>CM076990.1:203910589-208710589 GCA_039090855.1 Macrothele yani
AGCAAAGAGGCAACTGATGGGGCAACAGGAGCTGGTGAAGGTAAGGCTTCACACAAATCCAGAAGAGTAGCTGTGCTGGAAAGCGGGGACCGATCACGGGACCAGAAATCGAAAGGCAGGCAACAATACTAGAGGCATCAGAAGAGCTCGGAGAAGGTGAAACGGGCGGAGAGCACACCGGAGTACTGGAACGGCTGAAGAAAGGATGAGCGTCTGAGGGTGGCGAAGCTGACGTACACAGCGAAGATGATGGAGCAGAGAATCCCGGGGTTGGGATTGACGAGGTGACGTGCGAAAACAAAGAAGGCAGCACCTGAACAGGCGGAGAAAGGTTGGCAACGGATGTGACAAAGCACAGACAACAGACGACGAAGAAGAAAGCAAGACAGACGAAGGCACCGAAGCAGGAGCAGTAGATCCAGATGTATCCACAAGAGGCAACGCTAGTGGAGAAGGAAAAAGACCTGCAGAGGAAGGCAACGACAATCGAGATGGAGACTAAGAAGGTGGAAGCGAAACAAGCGCAGGCGTGGTGACCGGAAGTGAAGAAGGGGGTTCTGTGATGGGCACTTGAGCAGCCGTTGAGGAAGAACAAGAAGAGGTGAGCGGACACTGCAAGCGATGATGACCAGGCGTTTTACATGAGAAGCAATGATACGCAGTGAACACGTTTATAACGACGTTGTGATGAACACAAAGCACCTGGAAAACAGTGGGGCAGGAAGTAATGGGAGTCCATATCAGGAAGAGAACTAAGGCTTGGCGTCGGAAGCCTAAATAAGGACGATCACCTTTGATCGGCGGGGAGCGTGCGAATAACACAAACAATGCGCCCACACCGAGAAAGAAAATGCATGTAAAACCGTCGTCGGGGCTGACGTTCGCAAACGGAGGACTTTGCTATGACATTTGTTACAGTTCAAACTGTGGTTACGAAGATACTGCAATATCGGAAAGTATGTTTACAATTAATCCCGCGGATGCTGACTGACCACCATAAGGAAGAATGTATGGGTTGGAGTTTGAACCACTTGCTGCGTTACAAAGCAGAGGGTGATGCATTTATATCGCGCATAGTGGCAGGTGACGAATTGCGGTGCCACGGCTTTGAGCCATCCAGCAAACCAGCGAGCATGCAATGGAAACATCCCGGATCACCAAAATACATAAAATTCAAGTCACTAGGACTCCGTCGGGGAGGTTAGTGCTGAAGGGCTTTTGTTGGTGGACTTTAAAGGAGCCTCACGTGAACAGCAATGCCAACCACTACATCGACACAGTGGACAAGCTGCATTGGAAGCAAATCAAGAATGGGTGACCTGGCAGGCTTTCGCGTGGTGCGTGATTCTGTTGCAATTACATTATGCAGGATGCGTTAGCACGGAAAGGGTGAAAGGTTCTGCACCACCCAGCCTTCCATAGCCCGGATCTGACAACATGTAACTTTCATGTTGGCATATCCAAATGATTCAAGGAGAAACTAAAGTTCCTTTTTCCAGACGGTAAGTGGGGCCGTCGTCTTTCCCAGCGATGGGATGCGTCGTTCTTTCCAAGCAATGGGATGCGTGTTAATTCTGCCACACCTGCGGATGTAACTCTTCGTTCCGTTTATATGTATATATATATATATATATATATATATATATATATATATATATATGTGGATATATATATGTGGAACAAGGTCCACGGTGATGCGTAACATCACAGCCTCTCCTTGGACAAATGTCAACCCCGCCTTCTCGTGGTGCATCCTGTTCCCACTAAAGGGGCTCTGACGACCGCCAATAGCGGTATAACTATACCATCGGGATTAGGAGGAAATGCTATCCCACACTCACCAACCCCGCTTGGCCAGCGTGGTGAGTTATGGCCAAACCCCCTCCAAAATGACTCTACAACTTAAATCTTGGCCCTCAGTCTCCGGCAGCTCGAATGTACCTGGCCAAGGCTGGCGGCCAGTGCGACATGAAGGCAGAGGGTGCTAAGAATCCTTGGAGGACCGGACTAGGCTGCCATCTGATGCTGACCTTGGCTACTTACAATGGATGCTCTCTATCTCCTGGATTCAAGGCTTCTGAATTGGAAGAGGAACTACAAAGGATTCAAGTGGGGACATCGTCGGGCTAAGTGAGGTGGAGGAGAAAAGGAGAAGATCTCATTGAACGGAAAAATGGACATCTCCTCTACTATCGTGGGACACATACTGGCAGAACTAGTGGTGTTGGATTTATAATAAACAAGAAACTGAAGGATAAAGTTGTAGAAGTTGAAAGTGCCTCTGACAGAACTGCGCGACTCGTTATCCAACTCTTGAGAAGATACAAGGCTCAGATTATTCAAACTTATGCACCCACCACAAGTCATCCTGAAGAAGAAATTGAAGAATTTTATGAGGAAATTTGTCATCTAAATAATAAAGGTAAGCACCACTTGAAGATAATTATGGGAGATTTCAATGCAAAAATAGGGCAATGGCAACAGAATGAAACTTCAGGAGGTAAATTCGCTCACGGCAACAGAAACCAGCGTGAAAATACTCTCGTTGAGTTTGCAGAGGCAGAAGGGTTTCTTATCTTGAACTCCTTTTTCAAGAAAAAGCCACACGGGAAATGGACATGGAGACATCTAAATGGGATAACAAGTGAAATTGATTTTATTATGTGTAACAAAAAATTCGTCAACGAAGACTGCAGTGTGCTGAACAAGTTCAACACAGGTAGTGACCATAGATTGGTGAGATGTAAGATCCACCTCAACACTAAACTCGAACGTGGCAAGCTCATAAGACAAACATAATGTATTGACATAACCAACCTTAAAAAGCACCATAATACCTTTAAGTTGGAACTGAAGAACAGATTCTCTGCTTTAGAACGCCTAACATCGGAAGAAGTGGATATTTCTGAAGTTAACAGAAAAGTAACCAAAACTCTTATGGAAACACCAACAAAATGAGCTGGGTCTAAGAACAAGTTGCATGTGAACAAATTATCAGGAAAACCAAAATGTTGATGCAAAAAAGAAGAGAGATGAGGACAACTAAAGAAGATGTGACTTCCAAAGTGGAATATATAGAGCTATGCAAGACAGTACAAAAATATCACTAAAGACGTAAGGAAATTCAACTGCGAACTAGTGAGGAAAGCAATTGAAAACAACCAAAGCCTAAAGATAGCAAAGCGACCCCTCAGTAAGGGAAGAAAACAGATTATGGCACTGAGAAAAGAAGATGGTTCTGTAACAAGAAATAGAGGCGAAATTTTGACAAGAGTGAAAGATTTCTACTCCAAATTATATAAAAGGGATGATACATGTTCTCCAGACATCATGAAAGGTACCAGTACCAGAGTTCTTCCAGTCCTCCCAGCAGAAGATGCGCATGCAATCAAGAACATGAAGCGGGGGAAAGCTCCAGGAGAAGATGGAATTACTGTAGACACCATACAAGAAGCAAGTGGAGAAATCGAAACAGTACTCGCCCAAGCTTTCACTCGATGCTTTAATGAAGGGAAGATTCCTGAGGATTGGAACAACGCTACAATGATCCTGCTACATAAAAAAGGTGACATTGAGAATCTCAGGAACTACAGACCTATCAGCCTCCTATCAGTGGTTTATAAAATCTTCACTAAAGTTCTTTCACACCGCTTAAAGGTAACACTGAACATGGCTCAACCGAGAGAACAAGCTGGATTCAGGAGTGGCTACAGCACAATAGATCATATGCACGTACTGAGAGAACTAATTGAAAGAGCGAAAGAATATGAACTTCCATTGTGCATGGCTTTTATCGATTATGAAAAAGCCTTTGATTCGGTGAAACCATCAGCAGTTACAATGGCTCTGAAATCCTGCGGTATTGAAGATGCATACATTAATATTATTAATAACATCTATGAAAATGCAAGTGCAAATTTTCGGCTGTTTGAAAATACAACAAACATAAAAATTGGAAAGGGAGTGAGACAAGGTGACACCATATCTCCGAAGCTCTTTATTGCCACATTGGAAAAGGTCTTTCAATACTGAACTGGGAAAACAAAGGGATAAAGATTAATGGAGATTATCTAACCCACCTTCGTTTTGCTGATAACGTAGTCATTTTTGCAACTACCCCATCAGAGCTGCAGAGTATGATCCAGGAACTTGCTGACAAGAGTAAAGAAGTGGGATTAAAAATGAACTTCCAGAAGAGAAAAGTGATGTTCAATGCTTTTACAAGAAATGAAGATTTATCGATTGATGGAGATAAGCTGGAGATAACAGACACGTACGTTTATCTTGGACAGCAGATATCAAGTGAGGGTCACATTGATGAAGAAATTAATCGGCGTACAAAACTTGCCTGGAGAGCTTTTTGAAGAAACATCATAATTTTTAAGAGCAATATGCCATTATGTCTTAAAAGAAAAGTGTTTGATCAATGCATCCTTCCAGTGCTTACGTATGGTGCAGAGACGTGGACCTTAACTAAAAGAGACATACAAAGGCTGCAGACAACTCAAAGCAGCATGGACAGGTGCATGCTTGGTGTAACCAGGAGAGATAAGAAGAGGAACTCGTGAATCCGAAAAATGACGAGAGTGGAAGACACCATGATCAGAGAAAATCCCTGAAATGACAATGGGCTGGACATACTGCCAGAAGGACAGACCATCGATGGACAGCCGAAATTTTATATTGGATTCCAAGGGACAGGAAAAGACCTAGAAGAAGACCACATGGAGATGGGTGGATGAAATTCGAAAGTATGCGGGAGTGACATGGAGGAGACTGGCACAAGACAGACCGTTGTGGAGAAAATTTGGGGAGACTTTCGTCCAGCAGTGGATTGATAATGGTTTACAATGATATATATATATCATCATCTTTGAATCCACTACTGGATGAAGGTCTCCCCAAGTTTCTCCCACAATTGTCTGTCTTGAGCGTGTCTCCTCGATGACACACCTCTATGCTTTCGAATTTCATGCATCATTCTATCATAGGGTCTTCTTCTGGGTCTTTTCCTGCCCTCGAAATTCATTCTAAAATTTCGGTTTTCCGTCGGTGGTCGTTCTTCTAGCAACATGTCATGCCCTCACCATTTCAGTGACTTCATTGTGGTCATGATGTCGTCAACTCTTGTCGTTTTCCTTATCCATGAGTTCGTCTGCTTATCTTTCCTGTTTACACCAAGCATGGATTCTCTCCAGGGCTTTTTGCGTTGTCTGCAGTCTTTGTTTGTCTTTTTTACGCTTTCCAACCGTAGGTTGAAGAAGCGTATATGCTTCAGCGTTTTCCGTCCGTCTGTCCGTCCGCCTGTCGGCATGATAACTCACGTAAAAATGGTTCGATTTCGGTGAAATTTTAGTATGTGGTAGGGAACCCCTGGGGACAAACCCTATAGAAAATGGACAAAATAGGGTCAAAGGTTAGGACACAGGAGCGGGATCTATTCCATAGTCCTTATGCATCATAACTTACGTAAAAATGCTTCGATTGCGACAAAACGTTATCATGTTATTTCGGAGGTATACCGAACTGGTTCTGTTGAATATCATCGAAATGGGATCAAAGGTCAGGGCACAGGACCGAGATTTATTCCACAGCCATTATTCTCATATCTTGAGTAATTATTTCTGGTATGTTGGAAAGCGTATCATATTCAATGCATTGCATTATTTTACTAACTTGTTTAGTGAAGGTCCATGTCTCTGCTCCATACGTAAGCACTGGCAGGATGAACTGATTAAACCCTTATCTTTTAAGACACAATGGCATACTTTTCGTAAAAATTTTACTTCTTCCAAAAACTATCCATCCAAGTTTTACACGCCGATTAATTTCTTCATCAATGTGATAATTACTTCATATCTGCTGCCCAAGATAAATGTAGGTATCGGTTGTCTCAAGCTTTTCACCATCAATAAATAAATCTTCGTTTCTTGTAAAAGCAATATACGTCACTTTTGCCTTCTGAAAGTTCATTTTTAATTCCACTTCTTTACTCTTGTCAGCAAGTTCCTGGATCGTATTCTGCGGTTCAGAAGTCGTAGTTGCAAAAATGACAACGTCATCAGCAAAACGAACGTGATTTGAATTATCTGCATAAATATTTTTTTCTTTGTCCCAGTTCAGTAATTAAAAAATATTTTGCTATGTGGGATTAAAGAGTTTGGGAGATATGATTTTACTTTGTCACACTAGCTTTCCAATTTTTATTAGTGCTGCATCCTCAAATATCCAAACTTTTGCAAATGCATTTTCAGAGATACTATTAATAATGCTAATGTATGCATCTGCAATACCGCAGGTTTTCAAAGCAGTTGTAACTGCTGATGGTTTTACGGAATCGAAGGCCTTTTTATAATCAATAGAAGCCTTGCATAATGGGAGTTCATACTCTCTTGTTCTTTCAGTTAGTTCTCTAAGTACATGGACATGATCTTCAGTGCTGTAGCCACTCCTGAATTCAGCTTCTTCTCTTGCTTGAGCCATGTCCAGTTTTACCTTCATGCGATGTAAAAGAACCTAATTGAAAATTTTATAAATAACTGATAGGAGGCTGATGAGCCTGTAGGTCCTGAGATCCTCAACGTCACCTTTTTTATGTAGCAGGATCATTGTACCATTATCCCAATACTCAGGAATCTTACCTTCGGTGAGACAGCTGGTGAAAACTTGGGCGAGTGAAGTTTCAATTCTTCCACTTGCTTCTTGTACACTCGTGGACAAAAAATTTGCACACCTAGAAGAAAACATGCTACAACCGCGAAACTTTGCAAATAGCTAGGGTGCGTTTGGTGCGAGTGCGCATAACCGCACACCTTGTGGCGGCGCTGCAAGCACGAACCAGCAGCCTTATAAACCGGCGTGTAGTCGATGCCCCATGAAAGAGAAAAGCACCGGCCGGCGCAAGCAAGAGTATAGAGTGACAAGAATGCCGGGTAGACACCAGAGACGTCGATGTACGCGACTTACGGGCTTTGAGAGAGGCCTGATCATCGGGCTGAAAACAGCAGGTCGGTCGGCGCGCCGTATAACCCACCACGTGGATCGTTCTGACCATACCGTCCGACTGTGTTGGGAGCAGTGGACACGTGACGGCACTGCCGCACGGCGGGTGTCTCCGAACGAACCCGGAGGACCATCCGTAGAGAGGATCGACAGTTCGTACGGCAGGCACGAATGGATCCCACGAGAACCCTGTCCTCTCCCCAGGCAAATGTAGCGGCTCTTGTGTGCCAACGAGCCATTTCCTGAAGTCTCGCGGAAGCGAATCTGCGATCCCAGCGCCTCTTACGTGTTCTGCCATTAACACCGGATCATCGCCGGCTCTGTTTGCAATGGTGCCAGGCGAGAGCAACGTGGAACGCCACAGACTGGCGACGTGTGGTGTTCAGAGATTGGTGTCGGTTCGTTTTGGGGACAGATGATCATCGTGTCCGGGTGTGGAGGTCCCGGGGTCAACGGCACAATTCCAACCTTGCTATCGAGCGTCCCACCTACCCCACTGCAGGCATTACGGTCTAGGGAGCCTTTATGGTTTATTGCCTACGATAGCCGATCAGCTCTAGTAGTGGTACGTGGATCATTGTCGGGCCAGCGGTATGTGGATGAGATCATATGGCCCCATGTGCTCCCACTCCTGGGCGGAATTCTAGGTGCGCTTTACCAGCAGGATAGTGCCATCCCGCACACTGCTCGGGTTTTCTAGGACTGCCTACGTCATGTCCATACAGTTCCATGGCATGCCCGCTCACCGAACATGTCCTCTATCGAGCATGCGTGGGACCAGTTGAAACGCCGGTTGACTCTGTGCCGCACTATCCGGGATTTGGAGCACACCGTCCAACAAGTGTGGGCCCTCTTCAGCAGGACATCAGGCGTCTGTTCGCCTCTATGCTGGACCATATTGCAACATGTATCACCGCACGAAGCGGTGCGACGCGCTATTGAAGATGACCGGACTACGTGCCAGAGATGCCTCTGTAATTGTCCTGCATTAATACACACAATCGACGTGGATTAGGAACATCAAACAGAAGTCATTTCTCTTTCCACGTTTTTAAGTGAGTCACGGAAATGAATTCAGGGTCTTCCAGTTACGCGCTGGACATGCTACCACTGCACCGCAGCGGCCTCGAATTCTCCAGACTCACATGTGATTAATTGCCAAACCACATGGCTGGTTGCTTCTTGGAGACCCGCACAATGGTGGGGATTCCTCAAAGATGGTAAGAAGCAATTGGTGCAGTGGTAGCATGTCCAGCGAGTAACTGGAAGACCCTTGGTTCGATTTCCGTTGGCGGCCGATGATACTTTTCCCGTGACTCACTTAAAACCGTGGAAAGAGCCATGCCATCTGTTTGATGTCCCAAATCTACGTCAATTGTGTGTATTAATTATTCATTCGTATACTAGTTATTTGTTCAGTTGCTGCCTAACATCTTTGGTAGGCAGCAACTGAACAAATAGTACTGAGATTTGAATTGACAAAATCTTCTATAGAAAAATAAAATCAGTTATCTCCTGCAACATGAGGAATCTGTGATATAAATTTCTTTTGAATAGTGCGATTCTTTTTTGGCGTTGCAATTTTCACAAACAGTAATGTACGCATTTGCTCGTCGTAACAGAAAAATTCGGTAATATTAAGATACAATAAGCTGTACGTAAAAATGGTACATTCAATAGGCGTCGAAAGTGTTTCAATCTGATTTTTGAGCAACGATATGAAGCAAAATATATTTTGAAATCGGTGGAATTTGCATTTCGCTCTTGGCGGCGAAATTATGGATCAGATAAAGATTAAAATGCTAGGATCATCGTTCTCACTGTTCTAGCTTCCCAAAGCAAAAAGAGGCTGATATTAAATCAGACTTAGAGGTACACAGATAAACGTATACAGACAGATACATGTATATAGTGAAGGTATAAGTACATCCTTTAGTTTTCAAAGAACGTGCAGGAAACTTTTCCACTTTAACACGCTTCGGTCGAAAGGAAGTGCAAAGCAGATGCACCCTTAAATTTAAAACAAACATTCTTGAAATGGTCCCATCCAAACAATTGTCTTTGCACGATATCTGACTCACACAGCATCCCGTCACGTTGCTCTGCTGGCCACGCCCTTTCGAGCTCTGCATTTTGTGCTCCGCCTGTATCTAGCGCCCACCGCCGAATTAATTTGTGTTTCTCTCGTGCATGAATGTCTGCGCTCTCTTCCTAGTCATTCTTTCGAGTTGGTACATGCATATTTTGCCGATATTCCTTTATAATTCATTTCGTTGGGCCTGTTTACAATTCATCTCGTTGGGCCTGTTTACAATCTGCCCATCGTGACTCGCCTTGACTTTTTGCTCTAAAACTGTCTGCTGCATGTAGTAGCCTTCCTGCTGCTGTGTCTACGTTTGCCTTCCGTGTTTGCGCTCCAATCATCGTTAATGGTTCTCTGCGCTGCCTTCACCGGTGTGTGGATTACCTTCCTTGTGTTCCACCCATTGACAGTGGTTCTCTGCGCTGCCTTCTTCGGTATGCTGATCGCCTTCCTGGTGCCCCACCTTGTTATAGTGGATCTGTGTGCCCTTCTGCCGTGCATTTCTACACATTGTCCATGGCCTGTGCTTCTGCTTCTAAATTCTATTTCCTCTCACGTCACTATGTGCTGCTTCGATGACTTGTCCTCCAAGTGTGCTGGATGCGTCCCAGGACTGCTCTTCTCCTCATCCTGCTACAGATCCGTGTTCAACGTCTCCGACTTTCCTCGCGACAGCCTTGGACTCCTATATTTCACGTCAAGGTTCCACGCTTATTGCACACGTACAATGCTTTCAACTCTTAGTTTAAGTGTCAAGTTCGACGCCTTACCCAATGTCAAGTTGCATGTCTATACAGTGTATGTCTGCATTGTCATTTCTCCCTTCCGGTGCAATTACACATTTCGCCAGCAAGCCTAAGTCCATTCTTGTATATATTTTTTCACCTGAGTTTGTTCCTCAAGTCCTATCGACTAGCCTTTCCGTTGGAGATCATAGCTTGGTCCCTATCCTCCTTGCACATTCTCCCGTTTTTCTTAATTTGTAACTGTACCTCCGGACGTTTCCGATGAGTTTTTACATGCTTTTCCTTCTCGGTGTGGCCGCGTTCTTGGTGATATCCGCAAGATACCCGCCGCCCATGTTGATCAAGGTGATCGTCCTTATTTTGGCTTCCGCCGCCAAGACTTAGTTTTTTTCCCTGACACAGACTGTTTCTTACTGCCCCACAACTTTTCTGGTGATTTGTTGTCATCACAACGTCGCATTCAACGTATTCACTGCCTATCATTGCATCTCATGTAAACAGCCTGGTCACCATTTCTCGCAATGCCCCCTCATTTCTTCCTAGTCTTCTTCAACGGCTGCTCAAGTTCCCGTCACAGAACCTCTTTCTTCGCTTCCAGTTACCACGCTTTCGCCTGATCAGTTCACACCTTCTTAGTCTCCATCTCCATCATCTGCCTCCGTTGGTCTTTTTTCCTTCCTCGCCAGCATCGTCTGTTGTGGGTACATCTGGATCTACTGCTCCTGTTTCGGTGCCTTCGTCTGTATTTCTTTCTTTTTCATCGTCTGATGTTTGCGCTTTGTCACATCCTGTTGCTGCACCTTCTCCGCCTGTTCAGGTGCTGCCTTCTTTGTTTTCGCAAGTCACCTCGTCTATCTCGATCCCGGGATTTTCTGCTCCACCATCGCCGCTGCGTACGTCGGCTACGCCACCCTCAGACGCTCATCTTTCCTCCACTGGTTCCAGTACTCCGGTGTGCTCTCCGCCCTTTTCACCTTCTCGGGGCTCTTCTGATGCTTCTAGTGCCGTTGTCTTTGTTTCACCTTCTGGTCGCCATGGTCTGTCCCCGCTCTTTCGCACAGCTCCTCTTCTAGTCTCGTTTGAAACCCCACCCTCCCCGGCTTCTGTTGTTCCTGCAGCTACCACCTTACATGTGTCATCCGACTTTGTACCCTATTCACCTCGTCAGAATCCCGAGACGCCGCCTGTTGTTCCTTCTACGTCGTCTCGTCCTCTTCGTCAACATTTCCCTACTGGTATTGCTCCTAATAAGAAGCGTCGTCATCGGTCTAATCGCAAGATTCGCGCTAAGCGTGCCGCTGTGATTATGTCTCCTCCTCATCGTTCTTCGCAAGGCACCGCTCCTGATCCTGCTGCCGTCACTTTTGCTCGCGTTCTTGACAGTCCCTCTGTTGTGCCTGATCTTGTTGCTCGCCTTCAAGTTGTTCCCGAGTTTACGCAGACTCTTTCTCTAGATGCCGCTTTCCCATTGTTCTTTGACTCTTCTCACGATGCTACACTTAATCACTTTATTGCTTCCAACGATCCGGCAGTTTACTCCATCTCTGGTTGACAATCTTAGCGCTTTTTACTTTGCATTTTTTCACCTTTCGGGCTCTTACCCGGAAGTTGAATGTTACTATGGTTGTCTTGACCACTTCATTTGTCATGCTCAACATCGTCTCCTTCTTCGGTGTCCACCTGATTAGCTCCTGTGTGGTTTTGTTTGATGATTGATTTCTGTTGTGTTTTCTTAGCTATGTTTCTCCCTGTCTCTTTGAGCCCTTGTTGTTTCGTTCTCCTCTTTGTGAAGTGTTTTCCCTCGTGCCTCGTTTTTTTCCCCTCATCATTCTGCTTTGTGACCTTTTTTTCTGTGTGTTTTGTCTTACGATGTCCTGCCTGCATCCGCTTTACATGACCTTCACCAACTGCCTCGCACCGTTCGTTCTGCTTCTGTTTTTCTGTGGTTCAAGCATGACCCCTGCCCGATTTTCCCGGAGTGCCATGTGTTGCTTCCTACCCTGCTATGTTTTGTATAGTATGTCTAACTGCTATGCCACTGTTAGACAGAAAATGCCAATTTTAAAGAAAGTAATAGTTTTTCCTTAATGTTTTTCTTTTCAATGTGGCATTAGTACCATTATTTCTCTTTTTGTCGGAGGATGGCGCCCAATAACCACAGATGGACAGCAATAATTTCGCACCAATAATTTCGTTTTTTCCTTAAAAGGAAAAAGGAATAGTTCCTGGGTTTTCTACTCATCATGTTGCTCCCTGGTTCCAGGTATGGTGCTTTCTCTATTTGCTGACTCAGCCGTTCCTCTGCTCAGTGACTGTTCCCTGTGTGCTTTGCCTCGTGTTGTATCTGCCACCGACTACAGCGCACGATTGTAATGTAACGGACTGCTTTGTGCCTCTGCCATGCTCCCTTTCTTTCTGTGATGCCTTGTACTGTATGTTTACTACAGACTGGATTGCGTCGTTTGTTTCAGCTCCGAGATTTTGGCTGTTTTACTATGCCATGCATTTTCCGGTTCTCTTTGTGTTCTGGTCCTTGAGACACATTGAAGAAATGTTGAAACCGTCACGTTCTTTTTGGAATGTCTTTTCAACTGCTGCGGTTCAAAGCTAGAAACGGAGAGATCTTTAAGATAACGACAGGAACGAATACAAGACTTTTTGAAAATAAATTACTTCTTCATCATCCTCCATTACCCTTTATACAAATATCTCAGAAACTATCCAGATTCGAATGATAAAGATGTAGCTCCTTCCGGTTCACACGATGCTAACGAATAGCTATTCTGAAACAGGAAATGTCCGGGGGTGGGGGTGGGGGCAGCTGAAATCGTGGAACATTTTTAAACATCTCAAAAACTATCGGGGTTGAAAAAATAAACATGGAGTTTGTAAGAACGGACACATTAACGATGTTAATTCATTTCAATGATAAACATTATGTGGTTTTTTTTTACCAAAGAAAACATCGCAAGTTCCCAAAATGGCGACAGAGAATTCGTAAATATGTTTAATCCTTTTTTTTTGGGGGGGGGGGGAAGGCGAGATGTATGACAAAAGACTTCAGGTTCTCACGCCTTAGAAAGGGCGAGGACTTGTTCTACGAACTGAAAGTATCGCCAAGGACGCTGTGACTTTCACAGATACATTGTTCATTTTCACTAGGCGCATACAAGTCTGAAATGCAGACATACTCTTTTGTATAGTTATAACAATGTGTATTGTATTGCTACGGATGTACTACGACGATAGGATTGCTTTCTCGGAAGGAGGCACTCAATAATGTATAGCCTGAGGATAAGCGAGGAATGCGCAAGGTAGATTTAAAGGTCTAGGAGCCCGATTCCCGGAAAACGACTAGGGATGGGGCAGGTGAAGGGAGCGAGAGGTGACACGTGGCGCGAGAGGAGAGCAGCATGTTGAAGGTCAGCGCCGTCGCCCTTGAAGAAGGAGCAGCGTGAAGGGGGGCGAAGAGGTCGCTCCGAGTGGACCTGTTTGAGCAGTCTGTCTTCGGAGAGCGAAGGTGATAGTCCTCCGATAGAAAGGAACGCGTTTGCGTGGATGGTGTGGTGGGCTCTCGGAGTCCACGGGGAAAGAGCGGGCACCGACCTAGATGAAGTAGGTCGCCGCTACAGAAGGAATCTACCCGAGTCAGGGATACCGGTAGAGTAGCTGATGATATACTACTGAATTACGGACTTAGTACAGTCCACTGAAGCATCGATTAGAGAAGGATAGCTAGAAGACTAGTCCTGAAGCATCGATAAGATAGAGGTATATCTAGTGTCAAGGAGACCCTAAGTTAGGACGCCAACGCAGGGTGAGATTTCTACAGAATTCGATCACCTTATCTTGCGCGTTCCACGATCTTTGCCAGGTCCAGTCATAACGAGGTCACTTTCAAGAGCGAGTAATCCGCCGCCATCAAAATTCTAGTTGATGAAGAATAAGTGTTTCGTATATGTGTTAACCAAGCGTTCTTTTCAAATTATGTCTGAAAGTGGATAAACTTCGGTATAACCAGCTGTTGTCGCTCTGCCTCCCCGATTCACAGATATATATATAGTAAAGTGGGGGAGGTTTCGTTTGTTCGCTCGAACAGAGTGAGAGAGAGAGTGTGTGTACTTCCGGGAAGAGTAAACGAACTCTCTGCTTGTTGTGAGCCCGCTGCGCGTGCTCCTCGGATGCTTAAGTAGGAGGCGGCGCTAAGTCACGTGACGACACGTTCGCTCTTACAGAGTTTTCCCGGTTCATACGATTTACTAACGAATGGTCATTTTGAAATTTTGAAATTACATGGGGGGGGGGGGTGGGAATTGTCGGCTCCATATTTTCTGAATCCTTTTTTTTTTGTAGGTATGTCAACTCTATTGCGGTTCAAACGATAATAATGGAGTTCTTTTCGGTTCATACGATTTTTTTTTGATTGGAGGTTTAACGACCACCGTGAGCAACTCAATGGGCTATAAGCAGTCGCCCGTTCCCAATTTAGGGTCACTGGTTCCAGGGAAGGGAGAGAGCCAGTGCCATAAGACAAACACAACATCCATGCCTGACCGGGATTCGAACCCGGACCCCTTACGGACGAATGATCAGAGGCCAACGCCTTAGACCACTGAGCCACCGGGGCGGCCATACGATTTACTAACGAATGGCTATGAAATTTCGAATTCCATGGTGAGGGGGGGGGGGTTAATGGTGTAGGCTTGTAACATCCTTTTTTCAATACCTCAAAAACTATTGCGGTTTAAACGAAGAAAATTGAGTTCTTTTCGGTTCACACGATTTGCTAACAAATGGCTATTTTGAAATTTTGAATTTCCATGGGGGGGGGGGGGGGGTGAAATGGTCGATCTCTGTATATATGCAAATTCTCAATATTATTTATTAAATATTTCAAAAACTATTGCGGTTCAAACGATAAAAATGGAGTCCATTCCTGTTCATACGATTTACTAACGAATGGTTATTTCGGAATTTTAAATTTCCATGATGAGGGGGGGTGAAATGGTAGGCCTGTAACATTATTTGTTAAATATCTCAAACATTATTGCGGTTCAAGCGATGAAAATGGAGTTCTTTTCAGTTCATACGATTTGCTAACGAATGGCTATTTCGGAATTTTAAATTTCCATGATGAGGGGGAGGGGGATGAAATGGCCTATAACATTCTTTTTTAATATCTCAAAAATTATTGCGGTTCAAACGATGAAAATGGAGTTCTTTTCAGTTCATACGATTTGCTAACGAATGGCTATTTCGGAATTTTTAATTTCCATGATGAGGGGGAGAGGGGGGATGAAATGGCCTGTAACACTCTTTTTTAAATATCTCAAAAATTATTGCGGTTCAAACGATGAAAATAGAGTTCTTTTCGGTTCATACGATTTGCTAAGGAATGACTATTTTGAAATTTTGAATTTCCATGGTGGGGGCCGGTGAAATGGTCGGTCTCTCTGTATGTATGCAAAATCTCTATATTATTTTTTAAATATCTCAAAAACTATTGCGGTTCAAACGATAAAAATGGAGTTCATTCCTGTTCATACGATTTACTAACGAATGGCTATTTCGGAATTTTGAATTTCCATGATGAAGGGGGGTAAATGGTGTAGGCCTGGGACATTCTTTTTTAAATATCTCAAAAACTATTGCGGTTCAAACGATGAAAATGGAGTTATTTTCGGTTCATACGATTTGCTAACGAATGGCTATTTTGAAATTTTGAATTTCCATGGTGGGGGGCTGGTGAAATGGTCGGTCTCTCTGTATATATGCAAAAACTCAATATTATTTTTTAAATATCTCAAAAACTATTGCGGTTCAAACGATAAAAAATGGAGTTCATTCCTGTTCATACGATTTACTAACGAATGGCTATTTCGGAATTTTGAATTTGCATGATGAGGGGGGAGGGGGATGAAATGGCCTGTAACATTCTTTTTTAAATATCTCAAAAACTATTGCGGTTCAAACGATGAAAATGGAGTTCTTTTCGGTTCATACGATTTGCTAACGAATGGCTATTTTGAAATTTTGAATTTCCATGGGGGTGGGGAGGCTGGTGAAATGGTCGGTCTCTCTGTATATGTGCAAATTCTCAATATTATTTTTTAAATATCTCAAAAACTATTGCGGTTCAAACGATAAAAACGGAGCTCATTCCTGTTCATACGATTTACTAACGAATGGCTATTTCGGAATTTCAAATTTCCATGATAAGGGGGGGAGGAGGGATGAAATGATCTGTAACATTCTTTTTTAAATATCTCAAAAATTATTGCGGTTCAAACGATGAAAATGGAGTTCTTTTCAGTTCATACGATTTGCTAACGAATGGCTATTTCGGAATTTTGAATTTCCATGATGAGGGGGGGAGGGGGATGAAATGGCCTGTAACATTCTTTTTTAAATATCTCAAAAATTATTGCGGTTCAAACGATCAAAATAGAGTTCTTTTCGGTTCATACGGTTTGCTAACGAATGGCTATTTTGAAATTTTGAATTTCCATGATGAAGGGGGGGGGGGTAAATGGTGTAGGCCTGTGACATACTTTTTTAAATATCTCAAAAACTATTGCGGTTCAAACGATGAAAATGGAGTTCTTTTCGGTTCATACGATTTGCTAACGAATGGCTATTTTGAAATTTTGAATTTCCATGGTGGGGGGCTGGTGAAATGGTCGGTCTCTCTGTATATATGCAAAAACTCAATATTATTTTTTAAATATCTCAAAAACTATTGCGGTTCAAACGATAAAAATTGAGTTCATTCCTGTTCATACGATTTACTAACGAATGGCTATTTCGGAATTTCGAATTTCCATGATGAGGGGGGGGGGGGTGAAATGGTTGGCCTGTAACATTATTTGTTAAATATCTCAAAAACTATTGCGGTTCAAACGATAAAAATGGAGTTCATTCCTGTTCATACGATTTACTAACGAATGGCTATTTCGGAATTTTGAATTTCCATAATGAGGGGGGGGGGGTAAATGGTGTAGGCCTGTGACATTCTTTTTAAGTATCTCAAAAACTATTGCGGTTCAAACGATGAAAATAGAGTTCTTTTCGGTTCATACGATTTGCTAACGAATGGCTATTTTGAAATTTTGAATTTGCAGGGGGTGGGGGCTGGTGAAATGGTCGGTCTCTGTGCGTATATGTAAATTCTATTATTTATTAAATATTTCAAAAACTATTGCGGTTCAAACGATAAATATATAGTTCGTTCCTGTTCATACGATTTACTAACGAATGGCTATTTCGGAATTTTGAATTTCCATGATGAGGGGGGTGAAATGATAGGCCTGTAACATTATTTTTTAAATATCTCAAAAACTATTGCGGTTCAAACGATGAAAATGGAGTTCTTTTCAGTTCACACGATTTGCTAACGAATGCCTATTTTGAAATTTTGAATTTCCATGGTGGGGGGCTGGTGAAATGGTCGGTCTTTTCTGTATATATGCAAATTCTGAATATTATTTGTTAAATATCTCAAAAACTATTGCGGTTCAAACGATAGAAATGGAGTTCATTCCGGTTCATACGATTTTCTAACGAATGGCTATTTCGAAATTTTGAATTTCCATGGTGGGGGCTGGTGAAATGGTCGGCCTCCTATAATTATATGCAAATTCTCAATATTATTTGTTAAATATCTCAAAAACTATTGTGGTTCAAACGATGAAAATGGAGTTCATTCCGGTTCATACGATTTATTATCGAATGGCTATGCTGAAATTTGAAATATCTATTTTTTGGGGGTACCATTTCACCAGCCCCCCCACTTTGTTTTTTAAATAACTCAAAAACTATTGCGGTTCAAACGAAAAAATTGAGTTCATTCCGGTTCATACGTGGTACAAACGAATGGTGCAAAAAAAATTTAAAAATTCCATGGTGGGGATATCGTTTCACCAGCCCCCCCACTTTGTTTTTTAAATATCTCCAAAACTTTTGCGGTTCAAACGAAAAAAACCGAGTTCATTCCGGTTCATACGTGGTACAAACGAATGGTGTCTGAAAAATTAAAAAATTCCGTGGTGGGGCTGGTGAAATGCACCTCAAATTATTTGCTATTGGAATTAGAGGTTCTACATATAGCTTATTGAAAAGTTATTTATCAGCTAGGAAGCAATATACTGTGGTTGATATGACGCAATCCACAATGGGAATTATAACTTCTGGAGTGCCGCAAGGTTCGGTTCTTGGTCCTATATTATTTAATTTGTATATTAATGATCTCTTTACAGTGGTAAAAAATAATGATTTTATTTTATTTGCTATGATGCAATAATCTTATTCATATGTAATAATACTTTAGATCTTACATCTAGAATAAATGCACAACTTGTGTTGGAGACAAATTGGTTAAATAGCAATGAATTGATTTTTTATGTAAAAAAGACCAAGGCTATGATCTTTTCGAAACTACAAATACTACAATCTATGAGTGACTTGGTGGTCTTGAATGGAGCTAAAATTGATTTTGTGAATAGTCGTTCTTACTTGGGAGTATTGATTCGAAGTGATTTGAAATGGAATATGCATACTGACAACCTAACTAATATATTATCTAGAAACATTGGGATAGTTAGTAAGATTATGATAAATTCGTCCCCTAAAATAATGATAGTTATACTACACACTAATACAAAGACATATAAATTACTTTATACTGAAATGGGGGCAAACAACACAATATAACTTAAAAATATACAGGTATTAAGGAATAGATTCATAAGATTAATAGACCTAAAAACTCTTAATAATTCTATACCTAATCTTATCTTTAGGTCAGAAGTAAATTCCAATAAATATAATATACTTACAATAAAACAATTATTTGACTATAATCTTGGTAAAATAATGTTCAGAAGAATTAAAAATGATTTATACCATGACTTAATATCATTAAATATTCGTACGCATACTTATGAAACCAGGAATCGATCAACACTCATATCTAATTTCCCTCGGACAGAAACAATTAAAATGGATATACATTATTTGGGTACAAAACTTTAGAACTCTGCCTTGTGACATAACATCTATTAACAATTTTGACCTATTTAAAAAAAATTCAAACACCACCTTATGAACAAGTCTCTCAATTAGTATGAAATTGACCTGAGCTGGTCACTGGATTGATTTCACGGCTTATGGATAGACCTTGTATCTCTGTATATACACTTATGTATTTATTTAATCTTTCAGTTATATTCAGTATGCCTTTGACTCTTCTTTTGTATTGTTCTTTGTTGTTTGTGTCTATTTTTTCTTTTTAGTACTAGGGGTCGGAGGGTTATATCAGGCCTTACGGCCTTTTCCCTCCTCCTCCTAGTTGCTACAGTTTTTGTAATTGATTATATTGCTTGTATTTTGAACTGTAATATGTGGCAACTGAAAATGAGTAAATGAAATGAAAAATACCGGCTATGGCTGTAAGCATTACCTCGATTTTTTCTTGCATTTTCCTGTTTTTCTGACACAAAATTTTCCCGCTAGGCGAAGACAATTCCGATTTTTTGTGGAAAACTACTGACTATGCATTTTGAAATTAAAAAAAAACTATGATTAGATATATCTTTGTCTTGGAAAACTATGATTAGATATAACTTTGTCCCAAGAATTCCATGTATTTCTTCTTGGATCTTTCATTTTCTAAAATTAATTAGCAACACATAATTTTCTGCTATTAAGTCCTCCATTTCCTTTCCCTTATACAATTGAAAGCATTTGAATTGAGTTGGATTGCGGTATCTGTAAGTAAATGGGCATAATATAATTGAAAATGTTAAAAGCGGCGCAGTGATCTAAGCGTTGGTTCCTTTTGACATTTTCAAAGGTCGAAAAGCATTCTCAAAACAGAAAAAGCATTCGCAACGTAAGGTTTCTAAGGAGTTGTTAAAACGATATTATATTACTTAACGAAGCTCTGATATCATGTCAGAATGCTTTGGATGATATGACGTTTGTCACAGCAGCAGCAGATGTGAAAAAACAATTTGTGTTACTATGGCAACAATGCACATTTACGTACGGAATGACAATCTAAATTATGTATTAGAAATAGAAAGTGATGTGCTGTGATGCGAAATGCAGCTGAAAATTGTTAAAATGAAAAGAAAAATGAAACAAAAAAAAAGGTTCCTGTCTTTATCACACACACGCAATCAGATGTTAACACTAACGTGTCGTATCCTGTCGGGATTCAAGGGAGCGTCAGTTCTTTCTTTTCAACTGCGTAGTTCACAGTCATTGCTCATCACACATAACCTTGGGCTGCTGGCGTTTGTGCCCTGTGATGTAATAGCTGGGTCTACATAGCAGTAGCTTCCTTTCTTTCTTAATCAAATAACCACCCTTCAAAAGTGATATATTTCTGTATTTTAATTATACTCTAATACCAATTATTATTTACAAGTGCCATGAAAACAAACCACTTATCTTTTGGAACAGTGTTGGGTGTACCTCTCTTATCAGTAAAAACCACTTCTGTTCGTGACTGTGACCAAAACATTGTGACGTACTGCAGAGGTAAAAACATGTATCAAGACAACAAATCTGCAGAGAGACATTCTGTCGGTGTAGCTTAGATGGGAGAGCATCTTACTCCTGAGTAAGGAGGCGCGAGCATACTTATGTTTTCCCATTGGCGCCCGATTGTGGAAAATGGAACCACTGTCCGTTGGGTTCTTCAAAAAAGGTGTGATGTTTGTTCCACACATTGTTTGGAATTAATGAAAAATTCCTACTTCGCTTCAAAAGAAAGAAAAACTAAGAGGGAGATGATGTGACGTACTACAGAGCTAAAAACACGTGTCAAGACTACAAATCTGAGGCAAGAAATTCTGCCTGCATAGCTTAGTTCGGAGAGCGACTTTCTCCGGAGTGAGATGGCACGGTTTCGAATTCCGTCGCCGACAAACTTGTGTTTTCACAATACATGTTTTTGACGAATATATTGAATTCATTCAGTTGAAAATTTACTTTAATTTTAGCTAAATTTAATCTCACCTATATTAATTCTACACGGTCCTTGTCCGTTTCTCGGAATAGAGGCATTGCTGTTTGTTTGAAATTTCGTCGAGTGTTGTTTCGTGTTGAAACCTTCATGAATGCTGCTGCATCTTCTCACTTAACTGATTTTTCCTCATGCAAGTTAAAATTACAATCAAAACCACCAGAGATCATAGCTGCAGAATCGGCGACAAGTGAAAGCGATGAATGCGAATGAATCTTAATTACTTTTTAAACGCGTATCATTCACTTGATTGAAAGATCTGTTCATCGAAATTCAGTTCACCGAAAAGAACTACAGTGGAACGAAAGCTACTTTTCACTAAAGCGTCACCGGATCTAAATGTTCATCTCATCGTAGAGTTAATTGACCGAAAGGTACATCTAACCAAAAGGTAGCTTCACCCAAAAGTTTATTTTATCGGAAGATCATTCCTCTGAAGGGTCACTTTATGAAAAACTTTGGAGTTTCTAGAAGTGTAGTGTTTGTTGAAGTGTAGTGCGGGCTTGTAAAACTGATCACCTTAACATTAGCGAATCGTATAAAACTTGCACTTTTGATTTATCCGTATCTATACCTCTGTAGGTCGGTCTTCTGATATCTAATATTAATTATGAAGTTCTTGAGCCATAAAATTAAAACTTTGTGCCTGAGTAAATGTGAAAAATTATTAACTTGACTTGATATGTAAACCTTATGTATATGAGCACGACGGGTTACAAACTGCTAAAAAGGCCCCGGCCAAGATTTTATAATTAATGTTGTCAGAAGACGGACCTACTGGCAATAGGATATCAAAAGTGCAGTTTTCATACGATTCCATAACGTCTTGGCGGCCAGTTATCCGAACTTGTGCTACACTTCAACAGATCCTATAAAAAAAAATCCCAACTTTTTGACCCTTTGATCAAAAGATCTTTTGATCCAACTAACTTTTAGGTGAGACAACCTTTTCAGTAACGGAATTTTTGGTCACGTGACTCTTTGGAAACGATTTTTTCAGTGAAAGAATGTTTGGTCAAGCGACCCTTCAGGGAAACGATCTTTTCAGTAAAATAATTTTTGGTCAAGTGGCTGTTTGGTAAAACGATAATTTCACTGAAGGAAGTTTTGGTCAAGTGACCCTTCTGTGAGATAATCATCTAGCAAATGAATTATAGACTCTTTTTAAAAGTATTCTTCTTTTCAGTGAAGGAATTTTTTCACTGAAAGAGTTTCTATTATAGTTTTGCCTTCCTAACTGTTCGTACATCATACATATCAAGTGCGCTGCATTTCCTGGCATAGATCATTCTGCTTCACATCGACCTATGCTTCTACTTCTCTCAAACTCGTAAAGTTTTACGACGTCAGTGGACAGTTACAAATCTGTCCACTGACGTCGTAAAAACGGCATTGCCTCCCTTCAAAAATAACCAAATTTAGAGTTCAGGTTTGGTATCTTTAATCTGCACTGTTAACTTTCCCGTCTTCTCCAGTGAGAACTAATGGAATCAGAGCCATCTGTGCTATTTTAAGTATTATCAGGGCTAAGTTTTTTTCAGCTAACAGCTTCTAAAACTAGACGTGACAGTGACTTTTTACATATACACTATATTCTCAAAAGTATTCGGACACCACAATGTTTTGGGACGAATGGCTTTATTATCGGAATTAGTAGTTAGTCGATCCAGCTTTTGCTTGTATGACAGCGGCAGCACATTCAGGCATACTATGAACCAATTTCCGGTAGTCTCGAAAAGAATGGCTCGCCATTTGTCCTGCTGCTGCTGCTAGAGTGGAGAGTAAAGACCTTCGTTGTGGTCGATTTTGTATACGTCCCTCCAGGTCATGCCAGAGGTGATATGGGAATAATATCAGGACTCGTAGCAGGCCAGTCTAACAATTCCAACTCATTTAAAAGAAACCAGTCCTGTATACACCGTGCAGTGTGGCACGGAGCTCGATCGTGTTGAAAGAGACAACAGTCATTTTCATAATACTGTCACATTGTTGGTAGGGCAGAATTATTTAGAACCTCGAAGTACACTTCAGAGTTCATGATCGTGGTTTATTGTGTAATAACCAATGGGAGAGTCCCATCCACAAAAAACAACTCCATACTATGATAAAGCCTCCGCTGAACTTAAAAGTTGGAAGAACATAGTCCTATGAAGATCGTTCGCCGGGCTGTCGCCAAATCGAAACACGCCCATCAGATTGGAAGAATGAAAAGCGTGGCTCATCATTCCAAAAAAAAAAAAAAAAAAAACAGCTTGCCAATCGCCCAACGTCCAGGAACGACGGAAGACACACTACTCCAAACGGCGATTCGTATTCACGGTAGTGATGTGTGGCTTGTGTGATGTTGCTCTATCATAATAACTCACACTGTACAACTCTCTGCGGATTGTTATGGTGCTAGCCAAGCCATTAAAATCATTTCCTACTTCGGCAGCGATGGAAACGGCAGAGGAAGAAAGAGATTTCTTGACATTTCTTACCGTGGCTGTTTTGTCATGTTCCGTTAGTTTGTGCCACCTTTTTGAACGCTTTTTTAAACTGTAGTTCCACCGTCCTGCTTCCATCTCTTCACGAAATTACTTACAGTAGGTTTTGGTATGTTTAATTAAGCTGCAAGAGCCCGAATTAAAACCTTACTCATATGACACCCTGTGACCAGCCAACACTGGAAATCCGAAAGTTCTCCTCCACGAGGCATATCAGCTTCAAAGTTACTGACAACACGACAAAACATCTCAGCTTCATATACCTATCTCCTCACTCACAGCGCACCTTCCTGCGCAGCCGATCTTTGCACTTATGCAAATATATTTGGTAACCCAGCAAAAACACAAGTGCTGGGAAACTGCTGGCCACCAGCTGGCAGTGATGGGTCACTGCTGGTTGAAATCTGCCGCTCACGGCCCGGTAGTGGTCCGTTGGTGGCAGCGCTATCAGTTGGCGAGCCATTGATGGCCCTGCAGCATCGCCGTGAATTGTGGGCCTCCAAGCAAGTGCCAATAGTGGCCCGTTGCTGGCAACCAATGCAACCCCAACAGCAGGTGGAAGCAACGGGACTGCGCATGCGCAGAAGCAACACTTGCTGTGTCTCTCATGGTACCAGTTAGTTGAAGACGACGCTATCGCCGTCCTGTTATTTTAGTGGATGTTAAAAAAAAATCCATATGTAGAGAGGCAAATTAATTTCCTAATGAAATTTTACGTCGACGAAGATATCAGATTAAGCCGTGAAATATTAGATTACAGCCATGAAATACACCCGCTCCATTCCCATGAATAACAATTCATGGAATGGAGTGGATGAATAACAAGAAACAATTTGAAACCGCTTGAAACAAATGTCGTGGAAAACCATTAAAATAACGTTTGATAGAAAAAAAGAATTATACGCGTACAAAATTTATTAATTATTTGAAAGAAAAAAAAAAGCAACGCTATGTGGTGTACTCATCCATGGGTTGAATACACAAGACTGGGAGGAATTCGCTTTTAAAAATAACGAGAAGTAAAATAAAATATCTTTACTCTTTAAAACAAATGTATCTTCGGACAACGGAAAGACACAGCGTTAAAAAAGTAACAGAATGGGACATGAACCCGGGTAAATATATATTTATTCAACAATCTCTTTTCAAGACGACAAGGACAGTACAAAACTTTGGAAAGCGACTCTAAGTATGTACACTCCTTAAAAATGAGTGAAGTTCCCTTAAGGTAAAAAAAGCTATCGTTACGTTGAAAAAATTAATTTATGAATTATATGAAACTGACTTTTATGAAAAATACCCCGCAATATTGTAAAATGAAAGAAGGAAACAGTCAATTACACATTGCATACGAAACAGACATCTTTAAGCATACGCAGGAGAGCGCTAAATTAGTCCGATCGGTAGAGAGCTCAGCTACAACGCCAACGGACCTGGTTTAAATGCGCTCAGATGCAAGCGGGCGTTTTTCCGGTCTGTTTAGAAAATTTCCCCAGCACAGTGCGTTCATTCACAAGTTTCGTAAGGGTAGAAAAAAAATGTAGCTTTGGGAAACTGCGGTTGCCCATGATTTTTTTTATTATGGTTACTGCTGGGAAATTGGTGGACAAGATTCGGCAAGCCACCTGTTACGTCACGTGGTTGCCAGCTCCCACTACCGGCACACTAGCGGACCACATTATGCTAGCCATCATTTCTGGCACGTGCTTGCAGGACCACTGAAGGGTCACTTGTGGCAGCTACTGCCTGTGATGGACAACTGATGGCCCTGTTGTGGCATATGAGAACTGATGGGGTGCCAACTGTTGGCTAGCTGTTGGCCTGGAACTTCTGGCCCTTCTTTTGGCCACCCGGACATTTTATTGACGGTTCGGCAGCGGCAAAATACTGCTGGGCCATTGCTGGCAGTGCTGGCCCAGCAAGCCTGTTTTTGCTAGGGATGCCTGAACACTTTTAATAATATAGTGTATATCATCATCATCATCATCATCATTGTCAACCATTATCAATCCACTGCTGGACGAAGGTCTCCCCAAGTTTCCTCCACAAAGGTCTGTCTTGTGCCAGTCTCCTCCATGTCACTCCCGCATACTTTCGAATTTCATCCACCCATCTTCCATGTGGTCTTCTTCTGGGTCTTTTCCTGTCCCTTGGAATCCAATCTAAAATTTCGGCTGTCCATCGATTGTCTGTTCTTCTGGCAGTATGTCCAGCCCATTGCCATTTCAGGGATTTAACTCTGATCATGATGTCTTCCACTCTTGTCATTTTTCGGATCCACGTGTTCCTCTTCTTATCTCTCCTGGTTACACCAAGCATGCACCTCTCCATGTGCTTCTTTGAGTTGTCTGCAGCCTTTGTATGTCTCTTTTAGCTAAGGTCTACGTCTCTGCACCATACGTAAGCACTGGAAGGATGCATTGATCAAACACTTTTCTTTTAAGACATAATGGCATATTGCTCTTGAAAATTATGCTGTTTCTTCCAAAAGCTCTCCAGGCAAGTTTTGTACGCCGATTAATTTCTTCACCAATGTGACCCTCACTTGATATCTGCTGTCCAAGATAAACGTACGTGTCTGTTATCTCCAGCTTTTCTCCATCAATCGATAAATCTTCATTTCTTGTAAAAGCATTGTACATCACTTTTGTCTTCTGAAAGTTCATTTTTAATCCCACTTCTTTACTCTTGTCAGCAAGTTCCTGGATCATACCCTGTAGCTCTGATGGGGTAGTTGTAAAAATGACTATGTCATCAGCAAAACGAAGGTGGGTTAGATAATCTCCATTACTCTTTATCCCTTTGTTTTCCCAGTTCAGTGATTGAAAGACATTTTCCAATGTGGCATTAAAGATCTTCGGAGATATGGTGTCACCTTGTCTCACTCCTTTTCCAATTTTTATGTGTGTTGTATTTTCAAACAGCCGAATCTTTGCACTTGCATTTTCATAGATGTTATTAATAATATTAATGTATGCATCTTCAATACCGCAGGATTTCAGAGCCATTGCAACTGCTGATGGTTTCACCGAATCAAAGGCTTTTTCATAATCGATAAAAGCCATGCACAATGGAAGTTCATATTCCCTCGCTCTTTCAATTAGTTCTCTCAGTACGTGGATATGATCTATTGTGCTGTAGCCACTCCTAAATCCAGCTTGTTCTCTCGGTTGAGCCATGTCCAGTGTCACCTTCAAGCGGTGTGAAAGAACTTTAGTGAAGATTTTATAAACCACTGATAGGAGGCTGATAGGTCTGTAGTTCCTGAGATCCTCAATGTCACCTTTTTACGTAGCAAGATCATTGTAGCGTTGTTCCAATCCTCAGGAATTTTCCCTTCATTAAGGCATCGAGTGAAAATTTGGGCGAGTACTGTTTCGATTTCTCCACTTGCTTCTTGTATGATGTCTACAGTAATTCCATCTTCTCCTGGAGCTTTTCCCCGCTTCATGTTCTTGATTGCATGTGCAACTTCTGCTGGAAGGACTGGAAGAACTCTGGTACTGGTACCTTTCATGATGTCTGGAGTACATGTATCATCCCTTTCATATAATTTGGAGTAGAAATCTTTCACTCTTGTCAAAATTTCGCCTCTATTTCTTGTTACAGAACCATCTTTTTTTCTCAGTGCCATAATCTGTTTTTTCCCCTTACTGAGATGTCCCTTTGCTATCTTTAGGCTTTGGTTGTTTTCAATTGCTTTCCTTACTAGTTCACAGTTGAATTTCCTTACGTCTTCAGTGATACTTTTTCGTACTGTTTTGCATAGCTCTATATATTCCACTTTGGAAGTCACATCTTCTTTAGTTGTCCTCATCACTCTTCTTTTTTGCATCAACATTTTGGTTTTTCCAGATAATTTGTTCACATGCAATTTGTTCTTAGACCCAGCTAATTTTGTTGCTGTTTCCATAAGAGCTTTGGTTACTTTTCTGTTAACTTCAGATATATCCACTTCTTCCGATGTTAGGCCTTCTAAAGCAGAGAATTTGTTCTTCAGTTCCAATTTGAAGGTATTATGGTGTTTTTTAAGGTTGGTTATGTCAATACATTTTGTTTGTCTTATGAGCTTGCTACGTTCGAGTTTAGTGTTGAGGTGCATCTTACATCTCACCAATCTATGGTCACTGCCTGTGTTGAACTTGTTTAGCACACTGCAGTCTTCTATGACGAATTTTTTGTTACACATAATAAAATCAATTTCACTTGTCGTCCCATTTGGATGTCTCCATGTCCATTTCCTGTGTGGCTTTTTCTTGAAAAAGGAGTTCAAGATGAAAAACCCTTCTGCCTCTGCAAACTCTACGAGAGTATTTCCACGCTGGTTTCTGTTGCCGTGACCGAATTTACCTACTGAAGTTTCATTCTGTTGCCGTTGCCCTATTTTTGCATTGAAATCTCCCATAATTATCTTCAAGTGCTGTTTACCTTTATTATTTAGATGAAGAATTTCCTCATAAAATTCTTCAATTTCTTCTTTAGCATGACTTGTGGTGGGTGCATAAGTTTGAATAATCTGAGCCTGGTATCTTCTCGAGAGTTGGATAACGAGTCGTGCAGCTCTGTCAGAGGAACTTTCAACTTCTACAACTTTATCCTTCAGTTTCTTGTTTATTATAAATCCAACACCACTAGTTCTGCCAGTATCTGTCCCACGATAGTAGAAGAGATGTCCACTTTTCAGTTCAATGAGATCTTCTCCTTTTCTCCTTACCTCACTTAGCCCGACGATGTCCCACTTGATCCTTTGTAGTTCCTCTTCCAATTCAAGAAGCCTTGAATCAGAAGATAGGGAGCGTCCGTTGTACGTAGCCAAGGTCAGCATCAGATGGCAGCCTAGTCCGGTCCTCCGGGGATTCTTAGCACCCTCTGCCTTCATGTCGCACTGGCCGCTGCCTTGGCCAGGTACATTCCAGCTGCCGGAGACTGAGGGCCAAGATTTAAGTTGTGAAGTCATTTTGGGGGGGGTTTGGCCATAACTCACCACGCTGGCCAAGCGGGTTGGTGAGTGTGGAATAGCATTTCCTCTAATCCCGATGGTATAGTTATACCGCTATTGGCGGTCGTCAGAGCCCCTTTAGTGGGAACAGGATGTACCACGAGAAGGCGGGGTTGACATTTGTCAAGGAGAGGCTGTGATGTTACGCATCACCTGACATCATCAGAGCTGCCCCTCCCAGGCCTAGTACAGTTATATATATATATATATATATCATCATCATCATCATTGTCAACCATTATCAATCCACTGCTGGACGAAGGTCTCCCCAAGTTTCCTCCACAACGGTCTGTCTTGTGCCAGTCTCCTCCATGTCACCCCTGCATACTTTCGAATTTCATCCACCCATCTCCCATGTGGTCTTCTTCTGGGTCTTTTCCTGTCCCTTGGAATCCAATCTAAAATTTCGGCTGTCCATCGATGATCTGTCCTTCTGGCAGTATGTCCAGCCCATTGCCATTTCAGGGATTTAACTCTGATCATGATGTCTTCCACTCTTGTCATTTTTCGGATCCACGAGTTCCTCTTCTTATCTCTCCTGGTTACACCAAGTATGCACCTCTCCATGCTTCTTTGAGTTGTCTGCAGCCTTTGTATGTCTCTTTTAGTTAAGGTCCACGTCTCTGCACCATATGTAAGCACTGGAAGGATGCATTGATCAAACACTTTTCTTTTAAGACATAATGGCATATTGCTCTTGAAAATTATGCTGTTTCTTCCAAAAGCTCTCCAGGCAAGTTTTGTACGCCGATTAATTTCTTCACCAATGTGACCCTCACTTGATATCTGCTGTCCAAGATAAACGTACGTGTCTGTTATCTCCAGCTTTTCTCCATCAACAGATTATGGCACTGAGAAAAGAAGATGGTTCTGTAACAAGAAATAGAGGCGAAATTTTGACAAGAGTGAAAGATTTCTACTCCAAATTATATGAAAGGGATGATACATGCACTCCAGACATCATGAAAGATACCAGTACCAGAGTTCCTCCAGTCCTTCCAGCAGAAGTTGCACATGCAATCAAGAACATGAAGCGGGGAAAAGCTCCAGGAGAAGATGGAATTACTGTAGACATCATACAAGAAGCAAGTGGAGAAATCGAAACAGTACTCGCCCAAATTTTCACTCGATGCCTTAATGAAGGAAAGATTCCTGAGGCTTGGAACACCGCTACAATGATCCTGCTACATAAGAAAGGTGACATTGAGGATCTCGGAAACTACAGACCTATCAGCCTCCTATCAGTAGTTTATAAAATCTTCACTAAAGTTCTTTCACACCGCTTGAAGGTAACACTGGACATGGCTCAACCGAGAGAACAAGCTGGATTCAGGAGTGGCTACAGCACAATAGATCATATCCACGTGCTGAGAGAACTAATTGAAAGAGCGAGGGAATATGAACTTCCATTGTGCATGGCTTTTATCGATTATGAAAAAGCCTTTGATTCGGTGAAACCATCAGCAGTTACAATGGCTCTGAAAACCTGTGGTATTGAAGATGCATACATTAATATTATTAATAACATCTATGAAAATGCAAGTGCAAAGATTCGGCTGTTTGAAAATACAACACACGTAAAAATTGGAAAGGGAGTGAGACAAGGTGACACCATATCTCCGAAGCTCTTTAATGCCACATTGGAGGGTGTTTTTCGGTCGCTGAGCTGGGAAAACAAGGGGATAAAAGATTAATGGAGATTATCTAACCCACCTTCGTTTTGCTGATGATGTAGTCATTTTTGCAACTACCCCATCAGAGCTGCAGAGTATGATCCAGGAACTTGCTGACAAGAGTAAAGAAGTGGGATTAAAAATGAACTTTCAGAAGACAAAAGTGATGTTCAATGCTTTTACAAGAAATATATATATATATATATATATATATATAACTGTACTAGGCCTGGGAGGGGCAGCTCTGCCAGTTTTTTCATAAAACGCTGAAGAGCTGCAGGCGAAGATAGAATTGTCGTGGACATTACACAGGAAGCCAGCGAAGAAGCAAAAACAACGCTTGAGCGTGCAAACGGGAGAGAGACCACTCAAAACTGCGCTTCTCATTCACGTTATTGATGTGTGGTTTCTGCGCCGCTGCTCTACCATAATAACCCACACTGTGCAACTCTCTACGGATAGTTAGGGTACTAACCGAGCCATTACAAGCATTTCCTACTTCAGCAGCGATGGAAGCGGCTGAGGCAAAACGGGATTTCCTAACACTTCTTACCATGGCTTTTCTTTTACGTTCCGTTAGTTTGTGCAGCTTTCCTGAAAGATTTCTTGCTGTAGCTTCCCCGTTCTGCTGCCGTCTCTTCACGATATCACTTACACTCGAGTTTGGTATATTTAGTTTACCTACAATGCTCCGTATAGAAACGTTACCAAAATGACATCCGCTGGAACGCACAAGGTTCAAGTTCACGCAGCATATCAGCTTCAAAGTTGCTGTTAACACGACAGAACAACTCAGCTTTATATATCTACCTCACCACTCACAACGCACCTTCTTGCGTTGAAGTTCTTTGCACTTATGCAAATATTTAGTAGTGTCCGAATACTTTTGAAAATATAGTGTAATTGTTAGACTTCAATGACTATCAGCTCTTAGACCTTTGATACTCGCAGATGTCTTGAACGCTATTAGTGGAAGTGCTGCATGGTATTTTGTTTCATGATCAATTACTTATTACATCATAGACAAATCAAGAAGCTCCCCAAAGCATTCAGAGGATGGCAAATGACTCTTCAGAAGGTGGTCTAAATTCTAAACGTGGAAAAAACAGAAATGGCAATTTATTCGAAAAGTGGGAGAGACGATTAATTAGTCATCCGGTGAGAGGCGGTAAAGGAAAGAGTTCGAACAAGCTGAAATAAATGGAATGATATTTTAGGACTTATCAGTGAAAATAAAAACCTCAGTGAAATGGAAGTCAAAAATATGCATAACAGCTTTCTGATCTTATTAATCGCCTGTTCTTTTCTGTGCAACAGAAAATTTGGCTATCAGGAAATAAGAACATTAAAAATAGAAAAGAACAGAAATGAGAATGGTTAGATTGATGAAGGAATATTAGAGAAAGAACAAAATTAAAAATTGTTAGGTGGATGAAGGAATATCAGGGGACGACCACAAATGAAAGGGAAACATAAGGAAAGACTAAAATAGTTTAAAGATTGTAGGTTTAGATACTGGAACATTGTCATTACAGCATAAATGTCTCTGAGTAGCAATTACAAGGCTCTCAGTGAACAGCAATGAAGAGACAGCACTAGGTGTTACGATGATGGAAGCATCATTCCAAATTAGATAGTGCAGGTCATCGCACACGAGTCGAGACTATGCAGAATTTTTAAGTCCATTTTTTACGGCGTATTTATGTTCATTCAGTCTTGTTGCTAGTGTACTTTTTGTAGATCCTATATATTTACTATCGGGAGTGTCAGCATCAATACTTTTTAGGGGATGCTGTAAACGCCAAATTTGTTTAGCTTTGTTACCTGGTCTCGATCTTTTCTAATTAACTGGAAAATGTTTGTAGTACGTATTCCGAATTCCAGGTGAAAGTTTCTGCAAATGGCTTTGAGAACAGGTGTTATGGTTGAATAATAATCTATGGCACCTATATATCTACGGAGTTGTTGGTCCCTTTGGAGAGTAGTTGAGTTTTTTTGGTGGAGCTTCTTAAGAGCTTTTTTTATGATAAAGGTAGGAAAGCCATGGTTGAGGGTGATGTTGAATATTTTGTTAATTTCACATTTACGTCTGCTGAAACTAGATGAATGCGTGATGGCTCTACGTAGAAGGAAAGTGATAAAGAAGAGTTTATAGCTTTTTGGATGTGCTGAAGAAGACGGGATCAGTGTAGGTACAGAAGTGGGTTTCCTATATACAGAGTGTTGCAAGGTGCAAGTGACAGCATCTCGTTCAAGCATAAAATCCAGGAATGACAATTTACTTGCACTTTCCAGTTCAATGGAGAATTTCATGGTCGGGATTTGGGATGATAAGTGTTCAGCAAAAGTTCGTAGGTCAGCTGGTTCGTGATCCCAGAAGAGAAGTACATCATCTACATATCTTATGTATAAGCACGGAGGTTGTTGATATTCTTGTAGCACTTTATTTTCTATGTGCTGTAGTAGAATTTCCGCTAGAATCGGCGATAGTGGTGATCCCACTGGGGCTCCCTCAGTTTGGCGATAAATAATGTTGTCGAATTGAAAATATGATCTGTTTTGTACTAGTTTTTAAGGTTGTAATGATGGATTGGATCGTTTCTGGTTCGTATTTAAGTTCAAGTAGTTTTGTCTGAATGATGTCATGTACAGTTTTGATCGAAACATTAGGGAACAAAGAAATGACATCGAGAGAAGCCATAATAAAGGTTGAGTTATTTGCATTAAAGGATTTGATCTTGTTAATAGCTTGTACTGTGCCTTTAACAGAGTAGAGTGAATTAGTAACTAGTGGTTGAAGGAAATTAGTTAGTGCCTTCTCTATAGGTCTGGTAGGTGCTGCAAATACAGATACTAGCGGGCGTAATGGGTGTCCGGGTTTATGAATTTTTAGTTTACCAAAAAGTTCAGGAACTCGTGCACCTGGAGGGCTGTACAAGCATTGTGAGATGGCCGTTGGGAGGTTTGAGATTTTCTTCAATTTATGTATGGCCGCTATGATAGCATTAATAGAGTTCGAACTAAGAGTGACGTGCGGGATAGTATCAATTGCCTCTAGCATTTTCTTCCGATAGTCTATTTTGTTCAGAATAATAATTTGCGAGGTTTTATCAGCGGATATGATCGATATATTGGGATCGTTGCGTAATTCTAAAAGTTGCCTTTTTTCTTTTGTATATAAAACAAAATTTTTAAATTCAGCCAACGAATTTAAATTTGTATTGTGAGTGACTCTTGTTATTAAGATCGTACATTGAAGGCAACTACCTCGATTACTTTGAATTTATCTTGTTTTGGAATGCATACTTAAATTACTTTTTTATCTCATGTTTGCTATAGTTACAATTAGTTTTCCGTTTAGAGTAATCAATGTCCTGTTCTTTCGAGGTTTCTCATCCACCTGTCACTTAGTCTTCGACCATTTCCCGAAGGAAATCGTCTTGCAGCAGCACTTTTACGAATACGGTGCTGGACAATTTCACGTAAAACATGTTTAATCTTGCAATAGATTCATAAGACAGGAATGTAGCCTAGAAAGATCAGTGCATATGACTGAAATAAAATCACACCTATGTTATAGGATATTTAATTATTTATGAAAAATTGAGCATCATAAAACGTCATATGAAAATCACTCATCAAATACCAACGGAATTTCAGACTTTAAATTAGAGAAATCACAAAATTAGCTCACCAGGCCTCATTGAAACAGATCCAAGTGATACGTAAAAAGCTCTGAAACAGCCTCAAAGGATAACTTTTCTTAAATCGTTGTTCTTACACGTATGGCTAATGACATAATTTGATTACATAATACACTGAGTTGCCACTTTATTATGACCACTTGACAGTTTTAAGCAAATGAGCTATGGCTGCACGCTGTTGCCGCCAGAGGGCGAAGCTAGTATAAAAAGGGAAAGCTCAGTGCTTGCGACAGTAGAAGAAGTGATTTTTTGGTGACGAGATGGGTGAAAAATGCGATTTGACAGACTTTCAACGTGGGATGATTGTAGGAGTTCGGAGCCATGGAGCGAGTATTACTGAAACCACCGCATTCGTGAAATGTTCCAAAACAGCTGTTGTTAAAGTGTTTAAAGACTGGACTGTCAGCCAAAAAACTGGGTCCCTACGTGCAACGTGTGGTCGTCATCGACTAGTGACTGCTCGGGCGGAACGGAGAGTATCCAGACTAGTAACAGACAACAGAAGGGCAACAGTGCAGCAAATTACAGACCATCTTCATCAAGGATCCCCTCAAATGATCTCTGCACGCACTGTTCGCCGTACACTGCATCGGATGGGATATGGCAGCCGAAGGCCTGTTCGAACAGCTTTTTTTTTTTTTTTTTTTTTTTTTTATTGGATTTTTAACGACCACCGTGAGCAACTCAATGGGCTATAAGCAGTCGCCCGTCCCTAATTTAGGGTCACTGGTTCCAGGGAAGGGAGAGAGCCAGTGCCGTAAGACAAACACAACATCCATGCCCCACCGGGATTCGAACCCGGACCCCTTACGGACGAATGATCAGAGGCCAACGCCTTAGACCACTGCGCCACCGGGGCGGCTCGAACAGCTTTGCTGACGGCAGTTAACAAGAGAAAACGTCTTCAGTTCGCACAGGAGCACAAGGATTGAACAGTCGATAATTGGAAACAAATTATGTGGTCCGATGAATCATGCTTTCAGTTGCACCATGCCGATGGCCAAACGAGAATTTAGCGGAAACAGCACAAAAGCATGGACCCCAAATGCATTGCTACAACCATTCAAGCTGGTGGAGGCAACGGTATGGTTTGGGGAATGTTTTCGTGGCATGCATTGGGCCCTTTAAATTGTGTTGATCAACGTCTGACTGGCACATCATATCTAAACATCGTTGCGGATCAAATGCATCCTGCCATGTCGATGTTTTATCCCAATGGCGATGGATACTTTCAACAAGATAATGCGTCCTGTCATAGTGCTCGTATTGTACAGGAACATGCTGGTGAGTTTACTTTGCTTAGGTGGCCCCCACAATCTCTAGATCTCAACCCCATTGAGAATTTATGGGATGAAGTTGAACGAGCCATCAGACTGCTGGATCCACAACCCTGCAATCTCACACTCCTGGAAAGTGCTATTCATCAAGCCATGTCTCAGATTCCACAAACCACCTATCAACATCTCGTGGAGTCCATGCCACGAAGAATCGACGCAGTATTAAAGGCAAAAGGTGACCCAACGAAGAACTGGGAGGTGGTCATAATAAAGTGGCCACTCAGTGTATAAACAGAAATCTTCATAATCCTTTACTGTTAAGGCTCTTTGGAGCAGATTTTGAAAACTTTTCTTTTCTCGATGTGGCGTTTCTTGTTTGGCTTTTTCTATTTCCTGTTATAATCACCGAGAGCAAGTGGTTCACTGCCTTTCCAGAGATATATTTCTTCAAGGTAAAATGCCTCTTCCACACTTAAGAACATAACATTTCTAATCTAATACACCTTATCTGACTTCAAAGTTTGTAAAATTTCAAAAACTCATGTCGCTTTTTTTTCAGATTGTATTAAATCTTTGCTTACCTCTAGTCTTTTTACCAAACCAGTCTCGTTTGTGAAAGCTTCCTCTTGCAAGTGTTTATTATTAAGCAATGGCCTCCTATCATGATGCATGGATGTTGTGTTTGTCTTATGCCATTGGCTCTCTCCCTTCCCTAGAACCAGTGGCCCTAAATTAAGGACGGGCGACTGCTTATAGCCCATTGAGTTGCTTACGGTGGTCGTTAAAACCTCCAATAAAAAACAACAACAACCGTTTATTAACTCTTTAACTGCCTGGGAAACGAATTAACTCTGGGTTAGCAGATTGAACTGAAATCAGCTCGAACGAAGCTGGAAGGAGTGAACCTGAACATCGGAAAGCGATACTTTCCCTTATGTAGAGTGATCATTTAAGGGGATATTGACGCTAATCTTTTCCAACTACATGCGAAAGGGTCTATAATAATGGCTTCGAACTTAAAGGAAGGATAATTTTTTTTTCTTGATTGGTGGTATAATGACCACCATGAGCAATTCCGTTGGCTACAAGTAGTTGGCGGTCCCTAATTAAAGGTCACTAGTACCAGGGAAGGGACAGAGCCAGTGCCGTAAGACAAACACAACATCCATGATTCACCAGGATTTGAACCCCGACTGTTCTCGGACGAATGGTCAGAAGACATCGCTTATACCACTACACCACCGAGGCGGCGGAGAAAATGTTTCAGTTACTTGTTTCTAACCAGTGGCAGGATGTTCATGCCAGAGAGATTAGCCCTTCCTCATCATGACTTGGGTCATGGAGTAGAGAATAAAGGACTAGAGAAGAGCGCGTATGACCACTAACAGGTTTATATTAGGTAATGCTCAGGTGAGAGGTGGACAGGAATTACTTTGATGTAGGCTTTCTAAAACCCGGTAGCTACGTGAACATTTCTGTTTGGGTAGCACAGAAACTCTTGAGCACCGTTTAGTTTAGGCGTGACATACTACGGAGATGAAACACGTATCAAGACGACAAATCTGCAGCAATACATACCATAGGTGTACCTAAACTCACTCCGGAGCGAGGAGACGCAACATCGTTCCACGTCACCGATAAATTCCTGTTTTCACATTGGCGTCAGAGCGTAAAAAAGGATCTACTGGTTGTTGGGGTCTTCGACAAATGTGTGACGTTCGTTCCACATACCTTCCGGAATTAATGAAAGATTCTTTCTTCGCTTCAAAAAAAAATAAATAAAATAAAAGGGAGATGATGTGACGTACTACTGAGGTAAAGCACGTGTCAAGACGACAGATCTGCAGTTATACATTTCGTCGATGTAGCTTAGCCGGTTAGAGCACTACTCACTCTGGAGCGAGGAGACCCAGGTTCGATCCCCGTCAGCGACAAATTCCTGTTTTCAATTAGGTACATCGGCCGCTTAAAGGGCTAATCATGAAACTGGTCAAGTGTATTATTATAAATGAATTGCTTTAGTTTTTATCAATTAACTCAGCATACCATTATTGAAAACATCTCCCAGTTTTATAAAACAAGGTAGCTGCAAAAAAAATCGAAAGAATACTTTAAAAATTTATGCAATGCATCTTACGCATGCCAATATCTTTGAGGGTGTGAACTAAAATGAGTGATTCGAGATTATACATTTATTTACGTATAAGGCATTGCGTTGATTCGCGACAACACTGGGCCACAGTCCCGTACGTACTAAGTGGAATTGAATCGCAACAACAAATAACAAGGTTTACTAATTCCCGACACTGAGTTGTACTTAGGTAGGTGGATCAATGAATGTTTTTGTCGTAAAATAATGAAAAAAGATATGCAAGTCATAAAAGTAAACATTTACTAAACTATGACGACGACAATAGTACGTACACTCACGAACAAAGAAATGTGCGCACCTAGAAGAAAACATGCTGCAACCGCGAAACTTTGCAAACAGCTATAGTGCGTGCTGGTATGCAAATTCCCAAGTTTGGTGCGAGTGCGCATGACCGCACACCTTGCGGTGGCGCTGAAAGCACGAACTGGCTGCCTTATAAACTGGCGTGTAGTCGATGCCCCATAAAAGCGAAAAGCACCCGCCGATGCAAGCAAGTGCATACAAAGTGACAAGAATGCCGGGTAGATGCCAGAGATCTAGATTTACGCAACGTACGGGCTTTGTGAGAGGCCGGATCATTGGGCTGAAAACCACAGGGTGGTCGGCGCGTCGTATAGCCCTCTACGTGGATCGTTCTGACCATACTATCCGACTGTGTTGGGAGCAGTGGACACGTGACGAAACTGCCACACGGCGGAGAGACTCCTGGCGGACCAGGCGGTCCACTAGTGGACAGGATCGACTGATCGTGCGCCAGGCAGATCGGATCCGACGAGGACCCAGTCCACTATACAGGCAAATGTAGCGGCACCTCTGTGCCCACGAACCATTTCCTGACTCCTCACGGAAGCAAATATCCGATCACATCGCCCCTTATGTGTGCTGCCATTAACACCGGAACTACGCCGGCTCCGTGTACAGTGGTGTCAGGCCAGAGCGACGTGGAATGCCACAGACTGGCGACGTGTGGTGTTTAGCGATGAGTGCCGCTTCGTTTTGGGGACAGATGATCATCGTGCCCGGGTGTGGAGGTCCACGGGTCAACGATCAGCTCTAGTAGTGGTACGTGGATCATTGACGGGCCAGCGGCATGGGGATGAGATCCTACGGCCCCATAGGATCTATTCCTGGCCGGGATTCCAGGTGCGCTATACCATCAGGATAATGCCCGCTCGCACATGGCTCGGGTTACCCAGGGCTACCTACGTCATGTCCAGACACTTCCATGGCCTTCCCGCTCCCCGGATATGTCCTCTATCGAACATGTGTGGGACGAGTTGAAACGCCAGCTTCCGCCGTGCCGCACTATCAGGGATTTGGAGCACACCGTCCAACATGTGTGGGCAAAGTCGGCGGCAGGACAACATCAGGCGTCTGTTCGCCTCTATTCCGGACCGTACTGCTGCAGCATTTATAGCAGCACGAGGCAGTGCGACGCGCTATTGAAGATGACCGGACTGATCCATATGATGGCGAAAATAGAGCTGCAGGACAATCACAGATCCCTCTGTAATTGTCCTGCAGCTCTGTTTTTGCCATCATGTGTATCATTCATCTGTATCATTACGTCCATAAAATTTCAGTTCAATCCGATGATTCCTTCTTAGTGCGCAAATTTCTTTGTCCGTGAGTGTATTTGAACTGTTTAGTTTTTCAAAAACAGCGTTTATTTTTATTATTATTGTAATATATGTATTATTCAGATTTAGACGAACGTGAGAAATAACCCTGACACCGATACAACATGACGTAGTTTTAAAAATCCATCTGCTTAATTTAAAATCTAACCTTAAGGTAAAAAGAAAAGCTGAATCACTAGAATGACTGAGATGTGCAACGTTTGCTCTAGGATATCTACAGGTTACACATTCATCGTAATACATAGCTCTCGTCAATAGCAGATAACCCCTTCCTTTGGAGAGGGAGGGGGGATGTCGAAAGAAACTCAAATTTCGCTACAACGCAACAACGCTTACATTACTATGTCTGGTGGGACGTATAGCATCAAAATGGATTTTTATAATGGCTTTTATCACATTTAGCATAAGGTTCTCGTAATTTACGCAGATTGCATAGATATATTGTTACGTTTATGTAAAACGTGAAGAAGTAATGTTCGGCGATAGTTTAGTAAAATATATTGTTGTTGAGTAACAACAAAATTAACTAATCTTGAGGCACTTCATAGAACAGAATTCGGCACAATCAGGTTTCATTAATGGTTTTGACTTCTTTCGTTACCCATTTTCGTTACATCGAAATGTTTTACTTGGGATTTACTTTATTACTGGGAAAAATGCATATCATTAAAAAATAACTGTAATGTTTTCTTTTTTGCTTTATCAACGGTCGAAAATTTTTGGCTTCTTTTACCAATAGGTCGAAATATTTTCTTTTAATTGTGCGAAAAAACAGTTAATTTCTGAAAGAAATGTTGCATTGAGAACCAACTAAAGTTAAGTTGAAAGGAACATTGAAATACAAGAACGTGATGAATTCCATTATTTGTATCAAATTCAAACTAGGAATCACTGACACCAAAGGATTTTTGCAACGCTTTTGTAGATGCTGGCGCAAGAAGAACAGTAAGATGAATCACGAAAGTACATTTTGAACCAGAAATCCAATACCAAACGATAAACGTTACTTAGATCCTCGTTATGCTGATGTGAGTAGTTATAGAATGTGTGAAAGACAAGAAAATATTAATTTCGATTGATGACACAGAAAATATTTCAGGAATATATGGCAGGAAGCGTTAGTAGAAATACTACGCTGCTTGGCCATCCGTCTAAGATGAATTTACGTACGCAGGAAAAGCTTTGAAATTCGAAAAACTGCCTTCGTTTTGGTCCCGCGTAATAAAACGTCAGTTTTTTCTCAACAGACGAAGATCCTCACATAAAGAAAGTAGCAGAGTCCTTAAATTGCCTTTTCGTCGAACGGTTTATTTGTGGTGGTAAATCCATGCTCTCCGTCGGGTTTCTGAGATGACAGAATTCCTGATGTCAGCCTATTAGGAAACAATGCAAGGAAGGAGTTTCAAAACTTCTCTCTCCCGAGGTTCATTTGTCCACATAAAATAAATTTTGATTTATTTCCTGGAGATGAGATGAGATTTCTTTTGTGGTATTACGATTGCTGATTAAACGCACTGCCTCATCTCTTGTTAGCGTCCAGAAATGATGTTCTAATATTAGCTAAACTTAATTTTCCCTGACAGGGTTTTTCCTTCGCCGAAATGTCTAGATGAAAATTTCTTCATCACTCACTGGCGGGAAAAACCCCAAGTTAGAATATAGGAAATTTGTTTTGAAGTCACATTTAATTACAGTAGACTTGCTTATATAAGAAGACCGCAGCTTTTCCAGAAGTGTCCCTTAACTTTCAGAATGGTTGTTCATCAGGAATTTGTTTGCTACCAAGCAAAGGAAATTGCATTCTATTTTCGCGTCACCACTCTAGAGGGGTTGAACGACTTGTCTCCGAAGATCTCGTGAATCTGTCGAGTAACGGAAACACCTCTTCCGTTTTCGCCTCGAAATTTAGTACCGAGGTTGCTAAACTTGGCACTGTATCCGCAGATGTGCTGCACATTTTTTTGTTTCCGGTTCCACTGATTGTCTGGAATAGTAGTCTATCTTCTTGTAATGGGAAGTCTTTACTCGGCAATTCCACTTAGGAAAGAAACAGAGAAACGTCGTCTAGAACAAGAAGATTTTTACAGAGATTAACAATTTGCAAAAACGATAATTTTATTTCATTGAATTTTACAATAGACAAAATTGCACTGCCGTAATTTATTTACTAAAGAGCTAAAGCTGACTTTCCATAGTAAAGCTTTATTTCTACAAAGCTTTACTATTGCATTATTACGGAAGTTATTTTGTACTCAGTATAGGTCCCTCGCAAATACACTCTGTGGCCAAAATATTAGAACGTATGCAAATAAACTTGCATATTTACAGAACCAGTGTACCACGAGGAACTGAACTAATGGACTTTGAAAGGGGCATAGTGGATGAATGAGTAAGCAGTCAGTATATATTAATAGTATTATTTCTCTACTGGACTTCACTTAAATTCCATTTTCAGTTATGTCCTTCATCAATGGAAAGCAGATAGTATCACTACAGTAATGTCGTGCTCTGTGAGGCCACACAAACTGAGTGATCGCGCTAAATGAAGCGTACGTCGAAATTTGAAGAATGCATGCACGTTATTCGTCACGAACCAGGCCGGTGATCTCGCACAAGCCATAGGAATAGCTGGAACTTCATGCCAGCTATTACATGCTAGTTACCATGCTAGGGAAGCTACCAGAAGTCCTACATCACTCCAGACATATTTTGACGAGGACTGTAGTGGTGCCTTACTCGCCGTTTGTGGACAACAGAGGAGTGGGTCGTGCGAGGTGTGGAATCAAGCTACTTACTCTTTTGTTTGAATGGACGTATTTGAGTGTGGTGTTTACCCTGGGAACGCTCTCAGACATTGTACCTGGTGTCAAGTTCGGACGGGGATCTGTGGCAGTGTGGGGCTGCTTCCGATATGAAGAACTCTGTCATTCGTTTGTGGCACGCCTCGGCCAAAAAGGCTGCCAAATATGACACTGAAAATTTCCTCACTGCCAACGCTGTGTTAGTACTTCAGCACCGATCTCTGCCTAATCAGCAAAATTGGGCATTTGTCACCTTGGGAGCCGAATAGTGTGAGGGGCGCGCGATGGCTCCTAATCATTGAGATGGGGTCCGAGTTCGAGTCGCGGGTGAGGCATGGACACCGTTCTTGTCTTACGGCACTAACTATCACCCTTCACTGGAACTAGTGTATTCAAATGAAGAACGGGTAACTGCTTATAGGCCATTGAGTTGGTGACAGTGGTCGTCAAATTCTCAAACGAAAAGGATCGAGCGTCTTACCGCATTGCAAGGCCTGTCCAGGCTTGGTTTAAGGAGCAGGTCGTTCATGCGTGTGTTTGACAGGCTCAAAATTCCGATATAAATGCAATAGAACACCTGCGAGAGGTGCTGGCACGCTGAATCCGATCTCGGCCGGTAAGCCTTTCCTTTTCGGCAGCTCTGTCAAAAGCTTTGCAGGAGGAATTGAGAAAACGTCCGGTACAGACCTGCTGGTATCACGTGGGAACCATGCCTAGCAGGGTCACTGGAGCCGAAAGGCCAGTGGTGGGCTGACCATGTACTGATTTTGGCTAAAGAATAATCTGGATTTCGAATATAGAATATGAGGAAAATATATATCCTCTGAAATACATGGGAACATATTAAAATCAATTACATTCAGCAGCACGTAAATTCAAATCAATCAGAATTATGCACTGAAATGCCTGTGATTTACTGGTCTTCCATGTTACACTCCCCAGAAAACTTTAAAATTACATCGCCCAGCAGAGGTTTTTGAGCAGGCATCTCCCTATGGCTAGCCGTTACACCACCTAGGACAATGAAGTCCCAAGCAACATAGTTGCTTGGAACTTCATTCGAGGTTTCAGATTCCTATGGCTTTAGTTAGACTGGCGTGCAAAAATTACGGACAAAGAGGAGAAATTAGTATAGCAGCGGAGCGAGCAGGCAGAACGGATCGAAAGACCACTCAGGAGATAGACTAGGGTCCGGTATGGTAGGGCATGCGCATATATTCAGCATGACGTAGGGGAGGTGGGAGTGTCGGAAGGGTATAAAACACACGGGCGGTGTACGCTCAGCAATTCGGTGAAAGCTATTGCACTGTGTACATCGGTTTGAGCGACGTTGAGTTGCTGCCACCGTGTGATACGGCCAACAGGCAATTCAGTAGACGACATCTGGATGACTTTACCCGAGGTCGCGTCATTGGGAAGTTGGAAGAAGGTCGAAGGGTGACTGGTGTGGCCTAGGAGCTCGGGACATCTCACAGCATCGTTTCACGAGCTTGGAGAGCATTTAAAACAACAGGAACAGTTGTCCGAGAGTTTAGCAGTGGTCGTTCATGAGCAACCACGGCGGCGGACGACCGATATCTTGTCCTACAGGCGAGAAGAGACAACGGGAGAAATCGCAAGGCACATGCAACAGACAACTGGAAGTCCGTTATCGCGTTTTACCGTGGCCAGGAGGCTGCACAAAGGTTATCTATTTGCACGACGACAAGTACGGTGTGTGCCATTAACGCCTGCTCTTCATTGGAGACGGCGGTTTCTGTGGTGCCAGGAACACACGAACTGGACACATCAGCAATGGGGTCAAGTTCTTTTTACGGATGAGAGCCAATTTAGTCTGACGAGCGATTCTGGACGTATACACATCTGCAGAGAGCAGGGAACACGCAATCACACCTCCAACATCATCGAAAGGGACCGGTTTGGAGGTGGCGGAGTTCTTGTTTGGGGAGGTATCATGCTTGGTAGCCGTACGGACCTCCACATCTTCCAAGGAGGTTCAGTCAGTGGAATCCGCTATTGTACCGAGGTTTTCCTGACTCACGTGCGTCTGTTTAGAGGTGCTGTGGTTCCTGAGTTCATCTTCATGGACGAAAACGCTGCACCTCATCGTACAGTGGCTGTCGCAGAGCTCTTGGACCTAGATCCAATCGAACACGTGTGGGACTTTCTCGGGAGACGCTTGAAAGCACGTCTCCAGCCGCCAGAAACGATTCCGCAGCTGCGATTGGCGCTACAAGAGGAACGCCGCGATGCCTCAACAGCTCCTTGACAACCTCGTCCTCAGCAAGCACAGACGTTGTAACTCCTGCAACGCAATCAGAGTGATCATATCCCCTACTAAAGAGAGGATTTTTCTTGGCAGCCGCCTGTCATATGGACATTTCTGTCTTCTGGCCAGTTGTGCTCGAAGCTACCTTTTCAATAAAGTACCTTTGTATTCCTTGTTTGGACGGTTTTGCTCACTTGCCTTATATTCTTACATCTTGGGGATCTTAAGGTATGATTTGAGTCGATGTGGAGCACTTCTGCACAACGTTACATTCGAGAAACCATCCCGTTCTTAATTTGTGCATGCCAGTGTACTTGGAACTTCATTCGAAGTTTCACATTCCTATGGCTTTAGTCACTTGGAACTTCATTGTCCAGGATGGTGTAACGACTAACATATTTGAACGTAAATAGAGTGTTAAGTTTAGTGTAACGACTAGCACACTCGAACAGAAATATGGTGTTAAATTTGGTGTAACGACCAGCAGACTCAAACGAAAATAGGGAGTCAAGTTTTGTGTAACGACTAGCATAGTCGAATCGGAAATAGAGGCTTTAGTTGCTTGAAACTTCACTGCCCTGGGTGGCGTAACGACTAGCATCTCGAACGGAAATAGTGAGTTAAGTTTGGTGCAATGACTAGCATACTCGAACGGAAATAGTGAGTTAAGTTTGGTGTAATGGCTAGCATACTCAAACGAAAATAGTGAGTTAAGTTTGCTGTAACGACTTGCATACTCGAACGGAAATAGGGGCTTCAGTTGCCTGGAACTTCATTCGAGGTTTCAGATTCCTATGGCTTTAGTTACTTGGAACTTCATTCGAAGTTTTACATTCCTATGGCTTTGGTTACTTGGAACTTCATTGTCCAGAATGGTGTAACAACTAACATACTCGAACGTAAATAGAGGGCTTTAGTTGCTTGAAACTTCATTGTCCTGGATGGTGTAACGACTCGCATACTCGAACGGAAATAAGAAGTTAAATGTGATGTAACGACTAACATACTCGAACGGAAATAGGGGCTTCAGTTGCTTGGAACTGCATTGTCCTGGATGGTGTAACGACTAGCATATTCGAACGGAAATAGAGGCTTTAGTTGCTTGAAATTTCATTGTCCTGCATGGTGTAAAGACTAGCATACTCAAACGGAAATAGATGCTTCAGTTGCTTGGAACTTCATTGCGCTGGGTGGCGTAACGACTAGCATCTCGAACGAAAATAAGGATTTACGTTTGGTGTAACCACTAGCATACTCGAACGAAAATAGTGGGCTTCAGTTGCTTGGAACTTCATTGTCCTGGATGGTGCAACGACTGGCATATTCGAACGGAAATAGGGGCTTCAGTTGCTTTGAATTTCATTGTCCTGGATGTTGTAACGACTAGCATGCTCGAACGGAAATAGGGGCTTGAGTTGCTTGAAACTTCATTGTCCTGCATGGCATAACGACTCGCACACTCAATCGGAAATAGGGAGTTAAGTTTGGTGTAACGACTAGCATACTCGAACGGAAATAGGGGCTTAAGTTGCTTGGACATTTATTGTCCTGCATGGTGTAACGACTCGCATACTCGAACGGAAATAGGGAGATGTAGGTTCGATTCCCGCTACAAGGCGATGTAATTTTCAAGTTTTCCGAGGAGTGTTACATAGAAGACCGGTAAACCGTACGCATTTCAGTGCGTAATACGGAATGATTTGAATTTATGATTTATGTGATGCTTGAATATAATTATTTTCGATTTCGATCGACCAAGCTGTTCGAGTGCTTTTGTCTATGCAGTGTAGTTGTTTCACGTCGTTTATTTCCGTTTCATGAAAGATGCAAACGTTAGCTACCATGAGTTCCCAGTGATTTTGCTGTTGTGCTGCTCGTGTGATTTTAGAGTATTTCATGTAAGATCACCCATTGAAATTGTCAAGCCATTACATCCTTGATCTTCCTCTTTTATTTTCATCGATTCTTGTTTCGTAGTAACAAGTTTTTGTCACGTTGATCACGTGAGCGTACGATCAGCATTCTTCCTCTTGATTTTAACAAATTTCATCAAAAAGAGTGCAATTACCATTTCAGTCACCATTGTACTTCATTACTAGGTTTCGGTGCGTATTTAGTTTTTTGCTCTGTCTTTATACACCAGACGTCAAAAGAATTACTTTGCGTTTCCATGTTTTGCGTTAAAGTCCATGTTCTGGCATCCATATAAAGATACTGTACCTCTCTCAATTTAAGAATACGTTGATGTCTCTTTTAAAAAGGTATTTATGGTTCCAGAAGTCGGCGTATGCCATTTCGATTTGTTGTGCAATTTCTTTCTTGTTTCTTCGACCTTCTATAATGATACTGCTCAAGAATTTGAAGGAACTGACTTGCTCAATGTAAATTTCATCTATTTCAATTATGACATTTTATGTTAGGGTTCTTATTTATTGACAGTTCTATGTACACTTTATTTTAATTCCAGTTCTTTCATTTGAGCGTCTACACGTTCAGGGCTCTGTTGGATCCCTTTTTAATTTTGATTAATATTGCGATATCATCAGCGTGTTTATGTTGTCCTTTTTGTTTTACCTGAAATAGAGAATAAAACCGATTAGCATGTAATGAATCATGGGTCTTATCTTTCTTGGTTATTTTTGCATAAATATATTTTTTGATTTGGAAAAATTCTTTCCAACACGATTGTGAGAAAGTTGCTGGCAAGAAATTCGAAATTTAAATATCTTAATTTTATGTCCCATGAGTTGTCTATGAAGAAACAAATTCATGGGACATCCTTAAGATTCAGGTATACACCTTGTACGGGAGGGAGAATTGTATTGAAATTTTGAAAAAAGACTTTAATAAGGAAATATAAGTCCAAGTACACAGTATTTGAATACACTTTATAGAACAGATAAATTTAAAGTACGGTCGGCAATTCCAGCAAAATCCAACTATTACAATTATAAAAGTACAGGATACATGTATACAAATTCTTTGAGAAACATGTTTTTTTAACAACAACAAATGTTTCGCGTTAAATCGAATAAGTAATTGTTTTTACGAACTGATATTTTTCGTGTTATGCTCAGTTTTCAATATTATCATCTGCCGATATTTCGCTTCATCAAAGGCATGCTCTGTTAGCGAATATTTTACATCGATTCAGTAATAAGATGAAAGTGATTAAATTAATTGCTCAAAGTGAGAAAAATGCGCAGGTGATTGAATTCATTTTGGGTCAACATGTCACCAAGAAATCAACAGCTCTTTTTTTACATGGATACTTTAACAATATTTTACTTCAATTAGTTCCTTTTGCAAACTCGTAAATTTGGAAGGAATTTTTTTCAGTGTTGAATCACGTTCTCAACGACAGAAGTCAACGCATGATGCCAACAATTTTGAAAAAGATTGTAATAACGGGAAACAGAGAAAATACAGAAGTAAAGATTTATTACACTGCTGGACAATTGCTAAGGACAGATCATAAACGGCTATATAGCGCATAAAAAAGTAAGTGTGGTTGGATGCCAAGTGAAATAAAATAATGTCAGAATGCCAGGACATTACAAGAAAGACAATTTATTGTGCTCTGAAATCCAGAAGGCTTTGGAACGTGTTCAAAGGACAAACAGGCCATTTTGTGCAGAATACGTAAACATGAAAAAAATGCAATTACCGTCCGCAGGCATTCCGGCGTAAGATGTCAATGCGGAATATGGCCACCATGGAGGGCGATGTAAGATTCTACACGTCATGTCATGCTTTGCATAACATTATCAAGCAGCTGTTGGGGTAATTTATCCCATTCCTCTGTCAGTGCGTGCACGGATGAGGGTGTCCTTGTTTATTGGAGGGCATTGGCGACCAGCAAGACTCCTCCCCAAAGCATCCCACACATTTTCAATGGGATTCAGATCTGGAGAACGTGCTGGCCATACGAGGCGCTAAATATCCTCGCTCTCAAGACACTCCTGGACAGCGACTGTTCGATGACATGTTGCGTTGTCGTCCATGAAAATGATTCTATCACCGACAGCACCACGGAAAATGCGAACATGAGGTAGCAGAACATCATTAATGTATCGTTGGCCAGTCATAGTCCCAGTTGGAAGCACATAGAGGGACATACGGCCATTGATCATGATGCCAGCTCATATACCATGACACTACATGTCGGATATCGGTCCCTTTCCTGTATGTTTGCTGGACAATATGCAGTACCACTATCACGTCAGATCAGTTGTCGTCGACAATCAGTCGATAGACTGTATCTACTCTCATCTGAGAAGAGGACAGCAGACCAGTCATTATCAGTCCAATTGCGATGTTGATGGCACCATTGCAAACGGGCGGTACGGTGACATCTGGACAATGCGATGCACACAACAGGACGGCGGGCGTATAGTCCTCCTTCATGCAAACGTCTGGCGACAGTTTTTCGGGAGATCTGCTTGCCAGTAGCAGCCATAAACTGATTTGCTACCTCACTAGCTGTGCTGCGCCGGTGTCTTTTTGTTGATAGCACTATGTACCGATCTTCTGCAGGTGTCGTACTGCGAACACGACCTCCCCCGTGACGTTTGCTACACTCTCCATTTGTTTGAAATGATTTCCAAAGCCTTGAAACAACACTGTGGCTGAAGTCGAACTCCCTGGCAATATCTGTTATTTTTCGCCCTTCTTCAATCTTGCCAATAATACGGCCATGCGTAAAATCATCTAGGTGATGTCGGGAAGACATACTGAAAATTGCAAGTTCGTCAATTGATTCTTTCCCTTTGAACTTTGCGTTTGAACAACAACGGTCAATACGCTTCAAATCCTTTATATCTCTTATCAGCGCTATGACGTCACGACAGCAATCCAAAATTTGCATACGCACAACATGTCTTACTGTATCCCGCACTTATGCTAATTTCCACATTTTCCTGCCTTCCATTTTATGGTTGCTATCGTTGCTATTGTCATCCGTCCTTAACAATTGTCCAGCAGTGTATTTGTTACCGCATAACCATGTACATTTTGTAATAAATGCCAATTTTTATGCTTATTTTGTTGAAATTCATGAGCATTTCTCTGAAATTTATTTTAACTTTCTACTGCCTTAAAATTTTGACGATATTCGTAAACTTGAGAATTTTCTCTTCTGCATCATGGCATTTTAATCCATGCTCTGATTTCATAACGTTTTCTAAGGAAAATATTACAGCACAGTGATACAGGTTGAGTATCGCTTCTCCGAAATGCTTGGGGCTGGAAGTGACTCAGTTTTCAGATTTCCTTGGGTTTTTGGAGCATTTGCATACGGTACACCTGTAAAGTGAGGTAACTTGACAATGGACCTAAGTCTAAATACTAAATTAATTCATATTCTGTGAGATTAAAAAACAAAGAAGTTATTTAACGGAAAAATCAAGGAACGACATAAACAGATTTGACTCATAACTGATTCGCGACAGTCATTCCCTGCGGAAATCATCCACAGGAAAAGTCAAAGACCGACATAAAGAGATCCGACGATTTGTGAGAGTCATTTCCTGAGGTAATCGTTCACCGGAAGAGTTAATGAATGAATCGGTGAGAACGTATTATTTTAGCAAGTCGAACTAATCCTTTTAAAAGAATCTGTTTGACCATCGCTACAACATAAAAGAGCATCAGAATACCCCCTCCCCTCAAGGTTCCCGCAGCCACGTGTCGTAACCGTCGGGGTGCGCAGAGACCTGTGCAACACCTGAGGGCCTTTTGTAATTTTTCATCTGTGGTGTCCGTTGACAATCGAAAAAGTTTCGCATTTCGGGATTTTTGATTTAGGATTTCTCAGATGAGGGGTGTATGAGGAAACACTTCAAGTGCACATAGCAAAGACGAATGCAAGATACGAAACAAAGATTGAAATGCAATGTGAGTAAATGGAGAAGTAAAGTTGTGAGAAAATTAGTAGAATGTAGAGAGAGGTTTAAAATATTTGAACAAGTTGTGAGGAAATACACTATCTACCAACAAGTAATTGGACACCTGTGATAGCAAAGGAAAACGAAGTTTATTCCCCTTCAATAGTTGGTGGAGCCTCTATGAGCGGCGATTACAGCTGCGACCCTCCGGGGCATACTCACAACCAGGTGTTGTACGACGGCTAGCGGTATTTTCTTCCACTCGGCTTGGAGAAGACAGGTCAGTTCCTTCACCGATTTCGGACGGTGGGGACACCCCTTACGTCGACACTCCAACTCGTCCCAGAGGTGCTCGATAGGGTAAAGGTCCGGGCTCTGCGCAGGCCAGTCCATTCGATTAATCCCATTGTCACCATACCAAGCCATGGTGGACCTCGCAACATGACAGGTGGCATTGTCATCCTGAAAGTAACATGGGTCCACCCCGTAAAACTGCCACAACGTAAGAAGCGCATGGTCATCTAAAATGGTGCTGTAGGTCTCGGCGTTGAGTCTACCTGGAATTTCGACCAAGGGTCCTGTGCCATACGAGGAGAAACACCCCCATAGCATAATTCCACCGCTGCCGAACTTCACAGTTGTCACAATACATTCCGGCAGGAGGCGTTCTCCAGGCAGACGCCAAATCCAGACCCTGCCATCCAAACGTTCGAGGGTGAACCTTGATTCGTCGCTCCAGAGAACCTGTTTCCAATGCTCAACGGTCCACTGTAGACGTTTTTTGCAGAACGTTAGCCGAGCAGCGCTATTGGACTTGGTGATCAAAGGCTTGTGGGCGGCAGCACGTCCATGATAACCAAGCAGATGGGCTTCCTTACGGATGGTATTCATCGAAAGAACACTCCCGGATGCCTGTTAAAACTCCTCGCGGATGTGGCCCATCGATTTGGTGCGGTTCTTCCGAATTTCTCTGGCCAGCACCCGTCGGTCTCTAACACCCAGTTTTGTGGGTCTGCCGGGTCGGGGCACATTCCGACAGTCACCTCTCATCTTTCATTTATCAATCACGTAGGCTACTGTCGATTTTGGATACTTCAACTCGCTGGATATGTCACGTATGGATCGGCCATTTCTGTGATACCCGACGATTACACCTTTCTCGAAATCAGAGAGCTCCGAACTGCGTGGCATCTTGCATGCGACTGGTTGCGTTGTTGTTTCCCACACGATATTTAACGGCGGCGGCCGTGACGTGTATGAGGACCGCAGATATCGTCGATTGCATGGGTGTCCAATTACTTGTTGGTAGTAAGTGTAGCTCGTATAAAGTTCTATTCAAAGGTTATTGTGCGGCAGTGCTATCATACATCAACGCCTCATTGTATGCATTTATTGGGTCGGCCAAAAAGTAATTGCGTTTTTTTCCTGTGTAAATGAAAGGCGAATTTTGAATGGGAAACCAAAACTTTAGCCAACAACATATTCTCTATTTTGTTCGATGACTTTTTGCCATCTTGCAGGCAAGATATGATTCCGCACTCAAAAAAGTTTTAGTTCTTTTCGACAAAAAACAGTTCCAAGAACGATTTGATAGCCTCATCGGCAGTGAAGATTTTACCATTCAAGGCGTTTTGCTACGATCGAAACAAATGTTAGTCTAATGGTGCCAGGTCTGGCAAATATGGTGGATGTGGTAACATATCTCAATCAAGCTTCAACAATTTTTGACGAGTGACCAAACTTGTATGTGGTCTTGCGTTATCATGGTGAAACATAACACCTTTGCGATTCACGAATTCTGGACGCTTCTGTTTGATTGCATCATTTAATTTATCCAGCTGACGACAATACACGTCCGCATTAATGGTTTGGTTCCTTGAGAGCAATTCAAAATACACAATACCTTGAAATCCCATTACACTGACAGCATAACTTTCATTTGGTGTATATCTGATTTTGAAAAACTTTGAGCAAGTTCATCATGCATGCTCCACGATCCTTTTTCTTCGATGTTGTTTTAGACGATCCAGTTTTCAGCGCCTGTTATCATACGTTTCAAAAATGGATCGTTTTCTTCGTGTTTCAAGAGCGAATCGCAGACGTCAACGCGCTTAGTGAGATAAATTTCTTTGAGCTTATGAGGTTTTCATCATAATTTAATTTAAGAAAATAGGCTGTTACATCATTAGTGTTCGCGCCTTTCAAAAGCATAAAAATACACATGACATTTATAATGATATGTACACATGACAGAGGGTAAAGCTACCCAGATTAAAATAATAAAAACACGAATGCAGGCAAGCATTCTATGAGTATCGTAATGGTACAGGAATCTGGGGTCAAGTGCAACCCCATAAAACGTGAAATACAACTAGAGAAACACAGGAAGCATATTTAGCATATGAGAGCAAATAACAAAATGATTTCGGGAGTGTGTGCTAGAACAGAGAATGCAAGTAAATACAACGATGTATGTAATAAACAAAAACAATACACAAAGCACAAGATACAACATCGCAAAGTCGGTGACACAACAAGAACTTTGATCAGAAAAAATACAGGGATGCTAACGGAGATAATATCGTCACAGAACACGAATCACCTAATAAGACATAATGACATACTACAGGATAAAAATATGTTCTTGAGCAAAATCACATATAATATGCAATGTAAGAAAAAAGGAAATTTGTACAACATGTTGCCACACAAATAAAGTTAAGTAACAGTACACACAATGTTATTCGGCATTGGCGAGGAAAAAAAAGGATACTCAAGAAAACAGTAAAGACACAATACACACTAGGTACGGTGAGTAAAAAAAAACTAAACATTAGAGAACAGTGAATACAGCCTGGCGGAAACAAAATTAAAAGCTTGATGAGTCAACGTCTCGGGAACAGAATACCACCTTTAAAAAAGTCATGTTGTTTTCAACATATTGAAAGAAAGAAAGGGATGACGCAGTTCTACACTCTGTTCTGAAAACGACTCAGAGTGGTTAATATCGTTAAAGTGCACATGTAACACAATTATCACTCAGGGAAGCTATGCAAATGAAATCTGCTAGAGAGGTGGAGACCCCAGTTTATGAAAGAGATACAAAGTCATGATTCGGATACAACGAACAAGAAAGAATACACTAGAAAAATTTACAGCACATTTGCAGAGTGATACGATAATAACGTGATCGCATATAACACGGATAAAAACTATAATAACTATGTATAAGTACGTACAAAGAATTACGATATTTACAGAAAACAGCAGGCAAGTAACATTAATCATAAATGGGGTCACAATAGGAAAATAAAAACACGTACTGTATTGCGAAACTCAATGATGTACAACACAATACAATGTTAACATGGTACCATAACTATGCTTACGTAGGTTGCCACAGTGTGGCTACTCAGAAAAAAAAAATAAAAACACAGAGCATTCTTGGCACGGTGAAACAAATATCGAACGAAAGACACACTGGACTTAGTGCACCTAACACAAAAAAAAAAAAAAAAAAAAAAAAAAAAAAACCCACACACATAACATATACTCAAATGGCGAGACGGACAGAATTCCCATCCATCGTAAACCATCCTGAGTGCTCGGCCCAGGTGGTGTGAAATGTTGTGAGAGAATTTGACTAAATGGCGGTGTTATATTCAAGTCGAAGGCGTGCAACTATTCGGAGTCGAAAGCAAGATAGCAAACGACTTCCGGCCTGCAGAATTGAAAGTGGCTGCGATGCAAAACGTTGTGATTGATGAAACATATGAATGACATGTTTGACAAGTACAAATAGAAAACAGCAGGTATCTGGTAGACGTGTTGGCGGATGCTTCGTTAATAGAAGCCACGGATATGCTTGGAATGGAAGATCTTGAGAAACGATGAGGCCAGCCAATCGGGAAGCAGAATTGAGAAGAGGTAGCAGGATAGGGCAGTGGCAATAGGTGTGGTAAACATCACCGACATTACCACAGAAAGAGCAGAGTGGAGAAGAGACCAGGGACATACGGAAAAGAAGATGGGGAACAGCGAGACGATGGTGAAGGAAACGCCAGTGTAGATTGCGCTCGAGCGGAGAGGAAAGATAAGAAAAGGAAGCTGACCAGACGGTCTTGGAAAGCGAGGGCCAGAAGTCAGAGACGGGTTGTGGAAGATCCGAAGGTGAACGGAGAAAACGATAGAGGGAGGCAGTGGTGAGGAAAAGGAGAGGGGCGACAGAGTCAAGGAGAGGAAGAAAGAACGGAATAGGAAGACTGGGTCCAGAGACAACACGGAGTCCGTCGGCAGTAACCAAAGCAGGGTATAGAGAGAGGAGGGAAGTGCGAAGGAGGGCAAACTCCTCCTCGAGAGAAGGAGTAGGAGTAGGAAAAAGGTAAGTAATGGGTTTCCAAGAGAGGTTAGAAGTAATCAGGGGGTTAACTGTTAAGATACCAGAACGAACCCAGAGTGGGAGGAGAAAGAAAGGTTGGTTAGGAGGGTGGATCAGTGAAGAAAAGAAGAGTGGTTCGACAAGGAGATCAAGAGTGGTGACAGGAGGAACCCGGGAAAAAGGGAAAGGGACCGGAAAAACGTAAGAGCTTCAGAGATAGTTGACGGAATGTTAGAGGAAGAAAGGGTGTAAAAATCCATGCGGAGGAAAAGAAGAAATGTGAAGGACGGATCATGGACAGAAAGGAGTGCATCAAAAGTAATCACGAGAGAAGGAGAGGGAGAGGTAAGCAGACGAAGAAAATTGGTAATACGGTACGCTCTATAGTATTGATGAATATCAATGAGCCGGATGCCACCATGCGACTCAGGAAGATACAATGTCTGGGCCGCCGACGCAATGCTTGGACTGCCAGATGACGGAAGTGAACTGACTATTGATGTCAGTAAGGCAAGAGGCCAAGAAAACTGTTGAATTCCTGAAATATGTACATAGTGAAAAAAGGTAACGCTGGACAATATGAGCACGTTGAAAATAAGATGTAAATGGAAAGACGAAACGTCAATACGCAGCTCAGCGCCGAAGCCTTGGGAAAAGGTTGGTCCATGTAGCTTGTTCTGCGGTAAAAGGATGACCAGCATAGGTGCCGAGGATCTTCAGGGTCGAGGATGACCACACCGTACCCCAAGGGGAGTCAGTGCGGTCTATTCAAGACCCACACCAGAGACCAGTACTCTTAGAGACATTAAGTGAAGCTCCCGAAACAGCAGCATATTGGTGATAGGTGATGAGCAGGTCTTCAAACTGAGCATCTCTCCTGATACCAAACGTCGCATCGTCTGCATAAGCGGAAAAAGTATATTCGTGATGTCGCGTACTTGCAACGGTAGGCGGCAGCGAAGATCGAAGAGAGCGATGAGCAGCAATCAGGAACGGTTCAAAGGCTAATGCAAAAAGTTGCCCCGAGAGGGGGCAACCCTGCCTAATTCCACGTTGAAAAAGCCGTCAGAAAGGAGGCCGCCCGGACATGAAAATGGGCGCCCCGATAGAGACTAAGTAAAAGAGTAACCAAAGAAGAGGGGAAACCAAAGCAAATGAAGAGTAATAGAAAGATAGTCCTGAAAAATGTTATCGAAGGCTGATTTTTGATCAATGTTAAGCAAGGCAAGCGGTTCAGAAAATTTACGAGCAAGAAAAACAAGGTTGTGAACAAAAGAGATGTTGTTAGCGATAGACCGACCAGGCACAGTGTATGACTGGTCGGGCGAAAGGATGAAAGGAAGAACAAGATTCAAACGACGGGAAAGGAGTTTAGTAAAGAATTTATAGTCGAGATTTAGGATGGAAATAGGACGCCAATTTTGCAGGTCCAGGGGTTTCCCTTCTTCGGCAAAAGAATGACGTGGGCCACCGTAAACTCCGGCGGCAGTGCAGAATAAGATTGAGCTGCGGAGAAACAGGCGAGAAGGAAGGGGAGAAGATATGGAAGAAAAGCACGGTAAAAGGAAAGAGGAAGGCCGTCAGGTCCAGGAGAGGCATGAGGATTTAAAGAGGCAAAAGCCTCTCTGAGTTCAGGGGGGAAGGCCGCGAGAAGAGAAGGACAGAGTTGTGAGGGGACATGCGGAAGAGCACGAAGTAGGGGGATGATGAAAGAGAGTGAGTCTGCACTACCGTTCGGAATTTATCTTGGAAAAATCGACGAACCTGTGTGCAGATAGTGGCTGAGTCTGATGAATAGTTCCATCAGACAAACGGAGATGTCGGAGGGTAGTAGATGAACGCCGTAGTCTTTCCGTGCGAGAGAGAAATTCATATGAGGGAGCTGTTGAGGAAAGATTAAGTAATTTCATTCTACAGAGAGCTTGTTGTGCCATCGGATGAAGCAGCGCTCTAAGGGCATCCTGTACTGCAGGATATGATGGATAAGTGAGAGACATCGAGGAAAGGATCCCACGAAGGTTGCTGATTTGCATACCACGTTCAGTACGGGCAGCAAATGAGTATTGTCGGATTAACATACGAAGCTCAAAATTAATGTCGAGCCACAACTTGAGTGCGCTTGGTGTTGTGGCGAGAAGGTGACGACGATCATCCAAGATTTGACGGATTGTGGTACAGAAAGTTTCGTCCTGAAGCAAGTCATCATCAAAGGACCAGGTACGCTGTGAATTAACTAGCACTGCAGAAACGCAGATATACAGCGTCACCGCTCTGTGATCAGACGATGTGGTTGGCACATGCCGTGCCTCAGTAGATGCAGGGAGCAGGTCGGAGGAGACGTAAATTCGGTCCAACCGGGCTGCTGACGAACCTTGCCGAGGTGAATTGCTCCAGGTATATGAAACCGTGTTTGGATGAAAATGACGGAATGAGTCAACAAGATGATGGTCGGAGAGGAGTAGCGTAAGCTGATAGACTAAGATAAGACGAAATTCTCTTAGGGACCCGCTGCGGTCCAACGACGGGAACAAAGTGCAATTGAAGTCTCCTCCTAAGACATAAAAATCACCAGGGGGAATTGCTGTAAGTGCTGAACGTAAACATTGAAAAAGGGGGTTAATGAGAGATTCATCTGCAGGAATATAAATATTAAATATTTGATAGGTAATATGATCAATACAGAATACACAACATTGTAACAAATCAAGGTATAAATTATTTACAGAGACTGTAGTCAGTGAGTGAAGCAAACGGTTGTGGATGCCAATGGCAACACCACCGGATTGCAACCGTCTATACGCATGGAAGAACTTAAGAGGCCAACTACGTCAACGATGGAATGGAGTTTTAGGAGAGCATTTCGTTTCTTAAACGAGAAGAACGTCAGCGTTCTCTGTCGACAAGTCTTCATACACTTTTGAGTTTGCATCAGGGGTGCCAAACCCCCGGCAGTTCAGCGAAACAACCTTGAAAGTGGTAGGTCACTTGTAGGTGTCATAGCTTTTGTGACAGTTGTTTGAAGCAGATGGATGTGCTGCCGGATGTGTTTTCCAGCAGCACTCAGGTGGCCAGACGGTTTGGCATAGACATCAAGAACTCTATCCAAAGAGGTAAGTTGCTGAAGAATATTTGGCAAATCATTCTCATGTCGCTTGACACAGGTATGTGCTGTAGCAGGATATTGTTTCACACACATGAGAGAATAGTTCCTTGTATGACAATGGTGTAGGCGATAATTCAAGGCTAGACATTTGGGCAGCAAACTCGTCAAACGGCACCACTCCATCGGTGGGGTCCGGTGACGTTTAAAAATCAACGACTCGTTCGGGTGAAATACGGGTCAGGGGGAAGATTTCGGGGCTTGACGCTTTTATAGTCGTACTTGGCGTTCAGGCTCCGAGCTACCGCTCATGGTTTGATCCGCACTGAAATATGCAGTTTCATTATCCGGAATAGAGAGATCTGCCTCTGACGTAACACTCCCTTTAACTGACTCCACTGGTGGATCAGGAGCACGAAAGTGAGTCTGAGCAAGTATAGGAGGGAAATTTGTCTCATCCACTGGTGGTGGTAAAACAGCAGACGAAAGAACAGTATCTAGGCTTGGTGGAACGGCAGTCGGACGCACTGGAGCGGAAACCATCTCCTGGGTCCGGTTGAGCGTCTCCGCTGGAACTGCAGACTTGGGAGACGAGGAACCTTTGGGACACTCTTTGTAAAAGTGTCCAAATGCTTTGCAGGCGCTGCAATGAAATTCAGTTAGGAGATCAACATAACGCACCTGCCCAGAACACTTTACTTTAAACTGCACTGGGATCGTGCGAATGCTGTCAGGAGTTGTAAAGAGTACCCGCGCAACGTGACGTATGCCAGAAATAGATTTGTCGTCGGGATCTTTTGGGGCTGCTGAGAATGTCTTCACCGTGCCTACCGCACGGCCAAGAGTAGAGAGGACGTCATACAACATTGCATCCGTGACTTCCGGTGGCACTGGATAGAATGACACGTTGATAGGTCGCTGCGTTACAGGAGTAGGCTCTAAGAACTGATCACCGTGAGTGAGATTTGTACGTAGGATGGTGGTAGCATATTCAGCTTTACTGAAGTACACCACAACTGTCCCTACCCGCCGGAACATATGAGAAATGGCTTGTGGGTTGAACCTGTTCTTCAGGGCAGTGGAGTACACCTTTAACGGCGTCGCCGGTAAGACAACAAACACTACACCTTTATCCAAGGCAGAATTAAAGTTAACACTAGCTGCAGTATCATCAGGAATGCCGAGAGTGATGGTGTTTCTTTCTCGGCGAATATAGGACGCCATGCCCGCCGCTCCGGCGTACTGTGTTGGAGTGGAGTGGATAGCAATAGAAGTAGTGACTGCCTTAGAGTAGGTGGTGTAGGATGACTGTTGTGCAGGAATAGAAGGAATGCCATCTGAATCGATGACGTCCATAGCAACGTCAGTAGTAGCAAAGTCAGTTGAAGTTGACGTATTAGGAGAAGTTAGCTAATCGACGTGAGAAGAGTGTACGAACGTACCGCTAGATGAGGGAGTGCATCACCGCCAGTTGGATCGGACAGCGTAGTGACGCCACTGGAAGAAGAAGTGGAGTGCTTCCCGGAAGTGAGGTCGTTGCTAAGTCCCCCACCACCGGAAGACGCCATTTGCACGGCACCTCAGTGATAAGCAATGACCAGCTCGGTCGGAAATAAACACAACGTAAAAACGCAAATAAAAATGCACTCACCGGCTCGGGAGTCAAACGGAAAGAAGCACGGTACCTTTATACTTCGTACACACACAAAATTAGAGAACTTAAAGCGCTATATACGTGAATTTAGACACAAAAATGAGGAGCAAACAAACGACCTCAGAAAAACCGCAGACTAGATAGCGGCCAGGACCGGTACAAGTAATTCTGCATTGTAAACTTCACCAAATTCACAAATAATTATATACAGCGAAGGGCCAAAACATTAGGACAACCTACCAAATATGTTGTTGGTCTTCTATGTTCTGCCAAAACAGCTCTTACCCGGCGAGGCATTGACGCTACAAGATATCTAGAGGTGTGTTGTGGTATCTGTTGCCAACAAGTTACCAGAAGATCCTTTAGGTATTGTAAGTTACGTGATTGAGTCGCCATAGATCGGATTTGCTCTTCCAGCACAAACCATAGATGCTCGATCGGATTGATGTTTAGGGAATTAGGAGGCTAGGGCGAGACCTGGAAGAGTTTCTCCTGTTCCTCAAACTATTCTTGAACAATCCAGGCAGTGGGTCTTGGCGCATTTGATGAAAGAAGGCACTACTGAGGGGGAATACCGATGCCATGAAAGGATATGCATGGTCTTCAATTATAATTAGGTAGGAGGTAGACGCCATAGCTTCAGGCACATAAATGACTGGGTTTACCATCAGAACATTGTCCAAAGCATTATACTTCTTCCACCGGCTTGTTTCGTCCCATGATGCTCCCCGGTGACACCACTCTCGCAGATAAACGAAGCACACGTACACGGCCCTCCACACTGTGCAATAGGAACCTAGAATTTATTGCACCAGACGATCCCCTTCTATATTCATTCAATGTCCAGTCTTGATGCTCGCGCGCCCATTGTAGGTACTTTCAACGGTAAACCGCCGTTAGCATGGGAAGAAGTATAATTGAAGAATAAGAAACGTGGGGCTGCGTTGCCGAAGGCGTCCCCGACCTGCGGAATGCTGATACACAGCCCCATTTTCAGCAGGGTTCTATGTACCGTATATTGTAACACATTACTCTCGTCACCAGCATTCAAATTACCTGCGAGTTTCGCCACATTATCCCTTCGTTGGCGCGTACTATACGGGATATCCTCTCTCATCTCTAGCATTGATGAACCGTGGTTGGTCCATATCTTGCCCATAGTTCGTGGTTTCCCTCTCCTCGTACAACATTTTGGAGGTACTAACCACGGCTGACTGTTAGCATCCCACAAGTCCTGCCGTCTCGGAACGACTTTGAGCCAGTCGTCTGGCCATCACGATTTCGTCTTTGTCAATATCTGCTGCCTTTCATCTGAAGAACAAGAACAACACTGATTAACAAGAGCTCAGTATCACTTATTGTTTATACCATTTCATGACCTTCACACGCGGCACCATCGCTTAACTGCTGTTGCTTCGATTTGCATTAAGACGCGCTGCTGGTCATAATGTTTTGTCTCCGAGATGGATATATGTATTTCGGATTGTTATCAATAACACACTCTTCTAAAAATGTTATTTTTTGCATCAGATTAAAGATTTTATTATCGATTTAGAAGATCCCTCTGCTATGTAGTCTACCAAATATCTTGAAATCGCTGTGCTTTTATTTATGTTATTTTTTACAAATGTTTATAACAGTATATTGAAATCTAATGAACAATTTTTCTTTTTCCTCTCTCCTTTGTTTTTCTACTGAAGGTTTAACGACCACTGTGATCAACTGAGTGGGCTATAAGCCGCTACGCGTAGCAAATTTAAGGCCAGTGGTTCCAAGGAAGGGAGAGATCGAGTGCCGTAAGACAAACACAATATCCATGCTTCACCGGGATTCGAACCCGGACCTTTCTCAGACGAATGGTCATAAGCCAGCGCTTAGACCTCTGCGCCACTGGGGTGGACCTGTCACTTTCATATCCATAAGTTTTATTTAATCATCGGGAATGTTAAAACATCAAATTGCACAACACACACACACACAAAAGTTTAGTAACTACTGAGTGAAAATAAAGATGAAATTCTTCCGGAGCAGAAACTTCCCGGTGTACAGAAAGAAAAAAGTTTTCTGCACTTCACGGATGTTTCCGTTTCCTCAAATCAAACTGAAACTTCATTTGCTGTCTTGAACGCATGCACATCGATATCACTGATTTCGACCTTGAAGCCTATCTTGAGATTGTTCGTGATATTGAGATCAAGTAATTTTTCTTGATGATATGTTGACTTTGCATCAGTTCTTCATAAGCAGCTGGGTGCAATTACGTTCTTTATTACCATTTTCTCAGTCATTGCTGCTCCACCCATATACGTAGAATACCGATTCTGCCACTTGGAAGTGATTTAATGATCATTTCTGTGTCAGATTTTGGACTATGAGTCCCCGCCTATGTTGTGTCTCACCAAGAGATGCAGTGCTAAGGAGATAGTATGGAGCCGTTTTATTTACATATGAATATACATATATAAATACAAATCAAGGACTACATATCTCTCATGTGTTAAGCAGAGGTTTTGTGAAGTCCCTCGGGCGGCAGCTACGGGTAAAGCATATATAATTATGCTAATTTTGGTACGTACTGAGAAAAATGCTATTGTTCTCATAAATGGATAAGGAAGCGTTGGTATAATAGTTCGGATTTCTATCTGTGTTGATGGGTAAATAGTGAATGCCTATTAACTGCATTGGTATTTACCGCACTCAGAAATATAGCATTTTGAACTGTTTCATGGCTGCAAAAGTATATTTGGAATTCCTGGTAAATTAAGAAATAAGGAAGGTTCAAGTATACAAGTAAATTATGGAAAGTTCCGTCTTATAATGGGCATGAATGCTTTGTCGGTAGTTTGTTAATGGGCTATAATTGAAGTGTCTTATCTTCTAAAAGCGTAGGGGTCACGAAGTCGATTTATGTACGTCACTCCCATTATCTTTAAGATGAAAGTATGATCGAAATGTTTCTCCCGCTGGCAAAAACATATATCGAAAATTAGATCATGTGCATCGTACATATCGTCGCCGGCTAATTTTTCTACTTCGTTTCTTCTTTAACGAACACGTTTATAAAATGAATTATGTTCTGTTGATTTATGGTGCGTATCTGACTCCTTAAGAAAGGAATTGGTGATTAAAAGCCAGAGTTGAGTGCGTAGTACCACTATATATATATTTTTCTCTTTGGAGTGGAGAAGTATCTCATTTGTATTGTTCATAAAATTACTGAAGAGGTGTTATAAAAAACATGCCTCAGCAGGTAATTTATATATTTTTGTGAAGAACAGAAGAGAAAGAACGTGCAATGTCCATCAAAAAAGGTACCATGCGATTTTCCAGGAACTAATTTCCGCAGAGGTGTTTCGCGTAATGCGACGGACATTAAAGTCATTGTGACGATTGATGACAATTCTGTAAAATGTTTCATGCCGCTGAATGTTGTCAAAATTCAGCTATATGAAAAATTCAGTGCTTCTTCTAAGCATTTTCCCCAGGAATTCCTGACTAACGTTGGATGTAACTTTTTATTGTACATTTTGTTATTTCTTATCGGATTGTCACTATGCGATGAAAGTTTTAAAAGGAATTGCTTTTGCTGTAGTATTAGTGATTACCCATTGGTATGGTGTACGTTGAGTTTCTATTCCCTTCTCAATAATAGCTGTCTTTCAGCTACCGTGGTAGGAGTTTGGAATTGTGGAATCCATTTTTTAATTGGAGGACCGATGAGGTAGTAAACCTCATCGGTTGGCGACCACAGTGAGCTACTCATTAGGCTATAAGCAGTCTCCCGTCCCTAATTTAGGGTCGCTGTCTCCAGGGAAGGGAGAGAGCCAGCACCGTAAGACAAACGCAACATTCATGCTTCACCGGGATTTGAATCCGGACCCATCTGGGACGAAGGATCAGAAGCAAGGAGCTTATATTACTGGAGACACCAATCCTATCCACGCAGCATTGGCCGCCATAAGTCACCGTCCGTGCTGCAAATGACGTCATGAGCAGGCACGACGCAGCCGCAGAAAAGAAGCTGCTTTGAAACCAATGGAACAAAAGCTTCTAAGCGTATAAACAGATAAAATGAGTAATTCAATAATCTTTATCAATAATACACAAGCTTACTGTTTTATCAATGGTATAATTTAGTTCGTTTTTGCCTGCTTGTGACGTCACACCACAGATTAGCTGTGACCTATGGCGGCAGAGCCAGTGGTGTCTCCAGTAATATAACCTCCTTGATCAGAAGCTACATAGACCACTGCGCCACCGGTGCCTCCTGGAATCCATTAATTAGTCAACATTCAATAGAAGTTTTCTTCATCACGCCGACATGCGCTTGAACGCCATTAGCATTCGCCTTGATTTCTAGTGATTTTATGTGGACCTCATCGGTTAGCTATCCTCTGGCGTGCTTACTGAGGGTTAATCCTTGCTATATTTTGTTGTATTGCCGAATAGGCTGGACCAAGGAGACATTTTAGCCAATTTTTGTTATCCTCTGGAGAATTTGTCTTTACCACTCTATTCTCGAAAAACGTTTGTGACGTACTACGGAGATGAAAACATGTGTCAAGACAACAAATCTGCGGCGAGACATTCTGTCCGCGTAGCTCAGTTGGGAGAGCGACTTACGGCGGAATGAATAGACACGGGTTCGATGCTCGTAGCGGACAAATTTGGGTTTTCGCTTGTTCTAACATTGTTACCGATATTTTGCGCATGTATCAGGCTATGTTAGTCAAGAGGTGAAAAACTAGCTATTCCTTATTAATTAAGGGATTAGTGGCACAGTGGTCTAATCGCTGGCCTCTGACTGTTCGTCGGGATAGGTTCGGGATCGAAACCCGCATGGGAGATGCATTTGTTTTATGACACTTGCTCTCTTCACTCCCTTTGGGACCAGTGATCCCAAATGAGGGACAAGCGACAGATTACAGCCCTTAAGTTGTCCATGGTGTTCGTTAACTTCTTCCTTAACCACAAAAAATAAAGGATTATGTGAAGCCAGTTCATTTGCCGGATAATCTGAATTTTCTCACTTCTGCAATAGGTCTTGCCCTGCCATGTCTATCTCTTAACGATATGATCTTAATATTGGACGTAGAAAAAATCATTCACTACGTGTCACGCTCCTTCTTGATACATTATTTTAATTTCATCATTGCTTTTTAACTGATTCATAATTTTAATTTCATCATTGCTTTTTAACTGATACACAATTTAAATTTCATCATTGCTTTTTAACTGATACATAATTTTAATTTCATCATTGCTTTTTAACTGGTACATAATTTAAATTTCATCACTGCTTTTTAACTGATTCATAATTTTAATTTCATCATTGCTTTTTTTAAGTGTTTTTGAAGTTCTTAAATTTAACATTATATAAAAATGATGATGATTGTAACCCTTGAATTACTGAACAAACTAATGCTTGCTGTTACTCGCATTCTTAATACTGAATATAATTATACGGAATTTCTACTAATATGTTATTATCTTAAATGGTTTTATCTTAATTTACATTTTTAATATAGAATGATATCGGATGGAGCTGCTTTGGAAGTTAATTTGAAATTATAATGATAACTGCCTCTCAGGGCCGCCGATCACTAGTATGTCTGCTTGACTTGATGTTTGTTTCCAGGATTATTGTTTTGGAATAAGAGGGCTAAAAAGGCCCATTCGGCCTTTCTAGCCCTCCTTTTATCAATGTTGTTGCATATCTGCCCTATAATCACTTTCACTTAATCCATGTAATTTGTATGCGACAACTAAAATGAAAATAAATGAAATGAAATGAAAACTGGTAGAGCTGTTAACATCCTTCGTATTTTAAATGATCAATTAGCAATTGTGACGTACTACGGAGGTGAAAACATGTGTTAAGACGACAAATCTGCAGCGAGATATTCTGTCCGCGTAGCTCAGTTGGGAGAGCGACTTACTCATGAGTGAGGGGGACACGGATTCGATGTCCGTCGCGGACAAACTTGTGTTTTCACATTGGCGCATGATTGTGGAAAATGAATCCACAGGCCGTTGGGTTCTTCGAAAAATGTGTAATGTTCGTTCCACACATCGTCTGGAATCAATGAAAAATTCCTACTTCGCTTCAAATGAAAAAGCAACAATTAAGAGGGAGATGATGTGACGTACTACAGAGGTGAAAACATGTGTCAAGACTACAAATCTGCAGCGAGACATTCTGTCCGAGTAGCTCAGTTGAGAGAGTGACTTACTCTGGAGTGAGGGGATACTGTTTTGATGACCTTCGCGGACAAACTTGTGTTTTCACCTAATGAGATTCAGGTGGCGGTGAGACTGTGCTTATTAAGTATGAGAGGACCTAGTGATGTCCAAGAGAAAAATGCCTTACCAGAATGCCACAGCAAACCGCCTTGTTTCCGATTAACCGTGCGGTCTGGCGTCAACTGTTCATCAGCGCAGCATCGAGTAATAACGCGTCAAACGACACGTCGGAACTAGATCTAGTGCTTCTTGGACGAGGCGAGTCATTTCCAGTAGTTCGATATCTAATCATAAAGCTCCTGTGTGCAATGCAAGTTGACCTATCAATAACGGTCGGTCGATATGTGCACATGGGAACCGGCCCCTGTTTTTTTAGCATTAATGTCAGGGGGAATGTGTGCGCTGAAACGTTTTTCTAGCCGCCTTGGTTGTAGTCTATCGTTAACTGAGTAGTCGTAGGCCGTGTTTTGTCCTGTACAGAACAACCCTACCAGCGCTAAACTGGACAGTCTACGAGTGATGGTCTACCCCTATCCGGCGCGTTGAGTGAATGGGCGTTAGTGTCGAGATCAGGCTCAATTGTAAGATCCCGAGTCCGAAGTATCTCATCCCAAACAAGAGTGTTATTGAAAAAAATAGAGCGCTGACCTTAAAGAGCACGAAAACTGTAGCAAACCTGTTTATATATTAATGTAAAAAAATATTGTCTTCCATACTTTCAACTCTCTAGCTCCTGCAATTAACAAATATCTTCCTGAACTGGAAAGTGGGGAAATGACCTCTATCTGTATCCACAGAATAACTGCACTCTTTTCTCTGACCATTTGTTTCCTCGTGAAATGCTTCGTCCGGCCGTGCATGAGTCAAAATCCTACGTTGCTCAATAATAATAACAACCCCAGCAAAAACAGTCTTGCTGTCCCAGCACTATGTTGACGCTACCGAACCGTCAATAAAATGTCCGGGCGGCCAACAGAAGGGCCTGCAGTTCAGGCCAACAGTTGGCACCCCATCAGTTGTCATATGCCACAACAGGGCTATCAGTTGTCCATCATAGGCAGTAACTACCACAAGTGGCCCTTCAGCGTCCCTGCAAGCACGTGTCAGAAACTATGGCTAGCCTAATGTGGTCCGCTAGTTTGCCGGTAGTGGCAGCCGGCAACCACGTGACGTAGCTGGTGGCTTGCCGAATCTTGTCCGCCAATTTCCCAGCAGTAGCCATAAAAAAATGAAGGATGACCGCAGTTCCCCAAAGCTACAACTTTTTTTGTTTTCTACCCTTACGATACTTGTAAATTGTAGCACTGCGCTGGGGAAAATTTCTCAACAGACCGGAAAAACGCCTATTTGAATCTGGGTGGATACGAACCAGGGCCGTTGGCGTGGGAGCTGAGCTGTCTACCGACCGGACTAATTTGCCAAGCACGCGCGTGTGCTTGAAGCTGTCTGTTTCGTGCAGAATATGTAATCGAATGGTTCCCTCTTTCATTTTACAATATTGCGAGGTATTTTTCATAAAAGTCAGTTTCATATAATTCATAAATTTACTTTTGCAACATAACGACATTTTTTTTCATTCCATGAATTGTTATTCATGGGAATGGAGTGGGTGTATTTCATGGCTTAATCTGATATCTTCGTCGACGTGGAATATCATTAGGAAATTAATTCGCCTCTCTACATATGGAATTTTTTCTTAACATCCACTAAAATAACACAATGGCGATAGCGTCGTCTTCCACTATCTGGTACCATGAGAGATACAGCAAGTGTTGCTACTGCGCATGCGCAATCCCGTTCCTTCAACTTGCTGTATGGGGTTGCATTGATTGCCAGCCACGGGCCACTTGTGGCACTTGCTTGGAGGCCCACAATTCCCGGCGATGCTGCACAGCCATCAGTGGCTCGCCAACTGATAGCGCTGCCACCAACGGAGCACTACCGTACCGTGAGCGGCAGATTTCAGCCAGAAGTGACCCATCACTGCCAGCTGGTGGCCAGCAGTTTCCAAGCACTTGTGTTTTGCTGGGACGAAACTGCCGCGTGGGAAAGGGTGGAGGGAAAACTTTCGATGGCTGGCATCTGGTATCTATAATTCTTGAAGATTATTTTCCTTCTCTGCAAAAATTAACTAACGCGTCGCCTGTGGCATTAACTCCCGAAGTCCAGAATAATTGACCATCGCCGGGCTCCACTTTCCAAGCAGAGCCAGTAGTCGAAAAATTCTCATTACCACCTAGGAAACGTAATAAAAGTCTCGTATGCTGAATCAAACTGAATCACAGTTTAAAAATATAGAACAAGAAGGAAATTCAGAGCCCGACCCCAAACCGCAGTATGCTCTCGATACTGATAGCCCGAAGCCAAGCCAAGCCTCGTTTCGTCCCTGGGCTCGGCTTCTGGCTATCACCAGTCTCAGCACTGATGTACTTCCCTCTTCGGACCATTCCTATTATACCTTCACTACGGCGACAGTAGAAAGGAATACAATGGGGGCTGTTGTTGAGATGTTGACCTGTACTGTCTCAGTCAGACAACCACTTCAGTTCAAACTGCAAATTGTTTTCTTCCTTTATTGCACGGACCCACACGCCCTGTTTGTTCCATCAAACCCACACGCCCTGTTTGTTCCATTGATTTATATATTCTTCACCAGTAGGTGACATACACTACATGCTATTGGGGCGCGTCCGCTCTTGGAGATATGGGTGGTCATAATGTTCTGGCCAATAAGTGTGTAATCACAGCCTCAAACCTGTTTTTCTACCTAAGTTTCTACCAGCCGCAGATGGCGAAGTGATTCGTTATTGAGTAAAACGTGGAACCAGAAGTATCGAGATTAGTTTGCTTCTGCTGCCACTCAGCCACAACTGTCCGAAAGTCACGTTGAGCAGTTGGCTATGCGATAAAGACTCTTCGTAATTAAAATGTTCACATATACTGTTTTTGCTAATTGCAACACACATGTAAAGGGCTGCTGTTATTAGCTTGAAAATGATTAAAATATCCGCGGAAATGCATATGTAAATGATTAAAATATCAGCGAAAATGCATATGCGGTTTGGGAGCAGCGCGCTACGAAAAATGTCCGGCCTTAGGTATAAAGAGCTGGCTCAAACGAGATGTTGCCTTCAGTGAACAGTCGATATTGTGTCGAAAGTGTGTTTCGTGTGTCTCACTATGCCCCGTCGCCGAAGAAGGTCGCATTATGAACACCTGACTGACTTTGAGAGAGGAAGGATTGTTGGGATGAGGGAAGCTGTGTTTTCCAGCAGTGCAATTGTCACTCGTACGAGACGAAACGCCAGCACAGTTATGCGAACGTAGTCAGTGGACAGATGAAGCTCGGACGCAGAGAAATCGCGGAAATGGACTGCGAAATGGCACGCCTGCACTGGATGAGAGACATCTCTACAGCATGGCACTGACCACAGCTTCATCGACAGTGTTATCGCAGCTGTGGTGCACTGTCACAGGTTGGGTTTTGTCCTCCAGAACAGTTCGATGTCGTGTGCTTAACAGAGGACTGCGCAGTCCTTTGACTCTCAACCACAGACGTCTCAGGCTGCAATTGTCTCGAACAGAGACATTGGAGCGCTGATTGACAACAGGTGGTGTTTTCTGAAGAGTCACGATTCAACTTGACGCACCATGATAGTCGCATTCGTGTTCGAAGATACCGCGGTAAAAAGCATCTTGCAGTGTGCAGTTTGCAGCCTCATACTAGCTCAACGCCAAGCGTCATGGTTTGGAGAACCATTGGGCTCAATTCGCAATCTTGCGTAATACGAAGTGAGGGAACCCTCAACAGATACATCAGGGATGTTTCAGAGGCAGAGGTGATACCCCTCCTTGGTCTCCCATAGAAGCAACCGAGCAGGCTATTTCCTAGGATGATATCAAAAACCTCTTCCATTCAATGCCACGCTATGTAGAGGCTGTTATTGTTGCTCAAGGTGGCTTCACATGACATTGAGGTTCGAAGCGAAAAATATTATATAGCTCTACAAATGTAATCAGTTATCTTCTATCACATGAGGAATTTGTCATATCAATTTCATTTGAACAGCGTGATTCTTTCTTGGTGTTGCAAGTTTCACAAACAGTAGTGTACTCTTTAAAAACTCTCATTCTTAAGCACATTGCTTTCAACATTTTTCATTCATAACCATATGCACAATACTTGCCCATTGAATGCTATGAAAAAAATGTGATATTTCTTCCCCCCAAAAGATTACTTAATATTTTCTAGTTCTGGAATTACTTTTTCCGTTTCTCGTAGAAACATGCTTGTAACGTGGAGGTTTCTTAACGTTTTCATGTTTAATCTTAGGCACACCGTATTTTCGAATTCGCTATTCCCTAAAGCAGTGTTTCGCAACATTTTTCTACTTCTTGTTTCTTTTTCTGCTTTACTTTTCTACTGTTCCTCAACCTTTTTCTACCATAAATTATCCATGACTCAACACGGAACACCAAAATGTTAATCCCCTCAAAAACATATATGACACTATTAATATAAATACGTAATGTAATCAACCTATTATTACATTATATTATTATTCTGTTATATTATTATTAAACAGAAATCGACGCATGCATTTATTAACAATTTATTAGCTTTAATTCAGTGTAAAAAATACAAGAACATATACTTTTCTATTACTATTAAAGTAAATAATTCTACTCATACCTTCAATGTGATACTTGCGTCTGCTTAGCTGCACACAGGCTGCTGATCCGTGGCAGAAGCCTTGACAATGCAAGTCTCATTTCTTCATCGACGGATTTGAGTCTCTCCTTCTGTGACGTTTTAGTTTCATTCAACGTCGAGAATTCCAGTTCACACAAATATGTAGTTGAAAATGGCAATAACACATCAACTTCCATCTCGGAGATAGCCGGGTATTCACTCCTTACTGCAAACCAAAATGTGCCCAAAGGCACTTCGAGAAGTTTTAATTTGAATCTTCTGTCTGCTTTTAAATCTGCGAGTTCTTTTGCACATTAATCGGTAGAGGTTTTGAATTCGCAACGAATGGATCACGAACCCAGTCGAAATCTTGAACACTCTCTCCAAAATACTTCTTGAACTTCTGCTTCAAGATTTCTAAATGTTCTTTAATTAAAACCATCACCACTTTATTACCGTCAGCAAGTAGCCAAACAGTCGGGAACATCTCAAACGACCCATTTTCAATTCTTCGTATCTAAAAATTCAGCTTATTCACAAATCCTTGAATCTTATCCATTCCAGTCAGAATATTTTCGTTCCTAGCTTGCATTTTTCTGTTCAGCTCACTTAAGTGTACGAAAATATCAGAAAGGTATGACAACTTACATACCCATTCATCATCTACAAATAAATCCGCGTACTCATGCCACTCAACAGTCAAAAATGCATGTACTTCCTCTCTAAGTTCAAATATTCACGTTAACACTTTTCCTAGTGATAACCACCGTACTTCTGTATGTAGCAGGAGTGTAGTGTGTTGTAGATCCCATTTCCTAACGGAAAATAACCGCGAATTTAGGGGCCGCGATTGGATCAGGTTTACGACTTTTACTACTTCATCCAGCACAACTTTAAAAACAAAATGACAAAGACTTAGCAACAATGGCTTCAACGAGACAATGATCACATCGTATTTTAGGATTTACTTTGCGTACTTTAGCTGAATAACCTTTCACTCGGCCTGTCATAGAAGCGGCTCCGTTTGTACAAACACGAACGCAATCCTTCTATTTTGATTCATTATGGAGCACATATGCATTAGTCACACGAAATATTTCTTCACCGGTGGCTTGCTCATGAAGTTCTTTGTAAAAAAAGAAATTAGTTGCAATTACATCGCCATCGATATACCAAATGTAGGCAAGAAGTTGTGCGTTTATATCGGTGGACTCGTCGATATGAAGTGAGAACTTCCGACAGCTGTTGATTTTCTCCTTCATAATGTCTTCAATGTCACTGGACATGTCACTAACTCGGCGACTGATTGTGTCAACAGAGATAGGAATTTTTGAAATTTCACTAGCAGCTTCTGAACCCTGGACTATTTTCACCATCTTTTTACAAGCAGGCATTAAGAACATTTCAGCTATTGTGTGTGGTTTGTTGGCCTTAAGGATAAGTTCGGCTACATTATAGCAAGCTTCCTGTACTTTTTCCGAAACACGTACTGTCGAAGTCATGAACGTTGCTTGATTTTTGTTTTGTTCCAACAATCGACGGAAATAATTGATATCTTTGCTTGACAGAGAAGAATGTTTTGTTGACAAATGTCGTTTTAATTTACTGGGAACCATAGCAGCATTACTGAGTTTCTCACCACAAATGATACACTCGAGGATTGGGCATGTTTTATCACCATACCAAAAAACCGTAAGCAAAATAAATATAACTATACTGCCAGTGCACTAATTTTTGTTTCTTTTTTTTTCGGGCTCAATGCTTTCACTACTTGCACTCGTGGACGGAACACTACGTACGAGGAACGTGTCCATCTTGACAAAATAAAATAGTTTAATAGTAATAGAAAATAGCAAGACTGACTAATAATTACAATTTTCGGACTACTTCACAGCACAGCTGCGATAGAACTGAGATAATCATAAGACGCTGGACCTATACTCTTCAAAGGAAAAAAGGGACACATATACCGACTTATTTAAAATAAAGCCTAACAATGGTGCATCGGTACAGGGAAAAAAGTAATAAAGTTAAAGAAACACTAACAAACAGGGACAAATACCAAAACAACGTAATAAAATAATAAAAGACAAGAAAAGTTTTGCTAATCCCCGCACTTTTAAGGAAAAGCGTACACAGAACATGCGGAAAGTGTAACAAAGAAGCAGCATAGCGAGGCGGTAGAGGCGAGAAAGTACACAGGACATGTGGCAAATGTAACGAAGAAGCCACATAGCGCAGCAGTAGAAGCGAGAAATACAAATATATCAATAAGCATCGAACAAAAACTGTGAGTAAATACACTATCTACCAACAAGTAATTGGACACCCATGCAATCGACGATATCTGCAGTCCTGATACACGTCACGGCCGCCGCCGTTAAATATTGTGTGGGAAACAACAACGCAACCAGTCGCATGCAAGATGCCACGCAGTTCGGAGCTCTCTGATTTCGAGAAAGGTGTAATCGTCGGGTATCACAGAAATGGACGATCCATACGTGACATATCCAGCGAGTTGAAGTACCCAAAATCGACAGTGGCCTACGTGATTGGCAAGTGGAAGATGAGAGGTGACTGTCGGAATGTGCCTCGACCCGGCAAACCCACAAAACTGGGAGTTAGAGACCGACGGGTGCTGGCCAGAGAAATTCGGAAGAACCGCACCAAATCGATGGGCCACATCCGTAAGAAGTTCCAACAGGCATCCGGGAGTGTTCTTTCGATGAATACCCTCCGTAAGGAAGCCCATCTGCTCGGTTATCATGGACGTGCTGCCGCCCACAAGCCTTTGACCACCAAGTCCAACAGCGCTGCTCGGCTAACGTGGTGCAAAGAACGTCGACAGTGGACCGTTGAACAGTGGGAGCAGATTCTCTGGAGCGACGAATAAAGGTTCACCCTCTACCGTTCGGATGGCAGGGTCTGGGTTTGGCGTCTGCCCGGAGAACGCCTCCAGCCGGAATGTATTGTGCCAACTGTGAAGTTCGGCGGCGGTGTAATTATGCTATGGGGGTGTTTCTCCTGGTATGGCACGTGACCCTTGGTCGCAATTCCTTGTAGACTTAACGCCGAGACCTACTGCACCACTTTGGATGACCATGCGCTTCCTACGTTGTGGCAAATTTACGGGGTGGACCCATGTTACTTTCAGGATGACAATGCCACCTGTCATGTTGCGCGGTCCACCATGGCTTGGTATGGTGAAAATGGGGTTCATCGAATGGAGTGGCCTGCGCAGAGCCAGGACCTTTACCCTGTCGAGCACCTCTGGGACGAGTTGGAGCGCCGACTCAAGGGGTGCCCCCACCGTCCGAAATCGGTGAAGAAACTGACCTGTCTTCTCCAAGCCGAGTGGAAGAAAATACCACTAGCCGTCGTACAACGCCTGATTGAGAGTATACCCCGTAGGGTCGCAGCTGTAATCGCCTCTCGTGGAGGTTCCACCAACTATTGAAGGTGGATAAACTTCGGTTTCCTTTGCTATCACAATTGTCCAATTAGTTGTTGGTAGATAGTGTAGTATTAATGAAGATGTCGTGCATATGTAATACATTAAAAAACTTACATTGTCTTTGCACGATATATTTAATTTAAAAAACGATAGATATTTACATATTTGAAAGATTAAAACCCATTAGTACTTTCGGGTCGACAATCGACCCGTCTTTGATGGAGGAGAGCCACTGCTGTACATGTGCTCCCATATATATGTCCGAGTATGATGACGTACATGATGTAGATTAGCGTCGCCAAGGTGTCACATGTTGCCATCATTTCATTGCTAAATCACACATCATACGAGGTCCATGTGGGAATATGATAAACAGGTACAAAATATACAAAATATATGTATTTGTTATACCTCACATATTTAACAAGAGAAGATGTTATGCAGGTTCATAGCTGAAATGAGCCTTTTCCAAATCTTGTGTAATTCAGTTTGGGAATTATCGTTACAGCAATCGTCCCCGAAGGCCTCGATGTATAAACTTTCAGTTATGTACAACGAGTATACACAGGGTGGTGTATGTAGCAACTTAATGTTTTTCCAATCCGGTTGGACATTTCCTTGTGCCACATATCTAGTGAGTGCTGTGTTACTATGATTAACGCGAATGTCATATTTATGTTCCTGCATTCTAGTTTCAAGACTACTTTTTGTAGATGCTACATAATTACTTATGTGTTCGCCATTGGAAACATGTCTTAATGGTATATTATATACACCCCATTTACACAGAGTATCAGATCCAGAAATCTATTTTCACTCATCAAAAAAGATATAGAACCTCCAGATACTCTGTGTAAATGGGGTGTATATAATATATTATTAATAGATGCTTCCAATGGCGAACACGTAAGTAATTATGTAGGATCTACAAAACGTAGCCTTGAAACTAGAATGCAGGAATATAAATATGACATTCGCGTTAATCATAGTAACACAGCACTCGCTAGATATGTGGCACAAGGAACTGTCCAACCGGATTGAAAAAACATTAAGTTGCAGCATACACCCGCTTCTGTATACTCGTTGTACATAACTGAAAGTTTATACATCGAGGCCTTCGGGGACGATTGCTGTAACGATAATTCCCCAACTGAATTACACAGGATTTGGAAAAGACTCATTTCAGCTATGAACCGGCATAACATCTTCTCTTGTTAAATATGTGAGGTATAACAAATACATATATTTTGTATATTTTGTACCTGTTTATCATATTCCCACATGGACCTCGTATGATGTGTGATTTAGCAATGAAATGATGGCAACATGTGACACCTTGGCGACGCTAATCTACATCATGTACGTCATCATACTCGGACATATATATGGGAGCACATGTGCAGCAGTGGCTCTCCTCCATCTGTAGATGGGTCGATTGTCGACCCGAAAGTACTAATGGGTTTTAATTTTTTAAATATGTAAATATCTATCGATTTTTAAAGTAAATATATCGTGCAAAGACGGTGTAAGTTTTTTAATGTGAGTAAATAATTTACATTTAATTTCTTATAATTCATAAAAATTCGCGGCGTGTAATAAAGAATAAACAAGCATCATCTTATGTAATCAGTGCAACGGCAGAGAATGAAATACAAGCATACGAACCACAGTAACTGGGATAAAATTAAAAAATAAAATTCGACAATTAGTTTCTAACAATAAGATATTTGGGAAAAGTTCGGGTCACACATTTCACTTTGTCGGGGAACACCGGTTGAGGAACACTGCCCTAAAGTACATTCGTGATTTACCATGGATACACACACACACATACACCACGCTAGTAATACTTCCTACCTCTTTTGAATTCAGTTACTTTCTGAATTCGGTAACACTTTAGTGGTTGACGTTTCTGTAAATTTATGAGTATGGTGTAAATCATTTTTCTCTAAGTATCCTCCTGAAAATTTTTTCGAGGGTCATTTAAAAAGTTTTGCACACTATGGGCTGTCTCTTAAAAAATTAATTTATTTCCCAACACACCTTTACAGGCCTTCGAAGTAATCTCCATGTTTCTTTATGACAGCAGCCCAACGTTTGGGCAAGTCTTCTATTCCAGTCAGAATACCTGCATTGTTGAGACGTCGCATTACTCGGGTCACCTCATTAGAAACATCCTGAATAGTACTGAATCTTTTCCCGCTGAGTTGCTCCTTCAGGTTTGGGAACAAGTCCGAGTCTGGTGGCTCATGTCACGACTGTGTCGTGCGCGGAGAAGCAATTCTCATCCATACTTTTCCAGAATGTCTCTTAATGTACGAACAACATGTGGCCTCGCGTTGTTGTGCAAAATGATGACATTAGCTTCGAACATGTCGGGCCTCTTTGGCGAATCTTTGGGCGCAAAACATTTTCCAGAAACCTTCTGTAGTATTCCGCTGTTACAGTGGTCCCCTCGTCACTCTGTCTGTTGCTATCACTCCAACCTTGTCATAGGCCATATATCATCATCAGCTTAACCTTCGATTGTTGGAAGCGGAATTTTTTCTGGTGAGGAGACTCTGGATGTTTCCACTGAGCGGACTGAGATTTCAGTTCTGGTTCAAAATCTTTTATCCAGAGAAGCCCACCGTAACACTGTGCTACGATTCACTGCATTATCCCCGCAAACTTCTTTTTTTTCTTTTTTTTTTGATTGGAGGTTTAACGACTACCGTGAGCAACTCAATGGGCTATAAGCAGTCGCCCGTCCCTAATTCTAATTTAGGGTCACTGGTTCCAGGAAAGGGAGAGAGCCAGTGCCGTAAGACAAACACAATATCCAAGCCTCACAGGGATTCGAACCCGGACCCCGTTCGGACGAATGATCAGAGGCCATCGCTTAGACCACTGCGCCACCGGGGCGGCCCGCAAACTTCACACAAAGCTTTATGAATTTCGGTATGGGTTTGTCCTCACAAAGTTTCAAATTAACTTTAATGTGGGCTCGCTGGTCGCTACGGGAGATCAGACCTGACTCACTTTCTTTCTCCTTTTCTAGGCAGAATTTCTTGTGACAGGAATAAACTAGCCTGCAAACGTAGACACAACTTTGCGTACTGAAGTCTGAATCACAACTGGCGCAACGATTGGAGCTAGTACGTCATCCTACGGGCAGCGCCTGCGCAGTGTGCAAAACTTTTGAAATGACCTACGTAAAATAAATGTTTCTTACTTATTAGGTAAACCTCTCATTCTTATTATGTTTTAAATCTATAATGTATCACTGAGATGACACATTAGTCGAAACGGCAAGTTGCAGGGATAAGCCTTACGTACGTAGTTCAGTTGGGAGAATATTCCTCTCCGGAGTAGAAAGACGTGATTTCGAATTTCACCGCCTTTTCCTCATTGAAAGATCTGACCTGACTCACTTTCTTTCTGCTTTTCTAGGCAGAATTTTTTGTGACAGGAATAAATTAGCCTGCAAACGTAGACACAACTTTGTGTACTGAAGTCTGAATCACAACTGGCGCAACGATTAGAGCTATTGCGTCATTCTACGGGAAGCGTCTGCGCAGTGTGCAAAACTTTTGAAATTACCTACGTAAAATAAAATTTCTTACCTGTTAGGTATATCGATCATTCTTATTTTGTTGTAAATTTATAATGTATCACTGAAATGGCGCATTAGTCGAAACGGCAAGTTGCAGGGCTAAGCGTTAAGGATGTAATTCAGTTGGGAGAATACTTCTCTCCGGAGTAGGAAGACGTGATTTCGAATTTTACCGCCTTTTCCACATTGAAAGGGCATTTCTTTACATCGCTTACTCATTGTTGAAGCCCATGAAACAAAGAAACAAAATTCGTTGGTGTTCCAATCTCGTTGTTGTTAAGAATGTTCCAAAATTTGCTGGATTTAAATAAGTGACTTAAAAGTACTTCTTTTAATCCGTAAGAGATATATTCTGAAGCTACGTTCCCCTTTCAGGTAAGTGATCCAAGCGTAAGAACCCACTACCGTTAATTTGATGCATGCTTTCTGAAGAAAAGGTCTCCCTTCTGATTTTCAACATTAGCGGTAAAATAAAAAGGAAAAAATCAAAAAAAAAAAAATCGCGCCGTTGTTTACCACGGACATCCGCTTCGGCAAACTGATTTAGTTAATTTTTAGTTTGCATAGTTATCAAGGCTTAAAATTAACACTTCAGCTGGATATTTTCTCGAGCAGTAACACTTAATTCGGAAAGCCTAAAACAGTCCCAACGGCCTCAAAGCAATTAGCTTTATGTTCTCACAAAATTAAAAGAATTTTTTCCCTGAACTTAAACAACGCCAGGAATGATTTTATGGAAAGGAAATTGAGTTCACATATTCCCCTTGAGAGCCCTACAGACAAAAAAAAAGAAGTTTCTTTTTGCGAAAGGTAAAATAAACAGAAGTAGAAAAAAACAGAATCGCCGTCATGGCTTCACTCAACATTTGTTGATAACGGTGTGCAAAGATATTTTTTTGTTCGTTTGCTTTTTGTCGCTTACTTATCAGTCGAGCCGAGCATTAAGAGGGTTTTCGTTGGAGTTTTAATTAGCTTACTAAAATGTGTTTACTTTCGAGTTTAATTAACTATCATAAAAACTTATCCTTGTTTTTTTTTTTTTGTGAAAGAGAGGTTTAGTTTAAACGTTCCTCCCTGTCAGTTTCTCCCCACCCATCTTTCAATTTGTGTAATTATGAGACGAGACCCTGCGAAGAAAAGTAATCATTGAAGTCCAGAATACTTCACTTAATATTTAGTTTGAACACTGTAATATCTAATTAAGAACAATAATTCCATCATAGGAAAGCAAGTTATTATTTCTATTATGGTTCGAAGCGCATTAAAATAAAAAGAAAATGCGTCACGATTCTTTTCATGAATTTCAATTAGAACGAATAATAAAAACATCCCCATGACGAATTAAGAGACTGTTTCGAATACATTAAAGTAACACAAGTAAATTAACAACTCCCCCATATACGCACACAAAGCAAGAAGATTGAAATTCAGTTCTTTGAAAACATGAAATCAATGCATAAAAACACTGTATCAGAAACTGTGATCACGCACTTGGTTTTGTTATTTGCAAATTTTAAGGAAAGGTGAAGCTCACATTCAACGGCAGCGATGTTTTTTACTTAATGTAAAGCCTTCTATTTTGTGAAAACATTTCTTTCTGCTTAAAATGGTTTTCCTCAAACAATTAAATCTTTCTCACCAAGAAAATAGTTTCTTTGCTTTCTCACAAAATAAAAAGTTTAAGACCTTTTGTAACAACTTAAAATTATCGCTGTTTGTTTGATCTTCACATTCTGTTCAAAGGCTTTTTTGTGGTTTTTCACTTTTCAGGTAGGAACGACATCTTACCTTGTGTTCACTGGATTTTAACGATGGCGCTTCTCCCGCCAGTGTGCAAAAGGGAGGAATAACGAAGTGTTGTGCATTATTTTGTGATCACAGAATGTAATTTCATGGGTGTATGATCTTATAATGCAATTTTATAAGTGCATGATCCCAGAATGCAATTCCGTAGGTGCATGACCCTAGAATGCAATTTCATAAGTGCATGATCCCAGAATGCAGTTTCTTAGGTGCATGATCCTAGAATGCGATTTCATAGGTGCATGATCCCAGAATGCAATTTCATAAGTGCATGACCCGAGAATGCAATTTCATAGGTGCATGATCCGAGAATGTAACTTCATAGGTGCATGATCCGAGAATGCAATTTCATAAGTTCATGATCCTAGAATGCAGTTTAATAGGTGCATGAGCCGAGAATGCAACTTCATAGGTGCATGATCCTAGAATGCAATTTTATAAGTGCATGATCCTATAATGCAATTTCATAGGTGCATGATCCCAGAATGCATTTTAACAGGTGCATGACCCCAGAATGCAATTTCATAGGCTCAAGATCCTAGAATGGAGTTTAATAGGTGCATGATCAGAGAATGCGATTTCATAGGAGCATAATTCTATAATGCAATTTCATAAGTGCATGATCCTGGAATGCAAATTCATAGATGCATGATCCCAGAATGCGGTTTCATAGGTGTATAATCCCAGAATGCAATTTAATAGGTGCATGATCCCAGAATGCAATTTTATAGGATTTTATAGGTGCATGACCTGAGAATGTAATTTCATAGGTGCATGATCATAAAATTCAATTTCATAGGTTCATGATCCGAGAATGCAATTTCATAGGTGTATGATCCGAGAATGCGATTTCGTAGGTGAATGATCCTAGAATGCAATTTCATAGGTTCATGATCCCAGAATGCAATTTCATAGGTGCATGATCCGAGTATTTTAATCTTTTTTTCCAGGTCTTTTAATCTTTTTTCAAGTGTATTTCTGTACAAATTTCTGGTACTGTCATCAGAGAATTTTCCAATATTTTGTACTTAAAATGATTTGTTATTACACTTCGTTTTAAGTTTGCGTTTTAAATAGGCGATCACCAAGCTATGGTCGGATTCTACATCCGCCCCTTGAAAGGTATTGGACTGACATTATCCATCTCTTATTGATTAGGATAAAGTCTATCATATTCTTAGTTTTACCATCAGAGGAACGCCATGTCCATTTGCGGCAGTCTCTCTGTTGTTACCTAGTGTTACAGATCCTTAATTCATTTTCCACTGCAAATTCCAGCAATCTTTATCCACGCGGATTTTTACTTCCATATCCGAATTTTCCCATAACAAGTTCCCATTCTACATTACAGGTTCCGATCTTCACATTCCAAACTACAGTTACACTCATTGTTATGTAAATACGCGCACCGAGAAGGAGGCGTCGGATTGAAATGAGATTTTAGTAGTGAGATGGTACATACCAAAGACAGAAGTGATTACGACAGAACAACGATTTCCAGCGGACATATGATACACATTCCGGTCAGCGTTAGTACCGTGTCGGACAGCCTCGAGCTCGGAAACATGCGGTGAAACGGTCCGGCATGGAGTCAAAAAGACGCCGTATGTTATCCAGTGACAGATTGGCCAATACTTCTTGCACCTGATGCCCTAAATCACGAACTCTGGGATATGAGGAAAGGTGGCGTCCCATCTGGTCCCACTCGTGCTCTACGGGCAAGAGATCAGGCGATCTGGCAGGCCACGGAAGCATCGAAACATGACGTAGACAGTCCTGGAAACCCGAGCTGTGTGCGGACGGGAATTATCTTCTTGGAAAATTGCTCACGAACACCCTGACAGGAAAGGCATCAAATGCAGCCAAAGGATCTCCCTGTGCGTAACTCTGGGCTGTCAGCGTTCCTTGGATCACTGCGAGGGAAGTACGACTGTCATACGCGATGGCTCCCGAAACCATCACGCTGGCAGTTCGGGACGTGTGCCGCTGTACATTGAGGTTGGAATTGCACAGCTCACCTGCGCTCCTCCACACTCTGACACGTTGGTCGCCTGTTCCCATACAGAAACGGGATTCGTCGCTGAACCCTATAAGTCGCCACTCCGTAGCATTCTACGTTGCTTCCTGCTGACACCACTGCAATGGACGCAAACGATGGTCAGGTGTTAATGGCAGAAAACGTTCGAACAGCCGAGGGGGCAGATTCGCCTCCCCAGGCGTCTGGAAATGGTTCTGGCGGACACAGGAGCCCTTGTACAGACGCCACATGTATCGAGATCTTGGAAAAGGACGTCGTTGCATCTGTGCGTGCCGCTCTCACGACCCCACGGTCCTCTCTGCTGGTGGTTTATCTAAGTCGTCCGGAGCCATTTAGCCGTATCTGGGTGCCTTCCCATGTCCTTTTGCTTCCAACATGATCGCACCGTACTGTCCGACCGGCAGGAATGGCTGCCGATTTAGCGCGCCGGCCACCCTGCCTCTCTCATCCCGACGATACGGTCTCGTTCAAACTCTGTCAGTTGTTTGTACGCACACAAACGGCGGCTCCTCGGTATGTCTATCGCTCAGGGATCTCACCTGACTCTTACCGTGCACTTCGGCATGAATGTGGAGTCCCATGCGCTACGCCTTATAAACCCCAAGCATTGAGATTGCAGCGACGGTCTTGGACGCACGGGTTTGCGGAATCGCACGAAACTTTAATCATTTGCATGTCTGCCCTCTCCGTAGCTATTCGCTGAGTTTCGCGTTAATCGCATGGTTTTTTTCTTTGTGCGCGAATTTTTATAACAATGCGAGCATAAAGAGAAAGTCTTGTTTTGCGGTTTGTTCAGTTTCTAATTGTAGAGTTTCATAGAATTTGTCAACTTGCTCTTCGGAACTATCGCTTGTTGGGGCACACAGTTAGATGGCGGTTAAGTTGAACGGTTGGGCATTGAATCTTGCAGTAATGAAACTCTCATTCACAGGTCTATATCTCAATAGCGTAATTCTTCAGTTTACCTCGGACTTATGTTTTGTACACTTTTTCCAAGCTATATGGAATATCAGGCTCTATAGAACATGAAACTTAAGTCCTTATGTGGGGCTGACACCTCATCGTAGAGTGGCTGTCGTAGAGCTGTTGGAGAGTGAAGATATTCAACTCATGGACTAGCCCGCAAGGTCCCCGGACCTAAATCCAATCGAACACGTGTGGGATCTTCTCAGGAGACGCTTGGCAGCACGTCACCAGCCGCCAGTAACGATTCGGCAGCTCCGATTGGCGTTACAAGAGGAATGGGATGCGATGTCTCAACAGCTCCTTGACAACCTCGTCTTCAGCATGGACAGACGTTGTAAATCCTGCAACGCAGTCAGGGGTGATCATATCCCCTACTAAAGACTGGAATTTTCTTGGCAGCCGCCTGTCACATGGACGTTTCTGTCTTCTGTCTAGTTGTGCTCGAAGCTACCTTTTCAATAAAGTGCCTTTGTATCCTTTAGATTTCTTGTTTGGACGGTTTTGCTCACTTGCCCCATATTCTTACCTCTTGGGGATCTTATGGTATGATTTGAGTCGATGTTGAGCACTTCTGCACGACGTTACATTCGAAAAACCGTCTTGTCCTTAATTTTTGCACGCCAAGGTAGGATTGAAACACATGAAAATACAATTCAGGTGCGTGTGCGAGGGACTCGCCTTTTGTTGTTCGGTAAGTTCAAGGTCAGAGCACAGGGAACAATTTCTAGTCCAGATTACTAAAATTCACATTTGTTGGCGATAATCATGCAGGTTTTTTTCATCAAGCGAGCTGTGAAGCAAATATTTCTCAAATATCGATTCTTAAATGTAGCGCAAACGTAAGCGCTTGAGTCTAAAAGAAAAAGTTGAAATAGTAGAGCTGAATGAAAAGAAAAGATTAAGTGCGCGCGTTTTAGAAGACAGACTGAGCATTGGAAAAATGCAAGTGAATGAAATTTTGAAGTCTTGGCAAGATTGTAATGGCAACAACAAAATTAAGAGAGCTTTCCCTAAAACTGATGATTTCGCTGTGGGCACTCTTACCTATGAATGGTTTTGCAGCACTAGAGCGAACAACATTCCTTTATAAGGGACTTTAATTCGTCCAAGTGCTTTAGAAATCGCAAATGAATTAGGATTCACAGTATTCAAAGCTTCACACGGCTGCTTAGAAATTCATTTAGAAAACAAAATTTCAGAAGAATATAATAGACAAACAACAATACTTGATTATTTATTTTGCTTAGGTTTTGATGAATATTTTTAAATAAAGGTTAATACAAGTTTGCCCTATGTATTGCATTTACATACTTATATTTACTTATCCTTTAAACTGCTTTTAAGTTATAAACATAGTACATGTATAATGTCATAAAGCATGATTTTCCCAATAGTGGACACTTCTAAATAACGGACAGTCTCACCCCTTTGTTGTCTGCTACTCGCATGCATCATCACCATATCCTCTTAGATCCAACTATACTTAGGAGAATCTTTATTTTAAATACACCAGACTTGAATAATCATGAAACGCATATAGCTTATTAAATCCGTTTATTTTTGTGGTGTAGTCAACACAAAGAAATCCGTTTATTTTTGTGGTGTAGTCAGCACAAAGAAATCCGTTTATTTTTGTGGTGTAGTCAGCACCAAGAAATCCGTTAATTTTTTTGGTCTAGTCAGCTCAAAGAAAACCGTTTTTTTGCGGTGTAGTCAGCAAAAAGAAAACCGTTTATTTTTGTGGTAAAGTCAGCACAAAGAAATCCGTTTATTTTTGTGGTGTAGTCAGCACAAAAAATCCGTTTACTTTTGTGATGTACTCAGCTCAAAGAAATCTGTTTATTTTTGTGGTGTAGTCAGCACAAAGAGATCCGTTTATTTTTGTGGTGTACTCAGCTCAAAGAAATCCGTTTATTTTTGTGGTGTAATCAGCACAAAGAGATCCGTTTATTTTTGTGGTGTAGTCAGCACAAAGAAATCCGTTTATTTTTGTGTCTGTAGTCAGCACAAAGAAATCCGTTTACTTTTGTGGTGTACTCAGCTCAAAGAAATCCGTTTGTTTTTGTGGTGTACTCAGCACCAAGAAATCCGTTTATTTTTGGGGTGTAGTCAGCTCAAAGAAATCCGTTTATTTTTGTGGTGTAGTCAGCACAAAGAAATCCGTTTATTTTTTTGGTGTAGTCAGCACCAAGAAATCCGTTAATTTTTGTAGTGTAGTCAGCTAAAAAAAATCCGTCCGTTTTTGTGGTGTAGTCAGCAAAAAAAAATCCCTTTATTTTTGTGGTGTAGTCAGCAAAAAGAAAACCGTTTATTTTTGTGGTGTAGTCAGCACAAAGAAATCCGTTTATTTTTGTGGTGTAGTCAGCACAAAGAAATCCGTTTACTTTTGTGATGTACTCAGCTCATAGAAATCCGTTAATTTTTGTGGTGTAGTCAGCATCAAGAGATCCGTTTATTTTTGTGGTGTACTCAGCTCAAAGAAATTCGTTAATTTTGTGGTGTAGTGAGCACAAAGGCATCCGTTTATTTTTGTGGTGTACTCAGCTCAAAGAAATCCGTTTATTTTCCTGGTGTAGTCAGCACCAAGAAATCCGTTTATTTTTGTGTCTGTAGTCAGCACGAAGAAATCCGTTTATTTTTGTGGTGTACTCAGCTCAAAGAAACCCGTTTGTTTTTGTGGTGTACTCAGCACCAAGAAATCCGTTTATTTTTGTGGTGTAGTCAGCTCAAAGAAATCCGTTCATTTTTGTGGTGTAGTCAGCACAAAGAAATCCGTTTATTTTTGTGGTGTAGTCAGCACCAAGAAATACGTTTATTTTTGTGGTGTAGTCAGCTCAAAGAAATCCGTTTATTTTTGTGGTGTAGCCAGCACAAAAAAATCCATTTATTTTTGTGTTGTAGTCAGCTCAAAGAAATCCGTTTATTTTTGTGGTGTAGTCAGCTCAAAGAAATCCGTTCATTTTTGTGGTGTAGTCAGCTCAAAGAAATCCGTTCATTTTTGTGGTGTACTCAGCACCAAGAAATACGTTTATTTTTGTGGTGTAGTCAGCTCAAAGAAATCCGTTTATTTTTGTGGTGTAGCCAGCACAAAAAAATCCATTTATTTTTGTGTTGTAGTCAGCTCAAAGAAATCCGTTTATTTTTGTGGTGTAGTCAGCTCAAAGAAATCTGTTTATTTTCCTGGTGTAGTCAGCACCAAGAAATCCTTTATTTTCGTGGTGTAGTCCGCTCAAAGAAATCCCTTTTAGTTTTGTAGTGTAGTTAGCACATCGGAATCCGTTTATTTTTGTGGCTTCGCGAATCTTTTTGCTGACTACACCACAAAAATAAACGGATTTAATAAGCTATATGCGTTTCATGACTATCATAAGGAGATTAATACCGAACGGTGATTTTACGGAATACAAAACTATACAACACGCTAATTTCCATGAAAACGTAAAATTTTGGACTGCTAAACTTTATTTATTTTAGCATAAGCGCAATGAGAAACCCGCCGAAGCAAAATTTTGAAAACCACGTACAGATGATGTCTAATGGTTAGTCTCCCCATAACATAAGATCATCTATTTCACATGATTCATTGTTTAATTTCAGAACATAGAATAATCTTTCTCACACCTCCAGAATGCGTATAATCTTTCTCACACCTCCAGAATGCGTATAATCTTTCTCACACCTCCAGAATGCTCGTTTAGTTCATAACCTAGTGCGCGAACTTGGCTGCCTAGTAAGATTCATGGTGAGTGTGAAAAAAGCGTCACAGTTCCGTTTCTGCAGATGAAAATGCCTGTAATGAACTCTAAGAAATTCCAGTCTTTTTAACAATTTTGAGGCTGTTTCAAGCCTCTGTCGTTTCGTACTATCTCTCACTTGAGTTGCTGTTTCTCCGTTCTTATCTGCTGATAGCCTTATTATCTCCTGAGCGCTCTTCGGGTTCGATGGACATTTTTCTTTCTTTAAAAACCCGATACCACTAAAACATTTACCGTTCAGGCTATTGTTGCATTTCGTAAAGCCACTGGAAAAAGAGTTGAAACCCCACCAGGTCTCCAATATTTTCAGCGATCTCAGAAATGGTACATTGTGGCGCACCACTCAAACTTCCAAATTTCAAAAACTAAATTATAAAAAACAATGATTGAATAAACGGAATGAGCTGGAGACAATATTATCTCACATTTATCAAATCCAGCTTCTGCGTAGTCCATTTTGCACTAGAAGCAAATTATGTTTTTGCGAGTTTTGTTCGCAGTTCAGACATGCACTGTGTTTTAATAAGTTATTAGTACACTTCACTGATTATACCGAATCTGGATTCACGTGTTTGTTTCCCTGTGGGAAATCTGCGTTAGAAGTGTGCATCTGTTGGAGAAATAACAGTACATTGGAAGTCAATGTGGCACTTGCAAAGATGCTTGCAGACTTTAAACATGGGATAATGGTCGAATGCCAAGTTAACAACCTTTCTGCAAGGGAAACATCTTGATGTTCAAGCTTAACAATGGCTGGTGTAACAGCTTAACCCTTTAAACAGCTGGAACGAATCAACACGAGGTTAGCAAAATGAGTTGAAATCACGCTGTCCAAGAAGTGGGGACGAGCGTGTCTAGAACGTGGCAACCTGTGCATCAGAAAGAACTGCTTTCCCCTTAGCTTTGTTATTGAAAGTGGTCATTTAGGAGAATGATTGGCATTAACCGTTTCTGACTCATTACCTGCTAAAATGGCTGGAACAATGACGAGGAACCTAAGAAAAGATAGAAAATGTTTGAAGCTTTGTTTCTACCCAGTTTTATGATGTCTGTGTCAGGAAGCACTTACCTGTCATGCCTTAGGTCATGGAACAGAGGATAACAGACTACAAGGGAGCGCTTATCACCTGTGACAGAGATGAAAGAGAAGAAAGGAATTATAGACGATTATAAGGGAGCTCTTATCATAAGTGCTGCAATGAGAGCGGATAAGGAGTTGTTTTTCCGTAACTTTCGTGAAACCCAACCGCTATATGAGCATTTCTGTTTTAGGAGTGTGAAAAAATTTGGGCAGTGGATGGTTTAGGTGAATCGACCGCTTAAAGGGTTGAGGAAAGAACGCCATGTGATTCCTCCCAAACTCATTTAATGGGCCAGAAGAACCTTATTGTATTTGTCCAAGATGGGCACGGGTGAGTCATCGGTGGTGCGTTTGTCCAACGGCACTGGCCCCCTCCCTCTACTGGCCCCCCGCCTCTCCTAGAACAAGTGGCCCCAGGTTACGCATTTTGGTTACTAAACACCAAAAAGGAAAATAAACAAACAAAAACATTGTTGAAGAGGATTCGAGAGTCACTCAAGTCGTTTATAATAGATCACTCCGCAAAGGTTGCAAATACTGTACGAATGTCTTGCAGTACTAGAGTTAGCTGCAGAGGGTTGCATTTGCTAAGGTTATTTTGTATAGCAGTCGGGCACAAGCTTAAACTCCCTCCTGCAAACGCTCAACGACGTTTATAGAGGTGTTTTGCCCGTCATTCCTGGATCATGGAAGAGTAAAACAGGGTTCTATAGATCGATGAATCACGCTTAACACTGGTTTGCTCGCATTTTTGTCCTCTAGTCTGTCGTGCAGGTGAAATGTTCCAACTGTGAAGCTTTGTGAAGACTCTCTGACGGTGCTAGGCCTATCCAGTTGTATACGAGTTGGATCATTCGTTACCGCATTTGGAATCATGTAATATAACTTTAGTGCGTCGATATTCTGCACAATTCGGCCCTCCCTACATTGTGCCTGTACATCGATATGGACGGTTATTGGTTTCTGAAAGTGGACGCTCTATGCAACACTGTACGAAGTGTACAAAACCAGTTTTTCCAGAAAAATATTAAAATGTTCGACTAGCGAGTTTAAAATCCGAATTTTAACTCAACACAACCTACCTCTTTATGACGCACTGGTGCGCCATATAAGATCTCTATCACAGTGATTTCCTCCAAAACAGCATGGGTAGTAATAATCTGAAAGAGAGAAGAATATCCTAGTTGAGAGTTAGAGAGAGACATACCGAAATTTGGTACAGAACATGCTCAGCATTACCTGCGTTACTAAAGCTAAAGACGACCGTTCTACGTACAGAGATTTTGATGTAAAAGCGTTTGTTAAAACTACAGATAAGTGTTCCGATACCTTTGAGAGAATAGCGTACATACTGAGGTATATCAAAACATTTTATCCAAAATGACTTTTTATCCTTTCAGCGCTTTAGGACATCCGTGAGCGTCTAAGGCTATACTGAAATGCCAGTCGCTCATTTTGGCGCATTTGTCTTAGGGAAGATACGAACCCGCAGTGGAAAAACAAATACGATATTCATATGAGGGTTGTGCCGAAAGTAATGCAAAAGTGGGAATAACGTTTTTATTAACTAACACAGGTCGTTCAAATAATTGCAAATGTCAGTAGAGTAAATCTTCCTCTATAGTAACCTCCTTCTTCATTGCAGGTAAATAATGGATTCGAAGCCGAAGCAACGTGACGTCTTTTACTTCTTGACGAAGGAAGGGTGCAGGCTGTCCGACATCCACAGAAGGCTACAGAATATTTACGGCGATGGCACCATTCAGAAGATCAATGTGCACGGATGGATGAGGAAGTTTAAAGAAAAGGAATCTAGCATTGAAGATAAACCACGCAGTGGGAGACCATTTTCTGCGACCACTGACATGAATCGTCAGCGAGTGGATGAATTGATTCGCGCGGAGAGACGAGTCAGATTCCGTTAGCTTGTTGCACGACTGGAGTGTGGTCACAACGCCATACAGATAGATGGTGGGGGACGTAGGTATCGGAAAGTGTATCCAAAGTGGGTATCTCGGCAGTTGACACTCAATTTGAAGGCGAGAAGGGTCAAAGTCTGCTATGATCTGCTGGAAGCGTTTGAAGACAATTAAGACACGTTTTTCTCGATCTGGTCACAGGGGATGAAACGTGAGCGTATCTTTACGATCCGGAAACGAAGAATCAATCATGGAATGGCGTCGCACTTCTTTACCAAGGCCTAAGAAGTTCAAGAGCCAGCGATCAGCACAGAAAGTCATGATCATGCTGATTGTATTTTGAGACAAATGGGTGACATTCACCTTGATTTTCTGGAACGTGGGCGTACTGTACCCAGCGAGCTGTGCATTGAGAAACTCAAGAAGCTTAGAGAAGCTAAATGGAGGGAGAAACCGAACAAGAAACTGAAATGGGTTCATATTCACCATGACAATGCGATACCACACACATCTTTCTCAACAAATCAGGCGATCAGCAAATCAGGCTGGTCGGTGGTCTCCTATCCACGGCACAGCCCGAGATCTGGCGTCCTCTGATCTGGCTGTACGGTAGATGACATATCTTGTGGATACTCCGATCTTGGCTGTATGATGGAGACTGTCCTTCATTGGACCTGTTTGGTCCAATGAAGGACAGTTTCCGGTGACCAAGATTTGATGACACAGACGAGGTGAAAGCGGCTGTGAAGAAGTGGGTACAACAGTCGACACCTAAGCGATAACGGAAATGTATCGCTTGTGATAGAGACTATGTTGAGTAGTACCTTTTTTAGTTACTCTATCAACATGTGCAATTTGAACGACTTCTGTCATTTAATAAAAAATTTTATGCTCACTTTCGCATTAATTTCGGTACAACCCTCGTATTTCGTTACGCGATTGGAATCCTAACCCAAGGCACTGTGAGGAGTTAGAAGACCGAGCCCTAGACCTCAAGACCACTAGGACAGAGCCAACGTTGCGGCCCCGGTGGCGCAGTGGTCTAAGCGATGGCCTCGGACCACTTACACGCGAAGGGTCGGGTTCGAATCTGGGTGAGGCATGAATTTAGTGTTTGTGTTACGGCACTGTCTCTCTCCCTTCCCTGGAACCAGTGACACTAAATTTGGGACGGCACGGGAGACTGCTTATAGCCCATTGAGTTGCTCACGGTGGTCGTTAAACCTTCAATCAAAAAAAAAAAAAAAAAGGAAAGAGCCGACGTTTGTTAAAAAAGTCCTAGCCTTAACCTTAAACCACTATATCTTTAGACGAGAGTCAACTTTTTTACCAGAAACTCGTACCGTAGACATCTCGACCCCAATACGAGAGCTAACTTTTCGCTGCAGAAGCTCGAGCCCTAGTTCACTGGATTACCAGGCCAGAGACTAATTTTGTTGCAGAATCTCGATTCTTTGATCATTCGACCACGATAGGTGCGAGCCAGCTTGTGTTGCAGAAGCTCGATTATTTGATCGTTCGACCACTATAGGCGCGAGCCAGCTTCTGTTCCAGAAGCTCGATTCTTTGATCGTTCAACCACTATAGGTGCAGGTCTGCTTATGTTCCAGAAGCTCGATTCTTTGATATTTCAACCACGATAGGTGCGAGCCAGCTTGTGTTCCAGAAGCTCGATTCTTTGATCGTTCGACTACTATAGGCGCGAGTCAGCTTCTGTTCCAGAAGCTCGATTCTTTGATCGTTCGACCACTATAGACGCAGGCCAGCTTCTGTTCCAGAAGCTCGATTCTTTGATCGTTCGATCACTATAGGCGCGAGCCAGCTTGTGTTCCAGAAGCTCGATTCTTTGATCATTCGACCACTATAGGCGCGAGCCAGCTTGTGTTCCAGAAGCTCGATTCTTTGATCATTCGACCACTATAGGCCCGAGTCAACTTGTGTTCCAGAAGCTCGATTCTTTATTCATTCAACCACGATAGGCGCGAGCCAGCTTGTGTTCCACAAGCTCGATTCTTTGATCGTTCAACCACGATAGGCGCGAGCCAGCTTGCGTTCCAGAAGCTCGATTCTTTGATTGTTCGAGGCATGAGCCAACTTGTGTTCCAGAAGCTCGATTTTTTTATCGTTCGACCACGATAGGCGTGAGCCAGCTTGTGTTCCAGAAGCTGGATTCTTTGATCGTTCGACCACTATAGGCGCGAGCCCGCTTCTGTTCCAGGAGCCCGAACCCTAGACCTATTTCCCAACTGCCGGTCCGGGAGAAACAAGTGAATTTATTTATTTTTCTTTTGAATCTAAAGGGTGTAAAAGTAACGGGAAATCTAGATCTAAATTTTCTGAATATCCGTCGCGGAAGTTTAAAGGACGCTTGGATTGCTAATCCCTTCACAGAAGATTTCAACTCCTGCAGGCTAACTCAAAAGGAAACGGAAACCTTTGCCGAACTCCCTTCTGGTGCCAAACCGGTATCGATACTCAGATCCAAATCTCTGTACAATACAAATTTAGAAGACGTGAATCCGTTAATTGGTGTAGATATGTCAAGGACGATATCCGAAAACTTGAAAATTTCGTCGCCCTGAAAGGGAACTCGAATCTGCGTTTCCCTGGTAGCGCCCGAGTATGCTAGCCACTACAACACCCATTATTAATTAACTTGGTCGTTCTGGGTGGTGTGGTGGCTACCATACTCAGATGCTATCGGGGAGACGCGGGTTCGGTTTCCTCTGCAGGACGACGAAATTTTTAAGTTTTCGGATATCATCTAACTTAACATCTTTGTTTCTTCCCACAAGTAAGTAACGCATCTCTCCAGCACACAAACGACTTATGTGTCTCTTCTGCAGTACCCAGGTTTCACTGCAATACATCAGAGTAGGAACAATTACACTTTCATACAGAGCCATTCGGAATTCTTTTGAAAATCCATCATTCCTGTGAAATTCTCCTAAAGCAGCAATGATTTTCAATGAAGAATTTATTTGCCTACTAATTTCGCCATCTAATCTGTTCTCTCTGTCAAACAAGCTTCCCAAATATACAAATTCATTCACCTGGTCAATCACCGTGCCATTTAGACTTATATTACATTCAGTACTACCAGTTCCTCTCTCAAAAACCATAAAAGATATGTGAGGAATGAAGATCTGTTGCAGTTGTGTAACATAAAGCAAAATATTGTTAGGAAGGTGGAGACTAATATTCTTAGGTGGTTTGGCCATGTTGAAAGAATGAAGGATGAGATGCTTACTAAGAAAATATTTTCGGCCCAAGTGGCAGGAAAGAAAGGCAGATGAAGGCCAAGGAAGTCATGTGAGGATCAGTTTCAGGACTGCCTGAATGAGAAAAAGATTATGAGTGTGAAGTATAGAAGGTCTTGTGTACGTCGTGTGAGGATGTCACTAAAGCTCGTGTTGCGTGTCAGGATCGCTGTAAATGGAGAAGTTTGATACGATAACAGTAAGTAAATAATCAGTTGAAAATTAATCTGCTGGTTTGTATTGTCTATTAAATGTTTAACTGTCCGATGATCTTTCTTTGAGGAGTTAACCTCTGAATATCAGAGAACAGTTAAATAACATGTACATCCTTGTCATATTTACACCAATTAACGGATTCACATCTTCCAAATTTGTATTGTACATTGGTGTAACCCCGTATTTCATTCACTGATTTTCCAAATCTCTGCTTTAGTTTTGGGGTATTATGGGGAAAGAATATCCAAGTCTCTGCGACAAAGCTCTGTACGTATTGGTAACTTTGTGTCTACTGCGCGAAATCCTTTTCAGCCGTTTCGATAATCAAAACATGATGAACGTTAATGCTGCCCTGCGACTTGGAGAAACGACGCTGGAACAAGTGCTCGATAAGATTATCGCGAAGCAGCAGCAACAGACGTCGCATTGACCCCAGAAAAATGATATTAACAGTAAGGAGAATATTGTGTTATACAGGGTGTTTCAAAACTAACGGAACAAACTTTAAGAGGTGATAGAACACACCGAAACAAGGACTTTTTGTCATAGAACGTATGGTCGCAGGTTGCGAGGTTAGGCGCTGGAGGGCGCTTTCCAATTCTCCACACACGCCGTCTTCCGTAACGCAAATACCCATATCTTTTACCGGAACGTCTGGATGGGAGGACGTACCTTATTTTCCTTCAACAAGTCTTGCCTGAATTGATCCAGTATGTACCAGCAGCCGTTCGCCGCAAAATGTGGTTCCAACATGATGGAGCGTCAGCTCATTTCAGCACTCAGGTGCGTGGTTACTTGAACGCCACATTTCCAGGCCAATGGATTGGCCAAGGTGGACCCATCGCTTTACCCCCACGATCACCAGATCTGTTTCCCCTGGATTTCTTTTGATGGGGACATCTTAAGTCCGTAATGTACGACACTTTCATTGATTCCAATAAGGAACTAGTCTCCAGACTTTCATTCGCTGCTGCAGCTGTCCGGGAAATGCCTGGTATTTTCCACAACACACGGGGGGCATCTTTACGTCGACGATGCGAAGCGTGTATCAGGAGTGGCTCTAGCCCTTTTGAGCAGCTTTTGTAAATGTAATTAATTTCAATATTTACTTATTGATTGATGTTTGGAAATTTGATGTCATTTTGTGATGTCACGTTTTGTTTTCGATTTTGTCTGCAATAAAGCTTTGTTTTGATTTGTTGTGCCATTCCTGTCTTTGTGTTGCGAAAGACGGCGTGTGTAACTTGCGACCATGCATTCTACGACGAAAAGTGCTTGTTTCGGTGTGTTCTATCACCCCTTAAAGTTTGTTCCATTAGTTTTGAGACACCCTGTATTGATTATGGATTGCACTTATTAATTATTAAAAAATATTAACAGATTCAATAATGTTAACATGAAATATTCGACATGGAATGGTCATATACACTGGCGGAAAGTGAAAAACGAACACCAAGAAGGAATTGGCGGACGATCATGAAATTCACTTATGTTAATGGGGTCGAGTTTACGTAGGTGTGATGTTAATTTCGGGACCGACCGGTGAGCGCTTACGCCACAGCACGGCATAATATACAAATTATCGTCGGTGGTATTTAAGGAGTACGGCGAAGTGAATGTAATCAGTCGTCGGCCTACGGACACGTGCAAAGACCCTGAAGAAGCTGCAATGCCTGGACATGGAAGAAGTGTACGATTTCAGCAGTTATCGGACTTTGAACAAGGTCGTCTACTCGGACTCCGCGAGGCCGGGTGGTCGTATCGTCGTATCGCGGAGCGAATTGGACGGGAAGTATCGGTGGTGGTACGATGCTGGCGTAGATGGTCCGAGGAACATTCCCACACGAGAAGACGTGGAACCGGGAGTCACAGACGGACTGATGAGCGGACCGATCGACGCATAGGAAGAGCGGCGTTGTCAAGCAGAACATCCCCTGCGACGCAAATCCGAGCTGCCGGTGCACCTGAGGTGACTGTGCGAACAATGCGCAACCGTCTACTGGATGCAGAACTACGTGCACGCGTGCCTCTGGCATGTGTACCTCTGACTCCAGCCCACCGTCAGGAACGGCTGCAGTGGTGTCGCCAACGTCTGCACTGGAGAACGCAATGGCGATCTGTCGTGTTCAGCGATGAAAGCAGATTCTGCTTGGGAGCCTCCGATGGCCGTATGCGTGTTCGTAGACTCACAGGGGAGAGTCTCCACCCTTCTTGCATCCGCCAGCGACACACAGGGCCTACACCTTGTCTCCTGGTGTGGGGAGCGATCAGCTATCGCTCCCGTACACAACTAGTGTTTGTACCGGGTACGTTAAACAGCACCTCCTACATCAACAACATCATTCATCCCGTTGTTGTGCCATTTGTAAGGTCGGTCCATCGTGGTGTTTCCCCGCAAGATAACGCACGCCCACACACGGCACGTGCAACGCAACATGCACTTAAGGGTATGAGACAACTTCCATTTTCTTCACGTTCACCGGATTTGTCCCCCATTGATCACGTGTGGGACTTTATGGGACAACGACTTATCCGGTCTCCACGGCCAGCCATGACCATCCCCGATTTACGCGTACAGGTTGAGGATGCTTGGAACTCAATACTCCAAACTTACATCCAACATCTGTACGACAGACTGCATGCCAGAATTGCACAGTGTGACGCAGTTCATAGCGGTTCAACCTCGTACTAACCATGTTACATGGAAATGCTATTTTTTAGTTTACCAGCAAATACAGCTGTATTTTGCCATAATGTTTTGATCACGTTATCCTCTGTATTCCGTTATTATGCTGTATAGATTTCGTTGGTATCAAACGTCTCCTTCTTGGTGTTCTTTTTTCACTTTCCGCCAGTATATAAATATAAATTATGGTTTGTACACAGTGATCATTATAATATAGAATATTACGATGATCGAAAATAATCAAATGGTTTTGTTTCAGCATCGCCGATTCGCGAAAGTTTGTCCAATGTTTTGCTGGTCCGCGAATGCAAAAAGGTTGGTCACTGCCCTACACAACTCAATCATTAGGCGAGATACAACTTCTGTTTTAAAGCCTTGGACCACTGGACTATTAGGCGAGAGCGATTTTTTTTTGTTTTCATTTGACACACTTTGAAAGATACAGTTGATAAATTATTCAAGCCAAGCTCAAAGTGACCCACGGGGAACACTATTTAAGCCAAGCTTTAAATGGCTTCTGAAAGCGAAAATTCCTGTGTCTGTATTTACTTCTCCAGTAAGGATTGTACGCATCTTTCTAGTAAGCACAGACATAGGCCCATACAGCACAAAAATTTCGGATATGTATCAATAATGTAACAATCTCTCATTTTCGTTACACTTTCAGTGATATCTTACAATTACGTTAAAGCAACATCTATTTTGGAACATAACTCTTTGTACATTACGGTTACGTTAAAAATAGCATTCACCGTATAACGAAGTAAATTTCTCCGTCATTTCGGTCCACGCCAGGATTCGAACCCGGATCCCCTCATTCCGGAATAAGTCACTCTACCAATTGAGCTACGCGGACGTTTTATTCTGAATCCTATCTGCCTTTATGTCGTGTGCGTCCTTCTGGCAGGTACGTCACATCTCCTGGTACGTTACATCATCTCCCCCTTATTTATTTATTTTTTTTTTTTCTGAAGTGCTGGCGAAAGGATTCTCTTATTTTTCCTATCTCGCGGTGTGGAAATAACATCACACCAATGCGAGATTTTGAACGGTCGGGTCATCCGGATAGTTCGGGCGCCATTATAACGAAGTGAATTTCTCCGTCATTTCTGTCCACGCCAGGATTCGAACCCGGAACCCCTCATTCCGGAATAAGTCACTCTACCAATTGAGCTACGCGGACGTTTTATTCTGATTTTATCTGCCTTTATGTCGTGGGCGTCCTTCTGGCAGGTACGTCACATCTCCTGGTACGTTACAACCGATACTACTGTATTATAGTTTCCATTGCACATAATTACTACCTTTATGTTACATTCCGGCGATACTTAAGATTTTTGGTTTGGCAGCGGCGTGGATGCGCATGCGCATTTATGACGTTTCATCGAATCACTCTCGTAGTCGTATTTCCATGTGCTACTGGGAAATTCTTTGGTGATACTGTCGTACGCGTTAGCTAGTTAGTTGATTTAATATTTCATCTTTTTTTTTTTTTTGTGATTCAAGATCATCTGAAGGTAATTGTTTTGATTATTATAACTTTTAAATTCTAAAAAGCACATTACAAAATCTAAGTAAGTGGCTGTGTTGTTGTATTAGTATACTACACCGGCATGTTTTTTTTACTTAAAGCTGAGAAATTTCATATTGGTAGATATTTAGAGAAATGACGAATTTGATTTTCTTTTTTCTTTTTCACTGAAATATAGTCTATTCCACATGCATAATAGAAATTCGACACCCTCATTTGGGACCGATTTTTATTTCTTTTGTTATTAAATTATAAACGCCGTCACTGTTCCTAATGGACATCGGACTGCATTGAACCTGTGAAAACGCAAACAATTCGTAATACGACTTGTTGCTTTTGAAACAGCCGTCGAGTGTAATATTTTTTATTGTGATTTTACAAAGTTTATTGGAACTATAATGTTCAACGTAGTACATACGTACCAGTAATATGATGAAGTCCAAAATGTCTTTTAAATACGTAACAATAATGTAACGAAGTTACAAATATCTTTCAAATATGTAACAGTAACATGAAGTTGGTATGTTCAAGTTACAAAGACCTTTCACCGTAATGTATCTGTTATGTTTCAAAGTTATGTGACGTTTGAGGACATTTTGACGTAACCGTAAGATTTCTGAAACATTACTGTTACATTGCGCAACGTATCTGGAAATTCTTATGTACTTGTAACTATAACGAAGTAAATTTCTCCGTCATTTTTGGTCTACGCCGGGATTCGAACCAGAGGCCGCTTATTCCGGAACAAGTCGCTCTACCAACTGAGCTACGCAGACGATTATTCTGATTCCTATCTGCCTTTATGTCGTGTGCGTCCTGCTGGCAGGTACGTCACATAACATACACGACACATTCTGTACTGTGTGGAGGAAATGTGGCTTTCAGAAGACATTTAAAGCTTGGCTTAAACAGAGATTTCGTTTAAAAATGTTTTTGTTCAGTAAATAGTCTACTGTTTTTGATATCCCCATGGGTCACTTTGAGCTTGGCTTTTGTCCATGTGTTTGGTATTTTGAACACCAAAAAGAGACGGGGAACCATTAAATCATACAAATCTCGTTTTTGAATCCAGACTTCAGATATTCTTTTTGTGGTATATAAAAATGATCTTGTTATCGCCTTCTTGAAAAAAAAAATTAAATATCATTCATCTTTCTTTGGGTATCTTAAAGTATTGAAACTAATTTTGCGTATCAAATAATGGAAGTATCAAGACTTAATCTGGAATGTGTAGCTGGAGACAGGAGACAGAGAAAAATGCTGACGAATTGTCAAGGAGAAATGAATTTATTGAAAATTAGAAGACTGAACACAATTGATAAGACAAAGACATTCATCTGTGCTGATAGATGAATGGAAAGCCATAGATTAAAGCAGCGGAGAAATTAATGACAAAGGGGAGGGAAAGAAGAAGAGAAAGTGTGTGTGTGTTTGAAAGAGAGAAGCTACTGAATAAGCCATTTTGTTTTACTTTCGCTATTTTCCAAGGAACATGGAATTTGAATATCCAGGAATAAGTAAAAATTTCAGTTCTCTCGGCAAGAGAGGTCTGAAGTTGTTCCCTCGCACGGCATCTGCGTGGATACTGTCATTGATTGCTCAGAAAATTTGCAGTTTACTAGACTACGCGACGCACATTCCAATGCCAAACATTTCTTGAGAAATAAATAAATCGGCAAGAGAAACGGTTCTGAAAATTCTTTTCAGGGCTTATTTCGGGACAAGCGTGATCAATTTTGTTCTTTAAGGTTTCGAAACCATTCATTCATCACGTCTGTTTAATATAGATGTATCGGCTCGCTGTTTATTTTTAATTTTATATTGGAAATAAAAAAAACCAGTAAACTCGCCCTTGTAGTCACGTTTCTCCGCTATTTATCAAAGGCCCTTTTATCTGTGTGCGAGGGTTGAATTGCTCTCCTTCTCCGACATTGGCAAGATATGTCATTACACGGGATGATAAATCGTGAGAAACCGATTTATTTTCCAACAATCACAACAGCGACTTTCATGGAAGACCCCGTACGAAATATTATAGTTTTCTTTACCTATCTGCGCCTTGTTTCTTATATTTTCTTTCCTAACACAGAACCGGAACTTATCAGTAGCTTAAGCTTTCTTTTTCTGGGAAATCAAGTCTTGTTAGTCATTTATATTATGTACACACATGCGTGAGACAGAGCCTTAAACATAACGTGCCACCATTATGGTGTCAGGAAATGTGCACAGCCATTAAATTTATTGTGCTGTCATTATTTTAGAATGCAGACTTGCTTGTTGAGTAATGAAACTGGCATCAGTAGGTGTGTCTGCAGTCTTAAAACGTTATTCACGCACGACTGAAAAATACAGAAAGTAAATTCGATGAATTTACTTTCTGCAGAACTATTGGAATGAGCGGTTGTATTAAACTTCTGCCCTGCAACAAAAAAAAAAGACTCCAAAAGTTTCAAGAAAATATCTAACAAATAGCCGAAAACGGGTACTAGTTATTTTCAACTGCGACTGCTGTGGCCTGCAAAAATAAATAGGTGACTGTGCCTAGCTCCTGAAAAAAAGACATTGCCCATGGCGCTGCTATGAAACCGTTATTAATTGTAGACTAAGATTTTACTTGATTATATCCTGTAGAGTCTCTAGGCGGGGATTTTTTTGTGAAGCTTAAGTAGGAGCGAAATAATAATTTTTGACAGCACAGCCTCACAAGACTCAAAGAAACAAGAATTTAATGGAAAGAATGACTTTACTTTCACCTCTATTGCACATCATGTCGCATCTGAACTGAGTGCACTCTTTTGCCATTTAATAATTGCACAAAATTAACACTACCTGTATGTCATTTTAATTCATTAAATTATTAACAGGAACGATGGCACTTAATTCTTGGGTGTAATGAGCACGTCTTTTGAATCTTGTCCGACACGAAAAAATATATTTCGAAGAAAATTCCTATAAAAAGAAAAACTCAAAAGTAAAACTAAGCAAAATATAAAATAAGCTACGTGAACAATGTTCCTCACAAGAAACAGAACCGACCGGTCTGAAAAGATATTAATTGGATATCTACAATCGGTAAAATAGCCATAAATACCAATAGCTACTTTAACCATTTGCGGCTGAAATAGCGTCTACCAAACACTAAAAACTGTCCTCAAAACCTTTTTCATATCGAGATAAAGGGAATTTTTCGAGTCACACACAGTGGGAAAAATCGATATGGAGGAAAACGTGACATAATTTTACGCCAATAGCGGAGGATCTGTGTGTGATTTAAAGGAAATAAATAGGTGCGAAATGGTTCTCACAAAGAAGCGTTATGCAAACACAAATTTGTCCATGACAAGGATCGAATCCGCGGCCCCCTCACTCCGCAGTAAGTTGCTCTCCCAACTAAGTTACGCGGACAGGATGTATCGCTGCAGATCTGTAGTCTTAACACGTGCTTTATCTCTGTAGTACGTCACAGCGCATCTTCAATACAAAGACAGGGCCATTACGAGAACATAAATGTAGTCTGACACCCCCTGGCGGCAGAATTGCGAATAACGGACAAGTAGAGATTATACGTAGAAAATGCTTCTTAGCAACAGCTATTAAAAAGAAAAACATTTCTCAAATACTACTTCCGCAAGCAGCGTTGCCGAGAAAAACGTTTTTACTTAATCCCCTGCGGAAGGAAAGCTACAAATTATTTAAAGAAGATAATGTTCTAATATTTATCGTAGCGAATGAGGTACAGTACAAAAATATTTTTTTCAGTGGGAGTTTTAGAAGCGGATATACATTTTGCAAACAGAAAAGCACACTAACGCCTCTAGGTGTCAGAACTGTGCATTATAAAAATTGAAAATGCATGCAAAATGTTCCACTACACGAAAGGTATCAGTAGATAAAATAATTTAACAAATTGGACTCTCAGAAGCAAAGATATCGAGAAAAACATAAAAAACATGCTCTCCGTATCGATTAAAATGTGTGTTAGTTTTTTTTTTCGGTTGGAGGTTTAACGACCATCGTGTGCAAATCAGTGGACTATAAGCAGTCGCCCGTCCCTAATTTAAGGTCACTGGTTCCAGGGAAGGGAAAGAGCCAGTGCCGTAAGACAAACACAACATCCATGTCTTACCGGGATTCGAACTGGACCCCATCACGGACGAATGGTCATAAGCGAGTGCTTAGACCACTGCGCCCCCGTGGTGGCGCATTATTCTGTTCAGGAAGTCGACATAAAATGTTTTTTGCACTTGGCGGAATTTGAACAAAAAAAATTTTTTTGCAATCGGGTTTTTAGACGAGATGATAATGTTACAAACATGTCGTAAACAGAAATATGAACTTACGTCCTCTAGTGGAAAAATGTTTCCTCGGAAAAATAAGATGATATATGTAAAGAATCCTTCCCTGCAAACGCTGTCCGAGAAAAGTAAGAATTTTTCAAATTGGACTGTTACAGGCAGAGATATAGAAAAATAAATATGATACACATCTCCGCTCCTTGGAGGAAAAACTATTCATTACTATAAGCAGAAAATAGATGTAAAATATTTTACTTAGTGAGTTAGGTCTGACAGAAATGTTTATTTTTTCAGTAAAGTTATCTGCAGTTAAGATATTGCTACAAATACATCAAAGATAGAAATATGCACTTATCCCTCCCCCTCAGCGGCAAAAGTGTTTGATACGAAAAATTAGAAATTGTTTGGAAAATTTTGCATGCTACGAACTATATACGATGCAAAATAAATTTTTCAAATAAAACACTTAGACCAGAGATATGAAAACTCAATTTATATTTATGAACCCTAGCTAGGAAACTGTGTGTTATTTTGATAAAACACACTGTAGACGAAATGGTCTTTATTGTAAATGCTATCGAAAGAAGGAAGCAATTTTTCATTCGGTTATCAAGAAGCAATAATATGGAATAAAATGTATTTCGAATTTGATAGCATCTGCATTTTTGCCCTGTAACGGCGACATTCTGCTTCGGAAAGAAATCGAAAAACAAGCATAAATGTTATCACATTTCAGGCTTTCAAATGCAAAAGAGCCTCTCAGATCTTACAAACGGTTGCAGACATACAGTAGGGTGTTTTATACGAGCAAATTGACGGATTGATATAGTGATCACATAAGCAACTCCTTTTTCTTTAAAAGATGTGATGAAAATGCTCTTAAAATTTAAATCAGAATGTGACCGTATAATGTTTACGGTATGTAATCCTGAGAAAAGTAGCGTTATGTGAGGAATTTTTAATAAAATTTAAATAGTGCATTTTAGAAGTGATCTTACATTCTGGAAAACTAAAGGATATGTAGGAAAAGTGAAAAAAGAAAAAAAAATCTATAAAACAACATTGGCGCTGCAATTTCTTCACCTAGACAGTTAAAGTCACGATATTTTTTTACTTTTTCTCCACGGGCTAACTGTCGATTATCCCATCACATTTTAAACCTGCACCTTAAATTTCAGTAATTACTGTTAGCGTATCCGTAACCCAAAGGATCAAGGCGAATACGGTTATCACAGTCAGTGACGCTTACTATTTTAGGAAGAACACACTTTCCTCTTCTACATCAGAGAGCCGTTGACTAACCACACTTGCTCTGCAGAGTTTTCTTTTCCAATGCAGTCCTCAGAAGGCATCGAAAACCGTTCTTAGTCGGCGCTTGGTCAGCGTAAGGGGGTAGACGCGGCAGCTGGAATGTACCTGGCCAAGGCACCGGTCAGTACGACATGAAGGCAGAGGGTGCTAGGCTGCCATCTGATGCTGACCTTGGCTACGTATAACGGACGCTCCCTATCTTCTGATTCCAAGCTCCTTGAACTGGAAGAAGAACTACAACGGATCAAGTGGGACATCGTCGGGCTAAGTGAGGTAAGGAGAAAAGGAGAAGATCTCATTGAACTGAAAAGTGTACATCTCTTCTATTATCGTGGGACAGATACTGCCAGAACTAGTGGTGTTGGATTTATAATAAACAGGAAACTGAAAGATAAAGTTGTAGAGGTTGAAAGTTCCTCTGGCAGAGCTGCACGACTCGTTATCCAACTCTCGAAAAGATACCATGCTCAGATTATTCAAGCTCATGCACCCACCACAAGTCATCCTGAAGAAGAGATTGAAGAATTTTATGAGGAAATTCGTCATCTAAATAATAAAGGCAAGAAGCACTTGAAGATCATTATGGGAGATTTCAATGCGAAAATAGGGCAGCAGCAACAGAATGAAACTTCAGTTGGTAAATTTGCTCACGGCAACAGAAACCAGCGTGGAAATACTCTCTTAGAATTTGCAGATGCAGAAGGGTTTTTCATCATGGATTCCTTTTTCAAGAAAAGGCCGCAAAGGAAATGGACATGGAGGCATCCCAATAGATTGACAAGTGAAATTGATTTTATTATGTGTAACAAGAAATTGTTCATGGAAGACTGCAGTGTGCTAAACAAGTTCAACACAGGTAGTGACCATAGAATGGTATGATGCAAGATGCACCTCGATGCTAAACTCCAGCGTAGCAAGCTTATAAAACAAACAAAGTTATTGACATGGCCAACCTTAAAAACATCATAATACCTTCAAATTGGAACTGAAGAACAGATTCTCTGCTCTAGAAGGTCTAACGTCGGAAAAAGTGAACATCTCTGAAGTTAACAGAAAACTAGCCAAGGCTCTTACAGAAACAGCAACAAAAATAGCTGGTACTAAGAACATGTTGCATACGAACAAATTATCAGGAAAAATCAAAATTCTGATGCAAAAAAGAAGGGAGATGATTACAACTAAAGGAGATGTGAGTTCCAAAGTGGAATATATAGAGCTATGCAAGACGGTACGAAAAAGTATCACTGAAGATGTAAGGAAATTCAACTGTAAGCTAGTGAGAAAAGCAATTGAAAACAACCAAAGCCTGAAGAGAGCAAAGGGATATCCGAGAAAAGAAGATGGTTCTGTAACAAGAAATAGAGGTAAAAGTTTGACAAGAATGAAAGATTTCTACTCAAACCTGTATGAAAGGGATGATACATGTACTCCAGACATTTTGAAAGGTACCAGAGTTCTTCCAGTCATCCCAGCAGAAGTTGCACATGCAATCAAGAACATGAAACGGGGAAAAGCTCCAGGAGAAGATGGAATTACTGTAGACATCATACAAGAAGCAAGTGGAGAAATTGAAACAGTACTCGCCCAAGTTTGAACTCGATGCCTTAATCAAGGGAAAATTCCTGAGGATTGGAACAATGATACAAAGATCCTGATACATAAAAAAGTGTCATTGAGGATCTCAGGAACTGCAGACCTATCAGCCTCCTATCAGTGGTTTATAAAATATTTACTAAAGTTCTTTCACACCGCTTGAAGGTGACACTGGACATGGCTCAACCGAGAGAACAAGCTGGATTCAGGAGTGGCTACAGCACAATAGATCATATCCACGTACTGAGAGAACTAATTGAAAGAGCGAGGGAATATGAACTTCCATTGTGCATGGCTTTTATCGATTATGAAAAAGCCTTTGATTCGGTGAAACCATCAGCAGTTACAATGGCTCTGAGAACCTGCGGTATTGAAGATGCATACATTAATATTATTAATAACATCTATGAAAATGCAAGTGCAAAGATTTGGCTGTTTGAAAATACAACACACATAAAAATTGGAAAGGGAGTGAGACAAGGTGACACCATGTCTCCGATGCTCTTTAATACCACATTGGAAAATGTCTTTCAATCACTGAACTGGGATAACAAAGGGATAAAGATTAACGGAGATTATCTAACTCACCTTCGTTTTGCTGGTGACGTAGTCATTTTTGCAACTACCCCATCAGAGCTGCAGAGTATGATCCAGGAACAAGAGTAAAGAAGTGGGATTACAAATGAACTTCCAGAAGACAAAAGTGATGTACAAGAAATGAAGATTCATCGATTGATGGGAAAAGCTGGAGATTGCCAATACCTGCATTTATCTTGGACAGCAGATATGAAGTGAGGATCACATTGATGAAGAAACTAATCGGCGTATAAAACTTGCCTGGATAGCTTTTGGAAGAAACAATATGATTTTCAAGAGCAATATGCCATTATGTCTTAAAAGAAAAGTGTTTGATCAATGCAACCTTCTAGTGCTTACATATGGTGCAGAGAGGTGCACGTTAATTAAAAGAGACATACAAAGACTGCAGACAACTCAAAGAAGAATGGAGAGGTGCATGCTTGGTGTAACCAGGAGAGATAAGAAGAGGCACTCGTGGATCAGAAAAATGACAAGAGTGGAAGACATCATGATCAGAGTAAAATCCCTGAAATGGCAATGGGCTGGACATATGGGCAGAAAGGCAGACCATCGATGGACAGCTAAAATTTTAGACCATCGATGGACAGCTAAAATTTTTGGGTGGATGAAATTCGAAAGTATGCGGGAGTGACATGGAGGAGACTCGCACAAGACAGACCGTTGAGGAAGAAACTTGAGGAGACCTTCGTCCAGCAGTGGATTGAAAATGGTTGACAATGATGATGATGATGATGATGATGATGCAATATTATATCATCATCATAATTGTCAACCATTATCGATCCACTGCTGGATAAATGTCTCCCCAAGTTTCTTCCACAATCGTCTGCCTTGAGCCTGTCTCCTCCATGTCACTCCAGCATGCTTTCGAATTTCATCGATCCATCTCCCATGAGGGTTTTCTACTGGGTATTTTTCTGTCTCTCGGAATCCAGTCTAAAATTTCGGTTGTCCATCGGTGGTCCATTCTGCAGGCAACATGTCCATACATACTGTATAAGATAGAGTTTGGGACCCCCTCCTCCTCCTACACACACACACACGCAGAAGCAAAGCAGTTGCTGAGGCGCGACCTAACGGGCACGACATAGGCGCCTCTGTTGGCAAATTGTGGAACTTAGAGAACACAAATGTAAAACTATGATAGATGGGGAAGAAATGTAAATTACAAAGTTGTAGAAATGACTTTGCTTATTAGGAATAGATATCGCTGTTTCATTAAGTACACATTATACAAGTGTTTGCATTCTGCGAAAAATTACAATCTTATGTTATTAAATTTTGTTGGTTCACATCACATAGTGTGCATTGCGTCATTATATTCCCGAAAAATTTGGGGGTTCTTTACATTGGGGATCCCCGACTCTAAAAATCTGGGGGGATCCTGCCCCCTCGCCCCTCCCCGTGGTTACGCCTATGAGCTAGTGGCACTGTTATCTAGCTAGTCGTTCCAGATGGCTCATGAATCCTAAGGCGCGTCTCTCACTTTCCTGGAACCAGTGGCCTCATGTTAGGCATGGGGAACTACATGTAGCCCTAAGACTTGCTCTTGGTTTTCGTTGAACTTCGAAACAAATATACCTAGGAGGAAAAGAGCTACGTTTATGCAAATTAGTGTGTTGGCGCGAGACAATAAAACAAGCAAACAAAACAAAAATCTTCGGGATAGCTCTGTTTACAGCGAAGCGAATGATACAGATTTCGTTAGCTGTAGGAAACGTATATGTCCACTTTTTACCGTTCTACTGAGTGAAATCGGGCATTGTAGATTAAAATAACGAATCTGACCAGCAAAGTTCGTTTCTGTCGAAGGAAATTGCTGTTTGTTTGTATTAGACGAAGTCTTAAACACCTCATTGGGTTTCACGCCGTATCACTCATCCAATGGTAACATGGTGGTCTTCACACAGTCTGCAACACACTTGGTAAGCGATGCAGAGAACACTTGGCCACTGCTAGCAGCAATGAACACGAATAGGGTGTCATGTCGTTCAGGATACGCTCATAGTACATTTGAAGCAAATATTTATTAAGGCTGTCTTTGAATGAGTGTTAGGGTTCATCTTCTGCGATATATAGCGCAACACATCGCTCCTTGGGCGTGGCTTTCACGTCTTGTATGACTGTCCGAGAAGTTGGCGTCAGCGAATCACATCACTGGAGACCTCACCATATTCAGAATGGAAGCGGGCTGTTGTGAGCACCACAATTAAAAGGACCAAATACGCGCTCTTACGTTTAAGCAATGACGTTATTCGGGGGTGGAGCTTAGGAAGTACGCGGAGTTTCTGTAGCGCAAATTCATAGGTTCTCTGCTAATGTACACATTTTCTTTTCAAAAATGAACGTACGTAGCGGCTGAAGGCATATTTTGCCAATAAAAGAATAGCCAGCCGCTAGACTCCTATAACCTGTCCAGCGCGATCACCAGATTTGAACCCGTGCCACTTTCGGCGTTAGGTACATCTAAAGACCGTGGTCTGTCGTGGTAACCTAACAAACTCGCAGGACCTCAAGGCATGCACTACGCCACATATCCACATTTCCAGAGAAATATTTCGATCTTTGGTTTGTGAAAACTCAAATTTGTCGGTGACAGAATTCTACGCCGCGCCACCTCGCTCCGGAGCCAGTGGTTATAACCGACTAAACTACACCGATGGAATATATCGCTGCAGATTTGTCGTCTTGGCGCATGTTCACATCATCATGACCTCTGTAGTAAGTCACAGGTTGCGCATGTTATTTTGCGATTTCACAATGTTGAAGAAAACAGAGAACAGAATATTTCTGTACTGTAAGTTGTTTGCCCTTTTTGTATTCAGGACACGTTATCTATCCGACACAAAAAATATTTTTCAAATCGGATTTTTAAAACAAATATGCGAGAGGAATCACAATTTACCATTATGCCCCTAGCGGAAAAACTGTGCTTTACTTGGAAAAGAAATGTTTCCCAAAATGGTGTCAATATAAATGGTAACTGAATGAAAAAGAGATGTTTTTTCAGTAGGACATTTAGAAACAAAGATATGAAATAAAATGCAATTTTAATTCGGTTGCATCTGCATTTACGCACTCTAGAGGAAAGGTTGAGCTTCGGAAAAGGATCATCGTTCTCATATATGGGTCATCGAATGCAAAAAGACTTTTTTCAGATAGAACTAATAGTTGCAAAGATGTGGTGTCCACAATCGGGCGGACGGAAGGACGAAAAGACAGTGGACAGAGGAACAAAGTGATGCTTTAGACACGTGCGATTTTTTTACAAAAGACGTTCTAATAATAAAAAGAAAAAATGGAGTACAGGCTTTCTACGAAAACGTGAGTTTGTTTGTTGATACGGGTGGAGATTGTACAAGGGTAATCTTTACAAATTACCTACCAAAAGGCTATACAGTAACCACAGAACGCACAATTATAACCATTTCGCTAAACTTACAATATGATGTAAAGGCCAAGAGGCGAGGATTGATGACCGAAAGAGTCAGTCTTCTGGTTGATTATGCACACACCCACACATAATCTTTCCATATCACTTATCTCACCAATATGGGTATGCGAAGCTACATCTCACACCTTATTCTTCTGATCTGGAGTCACCAGATTTTTACTTCTGTAGATAAATAAAGAAAGGATTGCGTGGTTGGTACTTACATATCAATAATGACGTCATCAATGAAGCATGATTTATAGCGCAAAACTATACTCCGAGGTTTTGAAACAACTGATAAACACTATATTGCCAAAAGTCACCGGACACCTAGAAGAGAAACACAACATAGCATTTATTGACATATATTAGTACAGTGTCGGTCAGTAGGCCTTGGATCCAAACTTCTTATGCAGCGCTCTAATTCATCTCATAGGTGCTCTATGGAATTAAGATCAGGGCTCTGTGCATTATCCTCCTGGTACCAACAAGGCTCAGTTCCATAGTATTGCCACAGAGTTGGTAGGGCATAATTGTCCAGAATATCGAGGTAGACGTGATGGTTAACAGGTTTGTCCACGATAACCAATAGGCCGGGAACATACCAAGAAAGACACCCCACACGAATACACTGCCAGCTCCTAACGTGACCGTAGGAACAGTACACTGTGGTAAATAACATTCCCCGGCGACCGCCATACCCACACACGGCCATCTGACTGATTAATGGTGTATCTGGATTCATCAGTCCCCAGGACCCGTTTCCATTGATCTACGGCCCACGATAAATGTTCTTTACACCATGATAAACGACGAGTAGCATTCCGAGGGGAGACGAAGAGCTTATGAGAAGCCGCACGGCCATGTTAAGTCATGGAATGAAGTTCTCTGCAAATGGAACGTGTACATACCGAGGTTTCAGCATTTTTATTCACCTGTACACTGAGGTCTTGTGCAGTACTCCGTCGATTAGCTTTAACGACTCTTCTGAGGCTTCGACGTCCTCTATTACTGATTTTCTTTGGTCTGCCGGTACGTTTTGCCACTTCAGACACGCCATGTGTATTCCACTTATTCAGTACTTCCAAAACAGTTGATTTAAGTTTGTTTAAACGCTTCTTGGTTTCTCTTACGGACAACCCACTAATATAACACGCAACAATCTTTCCTTTCTCAAAGTCAGTTCTCTCCTGCCACGACATTTTCACTCAACCACACAGTGCGATATGTTCGCGGCCAGCTGTAGGCTTGTTTTTATACCGTTTGCAGCTGTATCGCGCATCTTAATAACGCAGCGGAGCCGTTCATTTTACCTTTCAAGGGGTGTCCGGTGACTTTTGTTAATATAGTGTAGTTGGGGAAAATGCTTTGCTATTGATGTAAAGAATGAGTTGTCAGCCTGAAAAATTATCAGATTACTTGTTCTAATATTCCTGTCCGAGGATGTAAGTTTCTAAACTTTATCCATGTCGTAGGCTCCAAATTCGCTCTAACACCTTCTAGGTTAAGTGTACCTACCTTAGATATAAGGTTTTTCCAAAAATCTACTTAGCGAACTATAAAAAAAAATTATATTTTAATAAGTAGTAAACACCTCCATGAGTAAAACCGTTTTCTTTGGAACAGCAATGTGTTTGAAAGAGATGCTTGCGTCTTTGCTGTTAATTTCAAATTTTCTCTAAAATCTTTAAGAAATAAAAAAATGTGCTTTTAAATTCCTGTTGATCGACGGAATTCAGTTTCATCTTATCCAAGCGGGAATCGATTTATGCATTTCCTTTTATTTTACCCAATTTCATTTCATTTCTCAAAGCGCATTTGCGCAGATGCCATTTAGTATATATATATATATAGTGAGAGTTCGGAGTCTGTCATTTCTTACAATCTATGGGAGAAAGTTGTTGAATACCTAATGCGCACCCGACGTTCCGAATATTATCAGATGGGTTTTGCAAGTTCCGTAATTCATTTTTAACTCGAGAAAAATCTAATGATATTTACGAAACTATCAGTGGCTTCGTCGCATCAGGGGAAAAAGGCGACAGTTTTCCTCGTCAAATTTGAATACTAATGTTGTGTAACGGTCTCTTTGACATTCTTTCCCGTTTTGCTCTTCAAGACTGTATAAACTTACGTTGTGTCCTGGAGAAGTTTGTAATGAAGTTATTATCTCCGCGGAGGAATTTTATGAAAGCAGACAGAACATTATGCAGCGCTCCTCTCAGCGGGGACCTTACGTCATGCATAATTAAATACTCCCGATAAATCTATCAGAGATTACGGCTGAAAGAATACTGCATGTTGCATACAAAAAAAGTTAAAGGGATTGAAGCGATTGCTTTCAGAATGCGGACATGCTTGACACTCCAGTAATAAGGGTGGAACTCAGCGTCAGTTTCAGAGCAGAAAGTGTCAGTTTAGGGTAGACTCCGGATTTATTTTTTCATTTATTATATTTTACTTTTTTGCCTTTGTGCTCTTTGTTGTTTTCCTCGCGTGTCTTGGATTTCTGAAAGCGAAGCATTGCCGAAGAAAAAATAAATGTTGAGTTCTGTCTGTGTTTTCTAAATTCAAGTTCATAACACAAATGCTTTCCTCGAAGATAAATATCTTTTTGCATTATTTTTTCTTTCCGCAAGTATTCTACTGAGATACTTTTAAAACTCAATAAATATCTTCTAAAGGCTAAACTAAATAAATAAAATAAAGAAAATCGTCACGCATCAAATATCTTTGCTTTGAAGTCATATATACACTCAGTAGATAAATCATTACTGATAAGGGTGATGGGCGGTTGACATGGGCATCCCGCCGCGCAGAGTGGAACAGACCCAAAAACAAGCACAGAAGATAAATAAGTGGACAGCATGGCTTCCCAACAATATTTCTTTTCACGCACCAATCTTCCTGCCTCCTGGTTACATTACGGGTTGTTAGACTGAACCGCGACTCGTAGGAAAACACTATGCGCTGCCGTTCATCACACCAGTGTTTGCGTTATTGTCTCCATTTCGGCAGCTGACGTCTGTGATTTAAGGTCAAGCGAAGTCTAAACACCTCACTGTGAGAAACAAGGCATTTCTGAAACAAACGGCGTCAGGTAGAGCTTGCGAACAACCCTCAATGTTTTAATGTGTTGCAGACCTCCACTGTTGTGCTAACTTTGGGAACGCGGCTGTTTTGGTTCGCTAACGTCATACTGTGGAGAAGACGGTCAGCTCGTGCGTTCGTCCGTCCCTGTGCTTTCGATCTCTCATGTTGGTGCTACAGACCTTCCTCTTCACACTGACGCCATATTGCCATCACCGTGATGGCATTTTGTCCAACACAAGAGGAGATGTCGCAGACGGAAGGTCTGCCTTCTAATAGTTCAACACATCAGTCTCACTCAAAGTCCCTCGGCTGTATGTACCGGTCTAGTTTGCTGCTGCGGAATATACACAGTTGCGACCACTACCTTACTGCCACATATCCCGCGAATCAGCTGTAGCAACTTGCCTTGTGCATCCAGCTTTTATATCTTCTGCGGGACAAAATAGTATTTATCCTACACATATGCTTCTAATTAATTAATTATCCGATTGAAAAAAATATTTCCTCCTTTCGACGCCATTTAAAACGAAGACTATTTTGGGCACGGCTTCTTTTTCAAGTAATTCATAAACTTTCCGCTTAGGGGCGTAAAGCTAAATTGCGATTTCCCCGATGTCTCTGCTTCTAAAACTCCAATTTGAAAAATTCTATTTGCGTCGGATATAGCTCCTGGTGGGAATTGTTCTACATTTCCAATTTTAGGTAGAGAGTAATTTTGCGACCAAGGGGGTAAATTTTTATTTCTGTTTCTGAGGTTTTTGCATCAAAATCTGAGATTCTCAAAACTCGATTGGAAAACTTCTTTCGCAGACCGATACCTATTTCCTCAAAAAACCTTTTCAGAATACCTTCTGCTTAAAACAATGCATAGTTTATCCTCCGAGGGCGTAAAAGTATATCTTGTTTTTGCCGATATATCTGCTTCTAACTGTCTTATTTGAAAAAAAAAATGCTTTCAGAGAGAATTTCTGAAGCGATATGCTCCGCATATAATTTTAAATCTTTCTTAACACTAGAGGGTATAAGTGCACGTTTCCGTTAACAGCAAGTTTTCAGCAATATCTGCGGAAGAAATCCGGTGGGAAAAATTCCTTTCGGTCAGACACTACTAACTACGAAAACATTTTATGTGTATTTCCATCTCAAAATAATGCAAATTTTCCTCGATAGGAGGTGCAAATGTTAAATCTGTTTCTCTCGATATCTCTGCTTCTAAATGATTCGATTTATAAAAATTATTTTGAAACCCGATACCATTTGCCTTGTGGAATATTTTGGTTTGTACTTGCGGAGCTTTTTTTGTAGTACACAGTTCTGTTGCTAGGTGGCGTTTGTGTACTTCTTTTTGCAGTTTTATCTCCTCTTCTAAAAATACTATTGAAACATTTCATTTTTTAATGAATACCGTTCGCTACAATAATGATGGGGAATACAGTATTATCCTCTTTCAATAATACACAGCTTTCCTGCTAGTTGGTGTAAAGGTCAAAACCTCGCTGTCTCTCTTTCCTGGATACGCATTTGAAAAATGCCTTTTCCTTTGCATAGCTTTTGCTATGAAGTATAATTTTCGCATGTTTTCAAATTTTTCATTATTATAAGTTTTCCCGCTGTGGGGCGCAGAGTTTTATCATATTCTCTTCTATATAACGTTTTTTAACTACTCGACTTGAAAATCTGTTTGTCTCTGATATCTTTCTTCTGCTATGAGAAACTTTTTGTGCACTCTTTGTTAATTTTGGTAACATACCTTTCAACGGATGGCGGAAGTAAATAGCTCTTTCTGCTTCTGGATCTTCTATTGATAGTTGAAACTCGGTTATTGTATTTTTTCTAATCGGTTCTATTGATCATCATTCCACCATCATTAGTGTTCTGTCTCGTGACAGGTTCAACGGTAACTCAGCAAGTTATCTTCCTGCAGTTTCCTCTGCCCCTTGCTTCCTCCTCCAATTCTTGATAGCTTACCATGCCTATTATATTAGCACTATGAATCACTTTGAAAATGTTTATTTGCATCGAAAAGGGTTCAAAAGGCGTGCTTATTACAACCGATAATTCGGTGTCATCTTTTTTTTTTTTGTATAGCTTTTGGGTCATCTGGGGTTCGATTAATTTTTTCTATCGTACATGTGCTTGAATTGAAGGATACAAAGTATACCTTAAAACTCTATGCGCATTCTTATCACTTGCGAAGAAAACAAAGGCATCATATCAGCGACAGCGGCAAATAGAACTCCTTGAATAATGACCTTAATTTCCTTTTAATCCATGAAACACACAATTATTTCAATTACAAATGATTCGCAAATAAATATATACAAGTCTTTGAAATTGCGAATTTAAGTAGTAACTACACCATATTCTGGGTGAGGTAAAAGAAATTGCACACACTATTGCAGTAATGTTGACTTGGTTTATTTTATGTATCGTGGTAAACGCCAACTCATCAGAAGAATCGGTTGCAGGCTCCTGTCATTGGAGCAGGGAAGCAAACAAACAAGTATCATTTTCCCAATGGAATCAGGCTTGCTTGTTTTGTTTGCATTGAAGGATTTCTGTGATTCAACTGTGGTTTTAGGATTTATGGTGATTTCATTTTCAGGAAGTTTTATGGCGACTGACTGCTGACCGAGGAAGTCATAACCGATTACTGCATCATAATCAGTGAAATCGAGTTGAGTGACGAACATAGGATGTTGAATCTGTACATCATTAATTTTGATATTTGTTAAGAAACACCATGCCATGGGACATTGTGCTCCTGTGATTCCTCGAATCATAACTGTTGAATTTATTTCCTGTAAATTTGGATTTCCTTCCAGTTTTTTAGCTAGAGATGGCGATAAAAGTGAAAGCATGCAACCAGTATCTATTAGGGCAGAAATATTTTCATCCCCAATTTTTGCAGAAATTAAAAGTAGTGGGTCTTTTTTCATATCTATTGTAGCATACGAATCAGTAGCCGATGAGTAAAGGACAGAATTCTGACCCGTAAACTCTGTCGCTACTGGTTTAAATATTTTGGACTAGTATTACTGAAGTATACTTTTGAAATTTCTTTAGATACAGTACATCTGTGTTCTCGTCTTTGCTGGGCTGGGTGTGGAATAGTTGGAGTTCTCCAATTTCTTTGAGAATTATTCTGTGGACTATTATGAACATGTGTAGACTCATGAAATTGATGTCGAGGTTGGCTGCAATTATAACTTAAGTGGTTTGGTGAGTTACAGTTCCAACATAATCTGGTAGCTGAATGTTCTGGGCGGTATCTGTGGCATCTATCTCTTGACCTGTCTCTACCTGTATGATGTTGTGGTGTAGATATGCTGTCACGAGATCTATCTCTATTCCTGTGTGATTCTTCTTGTTGGGTAACATTTTTTATTTTCAGATCTTTAATTTCGTTTGTGAGAGTTCTAATTATGTCATCAGTTGTATCCAATATTTTCAGTAGGCTGTTATACATGGATTCATGTAATTCATTTGAAGGCATTTCTATCGTAGGAGATCTTCTGTGGCTTGTATTTCTTGCGGTCTTCTGTTGGAAGAGATAGTGCTGCTACAGCGGCTAGCTGATGAGACATCGAGTTATATGTTTCTTCCTGTGTAGCACGAGTAACTGCATCGTGAAAATTTTGGCGGTTACTTGATAGCACCCACCTACGTAGTGAAGGTTTTAGGTCCTGCAAAATTTGGCCTAATTTTGTTTGATCATGCAGATTTCTGAGTTGTTAGGGGGTCATTTGGATTTACTCTTAAATATTAGATGGCAACTGCATTTATTCTAGTTGCATATTCCTTCACAGATTCCTTTTCTCTCTGGTGGCAGTTTGAAAGAGCTGACAGTCTTACAGCTAACGGTTGTTCATCTTCAAATATGTGTAATAATGTTGTTTTAAAGGTTACGTAGTCTGTAGTGCTCCGTAGCACGGGGTTTAGGCTGAGAAATTGAGCTGCTGCTGCACGTAACTTTGTACGAGCAATAAAATGTTTATCGATATCTCGCCACTGTGCCAAGTTTGCGATGTCATCCAAACTTTGAAAGAAATGAGCAGCTGTGAAATTTTTATCTGCGGGATCATAGTTCGCTATTAGCGGTGAACAACTTGCTAATAAGGCAGGAATGTGATATGGATCCGGTATTGCTTGTTGTTCTTGTTCAGTGTTGTCTTCGTGATCTGAAATTTTGATTAGCAGATGAAAATAATTGAGCAATAAAAATGTTCTGCATGTAAATAAAATTGGCAGATTATTTTAGGTCAAAGTTTAGAATTTGTGAGCGTTTTTCTGTTTTATTGTAAATTGGTACGTGTTGTTCTGTTACACAGAAGTAGTCGAAAAGCGTACTTACAGAATAGCTGATGAGGTCTTTGCTGCAAGTAATCCGATCGGTAGTTGCACGAGAGTTCTTGAAGAACACACTTAGTTCGTTGGATTTCATGAATGAAATTTGCACTTTAAGCAGTGGCGGCTTTTCAGGTGAAGTAGGTGAAGTGCCTCTTCACCTTTTTTATTTGAAATAAGATTTTATTTAATAGTTTCGTATAATATATTATTTTTTTGCCTTTATTGAGTGCCAAAATACCAAACATTTTGATTAGATATCACTTCACAATGCGCGTTCAATACGGAAAACAAGTCCTTATACGCAAAACAGTTCAAGTGAAGAGCTGAAATGAGAATGCTTGGAAGTCTGCACTTTTCGTCCGAGTTGCCATGGTAACTGTGACGTCACCCTCCCCTATCTGCCGGGCAAGTGAGGTGTTTTATCATGAGTCCTCAAGGCTCTGCACCTGGAGTCGTGACCTTACGAAGAGATCGCAGTGGAACTGGACGGGTTGCCAAGGGTTCTTTGCAATCCCCTAAAGATTTTTGCTTGTGGTGTTTTGGTACATACTTTCTGAAAGAGATATGTTTTTTCGTGTTTTGTGATTGTTTGTTAAAAACTTCATTCGTTACTTTAGTTTCGTGTACAGTTTAACTGATAGTCATAGTTTTAGTTTTCAGTATGTATCCTGTGAACAACATTGTCTGTAATTTATTGCAAACTCCGTTCAATCGGTGGAAAGTTGAAAATAAAAGAGACATTTTACTTTAAGGACGACCGACAGATTCACTGACAATTGTCGCCAAAAAAGAAATCAACAAGAGCGGTAAATCTTACAATATTAATTTTAAAATTTGTTGGTTTACTGAATATAAATGGCTTTGTAGCCCTTCTGTGTTACAAAAATTATTTTGTTGGCCCTGCTTATATTTTAGTAATAAAATTCGGCGTGGAATAAAAACAATTTTCAGATTTCTTAAATATAAACCGGTCACTTTGCAAACGTGGTGATTCTAGCGAACACCTGAAATGCGAATTAATGTTAAATAATTTTGAAAAGAATCAGAACACCATTGCCGATGCCCTGAGGGAGAATGCTAGGCTTTTGAAAATGAATTTTAACGAAAGCGTTCGTTTAAATAGACTTTTCCTGCAGACAATGATTGATGCAGTACTGTATTTGAGTAAACAAGAACTAGCATTCCGTGACCATGACGAAAACATTGACTCGATAAATCGTAGAAATTCAAGGAATTGCTTTCACTGTTGATATCAAGAAGTCCTTTAAAATTCAAAATCAATACGAAACGATAAAAAATGTCTTCACAGGTGACTCAGAAACTATTCAAAACGAATTAATTGAATGTACTTCTGAATATATAAACGACCACAACAAAAATGAAATAAATGAATCTCAATGCTTTTAGATTCAAGTAGATGGGAAGACATAACCAAACTTCCGAGTGCTCTTTAATAATAAGATCTGTTGATTCGGAAGGTGTATTCGTTGAGCTATTTTTGGGTTTCCATGGTGTGAGTGAAGATAGAACGTCAGAAGCTTTATACAAAATGCTAGACAAAATTTTGGAACAGTTTGATTATCAACACAAGTCAATAGGGCAATGTTACGATGGGGCAAGCGTAATGTCTGGACACTTGACTGGGCTTCAGAAAAAATTAAGCATAAAGCTTCTCAATCTCTTTTTGTTATTGCTTAGTACATCGTTGGAATCTTGTATTGCAGCAGAGTTTTTCTAAAATTTCTAAGTGTCGAATATTTGTTGCAAGCCCCAGTGTAGTTCCTTTGTGTTTTTCACCACTCAGCGAAGCGATCGCTTCACTGAGTGGTGAAAAAACAATAATTAACTGACATCAACAACCGCAAGAGGAATGGCAACCAAAACAGAAACTCGTGGTCCTCCACTTCGAAGTTAGTAAGTGTAATAGTTGAAGATTGGGATAAATTGAAGGAAGTATTCGAATTTCCCACAAATAGTGAACAATCAGACAAAAACCCAATTCAACTTGCCCAAGGGTTTTTAAATGATATGAACACTTTTGAATTTACATTTTTGGGAATAGTATTTAATGAAATATTTGGTTCACTGATCTATTATTCGAAATTTTGCAGAAAACATCACTAGACATATACTGTGTTACTCAAATTAAAAAAACTTATGAAATTTTGAGCCATAAGAGGAACGATGAGGTATTTGAAACACTGTTTGGAAAACCTAGCAAAATCACAGAAATAAGCAGATCTAAACGGGAATATGCTGCTCTTACAAAAGAAACAATTTTTAAAAATTATAAACGATTGTATTTTAAAATTTTGTACCACATCCTTATGGAAATGGATATAATATTTCAAGACAGTGAGAAACTTAAACTTCAATTTCCCTGTCTTGCTGACACAACCAATTTCGACCAATTTAATTCATGCTTTCCCTCTCACGCTTTTGAAAATCTACAACATTTTTACGGAAAAATATTTACGAAACACCAGAGCCTTAAAAATGAACTGAGTCTTGTATATGCTGATGAAAAATTAAGAAATATATCGACTCATGAACTTTTTGGAGAGCTTCATGAAGATAAAGGCATTTTTGCAGAAGCATCTGCAAGTGTTTCAGTGGAAAGAAGTTTTTTTTGCCTTAAAATAATACAAACTTACTCAAGAAACATTATTTCTCCAGATAAACTTGCTTCTTTGGCAAATATTTCTATTCAGAAAGAACTTTTCTTGATGTCACGAAGAAACAGCCATTTTATGACGACATAATCGACAAATTTCCAGCTTTAAAGGGAAGAAGAATTGATCTAATATATAAAAAAATAGGTAAGTTCTCATTAACTGATTTTCATTAAAGAAAGTAGATATCTTTTCATATTACTCTTGTAGCTCTTCACCTATTTTTCCCACCAGGAGCCGCCACTGACTTTAAGATATCCACGGGTAGGGTGGGTGGGGTAATGACGATATCATCATCATCATTGTCAACCATTATCAATCCACTGCTGGACGAAGGTCTCCCCAAGTTTCCTCCACAACGGTCTGTCTTGTGCCAGTCTCCTCCATGTCACTCCCGCATACTTCCGAATTTCATCCACCCATCTTTCATGTGGTCTTCTTCTGGGTCTTTTCCTGTCCCTTGGAATCCAATCTAAAATTTCGGCTGTCCATCGATGGTCTGTTCTTCTGGCAGTATGTCCAGCCCATTGGCATTTCAGGGATTTAACTCTGATCATGATGTCTTCCACTCTTGTCATTTTTCGGATCCACGTGTACCTCTTCTTATCTCTCCTGGTTACACCAAGCATGCACCTCTCCATGTGCTTCTTTGAGTTGTCTGCAGCCTTTGTATGTCTCTTTTAGCTAAGGTCCACGTCTCTGCACCATACGTAAGCACTGGAAGGATGCATTGATCAAACACTTTTCTTTTAAGACATAATGGCATATTGCTCTTGAAAATTATGCTGTTTCTTCCAAAAGCTCTCCAGGCAAGTTTTGTACGCCGATTAATTTCTTCATCAATGTGACCCTCACTTGATATCTGCTGTCCAAGATAAGCGTACGTGTCTGTTATCTCCAGCTTTTCTCCATCAATCGATAAATCTTCATTTCGTGTAAAAGCATTGAACATCACTTTTGTCTTCTGAAAGTTCATTTTGAATCCAACGTCTTTACTCTTGTCAGCAAGTTCCTGGATCATACTCCGTAGCTCTGATGGGGGAGTTGCAAAAATGACTATGTCATCAGCAAAACGAAGGTGGGTTAGATAATCTCCATTAATCTTTATCCCTTTGTTTTCCCAGTTCAGTGATTGAAAGACATTTTCCAATGTGGCATTAAAGAGCTTCGGAGATATGGTGTCACCTTGTCTCACTCCTTTTCCAATTTTTATGTGTGTTGTATTTTCAAACAGCCGAATCTTTGCACTTGCATTTTCATAGATGTTATTAATAATATTAATGTATGCATCTTCAATACCGCAGGATTTCAGAGCCATTGCAACTGCTGATGGTTTCACCGAATCAAAGGCTTTTTCATAATCGATAAAAGCCATGCACAATGGAAGCTCATATTCCCTCGCTCTTTCAATTAGTTCTCTCAGTACGTGGATATGATCTATTGTGCTGTAGCCACTCCTAAATCCAGCTTGTTCTCTCGGTTGAGCCATGTCCAGTGTCACCTTCAAGCGGTGTGAAAGAACTTTAGTGAAGATTTTATAAACCACTGATAGAAGGCTGATAGGTCTGTAGTTCCTGAGATCCTCAATGTCACCTTTTTTATGTAGCAAGATCATTGTAGCGTTGTTCCAATCCTCAGGAAATTTCCCTTCATTAAGGCATCGAGTGAAAATTTGGGCAAGTACTGTTTCAATTTCTCCACTTGCTTCTTGTATGATGTCTACAGTAATTCCATCTTCTCCTGGAGCTTTTCCCCTCTTCATGTTCTTGATTGCATGAGCAACTTCTGCTGGAAGGACTGGAAGAACTCTGGTACTGGTACCTTTCATGATGTCTGAAGTACATGTATCATCCCTTTCATATAATTTGGAGTAGAAATCTTTCATTCTTGTCAAAATTTTGCCTCTATTTCTTGTTACAGAACCATCTTCTTTTTTCAGTGCCATAATCTGTTTTTTCCCCTTACTGAGATGTCCCTTTGCTATCTTTAGGCTTTGGTTGTTTTCAATTGCTTTCCTTACTAGTTCACAGTTGAATTTCCTTACGTCTTCAATGATACTTTTTCGTACTGTCTTGCATAGCTCTATATATTCCACTTTGGAAGTCACATCTTCTTTAGTTGTCCTCATCACTCTTCTTTTTTGCATCAACATTTTGGTTTTTTCTGATTTGTTCTTAGACCCAGCTAATTTTGTTGCTGTTTCCATAAGAGCTTTGGTTACTTTTCTGTTAACTTCAGAAATATCCACTTCTTCCGATGTTAGGCCTTCTAAAGCAGAGAATCTGTTCTTCAGTTCCAATTTGAAGGTATTATGGTGTTTTTTAAGGTTGGTTATGTCAATACATTTTGTTTGTCTTATGAGCTTGCTACGTTCGAGTTTAGTGTTGAGGTGCATCTTACATCTCACCAATCTATGGTCACTGCCTGTGTTGAACTTGTTTAGCACACTGCAGTCTTCTATGACGAATTTTTTGTTACACATAATAAAATCAATTTTACTTGTCGTCCCATTTGGATGTCTCCATGTCCATTTCCTGTGTGGCTTTTTCCTGAAAAAGGAGTTCAAGATGAAAAACCCTTCTGCCTCTGCAAACTCTACGAGAGTATTTCCACGCTGGTTTCTGTTGCCGTGACCGAATTTACCTACTGAAGTTTCATTCTGTTGCCGTTGCCCTATTTTTGCATTGAAATCTCCCATAATTATCTTCAAGTGCTGCTTACCTTTATTATTTAGATCACGAATTTCCTCATAAAGTTCTTCAATTTCTTCTTCAGCATGACTTGTGGTGGGTGCATAAGTTTGAATAATCTGAGCCTGGTATCTTCTCGAGAGTTGGATAACGAGTCGTGCAGCTCTGTCAGAGGAACTTTCAACTTCTACAACTTTATCCTTCAGTTTCTTGTTTATTATAAATCCAACAACACTAGTTCTGCCAGTATCTCTCCCACGATAGTAGAAGAGATGTACACTTTTCAGTTCAATGAGATCTTCTCCTTTTCTCCTTACCTCACTTAGCCCGACGATGTCCCACTTGATCCTTTGTAGTTCCTCTTCCAATTCAAGAAGCCTTGAATCAGAAGATAGGGAGCGTCCGTTGTACGTAGCCAAGGTCAGCATCAGATGGCAGCCTAGTCCGGTCCTCCGGGGATTCTTAGCACCCTCTGCCTTCATGTCGCACTGGCCGCTGCCTTGGCCAGGTACATTCCAGCTGCCGGAGACTGAGGGCCAAGATTTAAGTTGTGGAGTCATTTTGGAGGGGTTTGGCCATAACTCACCACGCTGGCCAAGCGGGTTGGTGAGTGTGGGATAGCATTTCCTCTAATCCCGATGGTATAGTTATACCGCTATTGGCGGTCGTCAGAGCCCTTTAGTGGGAACAGGATGTACCACGAGAAGGCGGGGTTGACATTTGTCAAGGAGAGGCTGTGATGTTACGCATCACCTGACCTTACATCCTATGACGATATATATGTATATATATATTTTTTCTTTTTGTTTTCAAACTACTTTTGCCTTCCCGCAATTGCTCCGTAATTTATGTTGGCTTGGTTTATTTTACGTATCGTGGTAAACGCCAACTCATCAGAAGAATCGGTTGCAGGTGCCTGTCATTGGAGCAGGGAGGCAAATAAACAAGTAGTTAGGCAAATTGAATGCAATGACAAATAATGACCGCACTTCTCTTTATTTTTCAGATTGGGGAAGAAAAGGGAATTTATTGGAATAATAGTTGGTCTGATTGAATAGTAAATACTTCCAGCGGGGATTGAATGTTACGGACGGCCTTCTCTACGCTTTTCCCGCCAAATCCTATGTTTTCGTGGCTACATGCGTGCGTGAAATCTTTCCTCCTTCCTACCCAAGATCTCCAACGGGACTCCCTCTGTTTATGACTGCCGCGTTCAAAATCCCCTACACACTCTGTCTGTCCCCCTGACGTAAGAAATAATTCTTAATTGCTTGCTCCTATTGTATGTACCCTTTGGGTCTGACGACAGCTGGGTGAAAAGGGATTTCCTTTTGTTCGTGAGAGGGGTCGCACGGTCGACAACAGAATGACCTTTCTCCGAAACGAATCTGTGCTAAGCGCCTTTTTGACTGGGCAGGTAATTTCTCACTATCGTTGGCACACAAAATAACAAAAGTTACAATTTAAATAAAGTTTGAATATTTCCATATAACAGTAGTCCGCACCAACCTATTTCGTTGAAACAAAAGTTAATAAGGACGTATTAAATTATAAAAACCTTCTTTGGTTTGAGATGAACTTTTGGTATTCCGGAAGGTGTTCCAGTCTCTTGTCCAAAAAGTTAATCCGTATATTGAATTGAAGAAACATATTACACACTGCCACCGGCAACACCATATGACCTCGTCGTGTGGTCGAGGTCATATGGTGTTGCCGGTGGCAGTGCGTAATGTGTTTCTTCAATTCAATATACGGATTAACTTTTTGGACAAGAGACTGGAACACCTTCCGGAATACCAAAAGTTCATCTCAAACCAAAGAAGGTTTTTATAATTTAATACGTCCTTATTAACTTTTGTTTCAACGAAATAGGTTGGTGCGGACTACTGTTATATGGAAATATTCAAACTTTATTTAAATTGTAACTTTTGTTATTTTGTGTGCCAACGATAGTGAGAAATTACCTCCCCAGTCAAAAAGGCGCTTAGCACAGATTCGTTTCGGAGAAAGGTCATTCTGTTGTCGACCGTGCGACCCCTCTCACGAACAAAAGGAAATCCCTTTTCACCCAGCTGTCGTCAGACCCAAAGGGTACAATAGGAGCAAGCAATTAAGAATTATTTCTTAAGTCAGGGGGACAGACAGAGTGTGTAGGGGATTTTGAACGCGGCAGTCATAAACAGAGGGAGTCCAGTTGGAGATCTTGGGTATTAAGGAGGAAAGATTTCACGCACGCATGTAGCCACGAAAACATAGGATTTGGCGGGAAAAGCGTAGAGAAGGCCGTCCGTAACATTCAACCCCCCGCTGGAAGTATTTACTATTCAATCAGACCAACTATTATTCCAATAAATTCCCTTTTCTTCCCCAATCTGAAAAATAAAGAGAAGTGCGGTCATCATTTGTCATTGCATTCAATTTGTCTAACTACTTGTTTATTTGCCTCCCTGCTCCAATGACAGGCACCTGCAACCGATTCTTCTGATGAGTTGGCGTTTACCACGATACATAAAATAAACCAAGTCAACATTACTGCAATAGTGTGTGCAATTTCTTTTACCTCACCCAGAATATGGTGTAGTTACTACTTAAATTCACAATTTCAAAGACTTGTATATATTTATTTGCGAATCATTTGTAATTGAAATAATTGTGTTTCATAGATTAAGAGAAAATTAAGCTCATTATTCAAGGAGTTCTATTTGCCGCAGTCGCTGATATGATACCTTTATTTTCTTCGCAAGTGATAAGAATGCGCATAGAGTTTTAAGGTATACTTTGTACCCTTCAATTTAAATATCTTCCAGCGCATTAGGTTAACCAAATGATTTTTTGTCTTCTTAAGTACATGTGTTTGTGGGAAAAATGGGACAGAGTTAAAGTCTTCATACGGGTGTTGGCTTATGTAATTCTTATTAAATTCCATTTGCTGCTTCCTAAAAGAGAAAGTAAGAGGACGCCGTGTCTACTGTAAATGCTGCACCTACAAAGTATTTTAGTCCTAAATCACGTCATTCGGTGACAATGTAAGAATAGGGTCGGATGCGGTCGATATGTGCGAAATTTGCTGTCTTTGGAAATTAGATTGAAATGACATGAATTTAAGTCCTCCCGTAAAGTTCACACAATCTTTCCTTTTAATTGGATGAGGTTTAGTTTTTTTTTTTTTTTTTGTAACTTCATGAATAAAACAACAGGAGAAAGAACACGCGAAGGGAAACATAATGGCGAGAAAAAAAACTCAGGAGAAGGCAGCAAAAAATTAAAACAAAAAGGAAGAGAAAAATAAAATGAAACTCGATAACATCGGTTTTCACCTTCACACCACATTGGAAAAAAGTTCTGTTGGACCGCCTGCAGTGAACAACAAGTCACAGACAATTAAGGGGGTTAACAACATTAGTGTGGTGATAATGAACCTTGATACCACAGCCGCATTCACCGGTTATGTGCGACGCATAATAAGCGCGAAACATCGCTGCTGCTTCGATTAGGCCATCACCTATGGAACTAAGATTTCTTGCTCGACAACAACTTCGGATACAGAAAAGGACGTGCAGTGTTAGACTGAGAAAAATTTAGATACTTTCGGCTTGTTAGACCATCATGATTTCTAATTACGTTCCACTATGTTGCAAGTTTCTTGACATACTGTATGTAATAAAATGACGTTTCTTCAGCTAATACGTAAGTGTATATATATATATATATATATATATATATAACATCATCATCATCATTGTCAACCATTTTAAATTCACTGCTGGATGAAGGTCTCTCCAAATTTCTTCCACAATTGTCTGCCCTAAGCCTGTCTCCACCATGTCACTCCGGCATGCTTTCGAATTTCATTCACATAACTCTTGCTCCCTGTGCTATCGAAGAAAATGTTCTGGAGATAAACACATCGTGTATTCCATAACGATACGAAGCAACTGAAAAATGTAAGCCACCTTGAATGAGCCGAACAATTGCAAATTTGAAACTTGGCATAGAGTCTACGGTGACAACTAAACAGAATCCAGTCTAAAATTTCAGTTGTACAGCGTTGGTCTGTTTTTCTGGCAACATGTTCAGCCCATTGCAATTTCAGTAATTTCACTCTGGTCATGATGTCATCCACTCTTGTCATTTTCCTTATCCACAAGTTCCTCTTCAATTCTTTCCTGTTTACACCAAGCATGCATCTCTCTATGCTTCTTGAGCTGTCTGCAGTCTTTGTATGTCTTTTTTAGTTACGTTCCACGTCTCTGCTACATACGTAAGCACTGACAGGATGCATTGATTAAACACCTTTCTTTTAAGCTACACTGGTGTGCCAAAATTAAGAACGAAGAGGAGAAATTAGCATAACAGCGGAACGAGCAGGCAGAACGGACCGAAATACTACTCAGGAGATAGACTAGGGTCCGGTACGGTGGGGCATGCGCATATATGAAGCATGACGTAGGGGAGGGGGTCAGAAGGGTATAAAGCACACAAGCGGTGTACGCTCGGCAATTCGGTGAAAGCTATTCCACGGTGTACATCGGTTTGAACGACGTCGAGTTGCTGCCACCGTGTGATACAGCCAACAGGCAATCCAATAGACGACATCTGGATGACTTTACCCGAGGTCGCGTAATTGGGAAGTTGGAAAAAGGTCGAAGTGTGACTAGTGTGGCCGAGAAGTTCGGTATCACTCACAGCATCGTTTCACGAGCTTGGAGAGCATTTCAAACAACAGGAACAGCTGTCCGAGAGTTTAGCAGTGGTCGTCCACGAGCAACTACGGCGGCGGATGACCGGTATATTGTCCGACAGGCGAGAAGAGACAGACGGCAGACAGCGGGAGAGATCGCAAGGCATATGCAACAGACAACTCGACGTCCACTATCGCGTTTTACCGTGGCCAGGAGGCTGCACAAAGTGGTCTATTTGCACGACGACCAGTACGGTGTGTGCCATTAACGCCTGCTCATCGGAGACGGCGGTTTCTGTGGTACCAGGAACACAAGAACTGGACACATCAGCAATGGGGTCAAGTTTTCTTTACGGATAAGAGCCGATTTAGTCTGACGAGCGATTTCGGACGTATACACATCTGGAGAGAGCAGGGAACACGCAATCACACTTCCAACATCATCGAAAGGGACAGGTTTGGAGGTGGCGGAGTTCTCGTTTGGGGTGGTATCATGCTTGGTAGCCGTACTGACCTCCACATCTTCCAAGGAGGTTCAGTCACTGGTGTCCGCTATTGTACCGAGGTTCTCCTGCCTCACCTGCGTCTGTTTAGAGGTGCTGTGGGTCCTGAGTTCCTCTTCATGAACGACAACGCTACATCTCATCGTACAGTGGCTGTCGCAGAACTGTTGGAGAATGAATATATTCAACGCATGGGTTGGCCCGCAAGGTCCCCGGACCTAAATCCAATCGAACACATGTGGGACCTTCTCGGGAGACGATTGGCAGCACGTCACCAGCCGCCAACAACGATTCCGCAGCTGCGATTGGCGCTACAAGAGGAATGGGCCGCGATGCCTCAACAGCTCCTTGACAACCTCGTCCTCAGCATGGTCAGACGTTGTAAATCCTGCAACGCAGTCAGTGGTGATCATATCCCTACTAAAGACTGGAGTTTTCTTGGCAGCCGCCTGTCACATGGACGTTTATGTCTTCTGTGCAGTTGTGCTCGAAGTTACTTTTTCAATAAAGTGCCTCTGTATCCTTTGGATTCCTTGTTTGGACGGGTTTTCTCATTTGTCCCATATTCTTACATCTTGGGGATCTTATGGTATGATTTGATTCGATGTAGAGCACTTCTGCACGACGTTACATTCGAAAAACCGTCTCGTCCTTAGTTTTTGCACGCCAGTGTATAATGACATACTGCTCTTAAAAATTGTACTGCTTCTTCCAAAAGCTCTCCATCCAAGTTTTATACGGCGATTAATTTCTTCATCAATGTGACCCTCGCTTGATATCTGCTGCCCAAGATAAATGTAGGTATCGGTTGTCTCAAGCTATTCTCCATCAATTGATAAATCTTTGTTTCTTGTAAAAGCATTGGACATCACTTTTGCCTTCTGAAAGTTCATTTTTAATCCCACTTCTTTACTCTTGTCAGCAAGTTCTGGGATCATACTCTGCAACTCTGAAGGGTTTTTTATGATCCAAGAACTTGCTGACAAGAGTAAAGAAGTGGGATTAAAAATATATATATATCATCATCATCATCGTCAACCATTATCAATCCACTGCTGGACGAAGGTCTCACCAAGTTTCCTCCACAACGGTCTGTCTTGTGCCAGTCTCTTCCATGTCACTCCCGCATATTTACGAATTTCATCCACCCATCTCCCATGTGGTCTTTTTCTGGGTCTTTTCCTGTCCTTTGGAATCCAATCTAAAATTTCGGCTGTCCATCTATGGTCTGTCCTTCTGGCAGTATGTCCAGCCCATTGCCATTTCAGGGATTTAACTCTGATCATGATGTCTTCCACTCTCGTCATTTTTCGGATCCACGTGTTCCTCTTCTTATCTCTCCTGGTTATACCAAGCATGCACCTCTCCATGCTGCTTTGAGTTGTCTGCAGCCTTTGTATGTCTCTTTTAGTTAAGGTCCACGTCTCTGCACCATACGTAAGCACTGGAAGGATGCATTGATCAAACACTTTTCTTTTAAGACATAATGGCATATTGCTCTTGAAAATTATGCTGTTTCTTCCAAAAGCTCTCCAGGCAAGTTTTGTATGCCGATTAATTTCTTCATCAATGTGACCCTCACTTGATATCTGCTGTCCAAGATAAACATACGTATCTGTTATCTCCAGTTTTTTTCCATCAATCGATAAATCTTCATTTCTTGTAAAAGCATTGAACATCACTTTTGTCTTCTGAAAGTTCATTTTTAATCCCACTTCTTTACTCTTGTCAGCAAGTTCCTGGATCATACTCTGCAGCTCTGATGGGGTAGTTGCAAAAATGACTACGTCATCAGCAAAACGAAGGTGGGTTAGATAATCTCCATTAATCTTTATCCCTTTGTTTTCCCAGTTCAGTGATTGAAAGACATTTTCCAATGTGGCATTAAAGAGCTTCGGAGATATGGTGTCACCTTGTCTCACTCCCTTTCCAATTTTTATGTGTGTTGTATTTTCAAACAGGCGAATCTTTGCACTTGCATTTTCATAGATGTTATTAATAATATTAATGTATGCATCTTCAATACCGCAGGATTTCAGAGCCGTGGTAACTGCTGATGGTTTCACCGAATCAAAGGCTTTTTCATAATCGATAAAAGCCATGCACAATGGAAGTTCATATTCCCTCGCTCTTTCAATTAGTTCTCTCAGTACGTGGATATGATCTATTGTGCTGTAGCCACTCCTGAATCCAGCTTGTTCTCTCGGTTGAGCCATGTCCAGTGTTACCTTCAAGCGGTGTGAAAGAACTTTAGTGAATATTTTATAAACCACTGATAGAAGGCTGATAGGTCTGTAGTTCCTGAGATCCTCAATGTCACCTTTTTTATGTAGCAGGATCATTGTAGCATTGTTCCAATCCTCAGGAATCTTCCCTTCATTAAGGCATCGAGTGAAAATTTGGGCGAGTACTGTTTCAATTTCTCCACTTGCTTCTTGTATGATGTCTATAGTAATTCCATCTTCTCCTGGAGCTTTCCCCCGCTTCATGTTCTTGATTGCATGAGCAACTTCTGCTGGAAGGACTGGAAGAACTCTGGTACCTTTCATGATGTCTGGAGTACATGTATCATCCCTTTCATATAATTTGGAGTAGAAATCTTTCACTCTTGTCAAAATTTCGCCTCTATTTCTTGTTATAGAACCATCTTCTTTTCTCAGAGCCATAATCTGTTTTCTTCCCTTACTGAGATGTCCCTTTGCTATCTTTAGGCTTTGGTTGTTTTCAATTGCTTTCCTTACTAGCTCACAGTTGAATTTCCTTACGTCTTCAGTGATACTTTTTCGTGCTGTCTTGCATAGCTCTATATATTCCACTTTGGAAGTCACATCTTCTTTAGTTGTCCTCATCTCTCATCTTTTTTGCATCAACATTTTGGTTTTTCCTGATAATTTGATATATATATATATATATATATATATATATATATATATATATATATATATATATATATATATGTGTACTGGAAAGGGAGTGAGAAAAGCTGACATCATTTCTTCCAAACTCTTCAATGGTTTATTTCAAAGGGTCTTTCAATCATTGCACTGGGAAGACAATGGGATAAAGATTAATGGAGATTATGAAACTCACCTTTTTTTTGCTGATGAAGTGATCATTTTTAACTACCCCTTTACAGCTGCAGAGTGTGATCCAGGAACTTGTTGACAAGAGTAAATAAGTGGGATTAAAAATGAACTTTCAGAAGTCAAAAGTGATGTACATTGACTTCTGAAAGTTCATGTTTTACAAGAAATTAGGATTTAAAGTACAGTGCTTTTACAAGAAATTAGGATTTAAAGTACAGTGCATTTACAAGAAATGAAGATTTATAAATTGATGGGGTAAAGCTGGAGATAACCGATACCTACATTTACCTTAGACAGCAGATATCAAGCGAGGGTCACATTGATGAGGAAAATTAATCGGCGTACAAAACTTGGATGGAGAGCTTTTGGAAGTAACAGTAAAGTTTTAAAGAGCAATGTGCCATTATGTCCTAAAAGAAAAGTGTTTATCATGCATTCTTCTAGTTCTTACGTATGGAGCAGAGACATGGAGTTTAACTAAAAAAGACTTACAAGGGCTGCAGACAACTGAAAGGAGCATGGACAGATGCGCACTTGGTGTTACCAGGAAAAATAAGAAAATGAACTCGTGGGTATGGAAAATGGCAATAGTGGAAGACATCATGGTCACAGTAAAACCGCTGCAATGGCAATGGGCGGGACATGTTCCCAGAAGAACGGACCACAGATGGACAACCGAAATTTTAGACTGGATTCCAAGGGACAGAAAAAGACCCAGAAGAAAACCACATTGGAGATGGATGGCCGAAATTCGGAATCATGCCGGAGTAACATGGACGACAGTGGCTCGAGACAGACAGATGTGGAAGAAACTTTGGGAGACCTTCATCCAGCAGTAGATTGATAATGGTTAACATTGATGATGTTGATAATATATTGCATATACACACGCTCCCTTTGCCGAAAATTACATCCTGATGAAACTCCGCTTGCAGGTACCTCGTGGTCCAATATGCAAATGATTAAAAATAACAACAACTGACGAAATAGTGCCGGCCACAGCGCATGCGAACCGCGCATCGAGAAGGGTATGCCAAGAGCAAAGTTGCAGGGACAAGTGTGAAAGCGGATTGCGTTGTGCTAACCTCCATGGACTGTGAGTATGCGTCTACGTCGGATCCTTGCATGATATGAGCAGTTGAACAAGTTTGAGAGACGATGCGTAATTGGGCTGATAGAGGCCAATTGGTCAAGTCACCGTATCGCCAGGCACTTGGATCGGAGTGACGCGGCAATCGGATGATGGCTCAAATGGGTCGAAGAGGGCACAACCAAGCGGTACGCGGGCCGTGTACGGCCGAGAGCAACGACAGAACGGGAGGATCAAGTGATTGTGAGAGCCACACGAACAGAACCGATTTCGTCGCTCTCAACTATCCGTGGCCATTTTGCGTCGTCTACAGGAACGGAAGTTGCTAGACAATAATCGCCGTTGATAGACAATAATCACTGTTAACGGAAGTGGCCATCCAGACCGTCCTTAGACGGTAATCACTTGGATCGGAAGTGGCCATCTAGACCGTTGCTAGACGATAATCACTTGGAAGGGAAGTGGTCATCCAGACCGTTGCTAGACGATAATCACTTGGAACGGAAGTGACCATCCAGACCGTTGTTAGGCGGTAACCCTTTTAACGGAAGTGGCCATCCAGACCGTTTGCTAGACGATTATCACTTTTAACGGAAGTGGCCATCCAGACGTTGTTAGACGGTATTCACTTGGAACGGAAGTGGCCATCCAGACCGTTGCTAGACGACAATCACTTGGAACGGAAGTGGCCATCCAGACCGTTACTAGACGATCATCACTTGGAACGGAAGTGGCCATCCAGACCGTTGCTAGACGTAAGTGGCCGTCCAGACTGTTCCTAGACGATAATTACTTGGAACGGAAGTGGCCATCCAGACCGTTGCTAAACGGAAGTGGCAGTCCAAACCGTTACTAGACGACTTTGCGGCACGGGGGCATACGACGAGGCAACTCCGCCGGTTACCGCTGACCACCAAGCATCGCCCGAACCAATTGTAATGGCGTGGGGCCCAATCAACGTGGGCAAGTGTCCAGTGGCGTCGTGTTGTCTTAAGCGACGAATGATGGTTTGCACTTCGCACCGATGACCAGCGCTTACGTGCCTGGAAATGAGCTCGCGAGCACAAGGCTCACACAGTGAGAGTGACTGTCTCGGGTGCCATTTCTTACAATAGCATCACAGAGCAATTTTTTCAGTAGGATAATGCCCGGCCACACACGGCACAGCCCTCCCAGTATTACCTCCGTAATGCAGACACCCTTTTATGGCCCGGCCGACTTCTCCACCTGTAATCGAACGAAGATGTTTGGAACATGATGGAACCCCACCTATCCCCATCCCGGAATGTCGGCGAACTGACCCACAATTTGGACACCATATCGCAGACTTTGTCTCATGACAGTATCCGTGAATTGTATGCGTCTATGGCACGCCGGGTAACAGCATGTATTTGAGCCAGAGGTGGCGCTACGACATACCGAATTGTCCCACTCGTTTAACTGTTTTATCCGAATAAAAGGTTCAACTGCACTGGAATTGCAATAATTTCTTTTACTACATATTTACTTTGCACATACCCATTTCCATTTTGATTGGATGATTCCTTCTTGGTGCTTTGTCATGTTTGGAAAAGAGTGTATATATACTGTATACGCTGTTACAAGAAATGAAGATGTATTTATCTATTGATGGGAAAAACTGGATATAACCGTTTCCTGCATTTTATCTTGGACAACAGATAATCATGTTAGGATCACGCTGATGAAATTAATCGTGGTATAAATCTTGAGTGGTGAGCTTTTTGGAAGAAACAGTACTATTTTCAAGAGCGATATACCATTATGTCTTAAAAGAAAGGTGTTTAATCAATGCATCCTTCCAATTCGTACGTACGAAGAAGACGCATAGATCTTAACCAAAAAATGTCTTGAAAAGGATGCAAAAGGCATGGAGGAATGCATGCCTGGTTTAACCAGGAAAGATAAGAAGAGGAACGCATGGCTCAGAAAAATTACAAGAGTTGGAGACATCATGATCAAAGTAAAATCTCTGAAATAGTAGTGCTTTTGGTTTTGGAAATTGTGGATTCCAGGGCACCCAGTTTATTGCTATCATGGGATACATGCATAGGACATGTCACTGAATATTGCAACATAAAAACCATAAAAAGGAAAAACCTGGTATATCCACAATACAAACTAGAGGGCAAACAGAACACATCAATTGGCACATACAGTAAAAGGACGATGTACATAAACAAGGAACAACAGATTTGTATATCATTCAATACTAAGTAAAACATGTACCACATTATAAGCATATTAACAGGATAGAAGACCAAAGTTAACAAATTCAGTACGAAATTAAACCACGACAGAAGAAAACACTAGTATATCTAAGACATTCAAAGAGTGTAAAAGAAAAACACAATGCACTAGAACAGAAACAATATTGCAGTATGTGAGGGACTACATAATACATAAACAATGTCTGGTTGGGAAGGAGCGCTAAATTTCTTCGGCTTGAGGAAGCAGGGTATCACAAAATTGTGTCTCCGCGAGGTCTTTCAAGGAGGAGAGACGGCGAGCGTATCATCTCACGAAAACCTGGTATCTAGGATCTGTGACAATCAGGGATTTGAAAAAGGAGACATACGCTTCAACTTGCATCACCTCTGCACTCAGATCAAGATCAGGTGAATGGAGAAATTCTTCAGTACAGACAACCGTACGAGCAGATTGAAAGAGACGTAAGAGTTGCTGTCTGGGCAGTGGTCCAGGAACTAGAGGAAACTTATCAATTGTCTGAAAAACCTCATCATCTGTGAGAGGATTGACTGGACCAGAATGGAGATGCATATTGATCGAAGGATCAACAGGCGGATAAACATTTGAACAGGAAACATCGGTAACACTTGATGAGGCCACAGACGGAGTACAGAAATATGTTTTACCTTTTTCTGTTTCATAGAACCTTTAGAAGGATAAGTCTGTTTCGAAGACGATGTTGACGCGGATGAATCAATTTGCTGATCTGAATGGACACCCGAAACGTGAGACGAGAACACACGATGCGCCGAGGAATCAGTTAGTACCTGATCAGCATCGGTGAACACTTGAACATCAGCCGAAGCAGCAGGACGGTACGGCAACAGAGGAACATCAGACATGATCGTCGTGGGAAATCCGACATGCGAGAGACACATAGGAGAGCCAGTCGGTTGGAGTGCCGAAGCACCACTCGACACATCTGAGGCGGAACACTCCGCCGGAGACACATCAGTAGTGGATGACATCTCTGCATACACAGAAGCAGGATGCAGGACCGTACGGTGCGGAACAGGAGGTAAGGGATCATTGTCCTTGACTGGAAGATGCGGCTAATGGAGAGAAGGAGATGTTGCATCAGACACGACACTGGAAGAAGGTATGGTAGAAGAACCAGTGTGATCAACACTGTGAGGCGAGCTAGAAGAAAGACCACTGCGTACGCACACACAGGAGGCTGTGGTGTGACACTGTGTAAAACAGTGAGTACTGTAGTGAGAGGTGAAAACCTAGAAACTGTACTTGCGCGAGCCAGTTTCTACATAGCGTCTGTACGACCATCTGCCAAGGCACTCTCAGTGGGAAAAACGACTAACAACTGACGCCGAGGGCTTGTAGCATGAGCAAATCGAGTTCCGCGTGGAGCGACCGAAAGGCGATGGACCTTGCCAACGATTTTACAAACGTGAGTGACAAGGAGAGAAAGCGCAAAATCAGGCACTTCCTGTAGAACAGGATAAAATGTGATGTTCACCGGACGCTTGGAAAGAGGAGAAGGAACGAGATGATTTGTTCCAATCAAAAGCCCGTGTACAAGAAAAAAGCCAGCATCCTCCTTGCGCTTGAACTGCAATGAAATACCCGAGGAGTACGGGAAATTCCGGCAATAGATGCAGACGACACATGACGAGAGAGGTGTTCTATGTAGCGTGGCAAAGTAATATTTGGTAACGCATGAAAGAGCACACCTCTACCCAGGAGGTTATGGAATTCATGGCCAATCTGCAAATTTTAATCAATCGTTACCTTCACCTTGTATTTGAATATCTGAATAATAGGTGTTGATGGCAAGAGACCATCAGATTGAGAAGAAGCTGACGTAGAAGTAGCACCTCCCTGCAGTGTAGAGGCAAATGTCAACCTCGGGAGGGAAGTCTGTGCTGAACCGGTAGGCCCAGAAGGCAGTGAGAGAAGAGGAGCACAGGCAGAAGGCATGGCAGTAGTATTAGTAGTACCCAGGAAGGGCACCGCGACAGAGGCAGAAGGCGGCACTGCCAAGTCCGGTGAAGGCACCTGAGCAACAGTACTTGGATGCCGAGAAGGCACCTGAGTAGACACATCTGAGGACGAGAGTATGTCGCTCATGATAACCGTTAAACAACGGAACGAAAATAAAATTCTCTTCAGCTTAAAACTCTCATAGTTCCCAAAAATCCGTGTTTGGGGTAATTATACATCAATGCACTTCATTATTGAAAACAAAAAGGACTTCAAATGGCATTCGGAAGAACAAATAGGGAATAATCTCATTACAGAAGTTCTGATGCAAGAAATTCTCGTAAAAGTGAGACCCAATTGCACAGAAACACGTGAAATATATGAAAAAGGAAAGCACCTCGCATTTCTCTGCATGCATTCGGAGTTTAATCTTGTATCTTATAATATCAGTATGGAGTAATAAACCTTAATTCATGAAATTGCAAAATTTTGAAAAGAAATGCGTTTGCTTTTGTATTTGAGCAGATGAATATTCACCAAACTCTCACAGATAAGTGCTTTTGAATAGCTTGTCTAACGTGAAACGAGTTGTGATGAAAAATAATAAAAGCAGTTAGTGCGAACTATGATGGTGACTATTTTCCATTGACGAAAAACAAAAAAAACAACAAAAAAATGAGGGAGAGGAGCCATTACAAACCGCTACATAAAACAAAGAAGGAGAATGAAGACTACCGTAGGCGTTATTTGTAAATGCCAGGCGGCAGTGGCAGTGGAATGTAATTGGATATTTCAATATTTATGGTATTCCCTGTTTCTCTGGGGTACAGCATTTCTCCGGCGAAGACAAAGTATTGGTGCAGAGTAAGCGAGCGATTCACCCAGAGCTTAATATACCACACACGTGTGTGCAAAGAGACGTAGGTTTCTTACGTAAGCAAGCATAACTTTGTATGAAACAGTGACATGACGGATTGGTGTAATTACAGTAAAGGAATTTTCCAGAGGTTTCTGCTACGGGTTTGATTTATTTTCTTGACATTATGTTTTTCATATTCCCAGTTTATAGGCTTGGATATCTTTCTTCTTTCCAAGCGGTTATGTCAAACAGTAGATTGCTTCATTTATAAAAGAACACTAGCTATTAATGCAGAATTTTCGAGCGAACTATTAAGATTCCATCGAGGGAAATCCAAGAACCTTTTTCAGGTGTATACATCGATGAAAGGATAATATATGATACTAAACGTCGTCTGCTACTAAGCATTACAGACAAGAAGATACTTTTCTTCAGTTTGCGGCGCGAAAATCGACATTTCAAAGGATAGCTACGTACAGGGTGACCCAAAAAATAGATGAACTGCAGACCGTAGAAGATATACCTGTACCAGGTATATTTTCTACGGGTAATTAAAATAAAAAAATCCAATTATTGTTTCCAATTAAAATCAAATTATTGTTTCCAATTCCGTGACATAGTTGTTTGGATTTCCGGTTGCAGAACGTCTTATATTGTATAAACCCAGTAAAATTGAATTACGGATGTGCTACTTTCGCTAGGCTTGAGTGTTCATTGACGTCGTTCTACTGCTGAAATATGGAGGATAGACAGAGTACGTATCGTTTAATCACCTGGAAACTATAAAATATACAACCTGTGAGGTATACCTGTATTTAACATTTTTTAAGATAAAATAAAGAAGTGTGTACAATTCGCAAATGATATTGGGTTGGAAGGAAAGTAATGTCCGAAGACGAGGTACAAGAAATAGAAGCCCCGGCAACGGCGTACATTGGCCACTAACATTGCGCAACACACTGGCAGGACGACAGCTGGTAGATGGCTGAAGTCAGTGGCAGTTAGCCGATAGAAGGCGAAGAGTGTAAGTGCCAGCCAACATTGAAGAGAAGAAGGAGCACATTCGCCATTGCATGCTTTATGAGTTTCGTCGTTACCCCGCTAGTGTCTTAGATTACATTACCAGCGTGTATCCCAATGCCATATCGCATCATACTGCTGTTGGTTGGAACAGTTTCGAGAGGGAAATTTTGACCTGTCAGATTGTCCCAAAACCGAAAAACCCGCAACACAGTATATGGACATGCTGAAGACCTTAATGGAGACCGACGCACATGTGACTGCGCGGGAGTTAGCGGAACATGTGAAGACTATCCAAGCGAGCATTATTACGCACCTGCGCCAACTTGGGAAGATACACAAGAGGGAAGTTTGGGTACCCCATCAACTCATAATTGCCGCCCTGGTGGCGCAGTGGTCTAAGCGATGGCCTCTGATCATTCGTCCGAAAGGGGTCCGGGTTCGAATCCCGGTGAGGCATGGATGTTGTGTTTGTCTTAATGCACTGGCTCTCTCCCTTCCCTGGAACCAGTGGCCCTAAATTAGGGACGGGCGACTGCTCATTGCCCATTGAGTTGCTCACGGTGGTCGTTAAACCTCCAATAAAAAAAAACAAAAACAAAACTCATAGTTGAGCAGAAATGAAACTGCATGAGTGTTTCTCTGCTTGCACGTGACCAAGTTGAACCGTTCTTTAGCTGCGTTGGGACAGGTGACAAGAAATGGGTGCAATATGACAATGTCAGTGCCTGGAAACAGTGGTTGAACACAAAACAGCAGCCCATGCCAACCTCCAAAAACGGCTTATACCCACGTAAGGTCCTGCTGCCTGTTTGGTGGGATATGCGGGTGTCGTGTTTTTGAGCTGGTGCTGGGCACCGCTATCACGGCCGATGTGTACTGCCGTTATCTTGACGATCTGCACGCGTCACTCACGTCAAAACGACCAGCGCTGCTGAACATCAAGGACGTCCTCCTGCAGCAGCATGGAGCGAGACCTTTCACAGGACGGGTGACCAGTCACAAAATCAGAGACCTAGGCTGTGAGCTGCAGCATCACCCAGTCTATTCCCCTGACATTGCCCCCAAGTGAATTCAACCTTTTCAGGTCATTGCACCATTTCCTGGACGGACAGCGGTTCATCAACTGGGACGATGTCAAACGCGCACTTACTCACTTATTTGCGTCCAAGCCGCCATAATTCTACAGGGACGTATCCAACAGCCGTTCAGACGATCGGACAGGTCGTGGTAACCTATGGCAACTACATTTTGGACTGATTTGTACTTATACACTATAAAACATTTTCTGAAATTCACGGACAACTGTCCGTCATTTCTTCAGTGAATTAACGAAGCATGTTTCCGCTACTACCTGTCCGTGAAATGACGGGGAAAAAACCTGAATTTAAAAGACGTTTCGTGCCAGGGGAAAATTCTGAATTTTCAGAAACCTTTCCGCAGTTTCTGTCTTATATTAACGGTAAATTACCGTTTTAGAGATCTGTTAACGGAATATTCTGAATTTTCAGAAACCTTTCCGCAGTTTCTGTCTTATATTAACGGTAAATTATCGTTTTAGAGATCTGTTAACGGAAAATCCTGAATTTTCAGAAACATTTCCGCAATTACTTTCTTATATAAACGGAAAATCTCCGTTCCCACTTTTTCCGTATCCGTATGACGAGAAATTTCCTCTGATGGTAGCGATTCGTGGAAATACTTGAGGTTTGATTAACTTTCAAATTTCAATCGTTTGTCGAATTTTGAAGCTCCGTAGCGTGATCGGATATTGCGGATAGCATATCACATAGATTTTGTTTGTTTCTTGTGGCTCAGGATATTTCTCCTTTCCCCTATTTGGTGCACCAGCTACTTATCATATATTGTGTTGCTGTAAGAAATCGGGTACTTATTGTCCAGATGATTATACGATGTCTGTGTATCAGTCTTTGGACAACTTAAGTCAAAAGCTATTATAGCTATCGAGAGTAAATTTCCTGTTTAGTTGTTTTTGTGTGTGTGAAATAATACTATAAAAAGTACATTTCACCTTTTTTAAAGATAAATAGGTGATGCGTAACATCACAGCCTCTCCTTGACAAATGTCAACCCCGCCTTCTCGGGGTGCATCCTGTTCCCACTAAAGGGGCTCTGACGACCGCCAATAGCGGTATAACTATACCATCGGGATCAGAGGAAATGCTATCCCACACTCACCAACCCGCTTGGCCAGCGTGGTGAGTTATGGCCAAACACCTCCAAAATGACTCTACAACTTAAATCTTGGCCCTCAGTCTCCGGCAGCTGGAATGTACCTGGCCAAGGCAGCGGCCAGTGCGACATGAAGGCAGAGGGTGCTAAGAATCCCCGAAGGACCGGACTAGGCTGCCATTTGAATGCTGACCTTGGCTACCTATAACGGACGCTCCCTATCTTCTGATTCAAGGCTTCTTGAATTGGAAGAGGAACTACAAAGGATCAAGTGGGACATCGTCGGGCTAAGTGAGGTAAGGAGAAAAGGAGAAGATCTCATTGAACTGAAAAGTGGACATCTCTTCTATTATCGTGGGACAGATACTGGCAGAACTAGTGGTGTTGGATTTATAATAAACAAGAAACTGAAGGATAAAGTGGTAGAAGTTGAAAGTTCCTCTGACAGAGCTGCACGACTCGTTATCCAACTATCGAGAAGATACCAGGCTCAGATTATTCAAACTTATGCACCCACCACAAGTCATCCTGAAGAAGAAATTGAAGAATTTTATGAGGAAATTCGTCATCTAAATAATAAAGGTAAGCAGCACTTGAAGATAATTATGGGAGATTTCAATGCAAAAATAGGGCAACGGCAACAGAATGAAACTTCAGTAGGTAAATTCGGTCACGGCAACAGAAACCAGCGTGGAAATACTCTCGTTGAGTTTGCAGAGGCAGAAGGATTTTTCATCTTGAACTCCTTTTTCAAGAAAAAGCCACACAGGAAATGGACATGGAGACATCAATTGGAACGACAAGTGAAATTGATTTTATTATGTGTAACAAAAATTCGTCATCGAAGACTGCAGTGTGCTGAACAAGTTCAACACAGGTAGTGACCATAGATTGGTGAGATGTAAGATGCACCTCAACACTAAACTGGAACGTGGCAAGCTCATAAGACAAACAAAATGTATTGACATAACCAACCTTAAAAAACACCATAATACTTTCAAGTTAGAACTGAAGAACAGATTCTCTGCTTTAGAAGGCCTAACATCGGAAGAAATGGATATTTCGGAAGTTAACAGAAAAAGTATCCAAAGCTCTTATGGAAACAGCAACAAAATTAGCTGGTCTAAGAACAAGTTGCATGTGAACAAATTATCAGGAAAAACCAAAATGTTGATGCAAAAAAGAAGAGAGATGAGGACAACTAAAGAAGATGTGACTTCCAAAGTGGAATATATAGAGCTATGCAAGACAACACGAAAAAGTATCACTGAAGACGTAAGGAAATTCAACTGTGAGCTAGTGAGGAAAGCAATTGAAAACAACCAAAGCCTTAAGATAGCAAAGGGACATCTCAGTAAGGGAAGAAAACAGATTATGGCTCTGAGAAAAGAAGATGGTTCTATAACAAGAAATAGAGGCAAAATTTTGACAAGAGTGAAAGATTTCTACTCCAAATTATATGAAAGGGATGATACATGTACTCCAGACATCATGAAAGGTACCAGAGTTCTTCCAGTCCTCCCAGCAGAAGTTGCTCATGCAATCAAGAACATGAAGCGGGGAAAGCTCCAGGAGAAGATGGAATTACTATAGACATCATACAAGAAGCAAGTGGAGAAATCGAAACAGTACTCGCCCAAATTTTCACTCGATGCCTTAATGAAGGGAAGATTCCTGAGGATTGGAACAATGCTACAATGATCCTGCTACATAAAAAAGGTGACATTGAGGATCTCAGGAACTACAGACCTATCAGCCTCCTATCAGTGGTTTATAAAATCTTCACTAAAGTTCTTTCACACCGCTTGAAGGTAACACTGGACACAGGCTCAACCGAGAGAACAAGCTGGATTCAGGAGTGGCTACAGCACAATAGATCATATCCACGTACTGAGAGAACTAATTGAAAGAGCGAGGGAATATGAACTTCCATTGTGCATGGCTTTTATCGACTATGAAAAAGCCTTTGATTCGGTGAAACCATCAGCAGTTACCACGGCTCTGAAATCCTGCGGTATTGAAGATGCATACATTAATATTATTAATAACATCTATGAAAATGCAAGTGCAAAGATTCGGCTGTTTGAAAATACAACACACATAAAAATTGGAAAGGGAGTGAGACAAGGTGACACCATATCTCCGAAGCTCTTTAATGCCACATTGGAAAATGTCTTTCAATCACTGAACTGGGAAAACAAAGGGATAAAGATTAATGGAGATTATCTAACCCACCTTCGTTTTGCTGATGACGTAGTCATTTTTGCAACTACCCCATCAGAGCTGCAGAGTATGATCCAGGAACTTGCTGACAAGAGTAAAGAAGTGGGATTAAAAATGAACTTTCAGAAGACAAAAGTGATGTTCAATGCTTTTACAAGAAATGAAGATTTATCGATTGATGGAGAAAAACTGGAGATAACAGATACATATGTTTATCTTGGACAGCAGATATCAAGTGAGGGTCACATTGATGAAGAAATTAATCGGCGTACAAAACTTGCCTGGAGAGCTTTTGGAAGAAACAGCATAATTTTCAAGAGCAATATGCCATTATGTCTTAAAAGAAAAGTGTTTGATCAATGCATCCTTCCAGTGCTTACGTATGGTGCAGAGACGTGGACCTTAACTAAAAGAGACATACAAAGGCTGCAGACAACTCAAAGAAGCATGGAGAGGTGCATGCTTGGTATAACCAGGAGAGATAAGAAGAGAAACTCGTGGATCCGAAAAATGACGAGAGTGGAAGACATCATGATCAGGGTTAAATCCCTGAAATGGCAATGGGCTGGACATACTGCCAGAAGGACAGACCATAGATGGACAGCCGAAATTTTAGATTGGATTCCAAGGGACAGGAAAAGACCCAGAAAAAGACCACATGGGAGATGGGTGGATGAAATTCGTAAATATGCGGGAGTGACATGGAGGAGACTGGCACAAGACAGACCGTTGTGGAGGAAACTTGGGGAGACCTTCGTCCAGCAGTGGATTGATAATGGTTGACAATGATGATGATGATGATGATGAAATGAGTCATTGTCAGTTTAAAAAAATCATGTTGCAAAGCAATTTGCTGCTTCGAAAAACCGCGATGAAAATGCTTAATATTTGAAATGTCCTCCTATAGGAAAAAAAATAAATTACAAACCTATTCAGAAAAATAATAAGCTCCAACAGAAAATAAAATGACTAAATCACTCACATTAATAACAAAAAACAAAATTTCTTTGTCGTGCGATTCGTATTATGACATACGCAAGTCTGGTCGCCGAGCGTTTGTGACTCAGTTGGTAAAGGCACGTGTTGCCTGTCCGGCAAGCCAAAGCGTCGGGTGTTCGATCTTGACTGCTGCGGGTAAGTACTGTTCTGGTTTGTTGATTTTGCGGAATTTCAATTTAAGTACGGAAAAACCAGAAATGAATTTTTCTGAAATAAACGGAATTTCTGTCTACGGAAATATCTGCGAAAATACGGAAGTTAAAATGAACGGGCACTTTTACAAACGGAAATTTCTGAAAAACACGGATACCTACCGGCAACTTTGCTGCACGTTATTTTCAGAAATTATCCGTGAATTCACACCACTTATTTTTTACAGTGTACATACAATAGTTAGCACTTTTTTGTTGCCTTGCATTTGCCGACATTACTTTCTTTCCAACCTAATATATCTAACTCAAGACTTATGCTCGTGTGTGCGTGTGTGATAGATATTTGAAGGAATTTAAAAATAGAATAAAGAAAATAATGTAAAGTGGCTTTAATATATTCTGCGGGATTTCACTTGACATCAGTCAATGTCGTACTGAATGTGACTGGCGCCTGGGGCTAAGATATATAGTTTGTGCCACTTGGAGAACTACAACTCAGAAGACTGAGAAACTGATTTGGGGAAGTGACTTGAGTAGAGTATCAGTAAGTACCTATCCGAAGGAAGTTTACTCTATTCATATATTAAATATATTCTGAGAGCTTCTTCAAAACAAATTTAATTTATATCATAATACGTTTAAAAACATTAACTCAGATTAGATCAGATAGAGATAAAAAATGTTATGTTTCGGTGCTGGACCGAATCAAAAGCGCACAGAACCTTACAAAACGGCAAATTAAAAACAAAAACAGAAAAATTTATCGTCATCCCGATGACCATTCGTCCGAGATGGGCTAGGTAGTGTTTGAGCTACAGGTGAGAAATGATGGTGTATTTATTTGATGTAGCTGGCTATTGAGGAATTCCCGGGTAAGCAATGATTGTGTAATTATTCGATGTTTCTTCTATTCCTACACGGTCAAGTCACATTATTATGACCACCAGCTAATATCCTGAGTAACCGCCGTTTGCAGCGCTGACAGCAGCTAGACGGGGTGGGAGTGACTCAATAAGGTGCTGGAAGGTGTTCACAGTTATGTGGAGCCATGCTGACTGCAGTACATCTAACAGCTGCTGGAGGGTGCGTGGTGGAGGATCCATAGAGGGTACAACACGATCGAGGTGGTCCCACATATGCTCAATTGGGTGAACGTCTGGGGAATTAGGGGGCCAGAGAAGTACTTTGAAGCCTTTATCGTGCTCTTCCAGCCACTCTCGAACATTTCTAGCTGTGTCACAGGTCACATTTTCCTGCTGGAAGATCTCATTTATCCCAGGGAAGACAATCACCATGTATCCGTCTACATGGTCTGTTAGGATGGATTCATAACGAATTCTGTCCATGGTGCCTTCCACTATGGAACGAATTCGTTATGAATGAAACGAAAACATTGCCCAGTCCATAACGCTGCCCCCAGTAGCTTGTGTTCTTCCAGCAATGGTTGAAGAGTGTCTGTTCTCCGATGTTTCTTGCCTTATACGCCAACGTCCATCCGTTCGATGAAGCAGAAAGCGTGACTCATCGGAGAAGGCAATCCTTTGCCAATCAGTGGAGGTCAAATTCCGATATTGCCATGCAAATGTAAGTCTTTTCTGCCGATGCACTTTCGTTAGCATAGGTGAAGTGACCATTCGTCTGCATCGGAGCTCCATACGCAGCAAGGTTTGCTGAACTGTCGTTTTAGACACACACTTCCGGCAGTCTCCTGGTTTATTCGGCCAGTGAGTTGCTCCACTGTAGCGTGTCGCTCGGCCCTCACGAGCCGACGTTCACTTCTCACATTAATGGTTCCTGGTGCTCCGCAGTTTCCACGTCGCTTATTCGCAATGGTGCCATTTCTCCAATCACCATACACTTTAACCACAGCAGCACGCGAACAGTTCACAAACTGCGCGGTTTCAGAAATACTGCCGCTCTTGGCCAAAGCCGATAATAATCCCTTTTTGCAAATCTGATGAATAGCTCTTTTTATCCATGACAGCAACGAGTGATATGTTTTCAGAATGCCTACAACACACACCCATGTACCTTCCAAGCTAGCTCACGTCACATACCTTCTTTCATCGGCTACGCGCTGTTGACGTCAAAAGTAGGAAGTGATCACAATAATGTGACTTCTTCAAAGCAAATTTAATTTATATCATAATGCGATTAAAAACATCAACCTAGATCGGACAAAGAAAAAATGTTTTGAAGTGCTGGACTGGATAAAAAAACCGAATGAAAAACGCATAGAACTTAACAGAATGGCAAAAAAATTATCGTCACCCCGATGACCATTCATTCGAGATGGGCTAGGTAGGGTTTGAGTTCAGGGTGAGGAATGATGGTGTATTTAATTGATGTCGCTGACTCGATCCGTTGTTTAGGAAGTGTAGTTCAACGTAAGGACGGGCGATCGCTAATAGCCCTACAGTTGCTCTTGGGGATTGTTAAACTCTGAAACAAACAACAAACAAACAAAAAATGATGTTCTATGAAGCACTGAAACGTAAAAGACCTACATCCGACCCTGGATGTGAGAAAAGGTCGTTGGGATGCTCCGATGAATCTTACAGTTGCTTCGACTAGCTCAAATCTGAAATGTTCTCAGATTTCTAAGTTACGTCTGCTTAGCTTCAATTGCTTGGAACTCCATTGTCCTGGGTGGTGTAACGGATAGCATGCTCGACCGATAATCAGGAGTTGCGGGTTCGATTCCCGCTCCAGGGCAATGTAATTTTCAAGTTTTCTGAAGGAGTGGCTACATGGACAACAGTAAAAATACGGCACATCCATGCCAATGATTATGTTAAAAATGGAGCGGTGAACATTCAATTGCAATGAAATTTTCAACATGAGAAAAGTCTACGTTATTTATACCAGAAAGTATGGGAACAGTTGCACCTCTCACCCTTCCCCCGTTGCTACGTCTCTACTAGCAATGACTGTACACTTCAGCAATAAGTTTAGAATAGGACGGAACACTAAAACAATTGAGTGCCGTTTTTTTAATTATTATTTTTACGTCATTTCAATCTTTACTCTCTGTCCCCCTTTGTTGCATCTTCTCTGCTAGCACTTCTTCAAAAAGTTTAAAATAAGAAGAAACAGTAGAACAACTTTTCTTATGATTCTTTTCACATCATTCCAACATATTTGGCGCTCCCTTGGACTGGCACCCGCGAGAAACTTCAACATTCAGTCCCCCACACTCTCTCGTTTTTAAGTCTCTGCTAGCGATGAATGTGCACTTTTGCAGTAAGGCTAGAGCACTATGGAACACAAGAACAACTGAATAGCTTTTTTTTAATTTTTTTATGATTTCTTTTAAGTTTTTTTTTATTGAAGATTTAACGACTACCGTGAGCAACTCAATGGGCTATAAGCCGTCACCTGTCCCTAATTTAGGACCACTGCTTCCCAGGAAGGGAGAGAGCCATGCCGAGAGACAAACACAACATCCATGCCTCACTGGATTCGAACACGGAACCTTCTTGGACGAATGGACAGAAACAAGAGCTTAGACCACTACGTCACCAGGGCGGCATTTTAAAATTAAGGTCGGGCTTCATACTGGATATAAACTCCTAAATTGGTCATGACGGAGGCATCTTAAACTTACGGAATAAAACTTATGAATTTATTAAAACAATTTCCTGTTTTCTGGAGCATTCCAATAGAGTTCCTTTTCGACGTAGAAATCATTTATTTTTAAAATAAACACTTTTGCTTTCATAGAAAAGCGACTGACAACGCAGGAAGAGACTAAACGATTTCTTTTGGGAAAAAAACCCCTATATATATTATTTGTTGTAAAACACGAAGCTCTATCCTGAATTTTCTTCAGCTCTCTCCATGAATTTTCACCTTGAATTATTCATCTAGTGCTCCAAAAAAGACTGCGAAATGAATCAGCTTTTCTTCCGACAGACAAAAATAATGAATTTATCGTAAAACACTCGATTATCCTATACATACATTTATTTCACGCGACTTTTATGTTTCAGTTTAAAAAAAATGCGTCAAACTCCAAATGACAACACCTTGAGGTATAAAAGAAATAGTGGTGTGAGAAGGAATATCCAACATTTTAGTTTCAAAACAATTCTTTCTAATTTTTTTTTCGATAGTTTTAACCACACCCCTCTGTGTGACCGATTCATCATGGTTTAGAATAAAGAAGGTCGTCCATGATCTCTGTGACCTTTCGCATGCAATGAGTAGGAGTACTCCATCACTCGCAACGTAGGTGACAATTAAACTTTCTTTTATCCATCACAACATAACACACGACTGAAATAAGTGCCTGGTACTCCGTCATTCTCGCTAAATAGCAATGACCCGTCGTCTCGCCTTAAGTACTCAATAAATATTTATTGCGAGTAACAAAGGGAAAAAATCAAATACATCCGTGTAGGCCCCGACCCTTCTCAGGCTCCAGGCCTGTATTTATCGAGAGAGAATTCCTGCTATTTTTTCCCCTCTTAGTCAGGTTCGAAATGACAACAGGGTATCTATCATCCTAAAACTCTACTTTTCTTTGTCTCTGTAACACGAAATGGAAGTCTGAGTTTTTCGGTATGGTCAGATGTCGATTTTATTTTTCCTTGGGAACTATTCATTACAATATCAGCATTTTTTATAATTGGAAATTTGGAATTAACCGCGTTCGGGGAAATAATTAAATCTTAATTCGGATTTTCAGCTGGAATAATATGAGATTTGCATTTGCGGTTCAAAACATGCGTAGTTTCGTTTACTGCAGTGCCCTTCAGCTCGAAATATTCGATGCAGTACAAATCAATAACAACCTCATTCCAATTTTTTTTTTTTGGTTTTAATAACTCAAACGCAAATTCGTTACTAATTTACTTATTTTTAGCGATCATTATGAACAACTATAAGCAGTCGCCACTGCTTAATTTTTGGTCAGTGATACTGGGGAAGGGAAAAGGCCAGAGCTATCAAAAGCCTGGATTTTTCCTCATCTGGCGAATGATCAGAAGCCTGCATCTCAAGATCACACGGTTGCGCCGGGATGGGAACTTGTTATATATAAATTTGAATTTGAAGAATGCAATTCTGTATTTTCCTAATAAGCTCATTCTAGCAGTTAAAACGAACTGCAATGTTCCGAAAACAAAATGAAGCCGAATTTTCACAGCTGAGAAAATACGCAAATTGTAATTTTCTGGGAAAAAAAATGAAAACTTGGAATGAGCTAAAATGAAACCTAACTAAAAGAACATCACTATCTCAAAAATTTGGTTTTAGATACGCATTTTCGTAAAATAATATTCCAGTCAAAGCTGGCTGCTTAATTTCACAGTAAGACGAAAAAGTATTATTTTGCTGCCCCGGTGGCACAGTGGCCTAAGTAATGGACGCTGATCATTCATCCGAAAGGGGTCCGGGGTCGAATCCCCGTGAGGCATGGATGCTGCATTTTGCTTACTGCACTTGCTCTCTCCCTTTCCTGGAACCAATGACCCTAAATTAGGTACGAACGACTGCTTATAGCTCAATGAGTTGCTCACGGTGATCGTTAAACCTCCAATAAAAAAAGTATTTTTTTTTTGTGTTAATATAAAAAAATCTGTTGTTAAAGATGTCTAAGTTCAGAGTTCGAAAATTATTTTAAATGATCTGTATCCCCAGCACACTTTCAGTAAAGCGAAATTAAACGCATATCTCTAGCATTAGCGATATGAAGTCGCTAATGCCAATTGAAAGTAGAAAAATTCCGCTAATCGTGATTTCCTTTGCGCTTTCCTTTTGAAGTTGCCTTTACTGATATCTCCTACAGTAGTTTTCCTGTATGCTAGATGTGCATTATTTTGCTTCACGAATCCATAAATTTTTTGCTGACGACTGATTATTAATACCATTAAATTTTCTAGGAAGAACTCAACATGTGGTCCAGAAAAAATAAATTTTTGTAACAAAATCGCACGATTTTCATCTCCATTGAGGATTTAGTTGGGACTTACGTTCTTAATAGTTTCTAGGGCAGTTTTTAATTTCTAGGATGAGTATAAGTTTTTCAAAAAATGAATTACAGTTTTTTTTTTATTGAAGGTTTAACGACCACCGTGAGCAAATCAGTGGGCTATAAGCACTAGCCCGTCCTTAATTTAGGGGCATTGGTTCCAGGGAACGGAGAGAGCCAGTGCCATGAGACAAACACAACATCCATGCCTCCCGGGATTCGAACCCGGACCCATAACAGACGAATGGTCATAAGCCAGCGCTTAAACCACTGCACCACAGGGCATTACATTCAAAATCGAAAAATTCTTTGATATTTTCCTCGCTGAGTTGCGGAAATTTCAAATCAAAGTTCATCAAAACCACTGCCGCTTTGATTCACTGCATCACAATTTTTCCTTAGGGGAAAATCAATTACAAAGATCATTACTCAGGACACCAAACTTTGGCATAAGGAACTTTCCACACTTGTAAGCAATGGAATTCCATAAAAAAATACAGAAAATCAATCTTAAAAATAATCAGTGAAAGACCAATGCTATCATAAAATAATTTTCTAATGCTCGACCGTGCCACTAACAGACGCACAATGCAAAATAATATGCAGATTTTGTAAGAGCGGGAGGAAGCTTGAAGCAGTAAACAGGCGCCTTTCTTTTCAACCAAACTGTCGTTAGAAAACTTCCATCATATGTCTCATTTTAGTACAACTTGATTCAAAAGTCTTTACTCAAATGATGTGTATTAAACAAATTTTTAGTTATGTATCATATACATTACACAAAAGTTTATTGTTGAAAAACAGTTTATTGTTTTACTTTACTTGTTCTTTACTTGCTGAGAATTTGATTTGCGTTTTTTAAGTTGCATAGAATTTGATTTGCGTTTTTTAAGTTGCATAGAATTTGATTTGCGTTTTTTAAGTTGCATAGAATTTGATTTGCGATCGCTAATCATTTCGTTTCGAAATCTTTTTTTTTTATTGGAGGTTTAACTTCCAACGTGAGCAACTCAATGGGCTATAAGCAGTTGCCTGTATCTAATTTAGGGTCACTGGTTCCAGGGAAGGAAGAGAGTTTTGGACGAATCATCAGAGGCCATCATTTAGACGACTAGGCCATTGGGGCGACTTTCGAAATTGCAATGCTTACAACTTGAGCCTCAACGTTTGGCTTGTATTTGCCATTGTGTTTTGATGTGTTCGCCGCAGTGCTCATTAAGATATCTTTTATTTTCAATCAGAGATATACTGCGTAAGTGGATACTGTGGAAACATAAATACTTACAAACAGAGCTAGTATCTTGGGTGAATGCGCCGGAACAGCGTTCAGATAACGTGTTTAGTACAAAAATTTTTTGGTTTTGAATTTCGGAATGATTATTTCACTAAAACATCAAAATAACCGTGACATGCGAAAACACGTAACAATTTATTTAAGTAATGTAATTTCCGTAATGCGTGGGACAGAAATAACAAGAGTTAATTAACCCCTTGCGTTTGATTTTTTCCAAGCTGTACAGGGGAAAATGTTTCTTATTATAGGAGGAACAATAAATCGGGAATTAATGGATTTCAACTCAATGAAAGAGACATGACTCAACTTTTACAGCTGAAATGAATTTTGTAAACCATTGTATCTTCTAGCGAGTGTGGAAGGGGAATTTCTCTGACGAATTTGATAATTACTCCAGTTAAGTCTTTTTCACAGTAAAAACCACATTATTATTCATAAAAAGTATTTGAGCTTCCGCTAACCCTGTAACAAAATATTTTCGATCGTGGCTCTTCGAGGAGACCAGTCGGCAATGGATACGAAAAGCAATGAGAGTACGTGAACTGTAGAAATATATCAAGACTTGAACAAAATTCGAACGGTATTTTTTGTGTATTTCTTTATGTGTTTAACGACAATTGTGGGCAACTCTGTGGACTATAATCAATTGCCTGTCTCTAAGTTTGAGCCACTGGTTCCAAGGAACGGGTAGAACCAGTTCAGTAAAACAAACGCAACACCCACGCCACAGCTTGCTTAGAACCCAACCCTCCTCGGACGAATGGTCAGAAACCGACGCTTAGACTACTGCCCTACCGGTCCGGCTGAGCTTTTGCCAAGCAGCAGAAAGCAAGGTTTTCTTGTATTATTATCCGTTATGTGTGTGTGAACTAATAATTGAACGCCAAAGAATTCTGTAAACTCTCTTCTGGCGGTAAACAGGCCCCGCTGGAGATCAGTGCTTAAGGGTGATTGATTCTCCCACGGATGTCTGGAATCACCGCACAGAAAGCTGAATGAATCTTCTTTAACACCTGAGATCGAAAAGCACAGGATTTTAAAACTTAAAACTGCAAAAAAGTTGATGATATTCAAATAGCCACCGCGAATGGTTCGCATCTTAACAACCCCTGTTCTTGAAAAACGAGTCCTCTTGAGTTTTAGTGCAATCATTCCTGGCTATTAAAAGATTTACAGCTTTTTCTTCCTCGCTGTCCTCGAAGCGAAGGACTGTGGCTAATACGGTGTTTAATTATGTACGTATTTCTTTTATTCGTCTTTAAAGACGAAAGGTCTCCTAACTCTACAGATATTCTCCGCCGGAGGATACCTTATATAGTTTTTAGCACGTGTTTTGTGAAAAAAGATCGTGCTTGTGTTATCGGTTTGTCCGTCCGTCCGTCCGTCCGTCTGTACCCACGATATCTCTGCAACTATTAGTCCGATTTGAAAAATTCTTTTTGCATTGGGAAACTTGAAATATTGATATGATGATCCTTCATTTCGTTTTTTTTTTTACGATATACAATTTCGACGGTAGAGGGCGTAAATGCAGATGATGTCGAATTCAAAAATACGTTTTATTCCACATATTTGCTTCTAAACATCCGATTGAAAAAAACAATTATCTTTTGATTCCATTTATGTCAAAGAGTATTTTAGATTAGGTTACTTTTTCAAATTACGCATAGATTTTCCGCTAGGGGGCATAAAAATAAATTACCTTTTCCACGATAACTCTTTTTTTAAAACTCCGATTTGAAAATTGTTTTCTTCAGCGGATACATCTCCTGATGGAAAATCCTTTGCATATAATTTCAAATTTTTGGTAAAGAATACTTTGGCCACCAGGGGGCGTAAGCGTTAATTTTTGCTTCTGATGTATTTGCCATAAAATCGGAGCTGCTAAAATATCGATTGAAAAAATTCTTTCGTGGACTGATGCCACTCACATGGATAAACCTTTTCGGAATATTTTTTTCTTAAAATATTCCACAGTTTCTCCACCAGGGGCGTAGATGTACATCTTATTTTTGTCAATATCTCTACTTCTAGGAAGCGGATTTGAAAAATTCCTTCTTTGTTGGATAGTGTTTTCAGTGTGACATGTTTTTTATGTAATTTCAAAATTTTCAAGTAATTCATAGACTTCCCGCTAGGGTGCGTAGCGGTAAATTGTGTTTCCCTCTATATCTCTGCGTCTAAATCTCCGATTTGAAAAATCCTTCCTGTATCGCATACAAGACCTGATGGAAAATATTTTTCACATAATTTCTAATGTTTGGTAAAGAATGGTTTTGCCACCAGGGGTCATAAGTGTTAATTTCTGCTTCTGAAGTATTTGTTGCAAAATCTGGGCTCCTGAAAACTGGACTAATTTTTTTCTTCGACCGATACCGCTTCTATGGATACACCTTTTGAGAATACTTTCTTCCTGAAATAATGCATGGTTTTCTCACCAGGGAACGTAAAGTCACATCTTATTTTTGTCGATAACTCTGTTTCTAAGAGTTCGTAAGCTCACGATTCCGTTTACAGCAATATCTGAGGGATTAAAACCCCGATTGAAAATCTTCTTTCTTTCGTCAGATACTATTGTTTTCCATACCGGTTCCATTGACTTTGAATAGCTTTGATAAATTTAATTTGCGTCAGAACGGATTCAAAAGACGTGCTTATTACACCCGAAAATTCGGTGTCATCTTTCTTGTTTATATTGTACTATCCCCAATCTATTCGATACAGGATGAAATCTTATTTTTCTTAATTTTTATGGTCTAGGATAAAACAACAGAAGTAGCGTTACCCATGAAACCTGTAGCTTAAGGAATTATTTTACTCAGCCTAGGGATTTTACCAAGCCCTGTTTTTTACCGAGGCAGGTTTTAGTTCACTTAGCTTGTTAAGCGATTGACTTTTCACTTACAACAGCGTTCTTCATTATGAAAGGTGTGTGATCAAAAACTAAAAGACACTGTGGTGACCTAGGAATACGAGGAGTTTCATTTTATTCACTCTCCTGAGGTGGATCCGACTTCGAATCTTGGGAGAGGCATGAATAGTGTGTTTTTCTCAAGTCACTGGCTTTCTCCCTTCGCTGGAACCAGTGGCCCTAAATTAGGGACAAGCGACTGCTTATAGCCCACCGAATTGCTCAAGGCTATATTTAAAGCTCTCTTCACTAAAAAAAGAAATGAATTCTTCATTCGAATGGAAGAGAGAAGATACCGTGTGGATTAAAATAATTATGTACGCATTTACGCACTGTTATTGGACAAAGAACTGAAGACAAACCCACCGGACAATAAATTACGGAATGTAAACTTTATTCCTTAATATGAAGTTATATCACCAAATGCTTTAATTACAGCTTTAATTTTGCTTGGCATGCTATCAATATGACTTAATATCACATGCGCATCAAGTTTAATCCACTCCATGCTCAAAAGATCCCTTAATTCCGCCAAATTTGCCGGGTGTTTTTTTTTCTTCACGACCGGTTCTAACATGTCTCAGCTTTTTCAGTCACATTTGGATTGGTTGAATTTGCAGGCCAATTGAGATGTGGAACGTCTATCTCATGTTCTTCAAACCGATGCAGAACAATTCCAGATAGATGGAAACGAAAGTTTTCCTCTTGAAACACAGGACTCACTATGTGTCCTTCTTGTTCCAAAAACTGGACAAATGGCAATAATGCGTGATTTACAAGTGACACATGACCCATAGATTTTATGTAATTGGACACCTAAATGAATTGCCCAACTCCAGTACTTGAAATACATCCCAAAACATGACACTTCCACCTCTTTGTTTTGCTTTCGACATATTCTGGGTTAAATGTTTCTCCAGTCATCCGCATGACACCCGGAGCGACCATCATTGGTATACAAGCAGAATCTAGTTTCGTCGGACGATATTATTCGTCTCCACTGTTTAGTGGTCCAGTGACGATGTTGTTTTGACCAAGCAAGGCGATTTTTCTTTTGGGAAGTTAACTTCGGACGTATCCAGGCAATATGACAGAATATACACAAGCCATGCAATCTCTCCATAGCGTTCGTTCTGAGACTGGTTTACTAAGCTCAGCATTATACTGTTAAAGCAGTTCTTGACGAGTCTGGAAACGTAATCGTCTCAAGCACCTGCGATCCGATTTGTCATCACAAAGTTTCTACCACAGTTGCTCCACCTACAGTGATAGTTTCCATACTTCTTCCACAGTAAATGGATAATACTGGCTTTTGGTACTACACTACTGACTGTTACTATACTAATGCATATTACTACTACTACTGACTGTTACTACTACTGTTACACTACTGACTGTTGACTCGAACTACTTACACTACTGACTTTACACCACTGACACTACTGTTACACTACTGACTGTTGACTCGGACTACTTACGTTACTGACTGTACACCACTGACACTACTGTTACATTACTTACTGTTGACTCGGACTACTTACGTTACTGACTGTACGCCACTGACACTACTGTTACATTACTGACTGTTGACTCGGAATACTTACACTACTGACTGTACACCACTGACACTACTGTTACACTACTGACTACTGACTGTACACCACTGACACTACTGTTACACTACTGACTACTGACTCGAACAGTTCAACAAACTTTTCCACGTCTTGCAAGGAAGGATCGTGTTCTCGGTTTTGATGTTACGAAAACGGGTGCGTCCTAGAGAAATTTGATTTTTTCTCAAGCTAGGGGGGGGGGGCATTTACCAAACACCTACCTGATATTGACGAGAGCTTTAAAATGATGTACAGTATTACACGATGGGGTGTAAGCTGTATATACGCTATATTATTAAAAGTATTCGGACACCACCAAATATTTACATAAGTGCAAAGAACGGTTGCGCAGGAAAGTACCGCTGTGAGTGGGGAGGTAGGTATATAAAGCTGAGATGTTCTGTCGTGTTATCAGTAACTTTGAAGTTGATATGCCGCGTGGACATGAAGTTTTCGAGTTTTACCGTGGGCTAGTCATAGGAAGTCATTTGAGTAACGTTTCCATACGGAGCATTGCAGCGAAACTGAATATATCAAAATCAACTGTAAGTGATGTCGTGAAAGAGATGGAAGCAGGGCGGTGCAACTGCAGCAAAATACGTTCAGCAAGCCAGCACAAAAAAGACAGAACGTGACAGAAGAGCCACGGTAACAAATGTTAAGAAATCTCATTCTTCCTCTGCCCTTTGCATCGCTGCTGAAGTAGGAAATGCTTGTAATGGTTCGGTTAGAACCATAACTATCCACATAGAGTTACACAGTGTATAACGAAGTAAATTTCTCCGTCATTTTTGGTCTACGCCGGGATTCGAACCCGAGGCCGCTTGTTCCGGAACAAGTCGCTCTACCAACTGAGCTACGCAGACATTTGTTCTGATTCCTATCTGCCTTTATGTCGTGTGCGTCCTGCTGGCAGGTACGTCACATTTCCCCTCCCCCGAAAGCGGGCCGGGGGCATGGCCCACAGGTCAGCCGTGACCATGAATCGTTGCAGGCAGCCATCCACTGTAGAACGTGCACTTGAGAACTCCCAGTCAATCTGCTGCGTGGAATTCAACATCACACATTTTTATTTTTCGAAGCGCTGGAGAAGGAATTCTCTGATTTTTCCTGTCTCACGGTGTGGAAATAACATCACACCAATGCGAGATTTTGAACGGCCGGGGCATCCGGATAGTTCGGGTGCCATTATAACGAAGTAAATTTCTCCGTCATTTTTGGTCTACGCCGGGATTCGAACCCGAGGCCGCTTATTCCGGAACAAGTCGCTCTACCAACTGAGCTACGCAGACATTTGTTCTGATTCCTATCTGCCTTTATGTCGTGTGCGTCCTGCTGGCAGGTACGTCACAAGTGTGTGTTATTATGGTAGAACAGAAGCACACATGTCACATATCACTACCGTGAATGCAAATCGCTGTTTGGAGTGGTGCGTTTTCCGCCTGTCCTGGATTGTGGGCGACTGGAAAGCTGTTCTTAGGAGTGATGAATCACGCTTCTCACTCTCCCAATCTGATGGGCGCGTTTGGATTTGGCGACAGCCTGAAGAACTATTTTCATCAAACTGTGTTTTTCCACCTTTGCAGTTCTCCGGAGGTTCCACATTGGTATACAGTTGTTTTTCTTGAATGAGACTCCGCCTCTTGGTTATTATACCACAGACTATGAGCTCTGACGTGTACCTCGACGTTCTATATAATTCTGCCATAGCAGTAATGTGGCAGTAAATGACCGTCATCTCCTCGAACACGATCGAGTTCCATGCCCCACTTCACGGCGTGTGCAGGACTCGTTTCTTGAAAATGATATGCAATTGTCAGAGTGGCCTGCTCAGTGTCCTGATCTTAATCTCATAGGACAATTGGGGGATAAACTGAAGCGACTGGCACGAAATCGACTACAACGATCGTCTTCGCTCTCTACTATGACAGCAGCTTTACAGGACGAATGGCAAGCCATTCCTGTCGAGGCCTACCGGAAATTGGTTGATAGTATGCCTCGACGTGTTCCTGCTGTCATTAAAGCGGAAGATGAACTGACTAACTACTAATTTCATTTCATTTGATTTTAGTTGTAGCATACATATTGCATAAATTAATTGAAGGTGATTATAGAGCAGATGAGCACCAACAGGGTTGAAAAGAAGGAAAAGGCTAGATGGGCCTAACTAGCCGTTTTCTCCCAAAACAATAATTCTTGAAACAAACATCAAGTCAAGCAGACATACAAGTGACTGGCAGCCCTGAGATACAGTCATCATTATAATTTCAAGTTAACTGCCAAAGCATCTCCATCCGATATTGTTTTATCTACACTGCTGGCCACCCAAAATGCAACACCAAGAAGGACACGAGATTGCAAAGTCAGATTTACTTGACACATAACAACAGACACAAAGATGAAACGATTGAGCTTACAGGCCGGTGCGACTTGCGGGACACGCAGACATCAATAGTTCGTGTGGCCCCCATGGCTGGCAATAACGGCCGCTACACGCCGCGGCATCGAACGAAAGAGGCTTTGGATGTGGGTTTGGGGTATGTCGGTCCAGGCTGCTTCCACGCGTTGCCACAGTTCATTAGGCGTAGCCGCGGGTGGGGCTTGCCGGGCCACTCGGTTGCCGATCAGCGACTATACGTGTTCGATGGGCGAAATATCGGGATAACAGGCGGGCCACGGCAGCAGTGACACCTGGTGGGCCGTGAAAAATTGTTGCACGATGCGTGCCACGTGAGGGCGCGCGTTGTCCTGTTGAAACGTGGCCGCTGGCAGGTCCTGCAGGTAAGGGAGGACTACAAGCTCCAAAACGTCGGAGATGTAGCGGTGGCTGTTGAGTGTACCGGCGATGCGTACCAAAGAGGTGCGGGTGTCATATCCAATTGCGCCCCAAACTATAACGCCAGACGACGGACCGGTATGGAGATGCATAATGCAGGCGTCACACAGTCTCTCACCACGGTGCCGCCACACGGGGATCCCACCATCGTGGTGTTGCAGGTAAAAGCGGGATTCGTCGGAGAAGACAATGCCGTGCCATTCCGCACTCCAGGTGCGGCGTTCAACGGCCCATTGCCGCCGCACTCACCGGTGGTGTGACGTCAATGGTAATCGGAGCAATGGGCTCCGTGCGACAAGTCCCTGCTCCTGCAGACGATGTCGAACGGTACGTGCTGACACAGGTTGTTGCGCAACACACCCTATTTCCTGCGCTAACGTTCGTGATGTGGCGGTGCGAGCCGTCAATGCCCGCCGCACAACATGCCGGTCCTCTCTCTCGGTGGTGTGCCGCTGCTGCGGCAATCGCTCACGTCGGTCCGTCCTTCCCTCCTGTACCCACCGAATCCATACTCGCCTCACTGTGGCTGCATGTCGTCCCACACGGGCGTCGATGTCTCGGTACGATAAACCGCTGTCGCGATAAGCCACTATTTGTCCTCTGTCAAACTCCGAAACGTGCTGGAATGACTGCCTTATTCTGCTACGAGGCATCAGGAAGCTTCCCACGCACAGGTCCGGCGGCACAACACACTTCCACTACTTACACCCCGCCTTCTGTGCATTCTTCTTATAGTGCTTCTCGGTGGCGTGCCGGGCGCATATAATTTGCATATGCCCTGCAATGCTAATCGTTTCCATGTCCTCTCGCGGGCGACGCATGCTGCGAATTTCAGGTCAATCGGATGCTTCCTTCTTGGTGTTGCATTTTGGGTGGCCAGCAGTGTATAATAAAAATGTAAACTAAAACAATACCACTTAAGATTTTACCAGATTAGTAAAAAGTCCGATTAGTTACTGTCAGCATTGAGGTTGCCAGTAATATCGAACATTAGTTTGTTTAATGATTTAAGGGTTACAATCATTATTATCAATATATAATAGTAAATTTAAAAAACTTGTAAGCTCAGTGACTGTTCCAATTTATTTATGAAGTAGCTGCTACCTATGTAAAAAAAAGAATAAAAAATTACAATGAGTGTGATCGTAATAAATATTGTTTAAGGTTTTTTTAAATATGCAAATGTTAATTAGGCTTCTTAAATCATCAGGAAAAGTATTCGAGACGGTTGCAAAATATTCCAGAAGAAATTGCTATAATGAAGTCATAGTCATTTGCTCTAAAACATTGTGGTATCCGAATACGTTTGATAATATAGTGTATACTAGATCAAAGGTTACTTGTCTCGCTCATTAAAACCCTTGCGATTCAGCTTTTCTTTTATCTTGAGGTCAGATTTTAGCGTGCTCATGCGCAGATGGACTTTCGTCGCTATATCACATTTCATCGGTGTCAGGGTCGTTTCTTACATTCGTCAAAATCTTAATAATGTATCACAATAGTAATATAAATTAATTTTGTTTTTGAAGAACCAAACAGTTGAAATACTTACAAATCCTGCTCCATAGTTTATTAAAAATTTACTTTCGTGGCTCACACATCTTCTTTCATTTCTTTTACAGCAATAACATTCATTAATCCGCCTACCTAAGAACCGTTCAATGTGAGGAATTAATAAACCTTATTATGTGTGTTATGATTTAATTCCACCCTTACGGGACTGAGGCTCTGTGTGGTCCTGAGTGATGCGAATAAATATAATGTGTTGCACGTAAATAAATGTATACTCTCGAATTTCTGGTTTTATTTCAAACCAAAAAACATTTTGGCACACGAAAGATCCATAGCTTAAATTATTTACAAAGCGTACCAAGGTACTCTCTCGATTTGTTTAATAACAAGAAGATATCAACTGCTACTAACCGCCACATTAGTGGATTGTTTAATAACAACCTGATATCAACTGCTACTAACCGCCACATTAGTGGATTGTTTAATAACAACCTGATATCAACTGCTACTAACCGCCACATTAGTGGATCATGAAAGCGTTTTAGTTGAAGCCTTATTTAAAAATAATTAATAAGTTCTGCAGCATTTCCCCCTTTATGTCTTAAATAAATTTATGTTGTTTCATACTCAGAGCCGGCCCTAGGCGAGAGCGACGTAGGCGTAAGCCCACGTCGGCGGTCATATGGAGGGCGGCTGGCCGGTAGAATGCCCTTATTTTGCTTTAGCTTTTTCATATCAATATATATATTATGTTTATATGATAATGATCACAAATATACTGTTTCATAAAATACATATTATTTGCCCTTTTTTCTTTGTGAATTAATCGCATTTGTTTCATCCGTATTATTACGTAAAAGCGAATTCCTAATTGCAATATTTTATAGCAGTTCTCATTCTCGGCCGTTCTTCTAAGCTTTTCTATTTTTGAAGTCTATGTTTGTGTCACTTCCTGGACCTGACACATTACTCGTCTTGAGGCTACTAGTCATGAAAATGTCTCCAAAGTATATACGATTGTCACTCGCTTCTTGACCAAACCCTTGTTTTGCAACGCAGGAGGCCACGAGTAGGAGGGAAACAACCCCAGGCGCTCTCCCCGTTACCCTAACACTATAGCACAGTATCATTTTCAAAGTGACCGCATCCGCAATTTAAACTAATTACACCATAAAAGGGAAGACGGTATGACCGCTCCGATGGGAATATTTGTTTTCCTTTTTTTTTTTAAATTTTTTTCTTTGATTGGAGGTTTAACGACCACTGTGAGCAACTCAATGGGCTATAAGCAGTCGCCCGTCCCTAATTTAGAGCCACTGGTTCCAGGGAAAGGAGGGAGCCAGTGCCGAAAGACAAACACAACATCCATGCCTCACCTGGATTCGAACCCGGACCCCTTTCGGGCGAATGATCAGAAGCCATTGCTTAGACCACTGCGCCACCGGGGCGGCATATTTGTTTTCAGAGTGAATATTTTTCTTCCTAGGACCATGTAGAAAATCGGCATGTTTGGTTGGTACAACATGTGATTTAGCAATTCTCATTTTACCCGTATGAGGTGAAGAGACTGAATACAGGAAAAATACTCTAATCATTTAGAGGGAAAAAGAAAACTGGGATTTCAGTGAGGAAGGAAATATTTTTGTTTTTGTTTTTTTTATTTTCGAAGTATTTTGAATTACTTGTTTTAACTTAACTAGACGAAACCCGTCGGAATCGACGGTTAGTTGTTTTTTTGTTTTGTTTTTTTGAAAAGAGTAAACTCATATGAAACAACAAATGTAAACTTTATTTGATTGACAAATTCATTCAACCACTTCAGTAAAGACAAATCCTCCAGGTTCGTAATTTTTTTTTTGACTGAAGGTTTAACGACCACCGTGAGCAGCTTAATGGGCTATAAGCAGTCGCCTGTCCCTAATTTAGGGTCATTGGTTCCAGGGAAAGGAGAGAGCCAGTGCCGTAAAACAAACGCAACATCCATGCCTCACCGTGATTCGAACCCGGACCCTGCACGAACGAATCATCATAAGCCAGCGCTTAGACCACTGCGCCACCGGGGCGGCCAGGTTCGTGATGAGCATTACTACTGCACCCTTTTCCAGTCGTAAAATTTGAGGAGGAATTCCACTCATCTGGATCGTGTGCAAAAATTCAACTAGATAGCGCACTCTTTCCCTCTCATCTTCAGTCACATCTGTGTTTGTAAATGTTGTTGGAATGAGATTCGCGTTGCGAATACTCTTCATTCTCTCTTGTCTGAGACATAAAGTTGCGCCAAATTGATCGCTCACTCCTTCCAGAAAGGCTCTTACGTTTCCCCCTTTTTTTTCTGCGGGAGCGACATTCTGTTAAGAGTAAGTATGCAATAAAGTATTTACTTACTTTAGGACTGATCATAGAACACCATGCACACACCAATTTTGACACTGAACTGAGCTCCTGATGTAGATAAGGGCCGCACGCTTCTCCTATAGACTTTACATGGGAACTTTGCAGCCCCGCAATGCCCGAAGCGTTGCCCCAATCTCAGTTTTCTCTTCGACTGGCACATCTGCATGGTGAGACCTTTATTTTGTTACCTGAACCATATTTTTTCCGTTCACCCGTTCTCTCAAAATAGGTCTCAAAGTAAAAAGCCTTATAGAATGAACATGTCGATGGCGCAATTCAATATGTACATTCTAAATATTTTCACTAACTATGGTCAACGGAATGTTTATTTACATCTTTACATAATGGGAAACGTCTTACCTACGACCTACGTAAATAAACTGGATCGAATGAATATTAAATTGTATATATACATCACACAGTCCAATTGCATAACGCAATCAGGTCTTCGAGAGTGTTCGCTGTTCCGATGAGAACTTTGATACGAATCCTGCTGGCGTTGCTTTGCGTAACGGTGCGATCAGAAAAGAGACTTCGGACTTTGGACTATCTCAGTCCCTCCATGAATCCGCCTTCAACAGCGCGTGAGTCAACCGCAGGCGATCGAATGTCCACCGCACGCTTCTCTCATAGACTTTACATGGAAATTTTGCCGCCCCACAACGACCGAACCGTTGCCACAATCTCAGTTTTCTCTTCTACTGGCACATCTACATGGTAAGATCTTTATTTTGATACCTCAACCATATCTTTACGTTCAGCCGTTCTTTCAAAATAGGACTCACAGTAAAAAACCTTATAGAATTAATATATAGATTGCTAATGAAATCCAGATTGCTAATATAATAAAAAGAGAAACTAAATAAAAATGCGTACACTACAAAATTCAGGTAATTCCTCAATCCCTGGTTTTCTTTAGATACCTTCGAACATACAGTGCTATCTTAATGGATTGGTCTCGAGCCTCGCATTAATCAAGGGACTCCAACTTAATGTTTTAATCGAAAGGAAAAAAAAATTCTGATAACCTTAAAGTGTAAAATAAAGTATTTGGGGATTTTTCATGTAAGTTAGTTTAACCCCCCCCCCCCATCCGGCTCTATGAAGGATACATACCCCTTCGTCATTTAAGATATACATTCCACAATCAGTTCTCAATATTTAATATTTCTGTTGCCTGTTCTGAAAGTTTTTGGAAGTATTCCCATAGGAAGTATTTTTCCCTGATGTATATTGTTACAGGATTCTCCCTCGAAATACAAACTGGCAATTTGTGCCGGTGTTCATTGAATTTTTGGAAGATAATTCCATAAATATGAAAACTGCGGACCACAAGAAAAGTGTATGTGTGGGAGGGAGGGGGGGGGAGAGGATATGTCTGTAACAAAATATCTTAATTTCATGTAAAGGCAGCCAGACCTTCACCTTGCCCACGCATGAACAATATCACGGACCGGCCCTGTTCATACTGGTAAATAAATGTAATATCGAAACTTCGAAAAAGGCAACTGCAGTGAAAGAACTGAACAAGGCAAAACAACAGAAGACTAAGATGTCCGGAACGCACAAGAGTTGTATTCCTTCTCCTTTCCCCTTCTGTTGGCGTCTCAATGAAAATTTAACATCTGAGCGTCGTATGTAAAAAATGCCATCAGTGCCGTACGTGTTCTGAATATGTCAGCAAAATTAAGAACTTACACCATTTTCTTTGTCAAAATCTTTGTGACATTTAATGCATATTTTATCTTGGCTGCGCAATTTGCACCAGGAAAATGTTGATTAAAATTAACTACTGGTATTGTACCACATGGACCAAAGTAACGGAAACCAAACCATGAACTTTCTCAACGTAAATGAGGGATCTAATTTCCATGAAGTTCATCGTTATGCTTTTCTCTCAATTTACTTCTTGTCCGCAATTTTACATCCTTACCAGAAATTCCGTTTACCTGGTTAGGGCAGATTAATAGAAAACTCGGATTTCACTTCACGCTGATGCATTGTTTGAATATGAGTGAGTCTTGCCTAATTTTATGTTTTATCTTGTGACAGACTTGAACTCGCTTTTTGTTGTGTGCGTGTGTGTGTGTTAAAGAGCGTGTGGCGTGTACCTCTAATTTAACTTTCGTTTTAAGTTTCTTTGTTCAAATGTAAATTGGGTTTCCCCAAGTTGAATATTTTCTCCCTTTACAGCACATTATTTCTTTCGACAACCTTTTCAAAACTGATATCCTGACGTTGTGTCAAAGTGTAATCCATGGCAAATAAAAAAGAAAAGAGTGGAAAGCTATGTGACGCATGAGCTATATTCTGAATGAGTGGAGAGCTGTGTACGGAGTACGATATGTAATGTTCTGTTTACGTATGATATATTTCAGATAATAGCGATAAGTGGTGTCAGCAGTATATTATTAAGAAATAGTAGTTTGAGTTACATTCATCTTGTTGTTACTAGCAACGTATTATTGATGTGCTACGTACTTGACGTTCTCGGAGATAGAGTAAAAGGACATTGAACTTGCACTTATCGAATTCTGTGATTCTTAACGCCTGGACCGTATAGACATTGAAAGGTTTTTTTTACATTGTAGAATTAAGTTTTTCAGTTCGGCTTCTATACCAACGATACAAATTAGAACATAAGCGTTCGTCAGGTAGGTTAATTCATCTAATAACTTATAAAGTCTACAAATTCTAAAGTTATCAAACGCTTATCATAAATGATGCGAGTAGAACACATGGGATCTTTTTGTTATTTAAGACAAAACAAAGGGCGTGTAGTTATTGCAGTGCAAATACATCACCATTAAAAGGTACAAAATGCTGTACCTTTAATGGTGATGTAAATTCTAGTAATAAAATCGCTTTTCGTACTTGTGTTAATACGTTCGAGGCTCATTCCATCATTTTTGAGGAACTCCCATATCGAGCGGGTATTTTCTGTGGCTAGCGGTAGAGAAAGTATTTTGTATAATGGTTATTAACGGTCAATGCTTCAGTCAACCCAGTTTCAGATATAATATAATGAGAGAGGCAGAGCTCTTAGTAGTCTGCAATAATTTCTGGAAATGTCTGACAATTTTTTTGTCTTTCAAGGTTTAATGACCACTGTGAGCATTTAGGGCTATAAGCAATAACCCATTCCTAATTTGAACCGCCTGATCCTAGGGAGTAGATACTAAGATAGCATTTGAACAAGATGACAATCCAAACTCCATCTGGGACTTTGGCCCTGGTATAACTCTAACGATTAGCCAGAAGTGCATACATTTGCAGTGTTAATATGATTAAAAACTGTTCAACACACTTAAAAATAAGCAAAACTTTCTGTTGTCCAGGGAATAATGAAAGAAGCAGACACGTGAAAATCCCAATTCATTTATGATGAATGTACATTGCATGCCCACTTTTTATTACGGCTACACTCAAAACATTTTTATAGAAAAAAACATTAACATTCAAGAAGGAACATTGAAGATAAACTGAACTTGACATATTCGGTCTCAAACACCGAAATATGGCACCGATTATTTATTATTATCAGAAATAAAAGAGTTCAAACGTTCAAGACCACATTTTTTGTACATGATGTTGCTATATCACTGACATCGGGCAATTAGTATAAAGCGGGTATTTTATTTCAGCTTTCAGCACATTTATAAGTACATTTATACTGGATATTATCAAATTCACATATAAAATCTACCAAACTGATTGTTTTAAAGTTCACATGAAAATGTTTCCAGGTGCCACTTTTCTTGAGCATTCAAATTTTCATAATTGTGATTTTAAATATATGATAAAAAAACTCCATCTACAAAATTTTTGCTGCATGTTTACGAGATGAACAATGTCGATCAAATATCACAACATAAATAATAAATCTGCCGTTTGACTCAAGAAAATTTAAAGAACGATTGAAAGCTGTGAATGATGTATCTATTCTCGTAAAATATGACAATTCGGATTTTGATCTAGATAAACATACAAATTAAGCTTATTCAGCAGTTTTAAATCAAAATTGTTTTCCCTTTGTCTCCTTCACTACGATGTTTTATTGAGATTTTCAAAACTGCATTTACAGTAATGAAAATTATGATGAAAATACTAAATATTTGAAGGGACTGTGAATCTTAAGAATCTATAAGTGGTATAGTAGCATAAGACTCATTTCGTACAAATGCATTTCTTCCCTTTCTTGGAGAATTGGAAAAAATGCTTCGAACAAATATTTGGAAGTCGAAATATTCAATCAATTCTCAATCTTCTGTTTCTTGAAATATATTACTGATACTTATAATTTAAAACTGGATGCTACAAAGTTCCTTTACAAAGATTAACGCCTAAACTTCGAAGATATGATAATTGTTTCATGTTTAGCTTCGTAAATTTTAATACAATGTCAAATGAGAATTGAAAACATTTAGCTCATCTAACTAGAAATACTAAATAAAAAACACACATCCACGAGAATTTGTCCGCTCGTTCTGCTTTCCCATTTATTTATCTTAATCAAAAAAAAATATTTGCTATTTATGATGTACTTACATTAAGGCATTTATCACTCGTGCGCATTTCCATTTTTTCATTTCTAATCCACAACATCAATAAAGCCTAAATCCGGAAAAGCTATAAAATCTATATCCGCTTGTAAACAAAAATGTGCAAACGATATGAACTCTGTTTCATTCATGCGCAAGAGGATTGTTTTCTGATTGGGAGTTGACCTTTTGTTAGACTCTGTTTAATCTTTAGGCATGATGAAGATATCCTAATTACAATTCAAGGTGTGCCGGACGTCAGCAAGAGGGTCATTTCAGACATTGAATAGATTTTTTTTTCCATATTTTCAACTTCCTATGATAAACGTGACTTGCTTAAGTAATATTGGCATGACTTTAATCTGAGTGCTCCTACACGACCTCTTCTTTTATTCCGAGAAGTTTGGTAAGCTTTTTGTTTTTATTTCATCAGGCTTCTGTAATTGCGATTTCTGCTGTTACTTGCCACTGGGACGCCGCTAAGCCGATTTCTCCTTGAATCTCACCGCTCCGACAGGTTATTATTTGCAAGCGTACTGACCAATTTTTCGCACCTTTAGTAGTTTGAAGGTTACATGAGAATTCCTCATCTCCTTGATTTACACTCCGTTCAGAGGGAGGAACCACTGAACAAGCATTGTCCCAGTACGAATCTCTGACGTTGAATATGAACGATTCCGAACAACTGACCTCGTTCTCAAAGTAAAACCAGTGCTTTTCAAAAGACCGTGGAACTTTTAAGCTTGAGAACTTATTTTCCTCTCTTATACAGGTTTGTTTGTGTCTTTTTCTTTTGTCAACGTCACAAAAGACGGCTTTTGATCATTTTCTGGAGAGTATAAAATGATTTGAATCTTCAAATGAGCATCAAACACCATTAGTTTCTGAACTTCTTTGAGGTTTAAGAATTCTTCTTAAAGAAAGATGACGTTACCCATTGTAAGTATATCATCATATATAGAAATTAAACCTTTTACCTATTCTAAAAACATTTTAATATTTTTTCTTCCATAAGCAAATTCTATTATTAGCGTTAATTCCAGTAAGATTTATTATCTGTAAAACAAATAACTCCATGCTCTGGCAAAAGCAACTGACAGAGATGTAATACAAATTATGCTGGAAAAAGCATTAAAATAAGTATACGGAACATTGACCACTGTTTCGAAAATATACTCCCCTTCGGGAATCTTGTACTTAAAATTTTCATTTTCTTCCTAGTTCTCAATAATTTCTGAGTAACTTTAACCTAATGGTTAGTGACGCTGAATTTCCAACGTTTCTGGTTTCTTCTGCAGACCTAAATTGTCCGAAACAAGAAAGATTGACGACATTCCTGAAAAGCTTTTTTCCCTTTAAATATAATTTAGTTTCTGAAATAGATTTGACAGCGAAATCTCAAATAATATTTAGAATAATTGCAAAAACTTCGAACATTGTTCTATCTGGGTGAGGAGCGAGTTTTGAAACTTTTCATGAGAGTATTCATTGCGATTTAAGCCGTTGATAAAATAACTGGATATGCTACAATATAATGTGCTCTCAATTTTTCTTTGAAAATGCAGAAAGTACCTTTTACAAATAAAAAAAACGCGAAATTATAGGCAGGAGATGGGAGATTGTAAACTTGCTGCTTTGCCTGTTGTTTATGAGATAAAATATTGTTATCATCATTCTCATTGTTCTTTTAGGGGTGGATATTTAAACGGGCATCTTAGGCTAATATAAGCAGTTCCTCGATCCAAATTTCAGGTCACTGGTTCAAGGAGGAGAAGATGTAAGCACTGTAGCGCAAGAGCTCAGTTCATGCCTCATCCAGTGCTCAAACAACCGAACCAGAGCCAGTGCCTCTGACCACTCGAACACTAGGGTGACATTTCCGATTTTTTTTTTTGATTGAAGTTTCAACGACCACCGTGAGCAACTTAATGGTCTATAAAAAGTCGCCCGTCCCAAATTTAGGGTAACTGGTTCCAGGGCAGAGAGAGAGCCAGTGCCGTAAGACGAACACAACATCCATGCTTCACCGGGATTCGAACCCGTACCCTTCTCGGATGAATGATTATAAGCCAGCGCTTAGACCATTGCGCCATTTCTGATCTGAGTCAGTAGTTAATAACACGTCTCCACGCTTTAAAATAAATTTAGAGTAAAATTACTAATGCCGCCCCAATGGCGCAGTGGTCTAAGCGCTGGCTTATGACCATTCGTCCGAGAAGGGTCCGCGTTCGAATCTCTGTGAAGCATGGACGTTGTGTTTTTCCTACGGTACTGACTTTTTCCCTTCCCTGGAACCAGAAGCCCTAAATTAGGGACGGGCGACTGCTTATAGCTCATTGAGTTGCTCAAGGTGATCGTTAAACCTTCAAGTAAAAAAAAAGAAAGAAAATAAAATCACTAATATAACTGACAAATGTCTATAAAATCATATTATGTTTTTATAGCATAGAGATGACAGACTATTTTTCGTGGTTATCTGCGAAGTTTAAAACAGTTTATTTAATTTTAATTAATTTTAAAAAATCCGGATGATTAAACTTCGTATTTTAATGCTGAAAGACTATACTGATTTCAGTGTTCAATATATTTTTTCACAGCATTTAGTAGTTCCTTTTTATGTAAGGGTTTCGGCTTCGCCATCTATAAAAGTATATCATGAAATGTTTTCATCTATTGCGTTTCGTGAGGTCTTGGTAAGATTCTGATACAGCCTCTTTCAGTATTATATGCTAGTGCAGTATTCAGAAAAATCTTTGTCGTACATAGTTTTTTCTCCAAAAAAAGGTCTTGGTAAGATTCTGATACAGCCTCTTGCAGTATGATAAGCTAGTGCAGTATTCAGAAAAATATTTGTCGTACATAGTTTTTTCTCCAAAAAAAGGTCTTGGTAAGATTCTGATACAGCCTCTTGCAGTATGATATGCTAGTGCAGTATTCAGAAAAATCTTTGTCGTACATAGTTTTTTCTCCAAAAAAAGGTCTCAGTGCGTCTCTGACTATTGTTTGCAGCTGGATCTGCAGCTTACCAGGGGCAAAGAGCGGATATGTCCGAAGATCCTCTATATGAAGGCTATCTCTTACCGCATCGGTTTATTGCCTCCAAAGGCATTGACTCCCTGCTGGGAACAATAGGAAGAATAGAATCCTTTTGCTGGCTATCTTGTACATTGTTCCTCGTGAATTCGCTTTTTATAAAGTCAGCACAGTTCCATTGCAATGATTTTCTGAGTGAAACCTTTATATCTTTCCTCCCTTTGTGTGTTTGTTTCTGGCTTGAGAAAACAGTCAGGAATATCTCCTTCCCAACGGTGGAAATCAAAGCAATAATTTCTCCTTATTTTTATTGCTTTGAATGCGGTACAGAAAGCAGAGGAAATTCTACAAAGTTTGCTGACGCCTACATCGTATAAACACAAACTTAATAACCGACTTTAGTAAAATTTCAACAGTATCAAATCACAGTGGTTTTGAAATTTGTGAACCAGAGACTAATTTAAGAAACAACAAAACTATTTGAAAACAGGGACTGGAAAGATCTGAAATTTTGATGTGTATGATTCAAAGTCAAAGGTGATTGCAGAAATTAAGATCGTGTGTTCTGATCTTTCTATAATCACCTTGGAAGTAGGAAGCGCTTCCAGGGAACTTCCAGTTTTTAGAAGTGTAAATGTACATTTTGATGAGACCAAGCTAACAACGTAGAGTTTATAAATATCGAAGTTGAAAACGTATATTTTATACTGATAGAAAAAAATTGAGGCGCCCATATGGCTTCTTTTCTCCTTGGGCTTTAAATTTGTACTACGCATTCAGCTGAACAGGAACTCAAGAAATACCTCCAATAGTTTTAATCAACGTATGCTGAACTGCTGCAAGGAAATGAAACGCCCATTCATGACGACAAACATATTGTACAATTTAATTTCCAAAGAGTAGAGTCACGGTTAAAATTTTCTGGGGAGATATTTAAGCACATAAGCCGGATCCAGTAAAATTAGGATTTGCAACCAACGACACTCTAAGACGCATTTCATGTTTCCATTGGGTTTCAGCTTTGTAATAGATGACCTCTGAATATCAAGGATGGGCTACAAATCGTTAAACAATATGATTCACTGCAAATGCTGCTTCGAAATAATGATTTTCTTTATGGAGTGTTCGCTATTTATGAGACATTGTGGCACAGAAATTAAAAAAGAATATGTAATTTCGATATTTCATATCATATCAAAATGTTATTTGTTATTGAATTTATGAATAAGAATATATATGCATTATTGACTTTTTTCATGTACAGCAAATTTTGATTTCAGTAAACCTTGAATAAACGTTTTGAGAACAGCAATTAAATTTTTTATGTTTGTGTCATATTTACATAGAAACATTTGTACACTGGTGTGCAAAAATTAAGGACGAAGAGGAGAAATTAGCATAACAGCGGAACGAGCAGGTAGAACGGACCGAAAGACCACTCAGGAAATAGACTAAGGTCCGGTACGATAGGACATGCGCATATATAGAGCATGACGTAGGGGGGGGAGTGTCGGAAGGGTATAAAGCACACAGACGGTGTACGCTCAGCAATTCGGTGAAAGCTATTGCACGGTGTACATCGGTTTGAACGACGTCGAGTTGCTGCCACCGTGTGATATGGCCAACAGACAATCCAGTAGACGATATCTGGATGATTTTACCCGAGGTCGCGTCATTGGAAAGTTGGAAGAAGGTCGAAGTGTGACTAGTGTGGCTGAGGAGTTCAGGATCGCTCACAGCATCCTTTCACGAGCTTAGAGAGCATTTCAAACGACAGGAACAGCTGTCCGAAAGTTTAGCAGTGGTCGAGAAACCACGGCGGCGGACGACCGGTATATTGTCCTACAGGCGAGAAGAGACAGACGGCAGACAGCGAGAGAAATCGCAATTCACATGCAACAGACAACTGGACGTCCGTTATCGCGTTTTACTGTGGCCAAGAGGCTGCACAAAGGTGGTCTATTTGCACGACGACCAGTACGGTGTGTGCCATTAACGCCTGCTCATTGGAGACGGCGGTTTCTGTGGTGCCAGGAACAAAAGAACTGGACACATCAGCAATGGGGTCAAGTTCTCTTTACGGATGAGAGCCGATTTAGTCTGACGAGCGATTCCGGACGTATACACATCTGGAGAGAGCAGGGAACACGCAATCACACCTCCGATATCATCGAAAGGGACCGGTTTGGAGGTGGCGGAGTTCTCGTTTGGGACGGTATCATGCTTGGTAGCCGTACTGACCTCCACATCTTCCAATGAGGTTCAGTCACTGGTGTCCGCTATTGTACCGAGGTTCTCCTGCCTAACCTGCGTTTGTTTAGAGGTGCTGTGGCTCCTGAGTTCCTCCTTATGGACGACAACGCTACACCTCATCGTACAGTGGCTGTCGCAGAGCTGTTGGAGAGTGAGGATATTCAACGCATGGATTGGCACGCAAGGTCTCCGGACCTAAATACAATCGAACACGTGTGGGACTTTCTCGGGAGACGCTTGGCAACACGTCACCAGCCGCCAGCAACGATTTCGCAGCTGCGATTGGCGCTACAAGAGAAATGGGCTGCGATGCCTCAACAGCTCCTTGACAACCTCTACCTCAGCATAAACAGACGTTGTAAATCCTGCATTGCAGTCAGTGGTGATCATATCCCCTACTAAAGACTGGTTTTTTCTTGGCGGCCGCCTGTCACATGGACGTTTCTGTCTTCTGTCCAGTTGTCCTCGAAGCTACCTTTTCAATAAAGTGCCTTTGTATCCTTTGGATTCCTCGTTTGGCTAGTTTTGCTCACTTGACCCATTTTCTTACATCTTGGGGATCTTATGGTATGATTTGAGGCGATGTGGAGTACGTCTGCACGACGTTACATTCGAAAAACCGTCTTGTACTTAATTTTTGCACTCCAGTGTATATTGATAAGTTTTTATGATTCAAAGACAATGTACAGTAAAAAATCTTGGTTATAAAACATATCCCGTATCGAGAGCAGGAAAGAGACGTGAGGCGTTCGATTACCTTGAAAAGTCGGAATACCAAGTTTGAAATAGGGTCTGATAAGTAAAGATATTTCAAATACAGTTTCAGTATCTTTCTTGGAAATCAAACTGAATTGGAGTTAAAAAACCGTTTCCCATTAAAGGCAAATGAAAGCACATTTTTGAATGAATAAGGAGAATTCATATTTAGCAATTCTAAGTTTATACAGAAGAGTTCAAAACAGTTTACCTTTGAAGTCCTCCCTTGTGTATCCTGGTCTGTGGCTAAAATAGAGTTCTGGAAGCCTCTGGATTTCCAACAGTTAGACTTTGCAATTCTGCTACTTAGGTATTCCGTTGCATAAAAACTGTCCTTGATTCGGCAAAACTTCTGATTTATGCATTTTTAAATCTTTTCAAAACATCCACTACAACTTATTGGAGAAAGAACTGTTAGTGAGAAGTGAATTCCTTTCGTACAAAGCACAAAGCGTTCTATCCGAGTGTGGTACAGGATATTTCGAGCAACGCTGTTTTTCCATTTGTGTAAGTACGACAGTAAGATTCTCTTTTAGTAGTTTGCTTGTGTCCAACACTTCCTTGGATGCACTATCTTTCATAAAATGCTACATCGGAAAGGAAAGAATCAGAACACATGGTGAAAAATACCTTGCTGGCTCTTATAAGTATGCGGATCCTTATCTACCACCACCAGCTATATCATGAAATATTTCTCTGATACTGATGGTTTAGAAGACTAGAGCTCTAGCTTGTTGGAATCAGTTATCCGAGAGAAAATATACGATATACTTCAATTCATCAAATACATCCTTAAAAAATGCTAACTGTCATTGCTGAATGAGAAGATCATTAAAGAAATAAGGAAAAATCAACTTCTCACTGAATTTTATGACTTGGGTGATGACTTACAATAGGTCGTGTTCTAAACTTTCTAATCGAGATTATTTTTACTACAAAAGAAAAGAAAGAAACGAAACGAAGCAGCTCTATCATGAGCAGTTTTAAAAGTTACGCATTCTTCTGGAAGAAAAACCTTACCAAGAAAGTTTCTCAATCCTCTTGTAAAGCTATAACACGCTGTATTTCTTTCTGTTTGACATGGGGTTATCACTTAACTCATTGATTGACATAAGTATGAAAGATTTGACTTGAAGAAAAACGTAGAACGTATAAATCTTTAAGAATTCTGAAACATTAGGTTTTTCTGATTGTTTCCGCAGACACTTTTGATGGGATCAAAGCGCTAAGGCCATTGGTGCACATCCGTCTTACTTTTTGACTATAGTCCAGTTGTTTTCCTTTATCTAGAACAAGATCGTTTCATTCCACATACCCATCCCAATTCAAGCTGAGTCGTTCCTTTAAATCTTGCAGAGAAGTCCCATTGCTCATTTTCCGTGGTTTTCCCACTACTGAAGGTTATTCGTCCCATTCGATAACATACATTTTTTCTTCAACTGCATATATCAATATGAGATACAGAAGAATACGGAAGGCAATGGAACTTTCCGACAACGTAGATGTGTAATTTAAAGTGGTATAGCATATATACACACACTGTATCAGAAAGTGTGCGATTCCGATTAATGACAGGTCCTGAAGGATAGTTAGGTTTCCTGTAGGACTTTCAGTGGATTGGCTACAAAAGTGAACTGTAACCGAATAGGATTTAGGAGCAAATATAGGAAAGTGCCATATTACGTGAGTTTTTATGTACCTAGACTCTGGGGAAAACGGATACCTCAGAATTATCTGACTGCAGTTTTGAACCTTTGCGCAAATATTGTGCTTATTATAAGTCAAGTTAGCATGGTAGACCCGTTAGAATGGGAAAACGTAGCAACTTTCTTTTTCCGGGTTTAACAATTCTTGTGAGCATTTAAGATTATAATGAAAATCCTGTCCCTAATTTTGGGCAACTTTTTCCAAAGAAGAGAGAGATCAGATTTGTAGGACAAACGCAAGACCGATGCTTTATACGGAATTCGAACCGGTGCCTCACTCGGATAATTGACCAGATGCTCTAGCTTCTGACAACTTGTCCACAGGAAGAGCGTTACTGTTGTCACACCTACAATCTTAGAAACTCTTTTCAATACGTCTTTTAGAGGCTTATATATCGCCGAACTGAAAAAGTAAATTTAGTCTATCCAACTCGAACATCTTCTAAAGTTCCTATATGTATGAAAAATTGCGAGCATAGTTGCAGCAGTCTCGGGTAGAGAGAAACTATCTATATATGAATTTCAGAGCTCCAGATTTAGTTCGAAATGAAAATATATCTTGCCACCGCTTAGCGGAAAATCTCACTCCTGTAAAATCAAAATAATATGTGATTTTATTAGTCATCAATAAGGCTGATGGATGTTAATATAAGGTTTCTTATCGGAACAGTAAAGATCGAATACTAGCAACCAAACGAGCTAGGTTTATGCGGCTTAGTGTGAACATTTTGACTCAGAAAATATTGAGAAATGTACGAAAACGTTCGGTCGTCATAACGGCAATCAGGCCTAAAAAGAGTTTATTCCGAAACATCTATTAAATTTCTAGATATCGGGTCAAGTGCAGATATATTTATTTCATGCATGGGAAAGTTTTAATAGTACTAGTAATCAAAGGTGAAAATAAATTTTGCAGTTTGACTTTCAGTATCATCCCAAACAATCGGCAGCACATAGAGGTATAACTGTACAGCACATAAAATTAAAAGATTTGAAGTATCGTCCTCGTGACCTTGTGATATCTGGTTCGAAAGAAATATTTTAATTTTGAATGTGGATCACGAATGCGGGGATATCGTATTTCTGGTAGGTAGACGAACGAAAGAATCAAATGATAAATTGTGCATTTACTTTCAGGCAAAAACGTGCTAAAAAAGTTCTATTGTCAACTAGAATATCTTAAAGATAGCTGAGTTTCCAGAAATAGATTTCAGATCTGTTGCAAAATGATCTGTCTGTTGAAGATTCTATGAGGAAAGTGTTAATTATTACCCTTTGATTGTGTGTTCGTTTTGGGTTTAACGACCACCATGAACTATAAGCAGTCACCCGTCCCTAATTTGGGGCCACTAGTTCCAGGGAAAAAACAGAACTGGCCTCATTGAACTAGAGCACCAACCATGCTTCATCCGGAATTCGGGCCTGAGCATATTTCAGACGACGGATCCGAAGAGCGAGCTTTAGAACCCTTGGTCAACGGGACTGACATGGTGTTTTTATAATAACGAGCTTCATTTTGTTCTTGTTTATTTTAAATTTTATCAATTAAAGCTCGAATCTCAATTTCTTTTTCCATTTTTATTACATTTTCTTTTATGCACACATGAACTTTTTGTGCCGCCCAGATGACCAGCTGGACAGAGTCGCGACTTCGGATGAATCGTCCTAACTAGACTTGGTCTCAAGTTCTGAATGATGAGTGAACAGTGTGCCTGCCAATTTACACACTGACTCGATCTCCCTCTCCAGGCTACCGATTACCCAAGATTGGGTACGGGTGACTGGGCATAGAAGCTGACGGTTGATGTAGATGCTTACGGTGGTCGTAAAACCCCGAAAAAAAAAGATTTCCATTTGGAAATCTGAGTGCCAGTATGTATTGGAAATAATTATAGTTTCATTCCACTTTGAGGAAAAAACGGAAATTAATCACAGAGTGTTACGTTCAGAATGTGAATGCCACGGATAATTGCAATCTAGGAAAACTTCAAAAAGAGTGAAAAAACATTTTATATTGATCATTATAAGTTTAGGTGTTTACATGCCGAATATAGTACTTAGCTTTTAGCACATGATAATTAAATGTTTCCTTTTCAACACACAATAACTTGACAAAACTTTTTCAGGTCCTCCTGGCTGGCCTATTGGCTGTAGCCTACGCACAGTACCCGTACCAAACAGCACCAGGTGCACCACAACAGCAGCAGCAATATCAGCAGCCTCAGCCGCAACCTCAAGCTTACCATCAGCCTCAACCTCAGTCGAGACAAACGTACAACCCCGCTCCTGTGCACTATGTGAACATCGGTGCTCAGTTGCAAGGCGACTACAAATTTGGTTATGACACCGGCCGAGGCACAGACGGTCAGAGTTTCCGTGAAGAAACAAGGCTACCAGACGGCACTGTCCAAGGTGCATACGGGTACGTCGACGCTTCTGGAAAGCAGAGGATCGTTAAGTACACTGCTGGAAAGGATGGCTTCAAGGCAGAAGGTGACGTCGGACCAGACGGCGTTCCTCAGGCAAGATCTCCTGGCCCAGCACCTCAAGCTCCTCAAAATCCTCAGGGGTCCTATGCACCAGCAAACGCAGGATATGGAGGTAGTTCAAACAACCATCTGGGAGGTGAATACCAGCCAAGCTATGATAATGGACAATACTCAGGCTGAAACCGGAGTTCAAAGTACTCGTACGTACTTCGTGTGATAGATTTTTTGCAAATTTCCCTCAAGCATCATCATCTGAGATTTAGAAGAATGTAACCTATTGAATGACTGAGCAAAGCAGGCACATTATCACAAAAACGCTCAGTAGAAAATTTATCGCTTTGCTCCAAGTATATGTCTCTTACGCATAGTATTTGCAACACTGGAAATGCAAAGTTGATTTGAAATGCATTTTGATTTACGTAAAGTTCAGTGAATTTCTCTGAATAATTAGGAAACATTTGAAAAATGCCCACGTATTAATGTTTACAGTGTTCTAAGTATATTATCGTGTTCCTGAAACAAATGAAATGTATGATAGCTAATTATCAAAAATTAAATTATTTGTTTATAAAGTTTGGGTGTATTCTCATGAAAAAAAATATGTTTGTTCCCGCTTTTGAGAAAGCTCTTAATAACTTACATGAGCTAAGTATAAAATTATAAAAATAACCTAAATGAATTTTGTGAGATCGAATAACTTCTCTGTCTTCTTAAGATAATTAAAATAAAATTTAAAATAAAGTGCGGTGTTATCTAATAACTCTGCAGAGATCTTTAACAGTAAAATTCTGAAAGATTCCTTCTTGAGGAATAAAAAATCGAAAATTTGTATGCATCATCTGCATTGTTCATTTAATATGTGAAAGATTTTGTGTAGATACATTAGGTCTCCAAATTCGCAATCAGGAATCTATTTTTAAATTTCTTTTTAGAACTTCGTATTTATATTTTCTGATTTTTCTTCGGAAAACCATTTAACCCTGTATATAAAATTTTGCTGTGATGAAGAAACTAGTCTACGAATCTATTACCGATTTTTGATGAAGAATTTACATTCTTTTTAAAACTTTAGGACCATAAACATTGACGAAAGTATGTTTACTCGTAAAAGTCTTAAAGTCCTAAAATAACCAGTCCGTTCATTTTTGAAAGAGTGTTTAATGTGTTTAAATATAATTTAATTATCCGAAGAAAACTATTCAAAGAAGTTTTTAAATGTCGGCAATATCTCGTTATGTAGGTACGTATTGCAAAACGAGGACGGCTGTTTCATAAGAAATATAAAAAGATAAATACCAACATTGAAATTGAAGATATTTTTTCAATTTAAAATCTCGTGAGGATATATATATGCCAAACAGCTCTTCTGTTAGTATTAGCTCAGACAAAATTCCCCCATAAAGAGAGTGAAATGTAATTATTTCCACTATTTCACGATTTTCTTAAATTTATTAAAGCAGCTAAGGATGCCTTGGTTATACAGTTTCATCGTTAGATGCCCATTATGCAGAAATAAAAACTTATTGTGCAGCGATTCAAATGAAACATAAAAGTAAAGAACGCTTTTAAACTTAGCTACGGTTTACCAAGTTAGAATTCAATTACTGGTTTTTCACATTTGATCAACATCTAGTATTTTTCACAGTAAAGTAGTCGAGAGAGCGATTTCCTGATTCTTTGCTGTGATTGGTCTAGATTCAAATCCCGGGTAAGGCATGAATATTGTGATTGTTCTTACAGATGCGACTTTCTAACTGTCCCGTACGGACGAAATGTTCTCTGAAACCAGTGACCCTAAAAATTTGGGATGGGCGAAACCTTCCATTTTGGAGCTATGTGTTACTAAAATATAAAAATTCTGATTCTAGTCATCTAAATTAAATTATCTGAGAGGAAGACTTTCGCTGTGTGCATCTGAGAAAAACGTTTTCCTTAAACTGAATTGTTTCATTCTCCAACAAATGAATAACCACACTTTCTCAGCTGAAGAACAAGTATCAATATATATTACCTGAGTGAAAATCAGTCACGTGAGCTACTTGAGTACTATAAATATCGCATACTTTCAAAAACTGAACAGATCGATTCTGCAGTGTGGTTGTATCACCAACAGCTGAATTTTTCGTATTAAATGAGATAAAACTGTTGTGAAATGTCTGCCTTTTATCAGCTTACTTGAAGTTTTATCAAATCAGCACCTGCATCCTTAGTCTCAGTTCACGTGGGGCTAGAAAAAATGGTCATTCGACTACTAACTATGAGCTCCTTATTAAATGTACATATTTTAATGTTTTTTTGGATAGACTGTTCCTGCATTCCAACAATCAGTACATTGCAGCAGCACTGAATAAGAATTGTAGTCATAGTGCAAACAGACACCGAGAGTAGGGTGATTTCATGTTGAAAATAATTTTTGAAACATTAATGCTCTCTACTTTAGAAGAGCGATTCTGTCGTTTCCTGAAGTACTTGTAGAACGTAATTTTTGAAAAAGATAAGCAAAGGCGGGATAGAATGAATATCTGAATATCATAAAGACTTTTTCGTTGAAACTGAGAGTAAAATGAAACAGGAAAAATATTCTCATCATAATTTCTATTGATTCTATTTAGCTACATTGCCTTGTCAAATATGGTATATTTCCAGATTATCTGAGTTCAGTGTTCGTGGTATTTTGCAAACTTCTGTATAAAATGCCCTAAATGTTTTTCACTGATTTTTTTCGCAATCATTATTTAGCAAACTTTGAATTTGATTTCATAATGATCTCGATCAACTATCAAAAATACATCCCTTTTCAGAAGATAATGCAGCAAGTACTTTTTAATTCCTCGCAGAATCAAAAATAAAACGTGGATAAACCGAATGTCGTGTGATTTTCCCCCCTTATTAAGAATAAAACATACAGCCGTTATCTCTACTAGAAACTTCAAAATGAATGTGGTTTCGCTATATGCCATTAATAAACCATAATCAGTCCCTAAATGTCTTTGTTTGTTCCTTTATTTCTTTTTTTTAATTTGTATTAATATGGAGAAATCTGAGCATTTCATAATGCTTCAAGGAAAATATTAGTCAAAGTACTCACAAAATTAGAGAGAAAACAAATATTCTGGTTTTAAAAACAAAACAGGATGAAAGAAAATCACTAGCATCTGTTTCAAAGTGTTAAAGTGTTTGTGAAACTTAATTTCAAATGAAAAATATTGCATTTTTATTATACCTATGCTTAACGGCACATACATTCTTCTATTTTGTAAAACAAAAGTTGTCTATCTTTTTCTTATACAGTTTTCTCTTTTGAAACTTTATAATAAAACGTTGTTATTCAACTAAGCAACCAAAGATTTTGTTTTTGTGTCAAATAAATGTTATATTTGAACTTATAATGTAACAAGTTGCTAAATATGCATGACAACTTAAATTTAAATTGTGTGTTAAAAAAGATGTTCTATCTAATGTTTCTGTTTTGAATCCTTTTAAGATGATTTTCTTCATGAAGATCACCGATAAGAGATTAAAGCCTTGTACATTTTTAATTTTCATTGTTGAAAATAAATCATGCTCATTTGATACGTTTTGGTGTGTTTCAATTTCTTATGTGAGAGGAATTACGACAGTAATATATCTTTTATCTATCTAAGCATTCGATATCTATTGTAGCTGCACTGCAGTCATCCAGACTGACGACTCTGAAACATATACTTTAAGGCATATAAAATGTTTTAATGAACTAAAATTCGTGTATTTAAATTAAAAGTTCCGTTGATGTATAAGAAGTGTAATGCAGAGAAACAGGAAAATATGGTTTTGTTAAATGTGAGGTATTGTTTTTGACTTCGCGACAGTTTCTCTTTTCAGATTTCTACGGTTGGATTTTTCTTCTTTCTCATGAACATAATAACATAGTCTAATTAGACTCTGTAATTGTTGAGTAATAACAACTACGAAGAGAATCCATAGTTTTACATGAAATGGAATGAAATAATATGGGGTGGAACAGATGAAGCAACATATATATTTATTCCTAAACAGATGTAGATTAAGAAAAACGAAACGTATGCAAAATGGCTGCTCATATCTACCTGGGTGCACCGCAATGTTGTTATCATATTTGCTATGTTTATGTAGTGAACCGTTCTTTCTTAAAACACAGTACAACCTAAATGGGAAACCAGGTTTTACGTTCCCAGAAGGAAATTGTGAAACAGTGGCCTTAAAAACAGCTTCAAAATGTTATCTGTTGCTGACTAACACATAAAGTACAATGCTTTTTGATTTGACGAAACGAAACCATGAAAATCTTGAAAAGGTTTAACGTCGTTGCTGATACACCTTGTGTCTCTTGAAAGGACGGAAAAATAGAAACTGGAAGTGGGAAAAAGGTGTTCTGATACGAAAGATCCGAAGAAAATATTCATAAAAATTTAGCGTTTAGAAACATACGGTTTCCCGTTAAGTGAGGGAAGTCCTTACTTTTTGCTGATGTACTTAATTTATTTTATATTATTTATGTACTGTATATCAGCAATTTCAAACTGTTCTTTATTATTCTATTCGTCAGTTTAGGATCTCTTCAAAATTTTATTACGTAGTTGACGACGAAGGAAAATACATTCTAAATACGATACGGGCATAAAAATCGGCCTATTACTTTTAGAACGCATTTCCATTCAGGGTCTGAATTTGATTTCCGGATTCTACTCCAGTTCTTCTCGGTGACTACGATGTTTTCATTGAAGATTGGTGAAATATTTTGCAAAAAAGAAGGATAAAGAATAAATCTTACCATTCTTATTTGTTGACCAATTTTTTTGATTTTTTGGGAAGGAATAAGTGAAACTGAACGATTATTTGTGAAATTGCCCAAGGAAAATGCCAAATCCCTAAATATTGGGGATTAAAGTTCTCAGTTTTGTAGGAGATACGCTAAGTTTCCATTAAAAAATCACCTGCATTATGCGGACCGCAGTGTTTTTCGGCAGTGTGGGAGATTTAGTCCCTTAAAATGAACAACTGATAAAAAAATGTTTCTTAATGCGTATTACGCAAAAATACTTACGTTTAATTATGGCTTAAATTCTAAGGTCAAAAATAACAAGAACAAATTTGGGAATATCATCAGTTAACACCCTGGCATTTACCAATGCATCACAGACCACTCATTAGTGCACCAATAGTCTACATTATAGTAAAAATCTTTTGAGAGACATACGCAAAACTAAAAGAAATGAAGTCATTTTCAGTAATATCTCCAACTGTTTTTTTTATTGGGATTTAACGATCACCATGAGCAACTCAATGGGTTATAAGCAGTCGCCCATGCTAATGTGGGGCCACTGGTTCCAGGGATATGAGAAAACCAGCCCCGAAAGAGACAAAACAGTACACCCATGCCTTATCGGGATTCGAACCCGAGCGCATCTCGGACGATCATTAGCCAGCGCATAGACCATTGCGCCACAGGCGCGACCCAAGGAAAGCCAAACATGATCATGGCTTGAAAAATATCTGAAAAGTTTTATGCTTAGCTGAGACAAGTGTGTGTAACGTCATTAGTTCATAAGCAAATACCGGATATCACAATTTTAACATGGATATAATGGAAAAGGAATTATTTAAATCTAATTCTTTCAGTGCGTTTGGCAGGACAAATGACAAGCAGCGCACACATTCTGTGATATATGATCTCACTGAGTCATTACATTCAATACCCATTGCTGTAGAACAGACACCTGACCACAGGCTTTCACAATTTTTTAAAGGTTTTATTCTACTTATTACCATTACGTTGTCTGTGATTAATATTCGCATGTATACGAATAGTCTTTATTTACAGAAAATCTATTATTGTGTCCTGAAACGTTTACCCTTTACTGTCTCCGTGGAATACCCTCCATCAGTTTTTTGCAATTGTGCGCTGATACTTTCCGCAGTTCGGCATTAAAAGAAGTGATCAGCTTAGTTTTGTTTGTTAGGCGATCTCTTCTTCCAGGAATCCAAATATCCAATTAGTCTCACAGATTCTCTAAAGTTTCATATCAAATTTCTGGACATGTCAGTTCAACCTTTCGATGCCCAAGTCCTCAAACTAATCTGCAACGGAGTGCATTGTCCGGCTGACTGAGTTATGGGCCTTTTCGAAAGTACTTCTACAAAGTTGTAGTGCATAGTTATCCAAGACATCTAGGTAGAGCTCAACATCCAAGTCCTCAAACTAATCTGTAACGGAGTGCGTTGTCCGGCTGACTGAGGTATGGGCCTTTTCGAAAGTACTTCTACAAAGTTGGTAGTGCATAATTGTCCAAGACATCTAGATAGAGTTCAACATTCAAGATGTTGTTCAAAATGACTTATGGTCCCAGGTAAGCCACGAAAAACTGCTCAATACCATCACGCTGCCGCCAACAAACTTCAGTGTCTGGACGACAAATGCAGTAAGGTATTTTTCTCTCTGCATTCGCCAAACCGGAAAACGACCAACAGACTGGTAGACTGTGTACCGTGACTCATTAGTCCAAAGTAGCTGCGACGGTAGTTGGTAACCCATGTTGCTCAGCGTTCTGTACCATGTACTGGAGCTATCATCAATCCCAATAGACTCACACAGGATTTGCGCGATTTGAGTCAAATTCGATTAGAATTTTAAGAAGGAAGTCCTTTGGGAGCTGTTTCCCTAGCTTCGGAGGTTTACCTGGAGATTCAGACCCAGCATGCTTCTATTTGTGTACCACAAAACAATCTTCGACCTAGCGATCCTCAATGACGATGAACTGTCACGAACGAAGCAAATGCTTGCGTGGTACCCTATTACCTATTATCAATGAGCTCTGGTAATCAGTTAACTCTGTCGATCGAGGTTTCCTGCATTCACAGTCATGCGATTGTCACATCATAGCCCTAAGATCATCATATTAATAGTTAGGTTATAATGAATTAACTTCTCTGCCTGGACGTGTAGTGCAGGAAAGCTTACGTTAAGTCACGTTAGGGTTATTCAAAGGTTACTTGACGTAGCTAAAGTGTGCTTAATCTTCAAAGTGCTAGAGTTTGTTTAGGTAAGACACTCACGTGCAATAAATTCCAAGAATATGGAATTATTTTTACTCAGCGTTCCTCATTATCTTGAATATCAGTAATATAACTTCGGTTTTAGTACATTAGTACCTTGAAGGCTCCTTATTAGAGCGATAAACACAATATCCCCTGAACTTAACGTAAACACTCAATGAAATAGACTTAACGGCCAGACAGAGGTCTGACAATAAAATGAACTAAGAAAACGTACTCACTTTTAACCTTTTATTGGGGAGCTCCTGGTATTACTCAGATACACACTCCAAAATAACACAACTACTGTTAGACCGAACTTTCGTACTATCGTAGAATCGCATAACAATAATTAGGAAGAACCTATCACATATAAAACGAAGCTCTTTAGTGTAGTTGAGCGCGCCTATATATATACTGCATACCAGCACGTCATGACTTACACTCGTTGCCACATATCATTCAGCGGGAGAAACAACATCTCGTTAAGTGAGAAGATAATTTGCATAGGAAAATAAAATAACAAGAGATAGTAAAATTAAAAAGAAACTGAATCTAGAGTATACGTTACATCATCTCCCCCTTATTTTTTTTTTTTTTTTTGAAAAACCTATCAAATTTTGAGTGTAGTCTTACATTTCGCTGACTGACGTTTATCGTCCTACTTTTTTTTTTTTTTTGTAGCAGCAGTATTTACAACTTCAAGCTTGGCATAACAAATTCAGTAAACCTTTTTTCCGCAGCTATTGTCTGTGAAGCAGGAAACACTTTTTAAACGTGTACAGAACAAACCTGCATCGGCATACCTTATTTTTATTCTGCCCAGCAGGAATCACTTTTTTGATTTCATTTTACTTCCTCATATTTTCAACTCTATATATATTTATCGTTGATTACAAACAAACTGTATCAGCAGCGAAGATTGCCCGTAGCTGCCTAACAGTAACAATTTTCACTATTTTACCCCTAACACATATATATATATATATATATATATATATATATATATATATATATATATATATATATAAATTGGATTAGTAGACGGACATAGAATATATATACATAAAAAAAAACTACTTATATACACAAAAAGAATGCGTAGGCCCACAAGAAAAAAAAAATTCTGTCACGCCAACTGGTCGTGCAGGAAAAACAACAGAATGAGAAAATAACCTGTCCACGAGAACTTACTTATCTCGAGGACGCATAAAAAACCCTAGTACGATATCTTTTTCCAGATCTAATCGGACTGGTAAATTCTGGTGGCGCCGATATTTTCAGCGACTTGAATTGATCTGGAACATCTGTAGTCTGTCGGTCAAGAAATTCTGAAGTCTGTCGGTCAGGAATTCCCTGCGTCTGACAGGAACGGTGAGGAACGGCTGAAGTCTGTCGGTCAGGAATTCCCTGCGTCTGACAGGAACGGTGAGGAACGGCTGAAGTCTGTCGGTCAGGAATTCCCTGCGTCTGACAGGAACGGTCAGGAACGGCTGAAGTCTGTCGGTCAGGAATTCCCTGCGTCTGACAGGAGCGGGCTCCCCCAGGCTTTCGATATGTTGTCCCTTTGTGCTGGGGCCCGTGTTGTCCTTCCAGCATTCTTTTGAAGGGACGTGGCTCCGGCCACATCGCTTGTTTTCTCTTTCTACCTTCTGGCATGACAGTAGAAGTAGGCATCGGCCCTGTTTGCCCTGAGCGTAAGTTCCAGGGGCGAAACCCGGGCGGATGCAAGGATCTCTGCCTTTGTCGCTGTTGCGGCGAAGCAGATTGGGTAGACAAGTTGCGTTTTCGACCAGCTTTTGGTGTTGCTGGACGGTTTGTAATATGTGTCTGACGTTTAAGAATCGTCAAACTATTGTCTATATCTGGTAACTCAGGAATATGTGATGACTCTGAGTCGCTGCTGTAAGTTAGTGGTCGTGCAGGGCGATGCTTATTTCTGCCTATTGGAATACTCTCTGACGAGGTATTCATGGAAGTAGGAGCTTGTGTTGGTGCAGAGTTATTAGGGAATGGTGCAGCAATAGTCTTGGCAATGGTTGGAAAGAAGGGAATGATACTAGAATTTGAAGAACTTGATTCGAGCCTTCGTCTTATGGTAGAATCAGGTTGCGTTCTTGGAAGCCAGTCTTGTGGAGGGGAGGGTGAAGAAAAAATCACTGGAGATTCTTCAAAAAGGTTTGTCGGTTCGTCCAAAATTTCTGGAGGTTGATCGTGTGATATAGACTCTTGAGTCTGTGGAACAGAAGGTTGAGTAGGGTTGATTATAAAATCTATATTTCGTTCATGATACTTGCGACACTGAGCAACGTGTACGTATTGAAATTGATTGTCCGGTTTTTCAAGGATAATGTTATTTTCATACACATTTGCCACCCGATATGGACCTTCGTAGCTGGGTACAAATTTCTTTACTAAGGTATGAGAGACAGAAGACTGGAAGTGTGTCTCTAAGAGAGTTAGATCTCCAACGACAAGATCTGGTTCCCTACGCCTAGTATTATAGTATCTTGCTTGAGCCGCTTGTGCTCCTATCATTGCAACACGAGCTTTCTCTGCCATGATTCGTACTGATTGCGGAGTTGGTCGCTGGTTGAGTTCGTCGATAATCCCCGTTAAATTTTAAAAAAGGGTCTTAATTTTTCGACCCAAAAAAAGTTCTGCGGGAGTAAACTTAGTAGATTCGTGAACAGACGAGCGGAGGGCAAAGGAAAAAACCTCAAGATGTTCGTCCCACCGCTCGTGATGATCCATGACAAATGTAGCGATCATTTTAACTAGCGTGCGGTTTACTCGTTCCGCGGGATTACTCGGGGGATGATAAGGGGAAATGAATTTATGCTTTATGTGTAGTCTCGCACACATTCTTTCAAAAATGTCAGAAATAAATTGGAGACCATTATCCGAAACTACTTGATTAGGTGCACCATATCTAGAGAATACTTCATTAATTAATACATTACAAATAATTTCCGCCGTATCGGCTTTATTGGGAAAGACCTCGACCCATTTGGAGAAATTATCGGTTAGTACTAAAACGTAACGAGCTTTGTTTTTAACAGATAATGGATAAGGTCCCAATAAATCTATTGAAATAATGTCAAAAACATGAGAACTTGAACTAGATTTCAAGTGACCGGCCGGTCTTACATTACGGTAATTATAAATCTGACACAAGTGACATGATTGAACGTATGCGAGCACACTTTGGTACATGCCAGGCCAATAGGCAACATCCCGCAATTTACAACGGGTCCTGCGAAGACCTAAATGGCCTGCAATAGGTTTGTCATGAAATTCGTTTAAAAGGGCCATTCTAAGGTTTCGCGGAATACATGGGCATAGCTCTGCCCTAGTAGTCCTAGATTTCGTGTAGTAAAGAAGACCCTCTATGACTTTAAAATGCTGTGACCTCCCAGCCAGAGAAGGGTCACTTTGTTGTGGTGAACCCGCAAGCAAAAAATTATAGATTTCCCAAAAATCTGGATCATTTACTAATTCTGCCATTATCTGCTCTCTGGATGTTATATCAGCTATTAAAAATAAAGGCTGACATCCAGGAGTAGTTTCTGTGGGAACCCCACTAATCGGGACGCGAGATAATGCATCCGGTAATTGATTCTTATGACCTGGCTGGTACGAAATTTTGATATTGCTCTCTTGTAACTTTAGAGCCCACTTCATAAGTCTTTTAGAGAGGTGCTTCGCAGAATTCAAATACTGAATGGCAGAATGATCCGTAATTATATTAACTGTCAATTCGTTGAGATAACATTGACATTTTTCAAGAGCATACACTACAGCAAGACATTCGCGTTCCGTAACTGAATAATTGCGTTCAGCTTTGGCTAAAGTACGGGACGCAAAAGTTATTGGATGCCCAGCTTGTGACAAAACGCAACCAAGACCAACTCCGGATGCCTCAGTGTAAATATCAAATTTCTTAGTATGATCTGGGAAAGCTAATACAGGAGGCTGAGTCAACGCAGATTTTAGTGCTTCAAACGCTGCGTTAGCCTCAGGTGTCCAAACAAACTTCTTGTATTTACGTTTCAAAGCATACAATGGCTCACAGATTGTAGCATAAGCGCGGACGAACTCCTGATACCATCCGGTCATTCCCAGAAAGCGTGATAGTTCTTTGGCTGTTTTTGGCAATGGAAAGTCAACTATAGGCCTGATTTTTTCATCATCCGTAAATAAGCCGTGGGGAGTGATTTTCAACCCCAGATATACAATCTCGTCCCTCGCTATCTGCCATTTACTAGGTTTTAACGTCAAGCCAGCATTGTATATGAGTTGGAACACCTGTTTGAGCAGAGAAAGGTGCTCGTCAAAAGTCTCGGATGTAATAATAATGTCATCCAAATATACATGCACATGGGGACCTAGAACAGGTCTGAGCACCGTATCCATAAGCTTTTGGAAAGTAGCAAGTGCAGAGGCTAGTCCAAAGGACATACGCAGGTATTCATAAGCCCCAATTGGAGTCACAAAGACTGTTTTATCTACGGAGTCTGGATGTACCGCAACCTGCCGATATCCACTCGCCAAATCCAAGGTTGACATCCATTTAGTTGACGATAGGTCATGCAAAATATGCAACATGACAGGTAGTGGATAATTTATCGTTTTCGTAACTTGGTTTAGCTTGCGGAAATCTGTCACGAAACGAAATTCGTTGGGTTGTTTCTTTGGAACAAGAAAAGCAGGTGCGGCCCAGGCGCTTGTTGATTCCCTTATTATGCCCTGTTTAATCATCTCTGAAATTTGACGTTGCATTTCATTTTTTTTATGGGGAGCACAAGGGTAAGGTTTCGTCGCGATCGGTTTCGAACCATCAGTGTCAATGGCGTGATAAACCACCTGTGTGAAACCAGGTTGGTCGGAAAATAAACCAGGTCTTTCATTCAAAAGTTGAGAAAGCTGGTTTCGTTGCCTCTCATTCAGTTGTTTACTCAGTAACAAATTCGTTATGTCTATAGGATCTTTAGCAATCACTTCGACAGGTTCCGGAAAGGAAATAACACGTTGTTCGAAATTAATGGTAACTTTAAAAGTATTGATAAAATGTATGCCCATTAGACATTTAACAGGTAGGTCGTATATGAGCAGGAAAGAATGCGTAAAACGAGCCTTTCCCAGCCCTAGAGATAATGTGACAGTTCCTGTGATACTGAATATTTCGTTATTTGCACCTCGCAAATACTGCGTCGCAGGCTGGACGTGTATTGCAGGAAAACTTTCTGCGCAAAACCTCGTATTTAGGGCTGATATTTCAGAACCAGTGTCGAACTTTGTCTCGACAATAATATCTTCAATTGTCAATAACACATCAGGCAACTGAGGAGTTTGGACAGTCAATAATACTATTTTAGGGTCAGAATTCTTGGTATCAGGAAGCAGTGCCGACTCCTTGGTCTACTTCCTTTGGAAGTTTAAAGGATTCCTGGTTGTATTTTCATGCGGTCTGAAACCTCGGCCCTGCCTGGTATCGGAAAAGGTTTCACGCTTAGAAAAACTTCGTGAAAACTACTGCGGGAACTCCGCATTTCTGTTGAAATTTCCATTTCTATTATTTCTTCCCTCAGCACGGGCAGAAAAATCATTATTGCCCTTAGCATAAAAATGTTCCGAATTCTGCTGATTGGAACGGAGTCGAGCATACTGTGCATTTGTACTGTACCCAGAAAATTGTTTAGAAACTAGCGGTTGATGGACCACTCTTCTATGTGGTGGTACGTATGATGCTTGGACTTGCACCTGTGTACGCTCGTGTTGAAAGTCATTAGGCCTATTATGCTGCTGAGGATTTTCGTGATAAGCCTCCTGGGGTCCCGAGCATGTTTAGTTGGTCCATGTTTGCCGTGTCGCTCCTCATACGTTCGTATGAGGAGAAGGCATTCATGTATTGTAGCAGGGTGTCGAACCTCAATAAAATCCTGTAGAATTGGATCGAGCTGTTGCAATAGGGTGTCCAACATGTCGACATGACTGGCATGTGGATCCCATAATTTATACAAGCGTGTTGTTTCTAAAGCAAACGCAACAGGGCTATCGTTGGGTCCTTGCTTACGAGAAAAAAGTTGTTGTGCAAGGCCAGCTCGACTGAGGCCGAAAGGAAAGACTTCTAAAAATTCCGCTCGGAAATTCTCATAACGAGAATCCGGGTTCGATACTCTCCACTGCCGATACCAGGTCTTAGCGGCATCTTTCAAGCAAGTGCCTGCTATTTGCACTTTGCAATCTTGAGGAATATTGTATAAGTCGAAATGATCCTCCAAATCCTCGAGAAATTTCAAGGACCCCTCCAAATTATTGAAAGTAATTGCTCCCTCATGCGGCACGAAATGTGCAAGCATTTTGCCTCTGTGAGAGGATTGAAATACCTCAGGTACGACCCGCGACTCAGAGTGGTATAAAGCTGGTGAATGACGAAATTGTGAGGAATGCCTGGGTACGTGCAAATCATTGACATCAAAGTTAGACCCACAGGCTTCCTGTAAATTGTCGAAAATAACCCCACCTCCATCGAAACTTGATTCAGGTTGAAATAGTGAGGTTTTCTCAGGTAATGAAGACATAGTCAATAAGTATCAATACCTCGTGTTCAAGAAATGTTCGGGCGCCAATTATAATGAATAAACTTCTCCGCCTGAACGTGTAGTGCAGGAAAGCTTACGTTAAGTCACGTTAGGGTTATTCAAAGGTTATTTGACGTAGCTAAAGTGTGCTTAATCTTCAAAGTGCTAGAGTTTGTTTAATTAAGACACGCTCGTGCAATAAGTTCATTGAATATGGAACTTCTTTTTACTCAGCGTTCCTCATTATCTTGAATATTAGTAATATAACTTCGGTTTTAGTACATTAGTACCTTGAAGGCTCCTTATTAGAGCGGTAAACACAATATACCCTGAACCTAACGTAAACACTCAATGAAATAGACTTAACGGCCAGACAGAGGTCTGACAATAAAATGAACTAAGAAAATACTCACTTTTAACCTTTTATTGGGGAGCTCCTGGTATTACTCAAATACACACTCCAAAATAACACAACTACTGTTAGACCGAACTTTCGTACTATCGTAGAATCGCATAACAATAATTAGGAAGAACCTATCACATATAAAACGAAGCTTTTTGGTATAGTTGAGCGCGCCTGTATATACTGCATACCAGCACGTCATGACTTACACTCGTTGCCACATATCATTCAGCGGGAGAAACAACATCTCGTTAAGTGAGAAGATAATTTGCATAGGAAAATAATATAACAAGAGATAGTAAAATTTAAAAGAAACTGAATCTAGAATATACGTTACAAGGTCTGTGACGTAGTAATTGCGTTGGACCCTATTCACTGTCAGGACAGGTGCATATGGATATCAGTGGTAGTGCATTGTATATATTTAATGACCACAGAAAATATTTATCATTTAGTCACGAATTCTAGGAGTAGAGAAACACAGCATTTTGTAACAAAACTTAATATGATATGTGGCAATTTTTGATAACGTCTAGAAAGGTACTTCCCGCGTTAAGGCTGTTCATTTCTTGGTGTAGTTATTAAGACAAATATGGAAATCAAGACAGAAACGTTTATCATAAATACACTGGAAATTCATATAATTATTCACACAATAATCATATTATGACAATGAATTTTTTTATGTTTCCGTCCGCCATGCAGCACCATATCAGAAAATACACTGACGAAAAAAAAATCCCAACACCACGAAAAAATAGTTGTAGAGGAATGAAATGGCGGCAATACCTTTGTATAGGTAACATATTTAATCGATTAAGGTTTCAAGATCACAGCTTAATGTAAGCGCGAGAAGAGCCATTTTAAATGTGAAATGCTGGTACATTGATAACCGGTGAAACCGCCAGAATGTTGAATGCAAGCACGCAAACGTTCATGCATTGTGTTGTACAGGTGCTGGATGTCAGTTTGTGGGACGGAGTTCCATGCCTGTTGCACTTGGTCGGTCAATACAGGGACGGTTAATGCTGGTTGGGGGTGACGCTGAATTTGTCGTCCAATGATGTCCCATACGTGCTCGATTGGTGACAGATCTGGTGATCTAGCAGGCCACGGCAACATGTCGACACTCTGTACAGCATGTTGGGTTACAACAGCGTTATGCGGGCGAGCGTTATCCTGTTGGAAAACACCCCTGGAATGCTGTTCATGAATGGCAGCTCAACAGGTTGAATCACCAGACCGACGTACAACTGTGCCGTCAGGGTGCGTGGGATAACCACGAGAGTGCTCCTGCTGTCATAGGAAATTGCTCCCCAGACCATAACTCGAAGTGTAGGTCCAGTGTGTCTCGGCCGCAGACAGGTTGGTTCCAGGCGCTCACCTGGCCTCCTTCTAACCAACACACGGCCATCACTGGCACCCAGGCAGAACCGGCTTTCATCAGAAAACACAACAGATCTCCACTCCGTCCTCCAATGAGCTCTCGCTTGACACCAGTGACGTCGCAAACGGCGGTGGTTTGGAGTAAGAGGAATGCACGCTACAGGGCGTCTGGCTCGGAGCTGTCCTTCAAGTAACCGATTTGTAACAGTTCGTTGTGTCGCTGTGGTGGCAACTGCAGCTCGAATTGCTGCCGCAGACGCGGTACGATGCGCCACGGCCATACGCCGTACACGGCGGTCTTCCCTCTCAGTAATGCCACGTGGCCGGCCGGAACCCGGTCTTCTTGAGGCAGTACCTTCCCTTGACCACCGCTGCCAACAATCATGCACAGTGGCTACATTCCTGCCAAGTCGTTCTGCAATATTTCGGAACGAAAATCCACCTTCTCGTAGTCCTATTACACGACATCGTTCAAACTCCGTGAGCTGTTGATAATGGCTTCTTCGTCTTCTTATAGGCATTCTTGACTAACATCAGCACACTACGTCGAATCTCAACGATAACTAACGCTCACGAACGTTACAGTGTGTATTTACAGCAAACCTGCTTTGCATGTTCCGAGGGGCGCTACTAGCGCCACACGTATGTGCCGAGCGCGAAATTTGCATAGACGTCATCTTACAGATGTACTCTCACCGCCTACCAACTGTTGTTTATTTAACACAACCCCTTCTTGGTTTTGGGATTTTTTTTCCGTCAGTTTATGAAAGCTATCAAGAAAATGCAACTTCGAAGAAAAAATTTATCGCCGTGTAAAACTTGGTTGCAGAGCATTTGGGAGAAATAGTACAATTCTCAAGAGCAATTTATGTCTTCAAGAAAAGTATTTTATCACCACTCTTCCAGTTCTTTTTTTTTTTTTTTTTTTTTTTTTGATTGGAGGTTTAACGACCACCGTGAGCAACTCAATGGGCTATAAGCAGTCACCCGTCCCTAATTTGGGGTCACTGGTTCCAGGGAAGGGAGAGAGCCAGTGCCGTAAGACAAACACAACATCCATGCCTCACCGGGATTCGAACCCGGACCCCTTCGGATGAATGATCAGAGGCCAACGCCTTAGACCACTGCGCCACCGGGGCGGCCTTCCAGTTCTAACTTATAGATTAAAGACATGGATTTTAACTGAGAAGGACATACAGAGCGTGGAAACTATTAAAAGAAGCATGGGAAAATGCAGGCTTGATGTAACCAGAAAAGGTAAAAGAGGAACTTGTAGATCAGGAAAACGACAAGCGTTGGTAGCGTCATGATCAAGGTATTCCCTGAAATGGCATAGGGGTGGACGTATTGCTACAACTGACTACCGATACTAAACTGGATTCCAAGGGGCAGTAAAATACAAATAAGACTATCATGTGGGAGATCAGTGGATGAAATTAATGCATTCAGAAGTAGCGTACAAGAGACTGGCTCAAACCAGAAAGTTGTGAAAGGAACATGGGTCCAGCAGTGGATTGATTATGGCTGTTTATAATGATTATAATGATGTATATATATAGAGAGAGATAGAGTGAGTTTTTAAGAAATATAATAAAATTTAAAAATAAAGTTTTTTTAGAAAATACAAAATTGAAGTTCAGAATTGAAAACCAAAAACGTATGAAACAAGAAACAGGTTGCCGTCGTCAGGAGAGCATCATCCTGAGGGAGTGGCCTTTCTAGTACCAACAAAACGAATAGAAGAGCCAAAAAATGCCGGTTGGTCATGGTCCCAAGGCCACCAGACTAAACACAAAACAGACCTAAGATCTCAGAATGGAATAATGCAAACACTGATAAGAAAGGCTTACCGGCAGAATAAAGATGTTAACGCCACGAATGAAACCTAAACACTAGACCGACGATCAACAAGAACACAAATATTTACTGAATCGTGAAAGAAGTGGTCACGGTTAAATAACATCCTAGCAAGCCAAAAAAATGTGTGAGATGACGAGATGCAAAACTGTGTATGTAAATGAAAATCTTCAACCACTAGGGACCTACCAGACGGCACATTGTATTGCTTGATTTAGTTAATATTGTTCGATTCTGGATTAGTAAAGCATGTCGGTGTGTAATTTGAAACTCTTTGAAACTAAATTGAAATTCAGAATTAAATGTTTTAAATAGTGTTTTAGAAAATTTATGGGAAAATTGTTAAATTGTAATTTAGGTAGAAGTGTTTTAAGATTTTTTATCATTAAAACCTGTGTAGAAAATATTTTTGCTTTTCTGTGGAATTGAGAAAGAATTAAGTTACGATGTACTTTTTTAAAAATGTTTGAGGACCAATGTGTGTAGTGAATGATATCGAAATCAAAGGCATTGCGTTTATCGTAAAGATTCACCACACTAACCTCCCTCCTCGTCCACCTGCATCTCCAAATCGAGGTAACAAACGCAAGTATACGAGCCATTGGTTTCTTCTAAGTTGAGGTCCCCAGGATACTAGTCAGCAGCGTATCGCAAAGTCCGGTATGTTAATTACAATAATGTCATCAACATACCTCAGAACGATATCAGGCAAAGGGCAACAGCAGTATAAACAAAGGAAATTTTCCTTTTGTTTCTGCCATTCCAAAGTTCCATAAGAAACTTGTTTCTTTTCGGTTTATAACCTGTGGACGCAACTGCCACAATAGTAAAGCGGGTGGATTGCTTCAGAGGTGCTTCGTAAACTAGATTCGACCTGGATCATGGGGAACAATGACAGAGTTTTAGAAGCGTTGAACTCTTCAACAACTGTCTCATTTGTTGATACCTACGATTTTAAAAACCTATTAACTTCGATTTCATTAAAGGGTTTATGGCAGGCAGCCTTAAATTTACGCACGGAGCTTGAGTCTGAAGTTACAGAACAATTTTGCCACTTTTTAATGGACTTCTGTATTAATAACAATTTTGTTACCGTGGGCGATGGGCTCTACCTCCAAATTCGTGGTATTTCAATGGGCAGTCGCTTCGCAAGTAGCCTAGCCAACCTTTGTCTGCACTATTTTGAAGATAGATTTAATGCTGCTTGCCCTTTTCCTGTCATCGTTCTGAGGTATGTTGATGACATTATTGTCATTAACATGCCGGACGTTTTGCGGTGTGCTGCTGTCTAGTATCCTGGGGCCTCACCTTAGAAAAAACCAATGGCTCGTATACTTACGTTTGTTGCCTCGATTTGGATGTGCATGTGGGCTAGGGGGAGGGGGTGTGGTGAATCTTTACGATAAATGCAATGCTTTTGATTTCGATATCATTCACTACACACATTGGTCCTCAAACATTTCTTAAAAAGTACATCGTAACTTAATTCTTTCTCAATTCCACAGAAAAGCAAAAATATTTTCTACACAGGTTTTAATGATAAAAAATCTTAACACACTTCTAACTAAATTGCAATTTAACAATTTTCCCATAAATTTTCTAAAACACTATTTAAAACATTTAATTTTGAATTTCAATTTAGTTTCAAAGAGTTTCAAATTACTAATCCAGAATCGAACAATATTAACTAAATCAAGCAATACAAAGTTACATCTGGTAGGTCCCTAGTGGTTGAAGATTTTCATTTACATACACAGTTTTGCATCTCGTCACCTCACAGATTTTTTGGCTTGCTAGGATGCTATTTGACCGTGACCACTTCTTTTACGATTCAGTAAATATTTGTGTTCTTGTTGATCGTCGGTCTAATGTTTAGTTTTCATTTGTGGTGTTAACCTCTTTAGTCTGCCGGTAAGCCTTTTTTTTATCATTGTTTGCAATATTGCATTATGAGATCTTAGGTCTGTTTTGTGTTTGGTCTGGTGGCCTTGGAAACATGTCCAACTGACATTTTTTGGTTCTCCTTGTCGCTTTGTTGTTCCTAGAAAGGCCACTCCCGCAGGTTGATGCTCTCCTGACGGCGGCAACCCGTTTTTTGTTTTATATTTTTTTGGTTTTCAATTCTGAACTTTAATTTTGTATTTAAAAAAAAAATTCTTGAAATTTTATTATATTTCTTAAAATGTCACACTATATATGCTATTATTAATGTAAGGTCAGGTGATGCGTAACATCACAGCCTCTCCTTGACAAATGTCAACCCCGCCTTCTCGTGGTGCATCCTGTTCCCACTAAAGGGGCTCTGACGACCGCCAATAGCGGTATAACTATACCATCGGGATCAGAGGAAATGCTATCCCACACTCACCAACCCGCTTGGCCAGTGTGGTAAGTTATGGCCAAACACCTCCAAAATGACTCCACAACTTAAATCTTGGCCCTCAGTCTCCGGCAGCTGGAATGTACCTGGCCAAGGCAGCGGCCAGTGCGACATGAAGGCAGAGGGTGCTAAGAATCCCCGGAGGACCGGACTAGGCTGCCATTTGATGCTGACCTTGGCTACCTATAACGGACGCTCCCTATCTTCTGATTCAAGGCTTCTTGAATTGGAAGAGGAACTACAAAGGATCAAGTGGGACATCGTGGGACTAAGTGAGGTAAGGAGAAAAGGAGAAGATCTCATTGAACTGAAAAGTGGACATCTCTTCTATTATCGTGGAACAGATACTGGCAGGACTAGTGGTGTTGGATTTATAATAAACAAGAAACTGAAGGATAAAGTGGTAGAAGTTGAAAGTTCCTCTGACAGAGCTGCACGACTCGTTATCCAACTATCGAGAAGATACCAGGCTCAGATTATTCAAACTTATGCACCCACCACAAGTCATCCTGAAGAAGAAATTGAAGAATTTTATGAGGAAATTCGTCATCTAAATAATAAAGGTAAGCAGCACTTGAAGATAATTATGGGAGATTTCAATGCAAAAATAGGGCACCGGCAACAGAATGAAACTTCAGTAGGTAAATTCGGTCACGGCAACAGAAACCAGCGTGGAAATACTCTCGTTGAGTTTGCAGAGGCAGAAGGATTTTTCATCTTGAACTCCTTTTTCAAGAAAAAGCCACATAGGAAATGGACATGGAGACATCCAATTGGGACGACAAGTGAAATTGATTTTATTATGTGTAACAAAAAATTCGTCGTCGAAGACTGCAGTGTGCTGAACAAGTTCAACACAGGTAGTGACCATAGATTGGTGAGATGTAAGATGCACCTCAACACTAAACTGGAACGTGGCAAGCTCATAAGACAAACAAAATGTATTGACATAACCAACCTTAAAAAACACCATAATACTTTCAAGTTGGAACTGAAGAACAGATTCTCTGCTTTAGAAGGCCTAACATCGGAAGAAGTGGATATTTCGGAAGTTAACAGAAAAGTAACCAAAGCTCTTATGGAAACAGCAACAAAGATAGCTGCGGTCTAAGAACAAGTTGCATGTGAACAAATTATCAGGAAAAACCAAAATGTTGATGCAAAAAAGAAGAGAGATGAGGACAACTAAAGAAGATGTGACTTCCAAAGTGGAATATATAGAGCTATGCAAGACAGCACGAAAAAGTATCACTGAAGACGTAAGGAAATTCAACTGTGAGCTAGTGAGGAAAGCAATTGAAAACAACCAAAGCCTTAAGATAGCAAAGGGACATCTCAGTAAGGGAAGAAAACAGATTATGGCTCTGAGAAAAGAAGATGGTTCTATAACAAGAAATAGAGGCGAAATTTTGACAAGAGTGAAAGATTTCTACTCCAAATTATATGAAAGGGATGATACATGTACTCCTGAAATCATGAAAGGTACCAGAGTTCTTCCAGTACTCCCAGCAGAAGTTGCTCATGCAATCAAGAACATGAAGCGGGGGAAAGCTCCAGGAGAAGATGAAATTACTATAGACATCATACAAGAAGCAAGTGGAGAAATTGAAACAGTACTCGCCCAAATTTTCACTCGATGCCTTAATGAAGGGAAGATTCCTGAGGATTGGAACAATGCTACAATGATCCTGCTACATAAAAGAGGTGACATTGAGGATCTCAGGAACTACAGACCTATCAGCCTCCTATCAGTGGTTTATAAAATCTTCACTAAAGTTCTTTCACACCGCTTGAAGGTAACACTGGACATGGCTCAACCGAGAGAACAAGCTGGATTCAGGAGTGGCTACAGCACAATAGATCATATCCACGTACTGAGAGAACTAATTGAAAGAGCGAGGGAATATGAACTTCCATTGTGCATAGCTTTTATCGATTATGAAAAAGCCTTGATTCGGTGAAACCATCAGCAGTTACCACGGCTCTGAAATCCTGCGGTATTGAAGATGCATACATTAATATTATTAATAACATCTATGAAAATGCAAGTGCAAAGATTCGGCTGTTTGAAAATACAACACACATAAAAATTGGAAAGGGAGTGAGACAAGGTGACACCATATCTCCGAAGCTCTTTAATGCCACATTGGAAAATGTCTTTCAATCACTGAACTGGGAAAACAAAGGGATAAAGATTAATGGAGATTATCTAACCCACCTTCGTTTTGCTGATGACGTAGTCATTTTTGCAACTACCCCATCAGAGCTGCAGAGTATGATCCAGGAACTTGCTGACAAGAGTAAAGAAGTGGGATTAAAAATGAACTTTCAGAAGACAAAAGTGATGTTCAATGCTTTTACAAGAAATGAAGATTTATCGATTGATGGAGAAAAACTGGAGATAACAGATACGTATGTTTATCTTGGACAGCAGATATCAAGTGAGGGTCACATTGATGAAGAAATTAATAGGCGTACAAAACTTGCCTGGAGAGCTTTTGGAAGAAACAGCATAATTTTCAAGAGCAATATGCCATTATGTCTTAAAAGAAAAGTGTTTGATCAATGCATCCTTCCAGTGCTTACGTATGGTGCAGAGACGTGGACCTTAACTAAAAGAGACATACAAAGGCACCAAACAACTCAAAGAAGCATGGAGAGGTGCATGCTTGGTATAACCAGGAGAGATAAGAAGAGAAACTCGTGGATCCGAAAAATGACGAGAGTGGAAGACATCATGATCAGAGTTAAATCCCTGAAATGGCAATGGGCTGGACATACTGCCAGAAGGACAGACCATAAATGGACAGCCGAAATTTTAGATTGGATTCCAAGGGACAGGAAAAGACCCAGAAAAAGACCACATGGGAGATGGGTGGATGAAATTCGTAAATATGCGGGAGTGACATGGAGGAGACTGGCACAAGACAGACCGTTGTGGAGGAAACTTGGGAGACCTTCGTCCAGCAGTGGATTGATAATGGTTGACAATGATGATGATGATGATGATATGCTATTACAAGGTACAGCTGCTTTTGGCGTATCTCATGGCACTAGCTTTATTCCTTTCGTTCTGTTAAGATGTTTTAATTTAGATATTCATTCTTATTCTGCAAATTTGATTTTCTAAAAATATATATAGAGAGAAATAGAGAGTTACTCCAATATATATATGTATACAACACACCAGGACAGTGTTGTATGTGAGACACACCAGGTGTGTGTTTGTGTGTGTGTGTGTGTGTGTGTGTGTGTGTGTGTGTGTGTCCAACCTTTGTGGAGTCCAGAAAAGCCATTCTAAATGTAGGTGTTCTCCTGAAGAAGGAGACATTTCTGTCTGTTTGTCATTGTTTAAGGTTTCTGGCGATTGGCGTTCCGTCTCACCCCTTGGAGTTGCAGGTCTGGGGTCTTCTGTGCTTTTGTTGTTTCTTCGTTTTTTGTTTTCTGTCTTCCATGTTATTATATTTTTGTTTATAGACTCATTATATTTATTGGTTTCTGCCATTTTATTTCATGCTTCAGTCTTGCTTACTTTGGAGTTCATGTGGTGATTCGTTTGGGTGTTTACATATACACTCACACAAACATACAAACAGAGGTGCATGCAAATGTTCGGCAGCAGTCGCTTTAAAGGTGAGCGAATGCCGATAACGATGTGAAACGAACAAGATTAGTGTAAGTGCCAGAACGCCGATCCCATTGGTTCGACGTAAGCGCTTTGCTACGAATTCGCGAACTTGGCTCATTAAACTGCGAAAATATGACTGGGAATGTCGGATATGTAAATTAGCGGTATACGTCGTACACAAAACGCTTTAAAACTTATTTGTACACCAAATATTTATTAGAGGTCTGCACGGGCCTTTTTTTTGATGAGCCCGGCCCAGCACAATCCCATGCGTTTAAGGCGCGGCCCGTTTGATATATCAGGCATTCAGCCTCGTCAGGGTCCGTCAAGTACAGCTTCTGACCCGACAGGGACCCTAATGTGTCATTTTGCATTATTTTGACTTTCTTTTGTATTTTATGAAATTGTGAAAATATAATAGTGAAACGAGATATTATTGAAAATATTTAGTTGAGTGTAAGCCTAATATATTAGCTAAACTTTAGCAATTGTTTAAGAATGTAACCTTTCAAGAAGGAGAAAAACGAAGACTAAGTTCGTTCAAAACCACCTTTTCTTTGAACTAGCAAGCAGTAACACTACAAATGTAAATCATTATACAGATCAGCGATAGGAGAAACAATCGATATCGTCCCACTCTCTCTCTCACACACACGCACCCGCTTACACTCGCACCCGCGCGCACACAACCGCACGCACATACAAAGCCACACGCGCGCGCACACGCACCATCCCAATGCTGACATCCTCCCTCCCCCACTCCAAGTAACACACACACTCGTTCAGGGTCGAATCATTTTTATGACAACAAGCCCCCAGAATGTGTTTACTCTCTTAATACCTATAGTTGGTTAAAATACTGTGAACGCTTTTCCTGGCTTCTGTGATTACGCCCTGGGCTATGTCATGGAAGTAAGTAAAAGCCAGCAAAACAATTAAACAGACGAGGAAATCGGGTAATACAACTTCTTTCTTTCTTTACCATTGCGATAAAAAGAATGGGTAGACTTGGCCCGGTCCAGCCCGGCTGCATGTATCTGGGAAAAAGCCCGGCCTGCTGCTTTATTCTCTAAACTAAACAAAAAGCCGGATCCGTCCCGTGCAGACCTCTAATGGACTTCCGCGTAATGGAAGAAAATTGGGGAGACCATCCAGCAGTTGACTGATAATGATTGACAATGATAATAATATATGGACACACACTATGTACGTATACAAACATATACAGTCGAACCCATATAGAACGAAATTGAAGGCAGAGTTAAGAACATTCGATATATGCGGACTTCCGTATAACCCAAACATATATGAAAAAACGAAATTTTTGGCATATTACTTTAAATAAACATTATATATCAGGTTTATACTAGTCAATCATTAATCGTTTATCAATTAATCGAAGGTAAATATTACTTGTTAATTAAAATTATTGCTCGCAATAAAAATATGAATGAGATCTGCAATAAGCAATATGTTTAATTAATGTAAAAATTATAGCAATTGCAATAATTTAAAATTTCATCTGTTACATTTGTTTGGCTGTTTACACGTTATGTCGGAAAGAAGAGTCAACTCTTGCTTGTTTTGAGTTTGTCATGATAGCAGCTGTAAATTTTTTAACATCCACTGACGCAATGGTTAAGATGTTTCTGAGTCTATGTAAAATTGTTTTCTTTGATAAAGTGATTCCTTCTTCATAGCTTATGTGATCATCTCTCTGTGAATTCCTTCTTGGGAAATTTTTCTCTCAGTACAGGGCAAACCACCAGTGAGTTTTGATTTCAATGCATCCTTATTGTTTTGAAACCATGCGAAGATACTTTGATGAAATACCAAACTTTCGCGCAACTCCAAATTTTTTAACTCCCCTTTTCCTGGTAAACTGATTGCTTCGATTTTCTCAGCGTTAAAGTATTACCCTTGTTTAAAGCAGTGATTTCGTAATCGAACTGCACAGGCTACTAAGCAGTCGAAGTGTAACTAAGTTTACCAAACCAGACCAAAGTCATTCTTTATTACCTAAGTGAGACTACTTCAACAAAACCCATTGAAGAGGGAGCATCCATTCTTGAAGATAAAAAGTAAGGAATTCCACCCGGAAATTATATATATCGGTAGCTTGACGTCATTAACCCAGTTTCCTCTCAGGTACAAAAAATGGTTAGCGGAGGTCGCGAGCAGAGATTCAGTCACTGAAGGTGGTTGAACGGAGGACAAGAGGTGTATGTGTCTGTGCCTGTGTACCGCGGGAGAGGAAGTTTTAGAATCGAAGAGATGTAGTGAAGAAGTTAAACATTCTTGACTTCATGCAAACTGGCCTTTCTGTAAGTGGAACCACGGGCTATTATAAATATCCTGTAATCTCTAATTTTCAGGTGAAAAAAATATATATATTGGAAATGAACTTTATTCTATGTATTTCAATTATTGAACTCAGTAGATATAGCAGTATGGTGGCTAAATTTGTTTTAACGCGTTTATAAAAATTATTGGAAGAAACAATGTGTCAGTCATCTTTCTGTCTTAGAACACTCCCTGTTGCCCACTTCTCCTCTGTTACGCTTTCTCACCCTGCAGTTTCTCGTGAGAGCGGTTTCGGTTTCCCAAGATGCAGGGACTCAATGACAAGAGAGATAATTGAAGTAGCTGAGGCGATACATCATTCTAATGAGGGCGAATTAAGTACTGTCTGAAGCGAGCTATGTGTTGATAGTGATTCAATTTCACTAATTGATCTCAGGATCATTTGCAATGATGGCTCATTCATTCTAGACCAACGACGAGGACCTGGAGTCAACCAAATCTGCTGGGAAATTATTCTCTTCGATCCACATCCTCACGTACACAGCATTTAATCTTTTGCAAACAACTGCAATATTTCAGCATTTTTCTCGATCGTATACTAAGGAAGAGTCTTCTATTGTCATTCAACAGCAGTCGTTCAGAATTTCCAAAAAAACTGCAAGCTTTTCTCTGATGTGAAGATCTTTATTTATAAATAATAAATTCGAGGTGGTCTGAACAATTTCCATACTTCCTGTGCTCAAAGATTGCCAGTGGAAAATGCGATGGTATAAATCTGAAAACCTGTTTCACAACAAATTTCTCACAAGACGTGCTTTAAATAATGGCTTTAAAGTAAACCCGAAAGGAATGGTTGTTGAAAAAACTTTAATAGACTAAATGCACACTCTAAAACGGAACAGAACGTTCATTTCCTACTTTGCTGAAAAACATAACTAAAATTAGGTAATAAGAATGTTTTCTAGCTATTCTAAATTTCTGGGACAAGTAACCTGTCTTCTGCGTTGAATACACCTTTCTTTTGTCAACTATGTCAGTCAATTAGCACCAACTTCTGACTGAGAGCCCAAACCCATATACTTCATTATCGGTGCTAGGGTTTCATTTATTTAACGTAGGAACAACTTTGTTGATTTGCGTCTCAAGATTCCTATCTGCTTCTAAATATTTACTCAGATTTATTTATGTTTTTACTCATACTTGCGTTTAAACGTTTTTAGTTTTGCTTGACTCTAGGCAATAAGCACATACCCTCAGGTTAAATAATCAAAAGTGTGGATCCTTTTTGAATCTGGTTAACTACTTTATAGTTTTCACTTCGCTTTCGTAATTGAAGTGAATCTATATATTATATGCCACAAATACGAGTAAACTATATGTTATGCATACAAGTAAAACTGACTAATTATTTAAAATGATGAAATAAATGAACTTCTGACATGCTTCTTTGTTAGTTCATTAGACAAACACTCTGGTTAGCAGTCCGTCTGTTCAACGTAAAAAGGCCTTTCTTTCTCAAATATTAGTTTACTTAAGAAAAGCACTTTTTGTTCGTTCTTCTACGCAGAAGAAGACTTTAGTTTCGCAAATGCCAACTTAATAAACAAATTCTATATAGTTACGAAATCACTTGTTTAAAATGAAAAAGTGCCTTTTCTTCGACAATAACAGTTCTTTAGGAAAAATGCGTATTTAATTGCACAAACTTTTAACTATATAGAATGAAAAAAGACTTATTTTCTATAACACTGAGCGTCTACCTTTAAAATAATATATTGAAGACACAAATGGCCGTTTTTGGTAAATATTCTTTTATTATACAAACCTTCATGCGGTATTTTCAGTCTTAGAGACAAGCATAAATTGCATTTAAAACGCGAAAGGTAAGGCACATTTGAAAATATCTCAAGTTGTGAACAACTGCACTAAAAAAAGGCACTTTTACGGCTTTTATAAGACAACAGTAGCCATTTCATGTGTTTTTCCTTGTTACTATGGTAATTTTTATCAACACTATCTGTACCATTATACTGATCTGCTTCTGTACAACAAAGATGCTTCTCTTCTTCGATCATTTCTAAGCTTCCACTGTTATCATTTGTACGTAGCACACCGTCTTTTATATCTGCATGAACATTCCTGGAAAGAATGAAATATTCTGGTTTGACTTTTCTTTCCCGTTGATGAGGTCATCGAGTAACACGCGTTTCGAATTAGAGCTTCTTGTGGAGTATCCAAATCAACGTGAACAATAAGATTCTAAAAACTTTCAAATAAAACTTCAAAATAGTAGAAAGCAACCACAAGATAACATCTGACAGGAGACTTGATCCAACCATTTGATGTTATTACCGTTTCAGACAGATTGCTACTACTTACCGGTAAGCGTTTTGCAAAAGAAAACAGAACGGCCAAGTAACTTCTACACTAAAGAATATGTATGAAAAACGTCTGATTGTTCTATTTTTGAAACGTGTCACTACGTGGTCCAGTCGTATAGTACATATGTCAGTTATTTTAGTTTGAATGAAAGGAGAATGAGTATCCTGAGTCTTATCAGAAGGCGGAGTAGCTATCACTGAAATATTGAGTTAGTGTTTTAAATGTGCAGTTAATTGCTTAGTCCTATGAACTCAGGTAACTCTTACAAATGCTATAATGAATTAGCCTTATAATCTTTTCGCTAAGCTAATTATATGAATTATTCTCTTCCTACCAGTTAGCTAATGATATACTTGTACTAAGCTTCAAAACAGTGAACTCAAAATGGTTGTTACTAGTTAATTACGAACGTAAACAAAGTCTTAACGCTGGTTATTTATGGTAATGAATAAAGTTATAAACCTAACAGCCAGACAGAGGTCTGACAAAAACTATGAATTGAGAAAGACTAACTTACTGTAACTTCTTTATTATAAGACTCTTGGTCAACTAAAGCACACACACAACTTGTTTTACACTAATGAAGAATCTCTCCTCATAATAACACAATCTCTCCTCGTATTATAAACGCTCTCCGTAAACAACAACGCTCTCTCATAACAACAACAAAAGCTCTCCCTAAGTCTCGATGAACGCGCCTATATGCTAGCTACCAACAAGTCACGACTTACACTCATTGCCAGATCTCATTCATCGGGTGAAATAATATTTCGTTCAGTAAGAAGATAATTTACATAGTAAAATAAAATAACCAGAGATAGTAAAATCAAAAGGAAAGTGAATATAGAGTATACGTTACAATGCCATTTGTATACGTGTGAAGTATACTCTAATTTAACCTTCCTTTGTAGTTTCTTTCTCTATGTAAATGTGAATTCGTTCTCCTTAGCATTTTTCAAACTTAACATGCTGTCTTCTCTCTCGCAATAGTATGGTTGGCAACACCCCGAGGTCAGAGCGAATGACGGGAACTGAACGATATGTATAATAGGAAGTCAATTTTTCGTGCTGAAGGATATTAAGAGCACAGTTTGCCGTCTTTACACGATTTTAAAAAATTACGGTTAAAATGATATATACATTAAAACATGAGCACTTTCAAGTCCACTGTGGACCCGTCATCAGATGGTGTGGTTGCACTATGCCCTGGGAGGGTATATATTTTATAGTGTGCACACTGACGAAACAGTATGTTTTGGTATGAGCATGCTCACTACACAATTATGTTGTTTCATTGGATCAGCCGGTATTGTCTGTTTCGCTGTAATAGTTACAAAGTAGTTTCCATGGCAACGGTATAATGATAGGGGTATCGTCGTTATAGCATTCTGCCCTATGTTTATGTATCAATAGGCTTTCTAACAGGAGGATAGATGAACAGGTAGTCGGCGTATGTAACATAGTAACATCGTCCCAGATAGGTTGGTGTTGACCCTTCAGGCATAGTTTTAAAAGGGCGGTGGAGGTGGAGCATGTTTTAACATTGTATCTATGTTCAGAGACACGTAAATTAATATTGCGACGGGTCGAAACTACCTGTTCCTCTATCCTCCTGTTAGAAAGCCTATTGATACATAAACATAGGGCAGAATGCTGTAACGACGATACCCCTATCATAATACCGTTGCCATGGAAACTACTTTGTAACTATTACAGCGAAAGAGACAATACCGGCTGATCCAATGAAACGACATGATTGTGTAGTGAGCATGCGCACACCAAAACATACTGTTTCGTCAGTGTGCACACTATATAATACTGTATATACCCTCCCAGGGCATAGTGCAACCACACCATCTGATGACGGATCCACAGTGGACTTGAAAGTGCTCATGTTTTAATGTATGTATCATTTTAACCATAATTTTTTAAAATCGTGTAAAGACGGCAAACTGTGTTCTTGATATGTATAATTGTTTTTTTGAATGAAGGTTTTTTCTTAATGGATTGTTGCATCGTGTCACCCAGAACGCAAAGATTTCGTTTTAAGAAAAAATAATTAATTTTAGGTCCCTAGGTCTCGGCTTAGGCCTTTTTAGCAAATGTTAATCATGTTCATAAGGTTTACATAAAGTCCAGTTCAGTGCTCATGTTCATAAGGTTTACATAAAAAGTAAAATTAATAATGTTGCACATTTTTTCAGACAAGAAGAATCAATTTTAGGTCCCTAGGCCTTGGTGTACGCCTTTTTACCAAATTTTAATCGTGCGAACTCATGTTCATAAAGTTTACATAAAAAGGCAAGTTAATAGTGTTGCACAATGTTTCAGGCAAAGAGAACCAAGTTTAAGGCCCTAGGCCTCGGTTAGGCCTTTTTAGCAAATTTTAAACGTGCGTGCTCATATTCATAAGGCTTACATAAAAAGTTACTTTACATTTTATGTAACGCGTATGTATATGAGTAGGGCTAAAATCTATTAAAATGGCCTGTATCTAGGCCTAACGTCAAAAAATTTATGTTTTGTATTTGAGTAAAAGTGGAACATTATTTACTTGATTTGCTATGTAACCCTTATGAATATCAGCTCAAAGGATTAAAATTTGAAAAAAGGCACAGATTTAGGCCTTACAATTTAATGTTATATTTCGAAAAACCTACTCATGGAGAGGTGTTTCATAGAAATTAAAAATTTATTTTTTATACATTCCGATAATGTTTAGAAGGCCAGTTTTTGAAAAACCCGCACCACACTCCAACAGATCTCTAACAACAGAATTCTAAGTTTTTGATAAACGTACTATTCGGTGAAATGATCTTTCGATATAATGGACCTTTACGTAAAGCAATCCTTCGGTTAAATGAACTTTTCAATTAAATGTTTTTTCGAAAAAATGAACTTTTTGGTGGTGACCCTTCGGTGAAATGTACCTTTCGATCACGTGATTTTTTGGCAAAGTGATTTTTGGTCAAGTGACTTGTGACGCACACGACATAAAGGCAGATAGCAATCAGAATGAACGTCCGCGTAGCTCAATCGGTAGAGTGACTTATTCCGGAATGAGGTGATCCGGGTTCGAATCCTGGCGTGGACAGAAAAGACGGTAAAATTTACTTCGTTATAATGGCACCCGAACTTTACGGATGATCCGGCCATTCAAAATCTCGCATTGGTGTGATGTTCTTTCCACACCGCGAGATAGGAAAAATCAGAGAATCTCTTCTCCACCGCTTCGAAAAATAAAAAAATGTGTGATGTTGCATTCCACACACTAGATTGACTGGGAGTTATCGAGTGCACGTTCTACAGCGGATGGCTGCCCGCAACGATTCATGGTCACGGCTGACTCGTGGGCCATGCCCCCGGCCCTCTTTGGTGGGGGGAGATGGGACGTACCTGCCAGAAAGACGCACACGACATAAAGGCAGATAGCAATCAGAATGAACGTCTGCGTAGCTCAGTTGGTAGAGCGACTTCTTCCGGAATAAGCGGACTCGGGTTTGAATCCCGGTGTAGACTAAAAATGACGGAGAAATTTGCTTCGTTATAGACTTTTCGATCAAGTGAACGATACCAGAATTAAGTATATTAACCGGAGTAGTCATGAGTAAGTGTTTTGATTACTGTAAAAACATTATATTTTATTTTTAATCTGCCAGCAAAAACTATCTGCAAAATCTGCTAATAATTTGAAAACTATCCGCGTACAGCTTACATCTACACTCTACAACTCTGGATATGCTGTAGGTGATGTTTCCTTGGGACACTTTAGGCCCTCATTATCATAATTGAACAATCCCTGACAGCTGTCAGGTATCTGAACATCGTTATCGTTGCAAACAAAGTTCACCCATTCATGGCAACTGTGTTCTTGGCTGGTGATGTCCATTACCAACAGGATAATACGTCATGCCCCACTGCCAGAATCGTCAAGGGGTGGTTCGAGGAACACGCTGGTGACTTTCTGTTAATGCTCTGGCCCCCAAATTTACCTGACATGAACCCAATCGAACATTTGTGGTTCCAATTGGAAAAGCGGGTTCTCGCTAAATCACCGCCACCCCGAAATGTACGGGAACTGGAGGACCTGCTGTTGACATTATGGTACCAGATCCCCAGGATACCTATCACCACCTCATCGAATCGATGCCTCGCCGAGTGGTTGCTGTTGTGCGGGCTAAAGGGGGGTCCTACAACTTATTAGGCAGGTGGTCATAATTTAATGGCTCATTGGTGTATTAGAGACAAAACTATTTTAAACGATTGTCACTTGTGATGATTCGACGCAAAAAATTGTGACATTCAGCTGAATACCGTTGCAGAACAGACATAGACGACAGGACACGTTGGTTTCTGTGCTGGTCCGTGAGTAAATGTGGCACCATCTTGAAATCTGAGCTGCTCGTGAATGATGGAATGCACAGTCCAGTACGAAATGTCTATCGTACTGGCAATTTCCTTGATTTCATACGACTATTATCCCGTACCATGTAGTCAACGGCGGCAACATGCTCCGAAGTGCTGGATATTGATAGTATGCCTTCGCGTTATTAGTCCGTCAAATTTGTGCGACACTTTTCTAATTGTTGGCAGCACTTTACAAATGCCAGGCAAGACATGGCATTTTCCCCGTATACAGCACAGATTTCACGATGGATGTCAGTGCAAAAATCGAATGGTTCCTCGCACTTCCAATTTGGAGTAAGAATCCAGTTGACGCGCCATTGCAAACTTCCTCCTGTACACGCGTTACGCAGTTACTGAACTAAAACACCTCCCGCCGGCAGCTCTGACGTGCAGTCTACTTCGCTCCCAAGCACACGTAACAACAAAACTCGATAAGCTATTTGCGCACCTAGATGGAAAAATGTGCACTATTTGGAAAGTGGAAGTGAATGCACTCAAAATGGTTTAGCAGTTAGCACTATGTGACCGAAAAATGATTCTTCAATCGGGCTTTTAAACGCGCAGATGTTGCTCCTAATATGCTGCAAACGGAAACATGTACACATTGCGAAGGTTCAACCTGCACTAATTCTTCCACATAACCCAGCTAGCTTAAACATCAGCAGGAAGGACTGGCTTTCAAATTAAATATAATATTTATCTTAGGGATGTAAGGTCAGGTGATGCGTAACATCACAGCCTCTCCTTGACAAATGTCAACCCCGCCTTCTCGTGGTGCATCCTGTTCCCACTAAAGGGCTCTGACGACCGCCAATAGCGGTATAACTATACCATCGGGATCAGAGAAAATGCTATCCCACACTCACCAACCCGCTTGGCCAGCGTGGTGAGTTATGGCCAAACACCTCCAAAATGACTCTACAACTTAAATCTTGGCCCTCAGTCTCCGGCAGCTGGAATGTACCTGGCCAAGGCAGCGGCCAGTGCGACATGAAGGCAGAGGGTGCTAAGAATCCCCGGAGGACCGGACTAGGCTGCGATTTGAGGTTGACCTAGGCTACCTACAACGGACGCTCCCTATCTTCTGATTCAAGGCTTCTTGAATTGGAAGAGGAACTACAAAGGATCAAGTGGGACATCGTCGGGCTAAGTGAGGTAAGGAGAAAAGGAGAAGATCTCATTGAACTGAAAAGTGGACATCTCTTCTATTATCGTGGAACAGATACTGGCAGAACTAGTGGTGTTGGATTTATAATAAACACGAAACTGAAGGATAAAGTGGTAGAAGTTGAAAGTTCCTCTGACAGAGCTGCACGACTCGTTATCCAGCTATCGAGAAGATACCAGGCTCAGATTATTCAAACTTATGCACCCACCACAAGTCATCCTGAAGAAGAAATTGAAGAATTTTATGAGGAAATTCGTCATCTAAATATTAAAGGTAAGCAGCACTTGAAGATAATTATGGGAGATTTCAATGCAAAAATAGGGCAACGGCAACAGAATGAAACTTCAGTAGGTAAATTCGGTCACGGCAACAGAAACCAGCGTGGAAATACTCTCGTAGAGTTTGCAGAGGCAGAAGGGTTTTTCATCTTGAACTCCTTTTTCAAGAAAAAGCCACACAGGAAATGGACATGGAGACATCCAAATGGGACGACAAGTGAAATTGATTTTATTATGTGTAACAAAAAATTCGTCATCGAAGACTGCAGTGTGCTGAACAAGTTCAACACAGGTAGTGACCATAGATTGGTGAGATGTAAGATGCACCTCAACACTAAACTGGAACGTGGCAAGCTCATAAGACAAACAAAATGTATTGACATAACCAACCTTAAAAAACACCAAAGTACTTTCAAGTTGGAACTGAAGAACAGATTCTCTGCTTTAGAAGGCCTAACATCGGAAGAAGTGGATATTTCGGAAGTTAACAGAAAAGTAACCAAAGCTCTTATGGAAACAGCAACAAAATTAGCTGGGTCTAAGAACAAGTTGCATGTGAACAAATTATCAGGAAAAACCAAAATGTTGATGCAAAAAAGAAGAGAGATGAGGACAACTAAAGAAGATGTGACTTCCAAAGTGGAATATATAGAGCTATGCAAGACAGCACGAAAAAGTATCACTGAAGACGTAAGGAAATTCAACTGTGAGCTAGTGAGGAAAGCAATTGAAAACAACCAAAGCCTAAAGATAGCAAAGGGACATCTCAGTAAGTGAAGAAAACAGATTATGGCTCTGAGAAAAGAAGATGGTTCTATAACAAGAAATAGAGGCGAAATTTTGACAAGAGTGAAAGATTTCTACTCCAAATTATATGAAAGGGATGATACATGCACTCCAGACATCATGAAAGATACCAGTACCAGAGTTCTTCCAGTCCTACCAGCAGAAGTTGCTCATGCAATCAAGAACATGAAGCGGGGGAAAGCTCCAGGAGAAGATGGAATTACTATAGACATCATACAAGAAGCAAGTGGAGAAATTGAAACAGTACTCGCCCAAATTTTCACTCGATGCCTTAATGAAGGGAAGATTCCTGAGGATTGGAACAATGCTACAATGATCCTGCTACATAAAAAAGGTGACATTGAGGATCTCAGGAACTACAGACCTATCAGCCTCCTATCAGTGGTTTATAAAATCTTCACTAAAGTTCTTTCACACCGCTTGAAGGTAACACTGGACATGGCTCAACCGAGAGAACAAGCTGGATTCAGGAATGGCTACAGCACAATAGATCATATCCACGTACTGAGAAAACTAATTGAAAGAGCGAGGGAATATGAACTTCCATTGTGCATGGCTTTTATCGATTATGAAAAAGCCTTTGATTCGGTGAAACCATCAGCAGTTACCACGGCTCTGAAATCCTGCGGTATTGAAGATGCATACATTAATATTATTAATAACATCTATGAAAATGCAAGTGCAAAGATTCGGCTGTTTGAAAATACAATACACATAAAAATTGGAAAGGGAGTGAGACAAGGTGACACCATATCTCCGAAGCTCTTTAATGCCACATTGGAAAATGTCTTTCAATCACTGAACTGGGAAAACAAAGGGATAAAGATTAATGGAGATTATCTAACCCACCTTCGTTTTGCTGATGACGTAGTCATTTTTGCAACTACCCCATCAGAGCTGCAGAGTATGATCCAGGAACTTGCTGACAAGAGTAAAGAAGTGGGATTAAAAATGAACTTTCAGAAGACAAAAGTGATGTTCAATGCTTTTACAAGAAATGAAGATTTATCGATTGATGGAGAAAAACTGGAGATAACAGATACGTATGTTTATCTTGGACAGCAGATATCAAGTGAGGGTCACATTGATGAAGAAATTAATCGGCGTACAAAACTTGCCTGGAGAGCTTTTGGAAGAAACAGCATAATTTTCAAGAGCAATATGCCATTATGTCTTAAAAGAAAAGTGTTTGATCAATGCATCCTTCCAGTGCTTACGTATGGTGCAGAGACGTGGACCTTAACTAAAAGAGACATACAAAGGCTGCAGACAACTCAAAGCAGCATGGAGAGGTGCATGCTTGGTATAACCAGGAGAGATAAGAAGAGGAACTCGTGGATCCGAAAAATGACGAGAGTGGAAGACATCATGATCAGAGTTAAATCCCTGAAATGGCAATGGGCTGGACATACTGCCAGAAGGACAGACCATAGATGGACAGCCGAAATTTTAGATTGGATTCCAAGGGACAGGAAAAGACCCAGAAAAAGACCACATGGGAGATGGGTGGATGAAATTCGTAAATATGCGGGAGTGACATGGAGGAGACTGGCACAAGACAGACCGTTGTGGAGGAAACTTGGGGAGACCTTCGTCCAGCAGTGGATTGATAATGGTTGACAATGATGATGATGATGATTTATCTTTAGATGCTCTACCCCGCAGAAAAGGCTACAACGAAGTAAGTTTCTCCGTCATTTTCGGTCCACGTCGGGATCGAACCCGAGTCCTCTTCTTCCGGACTCTACCAACTGAGCTACGTAGACGTTCGTTCTCGCTCTACCAATTGAGCTACGCAGACCTGATCCTCACTGTTGCCGCTGCGGGTGATTCGTCGCACAGTGTCCCTGTTGTCGTTGTGAACAATGCACGACAGCCTCCGCTCCCTGTGGCATTAAAGAGCTGCGGACGACACACGGCTAGACGACGGTTTGTCATTTGGCCATCTGTGCACCACTTTTGATACGTACTTACTACAGCGGAACGTGAACAACCCACAAGCCGCGCCGTTTCCGAGATCGTAGTTGCGAGGCCCCGTGCCAACACGATTTATCCTTTATCAAACTTAGACAAATTGACAGCTTTTCCCATTATGACTCCGAACACTCTATTATCCAAAAGCCGGTCCTCGAGTTGTATATACACTGCTAGCCACCTAAAATGCAACACCCAGAAGGAAGCATCCAATTGGCCTGAAATTCGCAGTATGCGTCGCCCGCGAGAGGACATGCAAACGATTAGCATTGCAGGGCATATGCAAATCATTGGCGTCTGGCACGCCACCGAGAAGCACTATAAGAAGGGTGCACATAAAGCGGGGTGTAAGTAGTGGAAGTGTGTTGTGCTGTTGGATCTGTGCGTGGGAAGCTTCCTGATGCCTCGCCGCAGAATACGGCAGTCATTCCAGCACGTTTCGGAGTTCGACAGAGGACGAATAGTGGTTTATCGCGACAGCGGTGTATCGTACCGTGACATCGGCACCCGTGTGGGACGACATAAAGCCACAGTGAGGCGAGTATGGATTCGGTGGGTGAAGGAGGGACGGACGGACTGACGTGAGCGATTGTCGCAGCCACGGCCCCTCATCGAACGAGAGGACCGGCATGTTGTGCGGCGGGCATTGACGGCTCGCACCGCCACATCACGAACGTTAGCGCAGGAATTTGGGTGTGTTGCGCAACAACCTGTGTCAGCACGTACCGTTCGACGTCGTCTGCAGGAGCGGGGACTTGTCGCACGGCGTCTATTGCTCCGATTACCATTGACGTTACACCACCGGCGAGTGCAGCGGCAGTGGGCCGTTGAACGCCGCACCTGAACTGCGGAATGACACGTCATTTTCTTATCCGACGTATCCCACTTCTTCCTTAAACACCACGATGGTCGGATCCGCATGTGGCTGCACCGCGGCGAGAGACTGTATGACGCCTGCATTATGCATCTCCATACCGGTCCGTTGCCTGGCGTTATGGTTTTGGGCGCAATTGGATATGGCACCCACACCCTTCTGGTACGCATCGCCGCTACACTCAACAGCCACCGCTGTATCTCCGACGTTTTGGAGCCTGTAGTCCTCCCTTACCTGCAGGACCTGCCAGCGGCCACGTTTCAACAGGACAATGCGCGCCCGCACGTGGGCCGCGTCGTGCAACAATCCTTCACGGCCCACCAGGTGTCACTGCTGCCGTGGCCCGCCTGTTCTCTCGATTTGTCGCCCTTCGAACACGTCTCGTTGCTGATCGGTAACTGAGTGGCCCGGCAAGGACCACTTGCGGCTACGCCTGATGAACTGTGGCAACGTGTGGAAGCAGCCTGGACTGACATACCCCAAGCCCACATCTAAAGCCTCTTTCGTTCGATGACGCGGCGTGTAGCGGCCGTTATTTCAAGCCATGGGGGCCACACGAACTATTGATGTCTGCGTGTTCCGCAAGTCGCACGGGCCTGTAAGCTCAATCGTTTCATCTTTGTATCTGTTATTATGTGTCCAGTAAATCTGGCTTTGCTATCTCGTGTCCTTCTTGGTGTTGCATTTTGCATGGCCAGCAGTGTATATTTCTCTGTGAATTTCACGTGCGCCATCGTTCGCTCTCTATGGCCGCTTATTTTCTCTAGGCTGAGGGTGGAAGGCTCATCGATGTACAGTTGCTAGTAATAAGAAAATGTTGTTGATACAGCGGTGCTGGAGTGAAAACAAATTGATAAGAATACAGTGTTTCTGGAATGATAACGGAACGATGTAGATATAATGTTGCAGCAAATGTAATGAAATGATTTTTTCCGGAAGAGTACTGTGATCGGTATTTGTAGTACGTATAAAAAAATATCTGCTTTTAGTGCATCGATGAGAAAAGCATTTAATTAATCTAGTCTTGTAACAGAGAAACATAAATAGTTATTACCAATTAAAAACATTTTTGAAATGCCACGCATAAATTAACCACAATTGTATTATGAATCGAATAGCATGACGCTCCAAATAGCTCTCTGTATATTACGTATTTTACATTTGTTAGTTTTAATAATTTGTAAATTAAACAACTCCTGCTGATTCTGAATAGCACACCAGTACGTGCATGAAGCACTGACGAAGTTTTTCGTAAACCCCTCATTGTAAATTTGTGCTGCTGTTACAGACGCCAAATTAAAGCATATGCTGTTTCTAAATTTCACAAAAATGCTCTAATAACTTGAATAATAGAGCAGTACACGATTTTAGCTGAATGCGATGTAAACGTGTAGTTAACAGGACTTCTGGTTGTCTGCGCTTTTAATTTTGTCACGTTTCGCGAAAATTATCAGTAAATACTTGACGTTTATGCTACGAAACTCCTGAGCACTTGAGCTGTTTTCCTTCAAGTGGCTTTTCATTTGAACTTCCAGTAGATTTGATTCAGTGGTTATTAATAACACAAATATAGAAAGACACACCCATCGCATGGAAGACGCAGTGCAAACTATATCATCATTTTTGCTGAACTCTATCATAAATTATTCCCTTTCCTTCCCCAGATCTTATCTAGATAACTTTCATTAGTTGTTTCATTTTCTAAAGCATCACACTAAGTATAATTGCCTGGTGATATTTTATTAACATGACCTGGCCACGCACATAAAACTTCGAAAAGAACTTTACACTTTTAAGTAGCAGTTCCGATTCACATCACGTAAAGCCTCTTCATACACGGATTTCGACGAGCTCTCACTTTAGCCTCCTCTACCAGCCTTACAGATTAAGAACTGAGCTTCTAGTATCTCCAAAGCAATTTAATAGGTCATTTAGAGGTCTTGCTCTCTTCGTGGCTAGCTCATACCCCTCGAAGCATGGATAATAAACTCTTTTAAGTTGAAACGAAAACACGAGAGAGCGTGGGTTATCTTTGTTAGAATGCCATCTGCATTAAATCATGCTGTGGAGAATACCCAGACCGTTCAAAAGTAACCACTCAATTACTTTATTTCGACTGCTGTCACATACTTCATGAACTACCAGAACTCTTTTCTTTAAACTACCGTGGATAAATTTCAAGCACGAAATGGAGGCAAAAGATGATGCCTGGAAGAAATAAGGAAATATGGCGGTCAAGTCTCTAATTTTGTCATGCGGGTAGTGTTATCTCATCACTAAGCTCTGACGTTGGTGCCTAAATATCAGTTTGAACCCCTAAATTACGGGTCGTTAACAAAGTGTACATTTCATATTAAGCGCTGCTTGAAGTTATATATAATAGTATACGATCTGTTACCTTCTAACCTAAGATGATGATGGAAAGGATATGACGATTAATGAAGTTATAATAACACGTCTGATATGATAATTCATGCTTCGCGGAAAAAAGGGATGACAGCTTTTAGTATTTGCACACGTTTTAACTCCGACTTAAATATTCTGTTGTTTTAATATCTGTACTGACTACTACAGTTCATGAAACAAACTAGAGGAATACTGCGGTCTATATCTAATTCTAGGTAAACTTCTGAAGATGCGTTGACAATCCCAGAACTTCCTCTTTTCTACAACTCACAGACTAATTTAGATTTTTCATGCAAATACCGTATTGCTTAATTCATGTATAGCGTGTCAGATGAGCAAAATGTCCTTGAACAACTTCTCATCACCACGAACAGATAGAAGATTGTAGAAAAGCGGTCGAAACTGAAAAAGCTGATTTAAATATGCTAGTCGTAATTTTTCTTCATTCCTCTTCTAGCTTGCTCGTTTCGCGATCATGAACATTTCAACACCTTTGACCTGGAAGTGATTTATCATTTAAAATTAGTTTATGGCGTTAACACCTATATATCTGACCAGCTCTGCTGTTTCGCAGAAGTTATCCCGCTTCATGCATACATCCATATGACATTTAATTTATTATAAGTGTAGGGATGTGTGAATGAATTTGCGTGTGTGCCTGCCTGTCTATATTTCATGTCCGCAGGGGGCCATCCTCGTTCATTAAGCAAATTTCCTAATCACAAATAGCGTACATAAGATAGAACGTTATAGCGACATGCCCTTTTTGCCGATGGTGGAATCGAATTAAAATCTTTCTACTCAGGAGCAGGATATTCTTCCAACAGAGCTACGCCGGCAAGGCTTATCGTTGCAACTTGCCGATTTGACTCAAGTGTCACCTCCGTATTACGCGTACCATCTATCTCTCTCTTCAGAAAGGCGGAATCGCAGATTTGGGGTTCGCACAAATCAATGGATCCCATCTGCCTAGCCTTACATGTTCACGTTGGAGGATGCCGTGTAATGGCCTGTGATTTGTTCTCACGGCTGGGATTGAGTTCCTTAATACTTGTGGGAAAGCATTTAAGTACACTGATAAAACATTTTGTTAATTCAACAAAAAAGCTTTGTCGATATACACTGAACAGCAATTGAATTAGAGATGACAATGACAATGAGATGACAATCACCATGACAATGCGAGACCACACACATATTTGGCAAGAAATCAGGCGATGAGCAAATTAGGTTCTTCGGTGGTCCCCCACCATCGTACCGCCCAGATCTGGCGCCCTCCGACTTGCACCTGTTCGGTCCAATGAAGGATTGTCTCCATGGATAACGTTTTGATGACACAGACGAGGTGAAAGTGGCTGTGAAGAAGTGGGTACAACAGTCCACACCTGAATTTTTTCAAAGAGGATTCGAGAGTTGGGTTCAACGATGGCGCAAATGCATTGCGTGTGATGGAGGCTATGTTGAGTAATACCTCTATATAGAAAGAGAGTTACTCTACTAACATGCGCAATTTGAATGACCTCTGTCAGTTAATAAAAGGTTGTACTCTCTTTTGCATTACTTTCGGTACAACCTTCATATATGTTATACTAATATGTTAAGTATATACAGATATAGAGTATCAGGAGAAAAGAAAACCAAATATGATAATTTGTAAGCAAAACATATTTGACGAAAATATTCAAGTAACAAGTCTGCATAAAGAGAAAATAAAAATTATAGTGCATGACTGCTAACTCTGGAAATTAAATTAACATCGTGTTGGACTTGCTTTCAAATGAATCACAACTTGCAATATCCTTGACGCTGACAACATGAGTTTCATTCAATAGGCTCATAACGTGGTACGAATCAGCTTATATAGTGACATAATACAGTATATACAAACCGCCAAGCTTTCTCTCAATAATGGTAGGCTTTCTCAAGGCATTTACATATTTATCAAAACAATATATCTAACCACTGACTTAAAAAAGATTCCCAGTGGAAAGAGAAAGCCTGGAGACTTGCATACACCGAATTACGCTACTGACTAAATGGATTCATTACGCTGTAAGCGTGCTGAACTTGCACAGTTTGGTGTACTCTTTATAATACAAGATTGCTTTTGTGTCACGTGTAATGTCAGATTATGTTTGTGTTAATGCTCATTTTGAGAACTGTTATTTTGTGATGTGTTTTTGAACTCTTGGTTTGAGTTGATCCCAAATGCACTTTACAGGGTTTAAATCTGATGACTGAGAAGAGTGAGTGAAGCTATTTCGGTTCTTTATAGGGCCGCAGTTACTTAGCAGTCATGGCTGTGTGCTTAGAGCAGTTATCTTGCTGGAAGACCCGTTTATTTTCAAGCCCTAAGCTTTCTATGGATGGGTGTAGATTGGTTTGTAATACGTTCAAGCACTATAATGGCCCATTGCACACTCAATAAAATCTTATTTCCACACCACAGCTGCTATCACTAATCCTCAAACCGTAACCTTCCCTCCGACGTGTCTTAATGTGGAGATCAAATATTCCATTTTCATTTCTTTGTTTGGCCACCGCCAAATCATTCTACAACAGCCATATCCAAAAACACGTGTTTGTCTTCATCAATGAAAAGGACTGTTTTCTATATATTAAAATCCATGTTGATATAATATTAAGAAAAGCCCAGTTTTCTTTGCTGATTTTTAGAGGATATTAAATATTTTCTTCTAGGGACTCAACCATGAAATTCTGCAGCTCCGATAACTCTTCGTAGTGTCTCGGGGTGTCTATCAGCTGCCCTATCAAGATCTCCCGTTAATTTTGGAGCCCTTACTTTGGGGAAGTCTTTAAAGTTTTCAGAGCAACTCGAACATCTTAATCACTTAATGTTTTGGGACGACAATATCAAGCTTTGCACAGCACATCTGTTGACTAAATTTTCTTACAACAGTTTAGACACTTACTTCGATTTTTCCAACAATTTTTTAAAACCCAATTGCTCGATTCCTATAACAGCAAACCTCGTTTATCCGGTCTAATTGGGCCAGGGTGCTGTCGCAAATTCGAGAATACCGGATAATGGAAAACACCGTATTAGTACTACATGGGATTTACCTATTTCCTCCTGGATGCACCATACACTTCGTTCCTTGATGCACCATGCACTTCGTTCCTGGATGCGCCATCAATACAAAGGACGGTCCGATTCTTCGTCATCCTCTCTTGTTTTGTTTCACTTCACACAACAACAACAACAAGTATTCAATGATGTAGCAATTCATTAATTATTTCTGCACCACGCTTCATATCTCTGATAGTTGATACGCCGATGTCAAAGTCCTTCCTCTTCTTCATGTTTCTTTTACTTGCGTCCAATCTTTTCACAGTTTGATTTATTCGATCCATCGCCAGAACAACACGCTTTAGTTTGGTGGATGCAATCTTATCAATTACTTACCAATCTTTCGATCTATCGTCACACAGTGAGATCAGGATTTGTTGGCTTCTTGATATCGCTGGGTGGTGTTTCTTAGCTTTCTTACTTCTGATTTATTGGTGTTCGCCTGCTTGAAAGGGGAGATATGAAAATGAGAATGGTACGTGACCTTGGCCCTTGGCCATACGGAAAGCGGGGGCGGGAAATTATAAACATAAAAGAAAAACACCAAACACTGGAAGCGCCGATTAACAGAGATTTTCGAGTAAACGAGCATCGGTTAAAATAGATTTTACTGTATTTTCGTAATCCTTCAATCAAATTCCTCATTCCCAAAGAATTTTCCTTCCCCAAATTCATTTACACACAACTGGCGAAAATAAATTTGTTAACATGCATTACGACTCTAAACTAAGCTAAGAAGATGCAATCCTTCATAGAAGTTGAACAAGCTAATTCGAATTAATACTTCCCGAGAATCAACGAACTGTGCGTAAACCTTTGTGAGGTATTTTTGAAACTTTTTGGGAAGTTTTTGAAGTTTTTTTCCTTTTGTTTTTCTAAAAATACTTTTGTATGCGCAAAATACAATATATTCAACGACACTGAAGCCAAAGGGACAAATAGAGTTTCAGAATCCTAATGTTGCAGTGTTTCTAGAAGACTCTGATTCGAACTTTGGTCACAAGGAATTCAGATGCAAGCGCAACTATTTGATTTTCACGGAATTTCCCTTGTATATGTATTTTAAAAACACACAGTATGCGTTAAACATTTTCTTGTTTTGTTCTGAGATTTGGCAACCACCTCTCACAGCTACAAGCTTCCGTTCCCTAATTTGAGTCCAGTGTCCCCTGGTAGGTGTCAGAGTCAGGACCATTAGACAAGTACAACACTGAAGTCTCATCCAGAGCTCGAACCTGGACACATCTTGGGTCCAGTGTCCCCAGGGAAGTGACAGAGTCAGACCCATTAGACAAGTACAAAACTGAAATCTCACCCAGAGCTCGAACCTGGACACATCTTGGGTCCAGTGTCCCCAGGAAAGTGACAGAGTCAAACTTATTAGACAAGTTCAACACTGAAGTTTCATCCAGGGCTGGAACCTGGACACATCTTGCGTCCAGTGTCCCCAGGGAAGGGACAGAGTCAGACCCATTAGACAAATTCAACACTGAAGTCTCATCCAGAGCTCGAACTTGGACACATCTTGGGTCCAGTGTCCCCAGGAAAGTGACAGAGTCAGACCCATTAGACAAGTTCAACACTGAAGTCTCATCCAGGGCTCAACCTGGACACATCTTGGGTTCAGTGTCCACAGAGAAGTGACAGAGTCAGATCCATTAGACAAGTTCAACACTGATGTCTCATCCAGAGCTCGAACCTGGACACATCTTGGGTCCAGTGTCCCCAGGGAAGTGACAGAGTCAGACCCATTAGACAAGCTCAACACTGAAGTCCCATCCAGTGCTCGAACCTGGACACATCTTGGGCCCAGTGTCCCCAGGAAAGTGACAGAGTCAGACCCATTAGACAAGTTAAACGCTGAAGCCTCATTCAGAATTGGAACCTAGCCACATCTTAAAAGAATATCCGTAACCCAATGCCTCAGACAACTTAGCCACCGTGGCAGCTAAGTTAAGATTTTTACTGCAGTTTCGGTGTTTAGCGACCACCGTGAGAAGCTATAAGCAGTCAACCGTCCCCAGTTAAAGGCTACTGATTATATAGAAGTGAGAGAGCCAGTGCAGAAAGACAAGCACACCATCCATGACTCACAAGGGACTCGAACCCAGACCCATCTCCGACGAATGGTCAGAAGCCAGAGCTTAGACCATTGCGACATCGGGCTGATGGGTTACGCCATCAACTACTTTGAATACAGAATACACCACTATAAAAGGCGTCAGTTCTTAGTAACTATGATCACACTTAAGGTATCAGTTCTTAATGTTTTTTTCAGCAACTCGGATTTTCATACAAAATGTTGATTTTCAAAAAGATGTGCCTTAAAAATTTTCGGAAGGGTGGACCACAGCCTTTAAAGTTGTAAAATAACGGATATTACATTGGATGATTTATATTGAAAATATTTCTAACTGCCCAAAGTTAATTATGTACATATTAAAGCCTTAATACTTTGTCAAAAGCCCTCGCGATTTCAGATGGGGTGCCAGTTAATTTCGTGACAGCAAGCTTTCTCTCCAACGGAGCTTAGGGTTCTCCTGAGACATCTACATTAACTGCTTCATGATTGGTCTAGCCTCTTTCAGCGTGAGGTAACTTTTGTCTGTGTTGTCATTAAACCTTCGAAATCACCCGCTCAATTACTGCACTTTATTAATGGCGCGAAATACAAAGACTTTCATCTTCAGGTTAACTCGTTTCATTAACGATGTCGTCATCATTCATGTCGGCTTCAGAACCTGAGGCCATGCTGTGATGCTGGATGTTATGATAGTTCATAACTCATATTGCCCAGAGTGCAATAATTCATACTTCATTCTGCTATGAGTGAGTAGGATTGGTTATATAAATGAGCGTGTGCTGGTGAATTCAGGAAATAGAACAGAATTCACTTTCGAGTGGTTTTGAAGTTAACTTGCATAGGGGAACATGTTAAAGGTAGTGTAGTTTGCATTCATCTTTCTACATAAAACGCAAAACCTCCAGAAATTCTGCCATATTTAAAGATAATACAAATCCATTGACCAGACTAAGAAACATTTTATTGTTTTCTTGTGTTCTGGAAACATTCTTCCCAAAAGTGACTGAACCCGTTTGAAATTGTATCTTGTTTTCGTTCATAAAATTCACAAGCAATTTTCAAAATCAATATTTTCCATCGGTGTTTTGAAATGGTATATCATTGGTTAAACTTAATCAATTATGCGCACCCGTGCATTTCTGACATTCTTAGGCCAACTGGCTATTTAAAACTTTAATAAACATTTTGGTACAGTTCCACTGACAAGTGATGGAAACCACATGTTCATCTTTTGATGCCAGGCATTTTTCCCAACAGCAGTAACGTAAATTTCATGCGTAAAATTTCGATGCAACAGAAATGGGTAACGGAGGTAGTCGAAACCATTGCTGAAACCTGATGCTTGAATGCTGTCTCATGAGGTGACGCAACAATAGTTAATTTCACTGTTACTCAGCAATATATTTTTACTAAACTATTGCCGAATATTATTTTATCACGTTTTACATAAATGTAACAATATCTCATAGCAATCTGTGTAAATTACGAGAACCTGATGATAAATATAATAAAAGCCATTACAAAAAGGCATTTTTGTTGCTATAAAAACGGAGCGTCGTAGAGAAATTTGGTTTCCTCTCGGAACCCCTGACCCCTTAGGGGAGTTACTTGTTCATGAGAACTTTAAAATGATGTAAAACACAACTTCCATGCCTCACTGGGATTCGAACCTGTAGATATTCTATGGGGTGTAAGCCTGTAGATATCCCCCTCGCCTGTAGATATCCCCCTCGCTGACAAATTTGCGATTCATTTTCTCTTTCTTTCTTGAGGTCAGATTTTAGCTTGCGCGGATGGACTTACGTGGGTACATAACATATCCTCTGTGTCAGGGTCGTTTCTTACGTTCGTATAAATAATAATATCAATAACAGAAATAATAATAATAATATTGTTTTTGAATAAATAAGCTGTCGGAATTCTTTTTTTTTTTTTTTTTTTTTGATTGAAGGTTTAACGACCACCTTGAGAACCTCAATGGGCTAGAAGCAATCGCGCGTATCTAATTTAGGGTCACTGGTTCACAAACACAACATCCATGTCTCACCGGGATTTGAACCTGGAACCTTTACGGACGAATAATCATAAGCCAGAACTTAGACCACTGCACCACCGGGGCGGCGTCAAAATTCGTATTTATGCCGTCACCAGAGTTTAGTAAATATTTACCTTTATGACTCACCTATCTTCTTTCATTGGTCAAGGGAAAATAACATTCCTTAATCCACCTACCTAAATACCGCTCAATGTCGCGGATGAGTAAACCTTATCATTTGTGGTAATGATTTCATTCCGCTGTTGTTGTTTTTTTTATTGTAGGTTTAACGACCACCGTGAGCATCTCAATGGGCTATAAACAGTCGCCCGTCCCTAATTTGGGGTCACTGGTTCCAGGGAAGGGAGAGAGCCAATGTCGTAAGACAAACACAACTTCCATGCCTCACTGGGATTCGAACCCGGACTCCTTTCGGACGAATGATCAGAGGCCATCACTTAGACCATTGCGTCACCTGGGCGGCTAATTCCACTGTACCGGGCAATGGCGGTGTGGTCGTGAGTGACCCAATTAAATGCAATGGGTTGAACTTAAATAAATGTGTACTCTAGAATCATTCGTTTTATTTTACACCCATCAAGTTCTTGGTATGCAAAAAATGCATAGCATAAATTATCTACGAAGAGCATCAGAGTATTCTCTCGATGTTTTTTTGAATTGCGTTAATCAGTGCGTTTCTATTAAAAGAATGAATCCTTCCTCTTAGTGCTTGGACTTGAAATATGCTCTGTCAGATTTTGTAATCAATCTTAATATTTTCAGTGAAACTTTTGAGATTTTCGTCACTGGTGATTTTCAACATCGATAAATTTATCTTCACACCGGAGATTAGAGGAAGTACTTGCTACAAATGCGGTAGTGATTCAGTGAAAAAAGAGAAATTCGGTTAATTTCACCTAAAACATTCGTGACAAAATGCAGATTCAACAACAATTTGGAAGTTCAAGCATGTTTCAAAATATCTGTGGCTCTACTATTTGCTCATTTGCGGAACCTGATGAAGAAGGAACGAGCTGTAGATAGATACCGATTAACTTCGAGTTACAAATGAAACTTTTAGAGACTGTAATGATGATGATCCATATCACTTCAGTCTCTCAGGTCTTGCAATGTTCTCTTGATACAGAGAAGAAATTATTGCAGTGAATTGGATCATTCATGCAATCTGGAGTAAAAATAACACTTACGGACAATGAAACATGCTGCACCCGCGAAACTTTGCAAATAGCTAGCGTGAGTGCTGGCATGAAAATGACCCCCTTTCAGTGCGATTGCGCATGACCGCATACCCTGTGGTGGCACTGCAAGCACGAACCGGCACCCTTATAAACCGGCGTGTAGTCAATGGCCTATGAAAGACAAAAGTGCACGCCGACGCATGCAAGAGTACAGACCGACAGGAACGCCGGGTAGCGCCATAGGTGTCGATTTACGAACTTACGGACCTTGAGAAAGGCCAGATCATCGGACTGAAAACAGTAGGGTGGTTGGCGCGCCGTATTGCACGACACGTGGATCGTTGTGACAATACCATCCGACTGTGTTGGGAGAAATGGACACGTGACGGCACTGACACACGGCGGAGCGGCTCCGGACTTGCCAGGAGGACCACCGGTAGAGAGGATCGACGGATCGTGCGCCAGGCACAACCGGATCCCACGGGGACCCGGTCCACTATACAGGTAGATGTAGCTGTTCCTGTGTGCCCACGAACCATTTCCCGACGCCTCGCGGAAGCAAATCTGTGATCCCAGCGCCCCTTTCGTGTGCTGCCATTAACACCGGAACATCGCCGGCTCTGTGTGCAGTGGTGCCAGGCCAGAGCGACGTGGAACGCCATAGACTGGCGACGTGTGGTGTTTAGCGATACGTGCCGCTTCATTTTGGGGACAGATAATCATCGTGTCCGGGTGTGGAGGTCCCCGGGTCAACGGAACAATCCAACCTTGCTATCGCGCGCCACACCTCCCTCATTCCAGGAATTATGGTATGGGGAGCCATAGCCTACGATAGACGATCAGCTGTACTAGTGGTACGTCGATCATTGACGGGCCAGTGGTATGTGGATAAGATCCTCATTCCTGGCCGAAATTCCAGGTGCGCTGTACCAGCAGGATTAAGCCCGCGCGCACACGGTTTGGGTTGCCCATGACTGCCTACGTCATGTTATAACGAAGTAAATTTCTCCGTCATTTCTGTCCACGCCAGGATTCGAACCCGGATCTCCTCATTCCGGAATAAGTCGCTCTACCACTTGAACTACGCGGACGTTTTATTCTGATTCCTATCTGCCTTTATGTCGTGTGCGTCCTTCTGGCAGGTACGTCACAACTCCTGGTACGTTACAATGTGCAGACAGTTCCATGGTTTTCCCGCTCCCCGGACATGTCCCCTATCAAGCATGTGTGGGACCAGTTGAAAAGACAGCTCCCGCCGTGCCGCACAATCCAGGATTTGGAGCACACCGTCCAACACGTGTTGGCCATTCTGTCGCAGAACAACATCAGGCGTCTGTTCGCCTCCATGCCGGACCGTATTGCAGCATGTATCGCCGCACGAGGTGGTGCGACGCACTATTGAAGACGACCGGACTGCGTGCCACAGATCCCTCTGTTATTGTCCTGCAGCTCTGTTTTTGCCATCACGAGTATCATTCATCTGTATCATTACGTCCACAAAATTTCACTTCAATCCGATGCTTCCTTTTTGGTGCGCAAACTACATTGTCCGTGAGTGTATTAACATATTTCATTAAGACTTCATGTGGGTTTCATATAGCCTTCGAAAATGCCTTCTTAACTCTCAAGTGAATCGTCCGTCCCTAATCTGAGGTTACTAATTCTAGACGAGAGACAGTGCGATCCTGTAAGGCAAACGCACAGCACATGTCGGGATGGAACCCGAGCTCTTACTAATGCCAGCGCCTCAGACGGCCGTGCTACCGGCAAGGCTTGCTTCAATTCAACTGGAATGCATATTCCTGAGAGCAATTCTCGTGGAAGTACCAGTAGATGGTACACAGTAAAAAACATTCTGAAATTCGCAAGCCACTTTCCTCGATTTCTTTCGTGAATTAACAAAGCATATTTGTGGTACAACTTTCCCGTGAAATGACAGAAAAACCTCTAAATTTCAGGGACTTTTCGTACGCTAGAAAAATTCTGAATTTTCAGAAACCTTTCCAGATTTCCTTTCTTATATTAACAGAAACACTCCGGTTCGAGTCCCGCTCCAGCACGATGAAAGTTTTCAAGTTTTCGGATATTATCTGACTTACCATCCTTGTCCCATTTACACCAAAAATCGGATTGTCATCTTCAAAATTTGTATTATATGGCGTAATCCGGTATTTCTTTCATGATATATCTGCTTCTTCGGGCAAACACGGGATAAGATTCTTAACCTCCAGATTCGCTAAACATGAATGCCGGTTGCTTCGACTAGCGAATCCTGTGATGGTTAAATTCAAATTGATCGGAAACTTGAAACTTGGTCGTTCTGGGTGGTGTAGTGGTTAGCATACCCGGGCGCCTTCTGGAAGAGGTAGGTTCAAGTCCCGCTCCAGGACGATGAAAATTTTCAAGTTTTCTGATATTATCTGACGTACCTTCCTTGTCACGTTTACGCCAACAATCGATTGTCATCTTCAAAATTTATATTTCTTTCACTCCGTCCTCACTTATTCCGTATCCATATGACGAAAAATTTCCTGCAATGGCAGAGATTTACAGGAATACTTGGGGGTTTGATTAACTGTTAAATTTAAGTAGTCTGTCGAAGTATTTGATTTTGAAAGTTCTGTAGGGAGATCGGATATTGTGGATAGTATATCGCATGAATTTTGATTACTGTGGCACAGGATATTTCTTCTCCTCTTCCACATTTTGTGCACCAGCTGTTGCATATTGTGTTACTGTAAAAACCAGGGTACTTAATTTATTGTACAGGTGATCGTACGATGTCTATGTATCAGTTTGTGGAGTCCTTAAGACAATAGCTATATTAGCTATCAAGAGTAAATTTTATATTTAGAAGTTTTGTGAAATAATATTATAAAACAGTACATTGCACCTCCTCTTAAAAATAATTGAATATTATTGTAAGTCAAAAAAAGATCTCAACTTCTAAAAGTTGCTTCGAAAGATCTCAACTTCTGTTGCTTCGTAACATCACGATGAAAAATATACATAATTTGGGATAAGACCTCCTACAGAAAAAAAAATTATTACAAACGTATTGAAAATAATTAACTCCAACAGAAATTAAAATGACTAAATCTCTCGCATTAATGTAAAAAAAAAAAAAAAATCCTCATCGCCGAATCAATTTTACCTTGAGCGTGAGTCTGATTTTTGTGACTTTCTGGCTCGGTGGTCAAGACGCGCGGCTTCAACACAAACGGCCTGGGTTCCATTATCGGCGCGAAAGAATTCTCTAGCGTAAGGACTGAAATATGCAGCATGTTGGATTTTGCGAAATTTCTGTCTAAATACGGAAAAAACTTGAAACGGACATTTCTGAAATAAACGGAATTACTGACAACGGAAAATCTGTGAAAATACGGAAGTTGTAAAAAACAGGCACTTTTAAAAACGGAAATTCCGTTGAAAGACGAACACTTACCGGCAACTTTACTGCGCGTTATTTTCAGAATTTTTCCGTTAATTCACACCACTTATTTTTACTGTACAAAGGGTTGCACGGCGATGTTTTTGAGAAAGGAAATGAAGAGTATCGTTACGAAATTAATAATCAAACAAAAATGACATTTTTTTATACATCAACAAGAAGTTTTAGGGGTGATTTTGATCTATTACTGAGCAATATTTAAGTAATGGAAGAGCGCGTGATTTATAAAATATCAAAAGATATTCAGACGAAATGTATTGCCCGGTCGAAAGAGAAATACTTTACATTTTAGCGCACATTTATCTACGCAAAAAAGCAGTGGTTGTAATACAAACTGGGCAAACTATTCAGGCCTGGAACAACGCAACAGTATTCTTTGTTAAAATGTTATCTGCAAAGGAAAGAACAACACTTTGATTCATTTTTTACGCTTTCCAACCGTACTTTGAAGAAGCGTATATGCTCCAGCTTTGTCAGTCCGTCCGTCTGTCTGTCTGTCCGCACGATAACTCGCGTAAAAATGGTTCGATTTCGATTAAATTTTAGTATGTGGTAGGGGACGACCTGGGGACAAACCATTTTGAAAATGGACGAAATCGGGTCAAAGATCAGGACATAAGAGCGGGATCCATTCCATTGCCCTTATGCGTCATAACTTAGGTAAAAATGGTTCGAGTTCAATGAAATTTCAATATGTGGTAGGGGACCACCTGAAGACGAACCCAATTGAAAATGGGCGAAATAGGGTCAAAGATCAGGACATAGGAGCGGGATTCATTTCATCACCTTTATGCGTCATAACTTAGGTAAAAATGCTTCGCTTGCGACAACACTCTATCATGTTGTTCCGAAGATACACTGAACCCTTTCTGTTGAATATCATCGAAATGGGGTCAAAGGTCAGTGCACAGGACTGAGATTTATTCCACAGCCATTATCATCATAACTTGACTAGAAATGCTTCTTTTGCTACAAAACTTTAATATGTTGTTCCGGAGGTATACTGAACCAATTCTGTTTAATATCACCGAAATAAAGGTCAGCGCACAGGAGCGAGATTTATTCCACAGCCATTATCCTCATAGCTTGAGTAATAACTTGAGTACTGATTTCTGGTATGATGGAAAGCGTATCATAATCAATGCATTGCATGATTTTACTAACTTATTATACAGTATAACAGAAACAGTGTAGGTGAAAAAACTAAGTCAAATCTGCCTTAACGGAAAACGACATTAAGGCATGCGTTTTCAATAACTACTCATAAACTACATCCAGAAAAAATGCTTTCTAATAAAGCGACCCAAATCATCGAACGGCAAGTTATTTTGCCGTAATGTCTGAATTGCAATTTTTTAACTCTGTTGGAAGGATTCCTGTTAAAAGCCCAACCTAAAATATACTCACGGACAATGCAATTTGCGCACCAAGACGGAAGCATCGGATTAAACTTAAATTTTATGGACGTAATGATACATATGAATGATACACATGATGGCAAAAAACGGAGCTGAAGGACCATTACAGAGGGATCTGTGGCACGCAGTCCGGTCATCTTCAATAGAACATCGCACCGCCTGATTCGGCGATACATGCTGCAATACGGTCCGGCATGGAGGCGAATAGACGCCTGATGTCGTGTTGCAGCAGACTGGCTCACACGTGTTGAATGGTTTGCTCCAAATCCCGGATAGTGCGGCATGGCGGCAGCCAGCGTATCAACTGGTCCCACACATGAAGTTGACTAAATTAGACATGTCGGAGGAACGGGCAGGCCATGGAAGTGTCTGGACATAACGTAGGCAGTCCTGGTCAACCTGAGCAGTGAGCGGGCTGTCATTATCCTGCTGGTATAGCGCAACTGGAATCCTGGACAGGAATGGAAGCACATGGGACCATGGGATCTCATCCACATACCGCTGGGCCGTCAATGATCCACGTACCACTACTGATCTGATCGGCTATAGTAGGCAATGGCTCCTCAGACCATAATGCATGCAGTCGGGAAGGCGTGGCACTCGATAGCAAGGTTGGGATTGGTGCATTGACCCTCATTGCTAAACACCACACGTCGCCACTCTGTGGCGCTCAACGTCGCCAGACCGTGGCGTTTCACGTCACTCTGGCCTGGCACCACTGCACACAGAGCCAGCGATGTTCCGGTGTTAATGGCAGCACACATAAGAGGCGCTGGGATCGCACATTTGCTTCCACGAGGCTTTTGGAAATGTTTCATGGGCACACAGGAGCCTTTACATCTGCCTGTATAGTAGTACCGTGTGATCCGTTCGCTCGTGGCCAACGATCCGTCGATCATCTCAAACGGTGGTCCTCCTTGTCTGTCAGGAGCCGCTCCGCCTGTAGCAGTGCCGTCACGTGTCCACTGTTCCCAACACAGTCGGACGTTATGTCATTCTGGTCACTCTGTACTCTTGTTTGCATCGGCCTATGCTTTTCGCTTACATGGGACATCAACTACACGCCAGTTTATAAGGCTGCCATGTCGTGCTTGCAGTGCCATCACAAGGTGTGCGGTCATGCGCACTCGCACCAAACGTATATCATTTGCCTACCAGTTTGCACTCTACCTATTTGCAAAGTTTCGCGGTTGTAACACGTTTTCTTCTAGGTGCACAAATTTCATTGTCCGTGAGTGTAGATGACGTAAAAATTGGTGTGAGCTCTAGTTCGCAACATTTCAAAAAAACAAGGAGGTATGACATATGGGCTAATATTTTCTTGGAATACTGATGGTAAAGCACAGCCATAGCCGGAGGTATGAAAGCTTAAGAAAAGTGGAGTGGAAGAAATTAGGCTTTTTTTTTTGTTTTTTTTGTTTGGAGGTTTAAAAAAACATTCCGAGCAACTCAATGGGCTATAAGCAGTCGCCCGTCACTAATTTAAGGCCATTTGTTCCAAAGAACGGAGAGAGCCAGTGCCGTAACACAAGCACAACATCCATGCCTCACCGAGATTCGAAGCCAAACCCTTCTCAGATGAATGGTCATAAGGCAGCAATCAGACCACTGCGCCACCGGGGCAGCTTTTACACATTTGTACAGTTCAACAAAAAGTAAGAAAAGTCATTACATTTGTATTAGAATCGCAGTTAACATCTTTTCCTAAAGACGTCTACTAGGGGAAAAATTGTCGATAAAATATAATGAAAGAGCACCATTTTGGCATAAAACCACTGCTCAAAAATTACTTCTTTAAAACTGAAGATCGGTATTTTTGCTGCACTTCGCTTCGTATATTCAAATATAATAGACTTGCATAAGCATTTTATTTAAATCATAAATTGATTTGATACTTGAAATATGGATCTACAGAGGAAGGTCCCACATTTGTATAACGATTTCCAGCAATATAATTAATGCTTATAGTAAAATTATTTATTATTTAAATGTTCTATCTGGTAGCCTTTTCTCTGGGCTATGAACCTACATATGGATCTCCAAGATAACAGCAGCGATGTATACCATACAATGCAAGTTATAGATAGGTTAAAAGTAGCGATAGGTACAGTGCAAGATTTATATGAGTTAACAAACGCCAGAAAACAATGGTGAATAAAGAAACTAAAGGATATCTGGCGTCTTCAACAATTCAGTCAAATGTGCGATAATGACTTATCTGACGAGAAAGCATTGCCGATGTCCAGTTCAGACCCCAGTAGAAAACTTGTACGTAAATTCAAGAACCCAGAGATTCATTTTGGCCAAACATATGAACATGGAGAAAAAATAGAAAACGAATTTATTCAGATCCTCAGAAAGGGCTTTTGGGAAATCAGCGTTAGTAAACTTCCCAATCATTGGAGTGTCTTAGGGTTCACACATAACAGAAATATCAAAATAACAGTGACTTACACTCAATTCTTCGAGCAATCTTTTAAGTCGTTTTAAAGTTGCCCACCATAGAAGTCGTAAGATGAACACCAAATAAATTTCGCCGCCCCGGTGACGCAGTGGTCTAAGCGATGGCCTCTGATCATTCGTCCGAACGGGGTCCGGGTTCGAATCCCAGTGAGGCATGGATGTTGTGCTTGTCTTACGGCACTGGCTCTCTCCCTTCCCTGAAACCAGTGACCCTAAATTAGGGACGGGCGACTGCTTATAGCCCATTGAGTTGCTCACGGTAGTCGTTAAACCTCCAATAAAAAAAAAAAAAATTCAAGTGAACATCAAAACTATTACTTGCAGATAAGTCATCCATAAAGGTTCAACAATTGTAGAACAGTTGAAGAACGCTTACCAAATTGCGTATTCTACAATTCCAAAAGCGATTCACACACTAATTACCATTAGTGTGTGAATCGCTTATTGGAGCAACCATTTAGTCGAGGAGTATATCAGACTGATCTATAACCTAAACCAATCTCGTATTGTCATCTGCGCACTATACTTTTATTCAAGCCATGTTGACTTGACTGACTGCCAGTATAGATCTAAGGAATAAACTCCTGGGGGTTCTTCAGACATGACGTTCAGTGTAGAAAGTATAATCTGAGAAGTAACACAAATTTTCATCAGAAAAAGAAAAAAAAAGGCGGAAGGTTAGAAACGGAGTGTGGTCGCAACATAACATTCATTACAGAGCTGCGGTTGGGCTGTGAATATCTACGCATTATTTTCATTTACGGTTCAATAACCCTTCGTCTGCCTAAGACTTAGAAGAGTCACATGTACCTAATTTAAGGCCACTGGTTTCAGGAAAAGGGGATAGAGAGTCACTTCCGCAGCAGAAATGCAAAGCCGATAGCTTTGCAGCTGAGCTCTGACGATTAGCCGAGATGGCGGTTCAAAAATTGTGAGCCTCACCAGGAGAATGGTGAATAAAAATATCCATTCCCTCTTCTTGTCTAATAAAGTCATTCAAGTCTTGATTAGAGCTATTAACACATTTAGAAACGAATTTTGTTTATCACGGGCCCAACGAGAAGTCAGAGTAAAACGTGAAACTGAAGAAGATCGAGCGATCATTCAATATTTACATTAAAAAGTTTTTTCACCTAAAATTTCATTAAAACAATGGCTAACACATCAGAAAGACTCTTCTGCTGTGTAATTCAGAGTTAAGAGGTAGACAACGGATATTAAACATGATTGAAAGAAACGTAAACATTGCCGAAAAGCTGAAGGCCTGCATCAGTGACAGACATTAAAAATGCCGAAAAATTCTATGGTGCATTGGCGGAAGCCAAAATTGAGTAGAGGATAAGTTTTATGTTGCAAATATAATAACCATAGTTTCTCAAGTTTGTATTCCAAAACTTTGACTCATGTTCGGAAATGAAATGTAAGATTTACAGGGAACATCTGAAACCAATTCATTTACTTTGTGCAGAGATTCAGACCTGCAGACGATACTTGGGTACAGCACTTCACTCTTGAGTTGAAGGAAGGAATCCAAATATTGGACTCCTTAATCTTCGCTAAATTACAATAAGAAAAATTGAGAAAGTACCCTGGTACTCTTTGTGGATAATTTATGCTATGCATCTTTCGCATTCCTAGGTTTTTATGAGTGTGAAATAAAATGAGTGATTCGAAAGCTATTTTTTTCACGTACAACGCATTGCACTTATGTGCGTCACTTTCTAATACACCAAGCCACAGTCCGGTATATACTAAGTAGATTTAAATAATTACAACAAACATTACAGTTTACCAATTCCTGACATTAAGCGGCAGGTCGATTAATGGATGTTACTGCGTAAACCCAAACGTGAGTCATAAAAGTAAGTATTTACTTAGCTATGGCGGCGGCAATTGAAAGTATTTCGATCGCTTATAGTTTTTTAAAACCAATATTTATTTTTATTAATACATATCATTCAGATTTAGACGAACGTAAGGAACTACCCTGACACCGATGAAATGTGAGGTAGCTACGAAAATCCATCAGCGCATGCGCAATATAAAATCGAACCTCGAGATCGAAAGAAAATGTACATAGACAACGGCATCGTTCTTTCCACGTTGTTCTTTAATTAACCCACAGCAACCGAAAAGTTGTATTTCGACACCGGTGGGATCGAACTCCAGATCTCTCGATAACTAGTCGAGTGCGTTCGCCATACTCTACGGTGCCAACAATCCACGGCGCTATGTGTGTTTTTCTGTCACTGAGACGTCTCCATCTAGTGGGGCTTAACGGCACCACCAGATGAAGACGTCCAGTTGCGTGGATTGTTGGCACCGTAGCGTAAACAATCCAACAATCCACGCAAAAAATGTTGATTGGTGGCACCGTAGCTTAAGGCGAACGCACTCGGCTAGTTATTGAGAGGTATGGGTTTCGATCCCAGCGGTGTCCAAATACAATTTTTTGGTTGCTGTGTATTAATTAAGTAAAAACGTGGAAAGAGCGATGGCTTTATCAATTTACATTGTCTCCACGCATTTAGAAGATTTTCCCCATCGAAAGAACAGCTGAATAGAAAGTGCGTTAGTGAGAGGACTGTTGGTCTACAACAAGGTTGGGGAACCTGCAGCCTTCTAGGCGATTAAGTACGGCCTTTTGAGTGAATCCAAATTTTGCAGAACAAATCCTTTTATTTCAATAAATATGTTTTTTTTGTCTCTTATTTTTATTTTAATCTCAAACTGACCGTATTTAAAATACCAAAGAGTAAAAGTAAATTCAACGAAATAATATTTCCCCACTGACCGGCACAATCAAAACATTGTTAAGTCATAAGGGCTACTTTGACACCTGCTACGCTCATGATTTCGTTCTGTGGCTCTTAAAGAACTACAGATGGAATTGATTGATTTCTTACGAGATAACATTTTTAAAGTCCTTATCTGACGTTAAGAAAGATCCAATTGAAATATGGAAAAATACAATAGAATATGTACGAAAAATGCTTTCTGGTTTTTCAACCACTTATGTATACATTCTCCTACCTAACCCAAATGAAGACGCCCTTAAGGTCACAAATGACGGATACCCATCTAGAGTACCAGCTAAAAGTGCGGTCCTCCATGCCGCAACCAAATATTCGAATGCTTTCCAACAAAAAGCAGTCACAACAAAGTCATTAAAAGGTTTGCCAACAGGAAATGGTAACACTATACTAGTGATCCGATTTATTGGCATAGGAAATCGAAACATACGCGTTTCCAAGTTTTTGCACATCAACCAGATGGCTTTTTCAAGGAAGGTAGACAATAACTGCAAACTGAATAATAGAACAATTTAACAATTTGAACGCGGGAACTTGACAATAAATAAATGCGACGTTATATTCATTTAAAGATACGAGGCATAACGTTGGTTGTGCGCGCGGTATCCTGGCAGGGAAAAGGCGTTACTTGAAGAATTGGTTCCAAATTCGTGGCAACTCGAGTGAGACGCTATCATTGCAAGTATCGCTGTTGGTAATGATCTCCAAGGTTTCCCGAATGGCTGTACATTTAGGGATAGAGTAGGTGGCTAATTTCATTATATCATCCCACATAGGAATAGCGGACTTGAATTTGACTTCTCTGGATAGTACCGTGGCTACTTTACCGTATTTTGTCTCACTCGAGTTGCCACGAATTTGGAGCCAGTTCTTCAAGTACCGCCTTCTCCTTACCAGGATACCGCGCGCACAACCAACGTGATGCCCCCAATTTTTAAATTAATATAACGTCGTTTTTATTTATTTGTCAAGTCAAGTCACCGCGATCAAATTGTTGAAGCGTTCTATTGTTCAGTTTGCTGTCTACCTTCCTTGAAAAAGCCATCTGATTGATGTGCTAAAGCTTGGAAACGCTTTTGTGTCTATTTCCTGGGCCAAAAAATCGGATCATTACTGTAGCGTTACTGTTTCCTACATAATTCGTGTACCGTCCCTCGTTATCAGTTTAGGTTTGTTAACTTTAGAATTAACAATTTTCTTTTTCATTTTTTGAAGATAGTGCATAGTAAGACTTTTACAAAATGATGTAGATAAGTATATCTAATTGAAGTTTCTTGAATACGGCCTTGTTAGAATACAGGCAGCTTAATGCTGCCTTCTTAGAATACAGATCAGATTAATGCTGCCTTGTTAGAATACAAGCAGCTTAATGCGGCCTTGTTAGAATACAGGCAGCTTAATGCGGCCTTCTTAGAACACAGGCAGCTTAATGCGGCCTTCTTAGAATACAGGTAGCTTAATGCGGCCTTCTTAGAATACAAGTAGCTTAATGCGGCTTTGTTAGAATACAGGCAGCTTAATGCGGCCTTCTAACATGAAAACGTTCCCCACCTCTAGTCTAGGATATCAGTTCTATAGGTACACCCCATCGTGTTATGTATCATTTTAGACCCCTCATCAATGGGTCGAGAGGAAGACAAATTTGTCTACGAAACACAGTTTTCAAAACATCAAAAACTCATTTTTGTAATGGCTTTTATTGCATTTATCATCAGGTTCTTGTAATTTACACAGCTTGTAATGAGTTATTGTTAAGTTTATATAAAACGTGATAAAATATTGTTTGGTGATAGTTCAGTAAAATGTATCGTTGAGTAACAATTAAATTAACTGATGTTGCGTCACTTACTGGAACAGCATTCGAAATTCAGGTTTCGACAATGGTTTTGTCTACTTTCGTTACCCAATTTTTCGTTTCATTGAAACTTTTTTCTTGGAATTTATCTTACTATTGTCAGAAAAGATGCATGGCCTCAAAATCGAAGAGCGCAGTCTTTCTTTTCAGTTGTCAAATTAATAGAATTTGGCTATTAAATTCGTAGAGGGGAAATGTTGACAGACCGTCTGGAGCAGGAAAAGAGGGCTAACGGCAAATAGCATTCACGATTTACGAAGTAATTACGCGAAAAAATCGCGTGAAACTTCGGAAAGGTGTCAGTCTCTACTTTGACAATTCACTGACTTGCAAGTGGGACATATATCGACTACGGATTTAGACTTTCGGGACATCAACTTCACAAACCTAATTCAGCGTTTTTTGACTATCATATGCATTTAAACCAGCGCAGTTGTTCCAGTCGTTATGCGCTGTGTGCGGGACGCGGACGCTTCTGACGAGTGTTCGAATCACAGTCACGCCGGCCATATAGTATGCGGTTTTTCCGGGGTTTTCCGCAGACCCCCTGAAGCTGGAGACGCGAATGTGTAGATGGTTCACTGTGAAGTCGGCCGCAGATGCACTTCGTTCCTTTTCCGTATGCAGCAGAGAAATGGCAAGCCGGCTGCGTTAATTTGCCAGTAACCCTCAAGGGTGCAGAGTCGCCTTTGCGGGACTTAACCCGCCATGGGCGCACAAGATAGATGGATCGATGGATGCTTCTTAAGTTGAAAAACATTTATATATTTACCTGTGATTACGTCAGGAATCTCCTGGTGAATTTACAAGAATTGACTAAGCCTTTCTTCAAGACTGTGACAAAAATTTGCAGACTTCTCGAAACTGCTTTCCGATGGTTACTAAGCAGAAAAATAACTTAAATATACCCCCGGGTTCCTTCGATTGAAAGGCTGCAAACATTTTAGTCAGCCTTTTTAAGAGTTGATAAAGGATTTCATTCTGCATCCAGTTAAGACACCATGAGAATGTAAACGGATTGTTGAAAATACCGTCTGAAATCGATTTCCTGGGATGTTTTGTAGTTCTAACAAAGCAAAATTATCTAGAAAAAGAAGACAACGTATAATTATACAAATAAGAGATACGTACAAGGTACTTTTTAAACTTATTCTCCCATCTGTTTCGCTTTCAGCTCATACTATATCTGTCTTCCGCACATGTGAGACACCCTGTGTTTCGTTTACCTGATTAAAATAAACCTACCAAGTTCCTGTCCACTCGAATGTCACCCGTAACCAGGGAGGAACCCTACTAAACCAACTTGAATCAATGAATGTGAGGACACTATCCGCTTTTCATAGCCAATAAAAAAGACGTTTTACATATGTTCAGCACGCAAGTTCTTAAACGAGAAACTTGTGTTGATGTTCTACGGGATATTTCAAGCAACAAATCTCGCAAACGTCTACTGCGTTCTCCATTTTTATGGTTAGTACTCGATATCCCGCTGGGTGAAAAATCACTTACGCAAGCACAACTTGTTAACTACGATGGACATTAAACGCAAGGGCGATTCGTCAAAGTACGGTCTCACCACCATCATCTGCGCCCCGGTCTCTGTCAGAGGCACAAGTTGACTACTGTTTTAATGAAACACCCGTGATGAATCGGGTAGGCGTTCGTAAATGACAACATACCATCAGCAGCCCCCATTACCACCAACTGAGCCATGTTGCACCTTGAACAGTATTGTGGGCGGAACCGTCACTTAGGACTCGCAATCAGTTAGCGCCATGTGGCTTCCTGTCAGTTTCATAAAAGGGGTGTGTCCCCTTATTTGGGCAGATATTGGCCTGGCCAGTCTGAAGAGAAAGAGAGGGATGGATGCTTCACTCGTAGTCTTGAAGAAACAGAGAAGCGCTTATTCTCAGAAAAATTTCCAACCAAGGTTATTATTTGATTGTCATTTAATATTCCGCCGCCATAGCTAAATAATTTAAAAGACCACACACACAATACAATGAACATAATTATAGTAATCCCGAGGATGAAAGATAGCCGGCTCATTTTCATAAAGTATAGGCTGGTATTTCAATGAAAAAGAAACTAATGTTTTATCATAGTGCATGGAATAAACAGTACATGTGATTACATAGAACCAAATAAGTTCAGAGACGCAAAATCACTTCGCGTGTGATAAAAAAAGAAAATGCTTCAGCTTTTGGGAGTGTTCTTATTTCATCGGTGGTAAAATTGCCTGAGGACCTTTTTGGTTGAGAGATTTCAGAACAGATTGCCTAGTTTATTATCCTACCTGTGATTCCCCACCGTTTGTTCTTAATTCTACTCAAATTCAGCTAAATGATTTAGAACTTTCGCTGTGCTATGATGGCCACACGTGACAGCGTGATCAGAAATGGTAGCTAATATTCCGAGACGAATCTGCCGTTATGTCCGGAATGCGACGTAGACGATGTGTTTGTCCCGAGGCTCTTATTTTATCAATTTCCTGGCACCAGGCACTCTTAATTAACTATGGATTGCTCCTTATGGTTTTTGATGCTGATGGTGGATCTTTAAGCCCAAAACAAAAAATAAAAAAATCCACAAGTACACGAGTCAAGAGTTTAGTTGGAAAAGAATGCGTCATAGGCAACCTCACAGCCAGCGAAAATCTCAGAGCAGTAAAATGCTGTAAACTTAATATCAAGAAATGTGCTTGCAAATTAGCCAAGTTCTTGAAAAATTTTAATTTGAAGAAAAAATTGTGACGTACTGGGGAGGTAAAGAACGTGTCAAGACGACAAATCTGCAGCGATATATTCCTTCCGTGTAGCTTAGTTGGGAGAACAATTTACTTAATATCAAGAAATGTGCTTGCAAATTAGCCAAGTTCTTGAAAAATTTTAATTTGAAGAAAAAATTGTGACGTACTGGGGAGGTAAAGAACGTGTCAAGACGACAAATCTGCAGCGATATATTCCTTCCGTGTAGCTTAGTTGGGAGAACAATTTACTCCGGGGTGAGGGGCGCCAGTTCGATCGCTATCACGGCACATTGTGTTTACACAAAATAAGAAATAAAAAGCAGACACTCAGATAAAAGAAACTGTCGTTTCTGGGTGGTGTAGTGATTACAATAATCGGGCGCAAACCGGGAGACGCGGATTTGATATCCGCTCCAGGGCGTCAATATTTTAAGTTTTCGGATATTATCTGACTTACCATTCATGTCATATTTACACCAAGAAACGTATTAACAACTTTAAAATTTGTATTATACAATGGTGTAATCTCGTATTTCATTCATTGCTCCGCCGTGCAATCACGGGAATGAATTCTAATCCTCCAGATTCGCGATATATGACTGCCGGTTGCTTCCACTAGCGAATCCTGTAATGATTGTGTTCAAATTAATCGGAAACTTGAGAATTAGTTGTTCTGGGTGGTGTAGTGATTAGGATACTGAGGCGAAAACCGGGAAACGTGGGTTCGATTCCCGCTCCAGAACGACGGAATTTTCAAGTTTTCGGATATTGTCTGACTTACAATTCATGTCATATTTACACCACTAAACGGATTCACAACCTCAGTATTTGTATTGAAAATGTCTATATTAACTGTCTATATTGATAAAAGAGAATAACTGTGTATGTGTGGCATTCATTACTAATCAAGATATCGTGATGGACACTTCAAGATTTGGCTTACTGCTTTCCATTGTTTTCTGAGTTGAAGCGGCAATTTTAAAGTCGAGATTATGCCGTTCTGGTGACGCAGGCTTCTAACATTTCATCCGAGGTGTCTAGGTTCGAATCCCATCAGAACCTAGGACAGTGTGTTTTTCTCAGGGCACTGACTCTTTTCCCTTCCCTGGAGCCAGTGGTGCTAAATAAGGGACGGGAGATCACTTACAGCTCATTGCTGTGTTGCTCATGGTGGTCGTTAAACCCCAATTGAAAATAATGTAAATTAAACAAGTTAGTAAAATCATGCAATGCATTGATTATGATACGCTTTCCAACATACCAGAAATTATTACTCAAGTTGTGAGGATAATGGCTGTGGAATAAATCTCGCTCCTGTGTCCTAACCTTTGACCCCATTTCGATGATATTCAACAGAACCGGTGCAGAATAACATACTAAAATAACATATTAAAGAATAACATACTAAAGTTTTGTCGCAATAGAAGCAGTTTAACGCAAGTTATGAGAATAATGGCTGCGGAATAAATCTTGCTTTTGTGCAATGATCTTTGACCCCATTTCGTTGATATTCAACAGAACCGGTTCACTATACCTCCGGAACAACATGATAACGTTTTGTCGCAATCGAAACATTTTTAGGTAAGTTATGATGCACAAGGGCAATGGAATGGCTCCCACTCCAGTGTCCTGACCTTTGACCCCATTTCGCCCATTTTCAATGGGGTTCATCCCCAGGCGGTTCCTTACCAAATACTAAAATTTAATCGAAATCGAACCATTTTTACGCAAGTTATGACGCATAAGGGCAATGGAATAAATCCCGCTCTTATGCCCTGCCTGACCTTTGACACCATTTCGCCAATTTTCAATAGGGTTCGTGCCCAGGTGGTTCCCTACCACATACTAAAATTTCATCGAAATCGAACCATTTTTACGCAAGTTATGATGCATAAAGGCTATGGAATGGATCCCGCTCCTATGTCCTGACCTTTGACCCCATTCCGGTCATTTTGAATAGGGTTTGTCCCCAGGCGGTCTCCTACCACATAGTAAACTTTCATCGAAATTGAACCATATTTACGCAAGTTATGACGCATAAGGGTAATGAAATGATCCGGCTCCTACGTCGTGACCTTTGGCCCCATTTGTCCCATTTTCAATAGGGTTCGTCCCCGTGTGGTCCCCTACCACATACTAAAATTTCCTCGAATTCGACCCATTTTTACGCCAGTTATAGTGCGGACAGACGGACGGACAAAGCTGGAGCATATACGCTTCTTCAACCTACGGTTGGAAAGCGTAAAAAAAGAGCGGCTGGGTAGGTAGAAGCAAAATATTTACCATGCTATGACAGCATGGTCGTTGGCGCCCTCATAAAGATTTCTGACTCCTCATGAGAAGCATAAGATCTTCCCTTATTTGGGCGTTGTTTGTGGGCGCGATATTTGCTGTTCGCGAATGCACATCACTCTCTCGATTCGATCTGTGTTTTGCTAAGTTTTAGAATTTAGTATATTACACTGGTGTCCAATATTAACGTGACAAACACAAAATCACGACTAACGCAAGATTTACACGACAGATTTAAGGAGCAGTTGGTACAGACACATATACACTATATTGACAAAAGTCATCGGACACCTAGAAGAGAAACACAACATAGTATTTATTGACATACATTAGTACGGTGTCGTTCCACCTTTGGTCTTAATGCATGCACTGACCATTCGAGATATGCTGTCGTCAAGGTTTTGGAACGCAGCGATAGGTATGCACTTCCATTCAGTACATAATGCTACAGCTAACTGTTGCTTAGTAGTAGGCCTTGGTTCGAAACTTCTTATGTGGTGTTCTAATTCATCCTATAGGTGCTCTCTGGGATTAAGATCAGGGCTCTGTGTTGGCCAGTCCACACACGATACGGAATTATCGTCAAACCACACCATAACAGTCCTTGCTTTATGGCTCGGTGCATTATCCTGCTGGTACCAATAACAGCTCTGCGACAGCCACTTCAACAGCTCTGCGACAGCCACTGTACGATGTGTGACGTACCTGCCAGCAGGACGCACATGACATAAAGGCAGATAGGAATCAGAATACATGTCTGCGTAGCTCAGTTGGTAGAGCGACTTGTTCCGGAATGAGCGTACTCGGGTTCGAATCCCGGCGTAGACCGAAAATGACGGAGAAATATACTTCGTTATAATGATATGGATGTGACGTACCTGCCAGCAGGACGCACATGACATAAAGGCAGATAGGAATCAGAATACATGTCTGCGTAGCTCAGTTGGTAGAGCGACTTGTTCCGGAATGAGCGTACTCGGGTTCGAATCCCGGCGTAGACCGAAAATGACGGAGAAATTTACTTCGTTATAATGGCGCCCGAACTACCCGGATGAACCGACCGTTCAAAATCTCGCATTGGTGTGATGTTATTTCCACACCGCGAGATAGGAAAAATCAGAGAATCCCTTCTCCAGTGCTTCGAAAAATAAATGTGTGTGACGTTGCATTCCACACACCAGTTTGACTGGGAGTTCTCATGTGCACGTTCTACAGTGGTTGTCTGCCTGCAACGATTCATGGTCACGGCTGATCCATGGGCCATGCCCCCGGCCCTCTTTCGGGGGGGGAGATGTGACGTACCTGCCAGCAGGACGCACATGACATAAAGGCAGATAGGAATCAGAATACATGTCTGCGTAGCTCAGTTGGTAGAGCGACTTGTTCCGGAATAAGCGTACTCGGGTTCGAATCCCGGCGTAGACCGAAAATGACGGAGAAATATACTTCGTTATAGATGAGCTGTAGCGTTGTCGTCCATGAAGAGGAACTCAGGACGCACAGCACCTCTAAACAGACGCACGTGAGGCAGGAGAACCTCAGTACAATAGCGGACACCAGTGACCGAACCTCCTTGGAAGATGTGGAGGTCAGTACGGCTACCAAGCATGATACTGCCCCAAACGAGAACTCCGCCACCTCCAAACCGGTCCCTTTCGATGATGTTGTAAGTGTGATTGCGTGTTCTCTGCTCTCTCTAGATGTGTATACGTCCAGAATCGCTCGTCAGACTAAATCGGCTCTCATCCGTAAAGAGAACTCGACCCCATCGATGATGTGTCCAGTTCCTGTGTTCCTGGTAATACAGAAACCACCGTCTCCGATGAGCAGGCGTTAATGGCCCACACCGTACTGGTCGTCGTGCAAATAGACCACCTTTGTGCAGCCTCTTGGCCATGGTAAAACGCGATAACGGACGTCCAGTTGTCTGTTGCATGTGCCTTGCAATTTCTCCCGCTGTCTGGCGTCTCTCTCTTTTCGCGTGTAGGACAATATACCGGTCGTCCGCCGTCGTGGTTGCTTGTGGACGACCACTGCTAAACTCTCGGACAGCTGTTCCTGTCGTTTGAAATGCTCTCCAAGCTCGTGTAACGATGCTGTGAGTGATCCCGAACTCTTAGGCCACACTAGTCACACTTCGACCTTCTTCCAACTTCCCAATGACGCGACCTCGGGTAAATTCATTCAGATGTCGTCTACTGGATTGGTTGTTGGTCATATCACACGGTGGCAGCACCTCGACGTCGTTCAAATCGATGTACACCGTGCAATAGCTTTCACCGAATTGCTGAGCGTACATCGCCCGTGTGCTTTATACCCCTCCGACACTCCTCCCCCACGTCATGCTGCATATATGCGCATGCCCTACCGTGCCCTAGTCTATCTCCTGAGTGGTCTTTCGGTCTGTTATGCAAATTTTTCCTCTTCGTCCTTAATTTTTGCACACCAGTGTATGATGTGCAGAGTACTGCAGTAAACTGTTGTTGATGAATGTAAACACCTCGAACCTAAGTTGATAGAGGTTCAGTATAGTAACTGATGCGGATGTGATCGCCTTTGATTAATTTCAAGTACCGTATAGCATGCGCATGCTTTTCTTGGAGCACCAATAAAGACTATTTACGTGAGTAATTGAAGTCTTCTCTCTTGTGGTCGTTGAGTCGCCTAATTTAGCTCAGTGTATAAAGTTTTTTGTGTGCTAGCTATCCAGTGCTTAAGATTTCGCAGTTACAGTGCTACGAATTCAGCAGACTGATAGTACGATAGATAATGCTTTAAATAGTGAAGTAGAAACGATTAAACGAAAAACATTATAGGCTCTATCGAAACGTCCCCAGCATATATGTCGTATTTTAGAAGGTTTTAATTGTAAACTACCAAAGTGAAAAAAAAACAACAAAAGAAGTCATCCGCGCACTGTAAAACCGGGTTCTTTTCTAACCTTTGCAGCCTATATTGAGACATTGGGTTTTCCTATCAGAGCAGAAGTAGACTATCCAAAAGGAAACTGGTAGAAAAACAATAGAGGGAATGAGCTGAGGAGCTGGATTATTCCATTTCACTTGCAGTAGGTGTTTCGTGGTAGTCTTTAGTTTGTGCTGAATGGTTTCATTGCGATGCTTGTGCGAATCAAACTAATCAAAATTTTCAAATCCACGCCATAAGTGCAGTTAGCAACCGTTGACGTATGGAAGGATATAGGGATAATAATTTTACTTCAAAAGTAGAGCTAAAAATTGTAGACAATCCTGCTGTCAAGATTATCTGTTATTTCTGTTATTTCCTATTCTCTACAGCACTGCAGGATGCCTTCATGATTTTTATTCGATATCTATGCAAAGGCTTTAGTACAAATTTGAATGCTATGAACAAATGTTTATTTTTATGGTGAATAAAAAATTAATATAAAGTTTGCGTTCTTCATTTCTTCCACCAAAGCTAAAAATTCTGGAGTATAATCGGACAACGCCAATCTCAAGCAATCTTCTATGTGCCGATTCGCAAATTTAAAAAAACGTTTATTTTTTGTTTGTTGTAAGTAAGAAAATGCTGATTTGCATAAATAGGTTGACCCGTACAGGAATGCAAATGTTCACTACATTTTCTCACACTGGGGTACTTTTCTTTAAAAACAAAATTCTAGAAATTATCTTCCGAAGATCTAGCTTTCAGAAATATGTCACACTACTTTGTTATTATTTCATTTTCCAGTGAAATTTTGTCCAGCTGAAACAGCTCTGTAAATTTACTTGTGATCGGTTGTGAGTCAGTGTCCTCCTTGAATGGGTATATGGCAAATTGAATAAGATCGTCCATTTTTGTAAACTCACTGAATCGGATTCCGATGTTGTCAAGAGCAGTTTGGATTTCGGTTACATATTTTCCTGAATTGAGTACATACGTGTAATTATTTGTAAAGGATCCTTGATGTTTTTTAAATCAACCAAAACGTTTATTTTCGAGATCCTTCATCATAGCCAGTGCTTGGTTCTTGAAAAAAGAAACACTGCTTATCGTATCGCAGACTGTTTAATATTTTCTTTGTAATTCCAGGTTCAATAAACTACGTTTTCCCGTAAAATCTGCCATGGATGACAGATCACATAGCCAGTTGATGATAATAGCATCCCTCTCTTCAAGAAAACATAATATCATCCAATAAGTCACGAAATTTGCAAAATATTGTTTCGGATTAGCCACCTGACGTCCGTGTGCAAATTCAAATCTGGCTGTATATCATCCAGTTTCATTTTAAAAAGACGCGTTTGAAGAGATTTACTTCTGATAAAGTTGACGATTCTAAAAGCAGTATTCATGACGCATTTTGTATTAAGCCTCTTGCTGGCTAAAACTTGTCGATGGATGATACAACGATAGCTTAAGAAATCTGGGAAATCTTCATTTTTCTGACACAAGGCTATGAATCCATTGGATTTACCCGTCATCACTGCTGCTCCGTCGGTGATTATTGACACGAGCTTGAAGAAAGGCAACTTAACCTTTTTAATATATTCCTTGAATCCTTTGAAAATATCGAGACCTCGAGGTTTTCCTTTCAATGAAATCATGCCCAACAATTCTTCTTTAGCAGGAAAGTCTGGGAAAACAATTCTGCTAGAAATCAGCAGTTGAGCAGTGTCATCGACACCGTTGATTCATCCAGTTTCAGGGAAAATGAAACACCTAGATAAATATCTTTTAGCAGTTGCCCATTTACATTTTGGCTTTACTTTTCAATACGTCTCACGACTGTATTCCGAAATAATTGCAGATCGTGAAGGGTTGTTTTTATTTCACATTTATTCTTCAAATTTGCAAACAGAGAATCTGCTATGTCCACAAACATCTTTGATAAATTCGGCATCAGAAAAAAGTTTACATGTTGTTGTTATTTCATGGCTTACTTGAAAGCAGGCAATGCTTGTAGTCTTCGATTGATCGTTTGGTTTTGAGAACATGTTTCGCTGCGCAGTCAGTCCAGATTTAAGTTCCTGTAAATTTTTCTTTCTTATTGCACTGTTGAGTGGAAATCGGATTGATATTTACCATGCAATGCGTTGAAGTGCCGCTCAAAATTCGCGTTTTTCGGTAACGCCACGGAACTACTGCAAATTAAGCAGCAACACTTGTATTTAACCATAGCGAAAAAGTAGTCCAGTTCCCATTCTTGAAGAAAATAATACGTTTTCGGTCTTTCGGGGGACTCATTTTCACCAAAACAATAATATTAACAAAATAGTTCAAAGAAGAAAACCAAACTCCGATTCGAACGATAACCAATAAACATCACGCACTTAACCTGCACGCCAAGCTCCCCCCCCCAAAGCTGACTTACCTCCCATGACGCTATTTCCTGCGTCTAACTCTGCGGTCAATGCTATCATTACGTAGGAAAGCAGAGCCGCGACAGATTGCTATCGGGAGAGGGGAGGCTACGTGACCTTGATACCTGGTGGATGCAGTCGCAAATCAGCAGTTCAAAGGGCGCATATATGGCCGCTATTTTGTCTGAATGCTCTATTATCGATTTTTGTAGTAACTTAAAAAAATTAAAAGTCTTTCCACAAAATGTTAGCGATCGATCATAAATGATTCGGCGGTCAACCGGTAGATCGCGATCAACGTGTTGGCCGTCCCTGCCCTATGGGATTGAGGTCGGCCAATTTCGCCTGCCAAGGGAAAACGCAGACATCACTGTCGTGTTCCTGGAACCAGTCACGAAGTCTTTTAGCGACGCGGCATGGCGCATTGCCTTGTTGGTAGACACCACCACCACCACCAGGGTAAATGTCCAACATGAAAGGATGCATGTGGTCAGCGAGGATAGACAGGTCGCCATTGGCGTTCAGGGATCCATCCAGTGGTACCAGCGGTCCCAGGTCATACCAGAAAAACATCCCCCAGACATTCACACTTCCACCGCCGGTATGTGCTTGACCGAAAAGGGTGTCCGGGTGTGGATTCTTGTGTGTCTGGCGCCGTATTCGCCAACGCCTGTCACTTCTGATAAGTAGAAACCTCGATTCTTCAGAGAAGGCAACCTTTCCCAGTCTTCCACTGTCCAATGATGGTAGTTCCATTCGAACTGCAGGCGTCGTTGCCGATGGACCTGGGTTAAAATGGGCGCCTTGACGCAGCGTCGACTCCGGAAACCTATGTGTAACAAGTTTCACTCTACTGTTATCAGGGACACGTACCTGGGTGTCCCAGTTTTCAGTTGCGTGGTCAATTGCTGCACTGTTGCATTTCGATTATTGTCCTTTACCGTTCGACGGAGGCGACGTTTTCCTCTGGGGTCGATGATATTTTGGCTTCGCAGTTATGACGTAGGGAGGTACTTCAGCAGTTGTAAGGGCGCAAACATGGCAGCTCATGGTCTCTCCAAAAATTGACAGCTGGTGTGCCAGCTGTCCATTTTTGGTACACCCTTTCTAGAGCACCTCGTGAACAGCCCACGATATCTGCTGTTTCTGAGATGCTTCCACCCTTGGCGCGCTAGCAGATGATAATTCCTTTTTGAACGTCGGTCAAATCACTACCTCTGCCTATTGTGCGCACGTAACGCACTATGGCTCATCTGTCCTGGCCGGCCGCATATATCTCCGTGTGGTCGATTTGTCACGTGCACTCTTTGACGCGTCTGGGCTGGTACACTGTGATTCTGGGGGTAATCACATTATTATGATACGACTGTGGGTACTGATAGGTTTTACACGGCAAATATGCAACGAAAGGTAAATACCAAAGATGTTTTGAAAATTTACTCTGATATCAAATATGCAAAACAGAAAATGACATGTCCATTAACATATATTTTAGAAACACTTAAGTGTTTATTTAAAATTGAGTAATTCTACAGACATTCAAACAGAGATTTAATTGAATTTTATAAATTTTTTATTCTTACTTCCCAAAAAAGGGAATTTCATACGTTTCATACAGTTTCAAAGACTTCCGAAACATTTCAACTAAATGTTATCAGTCGGTATCGTAACATCCATTTTTTATTTAGCAGTGGAGTTTACAAAAAAATAAAAGCATTTCAGTTAAAAATTACAGCTTAAAATCATGACAAGACAATTTTTATACAAATTAATTTCATTTTGCATCAGATTTCTCTTTAACTTCAAAGATATATCCAGCTGGTAACTATTAACAATTATGCCTGGCGATGTTTTAAAATCACCAATGTTAAACGTTTTTAATACTTTTTAGGTAGGCGCAGATAATATCTGATAAGAGTGCATTCTAATCGTTTTACAAACGATGCGCTACATTCTAGAAAAAATAAATTAAATAATACTAATTACAGCAGAGTCAGTGAAATTAGAGCATAAAACCGGAAGGAACTGTATGTTGTAGTTATCAGTCCTGAGAAATTATAACTAGTTTGTTTAGCTCATTATTCAACCAACAGAAGTTCTAATAGGTTAGTTCAGCGCGTAACGCTTTTAGGTTCGAAGAATTTGTAGGTAACAGAAATCATGAAGTGGAATTCAGTTGTATGCTTTACAGTTGGGCAAAGTAAAGGAAATATTGATAGCGATAATTTAAAGCATAGAAGAGATGACAGAAAAAGAATAGACATGCAGCGAATTTAGCACAGCTGATGTTGAAAACTCATGTCGTATTTTCTCTACTGACTTTGTATAATAAAATATTTAGCTTCATAAATTGATACATTCATTCGGAGAAATCTTGAGTGCGAGCTTTTGCGCTGACAGAAGTAAAACTAATTTCCAATTCCAGCATTTTATATTGATGGTATCGTAGTATATGATATCGATTGTATCAAATAATGCGTTGTTTGCATCATGAGACAAATATTAAGTATTTAAAAGAATAAAACATTATAAAGTTGATTATTAATCATGCCATATTTAATCATTTATTCACCTAACTATTTTAAAATCGCATAATATTTGAGTTGGGTAAAGGTAAATCTTCAAGTTCTTAAAAAATTACGTAACCGCCAATCGTTTTAATAAAGTAATAAATTTTAATTATATATTCAGTTATATATTTAAAGCATATTAGATTTCACCATGCAAATTTATAAACTAAACAAAACACATCCGTCGGAAAATATATAGTATTTTTCTTTTCGAAAAATATTTTACATGAAAAAAACACCAGCATAAAAGTTTACATAAACGTTTTTTGCCGAGTAACGTAGAGAAAGACAAAATAATCATGAGTTCCTAACATTTTAAAATGTAAAACTTAAAGCAAGTGGAAATATCAAGATGGAAATCTACTAAATGCACGTGGCTGATCGTAGAGATGTGAAACGGATTTACGATTTTTCTGCTGCCCCAAACATACACCAAAATGGAAGAAGGCAATTAAAAAAGAACGCAAAGAAAGAAATAAGGAATAGCAACAAGCTGCAATCATGCTGTGCGACAGGATATATATATTGAAAGATGCCAATCCAAAAGAAATATATATATATATATATATTCTGTCATCTTTTAATATATGTATATATTGAAAAATAACTATCCAAAAGGAATGCAGAGAAATAAATAAAGAATAGTAACAAGCTGCAATCAGGCCGTGTGACAGGACAGATAATATAAATATATATCTGATTTTTCGAGTTCTTTCTTGAATTGTTGCTTACATTGATTTGAAATAGAGAACATAACAAGCGATAAATAGGTCTCTGCCATCTAGTTTAGCTGCAGAAACTTTTGGCAAAGTGAGAAATGAGGGAAAAATTAGAATTGACAGCAACAAAGCTTTAAAACAATTACAAAAGCTGACATGCTTACTTAGGAGAAAAACTGCTTCGTTTTGTAGCGATCCTTTGTTGAGACTAGATAACATATCAACGAAAAACTTCAAATGAAAAGAACTACGAGACATTACAAAAGCGCTGTAAGCAGAAAATGATAACAGCAAAATGGGAGAGAGAACGGTGTCTTCAGAAATAAATGCCTAAGCGACAATGTCTTCTACTGTAATGCAGAGTCCCATACAAAACCATTTTAAATGTAAGATACATTATAAAAATAGAAATATGATAAAGACAGAGTAAGCCGTGAAGACGCATTCAAAGCAAAGGTATTTCAGAAATTACCATTTTGTAGAAGAATCACTGTACAATCCTAAGCGCCTTTGTCGCACTTGTGGATGAATGAGTACACCTTCTACAAATCATAGATACGCGCAGATGTCAAACACATTCTGTTATTTAAAGAAATTGTAAAGAAAATAACAAAAAATTGAATTGCATTGTGCGAAAACAGCGCTGTAATATTCAAACAGAAATCAAAGCACAGAGAAAAATATATGTAACTGTTTATACGTATCTTCAAATAATACAGCTTTTCTGGGCTCAACCGTTTTCAACAATAGCTCGTCGAAAACGATGTAATTAGATTTTTAAACACACGAACAATGAAAAAGGCGAGAAATCCGTTAAATGACATATGTCGAAAGAACGTTTTTACTTAGAGAAAACATCTTGGCTTCTCGGTTAAGAGAACCTAAAGGTAATCCGACAACAATAAGACTGATAAATTGCATTTCGAGACACTGTTACTTATTTCAGAATTCTGCACAAAGCCTTTTGAAAAACTACATATACATTGGAAACCTGAGATATAAGCTAACATGTCATATGCACAAAACAGGGCAAAACTTAGGCTTAAACCTTCAACCAAATAATCGGAAATCCAGCGGTATCCGTTTCTGTTTAGCAAAAAGTTTCAGGAAGTCGAAGCTACGCAGGTAAAACAACTTGATAATATAAAAGTATGGAAGCATCACATTATTTAAGAGGCAAAGAATCATTCAAAATAGGAAGAAAAATAGAAATAAATATGGAGAGATAGTAAGGTAAAGGTTTAAAAAGAAAAGAGCGGGTGAACAGGAGGAGAAGGAAATTTACAAAACTTCAGCGGTGTGGCTCAGTATGAACTGCATCTAAAGATAAAAGAGATTTGTGACAAACCAGTTTTCAAGAGGAAAGTCAAAGCGCAAAAGCAGTATTAACGGAAAAGAAAGTTGATAGATGTGAAGAGACAATTATTACCTTGGGGAGCATACTAAACAGGCATGAATACAATCCAGTTCGGAAATACAGAGACTAGGAATATTTTATCTCAGAAATCAAAACAAAAATACAAATTCGGAGAAGAATAAATGTTTTTCATAAGACAGATGGAAAACGCAGGAGAGAAATTTGTTACATCACGAAAAAACGAAGGAGAGATACATCACAACAGAAAACATTTACGTTAAGAAAAGAAAAAGAAAGAAAGAAATAAAAATATGATACAGGAATACGCAATTCAGCTAATTCCGTTATCTGAAGATAGTGAAGAATAAATTTAAAACTTGCTAATTTTTTTTCAAACACAAACGTGTTCAATTGTAATTTAAGTTTGATAACGATAGGAAAACCGAACCTCAGAACAAACAGAATATGTATGCATAGTGTCGATTATACGAAAACAGTAGCATAAAAAAAACAAGCAAAACAATGATTTATTTTTTTTACTAAATGATAACGAAAGTAAAAGGACAAAGAATGCAGCACATAACTGGTAGGATAAGAAATATCATGCAGCAAAAAGTAACACAGGCTTAAAGAAAGAACACAGGCTTGAGTTTTTGTCTGCATAACTGTCGATTCAAATAAAAAGTATGCGCACTTGAACATAAAAAAATTGGAGAAATGCCTCGAGAGAAAAGCGTGATGAACAAGCACTTTTTAAAATTTGCTACTTTTTAAATGTATTTTTGTGTTTTATGCAGTTTTAATACTTTTCTTTCCCAAACTTAACATAATTTAAAAAAAAAGGGCATGCATAAAGCGATAATAATAAAGCCTGCGAAGAAGCAGATGACAAAGCAGAAAAGTCTGTTGAAAAAGACGAATACAGTGAAAGTGAGATGGCGAAGTATCGGTAGCAACGGAAACGGATTTTTTTGTTATTTTTGAAAAAACGATTAACCGAATCTGATGGAAATTTGATTGGAATAACTGATTTGTACTAAGGGACGATTTTGCAATTGAAGCGAATGTCATACATTGATGTTCGTTTAAATTTTTTAGTAACCAAAACTGAAAATTTAAAAAGTTTCAATGAATTCTATCAGCCGACAGTTAAATACGGAAAAGAAATATCCTAAAAATGCACATATACGGTTTTTTAAGAGTACTAAGCATAAATATATCTAAGAAAAATTCTTAAGTCGAAACAACTGTGCTTCTTTTTGTTTGGCATTTGCTAGCATTCGACTTTAAGTTATGTTTGGTTTCGAGAGCCATAATTGACGCTTAAGCGTACTTCTGAAACTTGTGAATTATGCGACAGACATCTACGTTTCATAAAAAAAAACACTCAAAAAATTGATAGCATTCAGAAAAGGCGCAATGAAGCAGCTAAAATTTTACAAAGGAATAAATAGATTATTAAGATGCAAAGCATTTCAGAAAAAAGCGTTTCACATCGCAAATATAATTATTCTTTCATGGAAAGAGGCGCAATAAATTTCCCAAGAACTAGAAGAAGCAATGTAAATGAAACTCCAGCGATAATGAAAAAACAGGAAACAATTTATTTCAGCGTAGATGGATAAACAGATGGAAAAGAATCAGAGTAACGATCAAACAAAGAAGCCGATAGGACTGCCTTATTATTTAATAATACACAGAGAAGGACAGCGTGAAGCATTCGTACTTTTCTTTTTAATTATATAGATCGCCGAAGCAAAGTAAATCGATATGAACATCGAGCTATACAAGTGTCAAGTTGGGCTATCTTAACATTGAATTATCTGCGCAGAATAAAGAAAGTAGCAGGAGGACTGCAGAGGAAGCGTGAGGAGTATCGAAAGCGAACTAACATATTTGGCACGGTTTCTTTCTTTTGCTGCTCACTAGAATGAAACTTTTGAGATATGAATCTACTAATTGACTGGTACGGCTATCGTAGCCCGCAACCACAAAACGAACGTGCATTTGTCTCGAACTGTTGTTCCCGGAACACCAAGTCTGCACTTTTCCTCCTGAAATCAAACATTCTACCTCTATAATGAGGAAGATCCCTTGAGAATACGCAATCAAAACAAAACTGCATTTGTCTGACAAATTTTTCCGAAAGGCTGTAAATAATGCGGAAAAGTAAACAACGCGAAGGGTCCTCCTGCTTTGCAAAAATAATATCGTTCATGGTTAACTGCCGAAAGAAAACAGCGTTCATTAAGCTGACGGCAAAAGCGCACTGCTGAAATTTATAGAGCGAAGTGGAAGAAACTGTTCCTGCGGGGAAATGAAGAGTGCCTCGTATGCAAGAAAAAACAACGCAGAACAAAGGAAGTTTCGTGTAAAGCTCTAGGGTATGTATGCATCAAATCAATACAACTCTGACAAAGCAGACTCTAAGTTACATAAATCTGGCAACAGCCAAACTTTGTGTCTCTCTCTACTTCTGTGATAGAAAAGATGTAACCCGCAGCGCTGCAACTCAGCGAAGCTGACAAAACACATAATGAACTACAATTTGGGAAACTTCAAGGAGATGCTTCCATGATTTCAGCAATAAAATAGACTTTAAAGCTGAGAAGACTAAGAAACAAACATGAACAAGTAAGCAGAGAATGAAACATACCCGACATTTTAAATTGACATAAAAGTACATTAAAAGAAACGTACAAGTGATATAAAACTGAACACATATGGCGAGCAAAAGCTTCGTCATGGGCATAACTTTTCAGATAATAAATGAAACTAATATTTAATAATCGTAATTAGTACTAAAATAAGCGAATATTATGTTGCTTCTAATCAGGTTCCTTAAAACTATTTCGCAGAAAGCAAAGTCATGTACTTTTCGTTGTCTGCATTAGAATAAATCCCAACTCTTTGATCAGTAACCGTAAGTATTAAGGTTTTTTCTTTTCTTTTCTTATAGTACTGATATTGAAGAAAAAACATATTAAATTTCATAAGAAAGAGAGAAAAATTAATCTGCGTTTAAAACAACATAAATGCATTTATCAACTACGTGAAAAACTGCAAAGTAATTAAATTATAGAAGGCCAGATGGGTACGATAAATAAATTAAATTCAAAGCAGCAACTTCAATATATAAAATATTGGTATTATTTATGCAAAATATATGAACCTTTAACTCCTCAAAAAAATTAAATTGGCAGAAAATAAACTTTGGAATTTGAACTACATATTTTCGTAATTTAATATCTCTGTTTTTAAATATTATTTTGTGTGTATGTACGTGTTTAGAATAATTCACTGTGTTCTGTTATCTTGGTGCACTCAGTTTGATTTCACCTTTGACTGCATTTCTGAAGCACTATAATTACCTTGATCAAATAAAAAGTTTAATTTAATTCGACTGTGTAGCACTTCCTTTTAGAGGAAAAGTGCCATTGATTTAAAATGTCAGAAAGAAGTTTGGTGTAACATAAATACTGTTTTAGTTTGATTGAAATCAGTTTTGCGTATTTAGACAGAATATACTCAAGAAACGCATATAGCGTATTAAATCGATTTATTTTTATGGTGTAATAAGCACAGAGGTTCGCTAAGCTTTCTCACTCCACTGTGAGGCTTTGTTAGGGCAGTGGTACACATAAAAATGCATTTATATGTCTGCCATTGTCTTGAAAAAGCCTTCCAGTGGAGTGCGAAAGCTTGGCGAATCTCTGCGCTTATTACACCATGAAAATAAACAGATTTAATACGCTATATGCGTTTCTTGAGTATTCATATTGAGGTATATTAAAAATAACGTTAGACAGACTATTTTATTTAAGTAGTTTTATTTTAATTTTTGCTGACTATTGAGTGAAATTTATGGCATTTCCTAAACTCTCGGCGTTGCATAGTAAATGCCGAGATGTATTGAATTCCTGTTAAAGTGATTAAGCTCTGATAAGCTCTATTGTGTTTCTGAATATTTATTCCAGATTATTTTATTTATTAAATCTCAGTTTTCTAACATAACTTCACATGGCCCAATGCAATAAAACGTTTATAATTAAAGCTTGAGCTTTGTTTTTGCTTCAGCATAATTAACCAATTTCAGTAGAGTCATCACCAGACGTCGTGTGATGACTCCACTGAAATATGTTGCTTTACTTCAGTGGAACAATCACATTGACATAAAACAAATTTTCAGTGTGATGACTGGATCAAAAGATTTAGCAAAACGATATTTTAGTGCCCTTAAAATTTTCAAGTTTTACACATCAAAGAAGTTGTTGTTGAAAGCAAAAATGTTCACCTTCCTCGGAGTTAATCAATATTTCTTGAATTTTAATAAGTGTAATTCAAATTCTTACACTTTAGTTACTTGTCGTAAAATAAATTTATAATATATTCAATTTATGCCTAGGACGGGGAAAATATCTACTATATCTTTTCGATTATCTGCAGCGTTTACTCTCTCTTTTGTTTGAACAAGAACAAGCAGGTTTCTATATTTGCGCGCAAAACACAAACCAGAGAAACGTAAAAATAACAGTTCTGTCAAGTGCTTCTTTTGCCAAGACGCACTTCCTAGCTGCGAAGCTAGTCAATAGTCACAAGAGAAATGATAAACGTTTTAGCCTTGGTTTCCAGCACCGATGTTGTAGGAGAAAAGTTGATTTCCCTGGGGTTGAGCCGGGCCACCATAATTGTATGGGTTGTAGGAGTTGTGCTGAGGAGCTCCGTATTGCTGTTGAGGTCCTTGAGGAATGTAGTTATGCTGGGCTGGAGGCTGGTATGCAGGCTGAGGCTGCTGGTAAGATGGAGCAGCTGGTTGGGGAGCTGGTGGGGCTTTAGGAATGTCTTCTCCTTCGGCTTTGAATCCATCTTTTCCAGCAGTATACTTGATGACCTTCTGCTGGCCGGATCCGTCAATGTATCCATAGGCGCCTTGGACTGTACCGTCTGGAAGTCTGGTCTCTTCTCTAAAGCTCCCGCCATTACCGGTGTTGTAGCCGAATTTGTAATCGCCTTGAAGCTGAGGCCCGATGCTTACGTAATGAACTGGAGCAGGATTGCTGCCGTGATGACCAGCTGGCTGCTGCTGGTGATGATATTGTGGTTGATAGGCACCATTATTTTGAGCGTAAGGGTATTGAGCAATGGCTGCCAACACCAAAGAGAAGAATACAACCTAAAGAAAGAAAAAATATTGACTTTAGTGATAGAGCTAACAGGAAAAATAAGTTCTCACGTTGATATATGGAAATTCATTTTTAACAAATGTATAAACACACAAAAAATAGACAAAAAGAAGAACGTTAAGGTCTTGATTTTCATCGGAACATAAATATAGGCTTACAAATCGTGTTTGAAAGATTTGCTTGGTCTAATTTTTGCCTCTAAAGACGCTTGATTCAACATCATTTGGAAGTAACGCGATTGTTCGATGAGACGATCTGAATCACTAACAAGAATTTAAGAGATAATTCACATAGTGTTTACTTAACAAGTTTTCCCAGTGCCAGGGATATTCAGATATTTATGTTCGCCGGCGGAACGCATTCATTTTGAGTCTCGTCCTTCTTAGGTATTTTCTTTAAGTAGCCTACATTTCCTACTTGGATGTTTCTGTAATTTAGTGATTCCCATGAGCTCTGAAATCTAAGAAAGTTTCCTCAGCTCTTATGTAGGATTAAACGCTGGAGCGAACACAAAAGTCTTGGATCCCAGAAACAAACCCAACATCCTTGCTTCAACCGGTGTTAAAACCCAGTTGTACAATGTTAGAAGTAAACAGGTTATTTTACGTTAGTCCTTCAAAGCGATGAATTTTTTGACCGATAGATGCAACAAACATCTATTAAATTTTGCCTTCGACAATGATCCCCATACGCCGTATTCTACAATAAAAATATGAAAGTTAGGAATAAAGCATTAGTTTTGCTTTCATTAACTGTTCAATATGATTAGTAGTAAGTTTAAGGCGCGACACCATGATAAGTGTGTTTTCCTTCATTAAAATATGCAACTGCAGAAGCGCAGTTTGTTCTCCAGAGAATTTAAAAGGCCACTGATGGAAATTCTCGAGAAAAAAGTTTGTTGCCCGTGTACGATTACGGCCGAAGCTTATTTTATGATTCAGAAAAATTACCACAACAATGCACTGACTGTATTAATACACGTATTGAGTGTTATTTTTACGGATATTGGTACCAGAAAAATTTCGTTCAGCGTTAATAAACGGTCGATGCTACTGTGACACGGTTTAACCTGCAATTTAACCGGCCCCTAGTTTAAAATTATTGCCATTTTAAAATACATGGCCATTTTAAAACAGTCATGAAGGATGTGAAAAAGACGGCGCAGTTTTAGAGAAAATGCAATTATGCAAGGGATCTCAAAGTTTTGATGTAAGAGGAATTAATGTTTTGGAAAAACGATTTCTAGAAGGACGGGAAATCCTAGAAGACGAGAAAAGAGTTATGTAACTCTTGAGATTACAAGTTATGATGGTTACTGCGAAATATATACGTACAAAGATCTGGAAGTGCCTCTGCGAAAAGAACCGATGAGAATCTGTGAGTTTCAATTTGTTAAGCACACTAACTAATTTGTTCTGCACAGGATGAAGTAGTTTTAAGGTTTTTAATGATAGGTCAAACATATTACAGATATGCTGTGAAAAGTAGTTCAGATGAACAGATCTTGTCGAAAAAAATCAGTCCCTGTTTTCGAGGCAGAATGAAATAAATGTCGATAAACTAATCAAAGGAATTATTCACACGAAGAACAGGTGGTCAGTGATTCTTTTCAAGAAGTTATCTATAATGGAGGAGGCTATTTGAACAGACATTTTCATAGAAAAAAAATTGTTTCTCCTGGTGTGTCTTTGTGAATTTTTAATCGCATACACAGTTTAAAAGTCAATAAAGTATTCATCTAAAAGTTCCAGAAACATAGAAAATATTTCTGTCGTGAAAACAGGTGTCTTGGGAGTATGCATGCCCTTTTCTGAACTGTAATTTTGGCGTATTGATTAAATTCATTTACTTTCATTATTTCCTGCCAATGAATATTTTATGAAGGCAATCAAACTGTGAATATTTTCCCACGAGGTACTCAGACATCGTGGCCTCCTTTTACATGGCTATGGATCCTCTATATTTGTGTCATGTGCCCAATATTTTGCGATTGTTTCGAAGAAGACATAGAAGTGAGGCTTGTCATGCGGACTCTCAATGATTAAGCTAAATAGTTTTTCATGTTACCCGATATGTGACCACATTTTTTATACGTCTCGGCTGCGTGTTTTCAGGAAGTAACTGGAGCTCTCGTATAAAATATTTTTTGCTGCTCTGCCATTTGGTTGTACAACGGAAAAAAAAAACTGCGGCTTTAACGTTAGGGCTGCAGAAAAAATGAAAAAAAAAAAAAAAAAGAAATAATCGGAAACCATTCTCTACAGGTATATGAATTTGCCAACTATTTAATGTACAACAGCTTCATTACTTAGGTTGTTCCCTCAAAGGACCATTAAAGCGATTGCCCGAGCACAGCAGTGTTGATGCACGTCGGTGTCAGCATCTGCAAACCATATTGAGATATGAGGGTCATAACATAAAGGAGAATGTCCACCGAGGGTGAAGCCATCAGAGTAATTTTTCCTTCGTACAAGAAGAAAAACAAATTTCATCATAATACTAATTGGTTTCCTTTGGGCTACATGAATATTTTGAGCTCTTTTCGTAAGTTTTGTCGCTCTCAACTACCAAAAGATCATTACTGCGCAGTGAAAATAATTCATTGAGTCAAAATTCGCCGCATATATGTATCATGATTCCAAAATGCGCTTTTAAAAGAAAATAACAAAACGTTTTTGCTATCTTTATGTATAAGTCAATTGCTTTAACAGTTTTTAAACGGATTTCCTTTATAGAAAAATTGCAGAAACTTTACGTGGCATCTGGCGACATCGCACTTTCTTGGCTTTATTCCAAACATGGTGTCCACACATAGGATTGACAAAGCGCGGATGATCGTCAGAAATGATTTTGAATTTCAGACATCTGTTGCTTTCAATGGAAGAATGCCTGGCAGCCAGGGACATCACTAGGCTTCGAAATGTGGATGGGCGATGGGTGGGCGAGAATTATTTTTGCTAGGGGCAAGCTTAACAGCATTTTCTTTCTTTTTTTTTCTTACGAAACACTTGAAGGACTAATTTTTAATGCGTTTCACTACCCACTACATAGGAATTCGTGCAATGCTTGCCCCTTTGACCTAAACACACACACACACACACACACGGATTTGACTAGTTACGCCACTGGTGCAAGATACAAGAGTTACTAGAATGTCGTCTTCAACTATTTTGCTTGCTCTGAAATGCGTTGTCTTAAATTGCTTTTCAAAAGTTTGTATTTTTGCTTACGAAACTAGTACTGTACTTGAACAATTTAAAGGAAAATGTCGTGCCACGCAGAACCAATACCTACTCCCTCCCTAACTTCCTTCCTTCAGGCCAACGACTTTGCGTTCCAATGCTCTCCTACAAAGCAGTTGTTTTCGGCCATTTCATTCCGTTTCACTGTCCCGGGGCACTTTTAAGAGCGCTGGTGTAGCTTTAGACTACATTTTCTGAGTTGAAATCCAGTATTTTGTAAAGAAAACAAACAGCAGAGCAATTAGTAGTGGCTCCCTTAGCGTATTCTTATCTACCCTCTTCATTAGCTCCTGGCCATACGAGCAAGAAAAAGGGGCTTAAAATTAAGGAATTCGAAAAGTGGAGAACAATTGCATTTCCATGGCCCTTCAGATGCTATTTTGATAACCTTTCTACGGAGACGAAAACAACGCACGTCCTAGGGGGAAATACTTAGGACTACATGATATGAAACACAAGATTTATTACTTGGAAAGACCAGATTATTTTTTAAAGTTAAATACATTGAAACTGATATAAAAGGCATTTTTTGAACGGGGTGGGCGGCAGGGTGGGCAAGAAAAATTCTAGGGTGGGCTCAAGCCCACCCTCGCACCACCTTGGCGACGTCTTTGCTAGCAACACTGCTGTTTTTATATATCACCTTCTTCATAATTATAATTAATAAATATTTGATGGACAATTTTAACCATGCGAAATCAGTGTCATTTCACAGATTTCGTATTGCCCCTGAGCACAAATAGAACTGTTATACCAAAATGAAAGAATTAAGCTAATAATCAAAATAAACTGACTAATACAAAATTACTTACAATTTATAAAAATGTAATTATAATTTTTATGGCGATTTTGTATGTCTTAATGTTATTTTATGGTGATTTCGTATGTCTTAATGCTGTTTTATGGCGATTTCGTATGTCTTAATGTTACTTTATGGCGATTTTGTATGTCTTACTCTTAGCTAAAATAAAACATGGTAAGCAGAAAAATGAATTAGACTATGGAGACGATCCTAGTAGAGAGGACTTCAGAAAACAGTCTACTGTTAACTGAGAAACATATTTTTAGATTCCATATTTTAAAAATTCGAACCAAATCGGACAGAAAATTTTATGATTCACATTTCAAAATTAGGAAGAACATACATTTTTGAGACTCTCTGAACATAACTTTTATTAATGTTCAAATTGTTTATTTGTGCTATTTCAAGTTACCCTTTTTCTAACTCGACTACAGGCCCATCTGATTAATGTTTCAGATCACAGCAGCAAAACTTGTCGAAACCGTTGCATAGCGTTGTGGATGCATTCTACCTTCTCGATGCTTTTATGAGAATGTTTAGATGCATGCATTTCTATTTAAAATTTACTATTTAATTGAAAAAAAAAGAAGTTCCACAAATCCTAACTCACGAATTTGTCTTCACTTTGACCAATCCGATAAATTTTGAATCAGGCATGTTTCGGCTGATTTTTTCATTCAAGATGCACATTTACGCATTAATTCACAACACGAACATGCCTTGGACGATCCTTTATAAGAAGCTTTTATCTATGTCGATTATCAGTCTTAGTTTAGAAGATCTGATAATGTGTTCGAGTAATAACAACAACTCACGAATGTAGATGACCTTACGTTGAGTGGGAATGAGTGACATTTTTGAGACTCTCAGAACAACTAGAGTAACTTCGATAAGGTAGTCTCCGGAAGTAATTTGATGTAGGAGGATATCAAGGCTTTGAATCAAAGTCAACAGGTAGCGCAACATTGTGGGTGTGAGCAGTTCTTCAAAACATTCTACCTCAATCAAGAGCGGTTCAGATGGTCTGCCTTGAACTAATTCAGATATTTCCAGATTAATGACTAGCTTATTGTTGATAACCATGTTCGCACACCCACATGCAGTTTTCATATGCGTGAGATGTCTACATATCCTTTGCACTTTTGGAGCTTTTGTCAGTGCAGCATGTTTTGAATTTGGGCGGAACGTAAGGAATACTAAACTAAGAAATACAGTAAAACGTGTATATAACAAGACCTTAATTAACGAGATCTCGGATCTAATGAAAAAAACAGGAAATTTTGTTTGGTATAATGTTGATTCAAAGCTAATTTGATAATTTTTAACTAACACAATTTAATGAAGCCCCCGGATTTAACGAGGGAAAGAAAAGCTAAAATGATAAATTTTAACAAGAAAGGTAATAAAATTTAATGAGATTTCATGTTTAACGAGGCAAAGAAAATCTTTTGCGCGCTGTCTTGTAATGTAGCTCGCAAGGAGTGCATCGGAATCCTTGTGTGCTGGTGGAAGAGCGTTGATTGAAAAACAAAAAAACAACGGGGGGGGGGGCACAGACTCTAAGTAGCTATGCCTTAGGTGTATCGTGTCAACAGGGCACCTACGTTTAGGCAAAAAGAAGATGGGGGTGGGGCTCACCCACGTGTAAGTGGATTTCTGGGAGACAATTACATAGAGGGATAGGAACGCAAAGGAATGGGTATATCGTCGGAGTGGAAACAAGAGATAATAATTCTTGGATTTGTGTCTCTTTCCCCTTTCACCTTCTAAGTAAACCTTGCAGTGAAAGGATCTGTTCTGTTTTTGCTTCATGTGTCTGTTGTGCAGTTGAACAACAGACGATCACGTTGAATGTACTTGAAGGATTTAATTTATTAACTATATTAGTAATGTAGTTAAGTAATTAAATCTTTCAAGTCTACCTAATTGTTTTGGATATATAACATAAAAATGCATGCATATTATCACGTATGCATATTTTTATATAGTGGGAATTTTCACCCCAAAAACGGAATTAGCGATGGCCCAAATTTAACGAGCAATTCTGTCGTCTCGAGTTACTCGTTATAAGCGGGTTATACTGCATGCCAAAGGCGAAGCCTGAAGTAGAATTTTTTTCACTTTTAGTTAAAGTTTTTATATGCGTTTTTGTTCAGATTTGATAAACTTCGATGCTATTGCATATGTATCATTACTTTCGAAGTAGACAAAATGTGCTATTACTATCAAAATATCACTCTCTGTCAGTTTACCTGCTAGCCCATAAATCTGCACTGCACTTATTGGACCTGACGTTTTTTATCCTCCGGGTAGTTTAAAGTATGATAACAAATATTTATCCCATTTTTCTTTTGCTTTTCCGTTGAATAATCCTGCCGCTGTGAGGCGCAGTTGTAAATGGTCTACCTCGATATTTATTTATTTCTCACTATTTTATTGAAAAAATTAGCATTTTGCGTAGGTTGCCTATTTCTTTTTTGTTTGTTTGTTTGTTTGTTTCGGGGTTTAACGACCGCCGTGAGCAACTCGATGGGTTACGCGTATAAGCAACCACCGGTCCCTAATTTATCCCTAATTTAGGGCCAATGGTTTCACGGAAGGGAGAGAGCCAGTGCCGCAAGACCAACGCAGTACCCATTCCTCACCGGGAATAGAACACCGACCTGTGTCGGACGAATGTCAGAAACCAGCGCTCAGATAACTGCGCTACCAAGGCGAATGTTTCCTTTTTCACAAAGCACAATTATGCCTCTAGGAACATATGCACCTATTTCATTTTTCAAGCATATCTAGGCTTCTAAAATTCCGAGTAAACTTTTTTTCCCCATCGGATAACTTTATCAATGGTGAAAATCTTCGTGCATATTTTACTTACAATAACGCTGACCTTTTCGTTAGGGTACAAACGTACATTTCTTTACATTCCCGCTTCTAAACATCGGATTAAAATATCTCTTTCTCCATCGGAGTCATTTTCTACCCGGACACACCCGTTTTCCATTGTCAGTTATGAGATTTCATGCGGCAGTATATGCGTGATGGTTATTACATATAACAACTTCTTTTGAGTCAAACGGCATGCTCATTTTATCAGAAATTGTAATCATAATTCGACGGAAATTTCTATTAAATTATGATTTCAAATTAAGTTATGAAGAATGCAGTAGAACCTAATTTTAGAAACTAATTTTAAAATTAGTAAGCTTCTCTTCTACATTAAATTCAGTTTGTTTTCCTTTCTAAATTAAATTATAAAGATCGCAATATTAAAATATTTTGTTTCCTTTCCAAATTAAATTTTAAAGATCGTAATGCTAAGCACAAAGAATGTGAAATGTGCCTTCTGGTTTCAAACAATAATTTTTTTCTAATTGGTATTACTATCACGTTCGCTTCAGGGAAAACAGGTCCTGACACCGTTAGAGAAAGAGTATTAAACAGTAAAACCTTTCGTGATCTCATGCTGCTATTTCAATTACTCTAAACATTTCATTTATAATAGCAAATTTTTAAATGTTTAATCATTTATTTTTCCTTGCATCGTTAACACTTTCTTTCTCTTACTGACGAAAATAATAAAAACCTAAAATCGCTCCGATCGAAAAGGATTTCGTAAATTAGACTACATGACTACATTTCAGCTGCAAACAAAAGCCTAGGGCGAAACGCGGGCATACAACTGCCTATATACTCATCAATATAAGTGATTGGGAAACTACGTGTGGAATCACTCTTGCTTGGAATTCTATTTTTTTCTTTTTTCATTTTTACATATCGATGTGGAAACGGGGATTTTTCTCATTATGACTGATCATCAATTCAAGGATTCCTTAACAAAAGAATCGTAATTAAATTACTGTGGCACAAAACCAGAGACAGAAACAAAACAACTAACTCTAGAGGCCTCCATCATTTTCATAAATATAATAAAGCTTGAAATTAATTATTTCCGAAAGGTAATACTTTGTTTTCATACGCTCGCTCAGATTTAATTGTAAGTGATCGTCCTAATTAAGACAATTTAGCCCTCCGATTCTTATTATGAAACAAAATATTTGTTTTGCTCTATGTCTCTAATGAGCATATCAGACAAAAGAAAATTATGAGAGCACGTTTTCTCCTCAATTATTTCTCATTAGGAAAGGACAATTACGCTGATTTTGAATAGCAGTTGAAGAAGAGTGCAAGACTGGAAGAGGAAACAGGAGCAGAATTCATAATTGGCCCTTTGTGCAGATTACTAATAAACATATCCATTAACTCTGGCAGGTCGCCGAACTTCCAGAGGCTAATAAATCATATCACCACGCCTACATGTTCCGACAGGTTAAAGGTCTTTAATCTATTTGTCGTTCCTGGAGCCTCTACTTTTTTACATCATTTATGCAGCTGGTAGTATTCAAAATATTTTTAAATAACTGTGTTCTTGATTAAGCGCCAAATAAAAAGGAAAATAATTTTGTTTCCGTATACATTAGGAAGATTCTTGGATGTCAGGTTCCTTTGGCTTGAACATAATTTTTTCTGCTTGAAATTAACCATGAGGTTTGAAAACGATATCACAATGAAACAAATCCGTTGCATTAAAATTTGATTGAACAAGGCGAACTTTTCGTATTTTTCTTGTGAAAAATAAGAAGCTCAACAAAATTATCTGATTAAGGAAATTAGATGAACGAAGCGATATAATTTTAATTAACGTATTTCTCTAAAGGGACAAGTGCTTCTCTTTTTTTGCGGTGTGCAATAACAATTTTTTGTGAATTTTGAAGAGCATTTTTTCCAGCACGTACATATTTATCTTAATATAATATTCCCAATGAAATGTTATTGTGTTCTTATGCATCAGCATTTAAAATAGCAAAATAGCATCCTTTAATAAGACAATCAGTGGGCACTGGATATTTTTTGGATGCATTTTTATTCTGATTAATTCAGCGATAAATACGCTCCTTTAATGAAAAAAAAACCCATTGATTTATTGCATTCTTGCAACAGTAGATGTAATAGCCCCTTCTTTGAAGTACCTGAACAGGGGTATGCATGTGAACTAAGCGTTATGGGATGCTAGGGATAAAGACAATACGCCGTCGCTGTGCTCAAGGATTCAAAGCGCTGTCACATAACCGCTTGTTTGAGTGGGCCCAAGCTTGAGTCCCGGATGAAGCATGGGCAGTATGCCTTACTTCGCATGTTTGTAGTCCTTAGCAGTCCTTAGAATTCCTCACGCTGGTCGTTAAACATGGCTTGTAGTCCTTAGAAGTCCTTAGAATTCCTCCCGCTGGTCGTTAAACATTTCTTGTAGTCCTTAGCAGTCCTTAGAATTCCTCCTGCTGGTCGTTAAACATTGCTTAGCAGTCCTTAGAATTCCTCCCGCTGCTCGTTAAACATTGCTTGTTTTCCTTAGAGTTGCTCGTGGTGGTTGTTAAATCTCGAAAAAAAAAAAGACAAAAAAAAAAAAAAAAAAAGACACTGCTTTCTAGAGGTTTGGTTCAAATTCCAGGGTGATCCGTTCTGAATGTCGTCCTTTCCTGGAGACAGCGATTATAAAGAGAAAATTCGCTAATCCTACTAATTTTTAAAATCTACGAGGAAATTAAATTAAGGAAAACTGAGCTTTATAATAAACTAGCTGAATTGTCCGGCGTTGCTCGGAGGAATTTGGTGATAATTCACTTTCTAAATTTTGTACAAAACAAATGAAAACGATGAATTTTTTACGGCACGAACCGTACCTAATACTGTATTTTATTTTATCCTTGAATTTGAATTTTATTCTCTGCTGAGACTTTAGGCACAAAGTATTTTTAGTTTTTCCGTTTAATTTTTGCTATTTTTTATATACATATAGCAGGGGTCACGAAAAAGTCAATTTTTGCACTTATCACAACAAAAAGTATTAAATTCGAATTCAAAAGAAAAAGTAAAAAACATAACTTCTTACGAAAATTTTGTATGGGGAGTGAGAACGCCTTGACGGTGGGCTCCGACTCCTTCCAAAAACCGTTTATGGTCTAAGTTAGAGTACCATGAGATCGTATACCAATTCAAAATAAAAAAGTAAATAATAGAAGTGTTTACGAAAATTTTGTATCGGGGCCCTTGAACCCGGGCACCGATCTCTACTAAAAGCCATCTACGGTCTAAGTTAGAGTACCATGAGACAGCATACCAAATTTGGTGGTTCTAAATTGAAAACTGTAGATTTTCATAGCGGGCAAAAAAAAAAAAAAAAAAAAAAAAAATTCAACTCTATATATTAGATAACATTATTATTTCGTACAGACAACTTGGGAGGGGTGGGATATCTGGCCCACTGTTCGTCACGTGACTGATTTCATTTCGTTGCAATGGAGCATGTCACAAGTTTGATCTCTCAACTTTCATGCTGTTTGGTTGAGATGAGTGAAGAAAGATTCTCAGAGGGTAAAATCCGACTAATAAAGAGTTTCATTTAAAATGTTTTCAAGGGAATTTATAGTCGTCTGCTAATCAATAGGTCCAGGACGCTGGCATTTATATTTTCGTACTTCGGGTCTGTGAGCGAATATGGAGGAAGGTCTAAATCTTGTGTTTGTCCTCCTGTCATTGCCACTCTCCTTTTCCTGGAATTAGGAATATTGGCTCAGAATTATTGATTGGCGACTTCGTTATAGCCTGATACCCCCATCTGCGATATTAAACCGCAGACAAAAGAGAACAAAAATGCGAAATAATTTAGATACATGAAACCAAATTTTGAGTATTAGGTACAGGTTTCATCCTGATATTAAAGCTTTTATTATCAGTTATTTTAAATAGAAGTCTTCATGTTTGCTATTTAAAGACTGGGGTTTAAGGAGTGTACCGAAAACTAGCTACGAAAAAAATCTGAGAAAATGGGGTTCGGTAGGTAAGACATACAGACCGTTAGTTTTCTTAAGTTACAGCACGTGTCTGAATAATATTCGAGATCGGCATATTTTTTGCACATGTGGATAAATTGTGTGCATGTGTAAGTGTGAAACACTATTTGAGTGCGTACTGACACTAAATATTTCGAAATATGGTCCTACAGGTCTGTAGCCAAACCAATAGCCGTTCGGGATTCAACAAAAAAGAAGCCATTATTTTTTTCGTTTGTTTGGGGTTTAACAGCCACTATGACCAACTCAATGGACTATTAGCAGTTGCCGTCCCTAATTTAGGGCAACTGGTTCCAGGGCAGGGAAAGAGCCAGTGCTGTAAGGCAAACACAGCATCCATGCTTCATAGGATTCGAACTCAGACTCACGTGGCGGGCGGCGCTACTAGAGCGTCCCATTAATTTCGAAGTAATGAATGTATTCGAACATTAACTAAAAATTCTTAAATAAAGCAATTTAGAAGTAATTTAATGAGCCTAAATCCCGAAGATTTCGTATCCATTGCCTTTCTTTTGCTTTTAGATGTCATATTACGTGAAAAAGCAATTTACACAGACGCCAGTTTTTTATTGGACGTTTAACGACCACCGTGAGCAACTCATTGGGCTATAAGCAGCCGCTCGTCCCTAATTTAGGGTCACTGGTTCCAGGGAAGGGAGAGAAACAATGGCGTAAGACAAAAACAACATCCATGCCTCATCGGGATTCGAACCCGGACATTTTTCGGACGAATGATCAGAGGCCATCGCTTAGACCACTGCACCACCGGGGCGGCATAGACGCCATCTAGCGAAAACATTATTCTTCAAGAAAATCGGCAGCTATCTACATAAAAAGATGGATTTTTCCAGACTTAATACCAGGAAGCAGAGAAATCGAGCAGGTATTTATCTGCTAATGCCACTTAGTAAGAAAGCGGGCAAGGAAAATATCGTATGCAGCTCTTAAATGCAAAATGTGTTTTCCTTCCAGATTTCTAGAAAAGGGTGGTAGGCATACATAAGCTTTATAATTTTGAAATACATGAGTAAAAAAAAAAAGGACGCTTTATCAAATTTGAAGAAGCTTTAACGGATTAGGAACATTTTTCTCTAAATAACAGCCGAAGGCAGCAGAGATACTATTTTTGGGGTAATGATTTCTTCTAAAATTTATGTGCTGTTAACTATTCCCAAAAATTTTTAGTGGAGTTATAATGTAGATTCAACTAAATATAGGTAGCGGAGTAACACAATCCTGAAAAATCTCCAAGGAATATAACTATTGTTAGTTAGAAATAGACCATAAAAATTGTGATCATAGGAAACTCACCAAGCGCATCATATTGAAGCTCAGGAGATGGAAGCAACAGATGAGAAGAAATCCTGAGGACGAGTGTGTCTGTTCTGATGATGTTTGGCGTTTATATACAAAAACTGACGTACCCAAAAAATTTCAGAATGACGTCGTCATTTCATTGTGACGTTTCATCTTTAAGATCTTTACGAAGCAGCTTCCGATTCACGGTTACTTTCTCTATCGCTGTCCAGCGTCGGCTATTAACCTAAATATTTCGAAGGTCAGTTTTTCTTTCTTCCTTTCAACGAACAGTAACTGAGGCTGTGTTCCTTTATCTTTCTCGCCAAATTCCTTTCGATCCTTTAGTCGAAAGGGTGGAGCCAATTCCGGTAGAACCTTACTTGTCAAAACCACTAAAACCCACGCCCATTCCCTTTGTCCAAAAATAGAAGAAGCCCATCCTTATAATTGTAAAGAGAAGGTTTCGAAACCGTTATTCGGCCAATTGGTTAGTTTCGCAGACACGTTTGTCAATGTTTATGGAGAATATTTTCTGATACCGAATCTATCAATTTTGAAGTTTTACAGAGCAGGTCTTCGAGCAAAGCGGACTCGTCTATTAGGTTTGACCTTGGGCTAAAACATGACTTTATTATTCTGCAAAAGTAACTTAGTTTCCTTCTTTCTGCCACTTCCTTTCAGCCGTTACTCTTCTTGGTTATTAAGCATTGAGCAACATTTCTCCACCACATTACTGGTTCCTTCTTTCACTTCCATTTTTTGCTTTGTTTATTCCTTTCTTTTTTTATAGAACCATTTCCGTATACTCCAAATTTTCTTCACGTTGGATGCTTCGGTTTGACCGATAATGTGAATTTCATCAAATTTGACTTCATCACGGATACGATAAAATTCTGGTTTTGATTGATTCGAATTAAAATTTCAGATAGTCACATTTAAAATTAGTACTCTACAGTTATATACAACTAATAAGTCTCGAAAATATCTGCGTTTAGCATCATGTTTCAAATTTTCCCGTTTTTAGAGGAAATAATTAACAGAAATATTGATGTAGGAACAACGCGAAAATGTTTTAAGGGAAATCATCTTTATCGGCTTCCGTAATCGATTCAATATATTCAAAGAAGAAGAGATCAACTGAATATATTATATCAAGTTGAAACACATGGAATAATTAATACTGACTTAAATCAAGTTGTTATTTCCATGTAGCATTACCACGGAAATTTAAAAATTCCATTGTCCTGGAACGGAAATCGAACCCGTATCTCTCGATTTGAGCTCGAGTGTGCTAACCATTACACAACCCAGGACAATGAAATACAAACAACTGAAGCATTAATCTGAAACGTCAGGGATTTTGATTTCACTGCACTTGTCGAAACAGGCGTGTCTCATCGCAGCGCTAAGTTAGATCGCCAGCAAATCAGTATATATGTCAAGTTGAAAAATATGGAATATTGATACTGACCTAAACTAAGCTGTTCTTTCCATGTAACGTTACCACAGAAATTTGAAAATTTCATGCTCGAGCACACATTGGAGCTGCACATAGGGAAATTTCTGTAGTTATGTTACATGGAATAAGTCTCAATAGATTACATAAAGTTAAAAAAATCCGATATTGGATGTAATAAAACATACTACTGAAAGCATTATGTAATTAACAACCTCAGTTTGTGATTTTAAACCACCTAAAATTATGTCTTTTGCATTCACTTTTATGTTGAACGACTGATCCACTAAACATAATTTACACTCACCACTGTTGAGTTCCATAATACTTTATGAAGGGAAAAGCTATACGTACATGCATAATACGTGCTTTGAAATATAGATATTATGTACTGTAAAGAAAATATATAAGCTTAACGAGACAAAAAACATTTCGCTCAATGTTTATCCAGGTGATGTGTATATGATCACCAAACCCAAAATCGTAGGGCCAAATAAAAGTGATCTTTGGGAGCGTGCATTGAACACTTATCAATTTTTGCCCTTGAAGAAATGTTTATCTTTTCAACAATTATTTCATGTGCTAGCATTACAGTCAAAATTAGATTTCAAAAGAGCAGCATTTTTTTCAGAATTCTTTAAAAATTAAGGTAATTCTTCAGATTTTTGAAAGACTGAATTATCAAACAACATTTTGCTGAACATTGCGTTAAACGCTTGTCATCGCACTATATCCACGGAAAAAGTATCATAATTCAATTAAGATATGATTCTGCACACACATCAGAAAATACGTTGTAGTTTTTTGCGATGCGACGAAAACATTTTCCTTACAAAGAAAAAGGCTGCAGTTTGTATAAAAGAAAGAAGTAACAAACGCGATGAGAAACATAATTCTTTTATATAAATTCGCACCGAGCGAAAAATATAAATACTGAATTTTTATAATACGATTATATCAGAAAAATTTGCTATTGATGTTTTCTCGAAAATAATGCAATATCAAGTCTTACAACAACAGTGCATCAACAACAGTTATTTTGACAAATCGTAACATAAAATTTACTTTTTTCTTTAAAGGAATATTCGGTTAGTTTTACTAAGCTTTATTTGAGGCGAAATTTTTCATTTCAAACAAAAGGCTGTGCGTCATCAATCCTACTTTTTTTTAATTTACAGTTGCTCTCACTAAAGTATGAGAAAGGCGTTATTTACGGATGAAATAGTTTAATCAAACACAATTTTAGCAGTTTAAAAACTGAAGCGCTCGTATCAGAGCAGAATCTTTTGGGGGACCAACTCGAATTGGCGATCCGATATTTATGAATTAACAAACACAAACGCCTTGTTTCCTGATGGAAAAATAGTAAGCCATTCAAAATATTTTCATGTTACAAAAGATGAATCTTGGGATTTATTTATGTATGAAAAACTATATCAAATTCGTTCAAAATAGTACAGCAGCTTTTTAATATTACTATTTCTGTGCACTCCATTCCCTAGTTAAGAAAGGTACTTTCTATGCAACACCAGTCTCTGAAATCAAAGTAAGTCGCATTAACTGAACCACACTATTTATAAACGTAACAATCTTGTTTCCGTTTTCCTTTCTTTTTGTACGGGATATCAATAATGAAAGAAAATTTAAATGCGGTTCAATATTCCCACAAATTTAGAGTCACTACCTTTACACATCGCAGAAATAATTGAAAATTGTCATGTAAAAACTCTAAGAGAAATTGATTCACCAACAAAAAGCACTGGTATTTAAAAATGTGTATTGTAATAGGTATTTTCAGAACCAAAGGATTTGCGTTCTTTATACGCTTAACACTATCCGAATTAACATCGTTGCATAAGCAAAATAATAAAATAATAGGATATTATATTTCAGGCTATTCAATCCAGTTAGAAAAACTCTTTGACTATGCGCTTTCATGTAACTTACTAGCATTCATGGACGACAGCATCCCACTATAATTTCACCAAGCTAAGTGAGTACTTCCGTTGTGTCGCACGCCATATGGAAATCTGTAGAAGTGACAAAGAGCTACGCAACAGAAGAATTCTTACTACACTGTGTTCCTATGATTTACTTTTTAAAGAACGATATGTTTGACGAGACTCTTTATTCCAATTACAACGGTATGCGTAAAAAAGCATTCATACTTTTTTGGCGCACTCTGTGTGATTTTACTGCAGTTGGTTTTAATGATTTTATTTTAACACTTTGTGTATCATTTTTCCCATTCAAAATCATTACAGTAACCCCCAAAGTGTTCAAATGCTATTTCAGCACTTCGCAGCTTACTGTAATGATTTTAAATACAGCTCCGAAGCTATTTTGGCTAATTACACTTTATTTTTTAGATTGATGACAAGCAAAATAACCAAAAATAAGTCTAATTCATGGCTAATAATATTATGATTTACCTGTCTCTGGAAACACGTTTTAGTTAATCCTCTAAGTTGTTGAGTAACACTTGTTGAGTATTTATAGGTTGTGACATCTAGGATTTCTCTAAAATTTAAAATTTAATTACATCCAAATGGATTCTTATCATGTTATCCTTTGTGACGTACTACAGAGGTGAAGCACATGCCAAGATGGCAGGCAGCAATGACATCCCCTCGTCGGTATAGCTTAATTGGGAAAGCATTTGGCTCCGGAAAAGAAGGATGTGGGTTCGTGCCTCGCCATTGGCAATTTTGTGCTTCGCTATATTGGAGCCCGAAAGTAAAAATGGCTCTACGGGCCGTTGGGTTCTTCGAAAGATGTGTGATGTTCATTTCACACATCATTTGGAATTATTCAGAATTCCTTCTTCAAAGCTTTGAAAAATGTGTGAAACTTCTTCCACACATCATCTGGAATTCATTATAATTCCTTAAACAGAGAGTTACATCAAGCGTGGTTTGCGGCGGACCCGAAACATGCGATTTCCTGCCCCCACCTTTCTCAAGGGAGGGGGATATATGTGTCGTACTACAGAGGTGAAGAACATGTTAAGATGGCAAAGTTGCAGCCATAAATTTTAGTCGGTGTAACTAAATTGAAAAAGCATTCGGCTGCCGAGATATTCATACCTCGTTTCAAAGAACAGGATTTACTGCCAGAAATCTTAAAACGCGGGAAATGTCTCTTCAACAAAGTTTTTAAATATAATGTCTGCACTTTTAATTTTGTTACCTTTGGCTGAGCCTCAAAGTCTTTCCTTACGATTCTGGATCGCATGCTTTTCTTTTAGTCAACAGCATAAAGAAAGGATATCTGTAATTCACCTGTGGTTAGATTTTGTCTCATGTTCAACTCAGGAATGGATATTTTTGCAATGAATGAAAAGGTTTTCAAAGATCCTTGCGATTATGGACTTACGGTTGACTGAATACTGTGTAATTCTTCTGTTTTGATCGTATATTTTATCCGCATGTTCTTCATTTACAGTTATATATCTCTCATTTTCCCCGTGAGATTTCCATTATTTTCATTTTTGTCTTTTGCACAATTGCCCTGCCTCTATAACTGGGTTCTGCAGCCTGTTGAGCTGTGCAAATAATTAAGTAAATGAATAGTTTTTCAAACTGAGTATAAATAAAGAAGAAAACAATGTCTTGGTTTTTCAGCGAGAAACTGTTAGCACTGAATGCAAAATAAGTGCAAATGGCAAAGTGATTAACCAGGGAAACGAGTTTGCATATTTGGGAAGCATGTTTGTGACAGAGACAACAAATTAGATGTTGAAATTAGTAGGGGAGTAAACTCTTTATTGAAAGCCATAGTTGCTTTAGGAGAATTTCATAGAAATTATGGATTCTCAAGGACGTCCCAAATGGCTGTGTATGAAAATGTAATTGCTCCTACTCTGATGTACGGCAGTGAAACCTAGCTACTGCAGAAAAGACATAGGAGTCGTTTATGTGCTGGAGAGATGCGTTACTTACGGGGGTTGTGACAAGACTCGCTGTGATCACGTGAGGAATGACGATATGTTGCAGTTGTGTAATGTGAGGCTAAATGTTGTTAGTAAGGTGGAAACTAATATTCTTAGGTGGTTTGGCCATGTTGAAAGAATGAGAGATGAAATGCTGACTAAGAGAATATTCAGACCAAGTGGCAGGAAGGAAAGGCAGAAGAAGGCCCAGGAAATCTTAAAAGGGCCAAATTCAGAAATGTCGGCAGGAGAGAAAGATTATGAGTATGAAGAACGAAAGGCCTTGTGCGCGTCGTGTGATGGATATTAGTGAAGTTCGAGCTGTTGTGCCAAGATCCCTGGAGGCGTTTTGTAGGCTAACAGTAAGTAAATTCTATTTCGATCAGTTAAACGTTTATCTGGCAGTTTGTCTTTTTTTGTGAAGCTAGCCTCTGAATCTCAGAGAACAACTCACTAATATGTACGTACGTATGTAATAATATTGCGAAAATTCAAAGTTAGAAAGTTGTAGATACATGTTTTACAATTTTACAATGAATGCTACGGTACTAATCCTTTAATAGGCTGGAATCAACTAACTGGGGATTAGTAAAATGGAAGTGAAATAATTCGAACGAATTTATTCTGTGTCTAAGAAGTAACCACAACGCGGATGGAACGAGTGCCTTTGTGCATGAGGAAGTGTTTCTTTTCCCTTGGCTTTGTTATTCAAAGTGCGCATTTAAGGGGACTAGGAAAGTTTGACATTTCAAAAAGTGTCTTGCGTTTTATTGTTTATAACAAGGCCGCAAATAAATATAAAATGTTTTGTCTGTGTAGGGGTATTTAGTATAAAATGATAAAATAAGAAAATGTCACGTGTTTGTTCCCAGGTGAATAATATTGGCGCTCCAACGTAATGAGGCAAACTATGTAAAATCCGATTTTACCACGATTACAGTCGAATGGATGAACATTTCGGGAAATCTCAGGGATATTTCTTCTTCTTAGGTGTCCCTATATTGATTATACTTGAAAAATAGAAAATGAAAACGAAACGCAGAAAATGGCGTCCAGATAACGAAAAATGTGAGAAAATGCGAGTTATTAGTTATTATAAAATAGTGAAAACATTTTTATTTAATCAGATGTCAGGTATAATTAATACGTCATCGAGTTTTACAACTGCGGTATAAATTTCAAGTTGATATCTTCAGCGGATTTTGAAATGTCATGGTAAAATCACCAAAACATGTTGTTTCGAGAAAAAGCGTGTTCAAATATTTGGTACAACATTGATGTTACAAAAGTCGTACTTATGCGTAAAAAAATCCTGCAGTATAGAATACAGTTCTTGCACTATAAAATTCCGGCACTTTGGTTGAAAGCCTACAGGACCGTTGTATTCAACTCGGGTAAGGCAGGTAGCACTGACTTTGCGACTACCTGCGTTCGGCCTGCTGCGCGCCACATCATTTTTTATAATCCCCTGACCACAATTTTGTGAATTTTTCGAAAATTCAAAAAGGAAGATATTCTTAAAGGATTGCTTTATAGAAATATGCAGAAAACTCGAAATCGATTTTTTTTTATATTTCAAACCTAGGGAGGTTTTAAGGGGATAATTGTCACTAATCCTTTCTGACTGATTACCGGCTAAAAAGCTGTAACAATCGTAACAAATCTCAGAAAGGAGAGGGAAGATGCTTGACTAACTTGTTTCTACCGAGTGTCATGACGTCCTTGTCAGGGGGACTAGTCCTTTCCCATCATGCCTTGGGTCACGGAGCAGAACCAGAAGGAAACGCTTATCACAAGTGGCATGCTCCTTGTCGGTACTACTGAGATTAGAGGGGGAGAGAGATTATTTTGTTGCAGCTTTCGTAAAATCCGGCCGCTATGTGAACATTTCTGTTTGAAGGGTTGGGAAAATTTCAGGCACCATTTCGTTCAAATACATTGACCGCTGAAAGGGTTAAGGGCTGCCCCGGTGGCGCAGAAGTCTAAGCGATGGCTTACGATCATTCGTCCGCGAGGGGTCCGGGTTCGAATCCCGGTGAGGCATGGATGCTGTGTTTGTCTTACGGCGCTGGCTCTCTTCCTTCCCTGGAACAAGTGGCCCTAAATTAGGGACGGGTGACTGCTTATAGCCCATTGAATTGCTCATGGTGGTCGTTAAACCTCAAATTAAAAAAAAAGGAGTTAAGGCCGCTGGCTCCAGGCAAGCGACGAAGCCAGTGCCTTCAGACAAACAAGCCATCCATGCTTCCACTGAGACACGAATCCGGGCCCATCTCGGACGAATTCTCACTCTACTCGGTTTCTGGGGTAAAAATTTTTTTAAAATAATTAGTATAAAGGTACAGTGATCATATAAATATGAAAACAAAAATTTTCAGTGTGTTAATGGAGAACAATAACGAAAGGCGCCCATATAGTTGCATGCAGAATTTTTTTCTGCGCTCCAGAATCACGCGAAATCCTCACCAAAATAAAATATCAACGAAACTGAAGCAACAGGTCAACAGAATTTGAGAATACACCGATGAGCTATTACATTATGACCACCTACCTAATAAGCTGAAGGACCCCCTTTAGCCCGCAAAACAGCGGCCACTCGGCGAAGCATCGATTCAATGAGGCGGCGATAGGTGTCATGGGGTATCTGGTACCATAATGTCAACAGCAGGTCCTCCAGTTCCCTAACATTTTGGGGTGGTGGTGATTTAGCGCGAACCCGCTTTTCAAAGTCGAACCACAAATGTTCGATTGGGTTCATGTCAGATGAATTTGGAGGCCGGAGCATGAACAGAAAGTCACCAGAATGTTCCTCGAACCATTCCTTGACGATTCTGGCAGTGTGGCATGGCACATTATCCTGTTGGTAATGGCCATCACCAGCAGGGAATACAGTTGCCATGAATTTAGTCGGCAACGATGTTCAGATACATGACAGCTGTCGGGGATTGTGCTACTGGGATAATGAGGCCCAAAGTGTTCCAAGAAAAACCGCCCACAGCATAACACCGTCTCCGCCGGCCTGTTTCCGCCCAACAGTGCATCCACGTGTCGTAGTCTCCGTTGGTAATCGTATCCGCGCTCAGCTGCCTACGTGGTGCTCCACCAATCTACCAATCTTCATTCGTCAGACTAAGCCACTTTCGTCCAATCCTCCAAGGTCTAATCTCGATTATCTTGGGCCCATTTCATGGGTTGTTGGCGATGACATGCTGTGAGCATTGGGACCCGGCTGGGTTTTCGGCTACGCAGGCCCATGAGCAGAAGGCTGAGATGAACTGTGTGCTGTGACACATTGCCCTGATCAAGACTGTTGTAGCTGCGGGTGATTTGTCGCATTGTAGCCCTACGGTCGCTGTGAACAATGCGCGACAACCACCGCTCCCGTCTGGCATCAGTGAGCTGTGGACGACACACGGCTGGCGCACAGTTCGTCGTTTGGACATCTGTGCACCACTTTTGATATGTACTCACTACAACGACACGTGATCAACCCACAAGCTGTACTGTTTCCAAGATCGTAGTTCCCAGGCGTCGTTCTATCACAATTTGTCCTTTATCAAACTCCGATAAATCGACATCTTTTCCCATTATGACTCCGAGCAATCTACTAACCGAAAGCCGGTCTTTGGGTTGTGTATATACTTCTCTGTGAATTTAACAGTGGCGCAGGGGAAGTTCACGGAGGGGTGGTCATAATGGAATGGTTCATTGGTGTATATTACTTATCGTGAATCTTTCCGCCACATGCAGAAGTGTTCCTTCGCTCCAATCCGACTATTTGAAGCAAAACGCGCAGTACTCACATTTAATAAACTCACGAAGCAAAATGGGAAATTTCACGTATCTTAATACATCCTAGAGTTTGATCAAATAAAGTGCAAGGAATTGCCAAAAACAAAACGCTTTGCTCTCCTTAGAGGTGGAAATTTAACTCTAAGATGAGCTCAGAAAAACGAAGGTGTCTGGCTTTGCTGAATCTGATACAAAAAATAAATTACAATCAGAGACCGTAAATTTTATGTCCACGGGTAACAGAACATCATAAAAATGTCTTTCATTTGGATATTAAAGGCGTCGAAAAAAACGTTTGAGAAAATAAAACAAAAACAAACGAGTAATGGAGACAAATGCAATTCCAAAACAATTTAAATAATTCAAGTCCTAAGAAGAATAATGAACAAAATTCAGTACTGAAAGTCTGGTCAATAAAATTTATTGTTCATAATGTAGATTTTCATGCTAGTTATGTGTAGCGAAAGGGTAGTTTGAGAGGTTCTTCGGTGTAAGAGCAACACGTGACCATGCGCAAGATGAATCAATCAACACGCGGACAGCTCGTGACTGAGAAATCTGGTACGCTGCCTCATCTGCAACCGTGCAGGTTTTGGATATGATCATATTAAGTTACAATAAAGAATCGTGACCAAAGCATTTTACAGAGCTCGAAAATCATGTGGCTGTTTAATGCGTTAGAAAATGGATTGATCTCTCATTATGCAAAACAATAGAATTGAGGCAAATGCGCTTTTGTAGTTTTTATCGAAGTCTGTAGGTAATTTCGCCGGAATATTATTTTCATTCCAAGTGTGAAAATCATTTATCTTCTTGCCACTATAACAACCCCTGCTATAGGAATTTACGATTGCTTTACCTCTGTTTCGGTCTGATGACTTCTCAGTTTTTTCGTAGTTTTTTTTTAAACTTAGGAATCGGCAAGTGTAGCATTCTGATTATAACATCATAACATCCCTTTTTAGGGCTCTTAATATGCCTATAAAAATTTGTGTATCTTATGAAAACCTTCCTTCAATTCTTTTTAAAGGTTGAACCCCGGAACAGAAAAGTTCCATGGGAGGAATAGATATTGAACGTATGTATACTGAAAGAACCATCTGCTTTGGACTTACTGTACTTGGGGAAATCTGCATTGGACAAGTTTTCATTAAATAAATAACGCCAGACCCGAACGAAACGTATGTGGTTTCTTGAGGATCATTATTATGGATTAAACGACCGATGTACCTGAACCGAAGGGTGCCCCAAATTTTTCGCACCGCCCCTCAAATAGAAGTGTTCACCGGGGAGACAGGTTTTGGACCTCGAGGGGCCTAGTAATTAGCATAACCACCACTCAACCACATGGTCGCGGGTTTGATTCCAGAGAGGCTGAGTTACTGTGAACCACTGAATACTCGTTCTGCTTTGGATGGGCACGTTAAGCCTTTGACCCGGAGGTACTGGATCCCCAGTTACAATTAAGGCCATTTGTCCCTTTCCCCCGACCCCATGAAAAAAGCTCGTTATGACGTCATAGTCTGCCACTCCCAACTATGTCGACTCGTACATTCAATCTGGCTCTCATATTCTCTGACCTGTCTGTCTACATTCTATCGTATTTCAGCCTCTAGAATCATTCTGATATAACTTCCTTTCTCATACTCAGAACAAAAGTACCATGGTAGTTGTGTCTGAACCTTCCCAGTGGGTGTAAACCCTATGAGAATTTACTGGGTGCAGTCCATTTTTGCGAAAGCTACGGCAAATGAATTCCTTTCCCCTTCCCATCCCTACAATGCCGAACATACACCTGTCGCTGATAGTTAACACTCCTTTCCATTATTTTTTACTTTGCTCTATACTCCAAGGTATGATAGGGTAAGGGCTAGTCCCCCTGATACGCCCATCATGCCGCTGGAGAAAATCAGTAAGTCAAACATCACTCTCCTTTATTTACTTCGTCGCCATTGTTATTTCACTTTTAGCAGGTAATCAATCAGAAAGGTTGACGATTTTAAATAACAGAACAGCAAGGGAAGCAACGTTTTCTGACGCTACTCGTTGTAGTATTTTATTACCATACCCCAACCATGTCAATTTTTGTAACTATTTCATGATATTTATTTGTGCATTAGTTTCTTTAGGAGTTTAACGACCACCGTGAACAACTCAATGGGAAATAAGCAGTCACCCGTCCCTACTTTAGGGCCACTGCTGAAAGACAAACACATCATCCATGACTTACCTGGGTTTCGAATCCTGACCCTTTTCCAGAGAATGGTCAGAAGTCAATGCTTAGACGCCGAGGCGGCGGCTTTAATCATTACAGTGGGTGGTTTAAAATTTTTCTCCAGAGAATGGGTGTTTTTTATACTGGGCTACAGACAGAAGGTGAAGCAAGCATCGCTCTTCAACTATGTTACTGAATATCAACAGCCGATCAGGGTAGTATACACAAGCGCATATTGGGAGATGCGGGTTCGGTGTCCTCTCCAGGACGATGAAATCTTCAAATTTCTGTGGTTAAGTTACACGGAAGAACAGCTCGATTTATGTCCGTATTATGCAACTGAAATTTATAATCTACTGGCTTCATTGTTACAGCAGTTTTACTTCCACCCGTTGCCCGAATAGTGTTGTTTGTCGGGAAATTGATGGATGCACTTCTGGAAATCGGCTTTATGTGGATTCCTTTCCTTCAGGGGGTTTATGTGTCTTTGGTTTTGATTTATTTGCAATTTGATTCTATTCATATGAGCCAGTACATTTGCGAAATATTTTGTATAAAAGGGCCCACTTTATAGTATTATATCGTCATCATCATCATCATTGTCAACCATTATCAATCCACTGCTGGACGAAGGTCTCCCCAAGTTTCCTCCACAACGGTCTGTCTTGTGCCAGTCTCCTCCATGTCACTCCCGCATACTTTCGAATTTCATCCACCCATTTCCCATTTGGTCTTCTTCTGTGTCTTTTCCTGTCCCTTGGAATCCAATCTAAAATTTCGGCTGTCCATCGATGGTCTGTCCTTCTGGCAGTATGTCCAGCCCATTGCCATTTCAGGGATTTAACTTTGATCATGATGTCTTCCACTCTTGTCATTTTTCGGATCCACGAGTTCCTCTTCTTATCTCTCCTGGTTACACCAAGCATGCACCTCTCCATGTGCTTCTTTGAGTTGTCTGCAGCCTTTGTATTTCTCTTTTAGTTAAGGTCCACATCTCTGCACCATACGTATGCTGTTTCTTCCAAAAGCTCTCCAGGCAAGTTTTGTACGCCGATTAATTTCTTCATCAATGTGACCCTCACTTGATATCTGCTGTCCAAGATAAACGTACGTGTCTTTTATCTCCAGCTTTTCTCCATCAATCGATAAATCTTCATTTCTTGTAAAAGCATTGAACATCACTTTTGTCTTCTGAAAGTTCATTTTTAATCCCACTTCTTTACTCTTGTCAGCAAGTTCCTGGATCATACTCTGCAGCTCTGATGGGGTAGTTGCAAAAATGACTATGTCATCAGCAAAACGAAGGTGGGTTAGAAAATCTCCATTAATCTTTATCCCTTTGTTTTCCCAGTTCAGTGATTGAAAGACATTTTCCAATGTGGCATTAAAGAGCTTCGGAGATATGGTGTCACCTTGTCTCACTCCCTTTCCAATTTGTATGTGTCTTGTATTTTCAAACAGCCGAATCTTTGCACTTGCATTTTCACAGATGTTATTAATAATATTAATGTACGCATCTTCAATACCGCAGGATTTCAGAGCCATTGTAACTGCTGATGGTTTCACTGAATCAAAGGCTTTTTCATAATCGATAAAAGCCATGCACAATGGAAGTATTATATATACTATGTTATTATATTTTCATGGGGTTTATGCACCTTCAGTTTCGATTTGTCTGCAGTCTGATTCATATGAACCGGTACATTTGGGAAATATTTTGCTCCACTTCATAGGGGTGTAGTTTTTTGCTTTTGGTATGTACTATTTATAGAAAGCATTCTGCATGAGCAATTTTGGGTCTTTTCCTATTGATGGCATTTATTTTTTTAATGTACAATATTTAATTCTTGTTAATTTCACGGTTACACTTTCTGTCCTCGCAAAATTCATTATTTTGCTACTTTATAGGATTTTACAGATTTTTTCTAAGCAGTTATTAATAAATGAGTCAAATAGCTGTTATTATAAATAGCAAATACTTTTAATGTTACTAGACGCTTTACGCTCCCTATCTCGGAGTCTCTAAAAGCCTCTGTTGCTTCGCGATGCTTTTATTTAATTTTCCTTTATTTCTCACGGAAATCCTTTTCGAAAGTAATACGAAGATGACGAAAAATTTGAATAGCAAGGTGGAAAGGCTTAATTACTGTTTTATGAAGGATTTCGGAGATCTGGTTCATGTAGCTTTCAAAAATTTTATAAAAGGGGTAAGGGCTGTATATTTTACCTCATAGAAGTTGAGTACGGGCGTTTACCTCTGGTCAAGGAATGTGTTTCACCACCCTGAGGCCAAAACAAGAATGCTCACACAAAAGGAAGAAGGCATTACTGGTGAAAAAATCCTAACACTGAAAGAAAGGGTGTTAGACGAAAGGTAATGTTGGATGATTAAATGGTGGTCGAAATATCGATTGGACAAATCGGAGATGGATAGGTTTTCTACCTATGGACAGATAAGTTCTGAACAAATTGGAACTGGATCAATCGTCATTGGACAACTGTTCGCATTGAACAATTTTATTTTCTGTACTGACTGATTCTCAGAATCCTAAGAATAAATCTTCTCTAATCCCAGGAAATAAGCCTCTTTACGTTGGCACGTGCCTTTGCACGAATTTAAAATTAATCATCGTTTATATCTATTCATGGTTTTTTAAAGCATCTGATAAGCGCAACTAAGCAAAAGTCCAGTTTAATCAAGTGAAAACTGAATAGGTAGCTGATATGCTGGTTATGGCCGTTGAATTTCGCAATTTGATAAAGCAGTAGGGCGATATATTATGTTTCCTTTAACGCCATTTTACATGATGTTTTCGCTAATTTTTCAACTATTAATATAATAGTTGAGCTTTATAGTTCACTTTTCCCGGATCCTTACCTTTAAGCACTCAAATAGTTCGCCTATGTTTCCAAACTGATGTAAACTTATTCCACGTCTTCCATTCTTCTCATAATTGACCCTACTGGTTCCAGGGAAGAGAGAGAAATATTGCTGTGGGACAAGAACGCTGCCTAATCCGGGATTCGAACCTAGCCCAGACAGGGATGATTAAACGGAAACATGCGTCTTCAACCACAAGGCCACTATGGTAGCCTTAGTAAGCCTACTGAAATATTAATTGCTACTCTGAGGAGCACACGGAAGAAACCTAATGTAAAGAACTATCATTTTTAGACGAAAATTCAGCAACTAGATATCTCTTAGTAACCCCATAGAGAAATATCCCAATATAGCGTCGACTATTTTTGCGATAGCATTTCCTCTTGGAAGAAGCAAGTGATGTATTAGAACGCTCAGTGGTTGTACATTCTACGTTTTCCCATATTACAATTATGCCTGCACTTAGAAGAGTTTTAGGTATAATGACATTTGAACTCTCCGATTAATAACAGTTTCTAATTTATGTATATTTTTCAAATATTCTTATAAAGAGATGCCTTTCAGTGAGATCGGGGACTCAGTCATTCCATATATTGCAATTACGGAGGCTGTTCACAGTATCCTCTGAAAATTGTATCAGGAGCTCATTTTTAACGTGAAAAGAAAACTTACCACATTATGAGCATCCTTCTAACTTCTGAGTTGAAATCTTCCATTGGAATCAAAACATCCTTCCTTGTGATTTGATTAAGAGTTTCTTCACCATTATCATCCGCATCCTCATCTGATTTTACTGAAATTAGATCATAAATACTTAAAACCGTGGCATTTGTAACTTTCTATTGCAGTTATACAGTTAGCATACTACTGATAAATGAGCATAACTCACAAACTAGTTCGACAAATATTTTTAGTTTTTCACAAAGATAACTCCATCATACTTCGAATACAACCCTAAATGTTTTACTTTTTTTTGCACAAAATAATCCACCCTCTTGGGCTTAATTTCAGCTTACAAATTAGATTAAAGTTACGGCACAGTTTTCTTTGAAATAAACTTAGGATGTCTTGGATAAGAAAATTTTCTTTTAACTGACGTACCAAAATCCCGTGCGAGGCGTCTATCATAGTGTTTTGTACCCAAGACTTCATTGCGTGTTCGTGAAGACACAATGAAGGATGTGATTTCCCTTTATGAAGTACACGAAAATATTATTCCACAGCAACCCTTTTCTCCTCCATCTGGTCTATTGTGTCACCCTTTCCTATACCTTAATTTCAGGAGACCTTCTTTCTTTCATTAAGAGTGAATCCACTGGGATGTGGTGACTTGTCATCGCCTTCCGTAAGAGCGTGGTACCTCACTGTATCTTGTCCCTTCCTACCCGGTATGGTTTGGCGTGGAAGTAACTACCAAATTACGGAAGGTACAACCCTTACGATTATTGTTAAGCTCAGCCATCCTACACCCATATCGCAGCCATTAGCACAGAAATTTTGAGGTACGATCAGGGGAAGGAAGAGTTGTTACAGAATGGTGAAAAAATTCCTGTCGGATAAGAATCTTTGTTTTCTTCAGTAATACTATAACTTGATCCTGTACTCTTCACTGACTTTGTGAGTTTTATGACAAATTATTACATGTCTTTTTCCGTTGGAATTAGTTTATAGGACAAACATTCTAGTTGCAGGACCACATTATTTAAAACATCAAAGGTTATTATTTCATAAATATTAGTTTCATGGAAATATTTACAGCAAAAATTATCTGAGGCATATGATTTTAGCGACAAAATATAACCTATCTTCTAAATTTAATACAAATTCTTGAAACCACTTCATTTTCAAAGAGCACCGCAAAATTCCAGGAACGAAAGCATGAGAAGATTGTTGTTGCCTTATGGCCCAACAAATAAAATTTACTTAGCTCGTACTTTTCGTTGAAGCAAGATGTCCTTTTTCCAAAATGACGAGATCTTCCGTCTTTTCAGAAACACTGTTTACGAAGCATACGGAGTTTTTTCTTGAATTAATGGATTTATAAGCAGTGTTTCCCAACAACTGGTAGTTACGAAATTAAAGTATTTTTATGTTTCAAAAATAAATAAGTAAATAATGAATGAATGAATAAATAAGTAAATAAATAAGTAAAAATATTTTTACAAGTTGATGTGAAATAAAGCATTTCTCATTCTCAATAGCAGCTTTGATAACAGAGCAAACTGTTTGCCCAAAAAATAATTTTTCACGAAATAAACATTTCCAATTTTAATAAATTATTTTGTAACTGTATTATTCATCTAATGAGAAGACATTCGCAAAATGAGATATTTAAAACATGTGTTTACGTGGAATTTAAATAAAAACATACACAGTGGCTGCAGACAATTCAAAAAGCACGAAGAGTTCCCTGTTTGTGGTAACTAGGAAAAACAGAAAGGAAATTCATAGATTAAAAAATTGACAAGAATTGATGACATCGTGATCACAGTTAAGATCTTCAAATGGAAATAGAATAGACATGTTGCTAGAAGACCTGACCTCCGGTGAAAATCCTCCAAATACGTGGCGTCAGTAAATAAATAAATACATCTCTGTTTTCACGTTCCAGAAACATATAGTAACCGAAAAATTGTTTTCAGGCGCTGCCGTGGAATTGAATCACGGATCTCTCGATATCTAGCCGAGCGCGTTAGCTTTACACCACGGTGGCCAACCATCCACGGTGCTATGTGTATTTTTAAGTCAGCTTCTGGCATCATAAATCCGTAAGATGGGCTCAGTTCCTGAGACGTCTCCACCTGGTGGGCATTAACCGCACTGGCTATATATATGATAGCAGTTAAATCCAAAGGGCGAGATCCAAAGTGAAAATCTTCCAAATACGTGGCGTCAGTAAATAAATAAATACATCGCTCTTTCCACGTTCCAGAAACACATAGCAACCGAAAAATTGTTTTCAGCCGCCGGGGAATTGAACCTCTCTATATCTAGCCGAGCGCGTTAGTTTTACACCACGGTGGCCAACAATCCACAGTGATATGTGCAATTTTAAGTCTGCTTCTGACATCATAAATCCGTAAGCTGGGCTCAGCTACTTAGACGTCTCCATCTGGTGGGGGGGGGAAAGAAAGAAAAAAAAGCACTTTTTCGATTGCTACGTGTTTCTGGAACGTGGAAAGAGCGATGTATTTATTTATTTATTGACCTGACCGCCGTTCGACAACTTAAATATTGGATTAGAAATCAAGGGACAGATGAAGATCTACAAGAAGTGAACGTGGGAGCTGGGTGGATAAAATTCGAAGGCATGCCGGTAAAGCATGGAAAGAGAATGGGCCAAAAGAGGGAGAAAGTTGTGTAAAAGACTTCGAGGAGACCTTCGTCCAGCAGTTGATTGATTATGATTGGTGATGATGATTGTGATTCACAACTAGAATGGTTGCTTTAAAAAGCCAGTAATACTTAACAATATTTTACTGTGGTGTGCTTTACCGTATTTCCATTTCTGAAGAATGCATCCATGAGTTTCCAAGCAACCGTACAGCCAGACATTTAAGATGTAAGTAGTTGAAAACTATTTTCCGAAATTTTTGGGTCAGTTATAAATCTGTGATTTTAAGTTTGCATTTCAATCCAGAAAATTTAGCTTCTGGGTTGAACACACTACGGTGGCTCGCTAATAACGTGCCCGTTCAACCGTCTGGGAAATCGTGGCACTCGCTCTTCGAGCTCCCACAATCTTCCCTTTTTCAGAATCTAACAAATCCTTCCATTTACCAATCAGGCTCCGAATTTTGCTTCCTTCTGCTCCATTCACATCTTATATATGCTTCGTCAGTCGACTAATCGGGCCATTTCGGAAATCAAGGAATCAACGCTATCCGCATCCAATTTCGATAGGGCCGCTCATAATTCAGTGATCACTGTATATATATACTCTGAAGAGCAGTTGAATTAGAGACAGCTGGCGTTATGCAAACGTGGCGCTGTGGGCGACCCTGTAAACGTAAACGACATGACGTATGCAGCGATCCGACAATATAAGGAGTGATGCGACGGGAATCAGTAAGAGTCGGACGCAGTATGGGTAAGACGAAAGGATTTAAACGAATTTGACCGTGGGCAAATTCTCGGGGCCAGACAAATGGGCCACTCCATCTCGTAAGTCGTGCAGGCACTGGGATTTTCACGAGCCACTGTGTCAAGGGTGCATCGTGAGTACATCGAATCCGGTAAAACCATCCCTGCAAGGGCCAACTGCCGTGAACAACAGCGTGTGGATGAGCAGGGTCATCGTCGGCTAGCTCGTATTGTGATAGCGGATAGATGGGCCACAGTGCAAGAAATCACTCGGCAATTTAACGCTGGTGCACAAAAACGTGTAAGCAGCCGTTTTTGTGCATCCAGAACCATCTCCTTGCTATGGGGAACAGAAGCTATCGTCCCACGAGGGTAACGCTGTTGATCGCACATCCCAGTGTGCAAAGATTAGCATGGGCACGGGAACATCGTTACTGGACATGTGGAAAAATGTTGCCTAGACTGATGACTCGAGATTCACGTTGGTGCATGCGGATGGCAAGATACGAGTACGGCGCAAACCACATGAAGCGATGGATGCTTCTTGCCAGCAGGGTACTCTTCAAGCTGGTGGGGGTGGTATTTTCGTCTGGAGACTGTTTACGTGAACTGAAATGGGACCCCTGGTACGTGTGACATCGTTCCTCACAGGTCAACGTTACCGGGATACCCTGTACGACCATTTGCTCCCGTTTGTGCGTTTTCAACATCCCACTTGGGACCTCATCCTGCAACAAGATTACGCACCGTGCCATCGCTCCCGAATTGTATCCGAATGGTTGGATGGACACTCCACCGACGTGACCTCGCCTCCTTGGCCAGCTAGGTCAACTGACCTCAATCCTATCGAGCACATCTGGGATGCCATCGAGAGAGATGTTTAAGGCTCTGACCCCCCTCCATCAAATTTTCGTGAACTGTGGGAGCTTGTTCAGGAGTCGTGGATCCGTATGGCTTCCCAACGCTTCCGGTGTCTTGTCGAGTCCATGCCGAGACGAATTGCCGCCGTCATCAGGACGAAAGGGGGTACTACACGTTACTAGACAGGTATCTCTAATTCAATTGCTCTTCAGTGTATATACATGTACATATGTAACGCACATGCATTTATACACATGTATATATATATATATAGAGAGAGAGAGAGAGAGAGAGAGAGAGAGAGAGAGAGAGAGAGAGAGAGAGAGAGAATGAAAATATTACAGAACAAAAATACAAAATTTCAAAACAAGTAAAAAACTGGAACAGGTTGCCGTCAACAGGAGAGCATCAACCTGTGGGAGTGGCCTTTCTAGTACCAACAAAGCGACAAGGCAAGCCAAAATTGTCGGTTGGTCATGCTCCCTAGGCCACAAAACCAAATTCTAATAAGCACAAAAAATTACAAAAATCAAGTTTAAAAAAAGAAGAATTAAAAGCTTACCGGCAGAACAGAAACCGCCATGACAAAGAGTCAAACAAGACTGAACAGAGCACCCACAAGAACCCAAATATATACACTGATAAGAAAGGTGGTCACGGTTAAACAACTACCTGGTAAGCCAAAAATGTGTGAGTAGACAAGATGCAAAACTGTTTATGTGTCAGTAGACAAGATGCAAAACTAATTTTGTATTTTTGTTCTGTAATATTTTCATTCTGACGGCAACCTGCTCCAGTTTTTTACTTGTTTTGAAATTTTGTATTTTTGTTCTGTAATATTTTCATTCTATATAAGCTACTACATGAGGTTTAGCTGCCTTCGGCGCTTCTCATGGTATTAGCCTTTTTGGTCTATTTTTCTTGTGTGAAATAATTTATTTATAAAGTTATTTTTTTGTTTTATTTATGTACTATCTATCTATCTATATATATATATATATATACATGTGTATAAATGCATGTGTATATATACATATATACTCGTGTATGTATTGTATGTATCTCACTTTTCTCACTTTACATTCCTTTCTTTAAACATTTTTATTTTAGGAACAATAGTGAAGAACAGGTAAATCTCTTATGCCCAAAATTAACTGCGATTTTTCCTTTTCTAAGCAAAATCAGAATGCACCGTAAAACACACATTTATATGTTTCGGAAAGGGAACATCAGCTGTCTGTCTGCGTCCCTTTGGGAAAGGAATGAGAATAGGCTTTCCTGGTTTAATGCACAGGTACATAGTTTATCTTTACTCAGTCCACGTGTGGGAGTTACGTTCTAGTCTTTGCATCGAGAAAACGAAAGACAGAAACAGAGGAAAATCGCTCCAGACCAAATTTTTCTTCTTCTTGTTGTAGGACGCCAAATTCAACAGTATCCCAACATTATCAGCATCCTGAAAATTCCACAGGGGGATGTGCAATTCTTTTTGTACATGAGATCTAATGTCTTCTACGGTCGTGAGACCAACACTCTGCTCTCTCGCTTGAGTCTAAGCTGGGATCATGAGTGTAGATGTAATCTTCGTTCCTAAGTCTCTAGTTGTTTTCCTTTACTTGAACCAGTGGCATTAAATTACACTCAGACGATCCCTTCCATTCCTGAATTCTTATAAAAGTCAATAAATCCCGAAAAGTTCAAAGCAAAAATTCTGGTAGACATTTTATTCGCAAAATGTCATTCATTATTATTGCTCTAGTCGCCTATTGTTTTGAACAAATACAAAAATTCTGGTAGACGCAAATTCGCAATACGTCATTCATTATTACTCGAGTTGCCGTGGACAGTTTCAAAAGGAAATTCTGAAAAGGAGTCTTACTAGAAGTAAAAATATTTTCCTTGCTATGCTACGGAAAGCAGGAAGCTATGAAATAAACAACTGATAGCGTGTATATATCACCTTGATCATGTGGTGTTTAGGCTACCATTAAAAATAGTCCGTGTGAATCACAAGCTCCACTGGTGGTCCCAATCTGGTGGCGACGAATGTATGTTGCTCTCCCGGTTCATGCAGTGCCTCTCTAGCTGTCTTGAGTTGGGTAAATATTTTGATTAATGGTTCATATGGGATTGTGCAGGGTGTGTTTGTAAGTGTTTTACATTACACACATACATGCCACTGACTTAGAAACATTTATTCAATACCCTGGATAGACCTAATTTAGCCCGAATTACACCACGAATGAGGTTTGGCATGGTTCCACAAGGTGCTGTAGTGTATCTACGTTTGTAGAATATTAACCATTCACCATACAGTCCTTTAACTGGCTCATACTTGATGGAAGAGGACTTCGCTTGCAGATTTGTTTTCCTGTTATGTTCCATACATTAAAAATGGAGTTCGGATACGGATTTTGTGGTAGCCAGGGAATATGGTGGAAGTTACTGCCATGCTCGTCGAACCACTGTTGAATACATTTTGCGCGATAGAAAGTAGCATTGTCGTCTATGGAACCGCCACCACCTGCTGGATAAAAAGTTATATTGCAGGATGGACTTGATCTATAACAATGTTGTGATAATTCTGGAAAACGCCAACCTCCCAGAAATGTCACGGAATCTGTTTCGTCCCAACAGAACGTTTCCTACACCGTAACACTACCTCCAGATGCTTGATTTGTGTTTACAAGGCATGCTGGGACTATTGATTCATGGGGATGCTTCCAAAATCTCTGCCTACCGTCGGTACAGAACAAGCTGTACCGCGACTGTACTTTTTTCAGTCTTCCAGATTCTAGTCACGGATATTCCTGACGCCACTGTGGACGAACTATCCGTTTTTTTTTTTGGTTTTTTTTTTTTTGCAGAAATCAGCAGTTTCCGGATAAGCATGTTACTTAACCAATACCAATCCTCTTTAATATCCGGTTTATAGTTCGCTGAGACATGGGTCGAGAATAGCCATCATTGAATGCTTCGGACAATTACTGCGCATAGGAAGTCCTGTTTCTCCGTACAAACTTTCTTTGACAAAAGCAATCTCGTTCCTGACAGATTGTCGTCGTGCCATAGTTATGCTTCTTAGGATTCTTTTTCCATCTATTAGAAAAGACCCAGGATTTCGCATATTTTGAGAAACCAGTAGCTCTGTTGTTTCCAGTATCATCGATCCAACCAGACGGGGATCTACAATAAGCCCTTCATCGAACTCCGACAGATACTTTGCTTTTCCCAATGCCATACACTAGTGACGGTTATTGACGAGAAGCAGTCTTAAATAGTTGCCAAGATCACGTGGTGACACACGTGGCTACGTATTTTGCATAAACGTAGCATAAATTATATTTATGTATATCTGCAGAAAGGTTTCCAATTCAAAGGCCGGTGAATGTTTTAAGCTACGGAAACATAAGAAGCATAAAGAAAAGAGAAAAGAATGCGATATTACTTCTTGGAAAAGCAATACTGTAATTTAAGATGAGGTATTATGAATTAAAAACTGAAGCTTGAAAAGCCTAAGTTGTTTATGATGATGAAAACGTGGTAACGTAGTCTATGATCAGATATTATGAACTCAAAACTCAGGTATTCTGCATTTCAGATATAATATAACTGCAATGCTACCGAGATTTGCACACATAGGGTGCGTAAGAAACAAAACTTTTCGTGGTTAGGGTGCTCAAGAGGCGGCGCGCAACACAATCATAACCTGCAGTACAAATCAGAATACAGAGAGTGCATTTTAAAAGTTATTCGTATTCAGCGTTGGGTACAATGCAGCGAGTAAAATAAATGTGTACATTCAAATGTTGGAGTGCATAAACTATTTTTTTTCACAAACACACACAAAAAAATAAAAATAAAAATAAGTGCGTATAATTTGTCTTTAAAATTGCATTAATTCCCAATTATAGAAGAATATTTCTTTGTGGGCCACTAATTTCTTTGAAGTTTTATCACAGATGTTCAGAATCTCGTTCTCACTTAGCATGTTTTAAACTTTAGCTCAGCTTCACTGCGCTATTTTAATATTAGTACCACTTTTTGTTACCTTTCTCCGAATTTTGTTTCCCCGCACCCATAAAAATATACTTGTATCTTCCTCTCCTTAAACCAGCACCGAAATGTTTTGTGCACATGCGGCAGGGAATTGCTGGCATAACCGTTCCTGATGATTCACATTGATAGAATTTCTTATGTGCTACTCGTCCCTTGTGGTGCTTTGTTGAACTTCGCTGTTAAAGGAAACATGAAACTAATTTTTGTATACTATGGAATAACAATATTCCATTTTGGGGGTATATCGTTGTTGGGGGTATATACTTGTAACTCTCCTTGGGTGTCACTGAACACGTTCGAAGTATAAGTGATAAGAAATAGGTTAGTGTTGCTGTTTTAAGGAGCATGTATCAAGAAAAAATATATCTATGTGTTATGAGTAAATCATACATGTATCAAGAAAAATATATCTATGTGTTATGAGTAAATCATACATGTATCTTTTGCTCTTGAGGGGATACGTGATTTCCCCTTTTTGGATGTGGGCGTTATATATAATACCTTTTGCAAGACCCTGTTGGTATTTTCATGCGCTAGATTACGTTAACTTCTGAAATATGAATAACTGAATAATACGAACCATATTATAATTTTGTTCAAACAACACTGTTGATGCGAATACTTTCTGTGCAGTTCAATCTTAATATCATTGAGGAACACAGGAGTTATTAAGGTGTTACGTATCAAATGGACATTTGCTGATAAATTCTTGGCTGTTTGAAATAACTATGTCATCAGAACTGAATAGGAGATATCTGCTTATCTTAACACAAGGTGGGTAATTTTTTTTTTACAACGTCAGGTATTTGCTCATTTCAATGTGAAAAGGATACGAAGATGAAATTGCTTTCAAAGTTGTGACCCTGTTAATCACTTCGTCGGGCGTGTATATTATCGATGCCATCAAAACACTTTTTCCCTCTTCTACAGAACGTACGACCTGAAAAGATCTTGATAAGCATTTCCTTTGTAAATGTCCCCAACTGTCATCACAATTTTGTTTCCTATTAAGGGGATGACATGATCAGTCGTCAGATGTAGTCAAACACGTTTCGTCTAAAGACGCCTAAAGCGAAAAAACATCAAAAGCACACTAAGAAAAATCTAGTATTTATTTTTTATCTTAATGAATCTTTGACAGTGTGGAAGATAGATAGGGACTTAACAAATTAAAGAAAGAGATACCTGTATGTAATTCGCGACCTCAGTCAATTGCTTCCATTTTCAGTACGTGTGTTTTCTGATGGAATACTGACAACGTGTTGTTTGATTGCACGAAAACTTCAGATTTACGGTATTATCTTGCTGCTTACATACTGTTTTAGCAATATCTCAATGTATTCTTGCTTAGATGATTTTTTTCATAAACAAAGAAACAAAAGGAAGGCTAAAAACAGAGTGTGATAATCGCGCATGGATGCATTCCACCAATTCTTGCAATGTATAGCATCCTTTTGACGTATGACTACGTCTAACACCGCGCATAGTATGGGGAAACTTACGGCCGACCGCTTATGATAAAAATAGGTCCCAATTGAAATCATTATAGCGTTAAAAATACGTGCCGCACACTAATCGTGTTAGCATATTCGTAAATAGCATGGAGTCCAATTCGCGTACGGCGCAGTACATCGTGCGCGCGACGATTTCCTCGCTCCAGGGAAGATGATGCAATATTTCTGGGTGTGCCGCCGCGTTTGACTCAGTCTAACTGAACATTTTAAAAATTATGAAATAAATACGGGATTACGCCATGTAATACAAAGTTTGAAGATGACAATCCGATTTCTTGGTGTAAATATGACAAGGGTGTTAAGTCAGATAATATCCAAAAACTTGAAAATTGCATCATCCTGGAGCAGGACTCGAATCCGCATCTCCCAGATCGCGCCCGGGTATACTAACCACTACACCACCCAGGACGACCAAATCTCAAGTTTCCGATTAATTTGAATAAAACCATCAGAGGATTCGCTAGTCGAAGCAATCGGCATTCATGTTTAGCGAATCTGGATGTTAAGAATCCTATCCCGTGATTGCCCTGAGAAGCAGATAAATCATGAATGAAATACGGGATTACACCATGTAATATAAATTTTAAAGTTCACAATCTGATTTTTGGTGTAAATGTGACAAGGATGTTAAGTCAGAGAATATCCGAAAACTTGAAAATTTCATCGTCCTGGAGCAGGACTCGAATCCGCGCCTCCCGGATAGCTCCCGGATATGCTAACCAATACACCACCCAGAACAGCCAATGTCTCAAGTTTCCGATTAATTTGAACATATCTATCACAGGATTCGCTAGTCGGATTGTCATCTTCAAAATTTGTATTACAAGGGGTAATCCCGTATTTATTTCATGATTTATCTGCTTCTCCGGGCAGTCAAGGGATAGGATTCTTAACCTAAAGATTCGCTAAACATGGATGCCGCTTGCTTTGACCTACGAATCCTGTAATGAATATATTCAAATTAATCGGAAACGTGAGACTTGGTCGTTCTGGGTGGTGTAGTAGTTAGCATACCAGGACGCTGTGTGGATGACGCCGGTTCGAGTCTCGCTCCAGGACGATGAAATTTTCCAGTTTTCGGATATTATCTGACAAAGCATCCTTGTCACTTTTACACCAAAAATCAGATTGTCATCTTTTTTTTTTGATTGGAGGTTTAACGACCACCGTGAGCAACTCAATGGGCTATAAGCAGTCGCCCGTCCCTAATGTAGGGTCACTGGTTCCAGGGAAGGAGAGAGCCAGTGCCGTAAGACAAACACAACATCCATGCCTGACCGGGATTCGAACCCGGACCCCTTTCGGACGAATGATCAGAGGCCAGCGCCTTAGACCACTGCGCCACCGGGGCGGCATTGTCATCTTTAAAATGTGTATTTTAAAAATTGTTTTCTCGTGAACCCGTGAACACTTTTGAAAATATCGTGGTTTATCTGGATAACCGTGAGTGCAAAACGACTGCGCTTGGCATCGTTTTAAAATTCTCGACAATACATATCAAATATATAAAGAACATGTCGCAGTGGTTGATACTAAAATTTAAAAAAATTGTTTTCGTGTGAACGGGTTAACATTTTCGACAATGCCTCAGAATTCGCAGTGAAAGAAAATAAAAACGAGAGGCGAGAGAAAGTGATGAGGAATGTAAGAAGACAGAGCGCCACGTTGGATAATTCGTGTATCGATCTGCTGTTTGTTCCCAATGTATCCAATACTATTTGTAAAAATTATGTAAGCTACTTTTCATATCATAGACCTGTGTTGATATAACAAATTAAATAAAAGCTTTGAAACCATACTCGACTAGCTCATTTCAACTCTCCGATCTGCAAGTCATAGTCCTACGTTCCAAACTGACGTCTCAATCAGAACTAATCCTACCGGCATTTTTTTTTCTGAATTTCAGATCATTGTTTAAAATGGTTTTCAATCATGAATTCGCGCAAATGCTGGGTTTGAAAATTCCAGGGAGCATATTTTCTAAAAAGTTCCAAATCAACGAAACTATAAGACTGGTTCAGGCTACTTTGTAGTTCAATGGAAATCTAAACTTGGGTTATGCCTAATATTTGTGAACCAAAACAGCACAGCGGTTTTGAAACAAGAATTTTTCTGCAAAACAATTCTTGAACTCTTTAGAATTTGTCTACAATAACTTAATTTCGCGGGTTTTAATATTTTTCCGGAAGTCAGAATCTGGGAAGAAATTCATTCAGCTCCCTATATAAAAATAACTAGAAGTCATGCCCGTTCTCCAAACGGTATATCTAAAAACTCCGTTTTTGAACATAAACTTAAAGAAAGGGAAAAGCAATTAAGGTAAAGAAAAGTAATTTAAGATCCATAACTGTTTTACGATTTAGAAAAGGGTCGTGATGTCAATGTATACAGTTTGACGTAAAACGGTAGCAGGCTTTAGTGCCCATTAATTTTAAGTCAAAATTTCATGGAGTTTTTACAACATTTCAACGTTTCTGGAATAATTATCTTTAAACCTATCATAATTTTGAACAGTAAAGCTAAGCCACCATTTCGAATTTTTGGGTTTTCAAACTATTTTTAGGTGTAGAAGTAGCAAAACAATTCAAGAGACAATATTTCAAAGCCACCATTTTGATTTTGTTTTGTTTCCGGACTTTTCTAGGTATCCGGACTTTCTATCAGAATTTCGAACAGTAAAGCTAAGCCACCCTTTGAGGTTTCTTGGCTTTCATGTTTTTCTAGGTGTAGAACTGGTAGGAAAATTAAGGCAGATAATATTCCAAAGACGCCATTTTGATTTTTAAGCTTTTCTAGGCATCCAGACCTTAAGACCTATCAGGATGTCATTTTTCATTTCTCTAGGCCATTTAAAAGTGGTGGAACAACTCGCAAAAAACTCTAGCAGGCAGAGTTCCAAAGCCACCATTTTGATTAGTTTTGTTGTTTTCGGACCCTTCTAGGTGTACGGACGTTTAGTCCTATCAGCATAGCAATTTTCAGAACTCTAGGTATTTAGCAGCGGTCGGACGATTCGCGGAAGGAAACACTGGCATTTTCCCATTTTCCTACGTTGCTTTATATATATATATATATTATCATCATCATCATCATCATTGTCAACCATTATCAATCCACTGCTGGACGAAGGTCTCCCCAAGTTTCCTCCACAACGGTCTGTCTTGTGCCAGCCTCCTCCATGTCACTCCCGCATACTTTCGAATTTCATCCACCCATCTCCCATGTAGTCTTCTTCTGGGTCTTTTCCTTTCCCTTGGAATCCAATCTAAAATTTCGGCAGTCCATCGAAGGTCTTACCTTCGGGCAGTATGCCCAGCCCATTGCCATTTCAGGGATTTAACTCTGATCATGATGTCTTTCACTCTTGTCATTTTTCTGATCCACGAGTTCCTCTTCTTATCCCTCCTGGTTACAACAAGCATGCACCTCTCCATGTGCTTCTTTGAGTTGTCTGCAGCCTTTGTATGTCTCTTTTAGATAAGGTCCACGTCTCTGCACCATACGTAAGCACTGGAAGGATGCATTGATCAAACACTTTTCTTTTAAGACATAATGGCATATTGCTCTTGAAAATTATGCTGTTTCTTCCAAAAGCTCTCCATGCAAGTTTCGTACGCCGATTAATTTCTTCACCAATGTGACCCTCACTTGATATCTGCTGTCCAAGATAAACTTACGTGTCTGTTATCTCCAGCTTTTCTCCATCAATCGATAAATCTTCATTTCGTGTAAACGCATTGAACATCACTTTTGTCTTCTGAAAGTTCATTTCTAATCCCACTTCTTTACTCTTGTCAGCAAGTTTCTGGATCATACTCTGAAGCTCTGATGGGGTAGTTGCAAAAATGACTACGTCATCAGCAAAACGAAGGTGGGTTAGATAATCTCCGTTAATCTTTATCCCTTTGTTTTCCCAGTTCAGTGATTGAAAGACATTTTCCAATGTGGCGTTAAAGAGCTTCGGAGATATGGTGTCACCTTGCCTCACTCCCTTTCCATCTTTTATGTGTGTTGTATTTTCAAACAGCCGAATCTTTGCACATGTATTTTCACATATGTTATTAATAATATTAATGTATGCATCTTCAATATCGCAGGATTTCAGGGCCATTGTAACTGCTGATGGTTTCACCGAAACAAAGGCTTTTTCATAATCGATGAAAGCCATGCACAATGGAAGTTCATATTCCCTCGTTCTTTCAATTAGTCCTCTCAGTAAGTGGATATGATCTATTGTGCTGTAGCAATTCCTGAATCCAGCTTGTTCTCTCGGTTGAGCCATGTCCAGTGTTACCTTCAAACGGTGTGAAAGAACTTTAGTGAAGATTTTATAAACCACTGATAGGAGGCTGATAGGTCTGTAGTTCCTGAGATCCTCAATGTCACCTTTTTCATGCATCAGGATCATTATAGCGTTGTTCCAATCCTCAGGAATCTTCCCTTCATTAAGGCATCGAGTGAAAATTTGGGCGAGTACTGTTTCGATTTCTCCACTTGCTTCTTGTATAATGTCTACAGTAATTCCATCTTCTCCTGGAGCTTTTTCCCGCTTCATCTTCTTGATTGCATGTGCAACTTCTGCTTGGGGAACTGGAAGAACTCTGGTACTGGTACCTTCCATGATATTTGGAGTACATGCATCATCCCTTTCATATAACTTGGAGTAAAAATCTTTCACTCTTGTCAAAATTTCGCCTCTATTTCTTGTTACAGAACCATCTCCTTTTTTCAGTGCCACAATCTGTTTTCTTCCCTTTCTGAGATGTTCCTTTGCTATCTTTAGGCTTTTGTTGTTTTCAATTGCTTTCCTCACTAGTTCACAGTTGAATTTCCTTACGTCTTCAGTGATACTTTTTCGTACTGTCTTGCATAGCTCTATGTATTCCACTTTGGAAGTCACATCTTCTTTAGTTGTCCTCATCTCTCTTCTTTTTGGCATCAACATTTTGTTTTTTCCTGATAATTTGTTGACATGCAACTTGTTCTTAGACCCAGCTAATTTTGTTGCTGTTTCCATAAGAGCTTTGGTTACTTTTCTGTTAACTTCAGAAATATCCACTTCTTCCGATGTTAGGCTTTCTAAAGCAGAGAACCTGTTCTTCAGTTCCAACTTGAAGGTATTATGGTGTGTTTTAAGGTTGGTTATGTCAATACATTTTGTTTGTCTTATGAGCTTGCCACGTTCGAGTTTAGTGTTGAGGTGCATCTTACATCTCACCAATCAATGGTCACTACCTGTGTTGAACTTGTTTAGCACACTGCAGTCTTCTATGACGAATTTTTTGTTACACATAATAAAATCAATTTCACTTGTCGTCCCATTTGGATGTCTCCATGTCCATTTCCTGCGCGGCTTTTTCTTGAAAAAGGAGGTCAAGATGAGAAACCCTTCTGCCTCTGCAAACTCAACGAGACTATTTCCACGCTGGTTTCTGTTGCCGTGCCCGAATTTACCTACTGAAGTTTCATTCTGTTGCCGTTGCCCTATTTTTGAATTGAAATCTCCCATAATTATCTTTAAGTGCTGCTTACCTTTATTAATTAGATGACGAATTTCCTCATAAAATTCTTCAATTTCTTCTTCAGGATGACTTGTGGTGGGTGCATAAGTTTGAATAATCTGAGCCTGGTATCTTCTCGAGAGTTGGATAACGAGTCGTGCAGCTCTGTCAGAGAAACTTTCAACTTCTACAACTGTATCCTTCAGTTTCTTGTTTATTATAAATCCAACACCACTAGTTCTGCCAGTATCTGTCCCACGATAGTAGAAGAGATGTCCACTTTTCAGTTCAATGAGATCTTCTCCTTTTCTCCTTACCTCATTTAGCTCGACGATGTCCCACTTGATCCTTTGTAGTTCCTCTTCCAATTCAAGAAGCCTTGAATCTGAAAATAGGGAGCGTCCATTATACGTAGCCAAGGTCAGCATCAGATGGCATCCTAGTCCGGTCCTCCGGGGATTCTTAGCACCCTCTGCCTTCATGTCGCACTGGACGCTGCCTTAGCCAGAAACATTCCAGCTGCCGGAGACTGAGGGCCAAGATTTAAGTTGTGGAGTCATTTTGGAGGGGTTTGGCCATAACTTACCACGCTAGCCAAGCGGGTTGGTGAGTGTGGGATAGCATTTCCTCTAATCCCGATGGTATAGTTATACCGCTATTGGCGGTCGTCAGAGCCCCTTTAGTGGGAACAGGATGCACCACGAGAAGGCGGGGTTGACATTTGTCAAGGAGAGGCTGTGATGTTACGCATCACCTGACCTTACATCCCACACATATATATATATATATATATATATATATAGAGAGAGAGAGAGAGAGAGAGAGAGAGATTTAGTTTCAATTTTCTTAAAATTTTAGATAAATTAGTTTCGAAGAAAATATATTCGTTCAGTGCAGAAGGCCTCAAAAACGTAACGGTTTTGAAAAATTATTTTTCGTAGAATAAAGGAATGACATTCACTAATTGTGACGTACCTACTTCAGAGGTGACGCTCATCTCAAAACGCCATATGGCAGATACGAGACCTTGCCGACGTAGATCAATCGGTGGAATGTTCGATTACGGAGAAGAAGGAATACGTTGGTTAGAGTCCCATCACGGATAGAAAAAGTCAGTTTCTCTATATTAGACAACTCGTGCTGTAAGGATGGGTTGTCGGCTGACTCCAAAACATGCGATATCGTGCATTCGCCTTTTTCGGGGAAGTGAGTGGTGGTGGTGGTGGGGGGGGGGAGCTTATATGTAACGTACCAAAGGAGACGCACATGTCAAAATACAAAGTTGCAGCAGTAATCCTGTTTTCATGACGGCGTAGTACAATCGGTAGAATATCCTCCCCGGAGAAGGAATAGGAGTGAATTCAAATCCATTCATCGGTAAGAAAGAGCATTTTCGGTATAACACAAAAATTTTGGCTGTGTAACTGCCGTTTAAGTTTGGCACTTTTGATGCAGTATTCGTATTTCACAACTTTCAAGACTTTTTTCAGTCCGCATTCTCATCTCTTAAATCTCTGTTTCTCTAACATCATTCAGCGTTGCACTTAGATGCTATCATCTTCATCATCGACAAACCATGGGTAAAAATCCCGTAGGTCCCGGATGCCATGGAGCATTAGATTTCCTTCTTCTTACAACCTGCGCATCGACACTCATCTGGTAAACCCAGGCAACCTAGAGAATGGGGTCCAAGGACAAACATATCCCGGGGCCGACTTCAGAGGGAACCATCAACGCATTCGCGTCCCGAAACACGGAGAGTCTGCGGAAAACCCCAGAAAAACAGCAGACTAAATGGCCAACAGGACCGGAGTTCGCACACTGGACAGAAACGTCCGCCTCACACACATTGCATAGCGACTTAACCATCTACGCTATGCCGGGGTGTTATTTACTTCTGTAGTGCTTTTATTTTGATTTTGATTGGTGGGTTTAACGACCACCGTAAGGAACTCAGTGGGCTATAAGCATGCAGTCGCCCGTCCCAAATTTAAGGTCACTGACTGCAGGGAAGGGACAGAGCCAGTGCCTTAAGACAAACAAAACATCCATGTCTTACCGGGATTCGAACCTGGACCCAGCTGGGACGAATGATCAGAAGCCATCGCATAGACTACTGCGCCACCGGGACAACCTAGGCGCTATCCGTAGGTATTAAAGAAAGTATTAGTTTTACACCATGGTTTCAAATCGCCTATTGTTTTGAACAAATACCCTCCTTGGAAATATCACGTCCTGCGACGAATCGTCCAAGCTATTGCTGGTTGGAGCAACGAAGCTGTGCCGGTTGCTTCTCCGTGGCCTGTGCGCTTAAATTAGGAACGGATAACGATTCCTTATGGATTAACATGCTAATGAAGGAAGTTAGAACAACAACAAAAATGAGTTACTTCAGTGAGGTTTTTCCTCCCCAAGCAAGTGGTTGTCCTGTGTTTTGAAAAAAACTTGTGGTTAAAGAATTCCCAGTTTAACACTCCAGGTATTCACAAATGGAAACTACATGCTACGAAATCGAAATATTTTGTCTTATTCAGAGTTTTTCCTTCTGCTCCTGAAAAAAATAACAATAAATTCGTAATAATCTGATTTCTGCATATATTGTTTAGAATATATCAACTGACGAATTTGCCTTCTCTCAGCTTAAGTCGGTGATGAAAAATTTTGTGCTGTCTATTTACTCATTTTATTTTGGTCAAAATAAAATGAGTTGAGTCCTTCGTAGTTGCACTTTAGGAGAATAAATTTCACGGAAAAAACAACGAGAGATTATACTACTAATTCATTATCCACACATCTATTTGCTCGCAATTAAGGGCCGATACAAACTTTATGTGACTACCAAATACGATCCAGCGCGAAACAACCGGTTGTCCGATGTTAACCGCGTTTTGGGCGTCGTTACATCACATCTGCTTGTATTGATGTCAATCATGATCGAACTAAATTATAGAACTTTCAACTACTTCCCAAAATTCGTGGAATTGAATGCAGAACAATATTACTTTTATAAAATTCAAAATATTGCATTATTTAGTCTCCTATTGTACGTCAAATTTAATGCATTTCGTCTGTATTTGTTGTTAATACCTTTAATTAACTCTGAATTTCAGCTAACAGACCTATATTAATTTACTTTCGAAACATTAACGTAATGCAGTGTGTTTGATAACATCTTTGCTCCCACTTTGTGAAACAGTAATGAATTTTAAGTGTTCTGTAATGTCTGGAAGACTTTCAAAGTTTTCATCTACTTAAGAGACCATTGAATTTATCATTGTACCATAAGGTTCTCTTGAGAATTATCTGTGAATATTTCTATTATATTCGTCAGCATTACGCAAGCCGAGATTTTGAATTACTTTTTATTTCCATTAAACTACCGTTCTTCGAATAATGCCCTAAATTTCTTTCAGCAAACATGAAAGCTTAGAGTAATTGTTCCAGTATTCGTTTCTACACAATTTAGTGGTTTGGAAAAATACAATGCAATATTTTCTGTTTGCAACAACATATTAAAAAAAATCCTGTGCGCCAGACATTTAAATTTTATTGTTAACGAAGGCTTTGAGACATGTATCTCCTTGGCTTATTCCTACAATCATCATTCCTCGATCATTTTCACTTTGGCGGGATTGGAAAACCATACGTAGTACTTACCAAGAGACCCTGCCACCACCCCAAGACCCGCTCCTGAAAGTTCTGGCTGGAGACATCCCCGGATTTGTCCGTTAAAATTACATGCTATGCTCCAAAATGCAATCTTAGCTGTCTACCCAGCGAATTAATTATAGCCTCCAAATTTGTTACATTATAACAATCATCCTAAACGCATCTTGCTTGTTTTCAGATGGATAATTAATGATCAAAATAAAAAGGGAAGAGAGAAAATGTACAAGGCAGAAAAATGATTGAAAAGACATTCGTGCAACAAAATGTGGTACGTAGTGTGTTTGAGTACCGAAGAGAGTTCTTGGAAGCTTTCTTGAAACATTGTCCATATATTTCATACGTAAGCATAGCAGCGAATAATAGGCAAGTTTGGCGGCATCATATGCCAAGATCAGAAACAACGTGTATATTTGGTACAAATCTAAATAGGAATGAGAAATCAAGAGAGCAGTAAAAACTCTCTTAATAGTGTTGTAATGGAATCATACATACACACCAAGCCTTTTCTGAATTCCGATGGTGATATTTAGGATATATCGCTTTAAAAATATTTAAGTCATTTCGCTTTTCATGTAGTAGGGACTATGATCACGTTGAATGACCACGATATTAAAATTCATACTTTCAGCAATGTAAAACTTCCCTTTGGTGCCACAAGAGAGAGAGAGAGAGAGAGAGAGAGAGAGAGAGAGAGAGAGAGAGAGAGAGAGAGAAGAGAGAGAACGTAGTTGACTAATTATATTTCTCAACAAGTTTGTTTCATTTGTTTTTAGGGATTCAACACTCCCAGGAAACAAAAGTTTAGGGACTTCCAACTGATTGGAATGTTCAGACAGTTAGAAACGCATCATAAACACTTGGACAAAAAGAAGGAAGTCTGTTAATGGCCTGGCATGTTTACCACGTGTGAGTTCGTCATTTCCATTAGAAGAAAAAGAAGAAAAATTGTCGATTCAGAGAGACACCACTGAACCTACAATCTCTCTATATATATAAAAGTGAAAGTTCGTATGTTTGTTCGGCATACGTTCCTAAACGGTTTGATGGATTTGCACCAAAATTGGCATACATACTCTTCATCACCCAGATTAAAATACAGGTGGGACGATTTTTAGAAATTCCATCCCTAAGGGGTTCAAATGTGTTTTTACGGGGCCCTCTGTAGACTGGGTGCAAGTCGGCTGCTGCGGTATTACTCCGCGTGTCAGAGCAACGGTCGTCAGGTGACGCCTCACTCCTCGCAAGCTTCCGCGCATCAGTCATATGGGGAAGAGTCCAATTTTTTTTGAGGCCGCGGGTGGCCTAGTGGGCAACGTTCGTGACTGCCATGGAGAAGACCTTAGGTTCGATCCCAGGCAAGTACGAACGCTCGATCCACTAAATATCCGCCGTTCGTCGGATGGGCACGTTAAGCCGTCGGACCCCGGGTACTGTCCCCCGGTAATAAATAAGGGCGTCTTCCTCCTCCTTTCTACTTCGCTTCCGTGTCACTTTCCGATCGGGCACTCTAGCCCAAATCTCCTAGCTTCCTATTTCTGAGGGTTGTTTAAGACCTGGGGTCAGACACTCCCTTCCTAAAATCCTCTACATATGATCTGATCTGATCTGAAAACACAACGCACCGGCAGAATATATTGCCATAAGTATTTTTTTTTATGTTACCATGACATTTTCTTTGGAAGGATTAGGTTTCATTAGACTCCCACCAATTGGCGCAGGAGTCTAAAATATGGGTGGAGCTACATATTCCCACCAATAGGCGTGGTCCTCTCAAATAGCATCAAGGTTAAGTTGAAGTTAAAACAGACGGTTTTTTTCATACATAAAATTTAAATACAAGATTAGTATTGGTATTAGTATAGATAAAATAAATAGCCTATGTCCACCGGGAAGAAGTAAGCTTCCCAACGGTGAAAGAATTATCCGAATGGGTTTAGTTTTCGAGATCGGTAAAAAGGCATCCGTATATTAACGTGAACTATTTTCTGTCACGTTAGGTGTGATCAGGTTGTATGTAAACAAAGCGGAACGATACATGGGAAATCGGAAACTACTTGAAAGCGATGTTATTCGGTAGTACAGCCAAAAATAATTAAAAAAAATAATAAATAAACGTAATAGCATATGTCCTCCGGAAAGCTTCCCAACGGTGAATGAATTATTCGAATCAGTTTAGTTTTCGAGATTAGTAAAAAAATTCCGTATATTATTGTGAACTGCTTTCTTTCACGTTGGGTGTGATCAGGTTGTATATCTACACACTAGAAAGCTGAATGCGGAGTGCAGGAAGTGCATTATAGTGCAACGGTCATTATAAATTGTGATTTTTATAGTAAAATTTTCATGAAGTGTGGTTAAATGCCTCCAAAATAACGCAAACCCATGGGACAAGATCAGCCGAAAGCAAAGAAAGTAAAACTACTTCGAGAGAGTGAGACAACCGAACAACGTGATCGAAGACTTATGGATCAGCAGGAAAGAGCCAGTGTATCTAGGGCGGCATAGACCTTGGAACAGCGTGAGGCCCGACTTGAGCATTGTTCATCATGGTAGAATATTTTTTACAGTGCGATTTACATTGTTACTTGAAAACAAACGTTATGTCTATCCCAGGCAACGCCGGGCATCTCCGCTTGTATTGTTAAAAATTTCAGAAGAGAAGGCGGAACAATGAAAAATACCAGGAATATGCCCTAGAAAGAAAGAGAAAATTCGATGTGTTGTTACTCTTTGTAAATGCGCTTTAGATAAGAATTGGATGAGACACGCCAGTTGCTACGGATGGAAGCGTTCAATGAAACGGAGAGAAGCTGCAGGAATATGCCCCAACAACGGCACCAAGGTCCGGCGTACTCACTGTTATACGCTACTTGATACACGGTGAGAGTTATTAGTACGAAGGTCGAAAGTATTTACTTTTGTGGCAATATGGAACGCTGCTGTCGACATTTTTAAATAGCATCCGTTGAACCAACAAAAGAGATTAGCAAAACTTGACTCATAACCACATTTAAAAAATTAGGTCGTGCTTCACGTAACAACAATAGCATTAATGAATTAGGAGGATATTTTAAGACAACCTCTGCAGGTCTTTGTTGGAGAGACCTTTGGCAAAATGTGGGTTATTTGAAGCAGAAAATCTGCTCAGAAATATTTGTCATACAGCATAGTATCCGATAAAAACGGAGTTAAAAGTTTTATTAGTGTCTTTTGATAGAGAACGTAATGTAAATAAAAATGCAAACATAGGTCCCCTAGCGGTGAAAAAAACTAAAATATTCCTTACGGCGAACGCTATTTGACGCAAAAAAAGAAAGTTTCATAACAGTAGAAATACAATACAAATGTATGTCACACAGAGGGGAAAACGCGCGTTATTTGCGGTAGAAATCTTTCACCATAGTGATACATATCTGACGACAGGAAAATCTTTTAGTCATACTTTTCGAGACGGTGATACAGAAAAAAAAAATATCGACGCTATGTGCGTTTAAGGTGGTTCCACCTAAAATCGCTGCCTTATGTTTCCAATGGTAAAACTTCTTCACATATTTTCTTCGCAATTAATGTATTTCCAAGGGTGAAAATTTGCACATCCATAAAACTAACTTTAAGTTATCGCATGGGATACTTAATACTTGCTAAAACATAACCATAAGTACGCAATCCAACACTTGTTTTTCTACTGACGTCATCAATGTACAAGTCGCGCCATCTATTAACAGGTCTGAACATTACTCAAACACAAATATTGATTTTTAATATAATTATGGTTACGTTTTAGCAAGTATTAAGTATCCCGTGCTATAACTTAAAGTTAGTTTTGTCGATGTGAAAAGTTTCATCTTTGGGAATACATTAATTGCGAAGAAATTATGTAAAGAAGTTTTACCATTGGGAACATAAGGCAGAGATTTTAGGTGGAACCACCTTAACCATTCCCATTTAACAGCAATATTTTGGAACAGAAAACGAACTAACATTATCGATCATTGTTCTCATAGGTTACGCTAACTAACAAAACAGGAAGATTTTAGATCCAACTAATACATGAAAAAGTATGGTGCTCAGAGCGGCACGGCCGGACTTACATTTCACACGTTTTGACACTAATCGTACGAATTTTGGGCACTTTTTATGGAAACAGATGAGACAAAAATTAAGGTGCAAATATAAGTCATGGGTATCAGATAGGTTTTAAGTGGTTCTGGATATAAAAGTCCTCCTAAAGCCATTTTCAGAGATTCCAATCGTGTTTTCAAAATTTTTTAATTGGAGCTTACGTAGAAGTCAGTAAAAACATGGCTACTAAGATCTTTCGAATCTCTAATTTCTTGAGGCCTAAATACTCTGCATTGTTCTCTTTGCTCATTTAAATTTGAAAGCACAATATTATGATAATAACGCTTTTAATTAAGATGAAAATAAAAAGTTATGTTACATTTCTTGTAAAACACTGATTTTATTATTTGCATTTGAAATGTGAAGGCTCCCATATAAAAAACAGAAACATGCACCAATGAGAGATTATGAACAGAGGGATTTTACTATGCTCTGAAATTGAAAGTCTGTTAAACTTGCGAAAAATATGTTTTATTGCAGATTGATTTTTTTATTATTTACATCATCATATTAATTACCTCATAGTTTAGCACATAGACACAATAATTAAAAAAAAACGAAATTTTTTCCTTGTTTCAAAAAGGCTTTCTCAACACATTTAAATCATGAAACCTGTTTTAGAAGATTAATAACCTTTACTCACATAAAGAAGAATGTTTTGCTCTTAATCATCCCAGTAATTAAATTTCGATTACATTTTTCTTTTTGTGAAAGATGTTTCTCTCCGCTTCGACTCCTAAAGTACAACACAAAGGATAATTTTAAAAACAATACGTCCTTGTTCTATATTTTTGACAAGTTATTTCTACATGAGATATCACAGAAGATATTATGAATAATTATTTAACCGTCTGCACTACTGTGCTCTTGTTACTTTTCCACCCTTCGTTCTTTCTTTACAAACAGATACTGTAAATGCACAATTAAGAACGACTTAAATAAGATTTTTATTTATTTATTTAACTACAATTTCACGCCACTCCACAACAAAACATAACTTAGCCCATACACACCCGGGACTACATCTACAATAATTATAAACAACAAAAGTCCAAGAATACAGTAATACCAATAGTAATATAAATGTGCAAACAGAATGAATGAACTCAGGCTTTTTATACCATAGAAATCAACGGTTGCACGCAGCATGTATTGTAACCAAAGTAACTAAAACATTGCAGCACTTCAAAAGTATAACCATTACAAAACTACAAAAGTATAACTCTTACAAAACTTCAAAAGTATAACTACACGGATGTTCAAAATTAAAAGAATTTACACAATTTGTCGAATTTCTGAAAAACTAATGGACACATTTTAATGAAATTTGGTATGGATACACAGATATATAAGAGAAAAAAATATACCATACAACAGTCATGGTACGCTACCATGATTGACTGTAAGGCTCATCAGCGCATGAATGTCCAAAATCCACGTTGCAAGATCGAACATAAAATGACTCTAATATGTGGTATGGTCCCCTCTCACAGTCCTACAGCTCTCACAGCGTGACGCCATACTGGAAACGAGGCAGTTGATGAGTCCCTGTGGCAGTCGGTCCCACTCCTGCAGCAACGTACTTTTCAGTTCCTGGATGGTTCACGGAAGGGGATGATGGGGAGCTGCAATTGACCTCCCAAGAGCGTCCCAGACATGTTCGATAGGGTTTAGGTCTGGCGATCTGGCTGGCCAATCCATCCGGCGAATATCCTCACTTTCAAGATAATCGTCGGCCAAGTGAGCCCTATGTGAACAAGCGTTGTCGTCCATAAAAAGGAACTGACGGCCAACTACTCCCATATAGGGCTGTAAGATCTCATCCCTATACCTTTCAGCAGTCAGGGAGCTTCTGTCAAACACATGGAGAGGTGTGCGGCCGTCCAACATGATGCCTGTCCAGACCATTACACCTCCGCCGCCATAGCGGCCCCTTTTTCGGATGTTGGAGGAAGGTATCGGGTCCCAATTTCTCTCCAGATCAAGATACGCCGAGGATCAGTGTCCAGGCTGAAATGCGACTCGTCTGTAAAGAGAACGTTACCCCACTGAAATTTGGTCCAAGGCTGATGTTGTCTACTCCCTGCTAAACGCGCTCTCTTGTGTGCTGAAGTGAGCGGGACGCAAACAGCGGGTGAAGCCTTCGGGAAAGAGTAACCCTTCGGGAAAGAGTACTCATGAAGCCTTCGGGAAAGAGTAACCCTTGAAACTTGGGTTCCAGTGGCGGCACGCAGCTCACGAGATAGCTGTGCAGCTGTCGCAGTCCTGTGGCGCCTCGCTGAAAAAGTGCCGAATAACGATCTTCATTGGCCATCGTGGCTCTTGAACCACCTTGCCCAGGCCTTCTCGATATGAATCCGGTGTCCTTAAACTGTTTCCACAAATTGCAGACGACACTGGGCGTTACAGTGAGCTCTATAGCAACCTGCACTTGCGATTGCCCTGCCTCCAATCTACCGACGATTCTCCACCTCCTTCCGTCATCAATACGTTCGTGGCAACTCATTTTACCTGATTGCTTATGAAATTGAACCAACTCCTGCAAGAAACACAACGAATGTCGTCGAGGAGTACGAGCGAACTGATCGCGGAAAAATCCACGTGTGCTTTTCATACCCTCCACTGTCACAGCTCCGCCCACACGCACGTGTGTGCTTAGGTATTCGACACTGCAAATTTGTATTCTTATTCGGCGGCATAATTTGTACCTTTGGTTTCGCACTTTTGGTGAAAATCGACAAAATGTGAAAATTCTTTTAAATTTGAACACCTGTGTATTTCCATACAATTTGATTTTTACAAATAACATTAAATTTTCATTAAGACATACACATGATGAAGTGTATACTAACGAAAGTGACATTTTCAAAAAGTTACGTACTAAAATAAATTATTAAGTCACACTAACTGACAAGAAGAATGTGCGAACGCTTCAAAGCCAATGCATCAAAAGTCTCACCACAGGAAGCATAACTAAAGTAAATAATAATTACAAAGCACCAAAGTAACACTATAATCTTTTAGTTTTAAACAATTTGTAGCACTGCAAAATCATTCGTATTTAGGTATAAGTAAATTTCGTTTATGCCCGCATTAATACATCTTTGCTTTACTTTCGTGTTCTTTCATAGCTTTTTCTCCATTATTGTTCATTTATTTGGTTTGATTAATTCCTTTAAACCGTAAGATATATTTTTCATATTTTAAGGGATTAACAGCTTTCTCGGTTTGAAATATTTTAAGCAAAACTACGCTCTTTTTGTTCTCTAACCGTCTTTATGAGAATTTAAGGCGACGTGCACTATTCTTGTCCCTAATTCGGAACTTTCGATTCTAGGAAATAATGAACCAAAGCAAATACAGATTTATAAAATTTACATTTTAATTTGAAGCACTTGAAAATTAATTTCAGGTTGACTGCAGTTTCTCTAAAACATTGGTCCAACTCCATAAGGACCGGTCGGTATGAAGTTCTTGTGTTTTGTTTAATTATATGGGAGTTTAACGACCACCGTGAGCAACTCGCTGGGCTATAAGCAGTCGTCCGTCCCAAATTTAAGGCCACTGGTTCCAGGGAAGGGTCTCTCCCGCCAGTGCCCTAAGACAAATACCATATACATGCCTCATTGGGATTCGAACCCGATACCATGGTGGACGAATGGTTAGAAGCCAGAATTCAGACCATTGCGCCAACTGGGCCACGTTCTTGTATTGACAACGATCACTTTGCATGTGAGGTTGACGGTTGGCTGTCTTGATTTAAGAGATACTAGTCCTTAATCCGTGCCTTGCACGGTTGAAAAAGCTGTGACTGAAATAATTTATTGTCCTATAACACGAATCGTAATAAAATGCATAACTATAAAAAACGGTTGAATTATTAATGGGCAGTCTATAAGATGGGTCACCAACAACAAAATTGTCCTAATATTCCCATTAATTTTTAATTTTTCCAACTACTCGTATGCGAATTTAGCGATGACGTTCCTCAATATTGTATAAACATGTCCTTACCCGTCGTTGACGGACTTGCATTGGAATATTGAGGCGTTCTTTCTGTGACCCGAAATGATATCGTGTCTAGATAACTATACAATTTAGTTAAAATTACGTTTTATTTTGCCAGTTTGATTAACATTTTTTTATCGCATTGAATAATCTATACTAATATATGTATAAAGAGAGAAACCTTTTTTTTTTTTTTGGGGTGTTTGAGGTAATCTCGAAAACTACAAAACCGATTTGGATAATTCTTTCACCGTAGTGAAACTTATTTCTTTCCGGTGGACATAAGCTATTTCGTTTATTTTTTATTATAATTTATTATTTCTTTTTTATTCTTCATTATTTTTGGCTGTTCTACCAAAACAGATCGCTTTGAAGTAGTTCTCGATTTCCCGTGTATCGTTCCGCTTTGTTTACATACAACCTGATCCCACCCAACATGAAAGAAAGAATTTCATGATAATATACGGAATTGTTTTTACTAATATCGAAAACTACTGAAATAATTTGGATAATTCTTTCACCATTGGAAAGCTTACTTTTTTCCGGAGGACATAGGCTATTTCGTTTATTTTTTATTATTTTTGGCTGTACTACCGAATCAGAACGCTTTCATGTAGTTCTCGAATTTTCGTTAATTTTACAGCCTCTAATTACGGTCGTCCCGCGTCTAGTTGTTTTTACTCCCCAGAACATCCTTGAGTTTCTTTCTAGTCTTTTATTTACAGAACGTCAGCCAACTGCTTTAGTGATGTTGGAGGAAGGAATCTGTTTTTCACTCTTCTTTTAAAACTCCCTACAATGGCTCGATGATATTCCAGTCAGGTGATTGAGATGGCCAGGTCAGATGTTGAAGTCCTTTTTGGTGCTTCTCAAACCAAGACTGAACTGTTCTAGCTGTGTGTATGGGCACATCATCATCTTGAAATATGACTCATCGTTGGGAAACAGCATTTGAGCCACATAATTCACCTGATAACCTAGAATATCCAGGTACTCGCTGATAGTAACTTCACCATGTAAGATACTAATGGGATCTGCCGAACGCCAAGATATGGCAGTCCAACAAACAATTTTTTCTATAAACAATTTATGTGTTTACAATGTTAACTCTACATGTTTCGTTTGCTGAACAGTTTATGAAATATCTAAAATGGTTCTCATGTATATTGAATACTTTCGACTAATTATTTAATATTTCATAAAGTTTTATTGTGGTTGAGCATATTGTATAACTACTGTTATGTATTGAATTACCAACTGTATGGCTGATTATTTCAATAAACAGAAAAATAAAAAAATCACAGATCTACCCAATGATTGAAGTTCGAACCAGATATTTCGAATTGTACGCTTCCTTTGGGATCATCCATATATAATCCCGAGCTGCTGTTGGGAATAATACATATAAATGAGTACTCATCCGCCCATATCACACGTTTTCAGTCGTCAGCTGCCCAGGTTTTATGCTGATGACGTCATCTTTCTCGCTTTGTAGCGTTGGTTTCTGTGATTAAAGTTTAGGTCATAGATGTTGGGTTGGTGAAGTTCTGCGCGAAGAGGTTTTGTGGCAACAAGGTCATCCAGGTGGATACTGAGTTCTGCTATCACTTTTGCTGTAGTAGTTCTGTGTTGTTTTAACCCTTTAACCGGTTGGAACGAGTTAACTCGGGGTTGACAGAATGGGCTGAAATCAGTTCGAGCGAACATATATTCGCTGTCTGAGAAATGGGCCGAACAGAACTGGAACGAGTCACCCTGCACATCAGAAAGCGTCGTGTATCTTTGTTATTGCCTTTCTGACTGATTACTAGCTAAAAAAGCTATAATATACCAATGAGGACGAACCTAAGAAAGGAGAGAGAAGATGTTTGAGTTACTTGTTTCTACCCAGTGGCATGATGTCCGTATCAGGGGCACTAGCTTCTCACCATCAAGCTTTGGGTCTTTCCCCTTAGCTTTGTCATCCAATGTGGCCATTTAGGGGAGGATTAACACCAATGCTTTTTGACTGCTTCCCTGCTAAAAGGGCTATAACAATGGCAACGAATCTAAGAAAACAGAGAGAAGATGTTTGAATCATTTGCTTCTGCCCAGTGGCATGATGTCCGTATCAGGGGCACTAGTCTTTCGCCATTATGCATTGGGTCTTTCCCCTTAGCTTTGTTATCCAAAATGGGCATTTAGGGGTATGATTAACACTAATGCTTTTTGACTGATTGCCTGCTAAAAGGGCTACAACAATGGCAACGAATCTAAGAAAACACAGAGAAGATGTTTGAGACATTTGCTTCTTCCCAGTGTCATGATGTCCGTGTCAAGGAGATTATTCATTCCCAGTCATATTTTGGGTCATCAAACAGAAAATAAAAGACTAGAAAAAATCTCCTTTTACCACCACTGGTAAGTTTATGGTCACTACTGCTGATATAACAGGAAGTAAGGAATTGTTTCGCCGTAGCTGTTCAAAAACAGGACACCTTCGTGAACATTTCAGTTTAGGGAGCCAGAAAATGTTTTGACAGATTTTGGTTCAGGTACGTTCGTCGCAAAAATGGTTAAACACAATCCTTGTTAATGTTCGACTGTCCTCATTCAGTCTCGATTTTGGCCTACTAACCTTATTCGCCGATGAAGTTTTGCCATGTTTTGTGTATGCAATCATGACAGTGGAGACTGTTGCTCTTGAAATACCAAACAATTTGGTTGAATGGTTACAGACACTCCTGCTAAGCGGGCGCCCACGATTTGTCCTCTTTGGACATCTGACAAGACACCAATTTCATCGACCGCTCGTATAAATCACTACTGAATACAACATATACTGCACTGGCGTACAACTTAGAGAATGTATACAAAGAATAGGTACGCAAAAGATAACCGCAACGTTTGTTTCTTCAGTGCAGCCGTGTTTCTTCGTACACGAATAGCGTCAACTCCTATAATAACGGTGTTCAAATTATTTTGTCCAACCCCTGTACATACTTAAATGTTCAGTCAAATATTTTTTTTAACATTTATGTCAAAACGTGAAATGCTTTTAAATAGAAATCAAAATAAATGCATCTGCAGAAAAAAAAAATTAATTTTCGAACAGCAAAATATATATTATTTTTCACGACAAATATTAAATATACTAGCTCAAATTATATATAGAACATGAACGGAAAACGGCAAAATTGTTTGCTACAAATACATGCAATCAATGACGTTTCTTTTTCATTTGGTCATCCTTCTCAAAGAGATAAAAAAACAAAAAGTAAAGAAGTAAGAGCGAAAATGAGTAAGTAAAGGAACACGCCAGACGTTGTCGTTTTAATTTTTATAATTTGCTCTTACGGGTCTGTGTATACAAAGCTGTGACTAATCTTTCACGAGGCTGCTTCGGAAAAGAATTGTTCTTCATTGGTGGGGATTCAAGAACTCACACTGAGAACCGGAAGCATATTCGCCTGAAGCAAGCACGAATGACTCTTGAAAGGCACACGCACACAATTGTATGTATTTATGGGTAGTAATTTCTCGTTAATTACAGAAGGACGAGATGTACTGCCTTTGTAATTACACGTTGTTTCAGCGACACAGAAGACCGTACAGAAATGTGGAGTAGAGACGTGACGTTGAACATGACGCTCAAGGGCTGATACTGGAGGACAAGAAAAACAAAGGCAGTCTCCGATCTTTCCTTTCATGTTGAGGTCAGGTGAAGTGAGAACCTTTTGTCGGAAACGACAATAAGTTAACAAAATTCAGGGAGATGGAGTCCACATTTTGAAATACGAAGGTAATGCTCTAAATAATGCAAATGTGTTTGAGGAATGGATTTTGTTACGTGAAATGTCGTATAAATCTGGTAGAAAGATAGGAAATTTAGCTTTCTTATACTTTGGCACATAGGCAAGCCAGACATCGCTCTAGAAAATGTTATCGAGTTTTTTATTCTAAGTACAATAATTATAATCGGTTGTTTTTTACCACTACCCAGTCTGGTACTTGTACTCCATTCACGCTATGACACTATGAAGCTTTCGCAAGGTATACACAAGTTGTTCCAATAAATTTCGGTAATGCACGGTAAATGGAACAGAAATTAGTATTTAAGAAAACGTACTTTACTGGCTTTTGAAAAATAATCCCCAGATATAATATATTTTTAGCATGGCCGGATGGAGCTTTTGCGGGGCCCGGGGAGAAATTTCATTGGGGGGGGGGGGGGGGAGCGGCAGAGAAAATTCTCATTGCCCAGGAAGTGAATCTCATATTTTAATAAAGTTGTTGCGTGAAAAATGCCGTTAAAGAACACACGCGATGTGAAAACACAAATTTGCCGGTGGCGTAGATTGAAGCAGCCTCCTTGTGCTCCGGATCCGAATACTTTCCCAATTAAATTACACCGACGGAATTTATCGCTGTAATTTTTCCGTTTTGACATGTGCTGTGTAGTACGTCATAACGAAAACTATCATGAAGATAAAATGAATATCTTAAAAAAGAATTTGCTTTAAGCTTAAGAAAAAGACCATAATATGGATTGAAAGTTCAGAGAGAGAGAGAGAGACAGACAGAGATGATTATCTCAAAGAAGTATTTTGCTTTAAGCTTAAAAAACGACCATAATATGGATTGAAAGTTCAGAGAGAGAGAGAGAGAGAGAGAGAGAGAGATGATTATTTCAAAGAAGTATTTGCTTTAAGCTTAAGAAAAGACCATAATGTGGATTGGAAGTTCAGAGAGAGAGAGAGAGAGAGACAGACAGACAGAGAGAGATGTTAATATCAAAGAAGTATTTGATTTAAGCTTAAGGAAAGACTATAATATGGATTGAAAGTTCCGAGAGAGAAAGAGAGAGAGAGTAAAAACTGCTAAAATATACGATTTCCTTTTTTTTTCAGGGGAGATGGGGTTGAGGTTGTATTGTGACTCTTATAAAAAACTTCCTCACAAAATGAAAAAAGATACCTACGTAGCGAAAATTTTTGAATTGCGGATATTTTTGTGTGGGAAATAACAAGGTTCCCTCTAAGAAAAATTCGTATTAATAGTTTTTCCCCTAATGCATGTTTTAATGACTGATTTTTATGGTGCATCCTGTTCCCACTAAAGGGGCTCTGACGACCGCCCATAGCGGTATAACTATACCATCGGGATTAGAGGAAATGCTATCCCACACTCACCAACCCGCTTGGCCAGCGTGGTGAGTTATGACCAAACCCCTCCAAAATGATTCCACAACTTAAATCTTGGCCCTCAGTCTCCGGCAGCTGGAATGTACCTGGCCAAGGCAGCGGCCAGTGCGACATGAAGGCAGAGGGTGCTAAGAATCCCCGGAGAACCGGACTAGGCTGCCATCTGATGCTGACCTTGGCTACTTACAATGGACGCTCCCTATCTTCTGATTCAAGGCTTCTTGAATTGGAAGAGGAACTACAAAGGATCAAGTGGGACATCGTGGGGCTAAGTGAGGTAAGGAGAAAAGGAGAAGATCTCATCGAACTGAAAAGTGGACATCTCTTCTACTATCGTGGGACAGATACTGGCAGAACTAGTGGTGTTGGATTTATAATAAACAAGAAACTGAAGGATAAAGTTGTAGAAGTTGAAAGTTCCTCTGACAGAGCTGCACGACTCGTTATCCAACTCTCGAAAAGATACCAGGCTCAGATTATTCAAACTTATGCACCCACCACAAGTCATCCTGAAGAAGAAATTGAAGAATTTTATGAGGAAATTTGTCATCTAAATAATAAAGGTAAGCAGCACTTGAAAATAATTATGGGAGATTTCAATGCAAAAATAGGGCAACGGCAACAGAATGAAACTTCAGTAGGTAAATTCGGTCATGGCAACAGAAACCAGCGTGGAAATACTCTCGTTGAGTTTGCAGAGGCAGACTCAACGAGAGTATTTCCACGCTGGTTTCTGTTTTCATCTTGAACTCCTTCTTCAAGAAAAAGCCACACAGGAAATGGACATGGAGACATCCAAATGGGACGACAAGTGAAATTGATTTTATTATGTGTAACAAAAAATTCGTCATAGAAGACTGCAGTGTGCTAAACAAGTTCAACACAGGTAGTGACCATAGATTGGTGAGATGTAAGATGCACCTCAACACTAAACTTGAACGTGGCAAGCTCATAAGACAAACAAAATCTATTGACATAACCAACCTTAAAAAACACCATAATACCTTCAAGTTAGAACTGAAGAACAGGTTCTCTGCTTTAGAAGGCCTAACATCGGAAGAAGTGGACATCTCTGAAGTTAACAGAAAAGTAACCAAAGCTCTTATGGAAACAGCAACAAAATTAGCTGGGTCTAAGAACAAATTGCATGTGAACAAATTATCAGGAAAAACCAAAATGTTGATGCAAAAAAGAAGAGAGATGAGGACAACTAAAGAAGATGTGACTTCCAAAGTGGAATATATAGAGCTATGCAAGACAGTAAGAAAAAGTATCACTGAAGACGTAAGGAAATTCAACTGTGAACTAGTGAGGAAAGCAATTGAAAACAACCAAAGCCTAAAGATAGCAAAGGGACATCTCAGTAAGGGAAGAAAACAGATTATGGCACTGAGAAAAGAAGATGGTTCTGTAACAAGAAATAGAGGCGAAATTTTGACAAGAGTGAAAGATTTCTACTCCAAATTATATGAAAGGGATGATATATGCACTCCAGACATCATGAAAGATACCAGTACCAGAGTTCCTCCAGTCCTTCCAGCAGAAGTTGCACATGCAATCAAGAACATGAAGCGAGGAAAAGCTCCAGGAGAAGATGGAATTACTGTAGACATCATACAAGAAGCAAGTGGAGAAATCGAAACAGTACTCGCCCAAATTTTCACTCGACGCCTTAATGAAGGGAAGATTCCTGAGGATTGGAACAACGCTATAATGATCCTGATGCATAAAAAAGGTGACATTGAGGATCTCAGGAACTACAGACCTATCAGCCTCTTATCAGTGGTTTATAAAATCTTCACTAAAGTTCTTTCACACCGTTTGTAGGTAACACTGGACATGGCTCAACCGAGAGAACAAGCTGGATTCAGGAGTGGCTACAGCACAATAGATCATATCCACGTGCTGAGAGAACTAATTGAAAGAGCGAGGGAATATGAACTTCCATTGTGCATGGCTTTTATCGATTATGAAAAAGCCTTTGATTCGGTGAAACCATCAGCAGTTACAATGGCTCTGAAAACCTGCGGTATTGAAGATGCATATATTAATATTATTAATAACATCTATGAAAATGCAAGTGCAAAGATTCGGCTGTTTGAAAATACAACACACGTAAAAATTGGAAAGGGAGTGAGACAAGGTGACACCATATCTCCGAAGCTCTTCAATGCCACATTGGAGGGTGTTTTTCAGTCGCTGAGCTGGGAAAACAAGGGGATAAAGATTAATGGAGATTATCTAACCCACCTTCGTTTTGCTGATGACGTAGTCATTTTTGCAACTACCCCATCAGAGCTGCAGAGTATGATCCAGGAACTTGCGGACAAGAGTAAAGAAGTGGGATTAAAAATGAACTTTTAGAAGACAAAAGTGATGTTCAATGCTTTTACAAGAAATGAAAATTTATCGATTGATGGAGAAAAGCTGGAGATAACAGACACGTACGTTTATCTTGGACAGCAGATATCAAGTGAGGGTCACATTGATGAAGAAATTAATCGGCGTACAAAACTTGCCTTGAGAGCTTTTGGAAGAAACAGCATAATTTTCAAGAGCAATATGCCATTATGTGTTAAAAGAAAAGTGTTTGATCAATGCATCCTTCCAGTGCTTACGTATGGTGCAGAGACGTGGACCTTAACTAAAAGAGACATACAAAGGCTGCAGACAACTCAAAGCAGCATGGAGAGGTGCATGCTTGGTGTAACCAGGAGAGATAAGAAGAGGAACTCGTGGATCCGAAAAATGACAAGAGTGGAAGACATCATGATCAGAGTTAAATCCCTGAAATGGCAATGGGCTGGACATACTGCCAGAAGGACAGATCATCGATGGACAGCCGAAATTTTAGATTGGATTCCAAGGGACAGGAAAAGACCCAGAAGAAGACCACATGGGAGATGGGTGGATGAAATTCGAAAGTATGCAGGGGTGACATGGAGGAGACTGGCACAAGACAGATCGTTGTGGAGGAAACTTGGGGAGACCTTCGTCCAGCAGTGGATTGATAATGGTTGACAATGATGATGATGATGATGATATGAAAATTGCTTTTTTTTTTTTCTAGTAATGGTTTTAAGGTCACTGAATAATTGTCCTCCATATGTAAACAGAAAGCAACTTTGGCACTGTTCTTCTTATTTCTTTAAATTTAAGTACCTGGTTTGCACGCAAATTTTAAAGTATATAAAAGTAATGGCCACAAAATGATGACATTTAATTTGCTATTTCATGAACGCGGAAAATATTAAGGTGGTTACAATAATCACTAAGAATATGCAAATCTTCGGTTTTGTACAGCGAAGGGCGATAACATATTCAAAAATTAGGCGGGGGGGGGGGGGAGACTGGAAACAAAGAAAAAGATAAAAAAACTAAAAAAATGTCCTCTTGCGGGCCTCACACCCCAAAATTTACACACACACGCGCGCGCACTCAAGTAATAACTATAAAAAAACTCCATTCAGAATGATTTTTTCCCTAAACCGGGGGCCCCCTTCAAGGCGCGGGGCGTCCGCCCCGGTTGCCCCCTGTAGTCCAGCCGGCCCTGATTTTTAGCAACTTTCGTATAACTACTGGAAGTTATAAGAAAAATATTCGTTTGTGTTTGTCTGCAGCTGAGTCGTTATACGTTCGTTTGAATAACCGAAATGCCCACAACTGTCTTCTTTTTCTTCTTTTTTTCTCGATTGGGGTTTTAACGACCACCATGATCAACGCGTTGGGCTATAAGCAGTCGCCCGTCCCTAATTTAGGGCCATTAATTCCAGAGAAGGGAGAGAGTTAGTGCCGTAAGACAAACACAACATCCATGCCGCACCGGGATTCGAACCAGGACCTATCTCGGACGAATGATCAGAAACCATCGCTTAGACCGCTGCGCCTCCGGAGCGGAAGAAATGGCTTCCCTTTGCGTGCTAATTTCAGCCGGAGAAACAAAACGTTATCGGAAAGTACGAGATCGCCGAATACTGTGGGTGATTCAGCGCAGCAACTGCCCAATTTGAAGAAGAATTGATATTGGTTATTTGCTTCATTTTTTTGCCTACATAGATGCCGGGAAATGATCTCTACGCACATTTCCTTACACCACCATGACGGTTACCGTAATGTTAGCTCATGCATTTGACTGTGCCATGCAGGCTACCGTACCTTTCACAACCTTTTCTTTTACGTGTTACGACAGCATTCATCGAGCTTTATTGACGCACCTAATATTTCCCATTATGTTACAAGAGATTATATATAATTCAAGACCATACACTTTTGATGTTGATTTAGAATAAATTATCAACGTTTATTCAGAATTAAATGCTTTACTAACATCGACGATAGTTTCGCAGAGCGTTTGTCTCGGCATCATCAGGACGAACGGAGCGCAAACATTCAAATAATTGTGACATCATCAGAGTTCTGCCGCTCACGGATTTTGATGAGTTGTTTCTACGCGCTTGAAGGAAATGGCGTAGAAGTCATGTCGTTCACAAGTTGGGAAAAATTCCGGTATATGTAGAAAGCTTCTAATATGTTAAGCTTGATAGTCAAATCAGGTTTATCAATAAGTATAGCGTTTCCAAACAAACATTTGAGGTTATTTTCATGACAATGTTGGACTATTGATGACTTCTTCAGTTCATAGTTCCGTACGTAAGTCTTGTGTTCCTTCACACGGAAATTTAAAGCCCTGCGTGTCTGTCCTATTTATGAAAGTCCACATTCACAAGGTATCTGATAAATTCCCAGGAATTTAGTCTTTTGATCCGTAAAAATGCATCTTGTTTATGGGTTTGAAAATAACTTTGAAATTAAAAATCTTGTAAATTTTTGAAATTCCGAAGCAAATCTGACAGGCAAATGGGATAACCGCCCAATTCGTTCATATTGGGAGGTCTATTAACGTGAGCGAGCAGACAGGCTTTGGCATCCTAAATTTTTGGACAGCTTTGTGTATGACGTAAGGGCTATGTCATCTGTGTACTGCAATTCGTTTAAGAAAATCAAGCTCTTTCTGTAAGGAATCCTCCCTCCGGTAATAAATAAGGGCGACTTTCTCCCCCTTCCTACCTCGCTTCCGTGTCACTTTCCTATTGGGCACTCTAGCCCAAATCTCCTGGCTTCCTATTTCTAAGGGTTGTTTAAGACCTGGGGTCGGATACTCCCTTCCTAAAATCCTCTAAATATGATCTTATCTGATCTGTAAGGAATCATCAGTTGAGCATATATGTATTGCTCGATATACGTATGTATAGAAAGCAGAAAGTTTTTATTTCCATGGGTGATTTGATTTTGTATGTGGAGATAAGGAAACGGCAAATGGTTTTCGATAAACCGTCGTACTAAAGAAACCTTCAGAGCGTGACACAAGGACATCCAGGAATGGTAAGCAGCCATTATTTTCAGTCTCACATGTGAACTGTATATGAGGACCAATTGAATTGATAAGTTAAACTAATTTAGGTATTTCCGAATTCCTGCCATTCCAGAGGAGGATGTTATTAAAGCATTTAATTGTGATTAAAGATTGATAATTTATTGTAAATTACAAGAGATTGTTCGAGCCTCACTTTCATTTCTCAGTTCATTATGTTTTTGGACGCACAGAGATGCCAAAGTTTGTCACACGTAAATATATCGCTTTCTGTACGTGTTTTACATAAGTTCCTGGGAAACCTCTCTGTTCTGTGAAGGGCCACTTTTCCTTCTGAAGCCTTTCCTCTCTGGTTAGCTTTAACCTATATTTCTGTTTTATAGCCTACAACCCTTTTTGTAGGTGGTAAAATCGAACCCAAGTATTAACACTCGTCATTCTCCCGACTAAACTACACCAACCTTGGCTTACCAGTGCAACTTGCCGTTTTGCTTCTTGCGTCAACTCAGTGGTACGTCACAGTCTATCAGGTGAATGGCAAATATTTGCTGTATTTGATGACGGTAAGTATGTCCAAGATATCCCATAATTTCAAAGAGAATCATTTTTCTAGTAAGGGACAGTGCTGTAGCTATCGAGAGGGCAGGAAGGGCGGTTGCCCTCTCTGGTTGGTCATACCAGGTGCTTAATTTCAAACTCAGAGGAGCGTTAAAAACAGAAATGAACAGAGTGAATAAATTTGCCTAATATTTAAACTCAAAAACAAAGTTATACATTTTAGTATCTTCTTTCGTAAATATTTTAGTGAGCCGCATACACTATTACGTGTAGCTAACTACTGTACAGAACTTATACTGTGATTTGTAGACCATCTCATATGAATGCATGGAACTGTCCGAAACGGTGGATGGAGTTGTGTAAAACAATATTCTGATATACCTAACCTCCATGACATTTCGCAATACGACGTAGGAATGAAGAGCTCATTAGTCATTTATGCTCTGTCGTCGAAAGTTCCTCTAAGCATTTAAACTTGAACGGAATTTTTCCAAGCCCTACTCCAAAAGAATCTTCCTATTGTAACGTTTACTATCTAATGCTCATTCGTTCTGGGCTGATATGTTTTCATTCCTGCATTTCTGCACGTTTTGTGATGTCGTTGTTCACATAACTTTTATGTTTTACTTCATATTTTAAACCGTTGGTTCTTGGATATTCAACTAATTTTTAAATTTTGAGTAAAATTTTGTCGAAAACGTGAATAGAATTTTTTTAAGGATCATAATACTTTCATATAAATTAGGTATGATAAAGTAAGAACTATACTTACTCTCTGTTTGAGTGGAAGTAAGGAACTTTTGAGCTCAAAGGGGCGTAATTTGAAGGTTTGCCTTCCCAGATAAGAAAAGCTTGCTACGTTTCACAGAGTTAATATTTCAACATCTTCATAGTTTTCGAAAAAAAAAAAAAAAAAAAAGCCAAGTTACGGTTTTGGAGCGAAGTACCGAATCCAAGATCATTTAAAAAGATATAGAGCTGCTGAATGAGTTTATCTATATAGGAAGCGTATTTGAGGAAGAAGACTGGTTAGATAGTAAAATTAAAAGTAGAATGAATTAGGCTCTAAAACTCATAGGTGCTCTGGGAGTATTTTACAGAACTAGTGGGTTCTCAAAACGGATAGCGAATGGATGTATGTGGAAGCGCTATTTTTCCTGCCCTGTACAGTAGTGAAATCTGGGTACTGCAGAAAAGACGCAGGAGCCACCTTTGTTTAGGAGATAGGCGTTATTTACTAAAGCGGTTGTGCCAAGTCTCATTCAAATTATGTTTATAACAAGAATGTGTTGCAGATGTGTCAACTGAAGCAAAATGTTGTTAGTAGGATGGACACAAGTATCTTGAGGTGATTTGGCCAAGTTGAAAGAATGAATAACGAGGCTCTAGATAAGAGAAATTATTGAGCCCTAGTGGAAGGAGAGAGAGAGAGAGGTAGAGGTAGACGAAGGACTGTGAAATCATGGGATCACAGATTCAGGAACGCCTGCAAGAGAAAAAGGTAGTAAGTACGAAGTGCAAAAGATCGTATGGGAGACGTAGAATTAATGTCAAAGAAGCTCGAGTTGTGTGACAAGATCGTTGTAAATGGCGATTATTGATTCAGCATATGGAAACAAAATATAACCATTGATTTGGCTGATGATTTTGCTTTGAGGAACTGTCCACTGAACTTCAGAAAACAGCTTACGATGCACTGTAGAAGTAAATCATGTGTCAAGACACAAATCTGAAGCGATATATTCTGTCCGTGTAGCTTAGCTGGGAGAGCAACTTACTCCGGAGTCAGGACGCGCGGACTCAATCCTCGTTGCGGACGAATTTGTGTTTTCACAAACTCTGTGATATGATATGGTAGAATTTTTTAAGCAGTGCTACAAAAAATATGCATTTATTTAACGTAACGCTAAATGAAATACTTCCTTTATGTGAAGCACAATTTAGGTAAAAGGCCTTTTCCTTGCCGAGCTTCAACATTTTGTCTGCCTTTCGTAAATTCTTTATACCAATGAAGTATGTGACATTACTTCACCACCGACGCATTCTTGAATCATTTTATATATTACCAATGTGAGTCAAAAGTTACCCATAAGTCTTGAGATAATGTTGGGCCGCCATTCCTGCGTGAAACATGCGCTAGTGTCGTCTGCTACCGTAGCAACATGGAACACACGACGCAGATGACGTACACTTGTCAAAAGGTCACACTGCGTTATCAGGTGAGAAAAAAAGGATGTCGAAGGTGCTGTTCGGGTGCTCCTATGCTGTTACCGAAGAAATGGGTTTAATGTTACAGAGACATTTGCGCAGTTGAAGGGGAGGAAACAGTGGAAATCAGCATTGCATGGAAATGGCTCCAGCATTTCAATGCTTGATACGCCCGTCTGGAAGACAGGCAGAGGGAGGAAGTCTAGTGAACACCAACACTGACACCCTAGTGGAAACTGTGACAGTGGAGCGCGGTAACACTACACGAGAATTTTCAGCTGAGGTGGGATCTTCCCAATCCGCTATCTTTCGTCACTTGAACCAGCTTGGTTTCTACATAAGGTGTCATCGAATGTTTCCCAGGAACTGCTATCCCGACAGGAAGAACAACGCGCTGCTTTCTGTCAAGTCCACAGGACGATAGGTTTTGGCGTATTATCGTCACAAGTGATGGAAAGACTCCTACGTTATGCTAACACTGGAAAGCAGTGGTTGAGGCCACACCAGGAAGCTCACAGCTAGTGGTGCAAAGAGGAGGTTTCGAGAGAAACGTCAAGCTGTGTATGTGTTGGATTTATTAGGGTCCTGTACACTAGAACCTCGTGCCAGATGGCCAAGCTGTGGACGTGAACCTCTATCCCCAAAACCGGAATGGATTCCTTGATGCTCTGTCCCAAAGCTACCCAGCGCTCATCAACAGTAATCGGGCTTTGCTGCAACTGAATATTGCCTCAAGTCATACCCCAGATATTTCCATGATTCTCTGTTCCAACGCTACCCAGCTCTCATCAGCAGGAAGCGGGAGTTACAGCATGACGATAATGCCCCAAGTCACACCCCCAGAGTGGTCCATGATACTCTGCTCTAACGCTACTCAGAGCTCACCAACAGGAAGCACGAGTTGCTTCAATTCGATAATGCCTCTAGTCATACCCCCAGAGTGGTCCATGATACTCTGCGCAAACGCTAACCGAAGCTCATCAACAGGAAGCGGGAGTTGCTGCAAGTGGATAGTGCCCCAAGTCACACCCCCAGAGTGGTGCATGATACTCCGCTCCACAGCTACCCAGCGTTCATCAACAGGAATCTGGCTTTGCTGCAACAGAATAATGCCTCAAGTCACGCCCCCAGAGTGGTCCATGATACTCTACTCCAACGCTACTCAATGCTCATCAAAAGGAAGTGGTTGTTGCTGAAAGTGAATAATACCCCAAGTCTCACCCCAGAGTGGTCTATGATACCCTGCTCCAACGCTACCCTGCGCTTATTCATAAGAAGCGGGCGTTGCTGAAAGTGAATAATGCCCCAAATCACACCCCCAGAGTTATCCATGATAATCTGCGCAAACGCTACCCGAAGCTCATCAACAGGAAGCGGGAGTTGCTGCAAGTGGATAATGCCCCAAGTCACACCCCCAGAGTGGTCCATGGTACTCTGCTCCAACGCTACCCAGTGCTCATCAACAGGAAGCAGGCGCTGCTGCATATCTATAATGCCCCAGTTCACGCCCCAGAATGTTTCGCTGAAAACTATAGTAATTTTGGTAAGGGTTGAGTTCTTACTCCATCCTCCACACAGTTCGGAACTCCGGAACTTGTCCCATCCGACAGCTACCTGTTTCTCTCCACGGATAATTTCCTACAAGGACGCACTTCAATTTAGTTGTGCATGTGGAATCCAGTGTCAGAGGATTTCTGTCCTTGAAACGCCAAGTGGTGCCACCGTGTGATAATGGCTCTGGTGGAACGTTGCCAAAGAAATAAAAAAGACTGTCTTTGTTAACACTGAAATGCCAAAAGTCATTGGATAGCAGTATTCAAATTTTTAACTGGCGCTGCTATCGTATAAAGGTTTCGACGCTCGCCACGGTTTTTATCAGTTGCGAGATGTAATCTCGTGAGTCAGGTTGAACAACCGCCAGTAGGATTATGGCAAACCAACGTGAGTTATCGGAATTTAAACGAGGCATGGTAGTTGGAGCCAGACGGATGGGACATTCAGTTTCCGAATTTGTGCGAGCATTCCACAGTCCCCGATTTACGGTGAGACGTGAGTACCGAGAATACTTCATAGAAGGCATCACCACCCACCGTGAACAGAGGCCGACCACGGATGATGAATGACCGTGACCAGCGGCGTCTGACCAGGATTGTCCTTGCTAACAGACAAGCGACACTGGCTCAAATAACATCCATATTCAATGCAAGAGGTACCAGAGACATATCAATCAGGACAGTGCAGCGTAATTTAGTGTACATGTGGTATGGGAGCAGAAGAGTGTCTTTGTTAACACCACGACAACGGGAACAGAGCCTCACCTGGGTTCGTGAAGACGGTAATTGGACTGAAAGACTGGCAACATTTGGCGTGGTCTGATGAGTCACGTTACCAGTTGTTACGAGCAGATGGTAGGGTTCGGGTGTGGCGCAGACCCCATGACGTCATGAACCCAAGCTGTCAACAAGGCACTGTGCAAGCTGGTGGTGGTTCCATACATGTATGGGGCGTCTTTACGTGGCACGGTTTGAGTCCTCTGGTCCTCGTAAACACTTCATTAACCGGTAATTGCGTTGTTGCCCTGTTGGATGACCATGTGCAGCCCTTCATGGACTTCATGTACCCCAACAACCATGGGATTTTCCAGGCGGAAAACGCCCCATGTCGTTGCGCCCAAGTTGTCCAAAATTGAAGATGTAGCAAACAATTCGTGCTGAAATAATAGTAGGCAAGATAAAAAGCTGTCTAAACACGATTCAATCAATGCACAATTAGCCAAAACCACATTTAAAGGATGAAGTTTGTTTACAGCTAAAAACACTGGTTAAAAGAATCTAAAACCGAGATCTCTCGGGGTCACAGTGACCCCATCCTCAGGCCCAGCACTGTAAGGAACAAAACTACGGAATATATATACATCGTGAAGCACAGAAATGCATTAGCATCACAAAACACGTTGCCACCAGAAAAGTCCAAAATATAGTAAAGGTTCAAATCATTTAACTCAGTGTGAACGCCAAAGTCTGCTGTGGTATGTTCATAAATAAGGATCTCCATAGTTGAGGAACACTGTACTGTACTTCATCGTTACAAAAAATATACCGATATTTTAATATGCATAAACTCTCTGTAAACAAAACGATACACTTATTTGAACCAGAGGTAAATAACCTGGCCTAGTCCCATATTGGACTACGGCAACCCTGCGCAACAGTCCTAGAAAGGGCAGTGTTCGTCAGGACAGACCGGATGGAATATTTGTGCTCAGATATCCTGACTGCAAGAGTCCGAAGTGTGGATCCTATGTATATTTTATCCTCCTCCGATGTTGAATTAGATTGCAAGGGGATAAAGTACACACCATGTTTATTCATAGGGTGAACAGAATCTCAATCTCGCCTTTAGATTCTTTTAACCAGTGTTTTTAGCTGTAAATAAACTTCATGTTTTAAATGTGGTTTGGCTAATTGTGCATTGATTGAATCGTGCTTAGACAGCTTTGTATCTTGCCTACTGTCCAAAACTGGTTCGAGGAGCATTCTGGACAGTTCCGACGGATGGTGTAGCCACTACGTTTGCCCGACATGAACCCAAAAGAGCACTTATGGGACGTGGTGGAGAGGTCCATTGACACCCTAAATCCTGTACCTTCAAATATCAGGGGACTATGGGCAGCTGTTCAGACGGCATGGCTCAACATCTCTCCAGAAGTCCTCCGGATACTTGTGAAATCGATGCCATGTCGAGTTGCTGCATTTCACCTGGCTAGACGAGGTCCTACACCTTACTAGGTGCGTATCCCATGACTGTTGGCACATCAGTGTATAAAACAACTTCCTGTGCGTTGCAGAATGAGGTGATCGCTTATGTGGTTCTTGCATCATTAAACTTTTTAGTTGCAAGATGACGAACTCTTTTCTCACCCTGGTATTTTCCCTGATTCTTGGAGGCGAAGACAAATTCTATTGTGCATTTGTTAAAGAACTGACCGCATATTTCGATTCATAGGTGAGACAAAGCACTATTAAAATCAAAGGACTAAAGCTCTTCTCTTACGAGGTGGAAAAATAATAGTTGTATGGATAGTCTGCCTGCCTATCTTTCCTGTAACGTTCGACACATGACCATTACTTAGCTTTTATTACACGCGAAAAATCAGCCTTATTACCCTTTAATCAGCCCCCTTATATGCGATGAAAACTTTAAAGGCCCGCACTCCATCGTTAAAGAAAGGCAATAAATAAAGTAAAAAATATCATTAACTAATCAATCATTCGCAGATCATGGCGGACGTGAGTGAGTGTCATCTAGAATCCACTAGAGCCAGCTAATGAGAGTGAATTCGTAATTATGCATTAATAAATTAAGTGCTAAATTTATTGCTTTCAGGAGAAGACTTTTTAAAAGTACTTTTGAGTTGCACACAGAGGATACCGGGTGGTCTAGTATGGCTAAGGACCGAATCGTGTACCATAAATTATATCGACAAACAAGGCTTCGCTTCCGAAATGTCAACTTAAGAGATGGGGAGAAAAAAAAAAGGAAGAAAATGCTGCCTCCTCTAACAACGGAAGAAGCAGAAAATACTTCTGATACCTCTCTCCAGGACCCCAAGGAGTTTTTGTAATTAATTACTAAAGATAAACAGGAAAAAAAATCTGCACGAATGAAAGTCTTCGAACCAAAAAAATGCACACGGGAAAAAAATAGAACTGGGGGAAAAGAGAAAAAAAAATGAATCTTTGTTACACTTAATACATTTACCAAAGGAGAAATTAAAGAAAAAATGTTCCCCATGAGATGTGCTGGAAGTTTACAGGACCCGAGGCAATTTCTTTTCTTATCTCTCTCTTTGTTCCGGTTCTGGAAGTATTTATTTTTCTGATATCTCATGCTGGTTAGTGCGTGCACCAGTCGGTGGAATGATTTTTACTAGAAAGCAGGATCCCGCGGTATTTATAGGTAAATATTCTTAATGTGGAATTAAGCGTGCGGAATTTAAACCTTGTATTTTAAAGTAAATACTTCGCGGTTTTTATTTTCAAGCAGCTGTTCATGTCAATGTAGGGGATTTATGGTTTTACTAAATTTCCTTTCGAAAATAATATTTAAAAAAAAAACGATCACAAATGTTCATCGATCAAAGAAAAATAACAATCGATTGCTGATTCTCCATACGATTCATCAATGGAATGAAACACAAAAATCGTTACCTTTACGTACAACTTCTAGCCTATATTTAAGCGCACTATGATTTATAGATATTTAATTAGACTTTGCACTTTTGTACCACTGAAGAGAGAGATATTTCGTTAACACGAAGTAAAAATATTAGTAAGATATCTGTTCTTAAGGACAACAAAAATGCTACCAGAAGATACTAAGATCCTTGAACCTTTGCTAAGACATAGTGAAAACACGCTGTTGAAAAAATGAAGGAATCAAAAATAGTAAGTTCTCTGAAAACAGTTTTATCCAGGAATTTCAAATTGGAGGGGTGCTGAAACAGATTGGGGTGCTGAAAAAGTCGTTGGGGTTATTAGATGGATGAAATTAAATTTCTTGAAGGCTGAAAATTTTTAAAGTGAAATATTTAAGTTTTAAACTGAAGATCAAATATGCTTTAAACTTCAAAAAATGGAGATCTGTTGAACTTTTTATATGTACTTAAGAATGATTAAAACCGGATTTTTTTGTCTAAAAATACATTCGTTAATTTAGTTTTTGTGTTATTTTTTTAATCTCTCATGCCTAAATGTTTCGCTAAACTAGGCAAAAGCAATTTTATACTAGCGTATGTTGCTGAAAAAGTAGCTATTTATATTTTCACAACTTCTGAAACAGTAGCTATTTATATTTTCACAACTTTTGTGAGTGCGACAATCTTTCAGAAGTATATCTGCAAAATTTGTAACACACTGAAATGAAAAGATACTGACATGAGCTTTGTGGCTTCGATGACTGACTTTAAACATATGCTTTATAAAACAAAAACTAAAAAAAGAAGCACTAGACTTCTACATATATGCAGATTTCAAATATGAAAAAAATATTAAAATTATTGCATTACGGAAGATGATTAAAGTAAAGATGAGAAATTTAAGTAAATGCTAATTCTTATGGACATTTTTTTTGATTGGAGATTTAACGACCACCGTGAGCAACTCAGTGGGCTATAAGCAGTCGCCCGTTCCTAATTTAGGGTCACTGGTTCCAGGGAAGGGAGAGAGCCAGTGCCGTAAGACAAACACAACATCCATGCCTAACGGGATTCGAACCCGGACCCCTTCGGACGCATGATCAGAGGCCAACGCCTTAGACCACTGCGCCACCGGGGCGGCTTTATTGCCATTTTCAGTTGGAGGTATGTTAAGCAGTGGTCTAAGCCATGGCTTCTGATCATTCGTCCAAAAGGGGTCCGGGTTCAACCCCTGGTGAGGCATGGATGTTGTGTTTGTCTTGCGGCACTGGCTCTCTCCCTTCCCTTGAACCAGTGGCCCTAAATTACGGACGAGCGATTGCTTATAGTCCATTGAGTTGCTCACGGTGGTCGTTAAACCTCCAATAAAAAAAACAGATTTTTAATGGTTAGAATTATGAGGAGTATTATTGGGGGTGGGGGAGCGCAAGCATGATGCTGGAGGAATATTGGAGGGGTGCACATAAATATCTGCTTTGAAAAGAAGCTGCTGCCCTGGCGTTTCAAAGAGTTCCTTACGCATTACCGATCTCTTGCTGCCGCTAGAAATGCGGAAATTCCAGATTTATAGCAGTCACGAGCAATTATTTTTAGGACGTGAAAGATTGTTTCAAGCGCAACTTTCAGAATATTTTTAAGAACGACCAATATTTGAGTGTCATTTACGTAGAACCAAGACACCGTCACGTGTCACGGTTCACTCTTTTCCGTGTATGCATTGTACAGCATTTTAATCATAGTTAATTTGTAGATATTGCACTGGCGGAAAGTGAAAAAAGAACACCAAGAAGGAATTGGCGGACGATCATGAAATTTACATATGTTAATAGCGTCGAGTTTACGTAGGTGTGATGTTGATTTCGGGACCAACCGGTGAGCGCTTACGCCACAGCACGGCATAATATGCAAATTATCGTCGGTGGTGTTTAAGGAGTACGGCGAAGTGAATGTAATCAGTCGTCTGCGTACGGACACGTGCGAAGACCCTGAAGAAGCTGCAATGCCTGGACATGGAAGACGTGTACGATTTCAGCAGTTATCGGACTTTAAACAAGGTCGTCTAGTCGGACTCCGCGAGGCCGGGTTGTCGTATCGTCGTATTGCGGAGCGAATTGGACGGGAAGTATCGGTGGTGGTACGATGGTGGCGTAGATGGTCCGCATAAGAAGAGCGGCGTTGTCCAGCAGAACATCCACTGCGACGCAAATCCGAGCGGCCGTTGCACCTGAGGTGACTGTGCAAACAATCCGCAACCATCTACTGGATGCAGGACTACGTGCACGTGTGCCCCTGGCATGTGTACCTCTGACTCCAGCCCACCGTCAGGAACGGCTGCAGTGGTATCGCCAACGTCTGGACTGGAGAACGCAATGACGATCTGTCGTGTTCAGCGATGAAAGCAGATTCTGCTTGGGAGCCTCCAATGGCCGTAAGCCTGTTCGCAGACGCACAGGGGAGCTTTTCCACCCTTCTTGCATCCGCCAGCGACACACAGGGCCTACACCTGGTCGCCTGGTGTGGGGAACGATCAGCTATCTATCACTCCCGTACACAACTAGTGTTTGTACCGGGTACGTTAAACAGCACCTCCTACATCAGAAACATCATTCAGGCCGTTGTTGTGCCATTTGTAAGGTCGGTCTATCGTGGTGTTTTCCAGCAAGATAACGCACGCCCAAGCACGGCACGTGCAACGCAACATGCACTTCAAGGTGTGAGACAACTTCCATGGCCTGCACGTTCACCGGATTTGTCCCCCATTGAGCACGTGTGGGATTTTATGGGACACCGACTTATCTGGTCTCCACGGCCATCCACGACCATCCCCGATTTACGCGTCCAGGTTGAGGATGCTTGGAACTTAATACCCCAAACTTACATCCAACATCTGTACGACAGACTCCATGCCAGAATTGCACAGTGTGACCCAGTTCATGGCGGTTCAACCTCGTACTAACCATGTTACATGGAAATGTTATTTTTCAGTTTACCAGCAAATACAGCTGTATTTTGCCCTAATGTTTTGATCACGTTATCCTCTGTATTTCGTTATTATGCTGTATAAATTCCGTTGGTATCAGACGTCTCCTTCTTAGAGTTCTTTTTTCACTTTCCGCCAGTGTATTTCTCGTCTCCTTTCCTATTTTTTAAGAGCTCATCCAAATAAGTGCTCTTAGGTAGTCAAAATGACCAAATTAACACAGCCTTGCAATTTACCGTACGCCCAAAACTGAGCCACCATCTTTTAGGAAGAGAAGACGGTGGCTCACTGTTGGACCTACGTTAGATTGCAAGGCTGTTCTACCTGGGAAAAGTTCAGAACAGTTCTGTTTAATCAGCCATGTCACATTTGCAAAAATGTCACGTTTGAGTATATGTGTTGAATAATAGGAAGTTGGAAGGAAATAAAAAGAACAGTATATCAGGTGGTGCCACAGTTTCAAAACCAAAACTTATTGTAGATCATAGAAGGATTCAGGGGTAACATTTCTTTACCCTAATCCTGCAATGTGGGACAATTATCCTGCATTTCCCGTAAACGCTGCTGACAACATGATTGAAGATGCTGCTCTTAGTGTGTTACTCAACCAGGTTTGATTTTCGCACTGTTCAGCAAAGTCTTATTCTTCTAGAAATAATAATAATAATAATAAATAATATTAATAAATTTTATTCTTGCTGTTACATGTATTATTTATGAATATACATCAATGTTTTTGTATTACAGAGAACAGCCAGGGAGAATCAGGGAAAAGGCATCAGGGAGTCCTGACAAATGCCCTGATTTCCCAGATAGTATATAGACAAGAAAGCACAGGTTCATCAAACACAGCAGCAATGTTAAGTGTTAGGTATATATATATTTCTTTACTCTAACCTGGAATGTGAGATAATTATTCTGCATTTCTCGTAAAAGCTGCTGACAACATGATTGAAGATTCTGCGCTGAACGTCTTACTCAACCAGGTTTGATTTTCGCACTGTTCAGCAAAGTCTTATTCTTCTAGAAATAATAATAACTAATAATAATAATAATAAATAATAAATTTTATTCTTGCTGTTACATGTTGGATTTATGCATATACGTCAATGTTTTTGTATTACTGAAAACAGCCATGGAGAATCAGGGAAAAGGCCTCAGAGAGTCCTGACCAAAGCCCTGATTTCCCAAGTATATATACAAGCAAGCACAGGTTCAAAAAACACAGCAGCAATGTTTAGTGTTAGTGTTACACGGCGCTAACAGTGTTCCTGCCGAGTCGGCCGGTAACGGTGCTTGAGACCTGAAGTACAATTTAGTTGGCCGCGGCATCAGGTGAGAATCTCAGGTGCACTGCTGCACTCAAAGATTCACACCAGAACATAAAAAATGAAAAGTTGAAGAATGACCCGAAGCATAAGGCTTGGGTGAATCCACCGTGTGAACAAAATAACAACAACAAATAAAAAATAAAATAAACTAAAAAAAAATGATACTTTGGGATCAGAGTTGTGATGAGGTTCACCCGCAATCACCAATTCGTGACTGAGTGTAGTGGTCCGGATCTTACTCCGGTACATTCAATCCCCAACCAGCCAGTACAACACTCACTTTCGCAAATAACACATGATTCTCAAATACACAACACAACATTTAATAACGTTCTGCGAGATTTAAACAGATCCGGCGCTCTCTAGGCGCATAGACAATTGCCCCTCATATGTGGGCAGCATACGGTGTCACACTTTACTGTCGGATAACGCAGCCGACTGAGTCTCCACCGGACTATCTGAACAAGAGATACTACTCGTTTACACACTAAATAGAGCTGCAGGTGATATTCATATACAATTGCTTAGAGAATGAAAAAAAATTATATGCAAATGATCACATTAAAAATACTCGCGACACAAAATACACAAGCACGTTAATTTGCGGTATAAGATTATAGGTGCGAAATACTGCCAAAGTTAATTAACTAAATCTAATAAGCATGCACATGCAGAACCCTGCCCCGCTGACGTTGGTCCTGAACCAAAGTTAAGAGAAACTGTCCCGCCCAGCGGAATTTGTGGCCACACCCTCTCCCTTATTCATGTAAAAAAAAATAATCAGGAAATGGGCCCTGTAAGAAATTGAAATCTGTATGTGCAGGTATTTCCACTGAGGTTCAGTCACTCAGCATTACTGCATCTATGTCCATGCAGCTTTGGGTGTCGGGATGGCACAAGTTCGCAGATGTGCGAAGAAAGAAAAAAGGAAATATTCATCTACTTACAGTTTCGTGACTTTGCTGTGCAAATCCAGCGTGCATCACATAATATCACACAACAAAAAAAAACGCGCACACACACACGGACACTTGCACCATGTGGCAGCACCGATGATTCAACACTTCACTTTGACGCTTGATGTAAATGAAGCACACAATTAAAATGGTGATATCACGCCGCACTTTGTTGCGCTGATGCGAGTATACACGGATCCACTCTTGTGAAGATTTAAAGGTGGCCGTTAAACAAAATAGCCTCTCTCACATCTGCTGTTGCAGTTTCCTAGACTGATTTTCGGGTTCCTGGGAAATGATTTTTTTGTTGTCGTGAAAAAATAATTCTGACCATCACTGCTTGGAGAGTGGAACCCCCTCACTTCCGCTGCGGCTACAGTAGATTCCGTCCGTCGCTACCTTCCGTCCTTTTTGACCGTTCATTCCCAATTCGGTCAGTTCCTTTCCGTTAGCATAACATCTACCCTGCCTGAGTACGCAGTTCAAGTATGCCACTCGCAGGTTTTGTTTCCATTTTTTCATCGAGTTGCGACCGCCAGCCCTGAGATTAATTTTCTCGGCCGAGCGAAATCAGACGTGCTTTTACCTTAAGCGTATATCGGCAACTCAACATTTCACCTGTATATTTGTTAGGTATCGAAGCCACCGCTCTTACGCTCATATTTTTCATTCGCCATGTTTTTATCCCGTCGCACTTACACGTAGTGGCTTCGCTGCTTACGTGACCACACACACGCACACATGGGGCCTCGCTTCGCCCCGTAAGACAAGCGCATCTCTTCACTTCCTCCACATTAGGGGATGAATGGCGGTGACGATTCCACACTGCAGTGGTTGGCATCCGAACCCGACTTTGCTTGGCTTCGCTTCTCATTGGAATGACCACTGTCCACTCGCAGACTTCTTAATTCCCCTGTAACTTGGCTTTCATTAGGCCAAACAGTCGCTGATTTCCATTACGCTCCAGCCTAGAAATTTCAGCTTTATCACGCGGATTTAGGCATTCCGCTGTCTTTATGGCAATCTGGCATCTCCATCAGCCGCCTCGAGTTGTTTCCATTTCTTACCAAATGCGGGGAGGTTTGCTGCTTCATTTTTCCCCAATTCATTTTTTTGCAGATCCAAGGCATCCAGCCTGTCACATCGGAGAGTGTACAGACAACTAAACTTTCTTCCTTATTTTCACGCTAAGTGCGAACTCTTATTTTTCTGCACGGACCACACAGAGAGCAATTGTTCTCGAAAATGCCCCAAACAATCGACGAATTTACGATTATTCGCTAAACCTTTTGTCCCCATCTTCATTCATTTACTCAAGTGGACCCTTCTTCGAAAGGAACCACTTTCCCTTTCCGTGTTGCTTAGGCTCCCGTCAGCTGCGCCCTGATATTTATGACCTAACAGAGCTATTCTGAGACCACCCAGCCAGAGAGAGAATTCTTCGCCTCTTTTCTTTCGAAACCCCCAGATAAAACTTTCTCTGTTGTTTACACTTTTAAACTCCAATCAAGCCTCGAACATAATTAATACTTAATTAATTTCACACATCAACCACGCCCATTAATTACTAAATTAATGGCGGGGGTGGGTCGTCACATCGGCCCCTCCTCAAGAAATCCAGAAGTCCTCTTCTGGGCCTATCGCTTTGCTCTTATCAATTTCCAGAGCAACCATTGAGTGCTACCTTTTCCCACAGGTAGAAACAATTCAAAATGGCAAAAATATTGCGTTTCTTTATTTCAAGAGCATTGGAGCGACTTCCTAATTATCCCGCAATTTTGTTAATTAATTTAGAGAACAGCCGAAAGAAAAAAAACAACGTAAATGAGAAATAAATAAAAAACCTGAACTGTAAAAGAACATGTGAGCCTGCCGAACTGTGATTCCTAGCTGCCTCATACAATACGCGACATGGCGGACAAATTTTAAAGTTTTCTTCAGGTTTTAGGATGGGAGGGGGGTGTCCACTGTAACATTAGTTATATTATAAATAATTTGTTTTCTATTACTAGGTTTTTTTAAATTAACTTAACAAGTTTTTATTTAGTTTATTTTTGAATAAGTCAACTCGACAGGCAGTGAATTACAGTATTCAGGACCAGTATAATTTAAGCTCCGTTTCATCATGAGAGTTCTTGGATATATGGGTCTTAATAATGATCTGTGTCTCGTTTCATAGTTACAAGTATGAAAATTCAATTCAGTGACATCTGTGTATAAATTTTGTTTTATTTTCTGAAACATTAGTTTACCGATTTTGAAATCAAATAATTGTTTAAAAGATAAAATTCCATAATTGTTGGGGTTGACATGAATTTGGTGAGACGTGAAAAGTGGGAAGTTGGTATGAGAAGCAGAATTTTGTTTAAGTCTAATAACCTTATGTATTTATTCTGTAATATTTGTAGTTTATTGATATTGGTTTTAGTGGTTTGTCCCCATGAGGAAAAGCAATAATTAATATGTGATTGCATGAGCGTGTAGTATAAAAGTTTAAGTGTATTAGTAGTTAGACTTGATATAATTTAGCTTGCAATCCCAACATACTTCTGGGTTTGCATCCCGGTGACGCATGGATGTTGTGTTTGTCTTACGGTACTGGCTCTCTCCCTTTCCTGGAGTCAGTGGCATTAAATTAGGGACGGGTGACTGCTTATAGCCCACTGAGTTGCTCACGTTGATCGTTAAACTTTCAATAAAAATAATCTGTATGGCTATTCCATCTTAGGTCAGAATTTAAAATAATTCCCAGATACACAAAACTTTCTGCTATATCAATAGGTGTATTATACAAAAGAAAAAATGAAACTTGTGTTTCTGATATTTTCTGTCTAGTAAAGACAAGAAGTTTGGTTTCACTAACATTAATTATAAGTTCATTGTATTTCAAGTAAATTTGTAAATGAAGATTTGCTTGAATAACCATTTCATTGAGATTTTTTCCAGTGAATAATATTGTTGTACCATACGCATGAAGAATTATGTCTTTGTTAGATGTTATAACACTCACAAAACAACGCGTACACGCTTTTCTAGTTCGCTACGCTTTCCAACCGTTGGTTGAAGAAGCGTATATGCTCTAGCTTTGTCCGTCTGTCTGTCCGTCAGCACGATAACTCGCGTAAAAATGGCTCGATTTCGACGAAAGTTTAGTATGTGGTAAAGGACCACCTAGGGACGAACCCTATTGAAAATGGGCGAAATGGGGTCAAAGGTCAGGTCATAGGAGCGAGGTCCATTCCATTGTCCTTATGCGTCATAACTTGCGTAAAAATGGTTCGATTTCGATGCATGAAATTTTAGTATGAACGCTATTGTAAATGGGCGAAATGGGTTCAAAGGTCAGGACATAGGAGTGAGATTTATTCATTCTACAGCCATTATCCTCATAACTTGAGTAACAACGTGAGTAAGGATTTCTGGTATGTTGGAAAGCGTATCATAATTAGTGCATTGCGTGATTTTACTGACTTGCTGAATTGTGGTTGGACTCAGCTAATCCGCGGACTGAATGTGAATTTAGAGAGAGATGTGGTCGGCCATGGCAGCGAATAGATATGGTCAGCCTACAGATACTTGAGCTTCGATCAAGAGTGAAAATTTCCACATGTAAAACAATAAATATAACTGACCGTTTTTAGCTGAATTTTTGAACCAACAATAGCATCTTAAATGCAAGAGGTTTTCCATTATCTTCACCCATTATTCACTAGAATTCGATGACCTGCAGCTAAACTTTAATAATTAATCGTGGAATAGAGGATTTTTGGAAAGCAGTGTCTGACCCATGCTTTCAAACAGCCTTTACATGTAGCAATCTAAGTAATAAACGTTAGAGATGCCCTATGCAATAAACGTTACAGATATCCTATGCAATAAACGCTAGATATATCCTATGCAATGCACGTTAGAGATACCCTATGCAATACACGTTAGAGATACCCTATGCAATAAACGTTAGAGATATCCTATGCAACAAACGTTAGAGATAGCCTCTTTAGAGATACTGCCGCCCAAGATGGCAATATTCTAAGCACCAGTATCCACCACCGAAGGCCTGGATGTGGAACGGAAAGATTCATTGAAGTTTCAGCTCGCCTCAAGTAATTGCATTCACACGTTAAACTAAATTTTAAATTCTTCTTTTCACTCGAGCAAGTTATATTTCTATTAATAATTAATGCGACCCATCCTAACCGCAGGGCAGTTCCTTTAAGAACATTATTTGTCCCAATTTTACTCATCTGCAGACAAACCGAATGAGCTAAGTAAAATCTGTAATGCAAGAATTCCTTTAGTTCTCCTTCCGAAATGACCGCTTTTAACAGGTTCAGTTGTTCGGAGGCTATCGCCAATGCCAATCATGCCACAACTGTTTTATGCCAACGAAAACTGGTCGTCGTTTGGAGGTTACTGTTGTTTGGAGGGGTCAGATGGAGGTTTCACTGTAGTCTTTGGAATAGCACTTTTATCATGAAAAACTGCATATAACACTTAGTCTGAAAAATAGATGCATGAAAAATTAATTCATTATACATGTGAATCGAAATTACGCGTAGAAACTGCCACATCTTCTAAAAATGTTCGCAGGAAGAAATCGTGAAAACAATTTTGCTTGTGAAAACGTTTTGTAAATTTCTCAGTGTCTGTACGTGTGTCTCTTACGGGTAACATGAAATGAACTCAGTAGAAAGTAGGGAATAATAACGGAATTAAATCAATGTTGGGTGGTGGTATTCACCTCTTTTACACTATGCTGCCAAAATTATTCTTACACCTCCTGGATCATGGGATTCTTGAACTGCGCGTTTGCATGTCCTTGCGTTTTTCCTGTGAGAATTCTGATGTGGATTTTCTTGAGAAGAATAGTGTTCCGCTCTAAACATAAGTTGTAGACTTTCGCGTGAGATGATGATTGAATGCCGCGTTATAAATCTTTCTCTACAGGACATTGCAAAACATTATTGACATTACAGGACTCACTGGGATTCAAACCCGGACCCTTCACGGACGAATGATCATAAGCCAGCGCTTAGACACCGAGCCACCGAGGTGGTCAGAATGTGCTCCTTCACGAAGCAGGCTGACGCGCTATAACATTTGAGACCCAATATGAATGCATTACAGTCTCTTATTTGAACAAATCATAATTATGTATTTAAAAATGTTTCCAGTGGTAGCATTGGATAATGGTACGTTTCGCCATTGCTAAGAAGCATTAACTTTATAACATGGAGTGCCCAAACGGAGAGCCCTTAAAGAATACGTTTAAATACGACGTGTTTGCCCATCTGAAGGACCATTTTTCAAAATAATTCTCAAATTTAAAATGTATATAAGACGTATTTTGTTTATCTGAGAGACCGCTCTGCCAAAGCATTCTGTAATTGCTAATTATATCTATCTTTATCATTCCATACTGCGACAAATATTCAGGTCTCATCAACAACTAAGATCACGGTAAACACTAATTGTGCTATTTTTTAAGAATTACCTGTATTAAAAGTGATTTTATGTCCGTAATACCAGTTTATAACCAAATGACACTTTTGAAATACGTTCGTTTTGAGATATGTGATACAGTTTTTTCTTGATGAGGCTATTTGAGAGTCGTATAGATACTGAAAGCATTTATACGGACTGCTTTCAATTTCTAAAGCGACTGCAAACGAAAACAAGAAAAATGACACCGAATTTTCGGGTGTAATAAGCACGTTTTTTGAATCCGTTCAGACGCAAATTAAATTTATCAAAGCTATTCAAAGTCAATGGAACCGGTATGGTAAACAATAGATCTGACGAAAGAAAGATTTTCAACCGGGTTTTTAATCCCTCGGATATTGCTGTAAACGGAATCGTGAGCTTACGAACTCTTAGAAACAGATATATCGACAAAAATAAGATGTGACTTTACGTCCCTTGGTGGGTAAACAATACATTATTTTAAGAATAAAGTATTCTCAAAAGGTTTATCCATATAAGCGATATCAGTCGAAGAAAAAAATTAGTCCAGTTTGCAGGAGCCCAGATTTTGCAACAAATACTTCAGAAGCATAAATTAACATTTATGACCCCTGGTGGCTAAACCATTCTTTACCAAACATTAGAAATTATGTGAAAAATATTTTCCATATGCGATACAGGAAAATTTTTCAAATGAAAGCTTTAGGAGCAGAAATAACGCAGAAAACGCAATTTACCTTTGTGCCTCCTAGCGGAAGTCTGGTTTACTTGAACATTTTGAATTTATAGAAAAAACATTTCGCATCGGAAACACTATCCAACAAAGAAGGAATTTTTCAAGTCGTACACTTAGAAGTAGGCATATTGATAAAAATAAGATATACATCTACGCCCTCTGGCGTAGAAACCATGCATTTTTTCAAGTAGAAAATTTTCCCAAAAGGTTTGTCGACATGAGTAGTATTGGTCAACAAACGACTTTTTTTTCAATCGAGATTTTAGAAGCTCCAATTTTGCTGCAAATACTACAGAAGCGGAAATTAAGACTTACGCCACCTGGTGGCAAAACCATTTCTTACAAAGATTAGAAAATATGTGCAAATGATTTTCCATCAGCAGCTGCATGCGGTGCAGAAAGAATTTTTCAAATCGGAGATTTAGAAACAGAGATATAGGGGAAACGCAATTTACATTTACGCCCCATAGCGGAAAGTCTATGATTTACTTGAAAATTTTGAAATTATATGAACCACATGTCACACTAAAAACACTATCCAACAAAGAAGGGATTTTTCAAATCGGACTCGTAGAAGTAGAGATATTGAAAAAAATAAGATATACATCTACGCCCCCTGGCGTTGAAACCATGCACTATTTTAAGAAAAAAATGTTTCTAAAAGGTTTGTCGACATCAGTAGCAACGGTCAACAAACGACGTTTTTATCAGTCGAGAATTTAGAAGCTCATATTTTGCTGCAAATACAACACAAGCGGAAATTAAGATTTACGCCCCCTGGTGGCTAACCTATTTTTTTTCGCAAAAATTAGAAATTATGTGCAAACGATTTTCCATCAGAAGCTGTTTCCGGTGCAGAAAGAATTTTTCAAATCGGAGATTTAGAAGCAGAGATATAGGGGGAAACGCAATTTACCGCTACGCCCCCTAGCGGAAAGTCTATGAACTACTTGAAAATTTTGAAATTATATGAAAAACATGTCACACGGAAAACACTATGCAACAAAGAAGGAATTTTTGGAATCGGACTCCTAAAAGTAGAGATATTGACAAAAATAAGATGTACATCTACGCCCCCTGGCGGACAAACTGTAAATTATTTTAAGAAGAAAATATTCCCGAAAGGTTTATCGATATGAGTGGCATCAGTCCACGAAAGAATTTTTTCAATCGATATTTTAGAAGCTCCGATTTTATGACAAAAACATCGGAAGCAAAACTTAACACTTACGCCCCCTGGTGGCCAAAGTATTCTTTACCAAAAATCTGAAAATATATGCAAACGATTTTCCATCAGGTGTTGTATACGCTGAAGAAAACAAATTTTAAATCGGAGTTTTAGAAGAAGAGTTATCGGGAAAAATGTAATTTACCTTTACGCCCCCTAGCGAAAATTCTATGCGTAATTTGAAAAAGTAACTATTACTAAAATACTCTTCGACATAAATAGAATCGAAAGATAAAAAATATTTTTCAATCGGATGTTTAGAAGCAAATATGTGGAATAAAACGTATTTTTGAATTCGACATCATCTGCATTTACGCCCTCTATCGCCAAAATTGTACATCGTAAAAGAAAACGAAATGGAGTATCATCATTTGCATATTTCAAGCTTCCCAATGCAAAAAAATTTTCAAATCGGACTAATAGTTGCAGAGATATCGTGGGTGCAGACGGACGGACGGACGGACGGACAAGCCGATAACAGAAGCACGATCTTTTTTTACAAAAGAGAGCTAAAAACAGCAATGCGTGTAAAGCTATCATAACCTTACGAAAACATTTTCAAAAAATGAAATATTCGCAATATTTATATCCATACTACGACTGTTATACGTATAATGATAACATATTCCTAAAATCTGGCTAAATTGCTGCTCTCAGTAATGATACTAACAAGTTGAAATTGACTTTGCTTTTTACCCAATTTTATGATAAATGTAATCTAGGATTAAGAAGAAAGAACATTACCGGCAACACCAGGACAATGTTGTAGTTGTGTGAAAGAAAGGATGGAGAAAACGGAGAGACACAGAGAGTGTGTGAGAATAAATAAATAAATAAATAAATAAATGCATCGCTCTTTTCACGTTCCAGAAACACATAGCAACCGAAAAATTGTTTTCAGCCGCCGCCGGGGAACTGAACCCACGGATCTCTCGATACCTAACCGAGCGCGTTAGCTTTACACCACGGTGGCCAACAATCCACGGTGCTATGTGTATTTTTAAGTCAGCTTCTGACATCATAAATCCGTAAGATGGGCTCAGCTACTGAGACGTCTCCATCTGGTGGGCATTAACGGCACTGGCTATATATATTATAGCAATTAAATCCAAAGGGCGAGATCCAAGGTGAAAATCCTCCAAATACGTGGCGTTAGTAAATAAATAAATAAATCGCTCTTTCCACATTCCAAAAACACATAGCAAGCGAAAAATTGTTTTCAGCCGCCGCCGGGGAATTGGAGCCACGGATCTCTCGATATCTAGCCGAGGGTGTTAGCTTTACACGACAGTGGCTTTTACATTTCATTTTCCAGTTGAAAGGGAAAATTTCGCTGTTTTAAATCATTGAAGAGCAAAGAGAACCATCTACTGGTTTGATTGTGAAATTTCCGTCCTTTTCCGTTAATCGCTGCCACATGCATCTAGTGAGGAAGACAGACGCGGACAGACGTTCGCGTTTTGAATACTATAAGAGTTTTAGCTGTAACTCAACAAGACGTTTTACCGCAGACGGTAAAAAACTGTTTGACCAAGCTGGATTCCATTCAAACGAAGGTCTCTGGCAGGTGGAAAATTCGGTACCATTGATAATACTAGCTGCAATGTGGCCGAATGCAGGCACAAGAGCTTTGGAGGATCCTGCCAGCTCTGATTCCGAACTTCCTACGTCATCACCACTGATAATAATTGATGAACTGAATGAAACGAAATATGGTGAGCACAGCAGAGACAGTGATGACAAAGAAAGTGTTATCCCTCTGCCAATAGCAAATTTTGCCCAAGCTCTTCCTATGGGATGAAAACATTTCCCATCAGTCATGATACAAATGAGAGTACTCAAAATACTCTAACTTCAGTGTACAACGAACGTTTTGCATTAAGTTCAAAAAATTCATCTCAGTATCAACTGAAACAGTATTTCAAAACTATAATTGAAAAATAATACCAAAGGTCCTGCTGCAAATTAGAGTTAGGCTACGTATCGATAAAATACGATACAGCATATGTCTACCCCAGCACTGGTTTATAAGAAATAAAAGTGGATTAAATTAAGGAATAATGTTCCACTAGAAGTAAATGCATCAAACAATTGTTCTCTAGGTTAAATACCATAATTTTAAAATCTAGAGGTTCATATGTTTTAAAACAAGTCTCGCTTGTACGTTTTTTACAGTTATGCATTTTTTTATTTTGGTCCCTGAAAAAACGTATAATCGTTACTTTACTGTATGTAGAGAAAAGAAATAACGCATGAAATGAAAGCATAGTAGACGACTCGAAATGAAGATAGAACCGTAAAGAACGAGAGTAAAACAGAAAGGGAAATATGTGACACAAAGTAAGGGATACAAAGCAAAAGAAAGACTAAGAATTATACTGTTGTACAGTATTCCAGGACTCAGAAAACTGTCAGAGGCTTTAAGGGTTTAACAGATTTCTAGGACTCCGAAGCTGTTTCCCTTTCTATTTTGGTTTGAAAAATGAAATCCTATCGTTTTCTGATTCTATTAATACGATGTTCTCATTACTTCATAAATCTTTCCGAACCCTTAAGGCAATATCGAAAATGTGGATAGCGGACAACAAATTCCATTTTTTGTGCTATCCTTTCTTCCTGAAGATGAGCGTTTTGATTACATTCCTGCTGGCGCGTCGCGTGATGAAGTGCTTTGATGTCAGCGATTATTTACCGTATAAATCACCGCATTAAACTTCGGCAGCAGAGAGAGTGAGCAGGAGACTCCCCTCTCAGAAAATAAGTTTTTTTTTTCTTATCCTTTCTTCTTACAAGCGTCACGTGGATCCTTTCTGGTAACTCAAGTCAACGGTATCGTTAATAACATTAATTTTCTGCCGCAGTTTCAAGTGCTATCTTTGAAGCGAAACAAATGGAAGCCATCAGCAACACCTGGAGGTGATTAAAATAATCGGCAAACCAGTTTTCTTCCCAAAGGTTTTAAGGCACAATTTTTTTAAGGTTTCATCGTGATGTATTCGAAATGAGCTATTTTCTGATAAAAGTAATGTATCTGACACTACACTGAGAGCATTAGTAGCGGTAATGTGTCATAATGTGTTAAGGGAACACTAAGTTTTTGGGTGTGACAATGAATCCGATTCTGAGAAGGGCATGCCGTAACATGATTAAATTTTGGCCAAATAACAGGTATCAAGATATTTGAGCGTTGTATCTGCCTCAGGATGTTAGTAACAGTGTCATATTTTAAAGTAACTGCTGAAAAAAATAGGAATCGCCGGACTCTTTCCAGGTTAACTGGTTTCTTTCAGTGAAACCAGCTGACCTGGAAGCTAAACGGGCAACAAACCCGAGCAACATTTCGTTACATGATTTGTTTGCTTTTGCTGAACGATTGCTCCATTTATTAAGAATGATGTCCATTCATATGTTAATTGATAATCATCTCCATTTATGAGAACAATAAATAAAAAAGAATTGAAATTTTCAGAAACTTTTAGAAACGGTGCTTTCTTTGAAACAAACGACTCAAAGTGAAATTCCGAGAGTGAAATTCTTTCTGAATTTTAAATACTCATATGAATCACATTGGGGTCTTTTTTTTTTTTTTCTTGTAATTTTAAAATTACTAGTTTATATTTACAAGTTTATCACTACAAATCGTGTGTGGTTACAACAATGCACCGCGCGTAACCACGGTCCAAAATGGAACGTGTTGGGGTGAATGCTTTTCAGATCTTCAGTTTCAGTTTTTACCAATTTTTCGTGATCCGATTTCCCTTTTGATTTATTTCACCGTGATTTTAAAACTCTTAACTTCTTGGTGTTTTACCTGATCATTAAGGTTTTTAAATTCTGCAGATTTTGTCCAACCTAGAGATCTCGTAATTGCATTTTCATCATTGTTCCTCGAATTTTTACTTCCTGGCACTTTAATTTTTCATTGAGATTTTAACTTTCAAACATTTTTTGTTCTTTGTCTTTTTTCAACGACATTAATATTTGGTCAGCGTCTTATTTTCTCAGAGTTTATCTGCTTGAAGTGATTTGGTACAGAGATTTGGCCTATCACGGAATTTATTTGTGAAAATAAGTACCAAATTTCTGCAGCCTTTGTTTTATTTACTCTTGTTGTATTGAAAATTGTATTTGTAACACATCATTCTGACCTGGTCATATACTCTCCAGAGATTAACACGCATGAAGTTTACAATCAGTTAAAACAATCTTTTTGAAAAGTTTCAAAACCACAAATGATTTTGTCAAGTTTATCAAGTCAAGTTAAGTGAGCCTCGTTGTCTGATATCTGAATTGTGAGTCGTTATAAAACAAAAATGCGTTATCAGCTGCTTTGTGATTTGTTTTCAGAAAGCCACAGACAGTTGAACGAAAGATTGGTGTTTATTTTTTATACTTGCATTAAACTATATGTGTTATATTTACCAATTTTTTCTCAAACGTGTGCTGAGATCAATATTGCTTCAAAAAAGTGACTACTTTGTTATTTTACTATCTAATCCTACATATTTAAGCTTTAAAATAAGTGATTATTTTTTATGTCCTTTCACAGGACACACATTGGTGCTTTCTGGACCATCGAGGTCCTTTCGCCAATAAACGCCAATCAGTCAATAAACAGAACCACACATTACGAATTTAAATATAATTCATATTCAAAATTAATCGATATTTTGAATTGTGTAGCGTATTTTAATAACAGGGACCTACAAAGTTCGTACAAATATCAGAGCACTACAAGGTCTACTAAAATTAAGCTCAGGTGGGATACATTTCGTAATATGGTTAGAGTTAAAGCGTTATCACATTATTTGTACCAAATTCTTGTTTCTTTGTACCATTTCAGCGGGTTTTATGATGGTAGACACTATAATTCGTGCATGAATACTAGTATTAAAGAAATCCGTCTTGTTGCACGATGATATTTATTCAGCTAAAAAATGAAATCTATATATAGTTTAAAAACACATGAGCACTTTCGGTGTCACATTGACACCTTCATCAGATGTAATTTCACCATGTGGCTACATGCTGGTCTTAAGTACGTGGAGTAGATGCATCATGGGAAAGGTAATGTCAATGTCACATGATATACCAGATAACAAGACAATCAAAAAAGGCATAGTTAGCCAATGATCACTTAACAGAAGCAATTGCTATTGTGCTGTCCTTCCCAACAAGATTGCTCCAAGGTTCAGGTAAAACATAAGGATAATAGTCATTACAGCAACGTGTATTATAAGCCGAAATATAGAGGCTTTCTGCAAATAACAAGGAATAAACAGAGTTAGGTGTGTTTATGATTTTAGCGTTGTCCCAGTCTGGGATGGAATTTCCAGCACTTATGGTTCTTGCAAAAGAGGTGCTTTGGTGATTCATGTTTAGATCATATCTGTGTTCATTTAATCTCAAATCCAAATTTCTTTTGGTAGAACCCACATAATGATTGTTTAGTTCACCAGAGATAGTGTCAAGCATAGGAATAACATACACACCCCATTTTTCCCTTTGTCAATTTTGTCACGATAGATTGCATGATCGTATTCCAAATTGTATTTTATGACGAGAACATATGTTGGTAAGGAGGTTTAATCCACATATTGTAAACCTCCTTACCAACATATGTTCTCGTCATAAAATACAATTTAATACGATCATGCAATCTATATACCATTATCCGCAATGATCGTGACAAAATTGACAAAGGGAAAAAATGGGGTGTGTATGTTATTCCTATGCTTGACACTATCTCTGGTGAACTAAACAATCATTATGTGGGTTCTACCAAAAGAAATTTGGATTTGAGATTAAATGAACACAGATATGATCTGAAAATGAATCACCAAAGCACCTCTTTGCAAGAACCATAAGTGCTGGAAATTCCACCCCAGACTGGGACAACGCTAAAATCATAAACACACCTAACTCTGTTTATTCCTTGTTATTTGCAGAAAGCCTCTATATTTCGGCTTATAATACATGTTGCTGTAATGACTATTATCCTTATGTTTTACCTGAACCTTGGAGCAATCTTGTTGGGAAGGACAGCACAATAGCAATTGCTTCTGTTAAGTGATCATTGGCTAACTATGCCTTTTTTTTTATTGTCTTGTTATCTGGTATATCATGTGACATTGACATTACCTTTCCCATGATGCATCTACTCCACGTACTTAAGACCAGCATGTAGCCACATGGTGAAATTACATCTGTTGAAGGTGTCAATGTGACACCGAAAGTGCTCATGTGTTTTTAAACTGTATATAGATTTCATTTTTTAGCTGAATAAATATCATCGTGCAACAAGACGGATTTCTTTAATACTACCGGGTTTTATGATTTATTTTTTTGCGCAAGCTATAGAATATTGTTGGCGAGGCTACTTCTGCATTGGATACAAGTCTTAAGAACGTAATTCCCAAACGAGAAGAAAAATCACAGTTTTGCACATAGAAACTCACAAAATATTGAGGCCACAATGATTTGTAGATTTGAAACCTACTAAAACGGCTGTTTCAATGAAAATCGAACTTTAAGCGTGTTGCTCACTGGAGAGTATGTTCTCTGGCAGAAATGAGGTGCAAAAAAAAAAACAAAAACGAGGGAAACAGAGTGAATAAAATTTAATACTTACTTTTACAAAAAAGGTCCTAGGTGAACAACAGATATGTATCAAGTACCTCAAGCAAAGACCGCGCTACGAGAATATGGACTTCTATTTTTTCTAACAAAGCTATTGTAAAGAGGACTAAAAATCAGTAAAAACTTTATAATTAAGATGCAAGAAACAAAATTTCCAAACACGATGTAGAAACGTCGTCATAAGTTCAAAGGCTCTGAAAAACTTTGAAAATTAAAAACATAACGGTGAAGTAAAGGTGTAATTGAAACAATTTTCGATGAACCGTGAAAAAACGCCGTTATAAGAGTTCGGTGTTTTGAAAACTATGAAAGCTAAAAAACGAATTGTACAGATAAAAAGATCCTGGAAGTTAAAACCGCAAAAAATAATGATGAAATTTCTTAAGTGGGAACGTGGAAATATCAAGAATTCTCAGAAAAACCTAAACAAACATAACCTCCAATACTCTGAATCACGAACGATGTTTATGCCCTGTGCATTTCGACACATTGAATCCCTGCCTGAGAGAATAACTTGAAAATATATATTTTTTTAAATATTTTTATTATATTTTACTTGAAAATATAATAAAAATATTTTTTTATATTTTCAAGTTATTCACTATATTTAGTGAATAACTTGAAAATATTGGGAAGACAAATAAATGGAAACAATTGAAATAGCAAGATAGATTAATGCGTCCAGAAAACAAAGTAATACCAGTAGAAACATTAACAAGGATGAGGAGACATAACCACATAATGCGGATAAAGGAGACCCTGAACAACTACTGTTTAGTGTGAGCTCTCCTTAGAAATATCCGTTAGGAGCCATAATAAGCTAATAGCTAAACTATTGCCTTTTGAATTCCCTATAGTCACAGGAACAATGATGTGAAAAGAAGCCGCGCGTAGGAGTCATCAGAAACACGAACTTCTACCTTCATTTCAAGGCATCCAATGCTTCACACCCTCTCTTGCCGTACGGCTAGTTCATCATGGTGCAGGCCACACCAGTTCAGGGCCCAGGTGAAACGGTTCATTTATGATGAGTCGTGATTCAATTTAGAGAGTGATTTTTGACTTGTTCAACTTTAGAAAGAGAATACGGGGGAACCATACACCAAAGCACAGCGACACTCGGTCCCCATCTATGGGAGCGAAAAGGGGAACAAGTTCCCGGGGCCCGGGCACCAAGGGGTCCTGCGATCTGGCAAGGCAGGACAAATGATGGTTTTAATTATAAACAGGAATAATGTGAATGAAGCTGGAAAAAAAACTATAGTATATTACGAAATTTATATAAAGCGGCGAACAGTAATTTTTTTCTGAGAATAAATTCAACAGATACCTTCAAGAAAAAGAGGCCAAGTCCTTAAATGTCTGTTTTGAAGGAAGAAATAATTTCATCTACCCCTATCCCCATCTACCCTATTTGGAAAATGTACGTTACTGGGCAGTTTAAAGCATTGAAAATTATTTTCTATTAATAATGTCGCAAAAAATATTTGTATACTGTCGCCCCAACCTCTGAAATTAAACTGTAATTTCGTCACTACAAATCGCTTTTTAACAACCTAGAATAGCCAAACGGCGCTTTTGCAACTTTAATTATTTTGATGTCATAATATCGTACATATATTTACGATTGTTTTGTAATGTGCAGTAATCACATATATTTGCAAACTTCTTATATTCATAAGAATTGAGTATTCTCTCATGTAAGTTTCCGATCTCTTGCGGTACTTTACGTTTTTCTAGTCTTTTTTAAGTCTTTCTGGTTTTTTTTTGCAATATTTAACCAACCAACACAGTTGCTGTGAAGAAAATCATCATCAACATCATCATCATTGTCAACCATTATCAATCCACTGCTGGACGAAGGTCTCCCCAAATTTCTTCAACGACGGTCTGTCTTGTGCAAGTCTCCTCCATGTTACTCCCGCATACTTTCGAATTTCATCCACCCATCTCCCATGCGGTCTTCTTCTGGGTCTTTTCATGTCCCTTGGAATCCAGTCTAAAATTTCGTCTGTCCATCGATGGCCTGTCCTTCCGGCAATATGTCCAGCTCATTGCCATTTCAGGGATTTTACTCTAATCATGATGTCTTCCACTCTTGTCCTTTTTCTGATCCACGAGTGCCTCTTCTTATCTCTCCTGGTTACACCAAGCATGCATCTCTCCATGTGCTTCTTTGAGTTATCTGCAGTCTTTGTATATCTCTTTTAGTTAAGGTCCACGTCTGTGCACCATACGTAAGCACTGGAAAGATGCATTGATTAACACTTTTCTTTTAAGACATAATGGTTGCTCTTGAAAATTATACCGTTTCTCCCGAAAGCTCTCCAGGCATGTTTAACACGCCGATTAATTTCTTCATCAATGTGACCCTCACTTGATATCTGCTGTCCAAGATAAATGTAGGTACTGGTCATCTCCAGCTTTTACCCATCAATCGATAAATCTTCATTTCTTGTAAACGCATTGTATATCACTTTTATCTTCTGAAAGTTCATTTTTAATCCCACTTTTTTACTCTTGTCAGCAAGTTCCTAGATCATACTCTGCAGCTCTGATGGGGTAATTGCAAAAATGACAATGTCATCAGCAAAAAGAAGGTGAGTTAAGTAATCTTCATTAATCTTTATCCCTTTGTTTTCCCAGTTCAGTGATGAAAGACATTTTCCAATGTGACATTAAAGAGTTTGGGAGATATAGTGTCACCTTGTCTCAATCCCTTTCCAATTTTTATGGGTGCTGTATTCTCAAACAGCCGAATCTTTGCACTTGCATTTTCATAGATGTTATTAATAATATTAATGTATGCATCTTCAATACCGCATGATTTCAAAGCCCGTGTAACTGCTGATAATTTCACCGAATCAAAGGCCTTTTTATAATCGATAAAAGCCATGCATAATGGAAGTTCATATTCCCTCGCTCTTTCAATTAGTTCTCTCATTACGTGGATATGATCTGTAGTGCTGTAGCTACTCTTGAATCCATCTTGTTCTCTCGGTTGAACCATGTCCAGTGTCACCTTCAAGCGGTGCGAAAGAACTTTAGTGAAGATTTTATAAACCACTGATAGAAGGCTGATAGGTCTGTAGTTCCTGAGATCCTCAATGTCACCTTTTTTATGTAGCCGGAGTATTGTAGCATTGTTCCAATCCTCAGGAATCTTCCCTTCATTAAGGCATGGAGTGAAAACTTTCGCGAGCACTCTTTCAATTTCTCCACTTGCTTCTTGTATGATGTCTACAGTAATTCCATCTCCTCCTGGAGCTTTTCACCGCTTAATGTTCTTGATTGCATGTGCAACTTCTGCTGGGAGGACTGGAAGAACTCTGGTACCTTTCGTAATGCCTGGAGTACATGTATCATCCCTTTCATATAGATTTGAGTAGAAATCTTTCATTCTTGTTAAAATTTAACCTCTATTTCTTGTTACAGAACCATCTTCTTTTCTCAGAGCCATAACTTAGTTCACAGTTGAATTTCCTTACATCTTCAGTGATACCTTTTTCGTACCGTCTTGCATAGCTCTATATATCCCACTTTGGAAGTCACACCTCCTTTAGTTGTCCTCATGTCTCTTCTTTTTGGCATCAGAATTTTGGTTTTCCTGATAATTTGTTGATATGCAACTTGTTGTTAGTACCAGCTATTTTTGTTGCTGTTTCCATAAGAGCCTTGGCTAGTTTTCTGTTAACTTCAGAGATGTCTACTTCTTCCGACGTTAGACCTTCTAGAGCAGAGAATCTGTTCCTCAGTTCCCATTTGAAAATATTATGATGTTTTTTAAGTTTGTCCATGTCAATACATTTTGTTTGTTTTATAAGCTTGCTACGCTTGAGTTTAGCATCGAGGTGCATCTTACATCTTACCATTCTATGGTCACTACCAGTGTTGAAGTTGTTCAGCACGCTTCAGTCTTCCATGACACATTTCTTGTTACACATAATAAAATCAGTTTCACTTGTCAATCCATTGGGATGCCTCCATGTCCATTTCCTTTGCGGCTTTTTCTTGAAATAGGAGTTCATGATGAAAAACCCTTCTGCCTCTGCAAATTCTACGAGAGTATTTCCTCGCTGGTTTCTGTTGCCGTGACCGAATTTACCTACTGAAGTTTCATTATGCTGCCGTTGACCTGTTTTCACATTGAAATCTCCCATAATGATCTTCAAGTGCAGCTTGCCTTTATTATTTAGATGACGAATTCCCTCATACTATTCTTCAATCTCGTCTTCAGGATAACTTGCTGTGGGTGCATATGCTTGAACAATCTGAGCCTGGTATCTTCTTGAGAGTTGGATTACAAGTCGTGCAGCTCTGTCAGAGGAACTTTCAACTTCTATAACTTTATCCTTCAGTTTCTTGTTTAATATAAATCCAACACCACTCGTTATTCCAGTATCTGTAACACGATAATAGAAGAGATGTCCACTTTTCAGTTCAATGATATCTTCTCCTTTTCTCCTTACATAACTTAGCCCGACGAAGTCCCACTTGATCCTTTGTAGTTCCTCTTCCAATTCAAGAAGCCTTGAATCAAAAGATAGGGAGCGTCCATTATACGTAGCCAAGATCAGCGTCAGATGGCAGCCTAGTCTGGGCCTCCGGTGATTTTTAGCCCCCTCTACCTTCATGTCGCACTGGCCACTGCCTTGGCCAGGTACATTCCAGCTGCCGGAGACTGAGAGTCAAGATTAAAGTTGTAGAGTCATTTTGGAGGGGTTTGGCCATAACTCACCATGCTAGCCAAGCGGGTTGGTGAATGTGGGATAGCATTTCCTCTAATTCCGATGGTATAGTTATACCACTATTGGCGGTTGTCAGAGCCCCTTTGATAGGAACAGGATGCACCACAAGAAGGCGGGGTTGACATTTATCAAGAAGAGGCTGTAGTATGTTGTGCATCATCTGAGTTTTGATTTAGATCACTAAAACAAAAGCGACATCGCACCTAGTAAACCAGGACGAGAAACGGAGCTAAGCGATATTATTTATAAGGCTGATATAAAGAGTTTTGCTTGTTTTTAAGATTTAGGCACTTTTCTGTGGATGCTTTTACGTGGGCATTTTCTTCACAATTCCCAAAATGTGTGTTAGGGTACTGCCAAATACATAGCCTTTCGCGTTTAACCAGTATCTTTGTTTTACATTTTGTGCGTAGTTGAAATTTCTCTTGCGTGAAAATCAAGCTAAGTGGAAATAACTTTAAGCGGGATGGGGCAAGGGTGATTGCTGTTTACTGTAGAGTTTCTCATTTCTTTACCTCGCGAGAAAAGACATTTTTATTACTTTTAAACTTTTTCTTTGCTATTTTAGTGCAAAAGAGGTTTTCAACTGATCATTCTACCGCTAAGTTTTATATTTTTTAATTTATTCTGCAAGCCTTTTTACACCGTGAACGGGTGGATCTCAAAATGTACGTGGCCGCTCACCCGTGCGGAGTAGAAAGAACAGTTAACACCATGTTTTCCGTTTGTTAAAATTTATTTGATTGCATACAAATAAAAGATGCAAACAGTGGCAAAGTTGGCAAAAATGAAAAACATAGTAAAATACATGTTCGCCAGGCAGTGTGTTTAGGCGCCACTGCTGTATGGTCTTTTATATTTTCACGAAACCACAGTGTAGAAAAAAGCACCGTTATATAATCTTTCTGACATTTCAAGAGGAAAGGGTGAGGGCCCGTTCATGTGCTTTTACTGGGGTCCGGAAATTGGTGGTAGGGCACTGGTAACACTGACAAAATTCTTGAAATTTATGTGATATTCCTGATACAGGCTTCCAGGTTTAAACGAAACTGGAAGCCTGTATTCTGTATGTTGTGGATCCCCAGTTTCGAACGAAAATGGGGGTCCACAACATTTTTATAATTTGAGATTTATTACATGTTTCTCATTAACCTCGAATTGCTGATCTCAAGAACTGTGCTCAAACCAGAATTTCTAGTAATATAAATAGAAATTTTGAACTGTATATATGTTTCTTTAGATTTTTCTAAAAACACCTGTGTAAGCATAATGATTGTAAGCACCCCGGAACCAAAAATTACTTAATGCTGTCATCCGGAAGAACAGTTGGAAACTGGTCAGGCAGAGAAAAATGCGTCTATATAATGGAATGGAAAGTATTGTATGTTACTTGTTAATTTTTCAGCCTTGTAAGACGTGCATGCATAATCAGTTTTATTGTTGCTTACAAGTAGTACCATGGGTAGAAAAGGTGAAGTAACAGAGTGGCAAAAGGGAGCTATTGTCTTTAATCGTGAACATGGTCATTCGCTGAAGGAGGTGGCGGAGTTCGTTGGCATGTCCAAGTCCACAGTCAGTAGTGTTCATTTAGCGTGGAAGGAGTCGGCCAGAGACAATTCCCATCGGAGCAGCTGCGGCATAAAACCCATCATGAGCAACCGTGATCGTCGACGTCTGGGGCGATTATCAACCGCAAAACTGTTCCAAATCCGGCAGGAATTGCTGCAAGAGTACAAAGCGGACCCAGTCAGCCTGTTTCCAAACGACCGCTTGGACGAGAACTGCACGGTGTAGGAATATTCAGTCCTGTAGCTAGGGTACGCTCCCAAGATGTCTGCCATACACAAGAAAAAGCGGCTGGAAGGGGCGAGGGAACACCGGCACTGGACCACAGAACAGTGGCGACGCATCATCTGGTCGGACGAATCCAGGTTCTGCCTGTATTCCAATGATGATCGATCCAAGGTCATGCGGAAGGCCGGAGAAGCCTACAACGCAGAGTGTGGGTAAAGGGCTGTACAGAAGGGGGGGGTGTAAGTATCATGCTATGTGGGTGTTAGTAGGCCTTGGTTCCAAACTTCTTATGCGGCGCTCTAATTCATCCCATAGGTGCTCTATGGGATTAAGATCGGGGCTCTGTACTGGCTAGTCCACACACGATACGGATTTATCGTCAAACCACGCCGTAACAGTCTTTGCTCTATGGCTCGGCACTTATCCTGCTGGTACCAACAAGGATCGGTTCCATAGTATTGCCGCAGAGTTGGTAAGGCATAATTGTCCAGAATAACGAGGTAGACGTGATGGTTAACAGGTATGTCCACCATAATCAATGGGCCGGGACCATACCTCGAAAAACACCCCCACACGAGTGCACTGCAAGCTCCAAACGTGACCATAGGAACAGTACACTGTGGTAATAGCACTGTGGTTATAGCTGCCGCCATACCCACACACGGCCACCAGACTGATGGATCGTTTATCTAGATTCATCAGTTCATAGGACCCGTTTCCATTGATCTATGGTCCACGATAAATATTCTTTACACCATGCTAAACTACGAGTAGCATTCCGAGTGGAGATGATAGGCTTATGAGCAGCTTTACGACCACGGCAACCCATGGAATAAAGTTATCTGCGAATGGTACGTGTACATACCGAGGTTCCAGCATGTTTACTCCCCTGTACACTGAGGTCTTGTGCAGTACTTCGTTGATTACCTATAACGGCTATCCTGAGGCTACGACATCCTCTATCACTGATTTTCTTTGGTCTGACGGTACGTTCTGCTACTTCAGGCACGCCATGTGTCTTCCACTTATTCAGTACATCTAAAACAGTTGACTTGGGTATGTTTAAACGCCTGCCGGTTTCACTTATGGACAACCCACTAATATAACACCCAACAGTCTTTTCTTTCTCAAAGTCAGTTCTCTCCCGCCGCGACATTTTCACTCAACCTCACAGTGCGATATGATCGTGGTTAGCTGCAGGCTGTCACAGCTGCAGGTGATCAGCGGTGTCGCGGTCAGCTTGTTTTTATACCGTTTGCAGCTATACCGCGCATCTTAACAACGTAGCGGATCCGTTCATTTGCTTTTGAAGGGATATCCGGTGACTTTTGTTAATATAGTTTATATCATGTACGCACAATTTCTCAAAGAAACAGAGAAAGCAAGAGCGAGAGAAAGAGAGAGAGAGAGAGACAGAGAGAGAGTTACCATGTTGATTGTGTTTCGTTTAGGAACTCTTAGAAGGTTCAACATATTCTGTATCGCAATTGTTCTAAAGCACGATCTCGATTTGGAAGATCAATTTTCGCAGTGTTTGAGAATCTCTTGTGACAGAACATACATTCTTCCTACATCTGCATTTTCTGTGCTATTATGCTTATTTGATTTACGTGAGGGTCAAACACCCGTACCAGAGATCTCCCATTTCTGCAATATGTTTTCAGTTTCTGTGTGAAACTTCGCTAATTTATGCGTTTTTTCTCTGCAAACCCATTTACAACAGAAACATGAGAGCTGAGAATTAAGTATCATTTTCAATAACTTGTACTGAATTTTTAAATTAATCACTCCACTGAAGTAACCCTGAAGGTTTGCAAAATTATTCTAAAACACACCATTAGGACAAATAAACGAAAACATATCCGCGAGGAGAGTTTCGAATAATGTAAAGAAAATATGTTAATCCACAAGTTTCAAGTCTGTCAGAAAAAAAAGTATTTTTACTTCGTAGCAGTAATGAACTCTTCAAACTTTAAAGTAATATCGAAGAAAAACATAATGTAATGTTTAATAATATTAATTTAAAAGATCACATGAATCTTAAATGACATATCCTGCATCTAAATCATCTTCGCACGATGTTTAATTCATAACTTCATACTCCTGTCTTCCCAATCGCGAACGGCAATTATATTTTTGCCTTGTGTGAGGCAAGAGAGGAACTCCTGTCATGTTTAGCATAACCTCAGCTTTAGAATGTCTCCTACCTTTTGACTATCCTCTACCGATCTGAATACATAATTGAATCTCGATCTGATCAACTTCAAAATCTAATATCGGTACTGCCAGAAAGCAGCAGATGATTTGAGTTTAAGTTAATAAAGATTCTTTGTTCATCTTTCATATTTTGTGTATTGGTATTCAAGAACAAATATGTAAATTTTTGCCGATATTTTTATTTTTGATGCATTACTCTACTGTGAAAAGATATGAAAACAAAAATTTGAAGTTCCGATGTGTTTTTAATAATATTTTCAACAGAAGGTAAAGCTACCGTAACGACTATTTGGACTTGTGGTCCACTCTCTTCTTCTCCATGCTGGAAGAAAAACGTATTTGTGAGGTAATCTGTATTCCTCAAAGACCGGATAGCTGCATGGTACAGCAAATTGGTACGCACAGATGTATATCTTTTACGGAGGCAGCGACGACGGGATGGTTCTGAAGATCTCAATAGAACAGGACTCTAATGGTCAAACATGATAGTAATGCGCCATAGCCGTGAGAGTCAAGCTTTTTCATTACATTTTCAAGTCTAACAACTCTCTCTGCTACAGTGGCGACACCTACAGTTCAGAAATGGCGGATTATTAGGGAGATAAATATCGCACTGTTGGTGTGGCACACATTTCTTCAGTGTTTGGCAGAAATTATGCCGAGAAATAAATTCCTGTAGATTTTATCCAACGCTGATGATATTATCCCAGGAAAAATAAAATGCTTTCAGATATATACTGTACTTAGTATTTATTCAATGTAAGTACACTGTAAAAAAAATCTGAAATTCACGGGTAACTCTCCGTCATTTCTTTCGTGAATTAACGAAGCATATTTTTGATACAACCTTTTCCGTGAAATGACGGAAAGAAACCTGAATTTCACGGAATTTTCGTTCCACTGGAAATTTCTGAATGTTCACAAACCTTCTCGCAGTTTCTTTCTATATTGACGGTAAATTACGGTTTTAGAGTGTTAACGGAAAATTCTGAATTTTCAGAAACCTTTCGGCAATTCCTTTCGTATATTAACCAAAAATTTCGGTTCTTACTTTTCCCGTATCCGTATGACGAGAAGTAACAGGTAATAAGAGCATTTGGTGAGAATACTTGAAGTTTGATTAACTTTTAAATTTCCATCATCTGTCGAATTTTAAAGTTCTGTAGTGAAATCGGATATTGTGGATAGCATATCGCATGATTATTGTTTATTGTGGCACAGGATATTTCTTCTCCTCCCCTATTTCGTGCACCAGCTACTTATTATATATGGTGTACTTACAGCAACACAATATATATAATAACTTAAGACAAAAGCTACTGTAGCTATCAAGAGTAAATTTTATATTTATATTTTTCTTTGTGTGTGTGTGTGTGTGTGAAATAATACTATAAAAAACACATTTCACCTTTTTTAAAGATAACTGAAAGTCACTGTCAGTTTAAAAAAATCAAGTTGCAAAGCATTTTGTTGCTTCGAAAAATCACGATGAAAAATGCTTAATTTGTGGAAAGTCCTCCTGCAGAAAAAAAATATATTACAAACCTATTCAGAAAAATCATAAGTCCAACAGAAAATAAAATGACTAAATCACTCGCAATAATGGAAACAAACAAAATCTCATCGTGGCCGAATTCGTTTTACGATGTGCGTTAAACTGATCACCGAGCGTTTATTGCTGACTGGTTAAAGGCGCGAGTTATTTATTGAACCAGCTGAAACTTCGGGGGTTAGATCCTGACCTCAGCGGGAGGATTATCTGGTTCTTCGATTTTGCGGAGTTTCAGTTTAAATCGGGAAAAACCTGAAATTGACTTTTCGGTAATAAACGGAATTTACACTCGCGGAAAGTGAAAAAAGAACACCAAGAAGGAATTGGTGGAAGATCATCAAATTTACGTGAGGTTAATTTCGGGACCAACCGGTGAGCGCTTACGCCACAGCACGGCATAATATGCAAACTATCGTCGGTGGTATTTAAGAAGTACGGCGAAGTGAATGTAATCAGTCGTCGGCTTACGGACACGTGCGAAAACCCTAAAGAAGCTGCAATGCCTGGGCATGGAAGACGTGTAGGATTTCAGCAGTTATCGGACTTTGAGCGAGGTCGTCTAATCGGACTCCGCGAGGCCGGGTGGTCGTATCGTCGTATTGCGGAGCGAATTGGACGGGAAGTATCGGTGGTGGTACGATGGTGGTGTAGATGGTCCGAGGAACATTCCCACACGAGAAGACGTGGAACCGGGAGTCACAGGCGGACTGATCAGCGGACCGATCGACGCATAAGAAGAGCGGCGTTGTCAAACAGAACATCCACTGCGACGGAAATCCGAGCTGCCGTTGCACCTGAGGTGACTGTGCGAACAATCCGCAACCGTCTCCTGAATGCAGGACTACGTGCACGTGTGCCTCTGGCATGTGTACCTCTGACTCCAGCCCACCGTCAGGAACGGCTGCAGTAGTGTCGCCAACGTCTGCACTGGAGAACGCAATGGCGTTCTGTCGTGTTCAGCGATGAAAGCAGATTCTGCTTGGTAGCCTGCTATGGCCGTATGCGTGTTCGCAGACGCACAGGGGAGCGTCTCCACCCTTCTTGCATCCGCCAGCAACACACAGGGCCTACACCTGGTCTCCTGGTGTGGGGAGCGATCATCTATCCCTCCCGTACACAACTAGTGTTTGTACCGGGTACGTTAAAGAGCACCTCCTACATCAACAACATCATTTAGCCCGTTGTTGTGCCATTTGTAAGGTAGGTCCATCGTGGTGTTTTCCAGCAAGATAACGCCCGCCCACACATAACACGTGCAACGCAACACGAACTTCAAGGTGTGAGACAACTTTCATGGCCTGCACGTTCACCGGATTTGTCCCCCATTGAGCACGTGTGGGATTTTATGGGACAACGACGTATCCGGTCTCCACGGCCAGCCACGACCATCCCCGATTTACGCGTCCAGGTTGAGGATGCTTGGAACTCAATACCCCAAACGTACATCCAACATCTGTACGACAGACTCCATGCCAGAATTGCACAGTGTAACGCGGTTCATGGCGGTTCAACCTCGTACTAACCATGTTACATGGGAATGTTATTTTTCAGTTTACCAGCAAAGACAGCTGTATTTTGCCATAATGTTTTGATCACGTTATCCTCTGTGTTCCGTTATTATGCTGTATAAATTTCGTTGGTATCAGACGTCTCCTTCTTGGAGTTCTTTTTTCACTTTCCGCCAGTCTACGAAAAATCCGTGAAAATACGGATGTTAAAATTAACGGGAAACTTTTAAAAACAAAAATTTCTGAAAAACACGGATACCTACCGGCAACTCTGCTTCACGTTATTTTCAGAAATTTTCCGTGAATTCACACTACTTATGTTTTACAGTGTAGTACTGGGAACCATGGATAGGAATCTCCGCATCCTTTAACAGTTTACTATTTCTTCCCATATTTAGCTTACTTACGTCGTTTTTATCTTTTGTTTTAATATTAGGTGTACAAATAAGTTTTAAAGCATTTTTTGTATGATGTATACCGCTAGTTTATATATCAGACATTCCCCCGCGTTGTTGTCATGTGACCGTAACTGGTCTGGAATATAAAATGTGACACAGAAGTTTGCCCAACAGTCAAACCCACTTGCACATCGGTAGACGAAAGATGGCAATCGATACTGCGTTTATTTCACACTACATTCGTTACGCATTTCATCAAGGAAAAAGTGCAGCAAAAGCATGTGAATCGATCTGTTCTGTTCTGGCGGAGAATACTGTATCGAAAAGCACGAGCGAGGTTTGGTTCAGACGGTTTAAAGCAGGCGATTTTGATGTTAGCGATCGAGAACGTAGCCGCGCACGCAGAAAGTTGCACATGAGGAACTGCAAGCATTGTTGTATGAAGATTCGTCTCAAACGCAAAAAAGAACTAACTGTACAACTGGAGGTAACTCAACAAACCATTTCCAATTGTTTACGCTGAATGGGAAAGGTTCAGAAGAAAGGAAAATGGGTGCCACATGATCTGAGCCAGAGGAACAAGGATGGGCGTGTCATGAAGTGTTTGAATCTGTTGAATAAACAACACTTAGAAAGTCTTTCCTGTGGAAAATCGTTACGCGTGATGAAAGGCGGATATGGTACGACAATCCCAAATGCAAAACCTTTGGGCAGACCCCGGTGAAGCAACGACTTCAACGCCGAAACAGAATATTCACTCCAAGAAGGTACTGTTGTGCGTTTGGCGTGATATAAAGGGTATGCTCTATTATGAATTAATGGAACAGGGTCAAACTGTAACTGCTGATCGCTACAAGTAACAATTGCTGCAAATGAACCAGGAAATCTGTCGGAAACGTTCATTCACAGGCAATGCATTGCGTTCCCTGAAATTGCTGCATGACAACGCTAGGCCGCATGTCGCGAAATCGGTCAAGGAAACGCTACTGACGCTTGGCTGCGAAATTTTGGAGCACCCGGCGTATAATCCAGACATGGTCGCTTCAGACTATGATTTGTTCCGATCGATGCAACATGGTTTGTCTGCTGTACGGTTCAGGACATGTGACGAAGTGCAAAAATGGGTTGACGACTTCATCGCGTCACACGACAAAGTATTCTTAATGGCTGGAATCCGTTAGCTGCTTGATCGACGGGGGAGGTGGTAGATAATGACGGCTCATATTTTGATTCGTAAAGGTATTGTTGTTTTCTCTCAAATTGCATGTTGTTTTTTCTTAAAACGTTTTAAAACTTATTCATACACCTAATATTTGCTACCAAAAGACTGTTTATGAATTTGAGTTTGTAAGAGATCTATCTCCCTCTCTCTCTCTCTCTTATCGTTTTAACCCTTTAACGACCATGACCCTAAAATGTTTTTTCGCTCTAAATACCATAACGCCCGAAACTGTCTGTTGGTACACTTCTTTCTTTAGTAACAATAATCATTACTGAGTGTGACAGCTGATGATCCCTCTTACGTCGTGCAAATTTAAAGAAAAGGTAAAGGCAGGAAATTTGACTCACTCTAGACAGGCGTTTAGGGCGGCTATGGTCGTTTGTATGTACGGGTGTTTCGGGTGTTGTGGTCGTTAAAGGGTTAAACTATAATTACGGAAATGGCTTTCTACTACTCTCTTAGATATTCTCTTACAGGGTACCTTCATTTCACAGGATAATACGAAGGTCGTTCAAAAAGTAATGAGACTGATTTTACATGGGGTAGAAGTGTAATGCCGTAAGCGTACTTACACTTACATACTCTCGAAGTATTGTCCCTCTACCCGAATGGACGGGTTCCACTTTTCTATCCAGTTCCGGAAGGTGTGTTCGACGCCCTTCCTTGACACGTGGTTCAATATACCCATCACAGCATTGTTCATTTCAGTATTTGATGCAAACCAACACCCACAAAGTTGTTGTTTTTTTCGCTCCAGGGAATACGTAGAAGTCACATGGCACCAGGACCGGTGAATACGAAAGGTGCGCCATCATTTCGATGCCTAGATCTTGGATAGCCTGCTGGGTAAACAACGCACGATGTGCAGAGACATTATTATGATGCAAAATCTAACCAGTTTGGGCATATTCTGTGCGTTTCGGGGAATTTGTTTTTCTTTAGAAGACCTTTGAGAACTTCAGCATAACAGACACCGGTAACGGTTTTCCTCGTGGAACAACATGGTCATACAGAATTCCTTTTTTATCGAAGCAAACCAGGTACATGACCTCCCCTGCACTAGCTTAAACCTTTGCTTTCTTGAATCGGGGACCGTGTGGGTGTTGACATTGGGTGCTCTGTTGTTTTGTTTCTGGATCAAAATAGAGAACGAATGTTTTATCACATGTGACGACCCTATCCAAAATGTGAGGCTCGCGTCGTAGCCGGTACTTCCATTGGCGACAAGTGATAACACGATTTGCATCCGTGAGCAAGTGAGGAATATACTTTGCAGTGACTTTTCGGTACTCCAACCGGTTTCTCACGATGTTATCAACAAAATCAACGGACATCTGCATCACATTAGATACCTCCTGAATCGTCATTCGGGGGTCTTCGCCCGGGAGTGCTTCGATGGTATTGACATTTACCTCCGTCGTCGATGTCGAAAGGCTACCGAACCGTGGTCATCCCTTCCAGCCCTCTTTACCATTCACAAATTTCTTGCGCAACTCAAAATATGTCGAAGGGCTACCGAACCGTGGTCATCTCTTCCAGATACTCTTTACCATTCACAAGTTTCTTGTGCCACTAAAAAAAAACTCTTGCATGGGACAAAGCATGTTCCTTATAGGCTGTTTTAATCACTTAGTGTGTTTCTGTGGCGGATTTAATCAAACGCACGCAAAATTCCATAGTTGTTTTATGTTCCAGTTTTATATCCATACTGTGTTACAGAAACAAGTCTGAACTCTACGCCGTCTACTGCAAGAATGAACCAGCGGAGCCCTGTAACGACGCGTCGTCATGTGACTCACACTGCAGGTGTTCAGACACAGGCATTTTTAAACGTGGGCTTGTTTTGGCTGTATGACGTTAGTCTCGTTACTTCTCGAACGACCTACGTATATCACTAATTAAAGCTGACCCAGTGGCGCAGTGGTCTAAACGATGGCTTCTGATCATTCGTCTGAGATGGGTCCGTGTTCGAATCCCATTGGGGCATGGATGTTGTGTTTGTCTTACGGCAGTGGCTCTCTCCCTTCCCTGAAACCAGTGACCCTAAATTAGGGACGGGAGACTGCTTATAGCCCATTGAGTTGCTCACGGTAGTCGTTCAACCTCCAATAAAAAAAAAAAAATTCCGGGGCTTATTTTTTTTGCAAGCGCCATACGAGAGAGGCATGTCCAATTATTCGAAAACAAAAATTGCTGAAAAATAAATGCTCGAAAACTCTTTCACAGGAATGGGTGCTCTCACAGTTCTGTAATTTATTCTGCTGCCAGCAGTTGCCGAGAACTGTCAACCTCCTGAATCATGCATTGGATCAAACTACTTTCTTGCGGAGAATCGAGTGCCGACTGTATCACGGTATTATTCATCCTTCCACACGTAACATGATGAAGGAGAAGAAAGAAAGAAGACTGAAGTATATGACTGTGAGAAATAACCAAAATCCAGAGAAACAGCGAAAGTGCATCGCTGTGCCTGCCTCACTTTCTTATAAGCAGGCGCGAGTGCCACAAAGCTCCGAATGGTCATCAGTATAGGAGCCCAGCTGTCGAGAAAGGATAGGGAATTATTCCTCTCCCACTAAAAGGCTCACTTGTCGTTGCAGCGTTTATTCAGTTCATATATCTTAATACTGGACATCCTGGGCTGAGTCGTCTCGATTAGAGATGTCTTAGCTGTCTTGGGTGCTTGATGGATCGTGTGATGATGGCAGAAGAGAATTCTTGATAGAAAGAAGAAAAAACCCAAGGAACCATGTGTAGGCAAAGTGCAAGAAAGAACAAACTAAAGCTGCTTATATCAGGACCACTATAAGGTTTCATGAAGTGTGTGTGTGTGTGTGTGTGTGTGCGTGTGAGTGTGTACGTCTGATTCATTTTTTATGTTTTCCCCAGATTAAATATTTATTAGAGATAAACATTCGGTTCTTGACATGATGGACGACTTTACCCTACTTAATCTTCAACTCTCCCCTTCCGTATAAATTTCCTTTTTCCGGATGAGGCGAAAGAAAAAGCATGCAGAAAAACAGTTATTAAAATACATGGGACAAACCTCTCTCCTGGTAGTCCTGCAGTTCTTTCAAATTAGATTACAATGGACTTCACATACACACGTGAAAGTGACGCAATCATTAAATCATCAAAACATTTTCAAACTGAGCAAAGGAAAAGGATAGCGAAGAGTAGAATGAGATGAGAATGTCTTCTAACACGAAAAATAAAAATTAAAGAAAGAAAGAAAATGAAATTTTAGGCGGCCCCAAAGTTTGGCGATATCATCCGGAAGCATGATTAAATGTATCGTTAGACGGTGAGTATTGCGAACTTTTTTCACATGCTACTTAATCAGGAAAATTGGAAGTGGAAAAACTAGAAAATTTGGTTATGTCTGCCATGTCAGATGCCCAAATGATATGCTCATTTTAGGTTATGGAGCTGTGATAAAATAGAATGTAAATTAAAGTTTGCGGAAGCTGCTGGACAATAAAATCTGGAAAATTCGTCTAGCGGTTGTGACATGCCTGCCCCGCAGGACGCACACGACCTAAAGGCAGATAGCAGCGATAACGAACGTCTGCGTAGCTCAGTTGGTAGAGCGACTTGTTCCGGAATAAGTGAACTCTGGTTCGATCGCCGGCGTGGACCCAAAATGACGGAGAAATTTACTTCGTTATAATGGCGCCCGAACTTCCCGGATATCCCGGCCGTTAAAGATCTCGCTATAGTGTGATGTTCTTTCCACACCGCGAGATAGGAAAAATAAGAGAATCCCTTCTCCAGCGCTTCGAAAAATAAATGTGTGTGACGTTGCATTCCTCACACCGGATTGACTGGGAGTTCTGAAGTGCACGTTCTACAGCGGATGTTTGCCTGCAACAATTCATAGTCACGGCTGACCCGTGAACCATGGGGAAGGGGGAATGACGTGCCTACATAAAGGCAGATAGCAGCGAGAACGAGCGTCTGCGTAGCTCAGTTGGTAGAGCAACTTATTCCGGAATAAGTTGACTCGGGTTCGATCCCCAGCGTGGACCAAAAATGACGGAGAAATTTATAACCATGCCCCCTACCATGGGTGGGGGATTGACGCACACGACATAAAGGCAGATAGCAGCGAGAACGAACGTCTGCGTAGCTGAGTTGGTAGAGCAACTTATTCCGGAATAAGTGGACTCGGGTTCGATCCCCAGCGTGGACCAAAAATGACGGAGAAATTTATTTCGTTATACAGTTTTAGAAATAGAATATCTGATCTAGGTCAAAATAGTACAACTGTACTAGTGATCTGAATTTCTTGGCGTAGAATAGAAATCAAAGTTTCCAAGCTTTCGCACATCAACCAGATGGCTTTTTCGAGGAAGGTAGACGGCAAACTGTCATTTCGCTGTCTACCTTCCTTGAAAAAGCCACACTACTACTTTCCTTGAAAACATGACTTTTTTTGAAAAAGCAAAGCCACTTTCCAAAACACCACTTTCCTTGAAAAAACCATCTGGTTGACGTGCGAAAGCTTGGAAACTTTTATTTCTATTCTAAGCCAAGAAATTCGGATCACTCGTACAGTTGTTGCGAACGAGCAACAATGATGCATCGAGTCTTATCTAAACTTGGGACGACTGTCTCGGAAGCGTTTTACATATCCCAAACAACATTGGAAAACGAAGCTTTGAGCTGTTCAAAAACTATTGAATCGTTTAAGAGCTCTAAAGGAGGTCGAACGTCAATTGAGTAAGACCCTCGTTCCTGACGGTTATCAACTTCAAGAAAAGATGGTTTCTCCGCCTGGGTGAACAAAGTAATCAGACGTGGCAGACGACTGAGTGTTAGGAAAACGTCTAGCAAAATTGAGATTTCAGTTTGGTGATGTTGTGCGATTTTGAGGATTCTGAAAATTCAGAAGGTCAGCCATGCTGAGCGCAAGAGATTTCACATTTGATCCGCAAGAAACCCATGTTGGAGTTTGTGAGGAACTCCAAATTCGAGCAGCAGTGGACTAGCACCTTACAGAAAATGTTACCACCGCTGACGAATCTTGGTTCTATGACCCTCAAATAAAATTCTAACCATCCGAATGGGAGATAAAACTTCTCCTCAACATCTAAAAAAACCTGTCAAGTGCAAAAATATATTTATATAAAATGTTTAGATGTAAAAAGATTTAGAAGATTTTGAATTTACAGCTTTTTTTATGTAAAAGGTCTAGAAGATTTTGAATTTATTCTTACTGGGTATATTGTGAACTAGACTTACTACAATGAGGTTTGGAAAGGATAAGAAAGATATTAGGTGCAAACGGACACAGCAATGGGAGTTTTCGTGGCCCCACACTCGACTCGTTCGCCTGATTTGGCACATTTCATTTCGTTTCTCAAATGGAAAAATTCAATTGAGGGCGGAAAATATGAGAGTCATAGGAGCTGAACATGGTTCCAAAAGAAAACGTTCGTACACGATACATTTGATCAGCTTCTAGCCGTTTTGAATATCGTCCCGATGCTATCTAAATACATGTCCGAAATTGGAAATTGAATTTTACATATAGTTCCGACGCTATCTAAACACACGTCCTATGTTCGAAATTTAAATTTAAATATAGTTTAGACACTATCCAAACACACGTTCCATATTGGAAATTTAATGCTTTATTATTATCAGATCTAATAGGACTGAATTTTAAATATAGTCCCGACACTATCCAAACACATGTTCCGTATTGGATATTTAATGTATTATTATTATCAGATCTAAAAGGACCACTTACATTTAGTTTCCTAATAACAGCTGTTGCGAAAGAAAGACATTCGGTGAAACGTTCATGAGATTTTCTTCTATTATTTGTGAAAAAGGTTCATGACTTCCTCTTTTATTGGGTTGTCGGAAACGTCATGACGTATGTTGGCACCCGATGGTGGTTGGGCGGTTTTGAAAGTACTAGATGGCATTCGACAGGCGCCAGTTCTAGTTGCAGTTTAAAAGAATAGTGAGCAATTTGATTGATTTACGGAGATTTGACATCAAGTTGAAGATGGAACACCAAACTGTGCATTTTCGCCATATTTTACTGTTTTACCTCCGTAAAGGGAAGAACGTGCGTCAAGCTTGTGAAACGTTGCGTAAAGTGTACGGTGATAATGCTCTACAAGAACGTCAGTGCCAGCGGTGGTTCGCAAAATTCCGTGCTGGTGATTTTGACCTTAACGATTCTCCTCGTTCCGGGAGGCCAACCGAGGTTGATGGCGACCAAATCAAGGCATTGATAGAGTCAAACCCACGTTACACGACCCGAGAGATTGCAGACACATTATAGATCCATCATTCAAGCGTTCACGACCACCTGAAGAAGCTGGGATACGTAAACAAGCTCAATGTTAGGGTTCCTCATGAACTCAAAGAAGCTCAATTGATGGCGCGTATAAACATCTGCGATATGCTCATTAAACGTTACGAAAACAATCCTTTTTTGAAGCGACTGATAACTAGTGACGAAAAGTTGATTGTTTACAACAATGTGCTGCGCAAACGGTCTTGGTCCCGACGTGCTGCTTCGCCTCAAACGACATCCAAAGCAGACATTCATGAGCGAAAGGTTCTGGTCTCAGTGTGGTGGGATTTTAAAGGTGTCGTGTTTTTCGAGCTCCTACCACGGAACCAAACAATCAATTCGAATGTGTACTGTCGGCAATTGGACAGTTTAAACGAATCCATCATCCAGAAACGTCCAGAGCTCGTTCATCGTAAAGGTGTTGTGTTCCATCACGACAACGCGAGACCACACACAAGTTTCATCCCCCGCCAAAAGTTATTGTAGCTTGGGTGGGATGTGTTGGCCCACCCAGCATACTCGCCTGATCTTGCGCCGTCAGACTTCCACTTGTTTCGCTCTCTTCAACAGTCTTTGCGTGGTATAACGCTCAATTCAGATGAGGCTGTAAATATGCACCTTGTACAGGTTTTTCGCCACGAAAAACAGGTCCTTCTATGAACGAGACATTTCGCAGCTCACTGAAAGATGGCAAAAGGTTATCGAACAAAACGGGCATTATATCATTGATTGATCTTTGTTCTTTCTATCAATAAATGACCTTTGCAAAACATCGCTAAACTACGTCATGACTTTTCCGACAACCCAATAGATATACAGAGCACGGAAATTGGAAAACTGGACTAATATTATGAGCGGGTTGCTATAAGCAAACAGGAAATGAAAGAGCGATTTCTGCACTCCAGTCAAAGTCAGCGGAAATTCCCTCCATTTGAGAACGTGGTGTCATCAAAACTGTACGACACTCCTGTACCAGTGTTGTGGTCATTTCCCTTAGACGTGAAATGTGTGCATCGCTGCAACGGAAAAATGACCCAAATGTCATGTATGGGGGTTACATTACTTTGCTCTAACTGTGTATGTACAGATGATAAGTGCTTTCCTGAAAACGAGTATTTTTTCATATTTATAGCGTGTCAGACTTGTAACTTACTTTTGTTATGACTGGTGGAATCGTATCGTAACATTTAAAATTCTAAAGGGAAAACATGGTTCCGTTATATCTCTTATGTTGCAAAACAGCACAATTCCATGGAATCAAAATTGGTATCGTTCACTTGATCGAAAGGTCACTTGACGAAATTCATTTCACCGAAAATCACTTGAGCGAAAGGTACATTACACCGAAAGGTCACTTGACCGAAAGGTTCATTTCATGGAAAGGACATTTGATCGAAAAGTTCATTTCATGGAAAGGACATTTGATCGAAAAGTTCATTTCACCGAAGGATTACTTTACTTAAAAGTTCATTATATCCAAAGATCATTTCACCGAATGGCCAGTTTATCGAAAACTTAGAGATCTGCGGGTTTTTGAAAAACCGGCCACCTAAACATTATCGGATTGTATAAAAAATACACTTTAAATTTCTATGAATTTCCCCACGAGTAGTTTTTTCGAAATATAGCATTAATTGTAATACCTAGGTTTGTACCTTTTTGTCAAATTTTAATCCTCCGAGCTCATATTCATAAGGGTTACATAGCAAATCAAGTAAATAATGTTCCACTTTTACTCAACCACAAAACATTAATTTTTTGACCGTAGGACTAGAAAATGGCCATATTAGCAGATTTTAACCATACTCATATTCATAAACATTACATAAAATGCAAAGTAACTTTTTACGTAAACTTTATGAAAATAAGCACGCACGGTTAAAATTTGCTAAAAAGGCCTAAGCCGAGACCTAGGGCCCTAAAATTGATTATTTTTGTCTGAAGAAATGTGCAACATTATTATCTTGACTTTTTATGTAAACCTTATGAACATGAGCACGCACGTTTAAAATTGCTAAAAAGGTTTAAGCCGAATCCTAGAGCTAAACTTGATTCCTTTTGCCTGAAAAAATGTGCAACGTTATTAACTTGAATTTTTATGTAAACCTTATGAACATGAGTTCGCACGATTAAAGTTGGGTTAAAAAGCCTAAGTCAAGGTCTAGGGACCTAAAATTGATTTATTTTGCCTGAAAAAATCTGCAACATTATTAATTTTACATTTTATGTAAACCTTGAGTACTGAACATGACTTTTATGTAAACCTCATGAACATGATTAAAATTTGCTGAAAAGACCTAAGCCGAGGCCTGTTGTCTTAAAACTAAATCTTTGCGTTCTCTGTGACACGGAGAAATCAAAAATACAATTTGAGTATGATCTCCTAACGTTTCGGTGGTCTGTCTGCCGAACTTGCACCATGCTTCACTAGATCCTATAATGGAATCCAAAGTTTTCTACAAACTGATCCTTCGGTGAAATGAACTTTTCGATAAAGTGACCCTTCGGTGAAATGTAACTTTCGATCAAGTGACCCTTCGGTGAAATGAACTTTTCGATAAAGTGACCCTTCGGTGAAACAATCTTTTCGGTGAAGTAATTTTTGGTCAAGTGACCCTTCGGTGAAACAATCTCTTCGGTGAAGTAATTTTTGGTCAAGTGACCCTTCGGTGAAACAATCTTTTCGGTGAAGTAATTTTTGGTCAAGTGACCCTTCGGTGAAACAATCTTTTCGGTGAAGTAATTTTTGGTCAAGTGACCCTTCGGTGAAACAATCTTTTCGGTGAAGTAATTTTTGGTCAAGTGACCCTTCGGTGAAACAATCTTTTCGGTGAAGTAATTTTTGGTCAAGTGACCCTTCGGTGAAACAATCTTTTCGGTGAAGTAATTTTTGGTCAAGTGACCCTTCGGTGAAACAATCTTTTCGGTGAAGTAATTTTTGGTCAAGTGACCCTTCGGTGAAGCAAACGTCGGGCAAATGAACCAGACCCAATCAAAAGTCAGAGTCAGGTTAAAATAAACTTACAGCACGGTAGAAATCCTCTAGGGAAACTAACGAAGTGTCGAGAAAAAAATGTGTATCTTGAAAGTGTTACAGGCTTGCATTTGTGACAAGACATGTAAAGTTCTGTACAAGGCAAACAAGTTCTATGACGTTAATTATTTTTGTGAAAGCTGTTCAAACATTCACACTACGGTGACAAAAACAAGCGCCCTCCGTGTAAAAACAAAATGAGCACGAGAGGCGAGTGCATAGATAAGAACTATGAATCGTGGAGAGAGATAAATATGTTATGCAAAGGAAAATACTCCCCGAAAAGGAAGATGAGCAGAGCTACGTGGTTAACTCTTAATTCAAACATAAATATCAGTTCAACGAAAAACATTTGTTGCGTAAGTTAAACTTTTGAAAGGCTACCGAGATCTCTAGAAGTGAAAACCCTCTGTAATTTTCATCATGTATACTTGATTAAGGCAATCTTCGTGCAATATCTACCTTTATAATTTATGCATGGAAGAAAACATACTTAGCCAGCATAATACACTGCTGGACAATTGCTAAGGACGGATCATAAACGGGTATATAGCGCATAAAAAAGTAAATGTGGTTGGATGCCAAGTGAAATAAAATAATGTTAGAATGCCAGGACATTACAATAAAGACAATTTATTGTGCTCTGAAATCCAGAAGGCTTTGGAACGTGTTAAAGGGACAAACAGGCCATTTTGTGCAGAATACGTAAACGTGAAAAAAATGCAATTACCGTCCGCAGGCGTTCCGGCGTAAGATGTCAATACGGGATATGGCCACCATGGAGGGCGATGCAAGATTCCACACGTCGTGTCATGCTTTACACAACATTATCAAGCAGCTGTTGGGGTAATTTATCCCATTCCTCTGTCAGTGCACGGATGAGGGTGCCCTTGTTTATTGGAGGGCATTGGCGACCAGCAAGACTCCTCCCAAAGCACCCCACACATTTTCAATGGGATTCAGATCTGGAGAACGTGCTGGCCATACGAGGCGTTGAATATCCTCGCTCTCAAGACACTCCTGGACAGCGACTGTTCGATGACATGTTGCGTTGTCGTCAATGAAAATGAATCTATCACCGACAGCACCACGGAACATGCGAACATGAGGTAGCAGAACATCATTAATGTATCGTTGGCCAGTCATAGTCCCAGTTGGAAGCACATAGAGGGACGTACGGCCATTGATCATGATGCCAGCCCATACCATGACACTACATGTCGGATATCGGTCTCTTTCCTCTATGTTTGCTGGACAATATGCAGTACCACTATCACGCCAGATCAGTTGTCGTCGACAATCAGACGATAGACTGTATCTACTCTCATCTGAGAAGAGGACAGCAGACCAGTCGTTATCAGTCCAATTGCGATGTTGATGGCACCATTGCAAACGGGCGGTACGGTGACGTCTGGACAATGGGATGCACACAACAGGACGGCGGGCGTGTAGTCCTCCTTCATGCAAAGTCTGGCGACAGTTTTTCGGGAGATCCGCTTGCCAGTAGCAGCCATAAACTGATTTGCTACCTCACTAGCTGTGCTGCGCCGGTGTCTTTTGTTGATAGCACTATGTACCGATCTTCTGCAGGTGACGTACTGCGAACACGACCTCCCCCGTGACGTTTGCTACACTCTCCATTTGTTTGAAATGATTTCCAAAGCCTTGAAACAACACTGTGGCTGACGTCGAACTCCCTGGCAACATCTGTTATTTTTCGCCCTTCTTCAATCTTGCCAATAATACGGTCACGCGTAAAATCATCTAGGTGATGTCGGGAAGACATACTGAAAATTGCAAGTTTGTCAATTGATTCTTTCCATTTCAACTTTGCGTTTGAACAACAACGGTCAATACGCGTCAAATCCTTTATACCTCTTATCAGCGTTATGACGTCACGAACAAGTTCGGCAATCCAAAATTTGTATACGCACAACACGTCTTACCGTATCCCGCACTTATGCTAATTTCCACATTTTCCTGCCTTCCATTTTATGGTTGCTATCGTTGCTATTGTCATCCGTCCTTAGCAATTGTCCGGCAGTGTATCTTTAGCACGTCTTAAAATGCGAAGTATTAAAAAAATCGGTTTTTTAGTTTCCGAAATGCCCTTCTTTCCGTTTGTTGGTATCATATTTCTTGCACCTTAGTCATACTTGAAAAATTCAATTTTATTTGGTACGTTGTTTTATTCGCGTTTTACGATTTAGTCTTGCCCTATGAGGCGCAAATATACACGACCATTAATTAGCATGACGTTTCTTTTATTCAGTACCATTTCTCCTAAAATTCCGAACACAAAATACAGGATGTTTCACAAGGCAGTTTCCCCCAAATAATCAGTAATATTTTGCAACGCACTCTACTCATACTCCGAGTCAACCTAAAAGTGTACCACTATGTAGGGCGCGAAACAGCTACATCCGCTACAAAAAAGTAGTCCCTAGAGTTTTGAGCGAAAACAAGTAGAATTATTGCTCAAAATTCATTTTTGTTTGCTCAGCAGTTTATCAAACAAAATTGTCGTCTAACAACAGTTCCAGAAGTTAGTGCGTTTTTTGGAAATAAATTTGTTATGAGAAGTTGCTGAATCAAGAGCTCCGCACTTTCCGCTGTCTCTGCCCACTTGGAATACAACTCGGACGGGGAGAAGGGGTGGAAGACCTCCCAACATTAACAACACAGAGACAGTAAATTGACAATCGGGGAAACTCGAATGGTAGATTATAGATTACTTAAACAGGTGGTAGGGGAAGCAGTTCGGCCTCCACCAGACCCCCACTCACAATCCCCACTGCTTGTGAGATGTGTGGGTGGATCAGAAAGAAAACAGTAGAAGAGCACATTAACACGGATGGATACCGTTTTTGCGTTCCACGACGAGTTGTGATAAGCCTCTTTCGGCTTTACCAACAGTACACTTTTAGGGTGAATTGGAGTTCAGAAACACGACATGTAGTTTACAACGTATCTCACTTCATGCGAATGTTAACAATAAATGCTGGGACAGGAACCAGTAACAATAAAGACACACGCCTTTAAAGGTCCAGTTTTTGCAACTCCTGCACAGCTACTCCACGGTACGGATGAAGCAACGCTTTCTTCGCAGCTCTTTGGCAGCTGGAAACAGAATACAAAGTTCCCTGTGGCAACCATCGTAATGACTTCTTCTGTGATGCCAGCAGCCTGTGCTTCATCTCTTCGATTTTTTCTTCTGCTAAAGGAGGATTGGTTCAAAACTGCCAGTGGTTTCATATTTCTCCGATAACCTGGCGATGTAAAGTTCGTGTCTGGTGCTTTTTCTTCCCCCATTCTCCAGGAATTCACGCCAATAACTTTCACAATAAACACCTGCTTCGCAACGGTATACGCAGCCATCCTGAACGACATTCAACGACCCAGTAAAACAAGCAGATTGCTCCCGCACAGAATTAGCGTGCCCGGACATCTGGTGGGGTGTCGTCACAATAAGTCATATCCTTATCAGGAAAATCACTCCAACGCATTTCTCAAGGATCAAGGTCACTTGTAAATCAAACGTCGTGTTTTATGTAGAGTGGGAATAAAATAATAGTTGGTTCTTTGGGGGACTACCTGGTGAAACACCCTGTACATTCTTGTTTCTGACACCACTCCGCAACGAACATGTTGCATACGTTTTGTGTTTTAACTAATGCTCAGTTGTCCTGTTAAGGGACGGAAGTGGCTAATGATTGTCTCCAGCTATGAATGCTTCTAAACTTCCTTTGACCGTTCGGCATGTAACGGACGTAAGCGCATATTTTACACTGATGCGCCGTTACATTTAGGCAGCCTACTGAATGCCATGTGGAGTCTACTTCAGCCGCTATAGCCGACTGCACCCTAAGTAGATGAACTTTACTAGACCGTGGAAGGTGATTTTAAGTATTCCGTTCTGGCTAGACCTAATATCGTACCAGTGTTCCTCTGCAGTCCATAAATGTTCAACGGAATTCGATAGTCGAATGCTGCGTTCCACTGTAGACCACAAATATTCAATGGAATTCGATAGCCGAATGCTGCATTTCACTAAAGTCCACAAATGTTCAATGAAATTCTATGGTCTAAGGCTGCGTTTCCACAAATGTTTAATGCTTATAACGAAGTAAATTTCTCCGTCATTTTTGGTCTACGCCGGGATTCGAACCCGAGGCCGCTTATTCCGGAACAAGTCGCTCTACCAACTGAGCTACGCAGACATTTATTCTGATTCCTATCTGCCTTAATGTCGTGTGCGTCCTGCTGGCAGGTACGTCACATCTCCCCCCCCCGAAAGAGGGCCGGGGGCATGGCCCACGGGTCAGCCGTGACCATGAATCGTTGCAGGCAGCCATCCACTTGAGAACTCCCAGTCAATCTGCTGTGTGGAATGCAACATCACACATTTTTATTTTTCGAAGCGCTGGAGAAGGAATTCTCTGATTTTTCCTGTCTGGCGGTGTGGAAATAACATCACACCAATGCGAGATTTTGAACAGCCGGGTCATCCGGATAGTTCGGGCGCCATTATAACGAAGTAAATTTCTCCGTCATTTTTGGTCTACGCCGGGATTCGAACCCGAGGCCGCTTATTCCGGAACAAGTCGCTCTACCAACTAAGCTACGCAGACATTTATTCTGATTCCTATCTGCCTTTATGTCGTGTGCGTCCTGCTGGCAGGTACGTCACATGCTGCGTTCCACTGTAGTCCACAAATGTTGCAGGGAATTCGATGGTCGAATGCTGCGTTCCAGTGGAGTCCAAAAATGCTGAATCAAATTCTATGGTCGAATGCTGCGTTCCAGTGGAGTCCAAAAATGCTGAATGGAATTCTATGGTCGAATGTTGCGTTCCACTGTAGTCCACAAATGTCCAGTGGAATTAATGATCGAATGCTGCGTTCCACTGTATCGCAGAAACGTTCGACGGATTCAGATAGGAGAAAGTTTGTGGTCAGGGAGCATAGGAATTGCTTGGATATGATCCTTGAACAATTCCAGCATAATTATGGGTTGTATGACATAAAGTGTTCTCCTTTTTGAGGATCCAGATCCATCCAGACCCATGGTCGACATGTAGGTTATCACTCGATCTGAAAAATGCCTAGATGAAATCTGGTGCTCAGGTTGTTTCGTATGAGACGGCTTAGAGATGTATATGGAAACAATGCCCACACCACGATGTCGCCACCGTCTACCTTTTCACTCCAAACATGCACTCTATTAACAGCTTCTCACCCATACGGCTTCCAACACGTACTCACCCCTTAGCATGTTGGAGCTTGAAATCGAATTCCTCTGAGGAGACTCTTTTCCAGTCTCGCAATGTCCAGTCACGGTGTTTCTTGCCTACATGAGGGAGTGTTTTTGATGATGGTCGGTCAATATGAGAAAATGAATGGGTCCCCGACTTTTAAGGCCTATCGGCTTGAGCTTCAGCTGTAGCAAGGGAGCATTTGTGAACGATTCGTTCACATTGAAGGATTCTTCACGTGAATAGTTCGCCCTCAAAGCTGCGAATGATAATACAATCCTCCATCACTGCGACACACACTGAAGTCGCAGCACGTTTGATTTTCTTTTGCCACCATGAGTTTGGAAACGAATTTTATAATGGTGAAACTTAAGAGCGGAAATGGTACTCGTACGTGAATGCCACACATTGAAATGATATGGCAGAATCATTCGCACGAGAATAATTCATCGTGAATGGAAAAGAGCTCGCGCTCTTTTGAAAAATGTGTCAATAGGAGATGTCGCCTTTTAAGCGCTATACAGAATTCCCGCAACGAAGGATTTACTCAGCGAGCGTAGTAACATCCTCGAAATTAGATCATTCGTGATATACTCTTTTACATGAATGAACTCCCAAGAGGGAATGATCCATGCAATCACTAATTTGCTGGAATATTTTATCGGAAACGTTTTTCTGTCAGCAGTGCTAGTAGTCTATCATTAATTGAGGGGTGGTGAGCTGTATGCAGTCTCGTACAATATGTCATCATCATCATTGTCAACCATTATCAATCCACTGCTGGATGAAGGTCTCCCCAAGTTTCCTCCACAACGGTCTGTCTTGTGCCAGTCTCCTCCATGTCACTCCCGCATATTTACGAATTTCATCCACCCATCTCCCATGTGGTCTTTTTCTGGGTCTTTTCCTGTCCCTTGGAATCCAATCTAAAATTTCGGCTGTCCATCTATGGTCTGTCCTTCTGGCAGTATGTCCAGCCCATTGCCATTTCAGGGATTTAACTCTGATCATGATGTCTTCCACTCTCGTCATTTTTCGGATCCACGAGTTCCTCTTCTTATCTCTCCTGGTTATACCAAGCATGCACCTCTCCATGCTACTTTGAGTTGTTTGCAGCCTTTGTATGTCTCTTTTAGTTAAGGTCCACGTCTCTGCACCATACGTAAGCACTGGAAGGATGCATTGATCAAACACTTTTCTTTTAAGACATAACGGCATATTGCTCTTGAAAATTATGCTGTTTCTTCCAAAAGCTCTCCAGGCAAGTTTTGTACGCCGATTAATTTCTTCATCAATGTGACCCTCACTTGATATCTGCTGTCCAAGATAAACATACGTATCTGTTATCTCCAGTTTTTCTCCATCAATCGATAAATCTTCATTTCTTGTAAAAGCATTGAACATCACTTTTGTCTTCTGAAAGTTCATTTTTAATCCCACTTCTTTACTCTTGTCAGCAAGTTCCTGGATCATACTCTGCAGCTCTGATGGGGTAGTTGCAAAAATGACTACGTCATCAGCAAAACGAAGGTGGGTTAGATAATCTCCATTAATCTATATGTACTGTACGAGATGTATAGTATGTATGTAGATGTATGTTTTTTTCGGGATCATTCTTAATTACGGCGGCGCTGGTATAATCATCAATGCCTGCGTGTGCTGAGGTGCCAGTCCCCATCATTCTCGCACAGTTAGTCATTCCCCATTCAAAATCTAACAAGTCCCTCTCTTTCCTCATTGCACAGGCTTAGTAGTTGAGATGTCACATGGCCTGTCTGTGCCGTCTATATATTCAGCGCAGGTTGATGACGCCACCGCTACGTGCTGTGGGACGAGTCCACATGTGGAGACAACGGGGGTCATTATGATCTTTCAAACTAATATATATTTAAAACTGCATCTTCACTTTCAAAAGCCATCCAAAACGATTGCTTTGGATGGCATAGAGTGACCTTGATCAACGAATTCTTCACGCTTTTTATGAAGCGCAGTTTTCTTGCTACGAAGGCAAAAGTGCACACATGTTTATCTGTAATTATATTCACTTCTAAAATTCATATTGGAAAAAATCGTTTTATGTGGAATGACATCCACTTCAGAAACACCCCTTTCCCATATCTAGCGATTATGCAGCTGTAACGCGTACTTCTATTTGTTTGTAAAAAAGCGTGCACTGAAAAAATCTGTTTTGCAGCCGGTGCTAATCGTTATGAAAAACATTTAAGGAAAATTGAATATGGATAGGATATCTTTTGGAAGTTTTGGCTACATGCTCATTTCAGTGAAGCGAGACTTTCGCCTTGGACGCGTAAAAGAATATTTTTATTTACGATTTCATCAGTTTCTAAACAACCCAGAAAAAAAGTTATTTTTCAGTCCGCCCCAATTTTCTTAAAGAGGATCATTTTGTGTGTTGCATATTCCCTGATATAGAAGGTTAATAAGAAAATGTGAGATTAGTCATTATCACACTTTTTTCGAGTCAAAACACTCCTGAAATTTTTGTCCCATTCGGTTAGAAGTAATTGTTTCTCATGGAAAATCACCTTGAAGGCAAACGTATCTTGCGTTTTCTGTCCATATTACTAAAGTAACGCATCAGCGTTTCATTAATTTTAAAAACACGAGAGATATTATACTTTTGAGACCAATTTATCTACGACTAGGGTATGTGCATGTTTCTGGATCATACTTAAAATTAATATTATTATCAAGCTTTTAATCATGCTGGCAAAGTTTTAAAATTCACTGCCTTTCTTCCATTTTAGTGTAATTTAGGATAGGAATCTGTGAGGCTGGAATGATTTTTCGTATTTGAAATGTGATAAAATTCCTTACAAATTTGAATTTTTTAGGAGTGTGGATCATGCAGCTATCGCAGTTCCAGTAATCTTTATGTAACATGCCACCATGAAGGAACTTGAGAAAATTCTAATGATATTAGGTGGGCAACTTAATTCTCGGCCACAGGCACGACACGTTGACAGCAAATTATAGCAAATCGGTTACGTACCTAATCAGGGAAATAATCCCCGTCGTATTCGATACATTTCAGCTATCGGTCAGGGAACTGCCGAACGCCACTGCGGAAAAAAGAGGGCTGTTTCGAGTTGATAAAGTCATCAATATTTGTGTGGACCTACTCGACAGAAGTGAAGTGCGTATCACTCAGGTGTTGTTGCAGGGAGCGAAAGAGGTGATAATCCGACGGGGCGAAGTCTGGAGAATACGACGGGTGGGACAAAATCTCCCATCCCAGGTCGGCGAGCGTGTTTAAAGTCGTTTTCGCGGTGTGAGGACGCGCGTTATCCTGAAGCAACAGGACCGACCTTCAGCCCTTGCTGGTGTATGGCCGTTTTGCCTCCATTGCGTCACTCACATGAATGAGTTGCTGACAATAACGCTCAGCATTGACCGTTTCACCAGGTTTAAGCAACTCATAGCGTACGATACCGCGCTGATCCCACCATAAGCACAGCAACAACTTCCTGGGCATGGATATTCGGTTTGGCGGTACTGGTGGTAGGCTCACCTGGATAAACCCACGATTTGCGCCGATTAGGATTATCATAGAGGGATCCACTTCTCATCACAGGGGAAAATCTTGTGGAGGAAATCCTTCTTGAATCTGGAGAGCAAGGACACAGCAACATCGTAGCGCCTAGACTTGTTCGCAGCTGTGAGTTGGTGGGGCACCCAACGGCCCTCCTTGTGAATCCATCCAAGCTCGTGCAGGCGCTTTGCAATGGCTTGCAGTGTTATTCTGAGGTCTTGGGCGAGCTCTGACTATGTGCGACAGCGATTCGCGTCCAACAGTTGTTCCAGTTCCTCACCATCAACTTTCTGTGGCTGTCCCGGACGTTCTGCATCGCGGAGATTGAAATTTTCCTGCTTGAACCGCTGGAACCACTTCTTACACGTACTGTAGGACACAGCAACCTCACCCAACGCTGCACATATCATTTGCCGGGCTTCCGCGGTGCGGTTTTTCAGCTAAAACGCGAACAGGAGGCAGTGCCACAAATTTTCTTCTCGAACGACATTGCTTTCACCGTCAAATTTCGTCCCTTCTGTCACTACAGCTGTGAGCGGTTACGGTTGCCTGAAAAGCTGTTGGATGGCGCTGCAATCAGCCATTATCGCGCACGGCTATTTGCATTTGCCCACGTTCTATGATCGCTTGCGGTAAGGGGCCGAGAATTAAGTTGCACACTTAATATTAAAAAAAAATTTAATTTCAAGAAGTCTAGAATTAAGAAAAAGAAGCTTTCTGAGAACTCATGTTTTACATTTACCATGATGAGAAAGGAATTCAGGCTCAGAATGATAGTGCGAATTTTTCCAGGAAAGGAAAATTTTCAGGAGCAGAGAAACAGGTTTCTTGGTGATGGATGAAGAATTGATTCATATCGCTTAAAAACACAAAGCTTATGCAACATACAGTCGGGGCTAAAAGTCCTGCATCGATTGACCAAAAGTCAATTTTTGATGTTTGAAGTCAACTTATACAGCGAAATGGTAAAGTCAGGAATATATGTTATACATCATTTTAAAGGACATTTTATGCTAAATTCAAATATGCTTACAGAATGTTATTACCAGTAATAGAAGTGAAGTTACAAGCAAAAGTACAGAGCTTAGTTATAAAAAAGCAAAACAGAGTGGAATTTGTGAAAGTAGTGTACAATGCATTTAACGTGAAATTACTGTACAGTACATTATCGAAACTTGCATGACACTTGAAATAACTTACCAACAAGCAAAATAAGCTTTAATATTTAATTGGAAAACCACGGTTTCTTAGTAACAAAGTGTACTTTCTTGGCACGGAACTAATGAGCTTTTCTACTTGTCCATTGGTGATAACACGGTGCCATACGGCCTTTACGGACTCAATTAATGCTGGTTTAGATGTGGGTCCTTGTTGACGGATCTTTGGCTTCAATCTCACCCACAGATTCTCTATGTAATTAAGATCCGGGGACTGTGCCGGCCACTGACGTTTTCTTATAGCTTTTCAGTTAAACTACTCGTCAACCAAATTTGACCGATGGCATGGCGCGTTATCGTCCTGAAAAATAAAATTCCGCAAACCCATGTCTTGTGCAGATGGTAGCAGTTTGGACTCCAAAATATCCGCATATTTCGATTCATTCAATGTGACGTCAACAATGTGCAAACGGCCAACACCACTGGCTGAAATATAGTACCATAACATCACCGGATGTGGGTGCTTAATTGTTGTCTGGGTGCAGCATGTCTTATATCTTTCCGCAGCCTGATGACGTACATATTTATTTCCATTATTAGTGGAAAAAGCAACAGTTGTTTCATCCCTGAAAATAATATTTTCCATTTATCAACTGTGAAATCCTTGTGTGCCTTGGTCCAAACAATTCTTTTGAGCCATTGTTGTTCAGTAAGGAAAGGTTTTTGTGCAGCTTTTCTTGCAGTCAGTCCATTTTCTTGTTGCCTACTGTGAACTGTGCGTGCAGATGCAATCATTCCTACTTCATTCTCCCACTCATTGCTTAAATATGTGGCAGTTTTAAACCTTGATTTTTAGGAAAGACAAATCAGCATGAGATCATCACGTTCAGTACACAGCCTTGGTCGACCTGTTCTTTTTCTGTTCCCAGTAATAGAAATGAAGTTACAGGCATCCAGTTTCTGCAACTTATAACGAAGTAAATTTCTCCGTCATTTTTGTCCGCGCCGGGGCTCGAACCCGGGTACTCTCATTCCGGAATAAGTCGCTCTACCAATTGAGCTACGCGGACGTTCGTTGTCGCTGCTATCTGCCTTTATATCGTGTGCGTCCTGCTGGACAGGCATGTCACATCTCCCCCCCCCGAAACAGGGCCGGGGGCATTGCCCACGGGTCAGCCGTGACCACGAATCGTCGCAGGCAGCCTTCCGCTGTAGAGCGTGCACTTGAGAACTCCCAGTCAATCTGGTGTGTGGAATACAGCGTCACACACATTTATTTTTGGAAGCACCGGAGAAGGGATTCTCTGATTTTTCCTATCTCGCGGTGTGGAAAGAACATCACACCATTGCGAGATCTTGAACGGCCGGGTCATCCGGAAAGTTCGGGCGCCATTATAACGAAGTAAATTTCTCCGTCATTTCTGTCCACGCCGGGGCTCGAACCCGTGTCCCCTCATTCCGGAATAAGTCGCTCTACCAATTGAGCTACGCGGACGTTCGTTGTCGCTGCTATCTACCTTTATATCGTGTGCGTCCTGCTGGGCAGGCACGTCACAAACTCTTTTAATGTCGCATGCGCAAGACAGTAGAATGGTCACAGCCACATTTAACAGCAATTTTGGCACCGTGTTATCCCCAATGGACAACTACTAGAGGAGCTTATTAGTTCCATGCTAAGAAGGTGCACCGTGGTTACCAAACTAAATATTGAAGCGTATTTTGCTTTTCGGTAAGTTATTTTAAGTGTCCTGCAAGTTTCAGTAATATACTGTACAGTAATTTTACGTTAAATGCATTGTACACTAATTTCACATATTCCACTATTTTTTGCTTTTTAATGACTAGACGCCGTGCCTTTGCTTGTAACTTCACTTCTGTTACTGGTAATAACATTCTGTAAGAATATTTGAATTCAGTATAAAACTTCTTTTTAAATGATGTATAATATGTGAGCTGTACTATAGATATCGTTATTACACAAAGTAATATGCAAATCGTTAACTATATTCTAATTTACTGAATATTAGGTCAAACTGCCTAGCCGTCATATTTTGCTTTGGTAAAAACGAATAAAACCATTTCAAACGAAAGGGCACACAAGAGCATGTCGAATTGACTAAAAGCTTAATACGTTTATCACACGAAACTAAACGCAAACAGTTTCCTATAGGTCTAAGGTCTCTGCCAAGAACCCATCGTGAGGGACGAAAAAATACAGTGCTCCATAAAATTATTTAATGAATCGCCAGTGTGGATAAAGCAGTCGTTTAAAACAGCTTGCTGGTGCCTTGGCGAGGCAAAAGTGGTTTCACTTTAACAATATTGCAAAAAGTAAACAAACAAACAAGAAAAAACTATCGGAATTGACTTCATTCTTCGTCGTGGGTCTTGGAAGAGGACCCAATGAAATAAAATGCGCAACTTAAACAATTACAATGAATGAGTTCCGTCTTAACACGATTTATTTAAAAAACGAATATATATTTACAATTAAAACCATTAGCACTTTCGGAGTGCCGTTCACTCCATCCTCAGATGATCTATGTTGCTGTATTATGCAGCTATATATATATATATACACACATACACAGAGCCACGTGGGGCATTACGTAGCTTAACTAATTGTCATTCATGATTTACACGGTGTTATATTACATACATCCGTTGCCACAAAAAATAGTGAAAAACTATATACATACATTAAAATTTGATGATTTCACTAAGTGCTTCCAAAATTTAGGTAGTGCAATTAAAATAGAATGAATGAGACGGAACTCATTCAATGTATTTTAATTGCACAACTTGCTCTTCATATTTGAAGTTGTTATTCCGCATGTTTTGCTTACTCCATTGTGGACGTTTTCTGCAGAGTAACGTGGGCGACTCCCATACGAATGTTTCGAACCTTTCGTACCAAGCTGGCTAAAGAATCAAGTCATCTGTCATTTTTTATTAACTGTAAGGGCCTGGGTGTGATCCCTAAGCATCTGTGTATCCGAACAAAGGCATTTTCGCGAAGAGATAATAGCATTATTGTGAAGGCTGAGAAGAAACGATTATCACAGACTATACGCAGTAAACGTGGATTTGTGGACTCATTAAACCGTAAGTGTTATGCGTCATTTTCGAAATTGTCACATGGAACTAACCCTATCCTAGTGAACCGTGAATTGCTTATTGTTAATGCTATCGTTGATAGTAAAATTCAAACATTGACTCAAACACATATTGGAAAGCTTAGACTGCTTGTGGATAATGAAGTGAGTAGCAGAAATTACAGTGGATACTCGCGAAGATAGAACTCTGATACACGACCAACAACAGTCATTAACTTAAATGACTACCCTTTGAATTTATTCCAAGTAAGGGCATTCCAACGAGGTGCGAAATTCGCGTTCCCTCATACACGGCATAATATATTGTCACTCATTCCACATGTTGAAAGGGTTATTCAGAATATCCTTGATAACAATGATCGTGATATCACTCGTATGAAAATTGCTACGCTTTTACAGCGTAAACCTAAAGTTGTACATAACTCATATATAAATGATCAGTATAAAGAAGAGCAAGTTCAGCTTCGGGTGCTACGGAATAATCGAGACATAGCAATATTGTCAGCTGATAAAACAAATCAAATGGCCATTATGAATAATACACAGTATAACTCTAAGATGAATGATGTTATCAATTCTATTCAGCACAAGATGGTTAATAGGGATCCTACAAAAGCAACTGTAGCTGCACTCAGTAGACTAAAATATGCACATTGTTTCCCTGATTGTTTTCATAATGTTTTTGCACCTCCACCCGGTTACCGCGTACCTGATGTTTTTGGGCGACTTAAACTACATAAAGAAGAGTGCCCACTTCGCCCACTGGTATCTGGCTATGTTAGCTCTACCAGACCACTCGAAAAAGCTTTGACATTATATTTGTCCAAACTCGTAGTGGATTCCCCTTACTCTATTCAGAGTTCCACTAGGGCTGTAGAAAGACTTATAATGCTTCAGCCACATAATGAGCCTTTCATATTGGTGTCCCTTGATGTATTATCCTTGTACCCTAATGTACCCGTGGAGGCCGCCCACCACGTTATTGAGGCGCTTCTTGCTGATACCGGAGTTCCGTCTGAGGAAATTATGGCTGTTATGAACGCACTTAGACTAGTTAAACAGCGTTCATACTTTAAATTTCAAGGATGTGTTTACCAACAAGTGGGAGGCTCACCTATGGGTTCACCACTGTCACCAGTCCTTGCCGAAACTATTATGCAACATGTTAAAAATTTGGTTTTATCTAAATTTCCACACCCACCTTGTTTGTATTTAAGGTACGTCGACGACATCCTGGTTATTTGGCCTCACTCACAGGATTTATTAGAACAGTTTGTCGACTCACTATCTTCTATTTTCTCTACTATCAGGCTCACGGTTGAAATCGAGTGTAACCATGTTTCACCGTTTCTAGATATATGTATTAGACGTAACTCTATCACCCATGAGTTAACATTTTCTGTGTACCGAAAACCATCTTATGTTTGTTCTATCATTCCGTATAACTCATGTCACCCTTTTAAGCAGAAAACTTCAGCGATTGATTTCTACTTCAGGAGAGCTTACTCACATTCATGCACAGACCGAGCTTTAAACAGGGAGATTAAGAAAGGTTTTGAGATGACTAGTATGTTTGGGTAACCAGATTACATTATCCGTAAGATTCATGAAAGGGTAATAACACGTAGTTCTACTACGTTGGTCAGAGAAAATGAACGTAGTCTGAAGTTCATCGGATCACTGGAATACTTTATCTGGCGTTACAAATTTGTTGTCACACGTGTGCTCCAAATATAAATTACAAATATGCATTAGGTGTAACAATTTATTTGCACAACTCAGACGAGACAGAGATAAACCGGATATTTTGCCAAATTCGGGGGGTTTACAACATTCCACTTTTAGAACCAATTACAAAACAGCACATTAGTACCTATGTAGGTTCTACAAGGAGGAATTTAGAGCTACGAGTGAATGAACACAAGTGTAGCGTTAAAGCGCACCTTTATGATACAGCACTTGCCCGTAATGTAAATAATGGCACATTTATTCCTGATTGGTGCAATGTCAGTATACTCTCGACTCCTTCCTCTGTTCATGCGCTATTGATAGCAGAAAGTGTTTTTATCACGGCATTGGATACGAAATGTTGTAACGACTATTACCCTGTCGATCTACCTGAATTTTTGAAGCACTTAGGGAAATCATCAAATTTTAATGTATGTATATAGTTTTTCACAATTTTTTGTGGCAACAGATGTATGTAATATAACACCGTGTAAATCATGAATGACAATTAGTTAAGCTACGTAATGCCTCAAGAGGCTCTTTGTATGTGTATATATATATAGCTGCATAGTGCAGCAGCAAGGATCATCTGAGGATGGAGTGAACGGCACTCCGAAAGTGCTAATGGTTTTAATTGTAAATGTATATTCGTTTTTTAAATAAATCGTGTTAAGACGGAACTCATTCATTTTATTTTATTTGCACGACTCGCTCTTCATATTTAAACAATTACGTTGAAGTAAAAAAAAACATATGTGCTTGTGATTTATTTTCCCTTTCCTTCTGCAAGCAGAAAATATCGTTACTACATAGCTTTTTTGAGTTCCACCATGAGGTACTGGTGTTGAATTTGCCTTACGGTGCTGGGTATGTCTATTCCCTGGAACCAGTCGCCCTAAATTAGATGCGCACGAATCCTTTCAGCCTAAGGTACATATAGGGATCGTTAAACCTCAAACCAAACCAAAAAAATATTGACCTTCTCATTAGCAACGGTGCATTTACATTTCACGTCATCTCGATTGATGTTTCGGGTCAGCTCTTAGGTCGCTTCCTGTATTGGATTCTAAGACGATGTGATTCTAATTTTGGCTGGCGGAAAATTCCTTCGAACTTCCGATAGCCTCTGGTGATTGGCTTACTAATTCACAAGCGTTTTTTGCAGATATTCAAGTGTGCAAGTGTCTGTCGGATGCACCTTGCAAACTACGTACACAGCAAGAATAAGAAACGACACAACAGTATGTAATATCGGATCATCAGATATATCCAGTCGTGTGAACACTAATCTCCAAACTAAATTAATGTTATATTCCAACTTAATTTCGCAATGAAAGCAGAACGAGTAAATACAAGTATTATGCCTCCAATGTATTTGATCAGATCTAGTGAAAACAACTGCAAACATAGAAAACATAAAGCACATAAAATTTGGAAATGTGAAAAAATGACAAAGTCTTTAAATATTCCAGGAGAAATCTCAAAACCGAAGAAACTAAGTAAAATGTAAACACTCATATAATAATGAGAGAGAATTGAAAAAAGAAGTAATCAAAAAGTCAGAAAAATGAAGAAGGAACAATATCATATTTTGTGACTTTTGATTACTTCCTTTTTCAATTTCTCTTAAAGAGAATTGAAAAAAAAGGAGTAATCAAAAGTCACAAAAATGAAGATGGAACAATATCATAAGTAATGAATAAATTTCAGTGAGTAGTAGTATGTACTAGTGTCTAATAGCTTGCACTACACCAATCCATATAAGCCTAAATTAAAAAAAATACACGTTTCCCGAACATTCTAACATGGATTCATCGAGATTTTCTCGGATGAAAAAGAGAAGGTCGGCAGATATATGTGTTAGAAGCTCCCTTCTGGTGTTTAAGGCTGTTGAGAGGAAAGCCCCGTAAATTTACGAACGTAACTAACTGAACACATAAAATGCATCAACGTAAGGCGTACAAATATTAGTCAATTATTTTGTGCTAAACTTTGTTGCCGGTTGTGGAATTTAAACTCACGTCTCACTGCTCTGGAGTCGATTATTCTCCCGAATGACCTACGCCGACTTTGAGTTATCACTGAAACTTTACACTTCACCTCTTGCGTCTCCTCAGTGGGACGTCACAGTATGTATGGAAGAAAATGGTCATGTGAATTGAAGACCGTAGAAGTCTTTTTGGATGAGAAATACTATGCAGGTTTTAAATCATTTGTTTTTTCACCAAACGCCCTTGGATGTGGACTATGTAACAACGTAACACGAAATATTTATCGCATATGGAGCTCACAATTTTTACTTGAAAATGTAAATAAAAAAAAAATTAGGATGCGAAATCAGTTTGCTCGATATATAATATTGTATTGCATATAACACTGCAAATCATTGATGTTCCAGTACGTTTCCATCAGCATCGAGAAACAGTTGCAGATTGGTTTTACCTATGTGAGAACTGCTGATAAATTTTCCAACTGTCGAAAAAACCTTCAGAAAATTACGTGAACGATAAACTTCCAAAGGAAATTTAGTGTTCAATAATTATAAGAGACGATTTCAACCTTATCAGATTTCGATGCTCTGATGCGTACTGTTTCTTGTTGACTTTCTAATGCTTCACGTTTCAGTAACAACATCAAATAATCTGTTTTTGATTTATGGCAGCGAAAAAAAAACTGCAACGAATCGTCGTGCTTCAATGTGTTGCGTATTTTCATGGAAACCATTTTGATTCATTTTGGAACATTAGTTCAGTTTCTTCTCGCCATAAAACGCCTGTTCGTGTCTTGCTTTGGCCATTTTCTTCGTCGGAACACTATCCGAGGGTTTAGTCTTCTGGAATTTTCTCATTCATAATCTCCAATAAGATTTTGTTCCAGTAATTTCAACAATTTAACTTTTTTTCATTAGAAACGGTTTAACCAACGATTTATCACGAATTCAGGGAGTGTCACTCTTTTCACATGTACATTATTAACATTTATTTGCTTACATTTCACAAAGCTGGTAAAAAATGGTTTAAATTTAAAGTTAGAAATGTTGCAATGCTGTAATTCGTTCGAAAGCAGGGTTCCAATCTTTTTAATCCTTCAGTCATCAATTTGAAAGAAGATAAAATATATAGCGCAACAGGACAAGCATGCCAAGAGAGGTTTTCATTAAGATCACACCTGGGTCAATTCATATCCTGTTTTTCGTTTTATTTAATTCGAGTCTATCATAACAGACAAAGCTGTGATTTTTTGCTATTTAATTGTTCGTAAGATTTTTGTATGTGGCAAGCTAGCGATAATTGCCCTGTGTGCTAGGGAGGAAGTTAACTCCCTCTACTCATTTCTAGGTAGTTTTTTACTATGAACAGTTGCTAATAACTGCCTTTGTCTGTTAACCCTGGATGTCAGAAGTGAAGCGCATTTTTGTGTTAAGTGTCTTGAATGACATCACAAAAAATGCACAAGAAAAGAATATATTTCTTTAGACAAGAAATACTTCTTACAAATAGAAAACATCTAATGGTCCGATTTTTTATTAGCACGTCTTTCGTAAAAAAGATTATGCTTATGTTATCGGTTTGTCCGCCCGTCCGTCTGTAGACACGATATCTCTGCAACTAATTATCCGATTTGAAAAGTTCTTTTGCATTAGGAAGCTTGAAATGTGCGAATGATAATCCTTTATTTCGTTTTTTTTTTCGCCGCTAGAGTGCGCAAAAGCAGATGATATCGAATTCAAAACACATTCTAATCCACATATTTGCTTCAAAACATCCAATTGAAAAATATTTTTTACTTTTCGATTCTATCAAACTCGAAGATTATTTTAGGCATCGTCACTTTTCCAAATTACGCATATATTCTCCGCTAGAGGGCGTAAAAGTAAATTGCTTTTCCCCAGATATCTCAGCTTCTAAAACTCCCATTTGAAAAATGTTCCCTTCAGTGCATACAGCTCATGATGGGAAACATTTTACATATAATTTCTAATTTTTGGTGTAAAATGGTTTGGCCACCAGTGGGCGTAAGCCTTGATTTCTGCTTCTAATGTATTTGCAGCAAAATCTGAGCTTCTAAAATCGCGATTGAAAAACATTCTTTGGTAAACCAATACTACTCACGTAGACAAACCTTTGCATAATATTTTCTTCTTAAAATAATGTATGGTTTCTCCGTCAGGGGGCGTAGATGTATATTTTGTTTTTGTCAATATCTCTGCTTCTAATGATCCGATTTGAAACATTTCTTCTTTGTTGGGCAGAGTTTCCGGTGCGACATGTTCCTAATATTATTTTAAAATTTTGGGATAATTCATTGACTTTCCACTAGGGGAAGTACAGGTAAATTGCGCTTTCCCCGATATCTCTGCTTCTAAAGCTCCGATTTGAAAAATTCTTCCATCACCGGATACAGCTCCAGGTGGGAATTTTTTTATTGTAATTTCAAATTTGTTATACAATATTGTTTGGCCACCAGGGGGCGTAAGCGTTAAATTTATGCTTCGTAGGTATTTGCAGCAAATTCTTAGCTTCTAGAAGCCCGATTGAAGAAATCCTTTCGTGGACCGATACCGCACCTGCCGAAAAACATTTGATAATAATTTCATCTTAAAATAATGCATGTTTTCTCCACCGGAGGGCGTAGATGTCTATCTTATTTCTGTCAATATCTCTGCCTCTAAAAGTCGGATTTGAAAAATTCCTTCTTTGTTAGATAGCATATTCGGTGTAAAATGTTTCTCATATAAGTTCAAAATTTTCAAGTAATCCATAAACTTTTCGCTGGGAAGCATAAAGATAAATTGCGTTTCACTCAATGTCTCTGCTTCTAAAACCCGATTTGAAAAATTCTTTCTGCACCGGATGCAGCTGCCGATAGGAAATACTCATCATATAATTTCTAATATTTGATAATGAATGGTTAGGCTACCAGGGGTGTAAGAGTTCATTTCTAGGTCTAATGTATTTTTTGCAGTAAAACATTAGCTTCTGAAAACTCGACTGAAAAAATTCTTTCATGGACCGATACCGCTCAAATCGGAAAACCTTTTGAAAATACTTTCTTTTGATAATAATGCATGCTTTTTCCGCGGGGGTGGGGGGGGGGTAGATTAATATCTTATATTTGTCGTTAACTCTGCTTCTAAGAGCCAGATTTGAAAAATTCTTTCATTGTTGGAGAGCGTTTCCGCTGCTAAATGTTTCATATATAAATTCAAAATTTTTTAACGCACAAGTCTGCCACCAGAGGGCGTAAGTTGACGTTTCCGTTTACAGCAATAACTGCGGGATTAAAAACCCGATTGAATTTTTTTCGATCAGATACTACTGTTTTCCATACCGGTTCCATTGAATTTGAATAGCTTTGGTACATTTAATTCGCATTAGAAAGGATTCAAAGACGGGCTCATTACACCCGAAAATTCGGTGTCATCTTTCTTGTTGCTTGTGTAATGATGGCGACAATCTTTAGGCGCAATAATTTTTCTATTTCGGTTTTTCAGTAGAAATCCGTGGGGTTTTTTAAAGCAGTTGGATGGAACATATGCGTTCTTGTCGATACTCGGTGCAGAGAGCACACAGGGACTATAAATCGCACCAGCGTGGGTAGCCTATAATTAATGAGAATGGAAATTCGAAACAGAAACACATATAACGGTACAAGTCCACAGAGAAATAAATTCTACTCCTAAAGCAGTGCAAATAATTTTAGTTAAATCACAAAGTAATATTTAAGATCGAGTAGAAATTACAGACCTAATATAAGGAAATTTCTGACAAGGTAAAAAATCCCTTAGGTTTTAATAAGAAGTGAGCGAAGAAGTTATGGAAAGAATACAACACTCCGTTATGGAGAATTAAACAAGTAATTTAAGCAGCCGCCTTAATTGTGTGAACCATCTAGTCATAGAGTACAAAACAGCTGACTGTGATCAAACAACTTTCCGAGAGCAATCGAAATGTGGCGCATTACACGAACTCTTGACCCACCGAGTAGCGATCGTCTGGTAGTCAAACTACTGCATACGTTATACGAGCAAAATGTTTATACCAGATATTTTACCTGTGCGACGCTAGTTGAAACAAGTTAGAAAAATCATGCGATGCATTGATTATGACACGCTTTCCAACATAGCAGAAATCATTACTCAAGTTATCAGGATAATGGCTGTGGAATAAACATCGCTCCTGTTCCCTGACCTTTGACTCCATTTTGATGATATTAAACACAATTGGTTCAGTATACCTCCGGAACAACATACTAAAGTTTTGTCGCAATAGAAGCATTTCTAGTCAAGTTATGAGGATAATGGCTGTGGAATAAATCTCGCTCCTGTGCCCTGACCTTTGACCCCATTTCGATGATATTCAGCAGAAAAGTTTCAGTATACCTCCGGAACAAAATGATAAAGGTTTGTCGCAATCGAAGCATTTTTACGCAAGTTATGAAGCATAAGGGTGATGGAATGGATCCCGCTCCAATGTTCTGACCTTTTACAACAACAACAAGGAATTCCTATCTGAGGTTTAGAGACCCGTACCCACAGCGCGCTGCGCCTTTTGGCAAGTGGGAACAGAGTGTTCTAATAGGATAGAATGAAAGAAAAGCACGGAAGAATTACAGTACAAGGAGTATACGGTTTCCCATTAAGTAGTGGAATTGTAATGTAACCTAAATACTTACCTGCAGCAGCATTACACACCGAGCAATGACATTAGGAATCAGCATCCAGTCGTGGAAAACGGAGAAAAGACAGGTGGAACCTGAAATGAAATAGACAGCACACACAAACAAATCCCTCAGAGGACACCCAGTTCTCTCACAAAATAAAAATTATTGAAATAGTTTTCAATTAAAAATTGTGAGGCGCCTGCTAAAAATAAAATTGCCGTTTGCTCAGTGTTCAGGTAGGAGTCGGCTATCCGCCGCGTTACCCAGGAGCCAATCAAGGAATAGATTTTTTGCCATTGGCTGTGAGATTGACAAGAAATGTTTTTGCAAGTTTACTTTTACTGAATCTTGCTGGCATGACCTTTAACCCATTTCACCCATTTTCAATAGGGTTCGTCTCCAGGTTGTCTCCTACCACATACTAACATTTCATCGAAATCGAGCTATTTTTAAGCAAGACAGACATACAGACAGACGGACAAAGCTGGAGCATAAACGCTTCTTCAACCTACGGTTGGAAAGCGTAAAAACGGAAGGGGATTTTATTTCTACATGTCGCCAGAGGATTATGAAGTTTAAAATGGGACAAACATCTACTGAGAGAATTAAGAAAATGTCTTTCCTGCTGATGAACACGGTCTACCCTAAGTTAAACAATGCTGGACAAACAATAAAGGAGCTTCGGCGGCAGAGTGGTCTTTTGTACGCTTTCCTACCGTAGGTTGAAGAAGCGTATATGCTCCAGCTTTGTCCTTCTGTCCGTTTGTCCGTCTGTCCGTCCGCACGATAACTCGCGTAAAAATGGTTCGATTTCGATGAAATTTTAGCATGTGGTACGGGACCACTAGCGGACGAACCCTTTTGAAAATGGACGAAATGGAGTCAAAGGGCACGACATAGGAGCGGGATCCATTCCATTGCCCTTATGCGTAAAAATTGTTGGATTTCGATGACACTTTAGTATGTGGTAGGGGACCACATAGGGACGAACCTATTGAAAATGGACGCAAAGGTCACGGCATAGGAGCGGGAACCATTCTATTGCCTTTATGCGTCATAACTTACGTAAAAATTGTTCGGTATCGATGAAAGTTTAGTATGTGGTAGTTGACCACCTGGGGATGAACCCTATTGAAAATGGTAGAAATAGGGTCAAAGGTCAGGACATAGAAGCGGGATCCATTCCATCACCCGTATACGCCATAACTTACGTAAAAATGCTTCTATTACGACAAAACTTTAGTATGTTGTTCCGGAGGTATACTGAACCGGTTCTGTTAAGTATAATCAAACTGGGGTCAAAGGTCAGGACAAAGGAGCGATATTTATTCCACACCCATTATCCTCATAACTTGACTAAAAATGTTTCTATTCCGACAAAACTTTAGTATGTTGTTCTGGAGGTATACTGAACCGGTTCTGTTTAATATCATCGAAACGGGGTCAAAGGTCAGGATTCAGGAGTGAGATTTATTCCACAGCTATTATCCTCATAACTTGAGCAATAACTTGAGTAATGATTTCTGGTATGTTGGAAAGCGTCTCATAATCAATGCATTGCATGATTTTATTAACTTGTTTCACTATGGACACCAATCAATCGTTGTTCCCCATGCACCAGATAAACATGTCCTGCAGCAATACGTCTGATTCTACTTGTTTGAACAGTGGAGACCGTGCAGGATGGATCGAGTGCCTCATGTTCTTTGCACCGATGAACCGTGGTTAGGAGAGGATGTCGTCGGGGTCGTCTGCCGGTATAGCTCATACATACGAGAATACGACGCATGATCATGACAGATACTGTTACGGGTTGACCTCTGTTGTATTGGGTAGTCAACTGTTGAATAGCGCTGCGTCTGTTGGCCTGTGCGAGTCGTTGGATCTGGTGCTCACCTATCTCATCAACCTTTTGCTGTCCTGTGCAGTTTTGCCACCGGGTTTTTTTTTTTGACCATTTTGTCTTCAGTCCTCATGCACTTCAACTACGGCAGCTCGTGAACAACCAACCAGTTCATCCGTTTGGAAAATCGCGGCACCCTCTCCCGGAGCTCCCACAATCTATCCTTTCTCAAAGTCCGATAAATCCTTCCGTTAAACCACCACCCCTCGAATTTTACTACCTACTACTCCCCTTGTGGTTTCCGAGTAGGCTAGATTAGTTGAGCTTGTTATATATAACGGTCGACTAATCGTGTCCTCTCGGAAATCACATGCTCAACGGGCCGCATGAACTTTTGATATGGGTGGTCATAATTCAGTGATCACTCTGTACATTTCTCTGATGGCACTGTTCCTTTCCTGGAATCAATGGTCCTAAAGTTAGGCACAGGCGACTGCTCATAACTGTTACAGTTGCTTATAGTGGTTGTTGGCCTCTGTTCCCGAAATAAAAGGATGATGAAGAGAATATCAAATCTAAGCAAAATATTTCAGGGCAGCACACTCAGTGCCAAAATGTCGAACCGGAATTCGATATCTGACCCACTCTCAGTAGTTGAAGAGAAATGTGATCTTGAAAGAGAGAAGGTGTCGAATCATGGCACATGGCGCCACACGATTGACCGTTAGATATCATGTCATGCCATATGGCGATTTTACTATTGACAGTCAGATATTTATCCACGGCATATAGCGATCGCACTGCTGACAGTCAAATATAAAGATACGGTGTATGGCGATTTCACTATTGACAGTCAGATGTAAAGCTACAGAGTATGATTGTTAGATAATGGTGAAAGTTAAGACGAAGATCAACATAAGCAGACAAAGCCAATAAGAGAATAATGCAAACAGTGGCCATTCGATGACTACATTCGGAAACACAGATCATATGTCACACAATCAAGTTTTATTGCAAACGAATCTCTCTTAAGTGGTAAATTAAGTTCTAAACGAATGACGAAGAATTTGAGAACCACATATACCGTGAATTTAAATGGACCTTTTCGCTGACTTTTATTCAGTATAATACAGTATATATCTAACTAAATCGCTGGCGTGAAGATGGGATCTGAAATGAAGTTCTGAAAACACAGGTGCGAACCATCTGATATATAAGTACATGAAATCCCTTTGTCACGAGTACTTGTGCGTTCGATTGAATTTATTCATTAAAAAACCCATAGCTGGAAAAAGAACACTTGAAAAATTGAAATACTTTGTGATCTAATGGGAAAACTGAAGAGAACAAAATGCTCCTGAATACGCAGAATATTTTGGTACGACCTGTGTGGTCTAAAGAGAAGATTTCGAATACGTTCCCTTGGAAGAGATATTTCGTAATAAATATAAGCTGACACCATTCAATAGCAAAATGATACATCGGTAATATCTGAAAAATTCATTGAAATCCTACTTGATCGGGAAAATTATACTTAGTAGAACCAATCTAGGATATACCGGAAAAATCTTCGATGGCAAAATAAGTAACCAATTCTAAAATATTTTTTTCGAATTCACTTTCCATGAACAGACTCTTTGGGATAAATACACATACGCATTAACATCACCTAGCAGGGAAATTGTGCATTAGAAAGTCGGAAAAATATACACGGAAATATTAGGCATGCTTATCCTAGTGCGGATTCTTCCGTTCCAGTATCTAGTATTGGCTACACGCAGCTCATAGAAAACTAAATAAATTTTCAAAAATACAGTTTAAGAATGTTTTCGGTATACTATAAGGAAAAACCTGTTCTGATGGATTACACGTCGCAAGACAGCCCATTTCCAGCAAATCGAAAGACGTGCTAAAAACAAGTAGTTCTATTAGTCTTACAAGGGCAACTTGATTTGTCGCTTGTCTGGAAGCGGCGGTTTTCTGACACGAGTAGGAAATTTCACCAATGAGTGTTTTATTCTTCCATTCGTCCCTGCCCTGGTCATTGGATTTAATGGCCTTCTGTCTCTGACTTTTGCTGCACTAACAAATATGCAACCTCATCAAAAATGGATGCATATGAGTGAAAGAATTCAACGTACTTGCTCAATGAGACTGCGAAAACGGCCAGTTGCGTTGCTTTTTGTTTACCAAATTCTGGCGTCGAAGACATTGACTTCAGTTTTCGACGTGACGCAAGAGTCATAGCCAGCGTGCTACATGACACTTGTTAAAAATCTTGGTTCGAATACAGTGTGGGATGTATATTATGTTTATGCTTCACCTTTTGTTCAGAAAGTCGGTTTGATTCCTGAGAAGAACAGAAGTTTTTCTGACATCTGATTATTTTCGAATAGTGTCTACTGTTTCTCAATGGGATTCAATTAGCTGTCATTCTGACTGATCTCTGGTTCTTGTTAGAATACTTTATTTTATTCCGTAATGGGATAGGTTTGTGTACTGAAAAGGACAGATGCATTTTGTTCATGCTTTTATTATCTGTGTTAATGCCGTACAGGCACATGATCAATTTCTAAGAAAACCAGGTCTCTGCCTGACATCGGGATCTTGTTGAAAGTCGCACTCTATACCGAAGTACTACAGATTCTACTACTGAATGAGGCAGATGACTCTTTTACTCAGGTTTTGTTGAGAACTATGTCCTGTCCCGTAGTATAATTTGTTTGAAAAGAGTGACAAAGGAGTCGGTATAGTATTTGAGCCACGTGGGAGAGACTGATCAATTTTGTAGTGGAAAGACTGCTTTATTTGTGTAGTGGGAGAGACTGATCAATTTTGTAGTGGAAAGACTGCTTTATTTGTGTAGTGGGAGAGACTGCTCTATTCTGTCGTTCTATTCTGTCGTTCTATTCTGTTCAAAAACTGAGCAAGACAGTTATATCTCTTTTATCAGACTCATGTTGAGAACTCTATCCTCCCCAGATGGAGAAGACTGATTAGTGAGATAGATGTCTCTCTGCTCTTGAGAGATAGATGTCTCTCTGCTCTTGGGCGGTTGCTGAAGACTGCATTCTCTTACGTAATAGCGCAAGTTAAAACAATACGACTTCTGTATTCTGGCATTTTGGTGAAGATTGTTCTTGAGGTTGGTGAAGTACATGGATATAATGTTTGCTCATCAATATTTTCATTAAGTCTCGGAACACGTAATAAGCAGACCTTTTAGATGCTCACCAATATGTTACAACCTACATATACTTTTAATCTGAAAAACATCTGCAGATAACGCTATTAGGCTAACAGCACTTGAAGTTTCCAATACAATTTATAAAATTGAACCAGTTCCTTACCGATGTTGTGGTGTAGCACGACTCCTGGATTGCTACGGAGAAATTTAAGAATCTCTAACTCTAACAAAGAATAAAACTACTTTTAAGTCATTTATTACTCTTGTTCCATAAAATTCAGTTCTCATTCCTAAGATAAATAACTTACACTGGTGGAAGAAAGTAAAGTTTTAGCAATAACAGTTGACATAGTAACATAGCGACTTGAGCTTCAGTTGAGAGGTACATCAGATTAGGATAAAGGACATACCCGAGCATGTGATGCACAGAAAAGGATAACCAGGGAAAATATTGTTGCGTAAAATACAGGTGCTTCAGTGATGGTGGCTGAAATGTGTTTTTGTTGTTATCAACAGCGATAAGACCGCCCCTGACAAACGAACATGTTGCACGAAGATCATTCATGCTAGTGAGAAGATAATGGATGAGTCAGATTTAAAATAAAACCAAACAAAAGAAAAAAACCACTTTGTTCTGTTACCTCAGATGATAGCTCCGGCAGCTTCTGGAAGGGAGAGAAACGATGTAGATTTCCAGAGCCTCCCAGCCGGATATTCTCAATCAATTTAGATCCCGAGACCTGGCTGGCCTCTTCTCTCTGCGGATGCCCTCATTCACGAGGTAATTGTCTACCAGCCGAGCACTATGAATACGATCATTACTGTCGAAAGACTGAAAAAAAGTGTTTATAGATCTCTTCTGCATAATGTTCAGCATGATTAGGGATTTAATGGTGCATAGCATCCAGAATTATACATGTACCTTCCCACACCAGAAAACCTCCTCCTCCATGATGGTCTCGTTCTTAGATGTTGTGGTGATGGTTATGCATCCTGCGTTTCCTCCAAGTGAGCACTCGTCGGGAATCTGAGAATGAAACAGCCTTACCCTTGAAAAGAAAATGGAACAATTGCTGTTCAGTTCAGATATGATGCTGCCATCACCTGGTTTTCCAAGGCTCTTCTTTAAGACGAGGTAAGGATGGGCAAACAACTAGACTCCTAGTTTTTTCGTTTGTGGGTTAACAACCACCGCCAGCAACTCAATGGACTATAAGTAGCGCAGTAATTCTGTCACGGCACGAATTTCCGCGATTTTTTCCCGAATTTAATGGGATTTTCTGTAATTTCGCGAATTTTAAATGTATCCGCGAATTCCAGATTTTTTATTTATTTTTGCCTAATTTCTATTATAATTTTTTGATTGCTGTATTTTTCATAATTAAATAGTTTCAATACTGCCTTCGTTAGAATTTACGCGAAAAATATACTGCAAAGTGATCCTGCTCGAAAGTCCAAACCAGAGCTTGAAATCTTGAATTACCTCTCAAGATTGTTCGTTACGAAGATACTCATTTCGAACAAGATTGAAAGGTAATTCAAGGGCACATGCACTCTGTTGAATAGTGCACAAGATGTCTTTCGTGATTTCGCTCCGCTACTGTTGAATGACCTTTGCGACTTGCCGAACTAGTAAACCGCTCACTTTCTTTGAAAAACAGCGAATTTTCGCACACAAGATGTATAATGAAATGTCGGACATCACCAACAGTCTTTTTAGTAAGAATCAAGACTGTGATCACATCGCTGCAAAAAGAGCTCTATCCACTCGTTATGAAAAAATTAATCATTATTTTTTTGAAGAAAAAAGCATCGATTTTGTCAGCCAGCCGCAAATTTCTTCAAAACATGTAGGGTGTTTGATTCCGATCAATTTAAATCCTTGGGCCTTTTAGACGACGAAGAAGATTTGTTTTTTTTTCAGCCACATTCCTATGTTCGAAGATGAGGACCAACTAAAATGGGAATTTTGTTCATGTAAAGCGAATGTAAAAGAAATTCTTGTCAGCGAAGGTTTGCTAGACTTCTGGAATACGAAAGAAAGTCGTTTTCCTAAGCTACATAAAGTCGCCATCCGTTGTCTGTCAGTACCCACAAACAGTGTCGATGCTGAACGATCCTTTTCTAAATTTAAAAACGTGTTACAGTACAACAGACACAGCATTAAAAAAGAAAATCTGTGTATGTACAATATAATGTATCAAAATCTCGTCCACTTAAATGGAAATCTTGATCTCGTGTAACGGCGTTGATAGCATTGCCAGAATTTGTTTGGTTTATAAATGTAAGTATCAATTATAAAAGCTTATTAAGTTATCATGCTTATTTAGTTACGTACTAGCCATTTGTATTAATGCTTCATAATTTGGTAGAGTTTTGTTTTTTATTGGAGGTTTAACGACCACCGTGAGCAACTCAATGGGCTATAAGCAGTCGCCAGCCCCTAATTTAGGGTCACTGGTTCCAGGAGAGTGAGAGAGCCAGTGCCGTAAGACAAACACAACATCCATGCCTCATCGGGATTCGAACCACCCTTTTCGAACGAATGCTCAGAGGTCATCGCTTAGACCACTGCGCCACCGGGGCAGCTTTTTTTTTCTTTTGGAAATATTAGTGTACATCATCGGCCGCGAACTTTTCGCGTAATTTCATAATTTACCCCGCGAACTCCCCGCGAATTTTGCCTTTTTTTCCCGCGCTAAAATTACTGTCCTAGCTATAAGCACTTTCTCTTCTGTAAGCTAGGGACACTGGCTCAAAACAAACGAGAAAGCCAGTGTCGTAAGAAAAACGTATCCATACCTCACCGAGATTCTCATCCGAACCTATCACTAAAGAATGGTCATAAGCCAGGGCTTAGACCACTGTGCTGCCGACGCGACATCTCCTAGCTCATAGACAAGAAATCATCTAGACACAGTTCTCCTATGGTGTCTGAAACATAGGCGACCTCGTCAGAGTGGTGTACGACTGTCATCACACAATGCCAGCTTTCTATTAAATCCAGATATACGTCTTTTTGGAAGGTTAGGACATATTATGACATTTAGCATCCCGGAATTGATCAGTCGTTAAGATACATTTCTGAATTACTGATACTGTCGTCATAGTCTGGAGAGACGACCATCCAAGAGACATTATATACTCTGGCTACATCAGCCTGAGTCTCTCCTACCAATGGATGGCTATCCACCTCAGCAAATCCAAAAACAGTCTCCGAATGTTCGTCTGCTTGTACACCAACTCCTGTTTAATGAGTTTTAGTTATGGGGCGTGTACAGAGTTAGTACAGAGTTGAGAGTAGTGTTAGACAGTATGATGTCGTGTTATCATCATTAGGGTTTTGTCTCTTGACAGGTCCAACGGCAACTCAGCAATTCTTCTTCCTCCAGTTTCCTCTGCTTCCTCCTTCAATTCTTGATAGATTCCGGTGCCTAATATATCATCTAGCATCATTATTCATCTCCTTCTTCTTGGTCGCTTTCCTTCAATTTATTCTTCTATCATTCTTTTCAATAGGCTGTCTTCTCTTAACACATGCCCTATCCAGTTATATTTTCTTTATCTTATGGTCTTTAGTAAATTTATTTCTTCTTCAACTCTATGCAATATTTCATAATTGGCAATTTTTTAAAACACTTTATTTTTAAACAAGATAAAAAGCTGGTAGTAATACGCCAAACAACTAAGTAAAGAAAGATAAAATCCGTTTATTGGCATAAGACAGCAAACAAAAGGTTGCAAGCTTTCAGCACCTACCGGTGCCTATTTATTTTGATTATATTTAATTTAATATATTATTATTATTTAATTTAATGTACATTCATTTAGATTACTAACGTTGTTCCAAAACCACGTCTAAGCCTGAAGAAGGCACCCGTAGGTGCTGAAAGCTTGCAACCTTTTGTTTGCTGTCTTATGTCAATAAATGGATTTTATCATACTTCACTCTGTTTTTTCCATTCTTGTCCATAACCACATTTCAAATGCCTCCAACGTTTTAGCTTCTTGCTTTCCAATTGTCCACGTTTTTGCCCCATATGAAGTTATACACCCAATATAGAACTTAATAAGCCTTTTCTTTAAATTCGTATTCATTTGTTTTAAGAAATACATTTTTCTTTTTATAAAATGCATATTTCCCTTTATTCATTCTTTCTTTTATTTCCATGTTGCATTTTCCATTTTCTTGGATACGGACCTGATATCGTGTCCGATAGGTTTGAATATTCAGATATCCACATTTGATTTCATTTTTAACAGAAATGATAAATTGTCACCTGCTTTAAAATTTGAATTTATATTTTGCTAGCAGGTTAGCATATGATTTAAGCCAGATTAATTAAAACACACCAAATGTTCATCGAAGATCCAAAACATTATGACCAGCGCGTCTTTACGGAAATCGAAGCAACTGCAGGTAAGTGACGGCGCATGAGAAGGTCATGAAACGGTATAAGTAACACCTGATAGTGATTTCTATTAATCAATGTAATTCCTGTTCTTCTGATTGGTATAGCAGCTGATATAAACGAGTTTGGCAAAGGTCAAATCTTAATGGCCGGACGAATGGGTCAGAGAATTTTCGAGACGGCAAGTCTTGTGGGGTGCTCATGGCCACAGTGGTTGGTAATTTCCGACGAAGAAAAGCCAGGGACCGCCGACGAAAAGCCAGGGACCGCCGACGAAAAGCCAGGGACCGCCGACATGATGTAGACCGACGACAGCTCATGTCTTCTACAGGTGAGCGGTGGATGTCACGTATGGTACGAGCCAACGGAAGGGATACTCAGGCGCAACTCGCCAGTAATTTGAATGATGGTGACAAGCGTAATATCACAACACACAGTACATCGAGCACTGATTAAATGGGGCTACGTAGGCCTCTCCAAGTACCCATGTTAACCTCGATTCACCGTCAGAAGTTCCTACAGTAGGCACGCGAGCATCGAAACTGAATATCGAATGATTGGAAAAAAGGTCCTTTTCCGGTTGCACCACGAGGATGTCCCGGTACGTGTACGTCGTCTGCCTATGGGAGTGTTGGCAACAGTATGCACCGTGGGACGGAAACAAGACTGTGCAGGAAGAGTAATGCTTTGGGCAATGTTTTGCTGGGAAACCCTTGGACAGCCATTTGTGTGTAGAAAACTATGACGTCTACCGCTAACCTAAATATCATAGCAGATCTTGTATATCTTTTCATGGCAACGGTATTCCCTTCTAGTAGTGCCTTACTTCAGAAGGATAATATGCCATGCACACACTGCCCAAATTGTTCGAAAATGATTCTCCAAACATGAGCAAAACTTCCAGGTGTTGTCCTGTCCTCCACATTCTCGAGACATAAACCCAATCGAACATCTGTGGTTTGTGTCGGAACAGCAAATCCGATTTGCGGTGGTTGAACCACATAACTTACAAGAGTATTTTTAAGAGCTCTTACCAGGCAAGGCATTGACCGTACAAGACTTCTAAAGGCGTCTTGTCGTATCAGCTACCAGAAGATTCATTTCTAAAGGCGTCTTGTCGTATCAGCTACCAGAAGATTCATTTCTAAAGGCGTCTTGTAGTATCAGTTACCAGTAGATTCATTTCCAAAGGCGTCTTACAATACCTGTTACCAGAAGATTCATTTCTAAAGGCGTCTTCTGGTATCTGTTACCAACGGATTCATTTCTAAAGGCGTCTTGTAGTATCTGTTACCAGCAGATTTATTTCTAAAAGCGTCTTGTAGATCTGTTACCAGCAGATTCATTTCTAAAGGCGTCTTCTGGTTTCTGTTACCAGCAGATTCATTTCTAAAGGCGTCTTCTGGTTTCTGTTATCAGCTGATTCATTTCTAAAAGCGTCTTGTAGTATCTGTTACCAATAGATTCATTTCTAAAGGCGTATTGTAGTATATATTACCAGCATATTCAATCTGCCGTTGTTTGAATCTGCTGGTAACAGATACTACAAGATGCCTTTAGAAATTTTGTAGGGTCAATGCCTCGCCAGGCGAGAGCTGGTTTAGTGGCACGTGGAAGATCAACGTCATATTGGCAGGCGGCCATAATATTTATCTATTTGGTGTACATACATGACCTCATAGATAGATATAAAAAAGCAACACTATGTGTTTCTGAGTCACTCGATTGTTTTGCATTATTGGAGAGTGGTTATATAATCAAGAATACTTTTCATTTAATATATGCATTTGGAATTTCAGTTGTTTGCGAGACCTGTCATCGACGTTTCCGCCGCATGCCTGTATGAGTGTGCACACATACATAAGTGTAATGAGATATAATGTAAAGTGTGAGATACAAACAAGAGCAGCTTCCAGCAGTTAAAGTAATTCTGGATATGACAGAAGAGTATCCTCACAAAAAACGTTCCTCAGGATTATATCGCAAGCGCCACATGGTTTATTGCATTTTCCATTAAACGCCCATAAAGTTCAAAATCAAGCCATAAATTCATTCGCTTATCTTCCATTATTTTACAATAAATTGCGCTTTCCTAATGTTGTTAGGGAAAATCCCCATCTTCAAACAGAAATAATTTAAAAATTCTTCATAAAACTCTCTGATTAACAAATGCATTTATTATTCATATGCCTGCATCTACATTTGTTCGTTTTTTATTCTATCAATAAAAATGTAAAGTTCCATTTTGGACATAAATATAATAACTGATGTGTAGCATCCTCCCAAGCAATTTCCCATATGTCAAGGGGTGAAGGAGAGAGATTCACTAGAGCGGCTTTAGATTCTTATCACGTGCAATTAGGGGCCCTAAATTAAGTTTCGCGGTAGAGGGGAGTTCTTTCTTTCACTCCGCTGCTGTATAATCCACATGACTCAAAATTCGACAAAGAACAAACTCTGCACTCCGTTACGGAAGCGAGATGCTGGAAAAGTATTTATTTATAAATTACTGTTTTCATTAAGCAGAAAATTAGTTATGATAGGTTTTAATTGGTTTCAGTTTGTTACGTGATGGTTGTTTAACTATACTGTTAGCTCTCAATGATGTTATTAGTTGATTTGTGACCAGTCAGACGTGTTTCTGTTATAATTCTCCACAACAGTGAAATACCTTTCATAGAAGCGTTTTGCTTTCTTTTGGGTAATTGCCACTTTTAGGGCCTTTGGAGTTCACAAATTACGTACAGTCTGATGGATTAGAAACGTTTATTTAATACCTGATTACGTACCGGCTAATGAACAGCTTACGTACACACAGGTTACGTACCGGCTAATGAATTGGAAACGTTTATTCTTAACATGTTTCGGAATTATTTATTGGACAGGAAGCAGTTTGTTCAGATCCATGATCACTTTTCTAGAGTTGAGTCTGTTTTATTTGGAGTTCCTCAGGGTTCAGTGTTGGGTCATATTTTGTTTTTGATCTATATAAATGATATTTTTCGGGGTCCATCTAGTGCTCATTTGGTATTGTTTGCTGATGATATAAGCCTATTTTTTAGGGGGAATAACCTGAGTGAGTTGATTCCTCGAGTAAATCTCGAAATTAGGAAGTACATTCGTTGGTTTGCATGTAATGTTTTAACATTAAATGTTACTATGATGGGGTGCTTGTTGTTTTCCAATATCAGGCTTCGTCCTTGTGACTTGAGTTATGTTTACTTAAATGACACGGTATTACAGTTGCAGAAAGCAGTAAAATTTTTGGGGTGTAGTTCTGCATGAATCTCTCAGATGGGATTCTCAGGTGGATGGGTTTGCGTTATGTTTAAGATTCCGCATTGGTATGATTTCGCGGATTTCTGGTTTTTTGTCAGTTAGAATTCTGTTAATTTTATACTATTCTTTTATTTTTCCTGTATTGTCGTACTTCATTTTAATATGGAGTACGACCATAAGACGTAACACAGTCCGTGTATCTGTGTTGCAGAGGAAGTTTGTCCGATTGTTAAATTATTCGGTTGGATCGGAGGCTCTTTTTCGTCATTTTCAGATATTAACTGTTGAGCAACTACATAAATACAGATTGCTGCTGCTGGTCCATGAACGTATTTTTACGGGAAGATACTCCAACTTGAATAAATACGGCGTACCACTCACTCTTATGATACTCGTGGCGGGTCGGTGTTTTCTGTTCCGTGGGGTCGTACAGGTTTAATGTTTAATAATATCAATGTGTCGGGATTGTGTGAGTGGAATGGATTACCATTGATTATTAGATCAGAGGCACGTTATCCGGTATTTCAGCGAGGGCTAAGGAGCGTTTTGACGGGAAATTGAATATTGGAATTTATTGCTTCATGATTTGTAAAAGAAACGTATTGTAAAATTGCTTTCGTTCTGTTGATTGGACTGGAATATTTTGTTTTTATTTAGAGGGGATCAGGGGCTTATCAGGCAGTATTTCAGCATTTTCCCCTGGCCCCTTGCTGTACATTTAATTATTACTATCATATAATATTTGATTCATATTGACAATTGATATTAATTTTTAATGGAATGAGTTTTGTTTTTGTGCAGAATTTGTATTTATTGTGAAAGTTTTGGTGCTTTGTCGTATTTTGTGAGTTTCATTGGTGAATTTGTCTACTTTATTTGTAAAATTAGTTTATGATTGTGGCACATATTGTATTGTTACTGGGTAATATATTACTTTTCTATAATATTGTACAGCAGAAATTTTATATAAAAAAAAATACCAGTTTGGACCTCCTTTAGCCGGAATTAGTGCATGTATGCGATTCGGGATAAATTCCACAAAGTGTTGGAAAGCATCAATGTCTACGTCATACCAGGTGTTCTCTAGAGGGTCCTTTCAATGTCATAAGAGAATTTTGCTCCCGGATCTGTTTTTTAACATATTCCATACGTTCTCAATACGGCCCAGATCCGGGAATTGTGGTGGCCAAGGAAGATGACGGAAGTCGATGGCATGCTCTCTGAACCGCTGCTGAATTCATTTTGTTCGATGGACAGTAGCATTGTCGTCCAAGAAACGACCGCCATCTGTTGGATACAAATCCACATTGTAGAGTGGACTTGATCGGCAACAATGCTCTATTAATCCTTGCAGGACACCCCACCTTCCAGCAATATTAAAGGGCCAGTTCTGTACCAAAGAAACATGCATCATACCATCTGCAGAAACTTGAGTGATGTATACAAGGCAAGCGATTGCTTCATGGGGCCACCGTAAAACTCATTGCTTCATGGATCCACCGTAAAACTCATTGCTTCATGGATCCACCGTAAAACTCATTGCCTAACGTCATTGCAGAACAAGGTGTACCGCATCGCGTCGGAGCACATGCCTTTTTCCCACTCTTCCAGTGTCCACTCACTGTGTTCAGATACCGCTATAGACAAAATCAGTGGTTTCCGTATAGGCCTGCAATTGCCACTACCAGTCTTCTTCAATTCCTTGCGCATAGTTCGTTGAGATATGGTTCGGGAACAGCATTCATCGAGCGCTCTTGTAAATTGCTGCAAACGGTCTTGTTTCTCCGTACAAACCCTCTCAGACGACGGCGATCTCGTTCCTGACAGATTGTCGTCAGGCCGCAGTTACGCCTCTTAGAAAAACAGTGTAGTTTGTTTTTCCAATGATTCAGGATATGTTGCTATTTGATAAACCAGTTAGATCTACTGTTTTCAAAATTGTCGCTTCAGCCAGATGGTCACTCACAATAAGCTTTTTACCTTACTCCGAAATGCACCTATTTTTTCCCATTGTGGTCAAAACTACTGACGAGCAACATTCTTAAATAGTATACCAAATCACGTGGTGACACACGTGTCTTCGTATTTTTCCCATACGCTGCGCAAGTGATATTTACGTACATCTGTGAAAATGTTTCTAATTCAGTTGGTTACTTTTCCTGAAAAAACTCTTGTTAGACGTACTATATGATCAAAAGTTTCAGGACACACATTTTGAGTTGGTGATTTTCCAATATGCATTACAGCCATTGTCCATGCAGGTATAAAGGACACACGCAGCCAGGAAAACGTCATAAAAAAGCGTGAAACGTAGAACCGGATGTACGTCACAGCGCAGTGTCGTCCGACGTGGTTTAGTAATAACATACTATCGCAGCCAAAAGCCAGTTTGGTAAATTTTTGAGCTGTTACTGCAGCCCTGATTAACTGTAAGTGATGTCATTGCGAAGTGGAAACGCCTAGAAGCGACATCAGGACAGGCTCTATTTGATAGGCCATGTAAAATGACACAGAAGAACCGCCAAGTTCTGAAGCGTGTGGTACGACAAAGTCGCATCGCCTCGGTTGGTTGCAACACTTACTACAGAGTTTCCAAATTGAATCCGGAAGCAACGCGAGCACTGTAGAGGTTTATTGAGAGCCAAAGGGAATGGGTTTCCATGACTGAGCAGCTGCACGCAAGCCTAACATTACCAACATCAATGCCAAGCGTCTACTCGATGCCAGGGTACTCTGAAGCAGTGGAAACACGTTCTCTGGAGGGATGAATCACACTTCACCGTCCTGCAGTCCGATAGACGATTCTAGATGGGAAGGATGCCAGGTCAATGCTACTTTCCCGATTATGTTGTGCCAACTGTGAAGTTTCGTGGACGAGGCATCATGCTCTGGGGGTGTTTTTCATGGTTTGGGCTGGCTCCCTTGTTACGGTTCCAACTCGATATCAATTCCTTTCCTATTACAGGAAGTTTGTGAATATGGAAGGATCCAGATATCTTTGAGCAGATGTTTTAATGGAGAATAGAATGCGTTTCCAACTTGTTTCCGACAAAATATTTCATCATCATCATCAGGAATTTCCACTATCAAGTGGATTTCCTCGACGATATAGTTCAGCCAGGGTTTTCCTCCACTTTTCTCTATCCAAGGCCATCACTTCATCCGGTTCTTTATTTTTTAAACTTCATTTAACCTTCTCCATCCACTTTCTCTTTGGTATTCCTCTTCCCCCTATTCATGGAGCCTCCCACTCCATCAGACAAATGATTTGCTTACTGAAATCTCGAATTCAAGCGTCAAACAGTTTTGTAAAGGCCAACGATTTCTTTCTTTCTTTCTTTTGTACCAGGGTTTAACGATCAACACCAGCAAATTTGAGAGATGTGAGCAATATTTCTGTCCCATTTTAGAGCGATTGGTTCCAGAGAAGAAAGAAAATTAGCGACTCATCCGAGGTTGAAACTGGTCCCTCCTCGGATTGCTGGCCAGCAGACTACGTCTCTGACCACTCAGTCACTAGGACGGCTAACAGAAGTTTGACATGATACTTTTCCTGAAGCATAATACCGCAGCTACAGTTTTAACTGATCACCTGATGTAATATTCTCACTTAGAATGCTAATGAACACCCCTTCACTTCAAAAGATTATTACTATCGTGCTGAAGTATAAGTACATTGACATCGAACCCTATATGGAAGGCAACAACAATTCTTGCTACTCTTCATTCAAAATCACGAATGTTATTTAGAGAAAGTATTTTTATCCACAAATTTGCACATAGATGCTGTAATGAAGACAGTCCATTAAGCATTCCGCAACCTTGGAAGGTATTACTTAATAATGACTTATCTATATAAATTCAAATGAACTTCACTATTTGTTCATAAAACTTTTCACCCAACCCGGAAGAAACTGTAGCTTACATTATGAAAACCGTAAGCGCGTGCATTACACAATATTGTCATTACCGTTACGATGTTTATTTTTAAATTGTAACATTTTTTTATTCGCAGTTAATGTTGTTTTGAAGATGGATCCATTGTGTATCCGAAAAATCTTAAAAATTATTTACTTCCAATTTGTAGTTGTTTTTCTCGAGTTTGTGATATTTATCGCAAGTTTAAATCTTGCAAAGACGGTTCGATGTTAATATACCCCTTCACTTTCTTTGAATTATAAATGACATAAATTGTTTGTTATTATCACATTGCTTCAACTGTAATGCAATAAGGAGACATAACATCTAGGAGAATTCACATCTAATGCACCAATCTGAATTCATTTTATAATTACGTCGCCTAAAGTGTTCCCAAAACAAAGAAATAAGTGAAACCATAGAAACCCGAGAAATATTGAAGTATTGTGTTTAGTTGGAAGCTATTTCTTTTGAACAAAAATTTTCCGGTGTAAGTAATTATTAGCAAATGATTGCACAGATATTAGAGTACCAACATTTTTATATAAATACAACGTTTTCGTAGATAAATATTTGAGCTGATAATTAATTCTGCCGTGGAATATCTTAGTTTTTAGAAGAGAAGCAAGTTTAGTTACATTAAATCAATCAAAACTTCTGCAGTTTTGCTCTTCCTTAGAAGAATCACGAGAAGGAATCAGCTTGTTTAAGTTATGAACTGTACATTCTTTTCAAAAGTTGTTTTATCGGACAGTTTCTTTTCCGGAAAGAAGAATAAATTATGTAAAAATGCAAAAATTCAATCCAGTTGTTCTCTACTGGAGAATAATTAAAACAATTGTCAGAAAAGCTTCTGAACTAGATTTAAGCCTTCAATTTTCTTTTCTAAATGTGAAATGCTTGACATGGAGAAGACAAAGCTCGTAAATCTGATGTTTCTCTGTGGTTTGCAAGTGTAATCTTTCAATATCTTTCCGAATTATACGCTGAAAATTGCAGGATTAAAATCACCAACTTAAAAATGAAAACATAATATAGCAGAAATAACACGTAAAATAATTTTGGTTACATGTGTGGTCAGATGCGAATTATTTTATGCAAAAGTGTTTGAATCGTATCTGCGTACTGCTATGGAATTGAGTCATTACTGGTATTTAGGAAAATGGTAATTGGATAAGTTTTGTCACTACTGCTGAATAAAATATTTTTGTGATTTATCAATATTTGTTTCTAGGAATTCAGGCATAAAAATTATTTGAAAGGGAAGTTCATGTTTAAACTACTATATTTAATGCATATTTAGAAAGAACTAAAGAAATCACTAGATATTGATTCGCCTGTTATTTTAAAAGGTAAGATGCCAGCATGCAGACCATATGATTCTTATTTCAGAATACAAAGAATAATTAAGACCTTAGCATTGAAAATAACGCAGCCTGGTAAAATCACGAAAAGGAAACTTATACTAATAAGACCAAAGTTATAAAAATCGGAAGAGGACAAGCAATAATCTTTGTAGGAAAGCCACTCAAACAAGTAAACAAACTGACAAACCTAGGGCTAATATCTGTAGATGATTTAAGAAACACAGCTTATTAAACGCCGAATCGTTATAAGTTCGGCGGATGTAAAAAGATTACGAAAACTGAAATGTGAAAACCATTTCAACGCAATTTAAAATCTTATTGCAGAAAAATACCATCAACTCGTCTGTAGTCTAAACCCTGATACCATAGCAAATAAGAACAAACAATAAGAGAAAGTTTGCTTCCGGGAGGAAATTTTCAAATAAGGTTAACTTCACTGTACAAATTTGAAGGTGCGATTCCCTCTTATTGGTGTAAATTATGACAAGAGTAGTAAGTCAAATAATTTACTAAAACTTGAAAAATTTTCATCGTCCTGGAGCGGGAATCGAACCCGCGTCTCCTGGTTTGCGCCCGAGTATGCTAACCACTACACCACTACACCACCCAGAATGCCCAAGTATCATGCTTCCGAGTAATTTGAATTTAACGCATCACAGGGATTGTTAGTCGAAGCAGATAATTTTATTAATTTTAAAGTTTTCGGATAATATTTGGTACCACTCTTGTCACAATTTACACCAACAGACGGAATCACAACTTCAAACTTATACAAATTTTGAAGTTGACAATCCGATTTTTGGCGTAAATTTGACAAGGATGGTAAGTCAGATAATATCCGTTTTCGGATATTATCTGATTTATCATCCTTGTCACATTTACGATATTATCATCCTTGTCACATTTACGATATTATCATCCTTGTCACATTTACGCCAAAAATCGGATTGTCATCTTCAAAATTTGTATTATATGGCGTAATCCCGTATTTCTTTCATGATTCAAATTCATATTTTATACTGGTGTAATCCCATATTTCAAGGTTGATTTTACTGATTGTTTCGGACATATAATTAGTAAGAAATCAGTCTAATTAGCGTTATGCGGTGATAAAAATCAGTCGGCATGATATAAGCATGTTAAATCTTATACCATCAAAAGGATGTTGAACAAAAATACTTGGTGCGATGGTAAAAGGCACGAAACTGAACAGAACATCAAAGAGAAAATGGATCATCTGGGTAATGGTGACTGCTTTATTTAAAACACACTAGATTAAGACAGCGAACGACGAGAGTAGAGTTGTGATTAACTCCGGACTTATCCCATTCTTGAATAGGTAAGCAGAAGGAGAAGGGATTTACTTCCTTACTTCTGAAATGTATTATAAAAAGAAAACCCTGTAATTTGTATTTACTTCTTTACATTCTTTCTTTTCAACCATGGAAATCCTTGCAAATTTCTTATATGATTTTTTTGATTTGAGTAGTTGAAGATCGTGCAATTTGAAATAAAAAATGTTAGTCGAAGCAGATAATTTTACTAATTTTAAAGTTTTCGGATAATATTTGGTACCATTCTCCTGATATCTATTTGGTACCATTCTCCTGATATTTGGTACCATTCTCCTGATATTTGGTACCATTCTCCTGATATCTAAAGTGAAAAAGAAAAGAAAATAACCGAACTGATGTTCGGTTATTTTCTTTCACATCAGATAGTGAGAAACTTCGAGATTTTTGGCAGTTATCTAAACAATGTGCAGAAAAATGAGACATGAATTAAACTACCACTATAACGCAACAGTGTAAAAGATTAAAATATTGATAAGAGACTCCTTCTGCTTGCCGTAATACTAAACCTGCAAAAGGTAATGGAACTTTATTTCCTAACTTTGGCAAGGAAAAACGCCATTTGCTTCACTGTATCAAACGTTGTGTCACACAAAATAATTGAACTCACTCTTATAAAAAGCAATGCGCAATTTACACAAGACAGAAAACCCTAAAAACAAAAATACTGACCAATTGAAAAAGAAAAATATTTGGTTTTACGTGGATTATGGAATCGAGGTAACATCGCTGTATTTTTACAATGCTGAAGAAAGGTTCAGTAATATTTCACCAAAAAAAAAAGGTATCTCACCGTTCTTTCAAAAATATGTAAATTAACGCTTTTATTAAAATCAAACTCGCTTATTTTTTTCATGCGACCTACAGCTAACTGGTGACCTGTTTCTGTCTTTCCTGTTCTACTTTCTCCATGCATTCTCCTGATATCTAAAGTTAACAATATGATGTTTTCTTTACTAAGAAGGTCTTACTGACCACAATACATGCAAATATTCCTGCTGTCCACCTACGACTTGGGCGTTGCTCAATTACTAGAGATAGGCAAATGAAAACTCTTCGATGCAAGCGTCTTCTTTAACAAAAAATTCATTTAGTAATTCGGGCTGGAGTTCAAACAACCGCCGGAAATATTTCATTGTAAATATTGATGGATTTTATAATACTATGACAAAGTCTTTTACAGAAATAAATAACGGTCCAGCAGTTTGATCTAGCTTTCTAATTTTTTTTAATTGGAAGCGCGAGATCGAAAAGATGTTGAACTATTTGTTAGAATGTGCTGGCCCATTACCAATTTGCCACAATATTGTTTTGCTATAGGATTTATTGAAATCCCTTGCAAATTTTAAGTTTCAGCTTTGACTACGTGTTTTATTATGTGCTTCACGACCATCCCTGAAATTTTAATTCTACAACAATAAATCTCCGGAAACGTTTCCAAAATTTTATCAATACCGAGGCACATGGGCGCAAACATTACATGTGCTCGTTAGTTAACTGTTGTTATTGAAACTCCATTTAATAAGTATTTAGTTATTCAAGTGGCACTGGATTTAAGTCAAAGTTGATGTTCGCGTCCCGTTATTAAAGCGCGCGTTTTATTATTTAATCTGATATTTTGTGGTTCCCAGTATTCTCTGTGTCATTATCTCAACTTGGTTATGAGTCTCATAATTTTACAATTCGGGAGCACATATTTTTGCTAAGCAGAAAAGGAACGTCAACAGTCGTATCAGAGAACGAAGACTAATCTCCGGGGCGAAGCCGTTTTATGTGTAATGTGCGTTGGTTCCTGCTTCCAGTTCAACGTTCAAACATTTCCCTTCATTGCTGTAACTAAACAGGAGTGGAGGGCTACAAGAATAAATAGTCATTACGTTTTCCCTTTTGTATTACCATGAAACCGCACGTTTAGCTTTCCGTCTAAATTTAAATCCCATAAGGTACACATATGGATTACTAAACTCGGCAACAAAAGGCAACTATTATTTTTCTGAAGTCATACATTACAACGGCATTTCCTGCACATCTTTAAACTATATATAACATTCAAGTCCAGTTTTCTATTCAAAAACTACAGACTTCAAATTATGTATTATCTGTGACGGGTAAAGTCAGTAATTTAAGCAATTAAAGCTGTGCGGTTGCGCTCTTACATTTTGGAAATAAATCAGTGCATATTAATTTGAACATAAAGAAACCCCTTCTATTTGGCCACAGATGTTTGCTAAGCATCTTGTAATACAACCGTCTAAAAGTTTATGTTTCTCATTATTTCTATATATCCGGTTTTATCCGGATTTATTGTAAGCATCTTCCACACTGTGAAGCAGGAAGTATCTACAAAATAGCAATAACTTTTTGCATATTTAAACATTCAGTAACTATCTAAAAAAGTAAATTATTTCTGCTGGAGAAAGTCCCTCTTTGTCTGCGAATACTAAATATTGTTCACACTGAGGGACGTTGTACACAGATAGTTAAAGAAAAAGGGATAAAAGAAGAGAAAAGGAGGATGAGAGAGAGAGACAGAGACAGACAGTAATCAAATTGAAAGATCTTTCGCATACTCTTGCAAGAAGTGAAGTAACGATTGAGAGTCCCCAGAAAGACTCAATAATGCAGTTTCCTTTTTTTTTTTTTTTTTTTTTTAATGTTTTACAAGTTCTCGTGCTATGGTAGAAATGGATTTCTTTCTCGGTTATATTTTATCACAAAATACTAATGTTCTTTCTGTTGTACACTTTTGACTGCCATTTCTTTTCGGATACCGTTGAAATTTGGAGTTAAATCTGCTTATTTGAATTCAGAGGATCGGAAAAGAAATATAACTTCCTAGCTTGTGTGCCACATTTTCAGGGAACTGAAAAATATCGTTTTTTCTGAGGTGAAGAACATAACAACTAGGATTCTACCGACTACTTTTTATAAAATTTTATTTGAGATTTAACGCCCACCGTAAACAACTCGATTGGTTAATAAGCAATCACCCGTCCCTAATTTAAGGACACTGACTCCAAGGAAAGGAGAGAGCCAGTGCCATGAGACGAACACAACGTTCATGCCACACCGGGTTTCAAACCTAGGACCTATCTCGGATAAATGGTCAGAAGCCATCGCTTAGACCACTGTACCGCACGGGCGGCTTCAACTACTTTAGCAGAATGATTTAAGTCCGAAATTCTGCAGCTTGAAGAAAAATATAATCGCAATTGACTTCAGTAACAAAAGAACTGAAGAAAAAACTAATGATTGCTTTTCCAACTAAAGAATGCCCTGAAAAATGAGCCGTTCTAAAATCTAAGGAATTTTGCAAATGAAGAAAAATAAAGACAGAAAGATTTTGACGAATGCTTCTAGTGTGTAAACACTATGATTATCAATATAAATTTTGAAGTTGGGAATCTGGTTTTTTTGGCGATCCCCGCTTTTTTTTTGTTTTGTTTTTTTGTGTAAGTCAGACAAACATAAATGGTATGTCAGATAATATCTAATAACTTAAAAATTCCGTTGTCCGGAAGCGGGAATCAAACCCTCGTATCCCAGATATCGCCCGAGTATGCTAACAACTGCACCACCCAGAATGACCAAGTTTCAAGTTTCCGATTAATTTGTATATAACCATCGTCGCAGGATTAGTTAGTCGAAGCAACTGGCATTCATATATAGTTAATCTGGAGGATTAGAATTCATTCCCGTGATTGCCCGAAGGAGCAGAATATCAATACCGTATTTCATTCATTGACTATGATCATCTTTAGATGTTGTTGGGTCCAATGGACTCACGTAGTGTAAATTTTCATGGTAGTAGTCTACTCTTTTAATTGTTTCTGCATACTTTACAATTAACTTGTTCACATCATGTCTTAAACACTTTTACACCACCGGCACGGACTGCTTCCAACGTTAGTCGTATTCTCTATATGATGTGGCGACCGAATTATTCACTAAATTGCGAGACGCATTGTTGCCAACTTACGCTAGATGTATGCTGCTCGTTTTTATTCGGCACCGAATCAAATGTAAAATTGGATGTTTATAACGACCGTCGGTTCGACCTCGTTCATTACAAGTAAAAACGAAATGTAACCCCGATATAGAATTTTTTTTTGAAGTTTCCTACTTTTTACCTTTTCACTGATCTGAATATTTGTCGAGAACTCAAACACTGCATACCAACAACAAACAGACGGACACACAAACTGTGATCATGTGAGCAATTTTTTATTTAATGTAAAACTAGTAAGAAAACTAGGTTTCGTAGTTTGTGGAGATTTTTCGCGAAATTTTTGTATATCAGCATGTTTAACAGATCCAATTTTTTTTTGAAGAAAATAAGTACATCGTTTTGCACCCAACAACAGCTTTAGTCATAATATTTTGTAAGCACTCCTTATCTGTTAAACAATTATTTGACTTTAAAATCGGTAAATTAATGTTCCAAAAAATTAAACAAAATCTACCCACAGATATCTTTGAATTGAATTTTCGTGCTCGTGGCTACAAAACGAGACATAGATCATTATTAAGACCCATACATCCAGGAACATTCATGATGAATGAAACGAAGCTTAAATTGTGTAGGTCCTGAGTTTTGGAAGGCACTGTCTGTGAGTTGACTACATTAAATAACCTAAACGTATTAAAAAATAAACTAAACAAATATTTGATGCGCTAAATTAAAAAGCATAACAATAGTAATAAAAATTATTATTATTATTATTATTATTATTATTATTATTATTATTATTTAGTGATGTTTTAATTATGTTATACGAGATATCCTTTCGATATTCAACGGACAAAATAAGATTGATGTCACTTGAATTAGGCAAAATGAATAAAGGAATCACTTAAGAAAATTATAAGGAGTGTTACTTGAGAAAAACCTTAGATTAGTCGTATAGTAGTATTTGTTTAACACGTTTCTAAGGCATGCCAAAGATGTGAAACGCTTTTTGTGGAGAACATTTGAATGAAATTTGAAACTCCGATATAAAATATCTCATTATATAGATAGGATTAGAGTCACATGAAATTGTAAATCTAATATTCTTGTCATTTATCAGGAGCAAGCATCCAATTTTCAAAAAAAATTGATACAATGATATTTACAAGCTGTTATTACTTGTTTTCAGGGCTGGCTACAAGCTGTTAAAACACGGGGCTCCGCACTTTAGGAAACGAAAACCAGGACAGGTTGCAGTATCCGGGCAACAACGAAGGTCCCCCCGAGCCTCGCGTTTCATGGGTGCCCCGCAGTTTTGGAAATAAAAACAAAATTGTTTTCCGTAGAATCTTTTATACGAGTATTTATTATAATAATTACTTTTTTAAGTTTTGGTGTGCAAGGCGCTTGAAAACATATTTTTTATTATTTTGTTTCCAATACCGCACTTTCAAATAGGTTATGTACCGCCCTTCATCATACAGATACTGAGATTTGCAGATTTCAAATAATTATTGTAATTATCTTAATATTTTCCACATTTGTGAAATAGCAAATTAATTTGATCATTTTGTGGCTTCCAACTTTCATGTATTCAACAATTTGTATGTACACATATACTTAAGTTAAAAAATAAATAAAAACAACAATATCGAAGTAGTTTTGAGTTCTGTATGAGGTCAGTTGCTCAGTGACTTTATAAACAGTACTGTAAGTAAAAAATAAGCAATTTTCAAATATGAGCTCGTATAAAATAAAAAAATAAAAACTCACTAATTCGTCAGTTACTCGACCTCGCATTAAAATTGAATCACCAGCACATGCATCAGAAAAAATATATTTACACGAATATATTTCACGGGCATCTTTATTATTCGCTACGTAAAAATATTTGCTATGCAGAAATATATGCTAGGCCAGTGGTTCCCAAACTTTTTCGCTTCTCGGCGCCCTTGCTGAATCCAGGTTTTTTAAAGACACCCTATGTTAAATTCCAACAAGTACACTATCCTATATCAAATTCTAACAAGTGCGCTTAGGTAAAAATAAATAAAACACGTATTGGAAATCACAAAAATGTAATTAAAAAATTCAACTAATTATAATTAGTGGAATGAATGAGCTTGTTGATCACCGCACATTTCCTCAAATCTTGGAATCAAACTGGACACGACCACCCTCATTTCCTTCTCCACATTCATTTTCGCGAGATACTTAGTTTTTATCATAGCGACCGCCGGCAACCCAGCTTCGCACAAATAAAAAGTCGCAAATGGAATTAAAATTCTCTGAGCTTTACCACTCAGAACGGGTTATTCATCTTTTACTGATATCCAAATTTCGGGGTAACTCCATGCTGTCAAATTTCGTTTTCAACGTATTGTCGAATAAGGTTCTCTTCTTCTGCAGCAGTAAATCCAGATGGATAAGTGGCATGAAATGGATCTTGATTCCATACAAATTTATCGATATTATCATTTTGAAAATATTTCTCAAACCAAGTGATAAGCTGTGATAAGTGTTGTTCAAAAATTCATTTCATGCCTCGAGAGAAATCAATTCCATTGGAGGTCAAAAACTGTTGCAACAAGGGGAAACACTCTTTACCTCCGTCTTCATTCATTTTTCTTTTCCATAGTTCTACTTTTTATATAAAAGCTGAAATTTCCTCAATCGACTTTAAAAGGTACATGTTGCTTCCCTGTAGGGAGAGATTCAGAGCATTCATCTTTTCAAAAATATCACATAAATATGCTAGTTTTACCAAAAAATCTTCATTCACAAAATTTTTGGTATACTTGTGTTCTTGGTCTTTAAGAAAAATATAAATTTCCTGTCGCAGTTCAAACGTACGAGACCAAACATTACGAGAATCATCGCGAAGTACTGTAGTACAACAAAGACGTGTGCTCGGATTCCATATCCTCACATAGTTTTTTTTAAAAACCTTGCCTTCAACGGCCGAGTTTTTATAAAGTTTACTACATTCACTACATATTCTAAGACTTGGTTCAATGTAAGACTCAGATATTTTGAAGCGAGTGCTTCCCTATGAATAACGCAATAGGTCCACAGTGCATCAGGGGCTTTACTTCGAATAAGTGCCTGCAATCCTCCATAACAGTCGGACATAGAACGAGCACCATCAGTTCAGACACCAACGCACTTAGTCCACTCCAAATTATTTCGGATATAAGAGAATGAAGGATCTCGGAGGAAGTCTTGAGCCTTAGCTCCACCAGTGATACTTTTACAAAAGAGGTCTTCTACAATGTTATTACCATCAATAAATCTTACGGAGCAAATCAAGTGAGCATCATTATAATTATCAGTGGCCTTATCCACTGTAACCCAAATTCCTTACCTTTCCGTTTTTCCATTAATTGATCATTGAGGTCCTCCGCTATGTGCTGTATTCTTCGACTGATGCTGTTATTGGACAAAAGCACATTTGAAAGCAGCTTCCCAGCAGACTCACCGATCATAACGTTCACCATATTTACAGCAGCCGGTAGAATGAGTTCTTCTGCGATGGTATGAGGCTTCTTACGTTTTGCGATTCTATGTGCCACCTTGTAAGATGCTAGCAAAACATTGCTTGGCACTGATGCCTGCTTATAAAAGTTTAACTCTTGTAACTTTCTCGTGAAGCAATCACTAGATTGACTAAGCATGCTGGGATGATTTGTTTCTAAATGGCGTTTTAACTTACTTGGTAGCATCCACTCTGGCGACAAAACTTTCATACACAGTTCACACTGTGGCTTCTCTTCCCCATTGACTTCTGTCGACGTAAAACCAAAATCCAAATAACTGTCATCATATTTTCAATATTTACGCTTCTTCACACTCTTGCCACTATTTGGCGGTGTGCCCTCTTTATTTTCACTTTCACAACACTTAATACTGTTTAGTAAAATCCGATCCATTTTTAAAAATACAAACGAGAAGAAAAACTTCACTTAATCATAACAATATTCAGTTGATACGCCGAAAGCTTACAAACGCCGAAACTCAGGGACAGAGCATCAACATAATAGACTCCTTGCCGCCGAATGAGTCACAAATTACAACGGATGAGCATATTTCAATGATCTGGTGACCTTTTCGAAAAATCTGGACTGAGATTCTCATTTTTGGACGTTAGGAGAACGAAGGGAGTAATGTTTATCAGAAGCACGGATTCTAGTGCTCAGGTTACTTCAGGTAGCGACCGCTCGGGACACGCACGTGCGCTCGTCGGGCGGCAATCGCGCGGGAGGGGGGAGCTCACGCTTGTAGCATTATTGTAGAGCGCCGTCTAGTAACCACTTGCATAGGCTTCTGCAAACAATTATGATTAAGTGACTTACTGGTTTGCACCAAGTCTGTTACATGTCACGATGTCGCGTCCTATCACACTGAATTACAAATGGAAAAAAAAAATATGAAATTCTGTAATATTTCGCGGCGCCCCTGTGAGGAAGCCGTGGCTCCCTAGGGCGCACACTTTGGGAACCACTGTGCTAGGCAGATTAGTTGAAGTTTGTATTTTTTTAGCATTTTGCTTTCTCTCTCTCTCTCTCTCTCTCTCTCTCTCTCTCTCTCTTTCCCCTCTCCCTCATTCCCTTTCCCTCCCTCCCTCTCTTTTCCTCTGGCTCGTCCTTTCTCTCTCTCTCTCTCTCTCTCTCTCTCCCTCCCTCTCTTTTCCTCTGGCTCGCCCTTTCTCTCTCTCTCTCTCTCTCTCTCTCTCTCTCTCTCTCTCTCTCTCTCTCTCTCTCTCTGTCTCACTCTCTCTCTCTCTCTCTCTCTCTCTCTCTCTCTCTCTCTCTCTCTCTGAACTTTCAAATCCATATTATGGTCTTTCTCTTTAGGTTAAAGCAAATTCTTCTTTAAGATATAAATTTTTTTTTCTTTACAATTGTTTCGTGTATATTATTTACGGACGACACTTTTTGCGTAACGAATTTATTAAAATATGAAATTTATGTTCTAAGCCGCAATGAGATTTGGCCCAAAGCCCCGCAAATTTGCCATCCGGCTTTGTAAAAACCGTATAATTTTCTGTAGAACTCTTAATTTTTTACTATTATTTTTTGAAGTTCTCTGGGGGCTAGGCTCTTTAAAAATATATTTTATGAAGTTTTTTTCTATATTTTTAAGTAACCAATCTCCCCACATTCAAGTAGGCTGTCTCCGTCCGGCGTACAGATACTGAGATTTGCGTATTTCAAATGATTATTTTTACCATCTTAATCTTTTGCTCATTCATGAAAGGGCAAATTAAATTTCAGCATTTTGTGGTTCCCTACTTTTATGTATTCAAAATTTGTATGTAAACCAGATACTTAAATTTGAAAAAATAAAAAGATTAATATCAGTTTTGTTTCGGAACTATATATGGAGGCAGATTGTTCAATCACTTTCGAAAGTGTACTGAAAATTAAAACTAAGAAAGTCAAGTTTCGTATATGAGCGCGTATAAAAGTATAAAAAAAGTCTTTAATTTGTCAGTTATTGTTTGGGTCGCCCATCGAGTGGCTTACGACCACCGTACGCCACTGGATGGGCTACAAGCAGTCTCCCGTCAATAATTTAGGTCCTCTATCTCCAGGGAAGGGAGATGCAGTGCCGTAAGAAGAATACAACATTCATGCCTCGCGGGATTTGAACCCGGACCCATCACGAACGAATGGTCAGAGGCCAGCGCTTAGGCTTCACCGAGGCGGCAAGTTTGTCTGCTACTTCACCTTGCATCAAACATCGATCGCTAAAACAGGTATCAGGAAAGAAAAAGTTATAGGAATTTATTTTAGAAGGATCCTTATTAAACACAGTCGAGTCACATTATTGTGACCCCCTCCTACTTTTGACATCAACAGCATGCAGCCAATGAAAGAAGGTACGTGTCGTGAGCTGGCTATGAAGGTCTATAAGGTGTGATGTAGGCATTCTGAAAACATTTCATTCGTTGCTGTCATGGATAAAAGGAGAGATTTATCAGATTTGCAAAAAGGGATGATTATTGGCTTTCGGGCCAAGTGTGGCAGTATTTACGAAACAGCGCAATTTGTGAACTGTTCGCGTGCTGCTGTGATTTAAGTGTATCATGATTGGAGAAAGGGAACCATTGCGACTAAGCAACGTAGAAACTGCGGAGCACCACGTGCCATTGATGTGAGAGGTGAACGTCGGCTTCGAAGGTGCATGAGGGCCGATCGGAACGCTACAGTGGAGCAACTCACTGGCTGAATGAGCCAGGGAGCTACCGGAAGTGTGTCTGAAACAACAGTCCAGCGAACCCTGCTGCGTATGGGGTTTCGATGCAGACGGATGGTCACTACACCTCTTCTAACAAAGGCTCATCGTCAGGAAAGGCTTCTATTTTCACGGCAGTATCGGAATTGGACGTCCGCTGATTGGCACAGGATTGCCTTCGATGAGTCACGTTTTCTGCTTCATCGAACGGACGGACGTTGTCGTGTAAGGTGAGAAACATCCGAGAACAAACACTCTGCAACCATTGCTTAAAGGACACAAGCTGGTGGAGGCAGCGTTATGGTCTGGGGAATGTTATGTGGCATTCTCTGGGTCCACTTATACCTGTGGAAGGCACTGTGGATCGAATTTGTTATAAATCCATCTTTGCAGATCACGTACACACATACATGCTGAATGCCTTCCCTGGGACCGATTCCTACATTTACCTTGGGCAGCAAATATCGAGCGAGGGTCGCACTGTTGCAGAAATTAATCGGCGTATAAGACTTGGTTGTAGAACTTTTGGAAGAAACTGTACCAGTTTTAAGTGCAATGTGTCATTACGTCTTAAAAGAAAAGTGTTTAATCAATGCATCCTTCCAGTTATTACATATGGAGAAGTGACACGAACTTTAACTAAAAGACACGTACAAAGGCTGCAGACAACGGAAAGAGGCAGGGTGGGATGCATGCTTGGTGTAAGCAGGAAAAATGAGAAAAAGAATTAGTGGATAAAGAAAATGACAAGAATAGAAAACATCATATCATGATCAGAGTAAAATCCCGTAATGGCAATGGGCTGGACATATAGCCAGGAGATCGGACCACTGATGTACAACCGAAATTTTAAACTGTATTCCAAGGGACAAGAAAAGACCCAAAAGAAGATCACTTGGGAGATTGGTGGATGAAATTCGGAAGCATGCGGGAGTAACGTGGAGGAGAGTAGCCGAAAAGAGATTTTTGTGGAAGAAACTTGAAGAGACCTTCATCTAGCAGTGGATTGATAATGGTTGACAATGATGATAATAATGGTGGTAATATATATATTTGTATATAATCTACCATTATCAATCCGCTGCTGGATGAAGGTCTCCCCTAGTTTCTTCCACAGCTGTCTGTCTTCATGTTGCCAGAAGAACGGACAACCGGACAACCGAAATTATAGACTGAATTCAATGGGACAGAAAAAGAAACAGAAGAAGACCGCTTGGGAGATGGATGGATGGGGAAAGTTCGAAAGCATGCGGGAATAACATGAAGTAGACAGGCTCAAGATATACAGTTGTGAAACAAAATTTGTGGAGACCTTCATCCAGTAGCGGACCGATAATGGTTGACGATGATGATAATATATCATCATCATCATCATCATTGTCAACCATTATCAATCCACTGCTGGACGAAGGTCTCCCCAAGTTTCCTCCACAACGGTCTGTCTTGTGCCAGTCTCCTCCATGTCACCCCTGCATACTTTCGAATTTTATCCACCCATCTCCCATGTGGTCTTTTTCTGGGTCTTTTCTTGTCCCTTGGAATCCAATCTAAAATTTCGGCTGTCCATCGATGATCTGTCCTTCTGGCAGTATGTCCAGCCCATTGCCATTTCAGGGATTTAACTCTGATCATGATGTCTTCCACTCTTGTCATTTTTCGGATCTACGAGTTCCTCTTCTTATCTCTCCTGGTTACACCAAGTATGCACCTCTCCATGCTTCTTTGAGTTGTCTGCAGCCTTTGTATGTCTCTTTTAGTTAAGGTCCACGTCTCTGCACCATACGTAAGCACTGGAAGGATGCATTGATCAAACACTTTTCTTTTAAGACATAATGGCATATTGCTCTTGAAAATTATGCTGTTTCTTCCAAAAGCTCTCCAGGCAAGTTTTGTACGCCGATTAATTTCTCCATCAATGTGACCCTCACTTGATATCTGCTGTCCAAGATAAACGTACGTGTCTGTTATCTCCAGCTTTTCTCCATCAATCGATAAATCTTCATTTCTTGTAAAAGCATTGAACATCACTTTTGTCTTCTGAAAGTTCATTTTTAATCCCACTTCTTTACTCTTGTCAGCAAGTTCCTGGATCATACTCTGCAGCTCTGATGGGCTAGTTGCAAAAATGACTACGTCATCAGCAAAGCGAAGGTGGGTTAGATAATCTCCATTAATCTTTATCCCCTTGTTTTCCCAGCTCAGTGACTGAAAAACACCCTCCAATGTGGCATTAAAGAGCTTCGGAGATATGGTGTCACCTTGTCTCACTCCCTTTCCAATTTTTATGTGTGTTGTATTTTCAAAAAGCCTAATCTTTGCATTTGCATTTTCATAGATGTTATTAATAATATTAATGTATGCATCTTCAATACCGCAGGTTTTCAGAGCCATTGTAACTGCTGATGGTTTCACCGAATCAAAGGCTTTTTCATAATCGATAAAAGCCATGCACAATGGAAGTTCATATTCCCTCGCTCTTTCAATTAGTTCTCTCAGCACATGTATATGATCTATTGTGCTGTAGCCACTCCTGAATCCAGCTTGTTCTCTCGGTTGAGCCATGTCCAGTGTTACCTTCAAACGGTGTGAAAGAACTTTAGTGAAGATTTTATAAACTACTGATAGGAGGCTGATAGGTCTGTAGTTTCCGAGATCCTCAATGTCACCTTTCTTATGTAGCAGGATCATTGTAGCGGTGTTCCAATCCTCAGGAATCTTTCCTTCATTAAGGCATCGAGTGAAAATTTGGGCGAGTACTGTTTCGATTTCTCCACTTGCTTCTTGTATGATGTCTACAGTAATTCCATCTTCTCCTGGAGCTTTTCCCCGCTTCATGTTCTTGATTGCATGTGCAACTTCTGCTGGAAGGACTGGAGGAACTCTGGTACTGGTATCTTTCATGATGTCTGGAGTGCATGTATCATCCCTTTCATATAATTTGGAGTAGATGATAATATATATATATATATATATATATATATATACTCCAGACATCATGAAAGATACCAGTACCAGAGTTCCTCCAGTCCTTCCATTATGGGAGATTTCAATGCAAAAATAGGGCAACGGCAACAGAATGAAACTTCAGTAGGTAAATTCGGTCACGGCAACAGAAACCAGCGTGGAAATACTCTCGTTGAGTTTGCAGAGGCAGAAGGGTTTTTCATCTTGAACTCCTTCTTCAAGAAAAAGCCACACAGGAAATGGACATGGAGACATCCAAATGGGACGACAAGTGAAATTGATTTTATTATGTGTAACAAAAAATTCGTCATAGAAGACTGCAGTGTGCTAAACAAGTTCAACACAGGTAGTGACCATAGATTGGTGAGATGTAAGATGCACCTCAACACTAAACTTGAACGTGGCAAGCTCATAAGACAAACAAAATCTATTGACATAACCAACCTTAAAAAACACCATAATACCTTCAAGTTAGAACTGAAGAACAGGTTCTCTGCTTTAGAAGGCCTAACATCGGAAAAAGTGGACATCTCTGAAGTTAACAGCAAAGTAACCAAAGCTCTTATGGAAACAGCAACAAAATTAGCTGGGTCTAAGAACAAGTTGCATGAGAACAAATTATCAGGAAAAACCAAAATGTTGATGCAAAAAAGAAGAGAGATGAGGACAACTAAAGAAGATGTGACTTCCAAAGTGGAATATATAGAGCTATGCAAGACAGTAAGAAAAAGTATCACTGAAGACGTAAGGAAATTCAACTGTGAACTAGTGAGGAAAGCAATTTAAAACAACCAAAGCCTAAAGATAGCAAAGGGACATCTCAGTAAGGGAAGAAAACAGATTATGGCACTGAGAAAAGAAGATGGTTCTGTAACAAGAAATAGAGGCGAAATTTTGACAAGAGTGAAAGATTTCTACTCCAAATTATATGAAAGGGATGATATATGCACTCCAGACATCATGAAAGATACCAGTACCAGAGTTCCTCCAGTCCTTCCAGCAGAAGTTGCACATGCAATCAAGAACATGAAGCGAGGAAAAGCTCCAGGAGAAGATGGAATTACTGTAGACATCATACAAGAAGCAAGTGGAGAAATCGAAACAGTACTCGCCCAAATTTTCACTCGATGCCTTAATGAAGGAAAGATTCCTGAGGATTGGAACACCGCTACAATGATCCTGCTACATAAGAAAGGTGACATTGAGGATCTCGGAAACTACAGACCTATCAGCCTCCTATCAGTAGTTTATAAAATCTTCACTAAAGTTCTTTCACACCGCTTGAAGGTAACACTGGACATGGCTCAACCGAGAGAACAAGCTGGATTCAGGAGTGGCTACAGCACAATAGATCATATCCACGTGCTGAGAGAACTAATTGAAAGAGCGAGGGAATATGAACTTCCATTGTGCATGGCTTTTATCGATTATGAAAAAGCCTTTGATTCGGTGAAACCATCAGCAGTTACAATGGCTCTGAAAACCTGCGGTATTGAAGATGCATACATTAATATTATTAATAACATCTATGAAAATGCAAGTGCAAAGATTAGGCTGTTTGAAAATACAACACACATAAAAATTGGAAAGGGAGTGAGACAAGGTGACACCATATCTCCGAAGCTCTTTAATGCCACATTGGAGGGTGTTTTTCAGTCGCTGAGCTGGGAAAACAAAGGGATAAAGATAAATGGAGATTATCTAACCCACCTTCGTTTTGCTGATGACGTAGTCATTTTTGCAACTACCCCATCAGAGCTGCAGAGTATGATCCAGGAACTTGCTGACAAGAGTAAAGAAGTGGGATTAAAAATGAACTTTCAGAAGACAAAAGTGATGTTCAATGCTTTTACAAGAAATGAAGATTTATCGATTGATGGAGAAAAGCTGGAGATAACAGATACGTACGTTTATCTTGGACAGCAGATATCAAGTGAGGGTCACATTGATGAAGAAATTAATCGGCGTACAAAACTTGCCTGGAGAGCTTTTGGAAGAAACAGCATAATTTTCAAGAGCAATATGCCATTATGTCTTAAAAGAAAAGTGTTTGATCAATGCATCCTTCCAGTGCTTACGTATGGTGCAGAGACGTGGACCTTAACTAAAATAGACATACAAAGGCTGCAGACAACTCAAAGAAGCATGGAGAGGTGCATGCTTGGTGTAACCAGGAGAGATAAGAAGAGGAACTCGTGGATCAGAAAAATGACAAGAGTGGAAGACATCATGATCAGAGTTAAATCCCTGAAATGGCAATGGGCTGGACATACTGCCAGAAGGACAGATCATCGATGGACAGCCGAAATTTTAGATTGGATTCCAAGGGACAGGAAAAGACCCAGAAGAAGACCACATGGGAGATGGGTGGATGAAATTCGAAAGTATGCAGGAGTGACATGGAGGAGACTGGCACAAGACAGACCGTTGTGGAGGAAACTTGGGGAGACCTTCGTCCAGCAGTGGATTGATAATGGTTGACGATGATGATGATGATATATATTCGGTATGCAGACTATATATATATATAATTTAAACAAAACTTTAGCAACGAACAGAAAACATTTTAAAAGTTAAAAAAATAGACAATCTGAAAACCCAAACACGCATAAGTAGCAGAAAAGAATTCTCAGAAACAATACTTACAATAAGCAGAAATAACTACAGCAGGAGCCAAAAAATGAAAACACAAATAGTTAAAATAAAAAACATCAAAGCAAACGAGCAGGGAGAAAAAATGAAGTGCAGAAAGCTTTGAAAATCCTGAGCTTTGGGTTTCTGCCATGTCATAAATTCAAAAGGTAAAAGTCCCCAATCACACAAAAAAAAAAAAAAAAAAACATAACCGCCCACATAGGCTCGGAAACTTAAATATTAAGCAAAGATTTTTGAATTTCGCATTACATCTAAGACATATCTATATTCGGTATGCAGACTTGTTAAAGTTATCTTTTTATAATTTTGTGAGGAAATGTTTAATCACAATGCAACTTCAACCATTCCTGCCCGAAAGAAAATCGATTTTAATACGTTTTGCTCTCTCTTTCTTTATTTGAACTTTCAATCCGTATTCCGATCTTTTTCTTAAGCTTAAAGCAACTACTTTCTTGATAAAATAATTTTTTCTTTATGACAGTTTTTGTGTGTGCTCTTTACGGATGATATTTTTTACGTAGCGTCTTTATTAAAATATCAATTATGTTTTCTTAGGCCCGCAATGAAATTTCACCCAGTTTCTGCAAAGGTATCATCCGGCTGTGCTCGATAGTTAAATATTTGCATTGCTGTTATTACTTGTTTGCCGAATACAAGTGAAAACAATCATCAGTTTGTACTAGGGTATTATTTTGATGTAGAATAAAAATCAAACCTAACATATGTAAAGATATGTGTGTCTCAGTGCAAGTACGTATGTATTGTTTGCTACGTTCTAAGAAAAATGAAAGGGATTGATTTCAACTAAAATAATGCACGTGAGAAAACACTAAATGTTTCGCTTTTTTTTCTTTCCCGTATTCCTTCTTAATGTTTCCTCTTGTTTTGTTTTTGAGGTTCATCTGAGTATAGATGAAGAGTACGATCAAAATAAATGTTATTCAGCATCTCCTCCACCGAAGCGTAAAAGAAAGTTTGTTATTGTGACAAATTGATTTCGGTCATGTTCGTTCAGCCCATGTTTATCCCGTCTATCAAAATAAAGGGCTCAAACTTTCAAACCAGTTCTTAATCGAAGGACATCAGTAAGAAAACACTAATGTGCCCCCGACGCCGTGGCTCGTCAAGATGCTACAAAAGCGAACTTCCCAAAGAACAACAATGACTTGTCACCGGCAGGATCGACCCCACCCAGTATCGCGGCTGACCCCCATCAATGATTTCCACCTTTTCTGGATTCCTTACCTGACTCAGAGATAGGCATCCCTCGCTCCCGGTGTGTATCCGTCGGCCTTGCTCTCTCAGGGTCACTCGAACCAAGATTGAAAGCCGAAAAAGTGTGCACGGCTTACCTGGACCTTGCCAGCCTTTAACTGGGATTCGTGATTGGTTGAAGGCAGTAATAGCCTGAAAATTGGTTGGCTAACTTGTTTTTTCTCGACGAGTTGCGGAACCCACCTAATTCTGCTATGCCCAACACTAACGCAAGTTGCAGGAAAACAGCAATAACATTATTCTAGAATATCTCATGTTGCCACCTAAAACGCTCTAGCAGGTGAATAGAATAAGAAACAAAATAAATTGACTTATTGCGATTCAAAAATAGTTAAAATTCGTGTCTAAGGTCAGCTCTAAGGTTGATGCATGATTTTCAAACCAGATTATGCTATTAACAAAAGAATGTTAAAGCTAATGGAAGCGAGTTATGTGATTTTGAAAAATTTTCGTTGATTTCAGTTACAACTATCAATAAAAAAATCGATAAAAGTGATGCTATCCTTTCTTCGCGTGAGTCTTTTCTTTTTTTCTCGGTCTCCAATGTCCTCATAAACATCTTCATCTTTAAGGACCTGTCGCATCCCTAATTTAGGGCGACTATTTCAAATGACACAAACAGTGCCGTAGGAAAAAAACACACCTCACATTCCCAATGAGGAACTCCAGCCTGCTATGAGATTAATCATACGTCCAAACTTCTAACCCACCAGTCAGTGTGGCAAGAATTTTCCATATTTTAATGAACCTGGATTGGTAAAGAAATCACTCAAAAATTGTTCCTTTTAATTCTTCTTTCACCTTCTTACAACCCAAAAATAACCCGTTTGGCAATTGATCTATTTAAGATCTTCCTTCATTTTTACCCCATAAAGTAATCAATCATTCTTAAAAGAAAAGTAATGTTCCTTCATCTCTTAATCAGAAAAGCTCGAAATGCAAATAATAAATATATTTCTAACGAAACTAAAACTGAAAGGAGAATACAAATTAAACTTTTTAAAACATTAAAAGTCCGTTGAAGTGGTTAGCTCGTAACTTGGGGCCGGAAGTTCCAAACTTCATATGCTCAAAGTTCATGTTAGCCTAAATGGAGAGACTCCTTGACGTAAAGACAAGTCTACGTGCACTTCTTAAAACTCAAGTTCTTTGCTTTATAAGAGACATTGTATTTTCTCAAAATATATTTTTCTCGTATATTACTATCTTCGTGTGATTAAGGAACTTGGAACTAAATATATTAAGGAAATCAGTACGTAATAATAGAAAAATTTAATTTTTCAGGCAGTTGTATCTTTTTATTTTGCTGAATGTCAGCTCTGATAACCTGAAAGCCAAATTTGTTTCCGAGGTTATTTCAACCGGTATCCTCCAACATTGCCCTTGAAGGTGAAAAACTTTCAATTGGGATTGGAAAGCTGGTAGATGGGGAAATTATGTTAAATGCATTTTACGCATGGAAGAAAAATTTATGTAATGGTATCTTAAAACATGAATTAAAAATGATAGTTGTTCAACAACATATAACGAAGTAAATTTCTCCGTCATTTTTATCCGCGCCAGGATTCGAACCCGGGTCCACTCATTCCGGAATAAGTTGCTCTACCAATTAAGCTACGCGGACGTTTAATTCTGATTCCTATCTGCCTTTATGTCGTGTGCGTCCTTCTGGCAGGTACGTCACATCTCCTGATACGTTACATCATCTCCCCCTTATTTTTTTTTTTTTTTTTTCGAAGTGCTGGAGAAAGGATTCTCTTATTTTTCCTATCTCGCGGTGTGGAAAGAACATCACACCAATGCGAGATTTTGAACGGTCGGGTCATCCGGATAGTTCGGGCGCCATTATAACGAAGTAAATTTCTCCGTCATTTTTATCCGCGCCAGGATTCGAACCCGGGTCCACTCATTCCGGAATAAGTTGCTCTACCAATTAAGCTACGCGGACGTTTAATTCTGATTCTATCTGCCTTTATGTCGTGTGCGTCCTTCTGGCAGGTACGTCACATCTCCTGATACGTTACAAACAGTTTAATGGCTTTATTAAGTGATTCTGTGAGTAATCTTCAAGTTATTTCCCCTGTTTCGTTTATTTTGAGGAGGGGGCAAACGGTCTTGCATGACCATCTGGGAGGATACAGAGGTTTATTTTCCTATTTTAGGTGCATGAATTTCAGGGAAGGTACAAAACCAGCGATATAAGAAGAACACACCACTCACGACTCATCTGGGATTTGAGGTCGTCACCAATTAGTTTGATGAACCGAAAGCCAGCGTCTCCAAAATCTCGGCCACAAGGCCATCTTCCTATCTTTTGGAGTCGCCCTGTGATAGGGGCTCTGTGGGTGCATATGGCATTTGACCAGTATGTCATCACTCCCTCACACTATCATTATCCTAACTGGGTTACCACAGCGGTAAAATCTCAGTGAACTAATAATTCTGGATTTAATTTTTACTGATTAATGTCTTGAAAATTTATTTCATTTGAAAATACCAAATTTTTTGTGTTCTTCTGCAAATTAAAGTTTTTTCCTTTTTAATCTTGATCGTCATGTCGCTAAACTGTTCTCTTAGATTCAGAGGTGAGCTCCTCAAAGAAAGATAGTCCACTGGATAAATTTTTAGCTGATTATTTACTTTCTGTTGCCGTATCAAAGGTCTCAATTTACAGCGATCTTTGCATACAGCTCGAGCTTCACTGGCATCCATCATACGACGTACACAAGACCTTCTATACTTTCTACGCATAATCTTTTCCTCGTGCAGACTCTCCTGAATCTGGTCCCATCATGATTTCCTCCGCTCACCTCTACCCTTCTTTCCTGCCACTTGGGCTGAAAGATTTTTCTTAGTAAACATCTCATCAATCATTCTTTCAACATAGCCAAACCACCGAAGAATATGAGTCTCCATATTACTGACAACATTTTCTCTCACATCACACAACTGCGACACATCTTCATTCCTCACATGATCAGAGAGTGTCTTGACACAACCCCCCCCCCGTAAGTAACGCATCTCTCCAGCACACAACCGACTTCTATATATCTACTGCAATACACAGGTCTCTCTGCCATACATCAGAGTAGGAAAAATAACTCTTTCGCACACAGCCAATCGTGACTCTTTTGAAAATCCATGATTCCTGCGAAAACCTCCAGCAGCCATGACTTCCAATGAAGAATTCACTTGCCTACTAATTTCACCATCTAATTTGTTCTCTCTGTCGAACATACTTCTCAGATTCACAAAATGTTCAATCTCAGATCCATTTAGACCTATCTTGTATTCAGTATTAGCAGAATTCTAATGTTGAGCTACTGTGAAACTCGAAAAGTACAATGCAAAGAGTTCAATTGCTTTTTCTCTTATGAAACTAAATATTTCGTACCCGGAGAAGCAATGGTCTAAGCGTTGATGAATCGTGCGGCACGTGTTGTGTGTTTGTCTTACGGAACTAGCTCTATACCTTTCATAGAGCTTGTGGCCCTAAATTAGGAACGGGTAACTGTTAGAATTTCTCACAGTGGTCGTTAAACCATTAACCACTGGATAGTTAACGCTACTAGTTTTTCATGAAGAAATTACGCAGTTAGTTAGTATTCGTATCTCTTTAGCCTGGTGACTACATATTTAACACTATTAGTGGTTGACGAAAACATCATATAGTTTAACTTACTGTTTGTATCTCTTTAGCCTGCAGAGGTTCTACCGCAAATAGCTCTGACGGCCAACACTTTTTTGGTTCATATTCCTTTGTTCAGATAATTAATATTTCTGTTCTTCAAAATGCACAAGTCCGGAAGTTAAACTTGAAATACGTTAAATTCAAATTAGTAAATAAACAGCGAACATTACCACTGGTATAGCATGCTTTATCCCTAAAACTGAAATCAATAAAATCTCCGCATGTGTGTGAGAAAGTGCGTTTCCCATTTCTAAAAATGCTATCAGCAGTAGACAAATTTAGATTCTTAAATGTCTCTCATTGTTTGTTTGAACGTAAGCTTCTAATGAGTAAGAACTCAACGTTACAGTCTCCATGGTTTAGAAATGATAATTAAAAAAAAATCGTACATATGCAAATGTTGTTTCATTATTTTGGATACAATGAGCGTGGCTGATCTGGCCGATTGATTAATTAATTGATTAATTAATTCGTGGGCTCTGATTAGGTTTTAGTAAAAGGAAAAGGAAGACTCAAAGCGAAACAGAGAGACACAGAAAGGCTTCACTTTTGCGTATGGGGTCCAAAGGCGACGAAAACAGTCGTAAATCAGTGTGGAGTGGATAGGCAGCGAGTACTCAATGCCTGGTTATAATGCTTGGAAGAATGGGAATAGAATCCATCGCCCATCGCTGGAAGACAGGTTTTTGGGGATCTTGCAGCTTGAGTCAATGAATTGTCGCATATGTTTAATATTTAAGAGCCGATTAATGCATTTTAAAGTGCTCTTAATATTCTTATGTCCTAGTGGGCATGGGGGAAAACGAATTGCTAGATCTGATGTGCAAGTTGAAATGAATGAAAGGAAGAAAGAGTCAGTTGTTTCCCAAGTCTGCGAGAAAGAAAGCCGGCAGTGTCCTTGTGTCAAGAAAACAGCAAATTGAGAGCGAATTCTTCGTGTATAGTAATCCGGAGAACCAGAGGTAAATAATGATTCTTCGTGTACGAAGAGTTTCCAGCAAGACAGTGGCCAGGAGAAATGTTGGCTGACCGCGCAAGTCAGCCTTCCTTTTTAGCTTTCCCAGCGCATTCGCCGAGAAGTGTCAAAATAAGGGTCGAAGAGTGGCCCCCTCTTGTTTGTCCTCTCCACGTGAACGAGGATCTGTGTTACGTTGTGCCCATTGGTCTGAAGTATCCTTCCGAAGGAGCAAAAAATTGCAGGTGAAAGACGTTCCCGATGCATCATGTTGTTTAGTGTTCGTGTACGAATAACAGAAATAGCAGCCAGTGAAGAAAAAGGAATGATTCATGGCTTGCTGGCTACGTAACCGAACCCTACGTGTGGTTTGTGGTGTATGCTAATTTTGAGGCATCCTTGGGTTTTCCTATGCAGGAAAAATAGTAACGTTTCAGTTTGTTTATGTTTTCCGCTTGAACTGATTCAGCCGCTTGCTAAACTTTCCTGTCACAACACATTGGATTAACTGCCTTAACACTTATTACTGGACAGTGGTGTTAAAAATTATACTTTTGGTCGTGGGGACTTGTAATTCGACGTCATTACTATCATAAATTATGTAAAAGTAGTTGTCTAAATTAAAAGTACTTTGTGTGCCCGAAATTCTCATCGGTCATTTTTAGTGGATGATGATTAGATTAATTATGCAAAATTAAGCTTAAATGAGTGCACTCCCTCATTACAGCAGTCTTCAAGTAAGAACCTACACAATATGTTTTTTGAAGAATCGCGTTCAGGTAGTATCAAATTGGTGGCGAGCGTTAAAATTACGGCTAAGCATCTGTACGTTACAAATTGGTATCAGCCGTGTGGATTATCGTAAGGCGGTGGTTGTAATATTATAATTTATCAAGAAATGACATCATAAATATGTTATCATAAAATATTTTAACACCCAGAAGAAGACCGCATGGCAACAGGTGGATGAAATTAGAAAGTATGTCGGATTTTTTTCCCTTTTTTTATTTGGGGTTTATCGACCGCCGTGAGCAACTTGATGCGTTATAATCAGTTGCCCGTCCCTAATTTAGGGCCACTTGTTCCAGAGAAGGAAGAGATCCGGTGTCGTAAAAGAAACACATCATACATTCTCATCGGGATTCGAACCCGGACACATCTCTAGCGAATGGTCACAAGCATGGGCCACTGAGGCGGCAAATGGTGTCGGAATGGCATGGAGAAGTCAGGCTCAAGACCAATGTTTGGGGAACATACATTTGGGGACTTTCATCAAGCAGTGGGCTCATGGTGGCCGATAATTATGCTGCTGATGAAGATTTTTTTTCTTTGTAAAGAAAACGTCGTGCATCTCGTTTCTGTCTCTATTCCCTTTTAGACCATCTGCTGTGCCTCGGCTAATCCCAGACCCGAATCTGCTTCCGAAACTCTTGTTTTAGAAATTTACTTTTTAAGCAACTCCCCAACCGATTAAAAGTGAAACGAGTCTTTCCAACCAATTCGGACACTGAAGACCTAAATTCTTCTGTGCTTATAAACGCTTCGCATGCAAATGCGTTTATGCGAGAAGACTTTTATTTTAATTTTTAGGGATCAACAACCTTCGTGAGCATCTGAAGCTAGGAGAAGTGTCCTGCCCCTAATTTAGGGACATTGGTTCGAGAGGAAGTACAAAACTATGGCAGTATGAAAAATGACCCACTCATTTTATTTCCGAATTCGTCCGTTGAATACGTAAATTAAGGGTTTCCATTTTTCATCAACGTATGGCACTTATGTATCGCAGATGAATTTTTTTTCAATTTGCATGTTGTGGTAATATTTAGAAGATTAACGCAGACGAGGAAATATGTCGCATGTACTGAAGCAATTATTTCAAATAAACTTAAAAATAAATAAGGTTGTGTGCATTTGTGTTTCTGATATTCGTAACACCTCTTTTTCTTTTCGAAATTCTTTTCCATCTTCTTTTCTTAACTCATTCTGCTCACCTTAAATTTCTTATCTATAGAATAATTTACAGTAATATTTTCTCTACTTGGTCTGTATCACGAGCCCCTTTGATTTATGATAATAGAATAGACAACACAGTCCTTTTAATGAATGAAATACAAGATTACACCATTGTATAAAACAAATTTGGAAGATTTGGAAGATGTAAATCCATTTACTGGTGTAACTATTACATGGATGTTGGGTCAGATAATATCCGAAAACTTGAAAATTTCGTCGGGTGCTATCCGGGAGACGCTGGTTCGGTTTCCACTCCAGGAGGACGAAATTTTCAAGTTTTCGGATATTATCTGATTTAAAATTCATGACATATTTATACCAATAAACGGATTAACATCTTCCAACTTTGAAAATTCCTTTTAGTTAATTATGTCGTATTGTGATGGTCATTTGCAAACTGTTATGTTCTTGTTTTGAATTAAATTAGAAATGCTGTTGCCGAACTGTAAATATTGCACTCCTACATTTTACGGTCTTCACGCATTTTAGAAATTCAGTAGTAATAGTACCGTATTTGCTCTGATCATATTTTCCCGTGAAAACTTTCTGCTGTCGTTAAAAGTCAACGTAATCCATTTCTGCTACGGTGATAGAATAAAAAGGAAATAATTTAGAGTAGGAGCATTCAGTAAGTGATAGGACGCAAGTACTTCAGGCTGGAATCCGTCATGGAATGCTTCATCTGAAATCTCAAACAAGTGAAGGACGTCGCATTCTGAAAAGAAGTGCACTACTTGCCGATAAACCGGAGTTATGTGGAGCATTCCTAATGCACTCTATGGATCTTTATCGTCTGAAAGTCAATAAAAATATCACTCGCAGGAAGAAATGAATGCGAAGAAAAGTGGAAGAAACGCATGAACTTGCATTCTAGTCGGCTGCGGGGCGGAGGACTTCTAAACAGCAGATATAAATATTGCCAGATATCAAAAAACGCTGTGCTACACAGCATTCCCGAGAGCTTCGGTAGTATATCCGATAATAGCCGATATTTTCCAACCTCCCCAGCTTGGTTTTTGCTTTATCTGTGTCATAACTTGCCATTATAAAACGTAGTTTGAGCCTGCCGATGGAAGCAATAAACTGTTTCTAAATCTCCGGCGAGCATAAAGATTTCAGGCGAAGTCGATTCAATATTTGTCTGACGTATCCGATCAATATCTGAATCATGAAGACCAGAGTGCAAGAAAAGATGCTTTCGATATCTCTTAAAGGGCAACGTAATGTTAGTGTCTCGTATGATTTGTTTCATTTCCGTGCCATGAATTACTTTCAGCAATCGATACTGGCTGAGCTGAACTATTCTTCTCATAATTGTCATAATTTCTCTGGAAATGACAGATAGTATAACTCACACACTTGGTTCCTCAATAACGTCCTATTGTACCTAGCATTTTATTATCACAACATTAAATCAGATTTATGAATACGGAGTTTGATATTCCTTATGTTTAGCGGGGCAATCATTAGCTTACTGTTTGACCAAATGCACCTGACAGAATTCTTTATGAAACAAATTCTGAGGTTTTGTCATATAATACAAATTTTGAAGATGACAATCCGATATCTGTGTAAATGTGACAAGGATGGTAGGTCATATAGTATCCGAAAACTTGAAAATTCCATTGTCTTGGAGCGGGATTCAAACCCGCGTCTCCCAGATAGCGCCCAGGTATGCTAAACACTACACAACCCAAAACGACCAAGGCTTCGATTAATTTGAATATAACCATCACAGGATTCGCTAGTCGAAGCAACCGGAATTCATGTTTAGCGAATCTGGAGGTTAAGAATCCTATCCCGTGATTTCTCGGAGGAACAGATTAATCATGAAAGAAATACAGGATTACACCATATAATACAAATTTTGAAGATGACAATCCAATTTTTGGTGTAAATGTGACAAGAATGCTAAGTCAGATAATATCCGAAAACTTGAAAATTTCATCGTCCTGTAGTGGGACTCGAACCGCGTCTCCCAGATAGCGCCCGGGTAAGCTAACCACTACACCACCCAGAAAGACCAAGTCTCAAGTGTCCGCCGATTAATTTGAATGTAACCAATACAGGATTCTCTAGTCGAAGCAACCGGCATTCATGTTTAGCGAATCTGGAGGTTAAGAATCCTATCCCGTGATTTCTCGGAGGAACAGATTAATCATGAAAGAAATACAGGATTACACCATATAATACAGATTTTGAAGACGACAATCCGTTTTTGGAGCAAATAATGCAAAGATTGATAAGTCAGATAATATCCGAAAACTTGAACATTTCATCGTCCTGGAGTCTCCCAGATAGCACCCGGGTGATGGTTATATTCAAATTAATCGAAAACTTGAGACTTGTCCGTTCTGGGTGTGTAGTGGTTAGCATACTCGGGCGCTATCTGGGAGACGAGGGATCGAGTCCCGCTTCAGGAAGATGAAATTTTCAAGTTTTCGGATATTACCTAACTTACCATCCTTGGCACATTTACACCAAAAATCGGATTGTCATCTTCAAAATGTGTATTATATGGTGTAATCCAGTATTTCTTCCATAATTTGTCATATATTGTTTAGAAGCGTTTCCATTTTTATGAAGTCTAAGTGCTTCTCGCTTAGTTATGAACTTATGTTGTCCTTTTTGCTATTGCTGGATAAATTGCTTTAAGTTCAACATTCTATTCCCGACACTTTCACTCAAACGTATTTTTGAACTTCTGCATAAATAATTAGTGATGTTATTGTCCATCCATATTCTCTCCTTGTAGCACCATAGCTGGGCTTTTAGTGTTGATACGCTGTTGCTTGATATTCTTTTGTAAATTTTTCGTTTCTATCAGGTAGTATACATAAGCGAAAATATCTTGAAACATATGGAAGTACATATCGACACCTGTTGTTAAGAAGCCTCAAACCTCTGCGAACACCGATTATAATTGCACCAAATGTCCAGAAATACGTCGAAAATTCTCTTTCACATATTTTGCACACACAAGCACACGTAAAATTTTTGTGTTCTCAATAAGATATGCAATTCATATTACCATTTCCTCTAAATATTTGTAAACAAATTGTGTGTGCAAAGGGCTGTTGGTGCGTTCAACGAATTCGCAACATAAATGACGCAGATAAAACGAAGCTTTAAATACACCTGAGCAGTTTAGTAAAGTGTTGTCAAAGATAAGTTCTGTGTCTTTAAGGATTAAATGCCTACATTCTACCGTATGTCCGAATGCTACTCACATGCATTCTGTGGCACTGAAATTGTCCCACCAGGAAAATGTGTTGGAATCCGATGGAAATTATAATTAAGACTAGATTGGAAGATGCGTAGGACACGATCTCGGTAGCAGAGAAAATGCATAAATTCTTTCCAGGATGATTACATGGTGGCAGCCAGCACTTCGTTGATCTCCGGTATTCTCGCCACAGGAAGTTACAAGTCGCTCTGTGGAGTCCTCTTGTAATACGAACAGTGTTTTCAGACATGAATTAGCAAACTTATAATTGGACACCCAGGGATATCACCGGCTCAACAGATGGTAGATGAGTCTGCTTATAGCGTTTTACTAGTTCAAAACATGTTTATGAAAGTCATATTACCTACCGAGAAGTGTTTAGAAGTCGTAGACGTATCTGCATGATGACTGTGGTAAGTGGTTTGGCATATTTTGATGAAATATGGTGCCAGGTACTTTGCAACGGAAGAAAGTGATAGCCCGCAAGACGACATCTACGACTTAGCAGCTATCGGTCGAAGGGCCTTACATCCCCCCCACACGAACACGAGAGGAGAATTTGTAACGTACTACACAAATATGCAGTGGTACATTCCGTCGGTTTACCTTAGTCGGTTAGAAAATCTCACTCCGAAGCGAGGAGACTCGGGTTCGAACATCGTCTCCGAAAAATTTGTGAATTTCACAAGTTTATTGTACATTATTACCCCACATAACGCTGTTTCATCTAGCACTGCATAGATCGAAGTTGGAAACTACACTGCTGGCCACCCAAAATGTAACACCAAAAAGGACACGAGATAGTAAAGCCAGATTTACTGGACATATAACAACAGATACAAAGATGAAACGATTGAGCTTACAGGCCCGTGCGACTTGCAGAACACGTAGACATCAATAGTTCGTGTGGCCACTATGGCTGGCAATAACGGCCGCTACACGCCGCGGCATCGAACGAAAGAGGCTTTGGATGTCGACTTGGGGTATGTCGGTCTAGGCTGCTCCCACACGTTGCCACAGTTCATCAGGCGTAACCACTGATGGTGCTTGCCGAGCCACTCGGTTGCCGATCAGGGACCAGACGTGTTTCATGGGCGACATATCGGAAGAACAGACGGGCCACGGCAGCAGTGACACCTGGTGGGCCGTGAAGAATTGTCGCACGATGCGTGCCACGTGCGGGAGCGCATTTTCCTGTTGAAACGTGGCCGCTGGCAGCTCCTGCAGGTAAGGGAGGGCTACAAGCTCTAAAACGTCGGAGATGTAACGGTGGCTGTTGAGTGTACCGGCGATGCGTACCAGAGGGGTGCGGGTGTCATATCCAATTGCGCCCCAAACCATAACGCCAAGCGACAGTCTGGTATGGTGATGCATAATGCAGGCGTCATACAGTCTCTCGCCGTGGTACCGCCACACGCGGATCCGACCATCGTGGTGTTGCAGGCAGAAGCGGGATTCGTTGGAGAAGACAATGTCGTGCCATTCCATAGTCCAGGTGCGGCGTTCAACGGTCCACTGCCGCCGTACTCTCCGGTGGTGTAACGTCAATGGTAATCGGAGCAATGAGCGCCGTGCGACAAGTTCCCGCTCCTGCAGACGACGTCGAACGGTACGTGCTGACACAGGTTGTTGCGCAACAAACCCTAATTCCTGCGCTAACATTCGTGATGTGGAGGTGCAAGCCGTCAATGCCCGCCGCACAACATGCCGGTCCTCCTGTTCGGTGGTATGCTGCGGCTGCGGCAATCGCTCACATTGGTCCGTTCGTCCCTCCTGCACCCACCGAATCCATACTCGCCCCGCTGTGGCTGGATGTCGTCCCACACGGGCGCCGATGTTTCGGTACGATAAACCGCTGTCGCGATAAGCCACTATTCGTCCTCTGTCGAACTCCGAGACGTGCTGGAGTGACTGCCGTATTCTGCGACGAGCCATCAGAAAGCTTCCCACGCACAGGTCCAGCAGCACAACACACTTCCACTACTTACACCTCGCCTTCTGTGCACCCTTCTTATAGTGCTTCTCGGTGGCGTGCCGGGCGCACATGATTTGCATATGCCCTGCAATGCTAATCGTTTGCCTGTCCTCTCGCGGGCGACGCATGCTGCGAATTTCAGGCTAATCGGATGCTTCCTTCTTGGTGTTGCAATTTGGGTGTCCAGCAGTGTAGATAGGACTCGTGGCCATGTTTTCACGCATGTTTACATCAGCTGTAATCAAAATCGGTTCGTTAGGGAGGATGACATGGTACAATATAGGATTTCTCAGAAGCAGAAATCGATGCCTTGTTGTCAGTGCGAATGGCTGGGAAAAGTTCGTCCTGTTATATAAGTTAGCACGAACTGTCTATCCGCAAATCAAAAAAAAACCCGAGCTTCATTTCTGACTGAAAAGAGATAGGATCGAATCTGAAATGTTACATTGCATTTTACCCCAAGAAACATTATGTGGGTCTTCGCTGGGTCTATCAAATGCAAACTAGAGAATACGACCGACTACTCTGACGTGAGCGCCGGCAGCATACATCGCACTTTATGCGGCACATGCGCACAAGAACAGGAATGTTCTTTGTGCTAGTGCCTGTTGTTTGTCTATATAATGATTACGGCGTTTTTTTTCCGCAGGGGCGTAATGACAGCCCCCGAAACCAACATATTGTGTGTGTGGGGGGGGGGGGAGATAACGCTTTGAGATCCTGTAGCTTCAGAAAAAAAACTGTGCAAAATATTTAGCGGAAATTTTATATGCAGCTGCTTAAGAAAATAGCCGGGAATTTAGATTGCGGCTTTGAAAAGAAACGCAATATTTAAAAATAAATATGTGAAACATTTAGAAATTATTCCGCTGTTTTAGTTTATTATAAAAACTAGATGACGAAAAAGCAGCTACTCGAGAGGACTTCACTGCCATTTCAGTAGTGTTTGTACATATATTAAAAAGATAATATGAAAGAAACATCAGGTCAATGAAAGAAATTTTTATTTCAATGAGGATAAGGAGCAATGTACCAGAGGCATTTGCGCATAACTACGCATCCTTTCGAATGCAGTGAACTAGACGATGTTCTTCACGAAGTCATTTTACTACGTGTAAAACATTGTGGCATAATGCTGAACTTATTTTTCATATTCAAGAGCAAATAATTTAAAAGAATTTTTTTATTATTTTGTTCCACAGTTCTTAATTGCTACTTATTTATTTGCTCACTTATGTTCTTTCGCATAAATATTAAAATGTCTTCAGACGCTCTGGCACGGCAGTTGTGTGTTTTATATGCGTGATCGTGAGACATTTCAAAAAGGATAGCCTTAGTTCCCTGAAAGAAAATGATTTGCATATGATTCACTAAGTGGTAGAATAATAGAAAACACAATTAATAGAAAAAACAAATGAATATTAGAAAGAAGTTCACTTAGTTTTTGTAGACTATACCAAAGCTTTTGATTCTGTATATCAAAAGAAAATGAGTTCTTCAATAAAAAGACAAACATTAAGTTGACGAGTCTGGGTTCGGTTTTCGAAATGCAGAGAGGAGTTAGACAGGGAGACCCACTATCTCCAAAACTATTTAACTCTTTATTAGAAGATATCTTTAAAAATTTAAACTGGGAAGAAAGGGAATTAAACATCAATGGAAGGTACCTAAATAACTTAAGATTTGCTGCTGACATAGTCATTATTGGAACTAGCAACAGAGAAATTCAGAATATGATAAAGGACTTTTGAATTGAAAGTCTTGAAAAAGGTTTGACAATAAACACAGCAAAAATAAAAAATATGAACAATACTGAAAAGGATACAGAAAAGATTTTGATAGAAGGAAAAGAAAAAGTAGACGAATACATCTATTTAGATAAGGTAATCAATTTTAAAGAAAGACAAGAAAGAGAAATCAATAGAAGAATTATCTAAGGTAGTAGAGCCTTTTAAATACTTATAGACTATTTAACTGGTGATCTTTCATTGTGGTGAAAAAGAAAAAATCTTCAATGCATGTATTACCCCTGTGTTTACTTATGGAAGCGAAACATGGAGCATCACAGAGCGACAATGTAACAAAATAAGAGTACAGTGCCTAGTAATAAGAGTATTCGTAAGAAAATTAGATAGAAGAATGTTAGGAATAACAAGCAGAGATTGTGTCAGAAACGAAATTATAAAAGAAGGAATAGGAATAACAGATATTTTAAAAATATTAAAATAATCAAAGTGGAGATAGGCTGGACATGTTAGAAGACTGAAAGGTGAAAGATGGGCACAATTAATAACAGAATGGCAACCGAGAAATGGAAGGAGATGAACAGGGCGGCAGAGAATAAGATGGAAAGATAACCTTCTGAAATTTAGTAGTGCTAAATGATGGACTGAGGTTAAGGATCGGGGAAGTTGGAAAAGACTCAGGGATGCCTATTCCCTAAAGTGGGTGTCAACAGGGTAAGAAGAAGAAGAACTAAGTGATTTTCATACATTGTATTAGTATGAAACTACAATGTGCACATTTGTGTTACATTTAGGAAGATGCGTAATTTGGGTTTTGCGAAAAAGACCTGTACGTTCCAAAACTTTCTAATTATTAAAGCACCCATGGAACCCATTTAATAACATGCAATTTAAAAATTTCAGCAGTTGAAAGCTAAAAGAATTTCGCCAAATCGCCTCGAAGATAGTTTTTGCGGGGGGGGGTCCGAGATTTTTGGTACGCCACTGGTTATACGGTTCCGAACTATGCATGTCCTGCTATATGCGAAGGCTTGATAACCCCGCTTCATGGAATTACATTCTCCGTTCTAAGTCAAAGGCTGAAAGGTGGTGATATGACAAACCTCCACATTGCCTTGATATTTGATGCTATTTCTGTAGCCTTAATATTATGGGATCACTCAGGATTCTCCTGACTGGCGATATACAGGGCATTCTGTTGTAAACCAACATGCTAAAACCACAACCGACATGATCTTTCCACCTAACAAAATAATTTGTTTACTTTCGTTTCGCTAATATCCTTTGAATGTTTGCATGAAAACAAGATCGCTTCTCTTGGATGATGCAGTTTCAGTGTGCTAAAGTGTATACTGCATTTCTAGAAGAAACGATCAGATAGAAATATAATTTTTTTCACTTACCGTAAGGAATAGGAAGAAGGTTGATAGGTTGATTTAATGTATTTCTTGAAATCCACCCAGATGTGTTAAGTACTGATACTTTTTAAGTACAAACGCTTTTTGTCCGTATCTGTAAGGTGAGATATCTGAAGCATGTTTTAAAAACACCAACCAAGGAATTGCTACAACATTGTTCCTCTTCTTTGTCATATAGTGAATTAAAACGCAAGTCTATATTTATGGAATTCATTACAACCGTAGGTTACAATTATTAGAGCTTAACTGTCATTTTATCTGTATCTGAGTGTCTATGATCCATGGGAAAACTTTCGAAACTATAAATTAGAATTAATTTCCGACTCATGAATTTCAAGAAAATGCAGCAGCTTCTTTTCTATTCATTTTCAGATTTATTTTCTTAATAGCTCTTTATTCGATAAGTAGAGATTGCATGAGTTATGGGATGTGCTGCTAGAATAATCGACTCTCGAAAAGCCTGTCGAAGAATAAAAGCCGAAGACTGCTCAATGTGGTTAATGGCAGGATAAAGGTATTTTTATGTGCGTTAATCTACCATATATCATTTCATAGTTACTTTACAGAGCTCAGTCTTGCTTTCCAATTTCAATCAAACAAAAACTGCACTTGCCTTGCTTACAGCATAATTTTTATTGAAACGAAAGTCTTTAAAGATAAGTTTGCAATTATGTCTCGTTGTGAAATAAGACATCTGAAGATATTTTTTTCTTCTTTTACCTTTTACGTTAGTGTTCCATGCCACGGAAATTTGCAGAATATTAATCTCAAACAGCAAAGAATGTAAATTGATTTATCTAAAATCTGTGGCCGTTAATGAATAAATTATGCGTAATCAGCTGACAGCGGGAGATTCTGAAGTGAGGTGATTAATGTTCAGAATATCTTCTTGTTTACATCGGGAGTACCTAGATTTTCTTTTTTGTCTAAGTTTTGAGACATTAGTATCGAAAATTAGTTTATGTTTTTCTCTGTAAAATGTCAGTTGCTCTTTTTTACGCGTGATAAGAATTTTGGGACATTTAGTGAGGCAGTGCAGATGTAGAGATTTACAAAAGAAAGATATTGAGGTTCCGCTCTTGTTACAATTATGCCTAATAACATATTTCCAAACACACAGTTGGAAAAGAAAATACTATATGGTAAAAAAGGTCTCAGTACTATCATTGGCATTATTAAGCTGCATAGGCGTCGACTATGGACAAGGTGAATCTTCCCTCGCCCTGCTGCTATTCAGGCTAAAAAAATGATTTCTTCCCTTTATAGAATTGTATTAATCTTTATAATATGGAGCATGCTCCACCTTATAACGCCAAAGCGATTTATTTCCAAAATTTAATATATAACAAAATAAGCAAATTATTTACTTATTTGTCATTTATGAAATGGTTCCCAGCCCCAGTTTCTTATCAAGTGAGCAATGCCCATATTCAGCATTGCTCATCTAATAAGAAACGTGGTTCCCAGCCCTGTATTGCGTTTGACATGTTCTCATGATATGAGGTAAACGTTGAAAATAATTTTTAAAAATAATATAAATAAATAAAAATGCAGAAACGTATAATCTGCAGCAGCGCCTTTATTTATCTATTTGTTTTTTGCACTTCTCATTCTTTGTTTGAGTAATTGCTCTAATTTTTCATATTTTTTTATAAATCTTTGAAAATAGAATTTCTCTGGATAGTTTCTTAAAATCACAGGCTGAATTATATTTTTTTAAATATTAATATTCAGCAAAATAGTATTTCTGTTTCTTTGTTAGTCTACTGATCAACAATTGGAATTGCATTTGAAAAATACGTCGAAGCTTGTAGTTTGTCTTTTTGCCCTTTTATTTTATTTTCCTCCTGACTACGGAAGAGACTTGCCCCTCCCACGTATGATCTCTTCACGCCTTTCCCTAATAATTTGGTGAAGTAGGCCCCCTTTGCTAATCTCTTAAGTCGTATGCTATTATAAATCCCTGATTCTTTGTTTTCCTCAGCATAATATCTAACATGTGTCAGTTTCCTGAATTTCTTAATCCTTGCTCCAGAGAGTTTATGCAACTCTTTTAAAATTTTAATCTTTGTGTTCTGCAGTGACAAATGTGCATGAACCATAACATATTTCATTTATTTAAGGTTTCCGGGACGTCGGGATCGCATTTCAGGGAGTTTTTGTTAAACCGTAATTTACCCACCAGAAGTATGTCCCTTGTTGTTCACTTTTTAGGTAGCGTGAACGAAACCTGATTTAAAAGTTCACAATAAATCATTTGAGTGCTACCGTTATTTGTGTAACGAGAACTTTGTTAGCCACAAATTGTACTAGGCACCCAGATGAAACCTTCAGACATCTGAACTGTAATAAATGGTGTATAAACGCACATATAACTACGAAGTTAATTTAATTGAATTCAAATATCCAGAATTTATTTTTGTATCCAGTTATCCAAATGCTAGTTGGACATGAACTCCCTTTATGGCACAGACATCCGGGCGATATTCTGACTTTCTCGATTACTAACTCCATGTTCACTCAAGCATCCTTGTGGCTACCCTTCCAATAGCAGCAGTGAACTTCTGCATCTCCTCTATTGTGTTCATTATTTTTTTATCAGAAACAGGCAATGAATGATATACTTTCGCACACAACCCATTGTCTTCATAAAGTCATTCCAAAATGTTTGTAGCAAATGCATAACACAAAGAACAATGACTGGCCTTGTTTGTTTAGGGTTTAACGACCGCCACGTGTAACTCATAGGGCTATTAGCAGTCGCCTGTACCTAATTTATGGCCACTGTCTCTAGGGAATGGACAGAGTAAAAGCCATCGGATAAAAGTTTGTCACCATGGCCTGGAACGTGAGACCATCTCATACGGAAGACAAGTGCCCAGCTCCACAGATCACTCTGCCTCCGGGATGGCCAATATTTAACTTTCATGCATGTAATCTCAAAAGTGTGTGCAGCACCTCCTGCACTAATGAGCGTGGTATTTGCATTCCATGGTTGCATCTACAAATACATTTCGGAGTAACAGGCTAAATGATTTTTGGATCTATCTTGTAAATTGAACAGTTGTGCTTACACTCCGGGATCCTGTCTGCCGATGGACAATTCCACCCTCTATGAACTTCTTATGCCACTCACCGGGTATCGTTGACCTACTTAGGGGAGTCTGTAGGTATTCAGTTCGGACGTTGCTCTGCGTTTGGAAGTCCGAACTGGTCTCCGTGAATCACTCCCCACTCCGAGCCATCTTCTGGAATGTCGCCATTTTCTGTTTCAGGATTTCGTCGATGTTCAATTATTAGCAGTCGCCAGAAATACAGGGTGTCCGGAAAGTCTTTCTCTGATTACAAACGTCTTTCATATCCGCTTGGATTATAATGAAGTCACTTTCTTCTAAGCTTCTTCTAATGGTTGTTGTGTTGTTAATTATAACAAGAATAAACTTTCCTGCTAGTAGTGTACTAATAATAATGAACAAGCTTTTAACTGCTAGTAATGTTGTAGCAGTAATTAAGATGAATAAAGTCTTATGTTAGGTTTATTTCATTAGTTGTTATTATTGTTAATAATAACAACTAATGAAATAAACCTAACAGCCAGACAGAGGTCTGACAAAACTATGAACTGAAAAAAACGTACTTACTAAAGAAAAATCTTTATTTAGGGAAAACTCCTGGTAGTATCTAACATACACTTCATAGATCACACGGCTACTCAATAAAACGTAGCTCCTTGCACATGAACGAAGCTCTACTCACATAAACGAAGCTCTACTCACATAAACGAAGCTCTCTTACACATAAAACAAAGCTCTCCCTACGCACATCAACAAAAAGCTCTCCTCGCACATAAACAACAGCTCTCTCACGTAACACAAACAAAAGCTCTCTCTGGTATCGTTGAACGCGCCTATTTATACTGGCTACCACCACGTCATGACTTACACTCATTGCCAGATCTCATTCAGCGGGAGAAATAACATCTCGTTAAGTCAGAAGATAATTTACATAGGAAAATAAAATAACCAGAGATAGTAAAATCAAAAGGAAAGTGAATCTAGAGTATACGTTACAGGATCTATCTTGTAAAAATGTGAAACTGGTGCCAAAATGTAGTGTAGCAGAGTCAGTGTCCAGGAAACCGGAAATGTTCACAAATCAGGAAAATGCTCAGTGTGTCCTCTGGTATCACGACACCCGGTCACCAATAACAGTGCAGAGGAACTTTCAAACAACGTATGGAAAGAAGCCGCCCGATGTCAAGAGCAAATACGACAAGTTGAAGACCACAGGATCTGTTGCTGACTTACCGAGAACTGGCCGACCATCAACCTCAGCTGAAAGCAGTGAGATAGTCTTTTGTGCGAAGTCCCAAGAAATCAGTGCGTAGGGCCTCGCGTGAGTTACAGATGCCAAAAAGTTCTGTTCATGATAAAAAGTTATGTTCATGATTTGTGAGCATTTTCGGTTTCCTGAACACTGACACTACAACCACGTTGCGGAAACCTGCAACAAAAAAACTTGGTTAGTTTACCAACTTTTTGGCACCATTTTCACATCTGTAACGTACATACAGCGGATATGAATGACGTTTGTAATTAGGGAAAGACTTTTCGGACACCCTGTATAACAAACAAATTGTCGTGATATGCTGAGTTTCTTTTGTTATGTTAAAAGAATTGTATTACATTAGTGAAAGTTATAAATATTTCATATATTCTCAGCTTTAAGTAAAAAAAACATGCTGGTATAGTATACTAATACAACAACACAACCATCTACTTAGATTTTATAAAATGTTTTTTTACAATTTAAAAATTATAATAATTAAAACAATTACTTACTTTCAGATGGTCTTCAATCACAAAAAAAGGATTAAATATTAAATCAACTAACTACCTAACTCGAGTGCGACAGCATCACCAAAGAATATCCCAGTAGCACATGGAAATATGACTACGAGAGTGCTTCGGTGAAATGGCATAAATGCGCATGCGCATCGACACCGTTGCCAAACCCAAAATCTTAAATACTGCCGGAATGTAACATGAAGGTAGCAATTTTGTATAATGGTAACTGTAAAAAAGTAGTATCGGTGAATGCTATTTTTAACGTAACCGTAATGTACAAAGAATTATGTTCCAAAATAGATGTTGCTGAAACGTAATTGTAAGATATCTCTAAAAGTGTAACGAAAATGAGAGATTGTAACATCATTGATACATATCTGAAACGTTTTGTGTTGTATGGGCATTTTCACAATACCGATTCTTATGTGTTACCAAAATATGACCCTAACACAGACGGTTCACAGAATTAGACACTTCTTCTGCTATAGTTTGTATTGCTTGATAGTCGTAGTCATTTACTGAGTTTTGTAAAGATTATTTCTTTTTTAAATCTGAACGATTTGTTCCGGCAAATGCTTTAAGAACCGAAAACAGAACGTGAAGCTTGTAGTGCGTGACACCATCACCGCTTTCATTTCCTGTTTTAGCACGTGGAACTCCTCATAATTATTAAATTCGACCTTAAATCCAAATTTTTAATGTAGCACAGAAGAGTTAGTTGGAAATCACTTAGTTATGCAGTAAATTGACTGGACACAAATGTACATTTCGTAATCGTACAGAAGGTAGCTGGTAGTCGGCTACGTTCTGAGAGCTATTGAGGGCAAGATCCATCATATTGCCAGCAGCAGATAAACAGAGCTACTTTGTTACTGCAGCCTGTGGGAAAGGAGACGAAGCACCTGTGAGCGTCGAATTGTTAAACAAGGAAACTTTCATTGTTTCTATATAATCCAACAGTTTCAGAATTGATTTCAGTATCAATCCCAATCGTAGTGCATGAAAATGTCGCAGAGTTAGAAGAACTCTCATTCATACATCAAACTGAAGTCATCGCTCTTTCCACGTTTATAAGTGAGTAACGGAAAAATTCTCATCGGCCGCCACCGGGAATCGAAACCAGGTCTTCCAGTTACGCGCCGGACATGCTACCACTGCACCACAGCGGCCTCGAATTCTCCAGACTGACATAAGACTAACTGCAAAACCACATGGCACGTTGCTTCTTGGAGCCCCACACAATGCTGGGGATTCACCAAAGATGGAAAGCAGCAACTGAACAAATAACTAAAAGGCGAATGAATAATTAATACACACAATTGACGTCGACTGGGGACATCAAACTGAAGTCATCGCTCTTTCCACGTTTATAAATGAGTCACGGAAAAATTGTACTTTAGTCGCGGCCGATAAAATTTTTTCTGTGACTCTCTTATAAGCGTGGAAATAGCGGTAACTTCAGTTTGATGTTCCTAGTCCGCGTCAATTGTGTGTATTAATTCCCATTCATACACTGCAGAATGTTTGATAGAGAGAGCATCGTACAGGTAAAATATAGAAACACTCTCTTCTTTTTTTAGAAAATAATATTTAGCTTTAAAAAAATGTAGGAAAATATTCATACCTAGAACCGACAGACAAGTTCCCCATTAAAGATACCTAGAATCGACAAACAAGTTCCAATTTAAGATATTTTGGCCACTTTTATCGTAGACAGCAAAAGGTTGGACCGTTTATGTATGCGTTATGTTTCTCTAGGATGAGAGCAACATCACTGTGCAAAAGACGTCGTTACCCGAATGAAAGTTTCCAAAGAATGTGTTGGCATCTCGCTCAGGTTACACGTGTCTGTTCTGCAAAACGTCATCGCTGAAAATAGGATAAAGAGAGACACATGATAATAGTGAAAAACATAATATAAGTTCGTATACCTCTAGCGAGATTATTCCCAAATGAAATAGTGTTCTTTGTCTTGCTGATTTTTTCCAAGAGCACTGATGGTATTACCGTCAGTGATATTATGTATTTTATACTTAATCAAAAGGAAACACGTTTTACATTTAGTTAAAGAAAACGCACATGAGAACTGATATCCATTTATATGTGAGTGAGATTAGATGTATGCTACAGCCAAAAAGGAAGTTAAAGAGAAAGTGCAAGTGCGCGACGAAGACCTTTTTATTTAGAAAATGTTGATGCCAAACTCTTTTGAAATCTTTTATGATATCAAGCGCCGCCGCCCCGGTGGCGCAGTGGTCTAAGGCGCTGGCCTCTGATCATTCGTCCGTAAGGGGTCCGGGTTCGAATCCCGGTCAGGCATGGATGTTGTGTTTGTCTTACGGCACTGGCTCTCTCCCTTCCCTGGAACCAGTGACCCGAAATTAGGGACGGGCGACTGCTTATAGCCCATTGAGTTGCTCACGGTGGTCGTTAAACCTCCAATAATAAAAAAAAAATATATCAAGCGCCACAAACTGGGTTTCTCCAAATTTTTCCGTAGTCAAATTCGAAACACGGTAATTTTGAGACAAACTGAAAAGTTGTTTTTGATCACTATGAACAAATGTAAAGCTGTCACAGTCATTAACATGCTCGGTAGACCCCAATTAAATTAGGAACTAATCATTAATTGTAAGCTCTATAACTTTGGCCAAAACGCAGAAAACAGTGTAAACGATAGGATGAGATACCTTGAAAGAGGAAACAGTAAATGTTATTTCAGGTTCTCAAGATTTCGGGACAACAGCAAGTATGACATCTGGACTATAAACTTCATTGGTTTCAAATTCTAAATAGTTTAATGCCTTACGATAGCGGAATAGAAACAAAACATAGCAAAAGTAGCGTGAGGAATTTGTCAATGCCATGCTAGGAAGAGTCCTCTGGAAAGCAATCCCATGAAGATCAACTTCCTTACTAGGGAAATCAATGAGCGAATCTTTTTGTTTCAGGGTTTAAGGATCACCTTGAGCAACTCTAAGGGCAATAAGAAATTGCCCTTTCCTTATTTGGGGCCACTGGTTCCAGGGAAGGAGATGGTCAGTGCTGTAAAACACGCACATTACCCATGTCTCAATAGGACTCAAACTCAGGGCTCAGACCACTGCGACATCTGGTCGACAACAAAGCAATCATCTGCAGGAGAATGAAATGTGCGAAGATCAAATGTTCTGCCATAGGTTTTTAACTAGCGACGAAAATGAAAGATCATCCTTTGTATGCGCCATAAGCTGTTCACCTTTTCCTTTTGTCAAAGAGCGCATTCGTTCGGTCAATGACTTGCTTAAAATGGCTTTTATTCGCAGCGTTTTCTAATTACATACTTCTCTTCGTAAAGAGCAAAAACATAACTTTCTGTACATAGCTTGTTTACGTGCGCCATTTTCTTAGCAGACGATATTTAACTGCAGCAGATGTTTCTTTCGTGTCCATCTAACATGCCGTTGCCAATTTCAATTCCTTGAATTTCTTTTATTCTCTGTAATTTCCTATCGATCGAAAACGTTCTAAAAGTATATATACCTCATCTGTGTATTCAAAGGAATGCTTCTAGTTAACATAGAGGGGACAGTTGAGAGGTAACAAATGGAAAAGAAGTTAAGGCTGCAATCAGATGTAGACAACATAGAACCTTACGATCAATGAATATGAATTAGGAGTGGATTAGTTTCAGGGTTTAATTGCTAAGGATCAGATGTGAAAACGCACCACGAAACACAAGACAAAAATATGTCTCTCTGAGAAAAGTTGGCGCACCATTTTGTCCTCACTACTAAAGTCGGTAGGTTAGTAATGAGTATTGACGAATTACACTAAGGTACGGTGATTAACAGGCTTTACTTTGATATTCAATGACTCTGTGCAGTTTTTCTAGACGATATCAACACGCTGTCTAATGGCTTTCATTATGTCTTGAACTGCTGTCTAATGACTTTTAATTATCTCTCTACTTAACTTTAACCAACACTCTAATGACTTTCAACTTGATGCATCATGACCTTTTAACTATTGCCTCCTGCCATAGTTATTTAATTTCACTATGCCTTCCATTGAGTTTTGAATTGCTCTCAGCACCTTCCAGCTCGATGTCGATTTGTTACTTTATATGAGTGTTATCTCCAAATTGGCAAATCATGATATCTCGCATATCAAATGCTAGTTTATTGAGGACACTCACTTTAGCTTTTACATATTTTTCGGTATGCTTACTCAAACAGCATGTTTAAAAACACTTGTAATTCATTAGGACGATAGTGCGCGAATCTGCTTTATGCAGTCGTGATTACAGTTTGGTATCCTTTCGAACATACGTCCTTTACCTTTTTAAAATGCAATTATCGTTAAAAGAAGTACAGCTGATCATTCTTTTGAATTTTGTGCGATCATTGTACACAAGTTGGCAATTAATGTTCACCAACAACTCAGCTAATGCACCTAACGTAATGAAACAGGGTCAACAGTCCTTTTAGGGGAGAACAAGGAGACGTGTTTTTTATCTGCATCCAGAAGGAAATCTCCTTTCTGTTAAAATTATGTTTCACTTCCTTCACGGCCGAGTTACACCATCCAGATACAGTAAATCCTGCGTGAAACGGAACCTGTATAAACGAACACCTGTGACGTACCTGCCAGAAGGACGCACACGACATAAAGGCAGATAGGAATCAGAATAAAACGTCCGCGTAGCTCAATTGGTAGAGCAACTTATTCCGGAGATGAGGGGACCCGGGTTCGAATCCTGGCGCGGATAAAAATGACGGAGAAATTTACTTCGTTATAATGGCGCCCGAACTATCCGGATGACCCGACCGTTCAAAATCTCGCAATGGTGTGATGTTATTTCCACACCGCGAGATAGGAAAAATAAGAGAATCCCTTCTCCAGCACTTCAAAAAAAAAAAAAAAAAAAAAAAAAAAACTAAGGGGGAGATGATGTGACGTACCTGCCAGAAGGACGCACACGACATAAAGGCAGATAGGAATCAGAATAAAACGTCCGCGTAGCTCAATTGGTAGAGCAACTTATTCCGGAGATGAGGGGACCCGGGTTCGAATCCTGGCGCGGATAAAAATGACGGAGAAATTTACTTCGTTATACACCTGCCCATAACGGAACTTTTTCTGGTCCCGAAGGGACGTATAAAGAATTAAGTAATACTGAACCTGTATAAAATTGAGCCTGCCTAACGCATAAAAGGCAAATCACATGGAAAACATTTGCTTCAGTTTGAAGGTAACATAATTAAGCATAGAAAGATTGCTTTCGGGTGATTTACAAAATACATACTGCAGCACAAGTATAGTTCAGCTTCTCCTTAAGCACGTAGAATTACTGAGGTTCTCGTTGAGTGGAAATCGAACAGAGAAGTCTGGATGACAGCTCAAATTACGGCCGAGTGGCTAACAAGTGTTCATTGAAAGTTGAACAGGCAAACCAGACAAGTCCTTTTGTTCTTGAACAATGCAACATGTCATCCACATTTTTACCTGTCATATGAAAAACTTGCATGACTTCCTCCAAGCACAACTAGCATTTCTAAGCTAAAGGATCAAAAGATTATTCAATGTGTCAGAATTCATTATCAGAAGCATGTTATGCAGTCGCGTTTTGTGAATAGGAAATGCATTCTCTTCTAGCTAACTAACAAAATTTATAATTGTGTTTGATGCTGCTAAGTGGCTTGCAAAATATGAAGCGTGGTGTCATCGGAAACGATTAAGTGGTATTTCAAGATAGCAAAATTTCCATTGGGGGAATTACCAGACGTGTGTGGTGAAAGCACCGATGATCTGCAGGCTGCACTAAACACAGTCAGTTGTAATCGTCAATGAATAGTAATCGTCAGTCAGTTGATCAGTAATCGTCAATGAATAGTAATCGTCAGTCAGTTGATCAGTAATCGTCAATGAATAGTAATCGTCAGTCAGTTGATCAGTAATCGTCAATGAATAGTAATCTCAGTGGCTAGTTGTAATCGTCAGTCAGCATATCAGTAATCGTCAGTCAGTTGTAATCGTGTGTGGTGAAAGCACCGATGATCTGCAGGCTGCACTAAATACAGTCAGTTGTAATAGTCAATGAATAGTAATCGTCAGACATTTGTAATCGTCAATGAATAGTAATCGTTAGTCAGTTGATCAGTAATTGTCAGTCAGTTGTAATCGTCAATGAATAGTAATCTCAGTGGCTAGTTGTAATCGTCAGTCAGCATATCAGTAATCGTCGGTCAGTTGTAATCGTCAATGAATAGTAATCTCAGTGGCTAGTTGTAATCGTCAGTCAGTTGTAATCGTGTGTGGTGAAAGCACCGATGATCTGCAGGCTGCACTAAACACAGTCAGTTTTGTAATCGTCAATGCACAGTAATCACCGACGTCAACTTTGCGACCGAGCCGTGAATTGAAGATCTTGACTAAACTATTGAGCGATATCAAATTGAAGAAAAACAATAACAGTGCGAATGATGAAAGAGAGGAGGGGGATACAGAAATCACATGCAGGATAAAAACATGTCATCAAGTATTGCAAAATACTCAGGATATTAAAGATTTTGCACTCCCCAAGATGGTTTTGAATTATTTCAGTTAATGAACAACGGGCGTGCTCTCACTGAGCTTCATATTGTAAGTCTCATTGTATAGATATCAATGCCAGATTTAAAAAAATTAGACGTTTCTGAGATTTAGTTGATTAAGGTACGTACGAACAATACATTCTTTTAAGTAATCATTAATTATATAGAATCTGTTACGGAGGTTGTTCACACATTTTTAAAACGTATTTGATAAGAAATTACAGAAAATAAAATATGTTCAAGGAATTGAAACTGGCAACAGCGTGTTACATGGAAACGAAAGAAACATCTGCTGCAGTTAAATATCGTCTGCCAAGGCAATGTCGCACGTAAATAAGCTGTGGATATAAGGCTATGTTTTTGCTCTTTACGAAGAAAAATATTCGTATTCATTAATCAAAACGCTATGGAAATTATAAAATTAGCATATTTAAATGTAAAATAAACAATATGATTATGGGGGAAATCGTCAAGCTTTGCTTTTAACAAGAAAAAGAACACCGAACGGGTATCCAAAGAAGGTGCGTGCTTTTACGACTGTTTCAAAAGATATCTGGTCTTAAAATAAAATCCACTGACCCAAGGAGCAAACGCTAAGTCGTTAAAAATCTCTGCATCAACTGTAAACAAGGTACTAAACAAAGATTTGAACCTGAAAAAAACAACATATTGTTCACTAACTACACCACAAAAATAAACGGATTTAATACATTACATGCGTTGCACTATTATTCATGTCTGGTGTATTTAAAGTAAAGTTATGTTCACTGCCTTTTGCAGGTGGCTGAGCGCAGAACACGGTGCAGACTTCTTTATGAAAATCATTTAGCCGGAGATAGATGGAAATTTATTGTGACTTTCGATGATACATGGATTTACGTAAACGACTGCAACAGAAAAAGGTGGATTTAGTATCTCAACAGAGTAGAAAACGGCTTACAAACTTCGTTCCAAGAATCCAAAAGAAGTTTCGGTAACAACGGATTCGTGATAATTGCTGATTTCTCGGAGAATGGGAAATTACAGTTAAGGAAAGTTGAACAGAATGTTAAAAATAAATTCTACCTGTTGCCAAAATAATGTTTTAACACCTATATTTAAAGACGAAATACCATTTCTTTAACCACAGAGCCTTCAAAAAGTAGACCTCCATTAGGATAAGGCTATCAGTCATGCATCTAAATCTACCACTCTGTTTTCTTTTTAAATCAAAATAGAAACGGTACCATTTGCTCATATTCCTTGAAAATCCCCTGATGGGTCACCAATAGAGTGTTCTGCCTTCCGACTGCTAAAAAGAGAGCTTTCTAAACGCAACCCTAAAACCATTATTGGAGTATGGAAAGCACTATTGGAGTATGAAAGACTATTGGAGTACCATTATTGGAGTATGAAAGAGGAGTGGAAAAAAATACCACTACCAATTTTAAGAAATGCTCTCTTATCTTGAAAATATAGATGTACGTTCATAGTCTAGAGGAAGAGCTATTATAACATTTAAGAAAGAAATTATTTTATTTTAAATTTAATTTTTTTTTCTGCAAAACCGTAAAACTGTGGGAGCATCCTGTGCATTAGCATGACAAAGATTCAAATGTTTACATTTTAATGGATTTCCTGGATGCACCTGTATAAAAGAGCAAACAGTTTGGTTTCCTTGGATTCCATCTTAGAGAGATTTTGCTGTATTTTTCTTATTTAACGTCTCAGTAGGGAATATGCTTCAACTTATGTCACGTGGTTTTGAAGAAGCACTCATTCATTCGCATTTTTGCTTAAAAATGAGCTTTTCCTAGCCCTACTCATTCGCGTTTTTGCTTAAAAGTGAGCTTTCCCTGGCACAATGAGATCGTTCAGATACTAATTTTCTGCGGTGCTTAACTAAGGCACATTACAACCTTCTCAATCTGCTTTGGCAAAGAGTCTAAACTTTCGGACTATTCAACAAAAGAATTTAACATATACGTGAAATTAGACCAACGTAATCCCCGGTTTTTAATTATTGATGTAACGCCGTGAGAGTGATCTAATAAACTTTAAGTAGTAAAACCTTTTGCTTGAATTACTTTACCAATCAGTGAAATGCCTGAGGTATTTAAAGTACAATAAAAAATAAACGATATTAAATCAGACACTCGTAAGTCTCATATGTACAGGTTAACTTTAAATTTAGTTTTACAAAGAGGTAACAATAATATGCCCAATAAGCCTCATGAGAAGATCAGTGTCTAGGGCTCTTAAAAATGATCACGCTAACCAATGGGAAGCGAATCACTGGAAGATGGAATTCCTCATAAATACATGAAAGACGACGCGGACTCATTCATATTTCTGAAGGATAGCTTCAGGTCAATCAGGGAAAAGTCCAGCATCTACCATTGTGCTCAAAATTTCAGGATAATTTTCTGAAGAACAGCTACAAGTGAAACAGTAAAATGTCCGGAATCTACATTTGTGCTCAAAATTGCAGGATAATTTTCTGAAAGACAGCTACATGTGAAACAGTGAAAAGTCCGGCATCTAGACTTACGCACGAAATTCCAGGTTAATTTATAAATTGGCACATAATTCGAAATAATTATGAGGAAATTCAATAACCTCATAATTTGCATGTGTTAATATCATAATATTTTAATTTACAAGGAACAGTCAATAGAACTATATTTAAAGTCATTTGTGCACGTGGTATTATGTTATAGAGTATGATCACCTCTTATGCAAGAGGTCTTGAAAACTGATTATCATTACTCAACAAGAGAAGTTCTAAATCCCTGAAATTTTCTGGTAGAGGATTATCGAGTTTCAATGCGTTTCAATGGAGCATCCAATACATGTTCAACGGGACTGAGGTCAGAGGATCTGGGTGTCCATACCTTTTGGCTAACATTTTCAGTATTTTTCAATCGCATCGAGTTCGTTTGGTCGATCATTTTTCGAAAACCATCGACCAAACGATCTCGATGTGATTGGGCATAAACATATATGAGGATAAAATCTAGACCATATGAATGGCTTGACGTATGAGTTCAGACTTATTCTACCTACTTCAGGGTAGTAACAGAGCGACTCTGAAGTGTAGCGCAGGTCTGTGCGCAAATTCGTCATGTTTCCTAACACAGCGTCACGCCAAAGCCATCAGAGCAGACTATTTCTCTAATGTTAGAGAGACGGTATCCTGGTTCTATCCAGATTAGAATATATCGCCAATCAGTACTTAAGCTGAACCACAATTCATCTGTGAAAAGAACATTCGCTCACTGCCCTAGACTCCAAGTGTGATGTTGGCGACTCAACGTTGAACCAGTCAGCCGAGCAGCGGAAGTTAGAAGGATACAAATAACTAGCCTAATTGTATACAGATATTGATCACGAAGTACTTCTACAGACAGTATGCCTTTAAACCCACGTTATTGTTACTACCCGACCGTCACGTCACCACCACCAGAGCAGAGTCTTTCTCTGATGTTAGAGAGACCTGGTGGTTCTTGAATCTCACCAGATTAGAATATGTCGCCAAACAATTCTGAAGCTGAACCGCAATTCATCTGTGAAAATTACATTCGCCAACAGCTCTGGACTCCAAGTGTGATGTTGGCAACTCAAAGTTAAACGAGTTTGCCAGGCGGACGAAGTCATAGGGACACAAATAACCGGCAGCCTTGCATACAGATATTGCTCATAAAGTCTTCTACAAACAGTATGCCTTGAAATCCTTGTTTCCTTAGCTGCTATTACAACCACTAAAGATGTGACGCAGTGGATACCTCTCTATTCCGTCTGATAGCCGACGCATATTGCGATCGTCTGCAGCAGTTGCGGTTATGGTACGGCCTCTTTCAGGTCGAGAAACAATATCTCCTGTCTGCTGAATCTGTCTCCAGAGTCTGGACAGAACATTTTGCTGAACATTCAATGCTCCGTAAACTTCCTTTTGCGACTGACCTGTTTCCATCGGATCAATTGCTCTCTATCACTGAAAATCATTTGTACAATGTCTTAATCAACTCGATATGCCACTCACTGAAATGAAACCAAGGGTTGCCTGGAACAGTTATAAAGTACTAGTAGACCCGCGTGCCATTTTAGCGCAATCCCAATTTGCATATTCCAGCTTACTTGCAGCCAAAGGAAATGTGGGATAATCTTCTGCGTAGCTAACTGACATGTTTCTCAATTTCAGTTTATTACCTTACAATAATCGGCAGCTATATACCTTCAAACACAAGTCATCGGTCTTTCCACGTTTATAAGTGAGTAACAGAGAACGTTTGGCAGTTAGTCGTATATGAGTCTGGAGAATTCGAGGACGCTATGGTGCAGTGGTAGCATGTCTGGCGCGTAACTAGAAGACCCTGGGTTCGATTCCGTTGGCGGCAGATGAGAATATTTTCCGTGACTCACTTATAAACGGGGAAAGGGCGATGACTTCTGTTTGATGTTCCTAATTCACGTCAGTTGGGTGTATTAGCTATAATCCTTTTCGTAGATAATCCTTCAATTCTGAGCACCAATGCACACTGAGGTAACTTTGAATTAGGAACATCCTCTGGTTTTTCATATTGGGTTATACTTAATGTACGTGCCACGTGACTACTATACATTTTGCACACTTACCTTATCCAGATAGTTGGGGGCCGGTACCAGCATTTCGGAAAGCGCTGCACTTTTTAGTTGCTCCCGTACTTCTTTATCAAAGGTGTATCAGAACTGGATTAACCATGCACAGACATCCAGCAGAAGGGCACACATTGGTCAGCCACGCGCGGTAAATCCGAGATGTGATCGTCCAGTGTAACTAAGTAACGCTGTTCAACAGTTACACAACCCACGCACCAGTACAATAGCGTTGCAGTTTGACCTATTTCCACATGCACTACACGCGGTACCTTGCTTTGACTGGGGTTCCATGCCGGAGACCAAAGGAGATACCAAAGATGAATCCCAGTCATCGCAAACAATGTCTCGAATGGACCAGAGAATGTCGGCAATTGACCTTCGACTGATGGAAGAAGGTCCTTTGGAGTGATGAGTCCCGTTTTCTGCTACACCATGCTGATGGCCGGGTTTCCATATGACGTAAACAACAAGAAGCCCTATTCCATGATTGCGCAGTTGAGGTTCAACATCCCGGTGGAGGCGGTGTTCTGGTCTGGGGAACATTTCCTGGCAATCCCTAGGCCTCTTGGTTAGCATTTTACAAACGATGAATTGTGGATACTACAGGAACCTATTAGCCGACCATCTCCATCCATATCTGTAGGAGGTTCACCCTGACCAATGTGCCATCTTTTAACACGAAAACTATGTCATAGGGCTCGTATAGCTACTGAGCCTATGGTAGAACACGATAACCGATTCGCCACGTTGTCTTGGCCCCCAAACTCCCCTGACTTTAATACAATTCAACATTTGTGGATATGTTAGGAGTTGTATAAGAACTGCTGCTCCTTTTACACGGAAGGAGCGTAAACTGACGAAGCTGCTGCAGTGGACATGGGTCAAGTTACGGATGAAGAATGTTAAACAGCTTGTCCAGCCTGTGACGTGCCTGTCTCACAGGACGCACACGATATAAAGGCAGATAGCAGCCAGAACGAACGTCAGCGTAGCTCAATTGGTAGAGTGACTTATTCCGGAATGAGAGGACCAGGGTTCGAGCCCGGTGTGGACAAAAATGACGGAGAAATTTACTTCGTTATAATGGTGCCCGAAATTCCCGGATGACCCGCCCGTTCAAGATCTCGCAATGGTGTGATGTTCTTTCCACACCGCGAGATAGGAAAAATGAGAGAATCCCTTCTCCAGCGCTTCAAAAAATAAAATGTGTGTGACGTTGCATTCCACACACCAGATTGACTAGGAGTTCTCAGGTGCACGTTCTACAGAGGATGGCTGCTTGCAACGATTCATGGTCACGGCTGACCCGTGGTCCATGCCCCCGGCCCTCTTTCGGAGGGGGGGGGGATGTTATACAGCTTGTCCAGTCTGTGACGTGCCTGTCTCACAGGACGCACACGATATAAAGGCAGATAGCAGCCAGAACGAACGTCAGCGTAGCTCAATTGGTAGAGTGACTTATTCCGGAATGAGGGAACCAGGGTTCGAGCCCGGCGTGGACAAAAATGACGGAGAAATTTACTTCGTTATAATGGTGCCCGAAATTCCCGGATGACCCGCCCGTTCAAGATCTCGCAATGGTGTGATGTTCTTTCCACACCGCGAGATAGGAAAAATGAGAGAATCCCTTCTCCAGCGCTTCAAAAAATAAAATGTGTGTGACGTTGCATTCCACACACCAGATTGACTAGGAGTTCTCAGGTGCACGTTCTACAGAGGATGGCTGCTTGCAACGATTCATGGTCACGGCTGGCCCGTGGTCCATGCCCCCGGCCCTCTTTCGGAGGGGGAGGGAGGTGTTATACAGCTTGTCCAGTCTGTGACCTGCCTGTCTCACAGGACGCACACGATATAAAGGCAGATAGCAGCCAGAACGAACGTCCGCGTAGCTCAATTGGTAGAGTGACTTATTCCGGAATGAGAGGACCAGGGTTCGAGCCCGGTGTGGACAAAAATGACGGAGAAATTTACTTCGTTATAATGGTGCCCGAAATTCCCGGATGACCCGCCCTTTCAAGACCTCGCAATGGTGTGATGTTCTTTCCACACCGCGAGATAGGAAAAATGAGAGAATCCCTTCTCCAGCGCTTCAAAAAATAAAATGTGTGTGACGTTGCATTCCACACACCAGATTGACTAGGAGTTCTCAGGTGCACGTTCTACAGCGGATGGCTGCTTGCAGCGATTCATGGTCACGGCTGACCCGTGGTCCATGCCCCCGGCCCTCTTTCGGAGGGGAGTTATACAGCTTGTCCAGTCTGTGACGTGCCTGTCTCACACGATATAAAGGCAGATACCAGCCAGAACGAACGTCCGCGTAGCTTCATTGGTAGAGTGACTTATTCCGGAATGAGGGGACCCGGGTTCGAGCCCCGGCGTAGACGAAAATGACGGAGAAATTTACTTCGTTATAAGTCTGTTCTTAGGCGTCTGCGAGCTCAGATTGCACAGAAATGTAAACCAACGCGTTATCAGGCAGGTGTTCTTAATGCAAAGCTAACTCAGTATGCATGCCGACAATGATGTGGATTTTTAAATAGCTTTAAACGCAAATAGGGTTAATATGAATAATGTAAAATTAATAAAAGAATGCGATCATTACTGATACATTAAGAAATATGTGGTTTATTACCTGGCAGGCGAAGAGCGTTTGGACAGCGTGAGAGAAAATAAAAGGTAAAAGTATTCCACTTATTTCTACGAATTTATTTCTTTGAAAGAAGCCTTTGAAAAAACAGGAACTTCATTAGAATAGAAGGATTCATTACCATTTGGTAAAACAGTGGTACCATTGTTAAAAGGAGCAGTGTTTCACTCAACGATTCTGAACAGACATTGCGAAAAATGGCTCAAAATATATTTGGCCATTACAAAGAGTTGCTTGAACTTGTACAAATAATTTCTAGAGCAAAAAATTCGAGCTGCTTCAGGTAAAATTATTGAATCAACTGCAAATGTTAGATAGTGGAAGGTTTTTAAAACTTTTGCGAGTTCAGGCACAAATTACAGGTGAATTACGAGCCGGAAATATGTATATTCTAATGAATTATGCTAGTACACCATTTTTTAACACATGCTTAATCTGCAAGCAGTGTGGAAATAGAAAGATGTGGTATAAACTAAAATTGTGGCAGGGCGCATTATATTTTTTGCAGCAGTTGTGTTGTCATTGACAAAAAACTAAAAACCGGTGGCGCAGATAACTTGATAAGAAGTGAGAGGAAATTTTCCAGTGCTATCAATGAATGGAATGATTTTTATTTATTGGGTGTTTACTGTTTAACGACCACTGTAAGCAACTTGTGACGAAGTAAATTTCCCCATCATTTTTATGCCAAGGGCGGATCTCGAACCCACAGCTCTCGGCTCCGGAGCTATGAGTGCTATCCACTATACTACCCTAGCATGTGCTCTCACTGCTGTCTGCCTCTGTCTCATGTGCGTCCTGAGGAGTAGGCACGTCACAAACTCAGTGGGCTATAAGCCGTCACCCGTCCTTAATTTACGGCCACTGATTCTAGGGAAGGGAGAGTCAGTGCCGTGAAACAAACACAAATCCATGTCTCACCGAGATTCGAACCCTAACCCATCACTAAGACCACCGTGGAAAAATTCTAAAAAAGCAATATTGAACTAAATGGCGAAATAAGTTGTTATGTGGAACTGCTTTCATTGTACAAAAGTCTAGAAATTATTTAGTCTTTAAAAGGTACACCAAAAAGTATTTGTTTAATGGTGAATCTAACAACTTCAGGACTACATTCATCACACGTTCTATCTTAACGGCATCTGCAGTTGTTAAACGTAATCGAATCCGTTGTGTAATTTCCTGTTAAAGAAAGCCTGTGGTGTAATTCTGAGATAATTTGTGTATTGTACTAAAATTCCATATGGTTGATTCAAGAACACAATTATTACCTCGCCTTTTACAGGGTATCTGCGAACCACTACTGCGTCTTATTCGCCATAGTTGGATGAATTTAAATGGCCAAAATCTGCATAATTAATTCACCACCAAAAATTTGTCTAATGGTTTCAACGACGGACGAGGTTGGGTTCCTAAATTAGGATCTCCAAGCTCAGGGTCGACAAGTTCATCGCGTTGTGTTTCATATAGGACAGCATGGGGTTACCATGCTCTTCCATATGCCGCAAAGAGGTTTAATTAAAGGAACTACCAGAGGAACATAGATACTATTATCACTGTTTTGATACTTTACAATGAACATAGGAACAATAAAAGCATAAGAAATGAACGTATAATTATACTCAAGAATTATTCGCTGATTGACTGAAATGACACAGGTAAATACTAAACTAAAACAGTTTATTATTTTAAAAACTTTGTCTTAATGCTAGGTACATGAGTACTGGCGGATATGTGTTTAGTTAAATTAGACATTCTATGCCTCCTAAACGAAAATTTTGTAACCCAGATACTTTAAACACATATTAAGAAACACGTCAGTAATTTTATCCGCCAATGCAAGGAATTGTGCAATGGTTAAAACAAACTTCGGTGCTGTGGAGAAACGTATGTTGTATTTCTTGAGACAACTGGGAATAGACCCTGCATGTTATGATGCATGATTCAGAAGTGTATAATTCGGAAAGCATCTTGCCCTCTCTTCTTTAAGTCGTCCGTGCACAGCCGGCCGGACGGCGGTTGCTTACTAAAGTGCTTTGGGCTTAGAAACCTCTCAAACAACTCTTCTCCTAGTGCAACTCTTGAACTTTTTTATCTTAACTCTACGACATCCTATCTCCGTCTCTTCGTGAGACTTCCTTCTTTTTCTCTCAACTCTCAAGTTTTTAACTTCTCTGCTGTTTTTAACTTCTCACTCCTAAGTTCTCAATCTCTCCTAAACCTTTCTCCAGCGTCAGAAGGTGTAACCGTTCAGCCCTCCAGAGCGGCGTCAGGTTACATCATTGGTCACTGCAGGTCAACCCAGGCTGGCGATTTGCGTTTCTCTTGGGCTTTCTTCAAACGATTCACGGATGCTTCGTCTTCTGAGGACTCGACCCGCACTGAAAATTGGGCTCGTTCAGCTGTCATTTCTCTCCTTCCACCCTTTCGGCAATGAACCCGCCTAACTTCTTGAACGTGAATTTTTCACGTACGGAATTCCCGGCTACGTGCTTTTTCTCGAGGTCTCGCCGTTACAGGAAAACGAAGTGACGCTTAAAGCAGTGTGAATTTTCAAAAAGCTTACGCTCCTTAAATATTTATGACATACTTCCCTTGGAAAATACTCGAGAAAGTGAGTGAAGTGATTGTGCCCGGGTTTCGCGTGCGTGAGAATTCGGAATAATGAATTCCTTCTTTTTTCACATCTGTGTGCCTACGCTCGTTTGCAAAGGAGTGCAACAAAAAATGAAAGAAGTTTTATGGCCTTAACTTACCTGAAGATCATTCTGATTAGCGGGGCAAAAAAAAAAAAATAACGAATTTGTCCTTGCTTGGCTTCAACTGAACTTCATTATTAATAAAACTATTTTTTTTTCTATATTATATAACATCATTAAGGCCGAATTTGTATATCGCTTAGTTGTTAACGTTTAAATTAAAATTGAATGTTACTGGAATGCGGAGAATTTCACTGTAACACAACCAATATTCAATCAACGAATTTTAAAGACCTATTCAATTATATTATGCGACAACAATTTCTTAGAGACCAAATATAGAATCTGAGACGAATAAGTTTTTTTTCATCGGCATATAACGCAATTGGGGAGCAAATGACAAATTGCTGCTATTGTTTCCTATGATTCTCATGTCAAATGAATTGCTGGTAAGATAATGCTTGTGCAATTAGGAACTGTGAAAATGCAATAAATGAAATACATCATTTAGTATACTGAATTCTGAATTCAGTATACTAAAAGATGCATTTATTTATTGCATTTAATTAAATACATCTTTTAGTTCACAAGAAAATAAAAGATGTGTTTAATTATCTTTTAGTTTCTTATGAATTAAAATATGTATTTAATTAAATGCAATGAAGACGGAACTGAATTCAGTTCCGTCTTCATGAGCAAATAATAACATTTAAAAGGGTATGATTTTAATTTAAAATGAGCTGAAAGAAGAACAAAATGTTTTACGCAGCGTAAACATGGTGATAACAAAATTCTTTAGTTATATTAGTAATTTCAGTTTAAATTTAATTTGCTTAAACTTTTGTTCTTGTCAATCAGTAACACTTTACACCTGGTTTCCATAATGTTGTTTTATTTCATGTTTTCAATAATTTTCAGAATGCACTTCTATGGTATTTATATATCTCAATGAACAATTTTTCTTTTGTAAGTTGTATTCAAAGAATTTTTCTGTTTCAACATCTTGCCTTGAAAATAGTTGTGAAGATTTCCCATTATTCATTGTTCTGTGATGGCATATTGCAGTCTGTCCGAAGAAAAAGACGTAAAAACAAGAAGAAAAATAAAGAAAGAAAAAATAAAAGGTAGAGAAAGAAAACAAGTAGTTGCAATCAAGTGGCAATTCCTCTGAGGCACAAACAATCGAGAGTTAAGCGAAGGTCTTGTTCCTTCCGTTTTCACCATCAATCACAGGGACGTGTCAAAATTCTCGTTCTTAATGTCCACGTCCGGTGATGGCCTTTAATGACGTACGACCTGTCTTTTCGTTGAGGACACCAGCAACGTCACACACATATCGAACTCTCCTTTAGACCTTCCCTTATTTGTCACCTACTGCCTAGCACAGTAGCATTCTTCCATCTTGTCATGCTATGTAATTATTTCATTTACCCTAAGTAATACACAAGGCTATTTATCAAATATCACTGCAGCAGATCGAAGGATCTTTTTCTTGTGTTAATCTCTGCAACACAGTAAGAAAAACGTTTGAGTGATATCAAGAATAAAAGATCATCCTTTCTTTAATTTTTTGGGGGTAAAGGTAAATCAAAGAAAAATCTATGAAGCACGAAGACATTTCTTAACTGTTTTCACACCCTGGAGAGATAGTTTTACAGATCCTTAACGTAAAGCACGTCGGAAAACCGTTTCTGTTTGAAATTCTTGATAACATTTACAAATTGTCTAAATGGGAGGGAAAAGTGCTGCCGAGCTTTAATGAATAACTGATTTCGAAAGAGTAACAAACACACACCAATTAACGACGAATTTCGAAAGAGTGACAAACACGCACCAATGTACGACTGATTTCGAAAGAGTGACAAACACGCACCAATGAACGACTGATTTCAAAAGAGGTTTAAACACTCACCAATGAACGACTGATTTCGAAAGAGTGAAAAACACGCACCAATGTACGACTGATTTCGAAAGAGAGACAAGCACGCTCCTATAAACGACTGATTTCGAAAGAGTGACAAACACGCATCAATGACGATTGATTTCGAAAAAGTGACAAACACCCACCAAAGTACGACTGATTTCGAAAGAGTGAAAAACACGCACCAATGTACGACTGATTTCGAAAGAGAGACAAGCACGCTCCTATAAACGACTGATTTCGAAAGAGTGACAAACACGCATCAATGACGATTGATTTCGAAAAAGTGACAAACACCCACCAAAGTACGACTGATTTCGAAAGAGTGAAAAACACGCACCAATGAACAACTGATTTCGAAAGAGTGATAAACACGCACCAATAAACGACTGATTTCGAAAGAGTGACAAACACGCATCAATGACGATTGATTTCGAAAAAGTGACAAACACCCACCAATGTACGACTGACTTCGAAAGACAGACAAACACGCACCAATGAACAACTGATTTCGATAGAGTGATAAACACGCACCAATGAACGACTGATTTCGAAAGAGTGACAGACACAAACCAATGTACGACTGATTTTGGAAGAGTGAAAAACACGAGGACTCTCGTTAAACATTGATGACAAACACGTACCAACGTGTAATAGTCCTTCATAATGTGTGTCGTTATAAATTTGAGACATTCTTAAATAGTACCTTGGTTAGTCATGCCAATTTCAGGAATTCAAGCCGTTGGAAGCTTTAAACATAATGCCATGCTTAACATTTTACTCAGCGATCTAGGAAAGATTTTAGCAATAATTGGAATCCAAATATGTTTACTAGAAAAATTCTTTGTGTCGTACGTACCTGTACACATGTCAAAACGGAAAGTTGCAGCGATAAGCCTTGCCGGCATATTCCATTTGGTAGAATATCCAACTAAACAGAAGGAAGACGTAGGTTCAAATTTCACCACCGGCAAAAAGGCTTGTTTTTCTGTCTTCCGACCCGATACTAAATTATTACCGTGATAGCATGTGTGCTTGGGAATGGTGTTTAATCGAAGTGATTTTTCTTTGTGCAGGAGACAGACAAGGTTGTATAATGTCGCCATGGTTTTTAAATATAATTATGAATGTGTGCATGCGCTACGCCAAAATAAACAATATCGACTTATGTGTAGGTATTATCCGTGTGTATATAATCTTGTATGCTGATGACACAGTCCTGTTGGCAGAGAACAAAAGTGAATCACAATTCCCAAGTTTGTATGAAATTTAAACTGAGTTTGAAAACAAGAGAACTAAAGTTATGGTTTTTCTGTAAGGAACTGCCAGTACTGAATGCAAAATCAGTATAAACGACACAGAGATAGACCGGATGAATGAATTTGTATATTTATGAATCATTTTGGTAGCGAAAACAAATTAGATGGTGAAATTAGAAGGCTAGTGTATTTGTTTTTGAAAGTAATATTTGCTTTAGGATGATTTCACAGGAATGATAGGCTCCCACCCAAAACAAATATCCCGAGTTGCTGTGTAGGAAAGTGTAATTGTTCCTACTTTGACGCACGGCAATGAAACCTAGGTACTTCAAAAGAGACAGAGCATTCGTTTGTGTTCTAGAGGGATGCGTTATAAATGGAAGGTTTGTAACAAAACACACTCTGATCATGTGGGGAAGGAAGATGTGTTGCAGATGTATGCTGCGAAGCAAAATGTTTTTAGCAAAGTGGATACAACTATTCTAGGTGGATTATTTATGTTAAAAGAATGAGTAGTGAGATACTTACTAGGATAATTTATTCATCCCAAGTGGCAGGAAAGAAAGGTAGAGGGAGGCCAAGGAAATCATGGGAGAACCAGATTTAGGAGTGTCTGCATGAGAAAAAGAAAACGAGTTTCAAACAGAAGAGCTCTTGTGTGAGACGTGTGATGGATATGAGTGAAGCCCCAGTTGAGTGCAGAGATATCAGTGAAGCAGTGAGTGCAGAGATATCAGTGATAGATATCAGTGAAGCCCCAGTTGAGTGCAGAGATATCAGTGAAGCAGTGAGTGCAGAGATATCAGTGATGGATATCAGTGAAGCCCCAGTTGAGTGCATAAATCGAGATGTTCGTTTCATGCATCAATGGTAAGCGAAATATAGTTCCATCTGCTTTAAACTTTTATCTGGAAGATGGGCTTTCTTTGTAGAGCTAACCTCTTGTGGAGTTCACCTCTGTTTTGTTGGAGACATTTCCATAAACGCACTTGTGAAAGCACATATTTGTCCGCGACGGTCATCGAATCGGTATCCCCTCACTCCGGAGTAAGTCGCTCTCCCAACTGAGCTGCGCGGATAGAATGTCTCTCTGCAGATTTGTCGTCTTGACACATGTTTTCACCTCTGTGCTACGTCACACACCTTTATCGCTATTTCGGAGTTTAAGGACCATCGAATCTTACATTGGGTGTTTTTAATATGCTGACGGACTGCAGTCAGCGATTTCTCATCGGGTTAGCACTAAAATGGAAAATTTTGACGACCGAGGGTAGACAGGTCAGAGACGCAGAATTTCCAGATTAAAAGCACGAGTAACATAGTCGGAAGTACCAGACTATGATGTCACTACGAGAATTTCCAGGGAGATTGAACAAATACGGTCGGGAGGAAGTGATGACCTCACATGTAACCGCGGGAGGTGATCCAATACCCCGAGGACGACTGCTTAACATGCCCATCCTACTCACGGAAGGTGCCCACACAGCACAGAATATTTCCTGTATGTTACAAGTACGTAGCAATGAAACATTACGACTTTTCAGATATATGTAACAGTAATGTTTCAGAAACCCTACGTTTACGACAAAATGTCCTCAAACGTTACGTAACTTTAAAACACAACCAATACGTTATAGTGAAAGGTCATTGTAACTTCAACATACCAACTTTATGTTACTGTTACGTATTTGAAAGATATTTGTAACTTCGTTACATTACTGTTGCGTATTTGAAAGATATTTGTGATATCATCATATTACTCTTACGTATTTACTACGTTGAACATCATAGTTTTAATAAAGTTTGTAAAATCACAATTGAAAAAAAACACTCGACAGCTGTTCGAAAAACAACAACAGTCGTATCACGAGTTGTTTACATTTTCACAGGTTGAACGCAGTCCGTTGTGCATTGGGAACAGTGACGGCATTTATATATTAATAACAAAAAAAATAAAAATCGGTCCCAAATGAGGGTGTCGAGTTTCTATTATAAATGTGGAATAGACTATATTTCAGCGAAAAAAAGAAAGAAAATCAAATTCATCATTTCTCTAAATACCTACCAATATGAAATATCTCAGCTGCAAGTAAAAAACAAACATACTAGTATAGTATAATAATACAACAACAACACAGCCATCTATTTAGATTTTATAAAATGCTTTTTAGAATTTAAAAATTATAGCAATCAAAAAAATTACTTTCAGATGATCTTGAATCACACACACACAAAAAGAGGATGCAATATTAAATCAACTAACTAGCTAACTCGAGTACTACAGTATCACCAAAGAATATCCCAGTAGCACATGGAAATATGACTACGAGAGTGCTTCGGTGAAATGGCATAAATGCGCATGCGCTTCCACACCGTTGCCAAACCAAAAATCTTAAATATTGCCGGAATGTAACATGAAGGTAGCAATTTTGTATAAAGGAAACTGTAAAACAGTAGTATCGGTGAATGCTATTTTTAACGTAACCGTAATGTATACAAAGAGTTATGTTCCAAAATAGATGTTGCTGAAACGTAATTGAAAGATATCTCTGAAAGTGTAACAAAAATGAGAGATTGCAACATTATTGGTACATACTTGAAACGTTTGGTGCTGTATGGGTGTTCGGTGGTTCAGAGAAACTCATCTTACTTGGGATCAGTCCCCCTAACGTCTTGTCGGAAAGCATTTGCCCGAAACACTAGGCCACTCGCTGTTTAACGACCAACGTAAGCATCTCTAAGGTCTGTTAAGTAGTCTCCCTCCTATAATTTGAGACCACTGGTTCCAAAGAATGAAGAGAGTCAGCGCCATAAGATATGCGCACTACCTATTCATGACGCGGGGCTTGTGCTCGCTCCATCTCGGATGAATGGTCAGACAAGAGCGTCTGAGACCGCTCGGCTCGTACGGTTAGCTGTTTGAATACTCACTGGAAGAGTACGAAAGAAAAGAGCGTCTGAGAATAATCGGCTCGTACGGTTTAGCTGTTTGAATGCTCACTGGAAGAGTACGAAAGAAAAGAGCGTCTGAGACCGCTCGGCTCGTACGGTTTAGCTGTTTAAATACTCACTGGAAGAGTACGAAAGAAAAGAGCGTCTGAGACCGCTCGGCTCGTTCGGTTTAGCTGTTTGAATACTCACTGGAAGAGTACGAAAGAAAAGCGCTCGTGTACACTAAGAAGAGTGATGCGTTCAGTAAACTATGAGTTGGTACAGTTGGGAAATGCGGATTGTGTATGACACCTGACAACCAAATGCGTTATATCTTAAACGAGTTATATTTTTTTTACTACGATTTCTGCCATCTTAGTATTTGTGATGTCCTGTAAATTTATGAAGGCCTCTCTCTCCCTGTCTCTCTGTTATCTTTTTTTTTTTTTTTTTTTTTTTTGTGAAAAATAATTCAATTTACATAGATGACATTTTGGAAATATAGACTTGAAGTTGCTGTTCTTCTGAGGAAATTCCATATTACCTCTTCTATTTCAGCTTACAGAAATGAATACTTTCGCAGCGCAGCTGCAGCCTGAAACAAACCTGTTGAAGAATGTAAAAAATTAACTATAGCGAAAACTTACGGGACAGAAAAGACTTACCATGCAATGCGCATATGCTGCAATTCTCATCATTCCGTATGGGATAATAATGCTCTTAGAATTTCTCAGCGTTTGTTATTTAATGGCACTCGGTACCCTTAAAACTTATTTTGTTTAAGAATTTAACTTCTGTTTTTCATACATATTTATAAGTAGGGTGATATTATGAACTGATTTTGACAAAAGAAAAAAAGCATATTGTGTTTACTGTTTCTTAAAAAAAATGAAGTTATTTAAAAAACCTTTCTTCTTTATTTTTAATCATTTTGCAATGAATTCTTTTAGATTTTTTGCGAGTATATGTTCTATAACTTTAGGGATTTGATTTTAAATAAACAAAATAGTTCAGCAGGAAAACAAAATAAAAACCACATCTATATATGCATAAAATCAAGAAAAACATAAGTATATTTCACATTTTAATTTTCAATCTTTTTTGTATTTTATTGCAAATTCCATTCTTAAATCTATTTACTGGGTGCTAGGGAAACTACCAAAAATGTTTCACGTGGTTTGATAAATCTATGTTCAAGTTTTAGTACTTATAATGGACTGACTTCTCGGGAAAATGCGAACAGAGATAAATGAATTTAAAGATTTCATGCTTGCAAAAATGTTGTGTAATCACAATCAGTTTCCTTTATGAATTTTTCGTGCATTCATAATACACATACCTTCAAGTGTGCAGCTACTACAGTGAGTCTTGATCGCATTACCCACCTCAATCTGTTTTTAGTCTATTAATTACCGCATCACATCAGCTTGTGGTGACGAGCAAAATCTGAAGAATTGAAAATAATGTCTAAAATAATCGTGAAAAAAGTGTTGTCAAAAATATTCTGCTCATGCTTTTTTTACACCATAAAAACATTCCGAAGGAGCACACTAATGCATAAAATAATTATAGTGTGTGCATATAGATTTGCCTATTTCGCGATTTTTGGCTCTTTATCCAAAACCAGCTGTCACCTAAATCACAGATTTAGGAATGGTGGGGCGAAATCAAAAGCTACATTTAAATTAATTAATTAATTAATGAGGAAAGGTTGAAGAGATTTTCAGATGTCTAGGTAAGAGAGAATAAAAAAACCCCACAAAAACCTGAAATTGTGTTATGCAAAACTGAAGGTTCATGTACGAGGCAAAGTCAGGGGCTTGCGAGCAGGAGGAAAAAGTAAATATAGTAGTGATGCATATTTCTTTTGAAATGTCATATTTATTCTGTGAGATTCAATGGTCAACACCATCCCTGAAATTTGCCTGTGTCATTTCAATAACTGTTTTTTTCTTATATAATACACGAATCACATATTTTTGAATAATAATGACCTACCTTATTATGTTTTTTGAAATTGATAAATTGAAATCGATGATAAAGCTTGAGGTAAAGGTGCCCGTGTGATGGTAGAATTCCCTATGACGTCATTCTCAATCCTCACACATACTTTTGCCACCGAGTTCACTCCGATGCATTGATGCGCACGCGGAGGTGAGGACGCCCAACTTTAGTAGCGCCGACCAGTATTGCCTTTTCATCTTCCTCACCTATGACGTGATTTGTTTGCAAATGTAACCATATACATCCCCCAACCGTCGGCATATATCCACCAACTTTCATGGAGATAAATATTTCCTGGTTTGTCATTTTCTCTGTCTAGCAGTGCATTATATTGAAGCGGTCAAAATCTTTAAAGTTTCGCTCAGTATGATACCAGTCAAAGACATTCTTGATAACTGTGATAAAGAAAAAAACAATAATTCACCCTAGTTGGTTGCGCCGTGCTGCAGGAGCTCGAGAGAAAATTTCTGAAGGAAACATTTCTAATATTCATGAGTGATTGGAATACTTAACCTGAAAACTAGGCAACACTGATTCAAATTATAGCTGGTGAAGAAAACTTCAAGTACGTTAAAAGGAGACAATAGTTCGGAGAGTAGTGGACATGAAAAGGCAGCTTTCTATTACAGTTTCTTTCCAAATATTGATTTTGCTTTGTGCGCTAACGTTTCTTTCTTTTATGAGATTTCGATGGAACAGCTCTTTGATGAAACCACTTATATTTCCTTTTGCGATTTATTCTAGAAAAATTCTAAGAAGAAAAACGCAAATCGAAACAGCAACCCGAACAGAGTAAAATCGTTGATTGAATTTTACTCTCTCCGAATCCTCTCAATGCAAAGACAATAAACATCTAGTTATAATGCGTATCAAGCTTCACACTTTTATTTCGTAGTTCTGCAGTGTTATGACCGAAGTTTTTGACACAGGTAGAAAACCTTAGTAGTAGAATTCTTTTGTGCTTCCCAGTTACCTGAAGTAATTTATACACAAGCAAAATAACAAAAAAAAATAATCACAGATCTAGATTTGTACATCTCAGTGAAATAATCAAATCTGCTGCATTGTGAAGGCGAAAAAATACGCAGTCATGATTTAAACACGAAAGGCTCTTCTTTTTGACTAGCTCATAGCCAGTGCCATGCACGGGTGAAACAACTGTGACTGAAATTTTTATAATAACACTGATTCCCTTTTATGAAATTACTCTGCAACGCAAATAAAATAAAATAAAGCACGACATAACACCTACGTAACAGAAAGAACATCGCAGACACTTGTTCGAGTACGTGCATGATGCCACAGATAAAGTCTGTTGTCATACTAACTTTATTTTATTTTCAGGTATTTCTCCTTGATCTTACGTATGGTGCGATAGCGGTGAGCTTATTTCCGATTTCGGCCACCGGATAAAAGCAGATGGCGCTGCAAGTACTGAATGACGTCAGAGCGTTAGGGGTAGACGTAGCCTATTATATAGGTTTCATATAAATATTTCATATAAATCTGGATAAAAAAATGAAAAATGAGGCAAACAACTATCTTCCGATAGCAAACTTGTCAATTTTGGCAAAAAGTTTAGAAAGATTGATGTACAACAGACTAATATAATTTACTCACAAATTTAATATTATCCACAAAAATCAACATGGATTTCAACCTGGTAAATCGACAGAAACAGCTTTATTATACCTACAGCAAACAGTCAAAAACAATTTTGAATTAAACCAATTTTGAATTAAATTCCTAGACCTATCTAAAGCATTCGATACCCTTAACCATAGCATACTACTACACAAATTTCACACTATCGGAATTAGGAATAATGCACACTCGCTACTTATAAGTTATCTGTCAGGTAGACAACAATACACACAAATTGACCGATATCAATCCTCTCTTCAGCTTATGCCATCCGGTGCACCACAGGGTTCCATCCTAGGGCCACTATTATTCAATTTATACATTAATGATATATTTAACTCAATTACAAACATTGATCTTCTTTTATATGCCGATGATGTAACTGTTTTTGCCTCAAGTAACGCAACTAATAAGAACAATATGAACGGCAATACCCAACTTAATAATATCTCTAACTGGCTAATCTCCAACGAACTAATAATACATAATATTATCAAAACTAAATCCCTCATATCTTCTAAACAAACGTCTCCTCAACCACTCTTTTCCACTCTATTCATAAACGGTACAATTACTGAAGAAGTTAGATCCCTATCATATCTAGGGATTACTTTGCTTAATGATCTCAGATGGAACAAACACATAGATAGTCTACTACCAAAACTCTCTAATAACATTGGTGTGATCAGCTCGGTACTCACTAACCTTTTCTTTAAATCACTCATCCAATTATATTATACTATGTTGCAGACACATGTCAACTACGGAATCTTATCATGGGGACAAACGACTAAATACAATCTTACTAAACTTCAGGTCCTTCAAAACAAATTTATTAGATTAATTGATCGTAAACCCAACGCATATACTCAACTCTCATTATAGAATACCGAAAGAGTTTTCCCTAACAAATATAACATTCTTACAATTAACCAGTTATACTACTGAAAAATTATGTTTAGGCGCATTAAAAACAACCTACATGCCAATATCATACAGATTGTAACTAAGACGCACTTACACGACACACGCACAAAATCACACATCCGACCAATTCATCCAAAGACGGAAACCATGAAACAAACCCTAAACTACATGACACTTCTTACTGGAACTCACTGCCGACGGAATTAACATCATTAAATAATATTAACCTTTTCAAAAAAAAAAAAAAAAACTAAAAAACTACATCATGAACTGCAGCCACAAGGTCAACGATTGCAGTGGAGAGGAATTATTATGTATATACATTACCACTTATATTTTGTCATTGATATATATTGCAATAATGTTTTCTTTTTTCCTGTTGCCGCTGTATTTACAGTAACTTAATTATGTTAAGATTATCAACTTTTTTTTTTACCCACCTTGTAATTTTTGTTCAGGGAGCATGGGACTTTGTCAGGCCTTTTTGGCCTTTTTTCCATGCTCCCTTGATATGCTTGTTTCCATATAGTTGTAATTCAACCTCTCCTGCACAGCAAAAAATAAACGAACTGAATTGCATTTCGGAGTTTAACGAGCACCATAAGCAACTCTAAGCAGGAAAAGTAGTCGCCGGTTTCTAATTTTTGGACATTAATTCTAGGAAATGGACAAAGAAGCGCTCTCACACAAACACACCATGCATGCCTCAACAGGGATTCGAACAATGGTCCAAACTGGATGAATTGTCAGAAACCAGCGCTTTAAAATACTCGGCCGCTGAGGCTGTCCTCAAGAACTTGCGGTTCGATAATTATGATTCCTGACTGAAAGCAGTACGAAAGCTTGTTGAATCTCTAATGTGCGGCTGTTACGTGATTGTAAAGACAAGATGTTTTCTTATTATGATAGGAATCAGGTGCTATCTGATCCCTTAGTTAAATTGTTCATCCGGTGAACATGGGCACTAAGATAGAGAATACAAACTGAACACCAGAGCATAGTCTTGATTTCGGTTTCTCAGATAGAAGTACACTTAGTGGCCAAATTATTATCACTACGTATTAGTACGTTGTTGGGCCACCTTTTGCCTTCACTACTGTTTGAATTCGTCTTGGTATCGACTAGTAAATGTTGGTGACATGGGGTATATTAGCTCAAATAAGGTGAATTGCACATTTCGGCTCTTGAAGATTTGATGGCAGCGGAACCAGCAGTCTGATACCATTTTAGACTCCACTGGAGTGAAATCCAACTGTCTGATGCCCCTTTACTCTACTGGAGTGAGATCCGTTAAACGAGGAGGGATAATGCAGTGGTGAAAAGTCTCCATGATGCTCTTCAAACCATTCGCGTACAATGTGAGCATTATGTCATGGAGCATCGCCCTGCTGAAATTTTCCATCTCCGTTGGAATGAACCATCAAAACAACTGGGTGGACTTGGTCGGCAACGATACAGAAATACATTTGGGGGCCAAATACTTCCATGAAAAATTGACCCAGACCATAACGTTGCTTCGCCAGCTTGAAAAGTAGTGACGATGAAAGGTAGATGAAATACGGATGAGTAGTGACGATGAAAGGTAGATGAAATACGGATGAGTAGTGACAATGATAGTGACGATCATGCTTTCGTGCTAAAGTCTCATATTCTCACCTTTCCTTCTGCATGGTGAATGTAGTTGAAAACGTGATTCGTCGAACAATATTACTCTTTATCTCTCATTTAATGTCCAATTCTTGTTTTGTTTTTTTATTAATTTGTTTAACTGTTACAATAGAATCATTGAGTATATTAGTTTACAGAGTAACTTAAACATTGTAACAGCATGGGAAGCCTAAGAAAAGGCCTCTTTCAAGAGTCCTAACATACTCAGGCTTCCCAATAGTCATTTGATAACAGTCAAGTCAATTATATATTTATACAATGTTAAATTCTCTGCATGCTCATATAACATTTTAAACTGAGAATCAATTTTCTTATTGTTGAAGTATATATGATTTTAGTTTTTTCTTAAATAAATTGAAATTGTTAATATTGTTTAATTCGTTTGGAAGTGCATTCCAATACTTTGGACCATTATATGTAATATTTTGCTGTGCCATTTGTGTTCTTGGTGTTGATATTTGTAAAGATACTTTTGATCTTGTGTGATATAGATGTAATATTGGTGCTATTTTAATTATTTCAGTAAGATTGTAATTATCTGATTTTATACGTTTAAACATAATTTTTCCTAGGTTGAAATTATACAATTGTTTAATATTTAATACTTTATCTTTTTGTGGGTATACCTTAGATTACCTAGAATTATTTATTTATATAATATTATCCTTGTTATTATTAATTTTGAGAAGAATTAGTCTAATGTATTTGTTTTGTAGTATTTGAAGTTTTTTGAGGTTAGTATTCGTTGTCTGGCCCCAGGCCAAAAAGCAATAATTTAAATATGGATGAATCAAGGCATAATATAATATCATTAAGGTTTTAATAGTTAGGTTGTTTATTACATTACTAACCTATATTTTTAGATATTTTTGTTAGTATTGTATCTATGTGTCTAGTCCATTTTAAATCTTTGTAAAGTGTAATTCCTAAGTAAGTAAATTTATCTATTATTTGAATTATTGTTTTGTCAATTACCAATTTTTCAATTTTTTGTAGAGGAGATAATTGCCGAGTAAATATTACTGCTTTAGTCTTTTCTAAGTTTATTAGCATTTTATTTGCTGCCATCCAGTTAGAATATTTTTCGAGCAGTATATTTGCTTTTTTGATAATTTTATCAATATGATTGCCATGAATTAGAATAGTTGTATCATCTGCATATAAAATTATATTAGTTTCTTTATTTACATTGAAAATATCATTTATGTATATGTCAAATAGCAAAGGCCCAAGTATAGAACCCTGAGGAACTCCAGAGTTTTTTTTTTTTTTTTTGTAGAGATGAGTAATTCTCAATTTGTGTAAATTTGAGGTCTATCTGTTAAGTAGTTTTTAAGAAGTGTATATGAGGTGTCTCTTATCCCTATATGCATCGGCTTTTTTAAGAGTATGTCGTGATTTAATGAATCAAATGCCTTTGTTATGTCTAAAAAAATAGCTAATGTTAAGCTATGATTTGCAAGACTGTTGTATGTTATTTTGAATTATAAGTACTGCCATTTCTGTTGACTTATTTTGTTGAAATCCATATTGATACTGATTTAAAATTTTAAATTTGGTCAGATATGAGATTAATCTGGTATATATTATTTTTTCTAAAATCTTTGCAAAAGTAGATAAGTTTTCAATTGGTCTATAGTTATTTATTATGTTTTTAGATCCAGATTTGTGTTTAGGAAAAATTTTAGTAATTTTTAATTTCTCTGGGAAAATTCCTGTTTTAATTATGAGACTAAATATAAATAATAGGGGTTCAATAATAATTTCAGCTACATGTTTAATAACTTGTGGGTGAATTTCATCATAGCCTGGTCCAGTATTTGATTTTATATGGGTTAATTCAGTTAGTAGTTCAGTTTTCGTTATTTCCATAAGATATATTGAGTTAGTGTAAGTGGTATTTTGTAAATATGATTTAAAAGGAGTATTTTTTTCATTTATAATTTTTGGGATTGAAATAAAATGTTCATTAAATAATGTAGCAATTTCGTTTTTGTTTGCTTATTATTTTGATTAATTAAAAAGTCTGGGCATGCCATTTTGGAAGAGTTTCCCAGAAGAAAATTAAGGTGCTTACAGGTTTTTCTGGGCTAATTTTGGGAAAAAATATTTATGCAATAGTTTTTTTGTTAATCTTATTGCAGAATTTAAATGATTTCTATATGTTTTAAAATCTTATTGCGGAATTTAAATGATTTCTATAGGTTTTAAAATGTTCAAAGTCTACTTGTAGGTTAGTTTTTAGAAATTTAGCATACAGTTTTTTTTGTTTATACGATTTATTAAATTGTTTGTTATCCATGGTTTTCTAAATTTTTTATTTTTTGTATTAGACAATACAATCACTGGAAATGCCTTTTCATAGAGTTTCTTAAATACTGAAATAAACAAGTCATATGCAATAACTGGAGAGTCTATGGTATCCAACTGAACCCAATCTATCTGATAAGATTATTTTTAAAATATCCTAAGTTTGAAGTATTAATTTTCCTAATTTGGGAATTTTTGTTAGTTTTATTAATTTTAGGATGATGAAAAGTATGTTTATATATAATAAATATTGAAAGATGATCACTTAAATGATATTCAAGAACTCCAGAAGTTAATGTAGAAGTTTGTGAGTTTACTATACATAAATCCAATGTGGTTTGAGAGGTTGCAGTAAAACGCGTTGGGGATAGAATTGTATTTTTTAATCCAGCTGAGTGAAGAGTATGCATAAATTTATTTGCAATTGGATTAACCTGAGAAATGTCAATGTTTAGGTCTCCCAACATAAATATTTTTTCCTGCAAAGTTAACATAGTTAGCGAGATCACTCAGTATCTTTAAAAATTCAGTTATTTCAGCATTTGGTGGTCAATAGCATACATTGATGAAGTAAAATTGATTTTGGATTGTCAGTATTGCAATATTTTTATTGCTAATAGTAAATTCAGGTACTAAAGAGAAATATTCATTATCTTTGTGTATGTAAATTGCAACCAATCCCCTTTTAAAGAAGTTATGTTTAATGTAAAATTTTTATAATCATTAATTTGTAAATTATATTCCTCAGTTGGAAACCATGTTTCTGTTATACAGATAATATCTAATTTTACTCTAATCTGTTGTATTAAAGTTTCAAGTAATGTAATTTTGTTTATTAATGATCCTGCATTTATATGTATTAATTTTAGAGTTGAATGTGGTTCCTTTATTAGAATCTGATTAAATTTTTCTAAGGTATATGTTGGGGTTCAGTTAGTTGTTAGTGTATGGGTTAATCTGTTAAGAATGGAACAATCCTCTGTCATTAGTGTTAGTTAGCACTCCCTCCTCAAACCAATTTCTAAATCCCTCTGTAAAGCCAACCCTGATCACCAAACCCACATTTTTATTCCAATCAACTCAAGCCAGTGAGGTCAATTTAAGGCCATATTGAACCAAATTATTTTCAGTATAAATTCTTTTTTTAGTTCATCTTCTGTCCCCTTTATTTACAAACCAACATTCCAGATCCAAGCGTATTTAATTCTGCCCTGGTGAATAAGAGTTCTTGCCTGCCAGAAGAGCCGCTTATAGCATGGAATTAAATTTTCGTTTAAGAAAATTCTGGTAGCTGGCAAACTTGGATCCAAATCGGAGTTCAAGATGAGTGTTTTTCTCTTTGACATCCATAGGTTTCTTACTGATCTAGACTTGAACTGAACAATAATAGTAGAGTCTTGTATTTTACCATATCTCGACGGAAGTGCATGGGCCATGTCAATATCAGATTATTGTTGATCTTCTATTTTAAGTTGTTTTGCCAAAATATCTATATGTGAAATCAAGTCTGAATCATTGGCAATATTTGTAAGATCAAGCCCATTAATTTCAATATTTCTATTACGATGGTATTGATTAAGCTCGTTCAGTTCAACTTTCAGTGAATCAATCTCCTGTTTGGTAACTTAATTAGTTTTGGCAGCAATTTCTAAATTTTTTTGTAAGTCACTATTAGATTCTTCCAATAAGTTACATTTAAGAATGAGACCATCATATTTATTAATTAATGAGTCGACTGTAGATTTTATGTCTCTAAGTTCTGCCTTAAGTTCAGGAACAGTGTCTAGTTTTGAATTAATTTCCGTTAAGGCTAATTTCACAAAGTTCTCAAAATTATTATTCTCACCAGGGAGAGTTGCTCCAATTTGTTTTTAGTAGTACTTTCAGAGGCCTGGTTTCTCCTTCCTGTCATTGTACAAAGAAAGGGAAAAAATTATATTCACTTTATGATCAATATCTCTTAGACAGCAATATACCCATGTAGAAGGCCAGGCGTCGAGTGAATACAAAGTCTATAATATTCCTTACTGTCTATATTTAATAGTTAATCACCATAGGTATTTTAATCTCAGAATTGAGATCCAACATATCTAAAAACGTACAAATACCAAATAGTCAGCAAATAACACCAAACGTAATGATTTCAGTTACAGTTCATGAACCTGAACAACAGGTGGCAGCACAAAACAAGTAACTGAAGGTAGCATTAAGGAGGAATATATGATAGTGAATAGTAATTATTCAGCGGTAAATTCTAAAGAACCAACTTCCTCGAGACATATTTAGATTTCAAACACTCAAAAGTACTCACGTTCCAGAAGTATATGCCCTTTCCAGTACTATTATCAGACACAATTACTCGAGCTTTCAATAGCACAGACCACTCAAGGACCCAGGTCCATGAGCTAAACGGAGCACCCCATTTCAGGTTTAGAACAATTTCGATTACGCCGTGAAGCACAAGAAACCATCATTTGAAACCCTTTCGTATTACATTATCCTTTACGCTGTGATAGACAATTACGCCAAGAGTCCCACAAAAACACAACTCACTGACTACGAAACTTGACTTTACTGTCCAATTCTTGTATTTCTAAACGAACAGCAGACATTTCTTCTTGTTTGCTGCAGAATGTAGTAGCTTACAGAATACAGACAGATCGTCTGTTTCTGTAAAACGTATGTGATGTAATGTGCGGCTAATTGTACGTTGAGAGGCCATCGGACTTGATCCCTGATTCAGACTATCTGTAATCTGACAAAGTTTTCCCTGTTTGTCGGACTGAAAAATTCTGCCTACTTTCCGCTCAGCTCGAGCATTCAGTAACCGTTGGCGACCAGACGCTCTTGCAATTAGACCCGGATTTTTAAGTAGTGATCCACTCTCTGTAAACTTTAGTAACTGCTGCCCTGAAACATATCACAAATAACAGCCGTTTTGCAATGCACTGATACCCACAATCACTCCGAGTTCAACTTCCCTCATATCGCGTCTTTTACCTATTATTTCTTACGCAATGCACTTCATTACTCTCTGCATGTCCTCAGCGTTCCCTTTTTATACCAGTTCAGCCATCTTGCGTCAGTAGCATTAGCGGGATTCCTACTTTACATAAAATAATCTGGTGGCTATAATGATTTGGCCACCAGATTATTTTATCAGGAGAGGTTGAATTACACCACCAGATTATTTTATCAGGAGAGGTTGAATTACAAGTATATGGGAAGAAGCATATTAAGGGAGCATGGGAAGAAGTCCAAGGGAGCATAGTATGTGCTACTACCAGGACTTGCCTTTTCATTCACCTCTCATTGATACCATTAATGTTGCTTTGCGCCCATTGAATTTTCCACATAATTGCAAAACAACTAGTTTCCTAGTGTTGCGCAATCAGTTTACTACTCTCTAGAACAGATCTACAGGCCAGTTACCATTCTATCTCTCTTATCTTCTAAGAACTACTACTCAGTTCCCACTTCATTTGTAGGAAAAAGACAAATTCATGGCTTACTTGCAGTTTGGTGTCCCAGCAAGGCACTCAAGTCAGCAGCAGATCGTGAAAGTAACACAGCTGACACTGTCCGCACAGTAATAAATAGCTCTTTATCTACCTGTGTAGCCAGCTGCTCATGTGACTGATCATCTTACTGGAAATTCAGCAGCAATTTTGGGCAAAGTTGGAGTTTAGGAATATTAAACTTTTCGTATGTACCTATTCTACAGGCTATGGAGTTTTTGAAATTGTTATTGACATGTTTGGGTATTTAATACTCCTTTTTAGGTTACACAGTAAATTCATTATCTTCATGAGTATTTTTAACAAATGTTTTCAAGTCATAAATACAGCCCTAGTCCTCTTTATTTGTACATTTTCAGTTCCACATAAAAAGTTCTTTGGTCTCCTTTCTTCATTTTCTTAGTTTAACAAGACTACATATACAAAATCTAAAACAACGATAGTAACGTGCAATGATCTGTAAAAGGCAATATTTGGAGACTGAGATTGTGAGTGGGCTTATAGAAATTTTTCTCCTTCTTCCGGCCTTGTTTATTACTGAGTAAAACTTAGTATGTCATTAAACAACACATTTTAGAAGTGATCTGATTCCATTCCTTAACCTTATGGATCGGAATGTCATGCAGATCTCTCAAATTTGATCGGCAACGTCATCATAAACAGTTTGAAATTGTTTTCAATCCGTTTCAGGGTTTAAAGAGTACCAAGTGCGTCTGAAAGTGGATATAAGGCGACACCAGTACCTAATTTAGGGCCACTAGTCCCGGGAAAGGAATAGATCCAGCATCATTCAACATGCGACTTTTATCTCGTCAAGGACCCGATCCTGGATCCATCTTGATATGAACACTACGTTACAAACCACTTAACCAACTGGGCAGTTTTTGAAACTTGGTGACAACATAATTTGATTGGCAGTTTGACTTTTAACCGGCTTGTAATTCATGCATTGTTAAAAAAATAGTTGCACCCAGAATGACGTGTCGGATTGCAATGCTATTTGGGAGGAGGGTAAAGGTACCAACAACAATAAATGATTAAACATTGAGACTGATATGGGCAATGTTTGATTGAGCCGCCCCGGTGGCGCAGTGGTCTAAGGCGCTGGCCTCTGATCATTCGTCCGTAAGGGGTCCGGGTTCGAATCCCGGTGAGGCATGGATGTTGTGTTTGTCTTACGGCACTGGCTCTCTCCCTTCCCTGGAACCAGTGACCCTAAATTAGGGACGGGCGACTGCTTATAGCCCATTGAGTTGCTCACGGTGGGTTAGTCGTGTTTATCTGTGCTCCTCAAGTTTTCGTTGGTGTGTTATTTTTCTTCGTTGTCAGTGTTCTATTTCGTGTGTGTGTTGTGTGTGAAGGTTCCGTGTTTCTTTTTATATGCCTGCCGAGCTGGTAAGTGCTTATTTTGATTGGTTTACCTTATTTTTCTGCCTTGGCCAAGCTGGCTAAGGGCTAAGCTTTTCCTCGCCATTGCAAATGGCGGCTTCCGGGGAGAATGACGTCCTAACCCTTGCTACCGGAAATGATGATCTCCCGATAACAGCTTCTCTAAATACTACTCCCAATGACGAGTCAATCTCGATAAACCACTCCTCCTTGCAGCCTTCTGTTGCTGCCTTACCATCGGATATCGCCTCTTCTTCCAAGTCTCCCAGCGGCGATACGATGTCTTCTCTGAAAGCTAATGATGACGCCATGGATGTTTCGCACTCCATGCCGGAATCATCTCCTAAGCAACGTACAACTACCCTCTCATATGCTGACGTAACCGCATCTAAGTCGGGACCTTCCCAGTCTTCTTTTTCTCCTGGACAATATGAGATGACGCATAATGCTGAAGTCATTGAGGTTGTCCTTAAAGAAGATACCCCTTCTGGGCTGAAATTCCTTCAAACTATGGAGAATGGTGTTGTATTTCCGAGCCTGAGAAATACAAAACTTACTGCATATACTGCTGCTCTTCGAGAGATTGTTCCTGCATCAGCTATAACTCATGTGGGCAGGAAGCCTTACAAAGTAGTTGTTTACTTCTCTACTCCTGCCCATTCCCTACATGTACTGACCAAGGGCATCTCAATTGGTGATCGTCACATCCATGCCGAACCTGTTTCACAGAGTTCCGTTGTTGTAAGTTTCTCACCAGTTCCACCTGAAGTTTCAGATGATCTCTTGATTGCCGCTCTTCTTCCTTATGGCCGGATCATTGGAGGTGTAACTACCTACTCTTCGTTTCCAGAGGTGCCAGAAGATAGATACCTACTCGGGTTTCGCCGCAATGTTCGTGTGGTCTTCCCTTCAGAGGAGCACATGCTGCGTATTCCACCCACTTTACGTGTACGCTGTTGCACGCACATTAGAGAGATATTCATCACAGTAGGCTCCGTCTGTCCGAATTGTAAAGGCACGGGACATCCCCGCGCTCTATGCCCTCATAATGCGAACACTCTTTCCAAGTCAACAGCACGACCTTCTTCCTCTTTGTCACGCCACTTGGCATCCTCTTCTGGTGCTAAAGACCAGCAACAGCAGACTTCCTCAAAAAGTAATGATACAGTAGTTGGTCAACCGACGTCTACAAAAAGTAGTGAGACAGCCGTTGGTCAACCGACGTCTACCAGAAGTAGTGAGACAGCCGTTGGTCAACCGACGTCTACAAAAAGTAGTGAGACAGCCGTTGGTCAACCGACGTCTACCAGAAGTAGTGAGGCAGCCGTTGGTCAACCGACGTCTACCAGAAGTAGTGAGACAGCCGTTGGTCAACCGACGTCTATGGGTAAACCCTCGACCTCGGGTGATGCATTGGCGCCCACTTTATCTCTTCAGTCAAATGAGGCATCAATTGTTAATCCAAAGTCTCCTATAGAGATGGTTGATGACGATTCTCGTCATACTGCTACACCGACCGTTGAGGTTGTTTCTTCAGTTCCTTTTAAATTGCCGGAAGTTCCAATTCCGGTTACAGCACAAAGTCGTGGACGGGCGAAGCGACGTAGAACTTCACGCGCTCAGAATAAGAAGTTTAGAATTACAACTACCCTTAAGGCAGGACGTGATTGTTCTAGTAGTCAGATGCTCACGTCTGAAGGCTCTATGGAATCTGATACAGATGATGGAACAATTATTCCGATCTCCTGTGAAAACTTTTTACATATTCTAGAGGCATCCTCGCGTGTCTGGGGAGAAGGTGTATGCGTTCCTAATAAGTTCCCGTAGAGACAAGCTGTCTCGCAATTTTTTGGAAGGATACTCCCACTGTCTGTCTGACACCATGAATCAAATGTTGGCGATACATTCTCATTTACGTACCGTTCCGGGCAGAGATCTGGGTGGTCCCTACTGGGCAAAGAAGTTCCGTAGCCGCCTCGCCAAGTTACAGAACGCGGCCGACAACATCCTCCAACCATCATCAGACTATTCTGTTCAAGACAGTCTCACTGAATAGTAGGGGTATGTGTACCCCTTTGGCGAATGCTTTAGTGTATGAAGACGTCCACCACCTCAAAGCAGATCTCCTACTTTTGCAAGAGACAAATTGTCTATCCACTTCACCCTTCCATCGCTGGAGGAGATGGGACTATCAGTTTCATCACGCGTATAGGCTCTCTCTTCGTGGAGGTTTAGCGATTGGTGTACATAATAGATTTCGTCAAGCACTCTCCTCTGTTAAAGTTCATAACCTGTGCCGAGACTTATTGCAGCGACTCACTTTCGTCCTAGATGGACAACGATATTTAGTTTTCAACATATATATTCCATGTTCATCTACACATCTAACCTTGTTATTTTCGTCGCTCCGCACTGCACTTCAGTCAGCATTACCATCAGATCATGTGCTCATTGGAGGAGACTTTAACTGTACACTTCAACCAGAGCTCGATCGCGCTCCTTCGAGGACTGAACATCGTTCACGTCTTGTGGAGCAATTGCGATCATTAGTGTCTGATTTTGATTTACGTGACGTGTTCCGACGATTGCATCCGACATCCATTTCACATACCTGGAGAGCTTCATCTGCATCCTCCTCTCTTTCTGCCAGGCTGGATCGATTTTACGCTTCTGCTCCGTTATTGCCCATTACAACGGATTGTATGCACTCTCCGACAGCTTCATCGGATCACTGTGCCATCACTATCTCCTGTAGCTCTTCATCTCGTCTGCATGTTAGGTCTCGGTCATGGACACTGGACACTTCTCTCCTAGCTGATGAGAATATGTGCACCGAGATCAGAGATCTTCTTGATCATATGCGAGAGGGCCTGTCCACTGCACCTTGTGCCATCAATTACTGGCTCGAGGTAAAATCTTACCTAATTTATCTTCTCAGACGTCATTCCTTCTCCGAAGGCACGAAGCGCTCCATGGAAGAGCAAAATCTCCGAAACATCCTGTTACAGCTTGGTGCGAGTCATCCCATGTATACAGCTTACCAAGCGGATCTTAGAGCACTTCTTGAGCCTCGTGCACGTCAGGTAATTCTTCGTCTCCGTCTACAACATATATCACCAGAGGACTGCTCCTTTGAGTTTCTGTCCGCGTTAGAAGAAAAGCGCCGCTCGTCGCATCAGCTTCGACTACTTCGGCGGCCTGATGGTGAAATCATCTCTGATCCGGATGCAGTTTGCTCTCAGGTTCGTCGATATTTTACTATCAAATACAGTGAAACTCCTCAGCCTTCTGTTTCTGCTTCTGCTACTTTACTCTTTGCTCTTCCCCAAGTTCCTTCCAATCTCTCTGATTCCCTTTTACAACCTATTTCGCAGACTGAACTTCGGACCATTCTTGCCTCTCTAAATTCCCGTGCTGTCCCAGGTCCAGATGGCCTTCCGCTCCTTCTCTACCGTACTTTTCTCCCTTCGTTGCTTCCATTTCTAATCGCCGCTTTCAATGCTGCTCTTTCTTCCTCTTCTCTTCCGAGGGGTTTCACAGAGGCTCATATGGTGTTATTCCCCAAGAAAGGCGATCTGCTTGACTTGGGAAACTGGCGCCCTATCTCGCTACTAAACATTGACTATAAACCCTTCACTAAACTCCTTTCCAATCGACTCAACCAAGTTCTTCCATTTCTTCTTTCTCCCGACCAGACCTACACGGTTCCTGGTCGGTCCATCACTTCTAATCTCAATCTCCTTCGAGATCTCCTACATCTGGCTCGTACTAACTCTGAACCACTTGCCCTCTTTAATCTTGACCAAAGAGCTGCTTTCGACAATATCTCACATTCGTATCTTTCTGCTGTTCTTATTGCTTTCGGCTTTCCTTTTGCTTTTGTTACCTCTATTCTTGCCCTTTATCAGGACGCTGCTTTCCATGTCAAGACGGCCGCCTTCTTGACTGCACCTATTCCTTTTCGGCGAGGCATTCGGCAGGGTTGCCCACTTTCTGGGCAGCTCTTTGCCATTGCTTTTGAGCCGTTTCTTCGGTCTGTCCATCGAGCCTTTATAGATGCACTGCCACCGCCTACTGCAAGTACTAGGCACTTTTCTGTGACATACTCTGCATATGCTGATGACGCGACCTTTTGTGTACGGACAGACGCTCAATTCGACATCTTGCTCCAGATTTACGATCAACATTCTTCATGTTCAGCGGCATCACTTAATACATCCAAGAGTGCAGGTCTATGGAGCGGAGCGTGGGCCTCTAGGACTGACACCCCGTGGGGCGCCTCATGGACTGCTTCATCCCAAAAATTCCTTGGGGTCCATCTCGGAGTCCGTCTTTCTGCTCAAAATGAAACATGGAATGCTCTCAGAACACGCCTTACTCGAACTGCTGCATTCTGGCGAGGTTCCCAGTTTTGTACTTCTTACTTCTCAAGAGCTAGAATAGCTCAGACTTATATTCTTTCACCATGCTTATATGCATGGTCAGCAGAACGTATGCCCATTTATCACCTCAATGAAATCACTCGAATCATCTCAACGATAATATGGAACAGGTACCATTGGATCCAGGTCTCCACTCTCTGTCGTCGAGTCACTGATGGAGGTATTTCACTGCTGGAAGTTCGCACCTACTATAAAGCACATAAAGTGGTTTCTTTCCTGCGGCTACTAAGTGCACCAGAGTCGCCAGTTACGCTCGTTAGAGATGTCATGATATCGCCTAGGAATTCCCGAATCACTTTCATCATGTATCTTCTAATGGATCAATCTCCTTTTTTCCATTCTAAACTTTCCCCTTTCTACAAAGAGGTCCTTTCCTTTCTCCGTTCTCTACCCCTCTTCCGTGCTCCACCGGCTTCCACCACTGAACTATTAGCTGAGCCCCTGTTCTTTTCTTCCATCCTTCATCCCCCTAATGCTCCCTACTTTACTGACCTTTCCTGGCTCCCCGCCGGAATAGTATCTGTTCAGGATCTAATTTCTCCAGATCTTTCTTGGAAACCCTTCTCTGATCTTTCCCCCCTCCTCCCCCCTACCTCTCCCTCTCTTTTGCTGTATGATTCCTTCCTTTCTTCAATCATTACCCTCTTCCCTAACCTTGCCTCTCAAGCTGGGTTAACTCTTGTTCCCTCTGCCTCTCTTCCTCTTCCCTTTTTCCTTTCCGTTCGGGGCTCATCACTTCCTCTCTCCAGTTTTTCTATCTCGTCTTTTTACCGTTGTCTCATTGATCCACTATATGCTACACCATTGATGATTCCAGATGTTCCGAATGTCGCCCTTTCACAAGTGTGGTCCATGTCTAATTCGCCACTATCTATTCCAGCAGAAAGAAACATCCAATGGTTGTTTCTTCATCGGCGGTTACCAGTTCCTACAAAATTATTCAGGATGACGCTTGTTGATTCGCCTAACTGCATGTTTTGCTCTGCGATTGCGGATGTAGATCATGTGTATCAACATTGCACAGTGCTTCTTCCCTTGCTACATCTGACCTTCACTACTGCACAGTGCCTTAGTACTAATGATCTCTCCTTCTCAGCCTATAGTACGCTACTCAGTTCAAGTACTCCGCCTATTCCTGTATCAGAGTCATGTGCTTATGTATTCATATTAGCAAAACATGGGATTTTTTGCTACTATCAACAGCTACGTTCTACCCCTATACAGCCTACCATCTTTCAGGCGGGAGCTGCGATGTGCAGTCAGTTCCGGAACAGACTGACTTCACGCTTGAGGCTTGCTTTCACTGTTGCTAAGGCAGCGAATCGAATCCCACACTTTATGTCAGTGTGGTCACCTTTTCGTCAATAGTTTTCTGGTCCATCAGAAGACCTTAGACTTTTGTTCTGACTTCTGTGAAATTGTTTGGACTAATTGAAGTATAGTTTTGTGATTATCGTGTTCTTAGGTGCCCTTGTCATCATTGCTTCTTAATGTTACTGCACGTTTGCATGTTTCTCACCAACAAGGTCCTGTAGGTGAGTTTCTTGTTATACCACAGGCACTTAGAATAAGTTTAAAGTTTTTTGTTTTTTTTTTCGGCACTTTCCTTATGTCTGCCGGGCTTTATAATATATGGTTTTTGCTCACGGTGCTAAGCAACTGTTTGATAGTGTTTCAATTGTATTATTGATTTTGCACAGTGTGGTTTTTGATCATGTTACATGTACATAAAGGGATATGATCAGTCGATTACACCATGTTCTGCAAGGTTTAGCACTTTTGTAGTGCAGGGGGTAATTGTTCATCATTCGGTTATTTGTACTGTACCTGAAGTATAGTTGCTATGCCAAAAGCTCAGTTTTGTATATACTAATGTACTTTCCTAATTGCACACTAAGTCTATTAGATAATATTCTGCGCTGTGTTGCATATTTGCTGTACAAAGAAGAGTCAGTTTCATATTTTCATTATTTGTATTGTACCCGAAGTATAAATTTTCTGTAAAACGCAAGTTCTGTTTGTACTAATATACTTTACCCTTTGCACTGTGAAACTTACAGTTGTACCATGGAATTGTAACTCCTGATTAGTGTCTTCCCTATGCCGTTGCATGTTGTGTACATATGTTGTTGTTCATTACAAGTTAATCTATAGCACTGTGATTAAGGCACTTGTTTAAGCCTAAGTAATAGTTCTTTTTGTAATTTGACAGCGTTTCACAAGAGAGATATTGCATTCAATTTGTATAGAGTTCACACCATCATTGTGGATAGATCATTTATTCGCTTATCTTTCAGATACTGAAAAGTATAAACCTTCTGCTCTTTTCTTCTTTTTTCTCAAGATTGCTCAAAATATACATGTTTGTTTTTGCACTGTAAAATTTATAGTTATACCTTGTACTGGTGTTCACCTGTTAGAGATGGCACTATGCTGATGCACATTGAGAACATATGATGTACATAGAGTAAGTCAACCCTTCAGTCCAGTATTGTCAGTGTTCTGAATTTGCTTACATTGTATATAGTGCATCCACATAATGTAAATATCTCATTGTCATTGTAAATAGGTCATCTAATTGTTTATCTTTTGGTAACTGTTAAGCACAGGCCATCTGTATTTTCCTGTCCATGTTTGCTCCAAATAAAAATTGTTAAATCTCACGGTGGTCGTTAAACCTCCAATCAAAAAAAAAAAAAAAAAAAAATGTTTATTGAGATACACACCAATAGGCAGGGTCTCTCGGTATGGCGTTGGGCCGCCATGTTTGCTCACATAGTTTGCCAGACGTCTCGGCATGAAGATGTATAGGTTCTAATGGTGTCCTGCGATAGGCCATCCCATTTAGCTTGAATCTTCTCACGTAGTTCCTGCACATTGTGCAGTAGGGGTGGATTGTGGATAGCGCGTCCAATAGCATCCAACGCATTTTCAATTGACGATAGGTCTAGCGATACGGCTGGCCTTGGCAGAGTGTCAGTGGCATGAAGGCAAGCTCTCGAGATAGCAGCCGTATTTCGAACGAGCGTTGTCCTGTTGGAAACTCACACCGGAGTGAGCGTTCAGAAAAGGTAGGGCCACTGGTTGCAGGACCTCATTAACGTAACGTTGGGCTGTCACAGTCCCTGTAATGAACATCAAAGGGGATTTGGCATCGTGGGGAATTGACACTAGGCCTTCTGGACGTGTGAGGCTCAACAAAAACAGTTCATCTTGGCGCTGATCACGGTGCCTTCACACACAGATTCGGTGGTCGTCTCCTTCAAGATAAAAGCAGGACCCGTCACTGAAGATCACCCGCTGCTATTCTGTGTGGATCCTTGAGAGTCTGGCACGATATCATTGCAGTGTTTGGCGACGATGGAATGGTGTTACGGGCAGTCGTCGTAACGGTCTTCCTCCGTGTATTTCTACGTCATGCAGCCGTCTGCCAATGGTGCTGGCACTAACCGGATGATAGATGGAGGGCACCACTGCTCGCTGAATATCCGCAATCGTGGCTGTTGGGTCACTCCGCGCATGTCGGACAACCGTCGGTCCTCTCTATCCGTGTTTCGTCTGGGTCTCCCAGACCCTTTCTGTCACTTCTGCGTGCCTTGTTCTATCCACTGCCATCAACAGCGTGCTATGGTGACATCCCTCTTCCCGGAGCCCGACGATGCGGGCCCTCTCGAACTCCCCAACTGCTAGAATTGCTTCCGAACATTTTTCCAAGGCATACTTCACTTGCAGAGGATGCAACCAACCCAACACCACTAGTCATAACGGCAAGCTCACGCAACGGGTCAACCTTATGTAGCCGGTGAGGCACAGCGCTACGACCCCTCCTAGCTGGCGTCACATGTGCGCCCGACCGTGACACTTGAATCATTTGCATGTCTCACGATGTCGAAAATACCCATCAAACTTCATTCCTGTCGGTTGTTTCCTTCTTAGTGCAACTATTTTTTGACGATGAGTGTATGTTTTCAAAATACAAGGGTGAGTCACAAGTTAGTAGCGTTTTGGGGTACAATGTTAATTCTGGTGCCACATATTGACCACATATGTTAGAGTCTATGGTTCTTTGTTTTGGGGTACAATGTTCAGTCCCGTACCCCGTGTTTACGACATATGGCTATTGAGCAAAGTACAGTCCATTAGAGTATATTGTTCTTCGTTTTGGGATACAATGTTCAGTCCGGTACCACATGTTGACCACATATGGCTATTCGGCAAAATACAGTCAATCAGAGTCTATGGTTCTTCGTTTTGGGGTACAATGCTCAGTCCGGTACCACATGTTGACCACATATGGCTATTCAGCAAAATATAGTCCATCAGAGTCTATGGGTCCTTCGCCAACTTTCAGCCAAAGATTCAATGCCATTGAGGTACCAGCGGCTGGCTTGGATGCAAAAAACGCAGTGATGCCATCTGTCAATGGAACTGTCTGCCGGCCAAGATGTGTGCCATGGAGCAAAACATGTGTGACGTACCTGCCAGCAGGACGCACACGACATAAAGGCAGATAGGAATCAGAATACATGTCTGCGTAGCTCAGTTGGTAGAGCGACTTGTTCCGGAATAAGCGTACTCGGGTTCGAATCCCGGCGTAGACCAAAAATGACGGAGAAATTTACTTCGTTATACATGTGAAAATCCGAGGCGGCAAGATCCCATCTGCAGGCTGGTTGTGGTAGGACTTTAACCCTATCCAAATCCTGAATTTTCTGGCGAACAATCCGTAACCTATGACATGGGGCCTTGTCGAATTGCAGCAGGACTTCCTTTCAGTTCACCATTGCGGGGTACAGCTGACATAGAACACCGTACACGTGTTGCAGCTGGTCGGCATACAGATTCTTATCGACGACCCGACCATGTGGCATAAGCTCCCATTGGATAGAACCTTCGAATTTTTTTTTTTTATTGGAGGTTTAACGACCACCGTGAGCAACTCAATGGGCTATAAGCAGTCGCCCGTCTCTAATTTAGGGTCACTGGTTCTAGAGAAGGGAGAAAGCCAGTGCCGTAAGACAAACACAACATCCATGCCTGACCGGGATTCGAACCCCGACCCCTTCTGGACGAATGATCAGAGGCCAGCGCCTTAGACCACTGCGCCACCGGGGGCGGCCTTCGAAATTCCACCGTACACACAACATTGTCTTCACTTCAAAACGCTTTCTTTGAAACACTTCTTGAGCCTCATCCCCTGACCACAGCTATTGGTTTTCCGTATCAGGATAACGTAGGAAGACACATTCTCATCACACAAAAAACAAAATGAGACGAGCGTGTATGGGTGTCTTTCATCATTGAACATTTTAATTGCAAATGAGACGAACTTTTGACTCGCCTTGCTATTTAGAAAGGACTGCGTCTTATCTTTTTATCTGAAATATCGAACAAATTCAAAACAAAAATATCAAAGAAATTTCTTTTCACTTAAAGCTAACAATATGTAAACTCTTTGTGTGACAAAGATGATGTTGTTGTTTACCAGGTAAAGAAAAAACCACTGAAAGCAATGCTTAATATTAAATAAAATGCAAAGGAGCACTGAACAGCCATGCGTGGGATTTTCTCATTAACGAAATATTTATATCTAGAGACTTTAAGATGAAACCGATAAATATTTTTTATACAGGAAAAAATTAATTACTTCCACGCGTGGTGCTTGTAAGAGTTTACGAACATTAGAAATTAATAATTTTAAAAGGAATGCATCTGAGAGCACGCAAGCGTGTTTAAAATGTCTGTAATAATCCAGAATAAATTTTCTATTTTTGCTATGTTCTACGGCAAAAGATTGCAGTTTGAATTCACAAGGAGGAACTATACACCAACTATGTAACAAACAGCAAAACCACATTTGTAATTCGAAAATATATAAATAGATGTCTTCAAGCTTTCGCACATCAACCAGGTGACTCTACGGTGAAAAAGCCATCTGGTTGATGTGCGAAAGATTAAACGTTTACTTATACACTGCTGGACAATTGCTAAGGACGGATCATAAACGGCTATATAGCGCATAAAAAAGTAAGTGTGTTTGGATGCCAAGTGAAATAAAATAATGTCAGAATGCCAGGACATTACAAGAAAGACAATTTATTGTGCTCTGAAATCCAGAAGGCTTTGGAACGTATTCAAGGGACAAACAGGCCATTTTGTGCAGAATACGTAAACGTGAAAAAAATGCAATTACCGTCCGCAGGCGTTCCGGCGTAAGATGTCAATACGGGATATGGCCACCATGGAGGGCGATGCAAGATTCCACACGTCGTGTCATGCTTTGCACAACATTATCAAGCAGCTGTTGGAGTAATTTATCCCATTCCTCTGTCAGTGCACGGATGAGGGTGTCCTTGTTTATTGGAGGGCATTGGCGACCAGCAAGACTCCCCAAAGCATCCCACACATTTTCAATGGGATTCAGATCTGGAGAACGTACTGGCCATACGAAGCGTTGCATATCCTCTCTCTCAAGACACTCCTGGACAGCGACTGTTCGATGACATGTTGCGTTGTCGTCCATGAAAATGAATCTATCACCGACAGCACCACGGAACATGCAAACATGAGGTAGCAGAACATCATTAATGTATCGTTGGCCAGTCATAGTCCCAGTTGGAAGCACATAGAGGGACGTACGGCCATTGATCATGGTGCCAGCCCATGCCATGACACTACATGTCGGATATCGGTCCCTTTCCTGTATGTTTGCTGGACAATATGCAGTACCACTATCACGCCAGATCAGTTGTCGTCGACAATCAGACGATAGACTGTATCTACTCTAATCTGAGAAGAGGACAGAAGACCAGTCGTTATCAGTTCAATTGCGATGTTGATGGCACCATTGCAAACGGGCGGTACGGTGACGTCTGGACAATGGGATGCACACAACAGGACGGCGGGCGTATAGTCCTTCTTCATGCAAACGTCTGGCGACAGTTTTTCGGGAGATCCGTTTGCCAGTAGCAGCCATAAACTGATTTGCTACCTCACTAGCTGTACTGCGCCGGTGTCTTTCTGTTGATAGCACTATGTACCGAACTTCTGCAGGTGTCATACTGCAAACACGTCCTCCCCGTGACGTTTGCTACACTCTCCATTTGTTTGAAATGATTTCCAAAGCCTTGAAACAACACTGTGGCTGACGTCGAACTCCCGGGCAACATCTGTTATTTTTCGCCCTTCTTCAATCTTGCCAATAATACGGCCACGCGTAAAATCATCTAGGTGATGTCGGGAAGACGTACTGAAACTTGCAAGTTCGTCAATTGATTCTTTCCCTTTGAACTTTGCGTTTGAACAACAACGGTCAATACGCGTCAAATCCTTTATATCTCTTATCAGCGCTATGACGTCACGAACAAGTTCGGCAATCCAAAATTTGCATACGCACAACACGTCTTACTGTATCCCGCACTTATGCTAATTTCCACATTTTCCTGCCTTCCATTTTATGGTTGCTATCGTTGCTATTGTCATCCGTCCTTAGCAATTGTCCGGCAGTGTATATTCTTACACCGATAAATAGGATTACCAGTATAGTTTTACTATTTTATACATTGCAATTTGAGCTGAAATAAATTTATAAAATAAAGCAATAATTTTGGAATTGGAAATAAATGAAAAAGCAGTCTTGATAAATGAATATCAAAACAATTTATCATGATGAATATTTGATGGATGAATGTCAAAACTGTATATCATAATCAATATTAGATAGATAAATATCAAGACAATATATCATACTGCGGCAGTAAATCTTTTGTGAATTATATGATGAATGTTTTGTAATTCCGATTCGAAAGAATCCGTAGAAAAAATCTATTTCGTTTGATTTAAAACGTTGGGTAGATTAGCGAATACGATGAAATATATTAAGTTAAAACCGTCTTAATCCTTGATCAAATCGAATGATACTGAAACTGCTCAAATGCAGGTGTCGCATTCTTTGATCCGCTTCACAGTCACTATTTTCTTTTTGAAGCTGATGATGATACTTCATTAAACACATTTAAGCTGAAAAGCTGAAACGTAAAATATACTGTTGATAACCTGTTTGCTAATTCTTGCAAAAAAGGGAGGTTTAAATGCTCGATGAAATATTTAGATTGCATTTGTTCGGAAAAGGAAAAAGCTTTAAAAGCTGCATTTGGAAATACAGAGATATTTAATAATCTTTCCCTCATCTCTAATTTTAACCCAGATTTAACATAGTCTTGCACCACGTAGGGCTAGGTAAAATCATGTAAATCATAAATGAATATATGCACTGATTTCCAAACTTAACACTTTCATTTAGACAAACGAAATCGAAATCAAAATTCAGTTAGATTGAAAAAAAATTTAAGTAACAGTTTTAGGGAAAAAGTACAGAATACAATCTGAATTCACAAAACATATGCGATAAATACTTAATATACGGACATCCCTCTGTTGATGGTGGATTAAGTGCTACGCAAGCACTACGTCACAGAACCAATCATAAATACACAATATTGACAAAGTCACCGGACACCTATTCAAAAGCAAATGAACGGATCCACGGCGTCGCTATATATCCGATGGGTTGTTACTGCGTTTTTATATGATCGCGGTCTACAGCTAACCGCGATCATATCGCAGTGAGGTCGAGTGAAAATGTCGCAGCGGGAGAGAATTGACTTTGAGAAATGAAAGATTTCTGAGCGTTATATTAGTGGGTTGTCCATGAGAGAAACCGAGAGGTGTTTAAACATACCCAAGTCAACTGGTTGGGATGTATTGAATAAGTGGAAGACACATGGTGTACATGAAGCAGCGAAACGTACCGGCAGACCAAAGAAAATTAGTGATGGAGGACGTTGAAGCCTCGGGAGAGTCCTTGCAGCTAATCGATGGAGTACTGCACAAAACCTCACTGTACAGGTAATTAACAATGTTGGAAACTCGGTATGTACACGTACCATTTGCACAGAACTTCATTCCATGTGTTGCCATGGTCGTGCGGCTGCTCATAAGCCTTTCATCTCCACTCAGAATGATACTCGTCGTTCAGCATGGTGTAAGGAACATTTAATCGTGCACCTTAGACCAATAGAAACGGGTCCTATGGACTAATAAATCCAGATACACGATCCATCTGTCTAATGGCCATGTGTGCGTTCGGCGGCAGCCGGGGGAACGCTATTTACCACAGTGTACTATTCCTACAGTCAAGTTTGGAGCTGGCAGTGTACTCGTCTGGGGGTTTTTTTTGCGGTATGGTAACGGCCCATTAGTTATCGTGCACAAGCCTGTTAACCATCACGTCTACCTCGATATTCCGGACAATTATGCCCTACCAACTCTGTGACAATACTATGGAACCGAGCCTTGTTGGTACCAGCAGGATAATGTACCGAGCCATAAAGCAAGGACTGTTACGGCGTGGTTTGACGATAATTCCGTATCGTGTATGGACTGGCCAGCACACAGCCCTGATCTTAATTCCATACAGCATCTATGGGATGAGTTAGATCTCTGCAAAAGAAGTTTGGAACCAAGGCCTACCACTAAGCAACAATTAGCGGTTGATTATGTACTGAATGGAAGCGCATAGCTATTGCTGTGTTCCAAAACCTTGTCGAAAGCATGTCAGCGCATGCATTATGGCCAAGGGTGGACCGACACAGTACTAATGTATGTCAAGAAATGCTATGCTGTGTTTTTCTTGTTGGTGTCCGGTGACTTTTGTCAATAAAGTGTATGCTCCTACGGTTAAGATAATATGCTACTATGGAAAGTATAAGCACGACTCTGAATGCAAGATGCCTCTGTCGACAGAGATAACTGATTTTCCAGAGTGGATTGTTAATAAGCTGGCACTTCTGAAATGGTTCTGTACTGATACTTTAGCAGCACTGATGATCTCTAGGTCTACGGTTGGAAATGTGATATGAATAGATGAAGACTGGGACTGAATCTACGAAGAAACGATCCGGTAAACCTCCGAAGCTAGCAGGATATGACAGGAGGGCTGTGCAAAGAGGCTGTCCACTCAGAATGCAAATCACCATTGTCTCAAATCAAGCAAACCTACTTGAGATTATTGGAACTGATGTTGGCATCAGTACAGTTAGCAGGACGCGGAACCTCGTGGATTTCGGAGATCCAGCAGCAATCCACAAGGTGCTAATCACTTTTACTTGGGCAATACGCCAATGACCGCAATGTAAGGAACGTCCATCTAGGGCTGTAGACCAATGGAGTACTATGATTTGGACTGAATAGTCATTGTACACAGTCTACCAGTCTGATGTTCGTTCCTAGGTGTGGAGGAGGCTGTGAGATGGGCACCTGTCGGATTGCATCGTCCCAACGATGAGGTATATTGATGGCAGCCTGAGGGTATGAAGCTGTTTTTCATGGTTCAACTCGGGGCCCATCAGTCGTTTTGGACAAAACCATTAATCCCGAGTTCCATTTGAAGGTCGTGGACAATTATGCATTACCAACGTCAGTACTTGAATGAATGCTGAGTTCCATTTGAAGGTCGTGGACAATTGTGCATTACCAACGTCAGTACTTAAATGAATGCTGAATTCCAAAACCATGAATGTTAAGTTCTATCTGAAGGTCATGGTAAATTAAGCATTACCAACGCCGATGAGGTCCATTGATGACAGCGTGATGGTATGGAGCTGTTTTTGCGGTTTCACATGGAAATCAGCATTCATGGTTTTTGGACAAAACCATGAATGCTGATTTCCATGTGAACGTCGTGGACAATTATGCATTACCAACGTCAGTACTTAAATGAATGCGGTGTTTCCAAACCGTGAATGTTGAGTTCTATTTGAACTTCGTGACAAATTTATTCTTTACCAACGACGATATGGTAAATTGATGGCAGCGTGATGGTATGGAGCTTTTTTCGTGGTTCGGCTCGGGGTCCATCAGTCGTTTCCAACAAAACGATGATTGTTGAGTTCCATCTGAACGTCGTGGAGAATTATGCATTACCAACGTCAGTACTTTTAGGAAGATCCAAACCTCTATCAGCAGGACAACGCACCATGTTATACTGTTAGCGGTGTAACAGATTATTGCCGTCAAAAATTTAAACTGATCAGCCTGGAGTCTTGACCTGAACCCTACAGAAATTCTCTGGGAAGATCCCGATCGACAGCTGTGTGGAAGAAATCGCCCAACAAACAAAGCTTAACCGATCACTGATTTGTAGGCCGAATGGTGGAGCATATTAACGAAAAACTAGTGGAGACTAGACTAGAAGACTGAATAAGGGCAAAAGGTTTCAGTACGCAATATTAATTTTCCTGAAAAATATTGTTTTTAGGTAAAGTCATAAAGGGCCAAGTCCGGGATGTAGGGCAGATGAGGCATATGTTGTTTTTGGCTAAGGATTCCATTACAACATTGGCCACATGGGGTCTGGCATTATCATGGTGAAGTGTCCACCCTCTCGTGTGCAGAGTAGATTTTTTCCGGATATGGTTCCGCAAATATCGCAGAACAGAAACGTAATGAGCATTTATGACGGTCGTATGAGGTGGTACGGTATGTTAATAAATCATATCGACACAATCAAAGAATATAATCCTTTTCTTGCCAGCGGAAAGCAAACCTTACCATTTTGGGGTGTGTAAGAAGAATATGACTTCCACACAGAACTGTTGCCTTGATTCCGGATCATAATGATGAATCCAGGATTCATCTCAGGTTATTATGACATTCAGGAAAGCATTGCAAAGCTCCTCAAACTTGGTTTCCCATGTTTGGAAAACATCAACGCGCACTTGCAACTGTTCGGATGTTAGCAAACGTTTAACCTACCTCGCACACACTCAGATCATATGCAAATCATCACACAATGTCACATGAGCACTGACGTGAGGTATTCGCAGTCCTCACGCCAGCGCACATGTGATATTCTATCAATTACCTTACTGTCACTCGATGATCCTCTCGCACTAGAACAGCAGCAGTGTTGATCGCTGCACTACGTAACAGCCGTTGTCGTGCGGCCTAACCCACCTTCCTAGCTCGTTGATTGACGGCCTCCTTCAAATTCCTTGAACCACCTAAATGCTGTTGCACGTGACAGAACATTTTCTTCATATGCATCCTTCAACATTTCGTATGGTTTGGTGGTTGTTTTGTTCAGGCGATGACAAAATTTTAACGCAGCACACTGCTGCTTTTCCCTTATCGCAGCCATTACGCATCCAGTCGAAATCGGATATGACTTCAATTCTAAATCGCCGGTGATTGGCCGTTGTGTTTGCCAAACGGCCAATCACCGAACAACAACTTTCGCTACGCCAACAGAGCGAACAACGGCCCTTTTAAGTACCACAACCATTTTGACGTACGCCACGTCGTTGGCTCATACAGCTGCAGTCTCATAGGAAACAGTCTCTCAAAAAATATGTAACAGTCTCAAAATATGGTAACACGTGAAAACCAGGTTAGGCATTAATAATACGAAAATGCACAAACCGAAAACCTTCGGTATCAGAAACTGTTTTCCAGCGTCGACATGACGTCACAAATGAAAAATCCTTGAAGACTCCAGGAAGGTTCACAGGCGCTACGCATTGTGGGGTTTGCGACACGTGATTTCAAGTACCCTGTGTGGATACTTGACGCTCTGTTCTGTTGTAGCTATGAACAACCCGATTCTTTTGAAATAATCGAGTTTTTCGACTCGACTTGTTAAAGCAAATCGTTCGCGCTAATTCATTCGTTCTAATTTTTGGAGAAAATTTTCGCAGGGAATTACTCTCGCGAATCAGTTCTGAATCGAAACCGTTTGTGTTTACTGGCCAGTGAAAGATTTCTGCCAGGAATGACTGTCGCTAATCGGTTCTGAGTCTGCTCCGTTTCCCTCATTCAATAACTTTTGTAGTTTACTGAATGATTTTTAATTTGAATTTATTTTAAAACATTCTTAGTATTTGGATAAGTTGTTTTCAAAACATTCAGGAAACTAATTGCATGTTTTACACGTCTGAATGAGGTTACGTTTCCTTACCAGAACATGAACCTCGCCGGGAATCCCTGGTGAACACGTGATGTCTACCGAAAAGCAATTGGACCACATCATTTGAGGGAATCGGCACAATTGAAGAATCGTTTCATTAAAGAAACGTTTGTGAACAAACCAGACTTTGCTGATTCGTTATTCTCAAACGAATCATCCGCAAACGTTTTTTATTACTTAAAATATAAGGGAATTTAGTATTTAGACTTGGTCCCATCCTGAAGCTATCACATTATATAAATATACCGTATACAAATACACACACAAAAAAATTCAAACATGCTCAACGCGCATTATTTTAATTGAATAATAACTGCGAACAGAGGTAGCAGAACCCAATAAAATTTGTCAAAAAGGAAAAAAAAATCAGCCATTTAGGTAACAATGGAAAATATGAAACTCCAACAGGGCATATAAAACATGTTAAACAACACAGCATATAATTTGGCGAAGCATAAGAAAGGAATTAAATTAATGGGTGAGGTATTTTAATCTCCAAGTACCGGATTGGTTTCCTTAATGAATATGTTAGTACTCACGTCATTCTTTTAAAATTCTGAGAGATGGGTAAACGCAAATGGGCCTCAAGTCTTTTTGCATCATGCTGGAGGAATTTCGAAACGGCACAAAGGTCATTTACTGAAATTATAAATTAAGGAAAGTTCTAAGCATTTGCATTATCTAACGAGCGGATTAGTTCATGTTTCGCAAATTTTTTTAAACTGAGCATTTGTCTAATTTTAGATCACCAGATATCCACTTATTATCAAGTTTATTCTTATTTCGCTGATATACGACAGCCATGAGCTGTTCGTAGAGATATAAACAGTCGCATGTCCTTACTTTAAGGTAACTGTCTTCAAGGAAAGGACGGTGGGCATAAAACAAATACGCCATCAATATCTAGTCCTGTCTTCGAGGCCAGGCCTATTTCGGATGAATGGCCAGAAGCCAGCGCCTCAGACCACGCGGCCACAAGGTCGGCTTATCAAACTTTTTACAGTTAAATATATGTTTCAGTGCTTGCGGACGTAACGTGAGTTTGTCGCCCCGTGGCATAGTTTTATAAGCGACTTCTGACCGTTCGTACGAGATGGGTCCGGGTTCGAGTGCTGGGTACGGCATGGATACTGTGTTTCTCTTACAACAGTGGCTTTCTCCTTTTTCTAGAACCAGTGACGGTAAATTAGGGACGGGTTAAACTGAGTTGCTTAAATTCTTCAACAAAACAATGGGAACTCCAAAAGAGCGAGAAGAAAGAATGTCACAAATAGAGAGAGGAAAGAAGAAAAGTGATCGAAAAGAAACAGAATATGCGAGGAAAGAAAGAAATACAGGCAAAGGAGAGGGACGAAAGAGTAAGGCAGAGATCGGGACAGGATGAAAATGGGAAAGAAGAAGTAAGGCAGGCAAAAGGTAATGTAGTTAGTTCAACGTTCGTGGAATATAGCTGGCTGAAAACTACATAAATAAGTTCTTAATAACATCACTTTTAATCGAATCAGAATTCACTCAAATAACTTCAGAAAAGGTTACTTACTATTAGTCTTTATTCTGTCACTAGGCCTATGCCACTTCAACAAGGTGAGGTCAAACGAACGTGAGTTAATATCAACAATAACACTTGACTAAGAAAAACAACACTCACATTAAATTAGAACACGCAAACTTCAATTTAACAATATCGTATTCACAATTAGTATTATAACTTCCACCATCTCTACCACTACTACTTCTCAAAACATTATATTAATATATATATATATATATATATATATACACTGAAGAGCAATTGAAATAGAGATACCTGTCTAGTAACGTGTAGTACCCCCTTTCGTCCTGATGACGGCGGCAATTCGTCTCGGCCTAGACTCGACAAGACACCGGAAGCGTTTGTAAGCCATACGGATCCACGACTCCTGAACAAGCTCCCACAGTTCACGAAGATAACTGGAGGGTCACAGCATCGAACATCTCTCTCGATGACATCCCAGATGTGCTCGATGGGATTGAGGTCTGGTGACCTAGCTGGTCAAGCAAGCGAAGTCACGTCGGTGGGGTGTTCATCGAACCATTCGGATACAATCGGAAGCGATGGCACGGTGCATTGTCTTGTCGCAGGATGAGGTCCCCAGTGGGATGTTGAAGACGCACAAATGGGAGCAAATGGTCATCCAGGATATCCCTGTAAGGTTGACCTGTGAGGCAAGATGTCACACGTACCAGAGGTCCCATTTAAGTCCACGTAAATAGTCCCCAGACGAGAATGCCACCCCCACCAACTTGAAGAGTACCCTGCTGGCAAGAAGGATCGATCGCTTCATGTGGTTCGCGCCGTACTCGTATCCTGCCATCCGCATGTACCAACGTGAATCTTGACTCATCAGTCCAGGCAACATTTGCCCACATGCTTAGGGTTCAGTGGCGATGTTCCCGCGCCGATGCTAATCTTTGCACCCTGTGATGAGCGATCAGCAGCGGTACATTCGTGGAAGGACGGTTTCTGTACCCCATATCGAGGAGATGGTTCTGGATGGTGCGGCTGCTTACACGTTTTTGTGCACCAGCGTTAAATTGCCGAGTGATTTCTTGCACTGTGGCCCGTCTATGCGTTGTTACAATACGAGCTAGCCGACGATGACCCCACTCATCCTCACGCTGTTGTCCACGGCAGTTGGCCTTTGCAGGGATGGTTTTACCGGATTCGATGTACTCACGGTGCACCAGTGACACAGTGCCTCTTGAAAATCCCAGTGCATGAACGACTTCCGAGATGGAGTGACCCATTCGTCGGGCCCCGACAATTTGCCCACAATGAAATGCGCTTAAATCCTTCGTCTTACTCATACTGCGTCCGACTCTTACTGATTCTCGTCGCATCACTCCTTATATTGTCGGGTCGCCGCATACGTCATGTCGTTTCCGTTTACAGGGCCGCCCACGACGCCACATTTGCATAACGCCAGTTGTCTCTAATTCAATTGCTCTTCAGTTTATATCGTTCAGTTCTCATCTCAGACATTCACTCGTCATTCGTACCGACCTCAGGAGTGTTGCCAACCATACTATTCGAGAGAGAAGATATAACGTTAAGTTTGAAAAATGCTAAGGAGAACAAACGCAGATTTACATACAGAAAGAAACTATAAAGGAAAGTTAAATTAGAGTATGCGTCACAGAAGGGCTGGCAGAACATTAAAGTAAGAATCGACTAAAAGGAAGTTTATGTGTAAGTAGGAAAGATAACAGGTAGAAAAAGTGAGGATGTATTATAAAAACCTATCAGAAAACTGAAAAGGGAATAGTATATGAGAATGAGACCAGAAGGGATAGAAAGTTTATTAAAATGAGCAGTTCAAAGGAAGAGGAAAGAGGATATGATCGAAAGGTGGAGAAAAAGCGAACATGAAGCAGAAAAATACTTAATAGGCACAATTCAAAAATTCATATTTGACGCATACCTTTGCATAAACATACAATTAGTGGCCACCCCGGTGGCTCAGGGGTCGAAGCGCTGGCTTATGACCGTTCGTCCTAATGGGTACGGTTTCGAATCCCGGCAGGGCATGGATGTTGTGTTCGTCTTAACGCACTAGATCTCTCTTCATTTTCTGGAACCAGTGGACCTAAATTAAGGACGAGAGATACCCCATTGAGTTGCTCAGGTCGTTAAACACTCAAAGAAAGAAAGAAAAGAATACTTAATGAATTACGACCACCCCAATGCAAAATGTATTGCACCCAATTTTGGTGGTAACAAGGAAAAGGGTGTGACACAAGTATATGAAAAAGACGTATATATATAAGGTTACAGTTCCAGTTGGCAGCGAAGTTATGAACGCAATGCAAAAAACCAAGGATTTTTCGGAGTCTACGGAATGCCAAATTGTGGTTCTCGAAGGTTTGATGTGCCCATTTCGGAAACGAGGAAACTTGTGAGTTGTTCGAGAGCTTCGGTGGTTCAAGTGTACTAGGAATGTTTCCAAAATGGCAAAACTACTAACCTCGAACAGCCTACTAACCTGCGACACAGCTGTGATGGGCGGAGAAATGTGCGTTACAGAGGTAAATGGCGGATGCTACACCTTGTACATGGCAAACAGTTTCACAGTTTACCACCTAATACGACATGGGACAACCAGAAACAATATCCCGCGCGACTACGCGTCGGAAGCTGTCCGGGATGAGCTACAAAAGCAGACGTCCTGTACGCCACGCTCTCCTAACAACACCCATCGACGAAAACGACTCTTTCGATGAAGTCATCATGTTGACCAGTTTGATTTGGTCTGATGAATCACGATATGTACTTCATTCTGCTTATGGTCAAGCCCGTATTTGACGTCAGAAGCATGAAGCTGTGGATCCATCATGCATGGCAACGACTAAGTAGGCGAGTGGGTGCGATTGTATGACATGCAGCATGTTTAGTTGACATGAATCCTAACACCTGGTGAAAATCCTCCAAATATGTGGCGTCAGTAAATAAATAAATACATCGCTCTTTCGACGTTAAAAAATACATAGCAACCGAAAAATTGTTTTTCAGCCACCGCCGTGGAATTGAACCACGGATCTCTCGATATCTAGCCGAGCGCGGTAACTTTACACCACGGTGGCCAACAATCCACGGTGCTATGTGTATTTTTAAGTCAGCTTCTGACATTATAAATCCGTAAGATGGGCTCAGCTACTGAGACGTCTCCATCTGGTGGGCATTAACGGCACTGGCTGGTGAAATGTACATCGGCCTTGTCTCTCCCCTGGTAGTTTTAGAACAAAGTATGGCCACTGGCTACTATCGGAGACTGCTTGCGAACCATGTACATCCCACAATGTTATAGCTCCATCCAGAATGTTATGGGTTCTTCCAGAAAGAGGGGCATGGGCTCTTCCAGAAAGATGAGTTATTATAGGTTCTTCCAGAAAGATGGGTTATTATGGGTTCTTCTAGAAAGATGAGCTATTGTGGGTTTTCCAGTAACGTAGGTTATTATGTGTTTTTCCAGAAACGTAGGTTATTATGTGTTTTTCCAGAAACGTAGGTTATTATGTGTTTTTCCAGAAACAGGGGCATGGGTGTTTCCATGAGATGGACCCCATTGCATCGGCCCTGTCTCTTTCAGAAATGGTTGGATGGTCACCAGTGCTGACATGAAATAACCCTCAAACTCGCCTGATATCAGCCCACTTGAACATCTATGGGATGTTCTGGAACATCAAGTGAGGAAGTAAGAGACGACTTCCTGCTCCATACTGGAACTGTAAACCAGGTTAGGTTGCAGATGTCCACACGCCTTGTGGTGTCGATATCATTTCAAGTGACGGCCTTTCTCTGGGCGAAAGATGGGTCCACGAGGCGTTAGGAAGATGGCCACAATTGAATGAGCACTCAATGTATAACACATTCCTGTTGCTGCATTTTGAATATATTAAGAATGTCTTTAAAAATACCTTTACAGTATTTTGTTCTTCGGCAAGTTTAAAGTTTTCAAAATATAGCTTACATACATTTTTGCATATCAGAAATTATAAATTCACTTTCCTGTAACTTCAATTTTTCTCTCACACCATAATGCTTTCTCATAACTACGTTTCATCTGCTGTTTTTGGTGGAAGCTACTGATTAAAATTAATGACCTTATTTTATTTTCTGCTGGGACTTTTGCGCATTAGTATACAATGATACACTTCCATAAGATTTACTTCTTTCGAGAGCTCATCGTATTACCGTGAGGAAACAAAATTGATTGATTGGTTTAACACCGGTTTATCAACACACCTGTTATATGGAATCATAATGTTGTAGTTAAGATAAATGTTTGAGTGACGCTGAAGAAAAGAAAAAGAAGTATGATAAATCTCACTCCTCTAATGAAAGCCCTACCTTATTAGAAATTTCAGCTTCAGAACCCTTATCAGGCTGAGAACAGTTTCACTACGATTTTACCCCATGGGCGTGGTTTTGTCAGGTAAAAGTGTCAAATGACTAATGTTCAACTTTGAGAAAAACGTGCGCATCACCTAAAAGGAGCTACGATCATATTACTGACGCTGCTGTCTCTAGAACACTTAGCGGACTACGAGACATAGATGAGATATGCAAGCACAATGAGATGAAGACCTCGTTGTGATGCTTAGAAATAGGATACTTCTTCCAGTTTTTTGACTGAGTGTATAATTAAAATTTATAAGTGATGACGAAGACCACTAAGTCTTCTAGTGGATTAAATCAAGCACAACTGAGTAGGTAGTTCTGATCGATTTGACGCTCCTATTAGGGGGCATAAACAAGAAGGTTTCCGATTGCGATTTGCAAGATCTACAACTTGAGAAGTACCCGAAGATAAGGGGATGAAGGAGGTGTGGTTATGATTGATCATTTTTCATTTGCTGATCATATCAAGGAGCTGTAAGCTCATTTTGTAGCTGACTGCATGCTTGACAGACAGGTTACGTAGAACTAACAATTTAGAGATTCGGTGCAAGTGTAGTAGCCTTAAAATTATGTTGCTCGACCTTAGATTAAACACAAAAGAGGAGAAACACACTTCTATTCCTCACATAGTACCAAGTTGGAATATGATTTTAAACATAACATCTGTTGGTCCGTGAAAATAAATATGCACTACAGTATATTTATTTTTAATGTGTTTGCTCTGTTTTTTAAACTTTTATTCCTCACATAGTACCAAGTTGGAATATGATTTTAAGCATAAGGTCTGTCGTTTCTTGTACGTAAAAATAATTATGCACTACAGTATTTTCATTTTAATGCGTTTGCTCTTTTTATTTAAAATGAAAGAGAAAACAAATCCCGAAATGCGAGAAACAAAGGGTTTTAATACATTGGAATAAAATGTTTTACTTTCGCGTCCAGCAAAGTTTTTTTGTGAGAGAAAACAGGGCTTAGCGGGAAAAGCAAAATAAAAAAAAAGATGCTACTAAATACTGAAATACGAGGGGGACTCAAATTTTACCTGGACTTGTTTTTTTAATTTTTTAATCAGATATTTATTTACCATACAGCTGATGTTACATCACTTACTTTTCGAAGTAATCTCCGTCGTGGTTCATACATTTTTTCCAGCGTTCTGGAAGCTTCCTGATCCCAGTTTCATAGAACTCTTTACTTTGTTGTTTAAACCCTCTCAGGACGACACTTTTCACCTCTTCATTTGATCTGAAATTCTGCCTTCCCAAAAATTCCTTTAATGGGCAGAACAGGGGGTCACATGGTGACATATCCGGGCTGTACGGAGGGTGTAGTACAACGTCCCATCCCAATTCCTCCAATGTTTCCATAGTCACTTTAGCGGTGTGGGGCCTGGCGTTGTCTTGGAGAAGGCATACTCCACTGTTGAGGAATCTTGGTCTCTTCTTTCTCAGTGCTACCTTAAAGCAGTTCTTTATAAGATCGCTGTCATAGGTGGCATTGATTGTTTGACGATCTTGCAGGAAATCCATAAGAATAATATCGTTAATGTCCTAAAATACCGTAGGCATTACCTTCGTGGCTGATGCCCTGATCTTAATTTTTTTAGGTGGGGGGCGAATCACTGACTCCATTCAATGTTTGCACGCTTGCTTTCCAGCGTATGATGATGAATCCATGTCTCGTCCACTGTAACCACACGTCTGAGAAAGTTGTCTCCTTCTCTCTGATGTCTTCGGAACAACATGTTCGCAATTTGCAACATGCTGGCTCTCTGCTCGTCGGACAGCTGCCATTTGGCACACACTTTGCTGTAGTGCAGTTTATCGTCGATGATGGTATGCACGCTGCCGGCGCTGATGTTCAGTGCAGATCTCAGATCACATACAGTCAGAGTCGAAGCGTCAGGGTAGACTTTGAGACTAAGTCTACCCAAGAGTAAAAGGCCAGAACTGCTTTTGTTATTACTTATCATGTTTATTTAGTTTTTCAGAAATACAATGGGGATATCTCATAATTAAAGGTAATGCTGAACAATTTATTAGCAAAATTACGTTATGTCCACCATTTCCTTTCAATCGTATTATCTGGGGATGAAAAGTGAGACTCGAAATCAAGAGTCTCACAGATGAACAAACAAGTACAACTGCTGCCGCAGGAAACTTATTTATAGCTCTGTGGCGTCTTTGAGGGTGGGCCAGATACTAGTTTCAAATGAAAACGGATGCCGCTGATTGATTGTTCCTTGGTCGAGGCGTTGAGGTCCGAAATCTCGGCTCTTTGCTGTAACCCAGTAATCACGTCTCACGGGTTTGTTCTTGTTATGTGAAAGTGGAACTTGTGACTGTCAGTGTTGTGTGTTTAATTTTTATTTTTTAAGCTAGAGATATGCGAACAAGAAAAGCTCATGATTCTTCTGATACAGTTAAATATTCGATGTCTACTATATCTTACGAAAAGAAATGTGAGTTAAAAATACCGATCTTTGTGGGCCTAAGTTATACGAAATGGAAATCGTTACCTTTCTTTTTCGTTTTCAGGAACGGTTTGGCTACGGTTTAATTTGCTAACAATCTGATCTGTGATTAGGTTTCCCAAGTTACGAAAAGAAAAATTGAATTTATGTAGCAGAATTTTTTCAAAGACACAGTACAGCAAACAATGACAATGGAAATCAATATGTTGGCACTAAAATATTTACATGAATATACTGTGCATTTTTGATAGCGTGCTATATATACGTTAAACGGAAAAAAACAAAACAATTTTTTTTAGTTTCCCCAACACAGACTACCACGCTTCGCCACTGCATACAGCAATCCTCCTGTTGTTCAGTATGAGCTCATTTATGCACGCAGTCATGGCGTCGTTAACACCAGTTGCCGGTCGTGTCTTGTGCGGTTCGTTGCCGACGCTTTGTCTGCTTACCTTGAACGCCTTACGCCATTCGAAGACGGCGTAAAGCGTTCAAGGAAAGCAGACAAAGCGTCGGTAACGAACTGTTATAATGAGGAGTACTCTCATAATAAGGAGTACTCTTATAATGAGGAGTTCTTATACTGTTATAATGAGGAGTTTCTCGGGACCAACGGCGAATAGACGGAGGTTACACTTGTTCGTAAAGAAGAGTCTTCTTCTCGACACAAATGTGAAATAGATGGAGTTTACATTTGTTCTGAATGAGGAGTCTTCTTTTTGAGGCAAACGGCCAACAGATGGAGGTTACAATTGTTCATAAATAGGAGTCTTCTTGGAACAAACGGCAAATAGATATAGAAAACAGTTCTTCGTAATGTGAAGTCTTCTTCTCGGGACCAACTGCCAAGAGATGGATGTTACACTTGTTCATAGTAAGAGCTATTCTCGGTACCAATGGCCAATAGACGCGTGTTACACATTTTACAAATCAGGAGTATTCTTCACGGGACTAACGGACAATAGATTGAGTTTTAGTTTGTTCATAATGAGTCGTCTTCCTCTGGGAACAAAAGACCAATAGATGTAGGTTACAATGTTCCTGATTATTAGTCTTCTTCTTGGGACCAACGGTCAATAGATCGAGGTTACATTTCTTTGTAACGAGGGTTCTACTCATTAGACGGTTAATAGATGAAAGTAACACTTGTTCCTAAAGAGGAGGCTCATTATTTGGACCAACGGACAAAATGACGGGTTACACTTGCTTATAATGAGGAGGCTTCTTCCTGGGACCAACGGGGAATAGTAGGGTGTAATGAGGAGTCCCCTTCTTGAAACCTACGAATCTCCGTACCCTAACTGAAACCGAGACGCTCTGGTTCCAGGGTTCAAGGATTAGCCATTGTACCCCCAGCAACCCAGAATGACTGTGATACGAATTTATCACACAAGGAGATTTAGTTCCTAAGAATAGTATAGAATCATTAAATAATATTTAGTTTCTAAGAACAGAATAACCCATGGTAGGAAAGTAAAATTGAAATATTTAGTAGCTATTTTTAAACTTTTTAAAATTATTTTTACAAATTAGAAAAAATATTTTATCTTTAATATGGTATATAATTTCCCAGGGCCATACATATGCATGACAAATATAGTACTTATAGATTTTTCCATGTTTTTCCTCAACATTTGTAAATGATCGATTTTCAAACACGAGTAATCGAAGAATGATCGGCCATTTCAGAAAATTTAACCCATAATTTCCATAGATTTTATTAGATAACATAGTTCTCCAACTGAGCAGATGTATATAAGTACTTACTTTACACAATTTAAAGACCGGATGAAAATTGTGCGTACGATTTCCTTTTGCTGTAACTAATAGTTGGAGAATGCTTTTTCTGATCATAAAAATCAACATTGTTCGACATTTTCGCAACTCATAAAATTTTTGCTTTGCAGATCTTCATCGATTACACATCAGGCGTACGGCATTAACAACAAGTTCACACCGTTTCCAGACCTCATAAGATGTTATAACTTCTGTAATAATACACTCGGGAAAGTGCATAAAATATGTTTAACTAAATAGGTATGTCTGTTACATTTTCAATTTTATTTATCTTAGATTTAGACTATAGAATTTACAGATTTCGGAGTTCCCAAAAATTTAGCACTTCTGACAACTCAAGCTGTTGTAATGATGCTACGAAAGCTAATTTTAATGCCACGTGGCGTTTTGGGTAATATGTGCATAAGATAGCAACATTTTTCAGACATAAAACCTCCTTGAAATAAAGTTATCCGTTGGTATTCATAAAATGAGGGGTTCTTCAGCAATGTGCGAAACAGAAGAAGTATAACGGAAAAACAATTTAGGGGGAGAAAATTTAATTTATAATCTTTAAAATATTTTCTAGAAATCGAAAAACAGTTTTAAATTTGAAAATTTTAATACACACATACAATGCTTCACATAGAAAATGCTACACGAGGCAGTATTTGTCAAAGCGCCATGCAAATGGTGGATATGTGTGTAAAACGTAGGGTTGTGAAAATGATTGCATTTGCGAATCAATCACGTGACAGGTGAGCGAGATAAAAGGGTCAGACTGCTCGGTGTAGCTCTTCCTTTTGCATTGTTCCATTCCTAAAACTCTACAAATTTCTAAACTCTTCGGGTACCCCATTGTAGTTCAGAAATTTTTAAAAGCCGTCAGGGAACGTAACTTCTCCACAGTCCCCTGAACTGAACTAATGTCTACTGTCAAGTCCTATGTTTCCAGGACTAGAAGGAGAGACCCACCAAAGAGAAATATATCCCTATCCTCATCTCCCGATGAAGACTAAATAGATGCTGCTTCTGCAAAATTAGAAACTAATAATAATAAGGAACTATACACCAGTTATGTAGAAAATAGTAACTCTATGCCAGTAATCCGATTTATTAGCGTAGGAATATCTAAACAATCGTTTCCAAGCTTTCGCACATCAACCAGATGGCTTTTCCAAGGAAGGTAGACAGAAACTGCAATCTGAATAATAGAACGCTTTAACAATTTGAACGCGGCGACTTGACTTGTCAACAAATAGATGGGACGTAATATTCATTTAGAGACACGAGGCATCACGTTGGTTGTACTCGCGGTATCCTTGTAGGAAGGCGGCGTTTCTTGAAGAACTGGCTCGAAATTCTTGGCAATTCCCGTGAGACGCTATAATTGCAAGTACCACTGTTGGTAAACACATAACCAATTACAGTGTTGAAGTACGATTCACAAACATTTAAGCCCTACTTTAGAAGTAAATTAGAAGTAATTATCGTTATTGCTGCCTAAGACTCACTTAATTTCCCATTTCTGAAACCAATGTTACAATGATGATTTCCCTGCCTTTTTGAATCCTATTTGGAGAGGCTTAATTCAGACACTCTACCTAAACCACAAATAGGGCGTCAATTTTCAGAAAGCTTGAGAGGTGAGTACTTTTGCAATCTAGCAATCCCGTAAGAGACCCATTGAATCTTGAGAATGTTTATGACTATATAGCTTTCTGCTTGCTTCTGTACTCTCTACTTTAATTAAAATCCATTAGTTCTAGTTCTAGGGTAGCTATTTTTGGTCGTCCTCACCTGGACGTGTGTTCCAGTGCTGCCAGACACTTTTACCTGAAATCAATAAACCAGAGCTGGAATAATCAGTAGGAATCAGTAGATCAGATCTTTTTGCTTCACATACACACCACCTTACAAAAGCAATTTACTATTGGATGTAATCTGAATGCGAAGGAACGTTCAAATCTACTGGTATTTGAAATAATACCAGTATTCCACAAACTGCGATTAAACACCGAAATAAATTTCAAACCAATACAATCCTGAATCGCTTTTTTTATAAGACAGTACACATATTCATCTTTATAAAATAATGCTCACTATTATAACAAATGCTTGAGTAAATAGTGGTGGCAATGGTCTTTTAATGTAGTCACCGTTGAGTTGGCACCACTTGTTGTGTTCGTAAAAACAATTAGTTATATACTTACACCCTTTTTCTAAACTTTACCCAGATGTTCCTAACGTACGTTAGGAACATCTGGGTAAAGTTTAGAAAAAACACTAAAAGTATCATCAACACAAATACCATACTGTAGATGTTTTCCAAGTATATGAATACAGGGTTACAAAAAAGTCTGTGATCAGACCAATATCTCACGAAATATGGCAGTTAGCGATTTATTTCTTGTGCAGTTGTATAGGAAACCCCTATGGGGCACACAATAACACCACGAGGAATCCCTTTCCCCCTTTTTTGGGGTTATCGCTCCCCCTTTGCAGATAGGGAAAAAATCAATTACAAACTTGTTCAGCGAGCAAATATAGTACATAAATGTTTTGTCCCATAACAAAAGATGGAAGGGGACCGGGAATGTGGCCCCAAGAAAATCACAACATCAGGAAGCAACAATCGTGTATTTAGACAAACCTACAAGATGTGAATGCATAATACTGTAGATATTTTATTAGTTAAGAAAATACAATTTACGTGTTTACATACTTAAAATATTGCCCTTCAGCAACGATGCACGCCTGCAAGCGTTGTGCAAGCTGACCGCGCATGCGTTGCAGCATATCCCCATCAAAAGAGGCAAAGGCGGATGTTATATTCTATCTGTTGCAGATTTTCTATATTTAGCGGTGGTCTTGCGTACACTTGCGATTTAAGATGGTCCCAAAAGAAAAAGTCTAGAGGGCAAAGAAAGGTCTGGTGAGCGTGGAAGCTATGCTACGGAACCTCCTGGTCCTATCCATCTCCGGTCAGACACATCGTTTAGCCATATTGATACGTGTGCACTCCTATGTAGAGGCTCCCCGTCATGCTGGCACCACATGTTCAATACAGGTTGCAATGGTACATTCCGAAAACATCCGTTACATATGTTTGAAGGAGATATAAATATCGTTCACCATTCAGAGTTGCGTTGTTAAAAAAGGGTCCTACAAGCTGGTTCCCCCAAATGCCGCACCAAACGTTGGTGAACCACCTCACTTAATGGTGTGTGTCTCTCGTCCAATAGAGATTTTCCTGTGCTCAGCAGTGCATATTATGCGTATTCACAACGCCATCTCGTGTGAAGCGTGACTCATCCGTACATAAAATATTTGACAGAAATTATGGGTCCTCTTCTAAAGCATTCAACATTACAAAAATAAAGTATTTTCTCCGCATCTCCAGGACACAGTGCCTGTTGCGTATGAAACGAATATGGATGCATATGGTTCCTGTGCAAAATTTGTAGCACCCGCTGTTGGCTTAATCCCTTTTTCCGGGTAACTTTATTTGTGCTGCTGTGGGGATGTGCAAATACGTATTCCGGAATATCTGTATTGTCCCGCTTTGGCCTGTCTGTACTTGAGCGGTGGCTAACACTACCGGTGTCACGTGGGCGGTGGACTGCATGTCTGAAGGTCCTACAATCCGGATGTCTGACATTGGGAAACCGCTGTGTATACAGCTGTGCCGATGCACGTGCAATCCAGTTGCACTCGCCATAAATCACGATTATTTCCCACAATTCCTCGTTCGTAAACGCCGACATCAGTGTTTGTACTTTACATATAACGTTTACAGATTGACGACAGCTTCTTGCAAACCTTCTAAACTGATAACTTCTAAGTAAATGAAAGCACAAAGGAAAACTTTTCCTACAAACCTTATCAACAGTTCTTGTTCTGAAATAAAACGCAGTTCCCTGACACATTCCATATCAAACTTTGATGTCTAATACAGTAAAAAAAAATACACTGAAACAAGGAGAAATAGCATAAAGTGGCGAAACATTTATCCAATAGGAAAGCTGTATGCACATCTTATTGTTTTGCGCATGTGGCAAAGCGTTCGACTTTCCGTCAATGGTTCACGAAGTGTTGCCATACCAACCACGCATGTCATTTTTGTATTCTGACGATGGAGCAGAAAGTACGACATTTCAAATCCATGCAAATATGCTTCGAACACAGGGCCTCAGGTAGCTTTCCGCTTTTTTCGCATTTGGAGAGTCCCCTTCCATCTTTTGTTATGGGACAAAAACATTTATGTACTAATTTTGCCTCGATGAACAAGTTTGTAATTAATTTTTTGCCCTATCTGCAAAGAGTGAGCGATAGCTCCCTCACCCCCCCAAACAAATGGGGGCGAGGGGATCCCTCGTGGTGTTATAGTGTGCGCCACAAGGGATTTCTTATACAACTGCACAAGAAGTAAATCGCTAATTGCCATAGTTCTTGAGATATTGTAACCCTGTATATACAGTATATATATATATATATCATCATCATCATTGTCAACCATTATCAATCCACTGCTGGACGAAGGTCTCCCCAAGTTTCCTCCACAACGGTCTGTCTTGTGCCAGTCTCCTCCATGTCACTCCCGCATATTTACGAATTTCATCCACCCATCTCCCATGTGGTCTTTTTCTGGGTCTTTTCCTGTCCCTTGGAATCCAATCTAAAATTTCGGCTGTCCATCTATGGTCTGTCCTTCTGGCAGTATGTCCAGCCCATTGCCATTTCAGGGATTTAACTCTGATCATGATGTCTTCCACTCTCGTCATTTTTCGGATCCACGTGTTCCTCTTCTTATCTCTCCTGGTTATACCAAGCATGCACCTCTCCATGCTTCTTTGAGTTGTCTGCAGCCTTTGTATGTCTCTTTTAGTTAAGGTCCACGTCTCTGCACCATACGTAAGCACTGGAAGGATGCATTGATCAAACACTTTTCTTTTAAGACATAATGGCATATTGCTCTTGAAAATTATGCTGTTTCTTCCAAAAGCTCTCCAGGCAAGTTTTGTACGCCGATTAATTTCTTCATCAATGTGACCCTCACTTGATATCTGCTGTCCAAGATAAACATACGTATCTGTTATCTCCAGTTTTTTCCATCAATCGATAAATCTTCATTTCTTGTAAAAGCATTGAACATCACTTTTGTCTTCTGAAAGTTCATTTTTAATCCCACTTCTTTACTCTTGTCAGCAAGTTCCTGGATCATACTCTGCAGCTCTGATGGGGTAGTTGCAAAAATGACTACGTCATCAGCAAAACGAAGGTGGGTTAGATAATCTCCATTAATCTTTATCCCTTTGTTTTCCCAGTTCAGTGATTGAAAGACATTTTCCAATGTGGTATTAAAGAGCTTCGGAGATATGGTGTCACCTTGTCTCACTCCCTTTCCAATTTTTATGTGTGTTGTATTTTCAAACAGCCGAATCTTTGCACTTGCATTTTCATAGATGTTATTAATAATATTAATGTATGCATCTTCAATACCGCAGGATTTCAGAGCCGTGGTAACTGCTGATGGTTTCACCGAATCAAAGGCTTTTTCATAATCGATAAAAGCCATGCACAATGGAAGTTCATATTCCCTCGCTCTTTCAATTAGTTCTCTCAGTACGTGGATATGATCTATTGTGCTGTAGCCACTCCTGAATCCAGCTTGTTCTCTCGGTTGAGCCATGTCCAGTGTTACCTTCAAGCGGTGTGAAAGAACTTTAGTGAATATTTTATAAACCACTGATAGAAGGCTGATAGGTCTGTAGTTCCTGAGATCCTCAATGTCACCTTTTTTATGTAGCAGGATCATTGTAGCATTGTTCCAATCCTCAGGAATCTTCCCTTCATTAAGGCATCGAGTGAAAATTTGGGCGAGTACTGTTTCAATTTCTCCACTTGCTTCTTGTATGATGTCTATAGTAATTCCATCTTCTCCTGGAGCTTTCCCCCGCTTCATGTTCTTGATTGCATGAGCAACTTCTGCTGGAAGGACTGGAAGAACTCTGGTACCTTTCATGATGTCTGGAGTACATGTATCATCCCTTTCATATAATTTGGAGTAGAAATCTTTCACTCTTGTCAAAATTTCGCCTCTATTTCTTGTTATAGAACCATCTTCTTTTCTCAGAGCCATAATCTGTTTTCTTCCCTTACTGAGATGTCCCTTTGCTATCTTTAGGCTTTGGTTGTTTTCAATTGCTTTCCTTACTAGCTCACAGTTGAATTTCCTTACGTCTTCAGTGATACTTTTTCGTGCTGTCTTGCATAGCTCTATATATTCCACTTTGGAAGTCACATCTTCTTTAGTTGTCCTCATCTCTCTTCTTTTTGCATCAACATTTTGGTTTTTCCTGATAATTTGTTCACATGCAACTTGTTCTTAGACCCAGCTAATTTTGTTGCCGTTTCCATAAGAGCTTTGGTTACTTTTTTGTTAACTTCCGAAATATCCACTTCTTCCGATGTTAGGCCTTCTAAAGCAGAGAATCTGTTCTTCAGTTCCAACTTGAAAGTATTATGGTGTTTTTTAAGGTTGGTTATGTCAATACATTTTGTTTGTCTTATGAGCTTGCCACGTTCCAGTTTAGTGTTGAGGTGCATCTTACATCTTACCAATCTATGGTCACTACCTGTGTTGAACTTGTTCAGCACACTGCAGTCTTCGATGACGAATTTTTTGTTACACATAATAAAATCAATTTCACTTGTTGTCCCAATTGGATGTCTCCATGTCCATTTCCTGTGTGGCTTTTTCTTGAAAAAGGAATTCAAGATGAAAAATCCTTCTGCCTCTGCAAACTCAACGAGAGTATTTCCACGCTGGTTTCTGTTGCCGTGACCGAATTTACCTACTGAAGTTTCATTCTGTTGCCGGTGTCCTATTTTTGCATTGAAATCTCCCATAATTATCTTCAAGTGCTGCTTACCTTTATTATTTAGATGACGAATTTCCTCATAAAATTCTTCAATTTCTTCTTCAGGATGACTTGTGGTGGGTGCATAAGTTTGAATAATCTGAGCCTGGTATCTTCTCGATAGTTGGATAACGAGTCGTGCAGCTCTGTCAGAGGAACTTTCAACTTCTACCACTTTATCCTTCAGTTTCTTGTTTATTATAAATCCAACACCACTAGTTCTGCCAGTATCTGTCCCACGATAATAGAAGAGATGTCCACTTTTCAGTTCAATGAGATCTTCTCCTTTTCTCCTTACCTCACTTAGCCCGACGATGTCCCACTTGATCCTTTGTAGTTCCTCTTCCAATTCAAGAAGCCTTGAATCAGAAGATAGGGAGCGTCCGTTGTAGGTAGCCAAGGTCAGCATCAAATGGCAGCCTAGTCCGGTCCTCCGGGGATTCTTAGCACCCTCTGCCTTCATGTCGCACTGGCCGCTGCCTTGGCCAGGTACATTCCAGCTGCCGGAGACTGAGGGCCAAGATTTAAGTTGTGGAATCATTTTGGAGGGGTTTGGCCATAACTCACCACGCTGGCCAAGCGGGTTGGTGAGTGTGGGACAGCATTTCCTCTGATCCCGATGGTATAGTTATACCGCTATTGGCGGTCGTCAGAGCCCCTTTAGTGGGAACAGGATGCACCACGAGAAGGCGGGGGTTGACATTTGTCAAGGAGAGGCTGTGATGTTACGCATCACCTGACCTTACATCCCATATATATATATATACACTATATTGACAAAAGTCACAGGACATCTCTTCAGAAGCAAATGAACGGATCCGCTGCGTCAATATGATGCGCGGTATAGCTGCAAACGGTATAAAAATAAGCTTGCAGCTGACCGCGATCATATCGCACTGTGAGGTTGAGTAAAAATGTTGCGGCTGGAGAGAAATGAATTTGAGAAAGTAAAGGCTGTTGAGTGTTATATTAGTGGGTTGTCCATAACCCAGAGACGTTCAAATATACCCAGGTCAACTGTTTTGGATGTACTGAATAAGTGGAAGACACATGGCGCGCCTGAAGAAGCAAAACGTACCGGCAGACCAAATAAAATCAGTGATAGGGGGTATCCAAGCCTCAGGAGAGTCGTTACAGTTAATCGACGGAGTACCGCACAAAATCTCAGTGTACAGGTGAGTAAAAATGCCGGAACCTCAGTATGTACACGTGTCATTCGCAGAGAACTTCATTCCATGGATTACCGTGGTGGTGCAGTTGCTCATAAGCTTTTCATCTCCACTCGGAATGCTACTCGCCGTTTAGCATGGTGTAAAAAATCATCATGGACCGTAGATCAATGAAAACGGGTTCTATGGAATGATGAATCCAAATACACGATCCATCAGTCTGTTTGCCGTGTGTGGGTATGGCAGCAGCCGTGTGAACGCTATTTACCAGGGTGTACTGTTCCTACGACCAAATATGGAGTTGGCAGCGTAATCGTGTGGAGGTGTTTTTCGTGGTATGGCCCAGACCCATTGGTTATCGTGGACAAACCTAATAACAAGCACGCCTACCTCGATATTCTGGACATTATGGTTTGAGGATAATTTCGCATCGTATGTTGACTGACCAGCTCAGAGCCCTGACCGTAATCCAGTAGAACACCTATGGGATGAAATAGAGCGCCTCATAAGAATTTTTGGAACCAAGGCTTACTACTAAGCAACAGTTAACAGCAGCATTACGTACTGCATGGAAGCGCATACCTATCGCTGTGTTCCAAAACCTTGTCGAAAGCATGTCTCGAAGGGACAGTGCCTGCATTAGGGCCAAAGGTGGATATATATATATATATATATATGGGAAAAGCTTTATAACAGACGAACAACTTATCTACAAAACGAATATTTAATGAAAACTAGTAATAATTTCAAAAGATATTAGGCAGCAAGTGTTAAATAATTTTTGTTTTCTCAGAATTTTCTCTTCAGGTAGGTTCTGAAGTGACTCTTGTCGACTGGATGAGTAGATAATTGGTACTAAAAGATTGCAGAAATTATTGGGTGAGTGTGCCTTAAAACAGAGAAAAATCCGTAGATCACGAAAATCTGTCAGTAGACTGGAATCAAATCAACAGATCTACTAATACATCAGTAGAATGACAACAACGGTGTGGACCATTGCAAATGAGTCAACTCTGTCGCCAAAGCACGCATCAGGAGAGAGAATAGAATGCTTGGGCGACGTCACCTGAAACCCTAACATCACACATATACCTTTACCAGAAACTTCACCTTAAAACCTCGTACTGTTACTGTATGTCTCGTCGCATCGCTGGGGAAACGCATCGGCATGCAACTATCAGCCCACTGTTGCAACAGTGGTTGGAGAAAGGTGACGTGCATAGCAGTAGTCGGACTGGTGTAGGTAGGCGAACGTTCGAATGACTAGATCGTCGTATTCGAGCTCCACAATCCACAGCAGATAACCTTCGACGACGTGTAAAAGCAGCTATAGTCGCCCCCGTATCGAAAAAGGGCTGTGAACATCAGATTGGCTGATGGCTGAAGTAGATTTGCGTTCTCGCGAGCCATTACGATGACTGCCAATCACTTCAGCACATTATGGCCAAGGTTGCAGAGGTTCCACACCACACATGCGTTACGGGACGAATGCTACTAGGCAACATTCACCGACGAATCTCACTTCTGTCTCAGTGCAAACGATCGATTATTCAGAGTCTCAGAACGATATGGTCCCCCACACTCATCTTTTTGCTACCCTTGGGCGCCATCCTCTTTCTCAACCTAGGGTCATAAGTTTGGGCCCTATCAGTCTCAGCATCACTTCAATTCTCGTACGTATAGTGGGTAAAATGACAAGACGACGATATTCGATAAGGTGCTGCAACCCGTTTTATTGACGTATACCCGCGGTATCCCTGATGCGCAGTTTCAACACGATAATGCCCGCCAGCACACTGCCGACATCGGCAATCAATTCATGGACAGAACGATAGCCAGAGTTCTTCACAAGTAAGAAAGTGTGGGACACCATTGGCAGACGAGGTAACGCCTATGCACGACACCCCCTCGCATTGTCGTTGAATTGTGGTCACGTGTCAATGGCGCATGGTCAGCCAAACCTAACCACACTGGTATTGGACTTTCCCAGTTGATGCCACACCGTGTTGCCGAATGTATGTCTCAGCATGGTGATTATACGATGTACTGACTTAGGTTACATTATACTTTCTCCTAGCCCATCGCATTGTTGCATTGTGTGCCATTTTCTATGTCGAGCAGTGTATAATGATTTATTTACGCTTCTAAAACAAAAACCTTGAAAAATGTCCGACATAATATGCAGTATATCATTGTTGAAAAAGAAATGCTAGGACAAGTATGTTTCGTTACTGGGAAAAATATCGCACAATATCGACGCTGCTGTGCTACAGAAACAACCGATAAATAAATGATTATATTTCAGAACTGAAATAATGAATACCCGTTTGTTAACAGTTCTCATATATTAACTAACATTTTTTTCTGTAAACACTTATTTTGAAAGAAATCTTAGGAACGAAAAGCTCGTACTAGAGAAATGCAAAACTTTATAGTGAAATTTAATGAACAGCATTAAATTTCGAAAAACAAATATTAATGTGAATAAAAAGTTATCAGCTATTGGTTGATTTCATCTTCTGATTATTTTTGGTTCTTAGACATCGACGTGTCGTGCACAAGTACCAATCCAAAATTACAGTTAAATGTTTGAAGCAACAGAATTGAGTGAACGATCAATTTGATTGTAAAACGAATGCACCTCTGTTTGAAGTTATTTATAAAGTACATAACTGAAAATAGAAAAAAAAGGGCGACGAGATACCTGCACTACGATTAGAAAAAGTATCATGGTACCGTGAAAACGAATTCAGAGCAGTTTCATATATAAAATATATATGCAGCTTTAAAATGATTCCCACAACACAAAGGAACTCTTCGCTTAGTTCGTTGAGGCTGAAATATGAAACTAAGCCAGCTGGTTTCTTGGTAAAAGAAGTCATCCTTTTTTCAGAACGCAGTTAATTTCAAAATTTCAGACGACGCTCATGTGGCGAAATGGTTTGAGCGCTGGCTTATGACCGTTCGTCCGAGAAGCGGCCGGATTCGAATCCCAGTGAGGCATCGATGTTGTGTTTCTCTTATGGAACTGGTTCTCTCTCTTCCCTGGAACCAGTGGCCCTAAATTAGGGACAGGAAACTGCTTATATGAGTTCTTCACAGTGGTCCTTAAACTTTCAATCACACAAACACACACAAAAAATAATAATAATTCCGATTAGTTATTGCAAACTTTAGACAAACCTTCGGAGTGAGGATCACTTTCGAAAGAAATTCTGAAAGCGATGTGAGAATAGTGAGGAAATTGATAATTATTAGTCATTCAGGGATCAATAGTTAAATTTTTTGCCTGATGTACAAATCCGCAAAAGGACAAATATGCAGTTCCAAAAATCTTACTTTTACAGCGCAAGCCAATTCCAGTTTTGCGATAAGTCGCTTCGAAAAGCAGTTTAACTTCTTCTAACATTTCCATAAGTAGACATGATATCAATTTTCATAACATATGAGACGTGCATCGCTAATTTAACCTTCCTTCTGAATTCCTGCATTCTTACGTAAATATGGTTTCTTCTCGCTACAGGTCTTCTAAATTTAAAACCACAGATTCTCTCTCAATGAATTCGAAGTCAACAAATACCTGATAGCTGGTCAAAGAATAATCTACGTAGTTAAACTCTAGAGATAAGAGCTTGTGTGCAAAATGTTCGACGTGTAATGTTTCAAAGGCTAAGACAGAGTAGCGGCTTACAAGTGTTGGACAGAATAATGTGAGCACCACGCTCAGAGACGTGACTTTTAACGCAGCTGCGTACGTCGCAATACGCAAAGGTATCCACCACATTTTGGTTGTAATAGCTTTGGTTAGAACTTCAAGGTCCTGTTTAAGTGCATTTAAAGTGTCTTGTTGCAAAATTTCTTTCAGGGTGACGACGAAATGAGCGACCCAATGCACTTCGAAGGAGTACTAATTGTTGGTGGCCGGCTAGTTGGTGCCTCCGTGACAACACTCGCCAGCGTAGTGAGGGTATCGAGAGCTACTGTGCCTAGCGTCCTGACAGCATACCGTGTTCGTGGCAAAACCTCGTCTGCGAAACACGAGAGTGGCCGGAAAACGACCCTGACTGATAGAGACAGGAAAGCATTAAAGAGGATTGTTACCGGTAGTAAAAAGACCACGGCGCCGAAAATTAGTTCAAAGCTCAATCTGCATCTCCATACAACATTTTCAACGAAAACAGTGCGCAGGGAACTGCATTAACAAGATATTCATGACAGAGATGCTATGACAAAACTTCTATTGCCTCGGGTGAAGGCACAACGGCGACGGTAGTTGTGCCAGGAGCGCACAACGTGTACTGCCGATGCATGGAAGCATGTAATGGGGTTGGGTTAATCCTCATTCACACTATTCCCTACCGCAGGACGTGTTTACATCTGTAAAAGATCGTCAGAAGCCTACAACCCAGAGTATCTGCTCCCAACAGTGCAGCATGGTGGTGGTTCTGTCGTGCTTTGGGTGGTCATGTCGTAGTTTTCAGCAGGTTAATTGATCACCTTGAAAAGACGGATGGCTGCCAGGGCGTATGGAACCATTTTGGTCGACCAGTCCATCCAATAGCTCAGGCATTGTTTCCTGCAGGGGATGCCATCTATAAAGACGATAACTTCCCAAAAGAGCTTGGAATGTCCAATCACGGTTTGAGGAACATGAGAACGAACTTTTACAATTTCCTTGGCAGCCTGAATCACCAGAGTTAAACATTATCGAGCCACTGTGGTCTGTATTGAAAAACCGAGTAAGATCCAGTTGTCCTTCTCCTGCATCTCTCATGAACCGGGAGAAGTTTCTGCATGAAGGATGGTGTAACATTCCACTAGCCAACATCCAGGATGAGTATGCATCCATTTTGAGGAAGATTCAGTCGGTTTTGAATGCTAAAGGTGGTCCTAAACCTTATTAGGTATGTAAAACCTTGTTTTTCTAGGTGTTCACATTATTCAGTCTAACCCGTGTATGTCATGAGCTATTTGTAATCTTGCACAAATACAATATGTACGACGTTCTGTATTCCGACAGACGGCTAAGATATTATATTTAGTGAGCTTTCACGTTCCTTGTGATTCAAATGCTGAAACTTGTTGTGATTGCGAAGGAGATTGTGGTGATTAGGTAAAAACATACTGACTGAGACTAATGAAAGATATGAACTAGGAAGTATATTTGCTTTCTCTGAACTCTTGGCCATATTGTGAGAGAATATATTCCGTTAATAAAGATGGTTCCACCTAAAAATTCTGCGTTACGGTTCCAATGGTAAAACATTCTGTAGACATTTTCTCCGTAATTAATGTATTCTCAAAAATGAACATTTTCACATTGATAAAAATAACTTTATGTTATAGTATGGCATAATTAATATTTGCTAAAAATTAACCATAGTTATATTAAAAATTAATAATTTCCGCTTGGGTATTATTAAGACCTGCAAATAGATGTCGCTAGTGGCCAAACAAATGGTTCATATCTTATTCGGAATTAGAGATCAGCAGTAGTTACGGCTGTGTTGCCATTTTCAGCAAAATTATTGTCAGAACATTAAATCTCAGTGTCTCAAGTCATTCTAAAGATTCCAGACTATCACATGGGTAGACTGAAAATTTTGATTCCATTCCGAAAATTAATAACATTATTGAAAAACCATTAGCAGTACTTTAGGTACTGCTTTTTTCTAATTCTGAAATAAGCTATCAAACATTTATTTGTCGACTGGCGTCATCTACAGATCGCACTATATATTAGCAGGTATCAACATTATCCATTGAAACATTTTTAATTTTTAATATAATTATGGTTATGTTTTAGCAAATATTAGATATGCTACGCTGTAATTTAAAGTTATTTACATCGGTGGATATGCACATTTCCATACTTGGGAATACATTAATTGCGAAGAAAATGTCTACAGCATTTTTTACCGTTGGAAACTTAGGTAGAATTTTTTGGTGAACTATCTTTAGACTTTCAGCTGCTACAACTGGTAAAAAATCCGATTGGATGATTCACAGTGAAGCCAAGCCAATTTACTCGTTAATTTAAACCTTACGTGAGATAAACTGTTTAGTGTTTTGCAGTAAAGCTGAAATAAAAGTTAAAACAAAAACGTTCAAACCTTTTAGTATTTTGCAGAGAAGTTAGCTTAAGCATAAAGTTCCATTTAAACAACTGACATTACACACAACAATATTGGTTGAACAACCCTGGTCACGGGAGTATAAGTACATTATACACTATCTACCAACAAGTAATTGGACACCCCTGCAATCGGCGATATCTGCGGTCCTGATACACGTCACGGCCGCCGCCATTAAATACCGTGTGGAAAACAACAACGCAACCAGTCGCATGCAAGATGCCACGCAGTTCGGAGCTCTCTGATTTTGAGAAAGGTGTAATGGTCGGGTATCACAGAAATGGCTGATCCACACGTGACATATCCAGAGAGTTGAAGTACCCAAAATCGACAGTGGCCTACGTGATTGGCAAGTGGAAGATGAGAGGTGACTGTCGGAATGTGCCCCGACCCGACAGACCCATAAAACTGGGAGTTACAGACCGATGGTTGCTGGCCAAAAAATTTGGAAGAACCGCACCAAATTGATGGGCCACATCCGCGAGGAGTTTCAACAGGCATCCGGGAGTGTTCTTTTGATGAATACCATCCGTAAGGAAGCCCACCTGCTCGGTTATCATGGACCTGCTGCCGCCCGCAAGCCTTTGATCACCAAGTCCAATAGCGCTGCTCGGCTAACGTGGTGCAAAGAACGACGACAGTGGACAGTTGAACAGTGGAAACAGGTTCTCTGGAGCGACGAATCAAGGTTCATCTTCTACCGTTCGGATGGCAGGGTCTGGGTTTGGAGTCTGCCTGGAGAACGCCTCCTGCCGGAATGTATTGTGCCAACTGTGAAGTTCGGCGGCGGTGGAGTTATGCTATGGGGGTGTTTCTCCTGGTATGGCACGGGACCCTTGGTCGCAATTCCTGGTAGACTCAACGCAGAAACCTACTGCACCAGTTTGGATGACCATGCGTTTCCTACGTTGTGGCAGTTTTGCGGGGTGGACCCATGTTACTTTCAGGATGACAATGCCACCTGTCATGTTGCGAGGTCCACCATGGCTTGGTATGGTGACAATGGGGTTAATCGAATGGACTGGCCTGCGCAGAGCCCGGACCTTAACCCTGTCGAGCACCTCTGGGACGAGTTGGAGCGTCGACTTAAGGGGTGCCCCCACCGTCCGAAATCGGTGAAGGAACTGACCTGTCTTCTCCAAGCCGAGTGGAAGAAAATACCGCTAGCCGTCGTACAACGCCTGGTTGAGAGTATGCCCCGGAGGGTCGCAGCTGTTATCGCCGCTCGTGGAGGCTCCACCAACTATTGAAGGTGAATAAACTTCGTTTTCCTTTGCTATCACATGTGTCCAATTACTTGTCGGTAGATAGTGTATTTTATGATTGATAAACTCTAAATTATATGCAGATTTAAAAATCAGATCCTGAGCTCCATATTTTGGGCGATTTAAAAGTTCATAATAAAACCTGTGACAAAAATAATTCGGAACATTTCGCTCAACTGTTGATATGTAACTATGTTCCGTTCCTTAAGAGCAAAACTGAAGACTAAGGAAAAAATTTTAGAATTTAGAACGAAGGGTGCAAAATAACCTGAAAATCAAAACGCGCAACGCAGCAGTTTTGAAAATTCAGAATTCACATTCTATAAAGATACCCAAGCAAAAAAAAAATATACAAATAAAATTTTGACTCACACCTAGTACAACATAGAAAAGGTTATGTATCTACCTGTGTGAGTAAAAGGAGAAAAGAAAAAAAAAAAAAAAAATAAAATAAAACAACTGAATGTAGAAGGTGTCGAGAATACTGAGCCTTGGCTTTATCAAGGACCAGCAAAAACTCTGCATTTTCTCACTTCCACAAAGACCTAGTTGGAAATGGGTTTCTGCAAGGCCATAGATGCAAGTAACATTCCCACCTAAAATAGTTTAAAAATATATATATATAAGTCATGTCCTCCGTAGAGTAGCATGACCTAGCACTAGTTAACAATTTCGCTTGCATCCATTAACCTTCATGGCCCGACCCATGCTCTTCATCTGTTACTATTAAACAGAGAGAAGAAGATTAAAGAGAACTCAAGCTGTGAGAGTGACATAATAAATAGAAATGATTTTCAGCTATAACGAAATTCCAAGTTCGTTTGAGAGAGAATTTAAACCTGAAAAACAAATTTTACATTGCAATTAAAAAAAGGAAATGTTAATTTATAACGAACAGATTTTTGAAAGAAAACTTGAGTCTAAAACCCCTACTCTACAACTTATGACAGCACGAAAACGAGAATAAGTTAAAGATAATAATTAACTAAAGAAAACTTTGTGAAAGTTATATACCTTAAACAGTTAGTTGCAATATGTACAAAGTATTTCAGCAGTGCTTTAAAAGTGCATAATTAATTAGTTATTAAGAACTTAACTACTTTGAAAAAACAGCGCATAGACAGCGCATAGAAAAGGAACAAGCTTAGCCATCTTCTGTTCCTAGGTACCACAAAAGACGCTCAAAGTTACAAAGAAAAGTAAGAGTTAAAACCCGCATAAATGTTAACAGACAAACCAATGCTTAAAAGCTGAAAAGCTAAAAAAATACAGAGAAAAGGTACATGAAGTACTAACATTGAACTTATAAAACCTAGAGCCCAAAAAACAAGGAAGAGAGCTTACCTCTTGTGTTACAAAAAACTTTTCTCCTCACAAGAGGAGAAACATGGCTGACCTCTTCCGCCACTCCCTAGACGCTGGGGGGCAGTGAGGGTGGGGCTGATGGCCTCCTCATACAGCAAGAAACCAACGCGCGGAGATTTTAACCAGAGAAAAAAATATAAACTTAAGACTGTGGATCTGTATGATCAGAATGAGCAGAATTAACTCTCCAGAATACATGAGAAATATTATAAAATACACGAGCAGTTTATTTAATAATCTTTGCATGTATTAAATCACCTTAGTGAGCTTCTATAGATTAATCAGAATCTTATTAATTTTAATGTTGGTTTTACTATTTTTAGTATAGCTATCCTAGTGATGAATAACTAGTTTTCTTTTTTATTTGTTTTTATTTTCTTTTATAAACAGATTTTTAAGCTTTTTTTGTGATTTTGTTTATATTATTTAATTTTTTTGTTTTAATAGGACCGTCATATCCATAGCACTAAGGTTCCTTTAGGTAGTTAATAGGCATCCTCTAGCCAACTTCCTTACGGCTTTGATTGGTCAGAATCATATTATTAACTGTGTAGAAAATTAAAGCAGATCTGCCAACCTTACTCTATTATTCAGAATAATTTTTCTTAAAGTTCTTTTGATGAAAGAAGAAGGAATTTCGTTCTCTAGAAAACTTTCTAATAGTATATTAATGTGGTAAATGAAGTCCAAATTGTTGCTGCAAATTCTTGAAATTCTTAGGACCTGAGAAATTAGTACATTCTCAATTACTTTGGTTGAAATGTTATTATTCCAGTGTAGATATTTAATTACTTTGAAAGGAAAATTAGCTCTTTTATCAAAGAGGCTAATAGATGGGTTACCTCTGTTGAGCTTAATGCTTAAGTCTAGGAACTCAAGTTCCTGATTACTGTGGTTGGTTTTACATAAGTTAAGAGAGCTAGGATAGATATTATCAAAATCACTCTCTATAACTTCGGAATTATTGATACACAGCAGATCATCAATATATCTAAAAGTGTAAAGGTAGTTATCTGAGCAGGTGGGGTGATTTTTAATGAATTTATATTCCTTAAAGAACAGGAATAGATTAGCGATATTCGTGGACGTTGATGTTCCCATTGGAATACCGTTCACTTGCTTATAGAGAGTATTATTATATAAGATATGGTTATTTTTTATGCAGCAATTGAGATAAGAGTTCCAAGTTCCTACATCAACAAATTGGTTAAGTTTAAATTCTGCATACAGCTCTTTAAAGGTAGTGATTATATCTGATAGAGGCAGATTAGTATATAGGTTTTCAAAATCATAACTATTAATATCTAGGGGACAAACTTTGAGTATAGTAGAAATTACTTCTGCATTATTATTAATTATCCAAAAATCTCTGTACATCAAGTTAGAACAGTTTCTAATGTGTTTCAAAACCTTCTTTAAGACATCTTCAAAAGCAAGATCTATTTTCTTTTTATGACTCCTACTCCACTAGCTATGAACCTGAACTTCACAGGATCCTTATGAAACTTAACCGTTGCAAAAAGAAATGGAAATTCAGGCCCATATCTTCTAGTTTGCGGAATTTTAAGTTTCTTGAAGAATGCCTTAAACCGATTTTCTAACTGCTTGGTAGAATAACTTACGGGCTCGTATGTTACTATATTATTGAGTTCCATAGTTAACAATTCAAAATAGAACTTCTTACAGATAATTGCAAAATTATTGCTAGCTTTATCCGTAGTGGTAAAAATAAATTGGTCTTGTAGTTTGGAGAGTGACCTTTTAGCTTCTCCAGAGAAAAAGAGATTTCTGTCGAAGCAAAAGTCCAGACCTGCCAACTCACCGGTGAAGCTATTGATTATATTATATTTCCATTCTGTGAAGGCCTCAATAGGCTGATTGTACGTTAAACTGGTTTTTACGATGTACTTATTTACATCTTGAGTGAAGCTCTCAAGAATCCTTTCTTTGGAAATTGTGAAGGAAGGTCTGAATTTAGAGCCATACTCTAATAAATTCCTAAGCTTTTCATTTTCAACAAAACTCAAGTTTCCGGTGATAATATGGTTGTAATTCTTATCATAGTGAACTGTTTCTTTATGTTCATTACAAGAACAAGTAGTAATTACAGGAATGTAGCTCGAAGAGTTAAGTTTGTAGTTTTTAACTATTGACCCTAAGGTCTTAACATATTTAAAACTTACAATAGACTGGTGCCTGTGGATGGGAAAAAAATTGCATTATTGTAGAACAGCTTCCTTACATTGAGATTATCGTAGGCTTTATTTAGGAACCTGATGGTAACAAAATTACTGGAAAATTCTTTAAGAGAAATTTTATCTTTAAGAATATGTTTAAGAATGTCCAGAACCAAAGCAAAAACATGCTTATCAACATGGTCAGCAGTTTCATTCCAGAATTTGAAAAAACATTTAAGGACAGAGTGCTTGAAGGACTTGAGAATTTTGTAAGTATTTTTAACAAAATTAGTGCCAGTTTTAAAGCTTTCCAGAGTTTTTAGCAAGTTAGCAAAATCAACTTTGCTTGATGTGCGAAATAACCTCTGTCCTCTATTACCTCTAGAGCAGCTCTTATTATTAACAAGAAAGAAGAGTTCACGAATTGAAAATTTATGCTGATTATGCTTATTGTCAGATAGAGTGGAATTAAGGCCATAGGGATAAAGAGACTGATGCTGCAAAAATTTCAAGGGATTCAGTTTCTAGCCGAGCATAGAGGTCAGGGATAATATGTAGTACCTCTATTTTCACTTTGTCAAAACCATGAGTATGGAAATGCTCTAATTCAAAGGTAGAGTACTGGTTGGCGTTTGTGGAGGGGTTCACTCCTGAATTAGAGAACTTGTTTACTAGAGACCTGTGACCATTAATCCTAAGATGAAGAGGATTTTTACTTTGGCCAATATAGCTAAGGTTGCAGACAGTACAGGTGAGCTTATAGATGGTATTGTAGGCTTTGCAAAACTTGTTGGAGCAATTATCCTCAACAGAAGAATACAGGTTAGGATCTGCAGATTTACATGTCAAACAACGTTTGTCATTTCATAACTTTAGATTACCTTGCCAGCGAGTTCATACACTATGGGAAAGGGTGCTAGCCTAACCGAGCGGGAGGACTTAAAATATCTGAGCTGACCTCCAATCCTTTCATCGTCCTTAGAACTCCACTTGGGCCAAAACATACAAATTCTGAGCAAACCAACTAGGAAAAACTTTTTAGAAATAAGCAGTCCAAGAAAAGACCAAACTCGAGTATAAACTACACTCCAAAAAGCTGCATCCAAAACATACTAAAAAGAAAAATTAGAAAGTGAAAAAAAACCTCAAGTAAAAAAATAGTAATAAAAAAAAAAAATAATAATAATAATAAAAAATAAAAAATAAAAAATAATAAAACATTTCAACTAGAATTTGCGCATGAGCTGCTAAATAATAAATTGAAATTAGTTACTTAAGAGCAAAACTGAAGACTAAGGAAAAAATTTTAGAATTTAGAACGAAGGGTGCAAAATAACCTGAAAATCAAAACGCGCAACGCAGCAGTTTTGAAAATTCAGAATTCACATTCTATAAAGATACCCAAGCAAAAAAAATATATACAAATAAAATTTTGACTCACACCTAGTACAACATAGAAAAGGTTATGTATCTACCTGTGTGAGTAAAAGGAGAAAAGAAAAAAAAAAAAAAATAAAATAAAACAACTGAATGTAGAAGGTGTCGAGAATACTGAGCCTTGGCTTTATCAAGGACCAGCAAAAACTCTGCATTTTCTCACTTCCACAAAGACCTAGTTGGAAATGGGTTTCTGCAAGGCCATAGATGCAAGTAACATTCCCACCTAAAATAGTTTAAAATATATATATATAAGTCATGTCCTCCGTAGAGTAGCATGACCTAGCACTAGTTAACAATTTCGCTTGCATCCATTAACCTTCATGGCCCGACCCATGCTCTTCATCTGTTACTATTAAACAGAGAGAAGAAGATTAAAGAGAACTCAAGCTGTGAGAGTGACATAATAAATAGAAATGATTTTCAGCTATAACGAAATTCCAAGTTCGTTTGAGAGAGAATTTAAACCTGAAAAACAAATTTTACATTGCAATTAAAAAAGGAAATGTTAATTTATAACGAACAGATTTTTGAAAGAAAACTTGAGTCTAAAACCCCTACTCTACAACTTATGACAGCACGAAAACGAGAATAAGTTAAAGATAATAATTAACTAAAGAAAACTTTGTGAAAGTTATATACCTTAAACAGTTAGTTGCAATATGTACAAAGTATTTCAGCAGTGCTTTAAAAGTGCATAATTAATTAGTTATTAAGAACTTAACTACTTTGAAAAAACAGCGCATAGACAGCGCATAGAAAAGGAACAAGCTTAGCCATCTTCTGTTCCTAGGTACCACAAAAGACGCTCAAAGTTACAAAGAAAAGTAAGAGTTAAAACCCGCATAAATGTTAACAGACAAACCAATGCTTAAAAGCTGAAAAGCTAAAAAAATACAGAGAAAAGGTACATGAAGTACTAACATTGAACTTATAAAACCTAGAGCCCAAAAACAAGGAAGAGAGCTTACCTCTTGTGTTACAAAAAAACTTTTCTCCTCACAAGAGGAGAACATGGCTGACCTCTTCCGCCACTCCCTAGACGCTGGGGGCAGTGAGGGTGGGGCTGATGGCCTCCTCATACAGCAAGAAACCAACGCGCGGAGATTTTAACCAGAAAAAAAAAATATAAACTTAAGACTGTGGATCTGTATGATCAGAATGAGCAGAATTAACTCTCCAGAATACATGAGAAATATTATAAAATACACGAGCAGTTTATTTAATAATCTTTGCATGTATTAAATCACCTTAGTGAGCTTCTATAGATTAATCAGAATCTTATTAATTTTAATGTTGGTTTTACTATTTTTAGTATAGCTATCCTAGTGATGAATAACTAGTTTTCTTTTTTATTTGTTTTTATTTTCTTTTATAAACAGATTTTTAAGCTTTTTTTGTGATTTTGTTTATATTATTTAATTTTTTTGTTTTAATAGGACCGTCATATCCATAGCACTAAGGTTCCTTTAGGTAGTTAATAGGCATCCTCTAGCCAACTTCCTTACGGCTTTGATTGGTCAGAATCATATTATTAACTGTGTAGAAAATTAAAGCAGATCTGCCAACCTTACTCTATTATTCAGAATAATTTTTCTTAAAGTTCTTTTGATGAAAGAAGAAGGAATTTCGTTCTCTAGAAAACTTTCTAATAGTATATTAATGTGGTAAATGAAGTCCAAATTGTTGCTGCAAATTCTTGAAATTCTTAGGACCTGAGAAATTAGTACATTCTCAATTACTTTGGTTGAAATGTTATTATTCCAGTGTAGATATTTAATTACTTTGAAAGGAAAATTAGCTCTTTTATCAAAGAGGCTAATAGATGGGTTACCTCTGTTGAGCTTAATGCTTAAGTCTAGGAACTCAAGTTCCTGATTACTGTGGTTGGTTTTACATAAGTTAAGAGAGCTAGGATAGATATTATCAAAATCACTCTATAACTTCGGAATTATTGATACACAGCAGATCATCAATATATCTAAAAGTGTAAAGGTAGTTATCTGAGCAGGTGGGGTGATTTTTAATGAATTTATATTCCTTAAAGAACAGGAATAGATTAGCGATATTCGTGGACGTTGATGTTCCCATTGGAATACCGTTCACTTGCTTATAGAGAGTATTATTATATAAGATATGGTTATTTTTTATGCAGCAATTGAGATAAGAGTTCCAAGTTCCTACATCAACAAATTGGTTAAGTTTAAATTCTGCATACAGCTCTTTAAAGGTAGTGATTATATCTGATAGAGGCAGATTAGTATATAGGTTTTCAAAATCATAACTATTAATATCTAGGGGACAAACTTTGAGTATAGTAGAAATTACTTCTGCATTATTATTAATTATCCAAAAATCTCTGTACATCAAGTTAGAACAGTTTCTAATGTGTTTCAAAAACCTTCTTTAAGACATCTTCAAAAGCAAGATCTATTTTCTTTTTATGACTCCTTACTCCACTAGCTATGAACCTGAACTTCACAGGATTCTTATGAAACTTAACCGTTGCAAAAAGAAATGGAAATTCAGGCCCATATCTTCTAGTTTGCGGAATTTTAAGTTTCTTGAAGAATGCCTTAAACCGATTTTCTAACTGCTTGGTAGAATAACTTACGGGCTCGTATGTTACTATATTATTGAGTTCCATAGTTAACAATTCAAAATAGAACTTCTTACAGATAATTGCAAAATTATTGCTAGCTTTATCCGTAGTGGTAAAAATAAATTGGTCTTGTAGTTTGGAGAGTGACCTTTTAGCTTCTCCAGAGAAAAAGAGATTTCTGTCGAAGCAAAAGTCCAGACCTGCCAACTCACCGGTGAAGCTATTGATTATATTATATTTCCATTCTGTGAAGGCCTCAATAGGCTGATTGTACGTTAAACTGGTTTTTACGATGTACTTATTTACATCTTGAGTGAAGCTCTCAAGAATCCTTTCTTTGGAAATTGTGAAGGAAGGTCTGAATTTAGAGCCATACTCTAATAAATTCCTAAGCTTTTCATTTTCAACAAAACTCAAGTTTCCGGTGATAATATGGTTGTAATTCTTATCATAGTGAACTGTTTCTTTATGTTCATTACAAGAACAAGTAGTAATTACAGGAATGTAGCTCGAAGAGTTAAGTTTGTAGTTTTTAACTATTGACCCTAAGGTCTTAACATATTTAAAACTTACAATAGACTGGTGCCTGTGGATGGGAAAAAAATTGCATTATTGTAGAACAGCTTCCTTACATTGAGATTATCGTAGGCTTTATTTAGGAACCTGATGGTAACAAAATTACTGGAAAATTCTTTAAGAGAAATTTTATCTTTAAGAATATGTTTAAGAATGTCCAGAACCAAAGCAAAAACATGCTTATCAACATGGTCAGCAGTTTCATTCCAGAATTTGAAAAAAACATTTAAGGACAGAGTGCTTGAAGGACTTGAGAATTTTGTAAGTATTTTTAACAAAATTAGTGCCAGTTTTAAAGCTTTCCAGAGTTTTTAGCAAGTTAGCAAAATCAACTTTGCTTGATGTGCGAAATAACCTCTGTCCTCTATTTGCATATGTCTAAATATGCATTCCAATATCCTAATATTTAAGCCGTATGAAGCATGAATTTAGAGCAAAATATGAAAACTTTATATTTAGGTGATTCTGGCCGTTCCTTTAAAACGTTAGATTGTTTTTGTGGAAATTCAACATCTTAAAGTATTCAAAAAGTAGGAACTGTACACGAAATTAAACTAACAATAGTATAACTATATACTAAAAATTCGAAAATTTATTGGCGTAGAATAAATAATCAAAATTTCCAAGCTTTCGCACATCAACCAGATTGCTTTCTCAAGGAAGGTAGACAGCTAACTGCAAACAGGATAATAGAACGTTTCAACACTTTAAACGCGGTGACTTGACTAGACAATAAATGATTAGGAACAAACTTGATATTTCGAAGAAACGAGGTCAAGTTGGTTGGGCACGCGGTACTATGGTAGAAATCTCAGCATTATTTGAAGAATTGATTCCAAATACGTGGTAACTCCAGAGTATGTCTTAAAGTATGTCTTTGTATGCAAGTCAATGAATCTACACAAAACTTCGTTTAAGCTGAATTCAAAAATGAGCGATTTTAAACCAAGAGCAGAAAACGAAAGTGAAAGAAAAAAATCAGCCCATTTGATTTTTTCTCCTCTTCTGTGGGCAGACCAATGGATAAGAAGCACATCTGATACACTTTCCCGTGTTTGAATAGCATTTAAGTTGACTGACACTGTACCTTAAAGATTAAAATAACCACTAACCGACGATTTCTATACATTTAAGATAGCAAAACACTTGAATCCCTTTCATTCGAAATGAACGATTTGTCTTCCAAATGCGATAGGTATTTTGCGATGCATCGACATCTTTTCAATGATAGTACTAGATGTTTCTCCAGAATCCTGCTTCCATTGAAAGGATGTTGATTCATCGAAACATTCACAGCTGGAGAACGTTTTGTGCTTTCGATGTTGTCCACCTACATGACGTCTACTGCGAAAGGAAAGAAGCAAACTCTTTTGATGTCTTAAGCTGAGAATAGAGGCAATATTATAAGGACACGTAACAGAACATATTACAACAATTTTTCTTTTGATACATAGGCTCCGAGTTACAGAACTCAAAATATCATCTCTCTGCGGCTAAAGACGTCCAGAGGTTATGAGTAGACGTCCAAGAAAGTAGGGTACTTATTATCGTAAAAGAAAGAAAATGACATATTCCTTGAATAGAGGAGGGGGGGGGGCGTATTAATGCTACAGCCATTATAAAATGCAGACAAATTAAAACATAGTTCACTTCAGAAACTGTTCGGGGTATTGTTCTCAAATGATATGACCTGAAGATTTTGACGTAACATGCTGTCCAGACGCTCGTAAATCATTTCACAGACCACATCCAGGAGAATCAGTTTTGTGAAGAGATACGGAATATATTAATATCTACATTTTATTCTCAAATTGTCTATATATCCCTACCTATATGTAGATAGATATTTTCCAAAGATTCGTATTTGTTGAACATTAGTAAATATACCTGCTGTCATAGAAACAGTAATGTGTACAATTTTTAGATGTGTCAAAGAGATGTAAGTAACAGATCACATCCAAAAATACATACGTATGTCCAAATCAGCAATATTATCATTTTTATGTTTGTTGTAAACATCAAAATACATGTTCGAGAACTGTCAAAAGGAAATTAAATACAAATGCTCAGGACACTGTAAATCAGTGATGATATAGATTTCAAATGTTCAGGAAATGATGACAAAAAGAATTTTAACAGTAAAGGTACAGGAAGAATATAAATAAAAATGATATACATAACTGCAATACTATTGCTTTTCGTTGTTTTGAGAGGTCTTACTTCGTTCTTGGATAAAGAATTGGTAAGGTCAGCGGGGTAATTCTCTACTTCGAAACCTTATCCGGTTTTTGAAAACCTATCAGTTTATCTGAAATAATATTTGAAGAGGATCCCGTTAATTTGTTAATTCATTTGCATTTCATTGCAACAGTGGATGATACAGAAGCGGAGATATTGTGAATCTGTTAAATCTTTCGTTGGAGTTGTGATCTAAACCGCAGTCTACTATTCTTGAAGAGGAAACTTGTAGATAGTACATTGCGGAGTTCATATAAGGAGTTACATGTAGCATGTTTTTATGTTGGGTAACTCATAGGATAAACTAGGAGTAACACATTGCATGCTACTTTCGACTCGTAGCACTGGCGATACGAAGCACGAGATTTAAAGGTACGATAATCTGGCAGATGAAATAAATTTGTGATTGAGTTTCTGTTATGCGAAAGTGGCATCTCGCGCTGATGCTACTTTGAAACGACACAGCACCTGTGTTGCTACTTTGCCATCGAACACTCTCCAACAGACGTCTGCCAGACGCTTTAGGTTGTTTGTGCGTAATGCAACTATCCATGCGTGTGCACAAGCTAAGGAAAAGGATTCGGTAGCCATACCTCAGTGGAATCTAAACTTTCAGTAATTCTATCGAAATCAGAAAGCTACATTTGAACGACAGGTAAAAACTCTGTTATCTTATTTTTTTATTTAAATATCTCAGCAGGCTCTACTACCCAATTATACTGTAGAAATAGGATACTGATAGCAATGAGAAAAAAAGCATATCAATAGACAGTGCGATTTAAAGAAATTTCGGTTAAAAAGAATGTTGATACAAAGCACCCAGATAATTGTCTATCTGGGTGCTTTTATAAGACAATCTTTACAACAACCTTGCAGTACGACGACACGTCGATGCAGTGCTACAGCCCGTTTTCTTGCCGTATCTCCTTTCTATACCTGATACCCAGTTTCAACAAGATAACTGCCGCTTGCACACTGCCAACATTAGCAGACAGCGCCATAAAGGTGTCCAGGTGCTTCTCTTGTCAGTGCAATCTCAATATTTCTTCCCAATGAGAAAGCGTGGGAGGTCATTGGCAGACGAGTTAAAGCCTTTGTATGTCTCCGTCGTAATGTCAATGAACTGTAGACTCAAATACAAAATATTTGGTCGTCGATACCACCGTGGTGTTTTCCACTCGATGCCACGCCGTCTGACAGAATGTCTGGCCTAGCATAGCAGTCATTCGACCTACTACCTCAGTCCACATGTACTGTCTCCTCTTCCATCGCAGTGAAGTCATATCTCAAAAATTAAATTACTGTACTTCTTTCCAGTAATTTAATTTAGTACAGTAATTTAATTTTTTAGATATGGCTTTCACTACGATGGAAGAGGAGACAGTACATGTGGGCTTGTCAATATGTTTCGTAAGTTCCTTCTGATTTCGTACATTCCTTCATGGTGTAGCATTTTCTATGTCCAGCAGTGTATGTTTGTTTCCAAGAGCGGTTTTAAATAAAAGTTACTCGTTCTGAGGAAAATAAAACCTTAGAGACAAGCTAACGTCCTGACTCACGACATGTTCTGAGATATGGAATGAAGAAGAAACTCTATTCTAGCTCGTGAAGATCAGGTGTTACTGTACATCTGAAAAGTCTCGGGTAGGGATAATTTCAAAATGCTGTGGTATGGCTTGTAACAGATATATTAAGTCAACATTTGGCAGAAATTATGTTTGTGGATGGGAGTTTGTCTAGGCTTCTACATGATCACCTTTGCGAACTCGGCAGAATTCATGCCAGCTGCTCAATTTTTGCCATGTGTTTTCTAACATCTGCGGAATGTTTTGTGCGAACGCTAAAGAAATGGTCACCTACAAGTCATCCAGGCTTTCAGGTTCTTGTACGTAGACGATGTTCTTCACTAACTCTCCACGCGAAGAAATCGCGGGGGTGGGAGTGAAATCTGAGAAGTTTGCAGGCCAAGGAATAGAACCATCGGGTCCACAATAATTTTCACTGAATCTGTTGTTGAGGAAGTTCCTAAGTGACCAGTCGAGTGGGACCCCGTCTTCCTGTGAAATGGCATCGTTATCCAGCTGTAGTAACAAGAAGACCTGTAGCATGTCCAGGTATGGTCCTGATCGTACAGTGTCCTCAGAGAAGGAAAATGGACCGTACAGCTGATCACCCCGCACCACACATTTATTTTAGATCTAGAAAACACGTTGCAAGAATTGAGCAGCAGATATAAACTCTGCTGAGTCCGCAAAAGGGGGTCATGGTAAGGCCTAGACAAACTGCCATCCATAAAGATAATTTCTGCCAAATGTTGACTTATTATATCTGTTACAAGCCATACCACAGCATTTTGAAATTATCCCTACCCAAACGGATCACCCTGTATATTAACCGAGATAACAAAAGCAAATCCGAAGTATCGTGTTCAGTCACGTGAGACACTGCAACTTGCTATAGCAATAAATGGATCAAGTAACTGCGCATTGGAAGCCAGTCACGGAAAAGTAATCATGGGAAAGGCCACGATGTAATGAATAAGCATTGGAAACCAATCACGGAAAGTATGAAAGGCCACGATGTAATGAATAAGCATTGGAAACCAATCACGGAAAAGTATGTAAGCATTGGAAACCAGTCACGGAAAAATAATCATTAGAAAGGAAGCAATGTAAGTGAATGTGACAACAACAACAAACTGCTCTAAGCAAATAGTCATCAGATCGAAAATAAACAATCGTGGATCAAAGAAAAGCTCCGCTGATGTAGTCTACTAGCGCCTTTTGTTCCTTAATGTTTGCTTTCCGGCAGAACACATACGCCACCAGGATGTGGGGGCGCTGTTATCGCTGGTTTTGCATTAGCTCAACGGGAGTTGACGTTCTTCACGCGAAGCTTTAGATTCTTTGCATAAGGAATGTGAACAATCTCGCTGAACATCTAAACCCGTTCTTAGCGATTCCTTTTCCGCACCATGCCGCCATTTTTTCGCCAGGATAATGCCACACCGCATATTTCCCGAGTTACTATCAACTGGATCCAGAAACATTCAAGTAAGTTTACCACATTTGTATGGACACCTCGATCGCTATACCTCAACTCCATTGATATACGATCAACTGGATCCAGAAACATTCAAGTAAGTTTACAACATTTGTATGGACACCTCGATCGCTATACCTCAACTCCGTTGATAATTTGTGAAACTAATTGTAAAGTTCTGTTACAGTACGCTAACTTCCAATAGGATGCTCTGCGACAGGAGATCTCTACTTCGTGGGCAGCAGTACTACCTGCGTGTATCGATTATTTGTCAAGCCGTCTGGCTGCTGCTGGGAGGACATAATGTGGAGCAACACGTTCTTAGGTAGATGTACATCGATAAACAATTACACTGCTGGCCACCCAAAATGCAACACCAAGAAGGAAGCATCCGATTGGCCTGACATTCGCAGCATGAGTCGCCCGCGATAGGACATGCAAACGATTGGCATTGCGGGGAATATGCAAATCATGTGCGCTCGACGCGCCACCGAGAAGCACTATCAGAAGGGTGCACAGAAGGCGGGGTGTAAGTAGTGGAAGTGTGTTGTGCTGCCGGACCTGTGCGTGGGAAGCTTTCTGATGGCTCGTCGCGGAATACGGCAGTCATTCCAGCGCGTTTTGGAGTTCGACAGAGGACGACGAGTGGCTTATCGCGGCAGAGGGTTATCGTACAAAGACATCGGCGCCTGTGTGGGACGAGATCGAGCCACAGTGAGGCGAGTATCAATTCGGTGGATGCAGGACGGACGGACGGACGGAGCGACGTGACGATTGCCGTAGCCGCGGCAAACCACCGAACGAGAGGAACGGTATGTTGTGCGGCGGGCATTGATGGCTCACACCGCCACATCACGAACGTTAGCGCAGGAATTAGGGTGTGTTGCGCAACAACCTGTGTCAGCACGTACCGTTCAACGTCGTCTGCAGGAGCAGCGACTTGTCGCAAAGCGCCCATTGCTCCGATTACCATTGACGTTACAACACTGGTGAGGGAGGCGGCAGTGGTTTGTTGAACGCCACACCTGGACTACGGAATGGCACGACATTGTCTTCTCTGACGAATCCCGCTTCTGCCAGCAACATCACGATGGTCGGATCCGCGTGTGGTGGCACCGCGGCGAGAGACTGTATGACGCCTGCATTATGCATCGCCATACCTGTCCGTCGCTTGGCGTTATGGTTTGGAGCGCAATTGGATATGACACCCGCAACCTTTTTGTACGCATAGCCGGAACACTCAACAGCCACCGCTACATCTCCGACGTTTTGGAGCCTGTAGGGGCCCTTACTTGCAAGACCGACGTTTTGGAGCCCTTGCCTGCAGGACCTGCCAAAGGCCACGTTTCAAAAGGAAAATGCGCGCCTGCAAGTGACACGCATCGTGCAACAATTCTTCACGGCCCACCAGGTGTCACTGCTGCCGTGGCCAGCCTGTTCTACCGATATGTCACCCATCGAACACGTTTGGTCGCTGATCGGCAACCGAGTGGCCCGGCAAGCACCACCCGTAGCTACGCTTGATGAACTGTGGCAACGTGTGGAAGGAGTCTGGACCGACACGCCCCAAGCCCAGCATCCAAAGCCTCTTTCGTTCGATGCCGCGGCGAGTAGCGGCCGTTATTGCCAGCCATAGGGGCCACACGAACTATTGATGTCTGTGTGTTTCGCAGGTCGCACGGGACTGTAAGCTCAATCGTTTTTACTTTGTATCTCTTGTTATATGTCCATTAACTGTGGCTGTGCTATCTCGTGTCTTTCTTGGTGTTGCATTTTGGATGGCCAGCAGTGCACATTATGACCGCCCCCAGCCTAGAGAAATGAGCTCGCCTGGAGACCCAACCGTGACGCAGGTGAAGTTCACAGAGCAGTATACATACAACCCGAGGGCCGCGCGTTCGGTTAATAAAGTGTTCCGAGTCAGAATGGGAAAAGCTGCCGATTTATCGGAGTTTGATAAAGGACAGATTGTGATGGCACGACGCCTCGTATATGGCGCGACTTGTGGGTTGTTAACATGCCACTGTGGTGAGTGCGTATTAAAACTGGTGCACAGATGGCCAAACGACGAACCGTTGTCCATCCCAGCTCATTAATGCCAAAGGGTAGCGGAGACTGTCGCGCATTGTTCACAGCGACACAAATCACGTGCAGCTACAACAGTGGTGATCAGGACAATGTGTCACATCACACAGTTCATCGCAGCCTTCCACCCATGGGTCTGCGTAGCCAAAGACCCAGTCGGGTCCCCATGCTCAGTGCACGTCATGCCCAACAATGCATGAAATGGGCGCAAGATCATCAAGATTGGACCGTGGATGATTGGAAGAAAGTGGCCTGGTCTGACAAATCAAGATTCCTGGTGTATCATGTAGACGGACGAGAGCGGATACGCCGATTACCAATGGAGATTGTGGCACATGGCTGCATTGCTGGGCGGAAACAGTCCGGCGGCGGCGGTGTTATGCTGTGGACGATATTTTCTTTGGACAACGTAGGCTCCATTATCCCCATAGCACAATCCCTGATAGCTTTCAGGTATCTTAACATCGTTGCGAACGAAGTTCACCCATCCATGGCAACTGCGTTCCCTGCTGGTGATGGCCATTGCCAACAGCGTAATGCGCCATGCCACACTGCCAGAATCGTCAAGGAGTGATTCGACGAACATGCTGTTGACTTTATGTTAATGCCCTGGCCTCCTTATTCACCTGACATGAACCCAATAGAACATTTGTTGTTCGACTTGGAAAAGCAGGTTCGCGCTAAATCACCACACCCCGAAATGTACGGGTACTGGAGGAGTTCAACAATATATTTTATTCATAAAATGATGATACAAGCGCATCTCGTGCGATGGAACCAAAAAGAAGATTAATGAGGGACAATATCTACAGATGAAAACATGTGGAAAGATAAAACACGGATGCAGAAGTAATAACAGAAATTGACATATGTACAATAAAGGCTCGGAAATAATCCGAAAAAATTACATTCAATGACACACTATAAAGTCCAATCTGGAAGGAAACGAAAGTCCAGAAACGCTGTAGATACATAGAACTAGTACAGGAGCAAGTATTAAGTAAAAAAAGTATTACTAATCAGCAGGGGAGTGACGTAAAAATGAAGCAGACAATTGAGCGGTTTCCTCCATTCCACAGAGCCGAAGATGACAAGGAAGGAGCGTACTGTCAGTCTTACAAAGAGTCTCAAGATCAGCACTGATACACGTTAGTCAACGATAAACATCATCTGGAGGGAAAGTGGAGTGAGAAAGGTAAGCGGCCATGTCAAACGATGGATCCCGCAAGAGCGAAAATAGACGAAACAGTTGTCTATGGGTAAAGGGGCGAGTGTGCACTTCGTTATCTTGACAAAACTGTTCGAATTGCGCTTGAAGCGTGGCTTCTGCAAGTTCTTCTGGATTACTTGTTAGGCAAAACTCTCTAGGGGACGCCGAAGGAGAACGAGTGCTAGAAGATGAGCGAGAGCGATACACTCGTGAACGTCCACGTTTAGCTGGAGCGCTAGGAGCTTTGAAGACGGCGCGTTTTGTGGAACGGCCACTGGAATCAACAAGAGTATCACCAGTAATGGTGAGGTCATCCACACTCGTGGGATCTGTAGTAGGAATAATAGGAAGATGAAGCAGTTCGGGAGCGTCTTGAGCAGTTGTTAAAGCACCGCGATAATCATCGAGTTCAGTTGCCGAAGAAGCAGTGGTAATCATGGCTACCTCCTCAGAGGGAGCCTCAACAGGAGAAGTAGAAATCACCACCTGAGCAGAAACGTCCTGCTCAGAAATCGAGCAAGTAGATGTAAACGGTTCTGGTGAAGTTGAAGAACCAAGGAGAGGAGGAAAGTGAGCTTCAGTAAAATCAGGAGCACGCAATTCAAGCTCTTCGCGAGAACCAGACGGGGGTGTATCAACAGGCACTGCTGTAGATAACAATCCAGAAGAAGGTCCAGAAGAAGAGGAAGGTCCAGGACACTCTTTATAAAAATGCCCCAGGCCTTTACACTTGCTGCAGTATAACTCAGTTAAGAGATCGATGTGTCTCCGTTGACCGTGACAATGGACAGTAAGTTATGTAGGTAAAGTTGCAATATCATCCTGAGAAGAAAAAATGACAGGCACCATACGACGAGCACCATAAATATGGCGATCCTCAAAGTCGTTTGGCGCTGCCGAGTAGGTTACGACATCCCCGGCAACGCAACCAAGAGATGAGATAACTGAAAGGAGCATGACATTTGTGACTTCAGGTGGCACCGGGTAAAACGACACGTTAACCGGGCGCTGTATCACAGGTTTGGGCATCAAGAGGTTATTATTAATAGTAATACCTTTCTGCAAAAGAGAGGTCACATGGGCAGGTTGAGAAAGATAGACAACAATAGTCCGAGCCCGACGATATAGATGAGTAATAGCAGACGGAGATAAAAGCTTCTTAACTGCCGTAGCATAAATTTTCAACTTGGTATCGGGAAGAGCTTTAAAAAAGACTCCTAAGGCCATATGCGAGGAGAACGTTTGAGCTTGAACAGATGACGCCGGAATATTAAGGTGAATAGAGTTGCCGGTGCGACAAACATGAGGTTTCAAAGCATTGACTTACTGTAACACAATCGAGGATTGGCGATCAGATGCAGAGGTCGCTGCAGCAGAATAAGACGATGGAAAACGAGCTGCTGTGGAAGGTGGAGGAGAGACGTCATCTTGAATATCCATTGCATCAGCAGAAATCACAGTAGAAGCTGTATCTTTTTTTTTTTTTTTTTTTTTTTGATTGGAGGTTTAACGACCACCGTGAGCAACTCAATGGGCTATAAACAGTCGCCCGTCCCTAATTTAGGGTCACTGGTTCCAGGGAAGGGAGAGAGCCAGTGCCGTAAGACAAACACAACATCCATGCCAGACCGGGATTCGAACCCGGACCCCTTACGGACGAATGATCAAAGGCCAGCGCCTTAGACCACTGCGCCACCGGGGCGGCAGAAGCTGTATCAGAATAGCTGTCTGACTGGGCAGCAGTAGGAGAAGAGGTGCCGAATGACGCAATCGGAAGAGGGCAGTTGAACAGCGCCATGAGGAGAAATCAGCGTAGCAGCGTCGCCGGTTACAGCAAGAGTGGAAGTAGGGCTACCGAACATGACATCTCCACCGGAAGCCGTCATTACTAATGGCGGCGCCCAGCAGTTCTTCTGGACAGCTCGACCAGAAGGTAAATAAAGCTTGGAATGAAGAAATCGTACTTACGAATCGGAAAGTAGAACAAAACGACGCACTAGACCTTTAGATACACGAAAAACGCAAAATTAGAACTGGGAGGGCATTATAAACGGAACTTTATACTCGAAAATATCGGAGCAGATGCCGAGCACGGGAGGACCTGCTGTTGACATTATGGTACCAGATACCGCAGGATACCTATCGCTACCTTATCGAATCGATGCCTTGCCGAGTGGACGCTGTTTTGCGGACTAAAGGTGTCCTACAGCTTATTAGGTAGGTGGTCATAATATAATGACTCATCGGTGTATATAATAGTTCCTCCATTCGATGTATTACTAATATTCCTGTACTACTTAGCAAGGAAAAAATCATAGAGGAGAATCGTCTATCAGTATTAGTTCCTGAATTCCGCATTTTTTTGTATCATTACCTAGGTTCAATAGTCCTTCTCATGTGATATGGAAGCTAAAACAGAAGTCTAGGGTATGTAAAATAATATGGAAATGAATTCTTTTAATAAGCGGGAACAAGAGTCTTCATAAATCACCAGAAATTAAAATATAATTCTCCAAAATCAAAACAAATTCCAAACATTTAATCAGAAAGGTTTTTCCAAAAGTGATATCGTTTGCCACATTTTCACTCTCGGAGAACCTTGCACTGGAGAAAAAGCACGAGTATCGAAGAAAGAGAGCTTAGTGCTTGTACTTTGTATTTTAACACAAATATCGTATGAACCTTCAGCAAAGATTATTAATAATAATTCTGCAAAAAAATTATTTCCACTCCGAATTGAGAGGAAGCATTAAAGCTAATTTTTAACGTCATTTCTTCCCGAAAATATTTCATTCCTCACAGAAATTTACCTCATAATCATTTCCTTGTTTTCCCAAATGGCACTTGAAATGCACATTTCATTTACTAAAATGCTAAGTAAATATTTTTATTGGTGTGTTTTCATAAAACTGTGACAGCAATTCAAATTTGCCTTTATCTAACAAAAGTCAAAATATTTTCTTTTTTTTTTTTACAGCCAATTTCGAGACGAGAAAATATTTCCATTTCATTAGACAGAATCCACACTGATAAAAATTGCCTAACAACAATTTCTCGAAAGCTACATGAGAAAAGTATTTCTTTTAAAGGCCGTGTTATCCACTTAGATGAGATAGAATTTAAAGCATATGAGGTGAAACAAAATAGTCATATTCGCATGAATTGAAGCGCAAAAAAGTTATGAAATGCGAAGCGATGAATGTAACAGAAGCTTTTGAGAAAATTGAATCAGTGAAATATTTCGTGAAGAGAAAGTATTGCACGAAAAATGTCGTATTTCCAGCTAGTTTCATACATTGCGTAAAGAAGATATAATACATCTCTTAGAAAATAATAAGAAAACCAATTTTACCAAGTAGAATAAAACAGAAGGGGAATTTGTTTCTCTCAGGCAATTTTGGAAAATGATGATTCCCAGAAAAATTTTGCACTTACTTCACATCTATATATTAATACGCTTCACATTTGCGTTAAAGAAATGTTGATCAAATAACTGAAAATCACAACTGATTTATATCAAGTATTACACCAGTCGACGATTCCTGCTCGTTGCATAGAAAATTGTTTTGATATTTTGTTCCACGACTCTCATGCTCAATGGAAAGTAATATAAGATAGCCATGGATCTTTATCTTTTTAAAACAATAATGGAAATCCGAAGCCCATCAGCTTTCTTTCAGTCGAGAAAGGAAAACAAAACGGAAGAGCACGTTGTGATGCATTAGAGTTTGGTGCTTTCTATCAGTAAACAAAAGCGTCAACTTATCATTTCAACTTCTTATGTCTCTGAACGGAAGCATGTGAAAGGAAATGCTTGCTGTTTTTTAAAGAAATGGATTCCTTCTGTAGTTAACAACTCTGGGAAATTCTTTGAATTAATAATTGTAGAATGTCCACGAAAATACTTTGAAAATGAACGTAATGGCCAAACGGATTAATTTTATTAATTATTAATATCTACGGGTTTTCAGGACTTCTCCATCAAACATAGAGGGTGACATGCATGCAAATTAGGCATATTACTCCCAATGTTTCGAGGAACAAAACTAAGGGAAAGATTTGCCTTCGAACTACACAGTCAAGTCACATTATTGTGACGACCTCCTACTTTTGACGTCAACAGCGCGTAGCCAATGAAAAAAGGCACGTGCCGTGAGTTGGCTTGGAGGGTTCATAAGGTGTACTGTGGGCATTCGGAAAACATATAACTGGTTGCTGTTATGGATAAAAGGAGCGATTTATCAGATTTGCAAAAAGGGATGAATTTCGGCTTTCTGGCCAAAAGTGGCAGTATTTCTGAAAGAGCGCAGTTTGTGAACTGTTCGCGTGCTGCTGTGGTTAAAATGTATCGTGATTGGAGAAATGCCACCATTGCGAATAAGCGATGCGGAAACTGCGGAGCACCACGTGCCACTGATGTGATAGGTGAAAGTCGGCTGCAAAGGTGCGTGAGGGTCGATCGACATGCTACAGTGGAGCAACTCATAGGCCAAATGAACCAGTGGGATAACGGAAGTGTGTCTAAAACGACAGTTCAGCGATGCGTACGGGGCTCCGATGCAGACGGATGGTCAATGCACCTATGTTAACGAAGGTGCATCGGCAGAAAAGGCTTACATTTGCACGGCAGTATCAGAATTGGACCTCCGCTGATTGACAAAGGATTGCGTTCTCCCATGAGTCACGTTTCCTGCTTCATCGAACGGATGGATGTTGGCGTACAAGGCGAGAAACATCGGAGAACAAACACTCTTCAACCACTGCTGCAAGAACACAGGCTAGAGGGTGCAGCGTTATGCTATGGGGAATGTTTTTGTGGCGTCCCTGGGTACACTCATACCAGTGGAAGGCACTATGGACTGAATTCGTTATGAATCCATCCTTGCAGACCACGTACACCCATACATGCTGATTTTCTTCCCTGAAGCGGATGGGATCTTCCAGAACGACAATTCGACGTGTCACACAGCTAGAAATGTCCAAGAGTGGTTGGAAGAGCACGATGAAGACTTCAAAGTACTTCCCTTGTCCCCTAATTCCCCAGACCTAAACCCAATTGATCATCCGCGGGACCACCTCGATCGTGTTGTTCGCTCCATGGATCATCCACCACCCACCCTCCAGCAGTTGTTAGATGCACTGCAGTCAGCATGGCTCCACATACCTGTGAACACCTTCCACCACCTTATTGAGTCACTCCCAGCACTTCAAGCTACTGTCCGCTCTACACACGGTAGTTACTCTGGATATTAGCTGGTGATCACAATAATGGGACTCGAATGTGAATAAGCAATCACTATGGGTGCTAGAAGTTGTTACAAAAGCATTTCGGAAAATAACTTTCCAAGTTGTATGGCACTTGACCTTTTCCATTTTTGAAGGACTGAAGTGTTCAACAAGCACTGTGAGCATTTGAGACAGTCGCTCGATGCTAGAAGTTTTTACAAAAGCATTTCGGAAAATAACTTTTCAAGTTGTATGGCACTTGACCTTTTTCATTTTTGAAGGACTGAAGTGTTCAACAAACACTGTGAACATCTGAGACAGTCGCTCGCACTTAATTTGGGTAACTCGCTCGCACTTAATTTGGGTAACTTGCTCCAGAAAAAAGAGAGGTCTAGCTGCAGGACAAAGGCACCAAGCTCTCGCCTGCTACCACTTGGCATTTAGACGACACTGAATTTTTCAGTGATACAAAGGTTGCTTTTCTGTGGCCTCAATGGATCTTTCGTCTCTTTTGTTATTTTCATTACTACGAAAATTTATTTGACATTTGAACTTTCAAACGCTACTAATGTTTCTTTGTTATCCATCACCACTGATCTTTATTGCAGATAAACATTACGGTTCCTCACATAGAATTCATGAATCTAAAGAGGGTAAGTTTTGCAATATTTGGATCACGTTATGTCTTCCTACATACCTTTACGACGAAAGCTGACTAGCATTCAGAAACCATCGTGTTCCATCGTCCTTAGCCATCTGTCTCCCAGTTCTTTGATTCCGCGGCGGTACCAGTTCTTGTCCTTCGAGGCGAAGACCTCCTTCACCCCAGCTGCCACCTCCTCCTGGTTGTCGAAGTGCCGCCATCGAAGGAAGTGGGCCATGGACCGGAACAAGTAATAATCCCACGGGTAAGGTCCGGACTATATGCTGGGTGTGGCATCAGTTCGATGCCCTCAAGTTCCTAGAGTATTGCCCGGGTCGTTCGCGCGGTATGAGACCGAGCTTTGTCCTACTGTAGAAGAGAGCACGTTCTGTTCGCCAGTGCCGAGTACTTCTCCTCCAAAATTGTATACTTTCACTCCAGATGTTCAGAGTAGAGGTTGGTGTTGATGGTCTGACCGTCTGGAACATTGGTCTGACCGTCTGGATCGGTGCCACGCCATGTTTTAGAATGTTTAGCCCAGCCTAACTGCCATACGACCAACTGCCATAGGCCAGATTATGCTGTGCCCTTGAACAATGCACTCGTGTAATCCCTCTGAAATTACACCACTTACTTGCCAACATGTGTGATAAGTTATGTCTCACTTCTTGCATTCCTACACGAAGTGGCCTTTTCTATGACAAGCAGTGTGTATAGTAACAAATGCTGTAATTTCAGCTTAGTGTTAGATCGATGAATTCTGAAAGGCAGTTGATAACACCTGAAGGATAACCATATAAACATTGTGTGAATTATTCGTCGTACTTTACGTTAACCAAGTCCTCACAGTACATAATGCACACCGAATGAAATTGAAATTGTAAATTATAGTCTTAAAAGCAGCTTAAGAAATGTTCATGAATTTATCCGTACAAAGGTGGTTCGATTAATTGGGCATCAACGGAAAGTGACAGCTTAATATACACTGTCTGTGAAGAGCACAATTCCTTTACAATCCCATAATGATGACATATTCTTTGAGTACCAACAGCTGGGTTTCGTTCAGATGGCATAACGTACAAGTTTGTCGGCGCCAGACATAGAATACGGGTTCCCTCACTCCGGAGTAAGTCGCTCTCCCAACTGAGCTACGGAGACAGAATGTCTCGCAGAAGATTTGTCGTCACATGTTTTCACTTCTGTAGTACGTCACAACGGCATTTTGCACTTCTTGTGTTATCGGGATCCTTTCCACCTCATGTTTGTAGCCCAATTCCCAGGAAAGTAATTGCGAAAAAAGAAAAAATGTAAAATGTTATAATTAATCGTATTAAGCCTTTCTGTAGTGAAAGAAAGGCAAAAATTAAATACAAAATTTATCGACACGTATGTGAATATCCTAAGTAACGAATACTGGCTAACAATTGTGTCTAAACCTTTGCTCTGTATAAACTATTATTATTTTATTTATATGTAGAGGATTTTAGGAAGGGAGTGTCTGACCCCAGGTCCTAAACAACCCTTAGAAATGGGAAGCTAGGAGATTTTGGTAGAGTGCCCGATAGGAAAGTGACATAGAAGAGAAGTAGAAAGGGGGATTAAGAAGCCCTCATTTATTACCGGGGGACCAGTACACGGGGTCAGACGGCTTAACGTGCCCATTCGACACACGGCAGATATTTAGTGGATCGAGCGTTTGTACCCACCTGGGATCGAACTTGAGGGCCTTTCCGTGGTAGCCACGAATGTTGCCCACTAGGCTCTGTATAAACTAGCAAAACTTTCTCTTCAAAGCGAAACATTTTCTCCGTCTGCTTTATCTTTTGGGAGTTAACGACCTCCGCGAGCGACTCTACTGGTTATAAGCAGGTTCCCCTCACTAATTTTAGACCACTTGTAAGTATCCAGTATACCGCGAGATAAAAACGACACCCATGCCTGGTCCGGGACTGGAGTCTTGGTCCCCTGGGACTGTCAAAAGCCAGCGGTGTCGGGGGCTTCATATACCACGGTGTCCGGGACTTCATATTTACTCTCTCAGTATCGACATGCAAAGTAAAGAAAATATTCCTCTTCCGATTACTTTCTAATTAAATGTAATTCAGCTCCTTATATCAAATCATGACAAGAAGTTATGTAACGTACCAGGAGATGTGACGTACCTGCCAGAAGGACGCACACGACATAAAGGCAGATAGGAATCAGAATAAAACGTCCGCGTAGCTCAATTTCAATTGGTAGAGCAACCTATTCCGGAATGAGGGGATCCGGGTTCGAATCCTGGCGTGGACAGAAATGATGGAGAAATTTACTTCGTTATAATGGCGCCCGAACTATCCGGATGACCCGACCGTTCGAAATCTCGCAATGGTGTGATGTTATTTCCACACCGCGAGATAGGAAAAATAAGAGAATCCCTTCTCCTGCACTTCGAAAAAAAATGAAAATAAGGGGGAGATGATGTAACGTACCAGGAGATGTGACGTAGCTGCCATAAGGACGCACACGACATAAAGGCAGATAGGAATCAGAATAAAACGTCCGCGTAGCTCAATTGGTAGAGCAACTTATTCCGGAATGAGGGGACCCTGGTTCGAATCCTGGCGCGGATAAAAATGACGGAGAAATTCACTTCGTTATACTATTGTTATAGTATTGAATGACTTTTCATCTGCGTGCAGGCCATAGTAAACATGACTGATTGATTGATCTTTTCACAATAAACGTCGGGCGCCCTGAGCGATATAATTCTTCCACCCGCAGGCAGCAACAGTGATGATGTTATATGTTTTAGATGAAATCGAAAAATAACAAAAGGCCCTAAATCTCTCTTCTGTGTTTTACGGATTCCGTAGCAGAAATGTAGAGTTCAGATGAAAACGTCGGACACAAATCTAGTTTTGAAAAAAATACACAGTATATATCCTATTCATTTCTAATTATTCAGTTCAAAGCAGCCGATAATTTCATGCTCAAGGCATCTATTGTGTTCAAGACGTTCGAAAAATCACTAACGTCGTGAATATACCTGATGATTTTTTTAAACGAATCATGCATGCACGCTTCTTCCTTGGCTGAAGTTCCAGAGAAAATGTAGTGCAAAGGGAAATGTCGCTAATACGCTTATTAAAATGTCAGATTAATATCATCAGTTATTCTTTGTATAGTGGCAAAATTCGTGACCTGGAACTACATCCAGTTCTGTCGTTTAGTGTCGTAACTCAAGCCACATAGGCTCCACTACGACGAATGTGTGTATGAGTCGTTTTTGTTCTTCGGCATAATCTTTTATGTTTATGTCGAGTGAGTTACCATAACTTATAAATAGCTATCAGCTTAAACTTTGTACAGTAATACAGTGAACTGTTGACTTATACGATCGTTGCTTTATTGAAAAACCTTGCTTAACTCTAGTTCCCTTAGCTTGAGAGTTTTTTTTTCGTAACTGGAAGAGTATTTATGCAACATATTTATTAAAGAAGACATGCATAAAAATATTTTTAACAAATACTTTTGTTACAGGGTGACAAAAATATATTATATTTTTTAGCTACAGTCTGAATTGTACATAACAAAACCCGTATGAGATGCCATTTACATGTTCAAATTTTTACTGCAACGAAGGATTGGGTTTTGAATACCACCTCATGAACTTCCTTACTACGGACAATTGTCGTTTCTTATGGAATTTGTGAGCGTAAATCTTGTTGGCAGTGCAGTAATAATATCTTTGGAATACATGAATACGAACAAATCTCAGAGGCACCACCTTGAACGACCAAGTTTCAAGTTTCCGATTAATTTGAGGCTGAAGCTGTTGGCAATGGCCATCACCAGCAGGAAACACAGTTGCCATGAATGAGTGAACTTGGTCCGGAACGATGTTACGGGAACTGGAAGATCTGCTGTTGGCATTATGGTACTAGATACCCGAGGATACCTATCGCCACCTGATCGAATCGATGCCTCGCCGAGTGGCCGCTGTTTTGCGGGCTAAAAGGTGTCCTACAGCGTATTAAGTAGGTGGTCATAATGTAATGACTCATCGGTATATATATATATATATATATTAGAAGACTTAAGTTTGGATCTTGTGTGCTTCATAATTTTAATTACGGTTATGTGTAGTTTATTTGTGAGTTACACGTAAGTTCCAGATGTATTATGTCATTTATTTTTTACTAACCGGTTGAGGTAGGAAAGACGGAATGCTAAGGAAGTATTTTATATTAAATTAGTTAAGACGTCTGTCCTTTGGCTACAGAAAATTCAGCACTCACACGGAAACCTGAACCTCAGGCCCCGAGGCTCCGAACTTCTTTTCCTGATAAGTGATCTGGTGCTCCGGTGTGCTTTAACATTAAAATGTATGGATTTTTCTAATTTTTATCTTTTTGTATTTAACCGTTTTAATTCTCTTTTCAGGATTTTTAGGGTGTTGTTTCGATAGTATTGTATTGGGACTGTAAATTACTTGTGGTTGACTTTATTGCTATACATATACATATATATCGAATTGAAATGAGATTTTAGAAGCAAGATGGCACATTACAAGGACAGAAGTGATTACAATATCACAGCAGCGGGACGATTTCCCACGGACGTACGGTACGCATTTCGCTCAGCCTTAGTACCGCGTCGGATCGCCTCGAGCTTGGATAAATGCGGTGATACGTTCCGGCATCGAGTCAAAGAGACGTCGTATGTTATCCTGTGACAATTGGCCCATACTTCCTGCAACTGACGCTCTAAATCACGAACACTGGGACATGGAGAAAGCAGGCGTCCCATCTGGTACTACAGGCCACGGAAGTGTCGAAGCATGACTTTGACAGTCCTGGGAAACCCGAGCCGTGTGTGGACGGGCGTTATCTTGTTAGAAATGGTTCCGAGCCACTCCTCCAGGAAAGGCAGCACATGGGGCAGCAGGATCTCCTGTACGTAGCACTGGGCTGTCAACGTACCTCGGATCACTGCGAGGAAGTTCGGCTGTTGTACGCGATGGCTCCCCACAACATCACGCCTGCAGTTCGAGACGTGTGCCGCTATACAATGAGGTTCGGATTGTAGCGCTCACTTGCGGTCGTCCACACTCTGACACGCCGTTCCCATACAGAAGCGGGATTCTTCGCTGAACATTATACGTCGCGAGTCTGTTGCATTCTACATTGCTCGCTGCTGACAGCACTGAAATCGATGAAGACGATGGTCTGGTGTTAATGACTGAAAACGTAAGGCACGTCGAGAGTGCAAGTTCGACTCTGCCAAGCGTCTGGAAATGGTTCTGGCGGACACAACAGTCCCTTGTACAGCCGCCACATGTCTCTGGATAGTGGATAAGGACGTCGTTGCATGTGTGGTTGCCGCTCTCACGATCCTACGGTCCTCTCTGCTGGTGGTGTGTCTAGGTCGTCCAGAGCTAGTCCGCCGTGTGTGGGTGCCTTCCCGTGTCCATTGCTCCCAAATCGATCGCACCGTACTGTCCAACCTGCCCAAATGGCGGCCGATTCTGCGCACCGGCCACCCTGCCTCTCTCATCCCGACGATACGGCTTTGTTCAAACTCCGTCAGTTGTCCGTACGCACATCTACGACGGCTCCTCGGCATGTCTTTTGCTCAGGGATCTCACCTGACCCTTATCGTGCATTTCGGCACGTATGTGCAGTTCCCTGCGCGGCGCCTTATAAGCCCCAAGGATTTAGATTACACCGCCGTTCTTCGACGCGCGGGAATGCGAAATCACACGAAACTTTAATCATTTACATGTCTGCCCTCCACGTAACTATTCGCCGAGCTTCGCGTTAATCGCACAGTTTTTTCTTGGTGCGCGGATTTTTATGACAATGAGTGTATTTTGTTGCTTGTCCATATTCTTGGCTCTGGGCCTCGGGTGTATTACTGTATTTGGAATCAATGGTAAGTTTTTTAGGTTTTATCACAGAATTTCGTCAAGGTTGTGTGACAGGTCAATGTAAAGATGGAAAGTCTACATGATGAATTTGTGAAATAGGCCTCACCATTTTCCTGGACCTGGGCCCCCAGGTATATTAGTTGGTGCCCAGGACACACACACACACACACACACACACACACACACACACACACACACACACGCACAGATAAATAATATGTGTTTCATGTAAATTTGCCACAGCCACAACAATAATAAAAATGCGCTTTTGTCGACATGGCGCAGCTCTAAAATATCAGCGCTCACTTTGTTCATCCAAGCTCTTCTTTTAAGTCATAAGAAGGACCCTTGAAACCCATGTCTGGGACAGCAATAATATTTCCAGGCTGCAATGATATTGCATTTTATCAGTTGTGATGTATACCTCTACCTTAGCCTTCCTTTTGCATTTCTGTGTTATCATATGGATTTGGTTTACCCTTGTTAAAATATTTTCTCGACTTAACATGACAGGATTTCTTCCGACGAACTTGTAAAAATTGTCAGCCTGTCAGTGGGTTAAAGTGAAATCAAAGGTAAATAAAAAGGTGTCTGAGATATGAGGTAAGTGGTATTTCGCAGAGAGAGAGAGAGAGAGAGAGAGCTAGAGACAGAAAGAGAGATAGAGAGCGACAGAGAAAGATAGGGACAGAAAAAGAGATAGAGAGAGTTGTATTCAAGTTAAGACCGGTAATGTAAGAGCTACGTTGCACTGAGCGATTTACTTTTTATTATGAGTATGATAAGAAAGCAATATTTTGAGTACGTTATGCTATATGCTTTGTGAAGAGAGATAATTGTCATATACCAGTAATGTGAAGTTATAACGAAGTGAATTTCTCCGTCATTTTTATCCGCGCCGGGGTTCGAACCCGGGTCCACTCATTCCGGAATAAGTTGCTCTACCAATTGAGCTACGCGGACATTTGTTCTGACTACTATCTGCCTTTATGTCGTGTGCGTCCTGCTGGCAGGTACGTCACATCTCCTGGTACGTTACATCATCTCCCCCTTATTTTTTTTTTTTTTTTTTCGAAGTGCTGGAGAAAGGATTCTCTGATTTTTCCTGTCTCGCGGTGTGGAAATAACATCACACCATTGCGAGATTTCGAACGTCCGGGTCATCCGGATAGTTCGGGCGCCATTATAACGAAGTGAATTTCTCCGTCATTTTTATCCGCGCCGGGGTTCGAACCCGGGTCCACTCATTTCGGAATAAGTTGCTCTACCAATTAAGCTACGCGGACATTTGTTCTGACTACTATCTGCCTTTATGTCGTGTGCGTCCTGCTGGCAGGTACGTCACATCTCCTGGTACGTTACAAAGTCGATACGTCCCACTTTTACTAACAACGTGATTCTGGCAGATTTAATAAAAGTAGACTTTGAATGCTGTAAATACTGCCATATAACTTAGTAAGCGTGCAGCCATAGTTATATTTAATGCTTAATTAAGGCTGCATCTCTTAAGAACGCGAAGCGTACGACTTATAATAATCATAGTTATCAAGGTAAAGTTGCCACCAAGTAGCAGTTAAGTTGAAGTTAAATCTTAAACCGATAAGTCTACAAGCAGTTAAACTCAGTTATTTCATACAGTTCATAGCAGTTCAATGAAACAAACTGACGTCATAAATTTTGGGTTAAGAATGAGGAAACTCAAACATTCCTCAAAATTTTAATGTCGGCATTTTCGCGATTTTTTATTTGGTTAGGCAAAATTTCGGCATTTTAAGCATCTGAGGCATTTGCGCGAAGAGTACAAATATTTCCTAAAATCCAAAATTTTGAATTTTAATGATGTTGTTATTGATTAAGGTTGCTACACCTACGCCTAAATTTCACATTTTCAGCATATAGCCATTTGCTCAGCTCCCATGGAATTATATAATTTTTCTTTAGTTATTTAAAATATCTTGTTAGAATTCCGAAACGCCGGCACTTCCTGAAACATTCCCTTCCTTATAGGTTCCATTGTATTTTAGACCGTTTTCAATACCGGAATTGCCTTCATAGCTAAACTTCATTTCATACAGTATTTCAATTAACTTTGTTTTGTTCTCTCAGCAATTTATCGAAAACGTTTCTAAATTTTTGCTCAGGTATTGCCAGAGAATTCATTCGCTTAACCTACCACACTTTTCCCTTTAATAAATTTCGTTCCAATCACTAAAACATCTCTGCCTAAGTTAATGGAATTCATCCTGAACCTAATTTTATAGCGAAATTAATTAGAGATTTTGCAAAAAATAAATGCGCAGCCTTAAACATAGATCCATTTTCTAAAAGTAATCAAACTTTCAGTAAGGCTGGAGTGAGTTAACAGTAATTACAGGATAAAGCATTTTCCAACAATTTAATTAGTCGCATTTTACTAACATAAGTTTTCAACATGTTGGGAACTTTGCCAAACAATTAGAACCTTCGGAAGACAAACCCAATTCTACAAAAGGGAGGAGAAAAAAAGCAAGCTCCGAGCTCTCCAACAATGAACTGGATTCTGTAATTTCTTGATTGTAACTTTACGACGCTGCAAAACATTGCATTGCGATTAACTTCAACTAAGCAACCCCAGACGATGAGCAGATATACCAAGGGAATCATTAGTGAAATGGTTCTTTTCCAAGTATACTCGGGAAATGCCACTAATAACTCTAATTTAATAAACCACATTTCATCAAAAATGTGTTTCACGTTCGCGAACCCGTGAAATCATTCTTTTCAAAATACTTAATGTATTGGTCCCAAGGGAACTATGAAACAGATGGTATATCTAAGCTGCTCTGTGCTGTGTTCTTTAATAAATGTTTTCCTTTCGGCGTCTTTTATTTTCATTCTGAAATTATTCTTCTCTATTTTGTAGGCTGGCTGTGTACTGCCATCTGTCGGGCAAATATGCAAACTTAAATAATATGGAGTGAAATACATTAGAATTTGCTTTCACAACTCAAGGAGCAAACTATTTCACAAGAAGACAACCGAACACATTTTAATTCTACTTGCGATAGAAATTTTTCAACAGCCTGATAAAATCAAATCATTAATGACATTTTTTTTGCCGGAGATGTAAGGTACCAAACGTAAATGCTGATATCTGCAAAAACAGTATATTTTATGAGCATTGAAACATCCCTGTCTAATTTTACAATGTATCGAAGATAGAACAGTACGTAACAGGCAGTTCAAAGTCGTTTTGACGGAAAGCCATTGACTAATAAATATTTCTGGCTGTGTAATGATTATTTTAATTCATAAACGCTTAGGGGAGAGTTCCTAAATTCTCACTGTGTTTTGTTTGTACGATATTTAAATGCAAACTTATAACGTAGGAAGGAAAAACGTTGTTAATACACTAAACATGCACATAAGCATTGCCGACTCGTGGTGTATTGTTGTCGACCTTGATGTATTAATATTTTCGTATGCTTCATAATGGTATAAATAGTACCTCAAGCAAAAAAATAATCCGGGATTTGACGTCGAGTTGGATTCCATTTTTTTTATTTTGGAAGGGAAAGTAAGGACTGCCGTGACAACTCAATGGGTGTTAAACAGTAACCCGGCCCTAATTTAAAGCCACTAGATCCATGGATGAGAGTTAACCAGTGTCGTAAGACAAACATAGCATCCATGCCTTACCTGGATTCGAACCCAGACCCATCTCGAGTGAATGATCAGAAGCCAGCGTTTTGACCATTGCGTTACCGGGGCAGCCCGAGTCTGATTCATCATGTCACTGGTGTACCACGGGGGATTTGACAAAGAGATTAAGAACAGCGTACGTCAACTCTTTTATAAATCTATCTATCTACTTAATGTATACACTATATATCATTATCATCAACAACATCATTGTCAACCGTTATCAATCCACTGCTGGATGAAGGCCTCTCCAAGTTTCTTCCACAACGGTCTGTCTTGTAACAGTCTCCTCCACGTCCTTCCCGCATGCTTTCGAATTTCATCCACACATCTCCCATGGGATATTCTTCTAAGTCTATTCCTATCCCATGCAATCCAGTCTAAAATTTGAGTTATCCATGCAATATGTTCAGCCCATTACTTGTCTTTGTCAGACGTTGTGGTGGCAGCTCCTGCATTTTATGCATTGTTCTGTATTATATTGTAGTACTCACCTCCTGAGTGCCCCGCCTGTTTAAAGGCACTGTTCACATTTTGAGCTACTTTTTCTGACAATATCGTTCTTGTATTTTTTCATAATCCTCCGTTTTCATATCGTTAGCACGTTTGTTTACGTTTGGAAGCTGCCAATATGGCGGCATCCAGTTTATCCTTGCCACCTCTGAACGTGGCGGATGAATGTCACGACGCACTTCCTACGTCCATGGATTTTGACGTACTCTCTCCCACAGATGTGTGTGCTTAGGTGCCTTCCCAGCTTCCTTTTGATCCTGCTCAGGTGCCCTCATTGGACTTGGCCGCCCTTCCTGCGTCTGCTTCTGCCACGGTGCCCTCTCTGAATACTACTGCGACTACTGGCTTGCCTTCTGCCTCTGGTCTTCTTCCCTCATTGCCTTCTGTGCAAGCCGGCTCGTCACAGAATTTTCTTCCGAGGATGTCATTTGCCTCTACAGTGCAGCCAGGCGCTGCATTTGTCCAGCTCCTCAACCTGATGGCCTCTTGCAATCATATTTTATTATTCAGGTGTTCAACTACACGGTGAAGGGAACGATTGGCGAAAATTCGCAAATTGGCTGTGAGTTTTATAATCTCCTGGATGGAGGTGTGTTCTTTCATGCCTTCCAGAATACTCCTTTGATACGCTACATGGAGGCCCTCTCGGATCGTTTGTCGTCCGCGTCTGTTGCAGGAATTTCTCGTACCCCTCAAGGCATCTCAAAGCAGTTCCAGCGCAAAGTGGATTCAGACTTTTTCTTGCAAACGAACTTTCGCCTGGAACAAACCATCTCATCCCTTCTCCTTTTTCCAAGACTCCTGTGAACATCACGTTCTATGCTGTTTCAGAGGATGTTTCTGATACTGCGATTCCTATCCTTATTAATAATGTTTGTGAAATTGTTGGTAAGCTCCGTCGCCTGTCTGACTCGATTTGCACATATTACAGGTCTTCGCCGCCAGTTACTAGTCGTTTTTCTCACTGAGCAAGCCTTGACTAATAGCTTTTGTTCAGATTGGTTCACTCTCGTACAGTTTCAAGGTTTTCACCACTCACTACTGTACTCACTATCTTACACAGAATCACCGCACTGCTTCCTGTGAGCGCTCCCGACGTGGTCTTTCCTCCAGCTTGCATTCCACTGCAGCTCCCGGACGTGGTCTTTTATCATCCTCTCTTTCAGAGTTTTGCCTGACGCGTGATCTCCTTTGCTCCGCCAGACACTCGTTCCAGTCAAGGACAGTGACTCCTTTCCTCCTCTTCCGCAACGTACAGTTCTGTATCCTTCCTCTAAGTTGGCAGAGATGTCTTCCACTACTGATGTGTCTATGGCGGAGTGTTCCGACTCGGATCTGTCGAGTGGTGCTTCGGCACTCCGACAAACCGACTCTCCTCCTTACTTCTTGCATATCGGATCTCCAGCAACGAACTTGCCTATTATTCCCTTTTTGCCGCACCATCCTGATACCTCGGCCGTTGTTCCAGTGTGTCTACAGATGGTGATCGGATACATACTGATTCCTCGTCTCCCGTTTCGGGTGGTCTTCCTGATCCGCAAATGGATTCACCCGCCTCTATTCCGTCTTCGAAACGGATTGGAAATTCCAAAAGCTCTGTGAAACAGAAAAATGTAAAACATCTTTCTGCTGCTCCTTCTGTGGCCTCATCTAGTGTCCCCGATATTTCCTGTTCAGATGTTTCTCCGCCTGATTACTCTTCTAACACTATGCATCTCCGTTCAGGTCCTGCCAATCCTCCCTCTGAGGATGAGATTATACAGGCAATTGATATGTTTCCCGCAGTTCCTGGACCACGGACCAGACAGCAACTTTTATGCCTCATCCAAACTGCTCGTACGAATGTCTGTCCAGACGAATTTCTGCACTCACCTCATCTTAACCTGTGTGCAGCGGTGACGTAATTTGAAGTTTATGTGTCATTTTTTAAATCTCTGTGTGTCCCACATCTTAAATATCAGGTTTTCATGAGACGTTACATCCGCCGTCTAACCTCCTTGAAGGACTTCGCTGAGAAACAAATCAAATTTGTGATACCTTACCTCCTCATACCAATGACATTTAGCTCTCTCCCCCAAAACGATCACTTTTTTTCTCTCCGGCGTCGTTTAACTCTTTGTGGTCACCTGGATCTTCCTGGTTTCGGGTTTTTTGTTCCACTGTCTCCCTTATTGTGTGATGTTCTCTTTATGTTATCACTTTCGCACTGCAATGTTGTTTCCTGATTTTGTTACTGCGCCTTGTGTTTTTATTTTGCTCTCCTTGTAGGATCTTGCAGTATTAGTGTTTTCCTTCGTCGCGGATTATTTTAATGATACAGTTGTTAACTTTTTTCTTATATTGTAATTGGCGTATTACTGTATTTTGCTTTGTACTCTGCCGCCGTTATGCTGCACTCGGTTGGTGTTTTATATAATGCCCTTGTATATTTACTTATAGTGTTGTACTTGGGTTAATTCATACGGATGATATGCCGTTATACCCTTCCTTATTTGTGTGCATATTTTTTTTACTTTCAGTGAAACTTGATGTCTTGCCGGCATTGCCTAACAATGTCGGCTCTCTGATTTCATGGTCAGACCCCTTCTTTGTATATATTTCACGCTGAGCTAATCTCTTGTGTTGGTATTTTACAATTTATACCTACTCTGTTGATAGCAATGTCACTGCGAAATGGTCTTGCACTCCTTATGTTTGATCGCCAGTTTGTGTTGCATTGTGGATATACCTGTATTTCCTCATTTATGTTTTCTAAACTGCAAATTTCAATGATATCTCCTATGTTTGTAAATCCATTATAGCAATATACTAGGTACCACTTTGGTACCCACAGTTACAAAAACCAAAACCATTGATATATCAGGGAGTTTACTCTGATCACGATGTCTACCACTTTTGTCATTTTCCTGATCCACGAGTTCCTCTTCTTACCTCTCCTGGTTACACCAAGAATGCACCCCTCCATACTTCTTTCAGTTGTCTACAATCTTCGTATGTCTTTCTTAGTTAAAGTCCACGTCTATGCTCCGTATGTAAAAACTGGAAGGATGCATTGATTAAACACTTTTCTATGAAGACATAATGACATATTGCTCTTAAAAATTGCACACAATTTTAATTGCTTTGAATAATACTGTATAGCGAATTTCCTATGTATTTCTGAGGATTATTTCTTTTTTTAATTTCTTAGATGTTAAGTGTTTCCTATGGGAGGACTGAACGAATCATGGCGACAAAATATTGGGATTTGGGGTATTTCTGATTGTAGAAGACAGATATTCCGCATATGAGAGGAAAATCATGTTTTTAGAGACCAAACGTCCAAGCAATTATTTTGCCAGAGCATGCACAATCACGTTAATAACCATTTGCTATTCACTATGTTCCATAGGTGATTTTCTAAAGAAAAATATCTGCACCTCCGTTTTGCAACCTCACGTTTTTCATAAAGCAATAGGTATGCTGTAAATTTGTGTAAATAAATTATATAGATTCACTGTCATGCTCATGCTAGAACCAAATATATTTCTATTTTATTAAGGTCTGTTTTTTTTAAAACGGAACAGAGTATCTGCTTGATATGCCCTGCCACAGGAAGACAGAAACACATCTTGCTAAGTGTTCCGACAGCCAAGTGTCTTGGTGCCTGTCATTTCTAATAAAGGGATTATTATAGTGTGTGCCCTTGTGTTTGGAGCGATAATTATAAAAAACAGCAGATATGACTGTGTGACCTGCCTGTCCCGCAGGACGCACATGAAATAAAGGCAGATAGCAGTGAGAGCACATGCCCGCTGGAGTGCTACTGCTTTTCGAGCTCGTCTTTCGTCGATCGGTTAGTGCTCTATCCTGGATTTCTTTTTTGCTATTTTGTGGATGTGTTATCCGTTAAGCTTTCATGTCCCTTTCTGTGTGCCTACGAAGCCGGTAAGTGCATAAATTATTTAATAATCATAATTTTATTGTCTTGGCCAAGTCGGCCAAGGCAGGGAATTCTTGTCGTCATTGCAAATAGCGGCTTCCGGCGGGAGTGCAGTCCCCGCCCTCGCTTCCGGAACTAATCCGCTCCTTTGCACAGCTCCCATTGGATCATTCACCACTGATGGGCAGCTCTCGCTAGGCTCCTCCTTTCCTCAGCGTTCTTCTGCTGCACTCCCAGCTGATCTTGCTTCTTCTTGCGGAGCATCAAGCGGCGATTTGCGTTCCTCTCCGAAATCAGCAGATGACGCTATGGATATCTCGCAACCTGTTGCCGATCCACCTTCATCACAGCGTACTACTACCCTCACTTATGCTGACGTCATCTCGGCTAAGTCTCGACCTTCTCCTCAGCCTTCATCTTCTTCTACATGCCCATTTCGGATGACGCGTGATGCTCACTCTATTGATGTTGATCTCCCGGTGGACTCTCCTCATGGTCACGACTTCGTTAGTAGTGTGGAGCGAGGAGTCCTCTTTCCAAGCCTAGAGAATACTAAACTCACTGCATACAGTGCCGTTCTTCACAAGACTGTTCCTCCTACTTCCATCACTAACGTGAGCAGAAAGCCTGGTAAAGTCATTGCATATTTCACCACTGCTGAATATACTCTCAAAGTTCTGACTAATAGGATTTTCATTGGAGACCGTCGCCTTCAGGCAGATCCTTTCTCCCAGATGCCAGCCGTCGTTAGCTTTTCCCCTGTACCACCAGATGTGTCTAATGAACTACTGATTGCTGCTCTGAGTCCCTACGGTCGAATTGTTGGCCCAGTTCATACCTATTCCTCATTTGCTGATGTACCTGAAGACCGGTACCTGCTGGGCTTCCGTCGTAACATTCGAATGGTGTTTCCATTGGATTTACATATGCTTCGCGTTCCACCTGTACTTCCTGTTTATTGTAGCACGCATCTCTGTCACATAACCATCACTGTGGGCTCCTTCTGACAGATTTACAAAGGTACAGAGCACCCTCACGACCTTTGCTCTCATAATGCGTCGTCCACCCCCAAGACGACAGGACGACCTCCTCATCCTTCACTTCCTCCTACAGCATCTGCTTCCCGTGACTCCGATAAGCAGGAGTCGACTTATGAAGAAAGTCGAACTAAAGCCGTTGATCGACCGATGTCTTCGGTTCAGCCTACGTCTTCTTGTTCCACTTCTACGCTTCCAGCGCAACAGCAGTCTCATGTTCTACTTGCTGGAGGCCCTCTGCCTTCTACTCAGCTTTCAGTGGAAGATCCTCTACTCGCATCTGTGCCTGATTGCACTGCCCCTTCTGCTATGCCTTTTAAAGTGCCGAATATTTCTTCAACGGTCTATGTTCAGACCCATAACCGCACGAAGCGTCGCCGTGTTCCTCGATATCGCACGAAGAAGACTGAAACATTACCCACCTTCCAGGGTGGTCATGATCGCTCAACCAGTCTTCTAGACACCTCTGATGGTTCTGTTGAATCTGAATCTGAAGTTTGCTGTGTTCTTCCACTCCCTCTTAAAGATCTTCTGTGTCTCCTGGAAGGTTCCTTCCTCCTTCAAACACCAGTTCCTGGAGAAGCGTTATACGTTTTCCTTATTGGTCCATGACAGCACAAGATGTCTCGTAAATTCCTTGCACCGTACCAGGACCACTTTGCTGAGACGATGACGCAAATGCTAGCTATTCTTACGCACTTCCGGGCCATGTCCCCCATGATCTTTGGGGACTCTTCTTGGGCCAAGACCATCCGCAGTCGTTTTAATTTTTTGGCAGGCTGCCGATAATCTCATCCAATCACCATCATATATATCTCTTCAAGGTAGCAACACTGCAACACTGAATAGTCGGGGCTTCTGTACCCCGTTGGAAAATTATCTCGTACATGATATGTCGTTGACCTACCGTTTCTTTCCTACAGCACCTTGCTCCGTTCAAGTTCTCCCTCCATACCTCTCTCCGAACCGTGTGCATATGTCTTCATCCTGGCACGACATGTCATCTGTTGTTTCTATCTACAGCTTTGATCCATTGCTCTTCTGCCATCTCTGTTCCAGGCAGGGGCCACACTCTGTTGTGGCGTCGTCAGGACTTTCCTTGTACCTTTCTTCGTGACTATCTGGTTCATTTGCCATCTCCTGCACACTGGACTCTTCCTCCACCACCGCATCACTTCACTCCTTGCCGACCTGGCAGCGACAATCTGACTTTGCCTCCTCATACATACCTGATCTTAGAATCATGTCAGTGCTTTATGTGTTTCTGTAGATTACTTGCTATTATTATTATTATTATTTTCAGTATTTTTTGTACCAATGTATTTGTCTCTTCTCATGTTTTTCGGCACATGTTATTACGCCTGCATAGGATTCTGTACATATGCATCTTGTATATATTACATCCTGTTCGTATCCTTGCACGATATTATGTTTTTTAGCACATACACTAGCTCTGCAATGTTTTGTTTGATGTTCATCATATTATTTGTCATATATTTGTACATATTCATTTTGCACATTGCATGCTTTCACTGTACTTATGCACATCTCTTTGACCTGTGAATATTTCTTCGATCCTTGTAGTTTTTGTTATGTCTTCCTCCTGCTAGTTTTGTTTCCATTATTATTATCATGATTGTTATTGTTGTCAGCATTACTTGGTACCCATACAATCTTCTCTTACCCGGTTTTTCGGCTTATGTTATTACGCCTACATTAGATTGTACACATGCATTTTGTATATATTACAGCCACTTTGTAATCCTGCACGACATTATATCTTTTCCGCACATGTTCTGGTTATACACTGTCCTCGCTGTTCATCATATTACGTATTTATCATATATCTGTGCATATATCATCCATACATCTCTTGTTTTCACTATACCTGTGTACATTGCAATGTTGTATCATGTACACTATGTCCTCAGAGTCGTCTTAGATGCATTTTCGTCCTATTGTTTCTTTATGGTCACTATTGTTATTCTTATTGGCTTTGAATCTTATACATATAAATCTTGTAAATATCCCGACACTTGGCATATCTGTACATATTTATCATTTGTTGCACATGCTCCAGCCATGAGTTGTATTGTTGTACCATCTTGCATATATTGTACATACGATTCTCGTAGATTTTACGATCTCATGGTACTTATTACATTTTTGTGTCTGCTTTTCTGGCACTATATTGTCCGTGCCCTCTGTATCCAAATTCCATTCATTTGCTCTGAATAAAAAGTGTGAAAACATGGCAGTGTAGTATTATGGATAGCACTCAGAGCTCCAGAGCCGAGAGTTTCAAATTCCTCCTCTGGCATAAAAATGATGGAGAAATTTACTTCGTCATATTGGCGTCCGAACTTCCAAGATGTCTGGCTGTTAGGATTCTCGCAATGACGTGATGTTCTTCCCACACCGCGAGACAGGAAAAATGAGAATCTCTTCTTCAGCGCTTCGAAAAAATAAATCAGTGTGACGTTACGTTACACACACCAAATTGTCTGGGATTTCTCAAATGCGCACCAGATACCTGCCTACAGCAACACATGGTTCCGGCTAATGTGTGAGCCATGCCACCGGCACTTTTCGGGGAAGATGCGACGTACCTGCCCCGCAGGACGTACATGAGATAAAAGCAGATAGCAGTGAGACCGCACGCCAATGTAGTATAGTAGACAGCACTCTGAGCTCCGGTGCCTGCCTGTTGTTAGCCTGCTTTTTCACATCATACCTGTGCATTAAAAAGTCGGAATTCAGAGAGTTTTTTCGTTAGTAGGCAGTGTTAACTACGACGATCATACCATATGAAATTTTGGTTTTCTTTGATGCACTGGTTCAAGGAATCAGAATTAAAGTAACGTAAGCGCAAAGTGCTGCAGATATAAGTTCCTTGGATGTTATGTAAGTTAGTACAACTACACTTGAAAATCGTTTGAGAAATTTAAATGCGTTTTTTAAATGTTTTTAGAAATATTTCATGCATTTACAAATATTTCTAAAGTAAAGCATTCCTTCTTGGTGGGTTTTGTATTTCAACGCCATATTCGTGTCTGACTGTTAGAAAAGGAAAACTGTTTTTACAGCAGCTAGGCTTTAATGGTGAAAAGGAAAGTCCTTTTTACAGCAGCTAGGCTTTAATGGTGAAAAGGAAAGCTGTTTTACAGCAGCTAGGTTTTAATGGTGAAAAGGAAAGCTGTTTTACAGCAGCTAGGCTTTAATGGTGAAAAGGAAAGCTGTTTTACAGCAGCTAGGCTTTAATGGTGAAAAGGAAAGCTGTTTTACAGCAGCTAGGCTTTAATGGTGAAAAGGAAAGCTGTTTTACAGCAGCTAGGCTTTAATGGTGAAAAGGAAAGCTGTTTTACAGCAGCTAGGTTTTAATGGTGAAAAGGAAAGCTGTTTTACAGCAGCTAGGCTTTAATGGTGAAAAGGAAAGCTGTTTTACAGCAGCTAGGCTTTAATGGTGAAAAGGAAAGCTGTTTTACAGCAGCTAGGCTTTAATGGTGAAAAGGAAAGCTGTTTTACAGCAGCTAGGCTTTAATGGTGAAAAGGAAAGCTATTTTTACAGCAGCTAGGCTTTAATTGTGAAAAGGAAAGCTCTTTTTACAGCAGCTAGGCTTTAATTGTGATTTACATAATGCATGAAATATCAACTCTTCAGTTGTATTATTTCTCCACCAGGAAATGTCGGCGTGAATTAATATATGAAGCAACATTTGCGCCTTTAAATTCAGATTTAAGTAATTCTTTTCGTATCCAAATTTTTTATATGCACGACTACAATTCATTTCATATTTTTTTAGGTTTTTATGCACAGTATTAAAAGGCCTACATATGCATTTTTAGACGATACCTTTTTTTGCAGGTCCTATTGGAATAATTATTTTTATGATATACACTGGTTTTCATGAAATAAGTGTAAAAAATGAAAAATCGCGGTTAAGCGCAGCATGAAAGGCGATGTTTTGGAGGTGTGCATCATATTGTTTTTATAAAGGATTTTGAGGTAGCATATTTGTCATAGTGCATGCGAGAAATCATTTAACAAATGCAATGAGGTGAAGAGAGATCGGAAGAGAAGTGGCAAGCCAAAGACAGGTGAAAGTTGTAAATATGGACGTGGATTATAGAAGAATTCTAGTATGTGAGTCCTTCTATGGTCCACAGACTATGGAATCAATTTCAGATTACGTAGTCAGCTTCCTGTAGGTACAGCGAAGAAAGGACTTGGGTTACTACATCCGTGGATGACCGGTATCTCCGATTAACAGCGTGAAGGAATGCTGAATCTACAGGAATGGTGGTTTCTGCTTCCGTATGCGCAGAGTGCTTCACAAAGGAAGTCTTTTTGCTAAGCAACCAGTACTCTGAGTGGCTTGTACCTTTCTCCACGCCGGGGACGTTTGAATTGTGTAAGACTGATGTCAATCGGACTGAACATCAATGGGAGACAGCACTCTTCACAGATGAGTCCAACTTTGCAACCATATTCCAAGAGTGCTCTGATCTGGACAGAACGAGGGACATGCTATCGTATCTCTATGACTAATGAAAAGGTCACTTATGTTGGTGGTAGCAGGCTTGTTTGGGGTGAGATCTCGTTAAGTGGACGCATACACCTCTATGCGCTTCCAAGAGAAACTATGAATGCTCGACGCTATTGGCATGATGTCTTGAATCCTGATGCTTGCCCATATGCAGGTGCCACAGGAGATACGTTTCTGCTACAACATCTTGATATAGGTATTTTCCTACTAGCTCTTAATTCCTCTTGATCGGATTAAGGGCAAGTAGGAAAATACCTTCAAGAAATAGACAACTGTGCATACGGATTGAAGAGCCACATCTCAAGCCCGTAATCCGATCAAGCATGCTTGGGATGCTCTATGGAGACGCGTTGCTGCCCTCAATCTCCTCCACAAGACATGGAGGGGCTTAGGCAATCTTTCCACAAACAATGGTTGTCGCTACCTACTGAGCTGTTATGTTTGTCTTACGGCACTGGTTAGTAGGAAAATACCTATAGAAATACCTATGGCTAGTAGGAAAACACTTATAGAAATACCTATGGCTAGTAGGAAAACACTTATAGAAATACCTATGACTAGTAGGAAAATACTTATAGAAATGCCTATGGCTATAGAAATGCCTATGGCTATAGAAATACGTATGGCTAGTAGGAAAATACTTATAGAAATACCTATGGCTATAGAAATACCTATGACTAGTAGGAAAATACTTATAGAAATACCTATGGCTATAGAAATACCTATGACTAGTAGGAAAATACTTATAGAAATACCTATGGCTATAGAAATACAATATAAATACCTATGGCTTGTAGAAGTACCTATAGAAATACAATAGAAATACCTATAGAAATACCTCTGGCTAGTAGAAATATCTATAAAAATACAATAAAATACCTATGGCTATAGAAATACCTATATAAATACCTATGGCTAGTAGGAAAATACCAATAGAAGTTCTATCATGAACAGCATGAAACTTCTCTGTGAGGGGTGGTCACACTCCATACTGCAGAACTTTGGCTATTTTGTTTTAACACCTTATGTTTCCCCTGGTTTTTCATGTGGTCATTTTTAAAGGAATGAGGTGTTTCTTACGAAATGTTTTAGGGTCTTTCTCTAACGTACGATACGATACAGGTTTTTACCATATTTCATAATATTTCTTGGTGTATTTTAGAGTTATCGCAGCTTCTTTTTTCCCCTAAATTTATGGAAAGTATTTTCTTGCAGTCTTGATGCTTAGGTGCGCCATCTTTTACTAGTGGGAATAAAAACATATTTTGATTTATTTATGCTTCTGAAATTCTCCTCAAAAATATCAAGAATCTTTTTATTCTCGAATGCCGCACCACAACCCAAATTTTTCACTCAGATTTTCCAGGTTATCTTATGTGACATTAGGGTATATTTGGTCTATATTTTTTTACCGAGTTTGCAAAAATTCCAAATAATGTTCTGGCACTGGATTAATGGTTCTGAATGAAAAGAGAGCTCAATGTACCAGAAATTTCAATGTCGTCTTTCTTTTGGTTGGCATCCATGTTCATAAATTAATGTTTCATCTGAATCTTGAAAAATTGATAACAACGCACCCACACAGCACATAATATTTCTTATATGTTACAAGAACGTAGCACTGAAACATTGAGACTTTAAACATTTCATTGCGCAACGCATCTGAAATGTTTCAGAAACCTTACGGTAATGTCCCCTAAACGTTACATAACTTTCGAACATAACCGATATGTTACAGTGAAAGGTCTTTGTAACTTCAACAAACCAACTTCATGTTACTGTTACGTATTTGAAAGATATTTGCAACTTCAACATGCCAACTTCATGTTACTGTTACGTATTTGAAAGATATTTGTGATATCATCATATTACTGTTATGTGATAATTAGTATGGGGTTTCTGTAACAAAAGAAACCGTCCACGTATGTTTTGTTCGCCATTTTTTCCCTCCCCACATGGCCTCACTAATATCTTTTGTACGCCATTTTGTTTTCTCCCATCAGAAAATTTTAGTGTGACGTCACGACGCTGGGGAAATATGAACAAATCCTCGGGTTTCTAGGTAGAAGCATTATCCCTCTCAAGTACGGTCGCCACGCTTTTGCAGCTTTCTGTGGGAACTAACGAGAAATTCAATGCTTTGCAAATACGTTATTTAATAGAAATATTTTTTTTCCGTAGATCATTTTATTTTTCTGTAGGATGACTTAAATTTCTTCCTGATTAATTAACGAAATGTACTTTTTAACTCATATCTTACTCCTTTATTATTCTAAACTTGCGTAGTCGTTAAACTTCTTAATATATCAACATTATTTTTCTTTCTACCTTTACAAACTAACAACTACTGTTATTGAGACTTTTTTTCTGATTCAATACTAACAAACGTACTAAGATATTATACACTGGCGTGCAAAACTTAAGGACGGACACTAGTTAGTGTACACTAAGTAGCGAACTCGAGTACTACAGTATCACCAAAGAATATCCCAGTAGCACATGGAAATACGACTACGAGAGTGCTTCGGTGTAATGGCATAAATGCGCATGCGCATCGACACCGTTGCCAAACCAAAAATCTTAAATATCGCCGGAATGTAACATCAAGGGAGCAAGTATGTACAATGGAAACTATAAAACAGTAGTATCGGTGAATGCTATTTTTAACGTAACCGTAATGTACAAAGAGTTATGTTCCAAAATAGATGTTACTGAAACGTAATTGCAAGAAATCTCTGAAACTGTAACGAAAATGAGAGATTGTAACATTATTGATACATATCTGAAACGTTTTGTTCTGTATGGGTACTGTGTCAGATGCAAAAAGCCTTCGCAAAAGCTTTTTCTTTTATTTACGCTTTCCAACCGTAGGTTGAAGAAGCGTATATGCTCCAGCTTTTTCCGTCCGTCTGTCCGTCCGTCTGTCTGTCGGCACGATAACTCACGTAAAAATTGTTCGATTTCGATGAAATTTTAGTATGTGGCAGGGGACCACCAGGGGACGAACCCTACATAAAATGGGTGAAGTGGGGTCAAAGGTCACGCCATAAGAGCAGGATCCATTCAATTGCCCTTATGCGTCATAACTTGCGTAAATATGGTTCGATTACGATGAGATTTTAGTATGTGGTAGGGGACCACCAGGAGACAAACCCTATTGAAAATGGTGAAGTGGGGTCCAAGGTCACACCATAAGAGCGGGATCCATTTCATTGCCTTTATGCGTCATAACATGCTTAAATATGGTTCGATTTCGATGAAATGTTAGTATTTGGTAAGGAACCACCTGGGAACGAACTCTATTGAAAATGGGCAAAATGGGGTCAAAGGTCAGGACACTGGAGTTTTATCCATTCCATTTCCCTTGTGCATCATATTTTACCAAAAAATGTTTTGATTGCGACAAAACGTTATCATGTTGTTCTGGAGGTATAGTGAACCGGTTATGTTGAATATCAACGAAATGGGGTCAAAGGTCATTGCACACAAGCAAGATTTATTCCACAGCCATTATTCTCAAAACTTGTATAAAACTGCTTCTATTGCGACAAAACTTTAGTATGTTATTCCTTAGGTGTAATGAACCGGTTCTGTTGAATATCATCGAAATGGGGTCAAAGGTCAGGACACAGGAGAGAGATTTATTTCACAGCCATTGTCCTCATAACTTGAGTAATAATTTCTGGTATGTTGGAAAGCGTATCATAATCAATGCATTGCATGATTTTACTAACTTGTTCTTTTAATGGATGTGGTAAAGAGAGTGGTAAAAGTTATTTTCAACAGGTTTTCTGTTTCAAAATTCCATAGTCTTTGCTTTATACTACTCTGACATCCAATATTCTTTAAAGGTTATATGTCGTACAGCTTGATTTTTATTCTGCCTCTTTAGTCTTGTGAAATATCATTGGCGTTTATTAAAAAAATGAACTAAAGAATGAAAACAGTCTGTTGATACATGAATTGCGTGTTTGAGAGTCATGGGCATGATCATTATCGGAGAATAAAGAAACGGGCATTATTAACCTGTAGGCCTCGGCTCCACCTTCCCCATTACTTTTTTACATTCCCTTAGGTTATCAGTGCGGTGATTATTGGAAACTCGCATTAATGCATTCCTTCAGCGGCCATTTAGAATCGTACAGCACGGTGTTGGAAAGTGTTCATTAGAACCAGAAGATGTAGACGGACTGCGGTCCTTCATTTTGCCACCAGGGGGTCTACACCAGCCGATATGTAATTACGATCCTACTGAGAACAATTAAAAGGAAAAATCATTTGCATACAATGATCCGCTGCACAGCGAGATCCTGAAATCACGCAAGTTGCACGCCGTGCTGTGAATTGTAAGCACTGTTTTAGGTGTTCTTCGTCGCAGAACAAATGCTACCCCCATTGCTTGAGAAGGCTTTGCTTCCCGCAGGGGAAATAAAGACCTGTTTACTACTGCTTCACATATTAAATTCGCGAACAATGTGTATTTATAGTTCTTGTGCGATTAATGAATGAATTACAATATTTGAACTAAAAGCCCTGCTGTCGGCACTAAGAACTGCTGACATAATAACTCCCATATCTCCTCAGAGACCTCTTTCTGCAGCTCGAAAAAGAAATATTTAAGGTAATTTAAAGAGAGATGGCTGCGTACCGTGAAAGCAAAGTTGCGTTCTTGTTTTAATCTGGAAGACATGCGCAGTGCAGCTTTAATCGGTGTAAGTCGGATTACATTTTAAGCGAAACTTTAGATGAGTGAATCAAAGCTGTGCTTCGCATGCACTGCAGATCAAAACCAAAAATCAATTAAAGGCGCGTGGATCAAGATTACGCCGTAAATCCATTGAAACAATAGGGATTCTGATAATGAAATTTCTATGCATCGTATTTCTAAGGAAATTAATATTTATATTTCATACTGAAATTAATATTTATATTTCATACTGAAATTAATATTTATATTTCATACTGAAATTAATATGTATATTTCATACTGAAATTAATATATTCCATTCTGATTAATGATATCAACGATTTGTCTTCTTGTTTTTCCAAAAATGATCACAGAATGTATTTTGTCGCAACTCTTAAAGAATATGACATTTGTGACGTGCCGGCGCCGCAGGACACACATGAGATAAAGGCAGATAGCAATGGGAGCATATGTCCGCGTAGCTCAGTTGGGAGAGCGTTTTACTCCGGCGTGGACAACCTGGTGTTTTCATATTGGCGCCGAACTTCAAGAATGGCCTGGCGTTTCTCACAATGGTGTGATGTTCTTTCCACACCGCGAGAAAGGAAAAATGAGAATCCCTTCTTCAGTGCTTCGAAAAATTAATGTGTGTGATGTTACGTTCCACACACCAAAATGTCTGAGAGTTCTCAAATGCACGTTCTTCATCGGATGACAGCCTCCAGCGACACATGGTCCCGGCTGACCCATGGGTCGTGCTCCCGGACCCTCTTTCGGGTGGGGGAGATGTCACAAGCCTGCACCGCAGGACGCACACGAGATAAAGGCAGATAGCAGTGAGAGCAAATGTTCGCGTAACTCAGTTGGGAGAGCGACTTATTCCGGAGTGAAGGGATCCCGGTTCGATGTCCGGCGTAGACAAACCTGTGTTTTCACACATTTCAGGCATTTTTCATGTTAGGTTCACTTCTTTCCTTAACCGTTGTAGCGGCTGATGTATCAGAACCAAATGGTGCCAAAATTTTCTTCTCTACTCATACATAAATTTTGGTATACAGGGGTTTATCATAAATATGGAAACACGACTACGACTGTTGTACACGCAAAGTGCCGCATACAAATCGCAGGGATGACGTCACCCGCGATGTGGGGGTACATAAAAGGGTTTAGTGCGCTGTCAGCTACCACGTAGCAGTCCACAGTCGCAGGTGAAACAGCTGTTGTGCAGTAATTATCGACAATGTCAGATCTCAGTGACCTCAAAAAAAACGCATGACCATTGATATGCCTCTTATAGGAGCTTCCGTAAGAAGAATAGGGACATATTACAAAGGTAAACCACGTGTCAAGATGACAAATCTGCAGCGATACATTCTGTCTGTGTAACTTAGTTGGGAGAGCAACTTACTGCGGAGTGAGAGGCCGCGAATTCGATCTGCTCCACGGACAAATTTGTCATTCCACAGAACTGTAGAAATAATAGGTGTACCAGGAGAAAGTGTATAGAATATTATGACAACCGATCAAAAAGGACACGGCGGTGTCTCTAAACGTGAAAATTTTGGACGTCATACGAAGATAACAGATAAGAATAGACGAAGGTTGTTGAACGGATTGTACAACGGAAGTACAAGACCACGGCACCAGAAGTAGCAGCAAAGTTTAACACTAATAGGAATTATCCTATTTCTCTCATAACAGATCGTCGTGAACTCTATAGTGCCGGTATTTTCGGCAGTGCTGCACGGATCTCTGATTACCAACATCAATGTAAACATAGTGCAAGGTTGTGCAGAACATATAAAAACTGGGATGCTAAAAGCTGTCGACGTGTCATCTGGTCTGATAAATCACGCTTCACATTGTTTCCCATCACTGGCAGATTGTACGTCTGGCCAAAACCTGCAGAAGCGTACCACCCCAACTATTTAGTTCCAGTTGTGGAGCATGGAGCTTGGAGTTGGATCCTTGATGCTGTGAGGTATAATATCATAGCAAGCCTTAAGGCTATTGACTGTTCTGCAGGATAGTGTGACATCTGCAGCGTACGGACCCACTCTTGGAAACCACCTGAACCCAATGTTGCTGGCATTGTTCCCTACCGTCCCAGGTTTCGAGCAGATAATGCACTCGTGCATTGAGCAAAACTTGTCAAGTTTTGATTTGCAGATCATGAGGATTGAATACAACAGTTGTGTGTGTGTGTGCGTTTGTGTGTGTGTGCGTGTGTGCCTCATCCTCATGCCCTGAAAACCATGGTCGCGTCAATCTCCATACCTCAATATTTCCTTACAATTATGGGAATATCGAGATAAAGATCAGCTCACGCTTTCCACCTCTAACATCACTGGCACAGTTTGGACATATTTTACAGGACCAATAGTACCGAATTCCACTATCGTACGTGTATGACTTGCATAAATCTACTCCAAGACTAACTGTTTCTGCTCTGAAAGCACCAGAGGGGCCTACAGCTTATCGATAAAAAAGTTCTTCACAAAAAGTAAGTGTTTCCATTATTTTGGTTGACAACAGCAGGACTATATGAAAGCTACAGCAAAACATGTCCCTCTCATCTTAGTAGGAACAGTCTTTTACTGGCGATAAGCAATGCCTACTGGTCTTTAATTCTCATAAAGGAGTAGGTGTGGACCCCCTGACACGGACATCATGCAAATAGGTAATAGTGATGGACAACTTCGTTCAATATGACTCTTCGTCGTGAATGGTGAACGAATTTCTCCAACCATTGTGAATGATCATTCAATCCCACGTTATTGCAACACACACTGACGTCGCAGCACGTTTAAATCTATTTCTTCCCCAAGAGTTCAAGAACGAATTTGCAATAAGAAAAGTAGTGTTGAGAAGTACTAGGTGTCAACAGTTATGTAAGGCGGGACGTAGAAATAATTGTGATACCTAAGAATGAAAATGATCGGTGAATGTTGAAGAGCTCAAGCTGTTTTGGGCCATTTGCTAAGAAGATCAGTGTCCTTGAAGGCGCTTTGATCGTAAACATGGGTTCCAAGCAACGATTGCTTTATTTCGTAAGCTTAGTTGCAACCTGTAAATTGAATGATCATTCGTAAGTGACTTTTTTGAGTGAATGATGAATGAACTCCCAAAAACGAATGATTTATGCAATCTCTACTGGATAGAAACAAATGTTTTACATATCTTATCTCTCCTTTTCTGAGGTTCCTCGACATTTTACATAGTCACCAGTCAGAAAGGATTAAATGTGAATCGTCCCCTATATAAATGACCACTTTGAATTACAAAGTAAAATTCAAAGTGGTAATTTGCTTTCTAGTGTTCAGGTTTGCTCATTCCAACCTCTTTCGGTCTAATTCTTAGAGAGAAGCTTCATTCATTCTAGCTGATTTCAGTCAAATTTGCTAACTCCGAGTTAATTTGTTCCAGACGGTTAAAGGGTTAAAAATCGCCAAGCCAACGGTTTTTTTTTGTGTTTTATTAAAAAGCTGACATCTTGGAAAGCGCGCCACGGTTTGGCTCAGAATTCCCAGTTTACGGCCCGGCCCGGCCCGACCCATTTCAGACTTTTATCGACAGTTACCCTCCATTATTTAAAATAACACAATTCTTCCTTTAGATCAGAGTTCTTCAACCCGTGGCCTACGGAGCACTTTTCAGTGGCTCACGAGTCACTTTCCACAAAGGATATTTTAAAATAAGATTACATTGTAGAGGAAAGTTCACGCGGAGTTGTTGACGAAATAACAGCCAGAGAGACATGCGGTGGCTGATTCTACGCCAAGACACACACCCAGTGGTGATGTGGTGATGCAAAGAGAGCCGTTCGTGAGTATCGTCATGGTGTTACAAAGAGAGCCTTTCGTGGGTACAGTCGTGGTAGTGCAAAGACAGCGGTTCGAGAGTATAGTCATGGTGTGCATTTGGCGGAAATGTGAGTGTTTTGTGCACTAGGAACTGGTGCCAGATCATAAAACTACTGACAGGAACTTCTATGCTGAACAACTGCAGCGGATTCAGGTTGTGTGCTAACGCTACCCAGCCCTCGGCAATAGGAAGCGGGAGTTGCTGCAAGTGGATAATGCCCCAAAACATAATTCCAAAGTAGTCCATGATGCTCTGCGCCAACGCTACCCATCACTCATCAATAGGAAGAGAGAGTTGCTGCAAGTGGATAATGCCCCATGTCACGTCTCCAGAATGGTTCAAACAAAACTGCAGGAACTGAAAGGGTTTCAGATCGTGCCCGATCATTCATACCGTTACGAACTTGAGCAATTCTTGTGTCACGTGTTTCGCTCCAAGTCCCATTTCCTACAAGGACGGCACTTGTCTTCCGTACTGGATGTGGAATCTGGTATTAGAAAGTTTCCATTTTTAAATCTGGCCGGGTGGTACCGCAGTGTTGAAAACGGACTATAGAAAACAACAGTCTACACTTTGCAGAATGTTGTAAGCGTGTATGGATTTCTTTCATGATTAAACATTTTATCTGAAAATGGGACGGACTTTTGACTCGTCTTGGTATTTACGCTAGTATCATTTTCATCGAGAATATCATTTAAAGAATTCTCTTGTACAAGCTTTGGATATGCGTTATTGAAACGCTCTATGCATTGAATTTTCCTCCTGCAAATTTTTTTACATTGGTGTCTCTATTACGACAAGTATTACAGAAGAGGTTTTCAACTTGAAACTCATACACAATTCGTGCTGCACTTCGTAACACTATTTCACTGTACGCAGCTTCAGGTGAATATCTCAACACTGCTGCGTAACAGTGCGTTCAACAATTCTTTGCGTATAGTGGGGTGATCTAGAGGTGTCATAAAATAAATGTGTTGAAGTGTTTCATAAAAGCTAAACCGTAATTAAGCGAAATTTTTCCTGGAGTGTGAAATCGTTATCAGCATATCCCTATCTCTGGAGTAAAATGCTGTTAGGTTGAAATGGAATGTAATTCAAATACAGGACCAGTTGCACACACATATACGTATGTGAACGGAATGATAATATTTTCCTTAAATTCGCATTAAAGTCTCAAATTTTCGAGAGCAGCTATCTGTCATAAGTAACTTCTGTCATTGCATCTTGCTTGCTGTTAATATATAAAAACATCATTTGTCATTCCATTACCTCTTAGTCTTTCTGGTTTTCTCAAGGCAACTTACTGGGCCTATACTTTCGCATAATCGAAGTTTGACTTTGATTGTATTTTCACATTAATGGAAATCATGCTTCATTTATGGGAAGTTTATTATGTTTCAATGGAATAATCAATTACGTGAATTTTCTTGTATTTGATAATCATTTATGTGAATTTCATTATATTTCACATTCTTACGCGTATTTTTGTAAGAAAGGTCAAACTCCGACTGTAATTCCACATAATTGTAGTTTCACTTTTCTTAAAATAAGACATTTTCCCAGAGATTGATTTTTTATGTAATATAAAGGCAAATCTGAAGTAGAATTTAATTTTTTAAGTCGTGTTGGATTGCATCGACAGCAATGGTACCCAATAACTCCATAAAAGTTATTACTGAAAAGAAATTTAACGGGTACTGGTTCAATTTTCTCCCATTTTAGCTACCTATCAGAATGACTGTAATCTGAGAAACAGATTTGTTGCTCAGATCCTATTCATTGGAGGATTAATATTTAGCCACTAATCTAGCGGATCACACCAAGACTTTTCAAATGATTTAGCAAGTCCATTTAGAGCATTTGCATCAGAACAGAACCAGAAGATAAAAGGCTAATAATTTTAAATAACAGGAAATATAAAACTTCACATTTAAGGAAAAGAAAGGAAAGATAACGTTGAACAGTGCCACTTTTGTTTCTCAGAAAAAAAGGGGATTTCCAAATTTCAGAGTAGAATTAAATGTGTAGCATTTCTTTTTATTTCTTGTATAAAATTTTGTGTTGTATTTGTCATCAGTAAATCATTACCCAAAGTGAGTAGTCTTCAATTTCAAGTGAGTGTATTTGGTATTTTTAGAGGGTCCTTATTTTCAGGCACCCTTAGTTCCAAAAACTCTAGATCCAGTGGTGAATCAGAAAATTCTACCAAATATTTCTTTCTACCTAACATTATTACGTTATGAACATTCTACCTAACATTATTATGTTAGGAACATTTCAGGACATTTAAGGGAATGGTGATTATGTAACGCATTTTAGTATTTCCGCCAACACTGCATGAGTTGTGATGGCATTTCTAGAGTGGCGTGTCTCAAATCCCTAACCATGCTTGAGTAACAAGTGGTGTATGATTTTTGTCGTATTCATTTGTTTAGTCAGAAACAATAAAAAGTGAAAACAGTCGAGAGCTTCCAGCTGCCAACGAAGACATATTAGAAACACATTAATACGTCATTTATCCCTACGTACACTGCTATTCAAAAATTAAGGAGTTGAAGAAAATCACAAATAGCTCTATAAACCCATATTGAAATGCAATGAAGATTTCAAAGGATATTTAACATGAAATATACTGACCTATCATTAATATCAGGACACCCTCCTTTTGATAAGGAATTAGGCCCGACGCAGGAACTACGTCACAGACCCAGCTATAAATATATTCCCGGCGATATGATGAAAAATTAACACGACTGTGAATGCAAGATGCCTCGAACAACAGAGTGGATCAGTTTTCGGCGCGCACTGATTATAGGGTGCAACATAAGTAATCGCTCAGTACGTGACTTTTCAGCGGCATTGAAGATCTATTGATTGACTGGTTGGTGTTGTGAAATGAATAGAGGCGGACTGGGGTTGAATCTGCAAAAAAGTCCGACCCAGTGAAACTCAGATGCTAACAGGAGAGCTCAAACAAGGACTGGCATCTCAAAAAGCAAATCAACATTGTCTCTAAGCAACCAAGCCTATATAAAATTATTGGTACTGATGCATGTATGATCTTTGGTACTGATGTACCAGTAATCTCAGTGCGCAAGACAATGCACTGCATGGATTACCAAGTTCAAGCTGCCATCCATAAGGTACAGCACTAATCACTTTGACTTAGGCCACATGCCAATTAGCTTTGTGTAAGTATCTCTGATCTTGGATAGCAAACATTTCTTTGAATTGACGAATCACGGTACGCAATCTAACGGATTTGTAATGTCTTTTAGATGTGGCGAACCAAGATAACAGGAGAGACCTAACAAGGACGGTCCGCTGTGACAGGAGAGACCTAACAAGGACGGTCCGCTGTGACATGAGAGACCTAACAAGGACGGTCCGCTGTGACATGAGAGACCTAACAAGGACGGTCCGCTGTGACAGGAGAGACCTAACAAGGACGGTCCGCTGTGACAGGTGAGACCTAACAAGGACGGTCCGCTGTGACAGAAGAGACCTAACAAGGACGGTTCGCTGTGACAGGAGAGACCTAACAAGGACGGTCCTCTGTGACAGGAGAGCCCTAATAAGGACTGTCCGCTCAAAAACCAAATCAACATTATCTCATATCAAGCAAACCTATATAAGATCATTGGCACTCATGTATGTATGATCATTGGTACTGATGTATGTATCAACATCGGTACTGATGTACCACTAATCTCAGTGCGCAGGGCGATGCACTGCACGGATTATCAAGGTCAACTTGCCATCCATAAGGAACTAATCACTTTGACTTAGGTCACATGCCAATTAGAGTTAAGTAAGTGTCTCCGATCTTGGACTGTAAACTAAGAGCAAACGTTTCTTTAGATTGACGAATCGCGATGCACAATATTACGGACTTGTGATGGCTTTTGGGTGTGGCGAATGCCTGGAGAAAAGTACCTTCCGGATAGTATCGTCCCGACAATGAAGTTTGGTGGAGGCCAAATAGTAGTATAGCCCTGTTTTCGTGGTTCGGCTGGAACACATTGATCAGTTTGAACAAACCCATAGGTCCTCCGCTCTACCTACACGTCTTGAACAATCATGTATTGCCAACGGCGTGGCAGCATTTTGTGTAAGGCCCATACCTGCATCAGTAGAACAACGCGGTACGTCATAGTACTCGTGTTGTTGGCGAATTATTTTGGGTATATGAGAGTCAAAACGCTAGACCGATCAGCCCAGAGTCCCGACCTGGAACCCAAAGAGAATCACTGGGACGAACTGAATCCTTAGTTTCGTGATAGAAGAGATCTCCAAACAAACAAAGCTGAATTGCTAACTGTATTGAAAGCAGAAAGCAGAATATTTCGGTGGAAAGCTAGTCAAAAAAGCCAAGGTTTTCAGCCCACAACACTAGATTTTATATGAGTAAAGATTATTTGTAGCCATGCACAGGCGTCTGGACATTAGTTGTAGGGCAGTGTGTGATTATCCACATTTATCGGTTTTTAAATTTTCATTTCTGTTTGCAAAAGATTTTGCGATATGCAAGTTTACCTGGGAACGCCGCTTCAGCGACGGGTGCTTCTTATTTTAGATGAAAAGAAGTTGCATCGAGCGCATCGCATTGCAGTTTTTTAAAATAAAAAGGAGGAACCATTTAGATGATAGTCAAAAGTAGAGAGCCGTCGAAAGGATGGAAGGAAGACAGTCACATACATAGAGGAATTCCCAGATTGGTGAATGTGTCAGAAATTTTAATTTTTAGACTTAGGAGATGTGTCCAAGACACTGGGACATGCTTTTAAAAATAGATCAAGGACAGTTCGAGAGCAACAAGAGTTCAACATGATCATTCCCTGAACCTAACTGCAAAGCGCAATGGTATGATATCAGCACTACAGCTTGCATCGGAACTGTTATCTGCCACTATAAGGCCAATTTCCAGAGTTTCTGTCCTTCCAGATAGTAGAAAAATACCTTGAAAGTGAAGATATCAAGAGAATACATTGGCCAGCTAGGTCTCCAGATCTAAATCCCATTGAACAATGGGACGGCGAGTTGTTAGTTGCATGCGAGTTGTTAGCTTTGGGACGGCGAGTTGTTAGTCATTAAACTTTTCCAAGGATTCTTTGTAAGCTGAGAAATTATCTTATAGAGAAGTGCGATTTTCTGTTCTCTGCATCATTGTATTATTAGGAAAATATGAGCCCGTTGTAACAGCTGTATTGCTGCTATTGAATATCATTATCGGGACAAAAGTGCTGAGTTTTCGTTGTTTCCCTTTCTGGCATATTTCCAGAAAACTAGAAAATTGCAACAGCCGGGAGCGTGAACCAACCCGCATCTCTTGCTTCCCGTTAGAGTGCGCTACAGTTACAACACCCATAATAGTGAACTACGACGAAATAATTGAATCTAAACAACTCGAGCTTAAGAATCCGAGAAACCTTCAGACTTGAGCTAGTCGAAGAAATCCGACAATTCCTGTAAGCGTCACCAATCCTTTACTCTTTTAGCTACAGATGTAGGCCACATACATCCAGTTGTTCAGATCATTAAAATGAATAAGAAGCGTATCCTTCTGAAGAAATGATTCTTTAGGATTGCCTTCAGTATTGAAAGTGATCTACTGATTTTCATAGACGGAGAAATTTTTCGATGAACACTGCTCGACATAGAAAATGCCGCTTGTCGGAAAGCCATGAAAATTGGTTATGTGTCGATTATATGTTTATGTAAATGATTGCAGTTGTGAAACAATCAAGCTAAAGACGATGGAGATATAAAAGCAAAACGATTAGGCGTGGCTAAGTTTAGTCGTCTTAACTTGGGGAGAAGACTACAGCATTGTATTGATCTCAAGCACCCAAAATGCCTGAAAGACGTCATCAGGAACCTTGCTATCACACGGACACCTTTATCAGAGGTGTCATCACAGAGCTACGTACGGCTGGTTGGACTCTGTGTCACATCGCGGGCTAAACGCTTTGCGATACAACACGTTTCGACCGAAAGTAATTACAGTGTTGCAGAAAGGTAATATGAGTCAACCGTAGTAGGACTGGTGCACGTAAGTGGTCGTCCGAACGCCTCAATCCCCGCATTCAACGTCAATAGGCATCAGCTCCACAATCCATGGTCGGCGACATTTGACGAAGTGTTCTGGCACCTATGGTCACCCCTGTACCGAAAGGAACTGGGAATCTCAGATTTGTTGAAGCAGACTTGTGCTATCGCTAGACATTTTAACAACTTCCATTCACCATAGCACATTAGCGTGAGGGGTTGTAGTGGTTCAGTACCTGGCGTACGAGGGGAGACGCATGAAACCGTCGTATTCAGCGACGAGTCTCGCTAGTTGTTAGTCGAAAGAAGACGTGGTCACAGGCCCCTGAGCCTTGAATCATGGTTTATGGCGCTGTCCTTTTCAACAGCCGGTTACCGCTTGTGCGCATAGGGGGTACATTGACATAACGACGATACAGCGATGATCTGCTGCAGTCCTTTTTGTTGCCGTACGCCCATGGTATCCACGATTTCAAGTTTCAGCAAGATGACGTTCGCCGGCGCCTTTCCAACATCAGCAACACACTGTGCCTACCAGGTGTCCAGATGCTGTCCTGTCCATCACACTACCCAAACGTCTCCCCAATAGAGAACGCGTGGGACATCATTCGTAGATGAATTAGCGCCTCGGTTCAACCCCTCACGGTGTCGACGAATTGTGAACTCAGGTCAACCACGCGTGGTAAGTGGTACCTCTCAGGACATACCTCTGGGAATCTCCCACTCGATACTACGCTGTGTTACCGAATCTATAGCTCAGCATGGCAGTCATATGAGCTACTAACGCAAGAAACGTTACACTTCTCCTCGCCTATTTCATTCATGTAATCAGTCAGAAATTAAAACAGTTCTTTCCCTTTTGCTTGTCTACATACGTAATAATTTTCGCCTTTTTGTGCATTCCTGGATGGTGACGTGTTTCCGTCGAGAATACACTGCTTCTGTGACATTTTCCGTCGAGAATACACTGCTTCTGTACATTTTCTATCGGGAATACATTACTTCTGTGACATTTTCTGTCGAGAATACACTACTTCTGTGACATTTTTTGTCGGGAATAGACTGTTTTCTGACATTTTCTGTCGAGCATACACTGCTCTCTGATATTTCCTGTCGAAAATACAGTGTTTCTGTGACATTTTCTGTCGATAATACACTGCTTCTGTGATATTTTCTGACGAGAATATACGGCATTTTCTGTCGAGAATATACACCATTTTCTGTTGGGTATATACTGTTTCTGTGACATTTTCTGTCGAGAATACACTGTTTCAGTGACAATTTCTGTCGAGAACATACGACATTTTCTGTCAAAAACATAAATATGTCTTGTTAATACATCGTCTGTAACATTTTCTCACGCGAATACTAGACATTTTCTCTCGAGAGTACGCTGCTTCTGTGACAATTTCTGTCGAGAATATACGACATTTTCTGTCAAGAATATAAATACTTCTTCTTGATACATCCTTTGTGACATTTTCCGTCGGGAATACACGACATTTTCTCTCAATACTCGACGTTTTCTGTTGAGATTATGCGACATTTTCTGTCGAGAATACACTTCTTCTAATACATCGTTCAATCAAAGAATACACTGCTTCTGTCGAGGAGTGCATTCTTTGATTGGAAACTTAATTTTGTAACGGAAAAATTATTCCAATATAGCATTTATTTCAAATAGAAATACTAATCTATGAGATATTAAATATCCTCTGATGCTTCCGTTAAATTCGAAGAAGGATTTTCCGGAGATATTTGCATTTTGTTCAATTTTCTTTAATTATGAACAGTAGCGCATTATGTTATTTCATAAAAGAAATAAGTGAAGGAAACTTTGCAGACAAGGACGTTTTAATTTACCAGTAGCAAAATGTATTGAGATTATATTACCTTTCTTTAATGAGATACTTCGCAATTCTGAGTTACAGTCTCATTTTTAAGAAATATGTAAAATAGAAGATGAGTCATCATGTTTTGGAGGCCATTCTTGTTGTCGATGAAAAAGAAAACAATTTTTCATAAGAAAATGCAGAGCTAGTTGCGAAACCGCACTAAATGTTGAACCGAGTCTTCGGTTTAATGAATGCAAAAAAGCAGACATAGCCTTGCTCATCTTCCTTCAATGTACCCATGAGGTATTTATTAGGAAAGATTAATCCGCTGCAAGGAAGGAAACAGTAACGCTCCCGTCCTCCGTAAGGAATTGCTTACGAAAGCAGCATTTTACAACAGCGCATTTTAATTACATGGAGATGAAAAGGTTAATAATGAAATGTAATACACCCAAAGGGCCAACAACAATAATGCGCAGCATTATTAGTGAAGGATTACCGTTTTCAGAAGCAAATTTAGAATATAAGCCTCGAAGACTTTCCAGCTCTTCTCTTGTGAAGTAAATAACTGAAAGCTGAGTGTTAGTCGTTATTAGACAAGTGGAGCAACTCGGGAATTAAAATTTAGTCTAGAAAATGGCGGTCTCCGTTTGTTTTCCTCGGTTTGCATATACTGAGGGGAAAGCATGGAGGAGCTTTCCATCGCTCCAGTAATAATCGTCATTGACCGCAAGACGTCTGGTAGGAATAATATATGATAGGAGCGGCACAACATACAAACTAAAATCGTCAAAGCCCAAAATCGTAATTTTGAGAACGTAGAATTACTATGGTCAGAAAGTGCTTCGGAATTGAACATCATTGCGACGATTCAGGGAAAATAGTTCTACTTGACCGTGTGAACAGAGAATAAAAGAATACACACGTACATACGTACTTTTTTTTATCTGCCTTATTTTTCTGGTATTATCACAAATAAGATTTATATACTGCCTACAAAAGCGGATAAAGACGTGTTTAGACACTAATTACCTAGATCTATAAATTATTAGGCATTAAAGGTTGTTTGAGATTTGTGTACAGATTTTTCACCTATTTATTTTAATTCCAGTTTTAATCTGTTATGTAAGGTTTTTCCATGAAACGGTGAGATACTTTGGTCAGAGTATGCGTGAAATACAGTCGACACCGTATATAACGAAGCTGAAGAGAGCGGGAGCGAGTCAGTACATTCGATATGTGCAAACTTCGTTATAACCCGGCAGATCAAAAACGGGCAATGTTTGGCATATATCATTCATCATCATAATCAGTCATTATCAGTCCACTGCTGTATGAAGGTCTCCTCAAATTTCTTCCACAATTGTCTGTCTTGGGCCTGTCTCCTCTATGTCACTCCAGCATACTTTCGAATTCCAACCTTTCATCTCCGATGGGGTCTTCTTCTGGAACTTTTCCTATCCCTCGGGATCCAGTCTAACATTTCGGCTGTCCATCGGTGGTCCGTTCTTCTGGCAACATGTCCAGCCCATTGCCATTTCAGTGATTTTACTCTAGGTCATGATGTCGTCCACTCCTGTCATTTTCTTTATCCACAAGTTCCTCTTCATATCTTTCCTGGTTACACCAAGCATGCATGCATCTCTCCATGCTGCTTTGAGTTGTCTGCAGTCTTTGTATGTCTTTCTTAGTTAAGGTCTATGTCTCTGCTCCATACGTAAGCACTGGAAGGATGCATTGATTAAACACTTTTCTTTTAAGACATAATGCCATACTGCTCTTAAAAATTGTACTGTTTCTTCCGAAAGCTCTCCATCCAAGTTTTATACGCCCGATTAATTTCTTCATCAATGTGACCCTCACTTGATACTGCTGCCCAAGATAAATGTAGGAATCGGTTGTCTCAAGCTTTTCTCCATCAATCGATGAATCTTCGTTTCTTGTAAAAGCGTTGTACATCACCTTTGTCTTCTGAAGTTTATTTTTAATCCCACTTCTTTACTCTTGTCAGCAAGTTCTTGGATCATATTTTGCAGCTCTGAAGAGGTAGTTCCAAAGATGACTACGTCATTAGCAAAACGAAGGTGAGTTAAGTAATCTACATTAATCTTTATCCCTTTGTTTTCCCAGTTCAATGATTGAAAGACATTTCGAAATGTGGCGTTAAAGAGCTTGGGAGATATATTGTCACTTTGTCTCACTTCCTTTCCAATTCTTATTTGTGCTGTATCCTCAAATATCCGAACCTTTGCACTTGCGTTTCCATAGATGTTATTAATAATGCTAATGTATGCATCTATATTACAATATATCAGGTTAAAACTATATAGTCAATCATAAACTGTTTATCAATACCGAATGCAAATAATGCGCGTTAATTAAAAACTATAGCTAGCAATTAAAATGCATAAAAGATCTGCAATAAGCAAAATATTTATTTAATGTAACAATTAAAAAACTGCCAAAATTTGAAATTTTACCTGTTCCAATTTATTCGATCTTTACCTGATACACCGAAAATGGGAGTCAATTGCATTTTGTTTGTGCTTTTCATGGTAGCTCTTTAAATATTTTCTTAACTTCCTCTGACTCTGTGGTTCAGAGTTTTCAAGATGAAGAAAAAATAAACAAAAACACTCTAAAATTTTCTGAACAGAATTAAAGTGATTACTAAGTGGTGAGGGGAAGTACATATAAAAAATAGCATTTGTCCAGGAGATGTGTGCGTGTGTGTAGTAAATGTAGTGAAAAGGCAGCAAAGGTAGCGAAACAACAACAACAACAACAACAAAAAAAACTAAATCTTTCTTTTGCTGCCATCTTCTTCCTGTTCTTCAATGACTCGACAGCCCTGTATGGGCCGTGGCCTTCTCAAGGAGTATTTTCCATTCTGTACTTTTTCTGGCAATCGTCCTCCAGTTTTTGGCTTTCAAAAGTGCGAAGTCGCAATCAACATTATCAATTCATCATAGCTTGGGCTTCCTCGAGGTAGAGTTTCCGTTGGTTTGCGTGAAAAACCTTTTTTTTTTAATTTCTTCCATCACACGTTCGCACATGTGGCCCGCCCATTTTATTCGTTGAATTTTAATAAACTTCACAATACCTATTTCTTTGTACGCATGTTTAAGATTTGACCTTCTTCACCATAAGCCATCCGTCTTGACACCACTAAAGATACTCCGTAAATTTGTTTTCTTTTTAAAAATTCCAAGGGTCTCTTCATCCTTTACGGACATTGCCCATGTTTTGGATGCATATCTAAGTATAGGCTTTATCAAATTCTTGTAAAGTAAGAACACAGTACTTATTCTAATGAAGCTTGATTTTAGATATATTTTTAAGCCATAGAAGCTATGACTAGCAGCAATAAGTCTTTTTTTTTTTATTTTTGTACCTGTATCATTTTTGGTTTTGATACTGTTGTTGTCAACAGTAAGTAATTTCCAGTTTTCCAGTGAAATAGGAACGGTAAAACTGCCTCTTATTTTATTTGTTGACTGCCGTTCTAAACTTTGATGTAAGCGGTTTTTTTCAAAAATTATTTTTTGTAATATGCGATTAAAATAACAAGAGAATATATTACGAAGTTCAAGGGATCTATACAAACTACGGCTTACGCGGAACTTGGTATTATGCGGGCTTGTTATATGCGGGTTTCACTGATGTAGGTTATTAAAGAGAAAAATGTAAAAATAAAAATTATTCATCAAAGGTACACGCGTCTCATTTAAAACATTTATACATTGTTGCATGTAATGAGTTCAAAAGATTTCTTCTTCTAATATTTCTCTTCCCTTCAAATCTATACTACGTTTGCATCCATTTATTTGATTATGTGACGTCCGTCTATACAATATTCAGCAGCAATCTCCCACCATTAACTTTAGTGTTGTATTCTGTATGAAATATTGGGTAGGTGCGAATCAAATGTCCGGCAAAGGACCAGCACCCGTAGACGGCGAGAACGGGAAAGTAGGACAACTTACCTATGCAAAATAATCCCCCTTGGCATCGACTCAAAGTTGCCATCTGTCCGAAAAGGCCATGATCCCGGTGCGAAAAAAGTCTTTTTTCTGGGACCCGAAGAATTCATCAACTGCATTTTGAACCTCTTTCTCTGTCGTTAACTGTTTCCCAGTCAGGAAGTGATCTAGGCGACGAAACAGATGATAGTCTGTCGGGGACAAGTCCGGAAAATAGGAAGGATAAGGAAGTGCTTCATAGCACAATAGTTTCAGCATCGTTCGTTGTGCGACATGAGGGCAGGCGTTGTCCTGTAGCACAAGAACACCATGTCTGTTGCTCAACAGACCAACAGACATGGTGTTTTTCTGAACAAAGCTGGTTGTTGTGTGTTCTTTTCACCAAAGCCGGTTGTTTGTGCAGCAATTTCCGGTGCATGTGGTGTAATTTAGCATAATAACGGTCTGCAGTGAGGGTTTGGCCTCTTGCCAAGAAACACCGATGAATTATCCCTGCTGTGGACCACCAAAATGGAGCGTTATCTTCCTGGTGTGTAGGGGAGGCTTAGGATGTCGCCCAGCAGGCTGTGCTTTGCTTAACCATTGTGTAGATCGTTTCCGATTATCATGAAGGAATCACTTCTCGTCGCAGGTGGCGATTTGATGCAGTAGAGCTTCTTTATTTTTCCTGGAAGGCAGCGACGTGCAGACTCCCAAACGCCTAGTCTTGTTGGCAGTTGTCAACTCATGTGGCAGCCATATGTTCAGGTTTTTGACCTTACCCAGCGCAACCAGTCGCCCAACAACTGTCGCGTGGTGGACACCTACTTCTTCCGCTATCTCACGACACGTTTTAATTATTACAGGTGGGCCCAGACGAGGTACTGAGGGCGTTTGTTGGTCCTACTTGCAACACCTCTTCGGCCCCTTCCCAGACCCCAACATTAGAGGTGGATCATCTACTTACAGCTTTAAACTTTCAGGTAGGGTTGTTTATTTCCTCCTCCCCCTTCCCAGAGAAAAGAAGCACAATCTGCGCTTTAATTTCAGGAAATTGAAAAATAAAAGCTCATAAGATATGGAGGTAGGGAATGGAGTCTTTGGAAGTAGCCTCATCGTTACATTTCGGTCTCGCAATCTAAACACATCGTTATAATCTTGTCTGACCAAACACACACAAAGGTAAATTTTTGACCTCAGCAAATTGCCACAATGTACGATTGTGACATTAGAAAATGGACATATATATATATATATATATATATATATATATATATATATATATAGGGATGTAAGGTCAGGTGATGCGTAACATCACAGCCTCTCCTTGACAAATGTCAACCCCGCCTTCTCGTGGTGCATCCTGTTCCCACTAAAGGGGCTCTGACGACCGCCAATAGCGGTATAACTATACCATCGGGATTAGAGGAAATTCTATCCCACACTCACCAACCCGCTTGGCCAGCGTGGTGAGTTATGGCCAAACCCCTCCAAAATGATTCCACAACTTAAATCTTGGCCCTCAGTCTCCTGCAGCTGGAATGTACCTGGCCAAGGCAGCGGCCAGTGCGACATGAAGGCAGAGGGTGCTAAGAATCCCCGGAGGACCGGACTAGGCTGCCATCTGATGCTGACCTTGGCTACTTACAATGGACGCTCCCTATCTTCTGATTCAAGGCTTCTTGAATTGGAAGAGGAACTACAAAGGATCAAGTGGGATATCGTGGGGCTAAGTGAGGTAAGGAGAAAAGGAGAAGATCTCATCGAACTGAAAAGTGGACATCTCTTCTACTATCGTGGGACAGATACTGGCAGAACTAGTGGTTTTGGATTTATAATAAACAAGAAACTGAAGGATAAAGTTGTAGAAGTTGAAAGTTCCTCTGACAAAGCTGCACGACTTGTTATCCAACTCTCGAAAAGATACCAGGCTCAGATTATTCAAACTTATGCACCCACCACAAGTCATCCTGAAGAAGAAATTGAAGAATTTTATGAGGAAATTTGTCATCTAAATAATAAAGGTAAGCAGCACTTGAAAATAATTATGGGAGATTTCAATGCAAAAATAGGGCAACGGCAACAGAATGAAACTTCAGTAGGTAAATTCGGTCACGGAAACAGAAACCAGCGTGGAAATACTCTCGTTGAGTTTGACGAGGCAGAAGGGTTTTTCATCTTGAACTCCTTCTTCAAGAAAAAGCCACACAGGAAATGGACATGGAGACATCCAATTGGGACGACAAGTGAAATTGATTTTATTATGTGTAACAAAAAATTCGTCATCGAAGACTGCAGTGTGCTAAACAAGTTCAACACAGGCAGTGACCATAGATTGGTGAGATGTAAGATGCACCTCAACACTAAACTTGAACGTGACAAGCTCATAAGACAAACAAAATCTATTGACATAACCAACCTTAAAAAACACCATAATACCTTCAAGTTAGAACTGAAGAACAGGTTCTCTGCTTTAGAAGGCCTAACATCGGAAGAAGTGGACATCTCTGAAGTTAACAGAAAAGTAACCAAAGCTCTTGTGGAAACAGCAACAAAATTAGCTGGGTCTAAGAACAAGTTGCATGTGAACAAATTATCAGGAAAAACCAAAATGTTGATGCAAAAAAGAAGAGAGATGAGGACAGCTAAAGAAGATGCGACTTCCAAAGTGGAATATATAGAGCTATGCAAGACAGTAAGAAAAAGTATCACTGAAGACGTAAGTAAATTCAACTGTGAACTAGTGAGGAAAGCAATTGAAAACAACCAAAGCCTATAGATAGCAAAGGGACATCTCAGTAAGGGAAGAAAACAGATTATGGCACTGAGAAAAGAAGATGGTTCTGTAACAAGAAATAGAGGCGAAATTTTGACAAGAGTGAAAGATTTCTACTCCAAATTATATGAAAGGGATGATATATGCACTCCAGACATCATGAAAGATACCAGTACCAGAGTTCCTCCAGTCCTTCCAGCAGAAGTTGCACATGCAATCAAGAACATGAAGCGAGGAAAAGCTCCAGGAGAAGATGGAATTACTGTAGACATCATACAAGAAGCAAGTGGAGAAATCGAAACAGTACTCGCCCAAATTTTCACTCGATGCCTTAATGAAGGAAAGATTCCTGAGGATTGGAACACTGCTACAATGATCCTGCTACATAAGAAAGGTGACATTGAGGATCTCGGAAACTACAGACCTATCAGCCTCCTATCAGTAGTTTATAAAATCTTCACTAAAGTTCTTTCACACCGCTTGAAGGTAACACTGGACATGGCTCAACCGAGAGAACAAGCTGGATTCAGGAGTGGCTACAGCACAATAGATCATATCCACGTGCTGAGAGAACTAATTGAAAGAGCGAGGGAATATGAACTTCCATTGTGCATGGCTTTTATCGATTATGAAAAAGCCTTTGATTCGGTGAAACCATCAGCAGTTACAATGGCTCTGAAAACCTGCGGTATTGAAGATGCATACATTAATATTATTAATAACATCTATGAAAATGCAAGTGCAAAGATTAGGCTGTTTGAAAATACAACACACATAAAAATTGGAAAGGGAGTGAGACAAGGTGACACCATATCTCCGAAGCTCTTTAATGCCACATTGGAGGGTGTTTTTCAGTCGCTGAGCTGGGAAAACAAGGGGATAAAGATTAATGGAGATTATCTAACCCACCTTCGTTTTGCTGATGACGTAGTCATTTTCGCAACTACCCCATCAGAGCTGCAGAGTATGATCCAAGAACTTGCTGACAAGAGTAAAGAAGTGGGATTAAAAATGAACTTTCAGAAGACAAAAGTGATGTTCAATACTTTTACAAGAAATGAAGATTTATCGATTGATGGAGAAAAGCTGGAGATAACAGACACGTACGTTTATCTTGGACAGCAGATATCAAGTGAGGGTCACATTGATGAAGAAATTAATCGGCGTAAAAAACTTGCCTGGAGAGCTTTTGGAAGAAACAGCGTAATTTTCAAGAGCAATATGCCATTATGTCTTAAAAGAAAAGTGTTTGATCAATGCATCCTTCCAGTGCTTACGTATGGTGCAGAGACGTGGACCTTAACTAAAAGAGACATACAAAGGCTGCAGGCAACTCAAAGAAGCATGGAGAGGTGCATACTTGGTGTAACCAGGAGAGATAAGAAGAGGAACTCGTGGATCGGAAAAATGACAAGAGTGGAAGACATCATGATCAGAGTTAAATCCCTGAAATGGCAATGGGCTGGACATACTGCCAGAAGGACAGATCATCGATGGACAGCCGAAATTTTAGATTGGATTCCAATTGACAGGAAAAGACCCAGAAGAAGACCACATGGGAGATGGGTGGATGAAATTCGAAAGTATGCAGGGGTGACATGGAGGAGACTGGCACAAGACAGACCGTTGTGGAGGAAACTTGGGGAGACCTTCGCCCAGCAGTGGATTGATAATGGTTGACAATGATGATGATGATGATGATATATATATATATATATATATCTCAGGAAATAGCTTCAATACCTACATCGTGAAATTTGGATCTCAGCAAATAGTCGCATACTAACATTCCATTTTCACCGGAGACATGTTGTTTTAAAGATATGGCCCAGCAAGTAGAAGCATCGACACATTTCCCCTTCAGCAGATAGCCGCATCATTACATACTGTTCTAATCCAGTAATTGCCAGTGACACAGTAAAAGTCCATTATACTTTACAAGAGAATGTGGTATGGGTATTTTGCGGTTACTTTACATAACGATAAGATGAGACCTTTTAAATTGAACTCCAGTCTTTGGCGAAATCTATATACACTGCTGGCCACCCAAAATGCAACACCAAGAAGGAAACATCCGATTGACCTGAAATTCGCAGCATGCGTTGCCCGCGAGAGGACATGCAAACTATTAGCATTGCAGGGCATTTGCAAATCATGTGCGCCCCTCACGCCACCGAGAAGCACTATAAGAAGGGTGCACAGAAGGCGGGGTGTAAGTACTGGGAGTGTGTTGTGTGGTCGGACCTATGCGTGGGAAGCATCCTGATGCCTCGTCGCAGAATACGGCAGTCATTCCAGCACGTTGCGGAGTTCGACAAAGGACGAATAGTGTCTTATCGCGACAGCGGTTTATCGTACCGATGCATATGCGCCCGTGTGGGACGACATCCACCCACAGTGAGGCGAGTATGGATTCCGTGCGTGCAGGAGGGACGGGCGGACCGACGTGAGCGATTGCCGCAGCCGCGGCAAACCATCAAACGAGAGGACCGGCATGTTGTGCGGCGGGCACTGACGGCTCGCACCGCCACATCACGAACATTAGCGCAGGAATTAGGGTGTGTTGCACAATAACCTGTGTCGGCACGTACCGTTCGACGTCGTCTGCAGGAGCGGGTACTTCTCGCACGGCGCCCATTGCACCGATTACCATTGACGTTACACCACCGGCTAGTGCGGCGGAAGTGGGCCGCTGAACGCCACACCTGGACGACGAACCCGCTTCTGCCTGCAACACCACAATGGTCGGATCCGCGTGTGGCGGCACCGCAGCGAGAGACTGTATGACGCCTGCATTATGCATCGCCATACCGGTCCGTCGCCTGGCCTTATGGTTTGGGGCGCAATTGGATATGACACCCGCACCCTTCTGCTACGCATCGCCGGTACACTCAACAGCCACCGCTACATCTCCGACGTTTTCAAGCCTGTAGTTCTCCCTTTCCTGCAGGACCTGCAAGCGGCCAAATTTCACCAGGACAATGCGCGCCCGCACATGGCACGCATCGTGCAACAATTCTTCACGGCCCACCAGGTGTCACTGCTGACGTGGCCCACCTGTTCTTCCGATATGTCGCCCATCGAACACGTCTGGTAGCTGATCGGATGCCGAGTGGCCTGGCAAGCACCACCCACGGCTACGCCTGAAGAACTGTGGCAACGTGTGGAAGCAACCTTGACCGACATACCCCAAGCCCACATCCAAAGCCTCTTTCGTTCGATGCCGCGGCCTCTTTCGTTCGATGCCGCGGCATCTTAGGCTGACGCAGGTTTGAAATCAGAGGTATTGACTATAAGAGAATAATATAAATAGCTGTCGTGAAAGACTCTCTTCTTTTGCATGATGGAAGAATTATACACTTTATTGACAAAAATCACCGAACACCCAGAAGAGAAACACAACATAGCATTTATTGACATACATTAGTACGGTGTAGGTCCACCTTTGGCCTTAATGCATGCACTGACCCTTCGAAACATGTTTTCGACAAGGTTTTGGAACACAGCGATAGGTATGCACTTCCATTCAGTACATAATGCTGCCGCTAACTGTTGCTTAGTAGTAGTCCTAGGTTCCAAACTTCTTATGCGGCGCTCTAACTCATCCCATAGGTGCTCTATTTGATTAAGATCAGGGCTGTGTGTTGGCCATTCCACACACGATACGGAATTATCGTCAAACCACACCGTAACAGTCCTTGCTTAATGGCTCGGTGCATTATCCTGCAGCTACCAACAACGCTCGGTTCCACAGTATTGCCACAGAGTTGGTAGCGCATAATTGTCCAGAATATCGAGGTAGAAGTGCCAGTTAACAGGTATATCCAGGATAATGAATGGTCCTGGACTATACCACGAAAACCACCCCCACACGAGTACACTGCCAGTTCCAAACGTGACCGTAGGAACAGTACGCTGTAGTAAATAGCGTTCCCACGGCTGCCGCCATAACTACACACGGCCATTAGACTGGTCGATCATGTTTCTGGATTCATCAGTCCATATGACTCGTTTCCATTGATCTACGATCCGTGATAAATGTTCTTTACACCATGATAAACGGTGAATAGCATTCCTAGTAGATATGAAAGGCTTATAAGCAGCAGCAGGACCACCATAACCTAGGGAATGAAGTTCTCCGCTAATGGTACGTGTACATACCGAGGTTCCTGCATTTTTACTCCCCTGTAAACTGAGGTCTTGTGCAGTACTCCGTCGATCAGCTGTAACGACTCTTCTGAGTTTTCAACGTCCTGTATCACTGATTTTCTTTGGTCTGCAGGTACCAAAGAAAATCAGTGATAGAAAAGAAAATCATGCTGCTTCAGGCTGCTTCATGTGTCTTCCACTTATTACGTACATCCAAAACAGTAGACTTGGGTATGTTTAAACGGCTCTCAGTTTCTCTTATGGACAGCCCACTAATATAACATCCAACAATCTTTCCTTTCTCAAAGTCTCTTCTCTCTCTCCGCGACGTTTTCACTCAACCTCACTATGCGATATGATCGCGGTCAGTTGCAGACTTGTTTTTATACCGTTTGCAGCTATACCGCGCATCTTAACAATGCAGCGGATCCGTTTATATGCTTTTGAAGGGGTGTGGTGACTTTTATCAATATAGTGTATATAGCACCTCATGAAGTCAAAACTATATTTATTTAGCATTGTGTAACAATAATTAACCCTTTAATGGGCCGATGAACATGAACCAAATAATTACGAAATTTTCTGCTCTCCCGACGCACAGATTTTCTCACAGTGACTAGGTTTTACGAAAGCTACGGAACAATTATTTCCATCTGTCACCTCATCTGTACCGCGGGCATAAACCTGTTACACACGAAAAATGCTCCCTTTTCGTCCTGTGTTCACTGCGTCATGTCGCAAGGCATAAGGAGCAGGGCTGGCCCCCTTAATAAGTGCATCATGCCACTGGGTAGAAGCAAGAGACTCCAGCATCTTCTCTCTCCTTTCTCAGGTTCGCTGCCATCATTACAACCCTTTAAAGAAGTAATAAGTCAAAAAAGATTGGTGGCAGTCATTCCCAGAAATGATCACTTTGAACAACAAGTTAAGTGAAAAGCAACGCCTTCTGATTCGTAGACTCTCTCGTTCCAGTCGTGTTGGACCCACATCCGAACACAGCGAATATATTCGTTCTAGAAGATTTCAGCCTATTTTGCTGACCCCGAGTTAATTCGGTCCAACCAGTTAAAAGTTTACAAAATAAAGATTAATTATGTGAAAGTTGTAAATGGAATAGAGACGCAGAAAGGATAACCTTCCTGGATATACGCTGTTAATTTGGAGCCACTAGTTCCAGGAAAGGCAGGGAGCAAGTGTCGTCAAAAAGACACACTACGTATGCCTCAATCGGAACTACAACCCTACCACATCTCTGACAAAGCCAATCACACAAACAGTATAATTTCCTTTGTCTGAACGCCTGTCCCACTTTGGTGGCGCAGTAAAACGAGTCATCACCTTAGCAACAACTGAGAAAGAAATATTTATGACGTCACGCTTAGTTATCATGTTTTCCTTCAGGTTTTCGGTGATGGAAATTGCTCCTTGGATATAATTATATGAGATGCCCCGGAGGCGCAGAAGCCTAAACGCTGGCTTATAACCATTCGTCCGTGAAGGTTCCGGGTTCGAATCTCGATGAGACATGGATGTTTTGTTTGTGTTACGGCACTGGCTCTGTCCCTTCCCTGGAACCAGTGGCTCTAAATAAGGGACGGGCGACTGCTTATAGCCCATTGAGTTGCTCACAGTGGTTGTTAAACCTTCAATCAAAAACAAAATTATTATGTGAAGTCATAACCATAGCACCAACAAAGCACCAACTGAGAAAGAAATATTTGCGATGTCACGCTTAGTCATCGTGTTTGCGTTCACATGAAACTGCTGCAGCCCTGGTGGCGCAGTGGTATAAGCGATGGCCTCTGACCATTCGTTCGAGATGAGTCTGGGTTCGAATCACGGTGAGGTATGGATGTTGTGTTTGTCTTACGGCACTGGCTTTCTCCCTTCCCTGGAACCAGTGACGCTAAATTAGGGACTGGCGACTGATTATAGCCCATTGAGTTGCTCACGGTGGTCGTAAAACCCACAATAAATAAACCCCAATCCCCCTCCCCCCAAAAAACTGCTTCCAGGATATAAATTTGGGAAGTCATCATCACCATACCGCCAACTGAGAAGGAAATATTTATGACGTCCGATAGCTTTTAGTCACAGAGGGAAAGAGACAGAGGAGGTCCAACTGTGGTGTTTATGACAGCGCCGCAGTGGTTGGACATGAAACCAAGATATCGTCTGTCATGTGATACAGAGAGATATTTCCTATCTGAGGTTGAGAGACCTGAACCCTCAGCGCTCTGCGCCTTTTGTCAGGTGAAAAAGAGAAATATTAGATGTTTGGGAACAGATTTCCCTGATAGAATAGTACGAAAGAAAAGTATGGACATATTAGAGGAGAGGGAGTAGACGGTTACCCGTTAAGAAGTGAAGTTGTAAGCTGCCCTACATACTTACCTGTAACAACAAGCCATTTCAAGTGATATTTCTCTCTGTCATGTGATACGGTATCAATGGCTGTATAAGTATTAAGAGCAACATTCTGAGAGATTGACTCACATAATATTAGGGGGCGATTCACACCATCCCCAATTTTTCCCAAAAAATTACCAGTTGTTACTACCCTTACTAGATGGTAAAATACAAGTTTTTTGTGTTCCTATGTTGTATTGTTCGCATTTTATGATCAGTCAAAGGTCACCTTTAAAAATGAGAAAATTGGTGTTTTTGTGATACATAAAAAATGTTTTTGTCCATACAATGCTGCGCAAACAACTTACCACCTGCATTTCTTCTGTTATGAAATGTACTAGCATAGACTAGTAAAACATACAAGAAGTGTACTAGTAAAACATACAAGAAGTGCATGGCAAGTCAATTGCGGAAAGTCATTCAAGGTCACGTAATGCCGCATTTTCCAATGATTTTTTGCCATTTTCAAGCCTGAACTGCATCTTGCGCACCCGATTTGCCACTGCAAATGAGGTTTCATTGGATAGAGCTATATTAGTGTTATTAATTAGTGCATAAAACATTGCGGCAAGTTTAGTGCACAGGCAGTTATTTGGTACCAAATTCCAAACATTTCAGAATTTGGCACATATTTGGACTCTTGTATCTCGCTGCGCGAAGAATATATTGAGACAACACTGTGACTATTTAAACACTCCTTTATTATACTTAATAGGAAATTAAACTTTACTGAGGCAAGTTGAACAGAATTTTTTTTTCTCATAGAAAAAATTTCTTTCCTTGATGTTGGTTTCTTACATTTTGGCATATGGCAATGGCATTTCAAACAAACATAAGTGATTTATTAAAGTTACATGCTGTAATATATAAACATATGATACATTTGCTTATAAACAAGAGTCTAATTCAATTTTATATGCGAGTTATTTATTACTTATTTGCAGAGAATATTTCTTCCATGGACATGAAAAAGTAATATAAAAGGTATATTTTTACTTTTCTTTGTGGCAACACCTTCTTCAATCAAAGATGGCTGCTTTATTCATGAAGTTGTAAATTGTTGTTTGACGAAATGAAATAGTGTGTTTGTTTACATCAAAGATGGATATGGATGACAAACCTATTTATAAGAAATGCTTTTTCTATGAGGAGCTGCAAAACTGTGGAGCTCATGGAAAATCTCCAAAAGGTGGTATATTTACTGATTGGGATTGGGATTCTGGCATGTGAAAGTATCTCACAAGAATAAGTGTAAAAGTACCAGATACATCTCTTTTAACAGAGAAGGAACTTGTCGACGTGGAAAGGAATTACCCTAAGGTATAAAGGTTTGTGCAAAACATCGCTATGATTTTGGAATATATTGGAGTCTTCCAAAAATTTGTTTACACCCTGAGCATAAGCCTAGCTCAAACAAAAGTGTGTGAGGACTTAGATGTACAAGTTGGTAAAGTTACAAGTCAATTTGTGAACATTATCCTTGCTCAAAATTCCCATTCGGAGGAACTGTATGTCCACAACACCGTGATTATTTCTTGAAAAAGGAATTAGCTTGCAAAGAAAACACAGAAGAGTATCAACCAACCAGCAGTAATAATGAACCGGATTTCAAAGTTTCAAATTGTTGTTTAGTTGAAACAAATAGAAGTGAAACCAATTCATTTATACAATTATCTATTGAATGCATAAGTCCAGTTAAGTTTCAGCTGAAATCTCCAATTTCTGAGGTCTCTAAAAGCACTGTTTGATACATGAAACGTAAGTACAGAGAAGCTGATGTAACTTTCAAAACAACATTATCCAAGAAAATGGCACCTGAACAGGAATAAGAGTTTCGAGATATGTATTGTCTGACAACAGCAGCTGTAGTGATTCAGAGGTAAATGAAACGATAAAGCAAATTATATCAGCTTTCAAAAGGGTTCAGTCACAGAAAATGAAGTTTGCAATCTTATCTTTGGTAAATCATGAAAGATATACAAAGTCTGAAGTTGCTGATATGTTTGGATGTTCACAGACAATGGTCAAACGAGCGCGGGCATTACGTGCATATTGTGGACTTGGCCATATGCCTACTGAACACAAAATCACTAGAAATAGGCTGGATATGCACAAGGTAGACCATTTTTTGGAATTTTTATTTACAACTGACACTCTTCAAGATGTTGCTTATGGAACTACCACTTTGAAATATTATTGTGGACAGAAACAAGTCACAGCACATGCAGTGCTCACAGCATTGAAAACTCATGTGGTGTGTGCTTACCTTCAATTCTGTGAACACATTGATTTTGATGGTCTAAGTAAATCTTCATTGATGGGTTTACTCAATTGGTTTAATCCAAGCCAACGCCGATTTCTTAGTGGTTTGGATAACACATCAGCTGATGGCCTCAACGGGTTTTCAATTCTCCACGACACTGTGAAGAAACTAGATATAAATATTACTAATAAAAAAATACCTTATAGAAAAATTAGACATGGGAAAAAGATACCTGAAAACAACTTACAAAGTTCATTGTAAGAGCAGCAGCATATGTGCAAGCCATTGTGCTCAGTTTTCCTTAAGTTTACCAGATGATGCCGACATGAAGATCATATGTGATCATGATTCACCATGTCAGTGTCAATCGCTTTTGTAATTTTGTCATCTCTAGATGAAATGTCCATTGCAATCACAAATCTTAAAGATTGTGCTGAAAAGGATGAAATGGTTTATGATTTTAACATTGCTAGTAAGCATATTGTGGAAAACAGGAGGCACATTTTGAGAGGTGTCCAGCAGGAAAATTCAAACAGATGAAGAAACAGCATTCTGGCTGGAAGACTGGTCTTAAAACATACTGCCACAGAACTACCGTGAAAAACAGCAGGATTATTTTGGAAAAAGAGGCATATCAATACATGTTGATATATTTGTTACTGAGGTTACTGGAAAGCTGTGTTAAGCTGTTTATTTCACTGTTCTTGAGAGCTGTGACCAAGATGCACTATCTACCTTATGTGCGTCACAGCATGTATTGAATCAATTCAAATGAGAGTTTCCTCATGTAAAAAAACTCTACGTTAAAACTGGCAATGCTGGTTGTTATTCTGGTAATGTCTGTTTCGAGAGTCGTTACCTCATGGCCAAAAAATTTGGGTTGAAAGTACTCCGGCATGATTATAATGAACCTCAGAGAAGGAAAGACCAGGCCGATAGAGAGAGAGAGTGCTGTTGCAAAGATGTATACAAGATCATATCTAAGTGAAGGTCATGATGTGGCCTAAGCAAATGATTTGCGTGATGCTCTTATTTTTAAAGAACGCATAAAGAATTCGAAGATTTCAGACATTGAAATCAACAAAAAATAAAGTTTTATTGGCTTTATTAAAATATCAGATATCCAGTCATATCACTCTGTGAACTTTGAAGACAGTGGAACGACTTTTTAGAAGTACTTTGGAATTGGAAATGGGAAAAAAATCTTATACAGTAGTTTGGATTTTAACTGTAAATGTGCCACTATTCATGCATTCAGTTCGAGGCAAAAATCAGACCAAACCCTGAAAATTAAGACAGCATCCCTTAGCCGAAAATTTGTCACTTTAATGTTTTGCCCAGAAGACAACTGCACTTCGACATTTGAAACTGCTGATGATTTATCTCTACATGTTGCTGGAGGAGAACACCAGATTCTTAAAATACTCGCAGGGCAGGACAAAGCAAAAATTGCATTTGCAAAAAGAATGGAAACAGTAGTAAAAAGAGCAAACTACCAAAGTACTACAAAATTTGAAAAACCCAGTATATACGATAAAAGTCAAACCTAATCAAGTCTAATGTGTGAAAAAGGATGCGGACTGAAACCCAAAAGAAAGGTCACACGACTGAATCAAAACCAAAAACTGTTCCTTCAAGAATGCTTCAATAAAGGTGATACAGGCATTAAATTGACTGCACATAATGTTGCAAAGATAATGAGAAATCTTTCTTTTGACGGACAAAAGAAATTTTGCCCAGATGAATATCTGACGCGGGAACAGGTGATGTCACATTTCAGCAAAATGAAAACAAAGACTGAAATGTTTAGTTGCAGTGTCGAAGATGCAGAAGTTGAGCAAGATGACGAATTTCACCCTGACATCATCGAAAATAATGAAGTATGTTATTTTTTAATTTATGAAATGCAATTTTATTTATTTCCTTTCCATTATCAACATAACTAATTTAGAATTTCTTTTGAAACAGGATATATTACTTTCATCTTTTTAGTCCTTATTTTCAAAATAACAGTAAGAATTGTAGAAACATAAAAATAAAAATTACATTCTTTGAAAATAAATTGAAAATGGTGTTATTGAAAATCTATTTTAAAATTTCATTACTGTTTCAGATTTCTGAGAGGGAGAATATTAGGAATGAGAATAAACTGTTTGCTGATCAAGACTGTGAATATAAACTTCAGCCACATTCTTACTATGCCGTTATGTATGATAAACGGTTTTACATTGGCAAACTTCTAGAATATTGTGGCGATGACATGTTTCGAATGAAATTTCTTTATCAAAAAGAAGCTGAGGAGTTTAAGTGGCCATTGCGTGATGATATCGACACTGCGCACCGAAGCACAGAGTTCTTTGGTCCTATACAACTTTCTGGAGCTGATCAATTCAAGGTTCCTTGCTTAAAAGACATACAACAGTCTTACAAGATGTGGTTATAAATGTATTTAATAGAGAAATAAAATATTTAAAAAAGGAACATTAAAACAAACGTGCACCAATATGCATAAATAGGTTGTGAATTTTTTTTATAACATTGATATGGATTAGACTCTTGTTTATAAGTAAATGTATAATAGTCACAGTGTAGTCTCAATATTTTTTTTCGCGGCGTTAGATATAAGTCCAAATGTGTGCCAAATTCTGAAATTTTTGGAATTTGGTACCAAATAACTGCCTGTGCACTAAACTTGCCGCAATGTTTTATGCACTAATTAATATCACTAATATAGCTCTATGCAATGACACCTCATTTGCAGTGGCAAATCGAATGCGCAAGATGCAGTTCAGGCTTGAAAATGGCGAAAAACATTGGAAAACGCGGCATTACGTGACATTGAATGACCTTGCGCAATTGACTTGCCATGCACTTCTTGTATGTTTTCCAAAGGTCTATGCTAGTACATTCCATAACAGAAGAAATGCTGATGGCAGGTTGTTTGCGCAGCATTGTATGGACAAAAATATTTTTTATGTATCACAAAAACACCGATTTTTTCATTTTTAAAGGTGACCTTTGACTGATCATAAAATGTGAACAATGCAACATAGGAACAAAGAAAATTGGATTTTACCATCTAGTAAGGTTAGTAACAACTGGTAATTTTTTTGGGAAAATTGGAGATGGTGTGAATCACAGGTGAATCAAACCTCAGAATCTTGCTCTTAATAGCATCGCGGAAAGAGTTGTAAACTCTTGAAAAAAAGAAAACAGGCAGACGGTTACGGTTCGATATTTTAGTTCCATGTCTGTCCACTGGGACGCTGTTCTACTGAGATCTTCGGTGCCAAATTGTTGCCATGAGTTTCTATGGAAGATTGTCCTCTGAGTCCCTAGCTCTGAGGCTTTTCCTGTTTTCTGGAAAGTGTTCCGTAAATGGAAACTGCGAATTATGTCAGTATGTGACATAACAACTGTATGATGTAGTACTTTTTTTTTGTAATGTTCATGAAACATACTTTCACATTTGGATATCACAAACCAAAAGGATACACACACACACACACACACACGCACACACACACATCCACTGGAGCAACTGTTGTATCGTCCTTTTTATCCATCGTCCTTATCACATTCATACGTCCCTTTCTCTCTGAGCTCAAATGTGTTGCCAACCTCATTCTTGTGAGAGAGAAGATATCACGTTAAGTTTGGAAGTATAAAGGAGAACAAACTCAAATTTACATAGAAAAAACTAAAAATGAAAGTTATTTTAGAATATACGTCACATCCTTAGGAATATGAGCGTGGAGCAATAAAATTTGCTAAAGTGAGCCCGGGCCTAAGGCTTTGTAACTAACGTTTTGGGTCTGAAGTAAAGTGTAAGATATCAATAATTCAATTTCCTTTTTTTCTTTGTAGGGGGATTTAACAACCACCGTGAGCAATTCTATATCTGTTCCTGATTTAGAGCCACAGATTCCAGGGAAGGGAGAGAGCCGGTGACGTACGATAACATCTGTTCCTCACCCGGGATTCAAATCCGGACCCGTCTTGGAACGAAAGGTTAAAAGCCAGAGCTTACATCAATGCGCCATTGAGACAGCACTTTGTAAGACTTGCTGCTACTGTTGTTTTAATTAAATAAATTTGGCCGCTATATCTAGTAATTAATTGATTCCGTTGATATAATCTGCAGAATAGTAACATGGCCATTCTTATTTTTCCTGGTTTTTTTTTTTTAATGTTATTAAAAGTTCTGTTCTTGAAAACTTACATTTAGTCATAGAACCTTGATACCTTTCGAAACGCTTGCGTGTCAGTGAGAACGAAACAGCGGCAGAACAAAGTAATTGCTCAAAACTAATGTCTTCTACAAAACCGCAGGCAGTTTCACCTCTTGTTCTCGGATAACTGCGTTTCAAGTTTGTTAGTGTCATCAATTCTGCGGTGTTCCTCCACCACACTTAAACAAAGAGCATCTAAATTCAAAATGATGTACTTATTGCAAAACTTTAGAATTTAATTCGTTCCATAAATTTCGTAGAATTCGCTTGCTCCTTAACAATCGGATAGAGGGAAAAGGATGGAAAAATATCGTTACGTTAAAATCTCTATCGCTGACAAAGGGCTCCAAACTCGTGGCGTCAAACATTTCCTCTTTATATGTTGCTTTAATCTTTTTCGGATTTAAAGGCTCTTGCATATTTTTCATTGACATACAACTGAACTTATTTTCCTTAAAAAATGTTGTTCTTTTCATAATCTTTTATTTTATCTGAGTATCAGACACTTCTGACTGAACATTACGGTGCCTTTTAGATACTTTTTAATATATTATTAGGTGTACAAATACGTTTTAAAGCGTTTTAAGACTACGCAACATGTAATTTGAGAGAAAATAACAATACCTTTACGAATCAAAATATGCGCCGTCATTATCTATCACCATCCGCCATCAGTCGTGCGGCTGACGGATTTCAGCCATGAAGAATACTTCGTCGTGTGACGCCAAGAAGTCGTCAACCCATTTTTTCACTTCGTCGCATATCCGGAACCGCACAGCAGACAAACCATGTTGCATCGATCGGAAAAAATGATAGTCTGGAGGGGCTATGTCGGGACTATACACCGGGTGCTCCAAAACTTCCCAGCCAAGCATCAAAAACGTTTCCTTGACCAATTTCGCTACATGCGGCCTAGCGTTGTCATGCAGTAATTACACGGGACGCAATCCATTGCCTGTGAATGGACGTTTCCGACAGATTTCCTGTTTTAATTGCAGCAATTGTTGCTTGTAGTGATCAGCAGCAACAGTTTGACCCTGTTCCAATAGTTCATAATAGAGCACGACCTTCATATCCAACCAGATACACAGCAGAACTTTCTTGGAGTTAAGATTGCGTTTCGGTGTGGAAGTCGTTGCTTCACCGAGGTTTACACAGTGTTTTTTGCATTTGGGATTGTTGTACCATATCCACGTTTCATCATCCGTAACGATATTCCACAGGAGATATTTTCTGCGTTGTTTATTAAACAGATTCAAACACTTCATCACAGGCTCATCCTTGTTCCTCTGGCTCAGGTCAGGTTGCACCCATTTCCATTCCTTCTGAATCTTTCCCATTCCTTGTAAACGGTTGGAAATGATTCGTTGAGTTACCTCCAGTTGTTCAGCTAGTTCTTTTGCATTTGAGACAAATCTTTACCCAGCAATGCTTGCAGTTCCTGTATATTGTACAGGATTGGTTTCAGGAAGATGCCGGTGAGTTTACTTTGCTTAGGTGGCACCCACAATCTCCAGATCTCAACCCCATTGAGAATTTGTGGGATGAAGTTGAACGAGCCATCAGACAGCTTGATCCACAACCCTGCAATCTCACACTCCTGGAAAGTGCTATTCATCAAGCATGGTCTTAGATTCCACAAACCACCTATCAACATCTCGTGGTGCCGCCCCGGTGGCGCAGTGGTCTAAGGCGTTGGCCTCTGATCATTCGTCCGAAGGGGTCCGGGTTCGAATCCCGGTGAGGCATGGATGTTGTGTTTGTCTTACGGCACTGGCTCTCTCCCTTCCCTGGAACCAGTGACCCTAAATTAGGGACGGGCGACTGCTTATTGCCCATTGAGTTGCTCACGGTGGTCGTTAAACCTCCAATCAAAAAAAAAAAAAAAAAAAACATCTCGTGGAGTCCATGCCACGAAGAATCGGCGTAGTATTAAAGGCAAAAGGTTTCCCAACGAAGTACTGAGTGGGTGGTCATAATAAAGTGGACACTCAGTGTATAAGCAAGAAAACAAAAGTTGAAAAAATTGAAACAAATTAAAACCCAGAACAAAGCTGAGAAAGAAAGAAAACAAAAAAACTAACTCCCGAAGCAGATAAGCCCCGGAGCAAGCTAAAAACCAAAAACCACAAACAAAACCAATTTTAATGAAAACCAGAGGAACATAGGGGTTGCAGATCAATGATTGATTCTCTTATGACTTCGTCAGGGGCAAGTATGAAGAAAATCTCTCACGTATCTACACAGACCAGAAAAGTGTGGGTTTCTGCTAATTTAGTTTGCATAAGGACAAATTAAGTTTAAGGTAAAATTCAACAAATGTTAGAAGGGATAAATAACCTAAATAACAGCAAACTAAATCCCATTGCCCAACTCCCACACAAAATAATCCTTCCAAGAGAATACTAGTAAATTACATTCTGAAGGAGGACAAACTCCCACTACAACATAAAAGAGGAGAAGAAAGTAATTTATTCATGAACAGTGAAGAGTTATGCCAAAATAAAAGATACATATTCAGTAACATTTGTCCTGAAACGCATATAAATGAAATAATAAATTAAAAAAAAATACACCAGCTAATGGAGCACGAGTATTGAACCACTGTGGTAATATGGCAACAACGTTTAGATAATCCTCTGGAGGATACCCGACCTTCCAGCAATATCAGAGAATTAGTTCCTTACCAAAAGAATATTCTCCTCACCAATAGAATATGCTCCTCTATATTATCGCAGCTTGCAGCGCAAGAAGTCCCCTAGTGGCGACTTTTGGAATTTTTTTGTTTTATTTTGTTTTTCGGAAATCTCTTCCGCATGTCCTGAATTGTAAGCATATGAAATTTGATTGCTTTTGGACTGCTAGATATCTCTCCACAGAGGGTTGACTAGGGATACTTTAATTACGATCACCCTGTATACACTGAGTGGCCACTTTATTATGACCACCTGACAGTTTTAAGCAAATAAGCTATGGCTGCACACTGTTGCCGCCAGAGGGCGAGGCTAGTATAAAAGGGAAAGCTTAGTGCTTACGATTTCTAATTCTTAACATACGAACCCAGTATTTTAACATATTTGTAACTTACTATTGTTTGGTGATAAGGAATAGGACGCTAGAACAGTTATAGAACAATTTTCTTAAATTTGAGAGAGTCATAGCATTTATTAGGGAATCTAATAGTAATATAGTTTTTGGAAATTGACTTGGGCGAGATATTATCTTTGAGAATAAATTTCAGGATATCCGATACAAGAGTGAACACATGCGAATCTATATTACTAGTCTCCTAATTTTGTTTCATTTGGTCCTCTTTTTTTCCCAATTTTGTTTCATTTGGTCCTCTTTTTTTCCCAATTTTGTTTCATTTGATCTTCTTTCTGTTTTCCAATTTTTTTTATTTGGTCCTCTTTTTTTCCCAATAATTTTATTTCATTTGGACATCTTTCTATTTCCCAATTTTGTTTCATTTGGTCCTCTTTTGGTTTCCCAACAATTTTGCTTCATTTGGTCCTCTTTTTGTTTCCCAACAATTTTGCTTCATTTGATCCTCTTTTTTTCCCCCCAATAATTTTTCTTAATTTGGTTCTCTTTTTCTCTCCCAATTTTATTTCACTTTTCCCCCTTTTTGTTTCCCAAATTTTAGGTCACTACGTTCAGTAGTTTGTTTTACATGCGACTGACAGACAGACAGATGCAGTAATTCTATTAACATAGATCTTCATTTAAACACTAGTAAACAATCACTTAAGAACACGACGCAATGTTGAATATTTCTAAACTTCCATACTCACATTGTTACAGATTCAGGGAGGCGGGGATATCTGGTCCATTAATGCTACATCTTCTCAATAAGAACAGTAGTGGTATTAATATGCAGGAAAGACCTCTAATGGCAAAGTGAATCACACAATTTTTAAATTCTGTCATTCGTGTCCCCTCTAAGAGTTTATTACCCTCGTGGGTTCCTAACTAATTGACAGATGACACATTCTAGAAAATTTCTGCGAAGCGCTTATAAAATGATTTCATGGATTTAAGAACTGCTGCGTTTGCTTCCGCACGAAACGCTTACTACAGCCTGAAAAATTAAGAACTCTTCAAAATTCTTCTGTGAGGTAAACTTATGTCTCACTCATTAGTAATTAAACATCAAAGAAGAAGAGGGATAGCCATTTCTGAAGATTGTATTAGGTAAACACCATCTCAATATATTAATTTCAGGTTGTACAAAAGGGAAATTGGGACATCGTGAGGTAGACGACCTTCCGTTGTTATCACAGGAAAAGAAATGAGAAGGAATAACACACTTCATTTCACTAATTTTCCGTAGGCGTTGTGGCAGAGAGTTAGCAGTTCTTGTGGAGTACGGTCAGATCAACTTACGTAAACACCTCAACAGCTCTTAAAAATGTTCATTAAAAAATCCACTCTTAATATTGCACCTACAACTGAAGAAATCATGCGAGAACCTCCACACAGAAAATTCAAATAAAATAAAAACACTTGTAACGCATTCCTTAAACGCAAGCGCAGAGAGAAACAACGTAAGACGTTACATAATATAACTATCTAAAAAAATACCCTATCCACTTGTTTGACTTTCTACCCGTCATCTTCATCATAGCATAAGGAGATGGAAAAAATGTAGCTCCCGCTCTGTAGTCCTAGATATTCTAAAATGCATGATTTCATTCATTACCAAACGATTTATCTTCTTCCCCAACACCACTGTCTAGCAGACATAGGAACGTTTTGAGTGGCAATGTCATATGGTGCATAAAACAAAAACAAAAAGAAATATGCTGCCCGTCTGGCCGAGAAGCCAGAGACACAAGTTTTGGCTAGTCGTCCGAGACGGGTTCAGATTAGGATCCCAGATGAGGAATGGGTGGTGTACTTGTCTCGCGACGCTGGATATCTCCTTTCCCTGGAGCCAGTGGCACTGAATTTTTTTAAGAAAAGCGCTTGTAGTCCTGATGGTTGCTTGTGGTGGTCGTAAAACTAACAAAAAAGCAAGCGATAAAATTTCACGTATGAAAACCGCACATAAGGGACACTGAATTATAAACTTTTATCAAATACCGCGTTGGACTTCCTTTAGCCAGAATTACACGTATGCGGTTTGGAATATATTCCACAAGGTGTTTGTTGGAATACATCTACGTCTACAAAATACCACGTGATCACCAGACAGTCCTTTAACTGGCTCAGATTTGACGGAAAACGACATCACTTCCGGATCTGTTTTTCTAATATCTCCCATACTTTCTCAATGGAGTTCATACCCGTGCTTTGTGATGGCCAAGGAAGGTAGTAGAAGTCATTGTCATGTTCGCTGAATCACTGCTGAACATATCATGCGCGAAGTGCAGTAGCATTGTCGTTCATGAAGCAGCCGTCACCTGATGGATCAAAATTTCAGGATGGACTTCACGGGCAACAACGTTTAGATAATCCTCTGGAGGATACCCGACCTTCCAGCAATATCAGAAAATTAGTTCCTTACCAACAGAATATTCTCCTCACCAATAGAATATGCTCCTCTGTATTATCGCAGCTTGCAGCGCAAGAAGTCCCCTAGTGGCGACTTTTGGAATTTTTTTGCTTTATTTTGTTTTTCGGAAATCTCTTCCGCATGTCCTGAATTGTAAGCATACCAAATTTGATTGCTTTTGGACTGCTAGATATCTCTCCACAGAGGGTTGACTAGGGATACTTTAATTACGATCACCCTGTATACACTGAGTGGCCACTTTATTATGACCAATTGACAGTTTTAAGCAAATAAGCTATGGCTGCACACTGTTGCCGCCAGAGGGCGAGGCTAGTATAAAAGGGAAAGCTTAGTGCTTACGACAGTAGTGGAAGTGATTTTTGGGTGACGAGATGGTAAAAAATACGATTTGACCGACTTTCAACGTGGGATGATTGTAGAAGCTCGGAGCCATGGAGCGAGTATCACCGAAACCGCCGCATTCGTGAAATGTTCCAGAGCAGCTGTAGTTAAAGTGTTTAAAGACTTGACTGTCAGCCAAAAAACTGGGTCTCTACGTGCAATGTGCGGTCGGCATCGACTAGTGACTGCTCGGGTGGAAAGCAGAGTGTCCAGACTGGTAACAGACAACAGAAGGGCAACAGTGCAGCAAATTACAAACCATCTTAATCAAGGAACCCCTGAAATGATCTCGGCGCGCACTGTTCGCCGTACACTGAATCGGATGGGATATGGTAGCCTAAGGCCTGTTCGAACACCTTTGCTGTAGGCAGTTAACAAGAGAAAACGTTTTCAGCTTGCACAGGAGCACAAGGATTGGACATTCGATAATTGGAAACAAATTATGTGGTGCGATGAATCACGTTTTCAGTTGCACCATGCCGATGGCCGAGTGAGAATTTGGCAGAAACAACATGAAAGCATGGACTCGAAATGCATTGCTACAACCCTTCAAGCTAGTGGAGGCAACGTTATGGTTTAGGGAATGTTTTCCTGGCATGCTTTGGACCCTTTAATTCGTGTTGATCAACGTCTGACTGACACATCACATCTAAACATCGTTGCGGACGGAGTGCCTCTTGTCATGTGGATGGTTTATCCCAATGGCGATGGCTATTTTCAACAAGATAATGCGTCCTGCCATAGTGTTCGTATTGTACAGGATTGGTTTCAGGAACATGCCGGTGAGTTTACTTTTCTTAGGTAGCCCACAATCTCCAGATCTCAACGCCATTGAGAATTTGTGGGATGAAGTTGAACTAGCCATCAGACAGCTGGGTAGACAACCCTGCAATCTCACACTTCTGGAAAGTGCTATTCTTCAAGCATGGTCTCAGATTCCACAAACCACCTGTCCACATCTTATGGAGTTCATGCCACGAAGAATCGACGCATGAATTAAAGGCAAAAGGTGGCCTAACGAAGTACTGAGAGGGTGGTCATAATAAAGTGGCCATTCAGTGTATATTAACGATGCCATCTAAGCCAAACGAAAATTTGCCCCTTTCGACAAAGACATAACGTAAATTTGAAACGTCATTGACAATCTCAAAACGATTGTTGTCTATGTACGAACTGATTGAAAATTGTCAATTCTGTACAGTGCTAATATACTGAAAGTGTGATTAGGTATCCAAGAAACATGTAGTTCTCTGAGCCATAATGTGGCCCTGGCGCAGAATAATGCAGTCTATACGCTGTCATTCGTGACCGAAAATGTTTAATTCAGTGAAATCTGAGAACTTAAAAACTATCTGTACAATTTCGGAGACTGGGAACTTAGAAACTATCTGTACAATTTCGGTACGACTTTATATCTGTGAAGAAGCGCATGTAGATTTACTCTAACTTTAGATTGTACCTCTAAATATACTTTTCCAAATTTGAAATATGTTGAAAGTATCAAACTTGAAAGGGATAAAGAACTGAAACAAAAACAGACTTGAACGAAGTTGTGACGGACACTCGTGAAAATCGAACCGAAATTTGGCATCAAATTCACTACTGTATACTATATTTAGTAAAGGAATCCATATATACAGCCGATGAGAAACCAGGAAGCAGACGCCCAAAGACAAAAAACAAAAATCAAAAAATTGAAAAAGAGTCCAAGCAACACAAAAGAAGAGGTTCAAGCTTCTTATTTTGTGCTGCTTCCTGGTTTTCCATCAGAAAACAGGACGAAAAACCACGCTATATCTTTGTTTATTCGTTGGTCTTCTTTCAATCCGTACTTGTTCAATGTGAAACCCGTAATGAAAGAGCTTCAGTTTACTCTGAGGACGAAGAGAATGCTGAATGCAGAAGAAATTATGTCGATGGAAACATTTCCTTCATGTCACTTCAGCTGGACATATTTTCAATGAAGTGCAAACCTACTGAAATCCTGTCACTTCAGCTGACAATATTTTCACTGGAGTACACACCTTTTGAAATCCTGTCACTTCAGCTGACAATATTTTCACTGGAGTACACACCTTTTGAAATCCTGCCACTGGAGTACACACCTTTTGAAATCCTGCCACTGGAGTACACACCTTTTGAAATCCTGTCACTTCAGCTGACAATATTTTCACTGGAGTACACACCTTTTGAAATCCTGCCACTTCAGTTGCCCGTATTTTCAGTTAAGTATCCTGTCACTTCGAAATCCTGTCACTTCGGCTCATAATTTCAATGAATTTGTAATCCTGTCCCTTCAGCTGGCAATATTTTCAGTGAACTACACACCCACTAAAATTCTGTCACTTCAGTTGCCCGTATTTTCAGTGAAGCAAACACCTTTTGAAATCATGTCACTTCAACTGGCCATATTTTCAAAGAAGTATACACTTTTTGAAATCCTATCACTTAAGCTGTCCCTATTTTCAGTGAAGGAAACACCTTTTGAAGTCCTGTCACTTCAACTGTCCACATATTCAATGAAGTATACACCTTTTAAAATCCTGTCACTTCTGCCCATATTTCCAAAGAAGTACACACTTTTTTTTAAAGCTTGATTCGTTAGATGTGAAAAGCACACACACAATTTTAGGAAATCTCTAAAATCTAAAAGACGGTAAAAGGGTATTAATCTTCCTAATGTCTTTAAAAAAAGAAACAGACACGAATTTTATTGCAGAAAGTGAAGCATTTGTTTCAGAATCCACTTGGCATATTTCAGATACAGTACATCATCAGTACCATAGAGTGATGTCTTCTGTTGCTCCTATTTTGCAATGCGGTATTTTAGATGTGTTCTGAAGCCCAGAGAAAGTTGGTCAACACGAAAAAATAAAATAATTGTAAATTAAAGTTACTTTTCTTAATATTAAAATCATCGTACTACTTACAATCTGCAATTTGTGAGAAATGTATCCTCATCTCTTAGACTTAAAGCTGTTTTAGCAAATGTACTTATTTTAAAATGAGGATTTTGGTGGATGATTAAACATGTGCTGTACATAAACCAGAAGAAATCTTAAGGATGGCTTCAATTTAATTTTTTAGTAATGATAATTTTTTCAATGCTGTGAAATTTCTGGTAAAGTTTCTTTATTCAAATAAAACTTTCTTAGCATTGTGGGTTCCTTGACGTCCTGTATTTATTGATAGTCACAGTGTGCGTTAATGTTCTGGAGGAAAATTAATTCCTCTCAATTTTATCTCGTTCATTCTGTGAAGAAAACTTTTTAAGCATAATATCCATAATTTGGAATGGGATGAATTTGTTAGCGACGAAGATCAAAAATATAAAAAGAGACAGTCGACAAACTTTAGGAAGTACTTAGGAATTCTTGAAAATCGCTGAACCTGATAAAACTTGTAATTCTTAAAAACTTCTTAACCATGTTTTAACCTCAACACGTAAGTTTAGAAACTAAAAGTACAAAAGCAACACCAGAAACAAGAGCAATTAATAAACTCCTTCTTACATTAAATGTCACATTATTCAGAGCCAAGCCTGGCTTCACTTTTTGATCCAAGTAATCCATCACCTTAAATACCATGCACATGACACTGAATATTTTTTGGAGCGATTTCAGAAGCAACTAAAAATTTTTCATCTGATTAATTTATTCTACTATAAAGGAAGCAGACGACAGATGAAAATGATTGAGAAGTTGTGAGAATGCAAAAAAGTCAGAATATTTTAAATGAAAAGAAATAAGAGTATTTTTGAAATTTATAAGTAATAGATGCATACATGCATTTTGATTTCGGATACTCATTTTCCTCAAACCTGTGACTCTTGGAAGCCTAGAATCTACGCATTTCTTTGGAGAATTTGTGTATTGTGTGTGAAGACACAAATTTCTCCATGACGGGGATCGAACTATCTCCGCCTCACTCCAAGTTGCTCTTCCAACTAAACAAACTACACGTACGGAATGATTCTCTGCAGATTTGTCGTCTTGACACGTGCTTTACCTCTGTAGTACGTCACATCACGTGTCTCTTAATTTTTTAAGCGAAGAATAAACTTTTCTTAATTCTAGATGATGTGTGGAACAAGCGTCACACATTTTTCGAAGAACCCAACGGTCAGTACATCCATTCTTATATTCGGGTGCCAATGTGAAAACACATATCTGTCTGTGACGAGTATCGAATCGCGCATCCTCACTCCGGAGTAAGTTGCTCTCCCAACTAAGCTACACGGACGGAATGCATCACTGCAGATTTATCGTCTTGACGCGTGCTTTGCCTCAGTAGTGCGTCAGATCTGGCGTAATAATACTATGGTTACTTGAAGATATTAAAATTACTTCAATCATCAAATAATGAAATACGGGATTACACCAATGTTCAACACAAATTTGAAAGATGTGAATTCGTTTATTGGTGTAAATTTGACATGAATGCTATCTCAGGAAACATCCGAAAACTTGAAAATATCTTCATCCTGGAGCGGGAATCATACCCGCGTCTCCCGAATAGCGCCCGAATATGCTAACCACTACATCACCAAGAACAACCAAGTTTCAAGTTTCCGATGAATTTGAATATAACCATCACAAGATCCATTGATATCCTGAGCCTCCGGGCAATACGAAAATGAATTCAAAACCTCCAGATTCGCAATGCATGAATGCCGGTTGCTTCGACTAGCGGATCTTGTGATGGTTATATTGATGAAATACATACACACAAAAACCGTCAAACACGTAATCAACACGATGCATCAAGTACAGCTAGTACTAAAATATCTAATTAAGAGTCAAAAACATATTTACACTCCCTTGAGACCTTTCGGGAACACCGTGCTCCCATCTTCAGACAGAACTTGCGACTCAGCGACTGTCAATATATATGCACTAGAAGTCACACTAATGACGTACACCAGGGAACCAGGCATGCGCGTAAGAAGTCAACAAATTGTCACTGAGGTAAATTATGCAGTAGGTGAAACCATAAATGTTTTTTTTTTATTTGTAGGTTTAACTTTAATGACCACCGTGAGCAACTCAATGGGCTGTAAGCAGTCGCCCGTCCTTAATTTACGGCTACTGCTTCCAGGGAAGGGAGAGAAAGCCAGTGCCATAAGACAAACGTAGCATCCATGTTTCACTGGGATTCGAACCCGGACCCCTTTCGGACGAATGATCAGAAGCCATCGCTTAGACCAAAAATGTTGATTAGGTGGATCAATGTTAACCACCCACTACACCTTGTCATAAAATAAAGATCCAAAATTACATGAATATGGTACAGGTAAGAATATTGTCACTAAACACACAGAAATACAATTCAATACACACAAGTACTAGCATCAGACTGGGTAGTCCGATCTTGAATGAGCTGTTTCCAGGATGCAGGTATATCACATGGATATATATCAATACAGCATGAAACCCTATTAGCATAAATACTCATAATTTCAGCTAACCGTAATGATGGAATATCAGAGTGCATTGAGGGAATACTCACTTTTTTTTGCGGTGTTTTTTCCAAGCGTACGCCTGGATCAAGTTTACCTTATCATTGAAACCAGACTTCGTGCCAAAACTGTAGACGAGAGTGAAATTGCTGCTATCCTCAGTGCATTTAAATTGATTCAGAAGTGAACTTATTTCAAGTTTAATGGCTGACAAGAGGGTGGAGCTCCTATGGGCTCTCCGGTGTCACCAGTAATAGCCGAGTTCCTTATGCAACATATCGAGGATAATGTTCTTTCCACCTATCCGGAGACACCGTTGATGCATTGGGTTGTCGGAAAAGTCATGACGTATTTTGGCACCCGATGGCGGTTGAGCGGTTTTGGAAATATTAGAGGCATGGCAGCTCTGTTATCGCTATAGCATTCGATAGGTGCCAGTTCTAGCTGCAGTCCAAAAGGAATAGTGAGCGATGTGGTTGATTTGCGGAGATTTGACATCAAGTTGAAGATGGAAGACCAAACTGTGCATTTTTTAAATTCCTTACTGTTTTAAAAAATTCTGAAGAACGCGCGTCAAGCTTGTGAAAAGTTGCGTAAAGTGTACGGTGATAATGCTCTACAAGAACATCAGTGCCAGCGGTGATTCGCAAATTTCAGTGCTGGTGATTTTGACCTCAACGATGCTTCTCGGTTGGGGAGGCCCACCGAGGTTGATGACGACCAAATCAAGGCATTCATCGAGTCAAACCCACGTTACACGACACGAGAGATTGCAGACACATTGCACATCCATCATTCAAGCGTTCACGACCCCTGAAGAAGCTGGGATACGTAAGCAAAGCTCCATGTGTGGGTTCCTCATGAACTCAAAAAAGCTCAATTGACGGCGCGTATAAACATCTGCATTATGTTCATTAAACGTGAGGAAAACGATCCTTTTTTGAAGTGACTGATAACTCGTGAGGAAAGTGGATTGTGTACAACAATGTGCTGCGCAAACGGTCTTGGTCCGGACGTGCTGCTTCGCCTAAAACGACATCCAAAGCAGAATTTCATCAGCGAAAGGTTCTAGTCTCAGTGTGGTGGGATTTTAAAGGTGTCGTGCTTTTCGAGCTCCTACCACGAACGGAACCAAACAATCAGTTCGAATGTGAGGACAGTTTGAACGAATCCATCATCCAGAAACGTCCAGAGCTCGTTCATCGTAAAGGTGTTGTGTTCCATCACAACAATGCGAGACCATACACAAGTTTGATCACCCGCCAAAAATTATTGGAGCTTGGGTGGGATGAGTTGCCACACCCAGTATACTCGCCTGACCTTGCGCCGTCAAACTTCCACTTGTTTCGCTCTCTTCAACAGTCCTTGCGTGGTATAACGTTCAATTCATATCAGGCTGTAAATCAGCACCTCGCTCAGTTTTCCACCACGAAAGACAGGTCCTTATATGAACGAGTCAGTCTGCTGCTCACTGAAAGATGACAAAAGGTTATCGAACAAAACGGGCATTATATCATTGATTGATCTTTGTTCTTTTTATCAATAAATGACCTTTGCAAAACATGGCTAAAATACGTCATGACTTTTCCGACAACGCAATATATCAGGTATGTGAATGACATTTTAACGTTTTGGCCGTACTTCAGATCAGTTGTCTCCGTTTACGGAACACATGTCTTCCTAATGTGCCTCTATCCAGTTCACGTCAGAAGTTGAGGATAATTATACTCTTTCTTTTCTAGACTTTCAGTTGGTCAGGCACCCGGTTCTTCAGACTATACAGTACTCAGTGTATAGTAAATCAATGGCCACTCCGTCGTTAATTCCTGCTAAGCCGGCCCAACCATATAGCTATAAACTGTCTGGTATACGCTTCTTAGTTAAAAGAGCTAAATCTCTTTCCTCAAACAGAAGTCTTCGACTTATTGAACTTAAAAAAGTAAAAGAAATAGTTTGTTTCTTTGGTTACGAGGTTAGCATTGTAGGCATCCTTTTTTTAAGTTTGATGGGACAAGAGTCGTCTACATTACAACGTAATCAAATACATCGCAGATTTGTGGGTTCTACTGACTGTTATCCGGATCCAGTGTCAGTGCTAAAGAATATACACTGGCGGAAAGTAAAAAAACACCAAGAAGGAGACGTCTGATACCAACGAAATTTATACAGCATAATAGAGGAATACAAAGGATAACGTGATCAAAACATTATGGAAAAACACAGCTGTATTTGCTGGTAAATTGAAAAATAACATTTCCATGTAACATGGTTAGTACGAGGTTGAACCGCCTTGAACTGCGTCACACTGTGCAATTCTGGCATGGTGTCTGTCGTACAGATGTTGGATGTAAGTTTGGGGTCTTGAGTTCCAAGCATCCTCAACCTGGACGCGTAAATCGGGAATGGTCGTGGCTGGCCGTGGAGACCGGATAAGTCATTGTCCGATGAAATCCCACACGTGCTCAATGGGGGACAAATTCGGTGAACGTGCATTCCATGGAAGTTGTCTTACACCCTGAAGTGCATGTTGCGTTGCACGTGCCGTGTGTGGGCGTGCGTTATCTTGCTGGAAAACTCCACGTTGGACCGACCTTACAAATGGCACAACAACGGGATGAATTATGTTGTTGTTGTAGGAGGTGCTGTTTAACGTACCCGGTACAAACACTAGTTGTGTACGGGAGTGATAGCTGATCGCTCCCCACACCAGGAGACCAGGCGTAAGCCCTGTGTGTCACTGGCAGATGTAAGAAAGGTGGAGACGCTCCCCTGTGCGTCTGAGAACACGCATACGGCCATCGGAGGCTCCCAAGCAGAATCTGCTTTCATCGCTGAACACGACAGATCGCCATTGCGTTCTCCAGTGCAGACGTTGGCGACACCACTGCAGCCGTTCCTGACGGTGGGCTGGAGTCAGAGGTACACATGCCAGAGGCACACGTGCACGTAGTTCTGCATCCAGTAGACTGTTGCGGATTGTTCGCACATTCACCTCAGGTGCAACGGCAGCTCTGATTTGTGTCGCAGTGGATGTTCTGCTTGACAACGCCGCTCTTCTTATGCATCGATCGGTCCGCTCATCAGTCCGTCTGTTACTCCCGGTTCCACGTCTTCTCGTGTGGGAATGTTCCTCGGACCATCTACACCACCATCGTAGCACCACCGATACTTCCCGTCCAATTCGCTCCGCATTACGACGATACGACCACCCGGCCTAGCGGAGTCCGACAAGACGACCTCGCTCAAAGTCCGATAACTACTAAAACCGTACACGTATTCCATGTCTAGGCATTGCAGCTTCTACAGGGTTTCTCACGTGTCCGTACTCCGACGACTGATTACATTCACTTCGCCGTACTCCTTGAATACCACCGACGATAATTTGCATATTATGCCGTGCTGTGGCGCAAGCGCTCACCGGTTGGTCCCGAAAGTAACATCACTCCTACGTAAACTCGACCCAATTAGCATATGTAAATTTCATGATCGTCCGCCAATTCCTTATTGGTGTTTTTTCTTCACTTTCCGCCAGTGTATGTAGACGATTTGGCTTAGAGGTTAGTGTCAAGACTAGGAACATTCTCACTTCAATAAAGAAAGACAGGGATAGTGTAATTTTACACGAACGACATAGTTTTTATAGTATTCATCTGTGCTCCGTCGATGATTCCGTACAACCCAAGAAATATGTAGGATCCACGAAACGAGCGTTGCGTTTTCGTCTATCTGAACATAAATATGCGGTGAAAAATGACGCTGTGGACACTGCGTTGTTATTCCTGACCTAAGATAGAACGTTTTACCCTGATTGGAACCAAAACGTATTCTGTCTACGCACTCTGACATTGCATCATTACTATTAGCTGAAAATATGAGTATTTATGACAATAGGGTTTAATGCTATAATGATACATATCCATGCGAAATACCTGTATCCTAGAAACAGCTCATTCAAGAGCGAACAACCCAGTCTGATGTCAGTACTTGTGTGCATTGATTTATATTTCTGTGTGTTTTGTGATGATATTATTACCTGTAGCATATTCATGTAATTTTGGATCTTTATCTTATGACAAGGTATATAGTGTATATGTAATTTTGGATCTTTATCTTATGACAAGGTATATAGTGTATATGTAATTTTGGATCTTTATCTTATGACAGTGGTTAGCATTCATCCACCTAATCAACATTTTTGGTTTCACCTACTATATAAATTACCTCAATGACGAGTTGGTGACTTCTTAAGCGCAAGTCTGTAGTTCCCTGGTGCGTCATTAGCGTGACTTCTAGTGTATATATACGGAGACCCGCTGAGTCGCAGGATATGTCTGAAGATGGGAACACGGTGTTCCCGAAAGGTCTTACGGGAGTGTAAATATGTTTTTAACTCTTAATTAAAGTTTTCGGTACTACGGAGATAGCTGTACTTGCTGCTTCCAGTTGATTACGTGTGTGACGGTTTTTGTATACAGTATATTTCATCAGTTTTAACAGCACGTTTACCATGGTTATATTCAAATTAATCGGAAACCTGAAACTTAATCCTGACGGGTGGTGTAGTGGTTAGCTTACTCGGGCGCTATCCGGGAGCGAGGGTTTGATTCTCGTTCGAGGACGATGACATTTTCAAGTTTTCGGATATTATCTGACATAACTCCATGCCATATTTACACCAATAAACAGATTCCCGTCTTCCCAATTTCTATAGTTCAATCATATTTAATGGCCAAATACACTGCTGGCCACCCAAAATGCAACACCAAGAAGGACACGAGATAGCAAAGCCATATTTACTGGACACATAACAACAGATACAAAGATGAAACGATTGAGCTTAGAGGCCCGTTCGACTTGCGGAACACGCAGACATCAATAGTTCGTGGATCCCCCATGGCTGGCAATAAGAATGCCGGCCGCTACGCGCCGCGGCATTCAATGAAAGAGGCTTTGGATGTGGGCTTGGGGTATGTCAGTCCAGGCTGCTTCCACACGTTGCCACAGTTCATCAGGCATAGCCGCGGGTGGTGCTTGCCGGGCCACTCGGTTGCCGATCAACGACCAGACGTGTTCGATGGGCGACATATCGTGAGAACAGGCGGGCCACGGCAGCAGTGACACCCCATGAGCCGTAAAGAATTGTTGCACGATGCGTGCCACGTGCAGGTGCGCATTGTCCTGTTGAAACGTGGCCGTCGACATAACTGCACCGCAGGACGCACATGTGATAAAGGCAGATATCAGCGCGAGCATACGTCCGCGTAGCTCAGTTGGGAGAGCGACTTATTCCGGCTTCGACAAAACAGTGTTTTCACATGCACTTATATATCTCTAGTTTAACCTTTTTTTGGGGTTCCTGTGTTCATATGAAAATCGGTTTCTTCTAGTTAAATATTTTCTAAACTTGACTCCACAAAGCTTTTCCCGATGAATTTGAAGTTGATAATTCCTGGCAGCATGTTAATGGGCTAGCAACATGGTTAAATACTCCTGAGATTGATAAGCTATGAGTAATTTGCAGTATTCCAGTGAGATATGCCATGAGCTATGAGCAGTGGAACTTGAGCGATTCATGCATGTGAAGATGTTTAACGATTTTGTACGAACAACTTGTAGTCGATAAGATTATCGTATTGAGTGAGCAGTGTCAAGTATATTGATTGTACAGAGTTGTGGATTAAAGTACAGAGTTGTGGATTATTCGATGCAGTGTGTTGTCACGAGCGAAGTGATTCATATCTTCTGGTGACGTGCTTCGAGCTAATGAAGAGGAATTGGAAAAAAATAAATTGAGTCTTGTACACCTTTAAATACTGGCCGTTATTTGAAAGTGAATGTCTTTCTGCTACAGCAAACAAGTTGAAGTAATCTGAGTTTTATTTTACCAAGACTGTGTAGAAAGTAATAAGGCCATGACGTTGGAAACACGAGTTCACCCTTTTAGAGACGTCACGAGAAAACAAAGGCTTCAGATTGCTTTTCAACGCTGTCCTATATGATGTATCAGGCTGCGTAACTCAGAGCAACTCCACAAAAACCAGAAACTCGTCTCACTAATATAATGGCCTTATACACTCAATAGACAAGGCATCAGAGTGGAAATCCTCCAAATACGTGGTGTCAGTGAATAAACAAAGACATCGCTCTTTCCACATCTTATAAACACAGAGCAACCGAAAAATTGTTGTCCGGTCACCGCTGGGAATCCGAAACCCAGATCTCTCGATATCTAGCCGAGCACGTTAGCCTTACGCAACGGTGGCCAACAATCAATGGCGCTATGTGTGTTTTTCTTCCAGCTTCTGACATCATAAATCGGTAAGATGAGCTCAGCTACTGAGAAGTCTCCATCCGGTGTGCATTAACGGCACTGGCTATATATTAATTATAGTATTAGAGATTGAGGAGATGGACAGTTGACATGGGCATATCCCTGCAGAGTGGAACAGAATCAAAACGAACACAGGCGATGTACAGGCGGAGAAGGGGTTCTCAGCGGTATAGCAAACGACGAAATGGGTAAATGTTGTGATCTGAGCGACTTTGATCGTGGGCGCATTGTCGGAGCAAGACAGATGAGTCCCAAGTGGTAAGAACACTAGGGTTACCGAGGGCAACAGTATAAGGGTGTATCGACGGACTAACAGGGAAAATGGTGGCCAACCACACACCACTAATGACAGGGGTAGACGTAGACTATCCAGGCTCGTACAGACCGACCGACCGCTTGGCAACGGCGGCGCAAATCACATCCAGGTTAAATGTCGGAGGCCAAAGCAACATCATCAAGCGAAGGTACGACTCACGCTGCATACTCCAGGTTCGGGTAGCCGACGTAATACTCGTGTACACCTGTTGCCTGCTTATCATCGGACATTAACATTTCTCCTGGTGCCAGGAATACCAAAACTGGACCTCTGCAGTGTGGGGTCGCATTGGTCAGAAGAATCCCCTTTTCAGCTGTAATGAGCTGACGGTAAGGTGCGAGTGTGGCATGGTTACCATGACACCATGGTACTGTGGTCGGCTCTGTTCAAAGCGGTGGTGACTCTGTGATGGTTTAAGGAACTTTCCCGTGGAATACATTAGGTCCCTTAGTGTGTCTGGAAAGGTCCTTAACTGCTGCACGCTACCAGCATGGGCAAGCTGATCGCCTACACGCTTTCATGACCTTCGCGTATCTTGCGGCCAAAGGTCGGTTTCTGAAGGATAATGCGCCGCCCTACCGGTCCGCAACATCGGGGTACAGCTCAGGAACACTGATTTGAATTTAAAACCATGCAGTGGCCCACGAGGTTCCGGGATTAAAACCCTGTTGAAGCCCTCTGGGATACCGTGGAGCTGGAACATCAGATTCATGGATCCTGGGCAGACGTCTTAGGAGGAGTTGTGGCCAATGCTGCAACAGGTATGACAGGCATTACCTCGAAAAACCCTCCGGCATCTCGTGGAATCAATGCTTTGACGTGTAGAGGCTATTGTTCGCCCTAGAGGAGGAGCAACGCGGTATTATGTAGGTGTCTCTAACGTTCAGTCCAGTGAGTGCACTGTTAACTTGGTTTGTTCTTCCAGGTCAACAATGTAAATAACGATGGTAAATGATGATAAAAAGGATGAACTATTTCACCTCGTGGTTCGCACTTAGAGTTCGGCACGCAAACACCAACGGGATGGAGACAACAGAAAAGTTAAATATTGTAAGGAAGACGCTACACTATTTCATGAAATACTTCTGTATCTTATAAAAACGATTTATTCTTCTTATTTACTTCTGCGAAGGCTATCCTAATGATTCCGCTATCCTGCTTGTTGCGAGCACTATAAAATATTTCCACTCCCTACGGCTAGTCGTTACCGATAACTTTCTACGCCTTTTCTTCCCTCCATCGGGAAAAACCCTCTTGCTTAGAGACCTCTGTTCAAGAACAAAGCCCTCTGGCTTTTTACACGACTCACGCCTTCTATCTCCCCGAGTTGACTGCCTTTTCCCTTCGCCACCTTGTCCTCAAGCGAAAGATGACCAGCCCCTTCTAGTTCACAGCGATACTCCCTCTCCCACGGATTAAAAGGGCCGCGTTCCAAGACAAAAGTCTCAAAGCTGAGGGTTGTCACTCCTGCATACCCTTCGGTACCTTTGAACATAAAGCCGAAAGATGCAAATTGCATTTGACAAGGCCAAATGCTGCTACGAAATGCAAAGCCAAGACTTTTGAGATGCGACAACCTGGCGTCTCTAAACAAACCGTATTTCCTCATGTTTCAAGACAAAAGTCTCAAAGCTGAGAGTTGTCACTCCTGCATATCCTTCGGTACCTTTGAACATAGAGCCGAAATGCAAATTGCGTTTGACAAGGCCAAAGGCTGCTACGAAATGCAAAGCCAAGACTTTTAAGATGCGATAACTTGGCGTCTCTAAACAACCCGTATTTCCTGATGTTTCTTGAGTGGGGTTTCTCATGCATCGTGGAAACAAAGCAAATGGAACACCAAAGCGAAATAAAAGTTGGGAATCAGATTTAATATCTTTGCCTAAAAATTATTGTATTAAATCTCCGTAACAGTACTCTCTAGACGGCCTTGATTTTACAATGAAATAAGATTCACCAAGACTACGAGTAAAGCAAAACTGAACTTTGCAATCACTAAGCTTTAAGTTAGGGTTAAAATCTTAACGTAAAATTGAAATCTACAAGCCAGTTAAAACTTTCATATTATACCCTTTTGCCTACATTGTTAATAAACAATCAAATTTATTAATCATGAATGACTGGAAAGAGCCGCTCATCCCAAATTTAAGGCAATTGGATATGGGGAAGGAAACAACTACAACAACAGAAAAGAAACACGAGTTCGAGACTCACTTTCTCGCGCCGTATTTTGACTCACTACTGATCCAAAATGAACATTTCAAACAAAAAGGCAGTCAAAGTGTATAAACTTATTTTTGGTATGGATGTTTGGTTTTTCTGAGTATCAATTTCGATAACCCCAGTAGATGAACTACAAGCTCTATAGGGGCAGGCAGCGTTGGGAAAATCAATGTGTTTATAAAGCTATAGCTGAATTAAAAATCGTTGGTAAATTTTTTAAACACTTACAGTATGCACAAAAATAGGTTTTGCCCAAAGCCTTTATTTTTTGTATAATAAAAACTGCAACAACATGATTAATTTCCGATAAATTTAAAATTATTCCTTCAAATTTCAGGGATTTCTTAATGTCGGGAGGATTTAGTATTAAAAAAAGTCGTTATTTGTTTTTGTAAAGAAAGGTTTTTTGGGAACGTAGAATGTGATTCCCGATGTAAATTGAGATGTCAATTGTTCCTATGTCATCATCTATTAAAAGACGTTGAGGTATTATTTGTGCAGTGGAGGGGCAAGAAGTGAACAATCTTCTGTTTTGTGAGTGAAAGACCACCACGAGCAACTCTAAGGACTATAAGTAATTAATCATCAGTCCTTATTTTAGAGGCACTAACTTCAGGAAGTGATTTTTATAGCTACATCGGGTAAGCACACTTGTAATTATGTCTCACGCGGAACTTGAACCCTAGCCTTTCTCGGACGGGTGGTCAGAAGCCAGCGCCTCAGGCAATCGGGCACCTAAATGAATCAATGACTTACTGTTATTCTCTATATGCTTCCATTTTTTGTCACGAAACACAAGATAAAGATAAGCTTTGATGATTATATTTCCTTTTCTTTCTCGTTATATGTCTTTAACAGAGTCAAGATGAAAGGGATTCGCCAGAAATGAAGCCAATTTTATTTCTGCTTCCCCAATTTTTTGCTTAAGCACATTTACAGAACTGGAGAATAAAACGCTTTTTGTGCGTATCGGCTTATTTCTTTTTTTATATTTTGTCATTTTTGTAGTAGTAAGATACTTTAACTTGTGACACTAACAAAGCGTCATATTTCATTGGCATGCATCCCATCATTCGGAATACATGCGAAACTGAACAAAACGATGGTTCATGTCGATCGTTTTCTGTTCCGTATTGTTCAAGCATTTTTTACAATTCGTTCCCGTCTTTCTTATGGTTCCAAAACAAGTAAAACATCTCTTTTCATTTTGTTAACCTTTAACATGTTATGGCTATCTGTTTTGGTGTCATTTAGCTAAAACTAATTTTAGAAAGATTTTTTTAATCAGAACAACGTTTTCTAATCATTGGCTTCAAAATGTCGTTATCCAGAGCCTGCGACAGCTTCCGATTTTTGTCCATGACGGCATCCAAAAACCAAATCCAAAGAAAAGGGAATTTCAAGATTTTTCTTCCTGACGTTACAGATCGCTGTAAAACTACATTATCTGTTCAATCTTTCGGTCTTTTTCAGAAAGACATGCCCTTGTAAAATTAAATTTGCCTCATTTTCCTTTATTTGGTTGGCCTCTTCTTTTGAGGGTTTTAGGCAACACCATACAAGAAAAACTGAGAAAAAACATGGCTTCTTACACGGTTCGAAAAATGTGCAGTAGGTGGCAGTAACTGACCCGACGTGTATGCATGAAACTGATCCGACCTGTATGCATGAAACTGACCCGACCTGTATGCATGAAACTGACCCGACCTGTATGCATGAAACTGACCCGACCTGTATATGTATCTAAATTTATATAAATCTGTAACTCACCCGACCTGTATCTTCTTTATGTTTTTTTAATTTTCTTTATTCTTTTTGATTTTCTTTTAATTAAACTATCTAGAAATATTGGTATAGTAAATAATATCCTGACTGATCTAACAACTAAAGCATTGATCTCATTGTATTACACACTATTTCGAACTCATATTAATCACTGCATACTATCATGGGGACAAACGACACAATAAAAATATTAATAAATTACAAATTCTACAAAATAAATTTATTAGACTAATCGATCTTAAATCACATCCTAATACTCGACCTTTAATAAATTTTAGATCAAACATATATCCTAATAAATATAATATACTCAACTATACTATTTTAATCTTGGTAAAATTATGTTCAAACGAATTAAATATAATTTATATTCAGATCTCATATTTCTTAATACACATGTACATTCGTATGAAACAAGAAATAAATTACAATTACAACCTATTTTTTCAAAAACGGAATCAATTAAACTTACTCCAAATTACAGAGGCCCCCATTACTGGAATTCTTTACCTAGCAACCTGACTAACTTAAACAATTTTAATTTATTTAAAAAAGTAAAACTCTATCTTCTTCAATAATTAAAAAAAAAAGGAAAAGATTGGCAAAACGTCTTCTGATTGTCTGACTTGATGTGTCTATTTGTTGTTTCATTTGTTCCTTCTACGAGGATTAGAGGGCTATGTCAGGACATCTCGGCCTTTTCCTTTGTCTTCCCTGTTGTTTCATCGTTTATGAACTGTCCATTTTTTTCCCACTCTTTGTTTTGTCTTCTAAGGGCATGCAACAGGAAAAATAAATAAATAAAATAAATAAATAAATAAATATATGTATCTAAATATATATATATATATACCGGACACAAAAAAATCTTCTATGAATCCTAATATCTTTATACTGTATATATCATCATCATCATCATCAACCATTATCAATCCACTGCTGGACGAAGGTCTCCCCAAGTTTCTTCCACAACGGTCTGTCTTGTGCCAGTCTCCTCCATGTCACTCCCGCATACTTTCTAATTTCATGTGGTCTTCTTCTGGGTCTTTTCCTGTCCCTTGGGATCCAATCTAAAATTTCGGCTGTCCATCGATGGTCTGTCCTTCTGGCAGTATGTCCAGCCCATTGCCATTTCAGGGATTTAACTCTGATCATAATGTCTTCCACTCTTGTCATTTTTCGGATCCACGAGTTCCTCTTCTTATCTCTCCTGGCTACACCAAGCATGCACCTCTCCATGCTGCTTTGAGTTGTCCGCAGCCTTTGTGTGTCTCTTTTAGTTAAGGTCCACGTCTCTGCACCATACGTAAGTACTGGAAGGATGCATTGATCAAACACTTTTCTTTTAAGACATAATAGCATATTGCTCTTGAAAATTATGCTGTTTCTTCCAAAAGCTCTCCAGGCAAGTTTTATACGCCGATTAAATTCTTCATCAATGTGACCCTCACTTGATATCTGCTGTCCAAGATAAACGTACGTGTCTGTTATCTCCAGCTTTTCTCCATCAATCGATAAATCTTCATTTCTTGTAAAAGCATTGAACATCACTTTTGTCTTCTGAAAGTTCATTTTTAATCCCACTTCTTTACTCTTGTCAGCAAGTTCCTGGATCATACTCTGCAGCTCTGATGGGGTAGTTGCAAAAATAACTATGTCATCAGCAAAACGAAGGTGAGTTAGATAATCTCCATTAATCTTTATCCCTTTGTTTTCCCAGTTCAGTGATTGAAAGACATTTTCCAATGTGGCATTAAAGAGCTTCGGAGATATGGTGTCACCTTGTCTCACTCCTTTTTCAGTTTTTATGTGTGTTGTGTTTTCAAACAGCCGAATCTTGCATTTTCATAGACGTTATAAATAATATTAATGTACGCATCTTCAATACCGCTGGATTTCAGAGCCATTGTAACTGCTGAAGGTTTCACCGAATCAAAGGCTTTTTCATAATCGACAAAAGCCATGCACAATGGAACTTCATATTCCCTCGTTCTTTCAATTAGTTCTCTCAGTACGTGGATATGATCTATTGTGCTGTAGCCACTCCTGAATCCAGCTTGTTCTCTCGGTTGAGCCATGTCCAGTGTCACCTTCAAGCGGTGTGAAAGAACTTTAGTGAAGATTTTATAAACCACTGATAGGAGGCTGATAGGTCTGTAGTTCCTGATATCCTCAATGTCACCTTTTTTATGTAGCAAGATCATTGTAGCGTTGTTCCAATCCTCAGGAATCTTCCCTTCATTAAGGCATCGAGTGAAAATTTGGGCGAGTTCTGTTTCGATTTCTCCACTTGCTTCTTGTATGATGTCTACAGTAATTCCATCTTCTCCTGGAGCTTTTCCCCGCTTCATGTTCTTGATTGCACGTGCAACTTATGCTGGGAGGACTGGAAGAACTCTGGTACCTTTCATGATGTCTGGAGTACATGTATCATCCCTTTCCTATAATTTGGAGTAGAAATCTTTCACTCTTGTCAAAATTACGTTTCTATTTCTTGTTACAGAACCATCTTCTTTTCTCAGTGCCATAATCTGTTTTCTTCCCTTACTGAGATGTCCCTTTGCTATCTTTAGGCTATGGTTGTTTTCAATTGCTTTCCTTACTAGTTCACAGTTGAATTTCCTTACGTCTTCCGTGATACTTTTTCGTACTGTCTTGCATAGCTATATATCTTCCACTTTGGAAGTCACATCTTCGTTAGTTGTCCTCATCTCTCTTCTTTTTTGCATATATATATATATATATATATGCGGGATGTAAGGTCAGGTGATGCGTAACATCACAGCCTTTCCTTGACAAATGTCAACCCCGCCTTCTCGTGGTGCATCCTGTTCCCACTAAAGGGGCTCTGACGACCGTCAATAGCGGTATAACTATACCATCGGGATTAGAGGAAATTCTATCCCACACTCACCAACCCGCTTGGCCAGCGTGGTGAGTTATGGCCAAACTCCTCCAAAATGATTCCACAACTTAAATCTTGGCCCTCAGTCTCCGGCAGCTGGAATGTACCTGGCCAAGGCAGCGGCCAGTGCGACATGAAGGCAGAGGGTGCTAAGAATCCCCGGAGGACCGGACTAGGCTGCCATCTGATGCTGACCTTGGCTACGTATAATGGACGCTCCCTATCTTCTGATTCAAGGCTTCTTGAATTGGAAGAGGAACTACAAAGGATCAAGTGGGACATCGTGGGGCTAAGCGAGGTAAGGAGAAAAGGAGAAGATCTCATCGAACTGAAAAGTGGACATCTCTTCTACTATCGTGGGACAGATACTGGCAGAACTAGTGGTGTTGGATTTACAATAAACAAGAAACTGAAGGATAAAGTTGTAGAAGTTGAAAGTTCCTCTGACAGAGCTGCACGACTTGTTATCCAACTCTCGAAAAGATACCAGGCTCAGATTATTCAAACTTATGCACCCACCACAAGTCATCCTGAAGAAGAAATTGAAGAATTTTATGAGGAAATTTGTGATCTAAATAAGTAAGGTAAGCAGCACTTGAAAATAATTATGGGAGATTTCAATGCAAAAATAGGGCAACGGCAACAGAATGAAACTTCAGTAGGTTAATTCGGTCACGGCAACAGAAACCAGCGTGGAAATACTCTCGTTGAGTTTGCAGAGGCAGAAGGGTTTTTCATCTTGAACTCCTTCTTCAAGAAAAAGCCACACAGGAAATGGACATGGAGACATCCAAATGGGACGACAAGTGAAATTGATTTTATTATGTGTAACAAAAAATTCGTCATAGAAGACTGCAGTGTGCTAAACAAGTTCAACACCGGTAGTGACCATAGATTGGTGAGATGTAAGATGCACCTCAACACTAAACTTGAACGTGGCAAGCTCATAAGACAAACAAAATCTATTGACATAACTAACCTTAAAAAACACCATAATACCTTCAAGTTGGAACTGAAGAACAGGTTCTCTGCTTTAGAAGGCCTAACATCGGAAGAAGTGGACATCTCTGAAGTTAACAGAAAAGTAACCAAAGCTCTTATGGAAACAGCAAGAAAATTAGCTGGGTCTAAGAACAAGTTGCATGTAAACAAATTTTCAGGAAAAACGAAAATGTTGATGCAAAAAAGAAGAGAGATGAGGACAACTAAAGAAGATGTGACTTCCAAAGTGGAATATATAGAGCTATGCAAGACAGTAAGAAAAAGTATCACTGAAGACGTAAGAAAATTCAACTGTGAACTAGTGAGGAAAGCAATTGAAAACAACCAAAGCCTAAAGATAGCAAAGGGACATCTGAGTAAGGAAAGAAAACAGATTATGGCACTGAGAAAAGAAGATGGTTCTGTAACAAGAATTAGAGGCGAAATTTTGACAAGAGTGAAAGATTTCTACTCCAAATTATATGAAAGGGATGATACATGCACTCCAGACATCATGAAAGGTACCAGTATCAGAGTTCCTCCAGTCCTTCCAGCAGAAGTTGCACATGCAATCAAGAACATGAAGCGGGGAAAAGCTCCAGGAGAAGATGGAATTACTGTAGACATCATACAAGAAGCAAGTGGAGAAATCGAAACAGTACTCGCCCAAATTTTCACTCGATGCCTTAATGAAGGAAAGATTCCTGAGGATTGGAACACCGCTACAATGATCCTACTACATACGAAAGGTGACATTGAGGATCTCGGAAACTACAGACCTATCAGCCTCCTATCAGTAGTTTATAAAATCTTCACTAAAGTTCTTTCACACCGCTTGAAGGTAACACTGGACATGGCTCAACCGAGAGAACAAGCTGGATTCAGGAGTGGCTACAGCACAATAGATCATATCCACGTACTGAGAGAACTAATTGAAAGAGCGAGGGAATATGAAGTTCCATTGTGCATGGCTTTTATCGATTATGAAAAAGCTTTTGATTCGGTGAAACCATCAGCAGTTACAATGGCTCTGAAAACCTGCGGTATTGAAGATGCATACATTAATATTATTAATAACATCTATGAAAATGCAAGTGCAAAGATTCGGCTGTTTGAAAATACAACACACTTAAAAATTGGAAAGGGAGTGAGACAAGGTGACACCATATCTCCGAAGCTCTTTAATGCCACATTGGAGGGTGTTTTTCAGTCGCTGAGCTGGGAAAACAAGGGGATAAAGATTAATGGAGATTATCTAACCCACCTTCGTTTTGCTGATGACATAGTCATTTTTGCAACTACCCCATCAGAGCTGCAGAGTATGATCCAGGAACTTGCTGACAAGAGTAAAGAAGTGGGATTAAAAATGAACTTTCAGAAGACAAAAGTGATGTTCAATGCTTTTACAAGAAATGAAGATTTATCGATTGATGGAGAAAAGCTGGAGATAACAGACACGTACGTTTATCTTGGACAGCAGATATCAAGTGAGGGTCACATTGATGAAGAAATCAATCGGCGTACAAAACTTGCCTGGAGAGCTTTTGGAAGAAACAGCATAATTTTCAAGAGCAATATGCCATTATGTCTTAAAAGAAAAGTGTTTGATCAATGCATCCTTCCAGTACTTACGTATGGTGCAGAGACGTGGACCTTAACTAAAAGAGACATACAAAGGCTGCAGACAACTCAAGGCAGCATGGAGAGGTGCATGCTTGGTGTAACCAGGAGAGATAAGAAGAGGAACTCGTGGATCCGAAAAATGACAAGAGTGGAAGACATCATGATCAGAGTTAAATCCCTGAAATGGCAATGGGCTGGACATACTGCCAGAAGGACAGATCATCGATGGACAGCCGAAATTTTAGATTGGATTCCAAGGGACCGGAAAAGACCCAGAAGAAGACCACATGGGAGATGGGTGGATGAAATTCTAAAGTATGCGGGAGTGACATGGAGGAGACTGGCACAAGACAGACCGTTGTGGAGGAAACTTGGGGAGACCTTCGTCCAGCAGTGGATTGATAATGGTTGACAATGATGATGATGATGATGATATATATATACACAGGGAGGTCAAAAAGTTTCTCTGGAAGAGGTATCTCTTACTACGTAGGTTATATGGAAATCAAACAAACGTACTATGGGAACGTATAATTTATTCACTAACTTACAGGGAGTTTTGAAACTGTCGTTCTTCAGTTGTAAGACGTAACCTAATTGAAATACATCTTGGGTGTCAAAAAGTAAGATACAAATATATCTTACTAGGTACAAGATGAAATACATATTAGGTATTAGACGTAACCTACTTTGAAAAACCTCTTCGGGTGTCAAAAAGTCTCTCTGCAGTAATATTAAGGTTGCTCCATCTAATTTGATGGCGCTACAGTTAAACTTTTTGAATTACGTAACTTATTGTACGTGTAATTTCAGTTTTTGTTGTTTTCTTGATAACATATCAAGCTTCAGAATGTGTTTCAGAGCAACATTAATTTTCACAAGCTTATGATAAGTTGAAATTTTCCAAAATGTGGATGTTGTTTTCGTCATTGCCTCTCAGAAGGAAAAAGACACTCTTCCTTCTGAGAACAGACAGTCTTCCTTTTATTTGCATGAAAAATCATTTTTCAGTCCGGGGGTACCAATATCAAACACAAAATTCCACAGTGCGCTTTTTCTTAGAAAAACATTCTGTTTTTGGATTTCAAAAATATAACGGAAATAAAACCGGGTCGAAATCGACTCAGAAACACATTGACCTGACCCGCTGACCCGTTTCCATCTCTGGTAAGTGGAACCACCGTGCAGGCAGCCTACAGTCCCGCATTCGCAAGTGAGAAAGATCGTTGAATTCAAAATATGTAAAGAATTTTGACCTCTTCTGTGGAACGGAATTGCGTTGAGAAATGCAATCAGAAAACTCCAGTTTTCTCAGTTTCCTTGTGTTTGGAACTGCTAAGTACCTGTAAAAATGGGAGCCAGTAAGAAAATTAAAAAAAGATTCACTGACACTTCCATCGAGAATGGCGCTTTTTGTTACAGACTGTCAAACACTACACAGAGAACAGATTCTTACAGCCATAAGTTAAGTTAGCGAAGAAGAACTCGCTGCTTTTTCTTTTTTGTCGAGATTTGTATTTTTGATGCTATCACGAAAAAAAATGGACGCTAGCAGTGTGATAGGTACACACCCTTATGATTGTCATAAATACGTTTCAACCTCACAGCTTTGTTAAAATGTAGAGTAACTCTGATTCTATAGCTTAATTAATCGTTGCATACACTTTATTCTTGACTATTCATATGCCCGCATGTGTTCCTATTAAGGGGGAATTCTCATTTTTTACGCTGAAATTACCGCTTTCTTTTTTAGTGTTTATTGATAAAACTATGCAATTAATTAATTCCAAAGCAGGTACATCTATTTATTATCGTTTCAGGTACCAACAAAACAATTTTTAATAAGTTTCATGAAGGATCACGCCCGCAAGTCCCCCTCGAACATGACACTACGCGAAGATCGGCGGTCACTTGTTGGCATGAATTTTCCACTCCAGGTGATCAGAAACAAAAAGCTTGAACTGCGTTTTACTCTAAACACAAGTAGTTATCGTTTGATGAACCAAAAAAGCTTATATATATATATTTGAGGAAATGGTGACTTGTCAAACTCAAATTATCAATTTAGCTCAAACAATTGAAAATGTTTTTCGCTATTAAAAAATATACATAACGTATCGCGTTTCTGGTTCATCAAACGATAAAAGGATGTTTGCTGAACATGCAGTTTTACATTTGAAGTCGATCGGGCCAATAGTTTTTGAAATATCATGCCAACCATTCGAGAACAAGCTGTTTCGAGAAAAATGCGTTTAAAGTTTCAAGTACAGTTCACGGAGTTATATCGAGTACTTACAGTATTTTTCTGCTAATCTGCTATACCAGGGCTATACAGTGTTTTTCCCTCTGCTACGTAGAACTCGTTTAGAGACATTTGATAGCTTCTACGCCTTGCACGAGCCTCTTTTGTAGCCTCGAGGTTGCGTCTCGACGATCTCTGCAGACGCTGTTGGTCTCGCGTGTTGGCAAATATCTTCATTTGCTCGCCAATAACAATTTCTGTCGTTGTCATCATTTTCAGGACGGCAGAAAAGCCTTCATTAAAAATGCCTGCTGCTCCATAAACTGCCATTTCGATGGTTTTTGAGCCACAATGAAGATGTTTGGCCGTTAACCGCCAAACAGTAGTATTGAAACTTTCATTGTTGTTTTGAGTGTCACTACCCAAACATCTTTCTAGCTAGCAACTCTCTTGATGATAAATCGTTGTAAATCGGCTTTATAGCATTTTCGACATTTTTATGAAGTGGCGGCTCGTGATTAGATTCGTCCAGAGTTTTCTCAGCTTCGGCCTTACGCCAATCTCACCAATTATGTGACCCCACTGGAAAATAACAGATTATAACTTAGCCAATTTTGCGAATTTCGACTTGAAATTTGGTACACATATTCTTAAGACTTGAAATAATAAAATAACATAAAACAAAAACAAAAAAAGAATCCCCCCTCCCTTAAGGGAGTCTCAAGAAAATTAAAACTGAATAGCATGTACGCGTTGCGAAGTAGAAATTATAAAACATTTAAAACGTTTTGCATTTCAACATGTTAAAAAGGCATTTCAGTCTTCAGTTCCTTTTTTTCACGGTTAAGAAGTCACCCATCCCTAAATTAGAGCTACTAGCTCCACTGAAGGGATAGAGCTAGGGCCATTGAACAAACAAACCCAAATGCCTCATTTGGTACTCGAGCCCGGACCGATCTCTGAAAATCGGACAGAAGCCCTCGCATTTAAGGTCTCGACATCGTGGAGACGATGGTGGCGGCGAAATTCTAGTTTGAAAAAATATACTTCTACTGTGAAATGAAAAGACATTACCTAGTTATGAAACAAATACACTCACGGACATTGAAATTTGCGCACCTAAAAGAAAACAAGCTACAACCGCGAAACTTTTCAAATAGCTAAAGTGCGTGATGGTATGCAAATTATCCACATTTGGGGTGATTGCGCATGACCGCACACCCTGTGGTGGGGCTGCAAGCACGAACCGGCGTGTAGTCGATGCCTCATGAAAGCGAAAAGCGCCGGCCCACGCAAGCAAGAGTACAAAGTGAAAAGAATGCCGGATAGACGCGAGAGACGTCGATTTACGCAACTTACGGACTTTGAGAGAGGCTTGTTCATCGGGATGAAAACCGCAGAGTAGACGGCGCCCTGTATAGCCCGCCAAGTGGATCGTTCTGACCATACCGTCCACCTATGTTGAAAGCAGTGAACACGTGACGGCACTGCCACACGGCGGAACGGCTTCGGATGGACCCGGAGGACCACCGGTAAAGAGAATCGACGGATCGTGCCCCAAGGGCGAACGGATCCCACAGGGATCCGGCCCACTATACAGGCAGATGTAGCGGTTTCTGTGTGCCCACGAACCATTTCGCGGAAGCGAATCTGCTATCCCCGCGTCCTTTATGTGTGCTGCCACTAACACCGCAACATCCTCGGCTCCGTGTGCAGTGGTGCCAGGACAGAGCGACGTGGAACGTCACAGACTGGCGAATTGTGGTGTTTAGCGATGAGTGGCGCTTCGTGTCGGGGACAGATAATCGTCGTGTCCGGGTGTGGAGGTCCTCGGGAAAACAGCACAATCCCGACCTCGCTATCGAGCGCCACACCTCTCCCACTGCAGGCATTTTGGTCTGGAGAGCTATAGCCTACTATAGCCAATCAGCTCTACTAGTGGTACATGGATCATTGACGGGCCAGCGGTATGTGGATGAGATCCGACTGCCCCATGTGCTCCCATTACTGGCCGGGATTTCAGGTGCGCTATATCAGCAGGATAATGTCCGCCCGCACATGGCTCGGGTTTCCTTGGGCTGCCTACGTCATGTCCAGGCACTTCCACGGCTTGCCTTCTTCCCGGACATGTCCCTATCAAGCATGTGTGTGACCAGTTGAAACGTCAGCTGCCGCCATACCGCGCTATGCTAGATTTGGAGCCCACCGTCCAACACGTGTGGGCCATTCTGCCGCAGGACAATACCAGGCATCTGTTCGTTTCCATGTCGGACCGTATTGCAGTATGTATCGCCGCACAAGGCGGTGCGGCGTGATGTTGAAGATGACCGAACTGCGTGCCACATATCCCTCTGTAATTGTCTTGCAGCTCTGTTTGTGCGATCTTATGTATCATTCACCTGTATCATTACGCCATAAAATATCAGTTCAATCCGATTGCTCCTTCTTGGTGCGCGAATTTCATTGTCCGTGAGTGGACTTTTCGTTTTATCCATGCTTAACAAATCGTTGTATATATGATTTTTTAACAGTTCTTTTTATTTATTTATTAATATTTATGTTGTTACATTTGAGCTTCATACATATATTGCAGTCAGCATTGCTCCACATACCTGTGAACATCTTCCATCACCTTATTGTGTCACCCTCAGCCCGTCCAGCTGCTGCCGGTTACTCTGATATTAGTTGGTCACCCTCAGTCCGTCCAGCACACGGCGGTTACTCTGGATATTAAATGGCGTCGCAATAGTGCGTTTCGACCGCGTATATATATACACCCTATATTGACAAAAGTCACCGGACACCTCTTATAAAGCAAATGAACGGAACCCCTGCTTTGTTATGATGCTCGGTACAGCTGCAAACGAAATAAAAACAAGTCCGCAGCTGAACGTGATCATATCTCACTGTGAGGTTGAGTAAAAATGTCGCGGCGGGGGAGAACTGACTTTGAGAAAGGACAGATTGTTGGGTGTTATATTAGTGGGTTGTCCATAAGAGAAAGCGATAGACGTTTAAACATACCCAAGTCAACTGTTTTAGATGTACTGAATAAGTGGAAGACACATGGCATACCTGAAGCAGCAAAACGTACCGGCAGACCAAAGAAATTCAGTGATAGAGGACATCGAAACCTCAGGAGAGTCGTTGCAGCTAATCGACGGAGTACTGCACAAGACCTCAGTGTAGAGGTGAGTAAAAATGCTGGAACCTCGGTATGTACACGTACCATTCGCAGAGAGCATCATTCCATGAGTTACCGTGCTTGTGCGGCTGCTCATAAGCCTTTCATCTCCACCCGGAATGCTACTCGTCGTTCAGCATGGTGTAAAGAACATTAACCGTGGACCGTAGATCAACGGAAACGGGTCGTATGGACGGATGAATCCAGACAAGACACACAATTCTGATGGCCGTGTGAGGGTATAGTGGCAGCCGGGAGAACGCTATTTACCACAGTGTACTGTTCCTACGGTCAAGTTTGGAGCTGGCAGTGTAATCATGTGGGGTTGTTTTTCGTGGTATGGTCAAGGCGCATTGGTTATCGTGGACAAACCCGTCAACCAGCACGTCTACTTTGATATTCTTGACAATTATGCCTTACCAATTCTGTGGCAATACTATGAAACCCAGTCTTTTTGATACCAGCAAGATAATGCACCGAGCCATAAAGCAAGGACTGTTACCGCGTGGTTTGACTGTTATTCCGTATGGTGTGTGGACTGTCCAGCACAGAGGCCTGATCTTAATCTCATCGAGCACCTATGAAATGAATTACAGCGCCGCATAAGAAGGTTGGAACCAATACCTATTACTAAGCAACAGTTAGCGGCAGCATTATGTACTGAAAGGAAGCGCATACCTATCGCTCTGTTCCAAAACTTTGTCGAAAGCATATCTCGAATGGTCGGTGCATACATTAAGGCCAAAGGTCAACCGACACCGTACTAATGTATGTCAATAAATGCTGTGTTGTAATTCTCTTGCAGATGTCCGGTGACTTTTATCAACATATATATATATATATATGTATATATATAATCTCTTAAAGGTGTACTACGAAGTTGCCCTACTCATCCGGGAGCTGCGCACTGCAGCAAGAACCACTGGTGGAGTATATAAGTCAAATTCTCTACATCTTCAACCAAGAATTTCCCGTAGAAATCCCTGAATCCCACTAAATTAACACACCCAAACTAAAACTAAAACTCTCACAATTCACATACAACAATAACAAAAATAATAATTTTACACACTTGGGGTCGGGGACCGGGAGCCACTCATCAGGGAAAGACTCCCCCGGCCCCCGAACCCTGGATCAGGTTTTATGCAGGTGTCTTTGAAATATGTGATTTCCGAAACCGTTGCTTAACCCTTGTCAACCTCTCGCGGGCGAAGCATGCTGCGAATTTCAGGCCAATCGGATGCTTCCTTCTTGGTGTTACATTTTGGGTGGCCAGCAGTGTATATATATATATATATATGATTAGGTAAATTTTAAATTGAATGTAGAATTTATAGTTCAAAGCAGATTTGGGTTCAATTACGTAACGACCAGGTCCATGTCGGGTCCGGGTACAAAACTTTTGACCCGTTTCCAACTCTGGAAGTGGGTACCATACCCACAACTACGATACGGAAGGAATTCCTGGGCAGAATTAGAAGAAAAAACTTGCGTGGTATCCTCACAGTAACAGAGCACACATATGGTTATGTTTAGATAATGTTGAATGGAATTTTAATCATCCAGGAAGCGACTTTAGGTTGAGCCCGGCACTTCAGCACCGCCTTTACCCTGTGCAAGGTTGTATGGGAGTAAAATCTAACTGGTTATTCCCATGAATATTTGTGGCGTATACTTTATACAGTGTGTAATGAGAAAATCACCACGACATTGGAGTGGTATAAGTCATTTCTAGAGATCCATATGCTGGTATGGGCATTGAGACGTCTTGTATAGCGACCTGCGCAAGTACACAACAACAAGGCACACATTCATTTCATCTGCTGTTTATTGAATAGGAATGTTGGGTGGAGCTGCCCCACCCACCGCATCTACGGATTATGAACCCTGTGATTTCAACTGTTTGGGCTATCTCAAAAGGGGGATGTGTGATACTTACAACAACAAACAAACAAAATTTGGATCTCCGAATCACAAACGTTTTCTACAGACACCAGTGTTTCTAAAGGTACTTGTGAACTGCCCAAAGATTAGAGACGTATTATTGATAATTAGAGAAACTGCCGATAAATACCCTGAAATATTACGATTACTTTTTTGCTATGATTATGAACTGTCCAGAGATTAGAAACGTATTATGGATAACTATCCCAGCAAAAACACAAGTGCTGGGAAGCTGCTGGCCACCAGCTGGCAGTGATGGGTCACTGCTGGCTGAAATTTGCCGCTCACGGCCCAGTAGTGGACCGTTGGTGGCAGCGCCATCAGTTGGCGAGCCATTGATGGCCCTGCAGCATCGCTGTGAATTGTAGGCCCCCAAGCAAGTGCCACTAGTGGCCCGTTGCTGGCAATCAATGCAACCCCAACAGCAGGTGGAAGTAACGGGACTGCGCATGCGCAGAAGCAACACTTGCTGTGTCTCTCATGGTACCAATTAGTTGAAGACGACGCTATCGCCATCGTGTTATTTTAGTGGATGTTAAGAAAAAAAATACATATGTGGGAAGGCGAATTAATTTCCTAATGAAATTTTACGTCGACGAAGATATCATATTAAGCCGTGAAATACTAGATTACAGCCAAGAAATACACCCACTCCATTCCCATGAATAACAATTCATGGAATGGAGTGGATAAATAACAAGAAAAAATTTGAAACAGCTTGAAACAAATATCTTGGAAAACCATTAAAACAACGTTTGTTGGGGAAAAAAAAGAATTATACGCGTACAAAATTTATTAATTATTTGCAAGAAAAAAAGCAACTCTATGAGGTGTACTCATCGATGGGTTGAATACACAAGACTATTATTAATTATTATTAATTATTTGAAAGAAAAAAAGAATTATACGCGTACAAAATGTATTAATTATTTGAAAGAAAAAAAAAGAATTATACGCGTACAAAATGTATTAATTATTTGAAAGAAAAAGAAAGCAACGCTATGTGGTGTACTCATCCATGGGTTGAATACACAAAACTGGGAGGAATTCGCTTCTAAAAATAACGAGAAGTAAAATAAAACATCTTTACTCTTTAAAACAAATGCAGCTTCGGACAACGGAAATAATAGACACAACGTTAAAAATGTAACAGAATGTGACATGAACCCGGGTAAATATATATTTATTCAACAATCTCTTTTCAAGACGGCAAGGACAGTACAAAATTTTGGAAAGCGACTCTAAGTATGTACACTCCTTGAAAATGAGTGAAGTTCCCTTAAGGTAAAAAAACTATCGTTACGTTGAAAAAATTAATTTATCAATTATATGAAACTGACTTTTATGAAAAATACCTCGCAATACTGTAAAATGAAAGAGGGAAGCATTCGATTACACATTGCATACCAAATAAACAGCTATAAGCATATGTTCGAGTGTGGCAAATTAGTCCGGGCGGTAGGGAGCTCGAACGGCCCTGGTTCAAATCCACTCAGATGCAAACGGGCGTTTTTCCGGTCTGTTGAGAAAATTTCCCCAGCGCTGTACGTTAATTCACAAGCTTCGTAAGGGTAGAAAAAAAAAATTGTAGCTTTAAGAAACTGCGGTTATCCTTGTTTCCTTTTTTTTATTATTATGGCTACTACTGGGAAATCGGCGAAGAAATTTCGGCAAGCCACCAGTTACGTCACGTGGTTGCCGGCTGCCACTAACGGCACGCTAGCGGACCACATTAGGCAAGCCATTATTTCTGGCACGTGCTGGCAGGTCCACTGAAGGGCCACTTGTGGCAGCTACTGCCTGTGATGGACAACTGATGGCCCTGCTGTGGCAAATGACAACTGATGGGGTGCCAACTGTTGGCTAGGTGTTGGCCTGAACTGCTGGCCCTTCTGTTGGCCGCCCGGACATTTTATTGACGGTTCGGCAGCGGCAACATAGTGCTGGGCCAGCAAGATTGATTTAGGGGAACTGACGATAAATACCCTGAAATTTAACGATTTTTTTGCTATGATTATAAACTGCTCAGAGATTAGAGACGTATTATGGATAACTAGGGGAACTGCCGACAAATACCCTGAAATTTTACGATTATTTTTTTGCTATGATTATGAACTGCTCAGAGATTAGAGACGTATTATGGATAACTAGGGGAACTGCCGATAAATACCCTGAAATTTTACAATTATTTTTTTTGCTATGATTATGAACTGCTCAGAGATTAGAGACGTATTATGGATAACTAGGGGAACTGCCGATAAATACCCTGAAATTTTACGATTATTTTTTTCTATGATTATGAACTGCTCAGAGATTAGAGACGTATTATGGATAACTAGGGGAACTGCCGATAAATACCCTGAAATTTTACGATTATTTTTTTGCTATGATTATGAACTGCTCAGAGATTAGAGACGTATTATGGATAACTAGGGGAACTGCCGATAAATACCCTGAAATTTTACGATTATTTTTTTGCTATGATTATGAACTGCTCAGAGATTAGAGACGTATTATGGATAACTAGGGAAATTGCCGATAAATACCCTGAAATTTTACAATTATTTTTTTTGCTATGATTATGAACTGCCCAGAGATTAGAGACGTATTATGGATAACTAGGGGAACTGCCGATAAATACCCTGAAATTTTACGATTATTTTTTTGCCATGATTATGAACTGCTCAGAGATTAGAGACGTATTATGGATAACTAGGGGAACTGCCGATAATAATTATCCACAATTATTACCATTATTTCTTTGTTATACTTGTGAACTGCCCAGAGATTAGGGACATATTTTTGTTAATTAGGGGAACTGCGGATAATTACCCTCAAATAATGCGATTATTTCTTTGCTGTGCTTGTGAACTGCCCACAGATTAGGAACGTATTATTGATAATTAGGGGAACTGCCGATATTTACCCTGAACTATTAGGTTTATTTCTTCGCTATGCTTATGAACTGCCCAGATATTTGGGATGTGTTATTGATAAAAAGGGGAACTGCCGATAATTACCCTCAGTTATTAGGACTATTTCCTTGGTTTTACAGGAATTGTGGCAAGTCGAAAGTTCCCAAACGACTTAATACCATCTTAAGATAAAGACGTTTCTTCTAAGCTCTGTCTAACGAATCAGTCCAAAATAGTTGAGAAATGTTGAGGCAATGATGAAAGTTTTTATTTTATCGTGGCATCTTTACAGCGCGGAATAAATGGACTTTTTGTTTTGCTTTAGCTGTTCAAAGTGGAATTTCTGAACGTTTCTCAAGTAAACCATTTTTGAAAAGAACAACGTCAGATTATTTCTGACACGAATTTGCACATGTTATCTGAACCATCTACATTGCAGCAAACTTTTCACTTTGCTCTGCGTTATTGGATTTGTGTCGTGATCAGTTCTCTTTAAAACCACAAAAAATGAGAATGTTACAGTTCCTTCATACCAGATTTTCAAAGCACTTTGAAGTTAACTGCAAGAAAAAATCCATTACGCATATTTACGCTTTTCAATATATTGTAATGCAAGGCAGCCAACTTTCCTCTCTTTGAACTTGTCAGCTTGAGAACACGAGAGAAGATTTCGCTTCCATTTTTTTCTCCTTTTTTTTTTGTTTATTAATGTTTAACAAAGGCCAAAATGGAGTAATGCTTTTCATCGTGCAGTTGATTTTCATAACGCATTGGCAGAGATCACACCCGACATTAAACCTCCCCGCTGAGCGGGCGCGTGTGTCTGTGTGTACATACATTTTTGCGAGGTCCCCCAGTATTTAAGCTATCCATCATTTTTATCTGTCAGGCCAACGAAGCAAGAATCTCCAGCCACTTGCTCCGGGAAATACAGCGTACATTAATAAAGTTTTTTCCCCTTTTTCATCTTGTGACCCTCCCGCTTTCCTTCTTGGTTTTTTTCATGTTTTTTCAGTTCTCTCTCATGATACCAGCTATTATTTCCCTTTCTTTTTTTCTTAACTTTTTTTTTTGTGCGCTTTTCCTAACTTCCGTAAAAACTTGCTTTGGAAGTTTGAAAAATGCGAAACTTTTAAGATAAGAATTTCATGAAAATTTGCAGGCCCTCATTATCAACATTTTGTAAATTTATTACTTTTTCTCCCCCTCTTTTCAAACTTTACTTTCACTACGTATTGCATCTACCACTTACCATGCTTATAGAAACAGAAAAAAAGAAAGCGAAAAGAGTACCATCTGACTTTAAAATTTTTTACATACCATCAACTTTTAATTTCATATGCAAAAATATTCTACCGATTTCAGCACTTGGATACTTTGATACATAAGAAATGATTGATTTTAAAAGAAAATAACCAGTTTTTCTTCATTAAACCCACTCCTATGAGTGTTTTTTTTCAGTGACATATATATGATCTATTTCGAAATAGAATTTTCGTCTTCACAAAATGATCTTACGTTTGGTTTAAATATTTTAAATAACTTAGCAGTAATTACATATTTCCCTCGCTATGGCCGAATGTTCAGCCGCGTGGGCTTCTGGCTTGTCGCCTGATATGGGCCCTGATTACGGTCCCAGAAAAGAGAGTTGTTCTACAATTATTCTACACTGCTGGCTCTCTACCTTCCCTGAAACCAAAAACCCTAAGTTAGGGGGTTCCAGGGGACTGCATGCATTCTTTGATACTCAGAGTGAATGACAATTACCCACAAAACAAAGAAAAACAATATCTTCAATAAGTCACTGTTCAAATACTTTCTTTCGGGACGAAAATCTCGAGCATATTAGGACAAAGCATTAGTTGGTTTATTAATAAGTTTTGTCTCAAAAAAATATTGCTAGACTTCCTTTTTCACACCTTTAATGGATTTACTTACTGCACGAGTCATATTATTCTTGCAGCAATCGGACTGAGAATTGCAACAGTTCGCTGTTCGCCATGTATCATCATATCAGAAATCTTAAAAATTATACCCTGTGACGTGCCTACCCCGCAGGACGCACATGAGATAAAGGCAGATAGCAATGAGAGCACATGTCCGCGTAGCTCAGTTGGGAGAGCGACTTATTCCGGAGTTCGGTGTCCGGGGGGAACAAGCCTGTGTTTACACAACCCCTGGAGCGGAAAAGAGTAATTTTCAAGTTTTCTGATACGGTGTTACACAGTGAAAAGCAAATTATTGCAATTCAGATTCATAATCTAATTGCTGAGTGAATAATCTTATAATTTTCCCATGTATTGATGAGAAATATTTCTTCATTTCAAAGTTTTTAGATGCTGGCGAGAGGACACACAATTTTGTTTCAGTTCGCTTGTCATTAAGAGAATGTGGAGCAACGAGCTTGTATAATGTTTCATGTAAGACTAAGGGAAGCACCCATAGAGATATCTTGTTTTTGTACTGAAGTAAAAAAATATTAGGCATAGCGTCAAACAAAGATCTTCGCTCTTTTCACGTTCATAAGTAAGTCACGGAACAATTCTCATTGGCCGCCACCGGGAGTCGAACCCAGGATCTTCCAGTTACGCGCCGGATACCCTGGGTTCGACTCCCGGTGGCGGCCAATGAGAATTTTTCCGTGACTTACTTATGAACGTGGAAAGAGCGAAGATCTTTGTTAGATGTTCCTGGTCCACGTTAAATGCCTGTATTAATTAGGCATAGCGTGCCGATCTGTCCTTGGTCTTCGAAACAGCTTTAATTCGAAGTGGCTTGGTGGAGGACGATCTGCTACGCTGTCGTTCTACCGGTATGTTCAGCGAAGTGGATGTGATAACATGTTGACAGGAGAAGGATCTCTGCCAAAATCGGGATTGATAATGCCGATTTTGGCAGAGATCCTTCTCCAGTGAACATTGGGTTACCATTTGGTGATTGTAGGGATCCCTTTAAAACTTTGAAGTCACTGTCGAGTTGCTGTAACTACCCTTTGGCGATCCGCAAAATGTTCGCTGGAGAAGGACAGATCTCTGCCAAAAACTGCTTTCTCAATCACATCCTACCGATGTTCTATTGGGTTACAGTTGGTGATTGTAGGGTTCATTGTAGCACTGTGAAGACACTGTCGTGTGGCTGCAACCACAATGTGACTATCGGCAAAGTGTTCGCTGGCGAAGGATATCTGCCAAAAATGGCTTTCTCAGTCACCTCCCTCCGATGTTGTATTAGGTTACAATCTGGTGATTGTAGGGGGTCATTTTAGCAATTTGAAGTCACTGTCGTGCTGCTGTAACAACACTTTGACGATCCGCGTCTTGTGGCATGACGTGTTATCCAGCTGGAAGTATGTTCAGCGAAGCGGAGTATTTTACCCTCTCCATTATGAAACACCGTGCACATGCACCCGTATGTTACACATGTAAATAACTTTTGACTGTTATATTTCGCTAGATTGGTAGGACAAAGTCATTATGATACACTACAGATTTACCAGGGAACTTACCTCTCCTTGGGCAGGCTAAGGTGGATGACATGGGACTGAGAAACAGAAATCAACCTGAACACATAATTTTTACTGCACAAAGTTTGGGCTTTTGAAAGGCCACTTGGCTTGCATTTTTTGTAAAAACATAACCTTCAAGCAAAACAAGTAAACCAATATCTGTTGCTCGAACACAGAAACGAGGTCTTACACCCTCTTTAAATCTTTTGACTTTGGAACTTGGGCCTTATTTCAATTAACTCAGAATGATACACAGTTAATGTACTTCTAACAGGTGAAAAGGGCTTCACCGATATGCAAAGCACAAGATAACAGATCTCTGTTTCGAGACCATGGTTGAGCTGACCTACCAAAAAGCCAGGGCAGCCTATATTATCCGCCTGTGTAAGGACCCCAACTTTGCGCCATCCTTGCCACTTAGTTTAGAAGAATGAGCCAAAGAACTTTTCTTTTTTGAAAAATAGAGTGTGGTCCCGTTGGAAGAAGCCCATCGGAAATCAGTGATGTCCTAACCAAAATAGGATTGGAAGTCTGCAAAAGGTAATGTCAAGTTTGTTGTTGATATTTTTTCGACGGAAAAGGCTTTCGGTTGCCTGATGAGCCAGCAGTGAGCAAAAGGGAAAAAGAAGGCAGTAAACTGACTTTTTTATTACCAGCTATCTCTTGTCTGAAGACCAAACATAAGTTATTCTTCCATTGAGAAAATGTTTTCGTTATTGTTCGATGATTCCTAACTGTGGGGTCTCCCAAATGATAAAAATTTACACCTACCATAACATCCAAGATAAATTTGTGTTAAATGCATTATTATTGTTGTTAATGGTGTAAGCTAGCATCCCTTAAGGGAAGGGGTTATCAAAAAACTGTAATAAGCACTCCTTGCCACAGATATATGCAGCCTTTAGACTTGTAAGAGCTGGCCAGTTCAAAACAAGAATGTTTTTTACCCTTTGTCGTTGTGAAAATTAACAAACATGCAGGGGTAGGTGATTTCTGCCTGTCACCAATTTTACTCATTTAAAGTTAAGATGATATCAAGTAGTGTTCGAGTAGTTTAAATAAATAGCTGGTAAATTTAAAATTTTCATTCTGAAAGATTTAATGAGAGTAGAGTAGTATAGGAAAGGCATAAAATTAGTAAAAGAGATATTTGTTTTCATATGTAGCTGAGTGGGTTTTTTTATTTTTATTTAGTGCAGCGAAATTTTATTTAAAGTAAATACCAGCCCTTAAGGCTGTGTGTTAGTTCTTTTCAGTAGGTACAGTGCTTTAATCACCTCACTCTGAGGTAAAACAAATTACACATCAGTGTATGCTGAAAACCAACAACATAAAAAAAATGCCTCTTGATTAAGTAGTTGTGTGAAACAAAAAAAAAAAGCACAGAGAAATGTTCAATCTATAATCTCCTGTGTTATGTGCTGCGAATATCAATTGTGGTTGCTCTCAAGCGCCTTTCAGCAAATTCTTAAAAGGAAATTGTTCCCGCTGTGTGAAAGTTCTGTTTCATACTAAATACAGGCTCCAGTCTTTCAAAAACCATTTCATGAGTCTTGGCAAATTTTAATCAGCGTTCTTGAATTCAGTGACCAGCCTCATACACAACAGCTTAACTGCGGCTCAAAAAAGCTAACCTGGTGTTAATTTGCGGCCAATAGCAGAAAGTCATTAAGACCTGTTATCTGTAACAAATAAATTTACACGAGTACAATATAAACACCTCTCTCGCAGGGTACATATTGCTACACATGTAACAAGAAACACTAAATTTGAGATTTGTGAAACATAATAAATTCCTCCAAAACGTTTGCCTACAAAATTGTATTGATCTATGTACACAACCATACAATTCGAATCTACAGAATACTATATACACTGCTGGCCACCCAAAATGCAACACCGAGAAGGAAGCATCCGATTGGCCTGAAATTCGCAGCATGCGTGGCCAGCGAGAGGACATGCAAATGACTAGCATTGCACGGCATATGCAAATCATGTGCGCCCGGAACGCCACCAAGAAGCGCTATAAGAAGGGTGCACAGAAGGCGGGGTGTAAGTAGTGGAAGTGTATTGTGCTGCCGGACCTGTGAGTGGGAAGCTTCCTGATGCCTCGTCGCAGAATACAGCTGTCATTCCGGCACGTTTCGGAGTTCGCCAGAGGACGAATAGTGGCTTATCGCGACAGCGTTTTATCGTACCGAGGCATTGGCGCTCGTGTGGGACGACATCCAGCCACAGTGAGGCGAGTATGGAATCGGTGGGTGCAGGAGAGACGTACGGACCGACGTGAGCGATTGCCGCAGCCGCGACACACCACCGAACGAGAGAACCGGCATGTTGTGCGGCGGGGATTGACGGCTCGCACCGCCACATCACGAACTTTAGCGCATGAATTAGGGTGTGTTGCGCAACAACCCGTGTCATCACGTATCGTTCTACGTCGTCTCAGGAGCGGGGGTTTGTCGCACGGCGCCCATTGCTCCGATTGCCATTTACGTTACACCACCGGCGATTGCGGCGTCAGTGGGCCGTTGTAGGCCGCATGTGTACAAGGGAATAGCACGACATTACCTTCTCCGGCGAATCCCGCTTCTACCTGCAAAACCACGATGATCGGATCCACGTGTGGCGGCACCGCGGCGAGAGACTGTATGACCCCTGCGTTATGCATCGTCATACCGGTCCGTCGGCTGGCGTTTTGGTTTGGGGCGCAATTGTATATGACACCCGCACCCATCTGGTACGCATCGCGGGTACATTCAACAGCCATCACTACATCTCCGACGTTTTGGAGCCTTTAGTCCTCCCTTACCTGCAGGACATGCCAGTGGTCACGTTTCAACAGGACAAAGCGCGCCCGCACGTGGCACGCATCGTGTAACAATTCCTCACGGCCTACCAGGTATTACTGCTATCGTGGCCCGCCTGTTCTCCCGAAATGTCGCCCATCGAACACGTCTGGTCGTTGATCGGCAACCGAGTGTCCAGGCAAGCACCACACGCGGCTACGCCTGATAAACTGTGGCAACGTGTGGAAGCAGCCTGGACCGACATACCCCAAGCCCACATCCAAAGCCTCTTTCGTTCAATGCCGCGGTGTGTAGCGGCCGTTACTGCCAGCCATGGGGGCCACACGAACTATTGGTGTCTGCGTGTTCCGCAAGTCGCACGTGCCTGTAAGCTCAATCGTTTCATCTTTGTATCTGTTATTATGTGTCCAGTAAATCTGGCTTTGCTATCTTGGGTCCTTCTTGGTGTTGCATTTTGGGTGGCCAGCAGTGTATATACACAGTCGAATCACATAATTTTGACCACCTCCTACTTTTGAAGTCAACATCGCGTAGCCAATGAAAAAAGGCACGTGTCTTGAGCTGGCTTGGAGGGTATATAAGGTATGCTATAGATAATCGGAAAACATATCACTTGTTGCTGTCATGGATAAAAGGAGCAGTTTATCAGATTTTAAAAAGGGATGAATATCGGCTTTCGGTCCATGGGTGGCAGTATTTCTAAAACAGCGCAGTTTGTGAACTATTTGCGTGCTGTTGTGGTTAGAGTTTATCGTGATTGGAGAAATGGCACCATTGCGAATAAGCAACGTGAAAACTGTGGAGTACCATGCGCCATTGATGTGAAAGGTGAACGTCGGCTGCGAAGGTGCGTGAACACCGATCGACACGTTAGAGTGGAGCAACTCACTTGCCGAATGAACCAGGGGTCTACCGGAAGTGTGTCTAAAACGACAGTTCAGCGATGGGCACTGCACCTATGCTAATAAAGGTGCTTCGGCAGAAAAGTCTTACATTTGCACGGCACTATCGGAATTGGACCTGCGCTGATTGGCAAAGGATTGCTTTCTCTGACGAGTCACGTTTTCTGCTTCATCGAACTGATGGACGTTGGCGTATAAGGCGAGATACATCTGAGAACAAACACTCTTCAACCATTGCTGGAAGCACCCAAACTGGTGGAAGCAGCGTTATGGTCTGTGGAATGTTTTCGTGGCATTCTCTATGTTCACTTATACCTATGGAAGGCACTATGGATCGAATTCGTTATGAATCCTTCCTTGTAGGCTACGTGCTCTTATACATGCTTATTGTCTTACCTAGGGTGGATAGGATCTTCCAGCACGACAGTTGTACGTTCCAGACAGCTAGAAATATCCTGTAGTGGTTGGAAGAACACGATGAATACTCCAAAGTACTTCCGTGGCCCCTTCATTCTCCAGACTTAAACCCAATTCAGCATCTATGGGACCACCTCGATCGTGTTGTTCGCTCTATGGATTCCCCACAGCTGTCAGATGCCCTGCGGTCAGCATGGCACCACATACCGGTGAACACCTTCCAGCACCTTATTGAGTTACTCCTAGTATTCTAGCTGCTGTCCGCGCTGCCCACGGCGGTTACTCTGGATATTAGCTGGTGGTCACAATAACGTGATTTTACCTTGTATTTATATATTTGGTGTTCACACACATGACACATATAGCATATTACGACACAACACGTGCACCATGTCTTCGATTATGCTTAAATAAATTATGGCATCCAATTGCTCTTCTAGACGTACTAATAAACAGTGTCCACCATAAAAACAAATCACACACAATTAGATTTCTTCTAGCATACCTACAGTTAACGCTAAGCTGCTTCGATTAATCGATTCGTGGTATTGACGCAATATTCTGGTCCGTATATCTGCATGTATAAACTGGTAACGCGATTCAATACAATAGTTCACGTGGCCTCTTTCCCGGTCCACAAGCGTCTAGTTCGGGTTGTGTATCCTGAAATTCTCCTTTCAATATAGCTTTTGCACTATGCAAATTACCCCCTCGATACAGATGTTGCGTCTAATGACCTCCTCATATTCTTGGCTGAGACCTGCCTTGCACCCCACTCTTTGTAGTCGGCAATGATTTGGGCCACTTCCCCCTCCAGTTGGTTGCAACTGAGGAACGCACAAGCAAAACCAAACATGTACATCAGATCTAGATTTGCAGTAGGCAGAAAAAACGTTCATTGGGTTATGCGCAATGAATTTCGTACTGTTCAACTATGAGCCACTTTCATTTAGATGCTCCAAACATATCTATGGTTCTCATGCAGATCAAAATTGTTTTAAAATCAAAACAATAAACCTTTTGTTACTGACATGTTTGATTTTGTTCGAGCTTCAAGTGATATTTTGTTTTTGATCAGATGCCATAGTTACTTGTTGGATTTTGCTTGAACGTATTCTGAATTTAATCTACTTATCTATGCTACCTATCTACTCTATAATCGACCTGCCTTTAATAAAATGCATATTATCTGACAAAAATCTCATTGTTTGAAAGAAAAGATGACGGGGAAAGAGGAGCATAAATATATCACTTTTCAGTTGATATATTTTTTTTATTTTGTTTTCATTATTTACCAAAGTTGCTGCCACATGTTGGTATGTCTTTATTTCACTCAATGTATTACAAATTAACGCAATTAATAATACAGTAGGACTGCGATTATCCGAGCTATTGTGGATCGGGCCTAGCTCGGATACTCAACAATTCGGATAATGCGGACCTCATTGGAATTTGAGGTTATAAATAAAGACGCATATGGTACAAGTTACGTTTATTTAAAGGTAACTTGTTACAAACACTTAAACGCAAGATTAAGTATATATAATATAAAACAAAACTTACATAATTTTGAAAGATTTGTTTAGAAAAGTAGTCCTTCAAAGTTTTCTGCTTGAAGACGCTCGCCCTCTTCTTTGCCGCCATTTCACGCCAGCGTCGCAGTAGCGGAAGGTTCGTTGAAGTGGGCTTTCGTTGTTGCTCAATATACTCCATCGCCTTCTTGATTGCCTTAAGTCCATCTGAATGGGCTATTTTTTCAGGAACTATACAGTCATTTTCATCGTCACTGCTGCTACTCTCGTTTTGGTTTACTGCCGCCACCATCATTTCGTTTGCTAATTGTAGCTGTTCGTCTCCATTTACTCACTCGGCTATATCGTTTTCATTTAGTATTGGTTCAGCTGCTGGGATAATGTGGACTAGCTCCAAAATATTGTCCTGAACGTTGCCTTCAGGTGTGTTCTGTGGTTGTTCAGGTGTATCGTGCAGTGGTATTTTCCACGATTTTTCTAGCGTGGCAGGTTGAATTACTTCCCATGACGCTGCTGCTATGTAAACCACATCCTTTATTGTGGTTTCTTTTAAACATTCGACAACTCCTCTTCCTTCTTCAATTTCGGCAATGTGACTTTTCAACAGCTTACGCTTGTAGTTTCTCTTGATGCTTTCTATCGGCTGAAGAAATGGGGTTACATTGGAGAGTAAAAACAACTTTGATTTTACCAGAAAAATTTTCCTTGGCATCACGATGGGCAAGGCAATTTTCAAGGAGTAAACTTTCTGCGCGAGGCAAATTTGTTTCCTTTAGGTATGAGTCTACATGGTGCACAACGTTATGGAAGAACCAGTTCTTGAAAATTGCCCAATCCAACCAAGCACTTTTCTGATTTCTATAAAGCACTGGCAAGCTTGGTATTGAGATGTGCTTAAACGCTCTTGGCTTGGTAGATTTTCAAATGAGCACTAACTTCAATTTACAATTTCCAGTTGCATTCGAACAAGCCACAAGGGTGACTCTATCTTTGCTCTTTTTAAAGCCTGGAGCAGACGCCTCTTCTTTAGCAGCAAGTGTCTTAGTCGGAAGCATTCTATAGTTGTGGCCTGTTTTGCCATGGTTGAACACCTGCTACAAAGACAAATTTTCGTTTTCAATCAGGGATTTCATTTCTTGTTTAAACGTCACTACAACCTCATGATCAGACGATAATGTTTTGCCGGTAATGTTGAGCTGTCTGATACTGTGCCTAGTTTTCCAACGATGAAGCCATCCTTTACTCGCAGTGAATACTGCATCTCCATCTTTAAACATTTTGTAAAATTCTCGTACATTTTCTTGTAATATAGGCGCGACGAGCAGGAGAGTCATAGATCAGTGACCTTTGCAAAAATACACCGCCACTGCCGTGTGCGTAATTTCGCTGGTACCTCGGATGATTGAGGCTCGGATAATCGCGGTCCTACTGTAGGTGGTATAAAAAACGCTTGATTGAGAAGAACGGATTTTTATGAGACTTAGAAAACAAGTACATTGATAAAAATTAAATATGTAGACCACAGTTGTCCTCCAAGCAGTCACGTTATTCCTGGTGTTCATCATTTTTATTAGGCTGTGAAGCAGGTCCATCAATCAGTCTTGTGTACCAAATTCTTCATGGGAACTTCGCAAATTCTCTCCATGAATTTCCGAAAAGGTCTCTTAGCAGGGAATCCACATCCTTTTTATTCGCACCTGAAATTTTGTGCTTCAATGGTAAAACGTACCTAATGGCTACACGCTAAGTAATCCCTTTTTATTTAGAAGAGTCACTGGTGCCTTTTCATGTTCAAATCTATAAAACAACTGACCAATGACTTGCACGCTGCAAGTGCCTCTTTCACCTTTTAATTTGGATATTTTAACCTTCTTCATGCGCTTCATGCTCTCCAAAGTCTTGTATATTGCTGAAAGTGACTTACACCCAATCCTTTCCTAGTCACCTCACTGTCCCAAAATTTGCTACACTTTCAGGTACTCATCTGTCGTATAAATGGAAGGTATTTTCTTTTGTCCTTTTTCGATTCTACCGAAAACTCTGTCAGCTGGTAAAAACCTATGGCCGTACACTACAAAACACAAAGTGCTTTTTTGGACAGAACAACTCGGGTTTTTAGCCACAACGTTCATTAAAGCATGAACATTTTTATCTTTTCATGGCAATAACTTTTCACGAATGAATAATGCATCACATGGACGAATTTTATTGAACGAGAACCGAGTGGAACCCACGAAAAATTTGGAACCAACTGGCGTTCTCTCTTAGCTTTTTCTTTCACACTTTCTCTTTTCGTTCTTTTCTTTTGTACGTTTGAACCTTCCTTCACCGTTACTGAATCATCTCCGACCAATTCCATATCTCTAAAACTATGAAAAATGCACGAAAATAATCACCACGTTTTAATAGAACACGTCGAATGTCTGAAAACATGAATGCCACTCCGTCACTCTTATCAGCTTTGTCACATGACCGAATTATGGAGCTGTGATTAGTTCACACGACATGTTTGATTTTGCTTGATTAGTTCACGCGACATGTTTGATTTTGCTTGAGCCAGCTACTGGGACATGTTCGTTTTTGCTCGAATCGCGCATTTTCACCTATAAAATGAGTAGGATCTGTTTCGTTTAGGTCTGCGTGTGATACAGAAACGGGATCAGACCATCACCCTTTATGGTATCCAACTATTACTGGTTATTCACACTTTCTTGACATGTTTGGTTTTGTTCGCGAGCTCCTCAATTGTGCGAGGTAGGCGTCGACGGACACGTTAATCCACCACTTTTTTCTGCCCACAGCACTGCCCACTATGCAGTACTCTTTCTGAAATGGTGTATTACCGAAACTCCTTTGATACTGTCGAATGTAGATACTGCAATTTCTGTATCACCTAGACGACAGAGCGACCTTTGCTTCGGGCACTCATTATAATGTTTCTTTCAAATTCTACTAAATAACGACATTTACGTACACTCGCACCATTGTCTACGTACATCACACCATTGTCTATGTGAAGGCAGTTTGTCCACCTACCTATATACCTTTCAAGCGGTTGGCTGGTGTACTTGCAAGACGGGTGGCAGCATCGCGTTTTCCAGTAACTAATCTCTCCATTATTTCTGCCTCTGTGAGTACGTGTCCAATACTTCTCTTTTTTTCCGTGTTTCTGGATTTAAAAACCATCTTGAGTAACTCGTTGGGATATGAGCACTGATCCATTCTTGATGAATTGCCACTGGTTCCCGAAGAAAGACAGACCTAATGCATTAAGACTTGCATTAATTCCAGACCTAATGCATTAATTCCACTTATACCTCATCCGGAACTCGAACCTAGGCCTGACTCCGATAAGTGGTCAGAACCCAGTTCCTCAGATTGCGCGTGCGTCGGGGTGGCATACTTCCCATCAGCCATAATTTCACTTTTAACATTTCAAAGAGAATTTGACACTTCATGTATGGAGTGCCAAATTCTCGTATAAAAATTAAAAGTGAAATAGGTTCCGCGAGAAAACTCTAACGTCAACTAACTTGATTAAGTAAGAAAGCCTTATCATAAAACGGCAACAATTAACTACGAATTCCATTTGTTCACCTTTTTTCAGTAATTTAACTAAACTGTCACTCCTCTGTCGCAACGTTAAGACATTAACTATTCGCCTCAAGAGCAAGGGTTTTAATTCCGGAAGGGTTTTCTTTGGTTTTCTTCTCGGAAATTTCCTTTTTATTGAGGACTGGTGGCAAGACCTTGGTTGATGCACGTATATCTGCACGTATACGGCGATTTTCAAGGACTGATTTTTCCATCACGCTGTGCCCCATGTAGACTCGTTCCTAAAGGAAAACAACTTGCCTCGCAATGCAGTTTTACTCTTTGATAATTCTCCTGCCCATCCTGTTGCTGAGGAAATTGTTTCTGGTAAAATTAAGGTTATGTTTGTACCCCCAATGTATCCCCACTTCTTCAGCCGGCGGGCCAAGTAGTGTTAGAAGACATCAAGAGAATTTACAAACATAAGCTGTTGAAAAGTCTCATTGCCGAAATTGAAGAAGGAAGAGGAGTTGTCGAGTTTTTAAAAGAAACCACAATAAAGGATATGGTTTATATAGCAGTAGCGTCATGGAAGAATATTCAACCGGCCACGCTAGAAAAATCGTGGAAAAAACTACTGTACGATACACCTGAACAACCGCAGAACACAATTGAAGACAACGTCCAGGACAATATTTTGGAGCTAGTTCACATTATCCCAGCAGCTGAACCAATAGTAAATGAAAACGATATAGCCGAGTGAGTAAATGGAGACGAACAGCTACAATTAACAAACGAAATGATGGTGGAGGCAGAAAATCAAGACGAGAGTGGCAGCAATGACGATGAAAATGACTGTATAGTTCCTGAAAAAATAGCCCATTCAGATGGACTTAAGGCAATCGAGAAGGCGATGGAGTACGTTGAGCAACAACGAGAGCCCACTTTAACAGACCTTCTACTACTGCGACGCTGGCGTGAAATGGCGGCAACGAAGAGGGCGAGCGTCTTCAAGCAGAAAACTTTGAAGGACTACTTTTCTAAACAAATCTTTCAAAATTATGTAAGTTTTGTTTTATATTATATATACTTAATCTTGCGTTTAAGTGTTTGTAACAAGTTACCTTTAAATAAACGTAACTCGTACCATATGCGTCTATATTTATAACCTCAAATTCCAATAAGGTCCGTATTATCCGAATTGTTGAGTATCCGAGCTAGGCCCGGTCCACAATAGCTCGGATAATCGCAGTCCTACTATATTATTAATTGCGTTAATTTGTAATACATTGAGCGAAATAAAGACATACCAACATGTGGCAGGAACTTTGGTAAATAATGAAAAAAATATAAACTGAAAAGTGAAAATGCTTCTCTTTCACCGTCAGCTTTTTCTTTCAAACAATGATATTTTTGTCAGATAATATGTATTCTAATTAATCGGTATATGATTTTAACTAAAGTTTTTTTATAAAACATATTTTTTATATTAAACATTTTATACTTCGCGATCGTGCTAAGACAGCAGTTGTCATTTTACTTTTACTACACAGGAATGAAACTTTAACGCCTCTCCTACTCATGGTAGGTTGTCAGATCTTTTGGATGCCACAAGACAAGGGCACGTTGACGTCTGAAAGACTTAAGCTCCTCTTCTTCGCGAAAGACGCCTGAATGACTCCTATTCTTAACGAAAGAAACAAACTCTTTTAAGTGTCATGGTCAAGGATAAGTGCACCTAGGATGGCAGCTCCAAAAGGGGATCATATCATACTAACTGCATTGGTTTCCATAAATTGGGGAACAACATGCAATTTAGAGTTTTTGTAAAATTTTCACAGTGAAAGTGGATGAACCTAGCTTAACAGAGGTATTGTAGCTTGGGCAATAACTTTGAGAGATGACCATTATCTGCATTTAAGAAAGAGGAAAAGAAATACCCCTACACCTACCCAACTCCGTTCGGATTTTATGACAACAAAAAGAAATACATTATCTTGTTCCACAGTGAGCAAAATACGCCAAGAGTACGGTCTTTATGCTCGCAGACCAATGGCGTTCATCTCCCTCTCCTCTCGTCATAAAAGGGAACATCCCAATTGATGTTGCAATCATCTAAGCTGGATTGTTGATCAATGCAGCTATGTTCTCTGTACGTATGAGTCCAGATTTTTTCTAGAGAAAGACTGTAGACGAAGACTTATCCGGAGAAATCCAGGGATCCCCCTTGTCCTTTAATGGCGTATCGCTCGTTCTGTTCGGCACACATGTGTCTGGAGACGAGGAGGCCAGCGCACCGATCCTGATTTTACCGTGGAACGACACATGACTCGCACACTGGGAGTGACTGTCTGGGAAGCAATATCCTACGATAGCCGAACACCCATTTTCGTCCTCCGTAACACTCTCAAGACTAAACGGTACGTCGATGATATGCTATGAGCTGTTCCGTTGCCAATCCTGTCGCAGCATCATCAAGCAATTTATGAACAGGATAATGCCCGGCCAAACACGGCACAGCTCTCCCAGGCTTACCTTAGTAATGTCGATACCCTCCCATGGGCAGCTTGACCTCTCATCAATGGAACATGTTTGGGACATGATGGGACGCCACCAACGACAGTCCCGGAATTTCGGCGAGCTGGTCCCCAATTTGGTCATCATCTGGCATGCTATACCTTAGAATAGTATCCATGAACGGTATGTTTTTATACCACGCCGGGTAAACGCTTGTATCAGAAACAGAGGTGGCGCTAAAACGTACTGATTTGTTATACTCGTGTAGCTGTTTTTTTCCGAATAAATAGCCTAACTTCTCTGGTATAGCAATCATTTCTTTTCTTACGCATGTAACATTGCACGTACCCATTTACGTCTCGATTGGATTATTCCTTCTGGGCGCTTCGTTTTTTTTTCTTTTTTTCAAAGACTGTATTTCAAAATATTATTTGGTTCCTGGATTTATGGAAACTTTTGCACATATTTTTAACGACGAAGTTTTACTAGTGCGATTTTGACATTGAATCTTGACGGCACGCAGCGTTAATCCTTAGTACATATCAAGCTCAAATGCACTAAGATATAACTTGCTGTGCCAAACTTCGTCCTTATTCTAATACATGCACAAACAGAAACAAGCTAAATTTATTTCTAATGCTATATCTGTTTACACGATTGAATGCATGCTACCACTTTCCGTGGGAGGACGATGTCAAATTTCTTACCAAAATCATCATCATCATCATCATTGTCAACCATTATCAATCCACTGCTGGACGAAGGTCTCCCCAAGTTTCCTCCACAACGGTCTGTCTTGTGCCAGTCTCCTCCATGTCACTCCCGCATATTTACGAATTTCATCCACCCATCTCCCATGTGGTCTTTTTCTGGGTCTTTTCCTGTCCCTTGGAATCCAATCTAAAATTTCGGCTGTCCATCTATGGTCTGTCCTTCTGGCAGTATGTCCAGCCCATTGCCATTTCAGGGATTTAACTCTGATCATGATGTCTTCCACTCTCGTCATTTTTCGGATCCACGAGTTAATCTTCTTATCTCTCCTGGTTATACCAAGCATGCACCTCTCCATGCCTCTTTGAGTTGTCTGCAGCCTTTGTATGTCTCTTTTAGTTAAGGTCCACGTCTCTGCACCATACGTAAGCACTGGAAGGATGCATTGATCAAACACTTTTCTTTTAAGACATAATGGCATATTGCTCTTGAAAATTATGCTGTTTCTTCCAAAGGCTCTCCAGGCAAGTTTTGTACGCCGATTAATTTCTTCATCAATGTGACCCTCACTTGATATCTGCTGTCCAAGATAAACATACGTATCTGTTATCTCCAGTTTTTCTCCATCAATCGATAAATCTTCATTTCTTGTAAAAGCATTGAACATCACTTTTGTCTTCTGAAAGTTCATTTTTAATCCCACTTCTTTACTCTTGTCAGCAAGTTCCTGGATCATACTCTGCAGCTCTGATGGGGTAGTTGCAAAAATGACTACGTCATCAGCAAAACGAAGGTGGGTTAGATAATCTCCATTAATCTTTATCCCTTTGTTTTCCCAGTTCAGTGATTGAAAGACATTTTCCAATGTGGCATTAAAGAGCTTCGGAGATATGGTGTCACCTTGTCTCACTCCCTTTCCAATTTTTATGTGTGTTGTATTTTCAAACAGCCGAATCTTTGCACTTGCATTTTCATAGATGTTATTAATAATATTAATGTATGCATCTTCAATACCGCAGGATTTCAGAGCCGTGGTAACTGCTGATTGTTTCACCGAATCAAAGGCTTTTTCATAATCGATAAAAGCCATGCACAATGGAAGTTCATATTCCCTCGCTCTTTCAATTAGTTCTCTCAGTACGTGGATATGATCTATTGTGCTGTAGCCACTCCTGAATCCAGCTTGTTCTCTCGGTTGAGCCATGTCCAGTGTTACCTTCAAGCGGTGTGAAAGAACTTTAGTGAAGATTTTATAAACCACTGATAGGAGGCTGATAGGTCTGTAGTTCCTGAGATCCTCAATGTCACCTTTTTTATGTAGCAGGATCATTGTAGCATTGTTCCAATCCTCAGGAATCTTCCCTTCATTAAGGCATCGAGTGAAAATTTGGGCGAGTACTGTTTCAATTTCTCCACTTGCTTCTTGTATGATGTCTATAGTAATTCCATCTTCTCCTGGAGCTTTCCCCCGCTTCATGTTCTTGATTGCATGAGCAACTTCTGCTGGGAGGACTGGAAGAACTCTGGTACCTTTCATGATGTCTGGAGTACATGTATCATCCCTTTCATATAATTTGGAGTAGAAATCTTTCACTCTTGTCAAAATTTCGCCTCTATTTCTTGTTATAGAACCATCTTCTTTTCTCAGAGCCATAATCTGTTTTCTTCCCTTACTGAGATGTCCCTTTGCTATCTTTAGGCTTTGGTTGTTTTCAATTGCTTTCCTCACTAGCTCACAGTTGAATTTCCTTACGTCTTCAGTGATACTTTTTCGTGCTGTCTTGCATAGCTCTATATATTCCACTTTGGAAGTCACATCTTCTTTAGTTGTCCTCATCTCTCTTCTTTTTTGCATCAACATTTTGGTTTTTCCTGATAATTTGTTTACATGCAACTTGTTCTTAGACCCAGCTAATTTTGTTGCTGTTTCCATAAGAGCTTTGGTTACTTTTCTGTTAACTTCCGAAATATCCACTTCTTCCGATGTTAGGCCTTCTAAAGCAGAGAATCTGTTCTTCAGTTCCAACTTGAAAGTATTATGGTGTTTTTTAAGGTTGGTTATGTCAATACATTTTGTTTGTCTTATGAGCTTGCCACGTTCCAGTTTAGTGTTGAGGTGCATCTTACATCTCACCAATCTATGGTCACTACCTGTGTTGAACTTGTTCAGCACACTGCAGTCTTCGATGACGAATTTTTTGTTACACATAATAAAATCAATTTCACTTGTCGTCCCAATTGGATGTCTCCATGTCCATTTCCTGTGTGGCTTTTTCTTGAAAAAGGAATTCAAGATGAAAAATCCTTCTGCCTCTGCAAACTCAACGAGAGTATTTCCACGCTGGTTTCTGTTGCCGTGACCGAATTTACCTACTGAAGTTTCATTCTGTTGTCGGTGCCCTATTTTTGCATTGAAATCTCCCATAATTATCTTCAAGTGCTGCTTACCTTTATTATACCAAAATATACAGTTTTAAATCACTTATTTCTTTCGAACTTCACACGCCGTCTCATCAGTGAGGCAGCTTGTACATTTTAGCAAGGAAACGATGCAATCCTTTTCACTGTATGCAAAAGAAAATGCAAATACTTTATTCGAACAATCTGAATGTTACTTTTTTTTTTAATTTTGTTATTAAGCCTTATTTTCAGAATTTCATTTTGATTCACAGGAAAGATTGTTACTTCAAATTGAAAGCCATGTGTGTGAGTGCTTTTATCAATGTGTTTTCCCAACATAAGTTATTAAAACTAATCTTTTCTGATATTACAATTTACTTTATTCTGTTGAATAAAATAAATTTTGCGTTACACGATGAAGCATTTTCAAACGTTTTCGAATGAAGAGCTTATTTTGCAGCATTTTAATCAGATAAAAGACGTAAATTACACGTCAGGAATTAACAGAGGGATGGAATAAAGCCATTTTTCTCCTTTAAATGAAGCATTCTATAAAATCTTCAGCCTCTTTCTTTCTTTTTCTGTTTTTTTTTACTGAACTGGCAGAAGAAAGTGCAACCATATTTCAAAGGAAGTGAGGACGCCCTATTTTTGTTCTGGAAATTGCACGTCTTTTGCCACAGCAATAGCTCGCATATAGCTCACTGATAGGAAAGTTTGGCAAATGTAGAAGTGGGTATACTGCAATCAGATTTTTTCATACATAAAATGTTGACTACAAATTGATGTATCTTTATGGACTTACATTGTAAGAAGCTTTATGTTGGGTGAAATCTCACAAGAATGACCAAAGAAATAATCATGATTACCTGGAATATAGACTCCCAAGACACCCCATGTCAGGGAAAACATTGTGAGAAGCTTCGGCAATTTATTAACAGAGGAAAAATGCCGTATACTATGTATAATTCTGAGGAAATTAAAATATTACGAGATATTTGAACCACTTCGTGCTTAATCTATCTGACTACATAAAAATGTTTTTACACTGGGTGCTGAAAGCTTTATTAATCATTGCAAGTTTGTTGAAGTGCAACTCTTTGACTCGATCTCTCTCCTCTCTCAAATATTTGATGCTAAACCATGACGAGAGAGTTTCTTGAAAGATTACATATCTAGGAAACACCTGCCTTCTGTCAATAATCTTCAACGCTTGTTTCAGGCTGTAGAGGTATGACACCAATTCCGTGGACTTCTGGATGGATACCTTGAAGCACAATAGCACAAATACTTCAGTTTTTATGGTAACCGCGTGAATTAGTATGTCACAGAATAATGATATGAGTCGTCAGTGCATCCATGTGGGGTAAGCGAAAAAGGTATTTTCATAAGTGTGCTGCTTCAAATTCTCTCTTAATGGACGGGGAATCTAAATTTAGCCTGGATACAATTTAACTTCAATTTTCTCCTCCACAGTAAGATGCCTATCATCCTGGTATCAAATATTCGTGGAATCGGTTTAACCGTGGTCCTCTGTAGTACGTATATACAAATTTCATTTATTTTAATTTTCTATGCTAGTGGATTCGTTAAATAACAGAAGTTATTACTGCGTATTTTAAATAACATTGCATCATAATTAAATAATACGGCATCATGCTTCTAGTAGAATTTATTTATCATCACTGCTGTGGTTTCCCTTTCTGCACCTAGAGTGCGCAGTTAAGTGTTTTATGAATTTGTTCTAGTCTCTTTTGCCTGTTAAACATTACGAAAGCTTATTCATATGCTCCTCTTGTGTAAACATATTTACTGCGTATTTTAAATAACATTGTATCATAAATAAATAACACCGCATCATCCTTCCAGTAGAATTTATTTATCATCACTGCTGTGGTTTCCCTTTCTACAGCTAGAGTGCGCAGTTAAGTGTTTTATGAATTTATTCCAGTCTCTTTTGCCTGTTAAACATTACAAAAGCTTATTCATGTGCTCCTCTTGTGTAACCATATTTATCTAGCATTTCAACCCCTAATATATTGAGAAAAAAGTATTACTTTAACAGTGGAAACTGGAGGTTATTGAAAGATGTGAAAAAGGAGAAAGTGTTTCATCGCTTGAAGCTGAACTTGGCCAACAGACTAACAATTGCAGGCACATTACTTAAATTCGTTGAAAGTCAATATGTGATACTGATTACATTGAAGTTTCAGAAATTAAAAACAAAATGCTAGAAAGAAAACAAAAACTAAAAAAACATCATGGGCTTTCTGTCTAATTAAGTTTTAAAATGTTCAGTTTTGTATTTACATATTACAAGAAAGTTTACCTGGTGTTTTATCGGGGGGGGGGGTTGTATTATACTTTACCCAATAAATCATAATTTGGATTAATCATGTTTTTCCATTTTCCAGGCTCTAGCGTTTCTCAATTATATGTTTCACTTTTTTTTAAATACTGTATCTTACACACGGAGGAAGTACAGATGGAATGAATGTTTTTGATATGTCCTGTGTACACGATATTTTGCCAATATTTTAACAGCTTCATGGAATCTCGCGATGATGAAACAAATCCATTCGTTTGATGCCCAGAACAGACCCAAAGATTTGTGCATGTACAGAATGAAGTTGTGCACCACTACCTTCAGATAATTTATTGCACTGTGACTTGTTAAGAGTAAAACAAAATAGCGCCTTGGATAGACAACAGAATCAGCATAGACAGAGTTATTTTAGAGATGTATATGGCCATCCACGCTCATTTGTGCGGGTGGAATCCCTCATATCTACGGTAACCTTGATTGAACCTCTCCCCTGAGAAAAACTAAAACGTTCGCTCTTACAGGTCAGCTGTCTTTCACAACGTCCATCAGTCATAGCAAATATTGGACACTACAGAGACTATATTTTTCAAAATACGATTTTCTGGTGCCGAGCTCATATAATTTCAGAATTTTTACCTTGTGCTGGTTATGAAGTTTATATGTTCACGTTTCAAAACGAATGGTATCGAAAAAAAGTGACTTACAGCAAGCATTTCATTGTAACCCTAACACGATACACCATCAGATGTATCTGAAGACAATGCCGTTCATGGTCAATTAGTCACAAGTAGTAAGAGACGTAGTTAACTACATATTTATTAATATCTTTTAAACTTAGGAATAAATAAAAAAATATTTGCTGTCTCATCGATAGCTTTTATAGCTCCCATATTTCTGACACCTAACACCGTTGTTCAACAACATGATCCTGTTATCTATTTACTTGACTTAACTGGCTGCCAGTGTGATCTAAAGAAATAAACTCTTAAGAATTTGGAGATGAGGTTCAGTTAAGAAAGCGTAACAAAATTTAGAAAAAGAAAGCTAATTAAAAACGGAAGGTTATATTAGTAGCATGCAATACAAGGTAGCAACAGAATAATAACGACAATGGTTGAGGCAACCAAAATGTAGTTAAAGCTTGAGAATCTAATTTCTCAAAATCAAGTATTGATCCTTGTGTTTCTTTTGAAACTGAAACGATATGTTAAAATATGTGCCTTTCGTGGTTTTAAAGTTTGTTTACCGAAGATATTTCTTTTCCAATTGAATTTAGAAAATTACCTGGGAAATACTTGAACGTGTCCGTCTTACAAAGGAATATAACGAATTGGAATACAATCTATCAATTTCGAGGACATAATTTCCCATTACCTTCAAATAACTCGTTCTAGGAGGAAGTTTTAGTTTAAAAAGCGCAAATCTTTTGAGGATGTGTTTTCACTCTGCATTTTTGAACGAACCTCAGTTGAACGTTCTGATCTTTCAATGTGAAATATCACCCACATTTTAAAATGGTTTTATTTCGTTAGTTGATTAAAAACAATGGCTGAAAGTTTTCAAGGGAAAAAGTTATCCAAAATCTCAGGGCATTTTAAAGCCTTTTACGTAGTAAAAATTCTTAATCCAATGCAGCATCTCTAATCAAAAACTTTGAAAATAAAGGTTCGGAACCAAACAACTTTTTATATAAAGAAATCATCCAACGAATACGTAATTCGCGACATTCGGAACCTTTTCCATGTCTGTCAGAATGCAGAGGAGTAAGTAAGAATTTCTGCCCCAAAGGGAAAACCTCAAAATATTTTGCCTTCATCTGCTTTCCTATCTTTTATGTATATTACTAATATACGTATATACGAGTATGTCGCATCCACAGTAAGAACAAAATAGTCCCCACAGGAACTTTATCAACTGAAACAAATCCTTGTCTTGCAATGTACAAAGAGCATCCTGAAAGTAATGCTCCGTCTCTCACAAGATTTTCATCTGCAGCAGCAAAAAGGTGAAACTTATTGGCAAAATACTTAGACATATTGTTAATAATGATAGCCTATTCAAAGCATTGTCATCACTTTCTATAGATTTCCGCCATCTTTGAACCTATTAGTAAAATAAATTTTGGAAAAATTCCTGAGGCTGTCGTTTCGCTCATGAGTTCACAGCCAGTTTAACGTCTGTCACATTGTCGAAACGTTCCCCACGAAAGGTTACTTCAAAGAGGAAAACATGAAAAAATCTGAGAGAGCCAAATCAGGAGTGGGGGAGAGGTTGGGATATTACCGTGCACCACAATTTGGCAATAACCTGTAACGTCTCCATTGAGGTGTAACGTGCGTACGGTGCAAAAGAACACTATGAAGTGGAATGACACATCTTTTCTTTCTGATAGCTTCCTTTAGCTTCCTCAACGTCTACACATGGTGAGCACTGTTTATTGATGCACCCCGTTTAAGGAAATCAGGCAAAATGACACCACGTTTGTCCCAGAAAATAGTCACCATCATTTTACCTGCGGAACGAGTTGTTTTCACCTTTTTTTTTTGTCGAGATAAAGCTGTGAGGTGCCATTCCATTGACGCACGTTTTGTTCCTGTGTCATGAAAGGACACCCAGTTTTTATCCTCCGTCACAACATTGGAGAAAACCATTCACACTCCCTCTCATAACAGTCCAAGAGGTTCCGGCAGATGTCCACCCTTTGCTCACATTGTTCACGAATTAGGTTTCTGGGAATCCACTTTGAACAATTACACTGTAGCCCAGATCATCTAATTATTGTTACCTTAGCTCTATGACCATTATGAATTGCACCACACAACTTCTGAATGGTGACATGACGATCAGCTGTGATGAGGTTTTTCACTCGATGCCTGTTGACATCTGCCCCTGCAGTTGCGGGTCTTTCACTCCATTGTTTGTACAAAATTGAACTTTCTCCCTCTCGAAACCTCTTCATCCATCTTCGAACATTACTGATATCGATCGTGCATCTCCATACATCCCCAGGGGTCTTCTGTGGATTACAGGAACCTCACATCCCTTTCTTTTAGGAATTCAATTACGGCTCGCTTTTTTTTCTCTGTCATTCATGATCTGTATTTCCCATTCAGAAACAAATTTTTTTCTCTGTCATTCATGATCTTTATTTCCGATTCAGAAACAAATTTTTTTATCTGTCATTCATGATCTTTATTTCCGATTCAGAAACAAATTTTTTTCTCTGTCATTCATGATCTTTATTTCTGATTCAGAAATTTTTTTTTCTCTGTCATTCATGATCTTTATTTCCGATTCAGAAACAAATTTTTTTCTCTGTCATTCATGATCTTTATTTCCAATTCAGAAACAAATTTTTTCTCTCTGCCATTCATGATCTTTATTTCCGATTCAGAAACAAATTTTTTTCTCTGTCATTCATGATCTTTATTTCCGATTCAGAAACAAATTTTTTTCTCTGTCATTCATGATCTTTATTTCCGATTCAGAAAAAAAATTTTCCTCTGTCATTCATGATCTTTATTTCCGATTTAGAAACAAATTTTTTTCTCTGTCATTCATGATCTTTATTTCCGATTCAGAAACAAATTTTTTTCTCTGTCATTCATGATCTTTATTTCCGATTCAGAAACAAACTTGTTCCCACATTGATAACATATCATAGTATATGTCAGTGCAGTTTCATTAAAATCACTTCAAAATTTCAAAATTGTTAAGGAAGAGGCATTACTTTCAGGAAGCCCCTTGTATATATTTAAAACCGCTTATTCATTTTTGAATGTGCGCAACTAACACCCGTTCAACAGTTTGAGGGGGGAAATCGAATTCTACGTTCTTGAGGCTACAGAAACTAATGAAACACATTACAAACGAATTATGTAAATGGATAAATGACAAAGTGTAGCGCGAAAAAATGTACCAGAAACTGGTTTAAAACTTTTAATTCCAGTCAAATTGTAAGCAGGGATTTTTTCGCCCTCTTATGGGCTGTACCCAGGGTAGCTAACTAATCTACCCTGTCCTTGTTACTCCCCTGCATATATATTTATTATAAAATTTAAGACACTGAAGAAATGTGAAATAAACATGAAAAACCGCTTTGTGTTTATATCAATTTCCATAACCCGAATATTTACGACGTACGAAACAATAACGTCCTGTATAAAAAGTCATTTTTTGGAAGAAGCAAGTAAGATAATAAGAAAAGCGTTGGAGTAAATCAACGCTATAGGCTGGAGGATTCAAAACCATGACATTCTAACCTCTCTGTCTTCTGACCACCAGGGGATGCTCGAATCCACTGACGTCATAGTGGGAGGGGCCTCTGACCTGATCCTTACAAATGTATCATCAATCACTGTCAGATTCTAGGGAGGAAAACCCTTGCATCGCAGCTTCTATCTATCTCTTCTTTCTATCTCTCACTCTCTAACTGGGCTTCGAAACATTTGCGTCTTTTATTTATTATAGATACGAAAAAGAGAGAGAATTGCGGTTCTATTTTATTTGCTGTTTCCCTTTACGTTGGACAATAATGCACTCTCCACTGATCCCCCCCTCTTCATTCCGCTACTCTCCTTTCCCATAGACATCAGTTTCTTAGAAGTCCCACTATCAGTCATAGAGAGCGAGGTTTGGTGGGTGGGAGTGTGCAAAAGGGGGCTTGAAGGCATATCTTCGGATATGCTGTTTCTCTCCGAGCTGCATCATGATTTAAGGATTACAACCTAAAAAGCTGGAAATTTTTTATGTGCTTTCCTATCTTTCGTGTTAGTTGTCCTAGATGTTTCCTGGCTTATGACTTTTTACAACAGATAAGTTTTACTAGTTCCCTTAAGAGGGCGTATTCGGTTGCGTACGGCGTCTTTTATAGCAACACTCACAATGAAATAAACAACATTATTGCACGCAGCCACCCGCGGGCTGATACACTTACGGAAAATCTGAAAGAACACCACTCAGGGCGGTTAAATAGAAAAAGGCGCTATTGCATATTTCGCTCTAAAAATTCACCTGATGTAATATACGATAAATAAAGGTCAAGGTATGAGTACACACTCACAAAATATTAAAAATCCCGCTTCAGCTCCAAATGCAAGAAGAATCATCATTCGGTTAGCTACACGAGAAAAGTAATAGACGAAATACTTCGTTAGGTACACAGAAGAGCCAAATTATTAGGACCACCTGGCTAAAATGGTGTTGGTTCTCCGCGCGCCGCCAAATCAAGTTATAACGAAGTAAATTTCTCGGTCATTTTTGGTCCACGCTGGGGATGGAACCCGAGTACACTTATTCCGGAACAAGTAGCTCTACCAACTGAGATACGCAGACGTTCGACCTCCTTTGTGTCGTGTGCGTTATGCGGGGCAGGCACGTCACATCTCCCCCCCCGAGAGAAGGCCGGGGGCATGGCCCACGGGTCAGCCGTGACCATGAATCGTTGCAGGCAGCCATCCGCTATAGAACGTGCACTTGAGAATTCCCAGTCAATCTGGTGTGTGGAATGCAACGTCACACACATTTATTTTTTGAAGCACTGAAGAAGGGATTGCCTTATTTTTCTTGTCTCGCGGTGTGGAAAGAACATCACAACATTGCGAGATCTTTAACGGCCGGGTCATCCGGGAAGTTTGGGCGCCGTTATAACGAATTAAATTTCTCGGTCATTTTTGGTCCACGCCGGGGATGGAACCCGAGTCCACTTATTCCGGAACAAGTCGCTCCACCAACTGAGCTACGCAGACGTTCGTTCGTCCTTTATGTCGTGTGCGTCCTGCGGGGAAGGCACGTCACAAGGTCTTACCCGACAACGCATGGACGCTACAAGATTTCATTTTTTCAATTGGAGGTTTAACGACCAAAGTGAGCAACTCAGTGGGCTATAAGCAGTCGCCCGTCCCTAAATTAGGGCTACTGGTTCCATGGAAAGAATATGGCCAGTGCCGTAAGACAAGCACATCATCCATGTCTTACCGAGATTTAAACCCAGAACCATCTCGAACGAACGGTCATAAGCCAGCGCTTAGACCACTCTGTCAGTGGGGGCTGTGTACAAGATTTATAAAGGCATTTTGTGGTATTTTGTACCAACATGTTACCAGCAAATCTTTTCAGTCATGTGGTTGAGCCGCAGCAGATCGGATTGGCTGTTCAAACACCAACCAGAGATGCTCGATTGGGTTAATGTCTCTGGAATATGAAGGCCGAGGCAGTACTTGAAAAACTTCCTCATGATCCGCGAACAACTTTCGAATAATTCGAGCAGTGTGGCATTGCGCGTTATCTTGTTGAAACAAGGCACTACTAGACAGTAATACCGTTGCCACGAAATGATGTACCTAGTCTGCAATGATGTTTAGGTAGGTGGTAGACGTCACAGTTTCCTGCACATGAATGACTGGACCCAGGGTTTCCCAGCAGAACATTTCCCAAAGCATTATACTTCCTCTCTCCGCTTGTTTTCCTACCTCGGTGCATCCTGGTGCGAACAATTTCCCAGATAAACGACGCACACGTACCCGGACGTCCATATGGTGCAACAGAAAACGAGATTCATCGGACCAGATGACTTTCTTTCAATCCTTTGATTTTCAGTTTTAAAGCTCGCGTGCCCATTGTAGGCGCTTTCGATGGTGAACTGAGGTTAGCATATGCTCTCGAAACGGCCTGTGGCTACCCAGTACCATCTTCAGCAGGGTTTTAATTATTGTGTGCTGTGGCACATTATTCCCGTCACGAGCATTCAAAGTTGTGGCAACGTGTGCTTCGGTATCCCTTGGCTTTTACTATATGGTATAGCCTCCGCACACCTCTATCATTAATGAGCCGCGGTCGGCGCACTCCTTGATGGCGGTTCGTGATTTTCCCCTCCTTGGACTACTTTTTGAAAGTATAAACCACGGCTAATCGTGAGCACACCACCATCTGAGAAATGGCTTGACTCAGTAGTCTGGCCGTTACAGTTTGGCCTTCCGGTGCCTTTCCAATTAGAAGAACAAGAATAATAAATCTTGATTAACAGAGATCAGTATCAGGTGATATTTACACCGTATCACGACCGTCGTAGCCGTTTCGTTTACCTGCAGTTGCTTCGATTTGTATAAATACGCAGTGATCATAATGGTTTGCCTCTTCGGTGTATAAGCAGCGAAAGGATCACCATTCCAATAAAAACCACTATAGTGATCTCAATGTATCTTCTTTTGTAACGAATTGGTTTCTCGTGTTCGATGTATAACTGTTATTGAATTAAACTTATTATGTTCGATGGCTATTTGTTACTGAATTAGACTTCTCATGTTCGATGGATATCTGTTATTGAATTAAACTTATTATGTTCGATGGCTACCTGTTATTGAATTAAACTTCTGATGTTCGATGGTTATCTGTTATCGAATTGGACTTCTCATGTTCGATGTATATCTGTTATTGAATTAAACTTCTCATGTTCGATGGATATCTGTTATGGAATTAAACTTCTCATGTTCGATGGCTATCTGTTATCGAACTGAACTTCTCATGTGCGATGGATATCTGTTATTGAATTAAACTTCTGATGTTCTATGGTTATCTGTTATCGAATTAAACTTCTCATGTTCGAGGATCATCTGTTATTGAATTATACTTCTCATGTTCGATGGATATCTGTTATTGAATTAAACTTCTCATGTTCGATGAATATCTGTTATTGAATTAAACTTCTCATGTTCGATGGCTATCTGTTATTGAATTGGACTTCTGATGTTCGATGGTTATCTGTTATCGAATTAAACTTCTCATGTTCGAGGGCCATCTGTTATTGAATTATACTTCTCATGTTCTATGCATATTTGTTATTGAATTAAACTTCTCATGTTCGATGGATATCTGTTATTGAATTAAACTTCTCATGTTCGATGGCTATCTGTTATCGAATTGGACTTCTCATGTGCGATGGATATCTGTTATTGAATTAAACTTCTCCTGTTCGATGGATATCTGTTATTGAATTAAACTTCTCATGTTCGATGGCTATATGTTATCGAATTGAACTTCTCATGTGCGATGGATATCTGTTATTGAATTATACTTCTGATGTTCGATGGTTATCTGTTATCGAATTAAACTTCTCATGTTCGAGGGTCATCTGTTATTGAATTATACTTCTCATGTTCGATGGATATCTGTTATTGAATTAAACTTCTCATGTTCGATGGATATCTGTTATTGAATTAAACTTCTTAGGTTCGATGGCTACCTGTTACCGAATTGGACTTCTTATGTGCGATGAATATCTGTTATTGAATTAAACTTCTGATGTTCGATGGTTATCTGTTATCGAATTGGACTTCTCATGTTCGATGGATATCTGTTATTGAATTAAACTTCTCATGTGCGATGGATATCTGTTATTGAATTAAACTTCTCATGTTCGAAGGCTATCTGTTATTGAATTAAACTTCTGATGTTCGATGGTTATCTGATATCGAAATAAACTTTTCCTGTTCGATGGTTATCTGATATCGAAATAAACTTTTCCTGTTCGAGGGTCATCTCGTTATTGAATTATACTTCTCACGTTCGATGGATATCTGTTATTGAAATAAACTTCTGATGTTCGATGGCTATCTGTTATTGAATTAAACTTCTAATGTTCGATGGCTATCTGTTATCGAATTGGACTTCTCACGTTCGATGGACATCTGTTGTTTGAATTGGTCTCAGCTAGAGCGTAGAATAGTTCATTCGTACATACACGATTCTTTTCCACGCTTCATACACATAAGACGTTTCCTTCTCAACGGTATCAGTAGTTGCAAATTCCTAAAACTCAGGTCACTTTCTGATTTGTCTGAGATACAGTACATCTCGTATATCAGAATTCTTTCACGAACAGTCACGCATTGATTTTCGGACGAGCGGTGTTGGGTTTGGTTCATACGTCATTGAAAGTTGTTCCAAAGGTCATACTTGTTTCCGGCATCGACAAGTCAAACTGCACGTAAATTCATATTTCCTCATGCTGGCGTGGAAGTATGATTAATGTTCATTTGAGTAACAATGAATCGTCAAATTAAAGAAACTATTGGTAGGTGAAGAGTACGAGAATACAGTTTAACTGACAAAGCACTGGACAGGTTTCAGTGGAGCATATGGCAATAATCGTGCTTTCATGAGTTTAAGCAAGCTTATAGCACAGACGTAGAGATGAAGACACGGATCTGTTTTCAAAGTACGCGTAAAGCCAAGTCAGCGATGTACTTCTGTTGAATGCAACAACAACCTTCTGAGAGCATAGTGGAAGACAGTCGAAATATAAGTGGTGCAGAACTTAAAAAAATTGCCCAACACATTTCATCATCCAGCTGGCACTGAAAGTACCCGAAACCAGGAAAATAAGGTTCTCATGAATAAATAATCTTCTTAAGATATTGAACAACGAATAAATAATAACACTTCTGTACCTTCCAGTTATTTGCAATCACAGTTTTTGAAACATAACCTTAAAATATATCAATAGTATACTTCTCGACATAGAGAACTGCAAACCAGCAAGTATTTACAGCAGCGCCATGCAAATGAGCGGTTGTGCATCGACAGTTGGATTATGTAATTGATTGCATTTGGGAACCTACACAGGGTGAGTCGAAAGTTTGCAATATTTGCATAAACGCATATGCTGCGGCGGGTATGTCACGTGTTTAAACTACTTCAAGTCGCGCACTGCAGTCAGTCGAAAGGGATATAAAGCGGTAGTCGTTGCTGTGAACAGCATTGCATGTCGTCGTTCTGTCTGTGGTTGGGACGCCTAAAAGATAAACAGCCACAACTGGCTAATTAAGGAACGTTTGCTTTATGAGTTTGAACTCGACCGTAACGTTGCTCATGCAACACGAAACATTTGTCATACCAAAGGGGATGGTTCGGTGGACCACAGCACCCCAACCAGATGGTTAAAGAAACTTCGCTGAAGTGACAGAAACCTCGATAATCAGCCAAGGTCAGGTAGGCCGCGAACCGTGAATTCGGAACACCTGCGCCAGGCCGTAGAGGCAAATCCGACAACCAGCACTCGGAGATTATCCGGAGAGCTGGGCATATCAGAGACCACCATTCAAGACTTCGGCAAGATCTACAGGAGCTGCCGCATTGTCCCTCAAAAACGGACGCCAGCTGAAGCAAACCGCCGAGTGGAAGGGTGCACGAAACTCCTAGAAAACCCGCGCGATGTGAGTTTCATCAAGAGAATTGTTACGTGCGAAGAAAAGTGGGTCTATTTCTGTAATCCTGTAATCATAACACACAACGGCTGTGACTGAGCCCGGGTCAGCTTCCAAAACCTGTTGTCGAACTTGGGCGCTTGGAGCAGAAGGTGATCCTCTGAGTCTGGTGGAATTTCGAGGGGATAATTCATTTTAAATTTGCTCCACACGGTCGGGCCATCAACGCCAACCCCTACTCTGAATAGCTGGAGTGGATGTATGCCGTTTTGGAGGAGGAGTACCCAGCACTAGTGAAAAGCGCGCTGTCCTACAGAAAGATAACGCTCAGCCTCATACCGCGCAAATGACCCGGGGAAAACTCCAGCAGCTTGAGGACATCGAACTGATGCCACACCCGGCATATAGTCCGGATCTAGCCCATTTGGATTACTACTTGTTCCGGTCCATGGCCCACTTCCTTCGTGGGCTGCACTTCAACAACCAGGAGGAGGTGGCAGCTGAGGCGAAGCAGTTCTTCGCCGCGAAGGACAAGAACTGGTACCGCCGCGGAATCAAAGACCTGGCAGAAAGATTGCTAAATACGGTGCAAACCGATGGTCTATACTTTGAATGCTAGTCAGTTTTCGTCTTAAAAGTACGTATGAAGACATAAAGTGATCAAAATATTGCTAAACTTTCGGCTCACCCTCTGTCTTAACGTGATGGCAAGTAAATTTTCAAAACGGCTCGTCGTAGTGAAGTTTAGTCGTCCTCAACTGGCGTGTGCATCACGGCATCGGAGTAATCTCAGTTGCGAAAGCACGCGTAAGAGTGAGGATCTCGGCCAGCAATAATACGGACACCTTCATCAGAGGCTTCACCGTATGGCTACATACAGTCGCATTGAAGCGGAAACGTATCGGGTGCTACAACTGTGTAGGCTGAATGTGTCAAGAGTGATTGGAGAGGAAATATGCGTCACCGTAGTGGGCATGGTGCAAGTAGGTGGACGTCAGCACGCGTCAATTACTTCATTCGACAGCATAAGATTAGCAGCCCCACAATCCACAGCGAACGGCATTCAACGAGGTGTACAGACAGGTATGCACATCATGGTATCAACACAGACTGTGATACGCAGATTGGCTAAAGAAGATTTACGCTCTCACCAGCAATTGGAAACACTGCTACTCACAGTAGCGCATCATTGCGGTAGGCTGCAGCGGTGCCGTAGCAGACATGTCGTATTCGGCGACTAGTCTCACTTGTATATATCTAAGTGCCAACGATCGATGACTGAGAGCCTGGAAAAGACATGGTGGCCGGGATCATCACGCCGCCATCCGAGAGTGTGACGTCATCTGTGATCTCAATCCAGGGTTCGGGGCTCTATCAGTTTCAACTGCGATTTACCACTCGTACACACATTGCGTAAAATTGCAGCACAGCGATAGGTCGGTGAGGTGCTGCAGCCCGTTTTGTTGCCGTACCTCCGTGGTATACCTGATGCCCAGTTTGGAAAAGAAAATGCTCTCCTGCCAGTGTCTACAAAGTGACCAGGTGATGCTCTGGCTAGCGCGATCCCGAGTTTTCTCCCCAATAGAGAACGAGTGGGAAGTTATTGGCAGACGACTTCACTCCTCTGTCTCTTGCAATGTCAATGAATTTGGTCAGAGGTTAACTAAGAACCATGATTAGCGATGCCTCAGGACACCACTCACGGAATTTTCCAGTCCATGTCTCCCCTCCCTCCCCGATGTTATCAAACGTATAGCCCAGCATGGCGGTATACGGCCTGCAGACTCAGGCTACGTAATAACATCTCCTCACCTATCGCATTCGTGTAATCTCTCAGAAATGAAATCATTTCTTACCCAGATACTTATCGATATGTTTAGTGAGTTTCGTCCAGATTACGAGCATCCCTTTAGGTGAGACATTTTTTATGTCAAACAGTGTACTTTAGTCAGGAACAGAATGGTAGTACACGGTTCATCAGGGATTTTCACACGTCATCAGGAATTTTCACACGTCATCAGGAATTTCTTCTGCCCTTGATGGGAGACTGCATACGCCTTTTACTAATGTGAGAAATGCGATTGAAAATATCACAGTTCATATCTTTAAAGAAACTGTGCTCTTGGAGAGCAACAATATAAGCACTATTTTTTGTGAGATGGAAACGTACTTTTTCTATTCAGGACACAACGGGTGCACTCATACTCTAAGATTAAGATTGCCTGAATTCAGAAACTTGGCAGGAAGTTTCGCATGACATGTTACACCGCCCGTGATTCCCCTTACGAAAGACTTATTTGGACAAACCTAGTGCCTCTATACGCTCTGCTGCTCAGCGCTTTATTGGCCGAAAATTCGGCATCACAACGTCATCTGTGACGTAACTATTCCTATCGCAATTTGCATCTATTACAAAAACGGGTCGAACTTTTGCACACACCCAATATGTTTATCAAAGCAGAATGAATAGCTCAGTGTACCGAAACGAGATCATTGCCCCATTGTGACACTATTTCATGCTGCTGATGGACATGCATTTCGTTTGCTCGATGACAATGCAACCAACACCGTGCCTTAACCGCTCTTTAGGAGCTGGAAAGTCATGGAATTGGATCGTTAACACCTGCATCCGAGGTCACCTGAGCTCAATCCAATTGAGAACGCTTGGGATGCTACACAGTGACGTCTGGGTAATCATGCTCCATACCTCAGTACACTTGCAGACCTCCGTAACGTGTTGCATATAATATGGAACCAGTTGCTCCAGACACTCGTCAATAATGTCATTGTAAGTATGCCCCGTAGGTGTCAAGACGTCCTTCGAGACAGAGGAGGTGTTACCGGTTACTGAAATCCAGAGTTATGGACATTCTCCAAGTTTACCATTTTGTCTGTATTGCAATGCTACTTTGTTGTGTGCAGAAACTGCACAATTAATTGTTTTTACGCTTTCCAACCGTAGTTTGAAGAAGCGTATATGCTCGAGTTTTCTCCGTCTGCCTGTCTGTATGTCCGTCCGCACGATAACTCGCGTAAAATTGGTTCGATTTCGCTGAAAGTTTAATATGTGGTAGGGGACTACCTGTAGACGACTCCTATTGAAAATGGGCGAAATGGGGTCAAATGTCAGAGCATAGAACCGTGTTCCATTCAATCGCCCTTATTCATCATAATTTAGGTAAAAATGGTTCGCTTTCGATGAAATTATAGTATGTGGTAGGGGACCATTTGGGACGAACCCTATTGAAAATGGGCGAAATGGGGTTAAAGGTCAGGACATAGGAGCGTGATCCATTCCATCGCCATTATGCATCAAAACTCACGTACAAATGCTTCGATCGAGACAAAACTTTATCAGGTTGTTCCGGAAGTATAATTAACCGGTTCTGTTGAATATCATCGAAATGGGATTAAAGGTCAGGGTATGGGAGCGAGATTTATTCTACAGCCATTATCCTCATAACTTGAGTAATGATTTCTGGTATGTTGGAAAGCGTATAATAATTAATGCATTGCATGATTTTACTACCTTGCTTTAAACATACACTTCATCGTTTTTGTCACAGAGCCTCAATGATGTTATTTCAATATGTGGTACTTCAGTCAGATGCATACATCCCTCATTTCATGCATTATCCCTAACTTGCTGTGACCAGTGTATGTATGAATTATTTGTATATATGAATTGCTTCAGCGTTGTCTGTGACAATTCTAATCTCTGAGAAATAAGCCCAGACAAAGCGTTCCAGCGAAGAGCGAAAGCTCGGCATATATCGAGTGTTTGTGTTTATTCCATTAAAGGATATTTTAGGCTTATGCGAGTGGTATGTTGTAATGTATAAATGATACACAGCACTTAGTAATTTCGATTACTTGTTAAAAGTTTTAAACTAAAAATACAACATACATGAGTTGCTAACGTCTTCTGATTCTCTAACTTACATCTAAATAAAGTTCTCGGTTTTACAAAAGAGAAAGACCAAATGTTCTTATTGAAATTTCCTGGTAAATGCTAACATATACCAGCAAATCTTTGTGTCACAGATACACTTATGCTGCAATGTGGCTTTATGTAACCAAATGCGTTTGCAAGCATTCGTGAAGGAAGAATATGCCAGCAATTCAGTTCAAAACTGAGATATATGATTTCCACAAAACTCACAAAATGGGAGAAAAAACGGCTAAGGTATTAGCATCAGATTATATGTTCTGAGATCAAAGTAAATAAGTTGTGAAGTATGGCAAGAAAGCGATAAACAGAAATTTCGGTAAAAAGGAAAAGTAAGAACATTTTTCGGATTCTGCAAAGTTATGAGATGTAAACGACCTTTTCTCCCTCTTAAGGAATGTTAGAAGTGCAGGCAGATAGAAATATTATTGATTGATTGATTGATTTGGGGTTTACGGACCACCGTGAACACCTCAATGGGCTATAAGCAATCTCCCATCTCTCATTTAATTCCACTGGTTCCAGGAAAGGGAGAAAACCAGGCAGTAAAACAAACACAACATATATGCCTCACCGGGAATCGACTGTGACGAATGACCAGAAGCCAGCGCTTAGAGCGCTGCGCTACCGGTGTGGTAGAAACAGTACTAATGATTGCCAGTGTGTTCTCAAAATTTTTGGTTTCATGACAGCATACCCCTGCTCTGTTCTTGAAGTATAGTGAGCAATGTATCGTCTATTTTATTTAAATAAGAACTTTCTATTGATTTACTCGCTTTACTCAGTTCTATAACTTAAACCTTCCCAGCTGCCTACAATATTAAAATAATCGCAACCTACTGATGAAATACCTAGTGTAGAGATACATTCCTATTTACTCAATTTTACTACAAACGATAATGATGGACAATAAACTACGTTTTCCGAGCTAAGTTGGGTTTTGGTTGCTTCTAGAATGTAAGCCTCATGTACTGATGTTTCATTTTTCTTCTGAAAAAAGGAATTACTGTTCAGTATTCCGGAAATACTATCAAGGATTGAAATCTGCTATCTCCTAGTTCGCTTGAGTGTGTTTCAACGTCAAGAAATTCGTGTTCGTCGTTATTCAACTGAAACATTTGTTCTCAGCATTTACTTCCTAAAAGCTCATGCAATCATGAGCTTGCATAATAATGCTATTTGGAAACAACAACGTTTTTTATTTTTAGGCACAAAAATCATCGGTAATATCAAAAAACTTACAAAATTATAAGCTCGTTTTTCCATTTAACTACAGTGATGTCTTCTTCAGGAACAATTCCAACAATACGTTCAGTTAACGAACGAAGCATTCGTTTGAAAAACGAAAATTGTAGAAATGGGCTCTTAATTACTCAGTTTGAATTGGGTGCGTTCATCATCCAAGAACAGGCTCCCAGAAGTTCAGAACATTTAAAACTCGGCCTAAATCGTTGCTTACAACCTGATTTTTTGTTCTTAAATATCTCCAACGACTCTTTTATGTTGAGATGAGGGAGGAAAGAAGACTTAATGTATTTTGCATCCTCCGATATAACCTGGTTTGTGTCAGTTGAATTATCCACTGGAGGATATTTTGTGATATTTTGATCCCTTTCTGCAGGTTTGTGTTCCCTCAAGCGGACGGAGAGATTTATTCGTGTTTGGCCTACATAAAATTTATTGCAAACACAAACGCGAAGAAACTTCTCCGTCCACTTGAAGAAACCCAAACGTGCAGTAAGGGATCAAAATATCAAAACATTTGCTCTAGCAGAACATTCAACTTACCCAAACCATGTTAGATGAGAATGATGCAATATTTTTTTAAGACTTCTTTCCTTCCTTGGAAATATTAAAAAAAAACAACAACTCAGGTTTTAAGCAGAGATTTGGGCCCAGCTTTAAACATTTTGAACTTCTGGGAGTCCGTACGTGGATAATGAACGCACCTGATTCAAATTGAGTAATTGCAAGTGCATGTTTACTGTTTTATTTTTCAAACTGATGCTTCCTTAACCCTTTAACGACCATGACTCAGAAATCTTGTATCGCTGTAAATACTATAACGCCCAAAATGGTCTGTTGTTTTACTTCTTTGTTTAATAACAACAATAGTGACTGACGGTGACTCCAGCTGATCCCTTATAGATCGAGGAAATTTGAAGATACTCATTCTCATTCCATACAGGCGTTTCAGGCGGCTATGGCCGTTTGTAGGTACGGGCGTCTTGGCCGCTATGGTCGTTTAAGGGTTAATTGAACGTATTGTTAGCCTTGATCATGACGAAAACATAACTACAGTTAGATGGAATCATCCATAGCTTATAAATTTGTATGTTAGTATAGTGTTTACAATTTGTATGTTTTTAATCTTTTGTGCTTAAAAGTAAAAATCGTCGTTTCCAACCAGTATTATTATAATATTGCACACGGAAAGTTTTACAAATATAAGATTTTTTAACTCCAAACAGTAGTACGAAGGTTTTCTTGATCCAGAATGCATTCAGCCTTGAGCCCTCTTCTTAAGAAATGCATATAATCATACGCGTACTTAAAGTAGTAAAATTCTCGTAGCAGTAAATACAGTTACAGCCGTAACTTCCCGTCACTTAATTACCAAAACTCGATACAAAGATACTTGCACTTCACAAAATGCCACTTAGTTTCTGTAGCTGACATAACATAAACTTTACGACAGAAAAAAGTGTTGCACCCAGAAGGAAGCAACTGACAGGAATGAAACTTGGTGGGTAGCTTTGACATCGTGAGATATGCAAATGATTCAAGTATCACGCTTGGCCGCGAATGAGACTCAAGCAAAGCGATGTCGTAGCACTGCGCTTGACAAGCTATATAAGGTCGTCCCGTTGTGCGTGCTTGCCGTTCTGATTCGTGATGTTGTGTTGGTGGCATCCTTTGCAAGCGAAGTATGTCTCGGAGAAAAATTCGGAAGCAATTCGAGCAGTTCGAGGAGTTCGAGAGGGCCCGCATCGTCGGGCTCCGGGAAGCGGGATGGTCATATAGCCGTATTGCGCGCCATACCGGTCGTGCGGATATCACCGTTGCAATCTGTTGGCTGCAGTGGATAGAACAAAGCATTCAGAAGCTACAGGAAGGGTCTGGGAGAGTTAGACAAAACACGGAGAGAGAGGACAGACGGGTTGTCCGACATGCGCGAAGTGACCCAACAGCCACGATTGAGGATATTCAATGAGCAATGGCGAACTCCATGCATCTTCCGATTAGTACCGGCACCATTGGCAGACGGCTGCACGACGTAAGACTTGTGACATATATTCTAGATTAACTTTCCTTTTTTAGTTTCTTTCCCTATGTAAATCTTGAGGTTTATTCTCAGTATTCTTCACGCTTAACGAAATATCTTTTCCTTCAAACGAATACGTTTGGCAATACAATTGAGGTTGAATGCACGTGACGTATGCATGTAATAAGATAAGAACAAGAGATAAAAAGCGACGACTGATCTGTTGTGGGAGAGAGGTGTTGATATTATTGAGAGCGATTATTGAGAGCTATTATTGTGAGCGATTATGATGAGCGTTGTTTAGAAAGTGCTGTACGAGAGAATTGAACAGTGTTGAGAGAAATGTGTGGCGAGTGTTGCGATTCCATTCCGAATAAATGACTGTTTCCGTAAGTTGACTTCTGGTTATATGTTTTGTCTGGCCGTTAAGGTTTGTTTCATTTGATATTTTAAGTTAGCGTAAAGGTCAAGACTACTTTTACGCCACAGACTACACGCACGCAGACCGCTACGGCTACTGCCTTTACCACCACTGCATCGCGGCCAAAGGCTGCAATGGTGTCGTACCAGACTCTCATGGAGCCACTCAGAATAGCAGCGGGTGATCTTCAGTGACGAGTCCTGCTTTTGTCTTGGAGGAGACGACCAAGGAATCTGTGTGTGTGGAGCCCCCGTACTCAGCGCAAGATGAACGGTTGGTTGTCAAGTGTCATACGTCCAGAAGGCCTGGTGTCATGGTGTGGGGTGCAATTGTCAGATCACATTTGGTGTTAATTATAGGCACTCTGACAGCCCAACGTTACGTTAATGAGGTCCTGCAACCAGTGGCTCTACTTTTTCTGAACGCTCACTCCGGTGTGATATACAACAGGACAACGCTCGTCCTCATACTGCTGGTGTCTTGAGATCTTGCCTTCAAGGCACTGACACTCTGCTATGGCCAGCTGCATCACCAAACCTATCGCCAATTAAAAATATGTGGGATGCTATTGGACGCGCTATCCACACTCCATCACTACCGTACAATCTGTAGGAACTGCGTGAGAAGATTCAAGCTGCATGAGATGGCCTATCACAGCACACCATTAGGAACCTGTACAAATCCATGCCGAGACGTCTGGAAGGCTGTGTGAGCAAACATGGCGTCCCGACCCTATACTGAGAGACACTACTTATTGGCGTGTAGCCAATAAGTAGTGTCTCTCAGTATAAGTGTAGCTCAATAAATTTTGTCTATATCAGTCTGAATGTTTAATCCTTTACTTTCCTTCCGAACAGCATTGCAATCCGATACGTCCTTCTGGGTGCAACTATTTTTTTAACATAGAGTGTATGACTACTAGGAATTTAGTTTCTCGATAGCTTCTCTATAGACTCATTCACACGCCAGAAACTTGTCAAATTCTTTCAGAGACACGGGCAAGAAGCAGCACGTAAAATTTTTGATAGTGTGATAGAAATCAGTCAGTCACATAACGTGGGGATTAGAGAGATAAAATGAAGAATAAAATGAGAGGAGCTGTGTAAGTGAATTCATTCTCGTCGTCTTTCAATGATTGGGCTCTTAGCTTGCTCCAACTTTACTAAGTTCCTTCCATTGCTTCCGATAGATTTCATTTAAAGGACGTGTTAGGCAATAGTATATAATACATCCTTTTCACGTCGCAACTCTATTCAGCCTACACAGATCTTACATCGTCGTTTTGCTAGCAATCAAACCTACAGCCTTTGATAGCCCTTAGATATTTCACGGCTGTTATATGCTGTCTTCCTGGCTTAAAACCCAGTTCTCACTTCCACATAGCATGACTGGGAAAGCCATCAATTTGAAAAATGTAATTTCTGTTTCTCTCCTCTCTTTCATTTTTCATGTTTTTTCACTTGTGCCACACACGTGTCTGAATTTATCAAGCCTCGAAATTATATGGTTGCTTTCATCATAGGTGGACGCAAATCATAAGTAAAAGGAGAGGCATACTAGATAATTACTTTTTCAGAGATGATTTTTGTTCGTACAGTATATTTACTTTCTCAGCGGTGGCCTTAAGTTATAACTCAATATTTTTAAGTTATTACTGGAGAGATTCTTAAGTTATAACTCTTTGTAATCTGGCTGAGTTTATGTATTACTGGGTTAATTACCAGTGTGACTACTGTTTTTTACTGGATTTTGAAATGCTGTCATTCAGCAGACTTCCAGTGCTAATAAAACACACCAGTGAAATACCTAAAGTTACAACACTGAAACTGAAACTAACTATAAAAAGTTGCAACACTGAAACTGAAACTAACTATAAAACGTTACAAATATCTTGAAAACAGTAATCTTTTTTATAAAGTTAATCTCTTTTTCAAGTATGTTTTAGATATTACAAAGAGTTCACGAGTCCAGATTAGAGCGTCTGAAACATTTTATGTAACTACAGTCCACTAGAGGACTTCAGAAGATGTTAATGATCTCCTGAATGGATGCATGGAAAGGGAAAAGTAATTTATTTTGATTTTATGGAAAGGAAACAACTAAAGAATGAGTAGTTATTCATCCAAAGTTGTAACTTAAGCGGTTTAAGGAGAACATCTTCTAAACTATTCTACTGGACCGTACAGGATATTTGTAGTACACCATGCAAATGATGGCACAATCTCGGATGATGAATACTCCAAGATTCGCACAAAACGTAATATAAAAAATATGAATTCCCATTAAAAATGAGCTATGGTTTTCTACATTTAAATTCACAGTTTCAGCGAGAGAAGTATAAAGTTTTTGGAACTGATGTCCCACAAAAATCTATTTAAACAATAACCAAGCACTTTAGTAAATCTGAATATTAAACATATCAACTTGTATCAAACATATTGAGTTCCTAACAGTTTTAATCATTTTTCTTCAAAACAAAATTCTTGTACTTCATCGATAAGACACGCTGATGTGGATGGAGTTACTTTGCATGGACAGCCCATCATTTCTTTCAATGAAAAATCTCACAAATGATCAGCACGACTCATTGTCTCAGGTTATCGGTACTGAAGTGGGAAACTTTAGCCAAATTCATTTTCCTTCAAATGAACGGGCAAGCGTATGCAAATAAAATCATTTGCATAAAATGTCCTTTATGTGTAATGTCACCATTTCTTACACAGAAGGCGCTAACAAATGTTTGGAAAGATAGGAGGACGTTAAGTTATTGGCACTGACGAAAAACTAAAAATAAAGTCAAAGTCCTTATACTTCACGCGAAAAGACAAGCGTAATTGGATGAAATCGCTTGCAAAGAATAACCTTTACGTGCGTATGCCATCATTTTGTACATAGAAAAAACTCACAAGGCTTCGGAACGGTAGAATATCACGAGTTATTGGTATTGAACTAGAGAAAGAGAATTCCAATTCTTTCAGAGCTGAATACATAATTAATTATTCCACGGTCCTAGAAATTAAATCTTTACGAGTGCGTTCAATCTGCAGATTGCTTAGTTTTCCTAAAGTAAAGCGTCCTTAACGTCAGCAAATCTATTATATCCTAGCTTTTATGAGAGGACTTTTCTTAATTGCTTTTCTTCCTTCGTGTTTTCTCCAGTCGAACTCGGGCAAAGAAACTCCAACAATCCACCCCACATTCTCTAACACTCAAACTCACACATATAAAAAGCTATTAGCTAACATGCGATACCATGATGATAAGAGCTCACTCATAATTTCTCCATCCATCATATTATCTGTCAACCTTAACCCTCAGCTGAGAGCCAGAGTCCATCGTGTCCTCCCACCCTGGCCCCAATCCTCCCCCCCCCCTCCGTAACACCCTCCTGCATCTTTACCCTAAAGTGTGTCGCCATTTTCTGATCATCTTGGTCCTCCGTGTCGACACGCCCTTTATCACTCCGAGTGACCTGCCTGTCCTATCATCTCAGCCCCATTTGCTGCTCCCTTCTCAGTGTAGAAGATCAAGAGGAGAACGCTGAAAAGAGTAGATCGGAGAATAAAGATAAAGAGAAGGGTATCCCGTTAAAGTGATGAGATTTACCGGCTCAGCTTCAAGGAGGTAATTTGAACTAGATTTCTGGGAAACGTATCCCGGGGTAATATTTACGCATCGGAACTTTTATGTGTTCAAATATGTCTGTGCTGATCATTAGATAGACTTTTAAGATTTTCCCCAAATGAAACCTTGAAAGGAACCCACAGCACTTTTCGATTTTCACTTTCTTATGAATTAAGCACGAAATCTGGGTTTGTTTGAAGTTGATCATTGGAATAAAATTTACACAATGTACACTTTTAATAAGTACAAAACCTGAGAAAAATGTTTCCCGAAGATACACTTTACACTGTGACAAGAAAAGATCAAGACATGTAAAGAAAAGCCAGGGTTACTTCAGCTGGTAATATCTCAATGTACCAGTTCGATTTAATGATTTTTTTTAGAAAACAAATGCAGCACATGAAATTATAGCAAAGTTGCTACACACACACACACACACACACACACACACACACACACAGAGAGAGAGAGAGAGAGAGTCTCATGGAAAGTAACAACGTAGGAGTTATAAAAGTTTGCTTGAACGAGAATAGTACGTTTGCTCAAATTTCCAATTCTTATCCGCTTAAGGCATTTCATGCTATATTTAGTAATTTAGGTAGTTTTTTAGAAAGAACTACGTTTTACGTCATCTACTGAAAAAATCTTGTACCACAGGAATTGGTAAAGCGATGAAATATAGTGGTCGAGATTACAGCGACTGAATGCAAAACTAATTTTAAAACAGGTCTTTTGTTAGCCAAGATTTCTATTATATTCAATATTTTCTAGTGAAACAAAAATGTGCACGTGGAAAATAAAAGGGCACGAGTCCGTGTAAACATGATATCTCAAATTCACATGTTTTCGTGAATTGTGTTTCTAATTGCTCATTATGATCATCCTTACAAAATTATTTCCTAAACGGCCCGTATGATTCGAAATCTAGTCGAAATGGAACTGTAAGATTACTCATCCAGAAGAAGATTATTACTTCTCAGAGTACACAATTATGCCACCCAGCTGTAAAACTGTGCATCGTGCAACGTTAAAAAAATAATAATGCATAGAAAGTTTTTCTCAAAGTTCCTCCTGTTAAGTGAAAGAAAACGTTTCCTGGTCAGAATTTTGGAAACTAAGATACCGGAAGACAAACATAAAACTGTATTTAGTCAATCTCGTGAGAAAACTGTGGATCACAGAATTTAGGAAGTGCGTGAATGAACATTCACGCACTTCCTAAATTCTGTAACACCAAAATATTATTTTGGAAGTGGAGATCGTTAACGCTCTCCACTTCCAAAATAATATTTTGGTGTTACTGTGCCTGCACATGAATAGGCGGATGGATAACTTGATGCTATTTGTTTTTTCAGAAGACTACTAACGAGAGAGAGAGCATATAAAACGAAAAACGAAAAGAATAAAAGCTGTACTGTGGAAAAACTAAAGTAAATAATCGAAATATATTCATTTGGGGGAACAGAATCAATCATTATTTGTGAACAGTCTGCGACGTCGATTCCGTAGATCCCTCAGTGAGCCACTGACTACATAAAACTAAACCGATGAAGGAAGAAATATTCCACATAATACATGGAAAATTCACAGAATATTAAAGCAAAGCAAACTGAATTGACTTGTACTACTTACTGGTCATCAATGTAACACTTCTCAGAAAACTTGGAAATTTCAATGTCCTGGAGCGGGAATCTCCAGGACGATTAAAATTTCCAAGTTTTCTGAGAAGTGTTACATTGATGACCAGTAAGTAGTACAAGCAAATTCATTTTGATTTGCTTTAATATTCTGTACATAAAACTAGAGTACGAATGGGTGTAAAGAATCCACGCCACGACCCCCTCCTGTGACCATGTTGACAGGTCATTGTCGGCAGCTCAACCTGGATTCGGCACGAAAGCATGTTGGACGACTGATAAAGGGTAACTGCGCCGATTAGTCTGCGCTCCAACTACTACATAAACAGGGTTTTTGCCGTCTTGTGGATAAACAGCTACAACGGCATTGCACCATTGGACGGCTTCAGGGTATGAGGATAATTCTCTTGGACATCTCTGGGTCCCCTAATATCCACTGAACAAACCTTGATCGTCATATTTTACCCACGCATTTTTTCGGACCAAGTGTTACCATGCATCGTGAGAGTACATCTGAACGGCGCACGTCTTTCATCAGGACAACGTCCGTGTCACAAAGATAGCATTGTAGAAACGTTTTGAGAATCATGTTGAAGCGAACGCGTCCCAGAATCCCAGTATTTGAATACCATCGAACATTTGTGAGGTTTCGTGGAACGCATCTTTCGCAGATCAACAAGAGTACCTCGCTCAGTCGTCAAATTCTAGGACATCGTTCTGCACATCTGGCGCAGTATGGCTGAAGACACCGTCGGCGGTCTATTGGAGTCTATGCCATGCCCGCTGAAAGTGGTTATAGCGGAGTAAGCGCTTGTAGATATAGGTGGACGTAGTGTGACGGCTTATGATTAACTGAAGGAAATTGGATATGAAATATACCGACTATTTCTTCAATACCACATCGCAAAAGGCTTTTCAATCATTGAGCTTGAAAGGAAGAGGATAAGATTTAATGGAGATTATTTAAGCCACCTTCGTTTTATAACGAAGTAAATTTCTCCGTCATTTCTGTCCACGCCAGGACTCGAACCCGGATCCCCTCATTCCGGAATAAATCACTCTACCAATTGAGCTACGCGGACGTTTATTCTGATTGCTATGTGTCTTTATGTCGTGTGCATCCTGCTGGCAGGTACGTCACATCTCCTAGTACGTCACATCTCCTAGTACGTCACATCATCTCCCCCTTATTTTTTTTTCCGAAGTGCTGGAGAAGGAATTCTCTGATTTTTCCTATCTCGCGGTGTGGAAATAACATTTCACCAATGCGAGATTTTGAACGGCCGGGTCATCCGGATAGGATGGGCGCCATTATAACGAAGTAAATTTCTCCGTCATTTCTGTTCACGCCAGGACTCGAACCCGGATCCCCTCATTCCGGAATAAGTCACTCTACCAATTGAGCTACGCGGACGTTTATTCTGATTGCTATGTGTCTTTATGTCGTGTGCGTCCTGCTGGCAGGTACGTCACATCTCCTAGTACGTCACAGTTTTTTTTACGACATAGCCATTTTTGCAAATACTTCCTCAAAGCTGCAGCGTATGATTCACGAACCTGCTGACAAGAATAACGAAGTGGGATTTTGAACGAACTCACAGAAAAAAAAACTGATGAACAATGTTTTTACAAAAACTGAAGACTTGGAAGTTGAAGGGGCAAATCTAGAAGTAATCGATGCCTACGTTTACCTTCGACACAAAACATCAAACAAGGGTTTCATAGAAGAATTAAGTACTCGAATAAATTTGGTTGGAGCGTTATTAGAAGAAGCAGTACTATTTTCAAGAGCAGTTTACCGTTATGTTTTAAAATAGAAAGGTTTAATCAGTGTAGTTCTTACTTGTGGATCAGAGGCACACATTTTCACTAAGACATTCACAGGTTTCATACTACTGAAAAAGTAGGGAAAGGTGCATGTTTGTTACAATCAAGAAGTATAGGAAGAGAAGCTTATGGATAAGGAGAAGGGCTGGAGTTGATAGCATAATGTATAACGTAAAAGTTTGTCTGAGCCATCCATCGAATCCGGGTTCCCTCCCTCTGGAGTAAGTTGCTCTCCCAACTGAGCTACGCGGACATGTGTTCTCACTGCTATCTGCCTTTATGTCATGTGCATCCTGCGGCGCAGTCACGTAATATCTCCCCTTCCCCGAAAGAGGCCCTGGGGCATGTCCCACGGGTCAGCCGGGACCATGTGTCGCTGTAGGCAGTCATCCCATGAAGAACGTGCATTTGAGAAATCCCAGACAATTTGGTATGTGGAACGTAACATCACACACATTTATTTTTCGAAGCACTGAAAAAAGGATTCTCATTTTTCCTATCTCGCGGTGTAGAAAGAACATCACATCATTGCGAGAGAAACTTAACAGCCGGGATAAACTGTACACATCATATTAATCTAATCTATGTTTCTGCATTTGTAGATGATTCAGTGTATCTGTGCATTAGATAAAGATTTGGGAAAAAAATCATTCTTAAGCGACCTTAAAATCGATTTCTTTATTCATGTTGCTTGTGACCCCAGCTGCTTTTCAGTGTGATAATCATCTAGCTGAAATTAAGCAATCCCATGCTCCCCAATTGAATGAAAACTCATATCTCGGAATTGTAGCTGTGACTGTAAGTTGCCAAGAAAATGAAATAAGGAGAATACTGTCACTATTTTCAGGAAACGATTGGCAACAACTATAGCAAAAACTACCCGAAGTAAGATGAAGAATTTCCTACCAGACAAAGGTGAAGAATTTTCAGTGAGTGGCGTGCAATGTCGCGTAAATGCCACACCATTTTCATTCAAGTGTTGCCGAGGTGCGTTTCATATACTCCTGGCTCGTAAGTTGGACTGCGTCAAGAAATGGCAGATATTTGCATCTCACTGCCTTTCAAGGCACTCAGTTGAACTGCAGCACAGGAATAAAACGGGTTTTTTCTTTCCAGCATATTACAACCGTTAGGTGAAGACCCCTTGTTACACAAACAGACAATTCCTCCATCCACAAAGTAAGGTCCGAGAAAGAATGGTCTGATGAGATGGATGGATAAGAACTTGACAGATCTGCACAGAGCTCTGATCTCAACCCAACACTTCTGTGATTACTTGGAACGAACCAGGCCGAACTAGCAAACATCGGTAACCCACCTAACTAAAACTGTTGTGAAGGAGCGGAAGGCGATTCCAGCAGCAACCTACCAAAATCTAGTGGAAAACCTTCCCAGTAGAGTAGAGGTTATGATAGCCGCAAAATGGTGGGCCTAATCGATATTAAATCCTTTCGATTAAATGGAGTTTGTGGATATGCAAGTGTCGGGGTACTTTTGATCAGATAGTGTATACTTTCATTGGAACTATACATTTCTCTCAGTCTTTTTTCTGTTTCAATATTTGTTCTTCCTAGCTGATGTTCGGGGCATTTTACATAAGTTTACCACCTCCGTAGGACGTTAAATCCAGTCATCGAGTTTTGAAAGAAAAAGGAAGGAAGGAAGGAAGGAGGACATCAAGAAACAGGGAGTATGAAGGGTAGTGCTTATGGGCGCTCCAGTAAGTTTCTTCTGCATTATCTCTGAGACAAATTCCGGAAATATTCTTATTCCGGAAGTTGGAGCAATGCGTAAAAAAGTGAGGATGAAAAAAATACTTTCGAGACAACAAGAAATGAGTGTCTTTACTGTCGACACAAAAGATATTCCCAAGTGAGACAAATGATTCGAAGTATTGTGGAAAACCGGCCATTTTCTGCCGGGTTAGACTCCCCATTGCACGTGAAATCATGGCACATGAACATTTGGACTTCGGTAAATTGATGGATCCCAGAATCCTCAGAACAGAGGGAAAGAGAGAGAGAGAGAGAGAGAGAGAGAGAGAGAGAAGTAGAGGGAGGGAGTACGTCTGCTTTCGCTGATGTTGCAGAACGGCTGCCTTCTTCCATCCTTCACCCGCATCTTGGGAAACGAGGGTGTATGAGAAATGATGCAAGAGAAGATGTCTTGGCATCCATGCTCAGCTTCTGGTACAATCATCAGAGACAAAATAGGTCAAGAAATGACAGACTTTCCTGGGTAGTTCATCACTGTCAGGAAGATGAGGTGAGAATACATCACTTCTTGCACACCACTAACAGTTCGTAACCTCAGGAAGAGGGAAGCAACAAGAACCCTTTTTCACAAACTGCATTGCCCCCTTGCGAGGGAAAACATGTAGGCCAACAAAATTATTTGCTGGGGAAAATCTCTGTAATTTACGATTATCGTCCCTAGTCTTCTATTCTCATACATAACGGAAGACGTTTCTTGAGACACCTGTCTGAAAAGAATGAACTTGAGCGTGTCTTAAGTTTAAAAAGTTCCCAGTTTTTTATTCATAAACACGCATTAACTGAGGAATGTGAACAACACAGATTTGACGGTCTCAGAAGTTTGAAACCAAAAAATGCATAATTTCTAGATTTAAACCATTTTTAGAGCTTATTGTGCGACAAATGTGTTTTTAAATTCGGCAAAACAAATTAAATGAAACCGATTTAGAGGCATATATATTCCGGAGCAATCCTATACATCCCATCAATGGTTGAATGCCTATAGATAAAGGGAAAATAACCCCAATCGGTGGTGCAGTCGTCTAAGCGCTGTTTTCTGACCATCTGTCCCAGATGGGTCCGGGTGCGAATCCCAGTGCGGCATGGACGTTGTGTTTGCCTTACGGCACTGACTCTCTCCCTTTCTTGGAACCGGTCGCTCCAAATCGGAGACTGATTACTGCTTATAACTCACCGTGGTTGTTAAACCTCTTTAAAAAAAAGAATGGTTTTTGGCAGAATTTTCCGTTGAAGAGATAAGGTACCGATAACGTAAAAGAGGAAAGATAACCGACCAAAACTTCAAGTTCTCAGGCTTGATAATTTGATCTTAAAAGCATTTTTACTTTCAAACTGAATGCAGTTTTTCCTAAAATTTGCCGTGTTTTCATTGAAATTTATTCAATTGGAAAAAATTATAAAAGCAACATTTAAAAACTTAATTTTTTTAGGTTTTCGATAGGAAAATGTGTACAATGCTATCTGTTTTCAAAACGATTTCAAACACATTTTTCTGGTTCACTTAATGTTCACATTTATTCTTGATGAAACGCAGCATACTTATCTTGAACATTAAAATTCTGATGTAAAGAAACCACAACTGAAGTCGGTGCCTTCCAATATATGCCACCCAAGTTGGTGATGAGTTACAGGTGAACGTTGCTTCTGTTTGTTTAAGTGGGAGTTCTGTTCACAATCTCAATCCACTGTTCGAAGAATTTCCTCACCAAGTCTTTTCTGCAGCGTTCCTCCTTGAGCATGTGTCTACCATGTCACTCCGCCATACTTTCCATTTTCGATCGCCTATACACCACGTGGCCTAGGTCTCTTCCTGCCCTTTTGTATCTATCTTAGTACAGAAGGTCGTTCGGGATCTGTGGTAACGATCTGAATGAGCTAGTGTGTCGCTACCAGTACGCGAATCAAACTCTATCCAGGCACTCTAGGAAAGGTCACTCCTGCTACCCTGGTGGCGCAGTGGTCTAAGCGATGGCTTCTGATCACTCGTCCGAGATGGGTTCGGGTTCGAATCACGGTGAGGCATGGATGTTGTGTTTGCCTTACGGCACTGGCTCTCTCTCCCTTCCCTGGAGTCAGTGGCCCTAAATCAGGGATGGGCGACTGCTTATAGCAGTCACCCATCTAATAAAAGAAAAAAAGGGCACTCCTAAAGAATAGAAAAAAAAAATGCCACTCCTTAGTATAGAATACTGAAATCCATAATAAAACATGGACGATACCTCTAAGGTCCCGCTAATGGCCTTATAGCTAGCACGTCTGCCTGCCAAAGCAAAGGCCTCAGGATCGATTCCCGGTAGGTCATATGTGTTGAACAACAAAATATACGCCGTGCGTCGGATGGGCCGGTGAAGCCATTGGACCCGCAGTACCGTCGGGCACTAGTATCTTGGCATTCTGATTTCTCTCTGTCTATCAGTTTCCTATCGTTAGCTTCTAGGTTACACTTACGTCACTACGTTTCTGGTACTAGGCTCAAAATCCTGTATCAGGCATAGTTAGTAGATAGTCGAGTCTGCACCTACTCTCTGGGTGTAAACCCTACAATAAGAGTTGTTGAGTGAGTCAGCTGTTGTCCGCAGAGATGCCCGATATCCCGAAGGGGGGGGAGGAATATGCATCCCTGTCTAACGTAAAATGCATTTATTCGCAAATACTATATTAACAGCAAAAACACGAACGTATAGTGGGTTCAACATTTCGAAGAAAATCTCTCCGTTACGCAGCAAAGCAATTTCTCTCAGCGGAAACCTCCCAATTGGTATCTGTTGGGAAACTGCTGGCCACCATCTGGCAGTGATGTGCCACTTCTGGCTGAAATACGCCGCTCACGACCCGGTGGCGGTCTGTTGGTGGCAGCACCATCAGTTGGCAGCCATTCATGGCCCTGCGGCATCGCCGTGAATTACGGGCCTCTAGGCAAGTGCCACTAGTGGCTAATAGCTGGCAACCGATGCAACCCCAAAACCAGCTGGTCGCAACGGGACTGCGCATGCGCAGAAGCAAGACGTGATGTGTCTTTCGTGGTACCAGTTAGTTGAAGACGACGCTATCGCCATTGCCATTTTAGTGGATGTTAAGAAAAATATATATATATGTAGAGAAGTGAATTAATTTCCCATAATAAAATGCCACGTCGACCAAGATATCAGATTAAGCCATGAAATACTAGATTGCAGCCATGAAATACTATATTACGGCTAGCAAATACACCAACTCCATTCCCATGAATAACAAGAAATAATTTCTGAGTAATCTTTCGTTTTAACATACGCTAAACTGCTTGAAACAAAAGTCCTGGAAAAACATTGAAAAAACCATATGTTGGGAAAAAAAGAAGAATTATACGCGTACAAAATTTGTCAATTATTTGAAAAAAATAAAACAAAAACCAACGATATGTGGATATAATGTACTCATCCATGGGTTGAATACACACGACTGGAGAAATTCACTTCTAAAAATAACGAGAAGTAAAATAAAATGTCTATCCTCTTTAAAACAAATGTAGCTTCGGAAAGCGAAAAGGAAAGCTACAACGTTAAAAATGTAACAGAATGAGACATGAACGGGTAAATATATTATTTCAACAATCGCCTTTCAAAACGACAAGGACAGCACGAAAGTTTGGAAAGCCCCTTTAAGTTTGTACACTCGTTGAAAATGAGTACAGTTCCTTAGAGGGAAAAAACAAACAAACATTACGTTGAAAAAATAAATTTTTGAATAATATGAAACTGACATTTATGAAAAATACCTCGCAATATTGTAAAATAAAATAAAAAAAACCAGAACCATTCGTTGCACATTCCGCCGGAAGAGGCTCAGCTTCAATCAGACGCTCGCGCGAGGCAAATCAGTCCCGCTGGTAGAGCGCCCGCTTCCCATGCAGACACTCCTTGGTTCGTTTCCACCCAGATCCAAACGGGCGTTTTCCAGGACCTGTTGAGAAAATTTCCCCAGAGCAGTGCTGTAATGTAGAAGTTTCGTAAGGCAAAATAAAATAGGTGTAGCTTTGGGAAACTGCGGTTATCCTTTATTTTTTTTATGACTATTGCTGGGAAATTGGCGGAAAAGATTCGGCAAGCCATCAGTTACGTCACGTGATCGCCGGCTGCCACTGGCGGACCATATTAGGCTAGCCATGATTTATGGCACGTGCTTGCAGGGCCGCTGAAGGTCCACTTGTGGCAGCTACTGCCTCTGATGTATAACTAATGGCCCTGTTCTGGCATATGACAACTGATGGGGGTGCCACTGTTGGCTCGCTGCTGGCCCGAACTGCTCGCCCATGTGGTGGCCACCCGGACATTTTATTGACGGTTGGGCAGTGGCAACATAGTGGTACATAGTGGCACAGCAAGACTGCTTTTACTGGGTATTCGTTCAGTGGCTGACATCTGGAAAGGGAAGATGTTGGTGCCGGCGACAAATGCAGAAACACAAAGCATCATAGCGTTTAAGACAGGAATATTCGATTGAGTCATTAACACCGTAGTCCACTGAGATTTAATTTTACAGAAATGTCATAAGAGCCGAGTACGCAAGTTTTTTCTAAAACACATTTCAGCGGGAATGACTGCCTGCAGAAACTTCTAATATAATCACCTAGATGGCGAAAGATGGGAGTATGTGTTCACCTCAAACGAAGCGTCCGTTTGCCTATCAAACTTCAAGAAATCACTTGCAATTCACAATGGACAGGATAACGTCAAGTCCTTCCTAAAATGGCTCAAATAAGGCAAATATACTTTCCCTGTAAGTCTTCATTATTGTCGCTGGATTCTCATGCCAGGCTAAGCTGCAGATTCTTCGGATAGCTAAAAATGCCAGTGTTAACTCAACAAATTATCAGACAGAGATCGTGACGCCAATTTACGAGCAGGGCGTGCAGGCGCTGTATGGTAGTGTAAAAACTTTGATACACATCGACCAAGATAAAGCGTTATGCCACACATCGAAATCGAGGCAAAACTTCTTAATCCCGCGGGATCAGAAGATCGGAATTAAGACAACGACATCCCTGTCAAAACTCGTAGCGAATTCCTGATGGATTCCTGCGTTTTTAACAATTGAAACATGATCTTCTGCTGAAACTGTCGTGTATCAGAGATGGTACTTGTGTGTGGAAAACATGCATACTCCCCGGTGTAGAAGTATCCTAAGCGATGTCTTCTGACGGTTCGCCTGAGTGGGCCCTAATCAACGCCTCCTGCAACTGAAAGCCTGACAACACATTCATTATGTCATCGTAAGTGGACCACATGATTGTTTCTAGTGCTGATCAGACAAAAATAATACGAGGTTTCTAGCGTAGTCTGAACAGGCAGAACAGCAGATACTCGAATGTAGTAGTTATTCGTATTATCGTGTGTAGCCAAACCGACTGGATTTGTGATATAGCTGAACTATAGGGGGCGCCGATTTACACCACTAGAGAAGATAATTATGTTTTTATTGCTAACCGAGTTTGTTTTGTGCCTCGAAATACCATACACTGTTAAAAAAAATCAACTTAAAAATGAGAACCTGAACCTAATCGGTTTTTTTAAGTACAACAGTATCGTAAACATGCTCAAATATAAATAACCATACGTACTTTTAAATAACTGCGTCAATCTCCAATTGCTTCATTTTAGATATCGTAGATTTCAAGAGAAATTGTTTAATAAATGTGTAAATTGGCATACATAAATAATTAGCACAACAAAGTCACTGATCAGAAGTAATTTAATTATACGTAAATTATCTTTGTGTACGTTTTCACATCAACTATATTTGTGTCAATCTCATAAAAAATATATTGTCGCTTCATCACTATATTTGTCATGAAACTGCGCTGTCCATTTGCGCAGCATGTGACAATGAGTATATCTACCATCCCAGATGTGTCATCCAATAATATACTTCCAGTTGATTCTATGAATAAATGAGCAGGAATAGACGTATTCCAAATTTGAAATCAGCCAAGGATGGCTTAAGTGGTTAAAGATTCAGACTACACATGGAGGGATACCAGGTTCAAACCTAGCCTGGTAGTGTGAATTTCTATCAATCGCTGAATTTCCGCCGTGCATCGGACGAGCACGGTAAGTGACGGCTTCTGGGTAGGAATCACCCGGTTAAAGTTCCTAAGTCCCTTCCCTAATTTCTATCTGCCTTCTGTGTGCAAAATCGTACGGTGGCGCCATCTAGTGTACTCTCTCTCTCTCTCTCTCTTATAAACAATCCTGCTAGATTCGCTCTAGGTCCGTTTATATTTTTATTTCATCATTATATGCATGACGACAAACACAAAACACACTCCAACTTAAACTAAAAGTTTGGATACTAAAACTCACTTCTCTACACTTCCACGTCTGTCCTAGATTCTACTACTCTACCGCCATGTACGAAAATCTTCTATTATCTTCCTTTCTGCTATGGTTCTGACGTCACGTACAACAACCAACAGCGAGCTGCAGTTGCGGTGTCCACGTCACGTACAGCAATCAACAGCGAGTTGTGGTTGCACTTATGACGTCACGTACAACAACCAACAGCGAGCTGCAGTTGTGGTGTCCACGTCACGTACAGCAATCAACAGCGAGTTGTGGTTGCACTTATGACGTCACGTACTTTAAAAAATATTCGCTAACGTGTTGGGTATGCAGCTAAGTCTCAAGTTCCAACATGTACAGTACCCTCGTTAATTCCCTCTTCCCTAAGAGCTCTCCTCGATTGCATATTTTAAATTCCATGTGCAATTTCTGCTGGAATAATTGGAGAAACTTCAAAATTTATGAATTATTTATGTCTATAACAGATTTAACCAAAGTGGTTCGAATAAGACTTCTGAACATGCCCTGGATATTTTAACCGTGAAGCCACGAAGTGTGGGAATTTTGATGTTGTTTACATGATACGCTATGCAGTTTCATGTAGCTTCAGCTGTGTGTGTTTTTGACACACAGCTGAAGCTGCATAGCCTAGTTTTTTGGTTGCGGAAACCATGTCAATACCAAACCGGAGGGAGTTACGCTCCACAGACGAGTGAAGTTATAAATTTCAATGTTTGTTTTGTTTTTGACTTTCACTAACGTTTCTTGTATTTCAATTTCAAATAGAAATATGAAGTTGCTTTAAAAACAAAAAAATGCATATATGTGTTCGTTCGACTAATCTCGGACGAACATATAAACATTACTAATTTAATTGTTACATATAAGTATACTCTACTGGACAGAACAAAATGAACATCATATCAAACTGTGACTGTACTACTTTTGCCAAAAGCTTCACAGTTCGAATCTCCGGCACCACAGCAGAGGACCTAATACAGCCAGCAGTCATGGTTCTTAGCTACAATAATGATCGAATACCCCTCAGAGAGTGTTCATCAATGTCAACAACATCCTTATCCAACTGAAGAAACACCTCACGCCCCGTTGTTGTCGACAAAGCCCATGGTACATCAGTTAGACGGACTGTATAACCGCGTTTTCATTTCAGAATGTGAGCAAGTAACATCCTTTAAAAATGTTAAATAACAAATACGAATTTTAAGCTCCCAAAGTTACCCAAGATGGCCGTCCACTGTCGCAGTGGTCTAAGCACTGGCTTCTCACCGTTCGTCCGAGGTGGGTCCGAGTTCGAATCCCAGTGAGGCATTTCATTTATTTCGTTATGGGGTTACATTTGACCATGTTACATTTCAAAATTAATTTTATAACATACAGTATTAAGAAAAACAACATATATATCAGGTCATCCCACAAGTGATGTCGTTTTGCGCAAGTCCAACAGTAGTGAATCTCCTGGTGACTACTCTATGACGTCGAACACGGTGAGTATAAGAGGGATCACTCGAGCAGACCTTCAACTCACTTGAGACCGCAAACGGGAGTTCTAGGCGCAGTAGTTGTGTACTTAAACCGCATAGGAAATGGCAGTGTCAGAAGACCACATTAGGCACTGTTGTCGATAAAGCCCATGGTACTTCAGTTCCACCATCGACATTCAGCGACGGTATCAAAACGAAACATCAATGCCGTGTATGGGCTGGGTATCTTGGAGGTCAAGAAATGTCAACGGTGGTTCCAGAAATTTCGAAGGGGTGACACCAGCCTCAAGGATATGCAGCTACCCAGACGGCCTGTTGAGCTGGATAACGACGTGCTGGACGCTGCTGTTGAGGAAAATCCGCAAGCAATAGTCGAGGAATTGGCCCTACTTGTTCATTCAATCAATTCCACTGTTCACCGGCATCTGCAGGACCTGGGTTATGTGTCGAAATTGGATAAGTGGGTACCCCATGATCTCACTCCACAACAGCTGCAACAGCGTGTGCACATTTGCACTTCTTTGCTCTCCCGTGAAAAAAGGGAGCCGTTTTTGCACAGAACTGTCGCGGGTGATAAAAAATGGATTGTTTATCCAGGCATTAAGCGTTAACGGCAGCGGTTTCCTAAAGGGAATGTGCCTGCAGTAGTGGCGAAACCAGGATGTTTCCCACAAAAGGTTTTGATGTCTGTGTGGTGGGATATGCAAGGCATAATCCATTAGGAGCTGCTGCCGCCCAAAAACATTACAGGGAAAGTTTACTGCCAGCAGCTGCAGCGTCTCCGCACTGCTTTTCAGGATAAATGTCCAGCACTCGTGAACGCAAAACCACACACAGCGAAAATGACCAGTGCTGCGTTGCAGGACTTCGGATGGAAAAAACTTCCGCATCCAGCATATTCCCCTGACATCGCCCCATCGGACTACCACCTCTTTTGCAGCCTGCAAAACCATCTTGCTGGGACTACACTTCAAAATGCGGAGGAGGTACGGCGAACTCTTTCTTCCCCTTTTGCGTCGAAGTCCATGGTTGTAACTACAAGTCTGGGATTCAAAACCTTGTCGATCGACGGGAGAAGGTTGTAACTACCGGGGGCACTTATTATATGGATTAAAACATCTGTTCTAGGTACGTTTTTCTTTCTTTTTTTCACACCTTGAAAAAAACCACAGTATTTTTGGGATTACCTGATATTGTGAATACTTATTACCAGGGTAACCACAGAACAGGAAATTGAGTAAAAGGCTATATCATCATTGTCAACCATTATAAATCCACTGCTGGACGAAGGTCTCCCCAAGTTTCCTCCACAACGGTCTGTCTTGCGCCAGTCTCCTACATGTCACTCCCGCATATTTACGAATTTCATCCACCCATCTCCCATGTGGTCTTTTTCTGGGTCTTTTCCTGTCCCTTGGAATCCAATCTAAAATTTCGGCTGTCCATCTATGGTCTGTCCTTCTGGCAGTATGTCCAGCCCATTGCCATTTCAGGGATTTAACTCTGATCATGATGTCTTCCACTCTCGTCATTTTTCGGATCCACGAGTTCCTCTTCTTATCTCTCCTGGTTATACCAAGCATGCACCTCTCCATGCTTCTTTGAGTTGTCTGCAGCCTTTGTATGTCTCTTTTAGTTAAGGTCCACGTCTCTGCACCATACGTAAGCACTGGAAGGATGCATTGATCAAACACTTTTCTTTTAAGACATAATGGCATATTGCTCTTGAAAATTATGCTGTTTCTTCCAAAAGCTCTCCAGGCAAGTTTTGTACGCCGATTAATTTCTTTATCAATGTGACCCTCACTTGATATCTGCTGTCCAAGATAAACATACGTATCTGTTATCTCCAGTTTTTCTCCATCAATCGATAAATCTTCATTTCTTGTAAAAGCATTGAACATCACTTTCGTCTTCTGAAAGTTCATTTTTAATCCCACTTCTTTACTCTTGTCAGCAAGTTCCTGGATCATACTCTGCAGCTCTGATGGGGTAGTTGCAAAAATGACTACGTCATCAGCAAAACGAAGGTGGGTTAGATAATCTCCATTAATCTTTATCCCTTTGTTTTCCCAATTCAGTGATTGAAAAACATTTTCCAATGTGGCATTAAAGAGCTTCGGAGATATGGTGTCACCTTGTCTCACTCCCTTTCCAATTTTTATGTGTGTTGTATTTTCAAACAGCCGAATCTTTGCACTTGCATTTTCTTAGATGTTATTAATAATATTAATGTATGCATCTTCAATACCGCAGGATTTCAGAGCCGTGGTAACTGCTGATGGTTTCACCGAATCAAAGGCTTTTTCATAATCAATAAAAGCCATGCACAATGGAAGTTCATATTCCCTCGCTCTTTCAATTAGTTCTCTCAGTACATGGATATGATCTATTGTGCTGTAGCCACTCCTGAATCCAGCTTGTTCTCTCGGTTGAGCCATGTCCAGTGTTACCTTCAAGCGGTGTGAAAGAACTTTAGTGAAGATTTTATAAACCACTGATAGGAGGCTGATAGGTCTGTAGTTCCTGAGATCCTCAATGTCACATTTTTTATGTAGCAGGATCATTGTAGCATTGTTCCAATCCTCAGGAATCTTCCCTTCAAGGCTATATATATATATATATATATATATATATATATATATATCACCAACCCGCTTGGCCAGCGTGGTGAGTTATGGCCAAACCCCTCTAAAATGACTATACAACTTAAATCTTGGCCCTCAGTCTCCGGCAGCTGGAATGTACCTGGCCAAGGCAGCGGCCAGTGCGACATGAAGGCAGAGGGTGTTAAGAATCCCCGGAGGACCGGACTAGGCTGCCATCTGATGCTGACCTTGGCAACGTATAACGGACGCTCCCTATCTTCTGATTCAAGGCTTCTTGAATTGGAAGAGGAACTACAAAGGATCAAGTGGGACATCGTCGGGCTAAGTGAGGTAAGGAGAAAAGGAGATCTCATTGAACTGAAAAGTGGACATCTCTTCTACTATCATGGGACAGATATTGGCAGACCTAGTGGTGTTGGATTTATAATAAACAAGAAACTGAAGGATAAAGTTTTAGAAGTTGAAAGTTCCTCTGACAGAGCTGCACGACTCGTTATCCAACTATCGAGAAGATACCAGGCTCAGATCATTCAAACTTATGCACCCACCACAAGTCATCCTTAAGAAGAAATTGAAGAATTTCATGAGGAAATTTGTCATCTAAATAATAAAGCTAAGCAGCACTTGAAGATAATTATGGGATATTTCAATGCAAAAATAGGGCAACGGCAACAGAATGAAACTTCAGTAGGTGAATTCGGTCACGGCAACAGAAACCAGCGTGGAAATACTCTCGTAGAGTTTGCAGAGGCAGAAGGGTTTTTCATCTTGAACTCTTTTTTCAAGAAAAAGCCACACAGGAAATGGACATGGAGACATCCAAATGGGACGACAAGTGAAATTGATTTTATTATGTGTAACAAAAAATTCGTCATAGAAGACTGCAGTGTGCTAAACAAGTTCAACACAGGCAGTGACCATAGATTGGTGAGATGTAAGATGCACCTCAACACTAAACTCGAACGTAGCAAGCTCATAAGACAAACAAAATGTATTGACATAACCAACCTTAAAATACACCATAATACCTTCAAATTGGAAATGAAGAACAGATTCTCTGCTTTAGAAGGCCTAACATCGGAAGAAGTGGATATTTCTGAAGTTAACAGAAAAGTAACCAAAGCTTTTATGGAAACAGCAACAAAATTAGCTGAGTCTAAGAACAAATTGCATGTGAACAAATTATCAGGAAAAACCAAAATGTTGATGCAAAAAAGAAGAGTGATGAGGACAACTAAAGAAGATGTGACTTCCAAAGTGGAATATATAGAGCTATGCAAGACAGTACGAAAAAGTATCACTGAAGACGTAAGGAAATTCAACTGTGAACTAGTAAGGAAACAATTGAAAACAACCAAAGCCTAAAGATAGCAAAGAGACATCTCAGTAAGGGAAAAAAACAGATTATGGCACTGAGAAAAAAAGATGGTTCTGTAACAAGAAATAGAGACGAAATTTTGACAAGAGTGAAAGATTTCTACTCCAAATTATATGAAAGGGATGATACATGTACTCCAGACATCATGAAAGGTACCAGTACCAGAGTTCTTCCAGTCCTTCCAGCAGAGGTTGCACATGCAATTAAGAACATGAAGCGAGGAAAAGCTCCAGGAGAAGATGGAATTACTGTAGACATCATACAAGAAGCAAGTGGAGAAATCGAAACAGTACTAGCCCAAATTTTCACTCGATGCCTTAATGAAGGGAAAATTCCTGAGGATTGGAACAACGCTACAATGATCTTGCTACATAAAAAAAGGTGACATTGAGGATCTCAGGAACTACAGACCTATCAGCCTCCTATCAGTGGTTTATGAAATCTTCACTAAAGTTCTTTCACACCGCTTGAAGGCGACACTGAACATGGCTCAACCGAGAGAACAAGCTGGATTCAGGAGTGGCTACAGCACAATAGATCATATCCACGTACTGAGAGAACTAATTGAAAGAGCGAGGGAATATGAACTTCCATTGTGCATGGCTTTTATCGATTATGAAAAAGCCTTTGATTCGGTGAAACCATCAGCAGTTACAATGGCTCTGAAATCCTGCGGTATTGAAGATGCATACTTTAATATTATTAATAACATCTATGAAAATGCAAGTGCAAAGATTCGGCTATTTGAAAATACAACACACATAAAAATTGGAAAAGGAGTGAGACAAGGTGACACCATATCTCCGAAGCTCTTTAATGCCACATTGGAAAATGTCTTTCAATCAGTGAACTGGGAAAACAAAGGGATAAAGATTAATGGAGATTATCTAACCCACCTACGTTTTGCTGATGACATAGTCATTTTTGCAACTACCCCATCAGAGCTACAGAGAATGATCCAGGAACTTGCTGACAAGAGTAAAGAAGTGGGATTAAAAATGAACTTTCAGAAGACAAAAGTGATGTACAATGCTTTTACAAGAAATGAAGATTTATCGATTGATGGAGAAAAGCTGGAGATAACAGACACGTACGTTTATCTTGGACAGCAGATATCAAGTGAGGGTCACATTGGTGAAGAAATTAATCGGCGTACAAAACTTGCCTGGAGAGTTTTTGGAAGAAACAGCATAATTTTCAAGAGCAATATGCCATTATGTCTTAAAAGAAAAGTGTTTGATCAATGCATCCTTCCAGTGCTTACGTATGGTGCAGAGACGTGGACCTTAGCTAAAAGAGACATACAAAGGCTGCAGACAACTCAAAGAAGCACATGGAGAGGTGCATGCTTGATGTAACCAGGAGAGATAAGAAGAGGAACACGTGGATCCGAAAAATGACAAGAGTAGAGGACATCATGATCAGAGTTAAATCCCTGAAATGGTAATGGGCTGGACATACTGCCAGAAGAACAGACCATCGATGGACAGCCGAAATTTTCGATTGGATTCCAAGGGACAGGAAAAGACCCAGAAGAAGACCACATGGAAGGTGGGTGGATGAAATTCGAAAGTATACGGGAGTGACATGGAAGAGACTGGCACAAGACAGACCGCTGTGGAGGAAACTTGTGGAGACCTTCGTCCAGCAGTGGATTGATAATGGTTGACAATGATGATGATGATGATGATATATATATATATCCTCAGTGAATCCCAATTCCCCTATAATACATAGTCAAGTCAAACGTCCTGCACATATGAAATTTACACATATGTGATCTGATTGATGAATTTTACCGTAGAATTTTATATTTTAGTTTGTTAGCAAATAATTTTTTAGTTGCTTTCGAAAATAATTATAATTATTAATATGTGTCAACTGACAAGGTAGGTTATTCCATAATATCAATCCCTTTTGGGTTAAAATGTTAGGCATTGGTAAACAAATATGAATCCTAATAATCTAAATTGTCATAATTTCTCAATATCTAAAAATCCATAAGGATTTATCCTTACCTCCACATTCAAGTTAATTCACCTAAAACTGTTTAAAATTTTAAACATTCTATGTTGTAATTATTGTAATTTATATAAATTAGTCTTAGTTGTTTGCCCCCGTATTAATAAACAATAAGTCAAATAGAGATAAATCAGACTGTAAGACAGTAGCATTTTTAATGTTTTAATTGTTAAATTATTTGAAATTCTCTTAATTAAACCCAATAACCCCGAAATTTTGATTACAATATTTTGAATATCTATATTCCAGTTTAAATTATCCTCAATTATTATTCCCAATTATTTAGTATTATTTACTGTTTCAAGGGCACAATTCCCCACACAAATACATGGTGACTCAACAATCTGTCTGTCTCCCTGTTTAAAAACCATAAGTTTATGTTTTTCAATACTTAAACACAGAAAATTTGTATCCAGCCATTGCATCAATTTTTCAATACATTTATTACATTTTATTTTTGCCTCCTTTATATCTGCATCCGTAATCAGAACCGTGGTATCCTCCACAAATAAAATAAAATCCTCATTAGGTTCAATGTTAAAAATGTCATTTATATAAATTAAAAAAAGTAATGGTCCCAGGACTGAACCCTGCGGTACTCCTATTTCATTAATTAACTTGTGCGATTTTACTTTGTTAATCTGTACATACTGTTTCCTGTTATGTAAGTAGTCCTCTTATAAATTGTAATATTTATTTCTTATTCCGTTATTATAGAGCTTATCCAAAAGTATTCCATGATCGACCGTATCAAATGCCTTAGTGAGGTTCAGGAATATCGCAATGGTTACTAATTCCCTTTTTTTTATTATTTGATATGATATATTGAAGTGTTAAAGTGGTTATTTCTGTTGAATTTTTTTTTTTTTAAACCCATACTGATATTTATTGATAATATGAAATTTCCTAAAAAAGTTTCCTAATCTTGTATATAATAGTTTTTCCAAAACCTTGGCAAAAATAGATAAGTTAGATATTGGTCTGTAATTATTTATATTATCTCTGGACCTAGTCTTATGTTTTGGAGTTATTTTTGTTATTTTTAATTCTTCAGGTATTTTGCCAAATTCAATAATCACATTAAATATATGACTTAGAAGTTTAGAAATTATTTTGGAGACCCTTTTAATAGCCCTTGGATGTAATATTTCTATGCATGCTTCAATTTCTGCTGTTGTGCAATATTCAAAATAACCTGAATTTTTCAATGTTTTTTTTTCTTCTGGAAAGTAGTTTCCGATTTTCTTTTATTATTAGTTTTAATTTTATTTTTTATTTCTTTAGGGGCATTTATGAAATATTAATTGAATTCATTTGCTACAGAGTGAGCATCAGAAACCCTCTGACCACTTAATTATACTTAACGCAATGTCTTCAGTTGTATTTTTTTCCTTCCCAACATCTCATTTATATTTTTCAAAACAATTTCAGTCGATTGTGTATTGAATAGATTGTTATAGTACAATAGATTGTTATAGTACAGTAGGTTGTTGGGATGAAAGAAATTTTTAAACAATTTATTGTTTTTATTAATTTTTCTCAATATTATTTTATTAATCCAATGTTTTCTTGCCCTTTTAGGTGTGTTACAAATTTTATTGGAAAACATTCATTATAGACTGCTGTAAATTGATCAAGAAATATACTACATAATTTTTCTGGAGAATCATGTATTGTAATACTATCCCAATTTATTTTTTAATTAATTCATAAAATTTACCCATATTAACTTCTCAGATATCTGATTTCATATTTTACTTTAGTTTGGAAAGATATTGATTTTTTATAATGAATTAAATAAGTAGGTAAATGATCACTTATATCATAATTTAAAACACCAGCATATATGTAATTAGTATCAATGTTAGTTATGCATAAATCCAAAATAGAACTGAAGATGTGAGTCTAGTAGGCAAGTCTATATAATTCTTAAATCCATAAGTAGTTATAAGTGTTAATAATCTTAGAGTATTTGTATTTATTGAAGCAAGATCTATATTAAGATCCCCCATAATTATGACTTGTTAATTTGATAATGTTGTGTAATCAAGATAGTTAGTCAACAATGTCAAAAAACTGGAGATATTTCCTCTAGGTGGTCTGTAACAGACAGTAATGATAAATATCCTTTTTAATAATTAATATTTTCATATCATGGTTAATATAAGTGCATCCCTGTGTTTCTGAGAAAAAACCATAATTATTCTTAAGATAAATACCTACTTCCTCCCCCAACCCTATCAGATCTATTTATATTATAAAATCGATAGTTATTTAAATGTATTTGGTATTGTTGAGATGGAAACCAAGTCTCAGTAACACAAAAAATGTCTATATTTGAATCAAATAATGCAATTAATATGTCCAACAATGTGAATTTATTTATCAAACTTCTAGCATTTATATGAATCAGTTTTAATCCACTACCACTACGTGAAAAAATTTGAAAGCATGTATTCAAGGAATCTATTTCTGTGTAAGTATGTGTATTCATTTTCCTGCTCCTAGGTTACCACAAATAAGTATTAGGTAGTAAGTAATATTGTGAATTAGTTTCAAGACATCTTCATCAGTTGTAATAACATGAACTCTGTCAGTGTCTGTTTTCTTAACAAGAATTTTCCCATGTGAAAACCAAACATATCTAAAGGAATGTTCAACTGCAAAATTTTTAACTCTGTTAAATGGTGACATGTCTTCATTGATGTAGACCTTGGACGTACTATGAGACAGTCCAATCGTTGAATTTGTAATAATTTTTTTCCTTTCCATAAGAGATTTGTCACGATTTGTCCTTGTTGTAAACTGTACTATTATTTTCTTAAATTTTTTTCCCTCCTGTTTTGACGGTATCTCATGAACAACATCAACATCTGAAGGTTTATAATGATGAATTTCCCATTTTTGTGCTGATAAGGTAATAATCTCTCTAAGTTTTCTTTCAGTAGTTTTGGGCTCCAAATACAATCCATGTATTTCAATATTTTTATTTCTATTATATTGATTTAACTGATTTTGACTTTGTATTATATTATTCCTATTGTAATAAAGCTCAGAGTTTACTTTCTCAACTTTTTTAATTTTAGAACTCAAAATTTTATTTTCATTTTCTAGCTCAGTTTAGTTTTTAATCAAGTTATCATACATACTACTTAAATAGAAAATTCCATAGCGCATCTCAAGTCATTTAATTCTTTTTTATTTCTGGTATGACATCTAGTTTTTTTTTATTTGTGTAAGAGCTATATTAATACCTTCATGGTCAATATTTCTTTCTATCTTCTTATTATCAGACTGAGGTCCAGAAAACTGCAAAATCTGATCTCTATCCTTCTGTCGACTTTCATCTTCCTTATCATTGTTATCAGATGTTTAAACTTGCTTGTTTATACATTTGAAACATTTATATTTCTTTCTCTTAGCATTAGACATAAGTTGAAATTTATTTTCTGGTACACCAAGTCATTGAGGATGATATTTATTATCACATTCAGAACATTTTAAATGCTCTGGGGTCATATGCTGGGACTCAAGAATCTCAGAGGCACACACATCACATTTACTTGTTGAAGGCATATTATTCCTCTCCCTATTTCAATGAGCAATACATTATAATTCAAATTAGGTAAACGAAGATATATAATACTACCAAGAAACAGAATAATTCACAAGTTTCAAAAATATCTCATCAATAACACCTTCAAGCCATGTTCAGCCAATAAATGATTCCTTGTCATGTAAATATTATGTTTGTCTTACGGCAGTGGTCTTTCCCTTCCCGGGACCCAGTGTCCCTAAATTAGAGACGGTCAACTGATTATATTTCATCGAGTTGCTCACGGTGGTCTTTAAGCCACCAAATGAAAAAAGAATCGGTGAAACGTTTTATAAGCAAATTCTTTAAACGCAGAAATGGCCACCGCGGTGGCGTAGTGGTCTAAACACTGGCTTCTGACCATTCGCACGCGAGGGGTGCAGGTTCGAATCCCGTTGGGGCATGGATGTTGTGTTTGTTTTACTGTCCTGGAACCAATGGCCTTAAATTAGAGACGGGTGACTGCTTATGGCCCATGGAGTTGCTCATGGTGTCGTTAAATCGCCAATAAAAATAATCCCAATCAAAAAATACAGGTAAGCTCAGTTCTGATTGAGCTGTCAGTTTGGAACGCAGGACTACTTGCAGATCGGAGAGTTGAAATAAGCTAGTCAAGTACGGTTTCAGAACGTTTATTTAATTTGTCACAGCCAACACAGGTTTATGATATGAAAAGTAGCTTACATATTTTTTACAAATAAGCAGGATACATTGCGAACGCAAAGAAGATCGATACACGTATTACCCAACGTGGTGCTCTGTCTTCTTGGGCTTCTTACATTCCTCATTTGATTTTCTCCACTCTTGCTTGCGTTCATTCTGCGAATACCGCGGCATTGTCGAAAATGTTAACCCATTCACACGAAAACAATTTTTAAAATTTTTAGTTTAAACCACTGCGATATGTTCTTTATATATTTGGGCAGATCTCGTTGGGAGCTTTAAAACGATACCACGCACAGTCGCTTTGCGCTCACGGTTGCCGAGATAGACTGAGTCAAACGCGGCGGCACCCCCAGAAATATTGCATCATCTCCCCCGCGCACAGGGAGCTACGGGAGCGTCGCGCGCACGATGTATTGCGCAGTACGCGAATTGGGCTCCATATTGTTTACGTATATGCTAACACGATTAGCGTGCGGTACACATTTTTAACGCTATAATGATTTCAATTGGGACCTATTGGTCGGTCGTAAGCCACTCCATAGTATCCACGGTGTTAGACATAGTACAACGTCAGAAAAAAATGCGGAAATGACAAAGAAACTGAAAATGAACTACACCAGAAATTGGTGCAAAAATTTCAATTCCAATTATAATTGGATTACAAGCAGTGATCTTTTCGCCTTCTCTTGAGATGCGCTCGAGGCAGACACCCCGCTTACTCCGTCCTAGTAACGCCTCAGGACAAGATAAGTAATTAAATGGAATTTGCCCCAGTGGTGCTATGGTAGAATTCCTGTCTCGACCTTCGTTTGTTGTGTTCTTACTTCTTTAAACTTCCTCATGTTAGTATACATTCTTGATGTCACTATGTCCACGCTATGCTCTTTCTGCGTTAATCCTTAGGCATGTGTAACTTGAATTTAGCAGGTGGTACTTCAGCCAGGTAAAACTCCTGTCGCCATCTATTGACACAGGACGAAACCAAATCGAAGATTTGTCTTCTCTGTGTGGCGTAAAGACATGTATAAATAGTATTTATAGTAGATCACGTCGCATTTCAACTTATCATGTGAGAAATTATGTTTAGTGTTTCAGATAAATTGCTAACTACACTGTTAATGTAAAACAAACACAGAACGCTTTTCTAACACTTATCAAAATATCTTTATCTTCTGAAAGTCAAGTACCTTCCAGATGTTTTGACAAAGAACCTGTTTTTCTCCACTAAGTTATTAAGATACGTTCTTATGAAACAATGGTTTTAATTGACAACTGAGTAGTCTGAATTTACTACTGTAATATATTCTGTAGTTTGAATGACTACCGTGTAGTGAAACCTGTGCACTACCATTTTCACTACACTGATCTCCGAACGTTATTCTTCTTCGTCAAACCTTCTTGTAGTAAATCGTCGAAAATAGAAGGCGGCTGCAGTTCTGTTTAGAGCAAATTTGTTCATTTGTCGCATACTACTGCAGCGTCAGCAGTATTCACGATAAACATATGAAAAATCATAGTACATGTGTCAAACATTGATACTTAATGTCCTTGTTTTGACAAGGACAAGCACTGCACTTGCTGTAACTGCATTTCAAACATGATATCTCTCACGTCAAGAGCCACCATCGAAAGAGCAATCACATTTGGCGATGTTTCTAATTTCCACATGCCTCGTGTTTGAAACGCACAACCAACGAGAGAACTTTTTCCAAAAGGAGAAAAATGGATTTGTGAACCATTGTGTAATTTCAGTCTATCCTCATCTATTAGAAACCAAGGGCGGTTCAAGTGGCGCAAAGGTCTAAGCACTGACTTGTGATCGTTCGACCGAGATGGCTCCGGGTCCGGATCCCGGTGAGGCATGGATGTTGTGTTTTTCTTACAGAACTGGCTCTCTCCCTTCCCTGGAACCAGTGGCCCTAAATTAGGGAAGGGCAACTGCTTTCTCACGGTAGGCGTCAAATCGCCAACCAAAAAATAATTCTGGTGTAAATTCTGCCAATCGAAACAAAAGGTGTTTGGAAATTACGGCAATAGATCACGATCCTCGTTTCACTGCTTGTTTGGAGTCGTCGACGCAAACAGGAGATACCCGGTATTTGTAATGAAGTGCCATAAATTTCATTGTTGCAACTTTTTGAGGAAAATAATGAAAGACCTCTCCGAATGGCTCATAACAACGTAACATGTCAAATGCAATAAAATTTTCAAACATAAATAATCTCTCTTTCCACGTTTTTTATAAGTGAGTCACGGGAAAATTCTTATCGGTCGCCACCGGGAATCGAACCCAGGATCTTCCAGTTGCGCGCGGGACATGCTACCACTGCACCCCTATAGGAGGGGTTTGAAGTTGTTCAATGAATTTTTCAGTTCCTGAACTCCGGTTTATCAACTGAACAACGCATAGCCGCTTTGTTGCCAGCTCCGAAGCTAAGTGGTAAGGCATGCGCGTGCTATATGTTGTTATTGACCCAGTATCAGATGCATATCCCATTCGTACATTTAGGTGCTTTTCTTCTTTCTTTTTCCATCGTTTCTCTCTCTCTCTCTCTCTCTCTCTCTCTCTATCTCTCCTTCATGGAGTAAAATCTAAATGTTCCTTTTCTCAACTTTACTTTCTGCTGTAAGATTTTGGGAAAGCGTAAAGTGAATCTTTCTTCTGCAACAAGTGACCTTACGGATAGAAATGCAAATCCGACTGTGGGGAAAGTGTACCTAATGAATTTAACATTAACCGCAAAATTGATTCAAATTCATATGGCTTTTATTTTTACCACTCTTGGTGTGTAGTACGCTTGTTCCTAAGAATTGGCAGAAAAACGAAGCTGCTTATTCAAATTCGATGGGACACAAAACCAGGTTTTTCTATGCAAATAGATTTTTTTGATTGGAGGTTTAACGATCACCGTGAGCAACTCAATGTGCTATAAGCAGTCGCCCGTCCCTAATTTAGGTCACTGGTTCCAGGGAAGGGAGAGAGCCAGTGCCGTAAGACAAACACAACATCCATGCCTCAACGGGATTCGAACCCGGACCCCATTCGGAGGAATGATCAGAGGCCATCGCTTAGACCACTGCGCCACCGGGGTAGCGCAAATTGATTTTATAGATGCGCATTTTTAAATGCCTCAAATCTCAATGAAATAAGAATGAGGTGCCTCTAATTTAGCTGTTTTCCTTAGAAAAACTAAAGATAACCTCTGTTACGTTTTCCTTACATGATGCGCATTTTGGAGGATTACATTTTTAATAAGGAGCTGAAACATCGTTGTCTTGTAATGTTAACCCTGAGATCTGCTCGTATAATTCAAGAAGAATATAGTACTCTCCTTGTGAATGCACATATATTTCCCTGTAATCTTATAAACATTGTAACTATTACAACGTATAGTTAAGTTAGTTGCAGGGTAAACAAATGTATTACATTTATCACTTTCATTGTCCTATTACTCATTCAGTATCTGTTCCAGAGTGAAGTAAATTGCGAAGCCAGTGTTGGATATCTAATTCTGATTGATGTGTAATGGCAATTAACGCCTCAGAAATGTACATCCATCACCGCGAATTAGTTCCAATACTGCTCCTGATCTGATTCTCTCGCTGTTACTGGGATTCTAACTAGCGGAGGCTTAAAATAACCACTTGTCTATATTCGTGCACCTCGATGAAAGGGGTGGAGTATGAGTAATGAAACCTGGCGGTGAACTCTTCCATCCGTGGGAAGCTATTCTCCCTTCGTCTCTGTGCTCTTTACTTCTCCAGGAATCACGCCCCTGACATTCCTGTAATACATCATTCCGCTACAGGCCGAGGCTTGGCTCTGAACTTTGAACTCCATAGTCATTCATCATACTGACCACCAGATTTCAAGAGGGTCACTTTTGTGGCATTCCAGCTTCATACCTTAGACTCGCTTTATTTTGGGCGCGTTATACGAAAAACTCGAGATGTAGGTTTGTCAGTGTTATGAACCAAAGCGCTTCTAACACTTTCCTCAGGTGACATCACTTCATTTCTATTCGTTCGCGAAAGGGTATTTACACAGAACAATTTATTATGTGTATGACATTCTATTTCCTGTTGAAAAGCCCTGTAACTTCTGAAATTATTTAGCAACGTTCTTTAATAAGTGCCTAGCTCTTCTATTAGCTGAAACAAATTACGAATTTCGCTAATTCAAATATGTTCTGTAAAATTTATTTCAATTTCCGTAATTTTACCAGAAATTTTTTCAAAATTTCGTTCAGTCTATCTGTTGTGGTGGGAAAAGTTTCTATTTCCAATAAAGCCGAAGAAACTTACAAAAAGAGAGAACTTATTCCGGAATGAGGGGACCCGGGTTCGAACCCCGGCGTGGACATAAATGACGGAGAAATTTACTTCGTTATAATGGCGCCCGAACTTCCCGGATGACCCGGCCGCTCAAGATCTCACAAGGGTGTGATGTTCTTTCCACACCGCGAGAGAGGAAAAATAAGGGAATCCCTCCTCCAGCGCTTCGAAAAATAAATGTGTGACGTTGCATTCCCCACACTAGATTGACTGGGAGTTTTTTTTGCACCTAAGAAGTATCAACCACTTAGATAAAACCCACGTGATTAAGTTAAACTTTAATAGAACTCGATGGTAATAGGCACAACCTTCACCAGCCTCACTGTAATTATTACTGTCAGAATTTCGAATTCCAGTCACTTACATCTCTTCTTTTTAACTTAATGGAACAAAATGGTAAAAGACACAATCTTCAGCAGTCTCACTGTAATTTTTTCTGCATTAGAGTTTCGAATTTTATTCACCTATAAGACTTTATTGAGCCTTAATAGAACTAGACTATGGTAAATCTTCACCAGCCCCACTGTAGTTACTTCTGTATTAGAGTTTTGAATTCCATTCACTTATAGCACTCCTTTTGGAACCTTAGTGGAACTAGATAGTCAAAGTTACAATCTTCACGTTAGTCTCACTGTTGTTATTTCTGTATTAGAGATTCAGCAAGACTACCTTCTCTACACTCAAATGCGGTACGTGTTCTATCTTTCAACCACATGCCAGAACTCCTTGAGGTTGATGAAGCAAGCATGTCTAATGACGTACAAGATAACAGACGTGTAGAAAGTGACTGTTTTGCAGGAACTTTATGAAGTGCTCAACACTTCACCCAAAATGAACTGAGTGACCTCATCAGGGATCTGAAAATGTCGAAGTAGTCTTCTGAATTGCTGGCCTTCAGGTTGAATAAAAAAGTTTACTTCATTCTGGAACCAACATTACATTTTATCGTAAGAGAGAAAATGGTTTGCCACCTTTCTTCTCTAAGGACAACAGACTAGTGTTCTGCAATGGTGTCAGAAGCCTGAATAGAATGGGTATATCAAATTGATTTAGTAATATGTTAATCTCAACACATTTCTGAGCAAATAGGTTGAAATAAACTGATTTAATAATATGTTGTTGTCTCAATAACATGTTATATTAATAGCATCAATATTTGTCAAAAAAAATATTAGATTATGTGATTAAAGGAAGTCAGATGACTCTATCTTCCCCATGTTAATTTGCACAAATGTAGGTACGTTTATTCCAAAAACTACAACAGATACAAGCTTAATTTTTTTCCATTGTAAAATACACAATTTAAATAACACCTTAAGCAGAGGGTTTTTAAAAAAACTTTAGATACAAATTCTATGTTTGTTTAAAAAATTTATATTTAAATAAATGAATTGTAAAGTAATATATTTTCAAAATTAATAGGAATTTTAAAACTCCCTCTGCTCAAATTGCAGAGCTAGATATGAGGAACAAAACAAAAACATTCATGCAGATATCCGCTCTGTTTCCTGTGAAAAGTGTACCTATATGTAAAAAAATGCTTTTTTCAGGAAACGCGCTGAGAGCTAACACTGAGGTAATTAATGCAGCTAATCTTGCATTAATGCATTCCAGCTCCGTATGAAGGATATTCTAGGTACTCTTGGTACATGTCCTCCAACTTCTTTTTGTCTAAGCTGGCCTTCTGGCGACAATTTTTTTCAATTTTTGGAATCGTTTTTTCAGCTTTTGCAATTCTTCGTTCATCAGTTTTTTTATATTGTGTCTATACAATTTGTTCCAAGAGAAATTGCTAATTTTTTCAAAAGTTCACACTTCACTATAATCCCCTTATTAAAAGTTGCTACACCCTTATAAACACCTAAGTCTAACGCTGTTTTTATTACAAAAGTAGATTTCGGAATTCTTGGCCAAATTATGCTGTTCAAAGACTCGCAAGGATTTTGAGTGCCACCATGTAAACATTTCTAGAAAAGCTGTAAATTGGCTAAATCTCTAAAAATGGGTTTAATTTCCTCCATAAAAACTCTTGGTAAGTATGTATGGTCATATGGTTCATTCTTATATACTGTCTTCTGGAACTTGCAGCAGCTTTCAGCACCTTTCGGGCACAACCCATGATGAAGCAATTTCACTGCACTCCGGCATACAAATGCTCACAAAATGTGATGTACTGCACAGAATCACATAAATTTGGTATCAAATTAAACCTGAAGGTGCATAGAATAAATAAAACTCAAAACCTAAAATTCGAATTTTTGACCCTTGGAACCATCCGACTCCTCATAAGGATCCCAAATTTTAACCGATTGAATTAGCATGTAAGGTGTCTCTGCCGTATCTCCAAAACTATCGCTGATAGGGCAAAACTAATGGCATTTTGAAATCAGCGCCCCAAATATATCCCGGAATAAGTCTAACTTTTAAGGCATCAAAATGTGCGTCGGGCAGTGTATTGATTACGCCACCTCGAATGCGTGCGTGGGTGCGTAACCATTGGCGCTTGAAAATGTTCATTTCATGTGTCCACCGCGAGAAGCAAAACATTTTTTCTTATTTGATCGTTGATATTATATCGGCGGTTGGAATTTTTCCTCGCAACGAATGTACGTCGCTCTGCTTATGCATATTGTGTTTCAATATCGGGCTTGAGTTGGGTAAATTATTTTTCCTGCAGTTCATAAAGGGTTATTCAGGGTATTTTCGTCAAATTCATTTTCATTCCATTGCTCCTTAAAAAGGAACTCAAGGTTGTAGCTACCTCAAGGAAAATAGAAGGAACGAAATGGTCCAGAATAGCAACATTTTAGCACCTAATGAAAAGATCATTAACGCATTTTATTAAAAGGTATTATAAACTTACTAGGGAAGCATTTCAACTCTCACTCTCCAAAATTGAAGAAACGTGGCCAGGAGATAGTACTAAGGATAAAAAACAATGGATGTAATTCCGTTTTGGCCCAAATGAACTGACAAAAGTGAACGAATGGTCTGAAAATGTCCTTATAGCACAAATGGGAAAAATCATCTAATATGTGTTGTGGTGCGTGATATATAACCCCAAATGTTGGTTATGTTCCCATGATTCAAAATAAGCTCATGTCATACAAAAAGCAACCAAAAACCTTTATTACAGGTGTAAATGAACGTTTGTGGCATTTAACACATGACGGAAGCAAAGTAATTTGGAACAATGAGAACAACGCAAGATCCCAAAGTTATCACACTACTCATAATTGTCATTGATATCTGAAAAAAAAATACGTTGAACATTATCAAAAGAAGCGTCATCACTTTCACAGTATCCAATTTTTTTCATGGATATAACAACATGTTCTTGAATTTTTCTGACAGCAATTGATTGTGTATGAATGAATGTTGGGATATGATGTTATTTCGGTGAGGGTGAACAAAATCATGGACGTTGTGAAGTGTAACATAATCAGATATGTTATGTGCATATATTTTATACTGGCGGAAAAAATAAATATCGAGAGGTTGAATGAAAGATGTTGCCTTTGGTGGTATGGTGAGCAGGGGTGGTATGATTTTCTCCACTTGTGCTCTAAGGCCATTTTCAGACCACTCTTTCACCTTTGTCAGTTCATTTGGGCCAAAACGGAAATGCACCCATTGTTTTTTTTTTTTTTTTTGCCCTCAGCACTATCTCCTTGGCACGTTTCTTCAATTTTGGAGAGTGACAGTTAAAAGGCTTCCCTTGTTAGGTTTTTCCACATCCACGTGTGTATTCCAAAAGTGTCATTACTTACACACGCACACACAATCGCTCTCTCTGTCTGTCTCTCTCACACACACACTGTAGTGTTCTTAACTATTTCAAACCATGTTGTCTTGAGAACAGTACTTAAGGTTTCCTCTTCTTATTTACTTTCTCTCGAAGTGAAACAAAAGTCACTCAAATAAGGTTTCAGTAAGTCTTACTTACTGTTAACTCTTTTATTCCACCAGCATCATAATGGACACTGTACTTGCGTAATCAGAAATACTTACTACTAGTAATATTTCAAAACACATTAACCAAAATTAGTAAGCAGAAAGTTAGATTAACTCCAAATACTAAATATATAACACCGCAAATGCAACATTCAAATAGACACAGTTTCGGGTAATGCAACTTCCACCATTGTAAAATCACACTCCGCACACCACACATTTGGCTGCTGCTTCAGCATTATATATCTCTAGTTCTTATCTGTCAACATGCATATATGATGCTCTCTGACCACAGAATTGTTGCCAACCTCATCCCGGGAGAGAGAAGGTATAAAGTTAAGGTTGAAAATGCCAAAAGAGTATGAACTGGAATTTACATCGAGAAAGCAACTAAAAACGGAAGTTAGTTTAGAGTATATGTCACAAAACAGACACATGCGCGCGCGCACACACACACACACACACACACACACACACACACGCACGCACGCACGCACGCACGCACACACATTAACTCCAAATACTAAATATAACGAAAAGTGAAATATAACGAAAAGTGAAATTCCTCTAAATACGTGGCGTCAGTTGAATAAATAAATCCATCATTCTTTCCACATTAAGCAACGCACAGCAACCAAAAAATTGTTATTCGGCCGCCGTCGGGGAATCGAATCCCGAATCTCTCGATATCTAGCCGAGCGCGTTAGCCTTACACCACTGCGGTGAACAATTCACGGCGATATGTGTGTTTTTCTTTTTTCAGTCAGCATCTGACATCATAAATCCGTAAGATGGGCTCAGCTACTGGGACGTCTCCATCTGGTGGGCATTAACGGCACTGGCTATATATTAATTATAGCAATTAAATCCAAGGGCGAGACACCAGATGGAGACGTCTCAGTGGCTGAGTCCATCTTACGGATTTATGATGTCAGATGCTGACTGGATAAGAAAAACACTCATAGCGCCGTGAATTGTTTGCCGCTGTGGTGCAAGGCTGACGCGCTCGGCTAGATATCGAGAGATTCGGGATTCAATTCCCCGACGGCGGCCGAGTAACAATTTTTCGGTTGCTGTGCGTTGCTTATCGTGGAAATAGCGAAGGATTTATTTATTCCACAAATAGAACGCATACATAACGAATATTTTTCATTTTTAGCAGAATCAAGAGATCCTGCAAAACACAGTGACTCGGTACCCTAAAAATCAGAATAAAAAATCTTGAAGGTTACACCTGAGAATCCAAGGGTGCGGTTAGTTCACTTAGTACATACATGTAACCCAAAAGTAGAGAAGTCGAAACTAATAAAATTCCTTTGACATGCTCTCATATATCGTCAGTCTTGGAAAATATTTACGGGGGCATCTTTCTTTTCAGATCATTGCTGAATTTATAGATTCAGACTAATGAGCACATATTTCCCTACCATTCACAATTTTATTGCATGTGCCATTTTAACCATTCTTACTTTTTGAAATAGACTTACCGAAGCAAAATTTTTAATTGTATTTCAGAATAGCTGACTCAAGAATAATAGTTTCAATGAATAAATGAATGAAATATCGGATTACACCACTGTACAATGCAAATTTGGAAGATGCGAATGCGTTTATTGGTATAAATATGACTGGGATGTTAAGTCGTCCTGGAGCAGGAAACGAACCTGCATCTCCCGGATAGCGCCCGGGTATGCTAACCACTACACCACCCAGAAGGACTAAGTTTCAAGTTTCCAATTAATTTGAATATAACCATCACAGGATTCGCTAGTCGAAGCAACGGGCATTCATATATAGCAAATCTGGAGGTTTAGAATTTATTCCCATGATTCCCCGGAGACGCAGAATATCATTGAGTGAAATACGGGATTACACCATTGTACAATACAAGTTTGGAAAATGTGAATCCGTTTATTGGTGTAAATATGACATGGATGTTAAGTCAGATAATATCGGAAAACTTGAAAGATTCTTCACTGTTAATGACTGTTAACATTTCTTCAGTTTAATGACTATTAATTTGTTTCTTCAGTGTGATACGACTGTGTGCTTTCCCCAAGAGTAAGGATATCTTCATAAAGTAAAATGCTGGTGTACATTATGTTTAACCCTTTAACCACCATGGCCATAAAATTTTGTATCACTCTAAATACCTTAACGCACAAAACTGTCCGTTGGTTCGCTTCTTTGTTTACTAACAATAATGATGAATGAATGTAACCCCTGATGATCCCTCATAAGTCATGCAAATTTAAGGAAAATGAAAAGGTAGGAAATCTGACTCACTCTAGAAAGGCGTTTCGGGCGGCTATGGTCGTTTGCATGTACGGGCGCTTTTGGCGTTATGGTCGTTAAAAGGTTAACAAAAAAAGTCCTATTTCATTGTGTAGTGACCAAGAACGGGAACGTAGACTCGAAGATAAAATGTTTCGGAACATGTGATAGTGACCTTTGGTGTATGATATTTATGAGAAAAAGGACTGTTCTGTTGAATTTAATAAATTGTGAAAAAACGTTTTATTCAAGTGCTCAAAAAGTGCAGCTGCTTATCAGCTTTGTTTTGAAAGTTTGGTGCTAATACCTATTTTGGAGAAATTCAATTGTTGTAAATATTTATTTTTATATGGATGGGTTAGGAAGAATATATTTATCCTAATCGGCATATTGACATTAAAAATTTTGTTTTCCTATTTATGTTTCAAATTGGCTATCTTTCGTCCAAACTGCAAAACAGTATTTTTTTCTTTTCTTTTCTGTCGTTATTTTATACTTAAAGAACAATACTGTTTGCAGTTGTACACATCATTAACTAGGCAGCCTCATACTCTTTAACGAGGCGGTGAATAGAAGTTATTGTACTTTCAATCCTACATCACTCTAGAAGTCTCAAAAATCAAAATTTACACGCGTACTGAATAACTTTTCCGCTAAAGCTGCTTTTTTGTGCAGAATGGATATAATGAATTCTGATAACTGTTTCACTTAACTAGGTCTGCAGATGATGGAAAAGCGTATTTGTTTTCTTTTCCGTGTACATCACATCGTATGAAAATACCGGACTGTTCAATGTTTTCTGAATTTTCGGCTATCTTTTCTTGACTCCTAGAATTTCTAAAGTATTTCTGATCCGCTCGCTGCAGATTACTATGAATGTGCTACCGAATATCCTTTTCGATTAGATGAATACGAAACATAAAAATATGGCGACAGAAGCAAGTGTGAAAATGGAAGATTTATATTGTGATAGGCTCTGAAGGACATCTCGACTTTGTGTCTATAAAGAAAAAGATATAAGAAGAAAGAAATTCTGAGAAAAATCTTAAGAATCGACTTATTTACCATCATAAGCATGCACTTTACCCATGACAGGCATTAAGGGACTGTATCGGGCTGCGTCTCTGAATAAGAAAGGATGATAGAGTCGGGTACTAACGGTCCAACGTTATATGGCGAAAGGGAACGGGCGGAATGGGAAAATATGGCCGGAGATATCAAAAGCAACTGCTGCCCTTGGGCTGAGAAACAACAGTTCTTCTACCGCATCCTCAGTGGGCCCCTTTAAGATCGATAAAGGCAGGCAAGGAAGAGCATAAATACTTATAACAGCTTACGTGTCTTCTAGGCATGAAATTATGAGAACAGGAAAATGCTGCCTTTCTTATTTTCTACAGACCTTCTTTTTATTCTTTGTGCAAGGAGATTCTCATTGCCAGATCAGAGAAAGCTGAGAATTCTGCTCTTGATCGAGGTTTTGAAGACGCTTTTTTTAAACAAAGAGGCTTTATTGCTGCCAAGGTAGCAAACAACAGCATTTGTTTCTTTCTGTCTTTTGTTACTTGAGCTTTTTTTATTAAACGTGATATCGCATGGTGGGGTCACGATAACCTTCCGCATTGTAGCTTAATTTTTTGTGCCAAGTACAGCAAAGAAATAAGACCATGTTTCTCTTTTTTTTAATTCCGTTAGAGAAATAACTGAAACGGGAATTGTTTTACTCTCAATTAAACTCAATATTTTTCCAAACACACCAGCATTTGAGAAAATGTATTGCAGTAAAAACATGTTTTGCATACGTGAATATTTAACTTTACTAAATTTTTCCTTTGGAATATAAGGATGCTAATCTCTAACATCAACTCTGAACTAGAATACTTGAAGGTACTTAGGACCATTAAAATATTATTATGACACGGTTAGCACAAGAAGGAATTGTGGAGTCGTGTGTGCTTTCAAAGAAAATCTTCTTCAGGAGGTGGCTTACCCGAAAGATGTGTTCTCTTTTCAGTAAGTCTTGTAACACTTTTAACAAGAAAGATTGCATTCAATGAAGGCACAATAGATGGATTTAACTTAAACACGATGAGGTATTCTGATAACAGATCCTCCCTCAGAAGTAAAACGAAACCGGAGAAAGGTACGAAAAAAATTTTAAATAATGATCATCAGATAAAATGCAGTGAAAGAATGCATTTTAAACAGAAATAAAATAAAATTCATGCATCCTCGCTGCAGAGTTTGAAATAAGGAAGAAGTAGAAAATAATAAAGTCAGTATAAATGACAGAACGAGCATTTTAAGAACATAGCGTTTTAGTGAAAAGATGTCACCAAAGTTCTTAAAGTGCTGAAAGGATTTGCAAAAGCCTGGGTTATTTTATGGATTCGAGATAAAGAAATAAGAAATGAATAGCACATGTTATTAGCCAGAACAAAAAATGGATGGAAATAAACAGAAATAGTCAGGTATTAACGTGTCCGCGCAAAAGGTTAGGCAGTGCTCCCATTTTCTCAGAAGGAAAGTGGTAGTATGTTGAACATGCCGACGCCACGTTTTAACGGAAACACGGAAACAACACTCAATGGAAAACAAGAAGAGAAAAAGGAAAAAGGAAAAAGGAAAATCCCAAATAGAGCATTAGGATTATCTTAAAAGCAAAAAGATGATCTAGCAGAAGGGATGCATGAATTCCAAGAACAAGGTACCTTGCAGAGAACACAAGCGAACCATGAAAGTAAATTTTCCATCTCGCTGAATCTGCGGAAACAGCACGGGAAGTGCAAATGGAAAAGGATAAAACAAGTTAAAAAGATCAAAGACAGAACGTTTAGATTATTTCAAAAATGACCCAGAGGAAGGAATACGTGTATTTGAAGAATCAGGCACAGATCACAAATCATTGGCTAAAAAACAAAATCAGAGAACACTTGCTAACAATGAAAAATAATTTTCCATCTTTGTGAAAGCGCATAATGAATTTTCCTCACATACGAAAATGTACAAGATAACTAACGCCATAGTTTTCATAACACTGATTTCACACTACAAATGCAACTTTTTTTATAGAAAATCCTGTTTTCATTATCTCTCTCTTACACTCTGGGCTCATAAAACAGGATGAACAATTCCCTCAGCATAGAAAATTCTGCCGCCGAAGAAACATATGTAACTGTTGAATGATATATAAAATTCAATTTTGAAAGATTTTGAGAATTAATTAAGAGCAGTGAGCGAAGTTTCATGTTGCTTACATACAGTCTGATGTAATTTTATCTTACACTTCCTCTTTGACACACGTGTGATGCTAGATAAGGTTGAGAGTAGGCTTCAGTTGTATGAATTTCAGAAATTTTCGTCGCATCTCCAGTCGTACAAGTACGTTCTCCCAAAGTACGTCAAATCACGTTAGACCGACCAGGAGATTGTATCGAGTCTTGTCAGCGAAATTAAAAGGATCACCGACGAATAAGAACCACAGTTTATGTCCAGGTTTTCTCCGTGTCTTTTAAAAACTTCGGAAAGACCGACATTTTTCTAACTGCTGTACCTCAGTGCTTTCGTCACAACTGATTTGCCAACAAGGTACTTGCAGTAACAAATCTCATATCAGAAAAACCAACGTTATAAAATCCTTGGTTGGAGGTCACCCAAAGGGAATGAACAACGCTCACATTTCGCCAACGAATCACTCTTTATAATACGTTGCAGTAATTTTGTCCATTGTTTGCCTACCATCTGGCATCATTGTCGTTTAGATTCAGTTACGAATGATGTTCTAACATGTATACAAACCTTATATACAGTATACACCCGAGAGCAATTGAATTAGAGATACCTGTCTAGTAACGTGTAGCACCACCTTTCGCCCTGATGAAGGCGGCGATTCGTCTCGGCATGGACTCGACAAGACACCGGAAGCGTTGGGAAGCCATACGGATCCACGACCCCTCAACAAGCTCCCACAGTTCACGAAGATTTGATGGAGGGGGGTCAGAGCCTCGAACATCTCTCTCGATGGCATCCCAGATGTGCTCGATGGAATTGAGGTCAGATGACCTAGCTGGCCAAGGAAGCGAGGACACGTCGGTGGAGTGTTCATTCAACCATTCGGATACAATTCGGGAGCTGCATTGTCTTGTTGCAGGATTAGGTCCCCAGAGGGACGTTGAAGACGCACAAACGGGAGCAAATGATCGTCCAGGATTGACCTGTGAAGGACGATATCACACGTACCAGGGGTCCCATATCAGTCCACGTAAACAGTCCCCAGACGAGCATGACACTCCTACCAGCTTGAAGAGTACCCTGCTGACAAGAAAGATCCAATGCTTCATGTGGTTTGCGCCGTACTCGTATCCTGCCATCCGCATGTACCAACGTGAATCTCGACTCATCAGTCCAGGCAATATTTTTTCACATGTCTATGGTCCGGTAGCGATGTTCCCGCGCCCATGCTAATCTTTGAACCCTGTGATGTGTGGTCAGCAGCGGTACCCACGTGGGACGATGACTTCTGTACCCCATAGCGAGGAGATGGTTCTGTGGCTGCTTACACGTTTTTGTGCACCAGCGTTAAATTGCCGAGTAATTTATTGCACTGTGGCCTGTCTATCCGCTATTACAACGCGAGCTAGCCGACGATGACACCGCTCCTCCAAACACTGTTGTCCACGGCGGTTGGCCGTTGCAGGGATGGTTTTACCGGATTCGATGTACTCACAGTACACCCGTGACACAGTGGCTCGTGAAAATCCCAGTGCCTTCACGACTTCCGAGATAGAGTGACCAATTCTTCGGTCCCCAACATTTTGCCCACGATCAAATGCGCTTAGATCCTTCGTCTTACCCATATGCGTCCGACTCTTACTGATTACCGTTGCTTCACTCCTTATATTGTCGGATCGCTGCATACATCATGTCGTTTCCGTTTAGAGGGCAGCACACAGTGCCACATTTGCATAACGCCAGCTGTCTCTAATTCAAATGCTTTTCAGTGTATAAACTACTGTTTGTGAAAATTATAACAACATGAAGGAATGAAGGCAATCACGTGAAACGTACAGGATATGCTGAGCAGCATAGGACATGCAAATGATTAGAATTGCAGAGTCATTGCTCATGTGTGGGCCTAACATTGCCCTCTGAACAGTCGAGTGAAAAAGGGAGGGCTGTTGAGGATATACACCCGTAGTGCTACGCGGACAGCGAGGTTTAAATGGGTTTCCAGGATTCAATAATGCCTTGGCGACGCCGCAGGGCGCAATGTCACCATACGACAGCGTTTGAACGGGCACGAATGATTCATCTGCTTGAAGGTGCATTTTCCTACTACGACACTGCGGCTCGGACGGGACATAACGCCACGGCAGTGGACCGAGAAATGTGACGATACCGCGGGATGACCTACACCTCGTCCTCATGGCAGTGGCGAATCATTCTGCATCTTTGCAAGTACAACAGAAGAGCACTGTAACAGGTGTGGCATTGTCTGCCTCCACAGTTCGACGCCGTCTGCTGCACAGAGGGCTGGCTGCACTCCTCCCTTTGCGGCGGATTCCCTTAACCCTGAACCATTGACGCCTCAAGCTGGAATGGGGTTTTCAATTCAGACAATGGCGTGCTGATTGGCAACATGTCGAGTTTTCGGATGGGTACCAATTCAACTTCGACTATCATGAGGACCGCATAAGCATTAGACGGTATTTTTATGAGCGCCTCTTTCCAGTATGCATCTTCGAGCGTCACACGGGCCGTGATGGCGTGGGTTGCCATTGGGTACCATTCGCGATCTTGGCTTCTACGTCTTCAGGGCAATCGCCACAGCGACAGCTACATCAGGGAAACTGTACAGGCAGAAGTCATACCCTTCCTTCAGAGCACTCCTGTCGTTGTATTGCAGAAGGACAATGCCCGACCACATGATGCTAGAAATATTCAAACTCTCTTTGAAGCACAGCAGATGCAGGTTCTTGCCTGGTCTGCACGTTCGCCAAAAATCCTTATTTTACACTCCGCACACGGTGCGACGCACACCTCTGCAACGGCTCCTTTTATTCTGCAGCTCATTTGCATAAACTGATGCCATCGCCACTCATTTGGAAACGATACTCCGACTTCAAATTACATTTCACATCATAAACCCAATTTTCGTGCATTTCCAACTCTTCTTTCACAACTAATCGCGATTTCTCTGTGTTTTTTCTTTAATTTATGGAAACTAGTGTAGTAGCATTAAGAGTTTGTCATGTGTTGGGTTCTAACATACTTAAACAAGATAAGATACCCGTAAAAAGGATATTGGCTCAGGGTACTAGTCATCGGTAGAAACCATGAGTAGGCAGTTCATTCTACAAAACTGCAAAATGTTCTCGATCCACGCCATTTACAGAGAAGCTGAAATGGTTTGAATTTCTTATTGCTCACGCCTAGCTATTCGATTAATATGAAGTTTAGAAATGAGGTTACATCAGAGGCCAAGAGTTCTTCGACCCCATTACTCAATTCGGGACAGTAGCTTTTTGCTAAACGCAGCCTTTTAAAACTGGACAGACACTACAGATGTAATTACACTCTTTGCCAAAAGAAATGAAGCACCACGAGGAAGTCGTTCCATCCTGACGAAAATCCGCATATCAGTGTCGCAGGGCAGCATATGCAAATGTTTAAAAGAATAACGACCAATGACGAAATAGTAGCCTGCCACAGCGCATGGGAAACCAGCATCGAGGAAGTTATATTAAATAAAAATGCTCGTACGCAGGGACAATTGTGACAACGGATTGGGGTTGCAAAAACCTCCACGGGCAATGAGGATGCCTCGACGTCGGATCCGTGCACACTAAGAGCAGTTGGGTGAGTTTGAGAGAGTATTGTAATTGGGCTAAGAGGGGCTGGCTGGTAAAGTCTATGTATCGCCAGGCATTTGGGTCTGAGCGACGCGACAACCAAACGATGTTGGCGCCAATGGGCTCAGGAGGGCATAACCTAGCGGCACGTGGGCATCGGACGGCCGAGGTTAACAACAGAGCGCGAGGATCGAGAGATTGTGTGAGCCGCACGAACAGGAAACCAATTCGCCTCTCTAAACCATCCATGATCTTGTTTCGCCGCCTACAGGTACGGAAGTTGCCATCTGGACAGTTGCCAGACGACTTGGGGCACATTCGTGGAAGCCAGTATGCCGCATTCCACTAAACAGAGAGCATCTCCGGCACCAATTGCAGTGGTGTCGGGCTTGATTTACTTGGGACAGTGTCCAGTGGAGTCGTGTTGTCTTCAGTGATGACCATGCCCATACGTATCTGGAGACGAGCTGGCCAGCCCATACGTATCTGGAGACGAGCTGGCCAGCCCATACGTATCTGGAGACGAGCTGGCCAGCCCATGGATCCATCGTTTACCGTGGAACGGCTCGTGTCTGGCACACCGGGGGGTGAGTGGCTGGGGAGCCATTTTGTACGATAGCCGCACACCCTCACGGCTCGTCGACAACATTATACAATCTGTTGTGTTGCCACGCCTGTCGCAGCAACACCGTAGCAATTTTTCAACAGGATAATGCCGGGCCACACACGGCACGGCTATACCAGGCCTGCCTAATGTCAACATCCTACCATGGCCAGCCCGATCGCCTGACCTCTCACCGATCGAACATATTTGGGACATGATGGGATGCCCACTACGCCTATCCCGGGTTGTTGGCGAACTGACACGCATTTTGGACACCATCTGCCATGCTATACCTCAAGGCGATAATCGTGAACTGTGTGCGTCTATGCCACGCCGGGTAACCACTTGTATCCGAGTCAGAGGTGGCGGTACAGCGTACTGAGTTGTTCCAGATATAACGAAGTAAATTTCTCCGTCATTTTTGGTCTACGCCGGGATTCGAACCCGAGGCCGCTTATTCCGGAACAAATCGCTCTACCAACTGAGCTACGCAGACTTTTATTCTGATTCTTATCTGCCTTTATGTCGTGTGCGTCCTGCTAGCAGGTACGTCACATCTCCCCCCCGAAAGAGGGCCGGGGGCATGGCCCACGGGTCAGCCGTGACCATGAATCGTTGCAGGCAGCCATCCACTGTAGAACGTGCACTTGAGAACTCCCAGTCAATCTGCTGTGTGGAATGCAACATCACACATTTTTATTTTTCGAAGCGCTGGAGAAGGAATTCTCTGATTTTTCCTATCTCGCGGTGTGGAAAGAACCCCACACCATTGCGAGATTTTGAACGGTCGGGTCATCCGGATAGTTCGGGCGCCATTATAACGAAGTAAATTTCTCCGTCATTTTTGGTCTACGCCGGGATTCGAACCCGAGGCCGCTTATTCCGGAACAAGTCGCTCTACCAACTGAGCTACGCAGACTTTTATTCTGATTCCTATCTGCCTTTATGTCGTGTGCGTCCTGCTAGCAGGTACGTCACACAGTCGCGTAGCTGTTTTATCCGAATAAATGGCCCAAACTTCTCTGGAATTCCAATCAGTCCTTTTGTTATACATTGTACATACCAGTTTTTATCTCGATTGGATGATTCCTTCTGAGTGCTCCGCATTTCTTTTTAACAAAGAGTGTATTTGCGCTTTTTTGTTGACCTTGAATGTGAAGCATTTGAAAGGAAATGCATTTGATAATATGACGCGGAAACTACTGGATCATTGTCACCAAATAGAACATTGTGGGAATATAGTTTTGGTAAGAAAGTTGGCAGACATATTTTTAGGGCTGTAGAAGGGATTATAAAACATAAAATTTCTGTTCGAAGTGAATTGTAAATGTAGGATTCTCATATTAGGAAGAATTAAAAACTTAAGTGGAGGACATCATTAAAAAGTACGAAAAACAAAAAACTAAGGTCTATAGCACAGTCACGCAAGAAACTGAACATTGTTGAAAGTTTAAACAAGAACGCTTATTCTTGATCTCAAAGACAACAGTCTTTTGACGATTATATATACACTTAGTGGCCACTTTTTTATGACCACCTGACAGTTTTAAGCAAATGAGCTATGGCTGCACGCTTTTGCCGCCAGAGGGCGAGGCTAGTATAAAAAGGGAAAGCTTAGTGCTTGCGACAGTAGTAAAAGTGATTTTTGGGTGACGAGATGGGTAAAAAATGCGATTTGACGGACTTTCAACGTGGGATGATTGTAGGAGCTCGGAGCCATGGAGCGAGTATCACCGAAACCGCCGCATTCGTGAAATGTTCCAGAGCAGCTGTTGTTAAAGTGTTTAAAGACTTGACTGTCAACCAAAAAACTGGGTCTCTACGTGCAACGTGTGGTCGTCATCGACTAGTGACTGCTCGGGCGGAACGGAGAGTGTCCAGACTGGTAACAGACAACAGAAGGGCAACAGTGCAGCAAATTACACACCATCTTAATCAAGGATCCTCTCAAATGATCTCTGCACGTACTGTTCGCCGTACATTGCATCGGATGGGATATGGCAGCCGAAGGCCCTGTTCTAACGCCTTTGCTGTCTGCAGTTAACAAGAGAAAACGTCTTCAGTTCGCAGAGGAGCACAAGGATTGGACAGTCGATAATTATCGACTCCAATTATAATTGAAAACACATTATGCGGTCCGATGAATCACGTTTTTAGTTGCACCATGCCGACGGCCGAGTGAGAATTTGGCGGAAACAGCACGAAAGCATGGACCCCAAATGCATTGCTACAACCCTTCAAGCTGGTGGAGGCAACGTTATGGTTTAAGGAATGTTTTCTAGCATGCTTTGGGCCCTTTAATTCGTGTTGATCAACTTGTGACTGGCACATCATATCTAAATATCGTTGCGGAACAAGTGCATCCTGTCATGTGGATGGTTTATCCCAATGGCGATGGCTACTTTCAACAAGATAATGCGTCCTGCCATAGTGCTCGTATTGTACAGCATTGGTTTCAGGAACATGCCGGTGAGTTTACGTTGCTTAGGTTGCCCCCACAATCTCCAGATTTCAACACCATTGAGAATTTGTGGGATGAAGTTGAACGAGCCATCAGACAGGTGGATCCACAACCCTGCAATCTCACACTACTAGAAAGTGCTATTCATCAAGCATGGTCTTAGATTCCACAAACCACCTATCAACATCTCGTGGAGTCCATGACACGAAGAATCGACGCAGTATTAAAGGCAAAAGGTGGCCCAACTAAGTACTGAGCGGGTGGTCAAAATAAAGTGGCCACTCAGTGTATATTAAGATAATACAACGTAGGTTTGTCACAAATATTTATTTTTTCAATGCGACCATGGTTTCGATGGATATTGAACTAGCTTCATCAGGACGAATGGCACGTAAATATTCAAATTGACCTCATAAATGGTGTTTACAGTCACGTGTTTTGGTTAGATGCTTCCACGCGCTTGATAGAAATTGGATTTATGTCACGTGATTAACAAGTTGCGAAGACTTCTGATATATATGGAAAGTTTCCAAAATATCAAGTTTGGTGGTTGAATCTGGCTTGTCAATAAGTTTTGCTTCTTCAAAGGGAAATTTATGGTCCTTTTCGTAACAAAATTTCAAAAATTCTGAAAACCTTTAATTTTATAGTGATTTTTAAATCCATAAACAAAATGAGCTTTTTAGGATCAAAGGACTATGTTGAAAACAAAAACTCGTGGAGAATTAATCAGATTCCATGTGAATATGGCGCTTCGTATATAGGACAGACCCTCTACGGGTCTGTCCTATATATATTGCGTTTTCGATTGAAGGAGCATAATACCTTCATTCGGAATTGTGACCTAAAGAAGTCATCGATGGCTAAACACTGTTACGAAAAAGACCATAAATTTCTCTTTAAAGAAGCAAAACTAATTAACAAGTCAGAATCAACCACCAAACTTGATATTTTGGAAGCTCTCCATATATATCTTCGCAACTTGTTAATGACATGGCATAAAGCCCATTTCTATCAAGCGCGTGAAAGCATCTAACCAAAACACGTGACTGTAAACACCATTTGTGATAAATGCAATTTGAATATTTGCGTGTCATTCGTCCTGATGAAGCTAGGTCAATACCCAGCAAAGCCATGGTCGGCTTGAAAAAATAAATATTTGTGACAAACTACGTTGTATTATCTTAATATAAAAGAACGCGTGTGGCGTTGTTTCTTCGTCATGAAAACAAAGTATGGCGTTTTCCAAGGAAAGTAGCAGTTAGCTGTCTACCTTCCTTGAAAAAGCCATCTGGGTGATGTGCGAAAACTTGGAAAGTTTTATTTCTATTCTACGCCAAGAAATTTGGATAATTAGCATTCGGATCTCTTTTGACTATTAAGTCGAATATTACCTGACTTAATATTCATGTCATATTTACACCAATAAACGCATTCACAACAGCCAAATTTGTATTGTACAATGGTGTAATCCCGTATTTCATTCATTGGTATGCAGTAAATTATCATCATTGATAAAAGCACCAGTTTGCTAATCAGCCTTCCTTCTTGTTTTTATATAATAAAATTCTTTGTAGTTTTTCTCTTCACACATTTCGCATTTTAGCAGCAAAACTTGCCACATTTATGATTCTCAAGCACATAGTGCAATCTATTATGGGGGGGATCATCGATTAGAAAGTTCCATCAAAAATTTTGATTAGCTATGTATCCTAGTTACAGAAGTGTTCTTCGTCTGAGTCATAGTTGTTTCGGAAACTTCTCGGTATTTCCAATCCTTTGTATTCATCTGTCTGCACATCCCTAAGTTATCAAAAGCCGTTGTCAAGCATGTTCGTTAGCAAACTTTCGGAACTTTCCCTCCAGCTTTAACAAAGTCTTTAGAAAAGAGATGTGTTGCCAAGCCGAGGGTAATAAATGATGGTGAGTAATTAGGAATGAAACTCCGTTGCTAAAGATCATGCCAGGAGGCATGCGTGAATGTACGTGGGATAACTGATAGTAGCTTGAAGAAGTGTCTGTGAGCGCGAGTGCGCGTGTGTGTATGTGTGTTGAGAAAGAGCTGAATATGTGTGTGTGAAAGAGGGAGAGAGAGAGAGAGAGAGAGTGAGCCTGGAACAAATTTGGCTCGTGTAGAATTCATGTCAACTAGCTAAGTGTCGATTACGGCTATGATGCCACAGACAGCAAAGGAGGAGTTCGCCTAATATTATGTAGCATCAATCACTGTCAGAAGTACTCCCGTGCGTGATGTGCGTTATGCACTAAAAGCTGCCTACCCACCCCACTCGAACTTGCGAGTCGCTGGTCCGCCCGACGTAGTGACTTTTTCCGATATTACACTGAACTGATCTTTGTTCCTACTTCGCGTTCAATTCTTCTTTCATTTCCCAAAGATAACACCTTTTACTGATATTGCCAGCCTTTTCTTACTCTTCAAGTTATCCGAAAATCATTGCGAACGAAATTCGTGACTATGTTCAAATCAGATATACTATTTCGTGCACTCTCTAAGAATCACTTTTTCTTCCTTTTTTTGTGGAGGTTGAAGGGGAGGAGCACAGCTTGTGCAAAGTGGTACGAGCGTGACGTTTCATTGGATATTGCAGAACTTTTCTGGATGCACCCCATCTTATAAATAGATCCAGTAATACAGAGAAAGGGGTTTTCGGATGTGCTTGGTCGATTTTTGAAATCGTTAGAACTTCTGTTCATTTTTATTTCCGTATATTCTGTTCCAATGAACCTGTGGGTTCTTCAAATGAATAGCTCCTGGCATTTTTTGGATGCACGTAAATCGCAGTGGGTGAAAAATCCTAGTTAGGAAGTACACCTTTAATGATAAAAGATACCATAAATCAAAAGATACCATGCTGCTTCTTTCCTTTTTACAACTTGTTTGCAGCTACATCTTTCCCTCTAATAAGGTATTGGTATATTTCATTTTTCACATCCTTGTCTCTAAAATTTGTTTTAAACATTTTATAAACTATCTTTGGAAATTTTTTGCGTATATTTTTTTTATGATGCACAGTTCTAACCCTAGGCGGCGTGAGTGCTCATTTTCTACTCCGGAGTTGGACGCGGATTCGATATCCGGAGTGGAAAAACAGTGTACGTTATATTAGCGCCCGAACTTCCAGGATGACCCGGCTGATAGGTTTCTCGCAATGGTGGGATGTTCTTTCCACACCACGTGATAGGAAAAATGAGAATCCCTTCTTCAGTGCTTGGAAAAAATAGATCAGCGTGATGTTACGTTCCACACAGCAAATTGTCTGGGTTTTCTCAAATGCACGTTCTTCAGCGGATGACTGCCTACAGCAGCACATGGTCGCGGCTGACCCGTGGGCCATGCCCCCGGTCCTCTTTCGGGGGGGGGGGTAACATACCTGCACCGCAGGACGCACATTAGATAAAGGTAGATAGCAGTGAGAGCACATGTCCGCGTAGCTCAGTTGGGAGAGCGACTTACTCCGGAGTGAGGGGACCCGGATTCTATGTCCGGGGCGGACAAACTGAACGTTATACTACTTCAAATATTGCAAGGTTTCTCGCTAAGGGGCGTGTATTCATATACTGTTTTCGTTCTCTCTCTCATAGTAACAGCCGCATTTCAAAAATTAATTTTCCATATCATAGCTCCCATTATAAAGAATACTTTGAATATAATTTCTGCTTTTACAGAATGACAGTCGTGTGTGTGAGGTGCGTTAATGCATAACTTTATTTGAAAGAGTATTTTCAATTCTAAAATCCGATTGAAATATCCATTTTTGATAAGATAACCTTTATTATGACACACACGTACGTTTTCGTGTTCAAATAACGCACAGTTTCCCCACTAAGGCTCGTGAAGTTATATTACATTTCTTTCGTTATCTTTTCCTTTAATTGTTTGATTCGAAAATTCCTTTTGGTTTGGATGCCTACCAGTGTACGGAAGATTTTGGGCATAATTTCTAGTTTTCCGTGACCAAAATTCCTGTCGCAAGAGGGTGTATGTTGCTATTTCCATTTGCAACTCTTGTACCCATTCTAGGAATCCGGTTGAAAAAAAATTCTGTAGCGTGTTCCATTCACTATCGAGAACAACGCGAACGACATGTACATTGCTGTCCAAAATTGACGAAACAAGCACAAAATCATGAATAACTCAAAATCCGCACGATAGAGTTTCTGGCAGTTAGTACGGACATACATACACTGAAGAAGAATTGAATTAGAGACAGCTGGGGTTATGCAAATGTGGCGCAGTGGGCAGCCCTGTGAACGGAACCGACATGAAGTATGCAGCGATCCAACAATATAAGGAGTGATGCGACGAGAATCAGTAAGAGTCGGACGCAGTACGGGTAAGACAAAGGATCTAAGCGCATTCGATCGTGGGTAAATTGCTGGGGCCCGACGAATGGGTCACTCCATCTCGGAAGTCGTTCAGGCACTGGGATTTTCAGCCACTGTGTCACGGGTGCCCCATGAGTGCATCGAATCCGGTAAAACCATTCCTGCAAGGGCCAACTGCCGTGGACAACAGCGTGTGGATGAGCGGGGTCATCGTCGGTTAGCTCGCATTGTAAAGGCGGATACAAGGGCCATAGTGCAAAAAATCACTCGGCAGTTTAACGCTGGTGCACAAAAAACGTGTAAGCAGCCACACCATCCAGAACCATCTCCTCGCTATGGGGTACAGAAGCCATCGTCCCACGAGGTTACTGCTGCTGACTGCACATCACAAGTGCAAAGATAAGCATGGGCGCAGGAACATCGCCACTGGACCCTAGACATGTGGGAAAAATGTTGCCTGGACTGATGAGTCGAGATTCACGTTGGTACATCCGGATGGCAGGATACGAGTACGGAGCAAACCACATGAAGCGTTGGATCCTTCGCATTAGCAGGGTACTCTTCAAGCTGGTAGTGGTGGCATTCTCGTCAGAGGACTGTCTACGTGGACTGTACGTGTGACATCGTCCCTCACAGGTCAGCGTTACCGGGATATCATGGACGACCATTTGCTCACGTTTGTGCGTCTTCAACATCCCACTGGGGACTTCATCCTGCAACAGACAATGCACCGTGCTATCGCTCCCGAATTGTATCCAAATGGTTGGATGTATACTCCACCGACGTGACCTCGTTTCCTTGGCCAGCTAGGTCACCTGACCTCAATCGCATCGAGCACATCTGGGATGCCGTCGAAAAAGATGTTCGAGGCTCTGACGCCTCCCCATTAAATTCCGTGAACTGTGGCAGCTTGTTAAGGGGTCGTGGATCCGTATGGCCTCCCAACGATTCCGGTGTCTTGTCGAGTCCATGCCGAGACGAATCGCCGCCGTCATCAGGACGAAAGGTGGTGCTACACGTTACTAGATAGGTATCTCTAATTCAATTGCTCTTCGGTGTATATTTATAACGCAGCAATACTCAACAAAAAATGAAAGCCATCCCCGCAAGATGAGGAAGCTTGTGCATAATAGCATGCAGTCCAAAGTAATGCAGCCAGTGGCTCGAATTTTGAGGGGGCTAATAGGGAATGTGACTACCCCCAACAGCGATACTGCTCGCGCAGTCAGCTCTCATGCCGTTTGGTAGTTTATGAATGTGAGTTTGGGGAAATAAATGCCAATCCTCCACCAAGACGCCTCCGGGGTGCCGGGAGGATTCTGGGTGGGCACTACCAGCTTGCAATTGCTCATCTCAGGACATTGCAGACATACGCTATTAGATTCAGTTTCGGAGATTTCGTGGGCCATAGTATCCTGTGAAATATCCTTACTCCCCAGATATTCGTCGACTAGCCAGGCCCTATGGGGATGGACATTATCGCCCATAAAAAAGAACCGGGGACCAACATTATCCCTGAAAATCCGTACAAAGGGCTCTAGGATGTTATCCTTGTAGCGTGGAGGAGTCAGAGTGACTCCTGGAAACACATGCAGCTATGTGCGTCCATACAACTTGATGTCATCCCGAACCAGGAGTTCTCCTCAACCGTAGTGGTCAATTTCCTTAATGTTGAAGGGGAAGATTTCGGCTTCCCGCCTATCTCCAAATGTACACAATCTGTGTTTAGGCTGTACCGCGACTCGTCACTAAGGAGAACACAGGTTCATTCATCCGGGTCCAGGGGTTATATTGTCGGGCACAGTTCAGATGGACCCTTTCTTGCGATCTGGGGAGTGGATTACCGACCATTAGAGCTCTTGTATACAGACCTCTCTTGTGGAAACTACCTCAATGTCCAGGTTGCCGTAGCAGAGGAGAGCTCCTGTGAGAGTTGTATGGCTGTCGACTCCATATGGCGGCTAACTGTTAGAGACAAACATTGATTGTCTTGAACTTGTTGTTGCTCGCGAACGTCCTTGTCCTGGCCTTCTGGACATTGTTCCAGTTTTCAGGAATAGTTTCCAGAGATTGGAGAGCACTTGCCTCCAGTGCCGGATTAAGGCCTTAGTGGGCCCCTAGGCTAAGACATTTGTGTGGACCTCAAGGCTAAGACATCTGTGTGGGCCCCCAAAGAACTTATGACGGTAATTATTATGAAATCCGTTAAACCACGAAATTGTATATATTTGTGATAATCAATACGTAGTGCATTCTTCAAACGAATAAAATATATGCAGAGTTTTCATAATACGCCATAGATCTTTTTATTGTTAGCATAAGAACATGAGTTAAAAGCTTAAAATTCCTAGATTTTGTCTGGGATTTTCTAATGATTTAGCACTGTGTATTTTTCTTAATACATATTTCTTATATCATGCAATGTGAAGCTACAGGGCACTTCGACTATTAACGGTTCCAAGTGCAAATTAGGAGGTGTGGGTGGATTACGTGAAAAAGCTGAAACTGTCTCGCCGACCTCGCTGTATACAGCGACATGAAACCTATATCCTTGGTGAGTAACTACCCTGAAATCTGTTCGTCTTCTAGCGTCTGTTTCTAACCAAGTAGGAATCATACGAGACAAAAATAAAACTATTTTATAAAGCTCTCTGTCTCTATCTTTCCACCTAGCTATCTATTATTTGACCAGGGATGCCTCCTGGGCCCTTGGTCCAGGTGGGCCCCAAGGCTATAACCCTATGGAAACCTTTAATCCGGCCCTGCTTGCCTCGACACATTCAGCCGTCTGGCTTCCTTAGTTTCCGGTTGTTCTGCTTACAATCTACAGATTGCTCTCCACTGTAAAGTCTTCTAAGCAATGGTGCATAGCCATTCTTCCACTAACAGTCCAACTCAAGCTTCAACTGCCGCATTCCGCTCAGAGCAACATTTACTGAGATAATTTGCCTTCCAGTCCAATGTCGTGCGGTCGTCATTTGCATATTTCCATATGAAGCAGCACAGTGTTGCTTGGGTATGTCGACTTAGCGTTTCTCCTCGCACATGTCTCTGTAAAATATTTACAATCCGTGTCTCGCTTTAGACATACTTTTCAATTCGTATAAGCTACGTTAATTTTGGACAACAGCTTATTTTAATTACAGTGCAGTTTTTTTTGCTAGAAATCGAAAGTCCATTTTGTATTTCTAATTTTTAAAATCTGCTTTGGAAAATTATTTTTATGTTTGAGAGAAATCAAAACACGTGCTAAATGCAATCGATAATTCGGTGTCATCTTTTCTTTTTCTTTTCCTTTTTTCTCGATTCTCAATGATGGTAGTAATGTGGAAAGCCATCTAAACAACTTTACACGGAACGCAAGGATTAATTCTGAAGTTCTCAGTAATAATTTGCGACAAATAGCATCGGCTGCCAAAGGTTATTCTAACGGCATTCACATATATGGTTTCTTCGATTTTCGAAGCGTAGCTGAACCGCCGTTTGTGACCTTTCCTGAAGATCAGATCATTTCATATGTGGAGGATTTTAGGAAGGGAGTGTCTGACCCCATTTTTTAAACAAACCTTAGAAATAGGAAGCTAGGAGATTTGGGCTAGAGTGCCCGATAGGAATGTCACACGGAAGCGAGGTAGAAGGAGAGGAGGAAGACACCCTTATTTGTCGACCAGTACCCGAGGTCCGATGGCTTAACGTGCCCATCCGATGCACAGCGGATATTAAGTGTTTAGAGAGTGCGTACCTGCCTGGGATCCAACTTGAGGTCTCTCACTGGCAGTCACGAACGTTCACCAGTAGGCCATCCGCGACCCACTTTTCCTAAATATGGTTTTCCCCCGCTTTCAATCTATACGTCAGAGTCATTCACGTGGTTATCCAATGCGAGCCCGACAAATCCGGATGTTGATGGAAGGCGCAATCTGTTTTCTAGTAAGCAAAGAATACACGCAACTCTGCTTCCCAGTTTCACTGCTGCGTGATAAAACGGAGATACTTAACATCTCAAAGCCGTGTATTCCTCGGGATTCGAACCCAAACCCATGGATAATTGATAAGCGTGTGATAATCTTAACCACTAGGTCTCCCTCCCACTGACAATTTAAACGGGTATTGATTGATATAAATATTCGGCAATGCAGCTTTAAGAACTAAGGGGCCACGGATGACCTAGTGGACAACGTTCGCGACTGCCACGGAAAGGACCTCAGGTTCGATCCCAGGCAGGTACGAACGCTCGATCCACTAAATATCCGCCGTGCGTCGGATGGGCACGTTAAGTCGTCGGACCCCGGGTACTGGCCCCCGGTAAAAAATAAGGGCGTCTTCTTCCCCCTTCTACTTCGCTTTTGTGTTACTTTCCTGTCGGGCACTCTAGCCCAAATCTCCTAGCTTCCTATTTCTAAGGGTTGTTTAAGACCTGGGGTCAGACACTCCCTTCCTAAAATCCTTTACATATGATCTGATCCGATCTTTAAGAACTAAACTGTGAAAAACTCCAACAGTATGTATTGTTTCTTAGGAAAAAGTTTCGTTGATGTATCTACAAAGGCCGTTTTATAAAAATTGAGAGTAAGTTTTTGAGTTTGCAACACTGCGAAGGGGAAAAATAACCACGCAGATGACTAACTGAATTAATGAAGTATCTATGGCAACAGCTATTAGTCATGGCAGACGATTCTAGTTTTGTTAGGGCGCAGTTGTTTAAGGTGCGTCTGCTTTCCCAATACAACTATGGAAGTGAGTGATTCAGAGTTAAGAAGTGAAACGCGTTGTGCGATAACATTTTGCCATCGTTTGAGTACAATGGCTCCAGAAACAGTTGATTTAATGAAAAAAGTTTACAAAGATATTTAGGTAAGTCAATAACTTTTTAGATGGCACCATGGTTTCAAAAAAGCGCTTTTGTCGGGAGAACTCCCTCCAAGGCCTGGTCGATTTGAAAGTGCTGTTACTTGTTAACAATGTTTGGGTAATCCTTCCAGAAGATCGACGAATGATGTGTGAAGACATAGCGGCGTCAACTAATATTTCAAAAACTTCGGCATTCCGCATTCTACACGACAAATTACTGTTGTATCTTCTGTGTTGCAGATGGGTACTTCATCACCTGACGAGAGAACAATTCATAGCCAGAGTTCAGATGTGTCATGAGTGGAAACAAATGATTGCAAACGATACAAACTTTCTAAACACAGTAATAACTGCCGACGAAAAATGGATCCACTATTTCGACCCCCTCACGAAGCGCGCAACGAGTGTCTGGAAACACACAGCCTCGCCCTCTCCGAAAAAGTCCGCGAAAACAAATCAACTGGGAAGGTGATGATGATAATTTTCTTTGATCATAAAGGTGTAGTCTAACAGCATGCTGTTCCTCCACAAATTACTGTCAACGCTGAGTATTACTTTTCAGTCTTTAAGAGTCTGCAACGTCACATATCGATTAAGCGACCGGAACTGACGGGCAAGTGGTCCTACACCACGATTCCCTCCCACAAGTATCTGCTTGTGTTCATCAGTTTCTTACGAAGTGCAGTACTGAAATCATGCCGCAGCCTACCTACAGTCCTAATCTCGCCCTTGCGATTTCTGGTTTTTTCTGCCAATGAAAGAGAAGTTCCGTAGCGCCACATTCAACACAGATGCTGACGTTATTCAAGCTGTACAGGGGTCGCTAAAACAGCTTCCACAAGAAAACCATGCCTTCGCCACATTCTTCGAAAAGTGGAATGAACGATGGGACAATTGCATATCATCCGAGGGAAGATACTTTGAGAAACAATAACATATATTTTGCTGTACCTCTATTTCTTCATTTTGTGTGATTTTACTCTCAGTTTTTATGGAACCGCCGTTGTACGTAGACCGAAAACTGAATTTGAAATCTTCATATCGATAGATAGATGTAAATATCACGAAGCGTATGTACAAAATACGTGGTCATGGCCGTCACCATATAATCAAGGCAACTTTGCTGCACGTGAGTAATCGTGAGTAGTGTTAAAAAAAATGCGAAAAATAAAGTATAGTTTGGAGGTTGATGTGTAGGGTTTATTGTAGGCTGCTGTCTCGATGGAGCGGCGATTTTGAAAACAACACAGCTGATTGGGTTCTCAAAATGTGAGATATCCCGGGTCTTTAATGAGCGGAAAAATAACCCACAGCGCTTATCTAAGAGGCGCAACTGTGGCGCGACGACAGTCAGTCAAGAAAAAGATCTCCGTCGTCTGAGAAGGGTTGTACAAGGAAGCAGGACTTTTTGTATGCCGCAGTTAACCGAAGCATTCAATGAAGTCTGTTCCCGACCGATATCACAGGCGAACTATGGACAGAAAATTGAAGAGGATCGATACTGGTAGACTCATGCCTATACCGAAAACACTGGTTTCTGCGAAGAGCCGGAAATTTCGTCTACAATTGTTTCAAGAACACTGTGACTTGACATTGGAAGACTGAAAAAAATTCCATGTGGTCCGACAAGTAGCAGTGCACCCTGTTCCGCCGTATCAACTGTGCGCAGAGAGTTTGACCGGAACTCCATGAAGCAGTGAACCCAGCTTCCCTTGTAAACGCAACTCAAGTTTCCGGAGGTTCTGTCGCTGTGTGGGCCACGTTCTGTTAGTTCTGAGCGGGTCCCCTGATATTTCTGGAAGGTCGGCTGCTCTCCAAGGATTATCTAAATATTGTAGCCAATCAAGTCCATCCTGAAATGTTGACTGCCTAGCCAGCGGGTGGCGGCCGTTTCATGGACGACATTGCTATTGTCCATCGCTTAAAATGTGTTCAGCAGTGATTCGACGAGCACGACAGCGACTTTCACCATTTCTCTAGCCACCACAAAGCTCGAATCTGAGCCGTAATAAGAATGTATGGGGCATATTAGAAAAACAGATCGAAGAGAGAAGTGCTCTTCCGCCAAATCTGAGCCAGACTATCTGGTGAACGCCTGGTACGTTGTAGACTTAGATTTACTCAAACATCTTGTGGAATCTATGCCAAAGAGCATACGTGCGATAGTTTGGACTAAAGGAGGTCTAAACAGGTATTAAATAAAAGCTTCTAATTCAGTGGCCGGTATGTGTACATTGCGAACGCGGTAGCTCCATTGGTGCTACTATCTGACGAGGACACGTGTGTTTGGACAGCTTGGCAAGACTTCATTAAGACACAGCGTTATAAGCAAGGACTGGAATGGGTCTGGTAGTATGAAGCCACAGCTGCAGCCATTCCATGGCTGGGCTGCTCTATTATTTCACAGTTGTTGTTTATTACCTTAGCGTTTCAAGAAATTTCATCGACCAATATAGCAATTAATAAACACAATTGCCGTGGACTAGGAACATCAAACCGAAGTCATCGCTCTTTTCACGTTTATAAGTGAGTCACGGAAAAATTATCATCGGCCGCCACCAGGAATCGAACCCAGGGTCTTCCAGTTACGCGCCGGACATGCTTCCACTTCACAAAGGCCTCGAAATTCTCCGGACTCACATACGACTAACTGTCAAACCAGTTACCAGTTGGTTTGGCAGTTAGTCGTATGTGAGTCCGGAGAATTCGAGGCCGCTGTGGTGCAGTGGTAGTATGTCCGCCGTCGCGTAACTGGAAAACCCTGGGTTTGATTCCCGGTGGCGCCCGATGATAATTTTTCCGTGACTCACTTATAAACGTGGAAAGAGCGATGACTTATGTTTGAATATAGCAATTGTATGCAGTTTGGATATTTCGCATTTAAAGCCATTCTTTCCACCCAAATTTATTGAATACAGATTTTTAAATCGGGAAATATGAACAAATGAGCCTTGTTCTTTGTTGTACAATTCACCATCTCTACGTTTAAAAAACCTAAATGCATAGCGAATGTTTATTTACGCTGCTTGTGAAATCGAAGAATCTCTGAAGGCGGCTTATTATGGTTTTTATATCGTCACATCCTGACTCCCAGATTTGAACCTGACGCTGCTTATTAAGCTATCTAACCTCGTAATGTACTTACAATAGAATATGTTCCTCCTTTTTTTCCACTCATGTATAGAGGATTCCGCATACATCTGTGATAAAGGAGATTAAATGCTTGTGTATGTATACGCAATTAATTATAATGAAAAACTCTTCATTCCGTGATAGTTCTTTAAGTGATTACTATTTGTATCGCCTTCGTATTGTGTAAGTAGAATGCAAACCGTGCTCTCGCATGCAATTATCTAGCAGATAACAATTACTTTATGCAATGAAGAGCAAATAAATAGAGCCGTCTTTACCCCGGAGGGACACTCCTTTCTTCTTGAATGCCGTCTTCAAATCCCTAGGAACGCCGATATCTTAAGCTTTGCAATAATCAAGCGCGCCTGGTATAATTAATTCAGAAATCTCTGTATCTAATAAATAAAATTTGCAAACACAATGTTTGAGTTTGTATAATCAAACCTGGTTAATCCGAACAGCTAATATTCTCCCATGATTAGTTCCTTGCCTAAGAATATTATTTCTCTGATGAAGAAAAAGCAAACAATAAAAATAACTGTCGTTAAGGACATAGCATTTTATGCATGTATTGAACATGGTGCTGCTGAAACGAAGAACGTGCGATCTAAAGCTTCAGGTGCTTCTGAAAATGGTGGACATTTGTTTTTCAAGGTGATGTTCATAATATTACTTGAAGCCGTAAGTTGTAGCTTGTGGTTAAACAACTCTTTTGCAGTTATTTGTGTAAAAGATAATAAGCGACGTGTGGAAATTAATAGAATAAAATAAATTTTCTGTAGCGCTAATTTATATCTTTTACTTCAATGCGTTTGTTTGAAAATACTATATAAAAAGGGCCGTAGCTAAGTCTCAGAATCAGGGGGAGGGGGTAAGGTTACTGAAAACTTGCCCGGGAGGGGGGTAATTGTTAAAGACCAACGGTATTCCTCCATCAATGCAGGTGCAAGTTTTGCTTTGTGTTTTCGTTCTTTTTGTTAATTTACTTCACTATAGAACGATTTATCCATGCTAAAAAATAAAAAAAAATAAAAATAAATTCAAAATACAAAAAGGGTGGGTGAGAGAAAGAAAACTGAACTATTTTCAAATTTAAAAAGTAAATCCCTTTATCAGAATTTGTTTCAGGGTGGCTGAGTTGCAGATTCAGTATCGCTGGAAGAAAGATCACTCCCAACTGGCATAAAAAAAAAAAAATTTATTTTTTAGGTCACTATCCTGGTTTCTTTTTCCGTGCATCTATGCAATGGTATCGAGGATTTGTACTATAAGCTAAAATGACAGCCTACGCACGATGTCATAAACGAAGTGATGTACTAAAAGCTATGATCAATTAAAAATATTTAATTGCATACATACCAATAAAACATGATCACAACTAAAGTGCACACATAAGATCTTTCAGGCCAATGGATGATGTACTGACAATCCGTTGTCAGTACATCTGAGGATGTGCCCTATTTGCCTGAAAGATCTTATGTGTGTACTTCAGTTGTGATCACGTCTTATTAGTATGTATGCAATTAAATATTTTTAACTGATGATAGTTTTTAGTACATCACTTCGTTTTTGACATCGTGCATAAACGGTCACTTTAGCTTAGAGTTGGCACTGCACGAAGGGGAATATCTCATGGCGAAGAGTTATTGATGCCGAATTTCAGCTCATTCGTTTTATTCTCCATCTGTAATCGCGCGAACTTCTTAGCTGGTGCAAGGAAATTTACTTCCGTCTCTAACACCCATCCCTAATGTAGAGCCACTGGGTCTAGGGAAGGGAAACAACCTGTTCCTTATGGCAAACACAGCATTCGTGCCTCACCGGGATTCGAACCCAGGCACATCTCGCACGAATAGTCAAAAGCCAGCGCTTATACTACTGCGCCAGGTATGGTAGACTCCAGTGTTCGTGGTGTTGAAATCTCCTACAGCAGCACAAACAGCCAGCAATTAGTAAAAACCTCTCTCAGTGAACAGTATCCATTCGCCCACTGGCCATACTAACATGAAAAAGGCTTCAACTAAGGATTTGAAAGAGTGGAGAATAATTGCATTTTCATGGCACGGGGATGCTATTTTGATAATCTTTCTACGGAGAAATACGTCGGGTTGCACGACGAGACATTATTGCTCGGCAAAGTCCAGATTGCATTTTAAAGTAAAAAAAAAAAAAAGGATAAATATTATGTAGTAAATTGGGTGGGCGGCAGCGTAGGCAAGACAAATTGCAGGGTGGGCTCTAACCAACCCTTGTATTCCCTTGGCGACGCCTTTGGTTGAGTGTCCTTAATTTGAAGCCATCGGTGCAAAAGAGGGCCAGAGCCGAAAGACGAGTTCACCACCTATGTCTCATCAGTGACTCAAGCCCGGGTCCAGCTTGGTCCAATAGCGAGAAATCTTTGAATTCTCGGTCATTGAGATGGAATAGAGACGTCTGGAGGAGAACGAGTCACGATCTAGAGCAGCATTGAATAAATGTATTAATGTAAAAATCTTAGTGTAAAAAACGGTCAAAATGTAGGAGCTATCCCATCAGATAATTCCTACATTTGACCTTTTTGTTGTTTGTTTGTTTTCTTTTCTTATGTTAATGACCGTGAACATCCGAGGCTGAAAGAAGTCACTGTAGTCCCACATTTAGGGAAACCAGTTTTAGGGAAAGGACGGAACTTGCCTCATTGGACAATCTCACCTTCTATGCCTCATCCGGAACCAGTTCAGGAGATTAGCCTGAAGCTCGCGCCTCTGATACTATAGTTTTTTTTTGTAATCAAGCCTGTATGTTTCAGCAGAATAATATTCAGAGCGGTATTTCACTAGTTTTAAAAACATTGTTTGGAAAAACTGATATTTCCTGCATTGGTAAGGACTCCCCTAGTTCTGATATGAATCCAGCTTTACTCGTTTTGAAGCAGGAGCGGCTTCAAAATGAGTAAAGCTAAATTCAAGATAGAGTCGCTGTGCCCTATTTCTTCTCTATAGAGATACTGACGTCGAATGCTTCTGGTTGGGAGATGTAGCTGAAGCTGTAATCCTAGCAAACTTCTGCTTGCTCCAACAGAATTGCTAAGGCTCATGCTAAACCAAGCTAATTAACTGACGGAAAAATTTTCAATAGTCCATCCCAAAGAAAACTTTTGGTAAGACATGGCTGTAGTGCAGAATATGTGAATGTATACTTTAGCCGCTTTGTTACAGTAAACGATTAGAGTCCAATTTCGACGCTTTGTAGTAAAAAAGTGAATATTCTCATTTTTTATACAAAAGAAGTCGAGGGAGTACCCTAGTATTGTTTGTAGATAATTCATACTATGCACCTTTCGCATACCAAAATCTTTGTGGGTGTGACATAAACGTGTGACTTGCATTTATACGCGTCATTGCATTTATACGCATCATTCACAACCACACAGAGCTGTAGTCCTTTTCACACATAGAAAACAGAGCTACAGTCGACCACACAGAGCTATAGTCTTTTTCACACATAAAAAACAGAGCTACAGTTGGCCACACAGAGCTATAGTCCTTTTCACACATAGAAAACAGAGCCAAAGTCGACCACACAGAGCTACAGTCGACCACACAGAGCTAGAATCCTTTCGCTTAAATAGATGAACCCCATAGTGGAGTCATCTAACGCACATGGTCAGTCTACAACATCGCGTACCAGATGACAGTTCTGAAGACGGCTTTAGAAAAGTTGAAAAGCTTTAACGAGAGTTTAATGGTGGAATGGTGGTGATCTTCAGCATGGCGTGATTTTAAATTTTTTATTGGATTTTAATGGTGAAATGTTTTTAAACTACGAATTTTAATTGGTTGTGCAACAGGTGCATGTGAACATCGATGGAATAAGAAATTTTATCGGCATGTACATAGTGTTTTTTAACATCTAGAGTGTTGGAACCAATGTGCAATAATGTGTATGCAATAATATACATGAATGAGAGTATAAGTACAGATGTTTCACCTACCGATGGAGTTAATAGTTTGTGTGTTGAATGTGGAGGAAGTGAAATGGTAGTCATGAAATGGTAGTCAGTTAGGAGAATCGCGACATGGTTGGGACTCACAATTGTGTCCACAAAGAAAATTAATCGACACGCAAATAATGTGCTTCATATCAACTATGGATTATAAGGTACCTAATGGTATTTAGGTCCATAAGTGAGGATATTTATTTGTAACTATGGAATTTTCGGTGTGAATAATCAATGTATGGCCCGGAAACACACATTTTTAGGTTCATATCAGATATTTACTAGTTACAGTTCGATACTTACTAAGTGGAATTAAATCATAGCAGCAAAGAATACGGTTTACGAATTCCTCACATTGAGCGGTAACTGTCTAGTTTTTCAAAGACATTATTATTATTATTATTATTCAGATTTAGGCGAAAGTAAGAAACGGCCCTGACATTCATGAAACGTGATATAGTTACGAAAGTCCATCTGCGCATGCGCAAGCTAAAATCTGACCTTAAGATATAAAGAAATGCTGAATCGCAATTGTGTTAGTGAAAGGGGTTCGTAACTTTTGGTCTCGGATATCTACAGGTTGCACCCCATCGTATAATATGAGTACAACATTTTAAAGCTCTTGTCAATAGCAGGAAACATTCCTTTGGTGGGATCGAGAGGAAGCCAAATTTTGCTACGATGCACGGTGGTTCCAAATGCAAATCTAGCTGGGAAAAAATAATAACCCCTCTCCTATAAAACAGATTGTCATGGGATTTTATACGAATGTACAAGTTGTGTTTTCTAATTATTTGTTTAATGCGGTAAAAATATCAACGCAATGTTCGTACAGTTTTGTAAGATTCAGTGCAAATATATTTTAAGTCTTTGTTCTTGTTTAAACAAAATAACAAATTAATAGGATTTAAACAAAACGCCATGGTCAAATAAGCATATATTTCAAATATTTACAGGCTTCAGAGAGATGTGCATCTATTCATTTTACATCATTGTCATCATCATTGCTGCCACCTGGATCTTGGAGTAGTCTCCGTACATTAGGAGATATACTTTTACTTCTCTTTTGAAGTTTGACTCGAAGACTGCTTACAATCGTGTCCGAGGAAATCAATAGCGTGTGCATCAAGTCCGTCATTGTATCGGCTCTACAGAATTTACGAGTATGATGTTCCCTGAAATTCTTATAGTACTTATTCCGGGCTTCTTGAGCTTCCTCGGACATCATCCCAACTAGAAGTACGGCTTCCTTTATCAACTGTGCACCATGGATAAGTATTTTATGCACACTTTGTGGCATATAATACCACTTATATTTTCGGATGTATAATTCTCCTGTGTCGAAGCAGTATTTTTCAAACACTCCATTGTTAATGCTGTACCCACTGGCGATTGTTTTAAGGATGGTTCCAAATCACCGAATCAGCTCTTAATCTGCGCCAGTAATACCTGATGCTAAAGCTGGATCTCCAACGAACCTCCGCGCGCTATTTCCGTCATTGGTAACGACATACCCAAATCCTGGTTTGGGTATGTCGACAAGAAGCCCCATTTTTTTTTTTGGAAGCGATCTTGTATTATTTTTTTCGTTCTTCAACCTGAGCTTTGTTTTCTTTTCGCATATGCCCCGATCCAATGTCTAATCTATATGATATATCCAAGATGCACTCGAAAACTTTAATTCACGAGTGAAGGCTAGATAAGGTCATACGGATGTTTTGTCCGAACAAGGCTAAGTTTGTTCATTTCTGAAGAATTTGTTCCACACACATCGCAGCTTTGTGATGCTAGATTTGAGAGCACGCTACAAATCTTTCCGTGGATCATAGTGAGAACAAGTTTCTGCCTCACAAGGTTTTCACGACCTTCTACGAGTACAACTGCGGGAGATAAGCAGCTACTTGCGATTTTATATTGTCGATTTCTTTCCTTATTAACTCTGGACTTTCTTTCTTTAGAATAACTTTGATAGGCCGACAGTATTTTGTCGACGAAGGCAAAGGATTTTGCCACAAAATTACTTTTTTCTGGACTTGCACTACTACCAACGGAAGAATACGTGGCCATCTGCAGTGGTACCATTGATATAACAAATGTATACGAATCATCAATACCCTCTTGCATTGCCAAATATAGTTGCTTATACTGACTTTGTTCAGAGGCGCCATCACAGCCCCATTTGGCGACCATATTAAGTGTTGGAAGTGTGTCCACGCCTACTCGCATTTGCTGTAACACCTCCAGCTGTACTGACACTAAACAGTGTATAGTATGATCAAGCAATGACTGCAGTTGTACCTCTGCGGAGTAGTCAGTGATCTCCATTTTATCTGGATAGCATCGCATTTTTGCCTCAAGAAGCATATGATAATTTGGGAAAATATTAGCTTTGTGAGCTATGCCTATCTGATGCATATAGAGATGTACTGGTCCTTTATGAGCTTTTCATCCACAAAAAAGGCTAATGCTTCGTTACAAGTCATGTTAATGGACGCTTTGTTACTTGGAGATTGATAGGCTTTTTTATTTTCGTGGCCCTTTCTGGGGAAAAACTTGATACTTGTTGTAAGAGCGAACGTGCCGTCAAGGGACTTAGCGCTGCCTCCTACTTAAGGATCTGAGGCGTCACGCGCTATATGGGCTCTCACAACAACAGAGACGTGCTTATGCTTCCCAGAAACACTTTCTCTCTCTCACTCTGTTCGGGCGAACAAACGAAGCCTTCCCCACTTTAATATGTAAATCTGTGAATCGGGAAGACGGAGTGACAACAGCTGATCATACAGAAATATATTCACCTTCAGATATAGTAATTTCAAGAGGACTCTTGGTTAAAATACATACACACATTTATTTCAACATCAATTAGAATTTTGCTGGCGGCGGATTACTCGCTCTTGAATATTGGACCTCACTAGGACTGGACCTGGCAAGGATCGTGGAACGCGCAAGCTAAGATGGTCGAATTCTTAAGAAATCTCGCTCCGCGTCGAAGTCCTAACTTAGAGTCTCCTTGACCTTAAATAGGCATATATCTTGTCGGCGCCCTAGGAATAGCCTTCTAGCTATCCTTCCCTAACCGATGTTTCAGTAGACTGTACTAAGTCCGTACTTCAGTAGTGTAATATCCACTACTCCTACCGTAATCCCTGACACGGGCTGGATTCGTTGCAGCGGCGACTTATCTCTTCTAGGATAGATGCTCGCTAACTTCCCGTGAACTTTGAGAGTTCTCAATTCTGGAACCTCTTGGGGTCCACCGCACAATAAAGACAAACGCGTCGCGTCTCCTTCTATCGGAGACTGTTCCCTCCGATTTCCGAACTCAGACTGACGAACAGCTCCTCTCCGAGTTACCTGCTCGCCTCCCCCTTCGCTCTGCCTCTGTCCTCAAGGACGATGGCGCTGATCTTGACCTCACGCTGACCGGTTCATGTTGCTCGCTCCTCTGGTCACGTGGGTCACCTCTGGCGCCCTTCACCTGCCTCACCCTTAGGCGTTGGCTGGGTATCTGGCTACTGGACCTTTAATTCTACCCTACGCGTTCTCGTTTCTCCCCAGGCCATCCGTTAGCGAGTGCCTCCTTTTGAGAAAGTAATCCTACCGCCGGAGTACATCCGCATAGTAATACAATACACATTGTTATATTGATACAAAAGAGTATGTCTGCATTTCAGACTTGTAGGCGCCTTGTCGAAACTCTCAGTTCGTCGAAAAAGGCCTCGTCCTTCTAAGGAATGCGAACCTGAAGTCCTTTGTTATAATTCTCGACTTCAAACATAAAAAAGAAGCATATTTGCGAACTTTCTGTCGCCATTTTGGGAACTTGCGATGTTTCTTTCCTTAGGAAAAAGTCACATAATGTTCATCATTAAAATGAATTAACATCGTTAATGTGTCCGTTCTTACACTTGTTTTACTATTTTTGCTGCATCACGCTTGCCTGCAAATCGCAAACCCACTTCCGCAATAAGAACAATCTCACCAACAGTGTGTGTTTCCAACAATGGTTTCAATTTCCTTTTTCCACTAATACCGGCACACTCATGGAACAACTTTCGTAGACGACCTAAGCTTTTTTCTTTCTTGAGCACTGACTGTTTCTAAAAAAGTCGTTTTAACACTCAACTAATCACTGTTTTTTCGTAAGAATTATTTCAATACATAGTGACAGCTAGTCCACCATTCTTTAAGTTTCTTACAAAATTCAGCACTTTTTTCTGCATTAGTTCACGAATATTTCCCCCAGGATCTTGCAAGCCATATTTCGTCAATATATAATCACATCACACTCCTTGAAATATTCTTTTCATTCCGCCAAACATCAAACAGCCCTCTTTTTGGAATTCCGTCCGCCGCCACTAAAATAATAATAAAAAAAGAATTTGATTCAAGTTGGCCATAAAACAGTTATAATTGCATACCTAAATAACTAACTTAAACGCTGAATATACTTTTACAACGGACTTTTACGGCCTTTGCTTTTGCAAGCCTATTACTTCAATTACATCTCAAAACATTTTCATGGAATACGTCTGTTATAATGAATGAACATAAGAACTAAATAACACAATGTTAAAGTTTTAAAATGCACTAAAAATGTAGGAAGATACCTGTACTTTTATTCGTAGAAGGCCCGAATACGATCGAGAATAAATTACGTGTACACAGATCATAGTTCCGAAGGCAACTGCTGGGCGACGCTAACGAGAAAACGATGGTTTCACTAAATAAGTGACATCTACCTGCTCCTGCTAAGACCCAATTACACTGTTGGCCACATAAAATGCAACACCAAAAAGGACACGAGATAGCAAAGCCAATTTTTCAGGACACATAACAACAGATACAAAGATGAAACGATTGAGCTTACAGGCCCGTGCGACTTGCGCAACACGCAGACGTCAATAGTTCGTGTGTCCCCCATAGCTGGCAATAACGGCCGCTACACGACGCGGCATCGAATGAAAGAGGCTTTGGATGTGGGCTTGGAGTATGCCGGTACACGCTGCTTCCACACGTTGCCACAGTTCATCAGGCGTAGCCGCGGGTGGTGCTTGCCGTGCCACTCGGTTGCCGATCAGCGACCAGACGTGTTCGATGGTCGGCATATCGGGAGAACAGGCGGGCCACGGCAGCAGTGACACCTGGTGGGTCGTGAAGAATTGTTACACGATGCGTGTCACGTGCGAGCGCGCATTGTCCTGTTGAAACGTGGTCGCTGGCAGGTCCTACAGGTAAGGATGGACTACAGGCTCCAAAACGTCGGAGACGTAGCGGTGGCTGATGAGTGTACCGGCTATGCGTACCAGAGGGGTGCGGGTGTCATATCCAATTGCGCCCCAAACCATAACGCCAGGCGACGGACTGGCATGGCGATGCATAATGAAGGCGTCATACAGTCTCTTGCCGCGGTGCAGCCACACGCGGATCCGACCATCGTGGTGTGGTAGGCAGAAGCGGGATTCGTCGGAAGATACAATGTCGGAACATTCGGTAGTCCATGTGCGGTGTTCATCGGCTCACTGCCTCCGCACTCGCCGGTGGAGTAACGTCAATGGTAATCGTAGCAACGGGTGCCGTGCGACAAGTTCCCGCTCATGTAGATGACATCGAACGGTACGTGCTGACACAGGTTGTTGCGCAACACACCCTAATTCATGCGCTAACGTTCATGATGTGGCGGTGCGAGCCGTCAATGCCCGCCGCACAACATGCCGGTACTCGCGTTCGTGGGTGTGCCGCGGCTGGGGCAATCGCTCACGTCGGTCCGTCCGTCTCTCCTGCACCCACCGATTCCATACTCGCCTCACTGTGGCTGATGTCGTCCCACACGGGCGCCGATGTCTCGGTACGATAAAACGCTGTCGCGATAAGCCACTATTCGTCCTCTGTCGAACTCCGAAACGCGCTGGAATGACTGCCGTATTCTGCGACGAGGCATCAGGAAGCTTCCCACACACAGGTCCGGCAGCCCAACACACTTCCACTACTTACACCCCGCCTTGTTTGCACCCTTCTTATAGTGCTTCTCGTTGGCGTGCCGGGCTCACATGATTTGCATATGCCCTGCAATGCTAATCGTTTGCATGTCCTCTCGCGGGCGACGCATGCTGCGAATTTCAGGCAATTCGGATGCTTTCTTCTTGGTGTTGCATTTTGGGTGACCAGCAGTGTATTTCCTTTGTAAAATTGATTGTGAGTCGTAGCTACACAACCATTTAGGATTACAGTACGACAGTATTTAAGTTGTTTTGAAACTCAAACAATTATACATTTTGTTCAGCTAGATTTGTATTTGGAACCACTGTGCGACGCACCGTTTTCATAGCATCAAAATGCATTTTTGTAATGGCTTTTATCACATTTAGCATTAGGTTCTCGTTATTTACGCAGATTGCAAAGAGATATTGTCACGTATATGTAAAACGTGATGAAATAATGCTCGGCAATAGTTTAGTAAAGTAGACGCTTAGCAAAAAAAAAAAAAGAAGAAAAAAAGGATACACCCCGACAAAGTAGTTCGGTTCTGATGAAATTCCGCATGCAAGTACCGCAGGGCCGAATATGCAAATTATTAACAAATAACGACCAATGCCTTAATTGGTGCCAGCCACATCGCATGAGAACCTCGTATCGAGGAAGGTATATCAAGAGCAAAGCCCTCACGCAGGAGCAATTGTAACAGCAGATTGCAGCTGCATTAACCTCCAAAGACTGCGAGGATGCCTCGACGTCGGATCCGTGCGCAATAGGAGCAGTTGAGTGAGTTTGCGATGGACAAATATTTGGGATTATTGCTGAATCATCTGCCACACTGTGGATAAAAATATGTATTTCTTTTTTCTTCTATTTTTATTTTCCTTTATTTATTTTCATGTGCTGCTAACCAATGCTTTTATTCCCCACTACAATCTTGTCTGCTCTACTATTATTGGCATATTTTCACTGTATTCCGTGTAACCACTTCCTTCAGAAAGCTTGAAAATTATCGTCGTCCTGGAGCGGGATTCGAACCCGCACTTCCCGATTTCAGGTCGAACATGCTAAGCATTACACTACCCAGGACAAAGAAATTCCAAGCAACTGAACATAGATATCTGAGAACCTTCACAGTGCCGCCGCATTATTACGCTAGGCTCTGTGTGAACTCTCCCTGCGAAGCCCTCTTGCTAACTAATAATTTTTGTTAAATCAACCTTGCTAACGGTATTTTGCGCACGTACGCAATAGAATATTTTTATTTTCTGATAAGGTGATGATAAGCTTTTCACTCATTTATTTGTTATAGAAGGAACTGATATGTTTCTTAAACTTGTAACTGTAACTGCTATTATTATTATTAAGCTCAACCGTCGTTCTCCTTTGCAAAATAAAAAAAAGAAGGTAAATGCTAGTAATACTACGCACTATGCAGTATGAATGTTTTAAATTTGTTTTACTATAGCTGTGTATTTAAAAATGAAACCTAATATGCCCCATTTGTGTTTCCGAATAATTTAGAGCAAAAACAGAAAACTTTATCTTTTTTATTTGAGTAAATCAACCACCTCCTGTCTACTGTTTCTCCGTTGTGTAAAATACGCTTATAGTGTTCTGGCGAAAAGCCCCGCTTCTCGTCATCACTTCCGTAATCATAGTTTACAACACAAATCGGAACATTTTGCAAGATGACACTAAACTGTGTGTTGTTTAAAACAGGCGGCCTTCACTTATTTGAAATGATGAATCACATTCCTTCACATCAGATATTCGTATAAGCTGGTCAGAGACACTCGCAACATTGTTATCACTTGCTCTGAATTGAACCACATCCCCATAATTATCACTGGATTCTTCATCTTCGATGCAATTTGAAGCAAACGATGAAGTGCTGGCCACAGGAAATGAAGTTGAAGGTAGTAAAACTTTATCGAAGGCACCTTCCCAGGTAGCAATATTATGTTGGACCAACCGTGGACTTTGAACGGTCGGCCCAGCGACGAGGCGAATCGGCGGCCAACAATTGGATATGTGTTGGTTTAACGGTTGGACGCACATTGGAAAACTGCTGCAAACAGTTTTCCAATGTGATCATGTGTTGTTGTACAACCATGGTTGGTCATGTGTTGTTGAACAACCATCGGACAACCATCGGACAACTGTTAAGTGGACATTTTTTGATAAATGGTTGGTCATGTGTGGTTGGAAAAACCGTTGGCCAATCTTCGATAAGCAACGCAACCTTTGCCCAACGCTGCCGACGCAAAAATATCATTGGGCCAACCGTTGGCCAATGTCAGTGTGCTACTTGGGTTCCTTACTTTGTAAAAACATTTCTCTTCTTTCCCTTTTGTTTGCTTTTTGAAAATCTGATTCGAATTTACGGAACCTAACCCGTTCTCTGCATATCTCAACTCAACTCACTTAACGCAAACTCCATTCTTAAAAAGTTAATTAGTTACATTCGAAGTAGAGAAGTGAACCTGGCTAAAACGTTAAAACAAGCACGAATGAGCAGTCGATTGAAAGTTAATAGATCGACAAACACAGCGACCAGTTGACTTGACACACACACACACACACACACACACACACACACACACACACACACACACACACACACACACACACACACAACTGTTTTTGCTTTGGAAAAACTGCTTGGGAAAATCCACAAAAAGTGAATTCCAAGATAGGCGATAAAACTCAAAGAATGTCGCGACGTGATGTCCACTCACACCCGTCAATCATAAAGTTTCCAGCGGCGAGAAGAAAATATATTGCTGTCGGCGCAGCGGCGTGTGTTGGATTTTTTAATATAACATCCTTTGGCCCTGCCCACCAGACTCAGGATCTCTCAGGGATACAGAAGCACCGATCTTAGTGCTCTGCACTTGGAATCAGGAAGGGAGATCGTATGTATGACATCACTGTAAAGTTCGTGTAGTCGGACTCGCTGGGATGGTAATTCATATGTTTTGGATTGTCGAATTTTTTCTTTTGTCTGTATATTTAATGTTATATTTTTCTTTCTTTCTCTCTTTTGTTTTATTTTATCATATTTATTCGCTAGCGCGAGGCCCCACAAAGCGCAAGGCCCTGTGCGGTCGCACGCGCCGCACACCCTTAACGGCGGCCCCTAACCTTAAGATTTGCGCTAGTCGAAGCTTACCTGCCCCATCACAGCGTCTCACGACCTTTTTTCACATTCAGGGCCGGCTGTAGGTCACAAATTTCAGTGATAGAAGTACGTCATATACAATTGGAAAACCAAATTTCTCCGAAGAAAGCTCTACCGGAAATCGAGAGGTGCGGGTTCGATTCCCGCTCCAGGACGATGAAAATTTTCAGCCTTCTGAAGGAAGTGGTTGCATGGAATACAGTGAAAATATGCAAATAATAGCGTTATGATCATGAGTAGAGGATTTTAGGAAGGGAGTGTCCGACCCCAGGTCTTAAACAACCCTTAGAAATAGGAAGCTAGGAGATTTGGGCTAGAGTGTCCGATAGGAAAGTGACACGGAAGCGAAGTAGAAAGGGGGAGGAAGACGCCCTTATTTATTACCGGGAGTTCAGCACCTGGGGTCCGACGGCTTAACGTTAGTGGATCAAGCGTTCGTACCTGCTGGGATCGAACCTGAGGTCCTTTCCGCGGCAGTCACGAACGTTGCCTACTAGGTCACCCGCGGCCCCTAATAATAACGTTACAATGCCTACCATGTACTTATGGAGAATGTCTTCGGGGAAATTTCGTTTCCCAATTGTAAATGACTGTTTGCCCTAGATGTAAGAAGAGAGAATTTTTCGTGTATTACCCAAACTTTTAAATTGTCCGGAAGAGTAACTCGAAAAATGGCGTTAGAGAATTTGAATTACCCACAGCTATTCATGTTAAATGTTAAGAATAAAATATGAATAATGGACAGCCGAAATAGTTGATACGAATTAGTAATCTGCGCATGCGCATTACATGTATTCATTGAACTATACAAGGAGATTTTTCCATAGCGATCTATAAAATTAGGGAAATGCGTAGATTGTCCATTCGATGAACGTTAGCCTTGGTTCTTCTAGAAATGAATTCTTAACGGGAAGGCAACATAACGATATAGTAAAAAAAAATAAAGAATCGAATAATCAGAGCTTTCCAGAACGTAACTCCGCTTTCACGTTAAAAATGTATAAAATCCGGGGAATTTTTTCCCCTTACACGAAATATCGCACGCTTAAAGATGAAATGAAAGGAACAAAAGAGCAAAAGAAAATGAAAAAGAAAGAAATATGCGTAAAGAGACAGTGGGTATAATTGGTTCTGCAAATGGACCGTAGCCAAGATACAGCGAGTCATTCCTATCTGTGAAAACAGAGTCGGATAGCAGCAGTGCTCTTCCATATAAGGCAGGGGTGTGGCCATCACAATCAGTCCAACCATTGACTACCTATTGATCTTCCATCTGTCACTGTCAAGTGCTTGGCTAATGGCCGCGTTTGTCTCCGGACGCTGATTTGTTGCCATGGCAACACGAGAGGAAGAAAAGCACTGACTTCGCATCTCACCCTTTTTGTCCACTCTGTTTGCGACTTATCGACTGACTGAGAATTCAGTCACTACCTCAAATCTCATACAAATTCAATTAGTGTTTTCGCCACGGTCCCCCCCCCTCTCACCCGTTCCCTTTTTCCATTATTTGCGGTATCTTTCCGATAGCTAATAAATGTAGCGGTTCTAAGAAAAATACTTCCACAAAAGTGAGTGTTCTGCCCAGTGCTTTAAAACCGGTAATGCTTCCGTCATGTCATTTATTCTGAAATAAATTTTTCTCCCCTCCACCTTCCACAACAAGGAATCCGCCGAAAATGTATTAACGGAGTTTGGCGTCTGTTTACGAAAAGTCCAACATAATGTGTTTTTTTTTTATCCATTTTATTACACACTGGTCAATAAAAGAGGAATTAAAATTTATATTTTAAAATACGTAAAATATCTACGTCTAAAATAAACATAAATAAAATCATTTACGAATTTCGTAATGCTCCGGAGAAAGTTTGCTCATTTTAAGAACACAAAATTTTGAAGGAAAAAGAGGTATGTTAAATTAACGAAATTAGACGAGACTATTGTGGCACATGAGAAGAAAAAAATATGAGAGTTGAAAAATCTCATGATATCCAGAAGCGTATAAATGCCTGTGAAACCAAAACAGTTTTAGAAACCGTTATACGATTGGGTATGTACATAAGTTTTACCCGTTTTTTAAGCTACAAGAAAGGAGGAGAACACAACAAATAAAGTACCTAGGATTTCACATAATTGAAATCCTTCTGTATGACCTCTTGCCATCTGTCTATGAGTAGGTGGAAAAACTCCTGTGTTTTAGAGTCAAAAAAGTCATGTAATGCCGTTTTCACATCGTCAAAATCGTTGAAGGTTTGGTGAGCGAAGGCGTTCTGTAATGATCAAAAAAGTTAGTAGTCCGTTGGTGCCAGGTCAGGGGAATACGCGGAGTGAGTAATGTTTGAGTCCAGTAATTTTTGCCGAGTGATTAAAACAGCCTCAGGTCTGTCGTCCTCATGATGAAGGATCACGCCTTTGTGATTGACGAGTGCTGGCTGCTCCGATGTCAGTTGTTCTCGCAATCTGTCCACCTGTTGGCAGTAGAGGTCAGCATTTATCGTTCGGTTAAGTGCCAACAGCTCCTAGTGGATTATTCCCTAAACATTCCAACAAACACTCAATAAAACATTTATGGGACGCAGTCCTCCTTTTGAGGTCGATGGAACAGGCTTAACACCTTAGCACACAGTCCGTCGATGCATTACATTACGGTACAGTACCCATTTCTCATCACCCGTTACAATTCGTCTGAAAAACGGTTCATTTCTTTGACGAGAAAGCAAAGAAACACAGGTACGGATTATCTCCTTTCCTTGCAGAAAGTTGGTGCGGAACTCAGTTATCGAACTTGGCGATTAACAGAAGCGCATGCATCCGACTTTTGACTGTCGGTACACAGTACGTGTACCGACAACGTTTCCGCTAATTTTGAAACGGTTGGATGCGCGTCATTTATTATGGCTTGGTCCACATCCTCGTCAGAAACCATGGATGGACGTCCAGGACGTGGTTCATCTTCACAGCTTTTGTCTCCGTCCCGGAATTTCCGAAACCAACGGCAACATGTGCTATCATCAACTGCATCCTCCTCATAAATTGAAAGATGTTGCGGCAAGCCGCGTCTGCAGCACTGCCTTTATCGAACTCGTACAGTAAACAATGTCTAATGTGCTCCTTATCGCATGGCATGTTACACTGTCCGTGATTTCCGTTACGAATGACTTACTTGGACAAACCCGGTGCCTGTATGTGCTCTACAGCTCCACGCTTTATTGGCCTAAAATTCGGCATCGCAGCGTCATCTGTGACGTAACTACTCCGACCGAAATTTGCATCTATTACAAAAACGGGTAGAACTTTTGCACACACACAATACAAGCACTATGATTTTGAATGTTTTCTTTAATGTTACACAAAGTATTTTCGTCCTGTCCGAATATGCCTTCACCGCAGCGTCCTGTCCGAATATGCCTTCACCGCAGCGTCCTGTCCGAATATGATTTTGAAACTACATTATTGACTACACTGAAGAGCAATTTAATTAGAGACAGCTGGCGTTATGCAAATGTGGCGCTGTGGGCGGCCCTGTAAACGGAAACAACATGACGTATGCAGCGATCCGACAATATAAGGAGTAATGCGACGGAAATAAGTAAGAGTCGGACGCAGTATGGGTAAGACGAAGGATCTAAGCGCATTTGATCGCGGGCAAATTGTCGGGGGTCCGACGAATGGGTCACTCCATCCCGGACGTCGTGCAGGCACTAGGATTTTCACGAGCCACTGTGTCACGGGTGCACCGTGAGTACATCGAATCCGGTAAAACCATCCCTGCAAGAGCCAGCTGCCGTGGTCAACAGCGTGTGGATGAACGGGGTCATCGTCGGCTAGCTCGCATTGTAACAGCGGATAGATGGGCCACACTGCAAGAAATAACTCGGCAGTTTAACGCTGGTGCACAAAAACATGTAAGCAACCACACCATCCAGAATCATCTCTTCGCTATGGGGTACAGAAGTCATCGTCCCATGAGGGTACCGCTGCTGACCGCACATCACAGGGTGCAAAGATTAGCATGGGTGCGGTAACATCGCCACTGGACCATAGACATGTGGGAAAATGTTGCCTGGACTGATGAGTCGAGATTCACGTTGGTACATGCGGATGGCAGGATACGAGTACGGCGCAAACCACATGAAGCGATGGATCTTTCTTGCCAGCATGGTACTCTTCAAACTGGTGGGGGTGGCATTCTCGTCTGGGGACTGGTTACGTGGACTCAAATGAGACCCCTGGTACGTTTGACATCGTCCCTCACAGGTCAAAGTTACCACGATATCCTGGACAACCATTTGCTCCCATTTGTGTGTCTTCAACATTCCTCTGGGGACCTCATCCTGCAACACACAATGCACCGTGCCATCGCTCCCGACTTGTATCCGAATGGTTGAATTAACACTCCACCGACGTGGCCTCGCTTCCTTGGCCAGCTAGGTCACCTGACCTCAATCCCATCCAGCACATCTGGGATGCCTTCGAGAGAGCTGTTCTACACTCTGACCGCCCTCCATCAAAACTTCGTGAACTGTGGGAGCTTCTTCAGGGGTCGTGGATCCGTGTGGCTTCCCAACGCTTCCGGTGTCTTCTCGAGTTCATGCCCAGACGAATCGCCGCCGTCATCAAGTGGAGTGTTCATCCAACCATTCGGATACAATTCGGAAGAGATGGCACGGTGCATTGTCTTGTTGCAGGATGAGGTCTCCAGTGGGATGTTGAAGACGCACAAACGGAAGCAAATGGGCTTCCAGAATATCCCGGTAACGTTGACCTGTGAGGGACGATGTCACACGTACCAGGGGTACCATTTCGGTCCACGTAAACAGTACCCAGACGTGAATGCCACCCCCACCAGCTTGAAGAGTACCCTGCTGGCAAGAGGATACATCGCTTCATGTAGTTTGCGCCGTACTCGTATCCTGCCATCCGCATGTACCAACGTGAATCTCGACTCATCAGTCCACGCAACACTTTTCCACATGTCTAGGGTCCAGTGTCGATGTTCCTGCGCCCATGCTAATCGTTGCACCCTGTGATGTGCGGTCAGCAGCGGTAACCTCGTGGTACGATGGCTTCTGTACCCCATAGAGAGGAGATGGTTCTGGATGGTGTGGCTATTTACACGTTTTTGTGCTCCAGCATTAAATTGCCGAGTGATGTCTTGCACTGTAGCCCGTCTATCCGCTTTTACAATGCGAACTACCCGATGATGACCCTGCTCATTCACACGCTGTTGTGCACGGCAGTTGGCCCTTGAAGGGATGGTTTTACCGGATTCGATGTACCCACGGTGCACCCGTGACACAGTGGCTCTTGAAAATCCCAGTGACTGCACGACTTCCAAGATGGAGTGACCCATTCGTCGGGCCCCGACAATTTGCCCACGATCAAATGCGGTTAGATCCTTCGTCTTACCGATACTGCGTCCGACTCTAACTGATTCCTGTCGCATCACTTCTTATATTTTTGGATCGCTGCATATGTCATGTCGGTTCCGTTTACAGGGCTGCCCACAGCGCCACATTTGCATAACGCCAGCTGTCTGTAATTCAGTTGCTTTTCAGTGTATTTACAGACTTGGTTCCAAGAATCCAAAGAAAGTTTCGGTGAAGGATTCATGATTATTGCTGGTTTTTCATACAATGGGAAATTAAAGTTAAGAAAAGTTGAAAAGAATATTAAAATCAACTCTACATATTTACAAAAATAATGATTTAGTTCCTATATTGAAAACCAAAATGCCATTATTTTTTCTACAGATTATTCAAAGAGTAGAACTCAATCAGGGTAAGACAACCAGTCGTACATCCAAACCTGCCACTCTATTTCTTGAAAAAATGAAACAAGAGACGGGCATCAAGTCTATGCCTTTCGCTCACGGTCCTTCAAAGTCCCCTGATGTGGTACCAATGCACTACTTTGCCTTCGGATTGCTAAAAACAGGCCTTTCTAAATACAGACCTAAAATAGAGATGGAATTATGGAAGGCAGTTGAAGAGGAGTGAACAAAATACCACTACCAATTTTCAGAAATGCACTGTTATCTTGGAAATCTAGATGTAGGTTCACATCCTCATAAAAGATGGCAAGCGATACTGCATTTATTCCTCACTGCATTCGTTACGAATTTCATCAAGGAAAAAGGGCTGCAAAAGCATGTGCATCGATCTGTGTTGTTCTGGGGGAGATTATTGTATCGAAAAGCACGTGGGAGGTTTGGTTTAAACGATTTAAAGCAGGTGATTTTGATGCTAGCGATCGAGATCGTAGAGGCGCCCCTCAGAAGGTTGCACATGAGGAACTGCAAGCATTGCTGGATGAAGATTCCTCTCAAACGCAAAATGAACTAGCTGAACAACTGGGGGTAAACCAACAAACCATTTCCAGTCATTTACGAGCAATGAGAACGATTCAGAAAGAAGGAAAATGGGTGCCACATTACCTGAGCCAGAGGAACAAGGAGGAGAGTGTCATGAAGTGTTTCAATCTGTTGAATAAATTCAGAGAAAGTATTTCCTGTGGAACATCGTTACGGGTGATGGAAGGTGGATGATGCGACAATTCCAAATACAAAAAAACCCGTTGAAGCAACGACTTTGACATCGAAACGCAATATTCACTCCAAGAAAGTTCGGCTGTGCGTCTGGTGGGATATGAATGGTGTGTTTTATTATGAACAATTGGAACTGTGTCAAACTGTTACTGCTAATCGCTACGAGCAACAATTGCTCCGATTGAACCAGGAAATCTGTCGGACACGTTCATTTACAGGCAAAGGATTGTGTCCCATGAAATTACTGCATGTCGCGAAATCTATCTAGGAAACGTTATTGACTCTTGGCTGGGAAGTTTTGGAGCTCCCGGCGTATAGTCCCGACATAGCCTCTTCAGACTATCCTTTGTTCAGATCAATGCAACATGTTTTGTCTGCTGTACGGTTCCGGACATGTGACGAAGTGCAAAAATGGGTTGACGACTTCATCGCGTCACACGACGAAGTATTCTTCATGGCTGGAATCCGTCAGCTGCCCGACCGATGGCGGAAGGTGATAGATAATTTTTTTTTTTTTTTTTTTTGATTGGAATTTCAATGACCACCGTGAGCAACTCAATGGGCTATAAGCAGTCGCCCGTCCCTAATTTAGGGTCACTGGTTCCAGGGAAGGGAGAGAGCCAGTGCCGTAAGACAAACACAACATCCATGCCTGACCGGGATTCGAACCCGGACCCCTTACGGACGTTGATATGATAGATAATGACGGCGCATATTTTGATTCGTAAAGGTATTGTTGTTTTCTCTCAAATTACATGTTGTTTTGTCTTAAAACGCTTTAAAACTTATTTGTACACCTAATATAAGTGAAACACTGAAAACTTCGCTACGTTAATGTCTCACAGAATACGGACATGCAAATTTGCCAAATGATTTGTTTGACTCATGGGTTCTCCTCCGCTGCTTAAGATGGAAAAAATGGAGTCAAAAACTTGTACATAAAATGTGTGAAGTAATAGAAATACCGCATTTCTTTTTTTTTTTACTTCATCCGTACTCAGGGGTAAAATTCGTCCATTGATAAACTGGTCATAGAAGTTTGATACCCCAGCTTAGTAATTGAATCCACAATGTATGGATTCTTTAAGTAGTTTATGTCAAGTTGAGAATTTCGAAAATGCATTCATCCTTGTGAAAATTTTACCTAAAACAGGCGTTGCCATGGGTTAAGTTAAAAAAAAAGCAAAATCAATGCAATATAGAATGAGCATGGGCTTTATTTCCTAACATACATATTCACTGTCTTTAGGTGTTCAGTATTTCTTTAACCGATCGGAATCCGAATACAGTCCCATAACTTTCGAGTTCCAGCGTGCAAATGCTGCATGCTCATTCTGTATTGCATATTTGCAGACATGTTATTTAACTTGATGACAAAGGAAAACATTTAAATTGCGTCGCTTGAGTCGTATATATTTATGTTTTAAGAAAAAAATGTATGTTTAAAGAAATTTCATTCGGTAGCAACAAGATAAGAATCTAGCGTGCTTCAAATATACAGTTTGGGCTTTGGCTAGGGTAGAGTTCCGCACTGTCCTTGCTTTACGAATCCCAGCCCGCTGAAAAATTTCAGACTTATAGTGTGCCTCATTCAAATCATTCAAGTGAACTACCTGCCACGTCGATTTTAGCAGTAATTTACGTTTTAAATGGCCACATGAAGGCCGAGGGTGCTAAGAATCACCGGAAAACCGGAATAGGCCGCCATCCGATGCTGACCTTCTCTACGTTAACGGACGATCTCTATCTTTTAATTCAAGGCTCCTTGAATTGAAGGTGAAACTCCAAAGAATCAAGTTGGACATCGTCAGGTTGAGTGAGGTAAGAAGAAAAGGAGACATCATTGAACTGAAAAGCGGACAACTCTTCTACTATCGTCGGACAGATACTGACAGAACTGTGAAGTTGGGTTTATAATTAGCAAGAAACTGAAGGACAATGTTCTAGAAGTTGGAAGTTCCTCTGGAAGAGCGGCGCGACTCATTAGCCAACTCTCAAAACAATACCAGGCTCAGATTATTCTAGCGTACGTGCCCACCACAAGTCATCCTGAGGAATAAGTGAAACATTTTACGAAGAAATTCGTCATCTAGATAATAAAGGCCAAACAAAAATCATCGCTCTTTCCACGTTAATAAGCGAGTCTCGGAAAAATTCTCATCGGCCGCTACTGGGAATCGAACCGAGGGTCTTCCAGTTACGCTCCGGAAGCATGTTCGGTGGTCTTCCATTTACGCGCCTGGCAGCATGTCCATTTCTGTCGCGGGACGAAGGGACGGGTCTTGAAACATAAGGCCCATCAAGATATATATATGAGTCTCAAGAGTCTGCAAGCTCCGTATTTTTAAGAAATCTTACGAATCCAATTAAAAACTTAAAATTTCTAAATTAGAAGCCCATAGGAGCAACATCTTACATTGCCGTGTTGTTTCCTGCGGAAAGAATATGCTCCTAAGTATAAAGAAATACAACGTCTAAGCGATCTGAGCTCTGATTTGGCAATAAGGAAAGATATCCAAAAATGCTGGCCCGAAGTTTTGGCAAAATGCACTAGCAAGTCCTTGCGGCTCTTCTAAGACAAGTAGGAGCAATGTGAACGTTATGTTCCTCAGGAATATTATAAAAATCTAAGTGATTTTCTAAATCATCAAGGAACTTCATGGACCCTCCGACTCCAAAGAACTGTACGTTCAGCTTATAAAAATCTTGGATTCATCATGCGACTTTCTAAGTATTTTTGCAGTCCTCAGACACCTATTCCCAGTTTTGAGACTACGGTAAGACCTTAACTAGAGTATGCTGCGATCATTTGGAGCCCTCACCTACTAACACCAAAAAATGAAATTGAGAAAGTACAAAAAAATATTTCTACGAAACCTTTCTCACAATTCTACTGGTTTTTTATCACGAATATCTCGAAGACTGACCTGTCATTCTTCAAGATGACCTCTCTACAATCGAGAAGGAAGGCTCTCTAACTTAAGTTTCCGTAAAGTACATTAATGGAGAGATAGATGATATCCAGTTTGTGAACGTATGAAGTTTCCGTGTGCTACGTTCACCAAGAACAAATTGTGAAATATTTGCAGTGCCATTGTGCAGGACTGTTGCTGGAAAACAATTCTCCGTTATGCAAAATGTACGGACTTCACAACTCAGAATGTCAGGATATTTTAAATGTATATTAAGATTTTTTCCCTAAAGAATGCTTTACAAGATTGTAATTATCACTTTCAATGCACTATGATGTTAACGCACAAGGATGTTATAGCAATTTCTGAAACTAGATTTATTGTTTGTAAGGATATGCTTACAAATAAATATATGGACTCTTTTTTAACATTTGATGCCTGGAATAGATATGATCTGTCTCAAGAGGCAACGATGCTTTTGAAGAAGATAGAGTTGACAAGACTTGAACCTGGGGTTCAATTCTCGAAGCCCCACAATGTAACGCCGATGCCTTGTTAGGCAAAGACACATTGAAGGTTCTGCCATAATATCACTTTCGCTCATTGTTTCAAATTAGCACTGTTCTGGGATCATCATCACGTCCTAACTGGAGTTTAATCGTATTTTTCATTTATACATGACGAGCAATAATAAAAAAAACAATCACTTATATTTGTGTCTGCCAGAATCCAGGGGTTAAAAATATTAGCTATGTAGCGGAATTAGTTGAAAATAAATAAATGAAACCATATGTTAATGCTGAAGCACAACAAGGAAGTGTTTTCTAACAGCGTTAGCAAGCATACAGAGCACGTCTCTCGATAGTAACCTATATCCAAAAATTCTAACCAATTACTCAAATACTTAACTGTTTTTTTATCTAGTATTAATGACTTTACTGTTTGCCAGGTGCTCCTGAAGAAGTAAGCTGTCATGGGTGACAAGATATTAAGTAAGAAGAGGAAACAAAAACTAACATAATAGTACCAGGTAACGGAAACAAGAACTAGCATAGCTTAAATATAAACAGAAAACAAAAATTGAAAGTTAAATCAGAGCATAAAATTCTTTGAAGCTTACCTGAAATTAATCTGAAGCGAAATTTGACAAAAAACCATTAAAAACGGGATTTTAGAATATTTAAAGCAACAAAACATTGCTTGTAAAACACACGAACGTATTGGTTCAGAATTTTACTGACAGTTTTGATATACTAAAACTATAATACGATTTTCGTCCAACAACCCTAAATGAATCTGTAAGAAAAATGGGATTTAAGGGCGAAACGCCCTAAAAATCCATTTTTTCTTAAACTTTGTGTTGCGAAATGTTACATCACAATTGCGGCACGAATTCCCACATTCCTGATTGTTTCGAAATGTCTAGCAGCTTCTTAAATAAATACTCCAGGAGGTCAATCAGTAAAGCTAAAGTGAAAAGATAATTTATGTCTGCTAGAAAATTGCTCGACATTCGTTGTTCAAAATGGTAATAAAATCGGCAGTTCATTTTCCACTGCTTTAGAGAAAATGAAAACCGATATTGAAAGTGCCGAAAAGCGGAAAAGAAATGAAGTATTCCATTTGATGACTTCTGTATGACTGTTTTCTAAAGAAATAATCAGAGTCGCGTGTTCAGTGGTTCAGTATTTAAAAGCCCACGTCGATGCTTCCATGGATAAGTAAAGTAGTACATTATTTACCTTAAGAAAAACATTTGCAACATTAATGAAACACCAGCAAGAATGATTATTTTAAATTGCTTAAATTTAAGCAAAAGCATGTGTTCGTAGCAGTTGGTATGCTGTAACACACAGATGAGCCAAATCATTATGGCCACTCTCATCCTAGAGAAATGAGCGCGCCTGGAGCCCGAACGGTGGAGCAGGTGAAGTTTACAGAGTAGTATATATGCAACCTGAGAACTGGCATTCGGTTAGTACAGTGTTCGGAGTCGAAATGGGAAAAGCTTCCGATTTATCGGAGTTTGATAAATGACAAATTGTGATGGTACGACGCCTCGGAACTACGATCTCGGAAACGATGAGGTTTGTGGATTGTTTACATGTCGCTGTAGCAAGAACGTATCAGAAGTTGTGCGCAGATGGCCAAACGACGAACAGTCGTCCAGTCGTGTGTCGTCCGCAACTCATTGATACCAGAGGGTGACCGGAGACGGTCGCGCATTGTTCACAGCGATCCCAGGGCCACAGTGCGACACATCACTCGCAGCTACAACAGTGGTGTTCAGGGAAATGTGTCACAGCACACAGTTCATTGAAACCTTCTGCGCATGGGCCTGCGTAGCCGAAGACTTAGCCGGGTCTCCACTCTCCCTGCACCTCATCGCCAGCAACGCATGAAATAGGCCCAATATAATCGAGATTGGACCGTGGATGTTGGAAAAAAGTGGCCTGGTCTGACGAATCAAGATTCCTGGTGCATCACGTAGACGGATTTACCAACAGAGGCTATGGCACTTGGATGTGCTGCTGGGCGGAAACAGGCCGGCGGCAGCGGTGTTATGCTGTAAGCGATGATTTCTTGGGACTCTTCAGGCCTCAGTTTTCCAATAGCACAATCCCTGGCAGCTTTATGGTGTCTGAACATCGTTGCGGACCAAGTGCACCCATTCATGGCAACTGTGTTTCATGGATAATGCGCCATGACACACTGCCAGAATCGTCAAGAAGTGGTTCTAGAAACATGCTGGGGAATTTCCGTCAATACCCTGGCCTCCTAATTCAACTGGCATGAACCCAATCGAACATTTGTGGTTCGACATGGAAAACCGGGTTAATGCTAAATCAGCACCATCCCGAAATGTAAACGAACTAAAAAACCTGCTCTTGACATCATGGTACCAGATAACCCAAGATACCTATCGCCATCTCATTGAGTGGCCGCTGTTTTGCAAGCTAAAGGGGGTCCTACAGCTTATTAGGTAGGTGGTCATAATGTAATGGCTCATCGCTGTATATGCTGTAACAAACGCAACGTTCTATTGACAACATAAAAGAATATTTTTTGCTTTTTTTCGTACTATGTCGTAGAACGTACTATTTCGAAAACGAATGGCTTTGGGCGATAGCACAAAATTCTGAGGCTACATAGCCCGTAAATCAAAAAAATAAAAGAGATAGATGAAATATATACGCACACCGAAAAGAGTTCTAAGTTATAATTCAAAAACTTCCTGACAAAAAAGCATTTGGCAAGGCGTTATGTCACTAGTTCTACAAATTCAGCAAAAAAAATATAAATTTCTTAAAGGAGATTCTTGAAAGCAAAACTTCAAAGGAACACATCTTCATAGAACGCAAAAAAAGACATTTTCTTCATAGTCAGTCTTTATTGACTATGAATGAGAAAAAAATCAGAGATGAAATTAATTCTCAAATCTTTTGAAACCTGTCTTAGACCCTTGGCACTGAAATTCTACATAAAAACCACTTTATCTCTGAAAACGTATTCCAAAGAAAAATCTACAAAATTATTTGTAATCCGACTTTTTACCTGTTTTTATTTTATTTTATATTTTTATTTTATTTATTTATTATCGAACTACTTTTTTTGCCGAGTGATTTTTTTTTCTGAATTTATGATTAGAATATAATGCATGGAAATCTTTACTTGAAATATTTTTGGGTAACAGTAAGAAAGGAGATGTGAATCCGTTTATTGGTGTAAATATGACATGGATGGATGTTAAGTCAGATTATATCCGAAAACTTGGAAATTTCGTCGTCCTGAAGCGGAAATCGAACCAGCGTCTCCCGGTTAGTGCTCGAGTATGCTAACCACTACACCATCCAGAACGACCAAGTTTCTAGTTTCCAATTAATTTGAATATAACCACCACAAGATTCGCCAGTCGAAGCAACTCTCATTCATATATAGCGAATCTGGAGGTTTAGAATTCATTTGCGTGACTCCCCGGGGGCACAGAAAGAGGATTCACATATCCCAATTTGTATTGTAAAATAGTGTAATCCCGTATTTCATTCATCAATAAGAAAGGAATTAAAAAAAAAGAATACCATTTTTACTGGCGCTGACACAATTGCCTAAAACTAACAGTCTTTACTGACTATGAATAGAGAAAAGTTTAAGTATTTTACACATTTCAAATTTTTCTCTTGTGTTGTGATAAGCGTAATGCACAGTTCTTAGGAAGCATGAGTAAGTTTATTCGGAAAGATAAACTTACTCATCCTTCCTGAGAATTGAGGTTTGGTGGCCTCCTGGTCAACGATGTTCAGTGTTCCTTCGTTTGCAACTAAGTTGAGGTTTTTGTATTTGCCAACTCTGATTGAGCAGCAAATATACAGCTGGCGATGGCCAAAACATGAGTTTAGCAGGTTAAGTCCGACAATTTTTAACGATGGATCCCATGCTTTGTTGATACTTGTGGTAAAACAGAGACGAACAGGGAACTGCAGTCGTTAAAACTGAAATGAAAAGTCAAACGGAATAATTGAAATACCTGAGGTAAAAACATGCTGTCCTTCAACATGCCAGTCATAATGGCTATGGATATTTTTGACAGTCTGTCGTGTTCCATTGCCAAGCGTTGATGGACCTAGATTGCGTCCATATAAAATAAACAAATACCCAAGATGAGGTTGAAAAATATGTGAACGGAGGAATAGCAATGTTGAGCTTTGAAGAAATGAAATCCGAAAAATTTCTCCTTTTTGAATCCTGATTCTTTTTGTATTTCATTAAAGTACATTTTCAAAAACAGTTGAGACACTATTTTTTTAAATAATGAAACTATATATTTTTTTAAATAATGGAACTATATATTTTTTTAAATAATGGAACCATATATTTTTTTAAATAATGGAACCATATATTTTTTTAAATAATGGAACTATATATTTTCTTAAATAATGGAACTATTTTTTAAATAATGGAACTACTCCAAATTATATGAAAGGGATGATACATGCACTCCAGACATCATGAAAGATACCAGTACCAGAGTTCCTCCAGTCCTTCCAGCAGAAGTTGCACATGCAATCAAGAACATGAAGCGGGGAAAAGCTCCAGGAGAATATGGAATTACTGTAGACATCATACAAGAAGCAAGTGGATAAATCGAAACAGTACTCGCCCAAATGTTCACTCAATGCCTTAATGAAGGAAAGATTCTTGAGGATTGGAACACCGCTACAACGATCCTGCTACATAAGAAAGGTGACATTAAGGATCTCGGAAACTACAGACCTATCAGCCTCCTATCAGTAGTTTATAAAATCTTCACTAAAGTTATTTCACACCGCTTGAAGGTAACACTGGACATGGCTCAACCGAGAGAACTAGCTGGATTCAGGAGTGGCTACAGCACAATAGATCATATCCACGTACTGAGGGTGTTTTTCCGTCGCTGAGCTGGGAAAACAAGGAGATAAAGATTAATGGAGATTATCTAACCCACCTTCGTTTTGCTGATGACGTAGCCATTTTTGCAACTACCCCATCAGAGCTGCAGAGTATGATCCAGGAACTTGCTGACAAGAGTAAAGAAGTGGGATTAAAAATGAACTTTCAGAAGACAAAAGTGATGTTCAATGCTTTTACAAGAAATGAAGATTTATCGATTGATGGAGAAAAGCTGGAGATAACAGACACGTACGTTTATCTTGGACAGCAGATATCAAGTGAGGGACACATTGATGAAGAAATTAATCTGCGTACAAAACTTGCCTGGAGAGCTTTTGGAAGAAACAGCATAATTTTCAAGAGCAATATGCCATTATGTCTTAAAAGAAAAGTGTTTGATCAATGCATCCTTCCAGTGCTTACGTATGGTGCAGAGACGTGGACCTTAACTAAAAGAGACATACAAAGGCTGCAGACAACTCAAAGCTGCATGGAGAGGTGCATACTTGGTGTAACCAGGAGAGATAAGAAGAGGAACTCGTGGATCCGAAAAATGACAAGAGTGGAAGACATCATGATCAGAGTTAAATCCCTGAAATGGCAATGGGCTGGACATACTGCCAGAAGGACAGATCATCGATGGACAGCCGAAATTTTAGATTGGATTCCCAAGGGACAGGAAAAGACCCAGAAGAAGACCACATGGGAGATGGGTGGATGAAATTCGAAAGTATGCAGGGGTGACATGGAGGAGACTGGCACAAGACAGACCGTTGTGGAGGAAACTTGGGGAGACCTTCGTCCAGCAGTGGATTGATAATGGTTGACAATGATGATGATGATGATGATATTTTTTTAAATAATGGAACTATATATTTTTTTAAATAATGGAACTGTATATTTTTTTAAATAATGGAACTATATATTTTTTTAAATATTGGAACTATATATTTTTTTAAATAATGGAACTATATATATTTTTTTAAATAATGGAACTATATATTTTTTTAAATAATGGAACTATATATTTTTTTTAAATAATGGAACTATATATTTTTTTAAATAATGGAACTATATATTTTTAAATAACGGAACTATAAATTTTTTTAAATAATGGAACTATATATTCTTTTTAAATAATGGAACTATATATTTTTTTAAATAATGGAACTATATATTTTTAAATAACGGAACTATATATTAACCGTCGGAGAGCCCTAGTCCGAAACGTAAACAAACCTTCCGTAAACTGAGGCAATAAGATACATTTGGCACTTCTGAAATCAAGCCTTAAAATTTTGGCACCACCTATTAACATTCGTTTTCATCACGTTTGTTCTCGTCTTTAAGCAAAAGTGCAATGAAATATTGTTGTCGTTACGAATTGTATAATGAAATATTGTTGCGCAAAAGTGTGATGACATCGTGTTGCAGAAAAGTGAAATGAAACTCTTGTGTGAGCTCCTGACACAGTAAACCGCAAGATAGAATTTAAATTTCAAGTAAAGGGTTTTGATGTGCGCATGCTCATGTGCCTCTGCATGCTTTTACCAAATTTCAAAGCTCTACGTTCAGTAGCTTCGTCTTTTCGGCGATAGACAGACACGGTAGGTGTGTATAGTTATAGATAAGGCGCCTCTGGAAGTGTGACTTCAAGTATGTCATTAATTGATCACAGCATCAGGTTTTGATACAGTGGTGAAAAAACGATCTCAAGAGACAATTGATAAACAACGTGGGATTTTATTATATTGTTGGGTAACGTCTATCTTTTTGAAAGACCGAAACACATTGGGTTTGCTAGTGACACTAACAATTTTCAATATCGGCAAAAAGATAATCTTGAATAGATCCCAATTTGGTACATTGTGTGCCTATTTAATGAGATTACTGAATACCCCGCTTCGAAAATAAAAAATGAAGAAAACAAAGATGGTGAAACATTTCTTATGGAATTAATAAAATAAGGCTAAATTAAATCACCGTCGTTATTATCTCACATGTTTACACCAAGATAGTGGTCAAGCGTGGAGCTCACATGACCACTTTAAAGAAGTTTTGTTTGCTTTTTGTAACACATTCTGTCTCTTGCAACCAACTTTGCAATTTTTTTCTTTGAATGAATTGCTTCTTCGTTCGTTAAGGGCTATTTCGGAACTTCAGTCCACTTAATTCTTTATTTTAGGTAAACTTTTTTTCAACAACATGTCTTAGTAAAGTAAATACACAAAGTATGATATACATCTACCAACCATAAGTTCGTGCGTTTTTTCATTGAAAAATTCAAACGTAAATATAACAATAACAAATAAATTATTCTTCGAAGTAAAGAATATCGGAATCAATGGTTCGATTCCATCTTTCGGCTAGTTGTTCGAATCTGCAGTTGTTCCTTCGGGGCAAAAAATCGCGGCCCCCTGTCTCGACATCATGCACAGTTTGGAAGTGGCGCTCATGCAAAAAATGTGCCATAGTCGGAAAAATATGAAAATCAGATGGCTCAAGTTCCGAGTTGTATGCAGGATTCGGCAAAAGTTTGCTGGCATCGAGTTCTTGGAGCTTGGCCTTCGTCTGCCTGACGGTTTGCGGAAAAGGGCTATGCTGTTGCAGGATACCTGAAGGTTTGCGGAGAAGGGCTATGCTGCTGCGAAAATACCTGGCTTTCTATTGACCAAAGCCAGGTATTTTCGCCTCAGCTCCGCATACATTCACTCGAGTTGGGCAGAATACAGTTTGGTGTTGATGGCTCGGCTGTTTGGAACAAGCTCAAAGTGGACGAGGCCCTCAAAATTCCACCAAACACACAGACAGCATTGCCTTCCTGGAGAATCTGTTTCGTTTGGCCACAAATTCCGCGACTTGGCCAATGTACAACCATTCATTTCCTTTTTCGGGATTAGAGCAATTCACACACTTCTCACCGCAGGTTACAGTTCGGTGGATGAAACACTTGTCACAAGGATTCTGCAGCAGTTGACGACAACTGATGTCCGTAGAATGTGGAGTTCATCGGTTAATCGGCAAGTGCTGATTTCAAAAACTTATGTTTTGTTCTCTGTTTATAAAACACTCAAGAACTTTTTCTATGCTACACAATTAAGGATTTCTTATTTATATATACATACAGTATATATAAATCTCGATTCCGTTTCAAGATTTTTCAAAAAAGTTGTTTTGCAAATACACTAACAAGATGTTTCATCGTGCTCTGGGATCTCACTATCTTTTGATCAGCCGATTTCCCTCAGTGTTTGTGAGCATAAAGGAATCTGACAATATTTGAATTATACTTTTTAAGAAGAAGCTAGTGATACTTTCTACATTCATTCCATTTTTGTTTTTTATAAATTTTTACAACAATCGATCGATCTCGTTAGGAAGTAAGCCATTTGGATCATTCTTCTCAGGAAAAGGATATCTGTAATTTTACGTAGTCTGTTTGCTCTGTTCTGGATTAATTTCCTCGTTATGTACGAATTTACCCTATTTAAGAAATCAAACAGCAACTTTCTCTTTACGGACGGCTATGATGCTCTACTACTCCTCGTCACCATCGCTAACAACCTTCTCATTATCAGATTTCTTTATGCTAGTTCCTGTATTTCTACATGTATTATCAGATTCCTTTACGCCAGTTCCTGTATTTTCAGTATCAGATTCCTTCATGCCAGTTCCTGTATTTTCATTATCAGATTCCTTTACGTCAGTTCATGTATTTTCATTGTCAGATACTTTTATTCCAGTTCCTGTATTTTCATTATCAGATTCCTTTATGCTAGTTCATGTATTTTCATTATCAGATTACTTTACACTAGTTCCTGTATTTTCATTATCATATTCCTTTAAGCTAGTTCTTGTATTTTCATTTAGCAGTATTCAAAATATACACTCCTTGTATTAAATTTCTTTCTGTCAACTTTTTCGGTACATCAAGAGTTATAAACTTTCTACTGTTCTTCTCACATTTTTCCAGATTCCAGAGCACTTTGTGACCTATTTGGAAGATTACTTTCTGCATGATTCTCGCAATCAACAGCTTCGCAGGCAAGCCGTTGCAACGCCACAGTTCGCAGTGGACGACACTGGACGAGATGTTCAGGCAGCTTTGGACATTCCCCAATACATACGGACCGTGAATCGCAGATTGGCTGAATCAAGTTTGTGCTCTCGCCAACCATTGTGACAACTGTCGCTCACCGTGGCACATTGTCACGCAATGTTGTCCTGGTGTCTTACGATACGTGGGGAGACAAATGGAATCATGTCGCATTCAGGGACGAGTCGCACTTCTGTTTCAGCGCCGATGATTGCCGATCAAGAGTCTAGAGATGACGTGGTCACTAAGCTGATCTTGGTGTGATGGTTTAGGACGCTATGAGTTTCAACCGCCGTTATTGCTCGTATGCGTAGTGGGAACAATGACACCATAACGATATATCAATGAGATACTGCAATCCGCCTTTTTGTCGTATGTCCATGGTGTCCCGAATGACCAGTTTCAACAAGACAACGCTCACAGACTGCCGACACCAAGTACCGGTGCTTTCAAAGTGTCCAGGCGCTGTCTTGGTCAGCGCGATGCCTAGACGTCTCCATATTAGAGTAAGAGTCGGACGCGATTAGTAGACGAGTTAATGGTTCTGCACGCAGTGTCGATGAATTGTCGCAGTGTCAATGAATTGTAAACACAGGAATGCCTCAGGACAACCTCCAAGGACTTTTCACTCGATGCCACGCCGTGTTGCCGAATGCATATCCCAGCATGGCGGTCATACGACCTACTGACTCAAGCCACATATTACAGGGTGAGTCATACGTTCGTAGCTTTTTTGGGTACAATGTTCAGTCCGATGCCACTTATTAACCACATATGACTATTCGCCAAAATACAATCTTTCAGTCTATGGTCCTCCAACGTTCAACCGCCGTACCGGTGGCGTAGTGGTCTAAGCGCTGGCTTATTACCATTGGTCCGAGAAGGGTCTAGGTTTGAATCCCGGTGAGACATGGATGTTGTGTTTATCTTACGACACTGGCTATCTCCTTTCCCTGGAAATAGTGGCCCTACATTAGGGACAAGTGACTGCTTATAGCCCATCGAGTTGCTCACGGTGGTCGTTAAACCTTCAATCAAAATAAAAAAAGGAAAAAAAAAACGTTTAGCCAAATATGCAATGCCGTTGCGATACCAGGCGGCTGACTTGGATGCAAAAATTTAGGTGATGGCATCTTTTACAGCCTCCAAGGGATGGAACCGTCTGCCGGTCAAGAAGTGAGCCATGGAACGAAACAGATGAAAATCCAAAGGAAAAAGACCCGGGGTATAGGCTCGCTGCGGTAGGATTTCTACGCCATTAAAATCTGGAATTTTCTGGCCAACATTCTGTGGTCTATGATATGTTGCGTTGTAGAATTGCATGAGGGCCTTCTTTCGGTTCACTGTTGTGGATTAGCGCTGTCGTAGAACTTCATGTATGTGTTGCAGCTAGTCGGCATACATACAGGTTCCCATTGATAGCCCGCCCATGTGGCACAAGCTTCCAGTGGACAGGACCCTCGAAATTCCACCATCCACACAACATTGTCTTCACTTCAAAACGCCCTGGAACCACTGCTTGAGCCTCACCCCTGGCCTCAGCCATTGGTTTCCGGTATCATGAAAACGTAGGAAGACCCACTTCTTATCATTCGTTACGATTATTCGCCAAAACTAGTCGTCACTTGGATTTAGCAGCAATTATTGACAGAGAGTGACACATCCCTCAGCTTACTTTGGGCTCAACTCATGAGGAACTATTCGCGGACGTCTGGAGTGAAAACCGAGTTGGTGGAGGAAACGAAAGATGTTGGTTTATAGTGCATGGATCTCCTCTGCTAATCGTCGAGGGCTGGTTCCTGGGTGCTGTTGACCAGCTGGACGCAGGGCTTCGGTGTTTTTGGTGATTGGTCTGCCATACCTCGATTTGTCAACGAGCTCTGAGTCTCCCGACAAGAAGCATTGTAACCATTTCCTTGCTGTTGCATGATACACTGTCTGCTTACCTTCTACACTACAAATTTTCATCGTGGCAGCTGTTGCGTTCAACCCTTTTTTTCAATAATTGCGTAGGAGCACACGAACACATTCTCGTCTCGTATGAGCGATACACACGTGTTGTGCCCAGCGCATGCCTACCTGTCTGAGCAGAGAAGCACGCTACCCAATTAGGCGTGGGACACATTTCACCTTACTGCGCATGTAAGGTGAAATGTGCTTTTTCGCCCAATGCATTCATGTAATCTGAGAAATAAAATCATATTTTTCCACCTACGTGTTTGCATGCGTGGTACGTTTCGTCTCATTTTAGGTATATCTCCGTGATATGGTACTTTCTATGTCGAGAAGTGGGTTCATTGGGTTCATTGCTTTAACAAAATAAGCGAGCCTTCTCGCGTTTATATTTGGCATTTCAAACTTTACTATTAAAATCCTCTAAAAAAATAAGCTTCTGGTCGTAACTACAATATCTAAAACATCGTAAGTAGAATGTATACCTGTCAGGAACTGAAATCCAAGCTACCCAGTTTGAAAATTGTCGCAAATTTGGAATTCTTGCTACCGAGTTTGGAAATTGCCACAAATTTTGATTCTTCGCTATGTGGTTTGAAAATTGCTTTAATGTTACACTTCCGTAAAAGTTTCCATCTTACCAATACGAGAGTCATTGTGAAACTGCTCCATCTCATTCTCGACTCTTTCGGAAAAATTAATTATAAATGCTACATTCACCATCAAGAGCTCATTCTCTTGAGCAATGCACTTCGGTCGAAGATGTCTTCGCCATTTTTGCTAAACAGTTGGAATTCGCGCTCATTTCATCTTTATTCACAATTATTTACCTTTATGTTTATGCACTCAAGGCTGACTGTGTCATGGTTCTCTGAAAATTTCGAGAACAGTTGTTTCTGAAAATGATTTTGCAATTCTGAAAATGTTTTAATCTTGTTTCCTAAACGTACGAGAAACAAGTTTGAGCAGGTTACGACAACATTAAAGCAAGACTTTACCAAAATAGACAATTAGCGACACTGTTTACCGAGAGCATTCAGTTCTCGGCAAGGATGCTGACACATTTATCGCTGGCGTTACCGTGCCATATGGGTGACCTTGACTAAGTTTAGCCCAAATCAGCTGGATGGTGTTGGGTAATCGAGAGCGTGACTTCGTTATAACGACACCATCTGCTTTCCATAAATGAATAACATAAACTACAGTGGATTTGAGGAATTTCAGAAGAGCTGCAATGCTACACACTGGTTAATTACTTTCCAGCCACTATGCCTCTTTTAAAATTCATCAGTTCAGTTCCTCGGTACAGTCGTCTGTGAGTACGGACAGGAGTATCAACGGTCCCATTTATTTACAGCACCGATTCTGCCCTTTATCGTGTGGTTCAACAAGTGTATGCTTACTTGCATATGTGGAGGTTTCAGAATTCTTTCGTGCTCACAGTTTAGGAAAATCTATTTTTTCGTGCCGATTTGTACAATCTGAACAAAACAACTTCCGTTTTTGCACGCTATTCAATAAGACATTATTTAAAATTACTGACTTACTAAAATCTTTATTTTACAATTAAAAAACATAATAATATCGTAGTTTAAAACCATAAGACCTTTCAAGCTCGTTACGAGCTTATCCTCAGATGGGGAACTACAAACTAATGGAACTGGTGTTTAAATATCAAATTCTCAGTCACATGATTGAAGGATGCGCGACAAATATGCGTGTAAACAATCAATGGAAACTGCAAAAATGTTCTAGTGTGAGTTGTCACTTGAGTTCGAATGGTCACTCCAGGCAGCTGGTATCCACGAGTCTGTGATATAACAAGGGGTTTCTTCATTACAACCGGACAGGTCATATCCACGGATAAATAAACTTTCCGCAAAGAGTGCTGTGAATTTCGTTTTCGCAGTGGTGAGGACACAGGAATCCTGCCAAATTGGTACATGAGACGTCAGTCTGGATAGTGCCGTTGTTTACGCACCCATTTTGACATTGTATCTGTGTTCCCTAATCCTCGTTCCCAATGTGCGTAATGTCGATCCTATGTAGACTTTGTCTTCTAGGGACGAATCTGTAGCAATTAGAGGTGTACGGTATACCCCAAATTTATGGTCGTTATTCGTAGGATCTTTTTCATTTCTGACCACGGATAGGGTATTCCTTGTCCTAATTCCAAAGGATACGTTGTTGTGTCGGCAGTGATTCTTTAAGACGTTAATAACATCGGGGACACAGTCCATGGAACCCACAAATCTATTTCTAATTAGTTTTCTCTGTAAAGTCGTGGCTAATTGCATTCCATATTCTATTTCCAGCTCTAATCAAGCCATTACTAAGATCAACCAATTTAACCCTGACGGAAAGGCTTTTTTCATGGCCTCCTTGGACGTAGTTGCATTGTTCCCCAATGTTCATCTGAACGTTGTACATAATATCATTGAAAAGAAACTCACTCACTACCCAAGGACAAACGTCCCCTGATGAAATACAGGCTGTCCTCAATGCTTTACGTCTTGTACAAAAAAGGTCATATTTTTCGTTTAACAAACGTATTTATCAGCAACTTGAGGGGGCTCCTATGGGCTCCCCTATATCACCTATACTGGCTGAAATTCTGCTACAATCCTTAGAAGATAAAATTCTGGCTCAATCTCCAATTCAGCCACTACTATATCTCCGATACGTCGACGACGTACTTGTGTTTTGGCCATCATCCATTGCAGAACTTACTCCTTTTTCTGAACAATTATCCTCACAATATTCCACAATCAATTTTACCATTGAAACCGAGACCAATTATTTCCTCCCATACTTGGATATTCAATTAGTTCGCGACCTTAATACCCAGATATCTCTTACTCGGTATACCACAAATCTTCGGCACATTCTACTATTATACCCAGAAATTCAGCTCACCCGCCAAACTACAAACTTTCAGCTTTGTATTCTTTCGTACGACGAGCTTTCTCACATTCCTCTTCTGCAGCTCTTCGCCAACAAGAATTTAATAAATTTACGAAATACCGTCAACAACATTATGTACAAGGTTAGAATGCAAGTAGCCACGACTTTACAGAGAAAACCCATTAGAAATAGATTTGTGGGTTCCATGGACTGTGTCCCCGATGTTATTAACGTCTTAAAGAACCACTGCCAACACAACAACGTATCCTTTGGAATTAGGACAAGGAATACCCTATCCGTGGTCAGAAATGAAAAAGATCCTACGAATAACGACCATAAATTTGGGGTATACCGTACACCTCTAAGGGCTACAGATTCGTCCCTAGAAGACAAAGTCTACATAGTATCGACATTACACACATTGGGAACCAGGATTAGGGAATACAGATACAATGTCAAAATGGGTGCGCAAACAACGGCACTATCCAGACTAACTTTGAAAGGAACTGATGTATTAATTTGGGAGGATTCCTGTGTCCTCACCACTGCGAATACGAAATTCACCACACTCTTTGCGGAAAGTTCATTTATCCGTGGATATGGCCTGTCCTGTTGTAATGAAGGTAACCACTTGCTATATCCTAAACTCGTGGATACCAGCTGTCTGGAGTGACCATTCAAACTCATGTGACAACTCACACTAGAACGTTTTTGCATTTCATTGATTGTTTACACGCATATTTGTCGCGCATCCTTCAATCATGTAACGGAGAATTTGATATTTAAACACGAGTTCCATTAGTTTATAGTTCCCCATCTGAGGATTAGCTCGTAGCGAGCTTGAAATGTCTTATGGTTTTAAACTACGATATTTTATGTCTTTTAATTGTAAATTAAAGATTTTAGTAAGTGGGTAGTTTTAAATAATGTCTTATTGAATATCGTGCAAAAACGAAAGTTGTTTCGCACAGTGTAGTTTAAATTGCGGAGGGGAAGGTGTGTGTATGTGTGATATAATCTTACGGAATTTTGTTAATTGTGGACAGCTGTAATACTTATTCTTCAGTTTTGGGGACACAAAAAGGCCCTATAGACATAATAATGCGCAAGTGACGTCGGAGAGACTACGTGACACATGCTGCCACTAAAGACATGCTGCCACTATAACCGTGTTTTACGTCTCTCACACTATAGCCTTAACTCATGGTTAATATATTGTCATACACCAAATCGTTTGAAACGCATAATCTAGGACGAAAAGAAAAAAGATTTATGGTAAACGATCAAACTCAAGCCAATTTATTGTACGACTTCGAAATGTTGGAACAACTTAGCATAAAATATGGTTGGTTTCCTAACTGATAAATTTGTTCTTCTAAATATATTCCTTTCAACTTGAAGAAAGTAATCCTAAACTTAAAGCAACTTTAATCTCAAGAAGTAAAAGTCGATCCCTCTTGCAAAAAGAGATGCTGTTTTTATGTGCTAAATGTAACACAGTGTGCTCTCGATTATCCGTCATAGAAAGAGGTGATGCACGGTAATCTAAACAATACGGTTAATCGGAAGTTTACATTTTTGGTGACCTACAGTTACTAAGAACGAACAATTCATTACTTGATCAGATAATCTGTGCGTTCTTAAAAAGCTCCAGGGATTTTTACGGTCAGCAAAGCCGATCAAAATCTTTGTTTTGTTCGGTTTTCCGTTTGGAGGCTTAATGACCACCATGAGCAACTCGATAGGCTATAAGCAGTCGCCCATTCCTATTTTTGGACCACTGGTTCCAGAAAAAGGAGAGCGTTAGTGTCGTAAGACAAACATTCCATTGTTCCCATTCGTCCAGGAACCATCTCGGACGAATGGGAAGAAGACATCGCTGATACCACTGTGGCAAGGCAAATACTGACAGAGCCGTTATTCATGAACAGTCGACCGTTAATAGCCGTTGAGCACAATTTGTTTAGTGGTGATAGAGGTAAGGAACATGATACTATATAGTACATATCAATATGGACAGCTCTCTGAAATGGTGAAATGAGCTTTGACAGGAATTATGCACGAGCAACGAGATTTGTTTTACTATAACTCCTTAAAACGTTATTTTTGCGTGTTTCCAGGAATACCTGTTTCGCTCTGGGAAAGTGTGAGATAACGACCGCCGTGAAACACTATAAGGGCTATAGACAGTCGTCCGTCCCAAATTTTGGGGAATGGACACATTCAGCACCGTAAGACAGGAACGCCACCTATGACTGAATCGGAGACACTCAAACGAACGGTCAGAAGCCAGCTATTAGGCTAAGGCCACACGAGTGATAATTACTGCCGAACTTCTGCTACATTTGTAGCGCAAGAAAAGCACTCAAAGGTCTGCAACAGAAGTGGCCAGACACAGCAGTAAATGTCACCAATGAGGTAGAGTGGAGTGTGACATCAAGGTCATGTCGCGGACCTTTGAGTGCAGTATGTCCAGCCCATTGCCATTTCAGGGATTTAACTCTGATCATGATGTCTTCCACTCTTGTCATTTTTCGGATCCACGTGTTCCTCTTCTTATCTCTCCTGGTTACACCAAGCATGCACCTCTCCATGCTTCTTTGAGTTGTCTGCAGCCTTTGTATGTCTCTTTTAGCTAAGGTCCACGTCTCTGCACCATACATAAGCACTGGAAGGATGCATTGATCAAACACTTTTCTTTTAAGACATAATGGCATATTGCTCTTGAAAATTATGCTGTTTCTTCCAAAAGCTCTCCATGCAAGTTTTGTACGCCGATTAATTTCTTCACCAATGTGACCCTCACTTGATATCTGCTGTCCAAGATAAACGTACGTGTCTGTTATCTCCAGTTTTTCTCCATCAATCGATAAATCCTCATTCCTTGTAAAAGCATTGTACATCACTTTTGTCTTCTGAAAGTTCATTTTTAATCCCACCTCTTTACTCTTGTCAGCAAGTTCCTGGATCATACTCTGTAGCTCTGATGGGGTAGTTGAAAAAATGACTACGTCATCAGCAAAACGAAGGTGGGTTAGATAATCTCCATTAATCTTTATCCCTTTGTTTTCCCAGTTCAGTGATTGAAAGACATTTTCCAATGTGGCATTAAAGAGCTTCGGAGATATGGTGTCACCTTGTCTCACTCCTTTTCCAATTTTTATGTGTGTTGTATTTTCAAACAGCCGAACCTTTGCACTTGCATTTTCATACATGTTATTAATAATATTAATGTATGCATCTTCAATACCGCAGGATTTCAGAGCCATTGCAACTGCTGATTGTTTCACCGAATCAAAGGCTTTTTCATAATCGATAAAAGCCATGCACAATGGAAGTTCATATTCCCTCGCTCTTTCAATTAGTTCTCTCAGTACGTGGATATGATCTATTGTGCTGTAGCCACTCCTGAATCCAGCTTGTTCTCTAGGTTGAGCCATGTCCAGTGTCACCTTCAAGCAGTGTAAAAGAACTTTAGTGAAGATTTTATAAACCACTGATAGGAGGCTGATAGGTCTGTAGTTCCTGAGATCCTCAATGTCACCTTTTTTATGTAGCAGGATCATTGTAGCGTTGTTCCAATCCTCAGGAATTTTCCCTTCATTAAGGCATCGAGTGAAAATTTGGGCGAGTACTGTTTCGATTTCTCCACTTGCTTCTTGTATGATGTCTACAGTAATTCCATCTTCTCCAGGAGCTTTTCCCCGCTTCATGTTCTTGATTGCATGTGCAACTTCTGCTGGAAGGACTGGAAGAACTCTGGTACTGGTACCTTTCATGATGTCTGGAGTACATGTATCATCCCTTTCATATAATTTGGAGTAGAAATCTTTCACTCTTGTCAAAATTTCACCTCTATTTCTTGTTACAGAACCATCTTCTTTCCTCAGTGCCATAATCTGTTTTTTCCCCTTACTGAGATGTCCCTTTGCTGTCGTTAGGCTTTGGTTGTTTTCAATTGCTTTCCTTACTAGTTCACAGTTGAATTTCCTTACGTCTTCAGTGATACTTTTTCGTACTGTCTTGCATAGCTCTATATATTCCACTTTGGAAGTCACATCTCCTTTAGTTGTCCTCATCACTTTTCTTTTTTGCATCAACATTTTGGTTTTTCCTGATAATTTGTTCACATGCAATTTGTTCTTAGACCCAGCTAATTTTGTTGCTGTTTCCATAAGAGCTTTGGTTACTTTTCTGTTAACTTCAGAAATATCCACTTCTTCCGATGTTAGGCCTTCTAAAGCAGAGAATCTGTTCTTCAGTTCCAATTTGAAGGTATTATGGTGTTTTTTAAGGTTGGTTATGTCAATACATTTTGTTTGTCTTATGAGCTTGCTACGTTCGAGTTTAGTGTTGAGGTGCATCTTACATCTCACCAATCTATGGTCACTTCCTGTGTTGAACTTGTTTAGCACACTGCAGTCTTCTATGACGAATTTTTTGTTACACATAATAAAATCAATTTCACTTGTCGTCCCATTTGGATGTCTCCATGTCCATTTCCTGTGTGGCTTTTTCTTGAAAAAGGAGTTCAAGATGAAAAACCCTTCTGCCTCTGCAAACTCTACGAGAGTATTTCCACGCTGGTTTCTGTTGCCGTGACCGAATTTACCTACTGAAGTTTCATTCTGTTGCCGTTGCCCTATTTTTGCATTGAAATCTCCCATAACTATCTTCAAGTGCTGCTTACCTTTATTATTTAGATCACGAATTTCCTCATAAAATTCTTCAATTTCTTCTTCAGCATGACTTGTGGTGGGTGCATAAGTTTGAATAATCTGAGCCTGGTATCTTCTCGAGAGTTGGATAACGAGTCGTGCAGCTCTGTCAGAGGAACTTTCAACTTCTACAACTTTATCCTTCAGTTTCTTGTTTATTATAAACCCAACACCACTAGTTCTGCCAGCATCTGTCCCACGATAGTAGAAGAGATGTCCACTTTTCAGTTCAATGAGATCTTCTCCTTTTCTCCTTACCTCACTTAGCCCGACGATGTCCCACTTGATCCTTTGTAGTTCCTCTTCCAATTCAAGAAGCCTTGAATCAGAAGATAGGGAGCGTCCATTATACGTAGCCAAGGTCAGCATCAGATGGCAGCCTAGTCCGGTCCTCCGGGGATTCTTAGCACCCTCTGCCTTCATGTCGCACTGGCCGCTGCCTTGGCCAGGTACATTCCAGCTGCCGGAGACTGAGGGCCAAGATTTAAGTTGTGGAGTCATTTTGGAGGGGTTTGGCCATAACTCACCACGCTGGCCAAGCGGGTTGGTGAGTGTGGGATAGCATTTCCTCTAATCCCGATGGTATAGTTATACCGCTATTGGCGGTCGTCAGAGCCCCTTTAGTGGGAACAGGATGTACCACGAGAAGGCGGGGTTGACATTTGTCAAGGAGAGGCTGTGATGTTACGCATCACCTGACCTTACATCCCATATATATATATACATGTATATATATATATTCTATTAAGAAGAGACCTCGTTTTAAATTCTAAAGTTTTTCCTTAGTTTTCAGTTTTGCTCTTCTGTATATATATATTTCTAATTATTATGTCACTCTCACAGCTTGAGTTCTCTTTAATCTTCTCCTCTCTGTTTAATAGTAACAGATGAAGAGTATGGGTCGGGCCAGGAAGGTTAATGGATGCAAGCGAAATTGTTAACTAGTGCTAGGTCATGCAACTCTAAGGAGGACATGACTTATATATATATTTTTTAAACTATTTTAGGTGGGAATGTTACTTGCATCTATGGCCTTGCAGAAACCCATTTCCAACTAGGTCTTTGTGGAAGTGAGAAAATGCAGAGTTTTTGCTGGTCCTTGATAAAGCCAAGGCTCAGTATTCTCGACACCTTCTACATTCAGTTGTTTTATTTTATTTTTTTATCTTTTTTCCTTTTGATCACACAGATAGATACATAACCTTTTCTATGTTGTACTAGGTGTGAGTCAAAATTTTATATGTATTTTTTTGCTTAGGTATCTTCTTTATAAAATGTGAATTCTGAATTTTCAAAACTGCTGCGTTGCGCGTTTTGATTTTCAGGTTATTTTGCACCCTTCGTTTTAAATTCTAAAATTTTTTCCTTAGTCTTCAGTTTTGCTCTTTAGTATATATATATATATATATATATATATATATATATGGACTTCAATTACCACATTAATTTACTATTAGATAGTTTTCTAGAGAATGAAATTCCTTTATCTTTCATCAAAAGAACTTTAAGAAAAATTATTCTGAATAATAGAGTAAGGTTGGCAGATCTGCTTTAATTTTCTACACAGTTAATAATATGATTCTGACCAATCAAAGCCGTAAGGAAGTTGGCTAGAGGATGCCTATTAACTACTAAAAAGAACCTTAGTGCTATGGATATGAAGGTCCTATTAAAACAAAAAATTAAATAATACAGACAAAATCACAAAAAAAGCATAAAAATCTGTTTATAAAAGAAAATAAAAACAAATAAAAAAGAAAACTAGTTATTCACTCACTAGAATAGCTATACTAAAAATAGTAAAACTAACGTTAAAATTAATAAGATTCTGAATAATCTATAGAAGCTCACTAAGGTGATTTAATACATGCAAAGATTATTAAATACACCACTTGTGTATTTTATAATATTTCTCATGTATTCTGGAGAGTTAATTCTGCTCTTTCTGATCATACAGGTCCACAGTCTTAAGTATATATATTTTTTTCTCTGGATAAAATCTCCGCGAGTTGGTTTCTTTCAGTGTGAGGAGGCCATCAGCCCCACCCACACTGCCCCCCAGCGACTAGGGAGTGGCAGTCGTGTTTGGAAGTTTGGGGAAAAAGTCGGCCATGTTTCCTCTTGAGTGGAGATAGTTTAGTTGCATAAGAGGTAAGCTCTATTCATTGTCTTAGGGTTTTGGGATTTATAAGTACAATGTTTGTACTTCTTATATTTTTTTTCTCTGTTGTTTTTTGCTTTTTAGCATTTAGGCACTGGCTAGACTGTTAACATTTTTGCGGGTTTTAACTCTTTCTTTTCTTGGTAACTTTGCGCGTCTTTTAGGAAACTTAGGCCCAGAAGCTGGCTAAGCATAGTTCCTTTACTTTGCGCTGTATTTTCAAAGTAGTTAAGGTCTTAATAACTACTTAATTATGCACTTAAAGCACTGCTGAAATACTTTGTACATATTGCAACTAATTGTTTATGTCATATAACTTTCACAAAGCTTTTCTTTAGTTAATTATTGTCTTTAATTTATTCTCGTTTTTGTGTTGTCAGAAGTTGCGGAGTAGGGGGTTTTAGAATCAAGTTTTCTTTCAAAAATCTGAGTTTTAAAAAATTAATATTTCCTTTTTAATTGCAATGTAAAAATTTGGAATTCTTTTGTATTACTTTTCAGGTTTATATTCTCTCTCAGGCGAACTTGGCGTTTCGTTATAGCTGAAAATTATTTCTAATTATTATGCCACTCTCACAACTTGAGTTCTCTTTAATCTTCTTCTCTCTGTTTAATAGTAACAGATGAAGAGCATGGGTCGGGCCATGGAAGTTATGGATGCAAGCTAAATTGTTAACTAGCGCTAGGTCATACAACTCTGCGGAGGTCATGACATATATATAAACTTTAAAACAATTTTTGGAGGGCTTATTACTTGCATCCATGGCTTTGCAGAAACCCATTTCCAACTAGGTCTTTGTGGAAGTGAGAAAATGCAGAGTTTTTGCTGGTCCTTGATAAAGCCAAGGCTCAGTATTCTCGACACTTTCTACATTCAGTTGTTTTATTTTATTATTTTTTATCTTTTCTCCTTTTACTCACACCGGTAGACATATAACCCTTTCTATGTTGTACTTGGTATGAGTCAAAAATATATAATATTTTTTTTGCTTAGGTCTCTTATTAATAGAATATATATATATATATATATATATATATATATATATATATATATACATGTATATATATATATATATATATCATCATCATCATCATCATTGTCAACCATTATCAATCCACTGCTGGACGAAGGTCTCCCCAAGTTTCCTCCACAACGGTCTGTCTTGTGCCAGTCTCCTCCATGTCACCCCTGCATACTTTCGAATTTCATCCACCCATCTCCCATGTGGTCTTCTTCTGGGTCTTTTCCTGTCCCTAGGAATCCAATCTAAAATTTCGGCTGTCCATCGATGATCTGTCCTTCTGGCAGTATGTCCAGCCCATTGCCATTTCAGGGATTTAACTCTAATCATGATGTCTTCCACTCTTGTCATTTTTCGGATCCACGAGTTCCTCTTCTTATCTCTCCTGGTTACACCAAGCATGCACCTCTCCATGTGCTTCTTTGAGTTGTCTGCAGCCTTTGTATGTCTCTTTTAGTTAAGGTCCACGTCTCTGCACCATACGTAAGCACTGGAAGGATGCATTGATCAAACACTTTTCTTTTAAGACATAATGGCATATTGCTCTTGAAAATTATGCTGTTTCTTCCAAAGCTCTCCAGGCAAGTTTTGTACGCCGATTAATTTCTTCATCAATGTGACCCTCACTTGATATCTGTTGTCCAAGATAAACGTATGTGTCTGTTATCTCCAGCTTTTCTCCATCAATCGATAAATCTTCATTTCTTGTAAAAGCATTGAACATCACTTTTGTCTTCTGAAAGTTCATTTTTAATCCCACTTCTTTACTCTTGTCAGCAAGTTCCTGGATCATACTCTGCAGCTCTGATGGGGTAGTTGCAAAAATGACTACGTCATCAGCAAAACGAAGGTGGGTTAGATAATCTCCATTAATCTTTATCCCCGTGTTTTCCCAGCTCAGCGACTGAAAAACACCCTCCAATGTGGCATTAAAGAGCTTCGGAGATATGGTGTCACCTTGTCTCACTCCCTTTCCAATTTTTACGTGTGTTGTATTTTTCAAACAGCCTAATCTTTGCACTTGCATTTTCATAGATGTTATTAATAATATTAATGTATGCATCTTCAATACCGCAGGTTTTCAGAGCCATTGTAACTGCTGATGGTTTCACCGAATCAAAGGCTTTTTCATAATCGATAAAAGCCATGCACAATGGAAGTTCATATTCCCTCGCTCTTTCAATTAGTTCTCTCAGCACGTGGATATGATCTATTGTGCTGTAGCCACTCCTGAATCCAGCTTGTTCTCTCGGTTGAGCCATGTCTAGTGCTACCTTCAAGCGGTGTGAAAGAACTTTAGTGAAGATTTTATAAACTACTGATAGGAGGCTGATAGGTCTGTAGTTTCCGAGATCCTCAATGTCACCTTTCTTATGTAGCAGGATCATTGTAGCGGTGTTCCAATCCTCAGGAATCTTTCCTTCATTAAGGCATCGAGTGAAAATTTGGGCGAGTACTGTTTCGATTTCTCCACTTGCTTCTTGTATGATGTCTACAGTAATTCCATCTTCTCCTGGAGCTTTTCCTCGCTTCATGTTCTTGATTGCATGTGCAACTTCTGCTGAAGGACTGAGGAACTCTGGTACTGGTATCTTTCATGATGTCTGGAGTGCATATATCATCCCTTTCATATAATTTGGAGTAGAAATCTTTCACTCTTGTCAAGATTTCGCCTCTATTTCTTGTTACAGAACCATCTTCTTTTCTCAGTGCCATAATCTGTTTTCTTCCCTTACTGAGATGTCCCTTTGCTATCTTTAGGCTTTGGTTGTTTTCAATTGCTTTCCTCACTAGTTCACAGTTGAATTTCCTTACGTCTTCAGTGATACTTTTTCTTACTGTCTTGCATAGCTCTATATATTCCACTTTGGAAGTCACATCTTCTTTATTTGTCCTCATCTCTCTTTCTTTTTGCATCAACATTTTGGTTTTTCCTGATAATTTGTTCACATGCAACTTGTTCTTAGACCCAGCTAATTTTGTTGCTGTTTCCATAAGAGCTTTGGTTATTTTTCTGTTAACTTCAGAGATGTCCACTTCTTCCGATGTTAGGCCTTCTAAAGCAGAGAACCTGTTCTTCAGTTCTAACTTGAAGGTATTATGGTGTTTTTTAAGGTTGGTTATGTCAATAGATTTTGTTTGTCTTATGAGCTTGCCACGTTCAAGTTTGGTGTTGAGGTGCATCTTACATCTCACCAATCTATGGTCACTACCTGTGTTGAACTTGTTTAGCACACTGCAGTCTTCTATGACGAATTTTTTGTTACACATAATAAAATCAATTTCACTTGTCGTCCCATTTGGATGTCTCCATGTCCATTTCCTGTGTGGCTTTTTCTTGAAGAAGGAGTTCAAGATGAAAAACCCTTCTGCCTCTGCAAACTCAACGAGAGTATTTCCACGCTGGTTTCTGTTGCCGTGACCGAATTTACCTACTGAAGTTTCATTCTGTTGCCGTTGCCCTATTTTTGCATTGAAATCTCCCATAATTATTTTCAAGTGCTGCTTACCTTTATTATTTAGATGACAAATTTCCTCATAAAATTCTTCAATTTCTTCTTCAGGATGACTTGTGGTGGGTGCATAAGTTTGAATAATCTGAGCCTGGTATCTTTTCGAGAGTTGGATAACGAGTCGTGCAGCTCTGTCAGAGGAACTTTCAACTTCTACAACTTTATCCTTCAGTTTCTTGTTTATTATAAATCCAACACCACTAGTTCTGCCAGTATCTGTCCCACGATAGTAGAAGAGATGTCCACTTTTCAGTTCGATGAGATCTTCTCCTTTTCTCCTTACCTCACTTAGCCCCACGATGTCCCACTTGATCCTTTGTAGTTCCTCTTCCAATTCAAGAAGCCTTGAATCAGAAGATAGGGAGCGTTCATTGTAAGTAGCCAAGGTCAGCATCAGATGGCAGCCTAGTCCGGTCCTCCGGGGATTCTTAGCACCCTCTGCCTTCATGTCGCACTGGCCGCTGCCTTGGCCAGGTACATTCCAGCTGCCGGAGACTGAGGGCCAAGATTTAAGTTGTGGAATCATTTTGGAGGGGTTTGGCCATAACTCACCACGCTGGCCAAGCGGGTTGGTGAGTGTGGGATAGAATTTCCTCTGATCCCGATGGTATAGTTATACCGCTATGGGCGGTCGTCAGAGCCCTTTAGTGGGAACAGGATGCACCACGAGAAGGCGGGGTTGGCATTTGTCAAGGAGAGGCTATGATGTTACGCATCACCTGACCTTACATCCCTATATATATATATATACATGTATATATATATATATATATATATATATACATGTATATATATATATATATAATGTGTGTATGCGTGATCGAACACCCCCCCCTCCCCTCCTCAGATTTTGAAACACAGCTATGACACTGGTTTTGTTCTTTTATACACTGGCGTGCAAAAATTAAGGACGAGACGGTTTTTTCTTCAATGTAACGTCGTGCAAAAGTGTTACACATCGACTCGAATCATACCATAAGATCCCCAAGATGTCCGAATATGGGACGAGTGAGCAAAACCGTCCAAACAAGAAATCCAAAGGATGCAGAGGCACTTTATTGAAAAGGTAGCTTCGAGCACAACTGGACAGAAGACAGAAACGTCCATGTGACAGGCTGCTGCCAAGAAAAATCCAGTCTTTAGTAGGGGATATGATAACCCCTGACTGCTTTGCAGGATTCACAACGTCTGTCCATGTTCAGGACGAGGTTGTCAAGGGGCTGTTGAGGCATCGCGGCCCATTCCTCTAGTAGGGCCAATCGCAGCTGCGGAATCGTTGCTGGCTGCTGGTTACGTGTTGCCAAACATTTCCCGAGAAGGTCCCACATGTGTTCGATTGGATTTAGGTCCCGGTACCTTGCAGGCCAATCCATGCGTTGAATATCTTCACTCTCCAACAGCTCTGCGACAGCCACTATACGATGAGGAGTAGCGTTGTCGACCATGAAGATAATCTCAGGACCCACAGCACCTCTAAACAGACGCACGTGAGGCAGGAGAACCTCTGTATAATCGCGGACACCAGTGACTGAACCTCCTTGGAAGATGTGGAGGTCATTACGGCTACCAAGCATGATACCGCCCCAAACAAGAACTCCGCCACCTCCAAACCGGTCCCTTTCGATGATGTTGGAGGTGTGATTGCGTGTTCCCTGCTCTCTCTAGATGTATATACGTCCAGAATCGCTCGTCAGGCTAAATCGGCTCTCATTCGTAAAGAAAAGTCGACCCCATTGCTAATGTGTTCCTGGCACCACAGAGACTGCTGTCTACGATGAGCAGGCGTGAATTGCACACACTGTACTGGTCGTCGCGGAAATAGACCACCTTTGTGCAGCCTCCTGGCCACGGTAAAACGCGATAACGGACGCCCAGTTGTCTGTTGCATGTGCCTTGCGATTTCTCCCGCTGTCTGCCGTCTGTCTCTTCTCACCTGTAGGACAATATACCGGTCATCCGCCGCCGTGGTTGCTCGCGGACGACCACGGCTGAACTCTCGGACAGCTGTTCCTGTCGTTTGAAGTGCTCTCCAAGCTCGTGAACCGATACTGTGAGCGATCCCAGACTCCTCGGCCACACTAGTCACACTTCGACTTTCTTCCAACTTCCCAATGACGCGAACTCGGGTAAAGTCATCCAGATGTCGTCTACTGGATTGCTTGTTGGCCATATCACATGGTGGCAGCAACTCGACGTCGTTCAAACCGTGTACACCGTGCAATAGCTTTCACCGAATTGCTGAGCGTACACCGCCCGTGTGCTTTATACCCTTTCGACACTCCCCCGCCCTTCCTACGTCATGCTGCATATATATGCGCATGCCCTACCGTACCGGACTCTAGTCTATCTCCTGAGTGGCCTTTCGGTCCGTTCTGCCTGCTCGTTCCGCTGTTATGCTAATTTCTCCTCTTCGTCCTTAATTTTTGCATACTAGTGTATATGTGTAGATCGTACACTCACTTTGACATGTATTCCCTTTTTACTTTGAGAACTTATTAATAAACATTATTCAAATAAACTTACTGTATTGTAAATGCTAATTTTTTTCCACTCGTATACATTGCCGCGTAACAGTATCAGATTTTTTAAGGCAATCACTCACAACGGAGAGAAGATAGTCAAAAGACTTTATAGGCATTCTATAATATTCAAAAAACTTATTTGGGAGCTGTCGACGTTTTCTGTGAAGAAGTGCAAACTTTCCATTGTGCAATCTTTCACTGATAATAGAATGACTCCACCACTTCCTATATGTTCGCAGACGTCGACGACAAATTATTATTAAACATATTAATAACAATTGAACAGCTTTTTTTTATTATTATCACTCTGGAGCTTCATGTTTCATTACAGTGCCATCACCCAAAACAATACGCAGTCAAATACTGCTCATGTGGCCGGGCAGCCCTTGTGATGAGAGTAACATTTACGGCTACCATCTGGCCATTCATTTGCGACTTTTGTAGCAGCTTAATTTACTGCAGAAATCCGGCAGTAATTATCGCTCGTGTGGCCTTAGCCTTACAAAGACCATTGGGCTATTGGGACGACATACGAAATATCCTGACACGTTTCCTAATCTCTGTTTAAAATTTCCTCACAGTAATGATTCGTTTATATTACAGTCCTACCGAATCACATTCTCTTAGTATCAACACAAGGCAATGTTATTGCGACTGATGTGCTTACTATTGTAATTTCGTCTTCTCTAATACTCTTTTCTTTCCTTTTTTGTTATTTAACGAACACAATGAAAAACTCTAAGGGCTATAAGAAGTCGCCCGTCAATAATTTAGGGCCAATAGTTCCGGGGACGGAAGAGGCCAATGTTGTAAGAGAAACAAACACGTCACTCTCGCCTTATCTTGGAATGGAACCCTCTCTCTAATCGACCTGAGGAGGAAGAATGTCCCAGGTTGGGTCATTCTTCCTCCTCAGGTCGATTAGAACGGGTGCAGTAACAATATCTGCATACCTTGTGTGGAGTATTGTAATCATTGTTCAAGAGATTGAATCCCTTTGCAACAGTAACGTGGATTTCTTTATCGACGGTTTCAGTGCATTCTGAATTATTTATTACATCCTTTATACTTCTTCATTTTACATACTTCTTCATTAAAACCCAGTAAATCCTCTTTTACTTTCAGAAGGACTCTCAGTGGATTGAAGAGGTACCTCGTAAACGAGGCTCCAAAGATTTACCCAGAAAAAGAAATCCAGACTCGACAGATCGGATAATCGTGGGAGCCAGGTGATGGGACCTCATCGGCCAATTCAGCGGCCTCCGAATGTGGCGTTCCGATAGTTCCGCACTTCAGTGCTGAAATGGGGTAGCGCTCCATCGTGCTGGAGCCACATACGTCCACCGATGACTGCGGGAACGACTTCCGGCAAGACCTCTTGCAGAAAAATACGGTACGTTCTACCGTTGAGGCGGTCCGGTAGGAGATATGACCCAATTAAGAAGTCGTGAATGATCCCCGCCCACACATTGACGGAGAACCAATGCTGACTGGAATGGGGCCGAGTTGCGTGTGGGTTCACGGTCACCCACACATGCGCATTGTGGATATTAAATACGTCATCACGTGTGAAGGTTGCTTCGTCCGTGAAGAGCACATGTGCGGGGAAATCCCGCGGTGCCCCACTCTGCTGCAGGTACAAGCGGGCGAATTCGAGGCGACGAGGATAATCCACAGCCATCAAGGCGTACACTCTCTGCAAATGGTAGGGGTGGATGTTTTCCTAGCGTAATACTCGCCAAACCGTGGTATGAGGCACACCTACGCTACGGCCTACAGCTCTCATACTTGTGTCCGGTCACTTGTTCACCATCCGTAGAATGTTCTCTTTCATCTCTGGCGTTCGGACACTCCTTGCACGACCTGTATCATGCCTGCTGGCGAGGAAGGCTCCAGCCCAGCACACCTGGCGGAGCGGGCACTCGCCTATTGGGAAAGCGGTCCGGTACAGTCTTTGCGCTGCTCTGCCATTACCGTTCGCGGCTCCGTACATCCAATGCATGGCGGTCTTCTCAGCTTTCGTAAACCATGCATTGCGTGCTAAGCATGACAGTTTAGGTGACGACCGGTGCTTTTATACGCTCGCCAGGTCGCGCCCACTCGGGCGTCCACGCTGCCGTTTCGACCACACATTGTATGTCGAAAAATGTTTGTTTCGGTGTGTTCCACAAACCCTGAACGTTTGTTCCGTGAATTAAGAAACGCCCTGTATAGCATCGAACAGTAATTTTTTTCCCACTATGCAATTGAGCTTTACAAGTTTTTCAATCAAGACTGGCTTCGATTTTATAGCGGAAACAACTTTCCTCCTTTTCTGGACATTTTCTGTAACTTTTATTTCCTTTCTGAGCAAAGAAATAAAAATGGAAGCAAAACGTCTGAAAAGTCGAGAACACAGACCTACACTACTCTGACAAAGACACCGACCTATCATTCAGCTAGACACAGACTGTAAATCAAACATTCCCTGTTCCCTGTCTGCGCGCGAGCCACAAGATGAATCACTCGATGGGGTAAGAATGAGATTCCAGGTGCCCAGGAATTTTGATTACCCAGAGAGAGTGTTGAATATCTGTGATAGTCACACGGGGACGTATGAACTTTTATATTTCTAGATTACATTCATTGACAGAGATTAATTTTGTGCATGAATCAAGAAAAACCATGCATGGATAATGCTCAAAATAATTATCGGCCGAGTAAAGTTTAATAGCTTTGTAGCAACAAAACAACAGCACCAAAATCAGTTGTTACAAAGCAAATTCAGTTTATTCCGTTGTTTGCTAAAATTCAGCTGACGCTTGTTGTACGTTTTAGATACAGAGTTTATAATATCGAGATATATGCTTTTTGAACACATACGAGGGTAATCCAAAAATTCTTTCACATTTCCCGTTGCTCCTGATTTCAACCGTTACGAACATTTTAACATGTACTTATGTCAAAATTATTATTACACTTAAGGTGGACGTCAAGTAATTTTGCTTCCTATACATCCAATGGAAAAACTTTTGTACACATTTACTTCACAATTAGTGTGTTTCCAAGGATGAAAATTTGAACATCGATTAAAATAACTTCATATCATGACTTGGAATACTTAATATTTTCTAAAACATAACCATAATTATATTAAAAATCAATAACTTTTCCTTCGGTGGTGTTGAAACCAGAAAAAAATGGCGCGACCTGGACTTTGACGACGTCAGTAGACAAACAAATGTTGGATTGCAGAATTATGGATATGTTTTAGAAAATATTAAGTATTCCAAGTTATAAAATGAAGCAATTTTAATCAATGTTCAAATTTTCATCCTTGGGAACGCATTAATTGTGGAGAAAATGTGTACAGAAATGTTTTCATTGGAAGTATAAGAAGCAAAATTACTTGACGTCCACCTTAACGAAATAATATTATATAAACCCCGATAAGAATAAGAAAAACAGAAGTATCACGTTCAGCCACGTGGACGCTGAAACTTCTAATCCCAACACACGGTCGAATCAGAATAATATGACCACCTACCTACCAATGGCAATAACTACCCTTGGCCCGCATGACAGCGGAGAGGCAGCGTGGCATGGACGCAATGGAGGCCCTGAAACATAGCCAGAGGTACACGTGTCCATACGGACTGCAGCAGAGCCAGGAGATCACGTGGTTGTTCGTCGGCAGGTCGAACCTGTCGATTCAAAAAGTCCCAGGTGTGCTCTATGAGATTGAGGTCGGGTGATTTCGCCGACCACAGGAGAACGGATACAATGCTGTCGTGTTCCTGGAACAAGTCACGCACTCCGTTAGCGACGTGGCACGGCGCAGTGTCCTGTTGGTAGACACCACCACCACCAGGGTAAACGTTCAACATGAAGGGATGCATGTGATCAGCGAAGATGGACAGGTAGGCATTTGTGTTCAGGGACCCATCCAGTCGTACTAGCGCACAGGTCATGCTAGAAAACCCCTTCCCCAGAGATGCACGCTGCCACCTCCTTTTGAAGAGGTATAAGAAGACTCAGGCACTACAAAACCAGACTGATAAAGTCAGGGAAAGGTACACAACAGCAAGTGATGATAGAAGAATTAGGAGACTGTGCCTAGGTGACAGAAGAAAATCATCTGGGTGTACACGAGATGAAATGGCGCAATGCAATGTGAAGTTGAGTGCCAGGACTGTTCAGCACAGACTGCAGGAATTTGTTCTAAAAGCTAGAATTCCACGAAAAAAGCCATTCTTATCTCTCAAACAAAGGTTGAAAAGATTAAATTAGACTGAAACCCATATTAACTGGACAGCGGAACAATGGGACATTGTTATTTGGAGTGATGAGACCAAAATCTCCCTGTTTCGTAGTGATTGCATAAAATACGTTACGAGAAGATTCGGAGAAGGTTTGCATCCTGATTGCATTACATGTACTGTGAAACACCCAGTTAATGTTATGATCTGGGGTTGTACGGCATCAAAAGGTGTGGGCAGAATTTGAGTGATCAATGGAAATATAAATGGCCAAAATTACATGAATGAAATACTTGAGCCTAGACTGAAGCCTTCCGCACGCGATCGTTTCTAAGATAATGAATAATTTATACTATTTCAACAGGATTCAGCTCCATGTCATGTTGCACCTATGTGCAAAAAGTGGTTTAAAGATAATCACGTTCCACTGCTGGAATGGCCTGGGAATAGCCCAGACCTTAACCCCATCGAAAATCTATGGTGCCGACTAAAGAAACGTGTTAGTCAGAAGCAACCCAGAAATAAAACCCAATTAATAGAAGCAATAATTCAATCTTGATTTCACATTATAACAGCTGCAGAGCTAAAAAACTTGGTTCACTCCATGGGGAGGTGTTGTAATGCCGTAATTAACGCTAAAGGTTATCCAACTAAGTATTAACCGACATGGTGAGAAATTTTGTATATCACAATTTTTCTACGTGTTTCACTTTTCTTCTTTATAACTGCTGTTCTTATATAAAATCCTTCATAAAAGTTATTGCATTGCATTTTCAGATGCAATTATCTTTCCAGTGATATATAATTTTATGGTATTACTCCAAAACAAAGTGGTGTTATGAGCCATCAAACCTCAAAAATACACTATTTCCAAAAGGTTTCCACAATTTCGCCCACTACTGTAGGTTGGTTTCTCTAGAGTTCGCAAAAACTGGTCTTTTCATCTTGGTTCCAAATGGAGAACATTTAACGTCGTTGATCAAGAAGCGTCTCAAGAATAAAACTCATTTGCGCTTCCGAAGAACTGTACGATACACTGACTACAACTCAATAAATAAATGCAGATGTTTCAAATAACACAAATTTTGAATATTCACAGCCAATAAGGTTTCATAGGAATGTTGCGGCGCAATTATAGATTTCATTCTCTTTTTTATATTCCTTTCTTTTCATTATTGAAATATGTTTCCGTGTAATAAATCCAAAACATAATTTCAGGAAAACTCTGAAAATGTTGGCATAGGAGTTGACTTACGTAATTTTTGTTAAACCCGGACGACGCCGGGTCAGCTTTTTAGTATGAAGCCAAACTATAGTAACCCTCCTCCGTTCGTTGGCGTAAAATCGAATACTTTTGCAAAACTAAGGTAGACTGCAAACTAAATGGTACAGTTTAAATATGAACATGTCTTGACTAAACAAACAAAGAATAATTAAATCGAGAGAGTGTTCTTCATTTGAAGTCACGAGGTATGCTGGTAGAGATATGACATTTTGGAGAGGGAAAAATATAAAGGCATTGGAATCCAATTTTAGGGCAACTCTAAGGAGATGCTGTCATTGCGCGTATAACAGCAGGGGTGATCTCCAAGTTCTCTCGGGAGGTTGTTGAGTTTTGTGTTGGAGTTGGGAGAGAATTTTATACTCTAAGGAAATGCTGTCGTTGCGCGTATAACAGCAGTATTAATCTCCAAGTTTTCTCGGAAGGTTGTTGAGTTTTGTGTTGGAGTTGGGAGCGAATTTTATAATACCGTTCCACATATATGGGCAGCGTACTTGATGGGCGAATGTCCTCCAAATATTTTCCGAACATTCCTGCTCGTCAAGTCCATCCTGCAACACTGACCTTTTATCCGGCAGATGACGTCTGCTTCATGGACGACAATGCTATTCTCCATCACGCAAGATGCATTCAGCGAGCACGACAGCGATTTCCACCATCTTCCCTGGGCCCCACAAAGCCTGGATCTGAACCGCATTGGGGATGTATGCGACATGTTAGAAAAACAAATCGTCCGCCCCGGTGGATCAGTGGTCTAAGCGATGTCTTTTGATCATTCTTCCGGGATGGGTCCGGGTTCGAAGCCCGGTAAGGCATGGATGCTGTGTTTGTTTTAAGGTACTGGCGCTCTACCTTCCCTGGAGTCAGTGGTCCTAAATTAGGGACGGGCGACTGCTTATAGCCCATTGGGTTGCTCACGGTAGTCGTTAAACCTCCAATAAAAAAAAACATATCCGAGAGCAACCTCCTGGGACCCACAAACCTGGATCTGAAAAAGGTCATTTCCCCCTCGATATATAACACCGTCCTTTCCCCCCATAAAGCCTGGATGTGAATCGCATTGGGGATGTATGCGACATGTTAAAAAACAGATCCGAGAGCAACGTCCTGGGTCCACAAAGTCTGGATCTGAGTCGCATTGGGGATGTATGCGACATGTTAAAAAAACAGATCCGAGAGCAACGTCCTGGGCCCACAAAGCCTGGATCTCAACAATGTCAGCACATTGGGCAGAGGTAATGATTTGACGGATGTTCAAAAAGGAATAGTCATCGGCTACCGCGCCGATGGTGGAAGCATCTTAGACCCCTCAGACTTCGTGTGTTGTTCGCGAGGTGCTGTAGTAAGGGTGTACGATGAATGGACCGCTGGCACATCGAGTACCTCCTGGCGTCATAACTGCGGTGATCCAAAGGCCATCGGTCCTAGAGGAGAACGTCGCCTCCGTCGATTGGTAAAAGGCAATCGACACGCAACAGTGCAGTAATTGACCATGCAAATGAACACGGCGCATCCAGGTACGTGTCCCCGATAACAGTAGAGTAAATGATGTTAAGCATGGGTCCCCGGAGTCGACGCTGCGTCAAGGCGCCCATGTTAACCCATGCCCATCGGCAAGGATGTCCGCAGTTCGCATAGGACTAGCGTCATTGTACAGTGAATGAGTGGGAAAAGGTTGCCTTCTCCGACGAATTCAGGTTTCTACTCCGCAGAAGTGACGGGCGGTGGCGGACACGGCGTCAGACACGCGAGTACCAACACACAGACATGCTTGTGGGTGAAGTACAGGCGGGCAATGGCATGGTGCATCTCTGGTTGATGTTTTCCTGATATGACCAACCACTGGATAGGGTCCCTGAATGCTAATAGCTAGCTGTCCATCCTCGCTGACCACATGCATCGCTTCATGTTGGACGTTTACCCTGGTCGTGATGGTATCTACCAACAGGGTAATGCGTCGTGTCACTTCGCTAAGGGGTAGCGTGCCTCGTTCCAGGACACGGCAGCGATGTCTCTGTTCTCCCTTGGCCGGCGAAATCGCTTAACCTCAATCCCATAGAGCACTTGTGGGAGTATTTGGATTAACGGGTTCGACGTGGCGACCCACAACCACGTCATCTCCGGGATCTCCGTGCTCTGCTGCAATTCGAATGGGCACGTGTCCCTCTGGCAACCTTCCTGGGCCACATTGCGTCCATGCGCCGCCGTCTCGCCGCTGTCATCTGGGCCAAGGATGTTTATTCCCATTATTATGTAAGTGGTCATATTATTCTGATACGTAAGTGTATGCAAAACCACATATGTGTCGTAATTCGGGCTAATGGAAATCCAACCTAGTACTGAATAAAAGCTTCTAGCTCAGTGGCTGGTATGTGTAGCACAACGATGAGCTTTGCAATTCATGGCCCATTTTTGTTTCACCCATGTTTTAAAACAGCATTTTTGACTACGATAAAGGAAACAGTTTTCAAAAACGACCCTTTCTGTAATTACATCTTCTAAACAAAACTTAAAGCGCACACAAACTGCTAGAAATTTTGTATTTTCAATCAACAAGGAAACACACAGAATTCAGAGAACAGGTACTGTAGTTTTTCTACCCTCCCGGTTATCTCTCCCTCTTACTTCTCTACTCCTCCTGTTATTTCACACACATGCACCTCGTATAATTCTCAGATTTAATCGTGGCTTTTTTAAAATCTTCGCCGTAAGCTGCCATCCCGGCTGAAAGAATGTTTCACTGGGGGAATTAATAGCCCAAGTCTTCTTCTTCTTCATAAGCCCCATAAACCTGTCAGTACCAGATCGCTCCATTTTGATTTAGAAAGCATAAACCTGTACTTTACTCTCCCGGTAATCTCCAAGAAAGTACGAAAAAGTTTTTGCCAGTCTTGCAAAGCGTAATAAAAGAGAAAAAAAGGTTTCGCTACCATTAGAAATTTTTCGCTTAACTGCTTCGAAGGAGTGTTGAAGTGAAAATCTGAAGAACATGACAAGGAATTTATCGGACTTGGATAGCGAGATGTTTTTTTATGGTGATGTAGGTTTTGCCTTTCCCCAAGAACCCATCGGGGAAGTAATATAATTGTTGATTAGAGCGATTTTGACACCCCAAATGAAGAGAACTTTCGTATCTTTCGATGCTATGTACAAAGGTCTGATAAAATAACAATTAGTTTAAAGTTCGATGAAACAGAAGTAGAAGAACAATGTGGATTTAGAGCAGGCAGATCCTGCATGGATATCACATTCTGTCTTAAAACAAGTACGACTTAAATGGAGAAATAAATAACAACTGGAGAAAAAGTACAATTATTATTCATAGACCTAGGAAAAGCGTATGATAATATACCTGTTATAAAATTATGGGAAACATTAAGAAATACCAATATTAATACTACGATTATCAAAGCAGTCAGATAACTTTATCAAGGATCAATAAAAAAATTGAAATTGGCCAGAAAACTTCAAATGGATTTCTATTGAGTAAAGGATTAAGACATTGATGTTGCGTACCTCCAGCATTTTAAGATTTATGTGGCAGAGGCTTTGAAAGAATAGAAAAGGAAGTGTCGAATAATGGGAATTAATTTAAATGGAACTATGTATTTACTTTATAAATCGCTGACGTTCAGGCACGTTTTGCAGAAAATACATTTGATTTGGAGTATACGACTAGAAAAATAAAAGAATATGAAAAAGAGAGATCAACTATGAATTTAAATAAAACAAAATATTAATGCATTGGAAGTAATGAAACAAACCTACAGCGAGAAGAGAACGAAGAAATTGAAAGATGTGATCATTATAATTGCCTATAGGTGTTAAAATTACACAAGAAGGTAGAGATGCAATGGAATTAAGAAAAAGATTCACACCGGCAAGAAAAGCTATTAAACGCCTAAGTGTAATCTGGCAGAGTGAAGAAATAACCAGGAAAAGGAAATGGGGTTTTTATTAATTATAATAGTATTGTTAAAAGCATCTTATTATACGGGGCCGAGGCCTGGCGATTAACAAAAGCTGTTAGAAAGAAAATACCAGCCGTAGAGATGGATGCTTTAAGAAGATCACGCAGAGTGTCAATAAGACAGAAGACAGAAAATAACGAATGAAAGGATTAAAGAAATGATGGAAGCGAAAGAAACAAGTTTAGAAGACATACAGAAGAGACAATTGCGTTGGCATGGTCATTTAAAAATAGCGACCAATGAAAGGCTGTCCGAAATGGCCATGAAATTTAAATCACACAAGCGAAAAAATAGAGGCCGACCTAGAAGAACATGGTCTGATGGAATAAAGAGAGCAATTAGTCAAAAGAGCCTTATCGAAGAATGGTGCTTGGATGAAAACGATGGGAAAAGCTCTTGAAGATCGGAAGGTGACGTCAGACTCCATAAACTAATAATAATCAATAATATAAACACCCAGATTCGTCTCTCTGGAACGCATGACGTCACACCAACGTCTGTATTGTTACGTCATCACTTATCCATCAATTCGTGTGTGCTCTTGCGATGTCAAAATGATTGCCTGCTGCATAATAACACGAGATCACTTTTCGATGTCAAGGTGATTGCGCGTTAATTTAAAAATATTGAATTATTATTGACTCGAGTTCTGTTTTTCCAATATACAAATTTCAAACACTGAGTGACCACTTTATTATCACCACCCCCTCAGTATTTCGTTGGGCCACCTTTTTCCTTTAACACTGCGTCGATTCTTCGTGGCATGGACTCCACGAGATGTTGATAAGTGGTTTGTGGAATCTGAGACCATGCTTGATGAATAACACTTTCCAGGAGTGTGAGATTGCAGGGTTATGAATCCAGCTGTCTGATGGCTCGTTCAATTGTTTCCAATTATCGACTGTCCAATTCTTGTGTTCCTGTGTGAACTGGAGACGTTTTCTCTTGTTAACTGCAGACAGCAAAGGTGTTCGAACAGGCCATCGGCTGCCATATCACATCTGATGCAGTGTACTGCGAACAGTGCGTGCAGAGATCATTTAAGAGTATCCTTGTGGAAGATGGTCTGTAATTTGCTGCACTGTTGCCCTTGTGTTGTCTGTTACTAGTTTGGACACTCTCCGTTCCGCCCGAGAAGTCACTAATCGATGACAACCACACGTTGCACGTAGAGACCCAGTTTTTTGGTTGACAGTCCAGTCTTTAAACACTTTAACAACAGCAGCTCTGGAGCATTTCACGAATGCGGCGGTTTTGGTGATACTCGCGACATGGCTCCGAGCTCTTACAATCATCTCACGTTGAAAGTCCGTCAAATCGCATTTATTACCCATCTCGTGACCCAAAAATCACTTCCACTACTGTCGCAAGCACTAAGCTTTCCCTTTTTATACTAGTCTCGCCTTCTGGCGGCAACAGCGTGCGGCTAACGCTCGTTTGCTTAAAACTGTCAGGTGGTCATAATAAAGTGGCCACTCAGTGTATATCCTAGAAGCCAGCTCACGACACGTGCCTTCTTTCATCGGCAACGCTCTGTTGACGTCAAAAGTAGGAGGTCGTCACAATAATGTGCCTCGACTGTGCGTATACATAGAGTATATGCGAAAGAAAATTCCAAAAATATTTTTTGTAAATATTATTTTTCACACGTTCTCCAAAGAAACCATTCACACCGTAATTTAGAAATGAGTGAACAAATTGATATAAACGCGTTATTTTAATACCCAGGGCGTCTTTCCTTTCCATAGGAGAGAATCCCATAGATGGAATTCCTTTCCATGGGGTGCACATTCTGTGGTATACGAATGGTTTACAGGGGACAAGGCAGACAAGAACAGTTTTGGAATTCTTTGCCTTGCCTACGTATAACACATTTACCAAGACTTATGCGTCCCCGATAATGCCAGTGGAGTCACCATATTTACGAAGATCTGTGCGTCCCTGTTAAGGTCATTAACATCACTATATTTTGTAGTACCTGTGCATTCGTGTCAAGATCAATGACGTTATCTTATTTTAAAACACATGTTTGTCCGTTTCGTTACAGCCGTGGCATAATAATGGATGAGCAGAAGCAAGAAAACATTAACTTTCGCCAACCAGTACAAGGTTGTCTAAGAGTCACAACCCCTAAGCAGAACAGGTATTTTGCACTAACTGCACGATGTCATAGGACGATGTCTGATAAGCAACTCTCTGCAGAGCTTGCGGCGGCCTCAGGACCAATAATTTCAACACAAACTGTTTACAGGAAGCTCAAGGAAATTGGTCTCTATGCCAGACGTCCAGTAATTTTTGTCCCACTCGCCCCTGCGAACAGGAGCGCCAGTTTATACTGGAATTGGGAACATAAAACTGACAAAGTGCAGCAATGTGCTCTTCATTGATGAGTCCAGATTCAGTTCTGATTCTCGTTGAGCTATTCTTTGGAGAGAACGGGGAAATCGTTACAATCGCAAATGGACCAATTTGAGGGAAGTGGAGTCATGGCGTGAACATGCATCATGTTGAGAGGGAGCACAGGGTTCCACATCTTCGACAGAGGAACAGTTAATGCTCTGAGGTACAGAGACGAAATATTGGAACCTCATTTGAAACTTTTCAGAGGTGCCGCGGTTCCAGAGCTGGTGTTCATGGACGATAGTGCACGCCTCCCACAGAGCTCATCTGATGGAGAACTTTTTCCAAAGTGAAGATATTCAGAACATGGAATCGCCAGCAAGATCTCCTGATATGAATCCGATAGAGAACGCATGGGATGCACTAGGGAGGTGAATTGCATCACGTCAGCCTCCTCCAAGAACAATTCCCTAGCTCTGAACTGCTCTTCGGCAGAAGTGGGACTTGTCCCCGTAGACGTCTTGGACAGCCTGATAAGCAGCATGAGAAGTCGGTGCGAGGCTTGCGTGTCTGCAAGGGTTAGCCACATCCCTTATTGATCATAGTACACTAGCCTTTTCTCATTTTATGTATTCAACATGAGAATCACTGTGTTGTTGACTTTTGTAAATTTGCATAAGTAATGCAGTAAACTTTGTTCCGTAACTTGTTTTGCCTGATGTGGTACTTGCAATGTGTTATTTCACAAGCATACCCAGTTTTGTGCCTTTCTGGCGATTGGTTCCCAGGTATATTTATTATGCTTAACTTTTGGGCATGAGTGTTTACATCAATGAGCCATTATATTATGACCACCTACATGATAAGCTGTAAGATTTCCTTTAGCCCACAAAATAGCGGACACTCGGCGAGGCATCGATTCGTTAAGGTGGCGATACGTATCCTGGGGTATCTGGTACCATAATGTCAACAGGAGGTCCTCCAGTTCCCATACATTTCGGAGTGGTGGTGATTTAGCGTGAACCCGCTTTTTCAAGTAGAACCACAAATGTTCGATTGGGTTCATGTCAGGTGAATTTGGAGACCCAGGCATTAATAGAAAGTCACCAGCATGTTCCTCGAACCCCTCCTTGACTATTCTGGCAGTGTGGCATGGCGTATTATCCTGTTGGCCATCACCAGCAGGGAACACAGTTGCCATGAATGGGTGAAATTGGTCCGCAACGATGTTCGGATACCTGACAGCTGTCAGGTATCTGAACATCAGCTGTCAGGTATTGTACTATTGGGATAATACCTGGCAGCTGTCACAATACCTGACAGCTGTCACAATACCTGACAGCTGTCAGGTATTGTGCTATTGGGATAATGGGGCCTATAGTGTCCCAAGAAAATATCGCCCACAACATAACACTGCCACCGCCGGCCTGTTTCCGCCATAATAGTGCATCCAGGTGGCATAGCCTCCGTTGGTAATCAGCATATCCTTGCTTGGCTGACTACGTGATGCACCACGAATCTTGATTCGTCAGACCAGGCCACTTTTTTCTAATCATCAAGGGTCCAATCTCGATGATCGTGGGTCCATTTCTTGAGTTGTTGGCAATGACGTGCAGTGAGCATGGGGACCCGGCTGGGTCTTCGCCTACGCAGGATCATGAGCAGAAGGTTGCGATGAACTGCATGCTGGGACATATTGCCTTGATCACCACCGTTGCAGCTGTGGGTGTTTTATCGCACTGTGGCCCTGCGATCGCTGTTAACATTGCGCGACAGTCTCGGGTCACCCTCTGGCATCAATGAGCTGCGGACGACAAACAGCTGGCGTTTGGCCATCTGTGTACCACGTTTGATACGTACTCACTACAGCGGCACGTGAACAACCCACAAACAGTGCTATTTCCGAGATAGTAGTTCCGAGGCGCCGTGACATCACAATTTGTACTTTATCAAAGTCCGATAAATCGGCAGCTTTTCCCATTCTAACTCCGAAAACTTTACTAACCGAAAGCCGGTCCTCAGGTTGTATACATACTTCTCTGTGAATTTCACTTGCGCCACAGTTCGGTCTCCAAGCGCGCGTATTTCTCTAAGCTAGGAGTGATCATAATGGAATGGCAAATATTTCAACACTACTACTATTTAAAAACAAACTAATTTTAAATTTAATGAAGTCTAAGGACTGGATAAAATTGCTTCATATGAAGCTAAGAGGAGCTCTCACTTCTGGCTTTTTGCAAGAGCCGACACAAATCCCAGCTCTCTCATTCCCACACAGACCAAGTATTTTATGGGTTTTTGCTACGTCATATTTGGAAAGATCCAGTAAAGTCATTTTTAAAAAATAAACAAAAAAAAGTTTACAGTTAATAAGATTTTCTTTTTAAACTTAAGAGTAATACTTGGCTTGCTAACTAAAATTCTGAAGCAAATATCATGGCTTTACTAAATAACCAGGGGTCAAAGACATTCTGAAAAAAATTATTATAAAGCAAACAAGTAGAAAAAATTTAGCCAAACCACGGATTTAATATTTTTTAAATATTACAAGTTTGAAAAAACAGGTATGGACCATATCTGCTCATATCTGGACAAACTATTAAATGCCGAAAAACATGTGCTTAAAGCAAATAATGTCAAAAAAGTTACTAATATATAAAATACTTGCTGTTTTTATGAGCAGAAATGTCTTAGTGCATGAAATTGCAGAATGAACAAATTAATTGTGATCTTCTTGCGGCAACCATCAGCTTTTATTAGCATGTTACTGCGTTTTTATTAACAAATAGTAGGCCTAAGTATTACAAGAAAATAAAAAAAATGTTGAAAAACGAAAGTGCAAACCAAGCCAAATTTGTAAACTGCTTAAAATGAGAAGTTTAACATAATCAAAAAAAGCTTTGCGGAAAACAGTTAAATCTGAAAAAAGTTCAAGAAAACTACCTTACCATAAGGTTGACACACTACCAAATATGAATTATGCCTGTACAAGCACTTTACCAATGAAGCAGCGACCTCTAACTGCAGAGGGAAGAAATACTTGTTGCTGTTCACGGAAGTTACCTGAAACTGAGTAATATAAGGACTACTACCAGATCAAAAAATGTATTGTATTTTGAATATCCATTTATGGCCATCCATGTTCCTTAGCAAGGTGCATACTTTCAACAAATTGGCACTCTGGTTCATCGCTACGGTTTGGAGAAGGACTGTACTGAGGTGCATTTCATTGGGTATAAACACCTGGAGCAGGCGGGTCGTTCTCCCAATTTGAACCTAATGGAACTTCTTTGGGACATACTAAAAGAATGCATTCCAGCCGTAAATCTACAACCACCAACTCTTGTCGCTTTACGGAAAGCTGTTCTCAAACTGTGTGCCCAATAACAGCCGAACTCTTCCAGGAACTGGTAGAGTCTATCATGTCACGATGCGTTGTAGCTTCTGTGAGGGCAAAAGGCGGACTCACACGTTATTAAGTGTCTACGTATAATAAAATGTTCTTTCAGTGTACATCACGATTTACAAAACACATCCCATTGTCATACAACGGCTAATACGTCATAGACGAACAAGCAGAGACCGAAATGAGATAACATAAGTCAGGCTTCCTTTATAAAACGCTCTTTGTGACTAAACGAAAAATTCAAATGTAAATTTAATCGCTCAAGAAAATCGTTTAAGTTTCTTGTGTAGGCCCGATGTTGTATGCTGCCATAAAATGAAAAATTACAAACTTTACGATGATTGATGATGAAATAGAGCTTACTGAATCCTTCTAAAAGAAGAATAACTGAGAACAGTTGAAAGAAATAGAATGCGACACCATTGAATGATTTTCAAGGGTTGCTGAGATATTACCATCAGTTTCTCTTGTTAAGAAACAGTGTGCTTGCCTTACGCAAGAAACGTTCTGTAAAACAATTATTACTTGTGTTTTACTTTTGTGGAACAAACAAATCTCGTATCAGTAAACATACTGGATTGAAGTTAAATCAAGAAGAGAAAGCTGTTTATCTTATTTATGAAAATAAAAAGCGACATTCATAAATTGTACAAAATGCTATGGATGGACGGCATTTGTTTTCTTTCCTCGAACTTCATTCATCTTTTCGAGAAACGGAAAACGAAAGAAATAATGCCAAATGTTTTGCGTGTGTGTGTTTGTGTTTCAGTTACTCTGAATATATTTTCATCATTTTGTTAACTATTTTAATGCATACAAATCATTTATTTCTTGTTTCAGAAAATGAAATGTTACTTTGATTTATGAAAGGTTTTATTACGCGCATATAATTTACTCAGGGATATTAGTTTGAATATTAGTTTGAAGGGATGTAAGGTCAGGTGATGCGTAACATCACAGCCTCTCCTTGACAAATGTCAACCCCGCCTTCTCGTGGTGCATCCTGTTCCCACTAAAGGGGCTCTGACGACCGCAAATAGCGGTATAACTATACCATCGGGATCAGAGGAAATGCTATCCCACACTCACCAACCCGCTTGGCCAGCGTGGTGAGTTATGGCCAAACACCTCCAAAATGACTCTACAACTTAAATCTTGGCCCTCAGTCTCCGGCAGCTGGAATGTACCTGGCCAAGGCAGCGGCCAGTGCGACATGAAGGCAGAGGGTGCTAAGAATCCCCGGAGGACCGGACTAGGCTGCCATTTGATGCTGACCTTGGCTACCTACAACGGACGCTCCCTATCTTCTGATTCAAGGCTTCTTGAATTGGAAGAGGAACTACAAAGGATCAAGTGGGACATCGTCGGGCTGAGTGAGGTAAGGAGAAAAGGAGAAGATCTCATTGAACTGAAAAGTGGACATCTCTTCTATTATCGTGGGACAGATACTGGCAGAACTAGTGGTGTTGGATTTATAATAAACAAGAAACTGAAGGATAAAGTGGTAGAAGTTGAAAGTTCCTCTGACAGAGCTGCACGACTCGTTATCCAACTATCGAGAAGATACCAGGCTCAGATTATTCAAACTTATGCACCCACCACAAGTCATCCTGAAGAAGAAATTGAAGAATTTTATGAGGAAATTCGTCATCTAAATAATAAAGGTAAGCAGCACTTGAAGATAATTATGGGAGATTTCAATGCAAAAATAGGGCACCGGCAACAGAATGAAACTTCAGTAGGTAAATTCGGTCACAGCAACAGAAACCAGCGTGGAAATACTCTCGTTGAGTTTGCAGAGGCAGAAGGATTTTTCATCTTGAATTCCTTTTTCAAGAAAAAGCCACACAGGAAATGGACATGGAGACATCCAATTGGGACGACAAGTGAAATTGATTTTATTATGTGTAACAAAAAATTCGTCATAGAAGACTGCAGTGTGCTAAACAAGTTCAACACAGGTAGTGACCATAGATTGGTGAGATGTAAGATGCACCTCAACACTAAACTGGAACGTGGCAAGCTCATAAGACAAACAAAATGTATTGACATAACCAACCTTAAAAAACACCATAATACTTTCAAGTTGGAACTGAAGAACAGATTCTCTGCTTTAGAAGGCCTAACATCGGAAGAAGTGGATATTTCTGAAGTTAACAGAAAAGTAACCAAAGCTCTTATGGAAACAGCAACAAAATTAGCTGGGTCTAAGAACAAGTTGCATGTAAACAAATTATCAGGAAAAACCAAAATGTTGATGCAAAAAAGAAGAGAGATGAGGACAACTAAAGAAGATGTGACTTCCAAAGTGGAATATATAGAGCTATGCAAGACAGCACGAAAAAGTATCACTGAAGACGTAAGGAAATTCAACTGTGAGCTAGTGAGGAAAGCAATTGAAAACAACCAAAGCCTAAAGATAGCAAAGGGACATCTCAGTAAGGGAAGAAAACAGATTATGGCTCTGAGAAAAGAAGATGGTTCTATAACAAGAAATAGAGGCGAAATTTTGACAAGAGTGAAAGATTTCTACTCCAAACTATATGAAAGGGATGATACATGTACTCCAGACATCATGAAAGGTACCAGAGTTCTTCCAGTCCTCCCAGCAGAAGTTGCTCATGCAATCAAGAACATGAAGCGGGGGAAAGCTCCAGGAGAAGATGGAATTACTATAGACATCATACAAGAAGCAAGTGGAGAAATTGAAACAGTACTCGCCCAAATTTTCACTCGATGCCTTAATGAAGGGAAGATTCCTGAGGATTGGAACAATGCTACAATGATCCTGCTACATAAAAAAGGTGACATTGAGGATCTCAGGAACTACAGACCTATCAGCCTCCTATCAGTGGTTTATAAAATATTCACTAAAGTTCTTTCACACCGCTTGAAGGTAACACTGGACATGGCTCAACCGAGAGAACAAGCTGGATTCAGGAGTGGCTACAGCACAATAGATCATATCCACGTACTGAGAGAACTAATTGAAAGAGCGAGGGAATATGAACTTCCATTGTGCATGGCTTTTATCGATTATGAAAAAGCCTTTGATTCGGTGAAACCATCAGCAGTTACCACGGCTCTGAAATCCTGCGGTATTGAAGATGCATACATTAATATTATTAATAACATCTATGAAAATGCAAGTGCAAAGATTCGGCTGTTTGAAAATACAACACACATAAAAATTGGAAAGGGAGTGAGACAAGGTGACACCATATCTCCGAAGCTCTTTAATGCCACATTGGAAAATGTCTTTCAATCACTGAACTGGGAAAACAAAGGGATAAAGATTAATGGAGATTATCTAACCCACCTTCGTTTTGCTGATGACGTAGTCATTTTTGCAACTACCCCATCAGAGCTGCAGAGTATGATCCAGGAACTTGCTGACAAGAGTAAAGAAGTGGGATTAAAAATGAACTTTCAGAAGACAAAAGTGATGTTCAATGCTTTTACAAGAAATGAAGATTTATCGATTGATGGAGAAAAACTGGAGATAACAGATACGTATGTTTATCTTGGACAGCAGATATCAAGTGAGGGTCACATTGATGAAGAAATTAATCGGCGTACAAAACTTGCCTGGAGAGCTTTTGGAAGAAACAGCATAATTTTCAAGAGCAATATGCCATTATGTCTTAAAAGAAAAGTGTTTGATCAATGCATCCTTCCAGTGCTTACGTATGGTGCAGAGACGTGGACCTTAACTAAAAGAGACATACAAAGGCTGCAGACAACTCAAAGAAGCATGGAGAGGTGCATGCTTGGTATAACCAGGAGAGATAAGAAAAGAGGAACTCGTGGATCCGAAAAATGACGAGAGTGGAAGACATCATGATCAGAGTTAAATCCCTGAAATGGCAGTGGGCTGGACATACTGCCAGAAGGACAGACCATAGATGGACAGCCGAAATTTTAGATTGGATTCCAAGGGACAGGAAAAGACCCAGAAAGAGACCACATGGGAGATGGGTGGATGAAATTCGTAAATATGCGGGAGTGACATGGAGGAGACTGGCACAAGACAGACCGTTGTGGAGGAAACTTGGGGAGACCTTCGTCCAGCAGTGGATTGATAATGGTTGACAATGATGATGATGATGATTAGTTTGAAATAACATGGGTATCTATCTACTGTTTCCGTCTTCCTGGAAAATGTTGTTATGGGTCTGACAAGAAGTAATTGAAAGAACGCTTTTTCAGTCCTTACTTCTAAAGATGGGCATATTCTTCCGATAGGCGAATGAAAAAGCAAATGACTCTTTTTATAATAAATTAATATATCGTGCATTTTATGTGAGTATCCATGGCCTTAAGATAAGCAAGGCTAAAATGCAGTTACGACAGTTACTTTATCAGGAAAGAAAGGGAGGGAGAAATGTAGAACTCGTGGAATGGAACTACTGCCAGATATGGACAAAATCAGATACGCACATGATCAAACCATATAACATTACGCGAATAATGCTAATAAGTTGGTAACCCATGTCATAAACTTCACTTTAATTATGCTGCATGGTAAATTGAAATTTCTAATGCGAGATGTAGACTGCTTCAGTGGAAGTTAAGAATATCAATAAATAAATTTTATTTATTTCAGAGAGCCTTTTCTTTTTCTGTTTTGTTAGAAGAAAGATCTACATCACAGGTTTTCAAATCATAGCCCCAAATTTCAGTGCATCTAAAACAAAATCGCTAACATGACCAACCAACATAAAAATACATGTAGTTACATGTTCAGCATATTTGGAAATATAATGTTTGCATTTTCATGGCATTTTCTTTTATAACTTCATCTTGTTTGAAATAGAATCAATTAATAAGGTGATTTCTATGTATAAAAAGGAAATTAGTTATTCAATAAAAATGCAAACACTGGAAGGAAAACCTGTTAGTTTGATAAATAAAATATATAGCAAGGCTACAGCAACAAAAAAGTGGGAGAGTATGCCCTCGGTTTACGAGATGCAGAGAAGAGTTAGACAGGGAGATCCACTACCTGCAAAATTATTTAACTCTGTATTAGAAATTAATTTTATAAATTTAAACTGGGAAGAAAAGGGATTAAACATAAATGGAAGGTACCTAAATCACTTAAGATTTGCTGATGACATAGTCATCATTGCAACTAACAATAGAGAAATGCAGAATATGGTAAAAGCCTTATGGATGGAAAGTCTTAAAAAAAGGTCTATAATGAACAATACAGAAAAGATTTTGATAGAAGGAAAAGAAATTGAAAAAGGAGACGTATACATCTATTTAGGTCAAGTAATCAGTTTTAAAGACAGACAAGCAAGAGAAATCAGTAGAGCAATTATCCAAATAATAAAGACTTTTGAATACTCAAAGATTACACTGAACAACAATGATCTTGTTACAAAGGAAACTTTAATGGTTTTGTATGTATTTACTGGTGGTGAAACCAAATATGAAGTCACAATTCCTCCACTGGGCTCCAATGTCTTGTAATGGAACTCTCTATATGGATGAATGTTATGTTACTTAAAGGAATTTCCCTATGTTTTCTAATGGAAACATCTGCCTGCAGTCAGGATAGCTGTTTTTGAGAGTAGACATACTGGCGCCATTACTTCTTGTTGTGCAATTCCTTCCGTGAAGGTGGAACAAAGGAGAAGTTTTGTCATTTGAATGCATTTAATCGGTATTGAAGGAGGTGCATTTTCTCGTGGTTTTAAAAAGCAGTGTGGGTTGTGCAAAGTGTGCGTTAAGTAATGCCGCGTACTTGTGTGAACCATCCAAACAGTTTCTGCTACATTTGTAGACAATTAACTTTAAAGTCTCAAAAGCGACATTTCACACCATTGATTAGAAAATCGTATGAACCTTATTTCTAGTGCAAAATGGGTGATGAAGATAAATCTTGGGCGCCTCACATTTGTTGTAATTCATTTGTAACTTTGTTGACTGGCTGGTTGGGGGTTCACATCAAGTGCAATTTGCGGTACCAATGGTTTGGAGAGAACCAAAAGACCACTCAACAGACTGTTACTTCTACATCAGTAAGATATCTGGAACTACAGCTAAGACTAAAAACACGATTCAGTATCCCAGTATTCCTTCGGCAATAAGACCTGTTCCTCATGGTCCAGATCATCCTGTTCCTGTACCTCCATATTTATGGAGTTTATATGATAGTGATACAGATAAAATAAATTGTCATAGCGAAGAAGATATTGAAGAACAGCAAGACCCTAATTTCTCGGAAGATTGTGTGTCTCACCTTATAAGTCATGAAAAATTAAATGATCTGGTTCGTGACCTTCATTTAGCAAAAAGTCACGCTAAAATATTGGCTTCAAGATTGAAGGGATGTAATCTTTTACAATCACGTACAAAAGTATATACTTTTCGTCAACGACAGCAAGAGTTTGAACACTTATTTTCGAAGAGTGGTGATCTTGTGTACCGCAATGATATACACTGAAGAGCAATTTAATTAGAGATACCTGTCTAGTAATGTGTAGCACCACCTTTCGTCCTGATGACGGCGGCCATTCGTCTCGGCATGCACTCGATAAGACACCGGAAGCGTTGGGAAGCCAAACGGATCCACGACCCCTGAACTAGCTCCCACATTTCACGAAGATTTGATGGAGGGGGGTCAGAGTCTCGAACATTTCTCTCGTTGCGATTGAGGTCAGGTGGCCTAGCTGGCCAAGAAAACGAGGTCACGTAGGTGAAGTGTTCATCCAACCATTCGGATACAATTCGGGAGCGATGGCACGGTGCATTGTCTTGTTGCAGGATGATATCCCCAGTAGGAATGTTGGCCACAGTGCAAGAAATCATGGATGTTGAAGACACACACAAACGGGAGCAAATGGTCGTCCAGGATATCCCGGTAACGTTGATCTGTGAGGGACGATGTCACACGTAGCAGGGGTCCCATTTCAGTCCACGTAAACAGTTCCCAGACGAGAATGCCACCCCGACCAGCTTGAAAAGTACCCTGATGGCAAGAAGGATCCAGCGCTTCATGTGCTTTGCGCCGTACTTGTATCCTGCCATCCGCATGTACCAACGTGAATCTCGACTCATCAGTCCAGACAACATTTTTCCACATGTCTATGGTCCAGTGGCGATGTTTCCGCACCCATGCTAATCTTCGCACCCTGTGATGTGCGGTCAGTAGCATTACCCTCGTCGGACGATGGCTTCTGTACCCCATAGCGAGGAGATGGTTCCGGATGGTGTGGCTATTTACACATTTTTGTGCTCCAGCGTTATATTGCCGAGTGATTTCTTGCACTGTGGCCCGTCTAATCGCTGTTACAATGCGAGCTATCTGACGATGACCCCGCTCATCCACACGCTGCTGTACACGGCAGTTGGCCCTTGCGGGGATGGTTTTACCGGATTTGATGTACTCACGGTGCACCCGTGACACAGTGGCTCGTGAAAATCCCAGTGGCTGCACAACTTCCGAGATGAAGTGACCCATTCGTCGGGCCCCGACAATTTGCCTACGATCAAATGCGCTTAGTTCCTTCGTCTTACTGCGTCCGACTCTAACTGATTTTGTCATTTTTTTTGTAGGAATTCCGTCCACAGTGAGTAGAGTTTAGGTCCCAGCCACCTACAGCGAGATCGCTTTTTGGGCAGGACACAGAAACGGAAGGAATGAGAGCAAGTCTGGTGACTTTGACAGAACAGTTTGTAGTGAAATTAGAGTACAGAAGATGGCGCCATCGTACAAGTACGATATTGCACATAGAGGGGTGAGAGAATTTCAGGGGGATATAGGAAAGGATACCCATTTAACCAGGGGGTCCAGCCTGGGGGCCGTCATGTAACGTGCTCGTCCGATGCACGGCGGATATTCAGCGATTTTTAGTAAATCACACCATCTTCGAAAGATCAGCTCAGGCTTGAACCTGAGGACCTTGCATCGATAGTCTGAATCACTAACCACTAAGCCATCCGCGGCTCCTCTTACTGATTTCCGTCGCATCACTCCTTATATTGTCGGATCACTGCATACGTAATGTCGTTTCCGTTTACAAGGCCGCGCATAGCGCCACATTTGCATAACGCCAGCTGTCTCTAATTCAATTGCTCTTCAATGTAGACTTACTGCTTGAAGCCTTAGTGCAGCAACACACACCTGAAGAATGGAGACTTTTTATAGATTCCTCAAAAATAAGCTTAAATGATGTCCTTCTTCATAACGGAGACATGTATCTATCAGTACCTGTTGAATATGCTGAAATTCTCATTACATTAAAAAGACTTGGCCTAAAAGAGTCCTTTATTCCAGGAAATAAAAAAGTTGTTGCTGAGCCTTTAGTAAGTCCCCAGAACGTGTACTTACCACCGCTTCACATCGAACTTGTTTTGATCAACATTTTTGTAAAGGCATTGAATAAAAATGGAGAAGCCTTTCGTTTTCTAAAGAACAAGTTCCCCAAAATATCTGAAGCCAAAATTAAACAAGGCAATTTTATTGGTCCACAAATAAGGGAACTTGTGCGTGACCTTGCATTTTAGGGCACTTTAAATGAGACGGAAGTTGCAGCATGGAAGTCCTTTAAAGATGTGGTACTGAACGTTTTAGGTTACCGAAAGGCAGAAATTTATAAAGAACCTGTTACTGGGCTTCTAGAAAACTGTAAGACCATGGGATAAAATATGTCCCTTAAAATACATTTCCTTCTCTCACATCTTGACTTTTCCCATAGAACTTAGGAACTGTAAGCAAGGAGCACGGAGAACGTTTTCATCAGGACATATGTGTCATAGAAAACCGCTATAAAGGAAACTGGAGCGCTAAAATGCTAGGTGATTACTGTTGGACTCTAAAAGGGGATGTAGTGCAACCAAAGTACAGAAGAAAATCTAAAATAACTACGTTTTAAGGTAAATATAATTAATTGCTCGTAGCGAAATATACATGCCAAAATGAAAGCTTATTGTATACTGAAACAACAGGTTACTCGAGAACTATGTCTGATAGCACAATTTAGCAAGCATATTTGTAATCAGCATGACAAGTACTGTATGATTCGGCATATGCAGTCTTTGCAACAAACACAAAATTTAGTTTTGTTTTTCAGTGTTATTTAACCGGTGATTTTTCATTGTATTAAAAAAAGTCTTCAATGCATGTATATCCCCGTGGGTACTTATGGAAGTGAAACATGGGGTATTACAGAGCGACAATGTAAAAAAAAATAAGAGTATTGGTAAGAAAGTTAGAGAGAAGAATGTTAGGAATAACAAGAAGAGATACAGTTAGAAATGAAAATATAAGAGAAAGAACAGGAATAACAGATATTATATAAATAATAAAAGAATCAAAGTGGAAATGGGCTGGACATGTTGGAAGACTGAAAGATGAAAGATGGGCAAGATTAATAAGAGAATGGCAACCGAGAGATGGAAGGAGATGAAGAGGGCGCCACAGCATAAGATGGGGAGATGACCCACAGAAATTTAGAGGTGCTAAATCGTTGACTGAGGCAAAGGATCGAGGAAGTTGGGAAAGACTTGGGGAGGCCTCAACAGGCTAAAAAGAAGAAATAGAAGGTGATAATACCATGATGATAATTAATAGTAACATGATGATAGAGCCAGAGGCTTATCACACAGTTATTTATATCAGAATACAGCAGCCACAAAGCATCACATCAAGCAGCATCTACTACATATTAACTATCATTTGTAGCTTTACTGAATGTTGCTGTAAATATATGCGTATCAACCACATTCGATGTCGTCATTTCATTACTGTTAAGATAACACGCTCAGTGAGTGTGAAGTAATTTAATAGCGGAGAAAGGAAAATGTTTCATTTTGTTACACTGTCTTGGAGAGTGAAGTTCGGCGGTGTATGCATTTGTTGTTTTTGTTATTTCTTAGTCTCAGTTCGGTCAGACGGGCATATAATTGTTTCCCAGGTAAAACAGCCTTGCAATTTAACGTAGGGTAAACAATGAGCCACCGTCTTTTAGAAATAGAAGACGGTGGCTCAGAGTTGGGCCTACGTTAATTTGCAAAGCTGTGCTATCTGGGTTGCCTTCAAATTCTCTGATACTGGGACAATATCAAGGGAAGGACAGAAGAGGAAAGATGATTTTGAATGTCGTGAGTTTAAAGAACAACAGTGGTTGTGGACTATTACATCTGTTTATACAACACTGTTTTTAACATGTAACAAAAGTTCTAACCTCTAAAATAAAAAAATATTTGTTATTTACAGAAAGTAAGTGACCTTGTAAATAAGCTTTTTCGCAGATTTAATCCAGAACTCCTTCAGTCTTAGAATGCAAGCGGGGAAAGGTTACTGCTCAATGACGGAGTAGTTTAAGCGATGGCCTTTGACAGTTCGTCTGAGCAAGATAGAGATTGAGTCCCGAATGAGGCAACCCAGCAAAAACAGTATTGCTGAGCCAGCACTGCCAGCAATGGCCCAGCACTATGTTGCCGCTGCCGAACCGTCAATAAAATGTCCGGGCGGCCAACAGAAGGGCCGGCAGTTTAGGCCAACAGCTGGCCAACAGTTGGCACCCCATCAGTTGTCATATGCCACAACAGGGCCATCAGTGGTCCATCACAGGCAGTAGCTGCCACAAGTGGCCCTTCAGTGGCCCTGCAAGTACTTGCCAGAAATGATGGCTAGCCTAATGTGGTCCGCTAATGGGCCGTTAGTGGCAGCCAGAAACCACGTGACGTAACTGGTGGCTTGCCGAATCTTGTCCGCCAATTTCCCAGTAGTAGCAATAATAATAATAAAAAAAAAGCAAGGACAACCGCAGTTTCCTAAAGCTATTTTTTTTTCTACCCTTACGAAGCTTGTGAATTAACGCACTGCGCTGAGGAAATTTTCTCAACAGACCGGAAAAACGCCGTTTGCATCTGACTAGATTCGATCCTGGGCCGTTTAAGTGGAAGCCGCGCTCGCTACCGACCGGACTAATTCATAACGCTCTGGCACGTGCTGGAAGCTATCTGTTTGGTATGCAATTTGTAATCGAATGCTTCCCTCTTTCATTTTATAATATTGCGAGGTATTTTTCATAAAAGTCAGTTTCATATAATTGATAAATTAATTTTTTCAACGTAACGATAGTTTTTTTTACCTTAAGGGAACTACACTCATTTTCAAGGCGTGTACATACTTGGAGTCACTTTCCAAAGTTTTGTACTGTCCTTGCCGTCTTGAAAAGATATTGTTGAATAAATATATATTTACCCGGGTTCATGTCACATTCTGTTACATTTTTAACGTTGTGTCTTTCCTTTCCGTTGTCCGAAGCTACATTTGTTTTAAAGAGTAAAAGTTATTTTATTTTACTTCTCGTTATTTTTAGAAGCGAATTCCTCCCAGTCTTGTGTATTCAACCCATGGATGAGTACACCACATAGCGTTGCTTTTTTTTTCTTTCAAATAATTATTAAATTTTGTACGCGTGTAATTCTTGTTTTTTCCCAACAAACGCTATTTTAATGGTTTTCCAGGATATGTGTTTCAAGTGGTTTCAATTTTTTTCTTGTTATTCATCCACTCCATTCCATGAATTGTTATTCATGGGAATGGAGTGGGTGTATTTCATGGCTGTAATCTAGTATTTCACGGCTTAATCTGATATCTTCGTCGACGTAAAATTTCTTTAGGAAATTAATTCGCCCCTCCACATATGGATTTTGTTCTTAACATCCACTAAAATAACACAATGGCGATAGCGTCGTCTTCAACTAACTGGTACCATGAGAGACACAGCAAGTGTTGCTTCTGCGCATGCCTGATGCTTCCACCTGCTGTTGGGGGTTGCATTGGTTACCAGCAAAGGGCCACTAGTGGCACTTGCTTGGAGACCCACAATTTACGGCGATGCTGCAGAGCCATCAATGGCTCGCCAACTGATAGCGCTGCCACCAACGGACCACTACCGGGCCGTGAGCGGAAGATTTCAGCCAGCAGTGACCCATCACTGCCAGCTGGTGGCCAGCAGTTTAACAGCACTTGTGTTTTTGCTGGGTAGCAATACAGAGGAAAATGGAATCACACTCATAATGTTCGATAAACCCCTAAAAAATGGGATTATGTGACATGCATACCAAATTGAAACTTTTTTCGACAACAACCAAGGTCATTACTACCGGGAGGTTAGGAAGGGCGGTTGACTTTCCAGAGGGCAATTCCAGGGGCGTAAATTCATGCTCTGGAGGATGTAAAAAATAGAAATTTTAACTAAAAAAGAAAGTTACACCCTTCAGTATTTTCTTTTTAAAGACTTGACTTAGTCTCATACAGTATTCCACGCAGTTAACTAGGGTACAGAGTAACATACACTATGAGGTGTGAACATCTCACACCCGTGAAGGTAATTTTCCAAAAGAGTAAATGGAGGCCGTGACGTACTGCAGTGGTGAAGACGACAAATCAGCAGCGAAACATTCTGTCCGCGTTGGGAGAGTGACTGTCTCCGGAGTGAGGGGACATGGATTCGATCCCAGTCGTGGGCAAACTTGTGTTTTTACATTCGCGCCCGATTGTGGAAAATGGATCCACTGGCCGTTGGGTTCTTCAAAAAATGTGTGATGTTTGTTCCACACACTGTTTGGAATTAATGAAAACAATTTCTACTTCGCTTCAAAAGCAAAAAAAAAAAAAAAAAAAGTTAAGAGGGAGATGATGTGAGGTACTACAGAGGTGAAAACATGTGTCAAGTCGACAAATCAGCAACGAGACATTCTGTCCGTGTAGCTCAGATGGGAGAGCAACTTGACTCCGGAGTAAGGGGACACGGAACCAATGGCCGTTGTAGACAAACATGTGTTTTCATAAGACATAGAACACAGTATGCTGATATGCCTGACCTCTGTGACCTTTCCGAACAATGTAGTTGGGATGAAGAGCTAATTAATCATCTGTGCTCTGTCGCAGAAAGTCTCTCTGAGCTAAGGTGTCCAGATTTTTTATGACGAAATTGGGGACAAAATGGCGTGTTGTCTTGAATTTCATCTCAAAATTGAGGACAATTCCAAATCTACATGAGGACACAATTGAGGACAACATCTGACACATTATGGTATAGCGGAAGATTGGCAAAGAATGTTGTGAACTAAACATAATTTTCCCGTTTCAATAGAAAACACGATGAATGTCGTCCCGCCACGGTGGCGCAGTGTCTAAGAGATGGCTTCTGATCTTTCGTCCGAGGTGGGTCCGGGTTCGAATCCCGGGGAGGTATGCATGTTGTGTTTGTTTTACGACAGTGGCTCTTTCCCTTCCATAGAACCAGTGGCCCTAAATTAGGGACGGGCGACTGCTTATAGCCCATTAAGGTGCTCACAGTGGTTGTTAAACCTCCAATAGAAAACAAAAACAAGTTAGTAAAATCATGCAATGCATTGATTATAATACGCTTTCCAACATACCAGAAATCATTACTCAAGTTATGAGGATAATGGCTGTGGAATAAATCTCGCTCCTGTGCCCTGACCTTTTATCCCATTTCGATTATATTCAACAGAACCGGTTCAATATACCTCCGAAATAACATGATAAAGTTTTGTCGCAATAGAAGCATATTTACTTAAGTTATGATGCATAAGAGCTATGGAATAAATCCCGCTCCTGTGTCCTAACCTTTGACCCCATTTCGCCCATTTTCAACAGGATTCGTCCCCAGGAAGGCTCCTACAATATACTAACATTTCATCCAAATCGAAGAATGTTTACGTAAGTTATGACGCATAATGGCGATGGAAGTGATTCCGCTCCTATGTCCTGACCTTTGATCCCATTTCGCCCATTTTCAATATGGGTTGTCCCAAGGCGGTCCCCTACGAGATACTAAAATTTAATCGACATCGAACCTTTTTTACGTTAGTTATGACGCATACAAACAGTGGAATGGATCCTACTCCTATGTCCTGACCTTTCACCCCATTTCAATCACTTTCAATAGGGTTCCTTCCCACGTGTTCCCCTTCCACATGCTAAAATTTCATCGAAATCGAACGATTTTTACGCGAGTTATCGTACGAACGGACATAGGCACACAACGCGTGGCGTAATTAAGGCAGATGGGAATCGCGACCATCTGCTCGCAAGAGTGTGGCGTCATTAAACTTTAATAGGATCCACACACAACGCGTGTACGTAATGGGAAAGATGGCGTGACCACGCGCCAACATATCAATCGCGAGATTGTGACGTCATAAGATTTGTAAGCATGGATAACATCAATGGGACAACGCCATGACACTAAAAAAGTGTGAATTCGGGGTGGTTATTTAACGCACTAAACGAATTTTCCTAAAGTTGAAATCAAGCTAAATCGATTTCTAGTACCAGAAAATGGTAGGTTAACGACTTTCATCAAAATCCGTAAAGCCGTTTTCAAAATAAAATTTACATGCATACAAGAATTGCTCCTTTAAGGTGAATATCAAGTCATTTTGCTTCCTATACTTCCAATGGAAAAACGTATATACACATTTTCTTCACAATTAATGCGTTCCGAGGGATGCAAATTCGAACATCGATTAAAATAGCTTCATTTTATGACTTGGAATACTTAATACACTGCTGGCCACCCAAAATGCAACATCAAGAAGGACACGAGACAGCAAAGCCAGGTTTACTGGACACATAACAACAAATACAAAGATGAAACGATTGAGCTTACAGGCCCGTGCGACTTGCGGAACACGCAGACATTAACAGTTCGTGTGTCCTCCATGGCTCGCAATAACGGCCGCTACACGCCGCGGCATCGAACGAAAGAGCCTTTGGATATGGGCTTGGGGTATGTCGGTCCAGGCTGCTTCCACACATTGCCACAGTTCATCAGGCGTAGCCGCAGGTGGTGCTTGCCGTGCCACTCGGTTGCCGATCAGCGACCAGACGTGTTCGATAGGCGACATATCGGGAGAACATGGGAGCCACGGCAGCAGTGACACCTGGTAGGCCGTGAAGAATTGTTGCACGATGCGTGCCACGTATGGGCATGCATTTTCCTGTTGAAACGTGGCCGCTGGCAGGTCCTGCAGGAAAAGGGAGAACTACAGGCTCCAAAACGTCGGAGATGTAGCGGTGGCTGTTGAGTGTACCGGCGATGCGTACCAGAGAGGTGCGAATGTCATATCCAATTGATCCCCAAACCATAACGCCAGCGACGGACCAGTATGGCGATGCATAATGCAGGCGTCATACAGTCTCTCGCCGCGGTGCCCGCCACACGTGGATCCTACCATCGTGGTGTTTCAGGCAGAAGTGGAATTCGTCGCAGGACACAATATCGTGCCATTCCGTAGTCCAGGTGCGGCGTTCAGAGGCCCACTGCCGCCGCACTCGCCGGTGGTGTAACGTCAATGGTAATCGGAGCAATGGGCGCCGTGCGACAAGTCCCCGCTCCTGCAGACGACGGTCCTCTAGTTCGGTGGTGTGCCGCGGCTGCGGCAATCGCTCACGTCGGTCCGTCCGTCCCTCCTGCACTCACCGAATCTATACTCGCCTCACTGTGGCTGGATGTCGTCCCACACGGGCACCGATGTCTCGGTACAATAAACCGCTGTCGCGATAAGCCACTATTCGTCCTCTGTCGAACTCCGAAACGTGCTGGAATGACTGCCGTATTCTGCGACGAGGCATCAGGAACCTTCCCACGCACAGGTCAGGCAAAACAACACACTTCCACTACTTACACCCCGCCTTCTGTGCATCCTTCTTATAGTGCTTTTCGGTGGCGTGCAGAGCGCACATGATTTTCATGTGCCTTGCAATGCTAATCGTTTGCATGTCCTCTCGCGGGCGACGCATGCTGCGAATTTCAGGCCAATCGGATGCTTCCTTCTTGGTTTTGCATTTTGGGTGGCTAGCAGTGTATTTTCTAAAACATTACCATTATTATGAAATCCAACATTTGTTTGTCTACTGACGACATCAAAGTGCAGATCGCGCCGTCTTTTTTCTAGTTCCAACACCACCAAAGGAAAAGTTATTGACTTTTTATATAACTATGGTTATGTTTTAGGAAATATGAAGTATTCCAAGTTAAAATATGAAGTTATTTTAATCGATGTTCAAATTTTCATCCTTAGGAAGACAATAATTGTGAAGGAAATGTGTACAAGTTTTTCCATTGGAAGTATAGGAAGCAAAATTACTTGACGTCCAGCTTAATAGTATGGGATAAGGGCAATGGAATAGATCCCAATCCTATGTCCTGACCTTTGACCCCACTTCGTCCATTTTCAATAGGGTTCGTCCACAGGTGGTCTTCTACCACATACTAAAATTTCATGAAAATCGAACCATTTTTACGCACGTTATGACGCATAAGGGTAATGGAATGTATCCCGCTCCTATGTCCTGACCTTTAACCCCACTTCACCCATTTTATATAGGGTTCATTTCCACGTAGTTCCTTACAATATACTAAAATGTCATTGACATTGAATCATATTTACGCAAGTTATGACGCATAAGGGCAATGGAATGGATCCCGCTACTATGCCGTGATCTTTGACCCCATTTCGTCCATTTTCAATGGGGTTCGTCCGCAGTGGTCCCCTCCCACATAGTAAAATGTCATCGAAATCGAACCATTTTTACGCGCGTTATCGAGACGACAGACGGACGGACAAAGCTGGAGCATATACGCTTCTTCAACATATGGTTGGAAAGCTTAAAAAAAACGATGAATCTGAAGGATGATTCTCATGTGAAATAAGTAGAAAATTGCAATAAAATGTCAGAATATTACTGCTGATAAATTTAAGTTTTTACTCATTGGGACAGCACAAGCAAACAAAGCTATACTTTGCTTTTGTACTGAAATTTCATTGTGATTCTGTACAAGTAAAAACATCTGAATCCAAAAAAATTACTATACACTGCGCGGACGGAAATCATGGAACACATCTGTGTTATCTGTAAAAGAAGGAATATTCGGTCTAATAACTTCACTTGAAGAGTTTAATGAAAACGTGTACTGAACAAAACTTTTAGATCTCTTAACAGAATCTACCAATTGTAACCAAATTTAGCATCAATTACTTACTTATTTGCAAGAACCTGGATGCTGAAAAATATAAAATATATCCCCATCTTTGATTATCGAGAAGACTTTGTTCGATGATTCAGCATGTCTCTCATTAATATTGCTTGATTTCTAACTTAATTCAAGGAAAAAATCATCGGCTTCAGAAAATAGTTTTATAGCTTTACCAGTCCATTTTCTTGCAATTAAATACACTGTCGGAAAGTTGAAAACGAACACCAAGAAGGAATTAGCGGGCGATCATGAAATTTACATATGTTAATGGGGTCAAGTTTACGTAGGTGTGATGTTAATTTCGGGACCAACCGGTCAGCGCTTACGCCACAGCACGGCATAATATGTAAATTATCGTCGGTGGTATTTAAGGAGTACGGCAAAGTGAATGTAATCAGTCGTCGGCGTACGGACACGTACCAAGACCCTGAAGAACCTGCAATGACTGGACATGGAAGACGTGTACGATTTCAACAGTCATCGGACTTTGAGCGAGGTCATCTAGTCGGACTCCGCCAGGCCGGGTGGTCGTATCGTCGTATTGTGGAGCGAATTGGACGGGAAGTATCGGTGGTGGTACGATGGTGGCGTATATGGTCCGAGGAACATTCCCTTACGAGAAGACGTGGAACCGGGAGTCACAGACGGTCTGATGAGCGGACCGATCGACGCATAAGAAGAGCGGCGTTGTCAAGCAGAACATCCACTGCGACGCAAATCCGAGCTGCCGTTGTACCTGAGGTGACTGTGCGAACAACTCGCAACCGTATACTGGATGCAGGACTACGTGCACGTGTGCCTCTGGCATGTATACCTCGGACTCCAGCCCACCGTCAGGAACGGCTGCAGTGGTGTCGCCAACGTCTGCACTGGAGAACGCAATGGCGATCAGTCTTGTTCAGCGATGAAAGCAGATTCTGCTTGGGAGCCTCCGATGGCCGTATGCGTGTTCGCAGACGCACAGGGGATCGTCTCCACCCTTCTTGCATCCGCCAGCGACACACAGGGCCTACACCTGGTCTCCTGGTGTGGGAAGCGATCAGCTATCACTCCAGTACACAACTAGTGTTTGTACCGGGTACGTTAAACAGCACTTCCTACATCAACAACATCATTCAGCCCGTTGTTGTGCCATTTGTAAGGTCGGTCCATCGTGGTGTTTTCCAGCAAGATAACGCACACCCACACACGGCACGTGCAACGCAACATGCACTTCAGGGTGTGAGACAACTTCCATGGCAGCACGTTCACTGGATTTTTCCCCCATTGAGAACGTGTGGGATTTTATGGGACAACAACTTATCCGGTCTCCACGGCCAGCTACAACCATCCCCGATTTACGCGTACAGGTTGAGGATGCTTGGAACTCAATACCCCAAACTTACATCCAACATCTGTACGACAGACTTCATGCCAGAATTGCACAGTGTGACGCAGTTCATGGCGGTTCAACCTCGTACTAACCATGCTACATGGAAAATGCTATTTTTCAGTTTACCAGCAAATACAGCTGTATTTTGCCATAATGTTTTGATCACGTTATCCTCTGTATTCCGTTATTATGCTGTATAAATTTCGTTGGTATCAGACGTCTCCTTCGTGGTGTTCTTTTTCCACTTTCCGCCAGCGTAATTGATGCTAAATTTGGTTGCATTTAGTTGATTCAGTTGAGTTCTACGACTTTTGTTTAGCACATTTTTTCTTATTTCGATATTTTTTGGAAATTTCAAAAATTGATGACTAAATTTAAGAAATTGAGGAAATTTGACGCCCTCAATCAGCTTTTACGGAATTGCGGAGGAAGCATTGAAATGGAGGACTGTCCCCAGAAAATGAGGACGTCTGGTCACCTTACTCTGAGCGTTTAACTTTGAATGGAGTTTTTCTAAGTCTTACCCCTAAAGCTTCTTCCTACTAGTAAATAGTAACACTGTACTAGTGGTCCGATTTATTGGCGTAGAAAGTAGACACATTAACGTTTCGAAGCTTTCGCATATCAACCTGATGGCTTTTTCGAGGAAGTTAGACAGAAACTGCAACTGAAAAATAGAACGCATGAACAATTTGAACGCGGAAACTTGACTTGACAACAATAGATACGACGTTATATTCATTTAAAGATATGACGCATCACGTTGGTTGCACGCGCGGTATCCTGGTAGGCAGAGGCTTTACTTGAAGAATTGGTTCCAAATTCGTGGCAACTCGAATGAGGCGCAATCATTGCAAGCATCGCTGTTAGTAATGATTTCCAAGGTTTCCCGAATGGCTGTACCTTTAGGGGTAGAGTAGGTAGCTAATTTCTTTATATCGTCCCACATAGGAGTAGCGGACTTGAATTTCACTTCTCTGGATAGAGCCGTGGCTACTTTACCGTATTTTTTGTCTCTTTTATTTTCGTTGACTCTGACTCCAAACGAACGCTTGGTCATTCCAATGTAGTACCGTTTAGAGCCGTCCGGATAATGTAGGGGGATCGCATAAACACCAGCTTCGCTGGAGAGAGGTGGTTTTTCACTACTTCCCGTTAGCATAGTATATAAAGATGCAGGAGACCTGATGCCGACGCCATAGTTCATCTTCTTCAGGGCGTTTTTGAGTTTGTAAGACACATTTGGTATGTAGGGAATTGAGCCCAAATAACGTATCTGCGGCACAGGAAGATTAGAATGTTTGACCCTGGCTTTTTGGATAAAGTCACGTATCTGATTCAACGAATACCCTGCATCAGTTCCACGAATTTGGAACCGTGGCTACTTTACCGTATTTTTTGTCTCTTTTATTTTCGTTGACTCTGACTCCAAACGAACGCTTGGTCATTCCAATGTAGTACCGTTTAGAGCCGTCCGGATAATGTAGGGGGATCGCATAAACACCAGCTTCGCTGGAGAGAGGTGGTTTTTCACTACTTCCCGTTAGCATAGTATATAAAGATGCAGGAGACCTGATGCCGACGCCATAGTTCATCTTCTTCAGGGCGTTTTTGAGTTTGTAAGACACATTTGGTATGTAGGGAATTGAGCCCAAATAACGTATCTGCGGCACAGGAAGATTAGAATGTTTGACCCTGGCTTTTTGGATAAAGTCACGTATCTGATTCAACGAATACCCTGCATCAGTTCCACGAATTTGGAACCGTGGCTACTTTACCGTATTTTTTGTCTCTTTTATTTTCGTTGACTCTGACTCCAAACGAACGCTTGGTCATTCCAATGTAGTACCGTTTAGAGCCGTCCGGATAATGTAGGGGGATCGCATAAACACCAGCTTCGCCGCCCCGGTGGCGCAGTGGTCTAAGCGATGGCCTCTGATCATTCGTCCGAACGGGGTCCGGGTTCGAATCCCGGTGAGGCATGGATGTTGTGTTTGTCTTACGGCACTGGCTCTTTCCCTTCCCTGGAACCAGTGGCCCTAAATTAGGGACGGGCGACTGCTTATAGCCCATTGAGTTGCTCACGGTGGTCGTTAAACCTGCAATCAAAAAAAAAAAAAAAAAAAAAAACACCAGCTTCGCTGGAGAGAGGTGGTTTTTCACTACTTCCCGTTAGCATAGTATATAAAGATGCAGGAGACCTGATGCCGACGCCATAGTTCATCTTCTTCAGGGCGTTTTTGAGTTTGTAAGACACATTTGGTATGTAGGGAATTGAGCCCAAATAACGTATCTGCGGCACAGGAAGATTAGAATGTTTGACCCTGGCTTTTTGGATAAAGTCACGTATCTGATTCAACGAGTACCCTGCATCAGTGGCGAACTTGATGACGCTTTCAATTTCGTGTTGTCTAGAATGGGTATCGGAGGAAACGGCGAAGGCTCTTCGAATTCGAGAACGGAAGATAGCTGTTTTGTGTTCTGTGGGACAGAAAGAGCCGCGGAACATCTAGTTGGGGACGGACGTGGGTTTGTTGTAGACTTGTGTACCGAGGAGGTTGTCAGGCGATTTTCTCAAAAGAACATCCAGATAAGGTAAAGCGTTGTTGTGTTCAAGCTCCATCGTGAAATTGATCGTAGGATGCATATCATTGATTTTATCAAGAAGCATCGGAAGAGTCTCTTTTCCGTGAGGTCATACAAAAAACACGTCGTCTGCATAGCGCAGCCAAGTGGTAGGCCGTGGGGTAATGCTGGAAAAAATATATACACACGTCCGTCCCCAACCTGATGATCCGCGGTTGTTTCTGTCCCACAGAATACAAAACAGCTATCATCCGTTCTCGAATTCGAAGAGCCTTCGCCGTTTTCTCCGATACCCATTCTAGAGAACACGAAATTGAAAGCGTCATCAAGTTCGCCACTGATGCAGGGTATTCGTTGAATCAGATACGTAACTTTATCCAAAAAGCCAGGGTCAAACATTTTAATCTTCCTGTGCCACAGATACGTTATTTGGGCTCAATTCCCTACATACCAAATGTGTCTTAAAAACTCAAAAACGCCCTGAAGAAGATGAACTATGGCATCGGCATCGGGTCTCCTAAAACTTTATATACTATGCTAACGGTAAGTAGTGAAAAACCACCTCTCTCCTGCGAAGCAGGTGTTTATGCGATCCCCCTACAGTATCCGGACGGCTCTAAACGATACTACATTGGAATGACCAAGCGTTCGTTTGGAGTCAGAGTCAACGAACATAAAAGAGACACAAAATACGGTAAAGTAGCCACGGCTCTATCCAGAGAAGTGAAATTCAAGTCCGCTACTCCTATGTGGGACGATATAAAGAAATTAGCTACCTACTCTACCCCTAAAGGTACAACCATTCGGGAAACCTTGGAAATCATTACTAACAGCGATGCTTGCAATGATTGCGGCTCATTCGAGTTGCCACGAATTTGGAACCAATTCTTCAAGTAAAGCCTCTGCCTACCAGGATACCGCGCGTGCAACCAACGTGAGGCGTCATATCTTTAAATGAATATAACGTCGTAATCTATTGTTGTCAAGTCAAGTTTCCGCGTTCAAATTGTTCATGCGTTCTATTTTTCAGTTGCAGTTTCTGTCTAACTTCCTTGAAAAAGCCATCAGGTTGATGTGCGAAAGCTTCGTAACGCTAATGTGTCTACTTCCTACGCAAATAAATCGGACCACTAGTACAGTGTTACTATTTACTACTTTATTGGTGTACTGTTCCTTGTTATCAATTTGCTTCTTCCTACTGTTGCGTTCACTATCCGATACTCAATCATACAGCGCTGGTTTGTTTTTCGTTCTGCGTTTCTGTGAAGATTCGCGTTGTCGGCGTTCACATAACCTTTACGCTTTACTTGGATTCTTTGGTATTTACCTAGTTTTTACATTTTTAATGGAATTACGTCAAAATCCTGAAGTGCTATTTTTGAACGATCATAATATTTTTTCTATAACGGCGGTGGGTGAGAAAGTAAAAACCACGTATTATTTGAGCGGAAGTCGAAGGGGGCGTAATTTTGAACTCGAAGGGTCTTAATTTCAAGTCTCGCCCTCCCACATCAGAAAAGTTTGCTACGGTCCAGGCAACAACTGACTTTTATTTCCTTTTGTTATGTAGATTCAATCGGTGAAGAACTGCTTTGCTCATTTTACATATTGTGAAAATAAAATTAAGGAAATAAATCCTGTTTTTTAACAAGATCGCGACAAGAAGTCATTTACAGTTTAAAACTCCATACTCCACCACGTTTCTTTTACTTTGATCTGAATAAAAATAGGTTTTTTTGCAAAACCCGTCTAACTATTATATTTAATACCTGAATTTGGAATGGAAGGGGCTGACATGCAATCAAATGGCATGTCGAAGAAAAAGTACAAAATAGGAAAAGCGTAGAGTTTTAAAAATACCTGCCAAGTGCTCAGTACGCTCGTCCAAAATACTTAGCCTGTAGATTAAGTTCAGTGCTCGAAACAACTTATCTGTGTGCAGAAAGCTTTTCTGAAGATGCAATACGTGAAAATTAACGAAACATTCACGTTATGCAATTAACATAGAATAATATTAATGATCTTATCCACTGGCGATATGTTGAACTATATCTGTACCCAGATGTGAAATAGTCGTCTACATTACAATGAGGCAAGCATTGCTTTGACGATTACGCATCCTTAAAGTTGTTCATATTCCTAAGGATGTAAGGTCAGGTGATGCGTAACATCACAGCCTCTCCTTGACAAATGTCAACCCCGCCTTCTCGAGGTACATCCTGTTCCCCCTAAAGGGGCTCTGACGACCGCCAATAGCGGTATAACTATACCATCGGGATTAGAGGAAATGCTATCCCAAACTCACCAACCCGCTTGGCCAGAGTGGTGATTTATGGCCAAACCCCTAAAAAATGACTCCACAACTTAAATCTTGGCCCTCAGTCTCCGGCAGCTGGAATGTACCTGGCCAAGGCAGCGGCCAGAGCGACATGAAGACAGAGGGTGCTAAGAATCCCTGGAGGACCGGACTAGGCTGCCATCTGATGCTGACCTTGGCTACGTATAATGGACGCTCCCTATCTTCTGATTCAAGGCTTCTTGAATTGGAAGAGGAACTACAAAGGATCAAGTGGGACATCGTCGGGCTAAGTGAGGTAAGGAGAAAAGCAGAAGATCTCATTGAACTAAAAAGTGGACATCTCTTCTACTATCGTGGAACTGATACTGGCAGAACTAGTGGTGTTGGATTTATAATAAACAAGAAACTGAAGGATAAAGTTGTAGAAGTTGAAAGTTCCTCTGACAGAGCTGCACGACTCGTTATCCAACTCTCGAGAAGATACCACGCACAGATTATTCAAACTTATGCACCCACCACAAGTCATTCTGAAGAAGAAATTGAAGAATTTTATGAGGAAATTCGTCATCTAAATAATATAGGTAAGCAGCACTTAAAGATAATTATGGGAGATTTCAATGCAAAAATAGGGCAACGGCAACAGAATGAAACTTCAGTAGGTAAATTCGGTCACGGTAACAGAAACCAGCGTGGAAATACTCTCGTTGAGTTTGCAGAGGCAGAAGGGTTTTTCATCTTGAACTCCTTTTTCAAGAAAAAGCCACACAGGAAATGGACATGGAGACATCCAAATGGGACGACAAGTGAAATTGATTTTATTATGTGTAACAAAAAATTCGTCATAGAAGACTGCAGTGTGCTAAACAAGGTGAACACAGGTAGTGACCATAGATTGGTGAGATGTAAGATGCACCTCAACACTAAACTCGAATGTGGCAAGCTCATAAGACAAACAAAATCTATTGACATAACCAACCTTAAAAAAACCATAACGCCTTCAAATTGGAACTGAAGAACAGATTCTCTGCTTTAGAAGGCCTAACATCGGAAGAAGTGGATATTTCTGAAGTTAACAGAAAAGTAACCAAAGCTCTTATGGAAACAGCAACAAAATTAGCTGGGGCTAAGAACAAGTTGCATGTGAACAAATTATCAGGAAAAACCAAAATGTTGATGCAAAAAAGAAGAGAGATGAGGACAACTAAAGAAGATGTGACTTCCAAAGTGGAATATATAGAGCTATGGAAGACAGTACGAAAAAGTATCACTGAAGACGTAAGGAAATTCAACTGTGAACTAGTAAGGAAAGCAATTGAAAACAAGCAAAGCCTAAAGATAGCAAAGGGACATCTCAGTAAGGGAAGAAAACAGATTATGGCACTGAGAAAAGAAGATAGTTCTGTAACAAGAAATAGAGGCGAAATTTTGACAAGAGTGAAATATTTCTACTCCAAATTATATGAAAGGGATGATGCATGTACTCCAGACATCATGAAAGGTACCAGTACCAGAGTTCTTCCAGTTCTCCCAGCAGAAGTTGCACATACAATCAAGAACATGAAGCGGGGGAAAGCTCCAGGAGAAGATGGAATTACTGTAGACATCATACAAGAAGCAAGTGGAGAAATCGAAACAGTACTCGCCCAAATTTTCACTCGATGCCTTAATGAAGGGAAGATTCCTGAGGATTCGAACAACGCTACAATGATCTTGCTACATAAAAAAGGTGACCTTGAGGATTCTGGGAACTACAGACCTATCAGCCTCCTATCAGTGGTTTATAAAATCTTCACTAAAGTTCTTTCACACCGCTTGAAGGTGACACTGGACATGGCTTAACCGAGAGAACAAGCTGGATTCAGGAGTGGCTACAGCACAATAGATCATATCCACGTACTGAGAGGACTAATTGAAAGAGCGAGGGAATATGAACTTCCATTGTGCATGGCTTTTATCGATTATGAAAAAGCCTTTGATTCGGTGAAACCATCAGCAGTTGCAATGGCTCTGAAATCCTGCGGTATTGAAGATGCGTACATTAATATTATTAATAACATCTATGAAAGTGCAAATGCAAAGATTCTGCTGTTTGAAAATACAACACACATGAAAATTGGAAAAGGAGTGAGACAAGGTGACACCATATCTCCGAAGCTCTTTAATGCCACATTGGAAAATGTCTTTTAATCACTGAACTGGGAAATCAAAGGGATAATGATTAATGGAGATTATCTAACCCACCTTCGTTTTGCTGATGACGTAGTCATTTTTGCAACTACCCCATCAGAGCTGCAGAGTATGATCCAGGAACGTGCTGACAAGAGTAAAGAAGTGGGATTAAAAATGAACTTTTAGAAGACAAAAGTGATGTTCAATGCTTTTTCAAGAAATGAAGATTTATCGATTGATGGAGAAAAGCTGGAGATAACAGACACGTACGTTTATCTTGGACAGCAGATATCAAGTGAGGGTCACATTGATGAAGAAATTAATCGGCGTACAAAACTTGCCTGGAGAGCTTTTGGAAGAAACAGCATAATTTTCAAGAGCAATATGCCATTATGTCTTAAAAGAAAAGTGTTTGATCAATGCATCCTTCCAGTGCTTACGTATGGTGCAGAGACATGGACCTTAACTAAAAGAGACATACAAAGGCTGCAGACAACTCAGAGCAGCATGAAGAGGTGCATGCTTGGTGTAACCAGGAGAGATAAGAAGAGGAAATCGTGGATCCGAAAAATGACAAGAGTGGAAGACATCATGATCAGAGTTAAATCCCTGAAATGGCAATGGGCTGGACATACTGCCAGAAGGACAGACCATCGATGGACAGCCGAAATTTTAGATTGGATTCCAAGGGACAGGAAAAGACCTAGAAGAAGACCACATGGGAGATGGGTGGATGAAATTCGAAAGTATGCAAGAGTGACATGGAGGAGACTGGCACAAGACAGACCGTTGTGGAGGAAACTTGGGGAGACCTTCGTCCAGCAGTGGATTGATAATGGTTGACAATGATGATGATGATGATGATGATTCCTAAGCCTCTACTTAATTCCAGTTACCTGGAAATTCGCTGTCCTAGATGCTTTAACGGTAAAATGATCAAAAGTAAATAGGGAGATAAAGGTACAATTTTAAGCTACAGGTCGACGTAATTTTCAAGTTTTCTGCAGGATGGCTTTGTGAGAAATAGTAAATAATGCGATACCTTAGTGTCTTTTATGAAAATTTGCCATTTTTTTTATCATAAAATGCTACTTTGAACCTCAGCTGAATGCTATTTTGCCTGGAAAACATTAGCACCACCATTCGCAATAAACTTGAACTGTCTTAATTTCTGTAATTCGCGTATGACAGAAATTTGAGACCTTTAGAAAAAAAAACTCATTGTTAATCAGTTTTTTCTGTGTTGAAAATTTTTTCTGCATTGAGTACAAAGCCAGTTGTTTAGAATTTAATTCAACATCTGTTGTGTTTTCCTCCCCGATTTTGCATATACTTAGTTTACTCTGAGAGTCCTTGCTCCGAGACGGGTCGTCATAAATCTAATATCGCTATCATCTTACAAATTTTAGGAACCTCTTCTCTGTATAATGAAGGCATATTGTACACCGAAGAGCCAAAAATTATAACCAACTGCCTAATAGCAAATCCTTTAGCTCTCGTAAGTTACGTGGATGAGCCACCGCAGATTGAATTTCCTGTTCCAATACAAATCACAGATGCCCAATTAGATTGATGTATGGGAAATTCGGAGGCCATGGCATTACCTGGAAGTCTTCCGCATTTTTCGCGAACCATTCTGGAGCAATTCGGGCAGTGTGGCATGGCGAATAATCCTTCTGAAAGAAGGAAGAACTAGAGAAGAATAGTGTTTCCAAGAAAATATGTATCTGGTCTGCAATGATGTTTAGGTAGGTGTAAAACGTCCTGGTTTCTTGCACATGAATGACTGAGCCACGGTTTCCCAGCAGAACATTTCCCGAAGTATTAAATGTCCCGCACCGATTTGTTTTCCTCCCACGGTGCATCCTGGTGCCAACGCTTCCTCAGACAAACTCATACCGGCATACGTACCAAGAAGTCCACTTGGTGCAACAGTAAACGAGATTCATCGGATAAGACGACCTTCTTTCAAACATTCTTGGTCCGATTTCAATACTTGTTGGCCCATGCTAATCGTTTTCGACGGTGAACCTAAGTTACCATGGAATACATGGAGTGACCTGAGGCTACGAAGCTCTAGTTACAATAAGATGTGATGTACTGTCTGTTGTGAGATATTACACCCGTCATCAGCATGCAAAGTACCAGCGAGTTGCGCCATAATATCCCTTCTGTTGGTTCGTACTGTACGGGATAGCATTTGCTCACGTTCAGCATCGATGGCTCGTGGTCGAAACACATCTTGCAGGTGGATCGAAGGGTCTTCCCTTCTCAAACCATTTTTTAAAGTTACCAACACGGTTTACTGTGAGCACCCCACAAGTCTTGATATCTTGGAAAGGCTATCTCCTAGTCGTCTGGTCATTCCCCTTTTGTCCTTTGTCAAACTCGCTTAAGTCCGCTCCATTTTTAATTTGAAGAACAAGCACTGTTAAAGATTGGTACTTATAAATAAGCAAGATGTACTCGTTTTTGAGTACATTCTGGGCTTATAACAGCTCCGAGTACTTATGTCTCAATTTTGGGAAACACGTACTCATTTTTGAGTACATACAGGAAATCAATTGTGAGTATATTTGGTATTTCTAATTTGAAATATATGTACTCATTTTTAGTATATATATTTCAAATATATATACTCAAAAAATCCATTTAAACGTGCTCTAACTTTATTCAGTTTCTGTCCCCTTTGGGGCATGGCACAGAAACTGGAGGAAGTTAGAGCGAATCTAGCGATTCTGACAGGATTGTTTGTTAGTGAGAGAGAGCAAACTAGATGGCACCACTATACAGGCGTATTAATTTGCACATAGAAGGTAGGGAGAAGTTGCTGGTGGCCTTATGAATGAACACTTTTATGTGTAACCCAGGGATTCCTACCCGGATGCCGTCACGCCACGTGCGATGTTCAGCGATTGTTAGAAATCCGCACCACCACGTAGAGCCCCCAGGTTTAAGCCTATCAGGCTAGGTTCGAACCAGGTTTCTATGCATTAGCAGTCTGGATCTCTAACCACTAAGCCATCGGCTGCTCGATTTCAAATTTGGAATACGTGTACTGTATACATACTCATTTATTCATAGAATGAACTGGAAGTATATTATTCCATGGCACATCTGGGATAATAGATATACTCACATGCTGGGCAAATGGACCGCACAATTTCATGAAAAATATAGTCATGAAGCGACAATATATTATTTATGAGATTGACACAAATATAGTTAATGTAGAAACGTACACAAATATACTTTATGCATAATTAAATTACTTGTGATGAGCGACTTTGTTGTACTAATTATTTACGTGTGCCACTTTACACATTTATTAAACAATTTCTCTTGAAATCTATAATATCTAAAATAAAGTAATACGAGATTATATATATATTTATGGACGCAGTTATTTGTAAGTACTTATGGTTATTTATATTTGAGCATCTCATATACTCGTTTATGATACGATTGTACTTAAAAAACACGAGTAGGTGTAGGTTCTCATTTTTAAGTAGAATTTTTTAACAGTGAGAGTAATACTAATTAACAGATCTCAGTATCAGGTGGTATTTATACGATTCAAGAGCTTTACATGCGCCGTCCTTTAGCTGTAGTTTTTTCGATTTGCATAAAGTTGCGCTGGTCATAATATTTTGTCTCTTCGGTGTTAAAGGGAATATGTTTAGAGAAGCGCACTTCCGGAAAAAGTTCGGTTTTAGATTTCGCCGCCATAAAAACGGAACTGCAAAATGTCGTCTTTTTATGACAATATGGAATGGGCAATGTTAAAGCAACTGGTGCAGCAAATGTTCCTCTAAGATTCGTTCGTTAAACTCAAGCCAAGGCCAGACAGACAGAACTCCTTTGTAATATCTACCCGATGTCCACCAAAACTGAAGCACTACATTGGTCAAACTGTCATAAACTTTTGTTTTCATTTCTTTACAACCTACTTAAGAAATTCTTCAAGCGTGGGATACAACGCTCTCCTCAGCCTGTTCAAAACGTAATGTTCCGATTGCTTTCTTTCTTCCTTAAAGAATAGGCTAACCATGTTAGGCTCTTAAGCATGAAACGATGCTACAAAATTCTCATAAAATTACTCTTAATGTCCAAGGAAAATTAATTAAACTGTAAATAGGGAATACTTGCAGTTTCATACGCCCCTGTCACTTGTTTTTAGCATGTCTTTCGAAAAAAAAAAAAAAAAACATAGCGCTTAACGTTCGCTGTGCTCGTTCGTCTGTCCTCCCTTGCACAACAGTCCGATTTAAAAATTTCTTTTAGCAAGATCTGCGAGAATGGTGATTCTCACGTTTCGCCCCTTCGAGATGTAAATTCACATGCTATTACATTCAAAATATATTTTACTCTACACAATTGCGTCAATAAAAGCGATTCGAAACATTCTTACAACCGTCCGATACCTTTTACAAAGAAGCCATTTTTCGTTCGCTTTCCGCTTGAAATAAGACATGGTGTCAACGTTAGGAGGCGTGAAAGTACACTGTACTTTTCCCCAAATCTATGCTTTTAAAAACAGGATTTAAAAAAATATTTTTGCGTTAGATAGAGGAATATCTTGAATATATTTTGTAAACGTATGAGACAAACAGTCATTAAGGGACGTAAGGGCACATTCCATTTTAACATGTTTGCAATCGTGTCTTTGCTTCTTAAACTCTAACTGCAAAAATTCTTTTTCAGCCAGACGCTATCCATCGCGGATAACATCCGCACGTATCATCCCCCCCAAAAAAAAATTGCTTATTTTTCCCAATTGGGTTATTAATCTAAATTTGACTCACATGTCCGTTTTTAAAATTCTGATTTGAAAATGTTTTCTTTTTTTTTGTTTTTTCGCTACTGGGAGCGTTTCGGCGAAGAATATTTTCCATTTATTTATCAAATTTTGTACCACATAGTTTTGCCATTACGGCGGTGTAGAGTTCATTTCTATTTGAACCATAACTGGAATCGTATTTTTGTTCCTTAGAAATCGATTTCAAAAAATCTCTTTTCCTTGGGTATCTTGCATTATGAGGAACGTGTTGTGCACACTTTGTGCTTTTCAGCAGCAAATATTTTAACCACTAGTGGCCAAACTGGCTATTCCTATTTGTGCATGCTTTACCGATTGTGTATAAATCCAGTTGATTTATTTTCTGCAACCAGATTAATACATTGGAAAGAATATTGCTTGTATTACGCATTTTAAGTTATGCGCAAACGTTTTTTAGTAGGCATGAACACGTTTTTCCTTTCGCTAATTTTTTTTCTTCAAAAAATGTGCTTGGAAATATTTGTTTCATTTCGGAAAGAATTCAAACGTATTCATTACGCCCAAGAATTCGATGTCATTTTTCTTGTTTTATACTTCAGTGTATTTGTAATCTGTCGAAGGCTGGACGAATCTGTGTTCTTTCATTTGAAGTTGACTGCTCAATGGATAAAGGTGGACACAGAACAGAAGAAGGAACACAACACACGAGTGTTGCCATTCTACAGATTTATCAGTAGATCTACTATTCTGACTCCAATCTGCAAATAGATTTTTGTAATCGACTGATTTTTCTCTGTTTAAGGCCACCCACCCAGACTCACTCAGCGAAATGTTATGTAGGAATGCCTGCATTCTTTCACTGCTCACCACCTAGTGATCCAATCGACATGACTCGCCTCTGAACACGTCTGAATTGATAATACTGGCAAAGACCAAAATTACTGAAGCACCTGTTACCTATTTTTAGCACGTCTTTTGTAAAAAAAGATTGTGCTTATATGCTACCGGTTTGTCCGTCCGTCCGTCCGTCCGCCTGTACCCACGATATCTCTGCAACTATTAGTCTGATTTGAAAAATTCTGTTTGCATTGGGAAGCTTGAAATATGCGAATGATGATCCTTTATTTCGTTGTTTTTTTTACGATGTACAATTTCGCCGCTAGAGGGCGTAAATGCAGATGATGTCGAATTCAAAAATACGTTTTATTCCACATATTTGCTTCTAAACATCCGATTGAAAAAAATATTTTATCTTTCGATTCCATTTATGTCGAAGAGTATTTTAGATGTTGTTACTTTTTCAAATTACCCATAGATTTTCCGCTAAGGAGCGTAAAAGTAAATTACATTTTCTCCTATAATTCTTCTTCTAAAACTCCGATTGGAAAAGATTTTTCTTCAGCGGATACACCTCTTGATAGAAAATATTTTGCATATAATTTCAAATTTTTGGTAAAGAATACTTGGGCTAAGCGTTAATTTTTGCTTCTGATGTATTTGCCATATAATCTGAGCTTCTAAAATATCGATTGAAAAAATTCTTTCGTGGACTCATGCCACTCACATAGATTAACCTTTTTGGAATATTTTCTACTTAAAATATTCCACAGTTTCTCCGCCAGGGTGCGTAGACGTATATCTTATTTTCGTAAATATCTCTACTTCTAAGAGTCCGATTTGAAAAATTTCTTCTTTGTTGGATAGTGTTTTCAGTGTGACATGTTTTTCATATCATTTCAAAATTTTCAAGTAGTTCATAGACTTTCCGCTAGGGGCGTAAAAGTAAATTGCGTTTCCCCATATATCTCTGCTTCTAAATCTCCGATTTGAAAAATTCTTTCTGCACCGTATACAGCTCCTGATGGGAAATCGTTTGCACATAATTTCAAATTTTTGTAAAAAATGGTTTGGCCACCAGGTGGCGTAAATCTTAATTTCCGCTTCTGATGTATTTGCAGCAAAATATGAGCTCCTAAATTCTCGATTGAAAAAATCGTCGTTTGTCGACCGATATTACTCATGTCGACAAACCTTTTACGAACATTTTCTTCTTGAAATAATGCATGGTTTCTGCGCCAAGGGGCGTAGATGTGTATTAGGGTGACCCATCTTTGCATAGAATTTCTTTTTTATTAATTATCATTTGTCTCACCCTCTAAAATTGTTCCATTGCATGAAAAAGTAATTCCTGTAAAATTTCATTGCATTCGAAAAATAAAAACACATGCCTCCAGAGGGCCTATTAAAGCGCAAGCTTACGTTCCCATCCACCGAGTCTCCTGCGTGCATTAGCTTCCCGCGAAGGCCAAATGGAACTTTTTCGGCAAGATGCCAAAAAAACAAGCTGTAAGCGTTGTACTACGCATTGTTACCTCAGTTGTGTTCCGGAAATTCCAGTTGATTAAAGCTTCAATGTAACTGGTTTGTTATAGACTACGTCTTCAACGCCATAAGGCCATTGCAATGCGAAAAAAGTTTCACGGTTTGAGATACATCGTTATATTTTGCATTTACTGAAGCAAGCAAAATTTTTGATTTTTTTAGACATATTGTCACCGTGCTACTTGCTAAGTTTTCTCTGCTACATAATGTTTTCAAAGCACTCCCTAAAGAAAGACACTTCGGTTTATTTGATTGGACATTACATGCCCCAGATTGTTGGAAGCAAGCTCCCATCCAACAGACAAGTGCTGGGAGTAATGTTTTTTAACCTGCGTGAGGTACAATTAACTCTTCGAGGAAGTGCAACGCTGACAATCCAAGAGGTGCTAATTTTCTGGAATAAAGCACGTATTCCAACACGACAACAATATCATTGCATTCAAAAACTAGAAACTGTTTACGAGAATTGGAGATCATTGCAGAAAAATGCAAAGAGGTCTAGTAAAATAAAAAAAAAGGAAGAGTTATTTGTGTCAAAGTTGGATGAGCTGTTCGATATTGCTCATGAAAATGCCTTAGAAATGATAACTATTGAAGAAGCTAAGATGTTTTTAATAAATCAAAGGAAAAAAGGGCGACCCGATTTTCTGTGTGGTATTCATGTAAAATTGGCTGAACGGAAAAAAGAGCAGGAGAAAGACGATCCAAAGAAATTCAAAGGTTACAACAAAGCATAGGAGAGGCTGAAACAGCAAGAGAAGTTATAGAACTGCAATGTTCAAGTAGTAGCGATGAAGAATCAATCCTAGACGAAGAGCCAATTCCATCGTGCTCTACGGATTCAATCGGGATGTCACAGTAAAAGAAAAGAAAGATGTATGGAACTTGTAATGTTATAACTTCAAAATTGTAGCCGCTTTTGACAAATGCAAAGTTAATGATAGGAATGCGGTTCACATTTTAATGGCCACAGCTGAAGCATTAGGTCATGATGTCCATGAACTAACAATAAGTAGATCTTCTATTCAACGATGCAAGCAACGTTTACGTCAAGCGAGAGCAGAAAAATTAAAGGAATGATTCAAAGAAGCTGATCTGCAAGCAGCTGTCGTTCATTGGGATGGACAATTACTGCCAGCTGTTACCGGATCTCAAATGGTTGAGGGCTTTCCGGTCATAATTACAAGTGGAAATATAGAACAAATACTGCAGATACCACAGTTGCAAGGCTCCACTGGAAAAGAACAAGCCTTAGCAGTATATGAAGCACTTACTGATTGGGAGCTTACAAACAAGGTAAAAGCTTTGCGCTGTGACACTATTGCATCCAACCTCGGCTACTTAAAGGAAGCGGCAATTTTTTTAGAGCAGATGTTGGAAAGAGATCTTTTATATCTTCCCTGCAGACATCATATATTTGAAATCATTTTTAAAAGTGCTTTTCAGCTGAAAATGCCCTCTTCATCAGGTCCAGATGTTCAAATTTTCAAACGCTTTCAACAGGCATGGCAGAAAATTAATAAACAAAATTTTAAGTCTGGTGTAGAAGATGACAATGTTCGTAAACTTTTATGTTCAAACATAACAGAAATCCGATCTGTTATAATGCAGCACCTACAAATGCGACAGCCTCGAGACGATTATAAAGAATTCTTAGAGTTAGCAGAAATTTTCATTGGAAACAACACACAAGAAATATCTTTTCGAGTTCCAGGAGCATACCATCACGCGCAATGGATGGCAAAAGCACTTTATTGCTTTAAAATATTTCTGTTTCGTGATGAATTTAAACTTACCTTTAAGGGATAAAAAGGCATTTCTGACATATACATATTTCTTGTAAGAATATATATTAAGGCTTGGTTCAGAGCACCTTTGGCCCAAGAGGCACCCAGCAATGACATACAATTTATGAAAAAGCTCGTTGAGTATGAATCTGTGGGTCTAGAGGTATCTCGTATCACAGTTCACAAATTCAAAAATCATTTATGGTATTTATCCCCAGAAGCTTGTGCTTTAGCTTTTTTCGATGAAGGGTTATCTGTTGAAACTAAAATGAAAATGGTACGGAATCTAGGGAAAGACGGTACTCAAGAAAAGGGTGTCAAGCGAATCATGCTAAAAAATGATGATATTCAAGGACTAATAGATACGTCTATTGAAGACTTCATTTCAGAAGACAGCAAATAGTTTTTTTGAAAGATTTAATATTCACACAGATTTCCTCAATACAGTTTCAGCTTCCTGGCCTGAAAGGGAAGTGTTTAAGAAAGCCTCAGTTGTTGTGCATCAATTAAAGGTGGTCAATGACACAGCTGAAAGATAGGTTAAGTTGATAGAGGACTACAACAAAATAATAACAAAAAATGAAGACCAGAACAATTTCTATTGCAAGTTGTCACTGACTACAGACGTCGATATCCTGATGCAAAGAAGGAGACTGTAGCCAAAAAAATGAAGTGAGGTTGTTATTTGTTTTCCATTTGTTGATATTTCTGCCATTATCTGTACCTAATCTGTATTTTATTTCGGATTGTACTGAACAAACATTCAACAAATAACGCACGGTATCATCTTTTGGAATGTTTAATTATTCATTAAAAGCACAGAGAGTTTTTCTTGCAGTAATGAATAGTACAAGTTATCAAGTCTTTTATTGTACCCTTGCATTGGTATTATGAAATTTTAACCGCTATTGCCACAAGTTAAAGTGCAGCTGCTGCAATCGAAGCTTCACAACTTTTTTTTTTTTTGGCATCTTGCCAAGAATCTTGCATTACGCTAACAGTGAGATAGTTTAAGAAGGGAAAAAAGACTAGGTGGCGGGGAAAACGAAAGCTGTCCCTATAAAAAGCATGGCTGGAGGCACGTGTTCTTATTGTTCAATTGCAATAACATTTTACAGATATTATTTTTTCCTGAATTGGAACAATTTTGAGGGGTGAGACTTAAACATTTCAGAAGTTGAATAATTTGGGCCACCCTAATGTGCATCTTATTTTTATCAAAATCTTTACTTCTAGGAGTCCGATTCGAAAAATTTCTTCTTTGTTGGATAGTGTTTTCGATGCGAAATGTTTTTCATATAATTTCAAAATGTTTAAGTAATTCATAGACTTTCCGCTAGGGGGCGTAAAGGTAAATTGCTTCCTCCCTATATCTCTGCTTCTAAATCTCCTATTTGAAAAATTATTTCTGTACCGGATACAGCTGCTGATGGGAAATATTTTGCACATAATTCCTAATTTTTGTAAAAAATCGTTTGGCCACCAGGTGGCGTAAGCCTTAATTTCCGCTTCTGATGTATTTGCAGAAAAATATGAGCTTCTAAAATCTCGATTGAAAAAAAGTCGTTTGTCGACCGATACTACTCATATCGACAAACCTTTTACGAACATTTTCTTCTTGAAATAATGCATGCTTCCTACGCCAAGGGGCGTAGATGTATATCTTATTTTTGTCAATATCTCTACTTCAAGGAGTCCGTTTTTAAAAATCCCTTCTTTGTTGGATAGTGTTTCCGATGCGCAATGTTTTCCCTATAAATTCAAAATTTTCAAGTAAATCATAGACTTTCCGCTAGGGAGCACAAAGGTAAATTGCGTTTTGTGCGTTATTTCTGCTTCGAAAACTCCGATTTGAAAAATTCTTCCTGTATCGCATACAAGACCTGATGGAAAATATTTTTCGCATAATTTCTAATGTTTGGTAAAGAATGGTTTGGCCACCAGGGGGCATAAGCGTTAATTTCTGCTTCTGATGTATTTGTAGCAAAATCCGGGCTCCTGAAAACTCGACTAAATTTTTCTTTCTTGGACCGATACCGCTCATATGGAAAAACCTTTTGAGAATACTTTTTTCCTAAAATAATGCATGGTTTTCCCACCAGGTGACGTAAAGTCACATCTTATTTTTGTCGATATCTCTGTTTCTAAGAGTCCGATTTGAAGAATTTATTTCTGTGTTGGAGAGCCCTTCCGGTGAGAAATGTTTCTCATATAAATTCATGTTTTTCTTAACGCACAAGTCTGCAACCAGAGGGCGTAAGCTCACGATTGCGTTTACAGCCATATCTGAGGGATTAAAAACCCAATTAAAAAACTTCTATCTTCCTTCAGATATTCTTGTTATTCATTCCGGTTCCAATGACTTTGTATAGCTTTGATAAATTTAATTTGCATCAGAACGGATTCAAAAGACGTGCTCATTACACCCGAAAATTCGGTGTCATCTATCTTGTTTTATGTTGATACTACTAGGTGTACAAATAAGTTTTAAGGCGTTTTTGTGTGACGTATACCGCTAATTTACAAATCCGACATTCTCTCGCGTTGTTGTCATGTGACCCGTAACTGGTCCGGAGTATAAAATGTGACACAGAAGTTTGCCCAACAGTCAAACGCACTTGCACATCGGTAGCTGAAAGCTGGCAAGCGATACTGCATTTATTCAACACTGCATTTGATACAAATTTCGTCAAAAAAAGTGCGGCAAAAGCATGTGCATCGATTTGTTCCGTTCTGGGGAAGAATATCGTATCGAAAAACACGCGTGAGTTTTGGTTTAGATGGTTTAAAACAGGTGATTTTGATGTTAGCGATCGATAACGTAGCGGCGCCCCGCTGGAGGTCGCACATGAGGAAATGCAAGCATTGCTGGATGAAAATTCGTCTCAAACGCAAATAGAACTAGCTGAACAACTGGGGGTAACTCAACGAATCATTTCCAATCGTTTACGAGCAATGGGAAAGACTCAGAAGGAAGGAAAATGGGTGCCACATGACCTAAGCCAGAGGAACAAAGATGAGCGTCTGATGAAGTGTTTGAATCTGTTCAATGAATAACACAGTTTGACACCGAAACGCAAAATTCACTCCAAAAACGTTCTGCTGTGTATCTGGTGGGATATGAAGGGTGTGCTCTATTATGAACTACTGGAACAGGGTCAGACTGTTGCTGCTGATCTCTACAAGCAGAAATTGCTATAATTGAACCAGGAAATCTGTCGGAAAAGTCCATTCACAGGCAAAGGATTGCGTCCCGTGAAATTACTGCATGACAACGCTAGGCCGCATGTCTTGAAATCGGTCAAGGAAACGTTTTGGACGCTTGGCTGGACGTTTTGGAGCACACGGCATATAGTCCCAACATAGCCCCTTCAGACTATCATTTGTTCCGATTGATGCAACATGATGTGTCTGCTGTACGGTTCCGGACATGTGACGAAGTGCAAAAATGGGTTGACGACTTGTCACACGACGAAGTATTTTTCGTGGCTGGGATCCGTCAGCTGCCCGACCGATGGCGGAAGGTGAGAGATAATGACGGCGCATATTTTGTTTCGTAAAGGTATTCTTGTGTCCTCTCAAAGTACGCGTTGCTTTGTCTTAAAACGCTTTAAAACTTATTTGTACACCTCATAGTTGCCATGAAACATCTTTTGTTATACATAACTCATTAGTCTGTTATTTATACAAAGATTTTCTCTAGTTTTGTTAAAATACTTGATATTTCGAAAACGTCTATAGTACGATATTTGTGTTATTAATAATTTTTGAGCATTGCACTTATTTTGCGTACTTTGGGAAAATCTGGATATCGTTTCTTTTTTTTTTTTTTTTTTTTTTTGATTGGAGGTTTAACAACCACCGTGAGCAACTCAATGGGCTATAAGCAGTCGCCCGTCCCTAATTTAGGGTCACTGGTTCAAGAGAAGGGAGAGAGCCAGTGCCGTAAGACAAACACAACATCCATGCCTGACCGGGATTCGAACCCGGACCCCTTACGGACGAATGATCAGAGGCCAACGCCTTAGACCACTGCGCCACCGGGGCGGCATATATCGTTTGGAAAGAAGAGTGTAAGTAAGTGTATAACTATTTGTTGTAGGAATACAATAAGTGAGCCCGATTCATCTGTGACTACATTAAAAGGCCAATGCTATCATTATTTACAGCAACATTAGTTTCAATAGTGAGCATTGTTTTATATAGTTGATCATAAGTAATATATTTAAAAAAGCGACTGAGGATTGTATTGGTTTTAATTTGATTTCGGTGTTTAATAGTAGTTTGTGGAAAACTAGTATTTAAAATAGCAGTAGATTTAAGTGTTCCTACGTATTGAGATTACATCCAATAGTACATTACTTTTCAGATCAGATCATATGTAGAGGATTTTAAGAAGGGAGTGTTTGACCCCAGGTATTAAACAACCCTTAGAAATAGGAAGCTAGGAGATTTGGGCTAGAGTGCCCGATAGGAAAGTGACACGGAAGCGAGGTAGATAGGGGGAGGAAGACGCACTTATTTATTACCGGGGGGGGAGGCAAGTACCCGGGGTCCAACGGCTTAACGTGCCCATCCGACACACGGCGGGTATTTAGTGGTTCGAACGTTTGTACCTGCCCAGGATCAAACCTGGGGTTATCTCCATGGCAGTCACAAACACTGACCACTAGGCCACCCGCGGTCCGTACATTAATTTAGTAAGGTGGTGCATTATATCAAGCAAAAAAATCTGCAACACACGGACCTGACTTGAGACTCAAACCTGACCATTGGTTCTAGAGCGTTTACAATCTCGGCTGCCAGCAGCATGGATAGTCACCACAAGATGGGTGCGTTCAACACGTTCACATTTATCTGATACCGATACTTAGAAATACAGAAAATCAGAGTAATGGAAATTGGATCGTAATGCATCTTCGTAAATACATGACAATAATACCAGCATACGAATTTCCACCTTTTATTTCCGACTTTACTGCGCCCGTGTACGAAGGTCATAACACACGTTAATCTAAAATGGAAGCTGATGATACAACCGGGAAGATGATTCCGTCATGTCAAAGCCAGACTTACAGCAACGCAGCGGTGTCAGAATGACGTGGTTTCATCATTTTCTGTGTGGACTTGGGGGAGGGTTGGAAATGAAAACGTGCAGCTCCTCAGGTCGAGTCACAGCGTTAGACCATCGCTCGTACGTTTAAATATAAACTCTGCGAGGATAACCTCTCCCACAGATCCACACTGCATTGCAAGAAGTGTGTGGGGAAGGAACTCTTGATCGAAGCACCATTTCTCGCTGGGCATCTTTCGGGAGGGCCGAAGTAGTATCGAAGATGATCACCGCTCAGGTCGACCTTAAACGGCAACAGAAAAATCATCTGTCACCGCTGTTACAACGCTTCTCTAAGAGAATCGCCGTTTGACAGTCGAGGAGATTGCTCATCCGGCAAATTTGTCCACCAAGCCCGTTCACAGGATTTTGACTGACTCACTGGGAAAAAGAAAAATCGCCGTGCGCTGGGTGCCCCATCAACTCACTCCCGAGCAGAAGGCAGCCAGAGTGAGAATCGTACAGGATCACCTCCACAGGTTCGAAAGGGAGAGCGACACCTTCCTGAACAGAATTGTCGCAATTGATGAGACTTGGACCCGTGATTTTGAGCCCGAACTGAAGTCATAATCATCGGAATGGAGGCATCCAAGTTCCCCACGCCCCTCAAAGTGTCGTCTGCAACACTCCAAAGTGAAACAAATGGTGATTTTTAGTGCGATGCCTAGGGCGTTGTGGTCTGTGATCGAGTACCGGTAGGGCTAAATGTCAACGCACAATATCATCGTGACTTTTTGAGGACAAAGTTGAGGCCGAAAATTCGTCGAAATCGCCCCAACCTTTTTTGAAGCGGGAGCGATCTTGCTGAATGACAACACATCGTGTCATGGTGTTCAGTTTGTACCGGGGACGTTTGTCGAAATATGACTGGGAAACATTTTTCCACCCACCATACAGTCCTGATCTCAGTCCACCCGACTTTGATCTATTCCCAAAGTTAAAAAATCGGCTCTGTTGCGTCCGCTACGAAACGCTGGACGAAGTTTCATTAGGACGTGACCCGAGTAATACGACAGCTGAACAAAGATGGCGTATTATGGGGCATCCAGGACCTACCTCACTGCTGGGAAGCTTTCATTAGCTGCGGAGGGGAGTACACTGAAAGGCAACTTTTCCAAATATTACAGCACACTTTACGGCACACTTTTTTCAAAAATTTGACTGTGTGCAGAACTTTTGTTAGGACTCCCGTACACTTGTAGTCGAAATTTAATGACAATCTACGAAACGTATTTAGATGTCGATGCATGTAAAACGGTCCTTTGAAAATTGACAGTCATTCAAATTTCGTTAGATGAGAGACAGGTAAGCGGGAATATGAAAAATAGGACTGCGTTAAAAAGATGCGCCAGTCGATTCTCAATTTGCAGTTGTTATGCGCAACTCTTGCTTATACTTCAGTGACACGTCGAGCTGTTACGTCACGAAGATATCATATGGATAAATTTTAGTGATGGCAGTTAAAGACAAAAGTCTCCCGAGCATTAAATATTCCACAAATCTCCTGTCAACACTCTGGACAGAGATTCAGTAGAAACTATATATTCGTCGTTGACCAGAATAAGGCAGTTACAGAGCCTTTGTAAGCGATCGCTATAGACTATATTATCGAAAGTATTCGGGCACCACAATGTTTTGAGACAAATAGCTGTATTATCGCAGGTAATAGTGTTAGTAGGTCCAGACTTTTCTTGTATGACAGCTGCAACGCATCAATGAATACTATCAACTAATTTCCTGCAGATCTCGACAGGAATAACTAGCCATTCGTCCGACAAAACTTCTGCTAGAATTGAGAGCGAAGACAGTCGTTGTGGTCGCTGTCGTATCCGTTGCTGCAGTTCATCCCAGAGGTGTTCTATAAGACTAAAATTCAGACCGAAAAGACCAGTCTAACAATTCCACGTCATTTTCAAGAAACCAATCCTGCACACACCTTTCAGTGTGGCAGGTAGCCCTATCGTCTTCAAGAGGCAACGGTCATTTCCGTAATACTGCCACATTGTTGGTAGAGCAGAATTATCCAGAACGTCGAGTTACACTTCAGAGTTCATGGTTTGAGGTATGATAATACATTGAGTGGCCACTTTATTATGACCACCCCATCAGTACTTCTTTGGGCCACCTTTTGCTTTCAATACTGCGTTGATTCTTCGTGGCATGGACTCCGCGAGATGTTTGATAGGTGGTTTGTGGAATCTGAGACCATGCTTGATGAATAGCACTTTCTAGGAGTGTGAGATTGCAGGGTTGTGGATCCAGATGTTTGCTTGCTCGATCAACTTCATCCCACAAATTCTCAATAGGGTTGAGATCTGGAGATTGTGGGGGCCACCTAAGCAAAGTAAACTTACCGGCATGTTCCTGAAACCAATCCTGTACAATACGAGCACTGTAGCAGGACGCATTATCTTGTTGAAAGTAGCCATTGCCATTCGGATAAACCATTCACATGACAGGATACACTTGGTCTGCAATGATGTTTAGATATTATGTGCCAGTCAGACGTTGATCAACACGAATTAAAGGACCCAAATCATGACAGAAAAACATTCACCAAACCATAACGTTGCCTCCACCAGCTTGAAGGGTTGTAGCAAAGCATTTGGGGTCCATACTTTCGTGTTGTTTCCGCCAAATTCTCACTCGGCCATCGGCATGGTGCAACTGAAAACGTGATTCATCGGACCACATAATTTGTTTCCAATTATCGACTGTCCAATCCTTGTGCTCCTGTGCGAACTGGAGACGTTTTCTCTTTTTAACTGCAGACAACAAAGGTGTTAGAACAGGCCTTCGGCTGTCATATCCCGTCCGATGCAGTGTACGGGGAACTTTGCGTGCAGAGATCATTTGAGGGGATCCTTGATTAAGATGGTCTGTAATTTGCTGCACTGTTGCCCTTGTGTTATTTGTTACCAGTTTGGACACTCTCCGTTCCGCCCGAGCAGTCACTAGTCAATGATGACCACACATTGCACTTAGAGACCCAGTTTTTTGGCTGACAGTCCAGTCTTTAAACACTTTAACAACAGCTGCTCTGGAACATTTCACGAATGCGGCGGTTTCGGTGATACTCGCTCCATGGATCCGAGCTCCTACAATCATCCCACGTTGAAAGTTCGTCAAATCGCATTTTTTACCCGTTCCGTCACCCAAAAATCAGTTCTACTACTGTCGCAAGCACTAAGCTTTTCTTTTTGTATTAGCCTCGCGCTCTGGTGGCAACAGCATGCAGCCATAGCTCATTTGCTTAAAACTGTCAGGTGGTCATAACAATGTGGCCACTTAGTGTATAATAAACGAAGGGACGAGTTCCTCCACGAAGAAAATCTCTATACCATGACGGAGCCATCCCTGAACTTGACAGTTGAAAGACCACAGTCCGAAGTAGATCGTTAGCCGGGCTGATACCAAATCCGAACACACCTATCTTATTGGAAGAGTCAAAAGCGTGACTCATCACTCCAAAGAGCAGCTTTCCAGTAACCCATAGTCCAGGAACGACGGGAGGCACACCACTCAAAATGGCGCTTCTCATTCAGGATAGTGATGTGTAGCATGTGTGTCGATGCTCTACCATATTAACCCACACTGTCCAACTCTTTGTTGACATTTATGGTACAAACCGAGCCGTCACTTCTACTACTGTCCCAAACACTAAGCCTTTCCTACTTCAGCAGCGATGGAAACGGCTCAGGAAGAATGGTATTTCTTAACATTCGTTACCATGGCTCTTCTGTCACGTGCCGTCTTTTTGTGCTGACTTGCTGAACGTATTTTGCTGTAGTTGCACCGTCCAGCTTAGATCTCTTCACGACATACATCACTTACAGTCGATTTTGATATATTCAGTTTAGCTGCAATGCCCCGTATGGAAATGCTACTACTCAAATGACATCCTACAATCAGCCCACGCTGAAACTCGGAAAGTTCATGTCCACGCGGCATATCAACTTCAAAGTTACTGATAACAAGACAGAACATCTCAGATTTATATACCTACCTCCCCACTCACAGCGCAACTTCCTGCGCAACCGTTCTTGTACTTATTCAAATATTTGGTAGTATCCGAATACTTTTGATAACATATTGCATGTATAAGTCTGACTGCCAGACGAAGAGAGATGTCTGATAGGCAACTCTCTTTGGAGATTGCAGGAGACATAGAAACGAGGGTTTCAAGGTATGCTGTTTGTATATAATTTCGTGAGCAATGTCTTTATGTACGTAAGAAGACCAGTTATTTGTGCCCAACTTCATCTCCCAGCGAGTTCGTTTATCGTGGAATCGCCAACATCACAGTTGGAATCTAGACAAGTTGGCTAATATTCCTTTCTCAGACAAAACAGAATTCAGCTTAAGTGCTTATCCGCTGCGTGTTCTCATTTGGAGGGAGCCAGTGATCCGCAACAGTCCCTCTAATATCACTGAAAGGGAATACTCTGCGGGAGGGAGCGTGATGGTTGGGGTAGGAATTATGACGAACAGGGACACAGACCTACACATCTTTCAGATTCGCTCTGTTACTGGAACCGAGATGAGATCCTGGACCCATATGTGAGGCTATTCAAGGAAGCCGTCGGCTTAGATTTTATTCTTACGGACCATAATGTCGAGCCTCATCGAGCTCGTTAGGTCGAACATTTTTTTGAAAAGAGAGATATTTTTCGAATGGAATGTCTGCCCAGATTCTCTGACCTCAATCTCAATGAGCATGTATAGGATGCTAAAAAGAGACGCATTCGAACTCTCAAGCTCCATGCCAGAACACTTAAGTAACTCAGAGCAACTGTTGTTGAAGAGTAGTCATTACTCCCTCCAGACTTCATCAATACTCTTATAAACAGTACGAGAATTTGGTGCTTGAGCAGCATGGCTGTCAGTGACGATCGTATTTCATATTGAAATAACATAAACTATATTGACAAAAGTCACCGGACACCTGGAAGAGACACAACATAGCATTTATTGACATACATTACCACAGTGTCCGTCCAATTTTGGCACTTCCTGACACTTCGAGACATACTTTCGACAAGGGTTTGGAACACAGTGATAGGTATGCACTTCTATTCAGTGCATAATGCTGCTGCTGACTGTTGCTTAGTAATAGGCTTTCGTTCCAAACTCTTTTATGCGGCGCTCTAATATTCATCCCATATGTGTTGTATAGGATTAAGATTAGGGCTCTGTTCTGGCCAGTCCACACACGATACGGAATTATCGTCAAACCACGCCTTAACAGTCCTTGCTTTATGGCTCCTTGCATTATCCTGCTGGTACCAACAAGTCTCGGTTTCATAGTATTGCCACAGAGTTGGCAGGGCATAATTGTCCAGAATATTGAGGTAGACGTGCTGGTTAACAGGCTTATCACGATAACCAATGGGCCGGGAACATACCACGAAAAAACACCCCCACACGAGTACACTTTCAGCTCCAAACTTGACCGTAGGAACAGTACACTGTGGTAAATAGCATTCCCCCAGCTGCCGCCATACCCACACACGGCCATCAGACTGATGGATCGTGTTTCTGGATTCATAAGTCCATAGGGCCCGTTTCCATTGATCTGCGGTCCACGATAAATTTTCTTTACACCATGCTAAACGACGAGTAGCATTCCGAGTGGAGATGAAAGGCTTACGAGCAGCCGTACGACCACGGAAACTCATGAAATGAAGTTCTCTGTGAATGGTACGTGCACATACTGAGGTTCCAGCATTTTTACTCACCTGTATACTGAGGTCTTGTGCAGGATTTCATCGATTAGCTGTGACGACTCTCCTGAGACTTCGACGTCATCTATCACTGATTTTCTTTGGTCTGCCGGTAGGTTTTGCTGCTTCAAACACGCCATGTGTCTTCCTCTTATCCAGTACATTCAAATCAGTGGATTTGGGTATGTTTAAACGCCTCTCGGTTTCTCTTATGGACAACCTACTATATAACGAAGTAAAGTTCTCCGTCATTTTTACCCGCTCCAGGATTCGAACCCGGGTTCCCTCATTCCGGAATAAGTTGCTCTAACAATTGAGCTACGCGGACGTTTTATTCTGATTCCTATCTGCCTTTATTTCGTGCGCGTCTTTCTGGCAGGTACGTCACATCTCCTGGTACGTTACATCATCTCCCCCTTATTTTTTTTTTTTTTTTCGAAGTGCTGGAGAAGGGATTTTCTTATTTTTCCTATCTCGCGGTGTGGAAATAACATCACACCAATGCGAGATTTTGAACGGTCGGGTCATCCGGATAGTTCGGGCGCCATTATAACGAAGTAAATTTCTCCGTCATTTTTATCCGCGCTAGGATTCGAACCCGGGTCCCCTCATTCCGGAATAAGTTGCTCTACCAATTGAGCTACGCGGACGTTTTATTCTGATTCCTATCTGCCTTTATGTCGTGTGCGTCCTTCTGGCAGGTACGTCACATCTCCTGGTACGTTACAACTAATATAACACCCAACAATCGTTTCTTTCTCAAAGTCAGTTCACTCCTGCCGCGCCATTTTCACTCAAATTCACAGTGCGATAGGATCGTGGTCAGCTCCAGGCTTGTTTTTATACCGTTTGTAGCTGTACCGCGCATCTTAACAATGCAGCGGATCCGTTCATTTGCTTCTGAAAGGGTGTCCGGTGACTTTTGTCAATATAGTGTATGTCTTAAGCAAAACAACTTTCAATATTGTTCCATGGCCTGCTCTTTTACGTAAATTTTAAGATTACGATATTAATACATGCAAATGCACTAGAGTAGCTATATTCTCAGAAAACTTAAAAATCTCATCGACTTGCAGTGGGGGTCGATTCCGCATTTCTCGATTTTTGTTAGAGTATAGTCATTACGACAAACAAGATAACGAATTTTTGTACAATTGAAGCTGAGGACTCTGAACTAATTTCATAATTCCGCTAATCATTGAATCAAACATTTTCATATACAAATAATTGTACCAATGCAGGATAGGTTTCAGCACAGCCACTACTAGTGAGGTTGAATTTTCGAAAATTCCAGGAGATAGCTGTATGTGTATGTGTGGGCACAGATGAACACGGCACCACCTAAAATAAATTTTCTTGAAAAGTTATAGTGTAATCTCGAAGATTTATTATTCGTTAGCGTCTGTGATAACTTATTATCTGCTGAACTAAATCTTCTTGGCTTAGTCTGTTGCAGTATTGGTATGATCACCCGTTCGAGAAGGCATTCGTTACTTCGAAAATCTAAAGTTGTTTCAGTATCCAAAGTTCCAGTTGGATGCAAATTCGTTCTGTCCGCGTAGCTCAGTTGGGAAAGTCACTTACTCTGGAGTGAGGGGACACGCATTCGATGGCCGTCGCTGACAAACATGTTTTTTCGAAACCTTTTATTCCATCCCTGCCCTTTTTCAAGGCGTAAAATTCCGTCGGTGTAGTTTAATGGGGAAAGCATTCGGTTCCGGACCAGAAAGAAACCGGTTCGATTCTCGTCCCCAGAAAATGTGTGTTTTAACAAGTGGAAGGCATTGTTTGAAAGCCGCGGATCTCCGCAAACCATTTCTGACCTCTTAGAGCATTTACAGCATCACTTGCATACACTAAACGATTCATTTTTCGGGTTTGTCTTTCGTTTTTACCCTTCCGGGAAAAAAGAGCATAAGATGGCAAAAATTCTGCTCCATAGCTTACGTTTTCAAAATGACTTAACGCAAAAATCACTGAAGCAGACTGCACGATTTGTTTCTGAGAATGCACTGTCACCATAATTACTAATATTACAGTGTTTGCTAAACTATTGGAAAGACTAGTACTAAAGAGGTTATCTGGCTACTTGGAGAGAAACAAAATTTCACATCCTGGTCCGCATGGTTTCCGTGAGGGCTTCTCAACAGAAACGGCCATATCGGATGTTCTTAATATTTTGCACACAAATATTGACTCAGGAAGAAGTTTTCCGGGTATATTTTGTGACTAAACTCGAGCTTTTGACTGTGTGCATCATTAAATTCTATTGTCAAAGTTAAATCATATACGGATCCGGGGAGTTGCGCCTTTGTTTTTTAGGAATTATTTGTTACAGACATCGCAGTATGTTCAGATTCGTGACATTCGTTCTTCGGTTCGTGGGGTAAGTTGCGGAGTTCCTCAGGATTCGGTGCTGGGACCGGTTCTTTCTTAATATACATTAATGATATTTTTAATGTTACTTCGGGGACGCACCGTGTGCTGTTTGCTGACGATACCAGTTTATTCTTTTCTGGTAATTCTTTAATGGAGTAGGTACTTTTAATTAATTGCGATCTTCAGGAGTTCTTTCGTTATTTAACTATAAATCATGATAAAACTAATGCCGTCCTGTTTTCACGTCGTTCTTATTATTCGTCTACCCCAACTGGTGTCTTTGTGAATGGAGTTCCCATCACATTTAAGACGATTGTTAAATTTCTGGGTGTACTTATTCAGGAGTCTCTACGTTGGGATAATTACATTAATTATTTGTCAAATCAGCTTAGATCACGTATATGGTTTATAGAATTTTGGGTATGTTGACGATAAGGATAAAACTAATTTTGTATTACTCGTTCATATATCCACTTCTTTCCTATTGTCTACTGGCCTGGGGTCAGACCACGTTGGGTAATGTCAATAGAATATATATTTCACAAAAGAAATACATTCGCTTATTGGATACTAATAGTGCTATGCCTGCCGTTTGTTGTTCATATAAAATAATCCCATTAAGTAAACTATCTATATTTCGATTATTAATTTTTATGCACAATAGAATTTATGCTGATAAGTTTATAAGTCTTCTGGAATTGCACGAACTTTCGCATTCTCATGATACCAGAGGTAATTGCGAACTTCGTTATTCCCAGGGCTCTACGTTGGGATAATTACATTAAATCTTTTAAATCACAGTGTTATTGCAGCCAGTCCACGACAGTGGAATGAATTACCTTTGCTCATTAAATCAATTGTTAGCTTCAGAGCATTCAGGAGAGTATTAACTACTGAAATATTGGCTGGCTGATATGATTTGAATTGATGTCTTGATTTCTTTTCTGGGATATAGTGGCACATTATTCCTTGTACATATAAATCTTTATTACTTTGTTTCACATTTACTTTGCCTCAGTGAGTAAGCCTAAGAATGTTTGTATTTCGTTGCTGTGGTTCTTGGATACCGTTTTGTATTTAGGACTAGATGACTAACCTTCACTGTTGGATTTTTAACCTTTACTATCATATTGGGTATCATTACTATGCGCCATACATATATTTATGCCGGGCTTTGTGATCCTGTAATTGCTTAATAGTGTTTGACCTGAAGTTATGCAGCTGTCCGGGATAGGATGTCTTTTTATTTTGTTTAACGAATTGCATTCATTATTATACGTTTATTTTGGGGATGTGTATTGCTGTTTTGTGTTGTACTTTTTTAAGAATTTCTCTTTTCTCATATATTTGTGACTTTTTACTAATTGACTATTGGTGTACTCCTTTTGGGTTTATTGCATATATCAACGTTGTATTTGGTACTGTAGTGTGATTTATGATTAACTCTATTGCTTTGTCTTGTTTATTTTGGTTTGTTTATTGTTGCATGATTGTTTAATGTGCTGTACAGATATTCTTGGGATGTGTATTTTCCGGTTGCATTGGTTTGGTGTATATATATAGATGTCCTAACTAAATCTTTCATTATTTTGTTTATATAATTTGCTTATCATTGGTTATGTTGGCATGTGTTAAGATTTCTACGTATTATAACTGTACTGACTATATGCCACCTAATTTTTAATTACAGTTGATTATCATCATGTATCCTTACCTTACCTGTATTATTACGATGATTCGTGTCTCAATGTGATATTCTGTGCACTGTTACCTGTACTATTCTGATTATTCGTGTCGCACTGTGATTTTCTGGGCACTGTGTTCTTGGCCTATCACACACGTCTTGGGGATCGGGGGCTGGTCAGGCTTTTTCATTAAAGCCTTTTTCCCCGGCTCCATATCATCCACTTACAGTGCCATATGTAGACATAGATTATTATTTTACATTTCTTAGCATCCACTTTATAAATTTTGGTTTAATTGTGCAAGTTTGTTAATTGTAATTAATGGCATGTTTATTGTAATTGAGTTATAACATACTAAGGATACATTACTGAAACTGTATTTTGTTTTGTTTAACTACTTAGCACAGTTTTACTGTAATAATGTATTGTTGTGTTAAACTCTATCATGTATATTATTGTTGTTGTGAATGGCAGAATATTTAATAAACCAAATCGAACTATCAGCGGCAAAAGCACACACTATTAACAGGTGCTATTAATTACACTTGGTTGTGTAGATCGCCTTCAGGGGCATCTCTTGGAAAAATGAACGCGAACTTTTGGTTCACTGATACAGTTAGTCAAAATAAGACGTCAATGTTTGATTGCCTTTATTTTTATATGCACGATTCATTTTTTTTATACGATGTGTGTTCATTTTCAACCTGTACCAATTTAATCAGAAGCTTCAAACGCAAATGTTCATTAACATCTCATGCACTAAGAATCAAATACAACCGGGATTAACTTCTAGAACGACATTATACGGTAGCACCAATTACTAACACCAGAAACCAGAATTTTCACACCAGGAAATGTAAATTTTTTATTTTCGTGAAAGTTAAAGACACTGAATGTGAAATATATTTTTTATTGTCTAGTGCAGTCACCGCGTTCAAATTGTTGAAGTGTTCTATTATTCACAGTTTGCAGTTTCTGTGTACCTTTCCATCTGGTTGATGTGTGAAAGCTTGGAAACTTTGATTTCTATTCTACACCAAGAAATTGGGATTACTTGTATGGTTATACTATTTTAAGTAGAGTTGGTGTATAGTTTCTTATTATTAATTACTTTTTGCACCCTCCGCGAAATGAGGAATACATTTAAATTATTCCGACAGCTGAGACTGAAACTGGAGAAAGAATGGTCCCACCTCAACTTTTTAACAGCTTGATCCATTTATTGTCTAGTCCAGTTGTAACGTATACTCTATATTCACTTTCCTTTTGATTTTACTATCTCTGGTTATTTTATTTTACTATGTAAATTATCTTCTTACTGAACGAAATATTATTTCTCCCGCTGAATGAGATCTGGCAATGAGTGTAAGTCATGACGTGGTGGTAGCTAGTATATATGCGCGTTCATCGAGAAAGTTGTGTGTTGTTATGAGGGAGCGTGTGTGTTGTTATGAGGTGAGCTGGTATGTTGTTATGAGGTGAGCTTTGGTGTTGTTATGAGGAGAGCGAGATTATTCATTATTGTGTACAAGAGTTATGAGTGCCTTAGTTGACCAAGAGTCGTTCAAATAAAGAAGTTTTCAGTAAGTTCAGTCTTTCTCAATTCATAGTTTTTGTCAGACCTCTGTCTGGCTGTTAGGTTAATAACATTTATTTGATTCCTATAAATAACCAGCGTTGAGACTTTGTTTTAAGTTCGTAATTAACTAGTAACAACACCCTTTTGAATTCATTATTTGGAAGCTTAGTACAAGTATATCATTAGCTAGCTGGTAGGAAGAGAATCATTCATAATAATTAGCTTAGCGGAAAGTAAATAAAGCTAATTCATTATACAGTAACCGCACTCAAATTCTTGACCTATAGTATTATTCGGTTTACAGTTTGCTGTCTACCTTCCTTGAAAAAGCCATCTGGTTGATGTGCGAAGGCTTGAAAACTTTGATTTTTATTCTACGCCAAGAAATTCGGATTAATAGTACAGTTATAATCTTTTACGTATAGTTGGTGCATATTCACGAATGCAATACGGGATCACACCATGTAATACAAATTTTGAAGATGATAATCCGTTTTTTGGTGTAAATATGACAAGGCTGGTAAGTCAGATAATATCCGAAAATTTGAAAATTTCGTCATCTAGGAGCGGGAATCGAAACCGCGTCTCCGAGATAGCGCCCGGATATCATCTGAATTACTATCCTTGTTACATTTACAATAAAATGCGGATTTTCATCTTCAAAATTTTTGTTATATGGTGTAATCCCGTATTTCATTCATGCATTTAATTGCTCCTCCGGGTAATCACGGGATAGAATTCTTAATCTCCAGATTCGTTGAACATGAATGCCGGTTGCTTCGACTAGCGAATCCTGTGATGGTTATATTAAAATTAATGGGAAACTTGAGACTTGGTGACTCTGTGGGGTGGTGTAGTGATTAGCATACTCGGGCGCTATCTGGGAGTTGCGGGTTCGATTCCAGCGACCCTTTTTCAAATTTTCGGATTTTATCTGACTTACCATCCTTGTCGTATTTACACCAAAAAACGGATTGCCATCTTCAAACGTTGGTGTATAGTTCCTTATTATTAATTACGTGAAAGACAGTTTGCATGAAATTGTGTATTTCTAACATTATTGGTGTCCGGTAAAGTTTGCTTTCTTTTAGAGAAATATTTGAAGAACTGATTTTCTGCGGTGAGTAAATTCAATTAAATTTCAAAGCCCGTGTTTATTCTACAAATATCTTCGCCATTATTCTGTATCAAAATGCATCGAAGATACACAAAATAAAACACACTGGTAATAAATATTTACAATCAAGTGTTTTCTCTCTCACGTTCGGTGCATACTAAAAAGTTTCGTCTTTTATTTAGAATCACTTGATGTACATTATTTCCTACGAGGAAAGTAAAAACGCAGTGTATCTAGAGAGTCTATTGGCAGAAACAACGAAGTTGGGAGGGAAAGAGGTTTGAAGATAGCAAACACCGCACGCAACGACCTGAGGACAGAAAATACAAATGCCAAATTACATTTCGTTTCGCGCTGTGGGGGATATAGAACTTTATCTTTTTTTTTCTCTATTTGGACAAATGTGAAGTTGGATGATTTTTTGAGCAGAGCCGCGGAATAACAGTGCTGCGTGAATTCGAATCGTGCCTTGTATGTTGGATTTTGCTTTACGGGATGTTCTTAGCAGTTGGCTCTCTCGTGGTCTTGCCTGGGGGTTCCCCTGGGAGACATGTCGACTCCACAATCGACAGAAAACACCCCTTTGGCGAAATAGGGGGCTCGACGTGACAGATTGCAGAGTTTGCTGCCTGCTCTTCGCGTGACATCACATCTTTACACTTAGTTGGCTTTGCGGGAAAGATTTCTCACAATTTTCAGTTCCTTATAACTTTTTTTTCTTATTTTCTTTTTCACCTCACCAGTTTATTCCCAACTTCTTTTGACTTTGAGCTGACTTCAGTTTAATCTCTTTACCAAAAATATTGTTTGCTTCTTGTTCCTACTCGATATGAAACGAAAAAAAAAATGTTTTATTTATTTATTTATTATTTTTCTGCGAAATTCGGTTAGCTTTTGTATTTCTTTAGGCAGGGAGTAAGAACGTGTGTCCTCATTTCCTGCTGCAATTTTTCTCTCTGGCATAATAGAAAGCAATTTTGTTTGTGGTGTGTTTTCTTAGATCATACTTTCTGTAAATAAATCGAGTACGAAATACACAGATTTCCAAAATTTATGTAAATAAATTCAGAAAATCTCTATCTTTCTTAAGACTGATTTCGTTTTTCAAGGAAAACAAAATAACTGGAATTAGCGTTAAGTTCAAAGTAAATTTGAACTGTCTTTGGAAATCACTTACCACTTAAATAAAATTTGCAGGTGGGACGATGGCGGACCCAGTAAATTTTAAAAGGAGCCAGTGATTCAGCGTGATTTATTTAAAAAACGCACACACTAACATATATACACAACACCAAGAAGAGGTTGTGTTAGATAAACGACAGTTGGTAGGCGGTGAGAGTACATCAGTAAGATGACGTCTATGCAAATTTCGCGCTCGGCGCATACGTGTGGCGCTAGTAGCGCCCTCGGAACATGCAAAGCAGGTTTGCTGTAAATACGCGCTGTAACGTTCGTGAGCGTTAGTTGTCGTTGAGATTCGACGTAGGGTGTTGATGTTAGTCAAGAATGCCTTTAAGAAGACGAAGAAGCCATTATCAACAGCTCACGGAGTTTGAACGAGGTCGTGTAATAGGGCTACGAGAAGGTGGATTTTCTTTCCGCAATATTGCAGAACGACTTGGCAGGAATGTAGCCACTGTGCATGATTATTGGCAGCGGAGGTCAAGGAAAGGTACTGCCTCAAGAAGACCGGGTTCCGGCCGGCCACGTGGCACTACTGAGAGGGAAGACCGCCGTGTACGGCGTATGGTCGGGGCGCATCGTACCGCGCCTGCGGCAGCAATTCGAGCTGCAGTTGCCACCACAGTGACACAATGAACTGTTACAAATCGGTTACTTGAAGGACAGCTGTAGTCCGAGCCAGACGCCCTGTAGCGTGCATTCCACTTACTCCAAACCACTGCCGTTTGCGACGTCAGTGGTGTCAAGCTAGAGCTCATTGGAGGACGGGGTGGAGATGTGTTGTGTTTTCGGAAGAAAGCCGGTTCTGCCTGGGTGCCAGTGATGGCCGTGTGTTGGTTAGAAGGAGGCCAGGTGAGCGCCTGCAACCAACCTGTCTGCTGCAGAGGCACACTGGACCTACACCTGGAGTTATGGTCTGGACAGCAATTTCCTATGACAGCAGGAGACCTGTCGTGGTTATCCCACTCTCCCTGACAGCACAGTTGTACGTCGGTCTGGTGATTCAACCTGTTGTGCTCCCATTCATGAACAGCATTCCAGGGGGTGTTTTCCAACAGGATAACGCTCGCCCGCATACCGCTGTTGTAACCCAACATGCTCTACAGAGTGTCGACATGTTGCCGTGGCCTGCTAGATCACCAGATCTTTCACCAATCGAGAACGTGTGGGACATCATTGGACGACAACTCCAGCGTCACCCCCAACCAGCATTAACCGTTCCTGTATTGACCGACTAAGTGCAACAGGCATGGAACTCCATCCCACAAACTGACATCCAGCACCTGTACGACACAATGCATGAGCATTTGCGTGCTTGCATTCAACATTCTGTCGGTTACACCGGTTATTAATGTACCAGCATTTCACATTTAAAATGGCTCTTCTCGCGCTTACATTAAGCTGCGATCTTAAAACCTTAATCGATTAAATATGGTACCTATACAAATGTATTGCCACCATTTCATTCCTCTACAACTATTTTTTCGTGGTGTTGGGATTTTTTCCGTCAGTGTAGATATATGAGATGCAAGTCAGAGGATGCGCAAAACATACCATAGCTTCTCACCAATAATTGTGAACCCCACCTTCTCGTGGCTCATCCTGTTTCCTCTAACGAGGCTGTGACGACCCCCGCAAAGCGGTATAACTATACCACGGGGATTAGAGGAAGTGCTATCCCACACTCACCAACACGCTTGGGCAGTGTGTTGAGTTATGGCCAAAGCCCCTCCCAAAAACCAAGGGGTACAAACCTCCAGAAGACCACACGGGAGATGAATGAATGAAATTCCAAAAGATGCCAGAGTAACATGGAAGATAGTAGTTCAAGACAGACAGTTGTGGAGGAAAATTGGAGAGACTTTCATTCAGCAGTGGATTGATAATGGTGGACAACAATGATGATTATGATATATATATCGATGAGCCACTACATTATGACCACCTACCTAATAAGCTGTAGGATCCCCTTTAGCGTGCAAAACAGCAGCCACTCGGCGTGGCATCGATTCGATGAGGTGGGGATAGGTATCCTTTGGTATCAGATACCATAATGTCAACAACAGGTCCTCCAGTTCTCGTAGTGATTTATCAGTTGACCTACTGATTCTGACACCAACTTACAAATAGATTTTCATAGTTTACTGATTTTTCTCTGTTTAAGGCCACACACACTCAGTGAAATGTTATGTAGGAATGCCTGCATTCTTTCACTACTCACCACCTAGTGATCCAATCGACAAGACTGACCTCTGAACCCGACCTCTTTCCTGGTGGTGGTGATTTAGCGCGAACCCGCTTTTCCAAGTGGAACCACAAATGTTCGATTGGGATCATGTCAGTCAGGTGAATTTGGAGGCCAGGGCTTTAACAGTAATTCACCAGCATATTCCTCGAACCATTCCTTGACGATTCTGGTAGTGCGGCGTGGCGCATTATCCTGTTGGTAATGGCCATCACCAGCAAGGAATACAATTACCATGAATGGGTGAACTTGGTATGCAACGATGTTCAGACACCTGACAGCTGTCTGGGATTGTGCTAATGGGATAATGGGACCTAAGGTGTCCCAAGAAAACATCGCCCACAGCATAACACTTCAGCCTCCGGCCTGTTTTCCTCCCAACAGTGCATCCAGGTGCCATAGCCTCCTTTGGTAATCGACTATCCGCGCTCGGCCGTCTACGTGATGCACCACGAATCTTGATTCGCCAGACCAGGTTACTTTCTTCGAATCATCCACGGTCCAATCTCGATGATCTTGGGCCCAGTTCATGCGTTGTTGGCGATGACGTGCAGTGAGCATGGGGACACGGCTGGGTCTTCTGCTACACAGGCCCATGCGCAAAATACTACGACAAACTGTGTGCTGTGACACATTGCCCTGATCACCACTGTTATAACTGCGGGTGATTTGTCTCACTGTGGCCCTGCGGCCGCTGTGAACAATGCGCGACAGTCTCCGCTCCCCTTTGGAATCAGTGATCGGCGGGAGACAGACGACTGGACGACGGTTCTTCGTTTAGTCATATGTGCACCACTTTTGATACGTACTCACTACAGCGGCACGTGAACAACTCACAAGTCACGCCATTTGCGAGATCGTAGTTCCGAGGCGCCATGCCATCACTATTTGTCCTTTATCAAACTCCGATAAATCGGCAGCTTTTCCCATTCTGATTCCGAACACTCTAGTACCCGAAATCCGGTCTTCGGGTCGTACAATATATATATATAGCTTTGTGAACTTCATCTGAACCACCGTTCGGTCTCCAGCCGCACTCATTTCTTTAATCTGGGTGCGGTCATAATGTAATGGCTCATCAAAATGACAAGAGTGGACAGAATCATGATCAGAGTAAAATCTTCGAAATGTCAATGGGCTGTGCATATTGCAAGAAGGAAGCACAGATGGATAAACGAAATTTTAGACTGGATTCCCAGGTACAGGAAAAGGTCCAAAAGGAGACCCCGTGGGAGATGAGTGGATAAAATTCGAAATCATGCGAGAATGGCATTGAGAAAACTGGCTCAAAGTAGATCGCTGTGGAAGAAACTTGAGGAGACCTTCATTAAGTAATGGATTGATGATGGTTGACAATGATAATGGTAATGATAAATTAAGATGCCAGTTTATTAGGTACAGTCACCCTCGTCACATGAATGGGACACTCGAACCCATAAGAGGGCAGCATTCCGTACAAATCAGCTCGTCAAGCACCAGGCCATTAAGTTTGCTGATGACCAGGCAATAGTTTAAGGATCAGCCAGATCATTACAGCGCATGATGTCAAAAATACACAGAAAAGCGGATATCTATGGAATGAAGATAAATACAAATAAGACGAAACTAATGGTAAATACGGAAGGAACCAAAACAGGCTTTCCTTAAAATTGAAGGACAATGCATCGAACAAGTTAAATCATTTCGCTGTTTGGGTCAAATTATTACTGAAGATGCGAGATGTGAAAACGGAATTAGAATGTGATTGGGGATGGCAAAAACGGCTTTTAGAGACAATCAAAGGCTACTGACGGCCAAAAATATAGATCTAAAACTGAGGAAGAGAATTTTAGAGGCATATGTTTGGCCAGTAACTCTCTACAGTTCTGAGACATGGACATTGACCAAGAGAGAAGTGAAAAGGCTGGAATTATTTGAAATGTGGAACTATAGAAGAATGGAGAGAATAAGTTGGCTCGATGGAAAGACTAATGAGGAGGTCCTGGAGAGAATGGGATCCCAGGAAACTGATCAACATGTTAAAAATAAAGAAGAATGTTATGGATGGGACACACATTGCGCTATGGAGGCCCGATTCTGAAAGTTTTGGAAGGAAAAATTCAAGGCAAGAGAGGAAGAGGACAGCCAAGGAATAGTTTTGTAGCACAATTACCCCAAGACACCAATACCAGGAGATACTATGGCTTGAAGAGGGCGGCGGAGAATAGAGAAGAATAAAGAGACAGAGTACATCTACTGAACAACCAGTCCTTGGACTGAGTAACCAAGAAAAAGAAGCACCAGCTAGCGTTCTACTGACAAGAGAAATGGGCAAAACGAGTAATATAAGAGACTTTGAACGTGGCATGATAGATTGCTACAACCATCGAGTATCTCCTGCACTGCCGTCTTGTTGCACTTTTCATACATAACTACCATGAATTGTGTGACACGGAAAAACCCCTAGTATTTCCTGTGGATTAAAACATCTGTTGAGAGGAAAAATGGCGATATAAGCGTTGGCTTTGTGTCCGATACGCGACATGATCCAATATGGCGCCAGGTGGCGCAGGTTTCTGACTATTCGTCATAGATGAGTCTGGATTCGGAGCCATCTATGACGAATAGTCAGAAACCTGTTAGTCGTGGTTAGTCGTGGATGTTGTGTTTGTGCCTTACGGCGCTGGTATTCACCCTTCCCTGGAACACGTGGCCCTAAATTAGGAACGGAAGTCTGCTTATAAACCGTCGAGTTGCTCACGGTGGTCGTTAAACACCCAAAGCCAAGCAAAGAACCATGGTCCAATACATGGCGCGTAATATAGGAGAAAGCTGGATTTAATTCGATATTTATTGAATCTGCCATCGCTGACTTTTTGGGCTCCACACTCCTAACTTTCAAAATGTGTTTAAAAACCACTTGGGAGTTTCTATTTATATTTCAGAAAGCCACAATTGTTTTCTCACCAAATCAACGGTAAAACTGCAAACTGATATGCATTTATTTTAATGTATACGGATCTTCCCCTTCCCATTATTTCCTATCTTTCACAAAAGGAAATACTGAAGAAAAAGGAATGTACAATTTAAGGAAGTAACCTAGCACTGATTGACATTGAAAGGACACGAAGAGGAAAGGGATTGTCTTATAGTATTTGTTGTTCAGGTGTGGCGTGGATATTTTCCGAAAAGTCCTTCCTTTTTATATCCAGCTGAATTTCTGTTCATTGTATTATCCCTTTTTTTTAAATACGTAATTTCCTTTCATTGTAAGATTTGATTCAATTCAAAATAGTTTGTTCAGAAACAAGAATACAGCAAGTTGAATTCCTGTAGGAAGACATTTTCATGGATCCGTCCAGCAAAATCAAAATTATAATGAAATTTCCTTATTTGTTAAGCATGTTTCTTTTCTACGCATGCACTATCGAAGTGAGGGATTCTTTAAAGGTCCAAATTGCATTACATATATATCACAAACACCCAAACGAATTCCAGCTACACTCGCTCGAGAAAGCAAAAGCTAATGGAAATAAAGCGATCTAATACTTAGGCTCATTCTCGCATCTGTGATAAAGCAGTAAAGGAACAAGCTATGCAGGATGGAAGAAACGGAATGAGCTTATTATATGTAATAAAAATGTCCCAGTAAAACTGAAGAAAATATATACACAAAACAACTATAAGACAGCTTTCGGATACGGATCAAACACTTAAGCAAGATAGCAATGAAACAATATAAAAGAAATAACGATATAAATAAAAATATTAGATTTAGGCAAAGTAGTTTACAAATGTGAAAGACAGAGAAAGAGAAAGAGAGAGAGAGAGAGTGTATGGGAGAGAAAGATTGAGAAAGAAAGAGAAAGACAGAAAAAGAGAAAGAGAGAGAGAGAGCCCTTTAATGTGGTCTGGAAATGCTTCGAGATGAAAAAAGGAAAAAGTCCTATTAAGAAAGCTGTGGAAATGGAGGTGTGAGGAAATAAGGAAGTAGGAAGACCAAGAAAAAGGTATTGGGAAAAAACAGTGCAGCCCATGAAGTAAGTCATAATAAAAAGGAAAGATGAGCAACATAGAAAAAGATAGAGACTTGTTTATGCAACAGCCATCAAGACAAAATGGAACAAAACTGTCACAAAGAAGAAAACATCAAAATAAAACCTCAAAGTTCTATATTAAGTTAATCTAGTTTTTAATAATTTATATAACTGTGTCGTAAATCTTAGAATGTTCAAATTAAATCTCTTTATTCGTATACGCACTGAAAAAAGCAAATTATTAAAGACACCTACCTGATAACGTGTCGTACCGCCCTCGACTCTCAAAATGGCCAGAGTTCCATGTGGCATTGATTCAAGAAAGTGTTAATATCGCTCTGAAGGTGTGTTCAGCCGAGTAGAGGCTATGATGTCTGTCAATTGACGAATGTTTGCTGAAGGTGGAACTCGTTTACGAATGGCTCTCTCAATTTCATCTTACAGGTGCTAAATTGACTTAAGGTCTGGAACTGTGGGTGCCAATTTAGCACTCTGAAATCCCTGTCGTGCTCCTATGAACACTGTATGACGAATGGAGCCCTGTGGTCTGGAATATTATTCCCTATATTAGGAACCATCATGGATATAAATGGGTGTGCCTGGTCAGCTATGATGTTAAGGTATCCAAATACTGTTCCAATGGTATAAATAATCCAACACCCGCCATGAGAACAGGCTCCAGACTATTACACCTCATCCATTAATTTATTCAGACAACGATACTACACTGCTGGCCACCCAAAATGCAACACCGAGAAGGACACGAGATAGCAAAGCCATATTTATTGGACACATAACAACAGATACAAAGATGAAACGATTAAGCTTACAGGCCCGTGCGACTTCCGGAACACGCAGACATCAATAGTTCGTGTGAACCCCATGGCTGGCAATAACAGCTGCTACACGCCGCGGCATCGAACGATAGAGGCTTTGGATGTGGTCTTGGGGTATGTTGGTCCAGGATGCTTCCATAAGTTGCCACAGTTCATCAGGCGTAGCCACGGGTGGTGCTTGCAGAGACAGTCGCTTGCCGATCGGCGACCAGGCGTGCTCGATGGCGCGGACATATCGGGAGAACAGGTGGGCCACGGCAGCAGTGACACCTGGTGTGCCGTGAAGAATTCTTGCACGATGCGTGCCACGTGCGTGCGCGCGTTGTCCTGTTTAAACGTGGACGCCGGCAGGTCTTGCAGGTAAGGGAGGACTACAGGCTTCCAAAACGTCGGAGATGTAGCGGTGGATGTTGAATGTACCCGCGATGCGTACCAGAGGGGTGCGGGTGTCATATCCAATTGCGCCGCAAACTATAACGCCAGGCGACGCACCGGTATGGCGATGCATAATGCAGGCGTCATACAGTATCTCGCCGCGGTGCCGCCACACGCGGATCCGACCATCGTGGTGTTGCAGACAAAAGCGGGATTCGTCGTAGAAACCAATGTCGTGCCATTCCGTAGTCCAGGTTCGGCGTTCAACGGCCCACTGCCGCCGCACTCGCCGGTGGTGTAACGTCAATGGTAACTGGAGCAATGGGCGCTGTGCGACAAGTCCCCGCTCCTGCAGACGACGTCGAACGGTACGTGCTGACACAGGTTGTTGCGCAACTCACCCTAATTCCTGCGCTAACGTTCGTGACGTGGCGGCGCGAGCCGTCAATGCCCGCCGCACAACATGCCGTTGCTCTCGTTCGGTGGTGTGCCGTGGCTTCGGCAATCGCTCACGTCAGTCCGTCCGTCCCTCCTGCACTCACCGAATCGATATTTGCCTCACTGTGGCTGGATGTCGTCCTACACGGGCGCCGATGTCTCGGTACGATAAACCTCTGTCGCGATAAGCCACTATTATTCCTCTGTCGAACTCCGAAACGTGCTGGAAAGACTGCCGTATTCTGAGACGAGGCATCAGGAAGCTTCCCACGCACAGGTCCGGCAGCACAACACACTTCCACTACTTACACCCCGCCTTCTGTGCACCCTTCTGATAGTGCTTCTCAATGGCGTGCCGGGCGCACATGATTGGCATATGCCCTGCAATGCTAATCGTTTGCATGTCCTCTCGCGAGCGAAGCCTGCTGCGAATTTCAGGGTAATCGGATGCTTCCTTCTTGGCGTTGCATTTTGGGTGGTCAGCAATGTAAGGTATTGGATCCATCCAGAATATGGCTGTTGAATATCCTATTCTCACTCATCCATTGGCATGTACCATCTGAAAACGTGATTCATCGAACCTAGCGACCTTTTCCCTGCCCTCAAGGGTTCTGTTTTGGTGCTTCTGTGACAGCTGCAGACCAATTTGTCGGTCTTCAGTAGAGATGAGTGAGAGGTAGAAGGGGACGTTTACCATAATAAACCATTCGTAGCATTGTGCGTCGTGCTGTTGTGACGTACCTGCCAGAAGGACGCACACGACATAAAGGCAGATAGGAATCGGTACAAAATGTCCGCGTAGCTTAATTGGTAGAGCAACTTATTCCGGAATGAGTGGACCCGGGTTCGAACCCCGGCGCGGATAAAAATGACGGAGAAATTTACTTCGTTATAATGGCGCCCGAACTATCCGGATGACCCGACCGTTCACAATCTCGCAATGGTGTGATGTTATTTCCACACCGCGAGATAGGAAAAATAAGAGCAGCACTTCGAAAAAAAAAAATAAGGGGGAGATGATGTGACGTACCTGCCAGAAGGACGCACACGACATAAAGGCAGATAGGAATCAGAATCAATGTCCGCGTAGCTTAATTGGTAGAGCAACTTCTTCCGGAATGAGTGGACCCGGGTTCGAATCCTGGCGCGGATAAAAATGACGGAGAAATTCACTTCGTTATAATGGCGCCCGAACTATCCGGATGACCCGACAGTTCAAAATCTCGCATTGGTGTGATGTTATTTCCACACCGCGAGATAGGAAAAATAAGAGAATCCTTTCTCCAGCACTTCGAATAAAAAATAAAAAAAATAAGGAGGAGATGATGTAACGTACCAGGAGATGTGACGTACCTGCCAGAAGGACGCACACGACATAAAGGCAGATAGCAATTAGAATCAATGTCCGCGTAGCTCAAGTGGTAGAGCAACTTATTCCGGAATAAGGGGACCCGGGTTCGAACCCCGGCGCGGATAAAAATGACGGAAAATTCACTTCGTTATACTGTGTTTGCCGAATTTCTCTTCCTGATACAGCTGTTGTACTGCGCAGTTTTCTTGAACAATAGAGCTCGTATGTTACCTCGTAAAATCTTCTCAAACCAGCATTACCCTTGAACATCTAACAGTTGTTTCAAGCCAAAGTAAGACTACTTAATAATTCAAATGCATGAAGCAACCTTGAACCAAGTTAAATCCGAGGAACTCTGTGTTCGTACGTAATTATTGGACTACATAAAGCAACTTGAAACGTAGTCAGGTTCGAGGATTTGTATGTTTCTAGTTAGTACTTAAACTACATGAAGTAACGTTGAACTAAGTTAATTACTAACTATTTGTTCCTATTTAATAATTAAACTTCGTAAGGCAGCGTTGAGCCAAGTTAGATCCGAGAAACTCTGTGTTCCTACTAAATAATTGAACTACATGAAGAAACCTTAGATTCGAGGATCTTTGTGTTTTTACTTAATAATTAAACTACAGCAAATAAACCTTGAACCAGGTTAGATACAACGAGCTCTTTCTTTTCCTGTTTAGTAATTAAACTACGTGAGGCAACCTTGAAACAAATTAGATCCTAGAACTCCGTGTTCCTACTTAACTATTCAATACATGAAGCAATCTTGAACCAAGTAAGATCCTAAGAACTCTGTGTTTCTGCTTAATTATTCAATTATATTAAGCAACCTTGAACCAAGTTAGATCCGAGGAGCTCTATGTTCCTACTTAATAATTCAACTAGTAATAAAGCATCCTTCAAGCAAGTCATGTCCTAGGAACTCTGTGTTCCTACTTAATAATTTAAAACTGCATGAAGCAACTTTGAACCAAGTCAGACTCGAGGAACTCTACATTCCAAATTAATAAGTAAGCGGTATGAGGTAACACTGAGCTAAATTAGATTCGAGAAACTCTATCTTTAATACTTAATGATTCAACTACATGAACTATCAGAACTGATGAATGTGCTAATTATTGTTGCGATGGAAGTTACGCTGAAACAGATAGTGCTGGAGATGTGTGGTATCTTGTGACACGTATGCGGGTGTTTCTTTTATTAACAGAACAAGTGCAAACGTACTGGTCATTTCTCATTGTTGATATACAGAAATTAGTTTAATATCTTAGCTTCGAATTTTGATAACTTTAAGATGAAAACTACGATTTCAGCATTTTATGTCTCTTATTATTATTATTATTATTATTGTTGTTATCGACTTTTGTCACAGAAAACATTTTGGCAGGAGTTAACGCAACTCATTTCGAAGCAGTTACTAATTTTTCTGAAAGAAATTAACAACACTTCGGCTGATACTCCGGGAAAAATTTCTTTTGAGGAATGTTCTTTATCCTTTGTGAGGGATATTTAATTTGCTAAGACTATCAAGTCACATACTGGAGATTATCTCTGTTCTTGATGTTTTGACTTTGAAGACTAATTGCTAAACCATATGTGGTGCTTTCGAGGTCCCGAGAAGTGTTTTGGAAGAAAGAAGCGGTGATTTGTACTAATAAGCTGGTTCTAATATTGGATAATATTTTTATATTATGAATTCTGTACTCTACTTTTTTAAAACCAATAAGCACCCAGTGAGTGAATGATATGCTCATAGAAGTCAAGCATACAAGCACACACACGAAAACAAATGTAGTAAATAATAGTGAGAGTTCCGCTTTTTCTTTTTTGATCGCATTCTTTTGAATAAAAACAGGAGAGAAAAAGATAGCAAAGAAGGAAGAAAACCAAAAAGAAGAGTAAAACGACGAAAAGCGAAACAAATAGAAGTGAAGAAGAAAAGGAGAACCTAAAAGAATGGAAAAAAGTGCAAAGAAAAAAGAGAAAATTGAACGATAAAGACGATAAGTGAGAAAGGTTAAAAAGAAAAGAAAAGAAGAATTGTTTATGTTCGTAGAAGCTATATTTGCTTGTGGATCTCTCTAAAAAAAAATCCGGTGTAAAATGAAACGTTGTTTCAAGTACAGTGCTACAAAAATTTTTGTTTTTCCCCTCAATTCAATAATTTCTATTTACTTATTTCTTAACACAGTTTATCCCTCAAATTAAGAACACAGTTTTTGGTTAACAGATGATTCATGTATATATTAATATATAATAATATCAATAATTATTGTAAACAAATATAATAATATCAATAACTCTTGAAAACCTTACCGTGCTACAAAAAGTTTTGTTTTTTCCCTTAATTCAATAATTTTTACTTACTTATTGCTTAATACAATTTATTCCTCAAATTAAAAAAACAGTTTTTGGTTAACAAGATGATCCATGTATATACTGATATCATCATCATCATTGTCAACCATTATCAATCCACTGCTGGACGAAGGTCTGCCCAAGTTTCTTCCACAACGGTCTGTCTTGTGACAGTCTCCTCCATGTTACCCCATATATCAGTATAAGCGGTCGCCTATACTGATATATAATAATATAAATAATTTTTGAAAACATATATAATATCAATAATTCTTGAAAATATATATAAAAATATCAATAGTTCCTGAAAACATATATAATAATATCAATAATTCTTGAAAATATATATAATAATATCAATAATTCTTGAAAACGTATATAATAATATCAATAATTCTTGAAAACATATCTAATAATACCAATCATTCTTTAAAACATTACCGGGATACAAACATTTTAGTTTTTTCCCCTTAAGTCAATAACTTCTATTTGCTTTTTGTTTAACGCAATTTATCCCTCAAATTAAAAAGACAGTTCTTGGTTAACAAGATGATCCATGTATATACTAATAGATAATAATATCAATAATTCATGAAAATATACTGCTGTTTAATTTAGAAGTGGCGCTTCTGTATATCGCAACAGGACTGCAGAGAGCTACAGTTTTGAAGAATAAAGTTGTCCTTTTCATGATGTCTTTTATATATTCATAACTTAGTTCGTTAAAAGCAAACTTAAAACAATTTTTGATTGGGTGTTTAACGACCACTGAGGAACTCGATGGGTTATAAGCAGTCGCCTGTCCTTAATTTAGGGCAACTGGTTCCAGAGAAAGGAGAGCGCCAGTGCCGTAAGACAAACACAACATCCGTACTTCACGGGATTCGAACTCGGACCCATATCGGACGAATTGTCATAAGACCACTACGAACCCGGGACGGCGCTAACATTTCCACCAAATTTATATATGGATGTTTCATTTAAGCTGATTACCTAAAAAAATTTCTACTACTATTCGTTGAAAATTTGTACTCGGGTTTTAAACGTAAGCAAGTATTAGATTGCGAAAAACTCATTGACTTTTCTTATTCATTCAAGTTTCATGTTGTACGCCCTTATTTTTTCCAGTAGCGAAGTTTCCTACTTTGCCTACAGTTGTTCAGATTTTTAGAACACATCGCTGCTTTATTACCTTTATATTTTTATGCGGATTTAAAAATTTTTTTTATCATTCCGTTAGATTCTTTATTTATAAACCCAGTGAATCGTTAGACTCTCTTTACGTAGCTCGGAGTCTAAATTGCTTCCATCGCCCAACGAATTACGTGTTTCATCTACTTACCCAGAGTGACATCATGTTCTTTAAAACTCGGAAAAAAGACTACCAAAAAGTTTTGAGACTGTGTAACTCCTGTTTAATCCGAGCCTTTAAGGCTATTTCTAAATGTATCTGTTGTAAAAAATAGAGAAATGTTCGTGCGTGCGTGTGCGTTTAAGAAGACACAACAGCGTTTATGTACAGAGAGAGAGAGTCGAACGTTTTGCAATATTTGCATAAATGCATGTGCTGCGGCGGGTATGTCACGTGTTTAAACTAGTTCAAGTCGCGCACTGCAGTCAGTCGAAAGGGATATAAAGTGGTAGTCGTTGCTGTGAACAGCATTGTATGCCATCGTTCTGTCTGTGGTTGGTAAGCCTAAAAGATGAACAGCATTGTATGCCATCGTTCTGTCTGTGGTTGGTAAACCTAAAAGATGAACAGCCACAACCGGCTAATTAAGGAACTTTTGCTTTACGAGTCTGAACTCTGCCATAACGCTGCTCATGCAACAAAAAAAAAATTTTGCCATGCGAAAGGGGAAGGTTTTGTGGACCACAGCAACGCAACCAGAAGATTCAAGAAATTTCACTCAGGTGACAGAAACTTCGAGGTTCAGCCAACGTGAGGTAACCCGCGAACCGTGGATTACGAGTCCGTGCGATAGGCCGTAGCGGCAAATGCGATACCCAGCACTCGGAGGTTATCAGGCGAGCAGGGAATATCACAGACCACCGTGGTTCGTCCCTTTCAGGACCTCGGCAAGGTCTACAGAAGCTGCGCATTTTCCCCACGAACTGACGCCAACTCAAGCAAAACGCCTAGTGGAAGTGTGCACGAAACACATAGAAAACCAGCGCGATGAACGTTTCATCAAGTTAATTGTTACGCTCGATGAAAAGTGGGCCTATTTCCGTAATCCTAACGTACAACAGCACTGGTTAAGCCCGGGACAGCTTCCTGAACCTGTTGCCAAATGCGGGCGCTTCGAGCACAAGGTAATGTCTGGTGGAATGTCGACAGGATAATCCATTACGAATTTGTTCCAGACTGTCGAACCATCAACGCCAACCTCTGCTCTAAACAGTTGGAGTAGATGTATGTCCTTTTGGAGAAGTAGTCGGCACTGGTGAACAGAAAGCCCGATCTCCTACAGCAGGACAATGCTCAGCCTCATATCGAGCGAATTACCCGGGCAAATCTCCTGAAACTTGAGTGCATCGAACTGACGCCACACCCAGCATATAGTCCGGATCTAGCCCCGTCGGATTATTACTTGTTCCGGTCCATGGCCCACTTCCTTCGCGGGATACACTTCAACAACCAGGAGGAGGTGGTAGTTGGGATGAAGCAGTTGTTTGCCTGGAAGGACAATAACTGGTACCGCCGGGAAATCAAAGAACTGGCAGACAGATGACAAAAGACGGTGCAACACAATGGCTTTTACTTTGAATGCTATTCAGATTTCGTCGTAAAGATACGTATGAAGACATAAAGCGATCCAAATTTTGCAAAACTTTTGACTCACCCTCTGTATTTACCTAGAAGACTCTCCTGTCCTCATTCTCAGGTATTTTTCTATGCTAAAGGGCCCATTACAGAATAGGGCGATTATCTGTCGGAGTCTCAAGTAGTTTCCTACAAAAAAACAGAAGAGAAAAGAGAATTTGGTCTAGAAGTTGGGGTTATAGCCCTCATATTAATGAGGAAGGTTCAAATCTAGTAAAACATATAATTGACATTACTGCATCCTCTCAGTACTTTGAATCATCGCTCCTAAACTGTGTCTTGTAAGTCCTTTTATTCCTAAATACTCGCGAGCAAGGGTTCTTGACAAGGAAAGGAATAATACAAAAATGAAGAAAGAGGAGGAAAAGCTTCATTTCAAATTGGACCGCCAGGTCTCTCAGAATACGATATCTCTTTTGGCTCTCAAACACGAACTGTCCTGGAGTTCCGATGGTCTCAGATGCTGAAGTTAAACCGAGGAAAAGAAAATTAGTACATTATTCCAAATTTTGGGTGCTGTAGTTAATTGTTGTAGTTGATGTGGGGAACAGCGTTAATTTTTGATTAAAGATTAACGGTTAGTGATTTTTTCCTTTGCGTAAAAAAGAAGAGCAAAAGGGGGATAAAAATAGATAAAAGAGCAAAAAAGGGCCATGATTATTTACCTTGCTCGAGAGGGTAAAATCTAGAAGGAAGTTTGGTTGTTTGGCGTGGGGAACGCATTATGTACGCGACGTATTTCTGTTGGGCACGGTGGAAGGTCTTGCTCCATAATGATAAAATAGGGTTTGGGCAGCGTCCTAGAGCACATTAAGTTTCAACAGAAAAAAGGGAACCATGGTTTATGGGACTGTAGTAAAGACGACCGTGATAAAATAGAGCCATGGAATTTAGCACCAAGAAATAATGTGTCTAGGCCTCAAATGGGGTCGCTACCGCAGTATACTTCAGAACGCAAGAGTTGTGTACTCGTAACTTTCTTGCATCGTGCTAAATGCTTTCAAAGCCTCTTTAATTAACAAGATGTTAAAACCAGGCCTGTGACAATAGAACTGACAAAAAAGTGGATATCTGGAAAAAATAGTGGCAGTATGAACAAGCCGTAAAGGGAAAGGACTGGACTCCATAGCGCGACAAGGGTGATCCCGCGGCGGGGTATTTTGCCTCAGAAGAAAAGCTTTTGCGCGAAGAAGTGGGGCAGCTAAGTTAAAAGCTTGCAAGCGGTTGACGTTATCGTGAGGTAAAGAAAGTGGAAGGAAAAGGAGCCATGCACTCCTTTTCTAGTGCAGGATTGTACGTAAGACAGGAGAAATGCTTGGAAAAGCTGGCATTTTTAGGCGGTTTTTGGAAAAATAGCAGTTTGCAACTTAAGATGCTTCCCGTTAATAAATTGCTCCTTGCAGGGATTCATAGGTTCACAAGACTCGCCTGGCGTAAAGATGATGAACGTTGAACGTCGAATGACTGGGAAAAAGTGCCTTGGTCTGACGAATCGCGTTTTTTACACCACTTCGTTGTTGGTAATGTACGTATTTGGCGCAAACAACATGAGGCACTCGATACGTCCTGCATGGTCTCCACCGTGCAAACCTTTGGATGTGCTTTTATGGGGTTGGGCATGTTTACCTGGCAGGAACTTGGATTCCTGGTGCATGTGGAACAACAAGTGACTTTTTCCCACTATTGTGAATTGCTTGCGGACTTTGTATATCCAGCAATGGTGCACTTTTTCCAGAATAGGGACGGTGTCTTCCAAGATATCAATCCGCCGAGCCACAGATCCAATGCTGCGTAGGAATGGTTTGGGGAACATAGTTCAGACTTCTAGTATATCGATTGGCCTCGGAACTCCCCTGATATCAATCGCATAGAGCACTTGTAGGACACTATGTAACTGATACCAAGCGTGTGGATGCAGCAATCACCTACAAACCTGAATTAAAAGCCACATTACACACAGCTTGGTTGGCTATGCCTCCCACCTGAAATTAGCATAACAGCGGAACGAGCAGGCAGAACAGACCGAAAGACCACTCAGGAGATATACTAGGGTCCGGTACGGTAGGGCATGCGCATATATATGCAGCATGACTTAAGGGGGGGGTATCGGAAGTGTATAAAGCACACGGGTGGTGTATGCTCAACAATTCGGTGAAAGCTATCGCATGGTGAACATCGGTTTGAACGACGTCGAGTTGCTGTCACCATGTGATATGGCCAACAGACAATCCAGTAAATGACATCTGGATGACTTTGCCCGAGGTCGCGTCATTGGGAAGTTGAAAGAAGGTAGACATGTGACTAGTATGGCCGAGGAGTTCGGGATCACTCACAGCATCGTTTCACGAGCTTGGAGAGCATTTCAAAAGACAGGAACAGCTGTCCGAGAGTTTAGCAGTGGTCGTCCGCGAGCAACCACGGCGGTGGACGACCGGTATATTGTCCTACAGGTGAGAAGAGACAGACAGCAGACAGTGGGATGAATCGCAAGGCGCACACAACAGACAACTGGACGTCGGTTATCGCGCTTTCCCGTGGCCAGGAGGCTGCACAAATGTGGTCTATTTTCACGACGACCTGTACGGGGTGTTCCATTAACGCCTGCTCATCAGAGACGGAGGTTTCTGTGGTGCCAGGAACACAAGAACTGGACACATCAGCAATGGGGTCAAGTTCTCTTTACGGATGAGAGCTAATTTAGTCTGACGAGCGATTCTGGACGTATACACATCTGGAGAGAGCAGGGAACACGCAATCATACCTCCAACATCATCGAAAGGGATCGGTTTGGAGGTGGCAGAGTTCTCGTTTGGGGCGGTATCATGCTTGGTAACCGTACTGACCTCCACATCTTCCAAGGAGGTTCAGTCACTGGTGGCCGCTATTGTACCGAGGTTCTCCTGCCTCACGTGCGTCTGTTCAGAGGTGCTGTGGGTCCTAAGTTCCTCTTCATGGACGACAACGCTACACCTCATCGTACAGTGGCTGTCGCAGAGCTGTTGGAGAGTGAAGATATTCAACGCATGGATTGAACCGCAAGGTTCACGGACCTAAATCCAATCGAACACATGTGGGACCTTCTTGGGAGACGATTGGCAGCACGTCACCTGCCGGCAGCAACGATTCCGCAGCTTTGTTTGGCGCTACAAGAGGAATGTGCCGCGATGCCTCAACAGCTCCTTGACAACCTCGTCCTCAGCATGGACAGACGTTTTCAATCCTGCAACGCAGTCAGGGGTTATCATATCCCCTACTAAAGACTGGATTTTTCTTGGCAGCCGCCTGTCACATGTACGGTTCTGTCTTCTGTCCAGTTGTGCTCGAAGCTACCAATTCAATAAAGTGCCTTTGTATCCTTTGGATTCCTTGTTTGGACGGTTTTGCTCACTTGTCCCATATTCTTATATCTTGGGGATCTTATGGTATGATTTGAGTCGATATGGAGCACTTCTGCACGACGTTACATTCGAAAAACTGTCTCGTCCTTAATTTTTGCAAGGCAGTGTATTAATTAGACGCCATGTCGATTAGCTGCTATATGACGATGAAAGGAGGATCTACGAAGTATAAAGTAAGCGGTCATAATTCAGTGATGACTGTATAGATCGATGTTGTCAATATGTTTTCTTTGTTTTTTTATTGGAGGTTTAACAACCACCTTAAGGAACTCAATGGGCTATAAGCAGTCGCCCGTCCCTAATTTAGGGCCACTGGATCCAGGGAAGGGAGAGAGCCAGTACCGTCAGACAAACATAGCATCCACGCCTCACCGGCATTTGAACCCGTACCTTTTCCGGAAGAATGATCAGAAGCCATCGCTTACACCACATCGCCACCAAGGCTGCTTTCAATAATTGTTTTCGGTTATAATGAGTACATCATTTTGATTCTTATACCGAAGCGAATAAAAATTTTCAAATTATTCATAGTCAATGAAAACGGTTACGGAAAAAAAAAATAAACTGGATTTCTACAATAGATAAAATATCCAGAAACAGAAGCAGTTACTTACTTCTACTAGCAGCTGAAAAGTATGTTACGAAAATTAAGAAATTGTGCGCAAAACGTTTTTCATAGCAGAAACAAGATATTTAGAAACAAAGGACTTTTCAAAGCGAACAGTTAAAATAACAACGTTATTTTAACTGTTCAGTTTGTTAAGTTAAAAACGAAATATACAGTACATGGAAACATAGATATAATTCTACGTTCCCTAGCGGAGGAATTTCGTGTAATGAAAAAGTTGCAAATATGCAAAAAACATTCTTCATAGCAAAATCCATGCTTAGGAAAAACAGTTTTACAAATATTTCTCCTGGAAGCAGAACTAGAGAGAAAAGGCTTTTGACATTTACGCCCTCTAGCAAGAAAGCTGTGCATAATTTAATAAGGAAAATGTTCCCGATCTTTATTTCAGTGAATGGCATGCAGAACAAAAATTGATAGAGATTTTCAGAATCGGAGATACAGCTGCAAGGCGAAATACAAAACCTAGCGCAGAACTGTGGGCAACGAAAAGCGCCACAAGCTCAGGAAAAGTGTTCCACAATATAAATGATATCCGGAGTCAAAGGAAGTTTTTAAATCGGACATTTAGAAGCAGAAATGTCAAGAAAAATAGATTAAACGTTTGCGTCACCTAGGGGCAAAATTGTGTAATTTTTGGGCAGGAAATACAAACAAAATGTTTTCCTAGCTGGTAGTACCTGAACTGAATTTTTTTGTCGAGTTTTTAGACGCGCGGACACTGCTGCTAAAATGCTGTAAATGGAAACGTAAACTTACGTCCTCTACAGCCATACTTTGGCGTTAAAAAAACTTGAACTATACTCAAAACATTTGCCATCGGAAACGCTCCACGACAAAAATGAATTTTCCAAATCGGACTTTTAGAAGCAGAAATAGCGACAAAAATAAGATATATATATAGGCCCCTCAGCGGGAAAACTGCATTATATTAAGTAGATTATATTCTAAAAACGTTTCCTATGGTGAGTGGAATTTTACCACAAAAAAGCTTTTTTAATCGAGTAATTATTATTATTTTGATTGGAGGTTTCATGACCACCGTTACCAACTCATTCGGCTAGAAACAGTCGCCTGTCCCTAATTTAGGGCCACTGGTTCCAGGGAAGGCATAGAGACAGTGCCGTAAGGCAAACACAACATCCATGCCTCACCATCTCCTAGACCACTGCGCCAACGGGGCGGCATATCGAGTTTTCAGAATCCCAGATATGCTGCAAATACATCAGAAACAGAAATATACACTTACACTAAAACTGTTGGCAAATCTGTTTTTACCAAAAATTACAAACTACACTGGCGTGCAAAAAATAAGGACGAGACGGTTTTACGAATGTAACGTCGTGCAGAAGTAGTGCCCCACGTCCACTCAAATCATACCATAAGATCCCCAAGATGTACGAATATGGGACAAGTGAGCAAAAACGTCCAAACAAGGAATCCAAAGGATGCAAAGACACTTTATTCAAAAGACAGCTTCGAGCGCAACTGGACAGAAGACAGAAACGTCCATGTGACAGGCGGCTGCCAAGAAAAATCCAGTCTTTAGTAGGGGATATGATCACCCCTGACTGCATTGCAGGATTTACAACGTCTGTCCATGCTGAGGACGAGGTTGTCAAGGAGTTGTTGAGGCATCGAGCCCCATCCCTCTTTAAGCGCCAATCGGAGCTGTGGAATCGTTGCTGGCGGCTGGTGACGTGCTGCCAAGCGTCTCCCGAGAACGGCCCACACGTGTTCGATTGGATTTAGGTCCGGGGACCTTGCGGGCCAATCCATGCGTTGAATATCTTCATTCTCCAACAGCTCTGCGACAGCCACTGTACGATGAGGTGTAGCGTTGCTGTCCATGAAGAGGAACTCAAGACCCATAGCACCTCTAAACAGACGCACATGACGCAGGCGAAACTCGGTACAGTAGTGGACACCACTGACTGAACCTCCTTGGAAGATGTGGAGGTCAGTACGGCTACCAAGCATGATACCGCCCCAAACGAGAACTCCGCCACCTCCAAACTGGTCCGTTTCGATGATGTCGGAGGTGTAATTGCGCGTTCCCTGCTCTCTCCAGATATGTAAACGTCCAGAATCGCTCGTCAGACTAAATCGGCTCTCATCCGTAAAGGGAACTCGACCACATTGCTGATGTGTCCAGTTCTTGTGTTCCTGGCTCAACAGAAACCGGCCGTCTCCGATGAACAGGCGTTAATGGCACACACCGTACTGGTCGGCGTGCAAATTGACCACCTTTGTGCAGCCTCCTGGCCACGGTAAAACGCGATAACGGACGTCCAGGTGTCTGTTGCATGTGCCTTGCGATTTCTCCCGCTGTCTGCTGTCGGTCTCTACTCGCCTGTAGCACAATATACTGGTCGTCCGTCCCCGTGGTTGCTCTTGGACGACCACTGCTATACTCTCGGACAGCTGTTCCTGTCGTTTGAAATGCTCTCCAAGCTCGTGAAACGATGCTGTGAGCGATCCCGAACTCCTCGGTCGCACTAGTCACACTTCGACCTTCTTCCAACTACCCAATGACGCAACCTTGGGTAAAGTCATCCAGATGTCGTCTACTGGATTGCCTGTTGGCCATGTCACACGGTGGTAGCAACTCGACGTCGTTCAAACCGCTGTACACTGTGCAATAGCTTTCACCGAATTGCTGAGCGTACACCGCCCGTGTGCTTTATACCCTTCAGACCCCCACCTTTACGTCATGCTGCATATATGCGCATTCCCTACCGTACCGGACCCTAGTATATCTCCTGAGTGGTCTTTCGTTCCGTTCTGCCTGCTCGTTTCGCTGTTATGCTAATTTCTCCTCTAGATACAGCTTCTGGCGAGAATATGCACAACGTTTCTCACCAGAAGCTGTATCTGATGCAAAAAAATTTTTTAACGGACATTTAGAAGCAGAGATATCGGTAAATTCTTTATTTCATTTTATGCTCCCTAGCGGAAAAACTATGTATTACTTGAAAAAAGAAATTGTACTCAAAATTGTTTTCGTTATAAATGGCATCGAATAGAAGAAATAATTCTTTCGATCGAATATTTATAAGCAATTAGATTGAATGCAACATATTTTGAATTCGAAAGCTCCTGCATTTACGCCCTGTAAAGGCGAAGTCATTCATCGTAAAAAAAAACGTAAAGGAAGGAATAACGTTCCCATATTTCAGGCTTTCCAACGCAAAAATAATTTTTTAAATCGGACTAATAGTTGTAAAAAAGATATGGTGTTTGTTCACAGGTTGTCAGAGAAAGTGATATAAATACAACGACCGTTCCATAATAACTGAGAGTAAAATCACACAAAATGAAGAAATATAGGTACAGCAAAATATATGTTATTCTTTCTCGAAGTATCTTCCCTCGGATGATCGCATCGTTCAGTTCACTTTTCAAAGCATGTGGCGAAGGCGTTTTGTGGAAGGTGCTTTAGCGACCCCTGCACAGCTTCAATAACGTCAGCATCTGTGTTGAATGCGGCGCCACAGAGCTTCTCCTTCGTTGTTGGAAACAACCAGAAATCGCATGGGGCGAGGTCAGGACTGTAGCCAGGCTGTGGCATGATTTCAATACTGGATTTCTTAAGAAACTGTTGAACACAAGCAGCCACATGTAGGCGGGCGTTATCATGGTGTAGCGTCCACTTGCCCAGCAGTTCCGGTCGCTTAATCGATATGTGTCGTTGCAGACGCTTCAAGACTGAAATGTAATACTCATTATTGACAGTAATTTGTGGAGGAACTGCATGCTGGTAGAGTGCAACTTTATGATCAACGAAATTTATCCTCATCACCTTTCCAGCTGATTTTGTTTGGCGGAATTTTCCGGAGGAAGCGATCCTGTGTGTTTCCAGACAAACTCGTTCTGCGCTTGGTGAGGTGGTCAAAATAGTAGACTCATGTTTCATCAGCAGTTATTACTGTGTTTAGAAAGTTTGGATCCTTTGAAAACATTTGTTTCCTCTCATGACACGCCTGAACTCTGGCTAACAATTGTTCTCTTGTCAGGTGATTAGGTACCCGTCTGGAACACACACGACGCAGCAGAAATTTGTCGCGTAGGATAAATTAAAACGTTTAATTTATAACGTTTTTGAAATATTAGTTGATGCCGCTATGTCTTCACAAGTCATTCGTCGATTTTCTGACAGGATTGCCAAAACAGTGTTAACAATACGCTCCGTAACAACACTTTAAGGTCGACCAGGCCTAGGCTCGAGTTCTGCCGACAAATGCTCATTTTTGAAATCATGGTGCCATCTAAAAATCGTTGACTCACCCAAACATTTATCTTCGTAAGCTTTTTTCATCAAATCAACTGTTTCTGGAGCCGTTTTGCTCAAACGATAGCAAAATTTTATCTCACAAGGTATTTCTCTTCTTGACTCTGAATCATTCACCTCCATAGCAGTATGGTGAAATGCAGACGTACCTTAAACAACTGCATAATAACAAAACCAGAAACATCTGCTACGGCTAATAACTGTTGCCACAGATACTTCCTTAATTTTGTTAGTCGTCTGCGTGGTTATTTTCCCCCTTCGCACTGTTGCCAACTCAAAAAAATTACTTTCAGTTTTTATGGAACGGCCTTTGTACGTTCTTGCTTTTACAAACGATGTGCTAAAAATGTTGGTATTCAAAGATTTGCTGTATATTTATCACTTGTACATACCTTTATCGTTGTATATTTATCATTTATACATTTATCTTTGTACATTTTTCACTATATCAGTGGATGTTTTTCAGGCCGGTCACTTAAGTCATCAAAGGAAAAAAAATAGTATTCCATAAATCTTTAGTGTATTCATCGATAATTTTTTAAACTTAATAAATTTGAAAATATTACTTTTTGGAAACCGAATTCCACAGATGAGAGCGCCTTGTTACAATCTTTGAAGAGGCACTCGGCTCACAGATGCCTAACATTTCTTTCCGTCAGGAAGACCGAGGTTTGCCGATCATTTTCGTCCTCTGTCGTTTGTCACTTAGCAACCAATTCTATCAGGAACGCACCATTTATTCCACTTTTGTGCATTATTCCCTACTTTTCTTTTTTCCTGTCAGAAGATCGGAATCCCAAGCGATGAACTATTTATATTGCGATGGTCGGCCAGTAAATTTTCAGGAAACTAAGTATAGAATTTTAATAAAAATGAAACTGAGAAAAAAAAAAGGGGGAGATAATTTAAAACGAAGAAAAAGACGATCAGAAGATAACAGTTCAAATGATTAGCTGAAACGCGACAACTGAGAGCGGATAATATTACTGTTCCCATTTTCTTTAAACGAAAGATAAGAAAAGCAACGAGAATCGTATCATAAATTCTTTACACTGCAAAAACATTTCTGAAATTAACGAGCCATTTTCCATTATTCCTTTCATGAATTAAAGAATCATGTTTCTGATACAACCTTTTCCGTAAAATCTGAGCGGAATTAACTTGAATTTCTCGTTCGCTAGGAAAATTCTGAACTTCCAGAAACCTTTCCGCACTTCTTTTCTTATACTGGCGGTGAAAAGCCGTTTCAAAATGTGTTAACGGAAAATTCTAAATTTTCAGAAAACTTTTCGCTATTGCTTTCGTATAGATAAGAAGAATTCAAGGCTGTCGAAGCACGGTAGATTTTCATGAAGCAGCCAAAGCACACATACCACACTTTAGATATTTCTTCTAAAAACGTAGGATCCAAAAAACGCCTTTCCTTACAATTTTAAAAATTATGGTAGATAAAAGCTCTGGCGAGCACTTTTGCGACCACTATGGCGGCATCATCAGGCCATTGAGTGAAAACAGATTTGAGCGGCACAAGGTTAAATAGTAACAGACAAGAGCATAAATAATACACATTATGTAAATGGACACACAAATCATTGCCATTCATTACAAAATTATTGTTAAAAGTTCGTTCGTAATCATTCGGATTCGTCTTCCAGAGACTACTGTAAAATCAAATTCATCCAGATAGAAGAAATGTATACAGCCACGTCTTCATTACAGCGTTTTGGTCGAAGTTTAATGATATATGGACTCTCAGTCAAAAGCATAGAACGTTTATTAAGAACAGAGGACAGTAAGCTCGCATTGTCCCAATCAGGTCTCAAGTCTTTTTCAGTAACAATTTTTGGCAATGTCGAAGTAGCAGATTCTTTACGGATGGCACATCTATGCTCAGCCCAGCTAGCACCCAGCTTCGATAGGTCGAGCCCACATAGCAGATATTTGCCGATTATTTATTCTTGTCCAATAGAGGAACGTTATAAACTCCAAAACGAGAAGTAGTTGGAACTACGTCTCTATCACGTCTGATTAATGAAAATAGTTTTTGGGTTTTCACCCCAAACCCAATAGAATCACCTTTACATAGATTTTTTAATATAGAGACCGCAGATTTTTGGTAGTCGGTGCTCCCCACATACTCAATTGTGGGTACATTTTTAGTGAGTGTTGTGAATGTTTTCCGTTGATAGTGTTGAACAAGTCTTTGAACACAGCCAGCGGGCTACCCATGAACATAGAAAATCTCAGTAATTTTCCGTATTTCTCTATTTAGGCTATTAGAGGTTGATGAGTGAGTAAAAGCTCTCTGTACAAGGAATATAAGTACTGAAAGTTTGTAGGGGGTTGGAGTGAATGAATTGAAAGGAATGATAACTGGGGCTGAAGTTGGTTTTCGATAAACTGAAAAGTCGAAATGTGAGTGCTCAGAGCTGCTGGAAACCAAAAAGTCAAGATAAGGAAGCGACCCAGATTCCTGAATTTCAACAGTAAACCTTATAATGGGGAAGATAGAGGATAAATTCGGGGCTAAGTTAAATAATTCAGGGACAGGATGAGACCAAACAAGAAAAACGTAATCAACGTATCTAAGATACAAAGATGGTTGTACGGAACGAGATTTAAGGTAAATATTTTCCAGATTTTGAAGCAAAGATTTCAGCAAGTACTGGGGACAAAGGGTAATCTATTGGTGCCTCCTCCTTCTGTTTAAAAATGGTCTGTTGAAATCGGAAGAAACACCGGTCTCCAATAAATTTTAAAGCTTGCAGGATAGCAACTATTTTGGCAGACGAATAAGAATTTTGGGTATACAAGATTATTTAAATAAGAGTGTAAACAACGGAGCGAGGTACATTGGGGAATAGACTCACAACTTCTAAAGAAGCAAGAATAAAATGAGTTTTCGGCAATTGAAGTGACTTAATTTTTGAAATGGCTTCAGATACACTACGAACAGATTAAATTGAGTTAGCTATAAGAGGCTTCAAAAAGGCTGCTAAGGATTTTTCCAGGTTTCTAGTTGGATTTGAATCTCCTGAATGTAGGAGCCGAACTGGGTTACCGGGTTTATAGGTTTTGATTTTAACAAATGCCACCGGAACTCTAGATCCCGGGAGCGGTAACATAGTGCGAAAGATACAAGTTGGTAAAAGGCCAGAGTTACGCAGTTTTGCCAGTTTTGTAATGGTATATGCTGTAGGATCTGTATCAATGATGGAATGGGGGAAATATCTTGAATGGTAGCAAGCATTTTAGCAACATTTTCAAAATGATTTAGGACAACAACCTGATTAGTTTTACCAGCACTAAGGATTACTAGTTCGGAATCTGTATCAAGAGAAAGAAGTTCGGACCTGCATTGTTTTAGGGCAGAATCAAAAGGTTTTTGCCTCTTTTGTAAAAGGTTACTAATTCTCTGCCTGGTGAATTCCAGGGGAGAGGTGCTTAATAATCTCTTAAGCTTGCGGATCTATTTTCAAATGGTTAGGGTTATGCTTAAGAAAGCTAAAATTTAAATCCCAAATTTAAGGCCTTAGATTCGGAAGTCGTAAGAACCCAAGAGCTTAAGTTCAAAAAGGACTGCTCTTGTTTCTGTCTAGGCTGGTTATTCAATGAACTAGTGTTACTAGAGGTTTTTTCGAAAACAAGTGGTCTCAGTTTCTGGATATTTCTATTCTGTAAAGTCTGAAGAGCCTTATCAATAATGGAGTTCACTATGACACAAGAATGATCAAAGTAAATAGAGTGGGTAAGATTTGCAAAATTTGAATAGACCAGGTATGCTTGCCTGTTGAGGAGATCGATGAAACTACGCATGCTTGCCTGTTGAGGGGATCGATGAAACTGCGCATGCTTGCCTGTTGAGGAGATCGATGAAACTCGCATGCTTGCCTGTTGAGGGGATCGATGAAACTACGCATGCTTGCATGTTGAGGAGATCGATGAAACTGCGCATGCTTGCCTGTTGAGGAGATCGATGAAACTGCGCATGCTTGCCTGTTGAGGAGATCGATGAAACTACGCATGCTTGCCTGTTGAGGAGATCGATGAAACTCGCATGCTTGCCTGTTGAGGGGATCGATGAAACTGCGCATGCTTGCCTGTTGAGGAGATCGATGAAACTCGCATGCTTGCCTGTTGAGGGATCGATGAAACTACGCATGCTTGCATGTTGAGGACATCGATGAAACTGCGCATGCTTGCCTGCTGAGGAGATCGATGAAACTGCGCATGCTTGCATGTTGAGGAGATCGATGAAACTACGCATGTTTGCATGTTGAGGAGATCGATGAAACTACGCATGCTTACCTGTTGAGGAGATCGATGAAACTACGCATGCTTACCTGTTGAGGAGATCGATGAAACTACGCATGCTTGCATGTTGAGGAGATCGGTGAAACTACGCATGCTTGCATGTTGAGGAGATCGACGAAACTGCGCATGCTTGCCTGTTGAGGAGATCGATGAAACTACGCATGCTTGCCTGTTGAGGAGATCGATGAAACTACGCATGCTTGCCTGTTGAGGGGATCGATGAAACTGCTTTCGTTTACTAGCGGAAAAATTCAGTTCACACGTTTTTCAAATCCATATGACGACAGATATCCGGTACTTGGAGCGACTCGAGGGAATACTTGAGGTTCGATTAAATGTTGAATTTCAGTCGTCCGTCGAAGGATTTGATTTTAATGTACTGTAGCGTGCGTGCTCTGACATTGTGGATTTTCGTTTTTAAAATTTTTAAATCTTGAAAATTTTTTTTTGTGGCACCGAATATTCTTCTCACTCTTCTCCACTTTTTTGTTTCAGTTGTGGTACATTGTGTTACCGTAAATAACCGGGTTATTACATCGACGAGCCATTCCATCATGACCACTCCCAGCCTAGAGAAATCAGCGCGCCTGGAGACCGAACGGTGGCGCAGGTGAAGTTCACAGAGCAGTATATATAGAACTCGAAGACCGGCTTTCTGTTAGTATAGTTTTCGGAGTCAGAATGGGAAAAGCTGCCGATTTATCGGAGTTTGATAAAGGACAAATTGTGATGGCACGGCGACTCGGAACTACGATATCGGAAACGGCGCGACTTGTGGGCAGTTCGTGTCCCGCTGGAGTGAGTACGTATCAAAAGTGGTGCACAGATGAGGAAACGACGGAGCCTGGTTTGTTCATCCAGCAGTGTAGTGTCTTCAGCTCACTTGTGCCAGACAGGAGATGATATTGTCGCGCATTGTTTACCGCGACCGCAGGGTCAGAGTGCGACAAATCACCAGCAGCTACAACACTGGCAATCAGAGAATGCGTCACAGCACACAGTTTTTTGCAGCCTTCTGCGCATGGGCCTGCGTAGCCGAAGACCCAGCAAGGTCCCCATGCTCACTGCACGTCATCACCAAAAACGCAACAAATGGGCCTAAGATAATCGAGATTGGAGCATGGATGATTGGAAGAAAGTGGCCTGGTTTGACGAGTCAAGATTCTTGGTGCATTACATAGACGGCCGACCATGGATACGCCGATTACCAACGGAAGCTATGGCACCTGGATGCAATGTTGGGCGGAAACAGGCCGACAGCGATGGTTTTATGCTGTGAGTGATGTTTTCTAGGGACACTTTCGGCCCCATTATCCCAATAGCACAATACCTGACAGCTATCAGGTATCTTAACAACGTTGCGGACCAAATTCGCTCATTCATGGCAAATGAACATCGTTGCGGACCAAGTTCGCTCATTCATGGCAAATGAACATCGTTGCGGACCGAGTTCGCTCATTCATGGCAAATCAACATCGTTGAGGACCAAGTTCGCTCATTCATGGCAAATGAACGTCGTTGCGGACCAAGTTCGCTCATTCATGGAAAATGAACATCGTTGCGGACCAAATTCGCTCATTCATGGAAAATGAACATCGTTGCAGACCAAGTTCACTCATTCATGGCAAATGAACATCGTTGAGGACCAAGTTCGCTCATTCATGGCAAATGAACATCGTTGCAGACCAAGTTCGCTCATTCATGGCAAATGAACATCGTTGCGGACCAAGTTCGCTCATTCATGGCAAATGAACATCGTTGCGGACCGAGTTCGCTCATTCATGGCAAATGAACATCGTTGCGGACCAAGTTCTCTCATTCATGGCAAATGAACATCGTTGCAGACCAAGTTCGCTCATTCATGGCAAATGAACATCGTTGCGGACCGAGTTCGCTCATTCATGGCAAATGAACATCGTTGCGGACCAAGTTTGCTCATTCATGGCCCTGCTGGTGATGGCCATTTCCAACAGTATAATGCACCCTGCCACACTGCCAGAATCGTCAAGGAGTAGTTCGAGGAACGTGCTGGTGATTTTCCGTTAATTCCCTTGCCTCCTAATTTAGGTGACATGAACCCAATCTAGCATTTGTGGTTCGACTTGGGAAAGAGGGTACGGGCTAAATCACTCCTCCCCGAAATGTACAGGAACTAGAGGACCTGCTGTTCATATTATGATATCATATACCCCAGGATACCTATCGCCACCTCATCGAATCGATGCCTCGCCGACTGGCAGCTGTTTTGCGTGCTAAAGGGAGTTCTACAGCTTATTAGGTAGGTTGTCCTAATGCAATTGCTTATCGGTGTAAATTACTGTCAAGGTGACCATACTATGTGTATATAACAGTGAGTGAAGTCCTTAGGAAGAAAGCTAATACACTTATAAAAAGCAAATTTTGTAATTAGGTGTTCCGTGAAATAATATTGTAAAACTGTATATTTTCCCTTTTCTTAAAGAACTGAAAGTCATTGTCTTTTTAAAAAGATTTCTAGTTCTAAAGCATTCTGTTACTCAAAAAATCAGAATGAAAAATTATTACTAATTTGTGGTAAGTCCTTCTGCAGAAAAAAAAATTTCACAAACCTATTTTAAAAAATGGGAAGCTTAATTCATTATAAAGAAAATGACTAAATCACTCACATTAATGACAAAAACAAATCATCATTGGAAAGTTCGAGTTTTGTCTTGAACATGAGGCTGAACACCGCGTCTTTTTGGCTCATTGGTTAAAGGCGCGCGGTTTCCGCTTAGCCAACCCGAACGACTTCGGAACGATTCCTATCGCTGTGAAATGATTATTTTGTGTAAGGGCTGAACAATTCATGGTTTTGGATTTTCAATTCATCAAACAATTCATGGTTTTGGATTTTCTGAAATAAACGAAATTAGTGACTACGGAAGATTTGTGAAATTAGGATGTTTAAAAAACGGAAATTTCCTTAAAAGGCGGACATCTACCAGCAGCTTTGGTGCACGTTATTTTCCGGAATTTTCTGTGAATTCGGATCTTTTCGGGTGTGAAATAAACGAGTGATTCGAGAGTATACATTTTTTTACGTACAGCAGAATTCATTTATTCGCGTCCGCTCACAACTACACCGACCCACAGTTCGATACATTCTAAGTAGAATTAAATCATATTTTTTTACAATGTATGTAAAGTTAAGCTACAAGAGAGAGAGAGAGAGAGAGAGAGAGAGAGAGAGAAAGAGGGTGAAGTGCCGGAAGAGCCAGTGATTTCTAAAACACATAGCTGTACTTCTACCTGACACTAAGTTTTCATTTATACAAGAACAGATGCGTAAAACAATATTATTTTTTGCAAATTTAATGAACAATAGGCCATAGACTGTAGTTCGTCCCCTGTTTGGGAGCCACTGTTTCCAGGGAGAGAAAGAGCCAATACCCTAAGATAAGCACGCCATCTATGCCTCGCGCGGTATTCGAACCTAGGCCCATGAGGGACGAATGATTAGAAGCCAGTACCTCGCACTACTCGATCATTGGGCCTACCTCAAAACATTAGCTGATGCAAAAGCGCAGAATGAATCGAAAATTCCTCTCAAATAGTGGAGATAGAAAACTTGTAAATCGACTTTCAGTATGGGTCTCTTCATAGTACTCCCTGATGGGGTGATGCTAAATAATTGTATTAAACCTACTCCGAGTAGTTTTTCCAGGACAGGCTCCCCTCGCCAAAGATGTTTTGAAAGATTTGTATTAAAGATGAGAAAGAACATTCCTAAAGCTTGTAAATATTTATTGTGAAATTTTGTCTCTTGGATCCACATGAAATTTAGTTTGAATAGCATATCTGTGAGAAATAATTCAACTTGGTGTTCTTTGGTATTTTAACCAAGGAACTCGTTTATAGTGCTACTTACCTATCTATTCCGGAAAACAGTAACTAAAATAAATGCCATGTTTTTAGATAAATCGTTAGATTAAGTAAATGGTATGAAAGGTGAGTAGACGTCGTGTATAAATGGGATTCAGGAAAAGAATAAATAAATCCTTAATCATTTTTTATGAATCCTTCATGGTCGGTTTTCATTAAAGTTGGGCATTGGACATAAAATAAAGGAACAAGGAAACTTGTAAATCGAAAATATATATCTGGATGGAAAAAGTCGAGAATCGAAAAAACAGAAAAGGTGAAATCGTGACTTTAAGTTTTCTTTCATTAACCTGCCACAAATTTAATAACTACCTCTTTACTTCCACTGAAAACAATGTTGGAGTTCCGGCATCATACACAGCTTTGTGTCCGGGGAGCGGTGCTGTACATCAGATGTTATTTAAGTATACTACAGCTTTCCAAAGCTTTAAGGCTTTCAGTTTAACAGTATGGCGTACTAGACGAAACTAAATACTGAATGGCAACGCCAGTGGAGAAAACGTCAGTCATGATTGCAACACATCTTTTCTAGACTGCCACTGGTAATGCCAATTAATTATATCAAAAAAACTACTCCATAGTCACCAAAAAGGTTAGAAAATGTTCAGAAGAAACAAACTCCTATACTCGAAGAGTGCGCATTAAGAAATTACACTTCTAACAAATCCTTTAAAGCCAATGTTAGTTTCCCGTGAAGATGAAGTGAACTTTAAACCGGAAAAAAGGACACAGTATAACTGGAAACCGGCACTCTGGACAGATCATTCATGTTATGTAGCTAGTTTTCATCATTTCGGAGAATCTTACAACAATTAAGAGAAGGGTCAAGAGTTTAAAACCATTGTCCCAAAAACAAAAACTGGTGGTTTTTATCGATTTGTTTTCCATGATAATATAAATCTTGTAACGTATCTCCCACCATGAATGTATTTTCTTTTCCTGCACGACTACGTAAACGGACATAACCGTTCCTAAAAATCGAGAGAGCACTCTGATACTCTGGGTAGATAATTTATGCAATGTATCTTTCGCCTGCCAAGATCTTCGTGCTTGTGAAATAAAACGAGTGACTTGAGAGAAAACATTTATTTATGTACAACACATTGCATTTATTCATGTCCACTCACGACCACACCGAGCCACAGTTCGGTACATTCTAAGTGAAACTAGATCATAAAAACCAACAACAAGGTTTACTAATTTGTGAAATTGTGTAGTATTTAGGTAGGTGAATGTTATTGTCGTAAATTCAATGCAAGAAGACATGTGTGAGCCATAAACGTAAATATTTACTAAATTATAGCGTCGGCAATTGTAAGTATTTCGACTGTTTAGTTTTTCAAAAACAATATTTATTATCATTATCATTATTATTACTAGCGGAGATACCCGGCGTTGCCCGTGATAGACACAAAGTTTGTTTTCAAGTAACAATGTAAATCGCACTATAAAAAAATTATACCATGATGAACAACGCTCATGTCCGGCCTCACGCTGTTCCAAGGTCTCTGCCGTCCTAGATACACTGGCTCTTTCCCACCGATCCATAAGTCTTCGATCACGTTGTTCGGTTATCTCACTCTCTCGAAGTAATTTTACTTCTCTTTCGGCTGAACTTGTCCGATGGGTTTGCGTGCTTTTGGAAGCATTTCATCACACTTTATGAATATTTTATTATAAAAATCACAATTCATGATGGCCGTTCTGAGCCCTAAAAACTTGAAATAGCTAATATGCACAATAATGAACTTCCTGCACTCCGCATTCAGCTTTCTAAAGTGTAGATATACATCCTGATTACACCCGACGTGAAGGAAAGTAGTTCACGGTAATATACGGAATTTTGTTTACTAATCTCTAAAACTAAACTAATTCGGATAATTCTTTCATCGTTGGGAAACTTTCCGGAGGACATATTTCGTTTATTTATTAATAATGTTTTTTTTATTTTAGGCTGTAATACCGAATAACATCGCTTTCAAGTAGTTTCCAATTTCCCATGTATCATTCCGCTTTGTTTACATACAACCTGATCACACCTAACGTGAAAGAAAGTAGTTTACAATAATATACAGAATTTTGTTTACTGATCTTGAAAACTAAACCCATTCGGATGATTCTTTCACCGCTGGGAAGCTTACTTCTTTCCGGTGGACATAGGCTATTTCTTTTATCCATACTTATACCAATACTAATTTTGTATTTAAATTTTTATGTATCAAGAAGACCGTCCGTTTTAACTTAAACTTAACTTTGATGCTATTTCAGAGGGCCACGTCTATTGGTGGGAATCTGTAGCTCCACCCTTATTTCAGACGCATGCACCAATTGTCGGGCGTCTAATGAAACCTATCCTTACAAAGAAAATGACATGGTAACAAAACAAAAAAAACTACTTTTGAAAATATGTTCTGCCGGTGCGTTGTGTTTTCAAAAATCAGACTCTTCCCCGTATGCCTGAACCTCGGAAGCTTGCAAAGATTGAGGCGTCACCAGACGACCGTTGCTCGGAAACGCGGAGCAATACCGCAGCAGCCGACTTGCACCCAGTCTATAGAGGGCCCAGTAGAAACACATTTGACCCCCTTAGGGATGGAATTTCTAAAAATCGTCATGCCTGTATTTTAATCTGGGTGATGAAGAGTATGTATGCCGAATTCGGCGCAAATACATCAAACCGTTTAGGAAGGTATGCAGAACAAACATACAAACTTTCACTTTTATATGCAGTTGTATAGAGATTATTATTGGATTGATGAATGAGTTCATGAAATTTTATTTCACAAATGTTTTCCAGGTCAGTAGCGACTGGGAAGATGGTCAGTTGTATGTCAAAATGCAGCCATGAATAACATGTATGTAAATCATATTGCGTTGTGTGGTTGTGGCTAATGGTGTTTTCGTTTTCAAGTCCGGAAGTATGGACCGTCAAGTAGAGAAGAATGAACATTTCCGACATATGCTCTTCTACGATTCGAACAACGGGTCCTCAGCCGTTATAGAGCTGTGTATGGGGAGGCTGATATTGCTCCGAGAACAGCCCGCAAATTGTTTGAGCGATACCGAGGTGGCAATTTTGACGTCAACGATTCTCCATGCTCAGATTGTCCTCACTTTCATTTGATCCATCTCATTCATTTGGATCCGCATCAAACCACACACAAATTGCCAACCGAGATAGACTGTGATCAGGCCACAGTGGTGCGACACCCTTAACGTTTGGAAAAGGTACAGATATTGGGATCTTGGGTGCACCACACTCTCACCGAGAACAACAAGAATCAACGCGTTGCCATGTGTTTTTCCTTGCTCGCCCGTTATCGCGAATGTTCTCAGCAACACAAACCCCTTTCTGTCACGTGTTGCTAGTGGAGATGAAAGGTGGTGCCTGTACGTGAATTTCGGGCATCCGAGGGAATCTTATAGTCCAAACAAGACGTCCACACCATGTCCAAAACAAGACCTTCATGGTGCGAAGATCATGTTATGTGTCTGGTGGGACATAGAAGGCATTAATCAACGGTGGAAAATGTTGCCGAGGAATCGGACCATCAACGTTCCACTCTAATGTGAGCATCTCCGTCGTGTAGAGCGAGTAATTCAGCAGCAATCGTCACATCGGCTCCATGGTGTTCTTCTCCAACATGATAACACACAACCTCACATTGCAAACATGACCAAAATGGCCATTCAGGGCATGAAATGAGAGATCCTTTTACATCCGGCCTATTTCCCACATGCCGCCCTTCAGACTATCACTCGTTCCGATCTCTGTAGAATGCACTCCGTGGAAGAACGTTCAATATTAATATGGATCTCCAAAATGTCCTTGATGATTTCTTCGCAGCAAAACCTGCACGTTTTTTCAAGAATGGAGTTGCAGACCTATCCAGACGTTGGAAGTCTATAGTAAACCAGAGGGGGGGAGGCAAAAATTAAGGACGAGACGGTTTTTGAATGTAACTTAGTGCAGGAGTGCTCCACATCGACTCAAATCATACCATAAGATCCTCAAGATGTAAGAATATGGTACAAGTGAGCAAAACCGTCCAATCAAGGAATCCAAAGGCTACAAAGGCACTTTATTGAAAAGGTAGCTTCGAGCACAACTGGACAGAAGACAGAAACGTCCATGTGACAGGCGGCTTTCAAGTAACATCCAGTCTTTAGTAAGGGATAGGATCACCTCTGACTGCGTTGCAGGATTTACAACATCTGTCCATGCTGAGAACGAGGTTGTCAAGGAGCTGTTGAGGCATCGCGGCCCATTATCTTGTAGCTCCAATCGCAGCTGCGGAATTGTTGCTGGCGGTTGGTGACGTGCTACCAAGCGTCTCCCAAGAAGGTCCCTCACGTGTTCGATTGGATTTAGATCCAGGGACCTTGCGGGCCAATCCATGCGTTGAATATCTTTACTCTCCAACAGATCTGCGACAGCCACTGTACGATGAGGTGTAGCGTTACCGTCCATGAAGAGAAACTCAGGACCCACAGCACCTCTAAACAGACGCACTTGAGGCAGGAGAACCTCGGTACAATAATGGACACCAGTGACTGAACCTGCTTGGAAGATGTGGAGGTCAGTACGGCTACCAAACATGATACCCCCTCCCTAAAAGAGAACTCCGCCACCTCCAAACCGGTTCCTTTTGATGACGTTGGACGTGTGATTACGTGTTCCCTGCTCTCTCCAGATGTGTATACGTCCAGAATCGCTCGTCAGACTAAATCGGCCTTCATCCCTAAAGAGAACTCGACCCCATTGCTGATATGTGCAGTTCTTGTGTTCCTGGCACCACGAAACCGCCGTCTCCGATGATCAGGCGTTAATGGCACTCACCGTACTGGTCGTCTTGCAAAAATACCACCCTTGTGCAGCCTCCTGGCCACGGTAAAACGCCATAACGGTCGTCCAATTGTCTGTTGCATGTACCTTGCGATTTCTCCCGCTGTCTGCCGTCTGTCTCTTCTCGCCTGTTGGACAATATACCGTTCGTCCGCCGTTGTGGTTGCTCGTGGACGACCACTGCTAAACTCTCGGACAGTTGTTCCTGTCGATTGAAATGCTCTCCAAGCTCGTGAAACGATGCTGTGAGCGATCCCGGACTCCTCGGCCACACTAGTCACACTTCGACCTTCTTCCAATATCCCAATGACGCGACCTCGGGTAAAGGCATTCAAATGTCGTCTACTGGATTGCCTGTTGGCCATATCACACGGTGGCAGCAACTCGACGTCGTTCTAACCGATTTACACCGTGCAATAGCTTTCACCGAATAGCTGAGCTTACACCGCCCGTGTGCCTCCCCCTTCCCCCTTACTTCATGCTGCATATATGCGTATGCCCTACCGTACCCTAGTCTATATCCTGATTGGTCTTTCGGTCCGTTCTGCCTGCTCTTACCGCTGTTATGCTAATTTCTCCTCTTTGTCCTTAATTTTTGCACACCAGTGTAGTTGATTGATCCCGTTTTCTCTTGTGATGTAATACGTTCCTGTAGTGCGGTGGACAAAACGGCACGAACTTATGCATCAACTCAATATTGTTATTATATCTCCAATTCAAGCGAACGTAAGAAACGACACTGACACCGATGAAATGTGATATAGCTCCAACAGTCCATCTGCTCATGTGCAAGCTAAATTCGGACCTCAAGATATAAAGAAAAGTTAAATCGCAAGTGTGTTGTGAGAATGATTGGTAACGTTTGGCCTAGAATATTTGCAGGTTATACCCCATCGTGTTATACATCATTTTAAAGCTCTCGTCAATAGTAGGTAACCGCTCCCCTTGGGGTGTCAAAGAAAGCTAAATTTCGCAACGACGCATAGTTTACTTCTGTCTAGAAAGTTGATTAGCATCAAAATGTCTTTTGTAATAGCCTTTAAGACATTTGGCATGAGCTTCTCGCAATTCTTGCAAATTGCAATGATATCTTATTACGTTTGTGTAAAACGTGATGAAATAACGTTCGGCGATAGTTTATTAAAATGTATTGTTGAGTAACACCATGAAATAACTGTTGTTGTAAATAAATGATGATATCACTCTGTCCCTTGATGGGACCGCATTCTAAAATAGTATAACTATAATAGCGATCCGAAATTTCTTGGTGTAGAGTAGAAATCAAAATTTCCAAGCTTTCGCACATCAATCAGATGGCGTTTTCGAGGAAGGTAGACAGCAAACTGCAAACTGAATAATAGAATGCTTCAACAATTTGAACGCGGTGTCTCGACTTGCCAATAACGAAGACATGCGAGCGTAATCAGGTATTCAAAGACACGAAGCGTTCTGCTCGTTTAGCACGCGGAATCATGGAAGGAAAAATAAAGTAGTAATCACAATTTGAAGAAATGGTTCCAAATTCGTGGCAACTCCAGTGAGACGCTATCATTACACGACTCGTTATTAGTTATGATTTCCAAAGTTTCGCGAATGGCAGTAGATTTTGGGGTGGAGTGGGAAGCTAACTTCTTTACGTCATCCCACATAGGTGCAGCGGACTTGAACTTGACTACTCTGGATAGGGCCGTGGTTTCTTTGCCGTTCTTTATGTCCCTTTTACGTTCGTTGACTGTAATTCTAAATGAACGTTTAGTCATTCCAATGTAGCATCGTTTGAAGCCGTCCGGATATAGTAGAGAATGACATAAACACCTGCTTCATTGGAAGGTGGGGTCTTGTCAGCGTCTCCCTTAAGCATGGTATATAAAGACGTCAGAGACCTGATGCCAACACTGAGGTTCATCTTCTTCAGCGCGTTCTTGAGCTGATAGGGAACATTTGGTTAATAGTTAATTGAGCCCAGGTAGCGTAGCTGCGGCATAGAAATATCAGTACGACGGATTCGGGTTTTCTCGATGTAGCGATGTACCAGGTTCGGGGCGTATCCTGCCTCAGTGGCCAACTCGATGACGTTTCTCAATTCGCATTACCTAGAAGGAACATCGAAGGAGACTGCAAAGGCTCTCCAGTTTCGAGAACGGAATAAAGCTGTTTTGTAATCAGCGAGGCAGAATGAGCTGCAGGGCATCAGGTTAGGTACAAATGTCGGTTTAAAGTAGACCTATGTGCAAAGGCGATTTTCAGGTAATTTACTCAGTGAAACATCCAGATAAGGCAAGGCGCCATTGTGTTCGAGCTCCATAGTGAAATTGATAGCAGGGTGAATATAATTGATTTTATCTAGAAAACGCGGGATGGACTCCCTACCGTGAGGTCATATGAAGGACACATCGTCCGCATATCTTAGCTAGGTGGTAGGCTTTGGAGTGACGTTGGTAAATATATATTGCTTAAGTGGGCGAAGTATTGCTCCTGCAAGGACGGTTGAAAGGGACTACCCCATCGGTGCGCCATTTATCTGTTTGTAAATTTGTCCTTGGAAACTGAAGTAGCTGGAATTTGAGACCAAGTCCATTGACTTGAAGATGCTGAGGCAGGACTCCTGCGAATAAAGTGACGAATCAGTTATGGCTTCTTTTAACGTTCCGATGGCTTCCGGCGCGAGTACCGAAGGGTAAAGACAAAAAACGTCGAATCTTCCGATAATGTAGCTTTGTTCGATAATACGTGATAACATTCGTATCTTTTCGTTATTGTCATGTCAAATCAACGCGTTCAAATTGTTGAAGCGTTCTATTATTCAGTTTGCAATTTGCTGCGTACCTTCCTTGAAAAAGCCATCTGGTTGATATGCGAAAGCTTGGAAATTTTTATTTCTATTCTACACCAAGAAATTTGAGATATCTAGTTTAGTTATACTGTTTAAGTACAGTTGGTGTATAATTCCTTTTCATTTAATTAGCATTCTAAAATCAGATTCCAACAACGTTTCTGACTACTTTCGTTACCCATTTTGGGTACATGGAAATTTTTTACTTGGGATTTACTTAAAATAATATTAGTAATCCAAATTCCTTGGAGCAGAATATAAATAAAAGTTTCCAAGCTTTCACACATCAATCAGATGGCTTTTTCAAGGGAAGTATACAGCTAACTGCAAACCAGATAATGGAACACTTCAACAATTTGAACGTGGTGACTTGACTAGACAATAAATGAATAGGCGCAAATGCGATCAGCCATTCGAAGAAACGAGGTCACGTTGGTTGGACGCGCGGTACTGTGGTAGAAAACACAGCAGTATCTGAAGAATTGATTCCAAATGCGTGGCAACTCGAGAGAGACGCTATCATTGCAAGCCTCGCTGCTGGAAAAGGCTGAGACCTTGTTACACAGCTGAGTCTGTTTATGACTCAGAGGATGACAACGTAAGTCTGATGTGCTATCCACCTGGAAGGCTTAGCTTAAAAAAATTGGCTGAGCGTTTATTTGACAAATCTGTAAGACTTGTAAGAAACTGCTTCAGAGGACAATAACCTAGTAGAATTCTGAAAAATATTGTCTGAAGAAGGGAGTCTGATTTTTTATAATCTGATAAAATTTTTGGAAATGTCTACGATGTAATTAAGTGCTGTGATACATTTGTCTTATGTCTTTTTAAGATGTAGTATTTTTGTCCTTGTTTGTACCCTTGAGTGTTTCAGTGTTGTTTTGGCAGCATAAATTCAATTCAGCCACATGAGGTGATTGGAGCATCGGTAAATTGGTACAATTCGCAGGTTATCCTTCATTTAATTTTGAAAATAGGCTTTGGAGTTACATGATAAAAATTATTTTAACAGTAACATCGCTAGTCATAATATGATCGAAAATATATCTGGCTTTCTCCTAACTGTAAAAATGCTTCAAACGTTATCACTACATTACTAAAATGTTATTCCGCGCAATATTTGAAATTCTTGGCTTAAAAGGTGAGCAAGTTTCTATGAATTCTTTCAGTGTAATGAAAATCAAATTTTGCATGGCATTACTTTCGGATTTCTGCGCACAACACTAGTCAGCCATTTCTGAATGCTCAAAGTCGAATGCTTCAAGTTCGCTTACTCTGATTTTCCTTAGAATCCTTGGTTCACAGCGAATTATTATCAGAACGAGAAGAATATTATACATATATCGTAGCAACTCAAAAGTTACTCTGTGACGTATATTCTAAAATAACTTTCATTTTTAGTTCTTTTTCTTATGTAAATTTGAGTTTGTTCTCTTTTGCACTTTCCAAACTTAACGTGATATCTTCTCTCTCACATGAATGAGGTTGACAAAACTTTTGAAGTCAGAGAGAGCGACGTATGAGTGTGATAAGAACGATAGATAAAAAGGATGATACAGCAGTTGCTGAGTGTGTGTGTGTGTGTGTGTGTGGAGATGATCTATCACTGCTAAGATAGATGTGAAGTTTACAATTTGTTGTGCTATATTCTGGAGTTCATCAAATATTGCTGGACCAATAAAAAGTTATCGTAAGTTTGACTTCCGCATATGTTTCGTCTTGTCGTAAAAACTGAATTAGGAACTATTGCATCGTATTCTTATTTAGTTCAACATTTCATTAGTCATATTTTTAGACATAGCGTAACACCAATCTCGCACAAGAAAAAGGCTTACGTTATAACTCGTTTTACAATTTAATAAGAACTGCCATTGGTGTAATGGTTAGCGCGCACGATATAAAATAGGAAAGTCCACGATTCTGAAACCGCTGCTGTCAAATTATCAAAGTGGTCCGGAAGTCACGCTAGGCTGTTTTTACCGAAGTAGAAAATCCTTGTGAAAAAAACAACTCTGCCACCTATTCATGGAGATACGGTGTGGATTATTTAACAAGTTACGTAACACTACTAATCGATAGTTAGCAAATCAATTTCCAAAGATTTTCCATCTTCACGTCATTGGTTATTAAGGCGTACACTCACAAAACGATAAAGCATATTCTTAGTATGTAATAAAATAATTATCAGAAGATAAAGATCGAATTTCACATTACTTTAAGGTTGTTCTTCAGGTAAAGACAATGCCACAGTGTTGTCCCTGGCTTAAAAGTTTTAAAACATTTAGATTGCGCATTGAATGTTTTCACAAATCTAGATTTTTACAAATGATAATGCAAATTGCAGAAATAATATAAACTGCTGGCCACCCAAAATGCAACGCCAAGAAGGACACGAGACAGCAAAGCACATTTACTGGACACATAACAACAGATACAAAGATGAAACGATTGAGCTTACAGGTCCTTGCGACTTCGGAAACACGCATACGTCAGTAGTTCGTGTGGCCCCCATGGCTGGCAATAACGGCCGCTACACGCCGCGGTATCGAACGAAAGAGGCTTTGGGTGTGGGCTTGGGGTATGTCGGTCCAGGCTGCTTCCACACCTTGCCACAGTTGATCAGGCGTAGCCGCTGGTGGTGCTAACCGGGCCACTCGGCTGCCGATCAGCAACCAGACGCGTTCGCTGGGCGACATATCAGGAGAACAAGCGGGCCACGGCAGCAGTGACACCTGGTGGGTCGTGAAGAATTGTTGCACGATGCGTGCCACGTGAGGGCGCGCATTGTCCCTTTGAAACGTGGCCGCTGGCAGGTCCTGCAGGTAAGGGAGGACTACAGGCTCCAAAACGTTGGAGATGTAGCGGTGGCTGTTGAGTGTAGCGGTGGCTGTTGAGTGTAGCGGTGGCTGTTGAGTGTACCGGCGATGTGTACCAGAGGGGTGCGGGTGTCATATCCAATTGCGCCGCAAACCATAACGCCAGGCGACGGACCGGTATGACGAGGCATAATGCAGGCGTCATACAATCTTTCGGCGCGGTGCCACCACACGCGGGGACGACCATCGTGGCGTTGCAGGCAGAAGCGGGATTCGTCGGAGAAGACAAAGTTGTGCCATTCCGTAGTCCAGGGGCGGCGTAAAACGGCCCACTGCCACCGCACTCGCCGGTGGTGTAACGTCAATGGTAATCGGAGCAATGGGCGCCGTGCGACAAGTTCCCGCTCCTGCAAACGACGTCGAACTGTACGTGCTGACACAGGTTGTTGCGCAACACACCCTAATTCGTGCGTTAACGTTCGTGATGTGGCGGTGCGAGCCGTCAATATCCGCCGCACAACATGCCGGTCCTCTCGTTCCGTGGTGTGCCGTGGCTGCGGCAATCACTCACGTTGGTTCGTGCGTCCGTCCTGCACCCACCGAATCAATACTCTCCTCACTGTGGCTGAATGTCGTTCCACATGGGCGCCGATGTCTCGGTACGATAAACCGCTGTCGCGATAAGCCACTATTCGTCCTCTGTCGAACTCCAAAACGTGCTTGAATGACTGCCGTATTCTGCGATGAGGCATCAGGAATCTTACCACGCACAGGTCCGGCAGCACAACACACTTCCACTACTTACACTCCGCCTTCTGTGCTCCCTCCTTATAGTGCTTCTCGGTCGCGTGCCGGGCGCACATGATTTTCATATGCCCTGCAATGCTAATCGTTTGCATGTCCTATCGCGGGCGACGCGTGCTGCGAATTTCAGGCCAATCGGATGCTTCCTTCTTGGTGTTGCATTTTGGGTGGCCAGCAGCGTAGAATGCTTTGTCCACGAAGTGCACGTATATAGGGCAGCAAGTGGGAGGTCTTCTTGTCTGGCATATATAACGTACGGGTATGTCCTCGCCGGGCATTGAAATCGAGTCCCCTCTCTCCAAAGTAAATCGCTCTCCCAACTGAGCTACGCAGACAGAATGTCTCGCTGCAGATTTGTCGTTTTGACACATGTTTTAACCTCTGTAGTACGTTACATTATCTCCCCCTACATTTTTGTGTTTGTCTTTGAAGTGAAGTAGGAATTTTTCATTTTATTCCAAACAATGTGTGGAACAAACATCACACATTTTTCGAAGACCCAAACGGCCAGTGGATCCATTTTCCACAATCGGGCGCCAATGTGAAAACACACGTTCGTCCGTGTGCGCCTTCACTCCGGAGTCAGTCGCTCTCCCAACTGAGCTACGCGGACAGAAAGTATCGCTGATATCTGCCTTTATCTCACGTGCGTCCTGCGGGGCAGGCACGTCACGTGCCCCCCCCCCCGAAAGAGGGCCGGGAGCATGGCCTACGGGTCAGCCGGGACCATGTGTCGCTGTAAGCAGTCATCCCATGAGGAACGCGCATTTGAGAAATCCCATACAATTTGGTGTGTGGAACGTAACATCACACTGATTTATTTTTTTCAAAGCACTGAAGAAGGGATTCTCATTTTTCCTGTCTCGCCGTGTCGAAGGAACATCACATCATTGCGAGAAACGTAACAGCCGGGTCATTCTAAAAGTTCAGGCGCCAATATAACGCACAAGTTTGTCCGCGCCGGGCGTTGAATACGGGTCCCCTCACTCCGGAGTAAGTCGTTCTCCCAACTGATCTACGCGGACAGAATGTCTCGCTGCAGATTTGTCGTTTTACACATGTTTTCACCTCTGTAATACGTCACACATACTGAGATGTGTTCTAACATTATAGTACCTTCTGAGTAGGCATTGATAGATGTTCTTCTAACTTAATAAAGTTTTGCACGTTGACCAAGGTTTTAGTCGGGTGGTCAGAGGTGCGGCATTTTGGCTACGAGAATAAGCTGGGATATCTAATACCGAGTAGTCCGTGAATGTCTTATTCCTGCTTTTTACCTCAGAAGCATGGGACTCGGCATACCACTTGCGTGCAGCGATGAAACCCCGCTGCGTTCGTATCATCTGCTGCTGGAGAATGCGATGTACATTGTGAGCACGAAAAGAGGGAGGAGATATGGAGCTGATGTGTGCTTCTTTCGTGTAACCGTTGTGTTGCATTTTAAAAAAGTTTTGAGAAAAGAAACATACGTAATTGTACATCACTGCGATTTTCCATTTCACTTTGTAAAATGGTGTTGTTTGAACAGAAGAGAAAACGAGAGTCAGCCATCGGGTATGTAGGCCATCATATCTCGAGAGTAGTACGGAGGAAAATATAAGTAAGTGTGAAAGCAACATGAACATTTCTAAAGCGTAAAGCAGTGAAAAACCAGTATATGTTTATAAATAAAGCATTCCACTTTATTGCAAATATTTTTTTGTAATTCTTAATTGAATATTAACCATTTAAGTGGCCGATGTTCCTTAAATAAAGGGTATCTATGATTTTTGATTTTCGAAACAATATATGGTCACCAGAATTTTAAAAAATCAATTTTCAAATTGGTTTTCCTGGAATAAATAATCTTCATAATTTCTGGTTTTCCATAGAGAACTATTTACATAGCAGTTAGGTTTAACGAAAGCTACGGCAAAACAAATAATTTCCAACTCTTTGCTGTTTCGACCATGAACCTTTCGTTGGTGATGAGAATTCGATTTAGTACAGGCTATGCTCCATGACTCAAGGCATGATGGGGAAGGGCTAGTCCCTCCCTGACGTGGACATCGTGACACTGGATACGGTGGACTTAAACATCTCTCTCTCCTTACTTAGATTAGCACGCAATGAATCAGAAAGGATTAGTGTCAATCACCCTTCTACCCTTTGAATAACAAAGGAAAAGGTAAAGTAAAGCTTTCTGACTCACAGGTTCACCCGCCCCAGCAGCGTTCCACCCACCTCTTTGACAGCGAATATATTCGTTTTGATTTACTTCAGCCGATTGTAATAATCACGAGTTATCTCGTTTTAGCCAGATAAAGGGTTAAGAAAGGAAAAGAACGGTGTTTATGTTTTGAAGGATCGGTTGTATAATGATAAACATTTCGTAAGTTCCAATAAAACTTGAAACGTGTCTGCCCCGCAGGACGCACATGAGATAAAGGCAGATAGCAGCGAAAGCACATGCCAGTATAGTATAGTGGATAGCACTCAGGAGCTGAGAGTTGTGGGTTTCGAGTCCCGCCCCTGGCACAAAAATGATGGAGAAATTTATTTCGTCATGAACGTACGAAATGGGGGTGTTGTTTGGTGCTCAATACACAACCTCAGCATGTCTATTACCGTTTTAGTTAATAAAGTTTTATGAAATCTTCAGATTTGAATTGCACCCAAAACTGTTCATCATCTGCACATTGGCCATGCTTTCACAAGTGGCTCGCTGAATTGTTCTGAAGAATAAGCAGTGAGTCCTTCCTCGCTGAAAAGTTTTAAAAAATAATCATTTGAAGTGCGTAGCTCAATTAGAATCGGCAATCAGGAGAGTGCGTGGATTAAAATTAATGACGGAAGTGCATATTTGCTTTGGTTTTATTCAGTCTGAAATAAGGTTTTGAAAGTAGTCATCGAGCATCTAAGTAATTGAGTTGCAGGTACCTGACAAGTGCTTCTGCTCAGGAATCCGACATCAACACGAGGCACTGCATTTGGACAAAACCGTAAAATAAAAATAAGAGGGACTGAGGCGAAACCGACGTGATTTTCACAGAGTCTCTAACGGAGGTGTACCGACGCAACTCGGGTAATCTCACCGACACGTTGCCTTGACGACGTAATCAACTTCCGCCATCTCCCGGGCATCCCCGTGGGATCTCGCAAGCAGGAAGGATGCAGGAGAAAAGAGGCAAAGAGAAAGAGAAGATGACGTTAGAAGACGGAAAACTGCTGAAATACCTTCCCCATTCCCATCATCCACTCTCCACCCTTCTCTGCATCCACCCTTACTGAGGTCCCTCCCTACTATCCACCCCACCCACTTCTCTCTCTCTCTCTCTCTCTCTCTCTCTCTCTCCTCCTCTTAAAGGGATTTAAGTCACTGTACTTGTCACCTCAACTAGTTCCAAGTGATGACTTTAGAAGTTCAGGAGAAAAGAGGAAATTTGCGGAAATGAATTGCAGCCAGGTTCGTGATTTCAAAAGGAAGCTCGAACGCCTATTGATTATAAACTGAGGAGAAAATCTGAATGTAGCTTCTTTAGCACGGAAAATGTTATCCTCAGCAAATTCTAATTTTTCACGGTACCGCGTGTACGTGATTAAAAATTAAGTTGCGTTGCATGAAATGCGCTTTGCTACACTAAGTTGGAAATGACTCATTAAAATGCAGAAAGTATCCCTCCTCCATAACGGAAAAAAATATATACGCTTGTGAAAACACAAATTTGTCCGTGATGGGGATCGAAAACGCGCCCCCCTCACACCGGAGTAAGTTGCTCTCCCAACTAAGCTACACTGACAGATTGTATTGCTGAATATTTGACGTTATTCATACGTGCTTTACATTTGTAATACGTCACATCATCTCCGTCTTAATTTTTATTTATTTTTGAAGAGAAGAACGCAATTCCTTAATTCCAGACGAAGTGTGGAAGAACGTTTACCTTAATTCCAGACGAAGTGTGGAACAAACATCACATATTTTTCGAAGAACCCAACGTCCAGTGCATTGATTTGTACGTTCCGGCGCTAATGTGAAAATACAAGTTTGTCCGTAAAGGGGATCAAATCCCCATCCCTCCACGCCCTGGTATGTTGCTCTCCCAACTAAGCTTCACGGATAGAATGTATCGCTGCAGATTTGTCATCTTAACACGTGCTTTACATCTGTAATACGTCACATGCTGCAATATAGAATGAAAGCGATGTCGCTAAGTAGCTCATTTTGGTCGAATATGAGCTGCCAAATCTTTTCTTTACTTTTATTTTATTTGGTGAATCTCACCCACACATCACAGAATATTTCGAATATGTTGCAAGTACGTAGCACTGAAATACTGAGACTTTTCAGATATGTTGCGCAATATAACTGTAATGTTTCAGAAACCTTACGATTACGTCAAAATGTTATTTGTAACTTCGTTACGTTACTGTTACGTATATGAAAGATATTTGTGGCATCATATTACTGTTACGTATTTACTACGTTGAACATTACAGTTTTAATAAACTTTATGAAATCACAAAAAAAATATTGCACTCGACAGCTGTTTCAAAAGCAACAGCAGTCGCTTTACGAGTTGTTTATGTTTTCACAGGTTCAACGCAGTCCGCTATCCATTGAAAACAGTGGCGGCGTTTATATATTGATAACAAAAGAAATAAAAATCGGTCCCAAATGTGGGTGTCGAATTTCTATTATGCATGTGGAATAGACTATATTTCAGCGAAAAAAAGAAAGAAAATCAAATTCGTCATTTCTCTAAATACCTACCAATATGAAATTTCTCAGCTTCAAGTAAAATAAACTTGCTGGAATAGTATACTAATACAACACAGCCATCTACTTAGATTTTATAAAATGACTTTTAGAATTTAAAAATTATAATAATCAAAGCAATTACTTACTTTCAGATGATCTTGAATCACATACAAAAAAAAGGGTGACATATTAAATCAAGTAACATGTAACTCGAGCACGACAGTGAATATCTTAGTAGCACTTGGAAATACGACAACGAGTGCTTCGGTGAAATGGCAAAAAGCTTAAATATCGTCGGAATGTAACATCAAGGTAGCAATTATGTACAATGGAAACTATAAAACTGTAGTATCGGTGAATGCTATTTTTAACGTAACCGTAATGTACAAAGAGTTATGTTCCAAAATAGATGTTGCTGAAACGTAATTGTAAGATATTTCTGAAAGTGTAACGAAAATGAAAGATTGTAACATTACTGATACATGTCTGAAACGTTTTGTGCTGTATAGGCACGTACCGGAAGTGAAAGAAACGCTACAAATACGTCGTGTACCCTCTTTTTTGAAATTAGTTACTTTATTTCATGTTAATAACACTGCACAACAATGGAATTGCTTCTGAAGTGAAAGTGGGCAATGCTCTATCAATTAACGTGCTTAACACGAATATCGCCATGAAAAACTTCAATTGGCTCTCGTTTCGGAGATATTAGGGTGCTCTTCCGTAATGTAATGCACTGAATAATGAGACTTTTTTTTACTGGAGGTTTAACGACCACCATGAGCAACTCAATGGGCTATAAGCAGTCGACTGTTCCTAATTTAGGGTCACCGGTCCCAGGGAAGAGAAAGAGCCAGTGCCGTAAGACAAACACGAGGATTCAAACCCCGACCTCTTTCGGATGAATGATCGGAGGCCATCGCTTAGACCACTGCGCATAATGAGATTAAGAATCTTATTATAATTTATAATATTAAGCAATTAATTAATACATTATTATTATTAATTTTTATTATAATTATTTATTAATTATATTTATTAAAATATTAATGACTACTTTCTTATTTATTTATTATTAATGTAAGTTATTAATGTAATTTATTATTAATATAATACAAGTTTGCCAATTTTTGCCTTATATTCCATCATCCCTTGGTCTACCCCATACCGAGAAGTTATTGCACCATCCTGTGCTACGTCTATAGTGACGGCGACTTCATGTTTATGACAGCAGGTGGCGCAATCATTAGATTTTATAGGCAAGACGGGCCCAGAGCCAGTTTCTTTCACTTCATCGGGGAGCATGCTCTGCTGTTTACTTCGAAGAACTAGCCTATACAGGTGATCCTTGCACAGCACAATCAGCAGTAGCAATGCCAAGTACGTGTGTTAATACTGCAAATACGTTTTGTTATATTTGCGGGAAAGTTACATTTTTTGCACAGAAAAAGGCCATCATTAAAGTTGTTAAAAAAGCTTATCTGTATTTTGGCTGCAAGGTAGACGACCAAGATAAAGACTGTGCTCCACACATATGTTACCGCACGTGTGCAACGAATCTTTCACAATGGCTTAATGGCAAAAGAAAGGCGATGCCCTTTGCTGTTCCCATGATTTGGAGAAAGCCTACCAATCACGTAAATGACAGTTATTTTTGTATGGTGCTATCTGTTTGTGGAGGTGTAACGAAGAAAAAGAAGTGAACTATAGACTACTTTAACATAACTTCTGCTGTGCAACCAGTACCGCATTGCGAAGAACTTTCTATTCCCAAGCTTCGGACAGATTTTGTGATCAATTCATATGAGGACGAGGAACACGATGTGTATCTTCAATCGTCAACTTCAGAGGTTCATGAAAGTAAAGATGACGAATATACATGTGATGGTGAAACATCTGCGCCACACAGAATCACATTGGAGAAACTTAACGACCTTGTTCACGATTTGGATCTATCTAAAGCCAAAGCGGAGATACTGGCGCTAAAACTCTGACAATGGAATCTTTTGGAACGATATGTCCTAGTGACTTCTTCTCGTATTCGTCATCAGCAATTCAAACCTTTTTTTCAAAAAAAAAAAAAAAAAAAAAAAAAAAGCCTTGTGTTCTGCTAGAATGTTAATGCCCTGCTGCAAGAATTCGGAATAGCACATGATCCACAGGAATGGCGGCTATTTATATACTCTCCAAAATTGAGTCTGAAGGTGGTTTTGTTGCATAACGGAAATCAGCTTCCATCATTCCTCTTGCACATGCGGTCCACATGAAGGACAACATAAAGCAGCAGTTGGAGAGGATTCATTACAAATCATATGGCTGTCGTATCTGTGCTGACCTGAAGGTAGTGTCTCTGTTGATGGGCATTCAACAGGGATACACCAAGCATTGCTGCTTTCTTTGTCAGTGGGACAGCCGAGCTACAGATTTGCACTGCATACAGAGAGACTGACCTCCGAGTGCGTGTTTGAAACCCGGAGAAATGAATGTGCAGAACCTACCACTGATAGACCCGCATAGGATCATGCTACCTCCTCTACACATCAAACTCGGTCTTGTTAAAAACTTAGTTAAAGCCTTGGACAAGAATGAACCAGCGTTCCAGTACCTGCATGAAAAATTTTCTCGACTCAGCGAAGCCAAAATTAAAGAGGGAGTTTTTGTGGGTCCTCAGATCAGACAGCTCTTCAGAGACCCGAAGTCTGAGAAACTCCTTCAGTTTCACGATAAACAAGTGTGGGATGCATTTTGTCAAGTGTCAAGAAACTTTCTGGGGAATGCCAGGGCAAAAACTTAAAAGGATCTGCTTGAGTACATGCTTGCTCTGTTTCATAAATTTGGCTGCAGAATGTCCTTAAAGATCCACTTTCTTGATTCCCATTTGCATTTTTTCCCGGATAACTGCGGAAAGGTTAGTGATGAGCACGGTGAGCGTTTTCACAAGGATGTAGCTGTGATTGAGCAAGAATACCTGTTAAAGTGGTCCACCTCGATGCTGGCGGATTACTGTTGGACGCTCTTCAGAGATGCTCTTCAGGTGGAGTACAAGCGAAAGTCAAATCGAATTCGAACGTCATAAACAGGTAACTAATTGACATCAATAAATTCATGTACATATATTCTCAAATAAAAAAATAAAATAAATAAAATAAAGAAATTAATAAACAAATCAATAAAATTTATCAATTAATCAGTACAATCTCAAAATAATAAAATAAATAAATTCATTATATTTATTTTAATATTATAATACAATGATTTTAATATGTTTATGCATACATATATCTCTAATATGCAAGGAAATACATATCCATTGCACATAAACAGTAGCCAATTCAGATTTTTTATGGTCATATTCGCGTTCAGTGCATCGAATTCATTCAGAATTTGCTACTTTTATCTCAGAAGCATGAACTTCATTCAAAATTGTTGTCTAGTGATAATACCTCAAGGTAATTGAGACTCAAGTAGTGACTTGGCTGTCAAACGTTTCTACGTTTTCTTTCTTGACTCATTTTTTTTCAAGTACTTTTACTGCAAAATTAATACACAGTAAAACTTCCCTCCACTGCTCGGACAAGAAAAATGTGATCGTTGTTCGGAGACAGGCTTAAAGTTAAAATTGCTAGTCCGTTGCGCTTGTTCAAAAAGAGAATAAGAGTGTTGAGTTGACGCACAAAGAAAACGGCTACAGTGCTTTCATAAGTGCTGAATAATACTCAACATAATATTCAAATAAATCAATCCTGGTGTTGATGATATTAGGAAAGCAGTATCTAATATTTTGTCTTATAAAACCCTTAGAAATAGCAAGCTGGGAAATTAGGAAAAGCGTATTCTGTAAAAAAGTATTCGTGTATTCTGACCCCTGCTGTTGTGTTGGTTGCATCTTTTGCGAGTCAAGTATGCCTCGAAGAAAAGTTCGGAAGCAATTCGAGCAGTTGGAGAAGTTCAACAGGGGCCGCATTGCCGGGCTCCTGAAAGCGGGATGGTCTTATCGCCGTATTGCGTTCCACCCCGGTCGTGCGGATATCACCATAGCAGGCTGTTAGCCTCAGTAGATACAACAAGGCACACAGCAGCGACAGGAAGGGTCTGGAAGACTTAGACGAATCACAGAGAGGAGGAACCGACGGGTTCTTCGGCATGCGCGGAGTGACCCAGAAGCAACGACTACGGATTTTCAGCGAGCAGTGGTGCCCTCAATGCATCGTCCGATTAGTGCCAGCACCATTGGCACACACGGCTCCACGACGTAGGACTACCCGCACGCAGACGGATACGACGACTGCCCTTAACACCATTGCATCGTCGCCAAAGAGTAGAATGGTGTCGTGCCATACTCGTGGAGCCACTCAGAATGGCAACGGGTAATCTTCAGTGACGAGTCCCGCTTTTTTGTCTTGGAGGAGACGACCACCGAATCCGTGTGCGGAAGCACCGTCCTCAGCGCCGAGATGAACGATTTATTGTCGAGCGTCACACGTCGGGAAGGCCTGGTGTCATGGTGTGGGGTGCAATTGCTTACGATGCCATATTACCTTTGGTGTTCATCACAGACACTTCGACACCCCAACGTTACGTTAATCAGGTCCTACAACCAATGGCCCCAAATTTTCTGAACGCACACTCCGATGTGATTTTCCAAAAAGACAACGCTCGTCCGCATACTGCTGCTGTCAAGAGAGATTGCTTTCAAGGCACTGACACTCTGCCATGGCCAGCCGCATTGCCAGACCTATCGCCGATTGAAAATGTGTGGGTTGCTATTGGACGCGCTATCCACACTCCACCCCTACCGCATAATCTACGGGAACTGAATGAGAAGTTTCAAGCTGCATGGGGTGGCTTATCGCAGGACACTATCAGGAACCTGAACAACTCCTTGCCGGGAGTTCTGGCATGCTGTGTGAGCAAACATGGCTGCTCGACGCCATACTGACAGACACTACTTATTGGCGTGTAATTCAATAAATATTTCCTATATCAGTCTCAATGTTTAACAATTTATTGTTCCTGGTAATCTTTACGTTCCTCCCGAATAACATTGCAGTCCGACACGTCCTTCTGGGTGCAACTATATTTTTGACGAGGTGTGTATGTGGATGACATTCGAAAGCATACAGGAGTTTCATAGAGAAATACTCAAGAGAGAGAGGGTTGTAAAAGAGGCTTGGGGAGACCTTCATCCAGCAGTGAATTCTGAATGGTTTGTTTTAACGACTATGATAAAGTTTACGTCCCCAAGCGAAAGAACTGCGCATGACGTAAAAGTAAAACGCGCTCGCAAGTCGTTTGTGTTAGTGAAAGGTCACACGTACAAAAAATATTTTTTCCAGTTGGATTTTCAGAAGTAGTGCTATAGAATAAAATAATCCCAGAAAATAATAAACACGTGCACTTAAATTGTTTCACGAAGGCGTGGTATGATTAAAGAAACTGAATATTCAACTCAGCTGGAAAGAATCATAAACCACAAAAAATTTTCACCAATTTCTAATCTGAAATCTCTCTTAATGCTTTGCAACAATTTCCTTCTTCACTCCCACAGCTCTCTAGGAATTACTCCAGAATAAATGTACTCGTCGCCTTCAGATTTACCAAGGTGTCATTGTAACTTCATTTTCACTACTGACCTCAGCACTTCTCCCAGTTAAATTGCTTTGCTACGAACTCCACCAGCTGTTACAACTAAAATTAATTGTTTTGCTTTATCATTCTCTTTCGTAACCTTCAAAGCTCTCCCCCTTCCAACTGCTGGTTTCCTTAGTTTGTCCTACACCTCTCTATCCTGTACTTTGAAGAAAAAGCACTTGGCAGCTCAAGAGCTATAAAATTGTTACGTAGTCTGGTATCACTTTCGTTCATCGCGTTCTGTCAGCTCAGGATGCGGTTAAAATGACTGCAATAAAAGCTTGTACTTAACATACAATGGTCCATTGCTCATAGGAACGCTTTTTAATGGCTGTTAATTATCACTGCCTTTGATGATACTCCCTTACTGGTATCGTCGAGAAGCTCCCTTTTGCTGACTGTAATATGGTGACATAGAGACTTACCACTCTGCATTGTATCCTTGGTAACAAATAATTTCCAACCTCTAGGCAACACTTCACTATCAGAAAGTTTGTGCGCAATGAGTGCGAAAATATCTTAACGCTATACAAAAGAAGGATCATATCTCAGATCAGATGTAGAGGATTTTAGGAAGGGAGTGTCTGACCCCAGGTCTTAAACAACCCTTAGAAATCAGAAGTTAGGATATTTGGGCTAGAGTGGCAGATAGGCAAGTGACACGGAAGCGAAGTAGAAAGGGGAAGGAAGACGCCCTTTTTTATTACCGGAAGGCCAGTACCCGGGATCCGACGACTTAACGTGCCCATCCGACGCACGGAGGATATTTAGTGATTCGAGCGTTCGTACCTGCCTGGGATCGAACCTGAGATTGAACCATCTGGTCAAGCCTTCTCCGTGGCAGTTACGAAAGTTGACCACTAGGCCACCCGCGGCCCAACAAAAGAAAGAAAGCACAACTGCCTGTTTAATGCATTTGCACCTAAGCTTCACACAGGGGGATGACTTTCCCGATCGTATAGTGTCTGGCGATGAGCCGTCCTCGTACCATTTCAGCACGACAGCAAACATTAAATCCCGCAATGGAAGCACACCTCATAGCCATCCTCAAAGAATTTCGAGGTGCACCCAATGTTGGTATCTGGTTAAAATAATTCTAAGTTAACATCAAATTTTGTTCTGTTATCAGTAGCACTAAGCTGTCTCATTGGTGCAAGAAGGATTGGTTAGATGTATAAATAATTATTGCTTGTATTGAAGGATGAGTATAGAGAAACATGCGTGCTGGCTCGTGTAAACGTTGCATTCATCAAAGCAACGATGATCTTTTTAAATAAAAAACGACGTAACCACATCACATTTTGATATCTTGATTACATAAATGTTTAATAAAGGAAATATCACAATCATTTCCATTCAATCCTGTAAAGAATGTAGAATACTTGATATTACTAATATATTCCAAATTGGCAGACATACACAGTTACTTTTAATAGTTAAAATCCATCGGAAGCAGCTTTAACACACACAGGACCATCTTTGCTGAGTCACGATGTAACGTACCAGGAGATGTGACGTACCTGCCAGAAGGACGCACACGAGGGAGATGATGTAACGTACCAGGAGATGTGACGTACCTGCCAGAAGGACGCACACGACATAAAGGCAGATAGGAATCAGAATAAAATGTCCGCGTAGCGCAACTGGTAGAGCGACTTATTCCGGAATGAGGGGACCCGGGTTCGAATCCTGGCGCGGATAAAATGACGGAGAAATTTACTTCGTTATAACGAAAAAAAAAATTTGTTTTTCGTTTTCACTAGAGAAGCTTCCTCTCTTCCAAAGAGTGCATGACTAATTGCATCTCTTGTTTCGCGTGACCAGATGCGCACGTTCCCCTGTAAACATTCCGTTGGTATACATTTAGCTGAAATATCTGCGTAGCAGTTGATTTTCATTCAATGCGTTAAACTAGCATTAATTGTCGTACTATTAAAATATTTACAGATGAATGACGTTTTAAACTCTTCCCAGACTAGGAATGTTATTGCAATTATATCAGCAATAATTATGTAAACAAATTTAAATATATACTACAGAACAAATGAGTTATTTTCTTGAATCCTTAATTATGATTTTATATCGCTTGAATGGCTGCGTGGAGTAAAATCTAGGTCTCAACAAAAAAATTCTTATTAGCAGGAATTACAGAGGAAAACATTTTTAGGTACAAAATATCTGAAGGCATGTGGTAATAATGGAACAGAATTTCTCCTCTATGATTCCTGTTAATAAGAGTATCGTAACCGACAGTAATTAGAGGAAACCATGAAGTCATTAATTAATAAAGATGAGTGATGCCAGCCTTTAATATTTCTGCATTTCCTTGTTCACAGTTTTTGTTAAGTCTCTTTTTTTTTTTTTTTTTTTTTTTTGAAGTATGATTGCCTTAAAAAATGGCCCCAGCTGTAGTATTCTCCTTGCACCCTTTTTCTCTCGGGTCAGTCCTGTGGTATAGGTATTTTCAGGGATGTGTGTGTCCAGTGTCCAGTCAACCGCCCTGGTGGAGCAGTGATCTGTGATGGCTTCTGATCATTCGTCCGATATGGGACCGGTTTGAATCCCTCTGAGGCATGGATGATGTGTTTGTCTTACGACACTGTCTCTCTCTCTCTTTCCGGGAACTAATGGCCATAAATTAACGGCAAACGACTGCTTATAGCCCATCGAGTTGCTCACGGTATTTGTTAAACCCTCAATCACACACACAAACAAGAAAGATGTTTGGAAAACAATCAACCGGTTCCAACAATCAATGAAACATCCAGAAATAGAACATCTACTTAATTCCACCAGCGGCTAAAAAGCATGATACGAAAGTTAACCACTGGCGAACAAAAAATTTCTCGTAGTACAAGGAAGGTACCAGATGCAAAGAGATTTTGAAATCGAACAGTTAAAAGTAGAAATATAGTAGGAAACATGATATCAGTCTACGTCTGCTAGCGCAAAAATTTTGCATAAAGGAAAAGTTGAAAATAGGCGAAAATTATTCTTCATGGAAAAAGCTATGCTAAGGCAAAATAACTTTTCAGATACGTCTCTCAGGAGCAGAGATAGCAAAAAAAAATGTTTCAACCTTAACGCACCTAGCGGAAAATCTTTGCGTTATTTAAAGAGGTTAATGCTCCACATCTCTGATGTAGCGAATGGCATACAGTAAAGAAGAAATTTATCAATAGCGTTTGCTGCAATAGAGCTGCAAACTGAATTGATGATCTTTTTTACACACAAACACCACCTGCCGACAGAACTGTGAACAGCAAAATTCCTCGTATACTAGCTTAAATGATTCTACAAGGCAAATAGCATCCGGTGTTCAAAGATTTTTTTAAATTGCTCATGTAGAACCAATGATATTGAAAAAAAAACATATTAAGCGCTTGCGCCCTAGCGGCAAAATTGTGCACTAATTTGTAAAGAAAATACGCGCACAGAGTTTGCATACTTAGTAGTATCTCACAGAAGACGGAACTTTTTCAGTCGGGTTTTTAGTTCCTCAGATATTGCTGTGAACGAAAGCGTGAACATACGCCCTCTGGTAGCAGACTTGTATGCTAAAAAATTTGAAATCACACAAGAAATATTTCGCAGCGGAAACGTTCTTCAACAAAGAAATAATTTTTCAAATCGGGCTCTTAGAAGTAGAGATATCGACAAAAATAAGATATGCATTTACGCACCTGGCGGAAAAATTATGCAATATGTTAAGAAAGAAAGTATTCTCTAAAAGGTTTTTCGATCTAGTCCACGAAAGAATTTTTTCAATCAAATTTGTAGGAGCTCAGATTATGCTGCAAATGCATCAGGCCCAGAAATTAACACGTACGCCCCCTGGTGGCCATACCATTCTTTAATAAATATTAGAAATTATATGCAAAGCATTTTCATCAGGAGCTGTACCCGGTGCAGAAATAATATTTGAAAGCGGAGTTTTAGAAGCAGAGATATCGGGGGAAAGGCAATTTACCATTACGCCCCCTAGAGGAAAGGATATGCATTACTTGAAAATTTTGAAGTTATATGAGAAACATTTTACACCGGAAACGATATCTAACAAAGGATGCATTTTTTGAATCCGACTCTTGGAAGCAGAGATATTGACAAAAATAAGATTACATCTACGCCCCAAGGCAGAAAAACGATGCATTATTTTTAGAAGAAAATATTCTCGAATGTTTATCGTTATGAGCGGTATTGGTGCACGAAACAAAATGTTCAGTCGATCTTTTAGAAGCTTAGATTTTGCTGCAAATACCTACGAAGCAGAAATTAACACTTACGCCCTCTGGTGGCCAAACCATATTTTATAAAAACTTAGAAATGACTATCACAACTTTTCCCAGCAGGAGATGTATCCGGTGCAGGAGGAATTTTTCAAATCGGAGTTTTAGAAGCAGAGATATCGGGGGAAGCGCAATTTACCTTCACTCCTCCTAGCGGAAAGTTGATGAATTACTTAAAAATTTTGAAATTATATGAAAAACATGTTTCACCGGAAACTATGTCAAGCAAAGAAGAACATTTTCAAATCCCACCATTAGAAGCAGAGATATTGACAAAAATAAGATATGTACCTACGCGCGCTGGCGGAGAAACCGTGCATTATTTTACTAAGAAAATATTTCGACAAGGTTTATTGACATGAGTAGTATTGGTCCACGAAAAATTTTATTCAATCAAAATTTTAGAAGCTCATATTTTGCTGCAAATACATCAGAAGCATAATTTAACACTTATGCCCTGCAGTGGCCAAAGTATTTCTTTCCAAAAATTAGAAATTGCACGCAAAATATTTCCCATCAGAAGCTGTATCAGCTGCAGAAAGAATTTTGCAAATGGGAGTTCTGCAAGCACAGATATCGGGGGAAACGCAGCTTTCTTTTACGACCCCTAGTGGAGAATCTAAGCGTAATTTGAAAAGGTGACTGTACCTAAAATAATCTTCGACATGAAGGAAATCGAAAGGCAAAAGAATTGTTTGAATTGGGTGTTTATAAAATGTATTTTGAATGCGATATCTTCTGCATTTACGCCCTCTAGCGGCGAAATTCTGCAACGCAAAAAATCAGAATAAAGGATCATCATTCGCATATTTCAAGCTTTCTAACACAAAAAGAATTTTTCAAATCGGATTATTAGTTGCAGCGATATGAGGTCTGCAGGCGCACGGACGGACAGACGGACGAACAAACCGATAACATAAGCGCGATCTTTTTTACAAAAGACGTGCTAAAAAGTGTCTAGTTAGGGCTAGTGTTATAGCAGTAAATATGCAGTTGACTTTTGTAAAGATATTGTATTTCATTTTTACTGCTGTTCTTTAATGCTGTTGTTATCCATATTACAAAAGGAGGGGAGTGTAATATTATGGTAAGATAGTCACCAAAATTTGGGTGCTTTCTTGTGCAGTCTGAATATGTGAAGCATGTGGTAATTATGGAACAGACAAAACCATCTTTGTAACCTCGGCTTCCACAATCATTTTTCCAGTAAGAAATTCACTTTCCTTATATCAGTAACTCACAAAGTAAAACGAACTTACCATTTCATTTTGTGATTTAATTTTAAGTTCAATATAGAAGGTACAGTCATTTAATAAAAAATACTTCCTAGATGAACTTTTTGTTTAATGCAAGTACACTTAGACGTTTAATTCTTTTAGCAACACGTTACGATTTCTCCTTTACTGATCTACACACACTATAACGAAGTAAATTTCTACGTCATTTTTAGTCTACGCCGGGATTCGAACCCGAGGCGGGTTATTCCGGAACAAGTCGCTCTACCAACAGAGCTACGCAGACGCTTATTCTGATTCCTATCTGCCTTTACGTCGTGTGCGTTCTGCTGGCAGGTACGTCACATCTCCCCCCCGAAAGAGGGCCGGGGGCATGGCCCACGGATCAGCCGTGGCCATAAATCGTTGCAGGCAGCCATCCACTGTAGAACGCGCACTTGAGAACTCCCAGTCAATCTGCTGTGTGGAATGCAACATCACACATTTTTATTTTTCGAAGCGCTGGAGAAGGAATTCTCTGATTTTTCCTGTCTCGCGGTGTGGAAATAACATCACACCAATGCGAGATTTTGAACGGCCGGGTCATCCGGATAGTTCGGGCGCCATTATAACGAAGTAAATTTCTCTGTCATTTTTGGTCTACGCCGGGATTCGAACCCGAGGCCGCTTATTCCGGAACAAGTCGCTCTACCATCTGAGCTACGCAGACGATTATTCAGATTCCTATCTGCCTTTATGTCGTGTGCGTCCTGCTGGCAGGTACGTCACAACACACGTGATCCAAAGTTCGTTCCCAAGCCCCAAAGGGGAAGAAGGGGTCCGTGACTTTACTTCTCACTCGGCAAAGAAGGCGGGACTGAAGCTGTATACAAAACTCCACAGACAGATATATTTCCAGCATAATTTAATAATAACCAGGAGTATGGAAAGTGATGTGCACCATTTTCTTGAATCACCGTGGATCTCTAGTCATTAACTGGTTGGAATATGTTAAAATGATCAATGAGAATAGAGTCTGTAAGACTTGAAGTTATGCCGTCTGATCTCAACCAAGAGCCCAGGTCTGCTGAAGGATGACGTCATCCTTTTCCACGATCACACCATTCCACAAAACTCACACGTTTCGAGGAGGACATTTCAAAAATTTAGGTGGGAAGTGTTTCAACATCCTTCTCACTGCTCTAGTCTGTCGTTATATGATTTTGATGTCTTCGGCGTTCTCAAGGATTCATTAGAAGGCAAGACATTCACCTCGGACGATAATATGACAGTGTCGTAATTCACGTCAGACGATAATCTCGCTGGGTTTATGCACAGCGAAGATCGTTTTATGAAACCAGAATTAATCATCTGATTATACAGTGAGATAAGTGCTTTAATCACTTCGGTTGCTTATATGGTATGCCGTTTGCGTGAGATGGTGTAAATTGCGGCTGGATTTTACTAGACTGCACCAAACATTTTCGCTATGTTTATCTGTCTCTTTGGGGACACAATATCTTAGCAGTTAATATCTCGATTTGGAAATATTCTTCTTCTGTTGAAAACCATGAACTTTGATAATGATCCATTCCCTTTGGAATTTTTTCAATACATAACTATACTGCTAGCGAACGCTACAAAAATGCAGATCGAGCTATTGACCTCCATCTGCATTTATTCTATACATTGCTTCTTAAAAAAATACTCCTTCCCTCCTTCTAATACCGCGGTGTGTTTCCAACAGGGGGGCGCACATGCTTATTTAAAATATTTTTTTTTTTGTTTTTAGGTATCTCTCTTTCCAGAAGAATGATCCGAAAAATTTATTTTGCATCACACGACTTCCAGCATAAGAAATATTTGGGGTCACGTCAATTCGTCGCGTGCGTCAATTCGTCGACTACGTCAATTCGTCGCCTGCGTCAATTCGTCGACTACGACAATTCGTCGCGCGTCAATTCGTCGCATGCGTCAATTCGTCGCGCGTCAATTCGTCGACCACGACGATTCGTCGCGCGTCAATTCGTCGCGGACAAATTCGTCGACTACGTCAATTCGTCGACTACGTCAATTCGTCGCGTTTACAGATTTTGGTTACATACAAAACGAATGCAGGAAAACGTACGATTTCGAACGTCTTGCTCCCTGATCAAATTTATAAAGTTTGGCCACGCAGACAGGATAGGAATATTACGTTTTTCTTTGGCACTAAAAATATTAGACGGTAAACGGTTTTTGGGACGGGGCAGGGCCCGGTTGGTCAGAGCCCCCCATATACAAAATTTTCGTAAAATCTGCAGTTTTCAATTCAGAACCACCAAATCTGGTATTCTATCTCGTGGTATTCTAGCTTAGACTGTAGACGGTTTTGGGAAGCGGTTGGAGAGGGGGGGGGGTTACGCCCCCCTACAGAAATGCCGTAAAATATAGTTTTCAATTTAGAACTACCAAATTTGGTATATTATCTCATGGTACTCTAACTTAGACGGTACACGGTTTTTGGAACGGGTCAGGGGCCCGGTTGGTCAGAGCCCCGATACACAAAATATTCGTAAGATCTACAGTTTTCATTTCAGAACCACCAAATCAGGTATCCTATCTCATAGTACTCTAATTTAGACGGTTGTCAGCTTTTGGAACGGGTCAAGGCCCGGGGAGTCAGAGCCCCCCCCCCCCCGTACATACAAAGTTTTCGTAAAATCTAGTTTTCATTTCAGAACCAACAAATTTGGTATCATTAAACTCTAACTTAGACGCTAGACGGTTTTTGGTAGGGGTTGGTGCCCGCGGGTTCGGAGCCCCCCCCTCATAAAAAATTTCGTAAAATCTACAGTTTTCATCTTAGAACCACCAAATTTGGTATACTATCTCATGGTACTCTAACTTAGACGCTAGACGGTTTTTGGTAGGGGTTGGTGCCCGCGGGTTCGGAGCCCCCCCTCTCATAAAAAATTTCGTAAAATCTACAGTTTTTATCTTAGAACCACCAAATTTGGTATACTATCTTATGGTACTCTAACTTAGTCGGCAGACCGTTTTTGGAACGGGTCAAGGCCCGGAGGGTGAGAGCCCCCACATACAAAATTTTCTTAAAAACTACAGTTTTCAATTCAGAACCACCTAATATGGTATACTATCTCATGGTACTCTAACTTAGACGCTAGACGGTTTTTGGAAGGGTTTGGAGCCGGGGGTCAGACCCCCGAATAAACACTTTTTCGTAAAATCTACAGTTTTTAATTTAGAACCACCAAATTTGGTATACTATCTCATGGTACTCTAACTTAGACGCTAGACGGTTTTTGGAAGGGGTTGGAGCCCGCGGGGTCGGCCCCCCTCATAACAAATTTTGTAAAATCTACAGTTTTTATCTTAGAACCACCAAATTTGGTATACTATCTTATGGTACTCTAACTTAGACGGCCGACCGTTTTTGGAACTGGTTAAGGCTCGGGGGGGGGGGGGTCAGAGCCCCACACACACAAACTTTTCTTAAAAACTACAGTTTTCAATTCAGAACCACCTAATCTGGTATATTATCTCATGGTACTCTAACTTAGACGCTAGACGGTTTTTGGAAGGGTTGGAGCCCGGGGGTCGGACACCCCCGAATTAAAACTTTTTCGTAAAATCTACAGTTTTCAATTTAGAACCACCAAATTTGGTATACTATCTCATGGTACTCTAACTTAGACGCTAGACGGTTTTTGGAAGGGGTTGGAGCCCGCGGGGTTGGAGCTCCCCCCTCATAAAAAAATTTCGTAAAATCTACAGTTTTCATCTTAGAACCACCAAATTTGGTATACTATCTTATGGTACTCTAACTTAGACGGCCGACCGTTTTTGGAACTGGTTAAGGCTCGGGGGTCAGAGCCCCCACATACAAAATTTTCTTAAAACTACAGTTTTCAATTCAGAACCACCTAATCTGGTATACTATCTCATGGTACTCTAACTTAGACGCTAGACGGTTTTTGGAAGGGGTTGGAGCCCGGGGGTCAGACCCCCCTCCGAATATTTTTTTTTTGTAAAATCTACAGTTTTTAATTTGGTATACTATCTCATGGTACTCTAACTTAGACAGTAGACCGTTTTTGGAACGGATCAAGGCCCGTTGGTCAGAGCCCCCACATACAAAATTTTCTTAAAAACTACAGTTTTCAATTCAGAACCACCAAATCTGGTATACTATCTCATGGTACTCTAACTTAGACGCCAGACGGGTTTTGGAATGGGTTGGAGCCCGAGGGGTCAGACCACCCCCCCGAATAAAAACTTTTTCGTAAAATCTACAGTTTTCAATTTAGAACCACCAAATTTGGTATACTATCTCATGGTACTCTAACTTAGACAGTAGACCGTTTTTGGAAAGTGTTGGAGCCCGGGGGTAAAGCCCCCCATAAAAATGCCGCGTAAAATCTACAGTTTTCAATTTCGAACCACCAAATTTGGCATACTCTCTCATGGTACTCTAATTTAGACGGTAGACGGTTTTTGGAACGGGTCGGGCACGGGGTCAGATTCCCTCCGCCCATAAATATTTTTCGTAAAAACTAAAGTTTTCAATTTAGAGCTACGAAATTTGGTATACTATATAATGGTGTTCTAAATTAAACGGTAGACAGTTTTCAGAACGGGTCGAGGCAAGGGTGGTTACCCCCCCTACACACAAACTTTCGTAAAATCTATAGTTTTCAATTTAGAACCACCAAACTTTTTGTATATTATCTCATGGTACTCTAACTTAGACGGTAGAAGGTTTTTGGAACGGATCAAGGCCCGGGGGTAAGACCCCCCCCCACATACAAAATTTTCTTAAAATCTTTATTTTTCAATTCAGAACCCCAAAATTTTGTGTCATGAAACTCTAACTTAGCGGGAGACGGTAAGTGAAAGCGCAACATTATTAACTTGATTTGCTATGCAAACCTTATAAATACGACCACAGCGCTTAAAAGTTACTAAAGAGTCCTTGTAATTAATATTTTTTGACCGAGTGCAAGTATAATTTACGAAATGTCAACAGGTCAAAATATCTAAAGTAACAATGAAATTTGGAATATTTCTTTTTCTTTCTTTTTATTTCAGTTTTAACACTTGTATTAAGTTTTAAAAACATATATTTCTCCTATCGTATACCTTCATTGTGCTTTAAACAGAATTTCTTACCATGTTTTGGGTATTTTGTTTCGTGTGGTTGCAGTTTTTTTAATGTTTTGGGCATTTCATTTTGTGTGGTTACTTCTTTTTATGTTTTGGGCATTTTACTTTGTATGGGTGTTTTTGTTATGTTTTTGTTCTTTTCTTTTCTGTGGTGGTTGTAATGTCGACAGGATGAAAAGGGGAAACTGTGGACAGTCACGATGCCTACTTGCTTCTAATTTTTTTTTTAAATACAGCACATGATTTTGTATTGAGTTATACCACTTACTCATTAAGAGACTACAGGTTTCTTTAAATATGAACGTTTTCTTAGAGCCTTTTGTTTCCTCTACCTAGCTTTTTCGGTTCCGCAATTTCTTTTTTTGGTTTTAGAATATTTTCCTTATTATTAATCTATTTTCTCATGCAAATTCTTTATGTAAGGTATGTTTATTCTATCGAAGTATTTTGCAATTATACGTGAAGCCCTGTTGCTGAAGTAAAAAAAAATATTTCCAACTGAAACAACGCAGTTCAGATATTTTCCCGCTGTTAACTCAAAGAATGAAAACAAAAACAACAAATCTGTGCAATGGTTGAGGCATGAGACAGTACTTACTGGTAACCAGGCAAAGTTTTAAGGAAGAATGAGCTTAAGAATTTCTAACTGCAACAAAAAAGAGCATCCGCACTGTATCCCTCCCCATCCCCTAGTGCCGGCCTTTGGACGTCTTGAAAGAGAAGTCTTAAGGACACATCTGTATCGTAATTGCCTGAGCATTCGCGACAATTTTCTGGTGTCGTAGTAGAAAAACACACTTCCTACTTCGCCTAAATTGCTTGGATGTAATGCCAACGAACAAAGTTTTGCTCTCGCATTGGATTTCTGTTGCTTTTGATGGAATACTTTTCCCCTGGGGTTCACCGCTTTCACTATAGTCTTCAAGACAGGCGGCAATACACCCCAACGTAAAACACCAATTTCACGGCAATTAACTGCAATTAGCGAAAGAGAGGGGCGGTACAGGAAATAAGTCGAACGAGACAGATCTGAACTTAGAAAGTCGGGGGAAGGTGTTGCATGATAAACTGTGTTTGGCTTACAGATCATTTGGCACGTAGGGACGAAGGTTTCGTTTAATATGTTACGGGGTAAACAAATTGTCTTTTCAGTATAACAATTTTCTTTCATACGCATGGTGCAACACAAAAAATTTGAATTTATTTTTGAGAATTAGCATGACGCCTACCGGCCCAGAGTACAGCTGCCCAGTCCGCGCCTGCTGCCGCCTCCGGAACCTGGCTCCCGGGTTCTTCGCATCTGTTGATCCCCCGCCTGGAGCGTCCCAGCTGTAAAATACATGTACCTCTGCGTTTTGGAAAAACAAAAGATAAGATGCCGATCCTTAAAATTAACCACTTCTTGTGACCGCAGGTACGAAAATCTTGAACTTCGCTTAAACCCTAACTGGTGGAACAAGCTTCACGTGATTGTCTGTATTCTGAGTGTTTTATTGAATGGTTGCTCATTAGTTCGTAGTTGACTGGAGAACAGAGAACGTGCTTGTTGAAACCTTTGTTGTGCGTTGTCAAGTGATAATAGTGGAAATATATCATTCTAAATATTTTGGAAAGAGAAAGTGCATTGTTTTCCGAAGGCACTATGCAGATGAAGAATGCAACATAAATAGTTAACTCACAAAAAAAAATGATTTGCTGAAATGGAAAGGGTATTTATTTTGCCATAACAGAGTGCGAGGTGATTTACGGTATTGTCACTGTATTGAAAGAAATTATGGAAATTGTATTGGCTTTGCTAGTACTATTCTTATTGGAGATCAACACAGGATGCGCAATGAGAAACCACATAATCATGCTCCAAGACCGGAGAAAAGTGATGTTGCTGTTGCAAGAGCGCAAATAAAAGGACGAGCGAGAAATACGGACGAAGCCCCTGCACAAATTATTCAAACCGTGACAACGTCAATGGCTACAGTAAATGCAGCTTACATGCCTAATATGGATGCACTAAGGCAAGTTGTAAAAAAGAGAAGACATGCCAAGACATGCCTGCGGAGCCTACGACTTCAGAACGGATCGATGCCCCAATAAATTTACAGGAGAAAATTGTGCAAAATTTCTTGGCAGAGATAGCGCATTTGGACATCAAAGAATTATTTTATTTTTAACAGAGAATAATTTACGAAAGCTTAAAGAAGCACCCCTCTGGATTATGGATGCGACATTTGAAACTTGTCCAACCCTTTTTAGGCAATTATGTTCCATTCATGCTATGGTTGAAACGAATCCAGAGATGCACAGACTTGTCCCACAAGTTTATGGGTTACTTTCCAGCAAGTATAAATAATATAATACTATTATAAAGTATTTTTGTAGGATTTACAAGACTATGCATCAGACTATGATATTCAGCTTGCACCACAATATACGCATAATAATAGATTTTGAAATAGCTACCGTTATAATGCTGCTGAAAAGGAATTTGGAAGCAGCACACACAAATGTTGTTGGTTTCATCTCGGAAAAAAATGTGCTGAGGAATATCCATCCTCTGGCATAGCCTTGGAATATAAGGAAAACAGTGAGTTTGCTCTCAAAGTCAGACATTTGCAAGCACTCGCATTTTTTTCATCTGATGAAATTCCAGCTGCTTTTGAAGAAGTGAAATCAATTTTACTAGAATATGCAGATTCTGTAGTTCAGTGGTTTGAGGAAAATTATGTTCTTGGAAAATTTCGTGGAAGCAGAAGAAACAATCCGAGCAGAAGCCCTCCCCTGTTCCCGCCAACAATTTGGTCAGTTAGTGAAAACAATTTATTTGGCTTTCCCAGAACACAAAACGAACTTGAAAGATTAGACAGACGCTGGAATACAATTCTGGGAGAGAAAAAACTGTGACTGTACGAAATAATCAGTGAAATTGCGAAAGAGCAGAGAACAACTATGGCTAAAATCGAAAGAGTGATAGCACAGATTCCAACAAATCCACCCAGAAGAGAAACGCTGGCAAGATAAAAAGGAATTCGAACTTCTTTGGTGCACAGAGACAATGTTAACATGCTGGACATTTTAAGAGGAATTTCATATAATTCTACCCTTTACTAAAATGTGCTGGTATTTCTCACTAATTGAATTATACCTTTTACTAACTTGTATTTGAATTTTTCAAGAATGTAATTCCGCCGAAGATGCAAGAATGTAAAACACAACGCAAAATTAAAAAAGTCAAAATTTTCAAAATAGCATGTCAAAAACATAAAATGTCAAAAAGTAATCCAAAATGTGAAACATATAAAAATTCAAAATGCAATCCAAAATGTGAAACATATAAAAATTCAAAATGCAATCCAAAATGTGAAACAAATAAAAATTCAAAATGCAATCACAAGTCACAAGCATTACAAAAATGAGAAACGCTATGTAACAAGTACAACACAAAATAAAACAAATGCCAAAAAAAATGCATACGCTTTGTAAAATGTACAAAATAAAATAAATGCCATATTCACAAGGATTTCATGACGCGTCAAGTTAAAAATGAGCTTTTACTTAGACTTCAAATAATAATTACTAGCCTCTACACCTTTTTAAGTCTTTAATAAGTGCAACATCATTAACCTGACTTGTCATCAAACATTATCAATATGACCATAGCATACAATCACTTAAAAGACTTGTTAATGGATGAATTGAGGAACCACCAAGTTCAGCGGGTGAAAGTTAATGGCTGTTTATAGTTTTGTACTCGAGCAAATGCGCAACACAGTAAACTTGACTTTCTCTGAAAATTGTATGTATATGAGCACGGTTGATTGAAAACTGATAAAAAGGCTTAAGGCCTGCTTATTAATTTTTGTGCCTCAGTCAAAAGTACCATAACCTTGGCATGTTATCGAAACCTTATGAATACGTCGGACCAAAAATTCCTAAAAAAAGTTTACGCCTAAGGTCTTGTAACTAAAGTTTTGTGACAGGGTAAAACTGCAACACTAATAACTTGACATGTTATGTTAACGTTGTGAATATGAGCACGGCGGATTAAAGATTTCAACAAATAGCCTTTGGGATTAATGTGTTGTAGCTGAGTAAAAATGTAACATTATCTTGATTTTCTATATAAACCAAACTACGTGCTGAAATGGCCCAACTATATATACGTATACTTCAACCATATACCGAAGCGCTGACAAGGTGAAAACAAAAGTGCAATTTTGTACGGTCCCCTAACATTTTATGGCCAGCCTACATGGAAGTGGACACCTTGATATCAAAAACATACTTTTTGTACGGTCCACAACAAATAGCAATGGACACGTCGCAATCTTTATCTTTGGGGGGGGGGGGGGGTTAACGACCACCGTGATCAATTCAGTGGGCTATAAGCAGTCGGACATTCCCAATTTTGGGCCACTGGTTCCTGGGAAGGGGGACAGCCAGTGCCAGAAGTCAAGCACAACGTCCATGATGCACCGGGATTTGAACCAGGATCCTTCTCGACAAGTGGTCAGAAGCCAGCGCCTAGATCACTCCGCCGCCGTAGCGGCACACGTTGAAATGTATTTTTCATACGGCCCCAAACGCTCTTATGGACATACTAGATTGAACTGGACGCAAATAAATCATTAATATAATTTGTACTAGCAGGGATACCAGTTATTTGCCAGGTACATATTACTATTTGTGGAATCACCAAGTTCAGCGGGTGAAAGTTAATGAATGAAAAAGATATTCCTGCAATTTTCCAGTAAACTTATTTTAAATTTTTTGATTTAGTTAATTTAATTTTGCGAAACAAAAAAAGAAAGAAAAAGGAATGGGAATACTTACCTTCTAGGAGACATCTATAGAACTGCCGTACATCTGGCGTGTGCTTCTGTGAATCCCGCGACACAGAAATGCAATGTACCTATGGGATGTCGCATGCATACGACTTCACATTGGCATTAATTATCTCTTTCTTACCGTTTTGAATTTTGAATATCTGGAACTCTCTGTTTACATTACATTATATTTCTTTCTGATAAGCCGTTCGTTGGTAGTGAAAGCTAAACTATATAGATTTGTGTTTTTAATACACCATTAAACGCATATTTTTGCACTTTATTGTTATCTACAGTCCCTAACTTAGACCGTAGGTTGGTTAGTTGGTTGGTTGGTTAGTTGGTTGGTTGCTTGATGGTTTATGGTGCAAGGCCCTCAAAGGGCCAAAGAGCGCCTTAGAACGTAAATAGGGTATTCTTAAGAGTAAAAAACGGAACTTTTTTACTGTAGATTTTATGCGGCATTTTTATGGGGGGGCTCTTACCCCCGGGCTCCAACCCCTTCCAAAAACCGTCTAGCGTCTAAGTTAGAGTACCATGAGATAGTATACCAAATTTGGTGGTTCTAAATTGAAAACTGTAGATTTTGCGAATTTTTATATGAGGGGGGCCCTTACCCCCGGGCTGCAACCCCTTCAAAAAATCGTCGAGCGTCTAAGTTAGAGTACCATGCGTTAGTATACCAGATTTGGTGGTTCAGAATTGAAAACTGCAGTTTTTAAGAAAATTTTGTATGTGGGGGCTCTGACCCCCCCCGGGCCTTGATCCGTTCCAAAAACGGCCTGCCGTCTAAGTTAGAGTACCATAAGATAGTATACCAAATTTGGTGGTTCTAAGATGAAAACTGTAGCTCAGTCTTCGGGACCAAAAGTCACTCGTGACAGCCCTGTGTCGTCCACCCCTACCGTTTCTAAGGAGGTGTCTTCAGAACTTCATCAACCTGCTCTGCCATCGGGCCTTCCTCCACGGGGTCCTGCCCCACAATTGTTGACAGAGGACTTTCCTCATCTGGTACCGACAGCTCCGCCCACGTTCCTTGCAGCTCCAGCTGACCTGACTGCTGACCTTCATCTTCCATCGGATGAAGACACTCCAAGTACAGTTACTGACATGGACTGCCCTACTGCTAGTGACACTTCTGGCAATCACTCTGACCCTACAACTACCAGCAAGCCTGCTCGACGGGAGTCCTGGAGTGCTCCGCAGACTCCGCTCCCTCCTCGCATCGGTGCTGCAAGAGGTCGTTCTGTTGACTCATCTTCCCGCTCCTCCTCTCAACGTCGTACTTCGCCACGAACAAGTCGACACCCTGCTGTGATTCCAGGTTCTAAGACTCCACCCCCAGTGCTTTCCCTAGATTCTTTTCTCCGATACCTAGCTGAAGCGAAGGCGGATATACCGGTAGGTCCGCTTTCTCTTCATAAAATATATGAAGTATTATGCTCTCATAAACATCCTAGATTCTTTAATCAGTTTGTTGCACGTCATTTGCTTGATCTTCCTACTGTTCTAACCCAAGTTTCTAGTGTGATATCTGTGTATCGAAATCTTGTGCTTTCCTATCCCGATCTCAAATTTAGTGTTGACAGAATGAAGAAGCAAGCGAAGAAAATAACAGATTCCAGCGCACGTGCGTGTCGACCTGGGAAGGACCTACCGATTCAAGGTGGTCACACTTAACTGCAGAGGGTTCTCTGCTTCTCCTAGAAATGCTCTAGTGTATGAGGACTTGGCGCCTCTACACGCAGATCTTCTCTTGCTCCAAGAGACCAATTGCTCTGCTACCACTTTGTTCTCTCGTTGGCGGGCTTGGCCCTACGATTTTCACCATGCTTATCGAGTTGGACGGAATTGTGGCCTTGCACTTGGGATCCATCACCGCCTACTCCCTCTGATTTCGACGCCAGTGATTCGTGCCTTACATGTGGACAACCTCCAGGTCGCTGTCTTTTGCATTGAAAACGTGACCTATCATGTTTTTAACATATATGTCCCCTGTGATGAACGTCTGTTACCTGATCTTCTCTCCACACTCCGTACAGAGCTGTCATGCATCCCACCGTCTGAATATATTCTCATCGGCGGAGATTTCAATTGTACGTTGTTACCGGCCCTTGACCGCAATTCAACCGTTGGAGAATACCGCAGACAACGTGTATTACAGATTTCCCAGCTAGTTGATGATTTTCAATTGGTTGATGCGTTCCGGCATCTACACCCGTCGGAAATCTCTTTTACCTGGCGCTCTTCCATCCATGGCAGCACTACGGCAGCACGGTTGGATAAATTTTATGTTTCGACTGCTCTTCTCCCGTCGATCGCAACTGCTTCCCATCATCCTTCCGCCGCTTCAGACCACAGTATTGTCAGTCTGTCGGTGTGTGTTTCGCCTTCACCTTCAAGGACTCAACGAGTATGGACTTTTCCGGACTCGCTCCTGGATGATCAACAATTTTGTGTTGCTGTGCGTGAGTTCCTCCGAAGTCGTCAGCCCCTTCTTGATACTACGTCCGACGCGATGCAACTGTGGCTCAGTGTCAAACATGACTTGGTCCTTTTTGTACGGCGCTACTCCCATGCCTCTCGGAATGAGAGCGATATGAAAATTGCGAATCTACGTGCTCTATTGTCGATGCTCTCTCTTGATGATCCGCAATACCCCGGCTATCTGGCAGATCTCCACGCTTTGCTTCTTCCTCGCGCATCCGATGCAGCCTGCAGGATGCATTTCTTGCATCTCTCCCCTACAGCTGATTCTCACGATTACTTAACCGCCTTGGAATCTCAACATCGTTCTGCTACATCTTTGCGTCATCTTCGCCTCCAGGATGGTTCCATCACTTCGAACCCATCGAAGCTATGCACTTTCACCAGACAGTATTTCATCGCCAAGTACAGTGCGGTAACGCAGTCTTCATCCTCATTAGCTTCTCCTCTTCTCTCCTCTCTTCCTCAGGTCCCCTCTACTTTATCTACTTCTTTACTCTCTCCTTTCTCTCTTCGCGAACTCCGCGAGGCGTTCGCTACTCTCAATCCTCATGCCGCTCCTGGACCTGACGGCCTTCCTCTGTCCTTTTATCGTGCTTTTCTACCGTGCCTTCTGCCTTTCTACCGTGCCTTCTGCCTTTTTCTGTCTGCGTGTTTCTCGTCTGCTTTTTCCTCTCTTGCGTTACCGCCCGACTTTACTTTGGCACACACCATCCTCCTTCCTAAGAAGGGTGACCTCTTGGATCTTGGAAACTGGCGCCCTATCTCCATCCTAAACACTGACTATAAGTTCTATACAAAACTCTTATCCCGTCGCCTTAATTCTGTTCTCTCTTTCGTTATTTCTCCTGACCAGACATACACTGTGCCTGGTCGGACTATTTCCACTAACGTTTCTCTTCTCCTTCATCTTCACTTCCTCGCTCGTTCTTTTTCTGAACCTCTTGCCTTTCTCAATCTGGATCAAAAGTCCGCTTTTGATAACGTTTCTCATTTTTATCTCTCTGCTGTCCTTTCACAATTTGGCTTTCCTCCTACCTTTTCTTCCGCACTCTTGGCCCTTTATCAGGGCGCCAGTTTCCATGTTCGAGCGGCCACATTTCTAACCGCTCCAATTCCGTTTAAGCGAGGCATCCGGCAAGGATGTCCGCTCTCCGGCCAGCTATTCGCTCTCGCTTTTGAGCCTTTCCTGTTAGCAGCCCGAAGATCACTCCTGGATGTCCTACCGCCGACAGTGGCTAGTACTCGTCATCATCGAATAATTTTCACCGCCTATGCTGATGATGTGACCTTTTGCGTCCGGGATGAATCTCAATTTGATCGCCTGTATTCTGTATATCAACAGTATGTTGCATTATCTGGAGCAGCGCTGAATGCCACTAAAAGTACTGGCTTATGGTGCGGGGCATGGGCTGCCCGCACCGATGCTCCTTGGGGTGCGCAGTGGACAGCCACTACACAGAAGATCCTCGGTGCGTATGTCGGATTGCCCTTGGCTTCTGCATCTGCCACCTGGACTGCTCTTCTTCCCCGGATACAACGGACTGCTGCCTACTGGAGTAAGGCCCGCCCTTTCACATCGTTCCGTCAACGAGCAGCCGTTGTTCGTCGACAACTTATCTCTCTATGCGAATACTCTTGGATGTCGACGGTTGTGCCCGTGTCACAAATGATGACCATCACTCGCCTCTCAACTTCCGTCATCTGGTCTTCACATCACTGGGTTAAACCTGCCACGCTTCATCTGCCAGCCTCTTTGGGTGGCATCCAGCTTCCCGATCCAGCTTTCCTTTATAAAACACATCGCATTATTCATTTCATTCGCCTTGCCACTTCAACTGTTCCGTCCCTTACCACTACCTTGAATGTTCTAGCTTCTTTCCGTGACCCATCTTTCACCTTCCTACTGTTTCTGAAGATGGATGCATACTCTCTTCTCCCGTCCCACCTCCCTCCTGTCCTGCGAGAGGGCCTTTCTCTCTTTCGTTCGCTTCCTCTTCTCCGTTCATTTCCTTCTTCAACTCTTGATCTCCTAGATGAACCTCTCTCTTCTCTTCTCTTATTCACCCTCCTAACCTCCCTTACTTTTACTTTCCTCATTGGATCCGCTCTGGTGTGATAACTGTCCGTTCTCTCGTAACTTCTGATCTAACCTGGAGACCTCTTTCTTCCCTGTTTCTATCTCCAACCATTACTCTTGCTAACGAATATCTTCTTCTTCGCACAGCGCTTTGGAGCCTTCTTTCCACTCCTCGCTTCACCTGATGGTCTCTTCTCGGTCCCCTCTGCTCCTCTTTCCCTACCGTTCTTTCTCCTCATTCGTAGCTCCCCGGTTCTAGTTACTTCTCTCTCCTCCTCTTCTCTTTATTGGCTTCTTCTTTCCCCTCCCGCACTTCCACTTTCTGTTCATTCTGCTCCTCCTTCTCTTCTCCCCGCCATCTGGACAGCATCTACCTCTGCCCTTTCCTCCCCTCTTGAACTCAATGTCCATTGGCAATTTCTTCACCTTCGTCTCCCGCCCCATCAGTACTGTTTCGCATGACCCTTCTCACCTCTCCGCAGTGCTCCTTTTGCCCTGAAGTCAGCGACGTCCAACATCAATACCTATTCTGCCCCGTTCTCCTGCCAGTCCTAAACACAGCATTTCGTTTTGCTGATCGAATTTGTGCTCGATCGTTACCATTTCTTGCATATGCTTGGCTACTCCAAACTAAGCATCCACCTACTCACTTGCCTCCTGTGTGCCGTTATATTTTTCTTCTTGTGAAGTTCACTGTCTATGTTTTCCATCTTCAACAACGCTTCCCCGCTCTTATTCCACCTCCTCAGGAGGCAAGTGCTATCATTCGGAGACGCTTCCTAGCACGGTTAACCACTCGCCTCCAAATGGAGCACTCTCGTGCTGCCTCAACAAACACCGATAGCGTTTTTCAATCCACTTGGGCCCAATCGGCTGGGTGGTTCCATATCCACAATTTGCAGTTACATCTCAACCTATAAGTGGGATTTTTGTTGTCGCCCACGTTCACTGTAACAAATCATGTTTTTGCGTATTAATTTTGGTGCTTCGCTATTTGTGATTTTTCTGTTTTAATGTGCCATTGAAGATAGCTCACCATGTTTCCCATGTTCTCTTCGATAATGTTGGGTTTTATGTTGTTGTATATAATTCTTCCTTCTGCACAGTTTACTGCCCACGCAATGTCCCCTTCATTATGTTGAATATTTTTTTAAAATCTTAGTCACTGTGTGTATAATATAATGTAACAAGATGCCCTTCTGAGTACATTTAGCGTTATTTCCCCTTGTCACTGAATACTTCTGTACATATGTTGTAAATTTTGAATGTAGCATCACTGATGCATTTCTGTGAATTAGTACCTAATGTTTAATCTTTAGTATGGTAGTAATGCTTAATTGGAATTTGTGCATAGTATAGAATCATGTCTTGCCCTGTCTACAATACTGTAGGTAAACATTTTCGTTTGTATCGCTCGTGCTTTATTGTCTGCCTCTCCTTCGCCCTACGTGGCGAAATAATTTTTTTTTTTATGATTTTAACAATATTTTGTTTTACGTTTCACTGGAACTTTCCAGCTGATGTATATACCGCTGTATTTATTGGCAGAATTCCATTGTCATGTACATAGAAATGTTATTTTACTGAAGAATAAAGGCAATTTTGAAATGTAGATTTTACGAAATGTTTTATGAGGGGGAGCTCCGACCCCGCGGGCTCCAACCCCTTCCAAAAACCATCTAGCGTCTAAGTTAGAGTACCATGAGATAGTATACCAAATTTGGTGGTTCTAAATTGAAAACTGTAAATTTTACGAAAAAGTGTTTATTCGGGGGGTCTGACCCCCGGGCTCCAACCCCTTCCAAAAACCGTCTAGCGTCTAAGTTAGAGTACCATGAGATAGTATACCAAATTTGGTGGTTCTAAGATGAAAACTGTAGATTTTACGAAATTTTTTATGAGGGGGGAGCTCCGACCCCGCGGGCTCCAACCCCTTCCAAAAACCGTCTACCGTCTAAGTTAGAGTACCATGAGATAGTATACCAAATTTGGTGGTTCTAAATTGAAAACTGTAGATTTTACGAAAAAGTGTTTATTCGGGGGTCTGACCCCGGGCGCCAACACCTTCCAAAAACCGTCTAGCGTCTAAGTTTGAGTACCATGAGATAGTATACCAGATTAGGTGGTTCTGAATTGAAAACTGTAGTTTTTAAGAAAATTTTGTATGTGGGGGGGCTCTCACCCCCGGGCCTTGACCCGTTCCAAAAACGGTCTGCCGTCTAAGTTAGAGTACCATAAGATAGTATACCAAATTTGGTGGTTCTAAGATGAAAACTGTCGATTTTACGAAATTTTTTATGAGGGGGGCTCCGACCCCGCGGGCTCCAACCCCTTCCAAAAACCGTCTAGCGTCTAAGTTAGAGTTTCATGTTACCAAATTTGATGGTTCTGAAATGAAAACTAGATTTTACGAAAATTTTGTATGTAGGGGGTGGGGGAGCTCTGACACCCGGGCCTTGACCCGTTCCAAAAACCGACAACCGTCTAAGTTAGAGTACTATGAGATAGGATACCTGATTTGGTGGTTCTGAATTGAAAACTGTTTTGTGTGTGGGGGGCTCTGACCAACCGGGCCCCTGACCCGTTCCAAAAACCGTCTAAGTTAGAGTACCATGAGATAATATACCAAATTTGGTAGTTCTAAATTGAAAACTATATCTTATGGCAATTCTGTAGGAGGGGGCTCTACCCCCCCCGCTCTGCAACCGCTTCCCAAAACCGTCTACAGTCTAAGTTAGAATACCACGAGATAGTATACCAGATTTGGTGGTTCTGAATTGAAAACTGCAGATTTTACGAAAATTTTGTATATGGGGGGCTCTGACAAACCGGGCCCTGCCCCGTTCCAAAAACCGTTTACCGTCTAATATTTTTAGTGCCAAAGAAAAACGTAATATTCCTATCCTGTATGCGTGGCCAAACTTTATAAATTTGATCAGGGAGCAAGACGTTCGAAATCGTACGTTTTCCTGCATTCGTTTTGTATGTAACCAAAATCTGTAAACGCGACGAATTGACGTAGTCGACGAATTTGTCCGCGACGAATAGACGCAGTCGACGAATTGACGCGCGACGAATTGACGCAGTCGACGAATTGACGCGCGACGAATTGACGTAGGCGACGAATTGACGCGCGACGAATCGTCGCAAATATTTTACGTATGATCGCAGCGCTTTTGTAATGCACACCTCTGCTGGTTTTGGAGCGTAAGTGAATGTTTCTGTCAGCGCCGTTACCTCAACTGTTAAAAATGCAATTGAAAAAGGTCAGTTACCCTTTCACTGTGGGGTATATTTTCTTCTTCAAATACCATGGAGTTTTCAGCGCAGAGGGTGGAAAGCTATATATATAGTGTATTGTTCGATATCTTTACTGCTGAATGGCGATTTGAAATATCTTTTCGCTTCAGATATCTTCCGCTATCAGGAATGTTTAACATGAATGTAAATTTGCTGTTATAATGCATAGATCTGTTAGTAGTTCACCTTCTGTAAATCCTGCTGAGGAAATCATTTGTACGTTGTACCATTCACTACGTGGAATACTGCACATAATTTAAGTTCATTAACTACGTATCAAAACGATTTGTTTATCCGCTTCTTCGTATTTGAAGCTGTGTTCGTTGTAAGATGCTTAAATGAGGGCAATCATTTATGGACAGCCTATATATATGCATTATAATTCAGAATATATGATTCCAAGGTGCAAACACAAGCTACGAAATACCAACAACCTCTGCTTGGAGAGGAAATGAGGAATACTGGATAGTATAGCTGCGCATTATATTTCAGTTAGTAATCCTCTTATGAATCGTTTGCCGCTAATGTATTTGCATTTTTTAATGAGCGCGACTGAATCAATGTAATTATTTTTTCTGTCGGCAACATGTCCACTTCTTAAATTTGTTAAATCATAGAACCTATGTCATTTTTAATGGGTAAAGTACACCAGTGCGGGATTTGTCCACAGCTGACGGTTCCAATTGGTCATTCCACCTAATTGTTCTGGAATAACCCAGTGAGCTCGGGTCTTTTGGCCAATGCCAAACAAAACTAGCTTGTACCTCGAAAACGATTAATACTAAGCTTAAATTTATGTCAGCTTCCAAGATTCATAGAGGCCCTTGTTGCTGTTATGCGTGCCATTGCTGCCCAGCGGAGCGCCCTGTGGAGGCAAACTTATCTCTCACTAATATCCTCCGGATGTACGAAGCTTGTACCAAATTCAAACTGACTGCAAATAAAGGAAAAACCAAAGTTATGATTTTTGAGCGAGTAACTGTTAGTACTGAATGAAAGATAACTCTAAATGGCACAATGATTGACCGGGTGAATGAGTTTGTGTATTTACCTAGGTCATTTCAAGAGATGTGTACACTGAGCAGGCTCCGTAGGATGATGCAATCACTCCAATCGTTGCGACAGTTGTGCCACACTTCAGTATACAAAGTTTTATCCAGGTTTGCTGGCTGATATATTCCTGCTCCAAAATATTCTGCTTAGAAATGGAGGAAGAAAATGAGTCAAGTCAGATTTCGCGTAGCGACAAGCGATTCTACATTACGATTGTAATTTTGCAAGGAAAATCCCCTAAGAAATTCATGAAGCTTTGTGTGAAGTTTGTGGGGTTTAACGACACTTCTGTGGTCATCGTAAACAGCATTTTGTAAGACGATTAATGGAAACATGTGAAGTGATTGCATATGAAGCAAACATGTCTACCGCTTCGGTTTTCAGAATCCTAACTGAAACATTACCGAAGAGAAAAGTGGCTGCCCACTGGGTTCCGGGTAATCTGAGTGAAGAGCAGCAAACAGTTCGCAAAGAGATCGCAGAAGAATTGTTTCAGCGGTACGAGACAGAAGGCGAGCAGTTTTTGGACAGAATTGTTGCCATAGACGAAACCAGATTTTGAACCAGAACTGAAATCTCAGTCCGCTCAATGGAAACATCCAGAATCACCTCGCCAGAAAGAATTCCGCCGTCAAAATTCGAAGGTTAAGCTGATGATGATTATGACCTATGACATGGTTGGCGGGATAGCAACACAGACAAAGTACCAGAGTCTTTGGGAGCAAAATATTTTGCTCCCAAAGACTCGCCAAAGAAGATCCAATATGTCCGAAGCTTGTATCATCATTTTTCAAGACAACAGGAAGCCGCATGTTGCCTATAAGGTAAGAGACATTCTGGAAAAGTATGAATGGGAATTTCTGACATGAGCCCGCCAGACTATGAATTGTTCCCAGAACTGAAGAAGCCACTTGGCGGGAAAAGATTCAGTACGATTCAGGATGTTTCTAATGAGGTGACCCGAGTAATCCGACGCTTCAGCAATGGAAGTGTCATGACTGGAATACAAGACTTGCCCATACCCCATGGGCCGCTATCCTGAAGAAACATGGATATTATTTCGAAGGCCTGTAAAGGTATGTTGTGAAATAAATTCGTTTTTAAAAGAGATAACCCACAGTGTGCAAAACTTTTGAAACGACCCTCGTAGGAAGCACATTTTATAGAGAGAGCAAATTAGATGGTGATATTAGTAGGCAAGTGAATTATTCATTAAAAGTCATAGCTGCCTTAGGAGAATTTCATAGGAATGATGGGTTTTCAAAGAAGTCCCGAATGACTGTGTATGAAAGTGTAATTGTTCCTACTCTGATGTATGGCAGTGAAACCTGAGTACTGCAGAAGAGACATAGGAGTTGTTTGCGTGCTGGAGAGACGCATTACTTATGGGGATTTTGTGGCAAGAAACTGATCATATGAGGAATAAAGATGTGTTGCAGTTGTGTAATGTGAAGCAAAATGTTATTAGCAAGATGGAGACTAATATATTTAGGTGGTTTGGCCATGTTGAAAGAATGAGTGATAAGCTGCTGATTAAGATAACTTTTAGAGCCCAAGTAGCAGGAATGAAAAGTAGAGGAGGGCCAAAGGAATCATGTGAGGACCAGATTCAGGAGGGTCTGTATGAGAAAAAGATTGTTAGTATGAAGTAGAGATCTTGTGTACTTCGCATCATGGATGCCACTGAAGCTCGAGCTGTGTGCCGAGATCGCTGTAAATGGAAAAGTTTGATACGGCAACAATAAGTAAATAGTCAGTGAAACATTTGTCTGGTGGATTACCTTTCTTTGTGGAGCGAATCTCTGTATCTCAGATAACAGCTTTGAGATATGTGTAGAACTTGTGATTGTATGTCACCAATGACAGATATATTTTTATTTCAAACTTAGAAACTCTTTAACATTACAGAATTTTGCTTGGTTGTTTTTGATACTGGTCGAAAAATCGGGAGAGCAATGAAGTGAGTTAAGAAGTCCGAGATGCGAAATTCAATGGATAGTACCCGTCACCAGCAGTACAATTCTCTAACCAGGAAACAAATATCCTCTAAGGATGTACACTTTTTGTCAAGCTGTGAAGGGCTCAAGGTAATATAAAGTATGAATGCAAATGTTGATTGATTTTGAATCCTCTATTGGCATTATTTTATGATGAATGAAAAATAGTTTCAACTTAGTTCAACATGATTGCAAATATCTCACCCTATTCATGTTTTTTAATGTCTTCTTTGATTCTTCTAGTCACCCCTTCTTAAATTCCTCTCTTAATAACGGAGGAAAAACGAAAAGTTCTTTATATTGGCATCTGCACAAAGTTTACGAGTCCACGTCTTAGACCTTTAAAGAATATCATTGTCAGAAAGTGGTACGGAAGAAATATTCCATACAGACGTGGCTCCAAGCGCCAAGTGTTTTTAGGCATTTGGCCATTATGATTTTACTCAACGGATCATTTACAGTTTCTGGTCCAGTAATTTCGCTTTTCGCAATTCGCGCAAACATCAGCAGGGAACAGTAACGTGCTTGCCTACATTTTTTTTTATTGAAGAACCTCTGCTGCTTTTGTTCCATATCTTTTCAATAGTAATTTCGATTATTTATCTCTTTGTCTGTTTTTCCTTCTTTATTCATTTTCTTCAGACAAGTATTGTTGTCTTTGTTCATAGCTTTTTGTTGGTTTTTCTTTTATATTTCCGAAAGCTTTAAAGCACCAAAAACGCTAAAAAAAACATGACGTTATTTTTAAGTGCCGTCACAGACTTACTAAGCTTTAGAATGTACGAAACATTGTAAACAAACAAGCACTTGTACAAGTTTCACCAAACTTGTTTATGTAAACTGGTGCCCAAAATTAACGTGACATGTACGAAATTAGAGAATATATCCAAAACGAGACGACCGATTGTAACGATTTTTCAGAGACATGTCCAAATAAAAGCGTTAAGTCGACGCACCTAAGCAACATTGTGCTAGATTCTACTGAAATATGCAAATGACGGTCGTACGTCATAGACCTGGCGGGTACGCGACCTTGATATACGTTTTTTTCAGCGAGATGCCACAACTGTAATTAAGCTGGATTTTTAGTCGAATGATGGCTCAACACCAGGGGTGGAGAATAGGACGGAGCGTAAAAATTTTGTTTTTGAATTTCCATATGTCCTAGTGCGGAAAAGTTGTGTATCGCTACGTAAACCGTGTGCAGAAAATTTAGCGACATTCAAATAATATCTTACGGTTCCACTTTACCTCCAAACTTTCGATATTTGGACAAAATCGTCACATTTTCATGTCTGTTGTGAGAAAAGAACAGTGTTCGTTACAGACGTTCCCTAGTGCGCAAAAACTATTTGTTGGTACCTAAAAGATGTGCACGATTTTTCAGGCAAAGCAACTAATATCTTATGGTTCCAATTTTATGCAACAATACTCCATGTTTAAGGAAAATTGCAATATTTTGACACCTATTGTTTACCATGTGATTTGTTTCCTAGTGGTGTTAGTGTGTGCACTACTGCACTGAAAGCACAACATATTGTGCAAATATGCAGTAGTGCACACTACACACGGTGCAGCTCTTCACATTTTTCTTGTTTCAGAAAAATCCCAGGCTGTACAGCGAGTTCCGCCGGTGCCCAACCCAGCCACCCATCCATTAGGGCAAATCAATTTCCCGTTCTTCTTTATTAATTTTTACCCTGAAATCTGATTTACTTTCGAATGCTGGCGTTATTTACCGTGCTTCCAACCCTACTCTAATAAATCAATTCCTTTGTTCTTTTCCGCAAACAGCAGCAGTTGCTTCTGTTGTCAATTTAAAGCATCGCTTCCCTCCCTGATTGTGACATGGGAAGTTTTGCGTGTCCAATCGCTCAACAATGTGCTTACAGTCACTGTTACATAGGTTCATTATTTCATCGTCGGTCAAATGAGCAGTCAATGGCGGTTCGCTTAAGACGCATGGTTGCCAGTCAATTAGGTCAAAATAATCCTCCCCCTGAACATTTGAACTGAGGAATTTCGAATACACGGATTGCATCACAGATTTGGGCCCTTGATGGAAGGATCCTGCGGAAGCCAAGTTCTCTGATATATTGATTCTGGATGGCCAAAATAGCCATTCCTTTGGATTACGTGGTCCAGAAAGCTCTTCAAATCCTGGGTGAGATATCTGGATGTATGGATGGCCTTCCACATATTCCGTGCTCCATCATGGCAATGAAGGTGTGACCTTATAAGTGAACCACATGGGCGTATAAACCTTACGACAAATTCTGCCAGAATTTTAAGTGAATCCGAAAGCTGCGAAGTACTAATATAAAAACGCAAAATATGATTAGCCGTCGTTTGCCAGTGTGCATGGCTCATTTTTCCCAGGTGCTTATATGCCAGGCTTGATGATCACATACGCGTTGTCACAGCGTGAGACGTGTTAAGATCTCTTGCAATTTTCATCACGTTCAGGAAAACCCGCTTCAATTTGCTTCAAATTTCAAAACCGGTAGATTTTCGCAGCCCTCCAGCTGATTGCCGATTTTCCCTGAAAATGTTGAATTAAGTGACAGAGTGTCAGCTCGTTTCGGTGCAACTGGCATATGCTCCACTGAAGAGGTTTTTGGCAGGATAGCTCTAGAATGCGAATTGCACCTCCTTTACACCCAGTATTAACGACGGTTCCGTCGCAGCCTATCACCAACTGTTTCGTTAGGTTGATATTATTGGCATGTAAGAAATCCAGCAGACATTGGCAATGTCCTTTGCGGTGGTTAGATGTAGGAGTGGTATGCCCAAGATATTTACTTCCAGGTTCTTCCAGCCTAGTCACGTGTTCTACAGTAATAGTTTTTTTTCGACCGGCTTTCCTTCCCTTTCCTCATACATTACAGTATGGATCTTACGCTCGTCGAAATGTAGCCCTTTAATAACTTTACGTGCAGTCAGATTATCGTTTTAAAGCAGTTTTCTCTATTTTTGTCTCTGCCTTCTAATTTTGTGCCTATCACTTGAACTGTCAGCTTGAGTTAGTCTATCATTCCCATATCTCCCAAACGTTCACTTGCAGGGATGGCTCCATACATCCAGATATCTCACCTAGGATTTGAAGAGAGTTCTGGACCACGTAATCAAAAGGAATGGCTATTTTAGCCATCCAGAATCAATACTTATGGCTATGATAACGGACGAAAGGAAACATATCAGAGAACTTGACACGATCCTTCGATCAAGGGCACAAAACTGCGATGCAATCCGTGTATTCAAAATTCCTCAGTTCAAATGTTCAAGGGGAGGATTCATTTGACCTAATTAAATGGCAATAATATGTCTTAAGCGAACTGCCATTGACTGCTCATTTAACCGAAGATGAAATAATGAACTTATGCACCAGTGACTGTAGGAACATTGTTGAGTGACTGGGCACGCAAAACTTCCCATGTCACAGTCAGGTAGTGGCGCGATGCGTTAAGTTGACAACAGAAGCATCTGCTGCTGTTTAAGAAGAACAAAGGGATGGATTTATTAGAGTACGGTTGGAAGCACGGCAAATAATGCCAGCCTTCGAAAGTAAATCAGATTTCATGGTAAAAATCAATAAAGAACAGGAAACTGAAGATTAAAAAAGAAGAACAGAAAACTGATTGGCCGTAATGGATGGGTGGTTTGGTTTGGCACGGGTGGAACTCGCTCTGCAGCCACCTCTTTATGATGAGTTCTGGGATTTTTCTGAAATATGAAAAATGTGAAGAGCTGCACCGTGGGCAGTGTGCACTACTGCACATTTGCACAATATGTTGTGCTTTCAGTGCAGTAGTGCAGACACTAACACAACTAGGAAAAAAATCACATGGTGAACACTAGGTGCCAAATTATTGCAATGTTCCTTAAACATGGAGTACTGTTGCATTAAATTGAAGCCATAAGATATCAGTTGCTTTGCCTGAAAAATTGTTCACATCTTTTAGGTACCAATAGATAGTTTTTGCGCACTAGCGAAAGTCTGTAATGAACACTGTTTTTTTCTCACAACGGATATGAAAATGTGACGGTTTTGCCCAAATATCGAAGTTTTGGTGGTAAAGTGGAACCGTAAGATATTATGTGCATTTCGCTAAATTTTCTGCACATTTTACGTAGCAATACAGAACCTTTCCGCACTAGGGCATATCGAAATACGAAAAAAACAAAACAAATTTAGGCTCCGGCCTAGTGGGGAACCTGTGTCCTTTTGAGTGAATCCAAAAACCTATCGTACTTAGACTTGCTTCATGACAAGTTCTTTTATTGTGTTTTTAAACCTTTTTTAAGATATTTCAATAGTCAATCTACATAAGTACACTATAAGCCGCTTTGTCTTTTTTAGAATGTTTAAAAAAACTTCCTTTGTTCATTCGAAATTTCATTTCTTTGTCACTATCTTCAATTTTTTTCATGTTTGACTTCCAAATTACCTTATTGACTTCACGTTGGAAAAGCTAAATAATTTGAAAAGACATTGCATTACGACAGACAATGAAATAACAGCCTGAACAGGATCATGAGTTCGTCAGACTATCAATCAGCAATATGCATCCGATATAAAACAAAAGTTATTCTTAAAGATTCTGTTTTCAATAGATGTTTTATTACAACTTATAATTTATATCATGAATGGTTTAAAAGTTTGACGGGAGGCAATGGAGGATTGATCCGTTGATATATGGTTAATTATAACGTGAGCAATAGTGTATATGAGTACAAAGTACTTAAAATCCACTCTTAATGCGATGGAATACCCACGCTTTCGGCAACATGCACTAATAATGCTTTTCTGCTACTTATTGCTACGAATCTACATTCCCTTGCTTAACTCAAATCAAGACGCCGTTTTATATTCCACACTTTACAAGTGTGCACAGGGCAGACACTTGTAACATCTTTTATGATATGGTTTTGCTCTCCATGGATGAAGGTATGTTCTTACGAAATATCATTCAATTACTGTAATTATTAACGATGCTATTAATAAAAAATTGGGTAAAGTAGTGAGCCAGAATTTTTTATGTCAGTAAACGGATGATTTAAAACCACTGTTTATCAGTGTATGCGACTGATATCGGCGTATTGCTTTTTTAGTTATGTTTCCTTTATTTGGCATAGTGCATGGTTGTGAAACATTAATAATACCCTGCGATACGAATATTTAGTCTGTTTTTAATAATTATTCTCAACAAGCTACAAAGGTCCCTAGTTACAACCTTCTAAATATAGATAGTATTAGAGTTGACATGCGATGTAGGAAGCCTAGTGAGTTCGTTTTTTCTCCGAGTTTGTCACACTCAGGTATATTGTACTGGTTCCAGTGAGCGATTTCTCACAATTATGCGTCAGAAAATATCGATAAAGTTAGAGCTGACTCATAAACTGGAGAAATTTGAAATTTCTCAGGATACTGTTGATCAATATCACTTGGTGTAACAGTGTGGGACCGAAAGGATTACAACACTTGATCGTTCCGCTGGTCACATGGACACGACCAGGCTAAATATTGAATTCTGTATGACAAAATGTAAAGCGAAACATGACCATCCACGGCGAAAAAAGAAAATCTAAATACACACTGTAGCCCTGGAGGCCGTGTGGTCACAAGTGCGGGTCTGTTACTAATAATCCGAGTGGATCCCGTGTTCGTGTCCAAGAGGAGGCATTGGTTGTGCGTCTGTTGTACAGAGCTGGCTCTCTCGCTTTCCTGAAACCAGTGTCCCTGATTCAGGGACGGGATACTGCTTAAGTCCTCAGGTATTCACGGTATGTGTGTGTGATCACTGAATTTGCTCCAAATTTAAGAAAGACTACAGATATTAATAAAATATCGTTCCATTTTATTCTGTGAAAGTTGCTTAACAAAAGAATGTGACCTTTAAAACAATATCAATGCGGAACATGTGATTCGTCAGCTTATTATTATATTTAAAGAACTCGCGAAACATCAGCGCAAATATTTGCTTACAGCGTCGGTTTCCTTTTGAAAACGTCAATACATCCTTTTAACCTTTTGTGAGAAATTTTACGCTCATCTAAGATACGTGGCTGTTTACATTTTAAAATTCAAATCGTCACTTGCCTCGAATTTCGCCTTTATTAAAAAATTCTCGTGAATTCGTATCGTTGAAGATTTATTAAAAAAGTTGGAATTGGAAAAGCAATGGTATCTAAAAACTGCGTTCCTACAAGGGTGTTTCTAATCATTCGTTCGATTGAACATAGGTGCGAATAATTTACGGAAATATTTGTCTTTTGCTGCATAAATAAATTCTCGGCGCCCTCACCGCAGAGCCGACCAATAGCTTTGACAACCTCAAGATAATTTACTTTGATTAAATTGTGCTCCCTGGAGCTCTTTGCAAAGTTTTAACAAAGGCTTGATGTATTTTTCCGTCGCTTCGGATGGGTCTGCTTCCACACGAGCTGTGTGTTTTGCATATCTTCGATGTGATTGCCCAAGGGCTTGTGATGGCGACGTCTTCCGTTGAGTTGCGAGTTCAGCGTAACCTCGTCTTTATTAAATTTTCCTTTGAATGACATTCGGATTACACGAGTGGATCTGTTTTTGGCACAGGAGGAATGGGGAAGTACCTTGTGTTAATTAAAGTCCTTGGCCTGGGGGACTGCTCTGCAGGTTGGACTGACGGATGTGATTGCGGGAGCGGTCCTCTCAGCCTCATTTGCTGTCGGAGGAAGATGTTAATGTATGGCCTTCCATGATCTTTCTCTTCGGGAACAAAAGGAGAAAGTGTTCTACTTGTTATGGTACTTCATTTTGCGGCATACCAATATTATGTGGTGGTTCCAATTTTTACTCCTCCTTATTGTTTTCTGGAGCAGCTATTATTACGAAAGGCAGCATTTTTCAGAAAATATTATCTATGTATTTTTTACTGAAAAACATTTCTATTCAGAAATGTTTAACTCAGAATTTCACAGTGCTCTAAGATATGCCTGAACGTTTTACCAAATAGCACTTCATGTTCAATTATAGTGTAATAATGTTCGGAAGATATCTTTATCTTATGCTAATAATAATAATAATTCTTATATATTACTGCCGAGATAACTCATACTAAACTTGTTGCAAAAATACACAGAATAAGAAATAAATTTCTAGGTTGCTACCTCGGAAAACCAAACTTGAAAATATTGAATGAAGGACAAAAACTATCTTTAATAACATTTATTTCCTCTAATATAATTGACTGCGGCTATGCTAGTTTTGCTCCATTGATTCAAAATCCTATTTTCGCTATATTAACCCCTATTTCTTCCGAACGACACTGACGGAAAGAAAAAATCCCAACACCAAGAAGGGGTTGTGTTACATAAACGACAGTTGGTAGGCGGTGAGAGTACATCTGTAAGATGACGTCTGTGCAAATTTCGCGCTGGGCGCATACGTGTGGCGCTAGCAGCGCCCCACGGAACATGCAAAGCAGGTTTGCTGTAAATACGCGCTGTAACGCTCGTGAGCGTTAGTTATCGTTGATATTCGACGTAGTGTGTTGATGTTAGTCAAGAATGCCTTTAAGAAGACTAAGAAGCCATTATCAACAGCTCACGGAGTTTGAACGGGGTCGTGTAATATTGCTTCGAGAAGGTGGATTTTCGTTCCGCAATATTGCAGAACGACTTGGCAGGAATGTAGCCACTGTGCATGATTGTTGGCAGCGGTGGTCAAGGGAAGGTACTGCCTCAAGAAGACCGGGTTCTGACCTGCTACGTGGCACTACTGAGATGGAAGACCGCCGTGTACGATGTATCACCGTGATGCATCGTACCGCGTCTGCGGCAGCAATTCCAGCTGCAGTTGCTACCACAGTGACACAATGAACTGTTACAAATCGGTTACTTGAAGGACAGCTCCAAGCCAGACGCCTGTAGCGTGCATTCCACTTACTCCAAACCACTGCCGTTTGCGAAGTCAGTGGTGTCAAGCTAGAGCTCATTGGAGGACGGAGTGGAGATCTGTTGTGTTTTCTGATAAAAGCCGGTTCTGCCTGGGGGCCAGTGATGGCCGTGTGTTGGTCTAGAAGGAGGCCAGGTGAGCGCCTGCAACCAACCTGTCTGCTGCCGAGACACACTGGACCTACACCTGGAGTTATGGTCTGGGGAGCAATTTCCTATGACAGCAGGAGCACTCTTGTGGGTATCCGAAACACCCTGACGGCACAGTTGTACGTCGGTCTGGTGATTCAACCTGTTGTGCTGCCATTCATGAACAGCATTTCAGGGGGTGTTTTCCAACTGGATAACGCTCGCCCGCATACCGCTGTTGTAACCCACCATGCTCTACAGAGTGTCGACATGTTGTCGTGGCCTTCTAGATCACCAGATCTTTCACCAATCGAGCACGTATGGGACATCATTGGACAACAACTCCAGCGTCACCCCCAAACAGCATTAACCGTCCCTGTATTGAGCGACCAAGTGCAACAGGCATGGAACTCCATCCCACAAACTGACATCCAGCACTTATACGACACAATGCATGAACGTTTGCGTGCTTGCATTCAACATTCTGGCGGTTACACCGGTTATTAATGTACCAGCAATTCACATTTAAAATGGCTCTTCTCGCGCTTACATTAAGCTGTGATCTTGAAACCTTAATCGATTAAATATGTTACCTATACAAATGTATTGCCGCCATTTTATTCCTCTACAACTATTTTTTCGTGGTGTTGGGATTTTTTTCCGTAAGTGTATCTTACGCGTGCGTTGCTAAATTCTTTCGCTTTCAGGTGATAAAACTACTCTCTCATCTGCTATCTGAAATGCATCTTTCGTAGCCGTACGCTGATACTCCTGCCTTTTTCGAACTCGGCATACCTGGTTCGCGCTCTGTCCAAAATACACTCCTCTCTTCTTCGCTTCTCGCCGATCACTCCACTTCCTTGACCCCCTTCTGACCAACCAAATCTTCGCCTCTCTCAAAACCCGCTTCCACTCTACGGCGAAAGTAAAAAAGCCCATCTTCTGCTAGCGATCCATCCGTCACCACCTGTACCCCGAGCTAGGAAATGGCGGTATCCTTTAATCAAAGCTAAGGGCTCGGAAGGATTACCGGATGCGTCTTCCGTTATCAAACAGAGGTCATCGCTCTTTTCACGTTTATAAGTGAGTCACGGAAAAATTCTCATTGGCCACCACCGGGAATCGAACCCAGGGTCTTCCAGTTACGAGCCGGATATGCTTCCACTGCACCACAGCGGCCTCGAATTCCTCCAGACTCACACACAGTAACTGCTAAGCCAATTTGGCAGGTTGTTTCTTGGAGCCCCGCACATTGCTGGGGATTCACCAAAGATGGTAAGCATCAATTGAACAAATAATTAGGAGGCGAATGAATAATTAATACAGACATTTCACTTGGACCAGGAACATCAAACAGAGGTCATCGCTCTTTCCACGTTTACAAGTGAGTCACGGAAAAATTATTATTGCCCGCCACGGGGAATCAAACCCAGGGTCTTCCAGTTACGCGCCGGATATGCTGTGAGTCTGGAGAGATACAACAGCGGCTTCGAATTCCTGCAGACGCACACACACTAACTGACAATCCAATTTGACAGGTTGCTTCTTGGAGTCCAGCGCAAACATGCTTCTTGGAGCCTCAAACATTGCTTCGTGAAGCACCGCACAAACATTGCTTCTTGGAGCCACGCATAAACGTGGAAAGAGCGATGACCTCTGTTTGATGTTCCTGGTCCACGTCAAATGTCTGTATTAATTGCGTCTTCCTTTATGGAAGCTTGATCAAAAGACCCGAGAGTCTGAAAATGGCTCTCGACCATCAAAAGTGTCTAATCAAAACACAAGTTGAATCTGGCTGAAAGCTCTTTTCATTGTTAACTCCCTGAGAACAGTGTCTGCATGTGGGGCAACGAGGCGTCTACGGAAAAATTGCTTTATCCAGATAATGGAAATGAAAAGGTAGCTCCCATGCACTATGAAACAAAGAAAAATAAATAGCGAGATGGAAAATGTGTTACAAGGATGAGCTTGATATCCCTATCTAAACCTCCTGTATTAAATCCTCGTAACAATAGATTCCCGAAACTAAGTGCTGTTCAGAACTAAAGAAAAAAAAACGAAAAAGTTGAAATACGTACACAGGATTTGTGAAATATATTTCATCCGAGGAAAGCAAAGAACTCTTGACTTTTTTTCTTCAATTTTTCTAAATATATTACTCATGAAAGGTTTTAACTGAGAACCGCAAATGGCCAGGTGGCTAAGGCACTTGATCACGTTTCAAGTGCCTTGGGCTCGAACTACCAAACCCTAGCATAGCCATTGGAGCGCTACGTCCGCCATAAGCAAAGCAGAAACCTCCGTCCCCCTCATCCCCGCGGCACAAAAATTGTTTTAGTATGCGTGTAAAAAACTCACCATACGAGGACAAATTCAATTGCGTGTTCAGAATGTGAAAAACAACTACGCGTACTTTGATTCAAATTTTAGAATTTATTTCAAAGTTTGTGCTATTTGAGAACACGGGATCCAAAACATTTTATCCTAAAATTACAATGAAAATGGCAAGTGCAATGCTAATATAATCTTGATGAATCCTTATGCAAACAATTACAGCCATCTACTAACGCAAAAAAGCATTTAGCTATGAGTAAAGCTTCATAACTCTATTTTCTTTTCTACTTTTTTGCGTTTGTTGCTCTTCTTTATTCCAAAAATTCGTGCTTCACATTATTTGAAATGTTAAATCAAAACCTGAACAGCAACTACATTTGGACAACAGTTTTGAAATATATTTGACGTTTAATATATCTGAAAACATTACCACCCGCATTGCGCATTTGGTTAAGTCGCTACCGGCTGTGTGGGAGGTGGACGTTTCTAACGGGTGTTCGGACCCAGATCCTGCCGGTCACCTAGTCTGCGGTTTTACCGGGGTTTTCCGCAGGCTCCCTGTGTTTGGGGACGCGAATGCTTAGATGGTTCCCTGTGAAGTCGGTCCCTGACGCACTTTGTCCCTTAACCGTATGAAGCAGAGGAATGGCAAGCCGTCTGCATTAATTTGCCAGTAACCCTTAAGGGCGCATTGTTGTCTTTGCGGAACTCAACCCACAATGGGCGGACGAGATAGAGAAGGAGATAGAAAAAACAATAGGAATATGCCAACGAATGTGTGGTTGTGATGAGCACGTCTTCTGACCTGAAAGAAAGTGTGGAATATAAAATGTGCTGTCGTCAAACAATTATCCGTAACAAAATTATAAGAACTGACAGTTTATATATGATAAATAACAAAATGTCTGCGGTAGAAAATGGAGTCTGAAACATAAAAAGAGTTCTAAGTCGATTTTCAGAAATGAAAATGTGGTCGCAAATGCCAATGCACAAAAAAATAAATTTATGGATTAGTAGAGTTTTTTTTTTTTTTTTTTTTTTTGATTGGAGGTTTAACGACCACCGTGAGCAACTCAGTGGGCTATAAGCAGTCGCCCGTCCCTAATTTAGGGTCACTGGTTCCAGGGAAGGGAAAGAGCCAGTGCCGTAAGACAAACACAACATCCATGCCTGACCGGGATTCGAACCCGGACCCCTTACGGACGAATGATCAGAGGCCAACGCCTTAGACCACTGCGCCACCGGGGCGGCTTAGTAGAGTTCATAATGTACGTAAACATGTGGCATACTTACGAATTTTCAATGCAAAAATAATTATTTTTCATACAATATTTTAGAGGTAGAAATCGACTTCAAATAAAAGTACGCGTTTTCTCCTCCTAGCAGCGTAATTGTGATTTACGGAACATTAGGAGCTGTGCGCGAAAATGTTTCACATGCTGTACTATGACTAATGACTTCCAAAAGCAGAGGTACTTAGAAAAATATAATACGCTTCTATGCCCATTAAAAGTAATCATCATCAACATCATCATTTTCAACCATAATGAATCAACTCCTGGATCAACGTCTCTCCAAGTTTTTTCCACAACAATCTGTCTAGAGCGAGTCTCCTCCACGTTCCTGCGGCATGCTTTCGAATTTCCGCCACTCACCGCCCACGAGATGATCGTCTGGTTCTTTTACTGTCCCTTGGTATCTACTCTAAAATTTCGGTTGTACAGCGGTGGTCCGTTCTTTTGGCAATATGTCCAGTCCACTGCAGTTTCTGGTGGGGTGCTCACGGTCATCAAGATATCTTCCACTTAATACAGGCATTTTACGTGGACCAGGAATATCAAACAGAGGTCACCGCTCTTTCCACGTTTATAAGTGAGTCATGGAAAAATTATCATTGCTCGCCACCGGGAATCGAACCCAGGGTCTTCCAGTTAAGCACCGGATATGCTTCCACTGCACCACAGCGGCATCGAACTCATCCAGACTCACACACACACTAACTGCCAAGCTAATTTGGCAGGTTGCTTCTTGGATCCCCGCACAATGCTGGGGATTCATCAAAGAGAGTAAGAAGCATATGAACAAATAATTAGAAGGCAAATGAATAATTAATACAGACATTTGACGTGGACCAGGAACATCAAACAGAGATCATCGCTCCTTCAACGTTTGTGGCACGATGCATTGGCTGGGCTGTTGAAATAAGGCACTACTAAAGGGTAATACCGTTGCCATGAAAGGATGTACCTGGTCTGTAGTGATGTTTTGGTAGGTGGTAGACGTCATAGTTTCCTTCACATGAATGACTGCATCCAGAGTTTCCCAGAAGAACACTGACCAAAGCATTGCACATCCTCCATCATCTTGCTTTCATCCCACGATGCATCCTGGTGCCATGTTGGCACCAGGTAAACGAAGTACACGCACCCGACCGTCCACATAGTGTGATTAGAAACGAGATTTACCGGACCAGATGCTTTCTTGCAAAATCATTCAATGTCCAGTTTTGAACTTCTGTTGGTTCGTAACATACGGAATAGCCTTCGCTCACCTTTAGCATTAACTAGGGGCGGTCGGCCCACACATTGTCAAAGGTTTACGTGTCTTTCCTTTTCGGATCACTTTTCGGAGGTACTAACCACGGTTGACCGTGAGCACCCCACCAGCCTTCCCGTCTAGGAAGTGTTTTGTCCCACTCGTCTGGCGATTACGATTTGGCCTTTGTCAAACTCGCTAAAGACAGCTGCCTTTCAGATCTGAAGAACAAAAATTACACTGATTTACAGAGCTTAATATCAGGTGTTATTAATACCGTTTCATGACATTCACATGAGCCGTCGTTTACTTGGAGTTCCTTCGATTTGCATAAACACGCGCTGGTCGTAATATTTTGTTCCTTGGTGTGTGATAAAATTAATTAGTTTCTCAAAACATGCTTTTTAGCACGTCTTTTGTAAAAAAAGGTCGTGCTTATGTTATCGGTTTGTCCGTCCGTCCGTCAGTCCACAGACGGACGCCTGTACCCACGATATCTCTGCAACTATTAGTCTGATTTGAAAAATTCATTTTGCATTGGGAAGAATGAAATATGCGAATGATGATCCTTTATTTCGTTTTTTTTACGATTTATAATTTTGCCGCTAGAGGGCGTAAATGCAGATGATGTCGAATTCAAAAATACGTTTTATTCCACATATTTGCTTCTAAACATCCGATTGAAAAAAATCTTTTATCTTTTGATTCCATTTATGTCGAAGAGTATTTTAGATGTAGTTACTTTGCAAATTACTCATAGATTTTCCGCTAGGGGGCGTAAAAGTAAATTGCATTTTTCCCCGATAACTCTTCTTCTAAAACTCCGATTTGAAAAACATTTTCTTCAGCGTATACATCTCCTGATGGAAAATCTTTTGCATAAAATTTCAAATTTTTGGTAAAGAATACTGTGGCCACCAGGGGGCGTAAGTGTTAATTTTTGCTTCTGATGTATTTGCCATAAAATCGGAGCTTCTAAAATATCGATTGAAAAAATTCTTTCGTGGACTGATGCCACTCACATTGATAAACCTTTTTCGAATATTTTCTTCCTAAAATATTCCACAGTTTCTCCGCCAGTGGACGCAGATGTACATCTTATTTTTGTCAATATCTCTACTTCAAGAAATCCGATTTGAAAAATTACTTCTTTGTTGGATAGTGTTTTCAGTGTGACATGTTTCTCATATATTTTCAAAATTTTCAGGTAATTCATAGACTTTCCGCTAGGGGGCGTAGCAGTAAATTTCGTTTCTCCCTATATCTCTGCTTCTAAACCTCCGATTTGAAAAGTTCTTTCTGCATCGGATACAGCTCCTAATGGGAAATCGTTTGCACATTATTTCTAATTTTTGTAAAAAATGGTTTGGCCACCACGGGGCGTAAATCTTAAATTCCGCTTCTGATGTATTTGCAGCAAAATATGAGCTTCTAAATTCTCGATTGAAAAATACTTTGTTTCTTGACCAATACTACTTATGTCGACAAACCTTTTAAAAACATTTTCTTCTTAAAATAGGGCATGGTTTCTACGCCAGGGGGCGTAGACGTATATCTTATTTTTGTCAATATCTCTATTTCTAGGAGTCCGATTTGAAAACTTCCTTCTTTGTTGGATAGTGTTTCCAGTGTGACACGTGTTTCATATAATTTAAAAATTTTCAAGTAATTCATAGACTTTCCACTAGGTGGCGTTAAGGCAAATTGCTTTTCCCCTATATCTCCGCTTCTAAATCTCCGATTTGAAAAATTCTTTCTGCACCGGATACAGCTCCTGATGGGAAATCGTTTCCACATAATTTCCATTTTTTGTAAAAACGTGGTTTGGCCACCAGGTGGCGTAAGTCTTAATTTCCGCTTCTGATGTATTTGCAGCAAAATATAAACTTCTAAATTCTCGATTGAAAAAAACGTCGTTTGTTGACCGATACTACTTATGTCGACAAACCTTTTAGGAAAATTTTCTTCTTGAAATAATGCATGATTTCTATGCCAGGGGGCGTAGATGTATATTTTATTTTTGTCAAGAGTCCGATTTGAAAAATTCCTTCTTTGTTGGAAGTGTTTTTGATGCGAAATGTTTTTCCTATAAATTCAAAATTTACAAGTAAATCATAGACTTTCTGCTAGGGGGCACAAAGGTAAATTGCGTTTTCTGCGTTATTTCTGCTCCTAAAACTCCGATTTGAAAAATTCTTTTTGTATCGCATACAAGACCTGATGGAAAATATTTTTCACATAATTTCTAATGTTTGGTAAAGAATGGTTTGGCCACCAGGGGTCATATGTGTTCATTTCTGCTTCTGATGTATTTGTAGCAAAATCTGGGCTTCTGAAAACTCGACTAAATTATGTTTTTCTTGGACCGATACCGCTTATATGGATAAACCTTTTGAGAATACTTTCTAACTAAGATAATGCGTGGTTTTTCCATCAGTGTATGTAAAGTCACAACTTATTTTTGTCGATATCTCTGTTTCTAAGAGTTCGTAAGCTCATGATTCCGTTTACAGCAATATCTGTGGAATTAAAAACTCGACTGAAAATCTTCTTTCTTTCGTTATATCTATTGTTTTCCATGCCGGTTCCATTGACTTTGAATAGCTTTGATAAATTTAATTTGCGTCAGAACGGATTCAAAAGACTTGCTTATTACACCCGAAAATTCGGTGTCATCCTTCTTGTTTAATTCTTCGACAGATCGACCAACACTTGATGTATTTCAATCCTGTCATAAACACTTGATGTATTTTAGTCCGTATTAGGTACAGGCGACTTCTTGTGCGTTAGAGCCTCATCAGGGTCACTGAATCCCTAAAACAATGCACTAAATGCATTCATGCCCCAGCTCGAAAAATGCGGAGCTTTGAACCTATTTACTGCCAGAACAAAATACGTATTTAATCCTATTAGCAGGAAAATGTGTGGAATATGATCCACCAATTTCTAAAGAAATAAATGTGTATGTTGTTGACGAAAAAATGATCTAACTCTATACAAATGGGGTGCAGAAATCATCAATCCGAAAATTTCGGCATTCAGTGATATTTCAAGAGCGGCATAATTTTGTTACTAACTAATGGACTTGGAACTTTTTATCATAACAGCATCAGCACAGGAACCTGGATAAATTTCCTTATTTTGAAATACATTTATTTTGCCATCCACTCTTAAACAGATGCACATGCAAAGCAGAGAAACATGATAGTGCAGTTCAGTAACTTTACGCGAGCATGTGTTTTGACATGCGGAAATGTACTGGTCGAGAAACCATGGTAACAGAAGTTTTGTCAGATTACGTTTGGATGCAGAAAAGCAGCGCTTCCAAAATTTAAAAGGAGATGTTAGGAAAACAGAACAAGATGGTTCGTTTTATTATCTAGAAATAAATAACAGGGAAAATAGCCTCGATAAACTTCTATGCTAAAAGTTTATCTCAGTGCGATAAAAAAGAGGGTCAGAAGGAGAAGTAAAACTTTTTAGTCTTATAGGAAGCATTTATTGCATTACTGACTGAATCACTGCAGTTGATTTACAGGCAGCTAGGTGTAATTACAGCGGCATCAAAAGATGAGAAGTGTCCTCCGATTATACAGTCCAAACATGTGAGCAATTTACGCAACGTGTGTATAAATCACACGCTTTAGTTAAGACAATTTCCTGTGTTTTCATAGTTTGCTCTGTTATTATTCTGGCTACGCGGACACAGCTGCCACAATGACAGCATAAGATTACGTTCATGGAATATATTCCTCTTCATTTCATGCGGTTCACATCATCATCAGCATTCGTGAGAATTAAACCACACTTATTATAGATGCAAAATATTTGACGCAAAACTTCGTGCACGTTTTTTCCGTATTCCACACTCAAAAAATAACTAGCCACTCACAGTTGTCTCTGTAATTACAAGAGGATGTAGAGAATTATGGTAGAATACGTAATCAAAGGGTAACATAAATTTAATAGCTGTCTGTGGTGACTTATAAACTTTTAATTGCACGAGAAAGACACAAAAGACAGTTATAAACCTAATTCTGTATTTAAGCTGCACTTATTCGTGATGTGATATGAGGAGAAAGCTTAATAACTCCCTTTGGTCTTCAGACTTATTTCAGAATAACCTTTATGTTCGAATGAGAAATTTCCTCTTCCCATGTTTTCCGTATTTTCTCTATTCGTGAATTTTGTTCTCCTCTGCAGACATTTGAATTCGTCCAAAACTTCGTAAGCAAACAATTCGTACAATTTTTCGAATTTTGCTAAATTAGCTGAAAATTGGTGACTTTCTACATTTTGAAGCATGAGATCGATCTCAGCGGAAAGACAAAGATAATTCCTTTAATGGGGTTTTCCACGATAACTTTCAAAACTGCATTAACATATGCAGAACAGATTCACCTGTCTATTTATGCCTTTGTTTTGTTTTTTTCATTAGCGGTTTAACGACCACCACCCAGCAAAAACACAAGTGTTGGAAAACTGCTGGCCACCAGTTGGCAGTGATGGGTCATTGCTGGCTGAAATCTACCGCTCACGGCCCGGTAGCGGTTCGTTGGTGGCAGCGCCATCAGTTGGCGGCCATTGATGGCACTGCAGCACCGCCGTGAATTGCGGGCCACCAAGCAAGTGCCACTAGTGGCCCGTAGCTGGCAACCGATGAAACCCCAACACCAGGTGGAAGCAAGGGAACGGCGCATGCGCAGAAGCAACACGTGCTGTGTCTCTCGTGGTACCAGTTAGTTGAAGACGACACTATCGCCATCGTGTTTTTTTAGTGGATGTTAAGGGGGGGAAAGCATATGTAGAGAGGCGAATTAATTTCTAAATGAAATGCCACGTCGACAAAGACAGTATTTGCCATTTTCTTGTAGGACTTCCGTCCACAGTGAGTAGAGTTTAGGTCCCAGCCACCTACAGCGAGATCGCCTTTTGGGTAGGACACAGAAACGGAAGGAATGAGAGCAAGTCTAGCGACTTTGACAGAACAGTTTGTAGTTAGATTAGAGTACGTTAAATGGCGCCACCGTACAAGTACGATATTGCACATAGAGAGGTGAGAGAATTTCAGGGGAGGGACATAGGAAAGGATACCCATTTAACCAGTGGGTCCAGCCTGGGGGCCGTCACTTAACGTGCTCGTCCGATGCACTGCGGATATTCAGCTATTGTTAGCAAATCCCACCATCTCTGAAAGATCAGCCCAGGCTCGAACCTGAGGACCTTGCATCGATAGTCTGAACTGCTAACCACTAAGCCATCCACTTGTGGAAGCAACTGCCTGTGATGGATAACTAATAGCCCTGTTGTGGTATATGATAACCGATGAGGGTGGCAACTGTTGGCCAGCTGCTGGCCTTTCTGTTGGCCGCCCGGACATTTTATTGACGGTTCGGCTGCGGCAACAAAGTGCTGGGCTAGCAAGACTGTTTTTGCTGGGTATGAACAATTCAATAGGCTGTAATGACTTGCCCATCCGTAATTTAGGGTCACTGGTTCCAGGAGAGGTGAGAGCCTGTGCTGTGAGAAACACAACATCTATGCCTCACGGGGACACGAACGCGGACTCATCTCAGACGAATAGTCAGAAGCTATCGTTTAGACCACTGTGCCACCGTGGGCGGCTATTAAATGTTCCAAAACTACATACATGCAGATATGTACACACAAAGCCATCTTGTAAAATAATGATTTGCGAGGATACCTTTTTGTACAATAATGATTTGCGAATATACCTTTTTGTACAATAATGATTTGCGAGGATACCTCTTTGTACAATAATGATTTGCGAGGATACCCCGACAGGTTCCTTTAGATCCTACGCAAGAATAGCGTCACAGATCAAACTTCAGATTATGAGGCAATAGCAAGATTGTGAGTACAAGATGCTTCTACCGACAGAGTTAACTGATTTCCAGCTGTGATAGATAATAGGACGCCACACAAGCAGTCGCTCCGTTCATGACGTTTCAGCTGCACCAAAAATCACTTGATCGCAAGTTGTAGATTAGCAAATGGCAGCTGATTGGAGTCGAATCTGCCAAAAAATGACCCGGCGAACTTCCAATTGCCGCCTCGGTAGCGCAGGGGTCTAAGCGATGGTTTCTGATCATTCGTGCGAGATCGGTCTGGCTTCGAATCCCGGTGAGGCATGGATGTTGTGTTTGGCTTACGATCCTGGCTCTCTCCCTTCCATGGAACCAGTGGCCCTAAATTAGGGACGGGCGACTGCTTATAACGCACTGAATTGCTCACGGTGGTAGTTAAACTTCAAATAAAAAAACAACCTCCGAAGCCAACAGAACGTCAAAGGAGAGCTCTACAGCCGATAGTCCTCTCAGAACGCAAATAAAAATTGACAAATGTGAGAGTACTGAGACTGTAGTTATGCTCAGGACCCTACACAACATGAGTCAATACAGTTTAAAACCATCCGTCATTTTGATTAATGCTACACGTCTATTAGTGTGGTGTAAGGAACGTCGATCTTGGGTCAAGGTCGATGTTCCTTACACAACGCTAATGACTGTAACACAGCACCAAGATCGGCATTCCTTTCACCGACTATGCTTTGGACTGACGAGTCGCGGTACACAGACCGGCAGTCTGATGTTCGTTCTTGGATGTGACGGATACCGGGATAATGTCTTCTTCCGGACTGTACTGTCCCGACAGATAAGTTTGGTGAAGGCAGTGTGATGGTGTGGAACTGTTTTTCGTGGTTCGACTTAGGCCCAGCCGTTGTTTTGGACAAAATCATAAATGCTGAACCCTACTTAGACTTCGCGGACAGCTTTGTTTAAACTTTCTGAACATCTCTACTAAGACTTTCTGGACAGTTAAGCTCAGTTTCATACCATTACACCAGCGTGATGGCGTGGAACTGTTTTTCGTGGTTTTACTTAGGATCATTCGTCTTTTTGGACAAAACCATGAATGCTGAGTCCTATTTAGACTTCCTGGACAGCACTACCTAGACTTCTAGGACAGTTAAGTTTGGTGGAGGCAGCGTGATGGTATGGAACTGTTTCTCGTGGTTTTACGTAGGCCCATTCGTCACTTTCGACAAAATCATGAATGCTGAACCCTATTTCCTGGATAGCTGTACTTAGACTTCCTGGGAAACTAAGTTTGGTGAAGGCAGCGTAATGGTGTGAAACTGTTTTTTGTGGTTCGACTTAGACCTATTCTCCGTTTTGGACAACACCATAATCGATGAGCTGTACTTAGATGTCCTGTACAAATATCAACTGCTAATGTTGTGGCAATACTTCGAAGATGGCGATTCACCTGTAGGGGTTTCAGCACCGAAATGTCAAAAATTTCAGGGCATAATGTTCCAATGGTTTCACCATGCAGTATTACATGTTTTTTTTTTGTAAACAAAGATTATTCGTAGTCGTGGAATTCTCCGGATATTAGCAGTAGGGCACTGCATATTGATCATCATCCAACTGAATTTAATACTCTCTGCAAATCAAATATGTACTTTCTGTGGGAATTCTAATATAAGGTAAAAAAAGAGAGTGAGAGGGTAATCCAGTTCTCCTAATGACAACCGTTACGCTGAATGATTTTATTGCGATTTGATGCACACGACACTTGAAATCCTAAATCGCAAAGCTAAATCAGACAGCCCCGGTGGCGCAATTGTCTAAGCGATGGCTTATGATCATTCGTCCTAGTTGGGTCCGGGTTCCAATCCCGGTGAGGCATGGTTGTGTGTATTTGTCTTCCGGCACTGGTTCTCAATGTGTACCTTGACCAACACAGGCTCTCTGTGTGCATTGGTCATTTGGCATACTGTAAATCCATGTTTGATGTGTACTTGTTCGCAATGTGATACTTGATCAACACTGTCTTTCTTAGTGTAAATTGATCATTTGACATATTGTAAACCATGCATGATATGTTCTTGTTGATGAAAATTATCCGTATCCTGTCTATGTCTGCCTGTTTGTCATGTCTCTGTAACACCAGGTCCAATAAATCATTTAAAAAAAAACAAAATAGAAAGCTCCAATCAAAAACAAAATCAGACATTAGGGCTTTCTGTACACAGAAAGCCCTAATGCCTATTGCGCTATCAGGAATTCATAGTTACGAAAACCTTTTATAGGTTATGCACATATATATATATTGAGAGGTGCGTTTATTAAGACCTTCTACCGAATATTTTGTTGGACTACCTTTGGCGTTCAGAATAGAAGAAGAAATTCATTAGGCTATTCCTTTTTTGTTGTCGTTGTTTTCTGGTTTAGCGACCACCATGAGCAATTCTCAGGTCAATAGGCGGTCACTCGCCTCTGATTTGGAATTAATGGTTCTAGAAAAGGAGCAACGTTTTCAGACAAACATTCCATCCATGCCTTATTCCGAAATCGAACCAGAATCCATCTCGGTAGAATGATTAAAAACCAGCTCCTCAGACCTCTAACCCACCTAATACATTTTGGTAATAACGTTCCGATAAAATATTCGCCTACGCATGTCGAACACTATCTTCCAATTAATGCAGATCGTACGGCTGTAGAATAAGGCGTTTGATTTTGTTTTGGAAGAGTAGATATTTCCGGCAGGAGATATCTACTCTTCCAAAAGAAAGAAGTGGTCGTGGTGGGAAGAGCCTCTTTAACAGCATGTAGATATCGGCAGGGAATCAGGTTTGGGTCCACTCGAGTCAAGGAGTGTGATGTCTTTCATGACTGAATGGTGTATACCAATGTACTGCCACCACAATCTTGGAGGGTCGTTACCATAAAAGATTTTGCTTCCAAATGGTCACTTGACCATCGCCATGATTGTGTGGAAAATGTGATTTGTCATACCACAGGAACCATTTAACTACAATTTGGGATCAATCAATATCCGGTGATACCGGGATTACTGGATACGTTTCACCTCGTTCGCTCCAGACACCAGTGGTATACGGACAGGTTTTCTGTGCCATTCCGGTGGTGCAGTGGTCTAAGCAATGGCTTCTGCCTGATCAGTCGCATTTTTTTCGAGCTCCTGCCAGGATTGGAAGTTTCGTGTGAAGTTTGTGGGGTTTTTTTGCGTTTGTTCTTTGAAAGTTCGTGTGTTGCTATTACCTGAGTTCCTTCCTCGCAAGTAGTGAGGCGTACAAGCTGTACGTGCTTATTTTTTCGTTTTTCGCCTGTTTTTGAGTGTTGCAAGCTGCAACGCTCGAGCCGTGAGGGTTAGTAGCCGGGCTGGCTACTACCTCGACCAGCATGAGTGCCATATCATCGTCATCATCATCATTGTCAACCATTATCAATCCACTGCTGGACGAAGGTCTCCCCAAGTTTCCTCCACAACGGTCTGTCTTGTGCCAGTCTCCTCCATGTCACCCCTGCATACTTTCGAATTTCATCCACCCATCTCCTATGTGGTCTTCTTTTGGGTCTTTTCCTGTCCCTTGGAATCCAATCTAAAATTTCGGCTGTCCATCGATGATCTGTCCTTCTGGCAGTATGTCCAGCCCATTGCCATTTCAGGGATTTAACTCTGATCATGATGTCTTCCACTCTTGTCATTTTTCGGATCCACGAGTTCCTCTTCTTATCTCTCCTGGTTACACCAAGCATGCACCTCTCCATGCTGCTTTGAGTTGTCTGCAGCCTTTGTATGTCTCTTTTAGTTAAGGTCCACGTCTCTGCACCATACGTAAGCACTGGAAGGATGCATTGATCAAACACTTTTCTTTTAAGACATAATGGCATATTGCTCTTGAAAATTATGCTGTTTCTTCCAAAAGCTCTCCAGGCAAGTTTTGTACGCTGATTAATTTCTTCATCAATGTGACCCTCACTTGATATCTGCTGTCCAAGATAAACGTACGTGTCTGTTATCTCCAGCTTTTCTCCATCAATCGATAAATCTTCATTTCTTGTAAAAGCATTGAACATCACTTTTGTCTTCTGAAAGTTCATTTTTAATCCCACTTCTTTACTCTTGTCAGCAAGTTCCTGGATCATACTCTGCAGCTCTGATGGGGTAGTTGCAAAAATGACTACGTCATCAGCAAAACGAAGGTGGGTTAGATAATCTCCATTAATCTTTATCCCCTTGTTTTCCCAGCTCAGCGACTGAAAAACACCCTCCAATGTGGCATTAAAGAGCTTCGGAGATATGGTGTCACCTTGTCTCACTCCCTTTCCAATTTTTACGTGTGTTGTATTTTCAAACAGCCTAATCTTTGCACTTGCATTTTCATAGATGTTATTAATAATATTAATGTATGCATCTTCAATGCCGCAGGTTTTCAGAGCCATTGTAACTGCTGATGGTTTCACCGAATCAAAGGCTTTTTCATAATCGATAAAAGCCATGCACAATGGAAGTTCATATTCCCTCGCTCTTTCAATTAGTTCTCTCAGCACGTGGATATGATCTATTGTGCTGTAGCCACTCCTGAATCCAGCTTGTTCTCTCGGTTGAGCCATGTCTAGTGCTACCTTCAAGCGGTGTGAAAGAACTTTAGTGAAGATTTTATAAACTACTGATAGGAGGCTGATAGGTCTGTAGTTTCCGAGATCCTCAATGTCACCTTTCTTATGTAGCAGGATCATTGTAGCGGTGTTCCAATCCTCAGGAATCTTTCCTTCATTAAGGCATCGAGTGAAAATGTGGGCGAGTACTGTTTCGATTTCTCCACTTGCTTCTTTTATGATGTCTACAGTAATTCCATCTTCTCCTGGAGCTTTTCCTCGCTTCATGTTCTTGATTGCATGTGCAACTTCTGCTGGAAGGACTGGAGGAACTCTGGTACTGGTATCTTTCATGATGTCTGGAGTGCATATATCATCCCTTTCATATAATTTGGAGTAGAAATCTTTCACTCTTGTCAAAATTTCGCCTCTATTTCTTGTTACAGAACCATCTTCTTTTCTCAGTGCCATAATCTGTTTTCTTCCCTTACTGAGATGTCCCTTTGCTATCTTTAGGCTTTGGTTGTTTTCAATTGCTTTCCTCACTAGTTCACAGTTGAATTTCCTTACGTCTTCAGTGATACTTTTTCTTACTGTCTTGCATAGCTCTATATATTCCACTTTGGAAGTCACATCTTCTTTAGTTGTCCTCATCTCTCTTCTTTTTTGCATCAACATTTTGGTTTTTCCTGATAATTTGTTCACATGCAACTTGTTCTTAGACCCAGCTAATTTTGTTGCTGTTTCCATAAGAGCTTTGGTTACTTTTCTGTTAACTTCAGAGATGTCCACTTCTTCCGATGTTAGGCCTTCTAAAGCAGAGAACCTGTTCTTCAGTTCTAACTTGAAGGTATTATGGTGTTTTTTAAGGTTGGTTATGTCAATAGATTTTGTTTGTCTTATGAGCTTGCCACGTTCAAGTTTAGTGTTGAGGTGCATCTTACATCTCACCAATCTATGGTCACTACCTGTGTTGAACTTGTTTAGCACACTGCAGTCTTCTATGACGAATTTTTTGTTACACATAATAAAATCAATTTCACTTGTCGTCCCATTTGGATGTCTCCATGTCCATTTCCTGTGTGGCTTTTTCTTGAAGAAGGAGTTCAAGATGAAAAACCCTTCTGCCTCTGCAAACTCAACGAGAGTATTTCCACGCTGGTTTCTGTTGCCATGACCGAATTTACCTACTGAAGTTTAATTCTGTTGCCGGTTGCCCTATTTTTGCATTGAAATCTCCCATAATTATTTTCAAGTGCTGCTTACCTTTATCATTTAGATGACAAATTTCCTCATAAAATTCTTCAATTTCTTCTTCAGGATGACTTGTGGTGGGTGCATAAGTTTGAATAATCTGAGCCTGGTATCTTTTCGAGAGTTGGATAACAAGTCGTGCAGCTCTGTCAGAGGAACTTTCAACTTCTACAACTTTATCCTTCAGTTTCTTGTTTATTATAAATCCAACACCACTAGTTCTGCCAGTATCTGTCCCACGATAGTAGAAGAGATGTCCACTTTTCAGTTCGATGAGATCTTCTCCATTTCTCCTTACCTCACTTAGCCCCACGATGTCCCACTTGATCCTTTGTAGTTCCTCTTCCAATTCAAGAAGCCTTGAATCAGAAGATAGGGAGCGTCCATTGTACGTTGCCAAGGTCAGCATCAGATGGCAGCCTAGTCCGGTCCTCCGGGGATTCTTAGCACCCTCTGCCTTCATGTCGCACTGGCCGCTGCCTTGGCCAGGTACATTCCACCTGCCGGAGACTGAGGGCCAAGATTTAAGTTGTGGAATCATTTTGGAGGGGTTTGGCCATAACTCACCACGCTGGCCAAGCGGGTTGGTGAGTGTGGGATAGAATTTCCTCTGATCCCGATGGTATAGTTATACCGCTATGGGCGGTCGTCAGAGCCCCTTTAGTGGGAACAGGATGCACCACGAGAAGGCGGGGTTGACATTTGTCAAGGAGAGGCTGTGATGTTACGCAGTGCCATATACCCGTCTATATCTCCTTCCTCTGCGCTTTCTTCGTCGTCTGTATCTTCCGTGACCACCATGAATGGTGTTGAGTCAAATAGTGTTGTGGTTTCGTCGCCAACTGTACCGCTGGTTACAAATGTGCCGGAGGCTGGGTCAGGGGTACCCAGCTCTTCTATTCCTGTGTCTCGTTCGTTCGCCGCGGCTGTGAGTGCGACTTCTACTTTACAAAGTGCTTCTGTGTCTTCGCGACCAGAGTTTACACATGTTGCTTCCGCTTTGGGGATAACATTACCACTCGACTCTCCTCAAGGTAAGGAACTTGCGTCTGCCTTACTTTTAAGTGTATTTGTTCCTGCTCTGCGCGACACCCCCTCCCCAGTATTTAAATGCTATTTGTAAAGTTGTACCCGGAGAAAGCATTGTGTCTATTATCCGCTTGGGAGGGGGTGTTGTCGTGCACTTCACTCATCAGCAAGCGGTGGACAAAATCCTGGCTTTTGGTTTGGACATTGGTTCCGTACATCTCCAACCAGTTGCAGCAGCTCAAAGACAAGTGACTGTCACCTTGTCTCCAGTACCCACAGCTGTGCCTGACTCGGTATTAATTGATGCCCTTAACACCATGGGGCGAGTGGTTGGTACCACAAAATACCTCCCAGCTGCTGCTCACGACTCCCCCTGAAACATGTTCAGTGCGGTCGTCGCCAATACCGAGTCATCTTTCCAACCCCACAAGCAATAGTTAACCGGCCAACCACCCTGGAACTCATAACTGAAACCCGGACCTACATTTTCAATCTGTTTGCTGGCGTCCACTGCTTCCGATGCAAGGGCGAAAGTCACCTTGCATCGGCATGCCCACATTCCACAGCTGCTACTGTTCCAACTCAATCACTTGATGCTGCTGTTCCAGCGGAGACTCTGCCCACCGTTCCGGATTCTGCCCCCACCCTCCTCACTCAATTTGTTCCAGCTACTGTTCCTGGTTCCACCTCTGCCGTATCACCTCCAGTGGTCTGTGTTGCTGCGGCATCCACTGACCTGCAGGAATTTCCACCGCTGCCAGCGTCTGAAGGGGCCTCCACCCCCAAGGTTCAGCGGACCAAGAGGCAAAACTCCCCTGGCTCAGCGAACCGTCGTGCGAGTTCCTCGGACTGCCAGAAATCCAGGAAGACGGCTACATCCTCGTCACCTTCACCTGGATTGGCTCCTGTTACTTCTTCAGAGTCCATCTACAACCGTTTTTCTTGTTTGCCAAACGATGATTCCATGGACATTACCGATCCCGATTCTAAAGAAACTTTATTTCCTGAATCTGATGACGACTCTCCTGCCCCCTCTCTGGTTGACATCACTTCTATGTTTGCTGACATTGAGGTGCCCTTACCTCCCCTCTCATTCACAGATCTGTATGCCTTGATTGCTCGCCCCAGACGGGCGAAATTGATTACTCTCCCTTGTATAGCGAGTAAACTCTCTCACCTTCCGGAGATGCTAACCCAACTGACGTTCCTGCATGAGTTCTAATTAAATGTTGATCTGCCTTCCGGGACAGAGCAGTACGCTCGCCGGTTGGCGTATTTGCTTAAAGTTTTGAAGGCAGAACTGGAGGGTTGGATGCAGCCGCCCCAGTGATGCCTTCCCTAAATGTACTCTGCTTTAACTGTAGAGGCCTTGCGTCTTCAGCCGCGAATGCTTTGGTCTTCGAGGACGTTCGTTTCCTGAGGACAGATATCCTCCTCTTCCAGGAGACGAACTGTTCCTTAGCGACCGAGTATTCCCGCTGGAGACGCTGGCCCTACGCTTTTTATCACAACTACCGGACGCACATTGGGTCCGGTACTGCGATTGCATTCCGTACTCCGTTTCATTCTCTTCTTTCAGATATCGTTGAGTCACAGAGTCTGCTGGGCTCCTTTCAAGGTATCTCCTTTAGTTATCTTTCCCGTCGTTTTCATGTTTTCAATCTGCATATGCCACAATCATCGGTTGATGCTGATACTCTTCTTTTGCATTTGATTTCCCTTCTTTCCCAAATTCCTCCTTCTGAAATCGTTCTTATTGGTGGTGACTTCAACTGCACTCTCCAACCGGGTCTTGTCCGTGATGGTTCCGGGGGAGTCGCCTTAACCTTTCCTCCCAACTGTCTCAACTAGTTAGTAATTTTTGTCTCATTGACGCATTTCGTACCATCCATCCTCTGTCCCGTGAATTCACATGGTTTCCTCCGGCCGCCTTAGCGCATGCTGCGGCTCGTCTCGACTGGTTTTATGTTTCTAGTTTCCTCCACTCCTCCCTTGTTGAAGTAACCCATCATCCTTCTGTTTCCTCCGACCATCGTCCTGTTCTTCTGGAAATATTTTTGTCCTCTTTCTCTGTCCCCCCTCCCCGGTTTGGTCTCTCGATGATTTTCTCCTTTCCGATCACACTTTTCAGGCCGAAGTTCGTTCGATTATTTCTTCATCCATTTCTGAACTTCCTCTCACGGTTGACACAGCAGCTCTGTGGCTTTCCACCAAACTTTCTATCCTATCGTTTGCACGTCAGTTCTCTTTTTCGTCCCGTTTTCACCGCTTTCATGATTTAACTACTCTTCACCGTAAACTACAGTTCCTTTCTCCTTCAGATCCATCGTTTGCAGCTCTTCAATCACAACTTCATAGTATTCTATCTTCCTTTGCTTCTTCGTCTCTTACCCGGTTAAAGTTTTCCAAGTTACATTTTCATGATGACCCGTTTCAACACCTTCGACACCTTGAATCCCACCGTGCTCTGAGTTCCAACATTTCTTTTCTCTCGCTTCCAGATGGCTCAACTGTTTCTGATCCAGTGCAGATCTGTGATCGAACTTTTCAGTACTTCACTGATCGGTCTCGATTGCGGGTCCTGCCGCCTGCAGAGAATTCTCCATTATTATCACATCTTCCTCAGGTCCCGTCTTTTTTTCCCTCTTTCGTTTCACCGATCTCTCCCTCGGAGGTTCGTTTTGCCATTTCTAGTCTGAATGACCGCTCCGCCCCTGGGGCTGACGGTCTTCCACTTTCTTTTTATAAAACCTTTCTTCCTGCTCTGCTTCCTCTTCTCGTTGCTTGTTTCAACTCGATCTTTTCTTCTTCGACTTTCGTTTCTTCTGACTTTGCTTTTGCTCTTCTCCGCCTAATTCCTAAAACTGGTAATCTTGGTCTTCTATCTAACTGGCGCCCCATCTCGATTCGTAACACCGACTATAAGATCTTTGCAAAAATTCTGGCCCTTCGCCTTAACCCTGTTCTACAATTTATTATTCATCCTGACCAAACTTATACGATCCCTTCCCGCTCGATCGCAACTAACATCACTACCATTCGTGATTTACACTCTCTGTCTTCCCGTCTTTCTGAGCCTCTCGCTATTTTTAACCTAGATCAGAAACAAGCATTCAATTCTGTCCATCATTCTTATCTTTTCTCTGTTCTTAGTCACTTTGGCTTTCCTTCCCTTTTCTGTCAGGCACTTTCCAATCTATATTCCCATTCTTCGTTTCGTGTTTGGACCTCTTCTTTTATGACGGCTGCTATTCCTTTTGCAAGCGGTATCCGGCAGGGTTATCCCCTGTCGGGTCAACTGTTTGCCCTCACGTTTGAACCACTTTTTATTTCCCTTCGCTCTCGTTTGCTGGCAGGCATTCCGCGTGGTGTGGCCTCCACACGGCACCATCGCGTGGTTTTGTCGGCCTATGCGGACGACCTTACTCTTTTTTTACGTTCAAAACAGGCTTTTGGTGTTGTTTTGTCTACCTATACTGAGTATGCTTCAATTTCAGGAGCGGCCCTTAATACCTCTAAATCTGCTGCCTTGTGGGCTGGCTCGTGGTCGTCCCGCGGCGACCGCCCTTGGGGTGCCCGGTGGTCGACCACGGTCATCAAACTTCTTGGAGTGTTCATCGGGAACCCGATGGCGGTTGCTGCCGCCACTTGGTCCCAATTGGTGCAGCACATGAATCGACGCCTTGCCCCTTTTCGCCGTTTGAAACCGTTTCTTTCTTTTTTTAGTAGGTCGCATCTTCTTTCCGCTTTTCTTCTTCCGGCCCTTTCTCATACTTGGTTTGCTCATTTCCCTCCTCCCCTCTTTCTTCGTCACATTCAATGTCTTTTTACAGATTTTATATGGGATGTCGTACATTGGGTTCATCGATCCACGCTTGTTCTTCCGGTTTCTTTTGGTGGTCTTTCCCTTCCGGATTTGTCCCTTAAATCGAACGCTTTCCATCTCCAACATTTTTTGAGGATTTTTTCCCTTCCTTGCGGTTCTTCGATTACTATAATTGACACTTTGCTCTTTCCAAGAAGTCCTTTTCTTTCTCTGGCTACTTTTATCCGCATGGACCTCTTTCCACTCATTCCCAATCACTTTACCGCTACTTACAGTACCGTTGTCTCCCTCTGGCACTCCTTATGTCCAGTCCGCCCCCCCTCCGCTTCGACTAACGATCTCCTAGCGGAACCGCTTTTCTTCTCCTCTGCCCTTCGTTCTCCAAATTCTCAGTACCTGAACTTCTCCACTTGGTTTGCAAGTGGCGTCGTTCAGGTTTCTCAACTTTTTGATTCTTCTCTTCACTGGAAATCTTTTGATCGCCTTTTCCCTCTGTTATTTGATACCCCTCAGCATCGTGCACAGTTCTGTCTTATTCAATCCTGTCTTATTCGTCTTTATCCTTTACTTGTCAATTCTATTGGCCTCATTCCGTCTTCCGCCCCGTCGCTCAGTCTTCCCTTTCTTCTCTACTTAAGCGATTCTCCATTTATACCCCATCAAGTTACAGCCAAGCTCCTTTATTCGCATTTTCTTACCAATTTCACAGCTCCATTAGCAATCCCTTCTGTTTCAGCTACAGATCTTCCAGGTACGTGGAGTGATCCATCGACTTCCCTGGCTTCCCCGAAAGCCAGGGACATTCATTGGCTACACCTACACCTCCGGTTGCTCACTCCGCGTACCCTTCATCGTTTCCGTCATTTGGCTTCCCCGCTTTGCTTCTTTTGTTCTACACTTGGTGATGTGTCACATTCCTATGATTCTTGTCTGGTGTTGCAGCCCTTGTTTTCGATTATGTTTTCCCTACTTTCCAAAGTTTGCCTTTGTCCTCATACAATGTTCCATTTTTATTTCCTCAGACGCCATTCTCCCCTGTAGATGTCCACAGTTCTGTTTGTGCATTCATCATTCTCCAAGCGAAGTTGGCGATTTATTTGTTTTACCACTCAAGCGTGGATCGAGCTTCTCTCCGGCGTTATCATCCGGCCAGGGTGTTTTTGTGCAGGAGGTACCAATCATCCATCAGATCGGTCCTCCAACTTGAGTATGACATGGCGCGGGTTCGGCAGGATGTTCCTGCCTTATTCTCTCTCTGGTCTCCATATTTGTCATGGTTTCATGTTTCTGCAGGCATTATTGCTCTCCTCCCGTAGCCAGAGTTTATTATATTTACATTTATTTTTCTTGATTGGTGTTTGTTTTGTTTAGTGCATAATTTTTGTACATACCGTAGATCTGTGTCAGTGGGTTAGTGTCTCCTTTAGTTTATCTTCTTGTTGCTTTCCGTGCACACACATTCCAGTTAATTTGTTGTCGGTAGCGTTTACTAACTTTTTCTTTTATTTTATTTTTCGTCGGCCTCAAGCCGTTGGTCGACAAACTTTTTTGTGTGCCGGCTAAGCGTTTTGGTATTTTTTTGTTTATTGTTTACTGTTACCAAGGTGTTTTATGTTGTTTTGTTGATGTTGATTGCATTTTTGCTGTGGCGTGCACATTGTCTGATGTGTTTTTGTTTTGTTTTTTATTTTTTGTTGCTCAAGTGTCGGCTTTTTTTTCCAGTTTGCTTTTGGTGTCGTTCACCTATTTTATATTTATTACTCGTCGGTTTCACACAGTTTACTGTCGCACGGTTTTGTGTTTAAATGCTGTGGTTGTTTTTATTTTTTTTTTGTTTTAATTTTTTTCTTGCTGAACGTGTACTGCTGGCGTGTGGTACCGAGGGTTTTTTTGTGTTGGTTCTGAACCTTACCGACGTGTTTCTTGTTTTTGTCTTGTGTAGTTAGTGGTTATTTTTGTGGTTAGTGCAGTGCATACAGTGCGTATTTGCTGTTTCAACCCGAATTTATTTGGTGGTGATGCTTGTTTGCAAGTTTAACCCCTGTGTTCTTTTTCACAAAGTTTTCATGGTGTTATTTGTGTATTGTGCATTCTTTATTGTGTTCATTTTTTTTTTTTTTTTTCATTGGAGGTTTAACGACCACCGTGAGCAACTCAATGGGCTATAAGCAGTCGCCCGTCCCTAATTTAGGGTCACTGGTTCCAGGGAAGGGAGAGAGCCAGTGCCGTAAGACAAACACAACATCCATGCCTGACCGGGATTCGAACCCGGACCCCTTACGGACGAATGATCAGAGGCCAACGCCTTAGACCACTGCGCCACCGGGGCGGCTTATTGTGTTCATGGTGCTATTTGTGTATTGTGCATTGTGTGTTGTTATCTTGGTGTTATTTGAATATTGTGCTTTGTGTTTTGTGTTAATGGTACGGGGTGTTAGTTTCTAGTGGTTGTTTTTTTCTCTGTGTTGCTGTCGGTCTTAGTGACCTAGATACGCTTTAAATGTAAATTTTTGTTGTTCGCCGGCTTACAGCCATTTGTCAACGCATTTCTCCGAACTCCCAAGTGCTGTTTTATTTCCGGCTGCAGCTTGTTGTCGGACCGTGTGTTTTTTTTTTTTTTTTCATTTACAGTTTTGACAAACTCGGCTGACTTTTCTTTACCGCCTTGCTACATTAGTGGTCTGTCCTGTATGTATTGTTTGTTGTGCAACTGTTTTCTTTTTATCTTGCCGTGTGTTATTCTTCAACTTGCTCTGATGTCGTCTGCTTCTTTCTGTAGAGTACTCTCTGTTTATTGCGATATTGATTGTGTGGAGTTTTTGTTGTTACCGGTGAGTTATTGTGCAATTTTTTTCCCGGTGAAAATTTGTGTTTGTATGTTGTCTTTTTTTTTTTTTGTAAATAAATGCTCTTTTGAAGTTATGGTCATTCGTGATGTGTTAAGTGCACTAGCTCTTTCTCCTCTCTGGAACCAGAAGCGCTAAATTAGGAATGGACAAATTTGTATTGCCCTTATAATTGCTTATGGTGGTAGTTAAACCCATACCGGCAGATCTGCTGTTCAACCAATCTCTTGATAGGTTTAGGGAATAATTTATATTCAGGTAAATAGCCTTAAATATGGAAGTACTTGAAAGTTTTATAATGCTTTTTAAGATTTCTCATACCAGTTCGTTTCGTGAGCTTCATGATCTTGTGCCTTTCGGATCAGATCAGATCATGTGTAGAGGATTTTATTAAGGGAATGTCGGATCCCCCGTCTTAAACAACCCTTAGAAATAGTTAACTAGGAGATTTGGGCTAGAGTACCCGATAGGAAAGTCATACGTAAGAGAAGTAGAAACGGAGAGGAAAGCTCTCTTATTTATGACCAGGGGGCCTTGTGTCTTTCATGTTTTGTAATGCATCTTATATCTCTCTATTCTATGGTCTCTTCCTCAGCTGATACTGTTAAGCTCACTACAGCTTTCGACAAAAATTCTGTTATATTTAATGACACGTAACGGCGCAGCTGTGCATATGTATATTTCAAAAGTACATCCATTATTAGGTTAACGTTACAATTACTAAAGGGAGGAAGCTTTCATTCCTACTAGGAGAGGTGGTAAGTGCAATATCGTACGAATATGGTACATAGCTGGGAGTTTTCCCTAAACGGAAAACGGGAAAATATGCATATGGATATTTTGTCCGTTGTCATATATCGACGGTCGTAGTGAGCGATTGGTTTGTCTCCTCGGCGCGCTGCGTTGTAACAATGGCTCACACAACAACAACTAGGGCCACTGTGAATCTTGGAAAGGTGCCAGTTAGTTATGTGTGACATTGGCAAAAAGACCCCAACTCCATGGGGATTTGTTCCAGAATCCTTAGGTTGAATGACCAACTGGAACGGTCAGCTGTGGGCTAATCATCCACACTGATGTACTTACCTTATTAAATAATCAAAATGTGATATTTAAAATGACTCAAGTGTGGGATATGGTGGACCTAGCACACTTGAGAAGGATGGCCCACCACCGAATCGATTTGGACTTTCAAAACGGCGTGTGAGAAATAGATCTCGGCTGAGTGAATGTAAGATTGGTGTACGGAATACTAGAGGTATAAATGGCAAGATGAATGAGGTGATTGGGGAAATGAATAAGTATGATTGGATGTGCTGCGTGTAAGTGAAACCAAAAAGAAGAAAATTGGGGTAGAACAAGTGAATGGCATGGTGAGTGTGTGGTCTGGAGTGTTGGATAATGTGAGAGGACAGTCTGGCGTAGGTGTGATTTCAAGTAAAAAGAGGAAACAGAATTTAATTCACTATAGTTGCGTAAGTGTCAGAATTCTCTGGATTCGTTTTAAAGTGAAACTTCTGAAAATTGTCATTGTTGTAGTGTATGATCCTTGTGACTCGGAACCTTCTGACAAAGAGGAAAATGTCTGGAATGAGCTAAAAGCTATTTTAAGCAAGTTTGGTGCTAAAGAAGAAGTTATAACAGCAGGGGATTTCAATACTCGATTAGGTGTACAGAATGCAATTTCTGACAATGTTCTGGGTAAGTTTAATGATCCTTGCGGAAATGATAATGGTGAAAGATTAATGGAACTCCGCAGTGAGAATGGTTTGTGTGTATCCAATACATTTTTCAACCACAAGTATATCCACACATACACTGACGGAAAAAAATCCCAACACCACGAAAAAATAGTTGTAGAGGAATGAAATGGCGGCAGTACATTTGAATAGGTAACATATTTAATCGATTAAGGTTTCAAGATCACAGCTTAATGTAAGCGCGAGAAGAGCCATTTTAAATGTGAAATGCTGGTACGTTAATAACCGGTGGCCAGAATGTTGAATGCAAGCACTCAAACGTTCATGCATTGTGTCGTACAGGTGCTGGATGTCAGTTTGTGGGATGGAGTTCCATGCCTGTTGCACTTGGTCGGTCAATACAGGGACGGGTAATGCTGGTTGGGGTGACGCTGGAGTTTTCGTCCAATGATGTCCCATACGTGCTCGATTGGTGAAAGATCTGGTGATCTAACAGGCCACGGCAACATGTCGAAACTCTGTAGAGCATGTTGAGTTACAACAGCGGTATGCGGGCGAGCGTTATCCTGTTGGAAAACACCCCTGGAATGCTGCTCATGAATGGCAGCACAACAGGTTGAATCACCAGACCGACGTACAACTATGCCGTCAGGTTGCGTGGGATAACCAAGATAGTGCTCCTGCTGTCTTAGGAAATTGCTCCCCAGAGCATAACTCCAGGTGTAGGTCCAGTGTGTCTCGGCCGCAGACAGGTTGGTTGCAGACGCTCACCTGGCCTCCTTCTAACCAACACACGGCCATCACTGGCACCCAGGTAGAACCGGCTTTAATCAGAAAACACAACAGATCTCCACTCCGTCCTCCAATGAGCTCTAGCTTGACACCACTGACGTCGCAAACGGCAGTGGTTTGGAGTAAGTGGAATGCACGCTACAGGGCGTCTAGCTCGGAGCTGTCCTTCAAGTAACCGATTTGTAACAGTTCGTTGTGTCACTGTGGTGGCAACTGCAGCTCGAATTTCTTCCGCAGACGCGGTACGATGCGCCACGGCCATACGCCGTACACGGCGGTCTTCCCTCTTAGTAGTGCCACGTGGCCGGCCGGAACCCAGTCTTCTTGAGGCAGTACCTTCCCTTGAGCTCCGCTGCCAATAATCATGCACAGTGGCTACATTCCTGCCAAGTCGTTCTGCAATATTGCGGAACGAAAATCCACCTTCTCGTAGCCTATTACACGACCTCGTTCAAACTCCGTGAGCTGTTGATAATGGCTTCTTCGTCTTCTTAAAGGCATTCTTGGCTAACATCAACACACTATGTTGAATCTCAACGATAACTAACGGTCACGAACATTACAGCGCGTATTTGCAGCAAACCTGCTTTGCATGTTCCGAGGAGCGCTACTAGCGCTACACGTATGCGCCGATCGCGAAATTTGCATAGACGTTATCTTACAGATGTACTCTCACCGCCTACCAACTGTTGTTTATCTAACACAACCCCTTCTTGGTGTTGGAAATTTTTTCCGTCAGTGTATACTTGGGAAAATCGCACTCTTGGTCAAAAGAGTGTGATAGATTTTGTTGTCTACGAACAGCGTCTGAAACAGTTGTTGACACTCGTCTGATGAGAGGGGCGGGTGTTGGTTCTGATAATTACTTGGTAGTGTCACGAGTGAAACTTAATGTTGGTTGGAGGAAAAGGAAGAGGAAGAGGCCCAGGATAGAAAGAATAAAGTTTGAAAGGCTCCTTGAAGATCATTAGCGTTATTCTGACTTACTCAGAGAACGGCTGAAGGATCTGAAATCTGGTGAGATGGATGCAGAAAAGATGTAGGAATGTTTTAAGAACTGTGTTGTCACTGCTGCTAAAGAGGTCTGTGGCACCACAACAGTGGGTAACAATAGAGGTGATGCTTGGTGGAATAGTGAGATTCAAGAGGCAGTAAAGAGAAAGAAGGAAGCCTATTTGGAGATGTTGCAAGGTATAGTTTCTGTGGATGAATATCGCTGTAAGAAGTGTGAAGCTGCTAAGCTGCTTCGCCAGAGTAAGGCAAAAGATAGGAAGGAGAACCTGAAAAGGCATGAACTGGCTTTTTGGAAAGATAGGAAGTCTTCTTGGAAGTACATGAGACTCAGGAAAAAATAGGGGAAAAAAAGTTGTAAGTTGTGTGAAGAATAAGATCGGGGAAATGATATGGGAGTCCAATGAGTTAAGTGAAAGATGGGGTGAATTCTTCTGTGAGTTATTAGATCAGGAAAGCAAAGATGATTCTGAGATAGATGCAGATGATGTCACAGTAAAAGATGGAAGCACAGGAAGGATCTCAAGAGAAGAAATGTGTAAAGCTCTAAAATCTCTTCAGAATGGTAAGGCTCCTGGAGTTGATGGCATAACTGCCGAGATGTTGAAATATCGTGGTGACTCTAATTGACTGGTTAACTGAAATTTGCCAGTTGTGCTGGGAATTAGGAATGGTCCTTCGGGATTCGAGGGATTCTATTATTGTTCCCTTGTATAAGTGAAAAGGTGAACAGACTAAATGCAAGAACTATCGTGGCATTAGCCTACTAAGTGTGCCAGGGAAAGTGTTTGGTAAGGTGGTTATTGAAAATATACAGGGTCTTATATCAGAGAAAGTGTGAGATGTTCAGAGTGGTTTTATGCCTGGTGTAGGCTGCACTAACCAGATTTTTGCATTACGCAGGATGATTATAAAGTATCTGGCTGCTGGTAAGAAAACTTTTGTTACCTTCATAGATTTAGATAAAGCTTACAACCGAGTACATAGCACACTTTTGTGGAAAGTATTTAATGAATATGGTGTTATTGGGATTCAACTTAAAAGTGTAAAAGCCATATATGTTGGTAGTAGAGCTTGTGTACGAGTGAATGGTGTTTTACAAAAATGGGTTTCTATTGGTGCAGGAGTCAGACAAGGCTGTGTAATGTCACCATAGCTGTTTAATATACACTGACGAAAAGTGAAAAAAGAACACCAAGAAGGAGACGTCTGATACCAAGGAAATTTATGCAGCATAATAACGGAATGCAGAGGATAACGTGATCAAAAAATTATGGCAAAATACAGCTGTAGTTGCTGGTAAACTGAAAAATAACATTTCCATGTAAAATGGTTAGTACGAGGTTGAACCGCCATGAACTGCGTCACACTGTGCAATTCTGGCATGGAGTCTGTCGTACAGATGTTGGATGTAAGTTTGGGGTATTGAGTTCCAAGCATCCTCAACCTGGACGCGTAAATTGGGGATGGTTGTGGCTGGCCGTGGAGAACGGATAAGTCGTTGTCCCATAAAATCCCACATATGCTCAATGGGGGACAAATCCGGTGAACGTGCAGGCCATGGAAGTTGTCTCACACCCTGAAGTGCATGTTGCGTTGTACGTGCCGTGTGTGGGCGTGCGTTATCTTGCTGGAAAACACCACGATGGACCGACCTTACAAATGGCACAACAACGGGCTGAATGATGTTGTTGATGTAGGAGGTGCTCTTTAACGTACCAGGTACAAACACTAGTTGTGAACGGGAGTGATAGCTGATCGCTCCCCACACCAGGTGACCAGGTGTAGGCCCTGTGTGTCGCTGGCGGATGCAAAAAGGGTGGAGACGCTCCCCTGTGCGTCTGCGAACACGCATGCGGCCATCGGAGGCTCCCAAGCAGAATCTGCTTTCATCGATGAACAGGACAGATCGCCATTGCGTTCTCCTGTGCAGACTTTGGCGACACCACTGCAGCCGTTCCTGACATTAGGCTGGAGTCAGAAGTACACATGCCAGAGGCACACGTGCACGTAGTTCTGCAACCAGTAGACGGTTGCGGATTGTTCGCACAGTCACCTCAAGCGCAACGGCAGCTCGGATTTGCGTCGCAGTGGATGTTCTGCTTGATAACTCCGCTCTTCGTATGCGTCGATCAGTCCGCTCATCAGTCCGTCTGTGACTCCCGGTTCCACGTCTTCTCGTGTGGGAATGTTCCACGGATCATCTACACCACCATCGTACCACCACCGATACTTCCCGTCCAATTCACTCCGCAATACGACGATACGACCACCCGGCCTCGCGGAGTCCGACTAGACGACCTCGCTCAAAGTCCGATAACTGCTGAAATCGCACACGTCTTTCATTTCCCGGCAATGCAGCTTCTTCAGGGTCTTCGCACGTGTCCGTACGCCGACGACTGATTACATTCACTTCGCCGTACTCCTTAAATACCACCTACGATAATTTGCATATTACGCCGTGCTGTGGCGTAATCGCTCACCAGTTGGTCCCGAAATTAACATCACACCTACGTAAACTCGATCCCATTAACATATGTAAATTTCATGATCGTCCGCCAATTCCTTCTTGGTGTTCTTTTTTCACTTTCCGCCAGTGTATTTATGAATGCCTGCATGCGTGATGACAAAACAGACAATAGTGCTTTATGTCTTGGTGATATCCGTGTGTGAATATTGGTGTATGCTGATGACACTGTCCTGTTGGCAGAAAGCAAAAGTGATTTTCAGAGTATGTTGCCCCGAATGTACGAAGTTTGCATGAAATTCAAACTGAGTATAAATAAGGGAAATACCAAAGTTTCGGCCTTTGAGATAGGAACTGGTAGCACTGAATATAATGCAAGTATAAATGGCACTGTGATTGACCAGGTGAGTGAGTCTGTGTATTTAGGAAGCATGTATGACAGAGAGAACAAATTTAATGGTGAAATTAGTGGGCGAGTGAATTCTTCATTGAAAGTCATAGCTGCTCTGGGATGTTTTCACAGGATGGATGGGTTCTCTAGAAAGTCCCGCATGGCTGTGTGTGAAAGTGTAATTGTTCCTACTCTGATATATGGTAGTGAAACCTGGGTACTACAGAAGTAACATACACTGAAGAGCAATTAAATTAGAGACAGCTGGCGTTGTGCAAATGTGGCGCTGTGGGCGGCCCTGAAAACGGAAACGACATGCCGTGCGCAGCGATCCGACTATATAAGGAGTGATACGACGGAAATCAGTAGAAGTCGACGCCGTATGGGTAAGACGAAGGATCTAAGCGCATTTGATCTTGGGCAAAATTTTCGGGGCCCGACGAATGCGTCACTCCATCTCGGAAGTCGTGCTGGCACTGGGATTTTCACGAGCCATTGTATCACGGGTGCATCGTGAGTACATCGAATCCTGTAAAACCATCCCTGTAAGGGCCAACTACCGTGGACAACAGCGTGTGGATGAGCGTGGTCATCGTCGGCTAGCTCGCATTGTAACAGCGGATAGACGGGCCACAGTGCAAGAAATCACTCGGCAATTTAACGCTGCTGCACAAAAACGTGTAAGCAGCCACACCATCCTGAACGATCTTCTCGCTATGGGGTACAGAAGCCATCGTCCCACGAGGGTACAGCTGCTGACCGCACATCACAAGGTGCAAAGATTAGCTTGGGCGCGGGAACATCGCCATTGGACCCTAGACATGTGGGGAAATGTTGCCAGGACTGATGAGTCGAGATGCACGTTGGTACATGCGGATGGCAGGATACGAGTACGGTGCAAACCACATGTAGCGATGGATCCTTCTTGCCAGCAGGGTACTCTTCAAGCTGGTGGGGGTGGCATTCTCGTTTGGGGACTGTGTACGTGGACTGAAATGGGACCCCTGGTACGTGTGATATCATCCCTCACAGGTCAACGTTACCGGGATATTCTGGACGACCATTTGCTCCCGTTTGTACGTCTTCAACATCCCACTGGGGACCTCATCCTGCAACAAGACAATGCACCGTGCCATCGCTCCCGAATTGTGTCCTAATGGTTATATGAATACTCCACCGACGGGACTTCGCTTCCTGGGCCTGCTAGGTCACCTGACCTCAATCCCACGAACACATCTAGGATGCCATCGAGAGAGATGTTCGAGGCTCTGATCCCCTCATCAAACCTTCGTGAAATGTGGGAGCTTGTTCCGGGGTCGTGGATCCGTATGGCTTCTCAACGCTTCCGGTGCCTTGTCGAGTCCATGCCGAGAAGAATCGCTGCCGTCATCAGGGCGAAAGGTGGTGCTACACGTTACTAGACAGATATCTCTAATTCAATTGCTCTTCAGTGTAGGAGTCGTTTGTGTGCTGGAGAAATGCGTTACTTACGGGGTGTTTGTGGCAAGACACGGTCTGATTCTGTGAGTAATGTAGATGTGTTGCAGTTGTGTGATGTGAAGCAAAATGGTTTAGCAAGGTGGAGACTAATATGCTTCGGTGGTTTGGCCATGTTGAAAGAATGAGTGGTTAGATGCTTACTAAGAAATTATTTTTAGCCCACGTGGCAGGAAGGAAAGGCAGAGGAAGGCCAAGGAAGACATGGATGGATCAGATTCAGTAGTGTCTGCATGAGAAAAAGATTATGAGTATAAAGTATAAAAAATCTTGTGTACGGCGTGTAATGGATATCAGTGAAGCCCGAGTTTTATATCAAGATCGCTGTAAATAGAGAAGTTTGATACGACAACAGCAAGTAAAAATATCTGGTAGTTTGTATTCTTTTTGGATCTAACCTCTGAATCTCCAAGAACAGCTTAGTGATATGTATGTAATGGCATCTATCGCCGCTTGGCGCAAATAATATATCATACGAAAATTGGAAAATATTAAAATCTGCACTTTCATGGTCTTCGCTAGCGAACACAGAAAAAAGTTTCTTTTGCATCTGACACTTCTTTGGTTACAGACTAACAAATTAGGAGATAACGGGATTCTAGAAGTATGGCATTTTTTACATACCTGCGCATGCTAAAAGACCAGCTCGGAATAGTAAAATCTGAAAGACGTTGTAACAACTCTCGTCAGCCGTCACTTTACGTAAAACGTAGTCTACCTTAGAATTCCACGAGAGCCATGATATATTAATTTGGTTCGTTCTTTTTTGCTTTTGGATACTACCTCCGTTAGGGTCTCCCTTTTTTAAATGGGTCTGAGAAACCAAGCATCAGTGTAGCCAGTATATATTTATAGTCTGAATCCCTGAATTGTGTTTTAATCGTTTCTTCGAAGAATGATATTTCGGCTTGTTATTTCTCCGTTCCGTCAGCAAATGGGGTAAGATAAACTTTCTATTCTCCCGTGGTCTGGTTAATCTCTTAACTTTTCAGACCTACTTTCACTCACCTCGGCAGTTACCTGAGCAAGCCAGAAGACAATGCAAAAGAAGCTCACACCCAGTGGCGTATATTAGAGGCTAGCTACGCTAGCTGCGAAGCCCAGAGAATGCACACAAAAAAGTTAATTAAATATACACAAATGAAAGTCAATTATCAAAGGTATAAAGATATGTTAATGCTTTCGGTGCGAAAAAAAACACGAGCCGATTCGCTTCTTTCGATTATGAGAATCAGTCTGGCGAGCGCAGATGAACGGCATCAGCGCAAGTAGGTCTACGAGAGACTTCGCTGTTCTGATGCGAAGAGCTTCAATACTATCTCCTGCTAGCGTTTCCATGACAAAATGAATGAGCTACGGAGCTCGTGAGATGCCAATGATTTGCCCAAGGGTTCGCTCCGAAAAAACGGAGCCTTCGGACTACCTCAGTGCCTCCATGCTTTAAGCTCGTGTTTTGCGAGAGTTGTTTCAGTTTGTGTGAAGTGTCAATGAATTAAAATCAGTGATAAATTCGTGGCTTTGTTGGATTCAAGCTGTTTTGATAAATTTTGTGAAAGCTTCCTTGAATATCTACTATCAGAGCTTAAAGAACTCTATGCTTCAAATTTTGATACAGCTCGATTAAAAAATTAACTGAAGGTGTTTAATTTCCTTGATGAATACAAAACAAATCAGTAAGAAACATTACTTGTTACATAAAGTTGAATAATTAGATATAGTGTTTATTGAGGTGTACAAATTAGCAGATCAATATTAAATTGTTCATCAACAACTACAACTGCAGAAAAAAGTTTTTTCGTGTTAAAAAAATCAGGATATATCTTGGAGCCACACAAGGACATGCACATTCGAGCAACTTGGCTGGTTTGTTAATAGAGAAAAACATTATTTTTAAATATGAAAAAGTACTCGGAAGAAACATTTTTGTGAAAACGTAACACTCAAGTTCACACAAAGGGAAAGAAGAATGGAGTTCGTATTCAAATAAGTGTTCAAATCCTAATCCTCATAATTATTTGGCATCATGTTAGCAATAGCATGTACCTAAAATTTAGAAAAAAATGTTACTTCTATTATTTAACAATTAAAAAATAAACTTCGCAATAAAAAAATACATTACTGTGAGGGGGAGTGAGATAGCCCAGGTCTCGGACCCAAGATACGTCACTGCTCTCACCCATTGTTACAAATGCTTATGTTACAACGCTTTCTTTGGCAGTTATCTCATCGCCTCTTACGGCAGCTTTGAAGATGTCAACCCCTACGCCGTTTATCGCATCTCCACACGCTTACTTACTAGGAACTAACAAACACGACACCTGACCGATAAAGACAACACTTCTGAATTACACATTAAGGTACACTGCTGTTCTACAACAATACAACACCACACCACAGTGGATGTTGTCTTACCTACGTGTTTACAAACTTTTAATATCTTGCTTCTTTTTCTTGCCGACGCCAGTCGTCTTAAACGTTTCTGTTCTCATAGCTCTGAACAGGACAGCGCAAACATGGACACTTAATCAAATTGTAAAAAATAAAACACAAACACATGCTGTACTTACATATTTGGCATGAACGAGATCAGATAATCTTATCGACGGAAACTTGCAAAACATTAATAGACACATACAATATATGAATTTCAAGTAAAAGTTACACCATAAGATCAGGAATTGGCCAGAATTCATGTCTTTTAAAATTTACCCGTTACATCGACAATTAAAGCTTGCCTATTTTGTTACGTTAGCTGTTAGTTTGTCGACTTCAAATGAGCAAAATTTTCAGATCTCACAAACCGATTCATTCTTAGTGATGACACAAACAAGATGGATATTCTGGATTTCTTAGGTGTGAAAGAGTCTTTTGAGAAATGAATTTGAAAGTTGACACAACAAAAGAATCTTATGGTACCTTAACATAACTAAGCATTAGTCACTGAAGAACTGAACATTTCGTAGATAGGCATTGATATCTGAGTAGTCGTCTGTGCAAGGCCTGAGTTCGAGACCTGAATATAACACGGGTAGTATGTTTGTCTTACTTCTCTGGCTCTCTCCATTTAATGGAGCAAGTGGCCCCAAATTAGGTATGGGCGTCTGCTTACATCCCACAGAGTTACTCATGGATATCTTTGAACTCCGAAATAAAAGTTACAAATCTCAGGTGATTTTATTTTCTATTCCAATATCACATTTTCCCCAATACTAAGTGTGCATTAATGTCATACTACGGCAAAACCTGTGAATAGGAAAACACAGAAAATGAGCGTGAATATCTGGCATGTGTACAGGTATCCGGTGCAAAAACCAATTTTTACCGTCCTCCAAAGAGAAATTGCAATGATGTGGCCAAGTACACATTCTCAATAGGTTTTGACATTCTTCATAAAAATATGAGTAAAGCTTCGAACATTTGCCACAGAGACGTTTATTAGACTGTAAGTATTTTACGGAGTCACGGTATACTATTTCCGTAGCCACCAATGTTTTGCAGAGCAAGCGAAACGGTTAATACTGTATAAGATTTCGAAAATCGGTGCTCTTCTGTTGCGAGATCAAAAGAGCACCCTGAAAAAGTCCGTTCAATTTACAAAAAAATAGATCATCAGATGCTGGTAGCAAATCTTTACTCCAATAAATCCATAGTGGACAAACCGCTACTTGAAAATCTGTCAATTTGTGAACAATCCTAATCAGTTCCATTCCAAGAACAAAAATGTTTTCCAGCTCTAAATACCAGAAACAAAACTAGCCGCCCCGGTGGCGCAGTGGTCTAAGCGATGGCCTCTGATAATTCATCCGAAAGGGGTCCGGGTTCGAATCCCGGTGAGGCATGGATGTTGTGTTTGTCTTATGGCACTGGCTCTCTCCCTTCCCTGGAACCAGTGACCCTAAATTAGGGACAGGCGACTGCTTATAGCCCATTGAGTTGCTCACGGTGGTCGTTAAACCTCCAATCAAAAAAAAAAAAAAACTATGGGCAAAAAAGGATAATATATGTTTAAACCAGCTGGCGACAAAATAATACATCATAAAACCAGGGGAGTTTTTCGCTGCCAGTTCCAGAAGCAACGATTTCTATTAGTTTAGAACTCGCACAAATACACATTATCTTCAAACTCTAAGAACGTGCTACGTAATTACCAGAAATATACACTAAGTGCTCACGGCATTACGACCACCCCTATTCAAAGTGAGTTACACCCGATTCTGCGTAATAAAGAAGGAGCGTGGCCTGTAAGAAAAAGAGGTGGAAATAAGAGGTTAGTGGTTCAGAAGAGAGCAAAGTTATAGTCGTGATTGGTTACACAAATGTTTTACACGGTCGAGTGACATTACTGTGACCACCAGCTAATATCCAGAGTAACCGCCATGTGCAGCGCCTACAGCAACTATACGGGCTGGGAGATACACAATAAGGTTCTGGAAGGTGTTCATGGGTATGTGGAGCCATGCTGACTGCAGAGCATCTGGCAGCTGCTGGAGGGTGCGTGGTGGAGGATTCATAGAGCGAACAACACGATCGGGGTGGTCTCACAGATGCTCAACTGGGTTTATCAGGGGGCCAGGGAAGTAGTGAAGTCTTCATCGTGCTCTTCCAAATACTCTCGGACATTTCTAGTTGTGTGACACGTCGCATTGTCGTGCTGGAAGATCCCATCCCCCCAGGGAAGACAATCAGCATGTATGGGTGTACGTGGTCTGCATGGATAAATTCATAACAAATTCGGTCCATAGTGCCTTTCACAAGTATGAGTAGATCTAGATAATACCACAAAAACATTCCCCAGCCCATAATGCTGCCTCCACCAGCTGGTGTAGTTCCAGAAATGATTGAATAGTGTTTTTTCTCTAATGTTTCTCGCCTTATACGCCAAAGTCCATTAGTTCGATGAAGCAGAAAACGTGGCTCTTCGGAAAAGGCAATCCTTTGCCAATCAGAGGAGGTCCAGTTCTGATACTGCCATGAAAATGTAAGCCTTTTCTGCCGATGCACCTTCGTTAGTATAGTTGCAGTGACCATCCGTCTGCATCGGAACCCCATACGCAGCAGGATCCACTGAACTGTGGTTTTAGACACACTTCTGGTAACCCCCTGGTTCATTCGGTCAGTGAGTTGTTCCACTGTAACGTGTCGATCGGCCTTCACGCACCTTCATAGCCTACGTTGATCTCTCACATCAGGGGCACGTGGTGCTCCGCAGTTTTCACGTCGCTTATTCGCAATGCTGCCATTTCTCCAATCAGATACACTTTAACCACAGCAGCGCGCGAACAGTCCACAAACTGCGCTGTTTCAGAAATACTGCCACCCTTTTCCCGAAAGCTGATTATCATCCCTTTTTGGAAATCTGGTAAATCGCTCCTTTTATCCATGACAGCAACGAATGATATGTTTTCAGATTGTCTACAGCACACCTTATACACCCTCCAAGCCAGCTTACGTCACGTGCCTTCTTTCATTGGCTACACGCTGTTGTCTTCAAAAGTAGGAGGTGGTCGCAATAATGTGACTTGACCGTGTATTAAAATAAGGTTTTATCGGAATGGCCAAATTGTGAGCGCACGAAAGGTTGGGGTGGTTAATATCGAAAACGGGGACGCTTGCAGGTTGATGGGGTCTCCGTGGTTAGCGTCGACCAGTACTGGTGCAAAATTAGAAAAGCAAACCTACCGGCGACCCAACTGTAGAAGTCAACAAAAGGTGGATTTCACAAGTAAACGACGGGAGCTTTACGGCAATAGGTGCTGTAAAGTTTCCCAGTTGACGGCCCATTACAATATGGTTGAATCGGAAATTACAGAACGCGCGAAAACGCGTCATACGTTAGCAATGATGGGCTGAAGTAGCAGACCTGCGGTACGCCACCATTTCCAACAACAGTCCATCTACGTAACCGACTCTCTTAGTGCCAACAACATGCGGATTGGAGGACATATGATTGAAAGCAGGTGTGCGGGCATGATGAATCATGACATGTGCTCAATTCTGCTGATAATCGAGTTGGTATCTGGCGTCACCACCACGAGGCTATGGATTTTTCAATCTTTCGTGCATGGCAACGACTATCCAGGCAGGTGAGATCAAAGGTATTAAATGGGGCATGTTATACCCATTCATTAGAATATTCTATTTTACACAATAACTGAACACCGATTCGGAATCAGTTTCGCAAATGAGAGGGATTCAGTTACTAGAACATTCTGTTTTCTACAACCAGGAAGTGTCGGAGCTGAAAGTGATCCAGTTATGAGAACATTCCATTACCCACAGCAAGGAAGTGTTTTTGAATCAGTGTCGCCGCTGAAAGTGACCCAGTCACTAGAACATTCTGTTTTTCACAACTAAGAGTTGATTTTGAATCAGTGTCGCAGCTGAAAGTTACCCAGTCATGGAAAATTTTATTTTCTACAACTGGGAGCTGATTCTGAATCAGTGTCGCAGCTGAGAGTAATGAAGCAATTGAACAACCTATTATCCACAACTGGGAAGGCATCATGAATCAGTGTCGCAACTGAGTGCGATTCAGTCACTACAGCATTGTATTGCCGACAGCGTGATTCTGGATCAGTGTCCTAGCTAAAAGAGGCCCAGTCACTAGAACATTCTATTTTCCACAACTGTGAGCTGATACCGAATCAGTATCGCAGCTGGGTGTCACCCAGTCACCAGAGCATTCTCTTATCCACAAGCGGAAAGTGATTTTGAATCAGTGTCGCAGGTGAAGGTGACCCAGCCACTTGAACAATATACAGGGTGTATAAAAAAGTCCCTAAACAGAGAAATATCTTTTGAACACAAAATGCTAGAGTTGTGGAAGTAGTGTGTACATATAGTAAAGTGACTATGTTTTGTCGATAAGACAGATCGCAGCACCCCTAACGGCAAATTTTGGAAGTTACTCTTCTTCATAATGTCTTCTTCATAATCCTATCGCGAGAGCCTAGAGAGATTGCGAAAAAATGTCGATAGCAAACGTGTAAAGCGTCACCGATTTAGTGCCGAAATGGCGCCCTACGTTCACCAAAACTCCAATAGAAGTCCGGAAATGCAAATCTCTCGGTATCCGATCACCGGCATAAATACGTCACTCATCGCGTGCAGAAATGTGACATTATAAGGTGATGCAAATTTACTAATAAAACTAATACATATACTTGTCAGCAAGGTACAATTTATTATGTACTGTACAGTAAAGTAGTAAGAAATTCATACAGCAGTAGGACATTATGAAGTAGAAAAACACAAAATAATGTTCTAGAAATACAAAATGTCAGTACTAATACTTAAGCATTCGCGATGTGTCCACCATCGGCAGCAATACACATCTGTATTCAAGCTAGAACTTCTTGTTGGACGTTCTCCAGCATTTCAGGTGTTACGTTACTGCATGCTTGGATAATACGGGACCAAATGTAAGGCCACATGTCGCACTGATGTCTCTCGTACTGCAGTGTGGGTAGGCTTGCGCATAGGCCAGGACGTCCACTGGCTGCACGTGCACACCTGCAAGTGTCGGCCTATACCTGAACGGGAACGACTTGTAATGATCCAGGTTTCTTTCAGCCGGCGAACGACATTGATGATAGCAGCCGCAGGAGGATGAGAACGATTAAGGAAACGTAATGCATATTGGCGTGCTGCCTCTCTTGCCCGACGACCGCATTCTCCGTACAACATAACCATCTTGCAGTACTCCTTGTTGGAATAACTAGCCATGTGTAAAATCGAAGATCCAGTCCACGCACTGTCTGACAAACCTTCCTTGACCGCCAATTATGCTTCCCGATGAGGTATGGGGTAGCGTTTCAATTTGCATACTTTCATCCATCCTTCGCTGTTTTGCCGGTAAAATTCGTTTACAGATTTTATGCTTTGCGATGTTATTCGTGACGTATTTATGCCGGTGATCGGATACCGAGATATCTGCATTTCCGGACTTCTATTGGAGATTTTGGTGAATGTAGCGCGTCATTTCATACTAAATCGGTGACGCTCTACACGTTTGCTGTTGACTTTGTTTCGCTATCTCTCTTGGTTCTCGCGATATGAAACGCTAACTTCCAAAATTCGCCTCTAGGGGTGCTGCAATCGGTCTCATCTGATAGAACATAGTCACTTTACTATATGTACACACTACTTCCACAACTCTGGCATTTTGCGTTCAGAAGTTATTTCCCTGTTTAAAGACTTTCCTATACACCCTGTATTTTCCACAACTGAGAGTTGATTCGGAATCAGTGTCGCAGCTGAAAGTGATCCAGTCAGTAGAAAATTCTAATGTGCACAACTGGGAAGTGATTCTGAATAAGTGTGGCAGTTGAGGGCAACTTTCAAGACAAATGTGCTTTCTCATTTCCTAGAAATGTCCAGTGCTCTTTTTTGCATTATAAAAACAATTAAATTATTATAAAGTGGCATGAAATTTATTAAAATAATAAAATATGTAAGCCGTACTGCACCTCTCACTCAGTTAAATTAACGGTAAGGACACTCAGATTATTTTAAAAGAGTTTTCTTATGTTTCTGTTAGTTTTCATGGTACATTTTGTTTGATTTCGGGGATTTCATCGTATTGGGAATGTTTTTCTTTGAGTTTGGGTGTGTGAGTCGAGAAAAAGTTCAGTGCAAAGAAATACTAAAACAAAAGTAAACAAAATATATAAAGTTATGTAAAAATGGGCCGATGGACGTCTTAGGCCTCCTTATCCATCTGGGATATAAAGTTATAGACAGTTCAACTTAAATTCAAAAAAGCATTCCGTGATGTGCAAGAAATGAAACATTTAATTTCTATTGTTTGCTATTATATTTTCCCGCCGTTTCTTTTTCAGAATATCTTCTTTGGTTCGAGAAAATCAATGTAATGTATGAGAAGACAAGAACAGCTTATCGTAGCAGCCAAAACAATGTGAAAGCTGCCTGCTGTGAACACAGAAACGTCCAAAGAAGAAAATAAAAGTACAAACGAAAATAAAAAGAAAAGAAATAAAATATTTCTCTTTTTAAACGCATAACAAGATTAATGTCAGTCATTGCCAAGCCGCCATATCTTATATCCTTCCATTCGTATAGTGGGTGGAATTTTTCACATCTTTCAGATATCTGCAGATAGAAAGTCCTTTTCTGCTAGTCTAGTCCCGATTTATTCATAAAAGATGCTGCTTGAGGGACACGGACGTCGTCAGTTGACAGCATTGCAAGAAATATCTTTCATCCTGCAAGTCGTAGCTGCCAACCGAAAATCCTCGCAGAAACCTCGAGATATTTATTATTTTTCTTTCATGTTTATTCTAGTGACATTCCTTTTTTCCAACACAAGAAAATTCCAAAAGCAAAGCTCTTATGCTGGCTTTATTTCAGTAAAATTTATCACCCCTTCGTGGCAAAATGTCATAAAATTTCCTAGATGCATTAATGATATAAATCCCCTAGAACTATATATTTTTATTAGTCAATACAAGTAACGAAAAAATGTCGCAGACATTGAAAAAATATTTTGGAATTTGTTGCGATCATATATTCTTACAAAATACAGCTTACATAGCTTACAAAAAATCCATTGCTGTTTTTTTTAGGTTGATATAACAGAAATAAAATTGAGAAGTTAATAATTTAAACAGACACCTATCAAAACTCTATGAAAATATTTCATGTTCATGTTTTTTAGCAGTATAGCACAGAATATTTTAAATCCCTAGTGTGCGAAGTATATAATCTGCTATTTTCGTGTAATTCGAATTCGTGACGTTTCCAGCTTTATTTAACTGTTCTGTCACTAGTATTCCGATCCCAAACCGACATCACTGAACTTTTAGGAATCAATTTAGTCTTTGCTGAATAAGAAACAGCTTCCTTCCTTAAAAAATGGACTAAAAAAATTATCTTTTATAACAATAAAATTCAATTGCAGACAGATACACCGATCAGTCAAACAATTAAAACCACCAGTTTTACAAACAAGCGCGCATGCAGTCAATCAGCGTCACGTGGCAAGGTCGCGAATGATACATAAAATACCTGAGTCGGAACTCTCTCAGTCAGTATTTCGTTTCCTCTCAACATGGGAAAAGCAAAGGATTTACCTGATTTCGACAGAGGCCGGATCATTGTGGCAAGACAGAAAGAGCATCTCGGAAACAGCGACGCTGGTTGGCTTGATAGGCACTAAATACTACTTAATTCACATTAAGTAGTATTTAGTACCTATCAAAGATGGTCCGAAACAAGTGACACTTCGAGCCGCCACCACCACGCTTCATTGATGCCAGAGGTCAGCGCAGGCTATCTCGTCTTGTCCGCAGCAACAGTAGGGCTACTGTGGCTGAAATTACCCATAATTTCAATTGCGGTGAAGAGCGCAAAGTGTCCGAACACACGGTTCATCGTACGCTCTTGGATATGGGTCTACGCACGCGCAGATCCATTCGTGTGCCCGACCTCACAGCTGTTAACCGTCGTGAATGTTTACGTGATCATCGACATTTGACAATAGAAGATTGGAAGAGGGTCTCGTGGTCAGGCGAATATCGTTTTCTGTTTCAGCATATCTATGGACATGCTCGCGTGTGACGTTTACCCAAAGCCTTCTTACCTGGATGCACTGTGGGATGGATCCAGGCTGCTGGAGGGAGTGTGATGGTCTGGGAAACATTTTCTTGTGGAGCACTTGGACCTATTACCCCTGTAGAGCGAACTCTGACAGTTGTCGCATACCTGAACATGGTGACTGACCAAGTACACCTTTTATATCGACGGTATTCCCTGACGGAGATGGCGTTTTTCAACAAGACAAAGCTCATTGTCACAATGCCAAGAAGTTTCAGGAATGATTCCAAGAATATGAAGAGGAATTCCATTTATTGCCACTGCCTCCAAATTCGCCAGACATGAATCCTATGGAACGTTTGTGGTTTGAATTGGAGAACCGAGTACGAGCAGTATAACCTCAACCACGTAATTTTCTTCTGTTGCAGACATGGTACGAAATATCAAGAGACACCTATCAACATCCCTTTGAATCTATGCCTCATGGCGTGAGAGCTCCTTTGGCGGTGAGAGGAGGACCTACACCATATTAAGTAGATGCTTTTAATGTTTTAGCTGATCGATGTATTGCGTGGATTCTGCCTATAACAGACAAAGTGTGAATTTTATTTAGAGAGAAACGAGCTTGTGAGGACCCAATGCAAAGTATATTTTCAAACATTTTCAATGAGGCAGCACGTTTTGCCATATTCAGATTCTTTATCCTCGACTGCTAGATGAGTTCATATTGTATATATACACACTCTGCAGACAGAATTGTTCGTGTACGTCTAGATCAAAAGAAAACAAGGATGCCTCGGGCGCAGTGGTCTAAGACAGGGTTGGTGAACCTGCGGTCTTTTGAGTGAATCCAGGTTTCGGAGAACAAATCATTTCATTTTTATTAATATGTTTTGTTCGTCCTTTATTATTTGTATTTTAATCTTAAAAAGACCGTATTATAAATACCAAAGAGTAAAAGAAGATTCAGCGAAATAAGACGGCCGCAATTAAAGCATTAGTAAGTCATAAGGGCTATTTGGACAATTGCTGCGCTCGTGATTTCGTTCTAAGACTCCTAAAGAACTGCAGATGGAATTGATTGCGCTCTCAGAAGATGACATTTTAAAGTCCTTATTTGACGCTATGAAAGATCTAGTTGAAATATGGAAAAATGCAATAGAATACCCACGCCTTCGGCAACATGCACAAAAAATGTTTTCTTGCTTTTCCGCACTTATTGCTACGAATCTACATTCTCCTACCTAACCCAAATCAAGACGCCCTTAAGGTCACAAATGACGGATACCCATCTACAGGATCAGCTAAAAGTGCGGTCCTCCATGTTGCAACCAAATTTTCAGATGATTTCCAACAATAAGCAGTCACAACAAATTCATTAAATGGTTAGTTAAAATCATATAGATTACTTATCGTGTATGCATAAAATACTTATTGCTTTTGTTATCTTCATTGCCGTCTGAATACGATTACCATTATTAGTCGTCTAAAACTATGCAGTTCAAAACAACTCTTTTATTATTCACAGAAAACTGGATAACACACATTTTACAAGATCTTTCGAAGCGCCTTCATTAATCGGGCATACACTGAAAGTGCCTGCCCGAATAATTTATTAAATGCTTATTTATTAATTAAATGAAAAATAACAATAACAAACCCATTACATGTTAACATAGATATCTTTCATCCAAAATAACTATATTTTTGAAAACGATAGTAAGAGTGGCATTGCTTTATATTCTTGCAAATCTCATTGATGACTGGCGTCATAAACGACAGCTGGATTTTCATATACGCTTGTGCATTCAGTGTATGTTGCGATATGTTGTTTTGTTCATAGCATATGAAGAAGATCCGGCCTCACGCCCATATGCACACTAATTTTCAAAAGTAAGAGAATTTGCACATTTTGTCGAATTTCTGAAAAACTAATGGACACATTTTAATGAAATTCGATATGGATACAGTTATATAAAAGAAAAAATTATACCATACAACAGTCATGATACGCACTCATGATTTTCAGTAAGGCTCATCAGCGCAGGAATGTCCAAAATCCACGTTTCAAGATCGAACATAAAATGACTCTAATATGGGGTATGGTCCCCTCTCACAGTCGTACAGCTCTCACAGCGCGACGCCATACTGGAAACGAGGCAGTTGATGAGTTCCTGTGGCAGTCGGTCTCACTTCTGCAGCAACGCAGTTTTCAGCTCCTGGATTGTTCTCGGAGGGGATAGCGAGCTACGATGGCCCTTCCAAAAGTGACCCAGACATGTTCGATAGGGTTTAGGTCTGGCGATCTGGCTGGCCAATCCATCCGGTGTGACGTGCCTGCCCAGCAGGACGCACACGACATAAAGGCAGATAGCAGCGATTACGAACGTCCGCATAGCTCAATTGGTAGAGCGACTTATATGTGGGGACCCGAGTTCGTATGACGTAGAAATTTACTTCGTTATAATGGCACCCGAACTTTCCGGATGACCCGGCCGTTCAAAATCTCGCAATGGTGTGATGTTCTTTCCACACCGTGAGATATGAAAACTAAGAGAGCCCCTTCTTCAGCGCTTCGAAAAATTAAATGTGTGATGTTACATTCCACACACCAGATTGACTGGGAGTTTTCAAGTGCACGTTCTACAGTGGATGGCTGCCTGCAACGATTCATGGTCACGACTGACCCGTGGGCCATGCCCCTGGCCCCTTTTTCGGGGGGGGGAGATGTGACGTGCCTGCCCGGCAGGACGCACACGACATAATGGCAGATAGCAGCGATAACGAACGTCCGTGTAGCTCAATTGGTAGAGCGACTTATTTCGGAATGAGGGGACCGGGGTTCGAGCCCGGCGTGGACAAAAATGACGGAGAAATTTACTTCGTTACACCGGCGAATAGCCTCATCTTCAAGATAATCGTCGACCATGTGCTCCCTATGTGGACAAGCGTTGGCGTCCTTAAAAAGGAACCGAGGGCCAACTGCTCCTCTGAAAAGTCGAACATAGGGCTGTAAGTTCTCATCCCTCCCAACTGTGCTACGCGGACAGAATGTCTCACTGCAGATTTGCCGTTTTGTCACATGTTTTCACCTCTGTAGTACGTCACAGAGTGTTTGGCCCATAAGCAAAACGCCACTGAAATTATCTAGACAAGATTCAGACTTATTTCTCACAGAGATTGATAACGCGACAGCAGACAATACTTCCTAAGTGTTCAGTGGTTCATGATGCACGATGTGTAATGCAGTAGTGCATGCACCAAATCGCTCTCTGTTGTGTTAGTAACTTTACTTATGGGAACTGGACTCTCACAGACGCTGCAGACAGCGCTGATTTTGTATGAATCTACAAATGATACGTTTCCGTTTTCCAAACATGCATCAGTTCAGCAATCCGGTTGGCTACGGAAGTGTTTGTCTGTTTCCTTAGAATACAACAGCCTTACGAATTCAACAGTCCTGTTCATCACGGAAGTGTTTTTCTGTTTTCTTAGAAAACAGCTGCCTCATGAATTCAACAATCCTGTCGACTACGGAAGTCTTTTTCTGTCTCTTTGGAAGACAACTTCCTCATTGACAATACTTGGCGTACGTAAACCGAAATGTTCGACCAAAAGTGATATACAATGATCACCCCGGAAGAATTGAGACAAATCATAAATATTATGCAATGATATGAGCTATGAGAATACCGTGGTTATTTTGCTGAATAAGATGCAAGGCGTTATTGCAATCTATATGATTCATGACGACATCGACTTAAAATCTCACGATAAAGTGTCTGTGATACAGATAAGGTACTATTAGCTATCTTAACTTACTTCAACCAGGGCAACAACGCTATATTTTCGATCAGAGTTTCGCTTGACGATGGCATCCGTGTAGCTGACCTCGTTAACTTCAGAGTGAATGTATAAAACTTGAATTCTTCGCTTAAGTTGACTTCTTTGGGCAGCTATTAAGGGTCAGAGACACAAGTGAAAAACGGTGACTATGTTTTCATATAGAGATCACAGTATTTCATAGTAGAGATCACAGTATTTCATAGTAGAGATCACAGTATTTCATAGTAGAGATCACAGTATTTCATAGTAGAGATCACAGTATTTCATAGTAGAGATCACAGTATTTCATAGTAGAGATCACAGTATTTCATAGTAGAGATCACAGTATTTCATAGTAGAGATTTTGCTCATTTTTAGCTTGTGAAATCATTGTGAATTTATTCATTTATCTACCCTGTTTGTATAGGGAGAATTCACAGTATTTAACCACAACGTTTGTTCTTGGCTTAATAAATAATGCAACAATATTCTATACTGTGGCATTCCTGGAATGCACTTTGTTGTGGAATAGGTATTACATTCAAAGAAAATAAAAAACGGTATTTTTAGAGTAATCAAAATTACAAGATAAAAAACGGCCCTTTTCAGTGTTGTGATTTTTAGAGAGGTGGAAATATTAGATTAAATAGAACACCAACTCCCCAAATGCTCAGTACGCAGTAGAAAAAATACTTCTCTGCAATTCTTCATTCGTGGTAAAGAAATGTATGCTTAACAGTAAAAATAGAACAGATGACATCATGCAAGCAATAATAAACTTTTATACAGACCTGAGTTGTGGCAGTAAAAATTATATTTAATGATAATATGAAATGATGACAAGAAGATTATTCATTTGATGAAAGTACATCTGCAAGTTGATACACTATTAGTGGAACTGAAGATCAATCGAACATACGCCATGTTTACTGGCCGTAAAAACACTTCAGTTCATCACGCACGAAACTCTTTGTAAGTAGACAGAATCTATGTAGAAACAGCATAAAGCGTTCTATAATTTGCAGATATTAAACATCTTCCAAGATAGTTCTCGTTCCAATAAAAAAGGAGTAGTTCTATTTTACAGAACATAGACGGAACGTCACAGACACCCTTTCTCACGCAAGCAAAGAAGGCAACAACAACAACACTGTTTTTAGAAGGCTCAAGTCTCGACTTCAATTACGTCACAGATCACGTGAGAGTAAGATGCACGCGTCGTGACGTTTCAAGGTTGGCTACGTGTAGTTACGTCACAGAGTTGCGTCTGGCACGTGGCAATTCATTTTGGAGCGTTTTTAAGATTCCCGTCTGACGATATGCGTTTTTTTGTTTTGTTTTTTTTATCGCTGAGAGGCTGTGATTCCAACATTCAGAACATTAGCATTGCACTCAAGACCAGCCAGTTCAAGGGCATGGGTATTTAGAATTTTACTAATTTATATAAGTAATTTCTCTCAAACATAAGAACCTTTACTGAATACAGTTGTTTGGCCTTTAAGGTTTAATATAAGATTTAATATAAAAAAGCCTCCAAATTCAAATGAACTCAATTAAATAAATAAATAGTTGACTCCTCACATACAATTAACATGCAAGACTACACCAAAGTGCAAGACGCATTATTTAATTAAATCAAATTGGGATACCCTACTGATACGCAAGCATACATACAGTAGTATAAGAAATTGTATATGTTTTATTTTTAAAAAGCTTCCTCCCGCCCTATTGAGTTATTACTCGCCGGACATAAAATGATTTAATTAAATAAAACTATTGTATTTAACTGAAATCCTATTGTTCTGGGTGTGAGACAAAAGTAGCTTTTTATCATTCTTAGCATTAGCCTAAGGCAGTGCACATTTTCTACATCTCTATGTTCTTTACTGCTTTTATTTTTTGAATTTCCTATCTGAACATTTGTTCATTCCTCCTTTCGAGGCTGTTGGACCCAAGGCGTCACGTCTTTTCTCCGTCATCCAGGGCTCGGCTGAGCTATCATGCAGGCGACTAAACCTTTTAGGGAACCAGTAATCGAAGGCGTTCATCGAAATTATTGAAGCGTTAGCTTCAAAATTTCGAATCTTTGATTCGTGATCCGTGATCCGTAAGTTGACATCGACATAAGTTTAGTATTTGCCTTTGGTACAAGGTCAGGTACTACTGACTACGCCTGACGGTCAGTTGATGTCGGCAAAACGGGCAGTGTGCGTTCAACTCTGCCTCAGCAAGTCGTGAGGAAATGTCCAACAAGTTTTACTGCTGCAGCACATGGCTGACGCAACAGCTTTGTGTCGCTATTGGTGAGGTGGATACCTGTGGCAAAATCAGTAGGTACTCTAGTGGCGTTGTCTTCCTGCGTGCACCTGGTCCTTGCTGGAGATATGTGCGTGGATTCTTGTAACCACTGTTGCCGAAACCGAATAAGAGGTACCATTCTAAACCGTCTTGATCATTCGACTTCATGAATGTCGATTATCCGCAATTCTTAAAATGATGTATGTTTCCACAGTGACTTATGCTTGTACAGTATTGACACTCTATACCTGATATTGTTCTTACACACTAGTTCGGATCATCCGGTGTTCCACTGGCCTCAAATTTCTAAAGCATTTGGCTGAAGTGAAAATGTGTTTTACAACATACTACCGTTCCTTCTCTTTCTAATGTTTCTAAAAATTACGCCATTTTCACATGGCGTGGTACTGACTGTAACCAGTCTTGCTTTTCCTCTATTGTCTAACGTAAGGCTTAAACAGACTTAGAATCCCGCGAGAGTCATCAAACGTGTTTTTTGTTGGTTGTCCTTTGTGGTAGGATACCGTTAGTTCCTCTTTCTTTATATTTCTGAGAAACCAACTAATAATACTCAAAATGGTACAGGTCCCTATCAATAAGCTGTATCTTTGTTAAACTTCACAAACTAAATTTATAGATGCTCTAAGCTTGGTAGTTGGGAGTTGTGTTTTTCGTTTCTACAACGAATAGAAAAAATTTAAACATCTGCTGTCTCCGTAGTCTCGTTTAAACTCCTTACGCTAATGATTTATATCTGTTCTTTGGGAGAGAAAATGGTTCTCTCAAGCTTCAGAATCGCGCATCGAGGATTAATGGTCGCCAAAAATCTGCAGGCTAACGTCGAAACGCCTTCGTCTTCTCTGACCGTGACTACGTAAGTCAGGCGATTAAGGAAGTAAAGACAAGTAGAGCCGTTTTTTTGCCACCTTTGGCCATTGTAAATTCATCTACTTACGGTATAGAAAACACTAATTTTTACGCTTCCTAGTGCAATCTTTACAGGAAAGCGCGACGAACACGAGCCAACAGATTAACGTAACACGTTGGATTTATACATTCGCGCAAACAGCTATTCTACAACAATACAATGCCTATTACCAACTTGGTGTTCCGACGTTGTTAATGTGTTTAACCTCTTGCTGCCTTCGGTTCTTGAGGCCACTTGTTTGAAATATATCAGTTCTCATGATACTGCAAAAAATGGTGCACACAATGATATTTTCTGATCAAATAGTGAAAGGTTAAGTATAGATACATATTCACATATTTTAATAGGAACGGTGTCTGAGAATCTTACACTGATCTTAACTGCTGGTTTCAGTTTGAGATGCACCATTTCTTTTAAGTGACGCAGCCTAAATGTCACAGAAAGAATTTCTCCCCTTCAGTTTGGATGTAAGGCTGAAATGAATGCTTATATGTTAAAGGTTATTTTACAACAAAATAAATAAGTTTCGAGTGAACATGAGAGAACAACAAAAAAAGAAAGAGAATGAAGACAAAACGGAAAGGGAAAATCTCAGGTATGTAGGGAAAAAGCAGCTATGGTGGAAATGCTTATAGAAAAACAAAGGCTGAGAAAAGAGAGAAAGTTAGAAAAGGGGGTGAAATAATGAAAGAAATCGTGAAGATTCGGAGACAATATAGAAATTGGGAGATGGGAAATTATTTTCTTCATGCTTTTTTTATGCATCTTAACTGTTATTTTATAGCATTTGGTTTCATTGCTTGGAGATGTGAAATGATCTGAATTTTCAGATAATGGCTTTAGATCCTATTAGGTAAACATCTTTTTAAAGTGCGATTTTCAGTTCAAATTTTTCTTTTGCGTCAAAGTATCTCTCATCAAGCTTCTAAAGGCTTAACATCGATTTACCACGAATTTGTTAATGAAAATTGACGAGAAATATTTATCTACGTAAATATATTTTTCAATACGTTTTCGGAGCATTTCGAAGAAATACATTCCTGAAATGCAGTTATCAGCATACATTCTTTTAGTAATCATAGCTCATGAAATGTTATAAAAACTTGCATATTATCAAATAAATGCATCCATTTCTTCTTAAGAGCTAAACAGCATGTTCATTTGAAGTTTATTCTTCCTTTGCTTAAGTCACTAAGGGCGCTTTACTGCTTGAAAAGCAAACCTTTATTTTGTTTTGTCTTTTCCTTCGATAGTTAATGGTAAGAAAAACTGAAAACTTTAAGAACGAATATCAAATGAAGTATACTGAGTAATTCCGTCCAATTTTTGAGGAAACTCTTTATAACAAGCACGCATTTTATTTTCAACACTGCAACGGTTACTGAAAGACATTAATATAAAATTCTGAAAGTCTTCTCATAAGAAGACATTTTCGACGTAATCTGAAAGAAACACTCAAGAACGCTACGGTAGCTTCACTCGATAGAGAAATATTATTCAGCTGATAAGAAAAGTTTTTCTAATAAGAGGAAAAGTATTTTTCTGGATTTGTACTTATGTTCTTGCTTATAAATCTCTCTGCTTTAAGGCAAATAATGCTTAATGTCTGACAAATTATTTTATTGCTTCTTGGACGGAAATACAGGAGCAAAGCGTTTATGATGCTGAAAATAACTGGATATTGCCGAATAATTTTTCCGGATGATTTCCCCAGTTTCTTGCGTGTCGGAACATCACTCCAAAAGATCAGATCTAAGAGCTCTTGGTAGAGAAGTTCCTGTAGTGACCCTTCAAACAGAGCTGAATCATGTCTCCTAAGGGCTTAGAGATCATTAGTCGTAGGGATGATAAACACAACAAACATCTGATATGTCCATTTCTTTTTTCTTCCCTCCACCATACGAAGAAGTTTCTGTTCCGTCCACCAAATCCACAGATCTTGGCTTAGTTTATATCTCCTTTTTCTCCCTTCTTTTAGTTCCTTTCAGGACCTAAGAAGGAAAGGAATTCCCGACATTACTGGAAAGAAATTGGTTCTAATAATTCGGTGTAGACTTTGTTTTGAACTTTATCGACGAAATTAATTTGGATTTTTACCTTTGTCGTTTGCACCCAGTTTAGAGAATTTCGGGAATAATTGCCTATTTACTGATTTGAGGAAGTCCGCTGCTCTGGGATATTTACTCGATCTTAGTAGATCTCAATTAAATGACCGCGTACTTTAGATCCTGACTGTGTTTCGCTAAAGCAAAATATCGGATGTATTTAGAAAAAAGGGCTGATAATATCTGGAAAAGTAAGTTTAAAAAAATGGCCATAAATGTAAGGTAAAATTAACTTATCACATTCATGCTTATATACTATACAGGGTGCACAGGAAAGGCCCTTTAGCCTGAAATACTTGCGAACGGAGAGAGGTACAGTTATGCAAGTGAGATAACGGTATAGTAAAGCGACTATCCCGATTGAATGTAACCGATGGCAGCGCCCCTAGTGGTGAAATGCGGAAGTTAGCCATTGCAAATCGAGAACGAAAAGATATAAAGAAAAATTTCCAATTACAAAGTTGTAGAACATTAGTTAATTAGTAGAAAACGACATTTGTTTCACACGGATAAGATATATTGTCGACGGAATACCCTAAAATGTCGGAAATCGATGCGCGACCTATTGGGTGAACATTTGAAGGGAACAGGCATAGGTATGAGCAAATACACACAATTTATTGCATAAATGCGTACTTATATCAATACAGTTTGATGACGTCAGACAAAATAAAAACAAAAAATGCAAACTGGCACACAAAGATAAAAAGTTAATGTCGAGTATGTTCGAAGAGTTTGCCATTGCCTACGATACACATTTGTATTCGTGCAAGTAACTCTGGATGCACATTCCTCAGCATGGAAGTGCCACACTATTGGAAGCTTCTGTAACACGACGACGTAGATCCAGCAGACTTGTAGGCGCTGTTGTTACATACACCTGATTTTTTGAGTGAAGCTCGCTATTCTCACACAGCGTACGTAGACCTAAACTTCTGATCAGGGTACATCCTGCGACTGGTTTTAATATTGTAGGTACGGTACAACGTCACAATCTGCATTTGCATACGGTAACATTTGCAAAATATGAATATGCAGATTCGAATCGTCGCGCATCGATTTCGGAGTTTTAGTGTATTCAGGCGACAATTTATCTTATCCATGTAAACCAAATGTCATTTTGTACTAATCAATTGATGTTCTACAACTTTGTAATTGGAAATTTTGCTGTATCTCTTTTCGTTTTCGATTTGCAATGGCTACCTTCCGCATTTCACCACTAGGGGCGCTGCTAATGGTTGCATTCGATCGGGCGTAGTCGCTTTACTATACCGTTATCTCACTTGTATAACTGTACCTCTCTTCGTTTGCAAGTAATTTCAGGCTAAATGGACTTTCTTATGCGCCCTGTATACACGTATAGGAAGAAAGGCTTTTCATTCCGTGAAGCCATAAAGAGATATAATGCCATTGAAGTCCTGCGGTTTTAAAGATGCGTACATCAATATTATTCATAACATCTACGAAAATATAAGTGCAAAGGTTCGACTAATCGAGGACATGGAACTTATAAAAATTGGAAAGATTGTGGAAAAATGATCCCGTACCCCGCAAATCTCTCCATTTCACATTGCAGAATGTTTTTTATTGATTGAACTGGGATGATAAGATGATAAAAATTCATGGATATCAATTAAACTAGCATCGGTTAGGTGATAATTTAGTCATTTTTGCAAGTAACCCCCTCAGAACTGTATAGTGTGGTCCAAAAACTCACTGACAATGCCCGATTGAATGTAACTTTCCTGTAAACAAGTAAACAAGTCGGCTTAACAGTGAAGTAACAGAAAACAGAGTTCATGCAAAATGCTTTTAAAAGAACTGAAGATTTAGCGATTTTAGGACCAAATCTAGAAATAACCAATATCTACATTTACCTTTATCAAGTCAGGACCACATTGGAGAAGAATTGAACAGGCGTATACAACTTGGCTAGAGAGGACTTGAGAGAAACAGTACAATTTTCAAGAAAAATGTGCCTTATGTCTTAAAAGAAGAGGGTTTAATCAATGTATCCTTCTGGTTCTTACTTATAGATCAAAGACGTGGACCGTAACTCAAAATGACATTCAGAGGATGCAAATAATAAAAGAAGTATGAAAAGGTACTGTACGTGCCTGGTGTGACCAGGACATGTAGGAAAATCGAGAAAATGACGAGAGCTGATGACTTCATGATCGAGGTAAAGTCCCTAAATTGAGAATGGGCTGGACGTATTGCTAGAAACACTGACCTAAAAAAAGCCATGAGGGAGACGCGTGTTGTATTTCCAATGCATGTTGTAGAGTTGCTCAAACAGTAAGTTGTGGAAGAAACTTGGTTAGAGCTCCATGCAACTGTGGATTGATAACGGCCAATGATATATGATGTACCAGAAGTCACATAATCCTATTCAGGTGATTGTCCCTTTCGTTATTTTAACACTTTCAACTCTGTGCAAATACCCACTCTGAACGCCTTTTGCTCTACTGTGAACACCCGTGGAATCTAGAGAGAACACACCCGAGGCAGGTTCAAGAATTCTGTCATGATGATCTGGGTATTTCCACACGAAATATCTATTGCAACCGGCAACTGCTTGATCGTGATTCTACGGACCTCTCTGATGGTTGATCTTGCAGTATTAAACAGAAATTCCGAAACTGAATGAAAGCTATTTATACACTGGTGGAAAGGGAAAAAAGAACACCAAGAAGGAGACGTCTGATACCAACAAAATTTATACAGCATAATAACGGAATACAGAGGATAACGTGATCAAAACATTGTGGCAAAATACAGCTGTAGTTGCTGGTAAACTGAAAAATAGCATTTCCATGTAACATGGTTAGTACGAGGTTGAACCGCCATGAACTGCGTCACACTGTGCAATTCTGGCATAGAGTCTGTCGTGCAGATGATGGATGCAAGTTTGGGGTATTGAGTTCCAAGCATCACCAACCTGGACGCGTAAATCGGGGATGGTCGTGGTTGGGCGTGGAGAACGGATAAGTCGTTGTTCCATACAATCCCACACGTGCTCAATGGGGGATAAATCCGGTGAACGTGCAGGCCATGGAAGTTGTCTCACACCCTGAAGTGCATGTTGCGTTGCACGTGCCGTGTGTGGGCGTGCGTTATCTTGCTGGAAAACACCACGATGGACCGACCTTACAAATGGCACAACAACGGGCTGAATGATGTTGTTGATGTAGGAGGTGCTGTTTAACGTACCCGGTACAAACACTAGGTGTGTACGGAAGTGATAGCTGATCGCTCCCCGCACCAGAAGACCAGGTGTTGGCCCTGTGTGTCGCTGACGGATGCAAGAAGGGTGGAGACGCTCCCCTGTGCGTCTGCGAACACGCATACGGCCATAGGACGCTCTTAAGCAGAATCTGCTTTCATCGCTGAACACGACAGATCGCCATTGCGTTCTCCAGTGCAGACGTTGGCAACACCACTGCAGCCGTTTCTGACGGTGGGATGGAGTCAGAGGGTACACATGCCAGAGGCACACGTGCACGTAGTCCTGCATCCAGTAGACGGTTGCGAATTGTTTGCACAGTCACCTTAGGTGCAACGGAAGCTCGGATTTGCGTAGCAGTGGATGTTCTGCTTGACAACGCCGCTCTTCTTAGCGTTGATCGGTCCGCTCATCAGTCCGTCTGTGACTCCCGGTTCCACGTCTTCTCGTGTGGGAATGTTCCTCCGACCATCTACGCCACCATCGTGCCACTACCGATAATTCCCGTCCAACTCGCTCCGCAATACGACGATACGACCACCCGGCCTCGCGAAGTCCGACTAGACCACTTCGCTCAAAGTCGGATAACTGCTGAAATCGTACATGTCTTCCATGTCCAGGCATTGCAGCTTCTTCAGGGTCTTCGCACGTGTCCGTACGCCGACGACTGATTACATTCACTTCGCCGTACTCCTTAAATACCACCGACGATAATTTGCATATTATGCCGTGCTGTGGCGTAAGCGCTCACCGGTTGGTCCCGAAATTAACATCGCACCTACGGAAACTCGACCCCATGAACATATATAAATTTCATGATCGTCCGCCAATTCCTTCTTGGCGTTCTTTTCTCACTTTCCGCCAGTGTATAAGTTCGTGAGATGATGTTAGTCAATCTTCTTAAACGGAACCTAAAATACTATAGTAATTTCTATTTTTTGATATAAAAAAGTTCATAAAATAAAGGTTTGCATTACTCAAAAATTATTAAAATGTAGAAAATAAAAAATAAAAATATGAAGACCTAATACTGTATAAAAAAGTATAATTCATAATTATTAAAGAAGTGGGAAGGATCACCGCAATTTTTAGGTACTTTAATACTGATGGTACCTGTTGAGCACAGATTATTTGTGTTTAAGGGGTCCCTTCCAGTATTCCGTACTGTGCATTTGCACAGGGTTAAATCTGTTCTTAATTTCCTGGTATTAGTCTGAAGGCTCTAACTAATTTGTACTGGATGGGATCACATTAAATGTCAGCTGTAAGCTTCATCTCAACACAGCAATTGGGTCTGTAGACGTTTGGCGACTAGTGAGCGCTGTTTCTTAGCTTTCTGACATGAGCAGCCAAAGTTTCGGAGGATATGGTAAAGGCCACATGACATGTTCAGGGTAGATTGCTTTTGGTGAAACTTTTTTCTCTGTATTTTTTTCTTTGTTTAGTAAAGAACTTTGTGTTTCTTGAAATACATTAGAATTCTCAGGGAAAACATTTTCCTGTTTGGCTAATCAGTTTTTAAGTTTTTTTATGAAGTGTGATCTCCACGTGCCGACACTAGCACAGATATACGACCTGGCATTGATACAACGAGGCATCTGAACGTTTCTGTAGTAATGCTATTTCATGCAGACACCAGAGATGATCAAGAGTCATTGGTGGCGGATCCGTACGTCGAACCTGTTGGTCAAGTTAGTCTCACTGAGGTCAATTAGATTGATGTCCGGCGAGTAAGGTGGCCAAGATAGGAAGCGAAAGTCACTGGAATGCTCGTCCAAAGAATATAAAGCTTGAAGAACACCAACTCTCATAGAGATAATGTAAAACAGGCGACAACAGCGCCACCACGTCTTAAGAGGTAATATGCTTTGCGGGAAAGTTAACATTCAGGAGAAAAACACGTTAGTGGGACAACGGCAGTGAAGCTTTTCTTTGATCCACGATGGTTTTCTTTGATCTAATGACTATTTTCTTAGAGCAGTTTTTTTTTATTGTTGTTGTTGTTGCTGTTTTCTGATATGCCGTCCATCCCTTATTTTAGTGAGAAAATTATGCAATAACATTAGTATTACTTTTTAAATAAAATTTTAGTAAATATTATAGTTAGGTCTAAGGATCCGTACAAAATGCAGACATTCCCTGGTATTTGGCATTACTGAAAATGTTTCTGGAAAACTGAACAAACAAAAGTCTTAACTAACCGGATTGGCGTAACAAAACTAACATATCCGATTTGCGAAGTGATTACGCTACCGAGAAGGTAAGTCACTTGCTGTGAGTGACTCGGCTAACTGTTCTTTACCCAAAGAATTGAAGTCAACAGAAATACGCATGCGCAGTCTGCTCCGGCAATTTTCTGTATGTTGGCTTCTGTGCACTGCATTTTAACTCTTAAGATATGGCGGCGCCAGTTACATCTCGCCGAGCCTTAACTTCTTCTCAGTTAGTATTCTTTGGCTCGTCAAAGCATTCTCGCATACGCTAGGCAACGAGGCAAGGGATATTATCACTCTAGAAAAGTCCCATGCCTTCGGGATTGACAGTCATCACGAATGGAAGCACCTGACCCGCTACAATGGATTGGTAGCCTGAAGCGTTCGTCGAGCGATCGATGGGGGTGATTGCTCCCAACGATTCCCGGAAAACATGCCCCACACGAGTACACTGCTACGTCCTATATATTTCTTCTCGAGCATCGAGTAGTGATTATTTCTACCAGCAGTGCTTCGCCGTACTCTCCATCGACCATCCACATGATAAAGAAGAAAAGGTGATTCGTGTGAAAAGGTGACTTTCTTCCACTGTGCGATGATCCAATGCCTACCCTCAGCTACAAATTCACGCCTTAATCATCAATGTCTGGTCGGCAACATATTTGACTTGAGTGGACGGAGGCCCGAAGACCATAAAGCCCAGAATGTATTGCACTGTGGTCTGTAATACGCTCCTCGACGTTCCTGCATTAAATGATGCTCGGGCTGTTGTTCCACTGTGGCCCATCTGTCGGATCGTATTATTCGGGATAGTCATCGCTTTCTAGGGTCGACAATGCTCCGTGGGCTCCCACTATTACCCTAAATACTGCAGATCTTGCCGGTTTTCTTCCATACCTGGAACACTTAAACAATTGCCAAACGCGAACAGCCCACAATATCAGACGTTTTTTTAATCCTACCATCCTACAGTCGGTAGCCAACAAACATTCATTTTTCAAACTCTCTTAGGTCATGTCCTTTCCCCATACTAGAGGCTGCGCCTCTAGGCTCGCTACGATCGTTTCCAGAGTAGCGCTCGGGCCCTGCAGCCCGATCTCCAAGTATATCACGTGAAATAAAAACTGGAAAATTCATATAAATTTCAATTTTAATTGCATGTCTAAGCACTTACGGCTTGTTATTCCGAAATTTGAGAGTTTTTTTACTGTCGTTAATTTTTGGAAGGTCGAACTTTTGTCGTTTGAACTTATTGCACTTACTAAATTTACCAAGAAAAACAAAAGCGATCCAAAGAGCATTTCCGTAAACCGTTATGCAAACCGTTAAGCTGGACGTCAAGTAATTTTGCTTCCTATACTTCCACTGGAAAAACTTTTGTACACATTTCTTTCACAATTTTGTGTTCCCAAGGATGAAAATTTGAACATCGATTAAAATAACTTCATATTATAACTTGAAATACTTAATATTTTCTAAAACATAACCATACATATATAAAAAATCAATAACATTTCCTTTGGTGGTGCTGGAACCAGAAAAAAGATGGCGCAACCTGTTCTTTGATGACGTCAGTAGACCAACAAATCTTGGATTGCATAATTATGGTTATGTTTTAGAAAATATTAAGTATTCCAAGTTATAAAATGAAGCTATTTTAATCGATGTTCAAATTTTCGTCTTGGAAGTGCATTAATTATGAAGAAAATGTGTACAGAAATTTTTCTATTGGAAGTATAGGAAACAAAATTACTTGACGTCCACCTTAAACAACTGAAATAGCTTTACCAACAAAATATATGCATAGCAAATTCTCTGCGTAACCATGGCGACAGGTCACGGGACCAGAACGTTCCTCTGTGGTTATCGTTAAGACAGAGAAGCCGTTCGTTTCTTTCCTTTGCGTCTTTAAAAAATGCTTAAAAATCAGAAAATTACTTTTTCTTAAATTTTTTTTTTGTTAAAAAGGGACGATAGTTGTAAGTTGATGCTGTAAAAATTGCAGTGCGTTATGATTTATAATTTGCCATATATCCGTTTTTTTTAATGGATCCCATCGCGAAATGGATAATTTTGTGAAATTTAGAAATTTAATTTCTCGTAAACTAATCGAAATTTAAAAAAAGGGCGACGCGATGCAAAAATTCGGTCATGGCACTACATGCCTACAAAGTTTCGTGGTTCTGTTGCTGTTAGTGTGTCCGGAACGCGACCTGATAGCACTTTTTTCGCTTACCTTAACTTTGAAATACAATAGCTTTTGAAGTATCAGTAGAATCGAGAAACGCTTTTCAGCGTATTTTCCAAACAATTCTCTACAAACGATGTAAATTTCATATTTTTGTGTTCAATACGTTTTGCGCTGCGAGCTAGGAAAGCAAGAATGTCGCGAAATTTCTAAAACAGCGGCAGCAGCAGTTACTTTTTTTTTAGAATAGAAAGATTCATGCGAAATGCATACCGTCCAGCTAGGTTCTGTCCTCTGAAATGCCTACATGTCCTGCAAAAGTTGCTAAGCACGCCATCTGACTGCTGGTTACTGTTGCTTTTTACATCAGGGGTGGTCATAAGTTTTTTGACTGGACTGTGTATAGCATGGAGAGGTTGCATGCGTGGCACAACCAGAAAGGATAGAGGGAAGAACTCGTCGATCAGCAAAAGGGCAACAGTTGGGATATCACGATCAAGGTGAAATCCTTGAAATGGCAATGAGCGGAATATACAGAGGATGAGTCATAACTTATGACGCATAAGTAATGAGCCATGTGAGAAGTTGTTTGAGGTAGCGTTGTTGTTTTTTTTTTTTGCAAATAAACAATCGTTTGGACTGGAACTTGTTTATAGGTAGAAAGAACATTTCATGGACTATCAGAATTTGCTTTGGTAGTGGACATGAATATGAATTATATGTGGGTGTTTTTGCTTTCAGAACATGAACGAAAAAACGGCAGTTCCAGTACTATTTCGTCATTATTGGAAAAAAATTACTATCTACGCAAGCTGCGGTTGCCGAAATTTCTGAAGTGGAAGGTGTGGGTGTAGTCAGCTAGGCCACAGCAAAAAGATGGTTTCTTCGCTTTAACCAGGGGGACGCCAGCCTTCAAGATGGGTCTCGCTCTGGCAGACGCCCAATGGTGGATTCGTAAGCCCTGCGTGAAGCCGTAGAGACAACACCAACCACAAGCACTCGCAGATTGTTGGACGGGTTTGGGATATCACAATCCAGTTTGGTTTGCCATCTCCACAAGCTTGGGATGGTCAATAGGAGCTGCCGAGTGGTACCCCACGAATTGGCCACAGCACAAGCTCAAAGGCGGATGGAATTGTGCAGAGAAATGCTGAACCACTCCATGAACGAGTGCTTCCAGGGGAATTCTTACGTCTGATGAAAAATAGAACTTTTTCCAAATTCCTGACATGCGAAACCAGTGGATTTACCCGGGCCAGCTTCCAGAACCCGTTGCTAAGCGGGGACGCTTTGAACACAAAGTTATGTTGTGTGTTTGGTGGAATTTTGAGGGGCCCATACACTTTGAAATCGTTCCAGCTGGGCAAGGCGTCTCCGCTGTGCTCTACTCTTAACAACTACAGGGAATGTACGAATCTCTGGTCCGTAAGCAACTGAAATCAGGTTCTCCTTCAGCACGATAACGCAACACTCTATACCGCCCTTTCAACGAGGGATAAGATCTGGGAGCACGATGGATTGGAATTTCTTCCACATCCTGCCTATAGCACAGACGTTGCCACAAGAGTCTACCACTTATTTCGGTCGACGGCTCATTTCTCCCGTGGCAGAACCTTCCGAAACCGTCATGAGGTGGAAGCCGGGGTACAGGAGGTTCTCACCTCAAAACCCAAGGAGTGGTACAGAGCGGGAGTTTACAATTTGGCAGAAAGATGGCTTCAGAACATAAAACATAGAATAGCTTGTATTTCGAAGATTGAACTGCATTCGTTTGTACTTTACACATGTTTGAAGTTTTCCTTTCCAATGGCTCATTGCTTTTGACTCACGCTCTGTATACCAGGAAAAACTGACCACCGTTGAACAACTGAAATATCAAGTGACGTCAAAAGACTCTGAAGAAGAGTATGTGGTAAATGGGTAGTGGAAATTACGGAAGCATGTAAGAGTAATATACACTCTACGTCAAAAACATAGCTGCACACAGAAGGAAGGAACCCAGGATTGAAACTTGGTTGGTAGGTTTGACATCGTAAGACATGCAAATGATTCAAGTATCACACTCGGCCGCGAATGTGACGCAAGCAAGGAGGGTTCGTAGCGCTGTGCCTGACGGGATATATAAGATCGTCCTGCTGCGCGTACTTGCCATTCTGACTCATGCTGTTTTGTTGATTGAATCCTTTGCAAGTGAAGTATGCCTCGGAAAAAAGTTCAGAAGCAGTACGAGCAATTGGAGGAATTTGAGGGAGCGGCATCATCAGGCTCCGGGAAACGGTCTGATCACCGTATTTCGCGCCATACCAGTCGTGCGGGTATAACCATAGCACGCTGTTGGTGGCAGTGGATAGAACATGGCACGCAGCAGCGACAGAAAGAGTCTGGGAGGCCTAGACGAAACACGGAGAGAGAGGACCGAAATGTCCGGAGTGACCCAACATCCACGATTGCGGATATTCAGCGATCAGTGGCGCCCTCCATGCTTCGTCTGATTAGTGCCAGCAACATTGGCTGACGGCTGCACGATGTAGGACTATACGCACGCACACCGTTTTGACGGCAGCCCTTAACACCATTATGTCGTTGCCAAAGACTGGAATGGTGTCGTGCCAGACTGTCATGGAGCCACTCAGAATGGCAGCTAGTGATTTTCAGTGATGAGTCCCGCTTTTGCGTGGTCAGTGCCACAGTGAACGGTTTGTTATTGAGCGTCACACGTCCAGAAGGCCAGATGTGATGGTGTGGGGTGCAATTGCCTACGATGCCAGATCACCTTTGGTGTTCATTACAGGCAACATTACGTTAATGAGGTTTTACAACCAGTGGCCCGACATTTTCTGAATGCTCACTCCGGTGCGATTTTCCATCAGGACAAACCTCGTCCGCATACCGCTGCTGTATCGAGAGCTTGCATACAAGGCCCAGGCATTCTGCCATGGTCAGCCGCATCGCTAGACCTATCGCTGTTTGAAAGTGTTTGGGATGCTATTGGACGCGCTATCCACACTCTACCCCTACCGCACAATCTGCAGGAACTGCGTGAGAAGATTCAAGCTGCATGGGATGGCTTATCGCAGGACACCATTAGGAACCTGTGCAACTCCATGCCGACACATCTGGCATGCTGTGTGAGCAAACCAAGGAAGTTAGAAGTAAGAGGAGGTGGCAACAGCCACTCTCCCTGTGCTTCTGGCGTGACGCCACTTTTTATCAGCTGACTACGCCAATGCGCCCAACCTAAGAATCTCCTGTATATCCCTATGAGGAAATCGCGATTTTGAACGGGTTTTTCAAACCCTTACTCTACCCATACAAGCATGAAAAACATTGAGGCTGAAATATTCATTCCCAGAATAAAAAATTTCCAGAAAAAACAGGAAAATATGTGTTGGTATTTCTTTAACAAATTGAGCAAAATAATGATTTTTTTGAGCGGAAGTGCATAGCGCGCATGGTTACTTACTGCCCATGTGCAAGTAACCATGCATACTGCCCATTTGCAAGTAGCCATTTTTAAATTATAACCTAAAGCCTAATGTTGAGAAATAAGAAGTCCGAAATATTCCTTCTTTCCATTCTTGGCTTGCATGCGCTAAGCAAAACCGCTGAAGCCACAGGAAGTGACGTCACGTTCCCGAACTCCCGCAGCGTATACTCCCACCACCTCAGAGAGAGGACAGAAACAGCTGATCTGTTTTGGCTTCACTCAAAACGGGTCCCTTCACCTCCTCTTCTTCTAACCTCCTTGGAGCAAACATGGCGGCCCGACGCCATACTGGGTGGCACCACTTATTGGCGCGCAGCTCAATAAATATTGCCCATACCAATCTCAATTTTTAATCGTTTATTGTTATTGGTAACCTTTACCTTCCTCCCGAATAGCATTGCAATCCAACACGTCCTTCTGGGTGCAACTATGTTTTTAACGTAGAGTGTATATGTTACCGGCAATGTCTGAAATTAGGCGTTGAACAGAATGCGTAGGAAAACTTCAGAATGCCGAAAATGTGACGTCTAAGTGTGAAACGCTTAACATTTCACACATTTCCTAGGCATTTTATGCAATGCCAAAAGGCAAATTGACAAAGTATAAATTACTCCCACCAGTGACTCTTTTTTCACGTGGCCAGGCACGTGACTTTCAATGTTCGCAAAACTGAGTCTCAATTGGATCTGGAAATTCAGGTCAAAAAAAAAAGAAAATGAAAATGGACTCTGACAAAAAAATTATTCCTGCATCTTTAGGGGTCGTCACTGTCCGAGTTCCTATTCCTGACGTCGACAACGAACGGGGTGACTCGCCCAATCTGTTGGCAATAACTATGAGTGTGACAGAAGACGGTTTTTACCGAGTTGGAATTGCTCGAAGAATATTGAACCAACTCTATGCCAGGTCACAATTCACTTTATGTCCAAAGGACTTACTCAGAGTTGAAGACGTTCCCGACCACGAAATTCCTCTTAGATCAGCTGCTACAAATCCTTGACCACTTCCAGTGCTCAGTCCACAGAACGTCGTCAAGGATTCGTGAGGTGTATATGTTATGTGCAAGACCAAGTGCCAAAATATGAAGTGCTTAATAGACAATTGACGTGGATTAGGAATATCAAACAGAAGGCATCGCCCTTTCTGTTTGATGTTCCTAATCCACGTCAATTGTCTGTATTAATTATTCATTCGCCTTTTTTTTCAGTTGCTGCTTACACTCTTTGGTGAATCCCCAGTACCCCAGAAGAAGAACAAATGGGAGATAGATTGATCAAATTCGAAAGCATGTTGGAGTTACATGGAAGTGACATGCTGAATATAGACTGGTGTGGAAGAACATTGGGCAGACCTTCATCTGCAGTGTATCGATAAATAGTTAACCATGATGATGATGCATCATCTTCATCATAAATATACACTGAAGTACCAAAAGTCATAGGATACGTACCTAGTATCGTGTAGCCCGCAGAAGTGCAGCAACTCGACGTGGGGTCGATTCCATAAGTGGCCAAAAACGCATTAATCGCTAATAGGTTAAAGACGTCTTTACCCCAAATCTGGAGAGATTGAAAGATGTTGAGACATAACGTCAGAACAGCCGCCCGAAGGTGTTTTTTTATTGAGGGTTTAACGACCATCGTAAGCAACTGAATGGGCTATAAGCAGTCGCCCGTCCTAATTTAGGGCCACTGGCTCCAGCGAAGGGAGAGAGCCACTGCTGTAAGAAATACAACATCCACGTCTCACCGGGATTCGAACCCGGACCTCTTCGGACGAATGATCAGAAACTATCGCTTAGACCACTTGGTCACCGGGGCGGCTCCGAAGTTTCCTGATATTTGTAGGTGCATGATCTTGGGTGCGAATGGACTGTCCCACCACGTCCCATTAGTGTTCTATTTGGTTCATCTCGAAAGAACGTGCTGGTCGCACCATCCGTCGTAACTATCCAGAATGCTTCTCGAACCAATTTCGGACAACTTGGGCCCGATGTCATGGTGCATTGTCCGCCTGGGAAATCCCATTGTTGTTGGAGTACATGAAATCCATGAAGGGCTGAAAATTGTCACCTAGCACAGGAACAAAGAGACTACCGGTTAATGACGAATTTACGAAGATCAGAGGACTCAAACCATGCCGCATAAAGACACCCCACCCCACACATGTATGGAACCACCACGAACTTTGACAGTGCCTTGTTGATGGCTTGGGTCCATGACCTCATGTGGTCTGCACGACACCCGAACCCTACCATCAGTTCGTAACAACTGGTAGCTGGACTCATAGGATGACGCCGCATGTTGCCAGCCTTCCAGGGTCCAATGACCATGTTCACGAGCCCAGGTGAGGCGTTGTGTCAGATGTCGTTCGTTGTGTTAGCGAAGGCACTCTGGTGGGTCTTCTACTCTCATTTCCCATGGACGCTATATTATGCTGCACTGACCTGATGGATATGTCTTTAGTACCTCCTGCATTGAATGTGGATGTCATTTAAACTAGTGTCGCTTGTCTGTTAGCATGAACAATCCTGGTCAGACGCCGCTGGTCACGGTCATTCAGCACCACTGTGCTGCCCACGGTGAGTGGTAATGCTTTCCATTAGGTATTCTTGGTGCACACGTTATACCGTGGATTGAGGAATGTTGAATGCTTGCACAACTTCTGAAAATTGAATACCTCATCCGTCTGTTTCCTACTACCATACTTCGTTCAAACACCGATAATCCACGTCAGCTTGCCATAATCCTACTGGCGGTTGTTGAACCTGACCCACGAGATTACACCTCGCAACTGATAAAAATCGTGGCGTGCGTTGAAGGCTTTTACTACGGCAGCCCCAGTTTCCAAACTGCTATCCATTGACTTTTGGGATTTCAGTGAACATATATTGTTGCTGTTGTTTTGTATTTAGTACGACAATATCTCTCGATTTAGAAGTCACGTCCCGCCCCGTTGTGTGAATAATCCGAATAATACGTAATCGTATTTGTATTAATGACCAGAGCAGTTGGACCAGTGTTGCAGTCCCAAATTAGGTAAGGGTGGTGTGGTTGTTCTATGGCGCTGTTCTATCCCTTCCGTTGAACAAGTGGCACCATATAACATATGACCTGTTCCTTTTAGGCTTAGACGCACATGGGGTCGTTATGGAATACATTCTTTCTGCATCTAATAGTGATAAACCTACATGTCGCCCTAGTGGCGCAGTGGTCCAAGCGATGGCTTCTGATCATTCGTCCGAGATGGGTCCAGGTTGGAATCTCGGTGAGGCATGGATGTTGTGTTTGTCTTACGGCACTGGCTCTCTCCCTTCCCTGGAACCAGTGACCCTAAATTAGGGACGGGCGACTGCTTATAGCCCATTGAGTTGCTCACGGTGGTTGTTAAACCTCCAATAAAAAAAAACCCCACTCAAAATTGTTGCGTATGTTTTTGTGCTTTTCTTGAGTCACACTTCTTCCGCTAAGAGACAAAAGTGTTAATGAGCACAACATGGGCTCAAGTTGGAATGGAACATTTTATTTTATTACAGGAACAGAAATACTCATGCCTAAGCTTTTCAAGATTTCCTTACCATGCAGCTGTGACGTATGACACTAATTTAACCTGCTTTTTGAGTTCCGGCATTCCTATGTTAATTTGGCTTCCCGTTAAATATTTTCTAAGTTTAACGTTACGAGTTTCTCCTGATGAATTTGAAGTTGGCAACACCTGACAGCAGGCCGAAGTTCATTCTATACAGTTAGTCTCGAGATATAGGAGCTTGTGTGTGTAATGTTTCTCAGTCAATCTGTAATAGGCAATCTTTGGCTCATACTAAATGTAAGACGTTGTATGTTAGAAGAGAGCTACAAATTAGTGAAATGAGGAAGCTTTCACGTTTGTTGTGATTGAAATTCTATTGAACCATCTTGTTGCGATATGAGCGATCAGCTGGGTGATTGAGTATCGACATGCTGATTGAGATTAATAATGGATTGAGATTAATAAACGATTTGTAAGTAACCTGCTTTTCTCTGAACCCTGACCGTTGAAGTAATTCAGCTTCTACGACTAAGAAGAATTCCGAGGATTCAGAGTGAAGCCAATAAACTATGCCTAGTTAAACGTTACGTGAGATTAGTTATGTAGTGTTTTATAGTAAAGTTGATGTTAACCATTAAGCGGCAAAATGTCTAGTGTTTTATGGAGAAGATAACTTAACAAGAAATTTCCATTCAATAAGCTAAATTTAAACATCTAACATTATAAATTTTTATAGACATAAATCAAGATGTTCTTTCCATGTAACATAACCACAGAAAGTTGAAAATTTAATCGTCCTGGAACAGGAATCGAATCCGCAACTACCGATTTGGGCTCGAGTATAATGCTTCAGCTGTTTGGATTTCATTGTTCTGTGTGGTGTACTGGTTAGCATACTCGAGCGCAGATCGGTAGATGCGGATTCAATTTCCGTTCCAGGACGATTAAATTTTCAAATTTCTGTGGTTATGTTACATTGAAAGAACAGCTTGTTTTATGTCTATAATAATTATTCCATGTATTTCCAACTTGATATCATAAATTCCATTTGCTTGTACGGCGGTATCATACGGAATAGACACAAGTGTCTCACGATGGTTTGAACCTGCTGAAGCAATAAATCTGTTGCTTTTGAAATTTCTGGAAGATGTAGCATATCGTTAAAGGCTCAAATTCGAGTTATTCTAAAGACGTGGCCACAATATCTAAGACCTAAAAGTTATTTGGGATGTTACTGTTTAGAAGCACCGACGTTGGGTTTGGTCCTTGCGCATTTCCTTGTATTTGGTCTTCTCAGTGGGTGTGTATCAATGCGTGCAATAAGGCGAGAACAATTCCTGCTTGCAAGGTCTCATTTTCACTTATCCACGGTATCTGACACAAAACGCGAAACCGGTAGTTAAAGCAGCAAAGCTGTTGGCCCTCATCCCTGTAATTGCCACAAGTGTCTTTGAGCATGACAGGCCTGAATCTTAATCACACCTTGTGAACGGTGCATTTTGTTCGGGATGCATCATAATTACGTGATCTCTGATACTAGTTCGCCACGAGCTTGCCCTGCTATTTAAACATAACTATGCTGCTTGAGAAACAAGCCCTTACACAAATGGGAATAATTCCACAGTACTTACTATCACATTAGCGAGGTACGTGACGCGAAAGTTCTTCTCACACACATTTGCTTTTCCTCTGCACTTTCTTTACTTACAAATCCGATACTCCTTCTCACAGATTTTGTAATAACATACTCGTCTGTTCACTAAGATGTCGTGTTATTACTAGTTAAACAGAAACACATTTCTACCTACGAATAAATATCAAATACGGGCTGTTCGTGACCTGATATACACTGACGGAAAAAAAAATCCCAACACCACGAAAAAATAGTTGTAGAGGAATGAAATGGCGGCAATACATTTGTATAGGTAACATATTTATTCGATTAAGATTTCAAGATCACAGCTTATTGTAAGCGCGAGAAGAGCCATTTTAAGTGTGAAATGCTGGTACATTAATAACCGGTGTAACCGCCAGAATGTTGAATGCAAGCACGCAAACGTTCATGCATTGTGTCGTACAGGTACTGGATGTCAGTTTGTGGGATGGAGTTCCATGCCTGTTGCACTTGGTCGGTCAAGACAGGGACGGTTAATGCTGTTTGGGGGTGACGCTGGAGTTGTCGTCCAATGATGTCCCATACGTGCTCGAATGGTGAAAGATCTGGTGATCTAGCAGGCCACGGCAACATGTCGACACTCTGTAGAGCATGTTGGGTTACAACAGTGGTATGCGGACAAGCGTTATCCTGTTGGAGAACACCCCTGGAATGCTATTCATGAATGGCAGCACAACAGGTTGAATCACCAGACCGACGTACAACTGTACCGTCAGGGTGCGTGGGATAACCACGAGAGTGCTCCTGCTGTCATAGGAAATTGCTCCCCAGACTATAACTCCAGGTGTAGGTCCAGTGTGTCTCGGCCACAGACAGGTTGGTTGCAGACGCTCACCTGGCCTCCTTCTAACCAACACACGGCCATCACTGGCACCCAGGCAGAACCGGCTTTCATCAGAAAACACAACAGATCTCCACTCCGTCCTCCAATGAGCTCTAGCTTGACACTAACCTGACGTCGCAAACGGCAGTGGTTTGGAAGTAAGTGGAATGCAAAATGCACGCTACAGGGCGTCTGGCTCGGAGCTGTTCTTCAAGTAACCGATTTGTAACAGTTCGTTGTGTCACTGTGGTGGCAACTGCAGCTCGAATTGCTGCCGCATACGCGGTACGATGCGCCACGGCCATACGCTGTACACGGCGGTCTTCCCTCTCAGTTGTGCCACGTGGCCTGCCGGAACCCTGTCTTCTTGAGGCAGTGCCTTTCCTTGACCGCCGCTGCCAACAATCATGCACAGTGGCTACATTCCTGCCAAGTCGTTCGGCAATATTGCGGAAAGAAAATCCACCTTCTCGTAGCCCTATTACACGACCTCTTTCAAACTCCGTGAGCTGTTGATAATGGCTTCTTCGTCTTCTTAAAGGCATTCTTGACTAACATCAACACACTACGTCGAACCTCAACGATAACTAACGGTCACGAACGTTACAGCGCGTATTTACAGCAAACCTGCTTTGCATGTTCCGAGGGGCGCTACTAGCGCCACACGTATGCGCCGAGCGCGAAACTTGCATAGACTTCATCTTACAGATGTACTCTCACCGCCTACCAACTGTCGTTTATCTAACACAACCCCTTCTTGGTGTTGGGAATTTTTTTCCGTCAGTGTACATAAAACTGTACGTAAACATTGTTTAGTACATTGACCTGGAATCGACAGCTGTGCAAATGTTTATAGGAGCCAATGGCGAGTACACCATCGATACGGAAGCTAACTATAGTTTTCTTCAGTCGGCTGGAATGATCTATTTTGGGGTTAGAAAAATGGACTGAAATCAGCTTGAAGGTATATATTCTCTGTCCAAGAAGTTATCCGAGTGCAACTGGAACGAGTGAACCCGCGCATCACAAATCGTTACTTTCCTCTTAGTTTTGTTTTTCAAAGACATCATTTAGTGGAGGATTGATACTAATCCTCTATGATTGATTACTTGCTAAAAGGACTATAGCACTGTAGTTCAACCTAAGGAAGGAGAGAGATGCTGGAATTTTAAAATAGTGAAACTATTCCAATAATCGGTATGATAGTAATATATCAGTAATCGGTATAATAAAAATATACCAGTAATAGGTATATTAGTAATATAAAAATAAAAATATATAATATAATAAATAATAGTAATATGATAAAATAACAATATAATAAGTAATTGGTCAAGTAATCATTTTTAAAGAAAGACAAGAAAGAGAAATCATTAGAAGAATTATCCAAGATCATACAGCCTTTTAGAAACCCTTTAACCGGCTGGAAATAATTAACTCGGGGTCAGTAAAATGGGCTGACATCTGCTCGAACAAACGTATTCCCTATCTAAGAAAAGGTCCGACGGAGTTGAAACGAGTGAACCTGCGAATCAGAAAGCTTTGCTTACCTCTTGACTTTGTCAAAGTGATCATTTAGGGCGATGATTGACACAAATTCATTCTAAGCGCTAAAGGAGTTATAACAATGGTGACGAATTTAAGAAAAATGATATATGCTCGAGTAATTTGTTTCTACCCAGTGGCATGGCGACCGTGTCAGTGGGACTAGCCTAGCCCTTCCCATCATGCCTTGGATAACGGAGCAGAAAATAAAGGGATAATCACAGTAAAATGCTTCAAGGGTTTATTCCAGAGAAAGGTATAAAAGATATACCAAAGTGAAAGGTGTAAAGAAGTTGTCACAGTGAGCAGTTCTTTCTGCTGCGAAACGGAGGGGGGGAGAAATTGTTTTCTGTAGCTTTCGCAAAACCCGGACGCTATGTGAGCATTTCAGACCACAGAAAAGTTTGGGCCCTGTTTGGTTGAGGTGCGTTGGCCGTTTAATAGATTAAATACTATTTAACCGGTGATCTTTCATTGTGTTCAAAAAGAAAAATCTCTAATGAATGTATTATCCCCATGTTTACTTATGGAAGTGAAACATGGAGTATCACAAAGCGACAATGTAAAAAAAATAAGAGTATCGGTAAGAAAGTTACAGAGAAGAATGTTAGGAATATTACAAGAAGAAATTGAGTTAGAAATTAAATTATAAGAGAAAGAATAGGAATAATGGGTATTATAAAAATTATAAAACAATCGAGATGGACTGGGCATGTTTAAAGACAGGAAGATGAAAGATGGAGACGATTAATAAAAAAATGGCAACCGAGACATGGAAGGAGACGAAGGGGGCGCTAGAGAATAAGATGGAGAGATGACCTTCAAAAACTTAGATATGCTAAATGGTGAACTAAAGCTAAGGACCGAGAAAGTTGGAAAAGACAGGGGAGGCTTATACCCTCCAGTGGATGTTAACAGGCTAAGAAGAAGAAGAAGTAATATTAAAATATAGTAATCAATAAATATACAGGGTGTTTCAAAACTAATGTAACAAACTTTAAGGGGTGGTAGAACGCACCGAAACAAGCACTTTTTGTCATAGAATGCATGGTCGCAACTTACGCGGTTAGGTGCTGGAGCGTGTTTTCCGTTTACCCACACACGCGGTCTTTCGCAACGCAAAGGCAGGAAATGGTACAACAAATCAGAACAAAGCTTTATTGCAGACAAAATAAGAAACAAAACGTGACATCGCACAATTACATCAAATTTGCAAACAATAATAAGTAAATACTGAAATTAATTACATTTACAAAAGCTTCTCAAAATGGCGACAGCTACTCCCGATGCACGCTTCGCATCGTCGACGTAAATATGCCCGTACGTTGTGGAAAATACCAGGCATTTCCCGGGACAGCTGCAGCAGCGACTGAAAATCTGGCGACTAGTTCCTCTTTGGAATCAATGGGAGTTTCGTACATTACGGACTTAAGATGCCCCCATAAAAAGAGATCCAGAGAGGACAGGTCTGGTGATCGTGGAGGCTAAGCGATGGGTCCACCGCAGCCAATCCATTGGCCCGGAAATGTCGCGTTCAAGTAATCACGCACCAGAGTGCTGAAATGAGCTGGAGCTCCATCATGCTGGAACCACATTTTACGGGCGACAGCTACTGGTACATGCTGGATCAATTCAGGCAAGACTTGTTGAAGGAAAATAAGGTACGTCCTCCCATCCAGACGATCCGGTAAAAGATATAGGTCTTTGCGTTGCGAAAGACGGCGTGTGTGGGGAAACGGAAAGCGTCCTCTAGCGTCTAACCGCGTAACTTGCGACCATGCATTCTATGACCAAAAGTGCTTGTTTCGGTGTGTTCTTTCACCCCTTAAAGTTTGTTTCATTAGTTTTGAAACACAGTAATCTGAAAATAGCAAAATTACACCAGTAATCTGAATTTATAAAATAGAACTCAAATTTTCCAAACTTTCGCACATCAGCCATATGAATTTTTCAAGGAAAGTTGCTGTAGTAGTTTGCTCTCTACATTCCTTGAAAAGTCATCTGGTTGATGTGCGAAAGCTAGGAACCTTTGAGTTCTGTTTTACGCCAATAAATTCAGGGTACTACTGTAGCATAGTTTTGCTATTTTAAGTATAATTGGTGTACAGTTTCTCCTTATTAACTGAAGTTTGAGTCATTTGTTTCTACCCATTAACATGGTGTCCGTGTCAGGGGACTACACGTATACCTTCCCTATCCCGTCCGTGTCAGGGGACTACACGTATACCTTCCCTATCCCGCCTTGGGTCATGGAGCAGAGAACAAAGGACTACCGCTTATCACTTGTGACAGGTTTGTGGTTTGAATGTTCTTTTGCCGTAACGTTCGTAAAACCCATCCAATTAATGAACATTTCTCTTTGAGTATCACATAAAACTTTGAGCACCATTTGGTTCAGGTACATCGGCCGCTTAAAGGATTATATTCTAATTATTCCTGAATTTTTCAAGACTTCGAAACGTGAAAATGTCAGCCATGTTCGCAATTTAGCTCTAAAACTTCCTCATCTTCTAAACAAATCACTCCTTATTTAAATGGCATGTAAAAAGTGCAAAAAACCAGTGTTGAAGATTAAAGTTCATCAATGAATTTGAATGATTTCCATTAAAGTTAACGCTCTGATAACCACTCTTTTTTGCAAGTATATATGTTAACTCTTTGTCTGCCCATATGATCATTCATTTTTCCGTGGAAACAGTTTTCCTCTACTAGAAGATAAATTAGTTTTTCTTTACTTTACTTTACAATTGTTTTTATCAGATAAATATAATCATGGACAAGAGCATACATTACTTTTCTTGGTATACAATGTTCCACCTGCCTACGGACAAGTGTGGGCACCCTCTTTAGGAGCCATATAAAAAAAATCGCAGTTTCTTGGATTTAGACGATCGCAAAGGCATGGGGACTAATATTAAATGCCTATGTAAAATGACAATAATACTAGTCTTGGTGTCTAAACCTTATGAATATGAGCACGACGGAATATACCCTTGACGTTTACATAATAAGTTAAGCTGATAATACTGTGCTTTTACTAAACATCAAATATTAATGCATAGTCCCTTGACCTAGGCCTTTTTAACAGTTTTTATTCCATCGTGCTCATATTCATATAAGGTTTAGGCACTAAGTCACGTTAGTATTATTTGCTTTTATTTAGGCATTAAATTTTAATACATAAGCTTAGGCCTTTTTAACAGCTTTTATTCTATCGTGCTCATATTCATAAGGTTTAGACACAAGTTCAAGTTAGAAATATTGCGCTTTTTCTTCGACATTAAATATTAATACATAGGCCTACGACTTATCAATAATTTTTACTCAATCGTGCTGATATTCATCAAGTTTAGCTACCAAGTCAAGTAAGTATTATTGCGCTTTTACATAAGCATTATAAATTAATAAATTGATCTAGGCTTATGCCTTTTTAGTAGTTTTTATTCCATCGTGCTCATGTTCATATGGTTCAGACACCAAATCAAGTTAGTATTGTTGCGCTTTAACTTCGACATTAACTATTAATAAAAAGGACCTAGGCTTAGGCCTTTTTAACAGTTTTTATTACGTAGTGCTTATATTCATAAGGTTTGGACACCAGGCCAAGCTAGCAATGCTGCGCTTTAAAAATAGGCCTTGGCCTAGCGCTGTTTATCAGTTTTTTTCCATCATGCTCTTGTTCATAAGGTTTGCATCAAGTCAAGTTAGTAATATTTCGCTTGGACTTAAGAATAAATAGTTCATACACTTGAACAAAATCTCTTAGAAAGGCCTGTACCTTAGGCCTATTTAGTAATATTTAATGCCTCAGTAAAAGCGCAATATTACTAACTGGACTTCATTTTCAAACCTTATGAAAATGTGTCATAAAGACCTAGACCTAAGGCCTATTTATTAATATTTAATGCCTAAGTAAAAGCGCAATATTAGTGACATAACTTGGTGTCTGAACCTTATGAACATAAGCACGATGGAATAAAAACTGTTAGAAAGGCCTTCGCTTAGGTCTAGGCATATTGATTTATTTTTAGTGCCAAAGAGAAAGCGAAATATTACTAACCTGCCTGGGTGTTCCAAACCATATGAATAAGATCACGACGGAATAAAAACTGTTATAAAGGCCTAGATCGTGGGCTTATTTTTAAATATTTGATGATTAAGTAAAAGCGCACCTTTACTAACTTGATTCGGTGTCCAAACCTTACGAATATGATCACGGCGGAAAACAGAACTGTTGAAAAGACCACTGCCTGGGCTGTATCTGTAGGGGCGATCTTCGGCGAAAGTGAAAACGATGAAATCAAACCTCTAATTCCTGTGAGACTCCCTAACGGTTGTGTGGTCATCACGCATGAAAGTGTACATACACGTAGAAATAACAAATGCAATTTGTATGTGTTCCCAAAATGGTTTTGCGGCCACTTAACCATATTCCACTTATAGTCAAAGTGTTGGAGAAAAGCTAACCCTACGATTATGCATTTTTCGGTGATTTCGCTTTCGACGAATTCACCTGAAGCCCTAATTTTCGAAGAATTTACTTTTCGATGAATTCTCCGTTAGTGAATCCGTTTTCGATGAATTCGTTTTCCATGAATTAGCTTTCGATGAATTCGTTTCGATGAATTCACCTGGAGCTCAATTGCTGCACACAGAAAGTCCCCGTTTCTTTGTACAAGCCTTCTGAGACGACAACGATCTCGTTCCTGACAGACTGTCGGCACGCCACAATTACGCCTTTTAAACCAGCAATGTGGATTATTTTTCATCTTTTGAGAAACTGTTCAGCGTTTCTGATTTGAAAATCATCGCTTCAGTCGGACGTGTATCCGCAACAAGCTATTTATCGAACTCTGAAAGATCCTTTGTTTTTTCCTTTGGGATCAACAATTGTACTGGCGATTACTGGAAAGCAGCAGTCTAAAATGGTTTCCTAGATCACGTGGTAACGCATGTAAGCACGTATTTTGCATATACGCTGCGTAAGTGTCACTTACTTACATACATCTGCATAAATGTTTCAAATTCAGTGGCAGTTGTGTGTAATTACACTGAATGATGGTAAAACTCCTACTGAAATGTTGAGACAATATGTATGGCAATATGTATGGCGTAATAAAGTTGGTCAAATCTATCTCTAGTAAAAACGTTTTGCTCTACATAAAACCCGAATTTCAGGTGGGGTTGCCTAACAGAACCTCTTAGTGCATGTACATTGAAGAAGTAATTGTTAAGTAAATTGTTAGTTTGTCTTTGAGAAAAAGCCTTCAAATAAGCTCTTGTTCAGTGTGGTATGTACAACGAGGTGCTGATATCGTTGTGCAAGGATGTTCAACCAAACGGATGTGATAGCGTACTTTAATTGCAGAATGATCGCTGCAGGAGGATCTGTTTTACATATAGTTCTCTTAATTACATCTCACATGCGATTCGGTACAGATCTGGAGACTGTCGAAGCCATTTTATTTATTGGAATTAACTGTCGTATTCCTAGAACCACCGTGTGACAATAGGAGCCTTGTGGCATGGAGCATTGTGCTGCTGGAATTAGCCCTCTCCATCAAAAAACACCGAGACATATATGGGTGTGTCTGGTCAGAAATGATCTTAACATAGCAGATGACATTCGAATGCCGTTAAAGGAGTATTTAAGAAAACTATAGAAGCACAAACTATTACACCATCTTTATTAACTTATAGAGTTAATACTAGGCGACAGGGATCAATCCGTATGTGCTATTGACGTCATATTCTGTACAGTCCACTGCCGTGTATAAACTGAAATCGTGATTTATCGGACCAACAGGCGTTTCTCCAGCCCTTAAGGATCGAGTTGTAATGCTCCCGTGCCTGTTGCAAACGAATTTGTCGGATTTTAACAACAAGTTAGTAAATTTATGCAATGCATTGATTCTAATACGCTTTCCAACATACCAGAAATCATTACTCATGTTATGTGGATAATGGCTGTCGAATAAATCTCGGTCCTGTGCCCTGACCTTTGATCCCATTTCGATTATACGAACAGAACTGGTTTGGTATACCTCCGAAATAACATGATAAAGTTTTGTCGCAATCGAAGCATTTTTACGTAAGTTATGATGCATAAGGGCTATGGAATCCTGCTCCTGTGTCCTAACCTTTGACCCCATTTCGCCCATTTTCAATAGGATTCGTCTCCAGCTTGTCCCCTACAACATACTAACATTTCATCTAAACCGAAGAATGTTTACGTACGTTATGACGCATAATGGCGATGGAAGTGATTCCGCTCCTTTGTCCTGACCTTTGACCCCATTTCGCCCATTTTCAATACGGTTTGCCCCAGGTGGTACTCTACCAGATACTAATTTTTCCATTGAATTCGAACCTTTTTTACGTTAGTTATGACGCATAAGAGCAGTAGAATAGATCCCGCTCCTATGTCCTGACCTTTGACCCCATTTCGTTCACTTTAAATTGGGTTACTTCTTAGGTGATCCCCTACCACATACTAAACTTTCATTGAAATCAAAGGATTTTTACGCGAGTTATCGTGCGGACGGTAATACGCACGCAACGCGTGACGTAATGAAGCAGATGGGAATCGCGACCATCTGCTCGCCAGAGTGTGACGTCATTAAACTTTAATAGGATCCACACACAACGCGTGACGTAATGAGACAGTTGGCGTGACCGCGCGCCGACATATCAATCACGAGATTGTGACGTCAAAATATTTCTAAGCATGGATAACATCAATGCGACGACGCCATGATACTAAAAACGTGTTAATTTGGGGTGGTTTTTTAACGCACTAAACGAATTTTCCTAAAGTCGAAATCAAGCTAAATCGATTTCTAGTGCCAAAAAAACGGTAGGTTAACGACTTTCATCAAAATCCTTAGAGCCGTTTTCAAAATAAAATTTACTTACATACAAGAATTGCTCTTTTAAGGTGGACGTCAAGTAATTTTTCTTCCTATACTTCCAATGGAAAAACGTCTGTACACATTTTCTTCACAATTAATGCGTTCCCAAGGATGAAAATTTGAACATCGATTAAAATAGCTTCATTTTATGACATGGAATACTTAATATTTTCTAAAACATAACCATAATTATGAAATCCAACATTTGTTTGTCTACTGACGCCATCAAAGCACAGGTGGCGCCATCTTTTTTCTGGTTCCAACACCACTAAAGGAAAAGTTATGGATTTTTAAAGGGAAAGTGGGGAGGGTCCGATACAAAGGACTATAGGCTTAACGGCCTTTAGAAGCACTGCGGTTCTTTAGTGGTTGGAGCTGTCAGACAAGGATCGAACTCTCGACCAACGAAAGGGCAGCCGACAGTTCCGTCCATTGAGTTATTGTGCTCTCGAGCGGTGCGCATAAGAAACGTCTGTGGTTGTAACCATTCACGCTAATGTGAGGTGAGCTGCGTATGCTGACATTCTCCTATCGATCAGTTGTACAACACGATTACTTGTTGTAATGGAACTCGACTGTTACGTTGTACAATCCTTTCCATCCCCTTTGTTCTCGAGCATCGACCAGTGGTTTACGTCCATAGGAACGCCGCTGACTATTTGTTGTTGTTTGTGCACCACTCATTGTGCACTCTCGATATAGTTTCTCCCGTATTGCAGTTACCCACTCTTCGTACACGTCTGAATCCTTTGCAGTGAGACAAAGACGACGATAAAAACCCTGAAAGGTTTAGAATCCTTCAACCTACCACTCTCTTGGACATTTGGAAGGGAGAAGAAAAAGAAGGAATAGGTGAAGGAAAACACACAGAGTACCCGGATAGGAAAGATCCCAAAGGAAATGTGTGGAAAATTTTCAATTTTAGGAGTGTACTTTTTCCCGTTACGTGGTGAAGTTGCAAGCTGCAAATTGTTTTAAAATGTCATTTTAACATTAAACAAGGGATCTTCACACATTTCTAGAACAACTTCCCAGCAATATAATTAATGTAACGAATTAAATTATTTTTCCTTAAATATTCTATCTGATAGCCCATTATCTTAACAATGAACCTACATCTAGATTTCCAAGATAACAGGGTATTTCTTAAAATTGGTAGTGGTATTTCATTCCACTGTTCTTGCCCTACTTTTCATAGTCCATCATTCTTTTAGGTCTGCACTTAGAAAGCGCTCTTTTTAGCAGTCCGAATGCACAATAGTCCATTACTGACACATCAAGAAATTTTGAAGGAATATGAGCAAAAGGTGACTTGATATCCGCCTCTTTTTAAACTTTTTTAGGAAGCAGAATGGTAGATTTGGATGTATGACTGGTAGTCTTATACTGATGGAGTTCGATTATTTGATGGCTCAGTATGTAAAGGAATTGCATTTCCTGTTTAAATATAGGAGTTAAAACATTATATTGACAACGTGTAGAATTGATTTTAACGTACTTTTTAACATTTTGCATCTTTAATTTCCCATTGTATGAGAAACCAGCAACAATCACGAATCCTTTATTGAAATTTCTTTCGATTTTAGGAACCAAGTTTGTATGCCATTTTCTGCTCTTTTGTGATAATTAATTGACCTTTATTTGTTTCAGTCGTTTAGGTAGATACATCGTTCACCAACAGTCTCAATAAATTTCAATCTGTTTCCGGCTAAGTGACTTTCATAATGAAGTCTACACTGTGTTCTGGGCTTAGCAACGTGCCTAGGCAAATACCGGTCATTATTATGTTTTCTGATTTTTTTTTCAGATTCAAATCTTGTTTACAGTTAATACAGAGATTTTAACGACTTGGCGATTGCTCTTTGTGTCGGTGGATTTTTTTAAGACCACAGAGACCTTTCTTTTGAAATAGTCGTAAAAATACTTACTTTCTTTGGATATTCGTTTGGTGTTATTTTACGTTTTAAAAGCAATACTTGACAAGTTTTTCCTCTGTTATTAATAATATTGCTTATTCTGCACTTAGAAATGCTAATTCCATTATTTTCACAGCGTTTTTTAGATACAGAATACGAATATTTATACCAATTTTGAAGACGACAATCCGATTTTTGTGTAAATGTGACAAGGACGGTAAGTCATATACACTGCCGGACAATTGCTAAGGACGGATGACAATATCAACGATAGCAACCATAAAATGGAAGGCAGGAAAATGTGGAAATTAGCATAAGTGCAGGATACAGTAAGACGTGTTGTGCGGATGCAAATTTTGGATTGCCGAACTTGTTCGTGACGTCATAGCGCTGATAAGAGATATAAAGGATTTGACGTGTATTGACCGTTGTTGTTCAAACGCAAAGTTGAAAGGGAAAGAATCAATTGACGAACTTGCAATTATCAGCATGTCTTTCCGACATCACCTAGATGATTTTACGCGTGGCCGTATTATTATCAAGATTGAAGTAGGGCGAAAAATAAAAGATGTTGCCAGGGAGTTCGACGTCAGCCACAGTGTTGTTTCAAGGCTTTGGAAATCATTTCAAGCAAATGGAAAGTGTAGCAAACGTCACGGCGGTGGTCGTGTTCACAGTACGACACCTGCAGAAGATCGGTACATAGTGCTATCAACAAAAAGACACCGGCAGAGCACAGCTAGTGAGGTAGCAAATCAGTTTATGGCTGCTACTGGCAATCGGATCTCCGGAAAAACTGACGCCAGACGTTTCCAAGAAGGAGGACTATACGCCTGCCGCCCTGTTGTGTGCATCCCATTGTCCAGACGTCACCGCACCGCCCGTTTGCAATGGTGCCATCAACATCGCAATTGGACTGATAACGACTGATCTGCTGTCCTCTTCTCAGATGAGAGTAGATACAGTCTTTCGTCTGATTGTCGACGACAACTGATCTGGCGTTATAGTGGTACTGCATATTGTCCAGCAAACATACAGGAAAGGGACCGATATCCGACATGTAGTGTCATGGTATGGGCTGGCATCATGATCAATGGCCGTACGTCCCTCTATGTGCTTCCAACTGGGACTATGACTGGCCAACGATACATTAATGATGTTCTGCTACTTCATGTCTGCATGTTCCGTGGGGCTGTCGGCGATAGATTCATTTTCATGGACGACAACGCAACATGTCATCGAACAGTCGCTGTCCAGGAGTGTCTTGAGAGCGAGGATATTCAACGCCTCGTATGGCCAGCACGTCCTCCAGATCTGAATCCCATTGAAAATGTGTGGGATGCTTTGGGGAGGAGTCTTGCTGGTCGCCAATGCCCTCCAATAAACAAGGACACCCTCATCCGTGCACTGACAGAGGAATGGGATAAATTACCCCAACAGCTGCTTGATAATGTTGTGCAAAGCATGACACGACGTGTGGAATCTTGCATCGCCCTCCATGGTGGCCATATCCCGTATTGACATCTTACGCCGGAACGCCTGCGGACGGTAATTGCATTTTTTTCACGTTTACGTATTCTGCACAAAATGGCCTGTTTGTCCCTTGAACACGTTCCAAAGCCTTCTGGATTTCAGAGCACAATAAATTGTCTTTCTTGTAATGTCCTGGCATTCTGACATTATTTTATTTCACTTGGCATCCAACCACACTTACTTTTTTATGCGCTACATAGCAGTTTATGATCCGTCCTTAGCAATTGTCCAGCAGTGTAATATCCGAAAACTGAAAAATTCATCGTCCTGGAGCGGGACTCGAACCCGCGTCTCCCAGATAGCGCCCGGATATGGTAACCACTACACCACTCAGACCGATCAAGTCAGTAGTTTCCGATTAATTTGAATATAATCATCACAGGATTTGCTAGTAGAAGCAACCGGCATTCATGTTTAGCGAATCTTTCGGATATTATCTGACTTACCCTCCTTGTCCCATTTACACCAAAAATCGGATTGTCAGCTTCAAAATTTTTTATTATATGGTGTAATCCCGTATTTCTTTCACGAATATTTCTCTTTGCAAAGAGCAAAAACGTAACCTTCTATCCACAGCTTGTTTACGTGCGCCATTTTCTTAGCAGACGATATTTAACTGCAGCAGATGTTTCTTCCGTGTTCATCAAACAAGATGTTGACACTCTCAATCCTTTGAACTTCCTTAATTTTCTGTAATTTCTTATCAAAAACGTTCTAAAAATGGGCGAACGTCCTCTGTAGTTGCGTACACATGTTTATAACTTAACGGGCATGTGTTTACTGGTAACCAATTTTTCCATTATAGGCTGGCTTCAACTATAAATTCTTCTACTAGGTGATTGTAAACTCCTTCAACAAAACAAGAGGGGTGATAGTGCACATCAAGATGAACAATAATAGCAATGGAACCTAGGGCCGCATTCCACTCCTAGTGCCAGAAAAGAAAACAGTAAAGTTGCATATCCACGTTGAGCCTTCAACAATGAAAACAAAGAGACGTACCTAATTTATGAGTTGCACAATTCCAATCGCATCAGAGGAAAACTCAAAAGCGCTGCTCAAACTGGCGTCCAAGGGCGTCGTTGCACAGCCCACGCCGGCGAATGAAGGACTGTCGCACCCTCTCGTAGACTCCGGGTGTAGTGTTGATCTCGTCCGCAGCTACAGCGATTCGCGGGACGAGATATTCCAGTGAGTCCACAGGTGTCTCGTACACCAATGTTTTCATGTTCCCCCAGAAGAAGAAGTCCATCGGAGTAAGGTCCGGGCAGCGTGGAGGCCAAGCCACAGATACACCGCGTCCAATCCACCTAACGGGATATGTCGCATTTAGGAAGTATCAGACCTTGGTGGCAAAGTGTGCTGGGGCCCCATCATGCATAAACCACATGTCCCTCCGTGTGGTAAGCGGAACATCCTGCAACAGACCGGGAAGCACTTGCTCCAGGAACACACGGTACTCTGCGCAGTTCAGACGTATACGTCAATTCTCATGTGATGTTCGCACGGTAATATGGCTGAACGGGTTCGGCTGCGTTTTTAAATGTTTGATCCTCATCGTCTACGTATATGTTTAGCACACCTGATTTGCATCTTGTGCTTATCATGCACTGGTTGGAACTCAGTGTGCCTGCTGGACGTTTTTCGAACGTGCTCTTTTCTGGCACTAGGAGTGGAATTCGGTCCTAGGTTCAATGTCAAATATTGTTCGTCTTGATGTGTACTATCTATCACCCCTCTTGTTTTGTTGAAGGAGTTTGCAATTACCCTGTATAGTAGATACCTTTATACTATATAACCAACCTTTCCATTATAGGCTGGCTTCAACTATAAATTATTCTATACTAGTCGTGTCTTCCCCAGAGAAACTGCGTTCAAATAAATTTGTATGCATTTGTCTTTGTGGAAAAGCTATCAACATTATGCATTTTCTTTACTTGTGCCTTCTTTCTTTACTTCGATGAACAAAATATTACTCATGTATATGGAGATATAGGTTATAAAAGTAACAAGAATGTTTCCTGGATACATAAAGTTATCCGTTAGTCAGTAACATCGAAATTCACGTTTTCTTGTCTTTTCCGTTTTAAGTTTTAAAACTTGAAAAATAAGTCCTGAACCATCGCTGTAATGAGATTCCGACGCGCACCATTGCCATCTAGATAAAGTTTTGTTTTTACTTTTGACGGAAGCAATCAAATCTTACTTTTATTCGAAGAGTTTTTCGCAGTTAAACTATTGTATGCGCATATTGACATAGACACTGAAGAAGAAAAATTTGTTTCCGTGAAGTGCTGATATAATAAAATGAAAGCTGTATCAACCGAAAAACATCGCGTGAAAGCATTTCTTTTGTTAGCAACTTGCATAAATCATGAGAAATAACAGGCGGAATTAAATTTAAAATGCATGAAGTGTAGTAAAAAGCTTTCGTAAATTTAATCGAAGCAGGCATCTACATCCTTCCCGGATGGTGAATTTCCCGTACTAACTAACAAAAAAGCAAAATATATGCAGACTTTCTCAGAACTTCGTGGTGCATTATGAATTTCAAAGAACTAAATCGAGGCACGTAGGAATTAGTTAGAGCGCTACAACTCCGAAAGAACCCACCCTTTAGTCATTCTAATGCTATTTTATTTATCCGCGTGCATTTTGTTCCTCGCTTTATGATACCTCGCCGAATTCCTATTGAGTCTCATATACTTTGGAAAGATCTTCAGTTTTGAACAAAAAAATCATATTTCATTTGAAAACATTTCTTTTAAGAGAACAAAGAGGAAAAATAGAACAAAATTATGAATTAGTATTGTGATAGAAGAGCGTTTTAGCTTAAAGAGCAATCGTTGCTACTAAAAAAGACTACCTTTCATTTGTGACACATTGCAAAATCACGAGGCGGCCTACATAGAAAAATGGCATGTGAAATTCTAGTTAAAATACCAAGGTGAATCGAAAGTTCCTCCCGTTTTCAGCCAAAGCGTTTAATTATGCAAAAAAGCCTCACATCATTCTGCAAAGTATAGACCCCTCGTTTCTTTTACGCTATCCAACCGTAGGTTGAAGAAGCGTATATGCTCCAGCTTTTCCGTCTGTCCGTCCGCACGATAACTCACGTAAAAATGGTTCGATTTCGATATTAGTATGTGGTAGGGGACCACCTGGAGACGAACACTATTGAAAATGGACAAAATGGGGTCAAAGGTCAGGACATAGGAGCGTGATCCGTTCCATCGCCCTTATGCGTCATAACTTACGTAAAAATGCTTCTATTGCGACAAACCTTTAGTATGTTGTTCCAGAGGCATCCTAAGCCGGTTCTGTTGAATATCGTCAAAATGTGGTCAAAGGTCAGGACCCAGGAGCCAGATTTATTCCACAGCCAATCCTCGTTACTTGATTAAAGATGTTTCTATTGCGACAAACTTTTAGTATATTGTTCCGGAGGTATACTGAACTAATTCTGTTTAATATAATCGAAATGGGGTCAAAGATCAGGGCACAGCAGCGAGATTTATTCCCCAGCCATTATCCTCATAACTTGAGTAATGATTTCTGGTATGTTGGAAAGCGTATCATAATCAATGCATTGCATGATTTTACTAACTTGTTTTAGTCTTTACCAATATTGGACCAAAGCCACGATCACACAGCTAAAGGTTTCGCAGACAAAAATTCTCTGATACCATATTCAGCAGCCACTACTGAAGCGCAGTACTGTCCTTGCAGGAAACGGGTCACGGAGCAAAACAAGTGGTAGTCAGACGGAACAAGATCGGAACTGTATGGTGAAAGGGGTAGGATCTCAATCAGTTCCAAGTCCTGCAATTTTTGGCGGACCACACTGAAAGTGTGACATCAGGTGTTAACCTCTTGCAGCAATGCCCCCTTTGTATTGAAGAGTACCGGGTAGAGTTGGCGTAGAGAATCATGTTCCAGCTGCCGTTGTTGGACATACATGGAGAGTACTCTCCACAGTCTGATCATCTGGCACGAGTTCCCGGTACGCAATGTCCTCACAATAATACAAAATGCACAGCATGATTTTCTTTCCTAACCGCCCTCTTTGCACCACTGGCTGTGCTTCCTGACGTAGTCGCCGCCTTTGTGTTCCAGTGTTGGAGTAACGTAAGAACTCCCACTTTTCATCACCTGTCACGATACGACGCCCAAACCTAATGTCTTGTGGATCAGATACAAATCTGTGACATAGAGAGAAGCGGGGTATCGTCTGCTTGGGTGTGAATTAATGTGGAACCATTCGATTGCACCTGTAGGAAAAAACCAAGCTGGTACAGTTGACTAACGACGGCGAATGGGGTACACCCCACCGCAGCTGCTAATCGTTGTGTACTAGTATTCGGTATCACAATTTCTAACAGAGGGTCAGTGTTGGTTGGCGCTGGACGTCCTGACCTCATTCCTTGTTTTCGAGACTGGTGCCCTCATCACTGAAACGCCACAACTTTTCTCGTGCAGTGCTGCTCTTCACCGTTTCTTCCCTTTCAACAGCGCAAATTTCAGTGAAAATCCTGCTAATCAGTGAATAAATAAAGACATCGCTCTTTCCACGTTTTCAACACATAGCAACCGAAACTTTGTTATATGGTCACCCTTGAGAATCCGAATCCCAGATCTCTCGATATCTAGCCGAGTGTGTTAGCCTTACGCTACGGTGGCCAACAATCAACGGCGCTATGTCTGTTTTTGTGTCAGCTACCGACATCATAAAGCAGTCAGATAGGCTCAGCTACTGAGATGTCTCCATCTGGTGGGCATTAACGGCACTGGCTATATATTAATTATAGCAGTTAAATCCCAAGGGCGAGATCCAAAGTGAAATTCTCCAAAGTATTTGGAGGATTTTCACATATTTTTATGCACAAATTTCTTTCGCTGCGGCGTTTAACCCGTTTTCCAATAACGGCGTAAGAGCACCGGAACAGTACCTTTATCGACCTCTATCTTCTTCTTACCCGATAACACAGTGTAGCTCCGTACCAAGTTTGCTCAATTAGACTGGTGTTTTGCACGTCGCACTGTACCAAGTCGACTCCGACGTACATTAATACATGACAGGAAGTGCAGCATTATGTGTAGCTCAAAACGGTACGAACTTCTGACTCATCCTGGTAATCTATAAAATCGACGAAACATTAGTTCAACGAGTGTCAATGAGATTGTTGAAGATCTGGGCTCAAGAAAGTGTGTGATTTATCGGTGCTGCATCAACTTATGCCACAAATGAAGAACATCCGATACGTGCTAGAAAGGAATACATTTTAGAGCCTCATTATTTTCAAGTTTCGATCCGCGGATCTTTCTCTCTCCTTTTTTTTTCTTTTTCTCTTTTTTTTTTTTTTTTTTTGAGAATCCGATGCATTTTATGTACACACGCCAGCAATTGAATTAGAAAATGTTCCAGCAAATGTACGGAAACGCCAGTTATGCAACGTTTATGAAAAATACGTGGTCTCCTACAGAGCCGGCTTTACAAGGGGGCAAAAACGGCAATTGCCCCTTGCCCACCGCCAAAGTAAAGCACCCTTCACATAAAAATACAATAAGTAAAAAATTATTACACAAAATAAGAAATTGTGACGAAGAATTTTTAACAGTGCCCTACCTTCTAATTTTCCTTGCTAATGTTACTATTATACACTGGCGGAAAGTGAAAAAAGAACACCAAGAAGGAATTGGCGGACGATCATGAAATTTCCATATGTTAATCGGGTCGAGTTTACGTAGGAGTAATATTAATTTCGGGACCAACCGGTGAGCGCTTACGCCACTCCACGGCATAATATGCAAATTATCGTCGGTGGTATTTAAGGAGTACGACGAAGTGAATGTAATCAGTCGTCGGCGTATGGACACGTGCGAGGACCCCCGAGCAAGACGGTGTACTTACGTATTTTCGGTCTCGTGCAGTAGTGAATAGCAAAGTACGTGGGAGAAATCCTTCTCATTATTTAGCTGCATGGGGTTGAGTTGCTTCACCACTAAGTGATTCTCATATAGTTTGTGGTCGTCAAGGATTTGATTGTGAGTTATTTTTATTTCTTGTTATTTAAACTTCAAGTTAGAAGCTTTATTTTTGTTTTCCGCTTCCAGGCCAACCGGGGCTCCGTGCCTCCAGAATGGCGAACTTTTTGAACCGACCTGAAACCATTCAGGTTACTCATAATGGAAAGTATCCCAATGTTAATATTCTTAAGGAATAAGTCGACAAACTTGACTATCCGGAACATTTGCACACAGTCCCGCGACTTAACAATGGACTTTTCACAGTGCGTTTCCAAACTGCTGAACAAGCACTGCACTACCTTGAGCACCCCTTGACAGCCTACAAGGACGTTGCGGTGAACGTTTCGCCAGTAGATGACGGCATTCGTACCGTCTATGTCAAACTCGTGCCCATTGACATCCCTAATGAGAAGATCTCTGCGGCACTTACTGGATATGGGGAGATTGTCACCTCCATTCAGAATGAGCGGCACACACTCAAAGGTCTGGAACATGTTTATACAGGCACAAGAATTCTTCGCCTGCGTAAGACAAAGCCAGTACCCAATTTCCTTCAAGTGGGCCGTTGGAAGGCCATGGTCACATATGCTGGCATGATACGCACATGCCGTAGATGCGGTAATGCTGGCCACATTGCTCCTCAGTGCCCATCCCGAGCTTGCCCCAACTGTAGTAGGGTAGGGCACTTAGAGATCTCGTGCGAGCAAGCCTGCTCCAAGTGCGGTGCGGATTCTCACACCAAATCCAGATGCACCCAGTCATCCTTCGCAGATGTTGTAGCTAGGCCTTCAACAGCTCGCCTTGTTTTCAATGAGGAGTTTCCAGAGCTACCGTCCACCAGTACTACTGTTGTTCCCGGGGACTCTGGTGTTCCTGATGCAGTTGTTACCATGGACCCGGAACATGTTGCTTCTTTGAAATTACCAGTTGTCATACCTGTCGATCCGCCTTCCGAGAATGTCGTGACTTCTGTTAATCAAGAGACCTTGGTTGTTGACGGCCGCGTCGAGCCTGGAGCTTCTTCTGCTGTTTCACCAGTGCAAGATCTTGAGGTTTCTGACATGCCATCTACAGAGGTCACCTCAATGCCTCTTGTCGTTGAATCGGCTGTTGTTATTAAGTCTGAGTCTCCCATGGACGCCGACGTATGTACCGAGGTCCCTCAGCCTCATTCACCTGATTCTCCTGACGCCCAAGTCGGACTTGTTACCACTGTTGCATTTACAGAGGTTATTTCGGATGATGACAACATTTACATAGATTCCGTTGATGATGCTGCTTTCACCTCTCCTGTCGGAACTGTCTCCTTACCTTCCACCTCCGGGGACAAAGTTGTACCCGTTATCCATTCCAGCAGGCCGCCGGGACGTGTTCCTGTTACCATCCACAATGTTACTCCTTCCAGAGAGACTCGTCCTGCTGACCATTCCTACCGTCAACAACGACAGTCCTCTACATCTTCGGAGGGCAGGAATCGCGGCAGCCGTTCGGCAAGTGTTCATCCTGGCCGTCGGGAAAGATCTCCCTTCCAACTGGAGGAAGGGGCACTTCCCTCAAGTAGCCGCCGACGGAACCGTCGCCGGAATCACAACCGTTTAACCTCTGGAGATTGGCATCGTCAGTTCTAAGTGCCGGTCCACGTTTCTAAAACTGGTGGGCTAATTTGAATCTACCCTCCTTACTGACCTTTGTTTTGTGTATTTTTGTATTTCAATTATCTGCTTAACCTTCAACCTTAAAGTTTCAACATTAAATATTCAGGGACTTCGGTCCCGGTCAGTAAGGCGTTGGCTCATCGGCTGGATTATGACCCAGGATATTGATATCCTATGTGTCCAGGAAACATTTTTTAACAATTTTAGGCATGTTTCGGATTTTCGTCATAATACTAATGCCCCGTGCTGGTTTAGTCTTTCTCCGACTAGTCACAGGGGCGTCGGAATTATTGTCAACCCTAACTTCAAGGGTCGACAACTGAAATTTCAATATGATGACGAGGGGCGAGTAGCTGCTGTCAGCTTCGCCCTCGCTGAGTTTAAAATTCGCGTTATTTCAGCCTATGCGCCATTGGAACCCGCCCAACGGGGTAGATTCCTCAGGAGTCTTCCTTTATTTTTTGGGGGTGGTGAAGACTTCCTCAATTTGGGGGTGACTTTAATCTTGTAACGGAGCCTCTTGATAAACAGGGGGGTACCTGGCATACGGACTCGTCCCGGGCTGTCTTCTCCGGGTTCATGTCGGGGGCGGGGCTGGTGGACGCCTGGCGTTCTACTCACCCTGGGGTCTTCGACTGGACTTGGACGGATGGCTCGGTTCGGGCCCGCCTGGACAGGATTCTTGTGGGGGGCCCCTGAGGACTGTGACCTTGTGTCTTTTGTTCATTGTGATGTTAATTCTGTGTTTTTCCGTGTGAGTGACCATCATGCCGTTTCTGGTGAGATCGTTCTGACAGGGGCCCGGACACGAACTCAGGGCCCGTGGAGGATGAATCTGAATCTTCTCGAAGATGACGACATCCTTCAGGGCTTTGAGAGGTTGCTTCGGGGTGAAATTCAGTCTGAGACTCATCACACTGGTGAGTGGTGGGAGGGGGTTAAACTTAAAGTGAAGTCTTATTTACAACTTCAGGGGAAACTTTCGGCTCGTAAGCGGCTTTTAGGGCGAACTCTCCTTGTCTCTATGTTGCGTGCATGCAAAGCCGGGCAGCAAATGGGAGCGCAGAATGCTGGTATGATTGCTGAACTTCAAGCTCAGTTGACAGATTTATATTGTAAAACCGGCCAAAGATGCACACAGGACTCTATTTCACAAAATTTGGAAAACGAGATTTCACTTGCAAGTGTTTTTGCGAAATCTCTCAGAAACAAAATTATTTCCCAGATAATTCCTGGCTTACAGCATGAGTCACGCTTCGTGACCTCTCAACCAGAAATTCACAATTTGGTTTTCTCGCATTTCAGAGACCTGTTTGCATCTGATGAAGTGCAGCAGTCGTCCGTCTACTCTTGGGTCGCTGACGTGACCCAACTCGACCCCGCGGCTTCTGTGCTTACATCGGGCCCTGTCTGTATTTCTGAGGTGAGGCAAGCCATTGCCGGCTTGCGTAATGGTCGCAGTCCGGGTACTGATGGCATCCGTGTCGAATTTTATAAACGTTTTGTTGATTTGCTTGCTGAACCTCTATGTGATGTTTCTAATCATGTTCTGTCAACTGGCCAGTTAACCACGACGATGCGGCTTGGTCAGATCGTTTTGGTTAACAAACGGTGTGATGGTCCTGGTCGTCATTTGGGAGAGTGGAGACCCATCACTCTTCTCAATTACGATTATAAGATTTTGGCTAAAGTCCTTGATACCCGACTGATTAGGGTTATTTCTGGCCTAGTAGGCGTGTGCCAGGTTTCTGGAATCCCGGGGAGGAGAATTTTTCAAAATTTAGTCCTCGTGCGGGACGGTATTCACTAACTCTACCGCAAGAGGTTGAAGTGCTGTATCTTTTCTTTGGATCAGAGCAAAGCCTTTGACAGGGTCATTCACAAGTACCTTGTGACCCTGCTAAAGGCTTGTAACTTTAGCCAAGATTTTGTACACATGGTGAAGGTCTTGTATACTGATATCTTTAGTTTTATCCGAGTCAACGGTCAGCCTACGGACTGCTTTCCCATCCGGAGAGGGGTCCGTCAAGGCTGCCCGTTGTCTGCTGCACTGTTCGTACTGAGCATTGAAACTCTCCTTAAGAAGATTCAATCTGCACCGAATATCTCTGGCATCCCAGTTCCGGGTTTGAGTTTTACAACAGCTGAGCTCAAATACCTTGCGTATGCAGATGACGTTGTTCTCTTCCTTCGGGATGAGATTTCTTTGAGAAATTTGTTTCATGCTTATGATGTTTATGCGGACAGTGCAGGCGCTGCATTGAATGTGGATAAAACTAAAGCCTTGTGTTTTGGGGATTCGTCACCTCACGTTTTGCAGTTTTTAGGCTCAACCGATGATCCCATAAAGATCCTCGGTGTTTACTTTGATAAAAAGGGGGTTCACCGCAAGACGTGGCGCTCTGTTCAACAGAAGCTCACGTCGGAATGTGCTTGGTGGGAGGGCTGCCAAATTTCTTTTTTTAATAGGGCTAAATTGGCTAACAGTCTCTTGGTTTCCAAAATTGCTTTTTGCGGTACCCTACAACCCCCGACGTACAGGGTCCTTTTGGCTCTAAATTCTCTAGTTTTTCGATTTGTCTGGGGAACTAGTGCTGTCCTTTCTCGGGATTGCCTGGTTCAACCAGTCCATCGGGAGGGACTGGGTGTTCGGCACATTCTTTCGTGGTGTCGCGCGTAGATGGTTTCTAATGTGGCCTACATCCTGAAAAGCGATTCTCATCCTAGCTTTAACTTCGCGTGTTATTTCATTTCCTATAATCTTAGGTCATTTTCTTTCGCTTGTAACTACCTTGGGCCTAGAGCTCCGAGGCCCGGTGGACCTCATGGCACTACCATTTGTGAGGCTAGATTGTTAACTAGCCAGAACATAAGGTGTTCCTCTTGGCATGAACCCGAAGCCCTTTATAATGTATTCTTGCCCTCCTTTGCTCAGGTTTCCCGCCTTGGGGATGAACTGGAAAGTCGCATGGGCCAATGCTGCGTTTGCGGGTGTGGAAGGTCGTGTGCGTGACCTGCAGTGGCGCTTGGCCCATTGGGGGGATTTTCACCCGTGATTCCCTTTTTCGTTGGGGAGTCATCGACTCCCCGGACTGTTCCCACTGCGGACAGCCGGAGTCTTTATACCACCGATTTGTAGAATGTAATTTTGTTCGAAAAGTTTGGCAACTTTTGTCTAGATGGATTTCTGTTAATATGTGTAATTTTAAAATTATTGTTTTTAAGCACCCGCTACCTGTTTCCGGTCAGCGTGCCTATGGTTTAAAGGTGATCCTTGCTACTGCTTGTACTGTGTTGCATGATACTGCTCTGTCTGACCACGTTAGGCTCTATTCAAATAGGCCTGATGTGGTCGCCCTCTTTGTTAAGATCAGATTGCGTGAGAGGGTGCTTTCCGACTTTCACCACTGGCCGGAAGACGTTTTTCGCGTCCGATGGCTTTGTTGGTCTCGACTGGTTTTCTTACGCAATAATGTGCTCTGCTTTCGGTTCTGAATGTGTTTTCTGTTGGAGCATGTCGCATGCCTGACGACCGCTGCTCTTTTTACTTGCTTGTCTGGATCCTGTGTTTGCATCATGAATTGTATTTACATGCTTTTCTACTGTGTTTTATATTGTCTTTGTCTGCATTTGTCTATGCTTGGCCCGCGCTTTTGTTCTGTCTGTTGTCTGTGGCAGGTGTTGTGCCTCTCGGATGACAGTTCAGACCACTTCCTGCGCCTTTGTCATGCCTCTCGGGCGGGAAGGGGTGTGACAAATGACGTTTCATGCTTTTGTTTTGGTTGGAGATGCTTAGATGTGGGTCCACATTTTCTCTAAGCACATCCACCCTGTTTTCAGAGATACTTCTTCCCTGGAAGTGTTATTTCTTGTGTTTCGTCTTCCGAGTTTGGTAAGTAAGGTAAGTAGTTTCTTTTCTTTTTAGTGTGTGTGTGTGTGTGTGTGTGTGTGCGTGTTTCACTTCGATGATGATAGTGCCTTGGCTAACCCATAATATGGGTTTCAGCAGAACAGTGTACAGCCTTGTGCTGTACCCTAGTTCACTAACTGAGAAGAAGCTGCAATGACTTGACATGGAAAACGTGTAGAATTTCAGCAGTTATCGGACTTTGAGCGAGGTCGTCTAGTCGGACTCCGCGAGGCCGGGCGGTCGTATCGTCATATTGCGGAGCGAATTGAACGAGAAGTATCAGTGGTGGTACGATGGTGGTGTAGATGGTCCGAGGAACATTCCCACACGAGAAGACGTGGAACCGGGAGTCACAGATGGACTGATGACCGGACCGATCGACGCATAAGAAGAGCGGCGTTGTCAAGAAGAACATCCACTGCGACGCAAATCCGAGCTGCCGTTGCACCTGAGGTCACTGTGCGAACAATCCGAAACCGTCTACTGGATGCAGGATTACGTGCACGTGTGCCTCTGGCATGTGTACCTCTGACTCCAGCCCACCATCAGGAACGGCTGCACAGGTGTCGCTAACGTCTGCACTGGAGAACGCAATGGCGATCTGCCGTGTTCCGCAATGAAAGCAGATTCTGCTTGGATGCCTCCGATGGCCGTATGCGTGTTCGCAGACGCACAGGGGAGCGTCTGCACCCTTCTTGTATCCGCCAACGACACACAGGGCCTATATCTGGCTTCCTGGTGTGGGGAGCGATTAGCTATCACTCTCGTACACAACTAGTGTTTGTACCGGGTACGTTAAACAGCACCTCCTACATCAACAAAATCATTCAGCTCGTTGTTGTGCCATTTGTAATGTCGGTCCCTCGTGGTGCTTTCCAGCAAGATAACGCACGCCCACACATGGCACGTGCAACGCAACATGCCCTTCAGGGTGTAAGACAACTTCAATGGCCTGCACGTTCACCGGATTTGTCCCCCATTGAGCATGTGTGGGATTTTATGGGACAACGACTTATCCGTTCTCCACGGCCAGCCACGACCATTCCCAATTTACGCGTCCAGGTTGAGGATGCTTGGAACTCAATACCCCAAACTTACATCCAACATCTGTACGACAGACTCCATGCCGGAATTGCACAGTGTGACGCAGTTCATGGAGGTTCCACCTCGTACTAACCATGTTACATGGAAATGTTATTTTTCAGTTTACCAGCAAATACAGCTGTATTTTGCATAATGTTTTGATCACGTTGTCCTCTGTTTTCGTTATTATGTAGTATAAATTTTGTTGGTATCAGACGTCTCCTTCTTGGTGTTCTTTTTTCACTTTCCGCCAGCGTATTTGAAATTTAGGGGGTGTTTTCTCTTTTGTCGTCGACGACATACAGCGCCCAGTGACCAGTCTCGTCACCATATGTTAATAGAAATTGCAACACCATGAAGAAATGCTTGGATTTGCACAAACTTCGCAGTGTGGATAAGGCATCATGGGAGATGTAAATGATTACAATTGCAGCTGACATGCAAATGTGTGACGCGCGCAACCCCATCGGAAACGTTACATCTGGGGGTATAGAAGAAGGTTTGCAGAAAGCATATTTTTTACGCTTTCCAACCGTAGGTTGAAGAAACGTATATGCTCCCGCATGTCCGCCTGTCTTTTTTTATTGCTTCGAGAAGTCCTCCGATGACTATCTGAAAATTGTTGACGATCAAGTCAATCATGCAATGTGGACTTTTTATCCATAAAGTAATGGTTGTTTGATAGACGACAATGCTGCAGTCCATCTCCCAAGGTCAGTGATTCGGTGAGCATGACAGCTACTTTAAACATTTTCCCTGGCCACTACTAATCTCGGATCTGGACCCCATTTTGAATGTATGGAATATATTGGAGAAACAGATCGGGGAGCAAAGTTCTCTTCCGTCAAATCTGAGCAAGTTAAATGGCTGTGATGAACGCCAAGACGTAGATGCAATCCAACACCATGTGGAATCAATGCCAAACCACATACGTGCGTGGTAAAAAAAGGTTCAGACCGGTGCTGAATGAAAGTTTCTAATTCAGTGTCTGGTATGTGTGGATTGACATAGTTATTCTTCCCTGATAGAAAAAGCAGAATTTTCGAATGTGTCCTGTGATTTAATTCATTGGAATGAAGATTCTTGATTTACGTATCTATAACTATGGACATTGATTTCTTCTGCACTTCTAAAGCTCCGATTGCAAATTCAGTCCCAATCTGAATGATAGTTGTGCCGTCTTCTATAGAAATTAGTTCTTCTGCTGCAATGCTCCATTTCACATAATGGTCTCATGTACACTTTACGATGCAGTGTGGCATGGAGCTTGATCGTGTAGGAAGAGACAACGGGCATTTCTGCCACATTATTAGAAGGGCAGAATTACCCAGAACGTCGAGGTACACTTCAGAGTTCTTGGTTTGGGGTACAATAACCAACGGGTTGAATCCCATCCACGAAAACCAACTCCATGCCATGATTGCGCCTCCCCCGAACTTAACAGTTGAAAGATCACAGTCTGACAAAAATCGTTCGCCAGACTTTCTGGAATCTAAGCACGGCTGTCAGATTGCAAGAGGGAACAGCATGACTCACCACTCCAAAGAACAGCCTTCCAGTTGCCCACAGCCTAAACGGCGCTTCGTATTCACGGTAGTTGTGTGTGGCTTGGATGCCGCTGCTATACCATAAAAACCCAGACTTCGCAAGCGTGTGCGGGTAGTTAGGGTACTAACCGAGCAATTACAAGCATCTCTTACTTCAGCAGCGATGGAAACGGCAGAAGAAGAACGGGATTTCTTAGCGTTTCTTACCACGACTCTTCTGTCAACATTTTTGTGCTGCAATTATACCGTCCTGCTTTTATATCTTCACGATATTACATACGGTTGATTTTGATATGTTCAGTTTAGCTGCAATGCTCAGTATGGAAATGTCAACCAAATGACATCCCAGCACATGACGGAACGTGGAAAGTTCACACCAAAGCTGCACATCCGCTTCGAATGTATTGAAAATACGATCGAACATCTCAGCTTTATAAACGGACCTCCACACTCACAGCGCACTTTTCTGCGCAACAGATCTTTGTACCTAGGCAAATATTTGGTAGGGTTCGAATATTTTTGATAATATAGTGTACGGTAAATAATAACGCAAGGAACTGTACACCAACTATATATAAGATAGTACAACTATACTAGTTATCCGAATTTATTGGCGTAGATAAAATCAAGGTTTCCAAGCTTTCGCACATAAACCAGATGGCTTTCTCAAGGAAGGTAGACAGCAAACTGCAAACTGGATAACAGAACGTTGCAGTTTGCTGTCTACCTTCCTTGAGAAAGCCATCTGGTTGATGTGCGAAAGCTTGGAAACCTTGATTTTATCTACGCCAATAAATTCGGATAACTAGTATAGTTGTACTATCTTATATATAGTGTACGGTAGTTGGACATTTCAGCTGCAAAACATCATCGCGCGAGATGGTTTCCTAAGTAAATACCATGTATCAACTTTGATTTCAGGTTCTTCCTGTATTTCAACAGCATGAACACAACAGCCAACGCAGCCTACCCGTTGGCCAAGCTGTCCGAGGCGCAGGTTTGTAGATAATTGTCCACGATGGGACTCGAATCCAGAATGAGGCTTCGATGGTGCTCTTGTATTCCGGACTGGCTCTCTTCCTTCCACGGAAACAGTGGCCCCAAATTAGAAACGGGCAACTGCTTATAGCCTTTAGAGGTACACGTGATGAACGTTAAACCCCAGCACAAAAAAAGCACTGTCCCAAGTTTTATTCCAAAAATAAATAAATAAATAAATAAATAAACCATTCTTTTCACATTTTCCGTGCATGCTCTTATTAATTTCTTCATAACGTTTAAAGTAACAATAAAGTTGAAACCCGTTCTCAAACATCGTTTCATATTACTATCACTAAACCGAGTAGTTCCTTACTGTACAGCTTTATTGCGTTGAGAAATAAAATCTCTTTAGAATAAAATACCAACGTTTCTCACATTGAAATGTCTATTTTACATCGAATATACACTGCTGGCCACCCAAAATGCGACACCAAGAAGGACACGAGATAGCAAACCCAGATTCACTGGGCACATAGCAACAGATACAAAGATGAAACGATTGAGCTTACAGGCCCGTGCGACTTGCGGAACACGCAGACATCAATAATTCGTGTGGCCCCCATGGCTGGCAATAACGGCCGCTACACGCCGCGGCATCGAACGAAAGAGGCTTTGGATGTGGGCTTGGGGTATGTCGGTCCAGGTTGCTTCCACACGTTGCCACAGTCAAGGCTGAACTGGATGGAGAAAAGGCTATAACATTAGCGTTGAAGACAATAGACTTTTGGTGATTCACCAGTGGGCTTTAGGGACGATTTCAGCCGTTAGATGGCACTGCGTCCCAAGGTATAAACATCTCAGTTTTCACGTTGTTTGAATTGCTGGATTGTGTATGTTCGTTGTTTTTTCTTGTGTTTCTTTAAAAAAAAATCTTACAGTTTTAAAACCAAACTTGTTTTCACAACAAAATCTAACCCATTTTAAAAATGGTTTACTGTTGTGTGCCGATATGCACATTTGCTGAGAAGAAAAACGTGGGATTTTTGTTCCACGAGTTTCCCTCAGATCAGAACCTAAAGCAACTGTTGCTGAAAGAAATATCTCGTCAGGATTTTACTCCAAATGACAAGTTACCTTCAACTATTGTTTGTGGTGAGCATCTTCATTCTAATAATTACATACCTAATTCAATTTTAGAAAAAAACCTCAGCTATATAAACTCATTAAGTAAAATATTAGGTAAATATGTAGATTTGCATGTTAAATTATTTCGTCGGAAAAATATTAGTACCTGGGAAAAGTGCGACGTTCAGATTTTAGATTATGAAAATTAATGGTAATTGGTGCAAACATCTTCTATTTCAAATGTCTTTTAAAGATTTTTATCGTAACATTTACCTGTACGTTCGATACGTCAGGCATACGGCAGCGTCTCTTCACAGCATCGAACTTACAGGTAAATGTTACGATAAAATTTTTTAAAAGACATTTAAAATACGAAATTTGTGCACCATTTGCCATTAATTTCCATACTCTAAAATCTGTACGTCGCACTTTTTCCAGGTACAAACATTTTTCCAACGAAATAATTTAAGAGGATAATCTACACATTTACCCAAATCTCAGTCCTAGATCGTTGAAAAATAAAGGAGGAATGATATTTACACATAAATTACACCAGTTCCTACAGAAAAATTATCTTGCCCAAGTACAACGAATTCAGAATGCAAATATCCATCTGTTCATGTGAAAGTGAATGTAAATAAAATCTCAAATGTAAATAATGATACGGAATCAGTTTGTTAATGCGAACTACGTCAATAGATGGCGCTGCGTCCCAACTCATCTTTTCTGTCCTCGTTGTTTTTGCTCAATGTTACAGCCTGGTAGGATCCAGTTCAGCCTTGACACAGTTCACCAGGCGTAGCCGTGCGTGGTGCTTGCCGAGCCAATCGGTTGCCTATCAGTGATCGCCAACCGATTAGCTGTGTTAGATGGGCGTCATATCGGGAGAACAGGTGGACCACGGCAGCAGTGACACCTGGTGGCAGGTCCTGCAGGTAAGGGAGGACTACAGGCTCCAAAACGTCGGAGATGGTGTGGTGGCTGTTGAGTGTACCGGCGATGCGTATCGGAGGGGTGCGGGTGTCATATCCAATTGCGCGCCAAACCATAATGCAGGCGTCATACAGTCTCTCGCCGCGGTGCCACTACATGCGAATCCGACCATCGTGGGGTTGCAGGCAGAAACGGGATTTGTCGGAAAAGACAATGCCGTGCCATTTCGTGTTCCAGGTGCGGCGTTCAACTGCCCAGTGCCGCCGCACTCGCCGGTGGTGTAACGTCAATGGCAATCGCAGCAATGGCCGCCGTGCGACAAGTCCCCGCTCCTGCAGACGACGTCGAGCGGTACGTGCTGACACAGGCTGTTGCGCAACATACCCTAATTCCAGCACTAACGTTCGTGATGTGGCGGTGCGAATCGTCAATACCCGCTGCTTAACATGCCAGTCCTCTCGTTCGGTGGTGTGCCGCAGCTGCGGCAATCGCTCACGTCGGTCCGTCCGTCCGTCCCTCCTGCACCCACGGAATCCATACGCGCCTCACTGTGACTGGATGTCGTCTCACACGGGCGCCGATGTTTCGGTACGATAAACCGCTGTTGCGATAAGCCACTATTCGTCCTCTGTCAAACTCCGAAACGTGCTGGAATGACTGCCTTATTCTGCGACGAGGCATCAGGAAGCTTCCCATGCACAGGCCCGGCAGCACAACACAGTTCCAGTAATTACACCCGCCTTCTGTGCGCCCTTCTTATAGTGCTTCTCGGTGGAGTGCAGAGCGCACATGATTTGCATATCCCTGCAATGCTAATCGTTTGCATTTCCTCTCGCGGGCAAAGCATGCTGCGAATTTCAGGCGAATCGGATGCTTCCGTCTTGGTGTTGTATTTTGGGTGACCAGCAGTGTAGTTTCGCAGAGCGTCCGGCTCGGCTTCGTCAGGACGAATGGAGCGTAAACATTTAAATCATTGTGACGTCATCAGAGTTCTGACGGTCACGTATTTTGGTGAGTTGTTTCCATGCGCTTGAAAGAAATGGGAGTCGACGTCATGTCCTTGACAAGGCGTGAAGAGTTCCGGTATATGTGGAAAGCTTCTAATGTATTAAACTTGATTGTCGAATCAGGTTTATCTATAAGCATGGCGTTTCCTAACAAAAATGTATGGTTATTTTCATGACAATGTTGGGCTATAGACGACTCCTTCAGTTCATATTTCCGTACGTAGGTCTTGTGTTTCTTCACACGAAAATTTAAAGCCCTGCGCGTCTGTCCTATATATGAAAGTTCACGTTCGCAAGGTATCTGATAAATTCACCAGGAATCTATGTCTTCGACGTAGTTTTTTGTTCCGTCATCTTGTTTATGGGCTAAAAATAATTTTGAAATTAAAACTTTTGAAAATTTTTGAAATTCTTAAGCAAATCTGAGAAGCAAATGGAATAACCGCCCAATTCTTTCGATTTGGGAGGTCTATTGGCGTGAGCGAGCAAACAGGCTCAAGTTTCCTAAATTTTTGGACAGCTTTGTCTATAACGGAAGTGCTATATCCTCTGCGTACTGCAATTCGTTTAAGAAAATCAAACTCTTTCTGCAAGGAATCCTCAGCTGAGCATATGTGTGTTGCACGATATACGTATGTGTCTCATATATAGCCCAACATTGTCATGAAAATATCCATAAATATTTGTTTGGAAACGCCACGCTTATTGGTTAACCTGATTCGATTATCAAGCTTAATATATTTATTAGATGCTTTCCACTTATACCGGAACTCTTCGCGCCTTGTCAACGACATGCCGTCGACTCCATTTCTTTCAAGTGCGTGGAAACAACTCACCAAAATCCGTGACCGTCAGAATTCTGATGACGTCACAATGATTTAAATGTTTACGCTCCATTCGTCCTGAGAAAACCGAGCCAGGCGCTCTGCGAAACTATATTCGATGTAAAATAAAAAATTCATTGTGAGAAACGTTGGTATTTTTATTCTATATTAACACCGCAAATTTAGTAGTCATGAATTATATATAATTATATCTCTTTGTAATTCGCTTTCGTGACAAATTTAATGGGCCTATACTAATAATCAGTTCAATGTCTGTTTGATCAGCAGCAAGGTAGTAACAGCACATTTAACTGTACCGCCATTCCTAAATTAATATGCATGAGATCCGACTTTCTTGGAACTGTGGATCAGCTCCATGAAGAGTAGCATCTGTAAGTGTTTAGGTCACTCTAGCAAAATATAATTTCTATATGCCATATCCCGATAGCGTTTGTACAGCTAAAAATGTGTCAAAAATAAACGCCAAATCGACTTTCGTGTCAAAAATAAAAACTTCTAATGTGTCAAAAATAAACGCCAAATCGACTTTCGAGTGCAAAAATACTTTGCAAATCTGTGAGCAACAGCATAACCAGGCCGTTTTTTTTTCTGGAAAAACGTCCCGCAGTGTCGTTCAGCAACCTTTTTTAACACGAATTTCTGGTTTTAAGTTTTGGAATAATTATTTAACTAATATTGCTTACTAACATGATAATTTAATTAATATTGCTTACTTGCATTATCTCGGCAAATCAAGTCTTATTCTTTACGTAATTGTAGCATGTAACATACAATTACGTAAAGAATAAGACTTTGATTTTCTGAGCTAATGCAAACCGTTAAACGCAGATAAGTGGCCATAAAATGCAAAGTAAGATGCACTGTACACCGAGTGATTACTGCATTATCACCACCCCTATCAAAAGGAGATGCGGCCCGTTCACCACGTGATTTCCCGAAGGGCGCGATTAGTAGGTTGACGTAAAATATAAGATGGGAGTGAAGCAGTGGGTACCGAAATTCGGAGCGGGATGGGTAAGTAGAAGGATTTATCTGTTTTTGAGAAAGGACAGATTATGGGAGCTAGAAGAGGTGTACCTTGATTTCCCTAACGGCTGAACTAGAGGTCAAACGATCTGTCAAAATTTTCAAGCAACCAGGGGGCAAAACTACACAGGACAGCGAAAGGTTGATGTGAAAAGTGAGTGCCTGGTTCGACGATTCGTTACGGCTAACAGACACACCATTGTTCAAGAGTTGACTACGCAATACAACAGAAGTCCACCTGTCATGACCATGAGCCACACGCTCGCACGTAGGGGCTATAACAGCAGACGACTCCGACGACATCTTCTTTTAATCACGGTTCATCGGTGCAAAGGACAGTCTGGTGCAAAATCATGTAAACTAGATGTTGGATGACTGCAAAATGTGTGCCGGTCTGCTTAATTGCGTTTTTTTTTGCACAACTCCGTGAATGGTCGTGTGCGTATTTGGAGCAAACAATATGAGGCACTTGATCCATCCTGCATGGTCTCCAGAGTGCAAGACGGTGGAGTCGGATGCTTGGGGTAAGGCATGTTAACCTGGAAGGAATTTGGACACTTGGTACATGTGGAACAACATTTGACTGGTGCCACACCATCGTGAATTGCTTGCTGACTCGGTACACTTAACAATTCTGCACTCCATTCTAACACTTGCTGGAGTAACAGATACGCATCGCCACACTGCAACTTCATTCAACGATGAATTTCAATAGGTTTCACGCATTCACTGCTCAAAAAATAGATGACAGAACGTTGTTCCTCTATAGTGCGTGTCTCAAGTAGGGCGGCCATCTTTGCACTGCTGCTATGATGTCACCTTTTAGTCATTGGTAACAATATTGTCCAGTTACAGGACAATCCCACTGTATTTTGAAATTTTTATCGTTCCTTTAAGGTTTTCATTTGACTCATGTGATAAAATTAAGAAAAATAAGTTACTTCACTAATACAATGCTGGCCACAAAAAATGCAACACCAAGAAGAAAGCATCCGATTGGCCTGAAATTCGCAGCACGCGTCGCCCGCGAGAGGACATGCAAACGATTAGCTTTGCAGGACATTTGCAAATCATGTGCGCCTGGCACGCCGCCAAGAAGCACTATAAGAAGAGTGCACAGAAGGCGGGGTGTAAGTAGTGGAAGTGTCTTGTGCTGCCGGACCTGTGCGTGGGAAGCTTCCTCATGCCTCGTCACAGAATACGGCTTCATTCCAGTCCGTTTCTGAGTTCGACAGAGGACGAATAGTGGCTTATCGTGACAGCGGTTTATCGTACCGAGATATGGGCGCCCGTGTGGGACGACATACAGCAACAGTGAGGCAAGTATGGATTCGGTGGGTGCAGGAGAGACGGACCGACCGACATGAGCGATTGCCGCAGCCGCGGCATACCACCGAACGAGAGGACCGGCATGTACTTCAGCAAGCATTGACGGCTCGCACCATCACATCACGAACGTTAGCGCAGGAATTAGGGTGTGTTGCGTAACAACCTGTGTCAGCACGTACCGTTCGACGTCGTCTGCAGTAGCGGGGACTTGTCGCACGGCGCCCATTGCTCCGATTACAATTGACGTTACACCACCGGCGAGTGCGGCGGCAGTGGGCCGTTGAACGCCACACCTGGACTACGAAATGGCACGACATTGTGTTCTCCGAGAAATCCCGCTCAGCCTGCAATACCACGATGGTCGTATCCGCGTGTGGCGGCACCGCGGCGAGAGACTGTATGACGCCTGCATCATGCATCGTCATATCGGTCCGTCGCCTGGCTTTATGGTTTGGGGCGCAATTGGACATGACACCCGCACCCCTCTGGTACGCATCGCCGGTACACTCAACAGCCACCGCGACATCTCCGACGTTTTGGAACCTGTAGTCCTCCCTTACCTGCAGGACCTGCCAGCGGCCACGTTTCAACAGGACAATGCGCGCTCGCATGTGGCAAGAATCGTGAAACAATTCTTCACGGCTCACCAGGTGTCACTGCTGCTGTGACCCGCATGTTGTCCCGATATTTCGCTCATCGAACACGTCTGGTCGCTGATCAGCAACCGGGTGGCTCAGCAAGTACCACCCGCGGCTACGCTTGATGAACTGTGGCAACGTATGGAAGTAACCTGGACCGACATACCCTAAGCCCACATCCAAAGCCTCTTTCGTTCGATGCCGCGGCGTGTAGCGGTTGTTGTTGCCAGCCATGGGTGCCAGACGAACTATTGATGTCTGCGTGTTCCGCAAGTCGCACGGGCCTGTAAACTCAATCGTTTCATCTTTGTATCTGTTATTATGTGTCCAGTAAATCTGGCTTTGCTATCTCGTGTCCTTCTTAGTGTTGCATTTTGGGTAGCCAGCAGTGTATTTTGTCTTTCGTGCCGACCATGGGTTCGCTGGGCTTTGTCTCAGCTAAATGTTTTTTCAGGATAAATAGCATTCTCACTAAAGAAGCTGATTCAGATCTCAATGAAACTTTGGTTGACACGAAAAGTAAAATATTTATCAAGTGCCGTTGTTTTGCTTGCTAAAATTTGAGTTGTTGTTTATGTCAACATCTTTTGCTCCTTCCGATCTTATTTTACAACTTATGTTTAAGAGTTCTGGCTCCTTTTTCTCCGGGAAAATAAGAAACACTGCGTATGACGATTGCCATGTTAACAAGTGCGTGGTAAATAACTTAAATAATACGAATGTAAGAACTATAAGATGAAGACGTTCATTTAATTACATGCATCACATTCATCGCTGCATGATCTCTTAATCAGACGTCACTGCAATGTACACTGAGTTATTTTATTTTAAAAACTGTGATTACCCGCTAGGGTACTCAGTTTATTTGCATTAAAGCATACAGGCAGAAAATGATATACGAAAAACAAACAGCAAAAATAAAGGGCACAAAACACATGTAGAAGTATGAACACAATAACGAAATGAACGCACTCACACGAGGAACGTTAAATGAAAAACAAAGGGTGTCCCCAATATCAAGTGACAAGAGAACATTCGTGGGGAAAGAACAATGGTAGATGCATAAATGTGAACAGTATGAACATTAGACAAGTGTTATGGGTCACAGTATATCACGATATGGATAAAACATGGAAACCGACAGAGAAAGTATCTGTAAAAAATTTAAATGCACGGTAGAACATGAAATAACAGCAAACGTTCAGTAGAGAATGCCACACAATAAGGACATCAGATATGCAGACACATAACAAAATAAAATCACACATAATGTAGCGAGAAGGACCCTAAACCAGAACTGCATCGAAAAGAGCAGCCCTATAGCTAAGAGTTCCTGGCCGTGGATGACCACCAATAGTCGCAAGATTTGAGAACGCCAATGCGTTGGCTAACAGATTCGCAAGTTCCCTGGTATTTAGGGAACTACAGTAAGAGTCAGCAACCTCAGGTGAAAGAGTATCGCACAGAGACAACTCAGAGATTTCTTATAGACGTCTCAAGCTTGAAATAAAGGTGCAGACGAGGGCAGAGTATCGTTGATCAGAACGGTGGTGCGATTGAAAATGGTGGATATATATTGTTCAATCTGATAAGCACAAACCCTGACCTTGAATGTTCAAGTCAAAAGGCCGGCGAAACTTCGTGCTGGAACGAGAGCGCAGTGTAACAGCATCTTGGACGCTGTGCTGGAATTAGAGCGCAGTATCCCAGCACCTTGGGCGTCTTGGGTCGAAGAGGTATCAGGAAGAGTCGAACTAGCGGAGGTACCCGTATGAGGCGAACGGAATAGTTGACGTACTTTCTTCTGTTTGGTAGATTTCTTGGAGGAGAAAAACGTCTTAGCTGAGGAAGTAGCTGGCGACATATCCATCTGCTGATCGGGGACGGTCACACATTCGTAGGGAGGGTTAACTGATTGCACAGAAGAATCATCAGCGTGAGAGTCGGATTCATGTGAAAGTGAGAAGGCATGACAAAACGCGAAGAACGGGGTGTATTACTTGAGAAAGGAGACCGGTGGGGCCACATTTGGAGTTTCCGGTTAAGAAGCTAGTACTGAGAATTCTCCAATGGGAAGCACGTGAGAAATACTTAGAACTTAGAGTCTGAAATTTCAGTTAGGGAGATGTCAGTGGTCGATACAGTCTCCAAGGGGCTGGAGGAGGATGCAGTACCTACCGCTGGGACAGCGGTGGAAATTGATTGGAGTCTTTCAGATGGTTCCGAGGAGGCACAGAAGACGGTGAATAAATGTCAGTATATGTACTTGAGGAAATATCAGACGGCAAAGAGGAGACACCAGCCGCCGACGGGTGATCAACAGAAGGGCGTCGTCGGTTCGGACACGCTGCTGTGGTGTGACCTTGCGTCAGACCTTACGTACAATAATGAGAAGTGAAGATCTTGAAAGTATGTGAGCGATTACAAATGTTAACAATCGCATCTGTGAGGCAATCTCGCAAAGCTTGGTCGGTCGGGAACACAACCAACAATTGTCTTCGAAGGCCAGAGAGGTTCAAGAAACGGGTGCCTAGAGGGCCATCTGATAGACGACGGACTTTTCCGACAATCTAACAGACTTTGTCATCCAGCAATGGAAGTAAATCATCAGGAATTACCTGAGGGTAGGGTAGAAAGTGATTGCGGCAGGCCGTTTTGAAAGTGTACACGGAATGAGGTGGTGTGCACTAATGTTCAAGCCGTTGGTCAAGAAGAAGTCGGCATCAGTTTTACTGTCAAACAGCACAGAAATACCACGAGGTGTCTTGGAGATACCGGAAATGGCAGCTGCAGGAATATGTATAGAAGGAGCCTTCATGTAACGAGGTAGAGCAGTGTTGAGTAGGGCATGAAAGGGTAAACCTCAATCTAATAAGGACACAAAACTCTCTGCCTACCTTTGGCTGCTCATCAATTGTAGCAGTGACAGTTTTGTTGCCGATCTGTGCAATAGGAAAACAAGGTGACAACGCTACTGAAGATGCAGAAATATGTGATGGAGTTGAACCAGGTTGGCAGCCCCGGTGGCGTAGTGGTCTGAGCGATGGCCTCTGATCATTCGTCCGGAAGGGGTGAGGGTTCGAATCCCGGTGAGACACGGATGTTGTGTTTCTCTAACGACACTGTCTCTCTTTGCTTTCCCTGGAGCCAGTGGTCGTAAATTAAAGACGAGCGACTACTTGTAGCCCACTGAGTTGCTCACGGTGGTCGCTAAACCTCCAATCAAAAAAAAAAGCCGCCCCGGTGGCTCAGTGGTCTAAGCGATGGCTTCTGATCATTCGTCCGAAAGGGGTCCGGGTTCGAATCCCGGTGAGGCATGGATGTTGTGTTTGCCTTACGGCACTGGCTCTCTCCCTTCCCTGGAACCAGTGACCCTAAATTAGGGAAGGGCGACTGCTTATAGCCCATTGAGTTGCTCACGGTGGTCGTTAAACCTCCAATCAAAAAGAAAAAGTAAAAAAATAAAAAGAACCGGATTAAAATGATGCCTTTCCCGACGGATGGAGAGATGAAGAAGACCACACTGAATCATGAGGAGGCAACTGTGCAAGTGCAGGCCAAGAAGGCTAACGCACAGCAGTCGCAGATATTTTTTTTGGAGGTTTAACCACAACTGTGAGCAATTCAATCGGCTATAAGCAGCCGGCCGTCCCTAATTTAGGGTAACTGATTCCAGGGAAGGGAGAGAGCCAGTGCCGTAAGACAAACACAACATCCATGCCTCACCGGGATTCTAACTCTGACCCCGTTCGGACGAATGATCAGAGGCCATCGCTTAGACCACTGCGCCACCGGGGCGGCGCTGCAGAGATAGGGAGCACGTTTGAACCTATTGAGGTGGGAGACGTCTTTGTAGACGGCATGACGTCATCAATGACAGTGGCACCTGGGGCCAACGGTACACCTACTCCCTTGGAGTTGGAGAGTAGTGTGTGATCAGCTTCCGCACGTGTTATCCCTAAGGCGGAATCACCAGGAAACCGTCACTGTGGCGACTTTCAAATGCAAACAAACGGAATTTGAAGATGTGAAATGAGCAGAACGTAGTGATGAGAGCAAACCATGAGGTAAGAATAAGTGAAAACGAAATAGGTACCTTTATGGTGACAACACACACAGATCGAAGAGACGATGGGAAAGAAAACTCACTCAAAGGCTCAAAATATCTGGACTCGAGAAACACAGAGCCAGCGCAGTCAGAGTTAGCTTTGCATTAGGAACACCTATCTAATAATGAGTCGGTCCACCTTTCTGTGCAATCATGGCTCGCAGACGCTTCGGAAGAGATTCTACAAGGTGTCGAACATCCTCCATACATACCATGACCCATGTCCGCTGCAGCAGCTCTGTCAGTTCACAATCAGTCGGGGGATGACGATCAGATTTTCTCACATCTCGTTCCAGCATAACCCACAAACGTTCAATTGGGTTACATTAAGGGGAGTTTATGGGGTAAAGCAATGCGACGAATGCGATGATGTATGACGTTCTCCTCCAACTACTCAGTAGTTATACCAGCCCGATGACACGGCGCGTTGTCCTGTTGAAAGATGGTACTGTGGTTCGGGTAAACCTCCTGCATATATGGATGGAGATGGTCGGATAACAGGTCCCTGTAGCGTCCACTATTCAAGATTTGAGAGACAATATCCAACGGGTCTACGGCTTGTCAGGAAAAAAGCTCCCCAGACCAGAACACCACTTCCACCGTCTACTTGCACTCCAAATGTACAATCAGGGAATATGGCTTCATGCTGTTTACGCCATACGTGAAGGCGCCTAGGCATGGAAGAGCAGAAAACAGGACTCACACTCCAGACCACCTTTCATCTGTCGAGGGTTCATTGCCGTCTTTCTTCAGCCTATTCGAGGCGTTGTTTGCAGCGACTGAGCGTCATCATGAATATCCTCGTTGACCTCTGTGGAACCCCAGGTGCAGCAAGGTACTAATATTGGTGCATGTGGAAATAGGTCAAACTGCACTTCTGCTGTAGTGGTGGTTGAGCTGGGTTATAACGAATTAAATTTCTCCGTCATTTTTGGTCTACGCCGGGATTCGAACCCGAGGCCGCTTATTCCGGAACAAGTCGCTCTACCAACTGAGCTACGCAGACGTTTATTCTGATTCCTATCTGCCTTTATGTCGTGTGCGTCCTGCTGGCAGGTACGTCACAGGGTGACTGTTTTACGTCCTTATTGAGATACCAGTCATGGCACCCGACGCTGACCTCTGATATCAACCGCGCGTGGCTGATCAATGTGAGCCCTTCTCTTGGATGTCTGTGCATGGTTAATCCAGACCTGGTACACTCCTCATACAGCACTACAGAAACAGGCAATAAGTGCGGCTGTTTCCGGAATACTGGCATCTGCCCTCCAGGCCCTCGCGGTCAAGTTGGCTTAAGTTGCCAAGTTTCCCCACTACTGGCAAACGTTTACTGATTACGTACAAAGGATAGGTGTGCCCAATTTGTAGTTGACGCACGTGACGTTGATATCCCGTTGTACTTCGTTATCGCTCCGAATATATGAAACGGGTGGTGTTCCAAATGCAAAACTAACTCAGTGTAATATCTGAGCTAAAACCGCCGATTTCCTAGAGGAAATCCGTGGTGTCAGATTTTCCCTAATAAATGATGTCTTCACAGACTCTACTTGTACTTTCATTATTAATCAGTTTGAATGAAAAGCATAGTGTTAACATTACTCTTATTATAGCAGAAATCATGCATAACGTTTTTTTTTTCATATTTCTCGATAAATCGTAGGTTTAAAAATGTATTAAGTCCTTGTAAAGAGAGTAAAAAGAGAGTTAATGCACTTGGGTTTCTTTTAACGGCGTTGGAAAGAAGAAGAGAACGTTTTAAAGATCTATTTCGACCAAATTCATCTGTACGATCTAAACACTTTCACAGGGATGGTGACATCTTCTTTTTCGGTAACAGGAAAAAAGTTTTACGGGCGGGCGACAATTTGAACGCGAAAGTGGAAAGCAATAAAAAGTAAGGGACACAAAATGCTGTTGTCGAAAAAAAAAAAGAAAAGAAAAGAAAGAAAAGTAGAAAGAAGAAGAGTTTCACCTCCTGATTTATCAGTGGCCCCTATTTCCTTGTCGCAGCGTATAAAAAAATAAAAAAAATAAAACGAACATATGGCACGCTCGAGTCTAAAAATTGCGCCTTCTTTATGTTACTATGTCCTTTGCTTTCTTTTCTTTCAGAGAGTTCTTTCTCAACAGGAATCTGAAAAATTCAGTTCTGTTTTTTCTATCCGTTTCTGTTACGTGAAGGTTAAAATATGAAACTGAGAGACTCTTTGTCCTCACTTTTCATGCCATTTTTCATCTTTTGTTCTAACATTCTTAAGCAAGCTCCAACCGTTCGAAATAACTGGAGACAAATTTTGAATATAGTTGCACTGATTATATGAGGAAATATAATCACTTCGGTCAAATGAAATTTATTTTAAACTGTTTTAAGGAAAAATAAATCTTATTAAATGATTTATAAAATCAGACTAGCGCAAGTTTTAGTCACTTGTTTTATATTTATTCTCTAACGTGGTTTTGCGTTTTTTACGCTTTCCAACCGTAGGTTGAAGAAGCGTAAATGCTCCAGCTTTTTCCGTCCGTCTGTCCGTCCGTCCGTCTGTCGGCACGATAATTCACGTAAAACTGGTTCGATTTCGATGCAATTTTAGTTTGTGGTAGGGGACCACCAGGGGACCAACCCTATTGAAAATGGGTGAAGTGAGGTCAAAGGTCACGCCATAAGAGATGGATCCATCTCATTGCCTTTATGCGTCATAACATGCGTAAATATGGTTCGATTTCGATGAAATTTCAGTATGTGGTAGGGAACTACCTGGGCACGAACCCTATTGAAAATTGGCAAATTGGGGTCAAAGGTCAGGCAGGGCATAAGAGCGGGATTTATTCCATTGCCCTTATGCGTCATAACTTGCGTAAAAACGGTTCGATTTCGATTAAATTTTGGTATGTGGTAAGGAACCACCTGGGAACGAAACCTATTGAAAAGGGGTGGAATGGGGTCAAAGGTCAGGACATAAAAGTAGGGTCCACTTCATTGCCTTTATGCGTCATAACATGCGTAAATATGGTTCGATTTCGATTAAATTTTAGTATGTGGTAGGGAACCACTGGGCACAATCCCTATTGAAAATGGGCGAATGGGGTCAAAGGTCAGGCAGGGCATAAAAGCGGTCAGTGGTCTAAGCGATGGCCTCTGATCATTCGTCCGAACGGGGTCCGGGTTCGAATCCCGGTGAGGCATGGATGTTGTGTTTGTCTTTCGGCACTGGCTCTCTCCCTTCCGTGGAACCAGTGACCCTAAATTAGGGACGGGCGACTGTTTATAGCCCATTGAGTTGCTCACGGTGGTCGTTAAACCTCAAAAAAAAAAAGAAAAAGAGGTATTTATTCCATTGCCCTTATGCGTTATAACTTGCGTAAAAATGGATCGATTTCGATGAAATTTTAGTATGTGGTAGGGAGCCACTGGGGACGAACCCTGTTGAAAATGGGCGAAATGGGATCAAAGGTCAGGACACTGGAGTGGGATCCATTCGATTGCTCTTGTGCATCATAACTTGCCAAAAAATGTTTCGATTGCGACAAAACGTTATCATGTTGTTCCGGAGGTATAGTGAACCGGTTCTGTCGAATATCAACGAAATGGGGTCAAAGGTCATTGCACAAAAGCAAGATTTATTCCACAGCCATTATTCTCATAACTTGCGTGAAACTGCTTCTATTGCGACAAAACTTTAGTATGTTATTCTTAAGGTGTACTGAACCGGTTCTGTTGAATATCATCGAAATGGGGTCAAAGGTCAGAACACAGGAGCAAGATTTATTCCACAGCCATTATCCTCATAACTTGAATAATAATAACTGGTATGTTGGAAAGCGTATCACAATCAATGCATTGCATGATTTTACTAAATTGTTCATACATATTTTAATAAACTATTGTTTGTGAAAATGCAACACCATGAAGGAATAACGGTAATCACATGAAACTTACAGGATATGCAGAGCAGGGTAGGACATGCAAATGATTAGACGTGCAGAGTCATTGGGCATATCTGGGACCTGCAGCGCCCACTGAACAGTCGAATGATGGGTATAAAAAAAGCTGTTTAGGATACTCAGCTAGTAGTAAAAGGGTGGCCAGGATTCAATAATGCCTCGGTGACGACGAAGGGCGCAATATCTCCATACGACAGAGTTTGAACGGGGACGAATGACTGGTCTGCGTGAAGGTGCATTTTCGTACTGCTACATGGAGGCTCGGACGGGACATGCGCCACGACAATGATGCGAATGTGGCGGCAGTGGACCGAGGAGAACCAGTTGCATCTACAACTCTGCAGAGGATGAAGAAATGTAACGACACCGCGTGATGACCGACACCTCGTCCGCATGGCAGTGACGAACCGTTTCGCATCTTCGTAAGTGTTAGCACAACTGTGGAACACTGCAACGGGTGTGGCATTGTCTGCCTCCACAGTTCTACGACGTCTGCTGCACAGACGACTGGTTACACGCATCCCTTTGCGGCTGATTCCTTTGACCCTGAGCCACGGACGCCTCAGGCTAGAATGGGGTTTTCAATACGGAAAATGGCGTGCTGATTGGCAACATATTGTGTCTGCGGACGACTCCCAATTCAACTTGGATTATCATGATGGCTGCATTAGACGGCATTTTGATGAACGTCTTCTTCCAGAATGCATTGTTGATCGTCATACGGACCGAACGCCAGGTGTGATCGTGTGGGGTGCCATTGGGCACCATTCGTGATTTCGGCTGCTACGACTTGAGGACAATCTCAATCAGGGATGTTGTACAGGCAGAAGGCATACCCTTCCTTCAGAGCACTCCTGGTGCTATATTCCAACAGGACAATGCCGGACTACACATTGCCAAGAATATTGTAGCCCTCTTCGCAGCACAGCAGATACAGGTTCTTCCCAGGCCTGCACGTTTTTCAGAGATGTTGCCTGTTGAATATGTCAGGGATATGGTCACTCGGCAGCTGGCCCATCAAAGTTCTCCAGCGGTCAGTACCAATGATCTGTGGACTCGCATACATACCGCCTGGCAAGGAATTACCCAGGACGCCATCCAACGCCTTTTCGATTCAATGCCACGCCGTCTAAAAGCTCTTATTGCAGCTCGTGGAGGCTTCACAAGATAATGATTTTTGCTGGTAAAAATTGCTGCATTGTCCTCAAAATTAAATCACTTATGTACAGTCATATCAGTAATGTGTGCTGTAAATCTCGTTCGAATCGCATGGTTCCTTCTTGGTGTTGCAATTTTTAACAAACAGCAGTGTATATGTTACCGCTAAAGTGCAGAAATCAGTTATTCTGCAGATTATCTAGGTAATGTGCAGATTAACTAGGGTGATCCGTTAAAGTGACGAAAATTGTTTCATTGCTCAAATTACCAAGATAATCTGCACATTACCTACTAGGCACTCGTTAAAGTGAAAATACGATCTTTGCTGGAACAACAGCAACGTTTCTGTACGCTTAAATTAACATAATGTTATTTATCTATTTTTCGATATATAAAGAATCAAGTTAATACAATCAAACATCAACAAATTAGTTGATAGAATCAATCATCAAACAATTAAAAAACTATAACAGAAAGAATCAAACGGTTTAAAATATTATTATAATTAAGGAAATGAATTTGCAAAACATATGATGAAATTATGCTTACTTATTAGTGCAATCTAAATCTAAAGATTGGTGACACTTTGAATACATAGCAATTGGTTTTTGCGACAAGCACACCTATTTGTGGTACATTTAAATTTGCAGTCACATTTTCTGAAACCCTGCACAGTACCAGGGGATTGTTTTATTGCTGTTTGACCTAAAGATATTTCTACAGCAGGGACATCTTCTTTCGTTAAAAATCTCTCTTTGCAAACACTGAATTAAGATTTTGCATACAATTGTTTTAAAATACCCGTTTTAGTACCAAGCTGGCGAAACGAAACTAAAAGTGGAGGGAGAGGGGGTAGGTGTAGGGAAAGGAAATGAGAGAAGCAAACTTTTGAACTTTAACGATACGGAAGCCGTTAATGTGCACATTACCTAGGTAAAATGCGGAAAACTCTTGATTCCCCACGTTAACGGAGAAAATCAGTTAATCTGCAGATTAGCTAGGTAATGTGCACAGTAACGGCTTTCGAGCTTTAGCGGTAACATATATGCCAGTCTATATTTGCTTTTCAACAATGATTAATTATCTATTTTAGGCAGCAGATGATGTGCTTTTCAACATTCTAAATTAAAAAGAGCGAAACTCAAGATGATTTTCTAAGGATATTTTTGTAACTTCTGTGGCTTATTTTGTATAGTCTGTGGGTTAAAATAGAGGAGGTATTCAATTGAAGTGAAGAATTAAAATCCTAAAATTAGCCCCGGTAACCAAGCGAAACTAGTCTTGGGTGAGAGTCTCGAATGTGTCACGATTGTGTGTTTCTCCAATTCCATTTTTCGATTGGGGGTTTAACGACCACCGTGAGCAACTCAGTGGGCTATATAAGCAGTCGCCCATCCCTAATTTAGGGCTACTGGTTCCATGCCTTACCGGGATTCGAACCTGAATCCATCTCGGACTGATGGTCAGTAGCCACCCCTTAGACCACTGCGCCACTGGGGCGGCAGACGTGTTTCTTACAAACAGTCATCCTAGACTATTTGTAAGAAACGCATCCGATGTTGCCAAAGAAAATCCAGCGGAGATAACATCAGGAGTAGGAGCTTGCATTTAATTTGAGAAGCAGCCATCATGGCCACTAAGCCTAAAAACGCACCACTGTGTGTTGCAACTGTGTCACACAGAAAAAACACAAAATAACGTAACAGGAGGCACACACACTCACTTCAAGTGAGGTAAAACGATGAAAACACAACACAGTCAACACGAACCGCTGAAGAAGACAAAATTTCCACAGGAAAAAATTTAGAAATAGTTATTTTCTGATTTGTAAGCATTTATTAAAGACGCAGAGGAAAGAAATGAACGCTTGTCTGTCTTCTCGATAACCACAGAGGAACATTCTGGTACCGTGACGTGCTGCCATGGTGACGTAGCCATTTTTAGCACTCTCTTCTCATTAGGTGAAAGGACAGGCAACAATATAAAACTGGTAATGACGCAGCGACGCATTAAGCAATTTACACAGGTTTTCCGCCTGCATACGTGAAAACCTGTATAAATTTCGGCTTTCGCCTCGTATATAAAAAGCAAAGATGGCATATGCGAGTGTGTTCGTCCGCGAATTGTTCGGCCACTTCTACATGACCTAGAGATCTGAAAATTGGCATGCTGATAGGTTTTAAGGTACATATAATATACCTAGAAAAGTACGAAACCAACAAAAAAAATGGTGGCTTTGGAACATTGTCTGCTTGAAATTTTCGCGAATTGTTAGACCACTTCTAAATAACCTAGATATATAAAAATTGGAATTATGGTAGGTCTTAAATTCCGGATGCCTTCAAATGCACGAAATCCAAAAAAAAAAAAAAAAAAACAGCGCTTTGAATAATTTTCTGCTTGAATTTTGCTACCATTTCTACACCTAGAAAAAACGCCTAAAAACCAAAAAATGCAAAAAGGTAGCTTAGCTTTACAGTTTCAAAATGCTGATAAGTTTAAACATAATTTTGTGAATCACTGAAATGCTTTCAAGATTTCAAATTTTCATTTAAAATTAAGGGGCGCCAAAGCCTGCTCTGTTTTATGCCAAACCGTATGCACTGACGTCACGGCGCTCTTCTAAATCATAAAATAGGTACGGATTTTAAATTACTTTTCTTTCCCTTAATTATTTTTCCCTTTCTTTAATTTTATGTTCAAAAAATGATTTTATAGATTCACCGTTCGGAAAACGGGCATGATTGCTAGTACCATAAATCAATACAGTGCATTTTCCCTTAAAAATGACTGAAAGTCACTATCAGTTTAAAAAGATCACACGTTCCAAGGTATTCCATTGCTTCGAAAATCACGATGAAAAAATACGTAATTTGTAATAAGTCCTCCTAAAGAAAAAATCAAATTCTTAAAAATGTACTAAGAAAAATAAGGAGCTACAACAGAAAATAAAATGGCTATTTCACCTGCTTTAATAAAAAAATGATTGAACGATTAGAGATCAACCTAATACGAGGCCTTGCTTTACGTCGCTTCCTCGCTCAACTGATAGCAAGCCGAAGCAGGCTAGTTCGATCTCCACCTGGTGCGAATAGAAAGGATATCCGAGTATGTCAAAACTGAAGGTTTTGGGAAATTTCTGTTTAAATTCGGAAAACCCGAAACGTACTTTTCCGAAATTAACGGAATTACTGCCACAATACGAAGGTTAGAAGAAACAGGAACTTTTAAAAAGTTAGTAAAATCATGCAATGCATTGATTATGATACGCTTTCCAACAAAGCAGAAATCATTACTCAAGTTATGAGGATAATGGCTGTGGAATAAATCACGCTCCTGTACCCTGACCTTTGACCCCATTTCGATGATATTCAACAGAATCAGTTCCGTATACCTTCAGAACAACATACTGAAGTGTTGTCGCAATACAAATATTTTTAGTCAAGTTATAAGAATAATGGCTGTGGAATAAATATCGCTCCTGTGTCCTGAACTTTGACCCTATTTCGATGATATTCAATAGAACCGATTCAGTATACCTCCGGAACAACATGTTCAAGTGTTGTCGCAATCGAAGCATTTGTACGTAAGTTATGCCGCATAAGAGCAATGGAATGGATCCCGCTCCTATATCCAAACCTTTGACCCCATTTTGCCCATTTTCAACAGAGTTTGTCCCCAGGTAGTCCCCTATCACATACTAAAAGTTAATCGAAATTGAACCATTTTTATGCGAGTTATCGTGCGAATGGAACGACAGACAGACGGACAAAGCTGGAGCATATTCGCTTCTTCAACCTACGGTTGAAAAGCGCAAAACAATGGGAGTTTCGTTAAAAGATGGTTTTACACTCGTTTTATTGTATCTCAGGGACCATTGCATAGAAAAGATGGGGAAACATAGGGCAAAGGTAAAACTGCAAAATAAGGCCGAGCACATAATACCGCAAATGGCAGAGGTAACCGGAAAATAACACGTAGGAGCACAGGATAAAAGTACAAAATCTGAAAGGTAAAAGTCTTTGTGTGCAATAACGCAGGCGTTCGAAGCATCTTCAGGACAAGGCAGAACACAGGAAACGGAAGAAGCTGCAGGACGAACACTTCGCAGAAATGTAGCACAGTACAAGAACGAACATGGAAACAAAGTCAGGGCGCTATCCAAGAAAGGCAAATCGTAGTTCATACGTCAGTCGAAAGAAGACAAGGCAAAGTCGAAAGGCATCACGGTAGGAATTCCAAGGGAAGTAGTAAAGCCCCCTGAGGGGACGACGGACGCTTACCGGCAAATTTGCTGCCCGTTATTTTCGTGAACTTTCCGAAAATTCACACCTTATCTTTTTTCTCACAGTGTACGTACCAAGAAATTTGTACGTTGGAAGTTGTTTATTGAAATGGGAAAATCGTTGCTTACTGTAATCATGAGCTCCTTTTTTTTTTCTTTTTGACGTATTGTTGAACCTGTCACCTTTAAAGGGAAGTCAGTTCATGTCACAAGACTCCAGGCCACATCTGAGCCATACGATGGGCGGCCCTACACACTATTACGAGTGGGTAGTTGTTCTTAATAATTTGCTACTTTGGTGTATGGCTTGTAAAAAGTGTCTACAAAAACAATCGGAATTTATTTGCTCATAGTGGATGCTCCAAATAAAGCAAATATGGGAATTAAAGAAATCACATACAGCATATCTGACGTATTGTTGAACCTGTCACCTGACGTATTGGGTAGTTGTTCTTAATAATTTGCTACTTTGGTGTATGGCTTGTAAAAAGGGTCTACAAAAACAATCGGAATTTATTTGCTCATAGTGGATGCTCCAAATAAAGCAAATATGGGAATTAAAGAAATCACATACAGCATATCTGACGTATTGTTGAACCTGTCACCTTTAAAGGGAAGTCAGTTCATGTCACAAGACTCCAGGCCACATCTGAGCCATACGATGGGCGGCCCTACACACTATTACGAGTGGGTAGTTGTTCTTAATAATTTGCTACTTTGGTGTATGGCTTGTAAAAAGGGTCTGCAAAAACAATCGGGATTTATTTGCTCATAGTGGATGCTCCAAATAAAGCAAATATGGGAATTAAAGAAATCACATACAGCATATCTGATACGAGTGTCGAAGATGTTGGACCCTGGATGGCAACTGATAGAAATATTTTGGTTTAATGAGAAAAATAATTATAAGATATTGTTACACAATTAACAGACAAAACAAAAACGCAGAAGATGAATCTGAAAAAAAAACGCGTAAACCTACACAATGCTAAAATGAGAGCGCCATAAATAACATGAACATGAACATTTCGTTAATGATTTGCTTTCGGAATGTGATATGAGCGTATTTATAGATCGTATTTTGTTTCTCGTTATTTTAGTCAACAGTGACACCAACTAAATTTGAAGCATTAGCTGCAGCAGAAAGTATAGACACTGGAAATGGCATTTTAGTGAAAAGGTTTGAAAGCGACACTGGTTTTATGTTTAATAAGTGCACAACAAAGGACAATGGATGTTGTAATTTATCTTCATAGCAATAATGGGGTACATACAAGGTCTGGGTCAATTGCATGCATAAATTTTATTAGCGGAGATGTAGCTCTGATAAAGCCTGAATTTGACACAAGTAAACGCAAGATTTTATATGCTGAAAAAGTACAAAATCTGTGCCCTGTTTACAAAATTTCTTTTTAAATTTTTCTGGAGCGATTGGAATTTGAAGAGTCAATGTAGTTATATGCTTTTTCCAAGTGCCGATATTACAGTTTCAGTCACGTTATTCCAAATAATACCTTGACTTTTTAATGTGCAGATCAGAGTTTACATCAAAGATGTGTGTCAGGAATTTTTGATTTATCGACAGATAATAATCAAACACGCACACGATTTTCTTTCTGTCACGGAGTTTAAGGAATCCCTTGAGCTTTATAGGTCATAGGGATCTTCGGTCATTGATTTTAAGGATTCTCGTGAGTATTATAAGTCACAGGGATCTTCTGTCTCTGATTTTAAGGATACCCGTGAGCATTATGGGTCATATGGGTTTTTGGTCCTTGATTTTAAGGACGCTCATGAGCATTGTGAGTTATAGGGATCTTTGGTCCCTAATTTTAAGCATCCCCATGAGTATTGTGGGCCATAGGGATCTTCGGTACCTGATTATGAGGATGGGTTACAGGGACTTTTGGTCCCTAATGGATTATGGGTAATAGGAATCTTTGGTCCCTAATGGATTATGGGTCATATGGATCTTCGGTCTCTGATTTTAAGGATCCCCGTGAGCATTATGGGTCATATGGGTTTTTGGTCCTTGATTTTAAGGACGCTCATGAGCATTGTGAGTTATAGGGATCTTTGGTCCCTAATTTTAAGCATCCCCATGAGTATTGTGGGCCATAAGGATCTTCGGTACCTGATTATGAGGATGGGTTACAGGGATTTTTGGTCCCTAATGGATTATGGGTCATAGGGATCTTTGGTCCCTAATGGATTATGGGTCATAGGGATCTTTGGTCACTAATGGATTATAGGTCATAGGGATATTTTGTCCCTAATTAGTGATACTCATTTTGAGATTCTGGTAAGGCGGCTCAGTTGCCCAATCGCTGGCTTCTGACCATTCGACCGAGATGGGTCTATGTTCAAATCCCAGGTGAGGTATGGATTGTGCTTTTGTCTTACGACACTGGCTGGAGTTCCATGGAGCAAGTGGCTTAAATTACCGACGGGCGACTGCATGCAACCTTTGCCGATAATTATGAGTTTGAAAAGACATTCCGATATCAGAGGAATTGCACATAATTTTATTGTTTTTTTCTCCGGCATGACCACATATTGGAATGTTATTACTTGAAGGGAAATTGTTATTAAAAACAAATTAAGGATCCATATATCATTTGCATGGTCTACTGATTGCCAATCTACAGCCTGTCTTAGTCGAATCCTGCCTTCCCGTCCTACTTAAAGTGCTCTGAGTAAAGACCGATTTTGGTTAAACTGTGCCACAAGGTTTAGAGGAAACGCTATCTCACACTCATCTCGCTTGCACTGTTTGGTGAGTTCTGGACACCTACCAGCAACTCATAACTAACAAATTTACCCTCAGTCTTCTTTGGCTGGTTTGTACTTAACCAAGAAACATACATAGGATGCCCGAAACTGAAATAAGAGTGGAGAGGTGCATGTCAGGTGTAACCATAAAAGAAAAGACAAAGAACCCTGAAATGACAGTAAGCTAGATTTTTGCTAAGAGGATAGACCATTATTATACAAAAGAAACATTAAACTAGATACCACGGGACAAAAGAAACATTAGACTAGATACCACGGGACAAAAGAAAACCTAGAGGAGAGTGAAGTCTACGTGGGAAATGGGGGAATGAAACTCGAAACCGTGCCAAAATGAGACGGAGGAGACTAGATCAGAAATTTGCGAAAGAGACTGAGGATAGATGATGTTGATGATAATATCATTTGTATATTTATAGTGCCCATAACAATGTACTATACGAAGCAAAATGTTACCTATTAGTCTGCGTGTCCATGAGCGAGTCGCAATCCACAAAGAGCAGGAGTTATGTTACAAAATAAAATAATTTCTTCCTACCAAAAATAATTTTTAGTTAATAATGTAAAACTTCATACTTTGCTATTGCTCTCTCGTATTCCAAGGAAAACTAACTTTGAGATTTACTTTATGGCTCCAGCTCCCTTAGATATTTAGTAAAAAAGACAGCTGTATGCAGCGATAGGCTAAATTAAAGAGATATTTCACATGCGAGACATTTCGCGTTCGACATTTCACGTGCGTGTGTGAAACAGAAAAATAAATTTTACAAAGACATTATATGAAACTTGTGAAACCAACTGATTCCGATAATCATTTCTTGAAGAATGACGTAATTCCAGTAAAAGAACCACAACCCCAGTGGATTAAAGGTGCAAAGATTCAAACTCCCCCAGGCACTACGCTGCTATTGATACAAGAAACTAGTGCTTAACGCTCATGCAATTTTTATGAGCTTAATGGGGAAAAATAGGAAATGCAGTTTGCTTATCTGATATCATCGATTACTTTAAACGAAACATTTCAAAGCACTTGATTCTCCGATTTCAGAGACAACAGAGAAACCGATGAGAGTTTCATGAGAAATATAAAAGATGATTAGAAGCAAAAATAAATGTAGTAACATTATTGAGAATTCGATATTTATCACAGTTGCCTCAGAGAGTATAAGTAGAAGAAACATATAATATGAATCCAGCGGAGAGCAATACGGGTAGATAATTGCCTAGTTTAGTAAGAAGCAGGGATCGATTATTTTTCCATGTCTTCTTAATTTGCCCAGAAAATATATAACTTTCCGAATACATTTTGTGCATGTTTTATTGGTGTTACTATGGAGATCATTGCAATAACATATACCCAAGGCCCTGTTGCCATATTGCATAGAACTGTGTGTGCGTAAGATTTTTCTTTATACATATATACATATAACGAGACATGTTCCTGTAATAGCTGCCATTATAATAACTACATGTAAATAACCGGGGTACGGTTTTCTAAATGTTTTACCTTAGAACGGCTGGTATCTGCACAAAACTGAGCGTGCTTTGTGTGGCATTGAATTTCCGTTTGAAAGCCTGAACTGCTCGTATCTAAACATACATCGCAGAAAAATGCGGACATCAGTCGCTTCTAATGTAGTCGAAATTTCCAGCCGAATGTAACACGCAAACACATAGTTCACTCAGGACAAAGCGAATTATCATTGCAACAGTTCACTGAAAGAGTGATTCCATTTTCAGAACACAATACTTCTTTACGAAAATTTCTGAAATTTTCTTCAAATATAGGAAGCTTGTTTTAAGAAGACATTGCAATAAATTAATGAGTTGTAACAGTTAGTAGAATGTCGCTCAGTTCGAAGTACACGGACATGCCTGAATATCGTTGCAACAGTTCGCTGGAGGAGAGATACCATTTTCAGAACACAGTGCTTCTTTCCAAAAATTTCTAAAATTTCTTAAAATGTGGAAGCGCGATTTAAGAAGCCATTGCAATAAATTCATGAGTTGTAACAGTTAGTAGAATGTCGCTCAGTTCGAAGTACACGGACATGCCTGAATATCGTTGCAACAGTTCGCTGGAGGAGAGATACCATTTTCAGAACACAGTGCTTCTTTCCAAAAATTTCTAAAATTTCTTAAAATGTAGGAAGCGCGATTTAAGAAGCCATTGCAATAAATTGATGAGTTGTAACAGTTAGTAGAATGTCGCTCAGTTCGAAGTACACGGACATGCCTGAATATCGTTGCAACAGTTCGCTGGAGGAGAGATACCATTTTCAGAACACAGTGCTTCTTTCCAAAAATTTCTAAAATTTCTTAAAATGTAGGAAGCGCGATTTAAGAAGCCATTGCAATAAATTCATGAGTTGTAACAGTTAGTAGAATGTCGCTCAGTTCGAAGTACACGGACATGCCTGAATATCGTTGCAACAGTTCGCTGGAGGAGAGATACCATTTTCAGAACACAGTGCTTCTTTCCAAAAATTTCTAAAATTTCTTAAAATGTAGGAAGCGCGATTTAAGAAGCCATTGCAATAAATTCATGAGTTGTAACAGTTAGTACAATGTCGCTCAGTTCGAAGTACACGGACATGCCTGAATATCATTGTAACAGTTCGCTGGAGGAGAGATACCATTTTCAGAACACAGTGCTTCTTTCCAAAAATTTCTAAAATTTCTTAAAATGTAGGAAGCGCGATTTAAGAAGCCAATGCGATAAATTCATGAGTTGAAACACTTACTGGAAAGTCGCTCAGTTCGAAATACATGAACATGCCGGAATGCCATTACGAAAGTTCACTGAATGAAAAATTCTATTTTCAAAAAGCAGTACTTCTCTCCAAAAATTTCTAAATTTTTTTAAAATGTAGGAAGCGCGTTTTTAGGAGCTATTGCAATAAATTCCTCTGCTGCATATGTGTAAGGTACAAAGTGCGTCCGGAGCCGACTTCACAAGAAACCAGCTACGCATTAGCGTCCCCAAACACAGGGAGGCTGCGGAAAGCCCCTGAAAAACCGCAGACTATATGGCCGGCATTACCGGGATTCGAACACACTTCAAAAACGTCCACCTCCCACACAACGTATGGTGACTTAACCAACAGCGTTATGCCGGCAGTATCATAGCTGTTAGTTGAAACAAAAATTCGGCATATAAAAGCTTAATTTTTCTTATTCAGCCATAAATACCTACAAGACTGGCACCGTGTTTCATTCGAATAACTAAGTACAGTATTTACACGCAGGTCCAGAGCATATTTAAGGAGACAGGAACCCCTGAGGCTGGACAGTATTTTGGGCTCCGAGTATTAGTGTCTAGGATTTCACTATAGGTGGATGAATAAAAATATCCATGAAAAAACATTACCAACACATGATGAGGAGCCATAAAAATATCTCCGCCATATTGAAGTGTGTATCCCAGGATTCATGGACAAATCAGTATAGCAAGAAAATGTAAATACGTATGGTTGAAATATGGATGCCACTTCAGTTTTGTTTTAATCCCCACCCCCCTTGGGTTATGTTCAGCTTGTTGAAGTTATATCGAAGTAGCGGGCAAAATAATAGGATCCAAATATCATGATTTAAGCGAATTCTTAATGCACGGAAATTTTCCCCAATTACATATACACTATATTGACAAAAGTCACCGGACACCCCTTCCAAAGAAAATGAACGGATCAGCTGCGTTGTTAAGATGCACTGTACATCTGCAAACGATATAAAAACAAGTCTGCAGCTGACCGTGGTCATATCGCACTGTGAGGTTGATTAAAAATGTCGCAGCGGGAGAGAACTGACTTTGAGAAAGGAAAGATTGTTGGGTGTTATATTAGTGGGTTGTCCATAAGAGAAACCCAGAGGCGTTTCAACGTACCCAAGTCAACTGTTTTGGATGTACTGAATAAGTGGAAAACACATGGTGTGCCAGAAGCAGCAAAACGTACCTGCAGACCAAAGAAAATCAGTGATAGAGGACGTCAAAGCCTCAGGAGAGTCGTTGCAGCAAATCGACGACGTACTGCACAAGACCTCACTGTACAGGTGAGTAGAAATGTTGGAACTTCGATATGTACACGTGCCATTCACAGAGAACTTCATTCCATTGGTTACTGCGGTCATGCGGCTGCTCATACGCTTTTCATCTCCACTCGGAATGCTACTCGTTGTTTAGCACGGTGTAAAGAACATTTATCGTGGACCGTAGATTAATGGAAACGGGCCCTATGGACTTATGAATCCATAAACACGATCCATCAGTCTGATGGCCGTGTGTGTGTATGGTGGCAGCCGGGGGAATGCTATTTACCACAGTGTACTGTTCCTACGGTAAAGTTTGGAGCTGGCAGTGTACTCGTGTGGGGGTGTTTTTCGTGGTATGGTCCCAGCTCATTGGTTACCGTGGACAAACCTGTTAACCAGCACGTCTACCTCGATATTCTGGGCAACTATGCCCTACCAACTCTGTGGCAATACTATGGAACTGAGCCTTGTTGGTAGCAGCAGGATAATGCGCCGAGATATAAAGCAAGGACTGTTACGGCGTGGTTTGACAATAATTCCGTATCGTGTGTGGACTGGCCAGCACAGAGCCCAGATCTTAATCCCATAGAGCACCTATGGGAGGAATTAGAGCGCCGCATAAGAAGTTTTTAACCTAAGCTACAGTTAGCGGCAGCATTGTGTACTGAATATAAGCGCATACCTATCGCTGTGTTCCAAAACCTTGTCGAAAGAATGTCTCGAAGGGTCAGTGCATGCATTAAGACCAAAAGTGGACCGACACCCTACTAATGTATGTCAATAAATGCTATGTTGTGTTTCTCTTCTAGGTGTCCGGTGACTTTTGTCAATACAGTGTATGTACAAAAAACTTCTGTAATGCTTTCGAAAGATTTCAGGATAGACTGGGGGCGACTAATTTTTTTTTTTTTTTTTTTTTTGCGGACTCCTCCTAAACAATCGAAAATGAATAGAAACATTTTTTTACAACGCAGTTTCTTATAGTTCTTGCTACGCTATCAGCAAAAAAACAACAAAAAAAAAACTGTAGAACTCTGTCAATTCTTCAGGCATTTTGCATAATTCTGGGGCCCGGTGCTGCAGCCCCTCTAGCCCCCACTTAAATGGGCTCCGCGCAGGTCATTTAGAACATAAAGAACGTTTGCGCATAGCGTCTGCGCAGGGTTTTGGCCGGCGCTCGATCAAGGTCATGTGGGCCCAATGCGATATCGGCTATCTCCTGGCACCATTGCTGAGCGTGTATTATCGGTTTGTGGTGAGTTACGATCTTTCGAAGCGAACACGGGCATTGAAAATCCCGCCGAAAGCGAAGTTCAATCAGTTATCCGTTTCCTGACTGCTGAAAACATCACACGTAATGACATTCATTAGACACCTGTTAAAGTGTATGGATAAAGTTTTATGAGTGAATCCAATGTCACAAAGTGGGTGCATAATGTTTAAAAAAAGAAAGAGCAAGCGTTCAGGACGACTCAGGGCGTCCTATCTCATCCCGGACGAACGCCATGAACGCTCGCCAGCACACTTTCGGGAAAACAAAGGAGCTGCTTGATGGTTTCATTGGGAATTTTTGAGCATCCGGGCACCTTACAGCCCAGACTTGGCACCATAGGTTTACCTCTCGTTTCCCAGTTTAAAGCCGTTTCTTTGTGAACAACATTTTGACGATGATGATGATGCGCTAAAGGAAGCTGTTACGGACAGACTGAAAAGAGTCCTATGAGGAAGGCCCGAGTCCTATGAGGAAGGAATATTTAAACTTATTTAAACTTATTTCAAGATATCCCAAGTGTCTGAATGTCCATGGCGACTATGTAGAAAAATACCCTAAGGTACGGGAATCCTAACAAAAGCTCTGCCCACTGTCCATTTTTGAGAAAAGTGTGAAGTAACGGAGAAAACTTATCTTATTATCGTTCAGTGTACTTCCCTCCCCTGCTAACGACAGCTTGAGAGCGATGAGGTAAGTGCTGGATGCCCCATAGTGCGCCATCTTTGTTCAGCTGTCGTATTACTCGGGTCACGTCCAATGACAGTTCGCCCAGTGATTCGTAGTGGATGCCACGGAGCCGTTTTTTTAACATTGGTAAAAGACCAAAGTCGGGTGGACTGAGATCAGGGCGGCATGGTGGGTGGGATAGTTTCCCAGCGGTATTTCGACAAAACTGCACGTACCAACGCTGCACCATGACACGATGCGTTGCCATGCAGCAAAATCACTCCCGCATCCAACACGTTGGGGCGATTTTGACGAATTTTTGGTCTCAACTTTGTCCTCAGAAAGTTACGAAATTATTGTGCGTTGACATTTCGCGGCACTCTATCAGAGACCACAACACCCTGGACATTGTACCCAAATATGTTCATTTGCTTCACTTTGGATTGTTGCCGACGACACGTTGAAGTGCGTGGGGAACTTCAATGCTTCCATTTTGTTGATTGTGACTGCAGTTCCGGCTCAAAACCACGGGTCCAAGTCTCATCAATTGTGGCAATTATGTTCAGGGAGGTTTCCTCCTCCCTTTCGGACCTGTGGAGGTGATCCTCTGCGATGCTCACTCTGGCTGCCTTCTGCTCGGGGGTGAGTTGATGGGACGCCTAGCGCGCGGCGATTTTTCTTTTTCCCTGTGAGTCGGTCAACATCCGGTGAAAAGACACGATGGACAAATTTGCCTGATGAGCAATCTTCTCGACTGTCGAACGGCGATTCTCTTCGAGAAGCGTTGCAATAATGGTTACAGATGTTTTGGGTGTCGCCGTTTGAAGTCTGCCTGGGTGGTGATCATCTTTGATTAATGCTATTCCCAGCAAAAAATTGTAATTCGATCAAAAGTTCCTTCCCCACAAACTTCTTGCAAGACAGTGTGGTTCTGTGTCGGAGGTTTTCCCAGCAGAGTTTCTGTTTTCACGTACGAGCGCTGGTCTAACGCTGTGACTCGACCTGAGGAGCTGCACGCTTCCATTTTCAAAGCCCTCCCACATCCCCATAACAAATGATAGCGCGTCGTTCTGACACCACTGCGTTGCTGAGAGTCTGACCTTGACATGATGCAATTTTCCACTTCATCATCCGCTTCGGTTTTAGATTAACGTGTGCAGAACTTTTGCTATGACTCTAGTATGAGTTAAAAATCGTAAGTATTTGAGAAATTTGATAGTATATAGCATTTATAACCAAATGTTCTTTAGCTTCTGAATGATCCCCGTGCATGTTGGAGAAATATTTAAAGTAAAATAAATTACATTACTGTTTTAATATCTTTTTTGTCTGTGTTACAGCAACTTTAGTAAAACAAGAATTTTTATTTATCTAAGAGTAAGTTACGTTGATAATTAAATGTAGCTGTATTGTATAATAAATTGGTACTATGTTTTCAGCATTTGCAATTTTTTTGTTTTTGTTTCAACCATTCTCCTGATGCAAACGCGCATTTGAATTTGTTGTCTCGGGTGTGTGTTGCATGCCTTTCAAATGACTGTTTAGGCATTTCTTTCTCTCGTCTAAATGATCTGCGTATACACTGAAATAGATAAACGGGGTCTCCCTTGTGACCCCAAAACAACCTCCAGATAACGTGGTATGGGTTTTACGTGGTATTTAGATCGTTCTATGGGAATATTAAACGAACCGCATGCCAGAACTGCGATGTACCTAACCCAGAGGTGACGCACATATCAAGACGGCAAAGTTGCATCGACAAATTTCGTCGGTGTAGCTTCATTAGGAAATAATTCGGCTCCGAAGCAGAATGATGAGGGGCTGGAGTACCGCACTGGCAAATTTGTTTTATGCTATATTGGCACCTGAATCCAAAATGAATCTCCTGGTCGTTGGGGACTTTGAAAAATGTATGATGCCTTTTCCATACAAGTATGGAATTAATGAAAATTCCTTCTTCAGCAGACCTCCTTCAAGGGTGGTTTACCAGCTGACCCGGAAACTTATGATTCCGTCCCAACGCTTTTTTATGGAGGGACAGTCGTATCGCAATAATATCACCACCCACCAAATAATGGGAATACTTACGCTTGGCCCGGATGACAGCGGCGAGACGGCGTGGCTGGAAGGTTGCTCGAAGCTCGAAGCGCATGTGCCTATTAGGACATCAGCAGAGCATGCATGTCCCGGAAATGACGAGGTTGTGGGTCGGATATGTCAAACCTGTCAATCCAAATAGTCCCACAAGTGCTCGATGGGATTGAGGTCTGGCGATTTCGTCGGCCACGAGAGAACGGAGACATCGCTTTCGTGTTTCTGGAACCAGTCACGCACCCCTTAGCGACGTGGCACTGCGCATTGTCTTGTTGGTAGATACCATCACCACCAGAGTAAACGCCCAACATGAAGGGATGCATGTGGTCAGCTAGGATGGACAGGTAGCCATTGGCGTTCAGGGACCCATTCACTTGTACCAGTGGTCCCAGGTTATACTAGGAAAACACCCCCAGACATGCATACTGCCACCGCCGGCCCGTACTTGACTGAAAAGCGTGTCCGGGTTTCGGTTCTCGTTTGTCTGATGTCATATCAGCCACCTCTCGTCCCTTATGTGGAGTAGGGACTTCGATTCGTCCGAGAAGGCAAACTTTTCCCACTCTTCCACTGTCTAATGACGGTAATCCCATGCGACCTTTCCGATGGACCTGCGTTAACATGGGCGCCTTGACGCATCGTCGACTCAGGATACCCATGCGTTCGCTCTACTGTTATCGGGAACATGTACCTGTGTTCCCCAGCGTTCATTTAAGTGACTCTGTACTGTTGCGCGTCGATTGCCCTTTACCAGTTGACGGAGGCGACGTTCTCTTCTGGGGTTATGACGTCACGAGGTACTCGGTGTGCCGGCGGTCCATTCTTGGTACACCCTTACTACAGCACCTCGCGAAAAGCCCACGAAGTCTGCTGTTTCTGAGATGCTTCCACCTTTGGCGCGGTAGCCGATGATCATTCCGGCCGTCAAATCACAGTACCACTGCGCATTGTGCTCACGTTACGCACTATAGATCATCTGTCCTGACAGGCCTCTTTTATCTTCGTGTGATCGACCTTTTCAAGTTCGCGCGCCTGAGCCGGTACACTGTGATTCCGGAGGTGGTCATATTATTCTGATACGACCGTTTATGTGACGTACGTACCTCAGACGTGACGCACATGTCAAGACAGCAATTTTCAGCAACAAACGTAGTCGGTGTAGCTTAATTGGGAACGAATTCGGCTCCGGAGCATAAGGATGCAGGCTCGATTATCGACGCCGGTAAATGGCTTTTACGCTATAGCGCGGCCGTCAATTGCACTGTGTTCGGCGGAGCAAGATCGCTGTTACGAAAAGTTATTTCCATGACATCTTACTGTGTCAGATCTGGAGAATATGACGCCATTTTAACATTTAATGTCGTGCTCCTGAAACCGTATTATGACGACCCAAGCGTTGTTACAGGGCGGATTAGCCTACTGGAGGTAGCCCAATTCATCATGAAACACCATACACATTACACGTGTATGCGGGAGTTTCAGGACAGCTTCCACAGCTTGTATATTTCAACTGAGTAACATCGATTTATGCTGTTGACGCCATTTTTCTGGCGGATCCACCGAAGTGTATTAACTGAAACTGTGTTTTATCTGATAGGCGACTTATTCCCAGTCCTGAAGGGTACATTTCTGGAGCTCCAGTTTATTGTTCAGACGAATGTATCGGGCTTTAGCAGATACGAGTAATACACAGAGACGGCTCCCGTGTAATAACCCATTCGCTGCAATGTGAGGCATTCTGCAGTTCTCCTCTCAGTACATTCGTTGCTGGTTTGTTACCTTGTATAATCCTCTCTAACTTTCATTGCCCTCGAACGTCGACCAGTCGTCTCCGCCCACACAAAGACCTCTCATTGCTTTTTCTGTTGTTTGTGCACCAATCACTGTACACATTCGATATAGTTGTTCTTGCATACCCAATCAGGTTTGCGATTTTGAGATGTTCGCACTTACCCACATAATGCCTCTTTCAAAGTCACTTAAATCATGAGTATTTACCATCTTGCCTGAGTATGCTTCGTGCGTGTCTGAAACCTTTGCAGTGAGGTGTTTATAGAGCTATCTCAAGTCATACTTGCAAGTGGGGACGACACGTGACGTCTGATTACCATTGGGTATTCCTCACCATTTGCTGATTCAGTGTACGTTATGGTCGCACCTGGAAGCTGTAATGGAGAAATTACTTTGCATCGTGCAGAGATAAGCATTTCAGGATATTCCGAACATTTCCCCGAAGAAAATGTTCCTGTTGTGCAGCACAAATGTGCGTTAGCTGCATCAGTCAGGCACTACTTCTACAATTTTACAGATCAAAATGTGTAACAGATATTTTCTAGTCAATTGTCAAGATATCGGGTTAGTCGATCAGTGGTCGATTGATTTATCGCATGGGTTCCTGATTTGTCGTACTGCTGTCTCTGGGTTAGAATCCTGTGATAAGATGTGGATGTTGTGTTTGTCCTTCAGATTCTGGTTCTTTCTCAGGTAGCACAGACTTGCAATTTAATGTAGGCCCAATACTGAACCGCCGTCTTTTAGGAATAGAATACGGTGGCACAGTGTTTGGCCTAAGTTAAATTGCAAGGCTGTGTTACCTGGGTTTTTATCCAACACTAAGCCATCATCTTCTATTCCTAAAGTATGGTGGCTCAGTGTTGGGACTACGTTAAATTGCACGGCTGTGTTACCTGGGTTCTCTCTTCTCTGAAACTATAAGGTTTAGTCAAATGAAACAGTGACGACGAAGCGCAAAAGTTCCCCAAAGAGAATATGGAACCGCCAACCAGTGACAAATTCAGCCGCGACCGTAGTGGACGTGATGGGAGAGAAACAGGTTTGTGACGTCACGCAAAGTGGAACGACTTAGCGCATTGGTGCGGTGTGCAGTATTCGTTGGCCTCCAGTGGGATCAGCAGATGTATTTGAAGCGTGATTTACGTGAAAGTGGTGCTTCAACTGCCAACTGAGTAGGCAAGCAAACAATGTGCAGTCATACACTTTTTATCGGCAGAAGGCAACAAGGCGATCGACATTTACAGAATGTTCGCCGTGTATGGGGAAAATTGGGTGTCACGAAAAACTGTCCATAAGTGAAATGCACGTTTCCGACAAGGTCGTAACAGCTTGTTGGATGATACGCGACCTGGACAGACCAACGTTGTCGTCACCCCCGAACTCGTGGGACAAGTGGATGAATGCGTGAAGGCCGATCGTTGGGTGACCATACGTTCCCTGGAACAGACACTGAATGTGAGTCATGGCACCATGTAGAAAGTTGTGCATGAGAAGTTGGAATACATAAAAGTGTGGGCACAATGGGTGCCAAATTTGCGGTGCGATGCACAAAAAGGTCTTCGAATGGACCTTTCATTGGAGCATTTGGTGCGGTATCAGAGTGGCTGTGCCTTCCTTTCCATATTAGTGACAGGTGATGAAACTTTATGCTATCTCTTCGAGCCGGGAACAAAACGCAGCAGTATACAGTGGAAGCATTCCGCATCGCCACCACGGAAAAAGTTCAAAGCTGCTCCACGGACTGGGAAGGTTATGTTAACGGTGTTCTTCGATGAAAGGGATGTGTTACTCATCGACTACCTCCATCAATGGACTACCATCAACACTGCACTGTACTGTCAGACACTGCACGACTGCGTACTACCATCAAAAACAAAAGGCGCGAAATGTTGAGCTCCGGTATCGTGTTGTTACAAGGTAACGCTCGGCCATACGTCACCCGTAAAACCACCACTCTTCTGACGAAATTTCGATGGAAGATGCTACAGCATCCGCCCGATAGCCAGGATATGTCGCCCTTGCGATGATAATTACTTTCGCCCCCTGAAGAAATATCTCAAGGGTCGACGTTTCCTAGAGAAGGCTGAACTGCGGGACTGTGTGACGGATTGGCTCCTCTCCCAGACCAGATACTTCTTCGAAAAGAGTATTCACCGGCTACCACAGCCGTAGCACCGCTGCCTACGAGCCTACGGTAACTACTTTTAACTGGTACGTACACTGAAGAGCACTTGAATTAGATATACCTGTCTAGTAACGTGTAGCAACACCTTTCTCCCTGATGACGGCGGCGATTCGTCTCGGCATGGACTCGACAAGACACTATAAGCGTTGGGAAGCCATACAGATCCACGACCCTTGATCAAGCTCCCACAGTTCATGAAGATTTGATGGAGGGGGCACAGAGCCTCGAACATTTCTCTCGATGGCATCCCAGATGTGCTCGATGGGATTGAGGTCAGCTGACCTAGCTGTCCAAGAAAGCGAGGTCACGTCGTTGGAGTGTTCATCAAACCATTCGGATACAATTCGGGAGCGATGGCACGGTGCATTGTCTTGTTGGAGGATGAGGTCCCCAGTGGGATGTTGAAGACGCACAAACGGGAGCAAATGGTCGTCCAGGGTATCCCGGTAACGTTGATCTGTGAGGGACGATGTCACACGTACCAGGGGTCACATTTCAGTCCACGTAAACAGTCCCCAGACGAGAATGCCACCCCCACCAGCTTGAAGAGTACCCTGCTGGCAAGAAGGATCCATCGCTTCATGTGGTTTGCGCCGTACTCGTATCCTGCCATCCTAACGAACCAACGTGAATCTCGACTCATCAGTCCAGGCTACATTTTCCCACGTGTCTAGAGTCTAATGGTGATGTTCCCGCGCCCATGCTAATCTTTGCACCCTGTGACGTGTGGTCAGCAGCGGTACCCTCGTGGGACGATGGCTTCTGTACCCCATAGCGAGGAGATGGTTCTGGATGGTGTGGCTGCTTACACGTTTTTGTGCACCGGCGTTAAATTGCATAGTGATTTCTTGCACTGTGGCTCGTCTATCCGCTGTTATAATGCGAGCTAGCCGACGATGACCCCGCTCATCCACAGGTTGTTGTCCACGGCAGTTGGCCCTTGCAGGAATGGTTTTACCGGATTCGATGTACTCACAGTGCACCCGTGACGCAGTGGCTCATGAAAATCCCAGTGCCTGGACGACTTCCGAGATGGAGTAACCCATTCGTCGGACCCCGAGAATTTGCCCACGATCAAATGCGTTTAGATCCTTCGTCTTACCCATACTGCATCCGACTCTTACTGATTCCCGTCGCATCACTCCTTATAATGTCGGATCGCTGCATACGTCACGCCGTTTCCGTTTACAGGGCCGCCTGCAGCGCCACATTTGCATAACGCCAGCTGCCTCTAATTCGATTGCTGTTCAGTGTATATGTGCCTTTCCATGACTCACGTCACCTTTTCATTTGACCAACCCATATAGTAGTTTTAAATATAGAATGGGGGACTTATGTCCTTTAGAGATCTTTGGATCTTTGAACAAAAAAAATAAGTACCGAATTTTCCCTTCAGGTTGTAGTTGACGTTTCACCTTGCTGTTTCACCACGCGTCGGTGACAAAGAGGTTTGGGACTTCTCACATTTAGGTTTCACGACGGTAGAAACTGGAACTAATGAAAAGGTCAACCATATCTTAATCAACCCGGTAAAGAAAGTAGCCTTCCTGCCATCTTGCCAGCTGACAGGGACAGAAGTGTACGACACAATGGAAACAGCATGGGATGTTATCTTTCTTAGACCACGATGCCCAGTGATGTATTCAGGCATCTTCTCGAGGGTGCTTAGCCCCTCGAAAATCCATTAACCCCCCCCCTTCCCCGTAGGTTTTTGGGCGATCTTTTAGTCTAATTGTGTTAATTTATACAAGTATAACTTATAATTTCATTATTTCTATCATCCTTCAACAAAACATAAAACTGTTTAATGTTTTATTGAAGGATGATAGAAATTTCAGATTTTGAAGTCCATGCGAATATTTTTTCTTATTATAATATTTTCCCTCATTTTCTAAGTTGTTATAAGTATAACTTATAATAACCATTATAAGTAAAACTTATAATTGCTTAAGAAAACGAGGGAATATATTATAATAAGAAAAATTGCGCATGAACTTCAAAATTTGAAATTTCTATCATCCTTCAATAAAACATTAAACGGTTCTCGCTGAAGGGGCAATTTTTCGAGACTGACAACTGGGACTACTTCCGCAATAAAAACCTAATTCCGCAAAGCAGAGATGTTTACACTGTAATACATCATCATATTTTGGAAGCTTTATTTCAATCTTCTGGATGCCGACTTTCCATGTATACGGTTAAGCCTCAGTGTAGCTGACTTGACGTTAGTGCTTCCAATACAACAAAATATTCGCTACCTAATTTGTAACAATACCAAACAAGTTATTAGAAATGCTTCCCATAAAAAGTTATTATTTTCTGGCGGTGGGTGGTTTACACTCTGTGACAAAAAAAAAAAAAAAAAAAGAAAGAAAAGAAAAATTGAAGCACCTCCAATACGCATCCAAACGGTTAGTTCGTTGTTTTTTTTACTTCTATGTGCTAATCTAAAGGGGCTGAAACCAAATGGCAGGGGGAATGGTTTACACCAGTGGTGGGAACCTTATTATGGCATGTGCCACTTTTAGGCTTTTCTATCTTAGGCGTGCCACTGAAGTCATACATTCTCTTAACTAAATTCGCCCATATCAGGTTTAAATAAAAACACAATTACTTTCATTTCATAGCGCTTAATATCATTCTATCATTCTTAGTGAACATTAAATTGTACAACACGTTTGCAACTCACAACGACAATGCGATTTATAAAATTTTAATGCGGCTTTTGAATTTGCATGTTTTTTTAAATCTCCTGTATGTTTGGGTTTACCTGCGAACAAGCAAGCAAGATTAAATTACTTAGGTGAGCGTTAGTTAATTTTGAACGATATATAGTTTCAATCGTATTCATTACTGAAAAAGATTGTTTACAAACGTAGGTTGAGCCAAACCTACAACATTACCTCCGTGTAAAATCGTAAAATCGGGAACTGGAAGAAATTTCCAGAATTCAACATAATTGGACTGGTTGAAGAAGAAATAAACTCAATATATTTACGTTTAAGTGCAATATTATGCTAAAGATTAATAATTTCTGTCTGCATGTCTGGAGGATAATGATTTAGGTCTCCAATAGCAACTGAAAAAGGGCTTGTAAAAAGTTCACTGTTTTTCTTATCTTTCTCGAAATCATAAAATCTTGTTGCAAAGGAGTCATATAAAACAGATATTAACTTTTTGTACTTCTCATAATTTGGGGCATTTATAGATACTTTTTCTTTTTCTTGCATTCGAGCGAATTGAGATAATTTGTTTTGAGAAAAATCATTTAAGAACAGCAAAAGTTTAGTCATCAAATATGATACAGAGGTCATCAATGTTGAAAAAAGGCAGTCTTTTCCTTTGTAAACGTAAATTTAAACTGTTCAGATGCCCATTACATCTGTAAGAAATGCAACATCCCACAGCCAGTCTTCATCCTTGATAAGTGAACACTCACTTGTGAGTAAACCATTATCTTCAAAATACTTTAAAACACTATGTCGCAGGTTCCAAAATCTCTCCAAGGCCTTTCTCTTTGAAAGCCAACGCACGTTACAGTGAAGAAGCGATTCACCCATTTCTTTCAGCTCCTCCGCAAACAAAATGCGAAATACCCGACGTTTGGGGGCATGGGCTCAAATTTTGTTAATACAACGCACTACTGGATCCAGAACAGAAGACAACCCCAAGTCCTTTGCGCAAAGAGCCTCTTGATGTATGATGCAGTGGTACTTGAATATCTTCCTTTCCACATAATCTTCAAGTAACGCTACACACCACTTTTTTACCAATCATTGCTGGAGATCCATCTGTGCAAATGCTGCCTAATTTCCCCCGCTCTAACTTATTGAACATTTTTCAGCTCGTTAAAAACATCTTCACCTCTAGTTGTTATTAATTGGCGCAAGTCGAAGAGTTCTTCAATTAAATCAAAGTTGTCGTTGATAGCACGTACGAAAGTACTTAACTGGGAAGTATCAGAAACATCACGGCTCTCATCTATAGCCAAGGAAAAAAACTTACAAGAGTGTTAACGTTATTAGCCATGTCGTCTATACGAAGTATCACTGTATTCCGAGAAAGCAAAATTGCGTTGACCAATTTCGTAGTTTTTGGATCTCCGGCATGGTTAGCAAATATTTGTAGGCTGGACTTGACTATTTTTTCGCCATCAGAGTATGGTTTCTTCTTTCGTGCCAACAGAAGAGAAATTTCGTAGGTAACCTTCACCATTGATGTCAGTTCTTTACTCTTTTTCTGGAAAAGCAATTTTTAACCAGTTAGTGATTTTTTTTTTGTTAATCAAGTCCGTTCGTAATTTTGAGCTAGCAAGACACTTAGAATTAAAACCAGAATGCTTCTGCTTCAAATGTCGCTCCGAGTTAAACTTCTTCGGTACCGCAACACAAGATCCGCAAATCAAACAAACTGGTTTGGCTGCACTTTGATTACTAAACAAAACCTTTTCTTCCCAATCAATGTTAAAAGCACGTACTGCAATGTCTTCTTCATACTTCCTTTTTAAGGTCAACGGCTTAATAACAGACATTTCTAAAATTGAAGCACAACGTGGCGCCAACCGTTCACATTACAAAGGAGTTAAGCCTTACCTTTTACGATCTCTGTTCGAAAGACACCGTGTCAAAAGAGAGAGAATCACTTCCTCATCGCTCGTTAGCACTAGGTCAGCGAAAGACGTCAGCTAATGACGTCAACCGACTGGGAGCTCCCGAGCTTGTGTAACCTCCAGGTTGGTCCTCGCCACCCAACGTTCAGTTTTTTTATTTTGCTTTAACTTCTGTGTCTTCAGTAAAGACAAAATGTCAGTGATTTACAACCGCGATAACAGTGACAATGGAATTAGACTGATGGTTCCCTGCCCCTGGTAATAGTAGCAGGCAGGGGTTCCAGCTTTGTTTTCTGACGCACGCACGGAAGTAAACAAAACATACTTGTAAAGGCAACCTTGATTTGTGTGATAAGTTGACGTGGAATAGGAAAATCATACACAGTTGACGTGGAATAGGAAAATCAAGTAGAAGTAATCGCTCTTTCCCCGTTTATAAGTGAGTCACGGAAAAATACTCATCGGCCTCCACCGAGAATCGAACCCAGGGTCTTCCAGTTACGCAACTGATATGCTTCCACTACTCCACAGCGGCCTCGAAATTCTCCAGACTCACAAACGACAAACTGCGAAACCACATGACAGGGTTGCTTCTTTGGAGCCTCGCACAATGCTAGAGATTCTCCACAGATGAACATCAACAACTGAACAAATAACTAGAAGGCGAATGAATGATAAATACACAGTTGACGTGGACCAGGAACATCAAATAGAAGTCATCGCTCTTTCCACGTTTATAAATGGGTCATGAAAAACTTATCATTGGCCGCGACCGGTAATCGAACTCAGGTATTCCAGTTATGCGCCGGATATGCTTCCACTGCACCACTGATGTTTAACTTTGGTCAGTCCCCAGCAATGTGCGGGACTCCAAAGAAACAACCTCCCATGTGGTTTGGTAGTTTGTCGTTAGTGAGTCTGGAAAAGTTCGAGGCAGCTGTGGTGCAGTGGAAGCATATCCGGCGCGTAAATGGAAGACCCTGGGTTCGAATCCCGGTGGCGGCTGATGAGAATTTTTCCGTGACTCACTTATAAACGTAGAAACAGCGACGACTTCTCATTAATATATTGATTTGCGTATTTTCGCCAACTGCTTAAAAAAAAAATATTTTTTCTTTTTTAAATAGGGTACTGAAATTTTGAAGGCTTGAAGGCTTCCGCGTGTCACCTAGCACACCTCCGCGTGCCACTAAACGGCACGAGTGCCGCGGGTTGGCCACCACTGGTTTACACCATACGTTTTCAGGTAACACTGTAATGATTCCTTAATAACCAAAAACACGCTTGTAGTAAGGCTAAAGCGAGGAATTATTTACTACTCCTAATGTTTTGGGTGAGATTTTCTCCAGTACAGCGTTAGCATCCTAAACTTTTACACCATCCCATGATGAAATACGTGGTATATTACTCTGAATTAAAGCAAAGGTATAACATTTTTATACTTTCAATCACTTGCATGTGTAGATTTCCTCGAATTAGCATTTTTGACGTACAAGCATAGGAACATTTTTATAATGTATTTAAAATGTTTATGTACATTAATGTAAATGTTACCACTAAAGTGCAGAAATCAGTTATTCTACAGATTATCTAGGTAATGTGCAGATTAACTACGGTGATCCGTTAAAGTGCCGAAATTTTTTTCATTTCTCAAATTACCTCGATAATTTGCACATTACCTACTAAGTACTCATTAAAGTGAAAATACGATCTTTGCTGGAACAACAGCAACGTTTGTGTACGCTTATATTAACATAATGTTATTTATCTATTTTTCGATATATAAAGAATCAAGTTAATACAATCAAACAATCAACAAATTAGTTGATAGAATCAATCATCAATCAATTAAAAAACTATAATAGAAAGAATCAAACGGTTTAAAATATTATTATAATTAAGGAAATGAATTTGCAAAACATATGATAAAATTATGCTTACTTATTAGTGCAATCTAAAGATTGGTGACACTTTGAATTACATAGCAATTGGTTTTTGCAAAAAGCACACGTATTTGTGGTACATTTAGATTTGCAGTCACATTTTCTGAAACCCTGCCTAGTACCAAGGGATTGTTTTATTGCTATTTGATGTAAATATATTTCTACAGCAGGGACAACTTTTTCACACTTTCTCAAGCGTATAACAAAGGCTGAGTGAGTTTTTCACAGCCTTGTACAGTCAACACATCATACCTTTGAATTATTCGATAATCTCGAGATGATTCTTTCTTCTTGGAAACTTTTATTCGCTTTACATCTTCAATTATGCAATCATACTTTCGTTCTGTCATTAAAACACTATTATATTTTGAATCTTCGCAAAATAGGTTTTCGAAGAATCGTTTCTTCCTTTTACTCACCAATTCGGTGCTTGCTTGCACACTAGGAGTTAAATTTATCTGCTTTAAAAAAATCACGACACAAATTCACGCGCTAACAGGCAGAAGCGAATTTGAAAACAGAATTAGCTATGCTACGCACTGGCAGCCGACGCCAATTATGAGAAATAAAAACAACCGGCGACTACTAGACGCTGGCGAAACGAAACTAAAAGTGAAGGGAGAGGGGAAGGTGTAGGGAAAGGAAATGAGAGAAACAAACTTTTGAACTTTAACGATACGGAAGCCGTTAATATGCACATTACCTAGGTAAAATGCGGAAAACACTTGATTCCGCACGTTAACGGAGCAAATCAGTTAATCTGCAGATTAGCTAGGTAATGTGCACATTAACGGCTTTCGAGCCTTAGCGGTAACAGATATATAAATAACAAAATTGTGATTATATGAAAATATCAAGTCAATACGTTTCAGCCCCCTCAAAATTTGTAATTGGTTCCGCGAAGAAAAACTCTGAATGCAACGCTGACGATGTGTATCAATTGCCGCCCCGCAGGCGCAGTGGTCTAAGCATTGGCTTCCGGCCATTCGTTCCAGTTGAGTCCGGATTCAAATCCTGGTGAGGTATGGTGGCTCTGTTTGTTTTGAGCCGGGTCTCTCCCCTTCCTGGAACTAGTGACAGTACATTAGGGACAGGGGACTGCTCACAACCCACCCAGTTGCTCACGGTGGTGGTTAACCACCAGCTTTCCCCAAGAAATCTACCGATTGGAACATTTGCGGTGGTTTGATTTAAATATATCTCACTAAGTACTTTAAACCTAATGAGCCAAAAACTCGAGTACTTGAAAATGAAAACCAACTTAATTTCTTATAGACAACTATTTTTAATTTCACTCCCTGCTTGAAGAACATATTAGAGGCACACGGTGACGGCACCATTTATTCAACACGACGTTTAAACTCGCACAACACACGTCATATCATGTTGAAGACCTCATAAATCTTAACTTAATAATACCAAACCGAGTTTATCAAATGGTAATGCAGGTTATAAAAGACTAATTCCGAAAGTAGAATATCGTTGCAAAAATCACAAGTGATCGTAACGCTGATGACATCTCATCATCTATCACGTAAAATGCATAGCGATACTCGCGATCTCATTCATCTTGCCAAGACTCATTCTGAACCTCTTGCTCTCCTTTCCTTAGACCTCCGTTCCGCTTTCGATAATATCTCACACGCCTATTTAACACAAACCCTGCTACACTTTGGCTTTCCTCCACAATTTGTCTCCGTTCTTCTCTCCCTCTACCGGGACGCCGTTTTCCATGTCAAGACGGCATCTTTTCTCACAGCACATGTTCCCTTCAAGCGGGTAGTACGTCAGGGCTGCCCGTTTTCTGGTCAACTGTTTACGATTGCCGTCGAGCCTTTTCTACGCTCTCTGCAACCTTCTCTCCTAGCACAACTTCCACCACCAGTTGCCACCTCACGGCATCACTCAGTCATTTACTCTGCTTATGCAGATGACATCACCGTCTGCATTCGTAGCGACTCACAGTTCCAATTGCTTCGTCGTTTGTTCTCCGCATATGCTTCATGTTCTGCAGCTGAACTGAATACGTCTAAGAGCACTGGATTGTGGTGCGGGTCGTGGTCCAATCGCTTGGATGCTCCATGGGGGGCCACATGGTCATCCACTACCCAACGCTTCCTGGGTGTGCACTTAGGCGCACCACAAGCTACATCCAGTGCAACTCGCACGGAACTCCATCCTCGCCTCCTCCACACTGCTGCATTCTGGTGTCGTGCGCAGTTCTGTACGTCCTACTACCAGCGTGCAAATCTCACCAGGACATACCTTCTGTCCATCTGCAAGCATTCTTGGATTGCATCTACGACCCCGCTTTTCTGTCTCCAGGAGGTTACACGCTGCCTTACTCGAGTAATGTGGGCGGGTCATCACTGGATTAACGTCAACAAGCTCTGTGCTCCTCCCTCCTATGGTGGTGCTGGCCTACCTGATGTCCCGCTGTGCTACAAAGCAAGCCGAGTGATCAACTTCATTCACCTTTTCACGGCTCCAGTGGCTTCCGCAGTTCAGGTACGTGACGTTCTTGCCTCCTTGCGTAACCCACATTTTTCCTTTCTTTCTTTAGTTCTTATGGATTGTTGTCCTCCCCCCCCCCCTCCAAACTCCCACCTGCATATTCTGAAGCCCTCACTCACCTTCGCTCTCTCCCCCTCATTCGCTCTCCTCCCTCTTCAACTCTAGAGCTTCTTTCTGAACCAATCTTCTTTAACTCCCTTGTTCATCCCCCCATCTCCCCTGTTTTTCATTCCCCTCTTGGCTCCGAGCAGGTGTAGTAACCATACAAGACCTCACTAACTCGGATTTATCCTGGCGTCCTTTCTCTGGCCTCCCCCTGCTATTCTCTCGTCCCCATCCGCCCATTTGGTCTATGACTCTCTGCTAACTGCTCTTCTTTCGCTTTTCCCTGATCTTGTCTCCCCCACCGGTCTCGTCTCTGTCTTTTCTGCCCCTCTTCCGCTGCCGTTTTTCCTCCGACTCACAAACTCGGTTCTTCCTCTCTCCTCTCTCTCCTCTAAATCTCTTTATCGTTTTCTAGTGCACCTTGCCACCCCTTCACCGCTTTCTATTCTGGAGGTTCCCACTGCTTCTCTTCCTCTTGTCTGGGCCGCTGCCCGCTCACCCTTATCCGCCCCTCTTGAAATTAATACCCACTGGCTCTTTTTGCATAATCGCCTCCCTGTTCCGTATTTTCTCTTTCGCATGTCTCTTCTCTTCTCCCCTCTCTTCTCCTTCTGCGCACAGGAGGCAGACGTTTCTCACGTCTACCTTTACTGTCCCATCCTGATGCCTCTCCTCCACCAGGCTTTCCGGATTGCCAGTCGCTCTTGTTCTCAAGATCTTCCGTTCACTGCCTACAGGCCTCTTCTTCTGCGGGCTCATCCACCTCGCCTCTTCTGTCAGTAGGTGCCTATCTTTTCGTGCTGGTTAAACACGTTATTTACGTATACCTTCAACAACTCCGCAGCGTTTCCTCGCCGGTATCTTTACACCAGGCCAGCGCAGCCCTTTTGTGCCATTTTCAAGATCGATTGCTTTCTCGACTCCGCCTGGAGTACCAGTCGGCTTCTTCCAGTCGTCGAGAAGCCACCTTCTATGCTACCTGGGCGCCGGCCGCTCCGTGGTTTGCGGTTGATTCTGGACTGCTACACCTATCAGTACCCTAGGACCTTCTACACCTCCTTTGCTGAGTTCCGTGGTACCCTGGCGCCCCTCCTCCACTCTACGACTCGTGCAATCCACGCTACCGTTGAATTGTGAATGCTAATGTGATCTCAGTGTATTTTCATGCTTACTCGTGTACATTACTTACCTTTCACCCCGCCTGTATTTATGTTGCTTTGGTGCCCTCGTTAAATAACTTGCACAATTGTGCACGCTGTGTTTTTATCTCATGTATGTAATGTTTTACCTTCACGGCGGTGTTTGTGCTGTTCATTTTCTAATTGTGTACTATTGTTTCGCCTGTGTTATCCTGTAAATCATGCCCAGCCAATGCCAAGTGACACGATGTGTTTCTCTCTGTCACTTCTGCAATTTTTATGCAATAAGCTTTGCTTGCAGCATCTGTTATTCATCCCCATTGTCATTGCAGTGTATATACCATCATCTTTTAACAGTTTGTATTATTTCCCAGTGAGACGCCCAACGCTGTACGTCTCCCTCTTATGTTTTCTTATGATGAATAATAATAAAGCGATTTTGAAACCTTGATTTCATTTGTTTCTTCATCGCTCACGTAGTGCCAGTGCTGCCACACCAATAGAATCTTTTATAATTTCAGATGTGACATTGTCTGAAAGTCTAATCTAAAGTGAAAGTCTAATCAGAAAGTCTAATTGAGAGATAACCAAAATGTATATAAGAGATAGCAACAAAAAGAGAAAGCCAAATAGGTCCAATTCGTCAAAACTGGGACCGATTTCCAACAGCGGCAAGACCATTCGAGAAATGCCCAGCTTTCTCTTATTTTCTTTTTATCTGGATTTAATTTATCTGCCAGTGCTGCCTTACCAATAGAAACATTTATTATTTCAGATGTGACATTGTCTGAAAGTCTAATCTAAAGAAAATATCTAATCAGAAAGTCTAATTGAGAGATAATTAAAATGTACGTAAGAGATAGCAACAAAAAGAGAAAGCCAAATAGGTCCAATTCGTCAAAACTGGGACCGATTTCCACAAGCGGCAAGACCATTCGAAAAATGCCCAGCTTTCTCTTATTTTCTTTTTATCTGGATTTGATTTATCTTCCAGTGCTGCCTTACCAATAGAAACTTTTATTATTTCCGATGTGACATTGTCTGAAAGTCTAATCGAGAGAAAAAGTCTAATCAGAAAGTCTAATTGAGAGATAATTAAAATGTACGTAAGAGATAGCAACAAAAAGAGAAAGCCAAATAGGTGCAATTCGTCAAAACTGGGACCGATTTCCAACAGCGGCAAGACCATTCGAAAAATGCCCAGCTTTCTCTTATTTTCTTTTTATCAGGATTTGATTTATCTTCCAGTGCTGCCTTACCAATAGAAACTTTATTATTTCCGATGTGACATTGTCTGAAAGTCTAATCGAGAGAAAAAGTCTAATCAGAAAGTCTAATTGAGAGATAATTAAAATGTACGTAAGAGATAGCAACAAAAAGAGAAAGCCAAATAGGTGCAATTCGTCAAAACTGGGACCGATTTCCAACAGCGGCAAGACCATTCGAAAAATGCCCAGCTTTCTCTTATTTTCTTTTTATCAGGATTTGATTTATCTTCCAGTGCTGCCTTACCAATAGAAACTTTATTATTTCCGATGTGACATTGTCTGAAAGTCTAATCGAGAGAAAAAGTCTAATCAGAAAGTCTAATTGAGAGATAATTAAAATGTACGTAAGAGATAGCAACAAAACGAGAAAGCCAAATAGGTCCAATTCGTCAAAACTGGGACCGATTTCCAACAGCGGCAAGACCATTCGAAAAATGCCCAGCTTTCTCTTATTTTCTTTTTATCTGGATTTGATTTATCTTCCAGTGCTGCCTTACCAATAGAAACTTTTATTATTTCCGATGTGACATTGTCTGAAAGTCTAATCGAGAGAAAAAGGCTAATCAGAAAGTCTAATTGAGAGATAATTAAAATGTACGTAAGAGATAGCAACAAAAAGAGAAAGCCAAATAGGTCCAATTCGTCAAAACTGGGACCGATTTCCAACAGCGGCAAGACCATTCGAAAAATGCCCAGCTTTCTCTTATTTTCTTTTTATCTGGATTTGATTTATCTTCCAGTGCTGCCTTACCAATAGAAACTTTTATTATTTCCGATGTGACATTGTCTGAAAGTCTAATCGAGAGAAAAAGTCTAATCAGAAAGTCTAATTGAGAGATAATTAAAATGTACGTAAGAGATAGCAACAAAAAGAGAAAGCCAAATAGGTCCAATTCGTCAAAACTGGGACCGATTTCCAACAGCGGCAAGACCATTCGAAAAATGCCCAGCTTTCTCTTATTTTCTTTTTATCTGGATTTGATTTATCTTCCAGTGCTGCCTTACCAATAGAAACTTTTATTATTTCAGATGTGACATGGTCTGAAAGTCTAATCGAGAGAAAAAGTCTAATCAGAAAGCCTAATTGAGAGATAATTAAAATGTACGTAAGAGATAGCAACAAAAAGAGAAAGCCAAATAGATCCAATTCGTCAAAACTGGGACCGATTTCCAACAGCGGCAAGACCATTCGAGAAATGCCCAGCTTTCTCTTATTTTCTTTTCATCTGGATTTAATTTATCTGCCAGTGCTGCCTTACCAATAGAAACTTTTATTATTTCCGATGTGACATTGTCTGAAAGTCTAATCGAGAGAAAGAGTCTAATCAGAAAGTCTAATTGAGAGATAATTAAAATGTATGTAAGAGATAGCAACAAAAAGAGGAAGCCAAATAGGTCATACATATAAGGCAAAACCGGGACGGATTTCCAAATGGCGCAAGACCAATCGAGAAAACCCAACTTTCTCCTATTCATTTTTTAACTGGATTTATTGGAACGAAAACATAATTATTTTGATACTTATGAATAATAATCGCTAATTCCATTTTAACGTTATTTCTCTCTGAAAAGTCATCTCCTTTAACATACATACATACACTGCTGACCACCCAAAATGCAACACCAAGAAGGATACGAGATAACAAAGCCAGATTTACTGGACGCATAGCAACAGATACAAAGATGAAACGATTGAGCTTACAGGCCCGTGCGACTTGCGGAACACGCAGACATCAATAGTTCGTGTGGCCCCCATGGCTGCCAATAACGGCAGCTACACGCCGCGGCATCGAACGAAAAAGGCTTTGGATGTGGGCTTGGGGTATGTCGTTCCAGGCTGCTTCCACACGTTGCCACAGTTCATCAGGCGTAGCCGCGAGTGGTGCTTGCCGGGCAACTCGGTTGCCGATCAGCATCCAGACGTGTTCGATGGGCGACATATCGGGAGAACAGGATGGCCACAGCAGCAGTGACACCTGGAGGGCCGTGAAGAATTGTTGCACGATGCGTACCACGTGCGGGCGCGCATTGCTCTTTTGATACGTGGCCGCTGGCAGGTCCTGCAGTTAAGGGAGGACTACAGGTTCCAAAACGTCGGAGATGTAGTGGTGGCTGTTGGATGTACCGGCGATGCGTACCAGATGGGTGTGGGTGTCATATCCAATTGCGCCCCAAACCATAACGCGAGGCGACGGAATGGTATGGCGATGCATAATGCAGGTGTCATACAGTCTCTCACCACGGTGCCGCCACACGCGGATCCGAACATCGTGGTGTTTCCGGCAGAAGCGAGATTCGTCGGAGAAGACAATGTCGTGCCATTCCGTAGTCCAGGTGCGGTGTCCAACTGCCCACTGCCGCCGCACTCGCCGGTGGTGTAACGTCCATGGCAATCGGAGCAATGGGCACCTTCCCCACTCCTGCAGACGACGTCGAACGGTACGTGCTGACACAGGTTGTTGCGCAACACACCCTAATTCCTGAGCTAACGTTCGTGATGTGACGGTGCGAGCCGTCAATGCCCGCCGCACAACATGCCGATCCTCTCGTTCGGTGGTGTGCCGCGGTTGCCGCAATCGCTCACGTCAGTCCGTCCGTCCCTCATGCACCCACCGGATCCATACTCACCTCACTGTGGCTGGATGTCGTCCCACACGGGCGCCGATGTCTCGGTACGATAAACCTCTGTCGCGATAAGCCACTATTCGTCCTCTGTCAAACTCCGAAACGTGCTGGAATGACTGCCGTATTCTGCGACGAGGCATCAGGAAGCTTCCCACGCACAGGTCCGGCAGCACACCACACTTCCACTACTTACACCCCGCCTTCTGTGCAGCCTTCGTATAGTGCTTCTCGGTGGCGTGGCGGGCGTACATGATTTTCATATGCCCTGCAATGCTAATCGTTTGCATGTCCTCTCGCGGGTGACGTATATCATCATAATTGTCTGCAATTATCAATCCAGTGCTGAATGAAAGTCTCCCCAATTTTCCTCCACGACTGTCTGTCTTGAACCTGGCTCCTCCATGTTACTCCGGCATGCTTTCGAATTTCATCCATCGATCTCTCATGTGGTCTTCTTCTGGGTTTTTTTCTATCCCTTGGAATCCGGTCTAAAATTTCGGTTGTCCATCGGTTGTCCATTCTTCTGGCGACATGTCCTTCTTGATGAGGGGGTTGGGGATTGGCCATAACTCACCACGCTGACCAAGCGGGCTGGTGAGTGTAGGATAGTGTTTCCTGTAATCCCGATGGTACAATTATACTGCTGTGTAGCGTCATCAGAGCTCCTTTTGTGGGAACAGGATGCACCACAAGAATACGGAGTTGACATTTTTTAAGCATAGGCTATGATATGTCTTCGCATTATATGACCTTGCGTCCTATATATATATATATACACGGTCGAGTCACATTATTGTGACCACAGCAGCTAGACAGGCTGGGAGTGACTCAGTGAGTTGCTGGAAGGAGTTCACAGGTATGTGGTGCCATGCTGACTGCATTGCATCTGACAGCTACAAGAGGGTACGTGGTGGGGGATCCATAGAGCAAACAACACGATCGAGGTGGGTTTAAGTCTGGGGAATAAGGGGCCTGGGAAGAACTCTGAAGTCTTCATTGTGCTTTTCCAACCCATCTCAGACATTTCTAGACGTGTGACACGTCACATTGTCGTTCTGGAAGATCCCATCCGCCCCAGGGAAGACAACCAGCATGTATGAGTGTACGTGGCTTGCAAAGATGGATTAATAACAAATTCTTTCAATAGTGCCTTTGACAGGTATGAGTTGACCCACAAAATGCCACGAAAACATTTCCCAGACCACAACGTTGCCCCCACCAGCTCGTGTTTTTCCAGCAATGGTTGAAGAGTGTTTGTTCTAAAATGTTTCTCGTCTTATACACCAACGTCCATCCGTTCGATGAAGCAGAAAACTTGACTCATCGGAGAAGGCAATGCTTTGCCAATCAGCGGAGGTCCAATTCCGATACTGCCGTGCAAATATAAGTCTTTTCTGCCGATGCACCTTCGTTAGCATAGGTGCAGTGACCATCCATCTGCATCGGAGTCCCATACGCAGCAGGGTTCGCTGAACTGTCGTTTTAGACACACTTCCGGTAGCCCCATGATTCATTCAACCAGTGGGTTGCTCCACTGTAGTGTGTCGATCGACCTTTACGCACCTTCGAAGCCGACGTTCATCTTTAACGTCAATGGCACGTGGTGCTACGCAGTTTCCACAGCGTTTAATTGCAACGGTGCCATTTCTCCAATCATGATACACTTTAACCACAGCAGCACACGAACAGTTCATAATCTGCGCCGTTTCAGGAATACTGCCACATTTGGCCCCGAAAGCCGATAATCATACATTTTTGCAAATCTGATAAATCACTCCTTTTATCCATAACAGCAACGAGTGATATGTTTTTAAAATGCCTACAGCACATCTTATATACCCTCCAAACCAGCTCACGACACGTGCCTTCATTAATCGGCTACGCACTGTTGACGTCAAAAGTAGGAGGTGATCACAATAATGTGACTCGACTTTGTATATTAGCATTTTTTTTATGTATGTGAGAAAATTGCCTGCGAATCAAGTACGCTGTTATAAATTAAGTTAAAGGCATTGCAGGTAGATGTAGGTTGATAGACGTTTGAAACCCAGGGTCATTAGTACGCGTAACCTTCTTTTTGAATCTTGAAGGATACACCAGAATCCGTTGTGATGGCCCAACATTCCTACACTTTTACCCACAGTCTGACACTGAACACAAACTATTTCTCCTGTATATATATTCCGGAATCAGTGTCCAACCTACGTTTGTTTTTAAAAGTAACAATCATTTACCATTACTGGTTTATGGGTCAAAAGTATGGGTAGACTTTAAAAAGGCGTATATTCAAGGAGGAGATACCAACGTCATTGCGTATTCGGCGATCAGTGACCTAGTAAATACAAAAATTATTTGCGAGTTTAAGCTGCAGTGTGGCACGTGCACATTTCAACATTCAGAATGACCTTTATGGTGATTTATTTGGAAATGGGATTTTCAAAAGACTCAATAACACGTGGTTTGTAAAACAAATGCGTACTTATAGCATCACTTCGTCCCTCCATCTGTATGCACCATATCTCTGCAACAATTAGCCCAATAAAAAAGTATTTTTACATTGATAATCCTGAAATGTGAGAACGATATTCTTTGCTTTCCGATTTTTTTATGCATGGCCTTGCCGCTAAAGGGCGTAAATGAATATGCTATCGAATTCAAAATACGTTTTATCTCACATTTTTGCTTCTAATATCAGACTGAAAAAAAATTATTCCTTTCGATGCTATTTATTTTACTAAAAAATAATGCTATTTATTTTACTAATTATTTTGGAAAAAATAATGGTATTTATTTTACTATTTATTTTACTAAAAAAAGTCTTCCTTTCGAATGCTATTTATTTTACTAATTATTTTGGAAAAAAATAATGGTATTTATTTTACTATTTATTTTACTAAAAAAGTCTTCCTTTCGATGCTATTTATTTTACTAAAAAAAATTTCTTCCTTTCGATGCTAATTTGGTTTGGGTTTCCTTTTCAAATAATGCATAAATTTGCCGCCCCCGTGGTGCAGTGGCCTAAACGCTGGCTTCAGATCATTCGTCCGAGTTGGGTTCGGGTTCGAATCCCGGTGATACATGGATGTTGTATTTTTCTTACGGCACTGGCTCTCTCCCTTCCCTGGAACCAGTAGCACTAAATTAGGAATGATCGACTTTTTATAGCCCATTGAATTGCTCACGGTAGTCATTGAACCCGCAATCAAAAACGAAAAAAAAAAAATCCATACATTTTCCACTAGGAGGCGTAAAGATAAATTCGATTTCTCCGATATATGTTTTTCTAAATGATCGATTTGAAAAATTATTTTTGCATTGGATAGATCTTCTGGTGGGAACTGTTTTGAATATAATATCTGGTAAAGAAAGGATTTGACACCAATGATCGAAAGGTATTTTTCTGTTTCTAGTGCATTTGCAGCAATTTTTGCACTTCTGAAAAAATATGATTGAAAAAATTTTTTGTGGTCTCATACTTCTCATTACGAAATACATCTCCAACATTTCCCTTGCTTAAAATAATGCATAGTTTTAACGCCAGGGGACGTAGATATACGAGATTTTTCACAATATCTCTGTTTCTACCAGCCCGATTTGAAAACCTCTTTGTTAGAGAGGGTTTCTAGTGCGAAATGAGTCGCACGTAATTTAAAATTTCACGTTTTCCACCACAGGACCTAAATTCACGTAAGCGTTTACAGCATATATACAGCAATATCTGCGTCTAAAAACCTGATTGAAAAAAATATTTTTGAAGTACTGCACTATTAACTACGAAAAATATTTCGGAGTATTGCGTATAATGAGTAATTTCCCGCTTCGGTGCGCAAAAATTTAATCTGTTTTTCTCGATATTTCTGTTTCTAAAAGTCCGATTTAAGAAATGGTTCTTTTAACACCGGATACAATTCAGCTTGTGGAACACTTTTCCAGCACTCGAAGGTGTTTTATAGTTCACAGTTTTGGAGCTGGGTTCTGTTAATGTGCATTTCTCTTTGCAGCTGTGTCTTCATTTCTAACAATCATGTTTGAGAATTTATTTCTGTTACTGTATGCAACATGGTGAACACATTATCCTTCTTAAATGATGCACAGTTTTACCCTTTAGGGGAAGCAAATATCAGAACCTTTTTTTGTCTGTCTCTGCTTCCAGGAGATGCATTTAAAAATAATTTTTCCTTTAACAAAGCCTTTGCTATGAAAAATGCCTTGGAAATTTTCCGCTTTTCCATTATTCAAAATTCTTCCGCTCGGTGGCTTAAAGTTACATCGTATTTTCCTCTATATATCTTATTCTAACTGTTCGATTAGAAAATTCCTTAGTCCCCGATATCTTCTTTCATCTACGAGAAAGGTTTTGTGTCACTTGTTAATTTTCGTAACACACTTTTCGGCCGCTTGTGAGAATAAGTATTTGTTTCTAATCAATTGTAGAAATTCGTTTGATATTGTTTAACGGTTTCGTTGATTATGAATGAACCGTTCAATCATGAGCGTATTTTTAAAATTCTTTCACCGTTAAATTATTGTTAAAATTTATTCACGACTGCATTCGTTTTACAATAAATATTTCGCGAATGCTCTTTCATTAAATGATCAAACATATTTTTTACACGAGGGAATTTATGTGATGTGTTTGTGTTTTTTTTTTATGGTGCCGTGTATTTTATTGTTGATTGAAATAATCACACTCGGCTCGTTTTGTTATTTCAATCCTCTACCGCGTCACGATTTATAAAAAGTTTTACGTGTCTTTGGGATATTGTACTAGTGAGGATCGAAGAGAAACGCACAGCAATTTTTCTCTTTGCAGGTTGCAGTTTGGCAGACAACAAGTTTGAATATCCCGCAACAGACGGCTTTGGCTGGATCAGGTGTTGCCGTGGTGGAAGACAGTGTGAACGACGGCATAGAGATATCGCGTTTGTTGGGGTCGTCTGCGAATGAACTCTGACGGAAATTCACAAAAAAAAAAAAAAAAATGGTCGAAGTGTACGATGGTAATACCCTGGACCGCAGCAACTTCTCCAGATGGTGTAGTTTCTTTGCAGAGGGCCGTGGTAGCTTTACCGATTCACCACGTTCCAATCGACCTGCAACCGCGTCATCACCTGCCGCTGCGAGAGACATTGAACAGGCAAATCTGGGTGCCCTGGGAATCCATCTGCACACAGTGGCACAGAAGTTCAACATTTCGTACGGTATAGCGTACGAAATTGTGCATGACAAACTGCAATTTCGCAAGGTCAGTGCGCGATGAGTGCCCAAGAACTTGACAGGCGACCAGAAGGGACAAAGAATGATGCCATCCTTGGACCACTTGATGCGTTACGCAGAAGATGGACATGCATTTCTAGCAGGTGTAGGGCGTACCACAACACAAGTGTCTTCGGCGCACCGCTACACTCTCGAAACAAAGAAGGCCACTATGCTGTGAACTATACAAGGTGTGGGGCGTACCACTGCACAAGTGTCTTGGGCGTACCACTACACAAGTGTCTTGGGAATACCACTACACTCTCGAAACAAAGATGGCCAGTATGCTGTGAACCACAAAGGGTATAGGGCGCACCACTACACAAGTGTCGTGGATGTACCACTACACTCTCGAAACAAAGAAGGCCAATATGCTGTGAACTACACAATGTGCAGGGCGTACCACTACACTCTCGAAACAAAGAAGGCCAGTATGATGTGAACTACACAAGACGTGGGGCGTACCACTACACAAGAGTCTTGGGCGTACCACTACACTCTCGAAACAAAAAAGGCCAGTATGCTGTGAACTACACAAGTTATAGGGCGTACCACTACACAAGTATCTTGGGCGTTCCACTACACTCTCGAAACAAAGTAGGCCAGTATGCTGTGAACTACACAAGGTGTAGGGCGTACCACTACGCAAGTGCCTTGGGCGCACGATTACACTCTCGAAACAAAGAAGGCCACTATGCTGTGAACTACACAAGGTGTAGGGCGTACCACTACGCAAGGGTCTTGAGCGCACGATTACACTCTCGAAACAAAGAAGGCCAGTATGCTGTGAACTGCACAAGGTGTAGGGCGCACCACTACACAATGTGTAGGGCGTACCGCTACACAAGTGTCTTGGATGTACCACTACACTCTCGAAACAAAGAAGGCCATTATGCTGTGAACTACACAAGGTGTGGGGTGTACCACTATACAAGTGTCTTGGGCGTACCACTACACAAAAGTCTTGGGCGTACCACTACACTCTCGAAATAGAGAAGGCCAGTATGCTGTGCACTACACAAGGTGTAGGGCGTACCACTACATAAGATGTAGAGCGTACCACTGCACAAGTGTCTTGGGTTACCACCACACTCTCGAAACAAAGAAGGCCAGTATACTGTGAACTACACAAGGTGTAGGGTGTACCCCTACACAATGTGTCGGTCGCACCACTACACAATTGTCTTGGGTGTACCACTACACAATTGTCTTGGACGTACTACTACACAAGTGTCTTGGATGTACCACTACACTCTCGAAACAAAGAAGGCCAGTATGCTGTGAACTACACAAGGTGTAGGGCGCACCACTACACAAGTGTTTTGAGCGTATCACTACACAAGTGTTTTGAGCGTATCACTACACAAGTGTCTTGGATGTACCACTACACTCTCGAAACAAAGAAGGCCAGTATGCTGTGAAAACATTCCAAATCCTCGTCACCAAAAGAATTGAGAGTAACCCAATCTGCACTAAAAGTCTTCATGACGGTGCTCTGGGACCTGCGTTTCGTTCTTCTGCTGGAGTTTTATCAAACGGTGATCACTATGAATACCAAAATCTACGCTAACACATTCACAAAGATACTTCGTGACAAAAGACCTAACAGAGACACTGCAAATGTCAGGCAGCTTCACGACAACGTTCGCCCAATTATCTCGCACAATACGTTCGTAACGAAACTGTGCAACTTGGCTGGGAGGTGCTCCAGTACCCACCGTACAGTCCAGACCTGGCTCCTTTGGACTTTCATTTGTTTGGTCCCTTGAAAATATTCCTGTGCGGCCAACGCTTCGATTTGGTTGGCGAAGTCAAATCAGATCAGATCAGATCATATGTAGAGGATTTTAGAAAGGGAGTGTCTGACCCGAGGTCTTAAACAACCATTAGAAATAGGAAGCTAAAAGATTTGGGCTAGATTGCCCGATAGAAAAGTCACACGGAAGCGAAGTAGAAAGGGAAGGAAGACGACCTTCTTTATTACCGGGGGGCCATTACCCGGGGTACGACGGCTTAACGTGCCCATCCGAAGCACGGCGGATATTTAGTGGATCGAGCGTTCGTACATGCCTGGGATCGAACCTGAGGTCCTTTCCGTGGCAGTCACAAACGTTCCCCACTGTCCGCAGGTGGCTATACTCACAGAAAACAGACTTTTGCGAACAAGGTCTACTAAAACTGGTACCACGCTGGGACAAATATCTCGAGCGCCTCGGTTCTTATGCTGAAAAATAGGTAAGAAATGTAGTTTCACTGTGTATATGTTTTGTTTTGCCTATATCTATTAAAATGTTTCCAAAAAAAATAGTGTGCGTTACTTTTCGATCCACCCTAGGTGAGTATCTCAACAGACGTGTTCATTACACCCTTGACTTCAGTGGCTTCTTTCATGTTTCTTTCCATAAATTGTTTATTTTACTGCAATGAAAATAGTATGCTAATTAAAACAGATTTATTTGCCTTCCATTAAAGCTGCTGCAAACTAAGCACATTAGAAACAAAAGTTGCTTTGCATACGATCAAAAACACGTGCGTCATTTGTCTATAGATTTTTTATTTTTTCGTCCCACACCTACGCTGCTTTAATTTTTCGGATGGCACCAGGTTCTAAGTATGTTATTGGCGAGTCATCAAATTAAGGGGCTCGGTCTGTTTGGTGGGATTGGGGATGGAGGGAGGGAGTTCGAATGATAGAAGCACGCATTACGTTCCCTTCGTTCACGACGCTGCAAACCCTTTGTTAAATGAACTTATCGAAACTAAACAGACGGAAAATAAATGGCGTGGAATCCTGGTAATTGTGCGATAAATGGTAATTACGGTTGTTTCTGGCAGATCAATAAGAAGCACCTCCAATCCGGGGTGAAAAAAAATATCTAAAAAAAAAAACAGAAAAGAAAAGAAGAAATAATCAGCAGAAAATGATTCATACTTACTATGTTCCTAAACATCCTTTCGCATTAAATCTACAACAACTTGTACTAAAGTTACTTTTTTTAAATTACTGAACAGTAATCTCAATGTACTTCACTTTATCTGATAATGCTATTCCTGCAAGATTTCTTTTCCCAAGTGGAAAGTTAATCGTTGAACTTACAGAAGTTCGTTACGGTTCCCTAAGGCAGGGACTCGAAACCATCATCAATTAAACTCCAGTGTAGCCTCATAGACGAGCGTAATTTTATGCTTATTAAAAAAGTCCATCAGAGATTTCAGCCATTTAATCACTGGCATAATCGAAAAATTAACGTGCAATCGAATGTCACATTTAAGAAAAAGCAGTCATACGTCAGGAAAGCGTTCAATTATGTATCACGTTGATAGGCAGGTAGTTTTGTGAGTTCAGTGGTAATGACTCTATGGATTTAAAAGTCTCACTTTATCAAGACGTTAACTTGATTTTAAGTCACATAATTCATAGTGTACTGATGAAATTGTGATGACTAAACTCCCATTTTCCAATAGATACACTCCAATATACTCAGGACAGTTCATGACGCAATATACATTATGTGTTACGCTGGCCTTCGCAGTTTCTGCTACCTCAACGTCAGTGGGATGTTGAGCCAGCCAGAACTGATATTAGTGTGACACTTGGCAACACATTTCTAATGAAATAATGTTAGGAGATGTAGAACCATCATGTTTTCAGTGTGTTGTTGAATTCTGTTGCCGAGTCTTCCGATTTTCAATCGATTAACGCATTTAACCCTCGATTTTCAGCTGGTAAGAATCCCTAGCCGACCCGGTAGCGTAATGATCTAAGCGCTGGTTGTTCGTCAGAGACGGGTCCGGTTTGGAATCCCGGTGGTGCATGGATGTTGTGTTTGTCTTAGTGCGCTGTCTCTCTTTCTTCCATGGAACCAGTGAACCTCAATTAGGGTTGTGCTACTGCTTATTGCCCATTACGTTTCGCACGGTGGTCGGTAACACCCCGATAAAAGAAAAACAGGTAGGCTCAGTTCTGATTGAACCATCAGTTTGACACGTAGGACTACGACTTGCAGATCGGAAAGTTGAAATGAGCTAGTTGAATATGGTTTCAAAGCGTTTATTTAATTTGTTACAGCCAACACAGGTCTTTCGACTACTCTTGCTCTGAAGCCGTTTCTGTCGATGTATGATTTTTTGCGCAAGTTCGAGGTGGTACAGGTACGATCGGAGTGTTTGGCGACGGCTGCTTTCAGGCGTTCTCGATGTTCTCTTGTTCGCTGAACTGCAGTCTTCTTGGGCTTCATGCATTCTTCATCACTTGCTCCTGCCTCTAGTTTTGATTTTCTCCACTTTTTTTTTTTTGGAAGTTTAACGACCACCGTGAGCAACTCAATGGGCTATAAGCAGTCGCCCGTCCCTAATTTAGGGTCACTGGTTCCAAGGAACGGAGAGAGCCAGTGCCATAAGACAAACACAACATCCACGCCTTACCGGGATTCGAACCCCGACCCATTACGGACGAATGATCAGAGGCCATCGCTTAGACCACCGCGCCACCGGGGCGGCCTCCACTTTTGCTTGCGTTTATTCTGCAAATTCCGCTGCGTTGTCGAAAATGTTAACCTGTCCACACGAAAACCATTTTGAAATTTTTTTGTTTAAATCACTGCAATATATCCTCTATATATTTGAATAGATCTCGTTTAGAGCTTTAAAACGATACCACACACAGTCGTTTTGCACTCACGGTTGTCCAGCTAAACAGCGATATTGTCAAAAGTGTTCACCGGCTCACAAGAAAACAAATTTATAATCATCTAAATACGCGGCGTCAGTTGAATAAATAAATCTATCGCTCTTTCCACGTTAAGCAACACATTACCAGCGAGTGGCGCCACAGTGTCCCTTCTGTTGTCCCGTAACATACGCGATAGCATTAGCTCACCTCTAGCATCAATGAGCCGTGGTTGACCCACAACTTGCGAGCAGTTCGTTGTTTTCTCTCTTCGAAGGTACTAACCGAGGCTGACCGTGAGAATCACGCAAGCCTTGCCGTTTCGGAAATACTCTGACCCGGGCCATTACCTTTGGCAAATTGGTTGAAGTCCGCGCCATTTCCCATCTGAAAATCAAGAATTATACTGATTAGCAGTGCCCAGTAGTTGTTATTTATAGAGTTTCATGACATTCCCACGCGCCGTTGTTTATTTGGAGCTGTTCCGTTTTGCATAAAAACACGCTGGTCATAATGTTTCGTGTCTTCTGTGTCCATGCAAATATTAAGCTTTTTGAGATATAATTAAGAAAATGTTATCTTTCTACTTCTTTCCCAGAGATTCACTGGCCGCCCCGGTGGTGCAGTGGTCTAAGCGATGGTCTCTGATCATTCGTCCGAAATGGGTCCGGGTACGAATCCCGGCGAGGCATGGCTGTTGTTTTTGTCTTACGGCACTGGTGGCTCTTTCCCTTCCCTGGAACCAGTGACCCTAAATTAGTGACGGACGACTGCTTATAACCCATTGAGTTGCTCACGGTGGTCGTCGTTAAACCTAAAAAAAAAAAAAAAAAAAAGGGATTCGCTCAGAAGGATAGCCTCCATTTCACAAAATAGTACAACACTTAACTTAACAAAATTAATTTTGTACGAAAACAATTTTGTGAATCCAAAATGTTCACCAACATTTACTCAAGTTCCATAAAATCTTAGTACTCGCCATGTGTTCTAACTGCTTAAATGTTTTGGAGGTGCTAATGCGTGGGCTCAAAGAAATGTTATATTTGATGAAGTCCACCTTAGACAACATGTAGCGTCGCGCCTGGGAATAAGTTGTGCTGCATTTCAATCCACGTCTGGCAGCGCAGATAAATAATAGCCCAACATGTTGAAATGCTTGGCGGTCCACTCGACAACTGGAAGAAAACGTTTGTAGGAAGAGATTAAAAAAACTGATCAGAACTTCAGAAGAATAACCTTATGTCTGCAGAATCTACGTAGGTGAATCAAAAAGTAAGTTACACTTAGCGTCATCTGGAGTGTGATTGCAGTTAGACCCTGTCTGCTTGGGAACGAAGTAGACACTACGTCAGAGCTACCAATGGGAGGTGTTTTAGTTCAGTAACTGTGTAAGGCGTGTACAGGAAGCAGTTCATAATGGTGCATCAACTGATTTCTTACTCCAAATTCGAAGTGCGCTGAACCATTCGATTTTTGTGGGCTAAGCGTCTAAATTACATTGATATCCATCATAAAATTTGTGCTGCATACGGGGAAAATGTCATGTCTTGCTCGGCCATTGTAAAGTGTTGCCAACAGTTTGAAACGAGTAGCACAAATTTGGCGGACGAATACCGCAAAGGCAGACCTAACACTTTGGAGCATTTTGCTGCAGTTGACGACATGATACGAGATAATACGGGTATCATAATCAATGAAATTGTCAGTACGCCAGGCATTTCGTACGGGACTGTGCATTCCATCAGTCACCAGCATCTGGGATTTCAGAAATTCTATGGCAAACGAGTTCCACTTTTACACACCTCCCAGCACAGAAACCAACGTTTCCTGTCGTCTTTGGCTCTTCTGCAACGGTATTCTGCTGAGGGTCACAATTGTGTGCGAGATGGGTGCCACGTTTACTCACCCACCAGAACAGAAACCAACGTTTCCTGTCGTCTTTGTCTCTTCTGCAACGGTATTCTTCTGAGGGTCACAATTGTGTGCATCGAATCATCACAGGTGACCAAACGTGGTTTCACCATTTCACCTGTCTGCGGGAAAGATGGCAACTGTTTTCTTTGACTGTGAAGGTTTTGTTTACACACAATTTCTGCGAAAAGGGGCGCCTATCAATGCTAAGTAATGTTGCCAAACGCTACAAAATTTGCAAAAGGCAATTAAGCACAGACGCTAGGGTAAGTTAAGCAAAGATGTCATTCTGCTGCACGACAAATCCACGCCACACACAACATGGAAAACAAAGGAATTGTCATTCAAGTGGGAGGTGTAGCAACATCCACCCTACAGCCCCAATTTATCCCCGTGCTACTTCCATTTGTTGGGCAAAATGAAAAGGGATCTTAGTGGACAACGATTCCAAACCGATGTGAAAACTGCTGTCCTTAGCTGGTTCCACCAAACTTGAGGAGACTTTTTCTGCATTGGTATGAAAAAGGTAATCACACGTTCCGAAAAATGTTTACAGTCCTTATACGGCAACGAAAAATGAACAAATGTTGTACCTTTAAACCAACATACATCCCCTGAGTATATCTCTCTATTTGGTATTTTTATTCAACAGTGTAAAATAACTTTTCGATCCGCACTCGTATCACTTAGGTAAGACAACTGTGTGTACCTCAGAGGGGACACACATGTCAAGAAGGATAAGTTGTAGAGAAAAACGTCGTCGGTGTAGCTTAATTGGGAAAGCATTCGGCTCCGGAGCAGAAGATGCAAAATTTGGTTCCCGGCAAATTTTCTTTTACATTATATGAGCGACCGAGCGTAAAATGAATCTCCCGGCCATTGGGTTCTTCGAAAAATGTGTGATGTTCGTTCCACACATCGTCTGGAATTAGTCTGAATTCCTCCTTCAACAATGAACTCTCCTTTAAGCGTAATTTGCCGCCTGACCGCGAAACCTATGATTCCGTTCCAGTCCTTTCTCAGGCAAGGTGTACATGTGACGTACCTACTTTAGAGTTTATGCACATGTCAAGAAGGCAATGTGGCAGCAACAAACTTCGGTGTGGCCTAATTCAAAAAGCGTTAGTCACCGGAGCAGAAGGATGCAGGTTCGATTCTCGAACCCTGTAAATGGCTTTTACTCTGTAACTCTAAACATCTACTGGGCTATTGAAATCTGAGTCTACAGTCTTGTGACGAATATATTAAGTATACAAATAAGTTTTAAAGCGTTTTTTGTGTGACGTATACCGTTAATTTACATATCCGACATTCCCCCGCGTTGTTGTCAAGTGACTGTAACAGGTCCAGGAATGTAAAATGTGACACAGAAGTTTACCCAATAGTCAAACGCACTTGCACATTGTTAGGTGAAAGATGAAAAGTGATTCGTTACGAACTTCATCAAAGAAAAAGTGCTGCAAAAGCATGTGCATCGATCTGTTCTGTTCCAGGGGAGATTTTTGTATCGAAAAGCACGTGTGAGTTTTGGTTTAGACGGTTTAAAGCAGGTGATTTTGATGTTAGCGATCGAGAATGTAGCGGCGCCTCGCAGAAGGTTTGCACGTGAGGAACTGCAAGCATTGCTGAATGAAGATTCGTCTCAAACGCAAAACGAACTAGCTGAACAACTGGGGGTAACTCAACAAACCATTTCCAATCGTTTACGTGCAATGAGAAAGATTCAGAAAGAAGGAGAATGGGTGCCACATGAATTGAGCCAGGAGACTGGCGCAAGTCATGTGGCATGGCTGGAATCCGTCAGCTGCCCGACCAATGGCGGTAGGTGATAGATAATGGCGATGCATGTTTTGATTCGTAAAGGTATTGTTGTTTTCTCTCAAATTACATGTTGCTTTGCCTTAAAAAGCCTTAAAACTTATTTGTACACCTAATATATATTAAGATAATAAAACGTTTCTCACAAATATGTTATTTTTTCAAGTCGCGCAAGACTTCGCTGGTTCTGACATAGCTTCATCAGGAAGAAAGGCACGTAAATACTCAAATTGTATTTGATATCATAAATAGTGTTTACAGTCACGGGTTTTGGTTAGTTACTTCCATGCGCTTGATAGAAATGGTGTGGATGCCATGTCGTTAACAAGCTGTGACGAATTCTGATATATATGGAAAGCTTCCAAAATATCAAGTTTGGTGGCTGAATATGGTTTGTCAATTTGATTTTGCTTCTTCAAGGAGGCATTTATGGTACTTTTCGTAAAAGTTACGAAAAGGACCATAAAGTTCTCTTTGAAAAGGAGCGAGATTTCCTTTTCGTAACTGTCAATCAGTTTTGCTTCTTGAAAGAGAAATGTATGGTCCTTTTCGTAACTGTTACGGAAAGGACCATGAATTCCTCTTTCAAGAAGAAAGAGATTTCCTTTTCGTAAATGTTACGAAAAAGACCATAAATTTCTGTTTGAGGAAGTAAAACTAATTGACAAGCCAGATTCAACCACCAAACTTGATATTTTGGAAGCTTTCCATATATATCAGTATTCTTCGTAACTTGTTAAAGACATGACATCCACACCATTTCTATCCACAGTGTGGAAGCAACTCACCAAAACCTGTGACTGCAAACGCCATTTATGATGCCATGCACAATTTGAATGTTTACGTGCCATTCGTGATGATGAAGCTAGGCCAGAAACCAGCAAAAGAGTAGTCGACTTGAAAAAATAAAATATTTGTGACAAACTTTGCATTGTCTCAATATCTACTGGGTTAATTCAAGCAAATAGAAAAGCTATACTTAAATTTAAGAGACAGACATTTAATAATGCACTTACTCGTTGTTTTACGATAAATAAGGAGAATTATTGTTCTTTAAACTGCCCGTTAAATGAATTAATTCGAAACATACTGATGTAGATATATTTCAGCTGATAGTGTTATCACTAAGGCCCCAAAAAGAAATTGTTGTATCCTTTTGGATGTGTGTTGGGAATTTTCCATAATTTTGAAACATAATCTTCATAGTATTTATTTGTTTGCGCGTTCACTGACATATATCAAAATTAACGACAAAATGCTGAGATGAAAATTGAAGTTATTAATGCCATCATACATATTTTAAACTTCTCTCTCTTTGCTAGTCATTGACGTGTTGGGTACTCTGGAAATAAACCACAAAATCCCACTTCGGATTTTAAAGAGACGAGATGCTACAAACACTTCCGCAAACTTTGAAGAAAAATCCCCAGTTCCTCAGTGCAATTTAAATGTCGCTACCTATCCAAAAGAACTTGTCCACAGAGTATTAAAAGACCTGACATTTCGACATCACTACACGTAGCCCCGACATTCAGACCAATCAGTCATCTCCAAGTTCCCATCAAACTTTATCACTTCAAAGGCCGTTACCAATGTCTGGATTTCTTCAAAGACTTTTTTTTTTTCTCCCCCGCGCTCTCCTCTAGAGTTACATCCGTTCGTAAAGCGCGTTTTTCCCTCGACTTTTCGGATTCCAGCACATCTAACAGAAAACTGATGTGTGCTTGTTCACGTGTATGGCAAAGGGACCAGTTATTTGAAAGATCTTCGCTTATTCTTGATTTTTTTATCGCCTCGCTATTTTGTACTCGCTGTTTCGGTCGTGTTTTGCGCTGATGTTGCAGTTTTGTATTCCCCCGCTCTGCGGATGTTAAGAAGAGGAGATAGGGAAGAAAAAACTCTTTCCTCCACTCCTCTCCTTTCCTGCAGACATACTATGTGGAAAGGTAAGGACAGATCGGCACATAGGGAGGGAGGGTAAGTAGAATTGCTGATCGTGGTTGGAGTGAAGAATGCACCTTTAAGATTTGTAAGAAGACAGAAGGCTATAAGGACCCCAACACCACGCTGATACTTTAATTTTTTCCTTTTTCCTCCCCTTTTTTTCAAGAGATGAGAAAATTGAGCCCTTGTTTGCAACCGAAGTTTTGTTTCATACGCCAAGCTGGATAAGAATGTCATCTAAGAATAGGAAGTCCCATCCAACTTCTTTTTCATTGGGATGCTCGGAAACACGATTCCCTAAAAATGACAGAAACTAACCGCTCAGTAGTCGCAATTAATTAATTCTCTCCTTTTTTTTTTGCTTTTTTTTTCTTTTTTTATACTTCGAGTGTTATAAGGAGTAATGAACTTAATTAAAATGCGTTTAACCTTTTTCTTGCTACGATAAAAGCAAAAACACATCGCGAGTGTCAGAACAGATGATGTAGAGCCTGCATTAAACCTACAGTCATTTTCAATGAAAAATGAATTTAAAGAAGTTGTTTTCTGGCAATACTTAATTTGAACATTTGTTCATGTTAAAAAGTGACATAGGTTTTATCATGTTTGTTTTCCTTAACAAACTACTTTCTTTACAAAGGCAAATAAACGTTTTTTCTTTTATTATACATGTGTGAAAAAAAATGTGTTTACTAATTTAGGGAAAAACAGAAAATATCTACTGCGAAAATTTAGATCGATGATTCTCTTTAATACGTTGAAAACGTAAATGACACGTGATATGGGTATCAGCAGCCTTTATTCTCTTACAAGGGCACCGTTAACTATTAAGCGGTCGATATACCTGAACTAAATGGAGATGAAAATTTTCCGCGCTCCCCAAACAGAAATGTGACATAGCAGCAGGTTTTACGAAAGTCTGATTGTTTTCATGACGAAACAATTCCTTCCTCCCACTCATCTCAGCAGTACAGGCCATAACCCTAACACAGGTAAAAAACGCTCGCTTCTAGCCTTTTATCCTCTTTTCTAGGGCACAAGACAAGATAAGGAAGAGCTGGTCCCTCTGACATTGACGTTATGCCTCTGAGTAGAAACAAGGAACTCAAACACCTTCGCTCCCTTTTCTTAGGTTCTACGTCATTGTTAAAGCCCTCTTTAGCAGGTAATAACCAGACAGGACTAGTGGCAATAATCCCCTAAGTTGAAACATAGCGCGAGAGGAATAGCAATATATTTTAATGCGCATGTTTAGTGATTAAGGTTAAATATATACAGCATATATCATCATCATCATTGTCAACCATTATCAATCCACTGCTGGATGAAGGTCTCCCAAGTTTCCTCCACAACGGTCTGTCTTGTGCCAGTCTCCTCCATGTCACCCCTGCATACTTTCGAATTTCATCCACCCATCTCCCATGTGGTCTTCTTCTGGGTCTTTTCCTGTCCCTTGGAATCCAATCTAAAATTTCGGCTGTCCATCGATGATCTGTCCTTCTGGCAGTATGTCCAGCCCATTGCCATTTCAGGGATTTAACTCTGATCATGATGTCTTCCACTCTTGTCATTTTTCGGATCCACAAGTTCCTCTTCTTATCTCTCCTAGTTACACCAAGTATGCACCTCTCCATGCTTCTTTGAGTTGTCTGCAGCCTTTGCATGTCTCTTTTAGTTAAGGTCCACGTCTCTGCATCATACGTAAGCACTGGAAGGATGCATTGATCAAACACTTTTCTTTTAAGACATAATGGCATATTGCTCTTGAAAATTATGCTGTTTCTTCCAAAAGCTCTCCAGGCAAGTTTTGTACGCCGATTAATTTCTTCATCAATGTGACCCTCACTTGATATCTGCTGTCCAAGATAAACGTACGTGTCTGTTATCTCCAGCTTTTCTCCATCAATCGATAAATCTTCATTTCTTGTAAAAGCATTGAACATCACTTTTGTCTTCTGAAAGTTCATTTTTAATCCCACTTCTTTACTCTTGTCAGCAAGTTCCTGGATCATACTCTGCAGCTCTGATGGGGTAGTTGCAAAAATGACTACGTCATCAGCAAAACGAAGGTGGGTTAGATAATCTCCATTAATCTTTATCCCCTTGTTTTCCCAGCTCAGCGACTGAAAAACACCCTCAAATGTGGCATTAAAGAGCTTCGGAGATATGGTGTCACCTTGTCTCACTCCCTTTCCAATTTTTATGTGTGGTGTATTTTCAAACAGCCGAATCTTTGCACTTGCATTTTCATAGATGTTATTAATAATATTAATGTATGCATCTTCAATACCGCAGGTTTTCAGAGCCATTGTAACTGCTGATGGTTTCACCGAATCAAAGGCTTTTTCATAATCGATAAAAGCCATGCACAATGGAAGTTCATATTCCCTCGCTCTTTCAATTAGTTCTCTCAGTACGTGGATATGATCTATTGTGCTGTAGCCACTCCTGAATCCAGCTTGTTCTCTCGGTTGAGCCATGTCCAGTGTTACCTTCAAGCGGTGTGAAAGAACTTTAGTGAAGATTTTATAAACTACTGATAGGAGGCTGATAGGTCTGTAGTTTCCGAGATCCTCAATGTCACCTTTCTTATGTAGCAGGATCATTGTAGCGGTGTTCCAATCCTCAGGAATCTTTCCTTCATTAAGGCATCGAGTGAAAATTTGGGCGAGTACTGTTTCGATTTCTCCACTTGCTTCTTGTATGATATCTACAGTAATTCCATCTTCTCCTGGAGCTTTTCCCCGCTTCATGTTCTTGATTGCATGTGCAACTTCTGCTGGAAGGACTGGAGGAACTCTGGTACTGGTATCTTTCATGATGTCTGGAGTGCATGTATCACCCCTTTCATATAATTTGGAGTAGAAATCTTTCACTCTTGTCAAAATTTCGCCTCTATTTGTTGTTACAGAACCATCTTCTTTTCTCAGTGCCATAATCTGTTTTCTTCCCTTACTGAGATGTCCCTTTGCTATCTTTAGGCTTTGGTTGTTTTCAATTGCTTTCCTCACTAGTTCACAGTTGAATTTTCTTACGTCTTCAGTGATACTTTTTCGTACTGTCTTGCATAGCTCTATATATTCCACTTTGGAAGTCACATCTTCTTTAGTTGTCCTCATCTCTCTTCGTTTTTGCATCAACATTTTCGTTTTTCCTGATAATTTATTTACATGCAACTTGTTCTTAGACCCAGCTAATTTTGTTGCTGTTTCCATAAGAGCTTTGGTTACTTTTCTGTTAACTTCAGAGATGTCCACTTCTTCCGATGTTAGGCTGTTTCCATAATCTTCTTCCGATGTTAGGCTGTTTCCATAAGAGCTTTGGTTACTTTTCTGTTAACTTCAGAGATGTCCACTTCTTCCGATGTTAGGCCTTCTAAAGCAGAGAACCTGTTCTTCAGTTCCAACTTGAAGGTATTATGGTGTTTTTTAAGGTTGATTATGTCAATAGATTTTGTTTGTCTTATGAGCTTGCTACGTTCAAGTTTAGTGTTGAGGTGCATCTTACATCTCACCAATCTATGGTCACTACCTGTGTTGAACTTGTTTAGCACACTGCAGTCTTCTATGACGAATTTTTTGTTACACATATATATGTGTGTGTATATACACGGTCGAGTCACATTATCGTGAGCACCAGCTAATATCCAGAGTAACCGCCGTGTGCAGCACGGACAGCAGATAGACGGGATGGGAGTGACTAAGTGAAGTGCTGGAAGCTGTTGACAGGTATGTGGAGCCATGCTGACTGCAGTGCATCTGACAGCTTCTGGAAAGTGCGTGGTGGAGGATCCATAGAGAGAACAACACGATCGAGATGATCCCACAGATGCTATATTGGATTTAAGTCTGGGGAATTGAGGGGCCAAGGTAGTACTTTGAATACTTCATCGTGCTCTTCCAACCACTCTCGGACATTACTAGCTGTGTGACACGTCGCATTGTCGTTCTGAAAGATCCTATCCGTCCCAGGGAAGACAATCAGCATGAATGGGTGTACGTGGTCTGCAAGGATGGATTCATAACGTATTTGGTCCATAGTGTCTTCCACAGGTATGAGTGGACCCAGAGAATGCCACGAAAATATTCCCCAGACCACAACGTTGACCCCACTAGCTTGTGGTCTTCCAGCGTTCGTTGCAGACTGTTTGTTCTCCGATGTTTCTCGCCTTATACGCCAACGTCCATCCATTCGATGAAGCAGAAAACATGACTCATCGGAGAAGGCATTGCTTTGCCAATCAGCGGAGGTCCAATTCCGGTACTGCCGTGCAAATGTGAGCCTTTTCTGCCGATGCACCTTCGTTAGCATAAGTGCCGTGACCATCCGTCTGCATCGGAGCCCCGTACGCAGCAGGGTTCGCTGAACTGTCGTTTTAGACACACTTCCGGTAGCTCCCTGGTTCATTCGGGCAGTGGGCTGCTCCACAGTACCGTGTCGATCGGCCCTCACGCACCTTCGCAGCCGACGTTCACCTCTCATATCAGTGGCACTTGATGCTCCACAGTTTCCAGTACGCTTATTTGCAATGGTGCCCTCCAGTCACGATACATTTTAACCAAAGCAGCACGCGAACAGTTCACAAACTGCGCTGTTTCAGAAATACCGCCACCCTTGGCCCGAAACCCGATAATCATCCCTTTTCGCAAATATGATAAATCGCTTTTTTGTCCATGACAGCAACGAGCGATATGTTTTCAGAATGCCTAAAGCACATCTTATATACCCTCCAAGCCAAGTCACTACACGTGCCTTCTTTTATCGGCTACGCGCTGTTGGCGTCAAAAGTAGGAGGTGGTCATAGTAATGTGACGCGACTGTGTATATATACATATTTTCCCTCCTTTACTAGTTTCTACGTCATTGTTATAGCCTTTCTAGCAGGTAATCGGTCAGAAAGGACTAGTAACATTAATCCTACTAATGAATTACAAAGCTAAGGGAAAACACCTTCTAATATGCAGATTCACCATTCCAGTTGCGTTAGGTTCACTCCTTAGATAGCGAATATATATTATTTGGAACTGATTTCAGCTAATTTTGCTAGCATCGAGTTAATTCGTTGGAGCTGGTCAAAGGTTTAATCCAGAGTTTCTGTTTCATGTGAACTAAGGGCTGTTACGATAGGTTTGTTTCTGTACAAATTTAGGAGATAATTTTTATATTTGTGCTTTGTACTTCGACGAAAAAAAAACCGAAACAAAAGAAAACGTTGTTTTTAAAGGCTTGAGAATCGGTATGTATGAGTATTTCCTGTTCTGAAGTTCGAAAACTACTCGTACTTGTGGAACGCACAGATCTATCTGTCCCTGACACCCATGGAAATTGTGTTAGTTTGTGAAAACCAATGCATTCATGTCCGAGGTTAAGATCTGGTTCATGGAATGAGGCGTAAAACGGAGCTAATAGACGACAAAGAAGACATAATTATTTTTATTCATTTGTTTTTAATCTGATTTATCGTAAGCAATAATCTGATTCATCGTAAGCATTGTGATGAAATCATCGCTTAGCTAGCCAATTGCATTATTTTTTATGTTGTTACATATCGTTGCTACGTATTTCACCATACGGTACAGAACACTGTGGGAGTTTTATCATGTAAAGAAGCAGAATATCAAGTAAGATAAAGAAGGAGCAAGTAAAATGCTGTGTCATATGACTTGACGGCAAAAATTGTAGGACATGGATTGAGTTAAAAATGGAATTACTCATTTCCTAAATTATTATATCTAAGAATAAACAAAGACATCGCTCGTTCCACGTTTTAGCAACACACAGCAACCGAAAAATTGTTATTCGGCCACTGCTGGGAAATCTTAGATCTTTCGATATCTAGCCGAGCGCGTTAGCCTTTCAGCACGATGGCCAACAATCCACGGCGCTATGTGTGTTTTTCTGTCAGCTTCTGACATCATAAATCCGTAAGATGTGCTCAGCTACTGAGACGTCTCCATCTGGTGGGCATTAACGACACTGGCTATATATTAATTATAGCAGTTAAATCCAAAGGGAGAGATCCAAAGTGAAAATCCTTCAAATACGTGGCGTCAGTGAATAAATAAAGACATCTCTCTTTCCACGTTTTAGCAACACACAGCAACCGAAAAATTCTTATTCGGCCACTGCTGGGGAATCGAATCCCAGATTTCTCGATATCTAGCCGAGCGCGTTAACCTTACACCACGGTGGCCAACACCCCACGGCGCTATGTTGTTTTTCTGTCAGCGCTATGTTGTTTTTCTGTCAGCGCTATATTGTTTTTCTGTCAGCGCCGTGGGTTGTTGGCCACCGTGGTGTAAGGTTAACGCGCTCGGCTAGATATCGAGAGATCTGGGATTCGATTCCCCAGCAGTGGCCGAATAATAATTTTTCGGTTGCTGTGTGTTGCTAAAACATGGAAAGAGTGATGTCTTTGTTTATTCACTGACGCCATGTGTTTGGATGATTTTTTTTATATCTAAGAACTCGGGAAGCAAAGATCTTGTAGCGCAAAAAGCTTCTGATATGTAAAAAACGGTAAACATACTACATAAATTCCAACAGAGGAGTTCCGAAATATTTCACAATCAATGCAGAGCAGGTCTACTGAACGAGATAGCATTGTACGTGTATCCTTAGCTGAATTTTGTAGGAATAATTTTATTACGATCTTGGTTAAAACTTGCAAAATACGTCAGAGATTGAATTAGTGCTGGAATATACAAGTGCTATACTAACCTACTGAGGGAACTTTGGCAGATTTTGAAGAATAAATGCCGACGGAAGCTGACTGAAGAGTATTTCCTTAGAGTAATACGCCAAGCCCCAAGTCAACCATTGTCATGGATGCTCCATGGATGTGGATTTTAACTACTACCACACTCTCCCTACTCACGCTGCTTGCCTTTTAGACTAACATTTGTTTCAATTTAAAAATAAAAAATACTTGTCTGGTGTGCATTTTGTGACGGACGAAAACGCTATTGATGCTGTGAGCGGCTATTTTGACAGCCTTCCTGTTGTGAGCATGTCTTATTTAATGTGATGGTTTTCTTCCTGGTTTGTGTAACTGTATTTTATTAGTGGCGTATTTTTTCCTTGAAAATTTCTACTGTTTCTCTTTATTTTCGGGCAAACGAAATTTTAAAATTCTTTTGTTGCTGCCTACAGTAAATAATGTCTTTCGGTATGGTTCATTAAAATGCCATAAGCTGCTGCTTTATCTCACTTTTTATTCTACAGCTATATTCCACGGCCCCATGTTTTATTTTTTCGACTTTTTACTCAGAGTTTAAATTTCCATAGTGTAACTTATGTCTTAGTTATATGAAAGCGACCCACAAAAGTTCATTTCTAACTGCCTTCTGTTTTTTTTTATTTTATTTTAGTTACATTCTTTTCAATAATCGGTTAAATAAGATGTGACGCTTATTAGTGCGAATAATAAAGATTAATGAGAAGTTAATGTAAGAAAAACTGTTATATTAATGCAGTATTGAAAACACATTAATTCATTAAGAATGAGCGTAGCAAAAGATTACAAAACTTAATCTGACATTAACTCCTACTTAGTTTTGTTGCAATGGAAACTTGAAAAGGGGAGATTACTATGAAAATAAGACTAAATTTTGCAAAACTGGTCTGCAGTAATCCAATTTTTGGCGAGAACTTAATTAATTTTTGCTCCTAATTTTTCCAGTGAAAACTTTATCATCTCCCAAATCAAATGATTAATATGGAATCCATTTACCTTCTGCACATTTTTTTATTAAAAGCAGACTGATTCCACATCAAATAGAAGTCATCGCTCTTTCCACGTTTACAAGTGAGTCACGGAAAAATTCTCATCGTCCGTTGGCGGGGCTACAAAGAAGCAACAGCATTGTGTGGGGCTCCAAAGAAGCAACCCTGCCATGTTGTTTAGCAGTTTGTCGTTTGTCAGTCAAGATCATTTTGAGGCAGCCGTGGTGCAGTGGAAGCATATCCGGCGAGTAACTGGAAGACCTGGGTTCGATTCCCGGTGGTGGCCGATGAGAACTTTTCCGTAACCCACTTATAAACATAGAAAGAGCAATGACTTGTATTTGATGTTCCTTGTCCACGTCAACTGTGTATTTATGATTCTCGAGTGCCTACTCATCTTTCAAAACTTTTCCTTCGCAAGTTTCGCAGCATGTAATTTCAAAAAAAGAGAAAATCGTCAAAAAGAAAATGCGCTTACTCCTTTCGAAAAGAAAATCGTCACAGAATTTCAAATACTCAGCGCGCGTTGTCTTCTTCATCTATATATTTAAAACACAAGACCATTTCTTTCTACAATCCGCCAGCGCCACCCACTGGAGCGATTTTAATGTTATTTTTTTAAAATGAAATCTACTAACAGACAGATTTGTCATCGCTAATTTGTATTGTCATAAGTAATGTTTTAATGTTACCAAGGCATTGTCTTTGTATACAATCAGCCGTTCCTTATTCTGGCGTTTGTTCTCGCTTCAGTACTTTAAGTGCCATCTGCATCACTACGGTGGTCGGACTTGGAACTAAGCCCTCCGCTATCAACTACGTAGTTGTAATTAACCGAATCGGTTAAGTTGTTAGCAAGATTAGCAAAAACACATCCGTACATAATCATGAACTACTTCCTTTCACGTTGGGTGTGATCATGTTGTTGTAAACAAAGCGGAACGATACACACACGAAATCGGGAACTACTTGAGAGTGATCTGATTCGGTAGTACAGCCAAATATAATAAAAAATAAGACAGAATAATAGTAAATAATAATAAAAAAACGAAGTAGCCTATGTCTATCGGAAAGAAATAAGCTTCCCAACGGTGAAAGAACTATCCAAATCGGTTCGCTAGTTTTTGAGATTACCTCAAACACACAAAACGTTTCTTTCTATATGTACGTATTATTATAAGTATTAGTATAGATAAACGAAATAGTTTATGTCCACTGGAAAGAAGTAAGCTTTCCAACGGTGAATTATCCGATTCGATTCAGTAGTTCTCGAGATTACTTCTCTCAACCACAGAAAGTTTCTCTCTTTGTATATTAGTATAGATTATATAATGATACCAAAAAAAGAAAAAAATGTTAAAACCAAACTGGCAAAATAAAACACATTTTTAAACCCGTTGTATGGTTATGTAGACAAGATATCATTTCGGGTCACCGAAAGAATCCCTCAATACTCCGATGTTAGTCCGTCAACGACGGGTAGGCTCATGTTTATAAAATAGTGAGGAACGTCATTGTTATAACCGAATACGTGTAGTTGGAAAAATTAAAAATTAATGGGAATATTACGAAAATTGTGTTGTTAGTGACGCATCTTATAGACTGCCCATTAATAAATCAACCGTTTATTGTGGTTATGCATTTTATTACGATTCGTGTTATATAACAAGAAAAAATTTCAATCACAGCTTTTTCAACAGTACATGGAACGGATTACGGACTAGTTAGAGTGAATAAAACCAGTTACAAAAAGTATTTTTAACTGGATCTGGAGCGGTAAAACAATTGCAAATAGTAATAGCTACTTACGCACACTAGCGGCAGAAATGTGAAAAAAAATTCCGAATTTGCGAAAAACTTTTCTCATAGCGAACGTATCCAAAGCAAAAAGGATATTTAAAATCGAACGTTTAGTAACACACATAGGGGAAATAATGCAATTTCACAGCCTGCTATCAGGAAAACCGCGTTATGTGAAAAAGAAAATAGCTGCAAATTGTTCTCCATAGTTAAGGGTATTCTACTAAGAAAGGATTTTTAAAATTGGAGTTTAGTATCGGAGAAACTGTTGCAGAAAGCAATATACACAGGCAACATGGTGGCAGAGAATTACGGAAATGTATACAGGATATTTTTCAACTCCAAAAGAATTTTCCAAATACGACTCTTAAAAGCAGATACGAAACGAGGAGGCTTTATACATATATGCCATCTAGCGAGAAAACTGCATTGTTTAATATCAGTAATTATTTCTGTACTGAGAGGACACAGCACAAGAACGATTTTTTTCCACCGAATGTACCACAATCAGAAATACATATTCACGTCTCCTAACGTTAGAAGTGTTCATTACGAAAACACAAATTCATACGCAAAATATTGGGTTGTTGCAAATCAAATGCCCGACGCGAAAGAGCAGTGGAGACAGGCCCCCACTACAGCGGAATGGAACCATCCACAGGTGTTGCGGGTATTACATCACAGAGTTACTATAAATAGTTAGCACGTGTGTGAAGAACAAGGTTCAGACGTGGTTTGTTTGGACGTAAAGTGGCTTGCAAAGGAAACATGCAGATGCCGGATTTGAGAATCATCTTCCTGTACGAATTTACACTGGGTTATTCCGCAAGAACTGCCGCTCAAAACGTTAACAAAGCGTTTGGGGAGAATACAGCTCACGAACGAACCATTCGGCGATGGTGTGTGAAGTTCCGAAGCGGAGATACGGACCTGCAAAACGAAGTTCGTGGTCACCCAACTGTTGCTGTTTCTGACGATGTTCTGTTACGTGTGGTTCAAGAAGACTCCCGAAAAACGTGCCGTGAGATAGCGGCAGATGTAGGTGTCCACCACACGACAGTTATTCGGCGTCTGGCTTCGCTTGGTAAGGTCAAAAAGCTGGGCATGTGGCAGTCGCATGAGTTGATAACTGCCAAAAAGACTAGGCGTTTGGAAGTCCGCACGCCGCTGCTTGCCAGGAATAAACAGGAACCTCTACTGCATCGGATCATCACCTGCGACGAGAAGTGGGTTCTTCGTGATAATCGGAAACGATCTGCACATTGGTTAAGCAAGGCATAGCCTGCTGGGTCGCAACTTAATCCATCCCTACATACCAAGAAGATGATGCTCCTTGTCTAGTGGTCCACAGCCGGGATAATTCATCGGAGTTTCTTAGCAAGAAGCCAAACCATCACCTCAGACCGATATTGTGATGAATTGCTCCAGATGCACTGGGAAGTGCTGCAGCCGCCCCGGTGGCGCAGTGGTCTAAGGCGCTGGCCTCTGAACATTCGTCCGTAAGTGGTCCGGGTTCGAATCCCGGTCAGGCATGGATGTTGTGTTTGTCTTACGGCACTGGCTCTCTCCCTTCCCTGGAACCAGTGACCCTAAATTAGGGACGGGCGACTGCTTATAGCCCATTGAGTTGCTCACGGTGGTCGTTAAAGCTCCAAAAAAAAAAAAAAAAAAATGTGCTGCAGAAACAACCGGCTTTGTTCAACAGACATGGTGCTCTTCTGCTCCAGGCAACGCCCGCCCTCATGTCGCACAACGAACGATGCTGACACTAAGTGTCTTGGGCTATGAAGCAATTAACGAATATCCATCAAAAACTGGCTGTGACTAAAATGTTGGTGATATACTTGTAGTTCCAAACCTTTGAGTTTCTAGGTAAGAAAGAATAAATAAATGGAACTTTCAGTACTTGAAATACCATGTGAGAGGTGCAGAAACGAATTTTGAGTTAATGACGTTCACTATTCTCTCATACCGGATTTACAACGGTAAGGGATATGTTACTTGGCCAAAAATATTCAAACAGAACAGAAAAGCAGCAGGCGCAACACATGCTACTTGCACTATATAGAAGCCACGAAAGTGGTGTGGATGACGTTTCAGGAAGCCATGTGTACAACGTGGTGCCAACAAGACATTCAGTTTCATGAGAAATGGTATGCGTCGTTGAGGTCGCACGGACAAGCCGAGCTTTTTGTTTCATCGGTTATGTGAAACATTTCGTACTCTGGCCGGGTCCAGCCTGTTCTGGAAAATTTGACATTTTGCGAATGGATTAAAGAAAAGCTTCTCGTCTCACAAAACGAAGATTTTTTTTTTTGATTGAAGGTTTAACGACCACCATGAGCAACTTAATGGGCTGTGAGCAGTCTCTCTTCCCTAATGTACGGCCACTGGTTCCAGGGAAGGGAGAGAGCCAGTGTCGTAAGACAAACACAACATCCATGCCTCACCGGGATCCGAATCCGTACCCCTTACGGACGAATGTTCAGAAACCATCGCTCAGACCACTGCGCCACCGGGGCGGCCAAAACGAAGATTGACTTGTTAAACCATTAATCAGATGGCGAAGTTTACTGAGTGGAACGAACATCTCCATTCACCATCGGATGGAGTGCGTTGATTAATTATAGTTGAAACCGACAAGCCGGTATCTAAGGTAAGAACCTGAAATGCGAGAGTTTATTTCTCCAAATGCTGAAATTCAATTCTGTTTACATTTTGTTGGCTTTAGAATCTAAAGCACGTGTTTTTTTTTTAATTTCTCGAGAAATGTTTACATAAACAGAATTCTCACCTTCACGAAACCAAAACCGAAAAGAGCTTCGAGCGCGATTCGTTGCTACAACGAAGATTAAGAATTTCGAATTATATCATTTGTTTATATACCTAAAGATCGAGAGCTACTTTGTTTATGCTTAACTGTAAAAGAGGAAACGAGTTTACATTGTAACAGATGTATACAGCCAGGTCTAAACCTCATCTGTGAGAGAAATGTCTACGAGAAATGGTACGTCTCTCTGCGTTACATCCCTTTTACTATAAGTTATTTCACTTCAATACAGCAGTTTTGTTTCTCTAGAGCAGCGAGTCTTCAAACTTTGCTGAATCACGGACAGTACGACAAAATGAAATAGGACCTGCGGACCACATAAAAAAGAAGAGTAAAACTGCATGTGTTCATTGTGAATATCGAATATTTCAGAGTGGTTTGGAATCCTTAAACCCTACTTGCAGAAATAGAAACGATGCAGTAAAAATTATAATTATGTTGCAAATGAATTGGAAGTTCTTGACATTCCTACATTTTAGTACTCTTTGAAAGTCCCAGTTATGTAATTTATCGCAGCATAGTTCATATTAGATTTGGAAGTTCAAATTCCATTTCATTTTTTCACTTCGAAAATGCAATTTTCTATTTCAGAACTTCTTCTCTGGACAACGTTTCGCTGATCGCTAAAACGTTGTCCGAGGACTACTATAATAGCAGCCCGAGGGACACGGATTTATGATTCCTGCTTTAGAGGAAGCCTTGCATTATTTGCAAGAAATGGCGGAGAACGTGTGATGAAAGTTTGAAACCTGCCAGGCCGTAAACTGAAAATTCCAAGCAGGACGGGACTTTTTAAATTAAAGGCCGTGCAGACCTGTAACACGTGGTCAGGTTTTCCGGAGAAGGGTAATTTTTGTGATAGTAATTTTCCCAGCGAAACACCATTGCACATCGTAAGGAAATGTGCAAATAATGGAAACGCCAAAAGATTTGGAATTCAACTCCAGGTACTCCATGTTTTCGCTGAAAAAGATCGGAGGATCGCATCGCGGTTTGTGAAGAAGCTTAGCGAATGCCCAGGCTGTCAAACAATATAGAAAAGGGTACTAGTGTTTGGACGACGGACTTTGAATGCCCTGAATTTCCGTAGGAGAACTGCTTTACATTGACCAGTGCTTATGATCGGTGACCGCTGTAGTGTTTTTTAAGCACTAGACTCTGAACGACTGGAAAAAGAATAACTCTGGAACGAAAAATGTGATTGTAGTCTGTTGTCAGCTGGTTGGACAACACGCATATAGTGGATCAATAAGAAAGCTGAAAAAAAGACTGCAAAATACTATTTTCCTTTTTTGCGATATGGAATTGGTTCACAGCTTATTACCTCTGCTTCCATGAATGGACAGGTTGACCATGAAGTGCGGTAAAATTCTCCACTTCCTGCGTGCAATGAACTATATGGTTAAAAAAATTTACCTGTTCCAGCAAGACAGTGGTCTTCATATTCTCACATAGGACAACACACCATGGTTATTTTTGAGGAAAACAAGTAATTCAAACGGATTTCCAGAAATGATGCAAATCTGGTTGAGCACTTACGAGATAAACGAAGTTAACTACCTTGGAGGCTAGTATCACTTGCGGAATACAAAGCAGCGTTGACGAACGAAAGGGGGAATACTACTTAGTAAAATGCTTAGCAATAAAACTCACACTGAGCATTGATATTTTCTCAATTATAAGACACAGTTTCAGCGGTCTACGGAAGAACCGTAACTGTGATGTAGTTCTAATTGAAAAAGTGCCTTAGCGGTAAACTGATCAGATAAAAAATATTTGGAAAGGAGATTCACACACACACAAAAGTTTGAAAAACATTATTAATTTTGATTTGCTATTTTTCTTGTCCAGTATATTTTATAAAACTGTTATTACTAATTACTTTTATTTAAATTGCTTAATTTGAGCAATTTTTAATAAAGGAAATAAATGGTGCATGTTAGTCACCTCCTAAAGATATGCAGAGTTTTTCTAAGTAACGCTCTGTCATTTCACACGATTTCAAATGTTCAGTGTGATTAATATTTGAATCACACTGAATAGATGTAACTACGTTATGTAGTCACACTGAATAAATGTTGCTAATATTGTCACATCTATTCAGTATGACTAATACGCTTTTTTCCTACGTTTCTGAGGAACTATACTGTGCAAATTAATTGGGACAAAGTAAAAAATCACTCTTTTTTTCCCAAAACTATGCCTTTATATCATTCTATGCCTTGATATACACTGATAAATACCTGTATTAATATAAAGTACGTCCTCCTTTAGCAGACTTGAACTCTTGAATTCATTTCGGCATTGACTCCACTAATTGAGTGCACATACTTTTGACTTCATAAACGTGGAACCACAGTTTTATAGCATTCGTTATCATGCGTTCTTTGGTTGTACAGTCCATTTTACCTAAACATCTCTTTAAAATATTCCACAAGTTTCCTATGGGATTTAAGTCTGGTGAATTTCCAGGCAAATCAAGCAAATGAATTTGATTTTCTAGCATGAAATTCTTGACCGATTTTGAATTGTGACATGGGGCCAAGTCATGTTGAAATGTCCCGTCAAAAGTTTGCAAGAATGGAACAATCCTACGTTGTAATACACTGCTGGACAATTGCTAAGGACGGATCATAAACGGCTATACAGCGCATAAAAAAGTAAGTGTGGTTGGATGCCAAGTGAAATAAAATAATGTCAGCATGCCAGGACATTACAAGAAAGACAATTTATTGTGCTCTGAAATCCAGATGGCTTTGGAACGTGTTCAAGGGACAAACAGGCCATTTTGTGCAGAATACGTAAACGTGAAAAAATGCAATTACCGTCCGCAGGCGTTCCGGCGTAAGATGTCAATACGGGATATGGCCACCATGGAGGGCGATGCAAGATTCCACACGTCGTGTCATGCTTTGCACAACATTATCAAGCAGCTGTTGGGATAAATTATCCCATTCCTCTGTCAGTGCACGGATGAGGGTGTCCTTGTTTATTGGAGGGCATTGTCGACCAGCAAGACTCCTCCCCAAAGCATCCCACACATTTTCAATGGGATTCAGATCTGGAGAAAGTGCTGGCATACGAGGCGTTGAATATCCTCGCTCTCAAGACACTCCTGGACAGCGACTGTTCGATGACATGTTGCGTTGTCGTCCATGAAAATGAATCTATCACCGACAGCACCACGGAACATGCGAACATGAGGTAGCAGAACATCATTAATGTATCGTTGGCCAGTCATAGTTCCAGTTGGAAGCACATCGAGGGACGTACGGCAATTGATCATGATGCCAGCCCATACCATGACACTACATGTCGGATATCGGTCCCTTTCCTGTATGTTTGCTGGACAATATGCAGTACCACTATCACACCAGATCAGTTGTCGTCGACAATCAGACGATAGACTGTATCTACTCTCATCTGAGAAGAGCACAGCAGAGCAGTCGTTATCTGTCCAGTTGCGATGTTGATGGCACCATTGCAAACGGGCGGTACGGTGACATCTGGACAATGGGATGCACACAACAGGAAGGCGGGCGTATAGTCCTCCTTCATGCAAACGTCAGGCGACAGTTTTTCGGGAGATCCGCTTGCCAGTAGCAGCCATAAACTGATTTGCTACCTCACTAGCTGTGGTGCGCCGGTGTCTTTTTGTTGATAGCACTATTTACCGATCTTCTGCAGGTGTCGTTCTGCAAACACGACCTCCCCCGTGACGTTTGCTACACTCTCCATTTGTTTGAAATGATTTCCAAAGCCTTGAAACAACACTGTGGCTGACGTCGAACTCCCTGGCAACATCTGTTATTTTTCGCCCTTCTTCAATCTTGCCAATAATACGGCCACGCGTAAAATCATCTAGGTGATGTCGGGAAGACATACTGAAAATTGCAAGTTCGTCAATAGATTCTTTCCCTTTCAACTTTGCGTTTGAACAACAACGGTCAATACGCGTCAAATCCTTTATATCTCTTATCAGCGCTATGACGTCACGAACAAGTTCGGCAATCCAAAATTTGCATACGCACAACACGTCTTACTGTATCCCGCACTTAAGCTAATTTCCACATTTTCCTGCCTTCCATTTTACGGTTGCTATCGTTGCTATTGCCATCCGTCCTTAGCAATTGTCCGGCAGTGTATTTCTACGTACTTGGCTGAATTCATCATACCTTGAACAGGAACTAAGCTTCCAGTGCCATTTGATGTGAAAAAACTCCAAAACAACTGTTTCAGAGGATGTTTTACAGTTTGTTTGACATGCTCAGGTCTTAAGGGTTCACAGTTACTTCGTCTAACGACATTTGCTTAGAATCCCTGCACAAATAAATGAGTTTCATCACTAAAAATTACCTTTTTTCAGTCGTCAGCAGTCTATGATTTATATTATTTGGCCCATGCTAAACGTTGTATCTTCATTTTCGCATTCAAATATTGTTTTTTCGTTGGTCTTCTTGCCTTCCGGCCAACTTCCAAAAGCCTACGGTGTACAGTTGAATCACTCTCATCCCAACCACTAGCCAATACATCTATTTGAAGATCGGTGTTTGTTTCTTTTTTTTTTTTTTGATTGGTTTTACTATTTCTGATTAGATATTTATCGGTTCGTGGGTTGTTTTTCGTTTTCTTCCACATTTACCTCTCCTTTTTGGAAACGATGATCCAGATGCATTGTATCGCGTAAGCAGTCTTGATACACTTGATTTGTTGCCGCCCCGGTGGCGCAGTGGTCTAAGGCGCTGCCTCTGATCATTCGTCCGTAAGGGGTCCGGGTTCGAATCCCGGTGAGGCATGGATGTTGTGTTTGTCTTACGGCACTGGTTCTCTCCCTTCCCTGGAACCAGTGAACCTAAATTAGGGACGGGCGACTGCTTATAGCCCATTGAGTTGCTCACGGTGGTCGTTAAACCTCCAATCAAAAAAAAAAAAAAGAAAAAAGATACACTTGATTTGCCTACACCAACTGCAGAAGCGATACCTCTCACTGTCATAGAAGTGTGATCCCTAGATCAATTAATTTTGCACGCTTCCTTAGGGAAATATCCATTTTTCAAGAGACGAAAGCAACACGTACTCACAGAGAGCAAAAACTAACATCCACCTGGGACACACGAAAGCTCACCGCTGAAGCTGAAGTGCCTATTTCCTGTTTAAAACCGGTCAAACCACATTCTTACTATCAAGTTCTAACAGTCACACCACCTCACAGCTGATAAAACCGGTTTACGTGGTTTTCTGACATCAACTGGCGATCACATTACAATTCTGAGAATAAATAGCTTGTCCCAATTAATTTGCACGGTATAGTAAATGAAGGAGATATTTGTTGCGTTATCTTCAAGGAATCAGAATGGGCAGCTGAGTAAAAATATTGTTGTAACCGTGGTCCCACCGAGGACCACCAATGTAACGACCGTGGCCGAGCAATTATTAAACGTCTTTTCCACGGTAATTCGACGTTGTCATCGGCGCGAAGACTGTAATTTAAGTCACACACTTAAACAATCAAACCAACGCAGACTCGTACACATAAATAATGTGTCCTGAAAATGCCCTGACTGCACTAAACATAAACATTTAATTGGTTGTAAAATAAAAATGGCACAAACACATGTAAAAATTACTTGTCTGCTGATCTTAAGTGCTGGGTCATGTTTGACCGAAATTTGTTCCTGTTAAAAAGCTTTTGCGCACTTAAATTCCACAGTTCAGTTCTTAATGATTTACTAGTTCAGTTCACTATAAACTGTAATTTTGATCGGCTTATACGTTCCTAATAGTTCCTCGACTATCAGCTTACCAGATGTAACAACAATAAAACAAATGTGTTTACTTACATGCGGCTGTCAACTGCAAATCCAATAATAAATTTCACCTGTAAACTGCTCAGATCACTCCAACACACTTCTTTGACGCTGAAGATCTCCTTGCGCGGGCTGCGTACCATCGCAATCACGCGTAGGGGTTGCACTGCTTCCGTTTACAGACACACACACATGTTTTTGTTGATGGAGCCTTGCTTCCCCTAGTAAGACGAGCTCGCCTCTTTTGCTGCTTACGGGACCCGAGTTTCGTTCTTGGCTTCGCTTCTCCTTGGAGCGGCCAATGTCAACTCGTCGACTTCTGAATTTCTGCGTAGCTTCACTTTTTACTGGGCCAACAAGTCGCTAATTTTCATTCGGCTCACAGCACAGGAATTGCGGCTTTATCACGTGGATACAAGCATTCCGCTGTCTTAATGGCAATCTTGCCTATCCAGATACCTCGAGTTGCTGATCTCCGTTTCTTTCAAAATGCGGGTGATTTTGCTTTTTCTTTTTCCAAATAACATAGCAGCCCAAAGACATCTTGTCTTTCACATCGGAGAGCGTACAGGCAACTGAACGTTCCTCCTTATTTTCAACGCCAAGTGCGCAATCTTGCTTACCGACCGGACCACACAAAAAGGGAGCAATCGTACACGAAAATGCTCTTAACAATCGACGAATTTATTATTATTCGCTCACCCTCTTGCCCCGCATCTTAGTTCTATAAGTAGCCAGTAACGTCTCACTTCGAAACGTTCCTCCTTCCGGTGTTTAGTCTAACCGTCAGCTGCGACCTGTGATTTACGACTTCAAAGCGTTCGAAACTCCAACCACCCAGCCTGTGTGAGAATTCTTCCTCTCTTTTCTTTCCTAACCCTGGATAAAACTTTCTCTGCTCCTTACACTCTTTAACCCCAATAAAGCCTCGAACTTAATTAATACCTAATTAATTTCATACATCCACCACGCCCATTTATTTCCGAATTAATGGCGGGAGGTGGGTCGTAACAATATTTTCCGCACGCGTAAAACTCCTATTACTTTGCCTGAATGGCTACCAAATTTCTCTTTACAGTTTTTTATCCGAGTAATGAAATAATTTTGAGGACTGCCATGTAGTATTTTATATTCTCTTTACGCCGTTCCGGTGCCCGAGTAGTGAGAGGCGTAGATTTTTTGTTAGTGGTTTGAGTTCCGCATGAAGCCTGGGTTGTGCGCCACCTCGCCCCAAATCAGAGACTGTCAACGGCATATAGCCTAGATAGTAGCTCACGGTGAAAGTTATACCCAGACACAAACAGCATTATCTTTACCCTTATGATCCGTGAGATGTCTTGTTGTGTGAACCGACGGTATAATTTCGTCTTTTCAATAATTTCAGTTATGACCATATAAAAGACAGTATTCGCTTTTTTCAAATATATGATCATCTAAAACATTTCTTTACACATCTTCTGCAACCACCTAACTACGAAACGTACCTTAGCATCGCTAAGCCTAGAAAACAGTGCCTTAAAGTCCGCTAAGCAACGCTATGGCAACATCCCTGAACCGCAATATATCTAATTTTTTGTGCTTGGACTTAGGGTTTTACCTATTTATGGCACGGAACTTCTGCCAACATGCAGCATCGAATCCTAAGTTTTACGTTGTGATGTATATTCTAAATTAACATTCCTTTTTAGTTTCTGTCCCTACGTAAATTTTGAGTTTGTTCTCAGTTATACTTCACACTTAACGTGATATCTTCTCTCTCAAACGAATACTGTTGGCAACACAATTGAGGTCTGAATAAACGTGACGTATGCCTGTTATGAGATAAGAACCAGAGATAAAAACTACGAGACAACAGTTGCTAGTGTTTGGTGTTGAATATGGTTGACACTGATTTGTTAAGTAAAATGTGAAGTGCTATATTGTATTGATGAAATCATCTGGACTAAAAGCCACTTTCCGTAAGTTTGACTTCTGTTTAAATGTTTCGTCTGGCCGTTAAGGTTTAATTTAGGAACTCTTTCATCGTGTGGTTATGTTTTAAAATAATGTAAGAAGAGCGATAAAAGTTCAATTACGAAAAGATGCTACGTTATAACGTATAAAAACTGCCATAGTAGGACTACTTTGAGGAACATCATTAATTTATTTAGGGCTAGAATTGAGTTTCTCGAGGCCATAGTTCTGACTGCGTACGTATGCTCAGAGGGCAGCTTTGCAAATAATATTTCAGTCCCTTGTGGTTGGTGAACATGGCTATTTTTGTTCTATGCCATGTTAACTTCTCACATTTTTTAGAAGTGATTTTAAAGTAAAAACTGAAGTACTCCTTAACAGAAAGACAAAGAATACGTGGAAATATAAGCAAAATTCAGCATGCAGTCAGATCAAATAACAAAGCTACTTATTCTATACTTTATCGTCTTAAACAGCATAACGGAGAAGAAAATTCCGTTTCTCGAAAGAAAATGTACGTGGACCCCATTTCGAGAAATGAGTGATATGAAAGCTTCTCAAAACGGAAACTTTCAAAGCGTTATTTCTGTCGTTGTTCCGATAAAGGAGACATTTTTAGGCATTCTGGTAAAATGACCTGTTTTATGAGAGAAATGATCTTGAGATTGCCTTTAAGCTGGAAACAAAGGCATGGCTGGATTTAGAATTAAAGAGAGCCACCACAACTTTTAGGGACTCACACGGTTAAAGGGTTAGGGTAAGCAAAGCCATTGCAAGACACTGTATAATTCCCTGATGCATCAGAATATATAAGTATTAATATAAAATCAAAGCTGCCTATTTAATAGCGAAGAGCATGCCTTTCGTTTTTATTTAAAAACTGTTAACACCATTTTTTAGGAATTTGGAGTCCTTGATTCTATTAATAGTAAGGAAATAGAAGAGTAGGAAGTTGATTCACACACACACACACACAGAGGAGTCGAACAAATGTCTAACCAAACCTAATCTCTTGTAAAGCCTTTCAAACCGGATGATAGTGTTATTGAAACATGGATGCTTATTGCCGAGAAAAACTGTATTGCTGCAAGCTAAGAAAAAGACTTACGTAAGAGTGTAAAGTGGTAAAGAACTAGAACAGAAGCAAACTGTCTTGTATTTGGAGATTCATCATGTAGGTCTGAGGGAAAAAGGAGCTTTATGATTTCTTATCCAGTTGATCATTCCAATATAGGGTTACTGACAAAATTGACCCGTGTCAAACAAAACAGTTAATCCTGATCAGTTCCGTAGCCAAATGAAAATTGAAATTTCTATTTACCTTTTGGAGTGTTTTGTACATTGATGATATATGCTTAGCAGAGCGAAACTTTTGGGCCGACACATTGTCCAATGTCTTTCATTTGTTGCTAGATATCAATCAAGATGAATTTCTTTCTGGACTTTCCTAATGGAAGACGCAATTTTCAGAGATAATTACGACACTTGAAAACTGCTATTCAAATTCACAATTTGTATTTTACTAATTTTCCCTCCGTCAAATTGATGGAGCCTAACTGTTAGACGCTCTTCATATTGTAAATTCGAGAATTCTTTATGCTCAAGCAAATCGTTTTATCTGTCGAACTGATAAATGCTTAAATGTCTTGTACTGAATTGACCTGAATGTAATTATTTTCCGTGGAATTGACTCGGGCGTAACTATCCTGCGACAAACTGTCCCAAGAGTAAATGTCCTGGTTGAATCACCTGAAATTGTGCCAATCTGGCAAGGAATCCACTTTTGCGTATTTTTCTACTCCATTAAGCTTCCACGCAGTTATTCTTGCATTGACGTCTTGTCACTAACTGTTTGTGAGGCATTTATTCTGCCCAAGTAAATAAAAAGAGATAAGAGACTTGTCAGGTGACAATTTCTAAGGGGAATGTTTTCGGGTATGTATTCAATAGCCGGTACGATGTGAATCTACTCTCTGTCACGGACGACTCTGATCAAACGCTCATGACATTTTCTCCTCTTGTGAAGCAGGAATTCTAAAAAAATCTGAACTCTTAAAACATTTCATTTAGATAAAGGGTTTCTCAGAATTGCAAAAAAGAGAAAGACACGGAGGAAATGATAGCGATTCTGACAGCAGCGTTACAACTTTAAACACAAAATTTCAAAAATATTTCGCTTGGTACAGTTTTTGTTGAATCCTGTTTTATAAAACAGGAAGACACAAAGAATTTACTCCTTAGTTTTTAATAAAGAAAGAAACTCGTGCTAACGTAATAATCTACCGTGTCAAAGAAATGGTGTAGAGAAAAGCTTCGGAGAAGACCGAAATCTTATCCCCTTAGGAGAGCAAGAAAGGCAGAGGACTGGTAAAGGTTTTATCGCGGTTTATAAAATATTACTTCCGCCCGTAGAAAGTGAACAGAGCGCCGTCAGATAAAGAGAGATCTTTACCGGAAGTGAGCCAGGCATCCAACCTTTTATCTCGCCGCCATGAGGAAGTGAACGAGATCAAAACATTGGAAGAGAGAGAGAGGGGGGGATATAAGGCTTCTTTCTTCTTTTCTATCTTTTTTTCTTAAAGCTAATGAGAAAAAGAAATCCACGCCGCTAGAGGGCGCTCCTGTAGTTTTGAGACTGATTTCAGCAGCCCTCTAAAGTGGATCGATGAAAAGAATCTTACAAATTTCTCATTTGCATTTTCTCTTTAATAGTTCAATATGTCTTCCATGGAGAGCAGTTCTGTAAAGTGGGAAAAAATTAATTCATGGAAATTCAAAAAGAAATCCCGGAATATTTTTCCCCTTTTCGTTTTGCAGTAACTCACCATTGCTAGTGTGATATTAAAAATTATCGTCAGTGGAAATGAAAAATCTCAAAGGTTGTCAAAAATTATGAGAACAGGAATGTTTGAATGAAGCTATTATATGAATACATTCTACAAGAAACACAAACATAGGTGCGACCATAACTGGGATGAAATGATTACGAAATGATTTATTTCCCTGAAAATTCACTTCAATAAAAAGATCACTCCATAAAAAGGTCAAATTTGCCACTTTACATCGAGGGGCGTTTTACAGAAACGTTCAATTTACCGAGCTATCATTTTAGCGAACTGTTTATTTCACAGGCAGGCCATGAAATTATATGTTTCATTTCTCGAACTGTTGCTTCACCTAAAACTTAATTTAATTGAAAAGATGCTTCACCAAAAAGATACTGTCCGTAGAAAGGACAGAATTCACAAGTTACACAATGGTGTTTCACCAAAACCTTTACTTTACCGAACGATCATTTTACCGAATTATTCATTTCACAGACAAGCCATGTTTTCAAACTTTTCATTTCATCTTACTCGGAGCGTTGCTTCACCTAAAATCAAATTCAGTTGAAATGTGGCTTCATCGAATAAGGTTTTTATTTGAACAAAAAATACACTACTGTTTGTGAAAATTTCAACACCATGAAGGATCGCTGGTATTCAATTGAGACTTAGAGGATATGTACAACAGGTTGGGACATGCAAGCGCATGCGCTTTCGGAGCAGCGCCCTCTGAACTGTTTGGTCTTGGGTATAAAGCGCTGGCTCAAACGATAAGTTGCAATACGAATCAGACTATCGATGCAAGGTCCTCAGGTTCGAACCTGGGCTGATCTTTCAGAGATGGTGTGATTTACTAACAATCGCTGAATATCCGCCGTGCATCGGAGGAGCACGTTAAGTGACGGCCCCCAGGCTGGACCCACTGGTTAAATGGGTATCCTTTCCTATGCCCTACCTGATATTCTCTCACCCCTCTGTGTGCAACATCGTACTAGTACGGTGGCGCCATCTACTGTTCTCTAATCTCACTACAAACTGTTCTGTCAAAGTTGCTAGACTTGCTCTCATTCCTTCCGTTTCTGTGCCCTGCCCAAAAGGCGATCTCGCTGTAGGTGGCTGGGACCTAAACTCTACTCACTGTGGAAGGAAGTCCTACAAGAAAATGACAAATACTAATATGTTGCAATGAGTGAGGAGCCGACATTGAGTCGAAAGGGTGTTTCTTGTGTGTCACTATGTCCCGTCGCCGAAGGTCGCATTATGAACACCTGGCGGACTTAGAGCGAGGAAGAATTGTTGGGATGAGAGAAGCTGGATTTTTCTACCGCGAAATTACCAGTCGTGCGAGATGGAACACCAGTACAGTGACGCGAACTTGGCGTCAGTGGACAAAATGATCATGATCATGTGTTCATATGTAGAGGATTTTAGGAAGGGAGCGTCTGACCCCAGGTCTTAAACAACCCTTAGAAATAGGAAGCTAGGAGATTTGGGCTAGAGTGTCCGATAAGAAAGTGACAGGGAAGCGAGGTAGAAAGGGGGAGGAAGACGCCCTTACTTATTACCGGGGGGCCAGTACCCGGGGTACGACGGCTTAACGTGCCCATCCGACGCACGGCGGATATTTAGTGGACCGAGTGTTCGTACCTGCCTGGGATCGAACCTGAGGTCCTTTCCGTGGCAGTCACGAACGTTGCCCACTAGGCCACCTGCGGCCCTACGTCAGTGGACAAATGAGGCTCGAACGCACATAAATCCGGGGAACGGACCACAAAATCGCACGACCGCACGGGATGACAGACACCTCTACTGCATGGCAGTGACAGATCACACAGCGGCATCCACGGTGTTAGCGCAGCATTGGAGCCACAGGTTAGGCTTTGTCTTCCAGCACAGGCCGACATCGACCTTTTAACTGCCAGAATTAACTCTGGGTTAGCAAAATGGACTGAAGTCAGTTCGATAGAATATGCAGTATTAGCTGTCTAAACGGGCCGAACACCACTGGAATGAGTGAATCTGTACATCCTAAAGCATATCCCCCCCCCCTTAGCTTTGTTTTTGAAAGGGGTAATTTAAAGTGTACGATTGACACTAATCCTTTCTGACTGATTTCTTGTTGAAAGAATTATAAAAATGTCGACGAGCCTAAGAAAGGAGATAGAAGCTGTTTCAGTCACTTGTTTTTACCCAGTGGCATAATGTTCTTGTCAAGGGAACTTCACCTTCCGCATTATTCCTTGAATCATGAAACAGAGAACAAAGGTCTGTAGCATCAAATAGAAGTCATCGCTCTTTCCACGTTCAGAAGTTAGTCACGGAAAAAATTTTCATCGACCGCCACCGGAAATCGAACCCAGAGTCTTCCAATTACGCGCCGTACGTGCTTCCACTGCACCACAGCGGCCTCAAAATTCTCCAGACCCACTAACGACAAACTGCCGAACCACATGGCAGGGGTTGCTTGTTTGGAGCCTCGCACAATGCTGGGGATTCACCACAGATGAACAGCAGCAACTGAATAAATAACTAGAAGGCGAAAGAATGATAAATACACAGTTGGTGTGGACCAGGAACATCAAATAGAAGTCATCGCTCTTTCCACGTTTGATATTTCGGTCCACGTCAACTGTGTATTCATCATTCATTCGCCTTCTAGTTATTTGTTCAGTTGCTGCTGTTCATCTTTGGTGAATCCCCAGCATTGTGCGGGGCTCTAAAGAAGCAACCCTGCCATGTGGTTTGGAAGTTTGCCGTTTGTGAGTCTGGAGAATTTCGAGGCCCCTGTGGTGCAGTGGAAGCATATCGGGCGCGTAACTGGAAGACCCTGGGTTCGATTCTCGGTGGGGGCCGATGAGAAATTTTTCCGTGACTCAGTTATAAACGTGGAAAAAGTGATGACTTCTATTTGATGTTCCTGGTCCACGTCAACTGTGTATTTATAAAGGTCTGTGAAATGGAGCAGAGAATAGAGAAAGTCTGAAATAGCAGAGGATATGGTCTATAGACTGGGGCAGAGAATAAAGGACTATAGAATGGAACGAGAAACAATAACTAAAAGCAAGAAAGGAATTATCTTGTCGTAGCTCTCGTAAAACCCAGCGGAAATGAGAACATTTCCGTTTGATGATCGCAGATTTTGTTTTAGTTACATCGGCTGCTTAAAGGGTTAACAGAGGACTGGTCTCTAACAGCATATTGCTATGCATTCCTTTCACCCTCAATCACAGACGCCTCAGGCTGCAATGTAGTCTCGAACACAGACACTGGCGCGCTGATTGGGAACAGGTCGTGCTTTCTGACGAGTCACGATTCAACTTGATGCACCATGATGGTCGCATACGTGTTCCAAGGCATCAACATGAACGGCACCTTATAACGTGCATTTTACAGCGTCATACTTGCCGAAAGCCGAGCGTCATAGTTTGGGACTCCATTGGGTTCAGTTCGCGATTACGCCTGATAGGAATCGAGCGAACACTCAACATCCAGCAATACACCAGTAATGCCTTAGAGGCAGAGGTGATACCCTTCCTTCAGAGTTGTCCTGGCGTTATATTCTAGCAGGAAAATGTTCGACTATATGTGGCCCAGAATGTCCAAGACCTCTTCTATGGATGGCAGATACCACTTCTTCTCTGGCATGCACGTTTACTGGATGTGTCCCTGATCGAACATGTCTAGGACATGATAGCGAAGTAACTGTCCCGTCAAGTGCCTCTGCCTGTCACTACAAATGAACTCTGATCTCGCATATAGACTTCCTGGCAGGCTATTTCCAAGGACGATATCAAAATGCTCTTCTATTCAATGCTACCGTTTAGAGAATATTATTTTTGCTCGAGGTGGTTTCTCACCATTCTGAATTTTGAAGCAAAAAACTCTTATATAGCTCTACAAATGTAATCAGTTATTTCCTGTTTCATGAGGAATCTGTGATATAAATTTAAATGTAAATGGACGATATAATCACTCTTTCCACGTTATTTTTCAAACAACGCATAGCGACTGAAAAATTGTATTTCGGCACTGCTGGGATCGAACCCCACAATTTTTCAGTCGCTATGCGTTGTTTGAAAAATAACGTGGAAAGAGTGATTATATCGTCCATTTACATTATCTCCACGTATTTGATATATATTAGATATAAATTTAATTTGAATAACTAGGTTCGTTCTTGGTGTTGCAATTTTCACAAACAGTAGCGCACATTACAGTAAACTGCAGTGCTTTTTCGGATATGTTTCTACATCAGTCCTAGTAGTTTAGACTTTTTCCTCAATTTCTTTTCCTAGACGTGTTGCTGCTTTTCTTTTCTGGAATTTGCACGAAACGCATATTGTTTAGATTTAGCATTTAGGCCAGCTGGGAGAGTGCTTTATTTTAAAATAACTCTACCTTCCTCAAAAATGATTACAATAAATAATATCTAATGATTTAGTGACATTTCTTACATTTGGAGCGGCAAAATTAGACATCCGCTACTTACAACACTTAGTACGAATATTTCGCGTGACTGTATTCCGAAGAAAATTAATCAGGCCAATACTTATAAATATTATATTGCATAGCAGCTGAATTATGTGGCATCCAGATTATATCCGTATGACTTAGCACAGAATTTCTGCCTCTCTTATTTATTCTTTCATTGCCATCAAACTATTCAATAAATTTATCCTTTGGGTGAAATAAAATAAAGACTGGGATGAAATGATTTTTCGGCGAATTGGTTTCTAGGAAAACACCGTTCAGTGAAACGAACGTTTCTGCAAAGCTAACACTTGGTGAAGTGAAATTTCGGTTAAATGAAATCTCTGTCAAGTGAATTACAGTCATTTCTTGGTCAAATAAGAATACCCATTTAAGTAATATGCGCTAACCTACCGTTAATATCCGGTTATCTGTACGTTCACAAACAATCTTCATTTATGGAAAATTTTGTATTATGTTCTGAAACATTTAGTTTTCGTGGAATACACTCCGCTAATGTTTTGTAAATGTCCGTCTCTACGCTGTGCAATTCAGACCTCACAGCAGTGACCAGTTCGGCTTTGTTTGTTATATGATCCCTTTCTCCTTGCGCCTGACAATACAATTCGCGACGAGTTTGGTTGAAACACGCGTTGTTTAGATCTGGCATTATGACCTAGATTTTATGGTTCAGATCTATGATTATGGCCTGTATATTAATCACTTAGATCTAGATTGTTTTGGTCTCAGTTCTAAACAAAATCTTGGATTGTTTGGATTTTAGATATAAACAATCCTTGATCTAAACGATTAAAAATTTTACTGACCAACTCAGAGTCCTGGCGTACTCTGGGTTAGCCAATCCAATCCTAGGTCTTACCAATCGTAGATCTAAGCAAAAAGAAACGTGGGATTATTTTGTTCCTTGATCTAACCGAAATCTTGGGTTGTTTACGTTCTAAATCTAAACAATCCTAGATCTAAAAGAATAAAAATTGGACTGACTCATGCAGAGTCCTGCCGTACTCTGGGGTAGCTAATCCAATCCCAGAACTTAGCAATCTTAGATCTAAACGAAAAGAAAAATTCAGGAATGCTCTGATCCTAGATCTAAACGAAATCTAGGATTGTTTAATTTTTGGATCTAAACGATTAAAAATTGGATTGGCTAGCCCAGAGTCACGACGTATTCTGAGCTAGCAGTCTTAGATCTTAACAAACCTAGATCTAAACGAAAAGAAATCTAGGATTGTTTTGATCTTTGATCTAAACAAAAAGAATTCTAGGATTGATTAGCTCCTAGATCAAAACAACCCTAGGTCTAAAAGAATAAAATTTGGACTGACTAATCCAGAGTCCTGATGAACTCTTCTTTTTTGTTTTCTTTTTTTTTTTAGATTGGAGGTTTAACGACCACCGTGAGCAACTCAGTGGGCTATAAGCAGTCGCTCGTCCATAATTTAGGGCCACTGTTTCCAGGGAAGGGAGATAGCCAGAGCCGTAAGGCAAACGCAACATCCATGCTTCACGGGATTCGAACCTGGACCCTTCTCGGACGAATGATCAGAAGCATCGCTAAGTCCACTGAGCCACCGGGGCAGCCTAATGAACTCTGCGCTAGTCAATCCGATTTTTGCGCTCCCACTTTCTCAAACCTATTGGTAAGAACGCAGGTAGTATGGCATGGTGCGTTGTCCTACTGAAGGAAATATGAGCCTTTCCTAAAGTTCTGCCGCAATGATGGCTATACATAATTTTGCAAAACGTCTAGGTAGTACTCAACATGCATGGCTTTGTCCAAAACGATTGATAGACCAAACGAAAAACAGCTCTTTACCATCACGCTGCATTCACCAAATTGTGTTGTCAGGACGGTGAAGTCTAATAATGATCTTTCTCCGGCATCCGTCATAGCTAGGAACGACTATCAGACTGCTTGACTGTGTACAATCCGAAAGGTAGTTTCCTTGGTTCTATAGTCCAAGGTTGACGTTCCTGACACAACGCGTGTGACATTACTCACCGGTGGTGTCATTACGTCCAAGATAACGTTCCTGACAATTGGCGTATGGCATAAGCTGAAGAGATTTCCTGTTTGTGGGTGGCTGCTCAGTAAGCCATGTCTTACAGCGTCCTGCACACTGTACTGACATTTACATCCCTTCCAATAGTCTCACGTAGGGTTTGCGCGATTTGAGATAATGCTGATTTACGTTCTGTGTGGACAGCCCTTTGCAAAGCTCTCCTGTGACGTTTTGTTAGCTTCGGAAATGTACTGGATCGTTTCGTAGCGGGTTCATCCCCATTCCGCTACCATTTGCAAACCCGCTTCCTTAGCGTCGATTAAAGGATCATAAGTGCAGTAGAAATGTCGCGTATGGGTCGATTGCTTATGTGGCACCCTATTATAAATCCGCGCTATAAATCAGAGAGGTCTGTCGATCTAGGAATCATGCATTCCCAGTCGCGATGTTTTCTCTACATAGCCCTACGAGCATATTTATAGTTGGGTTTGTGACATGGTGCTTGGAATTTTTTTTCTTGATTGGAGGTTTAACGACCACCATGAGCAACTGAATGGGCTATAAGCAGTCCCCGTCCCTACTTTAGGGTCACTGGTTCCAGGGAAGAGAGAGAGAGTCAGTGCCGTAAGACAAACACCACATCCATACCTCACCGGGATTCAAACCCGGACTCCTTTCAGACGAATGATCAGAGGCCATCGCTTTGACCACTGCGCTACTGGGGCTGCGGTGCTTGGTAGGACCTACTTCACTGTCAATAGAGGTGTGCCGGGATGTTAGTGTAGATTCAAGTACTACACAATAACAGATTACAGGGACATTTTTTCGTTAAAAAACCTATTTTGCTCATGATTTACGGAGTTGAGAGGGTCAATGCATTTGTCGTTCTCCATTCTTCCATTCTGTCCATTGCAATTCAATGACCTCGTTGATAAATGATACTGAGAGCTGACATAAAATGAATATGCCATACTCGAACTCTCAGCAATGCTACGTTCCTAATTCTTCACATGTTCTTCCACGCATATTTAAAAATTAACAAGCCGAAATTCCTTGGCCGCTTCATCAAACAGAAATTTGTATATTTTTATGTGTGGCGTCTCAATCAAGAACACTGTCTCCTATTTTTTAGTACGTTCACAGATTTTCATTCCTTAACTTTCTAACAACATACAATTCTGTCATATTTCCTTAAAGTAATAACTGTTTTATTCCATCATACGTTATTATGAAACTTTTCCAAAACATAATGCGAGGCACATCCAGAAAGCGCCGCCCCGGTGGCGCAGTGGTCTAAGCGATGGTTTCTGATCATTCGTGCGGAAGGGGTCCGGGTTCGAATCCCGGTGAGGCATGGATGTTGTGTTTGTCTTACGGCACTGGCTCTCAACCTTCCCTGGAACCAGTGACCCTAAATTAGGGACGGGAGACTGCTTATAGCCCATTGAATTGCTCACGGTGGTCGTTAAACCTCCAATCAAAAAAAAAAAAAAAAAAAAAAAAAAAAAAAACATCCAGAAAGTAAGTTTCGACTGGCTCTAAGTGAAAGAATGTTTGTGTTGGGTTATTGATGCATGCTTACACATACCTTCAGCTGCTTCTCAAGGTAATGCCGCCCTACGTTTAGAAATGTGGCGTATCGGCCCATATATACTGTGAACTTGTGAGGAAAGCAATTGAAAACAACCAAAGCCTAAAGATAGCAAAGGGACATCTCAGTAAGGGAAGAAAACAGATTATGGCACTGAGAAAAGAAGATGGTTCTGTAACAAGAAATAGAGGCGAAATTTTGACAAGAGTGAAAGATTTCTACTCCAAATTATATGAAAGGGATGATATATGCACTCCAGACATCATGAAAGATACCAGTACCAGAGTTCCTCCAGTCCTTCCAGCAGAAGTTGCACATGCAATCAAGAACATGTAGCGAGGAAAAGCTCCAGGAGAAGATGGAATTACTGTAGACATCGTACAAGAAGCAAGTGGAGAAATCGAAACAGTACTCGCCCAAATTTTCACTCGATGCCTTAATGAAGGAAAGATTCCTGAGGATTGGAACACCGCTACAATGATCCTGCTACATAAGAAAGGTGACATTGAGGATCTCGGAAACTACAGACCTATCAGCCTCCTATCAGTAGTTTATAAAATCTTCACTAAAGTTCTTTCACACCGCTTGAAGGTAACACTGGACATGGCTCAACCGAGAGAACAAGCTGGATTCAGGAGTGGCTACAACACAATAGATCATATCCACGTACTGAGAGAACTAATTGAAAGAGCGAGGGAGTATGAACTTCCATTGTGCATGGCTTTTATCGATTATGAAAAAGCCTTTGATTCGGTGAAACCATCAGCAGTTACAATGGCTCTGAGAACCTGCGGTATTGAAGATGCATACATTAATATTATTAATAACATCTATGAAAATGCAAGTGCAAAGATTAGGCTGTTTGAAAATACAACACACGTAAAAATTGGAAAGGGAGTGAGACAAGGTAACACCATATCTCCGAAGCTCTTTAATGCTACATTGGAGGGTGTTTTTCAGTCGCTGGGCTGGGAAAACGAGGGGATAAAGATTAATGGAGATTATCTAACCCACCTTCGTTTTGCTGATGACGTAGTCATTTTTGCAACTACCCCATCAGAGCTGCAGAGTATGATCCAGGAACTTGCTGACAAGAGTAAAGAAGTGGGATTAAAAATGAACTTTCAGAAGACAAAAGTGATGTTCAATGCTTTTACAAGAAATGAAGATTTATCGATTGATGGAGAAAAGCTGGAGATAACAGACACGTATGTTTATCTTGGACAGCAGATATCAAGTGAGGGTCACATTGATGAAGAAATTAATCGGCGTACAAAACTTGCCTGGAGAGCTTTTGGAAGAAACAGCATAATTTTCAAGAGCAATATGCCATTATGTCTTAAAAGAAAAGTGTTTGATCAATGCATCCTTCCAGTGCTTACGTATGGTGCAGAGACGTGGACCTTAACTAAAAGAGACATACAAAGGCTGCAGACAACTCAAAGAAGCATGGAGAGGTGCATACTTGGTGTAACCAGGAGAGATAAGAAGAGGAACTCGTGGATCCGAAAAATGACAAGAGTGGAAGACATCATGATCAGAGTTAAATCCCTGAAATGGTAATGGGCTGGACATACTGCCAGAAGGACAGATCATCGATGGACAGCCAAAATTTTAGATTGGATTCCAAGGGACAGGAAAAGACCCAGAAGAAGACCGCATGGGAGATGGGTGGATGAAATTCGAAAGTATGCAGGGGTGACATGGAGGAGACTGGCACAAGACAGACCGTTGTGGAGGAAACTTGGGGAGACCTTCGTCCAGCAGTGGATTGATAATGGTTGACAATGATGATGATGATGATGATGATATACTGTATCATCATCATCAAAAACAACCATTATGAATCCAATGCAGAAAAGTAATCTCTCAAATTTCTTTCACAACGTTTTGCCTTAAGTCACTACGAAATGATATTCTTCTCGGCGTTTTACTGTCCCTGGAATCTAATCTAGTACTTCAGTTGCGCAACAGTGGTCAGTTCTTCTAGCAATGTGTCCAGCTCATTGTGTAACGTACCAGGAGAGAAGATGTGACGTACCTGTCAGCAGGACGCACACGACATAAAGGCAGATAGGAATCAGAATAAAATGTCCGCGTAGCTTAATTGGTAGAGCAACTTATTCCGAAATGGGTGGACCCGGGTTCGAATCCCGGCGTAGACCGAAAATGACGGAGAAATTCACTTCGTTATAATTGCTACTTCAGAGATTTTTACCGTGATCATGATTTCGTCATTTGCCTGATCCATGATCTCGTCTTCCTATCCTCCAGGGTAAGCCGAGCGTCGTGCCCCTCTCCTTGTTTCTCTCAGTAGTTTTTTTTTTACGGGAAGACTGCCGTGAGCAAATCGTTGGGCTATAAGCATTAATGACTGCCGTGAGCAAATCGTTGGGCTATTAGCATTAATGACTGCCGTGAGCAAATCGTTGGGCTATAAGCGTCAATGTCTGCCATGAGCAAACCTTTGGGCTATAAGCATTAATGACTGCCGTGAGCAAATCGTTAGGCTATTAGCATTAATGACTGCCGTGAGCAAATCGTTGGGCTATAAGCATTAATGACTGCCGTGAGCAAATCTTTGGGCTATAAGCATTAATGAATACCGTGAGCAAACCGTTAGGCTATTAGCATTAATGACTGCCGTGAACAAATCGTTGGGCTATACGCATTAATGACTGCCTTGAGCAAATCGTTGGGCTATAAGCATTAATGACAGCCGTGAGCAAATCGTTGGGCTATAAGCATTAATGACTGCCGTGAGCAAATCGTTGGGCTATAAGCATTAATGACTGCCGTGAGCAAATCGTTGGGCTATAAGCATCAATGACTGCCGTGAGCAAATCGTTGGGCTATAAGCATTAATGACTGCCGTGAGCAAATCGTTGGGCTATAAGCATTAATGACTGCCGTGAGCAAATCGTTGGGCTATAAGCATCAATGACTGCCGTGAGAAAATCGTTGGGCTATAAGCATCCGTAACTTAAGGCAGCTGGTTCCAGGAGGAGAGTGCCAGTGCCGTAAGACAAACACAACATCCATGCCTAACTAGGATTTGGACCGGGATCCAACTCGAACGAATGCTCAGAAGCCATTGCTTAGACCACTGTGCCACAGGGCAGTTGCAGTAGTTTGCAGCCCCTGGATATCCTTTTTCGTTAAGGTATCATTTAGAAAATTTACCATTTTATACTCTGATCCATAAATAAGAACTGAAAGAATGTATTGATTAAATACTTTTCTTTCAAGCCATAACGGTAAATTTTATTGAAAATTGTAGTTTCTTCTAAATGCTCCCCAAGCAAGTATTATACGCCGATTACGATTGATTACTTCATCAATGTAGAAGGGTGTTCAAATGAAAAGGTACAAAACGTCATAAGAACGTAACCGATGGGAGAACGTAGCGACACATCTAGGGATGCGATTGGAGTCGCCGGCGTGGATCGGAGCATGCGCGGGCGCCCGCATGCGCAGGAGAGAGCAGAGGCTCTTATAAAGAGCGCCGTCCAATTGACGCGGCAGTGCGTGTGAGGACATGATGGCGTTCACATTGCAAAATTCGACGATTGAGGAGCAGCAAGGCGTTATCCGATGTCTGACAGCGGAAGGTGTTAAACCGGCAGCTATTCATCGCCGGATGGTGACCGTATATGGGGAAGATTGCGTGTCCGACAAGTCAGTGAGAAAATGGAGTTCCCCTTTTCGTGCAGGCCGTGAGAGTTTGGTTGATGACCCGAAACCAGGCCAGGCAAACACAGTCATCACTGCCGATCTCATCGACAAGGTGGACGACCTAGTGAGAGGTGATCGGCGTGTCACATTGCGAATGTTGGAGGTGGAGGTGGATGTCAGCGTTGGAACAGTGTGGACAATTGTTCACGACAGGTTGCGTTATCGGAAGGTGTGCGCGCAGTGGGTTCCGAAGCAGCTCACCGACCAGCAAAAGGAACTGCGTATGGGGCCTAGCACTTCAACATCTGTTTCGGTATCATGAAGACCCTGCTTTCCTGGAGCGGATCGTCACAGGTGATGAGAGCTGGTGCCATCACTACGAGCCAGAGACAAAGCGGGACAGCATGCAGTGGAAGCATGCGTCGTCACCTCTCCCTAAAAAGTTCAAAGCCGTGGCGTCAGCAGGCAAGGTGTTGCTCACCGTCTTTTTCGACGTCCAAGGTTCACTACTTGTTGGATTCCTCCAGCAAAAACGAACCATTAACTCCTATGTGTACTGTGAGACACTCCGAAGCCTACGCAGGTCCATCAAGAACAAAAGACCGGGGCTGCTCACGGAGGGTGTGGTTCTGCTCCATGATAACGCGCGTCCACACGTCTCCAGGGTCACACACGCGGAAATGGCCAAGTTCCAGTGGGAGCAGCTTGACCATCCGCCCTATAGCCCGGACATGTCGCCCTGCGATTTGCATGTGTTTGGTCCCCTGAAAAAACATCTGAAAGGGAAGTGCTTCCACTCGGACGACGAACTCAAGGGCGCTGTGCAGGACTGGGTCTCGTCACGGCCACAGGAATTCTGGGAACAAGGAATCCTTCGGCTCATTAATCAATGGGATCGTTGTGCTACGGCCTATGGTGTATACTTTGAATAAAGTCTTCATTTATACCCACAGTGTCGTTTCGTACCTTTTCATTTGAACACTCCTTGTAACATTAATGGCGTATAAAACTTGGTTGGGAGCGTTTGGAAAAAAACAGTGCAATTCTTAAAATCTATATTACTCTTTTAATGTTTACACATTTGTGTGCCATTGCTTATTCTATCTGGCGTTTTTTTCGGTTACTTCACTGCAAAGTTTTGTCGTTCCGGTCTTCTAATTTCTACCTCGATATTACATCTTGAACATCAAACATCTTAGCTCTTTGCTTGGGGAGCTGGAAATTCTTGCCATCACACGGAGAATCATCAAATGTACTTCCCACATCCTTTGAGGTCCAGATCAATACCCCCACCCCACCCCACCCCCTATCGTTATCTTCCCTTTTCTAAGCAAAGCGCTGATTACTTCTAATCGGACCATATGGGCAGTTGCTGAAAGCTTACGTCAAAACGGTGTCCCAGGTTAACCTTTCACTAGCAGCTTACTTCGCACGTGTTTATTACATTCATTACATATTCCATTTACATGTGAGCCATTGTTTCTTGCACAGTTTAGTGGAGCAGGAGATGAATCCTGAGAACGCCAAACAGGCCAGTGTTCGCGTCTTTTCCTACGCGAAACTTCATGAACAGCGTGTTCATTATTTATTTGTAATCATATGCTGTTTAATGTTTTTTTCTAATTTGTAATAAGAGATAAGAATACATTATGAATGAAAATGATTTAAATATAAGAAAAGCTGTTTTTTTTTCTAAAAGAATAGAAGAAAAGGACAGAGAAAAAAGTGAATGCGATATCAAAAAGGATTCCTTCTTCCTTGTCTTCTATACTTACAATGAATAAGACAAGAAGGAATATTCTCTCATTTGCTCAAGGACTGTTGCCATGCTTATCGTTGCTATTATTGCATTTACCTAATAATATTACCACTATAGTTTTTCCTATTCATTTGAAAAGGAAGTTATAGTTCAGAAGTCAAATTGCTACAACTTGAAAAAATATTTTTTTCTGAGACATGTTTTGTAAATGCTGTAATTTTTAGAACAGGAGTAACACTAAGGCATGTTAAAAATTTTCCCTTGTTAATTTTTCTCCAGTAAAGTTAGTCTGAATGTAGTTAAAACAAGCTTTTCCTTTACGGTTCAATAGCATCTGTCATGCTTTTCAATTTAGAAGTCAAATTTTAAACTCCAACTATCTTTTGAAAGTCCATGGCAAGAGCTCAGTGTTTCTTCCGACTAAAAGCTGCACTTGACAATAGGATCGACATAACAGCTAGCCCAAATCAAAATGCTATAGTTAGAAGAGAGGATAATGCTGATTTACCCCAACGGCTTCTAGATAGAATATATATATATATATATATATATATATATATATATATATATATGTCTCGAGCCTGTAACCTTTCACCATTATCATTTACACAAGGACCATTAAACTCACCCAGAACATTGTCAGAAATTGCATTCTGCACAACTACTCTAGCATTGAAATACCCTGCTATTATAACTTTTTCTTTAGCACCAAACTGGCTCAAAACAGTTTTTAGCTCATTCCAGAAACCCTCCTTCCTATCAGAAGGTTCTGAGACACAAGGAGCATACACTTATAACAATTACTATTCTCTGAAGTTTTACTTTCAGACGCATCCAAAGAATTCTCCCACTAATGCATCTGTAATGGATCAAGTTGTTCTTCACCTTTTCACTTAAAATTATGCCTACACCAGATTGTCCCATATATATATACTAAAGAGCAAAGCTTAAAACATAAGAAAAACTTCAGAATTTAAAACGAAAGTTGCAATATAACCTGAAGATCAAAACGCGCAACGCAGCAGTTATGAAAATTCAGAATTTAAATTCTATTAAAAAGAGACTAAAGCAAAATAAATTTTTGACTCATACCAAGTACAACATAGAAAAGGTATTGACCGGTGTGAGTAAAAAGAGAAAAAAATAGAACAACTGAATGTAGAAAGTGTCGAGAATACTGAGCCTTGGCTTTATCAAGGACCAGCAAAAACTCTTCACTTTCTCACTTCCACAAAGACCTATTTGAAAATGGGTTTCTGCAAAATCATAGATGCAAGTAATAAGCCCACCAAAAAAAAATTAAAAAAATATATATATATGTCATGACCTCCGCAGAGTTGTATGACCAAGCTTTAGTTAACAATTTAGCTTGCATCCATAACTTTCCTGGCCCGACCCATGCTCTTCATCTGTTACTATTAAACAGAAAGAAGATGATTATAGAAAACTCAAGTTGTTAGAGTGACATAATGAATCAGAAATAATGTTCAGCAATAACAAATTGCCAAGTTCACCTCAGAGAGAATTTAAACCTGAATTTTAATACTAAAGTATTACAAATTCTTAACATTGCAATAAAAAAGGAAATACTAATTTTTTTCTAAAGCGCAGATTCTTGAAAGAAAACTGGATTATAAAGACCCCCTACTCCACAACTTCTGACAACACAAAAACGAGAATAAAATAAAGACAATAATAAACTAAAGAAATGCTTTGTGAAGGTTATGTGACATAAACAATTAGTTGCAATATGTACAAAGTATTTCAGAAGTGCTTTAAGTGCATAATTAAGTAGTTATTAAGACCTTAACTACATTAAAAACACAGCGCATACTACAAGAACAATGAAACGGCCGGCTGCTTAGCCTTAGTTCCCTAAAAAACGCTCAAAGTTACCAAGAAAAGAAAGAGTTAAAATCCGCAAAAAAGTTAATAGACTTGCTAGTGCCTAAATGCTTAAAGCAAAAAGAAAAAATATTCAAGAAGTTCAAACATTGAACTTGGAAAACCTAAAACCCAAAGACAATGAAGAGAGCTTACCTCTTATGCAACTTAACTTCCTCCACTCTTGAGGAAACATGGCCGACCTTTTAACCCAAACTTCCAAACACCCCTGCCACTCCTTAGTCGCTGGGGGGCAGTGTGGGTGGGGCTGTAGGCTTCCACACACTGAAAAAATCCTACTCGCGGAGATTTTAACTAGAGAAAAAATATAACTAAGATTGTGGACTATATGATCAGAAAGAGCAGAATTAACTCTCCAGAATACATGAGAAATATTATGAAATGCACAAGTAGTGTATTTAATAATCTTTGCATGTATTTAATCACCTTAGTGAGCTTCTGTAGATTATTCAGAATCCTATTAATTTTAATGTTAGTTTTACTATTTTTTGTATAGCTATTCTAGTGAGTGAATAACTAGTTTTCTTTTATATTTATTTTTATTTTCTTTCATAAACAGATTTTTAAGTTGTTTTTTTTGTGATTTTGTCTATATTATTTATTTTTTTATTTTTAATAGGACCTTCTTATCCACAGCACTAAGGTTCCATTTTGTAGTTAATATTCATCCTCTAGCCAACTTCCAAAACGCTTTCATTGGTCAGAATCATATTATTAACTGTGTAGAAAATTAAAGCACATCTGCCAACCTTACTCTATTATTCACAATAATGTTTCTTAAAGTTCTCTTGATGAAAGAAGTAGGAATTTTGTTCTCTAGAAAACTGTCTAATAGTATATTAATGTGGTAATTGAAGTCCAAATTGTTGCTGCAAATTCTTGAAATTCTAAGCACCTGAGAAATTAGTACATTCTCAATTACTTTGGTTGATATGTTATTATTCCAGTGTAGATATTTAATTACTTTGAAAGGAAAATTAGCTTTTTTATCAAAGAGGCTAATAGATGGGTTACCTCTGTTAAGTTTAATGCTTAAGTCTAGGAACTCTAGTTCCTGATTACTGTGGTTGGTTTTACGTAAGTTAAGAGAGCTAGGATATATATTATCAAAATCACTCTCTATAACTTCTGAATAATTTGTACACAGCAGATCGTCAATATATCTAAATGTGTAAAGGTACTTATCGGAGCAAGCGGAGTGATTTTAAATGAATTTATATTCCTTAAAGAACAGGAATAGATTTGCAATACTCGTGGATGTTGACGTTCCCATAGGGATACCGTTTATTTGCTTATAGGGAGTATTATTATATAAGATATGGTTATTTTTTATGCAGCAATTGAGATAAGAGTTCCAGGCTCCTACATTAACAAATTGGTTAAGTTTAAATTCTGCATAAAGCTCTTTAAAGGTAGTGATTATATCTGCTAGAGGCAGATTAGTATATAGGTTCTCAAAATCATAACTATTAATATCTAAGGGATTTACTTCGGGTATAGTAGAAATTACTTCTGCATTATTATTAATGATCCGAAAATCTCTGTACTTCAAATTAGTACAGTTACTAATGTGTTTCAAAACCTTCTTGAAGATGATTTCTTCAAAAGCTAGATCAATTTTCTTTTTATGACTGCTGACTTTACTAGCTATGAATCTGAACTTCACTGGATCTTTATGAAACTTAACAGTTGCAAAAGAAAAGGAAATTCAGGCTCATATCTTCTTATTTGTGGAATTCTAAGTTTCTTGAAGAATGCCTTAAAACGATTTTTTAACTGCTTGGTAGAATAACTTACGGGCTCGTAGGTTATTCTATTATTGAGTTCCATAGTTAACAATTCAAAATAGAACTTCTTACAGATTATTGCAAAATTATTGCCAGCTTTATCCGTAGTGGTAAAAATAAATAGGTCTTGTAGTTTAGAGAGTGACCTTTTAGCATCTCCAGAGAAAAATAGATTTCTATCAAAACAAAAAGCAAGACCTGCCAACTCATTACTGAAGCCATTGATTACATTATATTTCCATTCTGCGGAGGCCTCAACAGGCTGATTGTATGTTTAACTGGTTTTTATAATGTACCTATTAACATCTTGAGTGAAGCTCTCAAGAATCTTCTCTTTGGAAATTTGGAAGGAAGGTCTAAATTTAGAACCATACTCTAATAAATTCCTAAGCTTGTCATTTTCAACAAAACTCAAGTTTCCAGTGATAATATGCTTGTAATTCTTATCATAGTGAACAGTTTCTTTATGTTCATCACAAGAACATGTAGTAACTACAGGTATGGAACTCGAAGAATTAAGTTTGTAGTTTTTAACTATTGACCCTAAGTTCTTAATATATTTAAAACTTACAATAGACTGGTGCCTGTGGATGGGAAAAAAAATTGCATTATTGTAGAACTGCTTCCTAACATTGAGATGATCATAGGTTTTATTTAGAAACCTGATGATCACATAATTACTGGAAATTTCTTTAAGAGAAATTTTATCTTTAAGAATATGCTAAAGAATGTCTAGAACCAAAGCAAAAACATGCTTATCAACATGGTTAGCTGTTTCTTTCCAGAATTTGAAAAAAAACTTTTAAGAACAGAGTGCTTGAAGAACTTAAGTATTTTGTAAGTATTTTTAATAAAACTAGTACCAATTTTAAAACTTTCCAGAGTTATTTGCAAGTTAGCAAAATCAACCTTGCTTGAAGTGCGAAATAACCTCTGTCCTCTAATACCTCTAGTGCAGCTCTTGTTGTTAACAAGAAAGAAGAATTCACGTATAGAAAATTTATGCGGATTATGCTTATTGTCAGAAAGATTGGAATTAAGACCATAGGGATAAAGAGACTGATGCTGCAAAATTTCAAGGGATTCAGTTTCAAGTCGAGTATAGAGGTCAGGGATAATATGCAGTACCTCTATTTTCACTTTGTCAAAACCATGATTATGGAAATGCTCTAATTCAAAGGTAGAGTACTGGCTAGCATTAGTGGAGGGGTGCACACCAGAAGTAGAGAACTTGTTAACTAGAGACCTGTGACCATCTATTATTTAAAAAATAATAGTTAAATGAAAACAAATAAAAAATGAAACAAAAAAAATAATAATAATAATAAAGCTATTATTTTTAATTTTTATTTTAGCGTGTTTTGGCTGATGTCTTTTTAGAGTGTAGTTAATATTCGAGTTTTGGTAATTTCTTGGACTGCTTATTTCCAAAAAAGTTTTTTCCTAGTTGGTTTGCTCGGAATTTTGTATGTTTAGCCCAAGTGGCGTTTTAAGGACGATGAAAGGATTGGAGGTCAACTCAGATAATTTAAGTCCGCCCGCTCGGTTAGGCTAGCACCCTTTCCCATAATGTATGAACTCGCTGGCAAAAGTAATCTAAAGTTATGAAATGATAAACGTTGTTTGACATGTAAATCTGCGGATCCTAACCTGTATTCTTCTATTGCGGATAATTGCTCCAACAAGTTTGGCAAATCCTACAATACCATTTATAAGCTCACCTGTACTATCTGCAGCCTTAGCTATATTGGCCAATGCAAAAATCCTCTTCATCTTAAAATAAATGGTCACAGGTCTCTAGTTAACAAGTTCTCTACTTCTGGTGTGAACCCCTCCACTAATGCTAGCCAGTACTCTACCTTTGAATTAGAGCACTTCCATAATCATGGTTTTGACAAAGTGAAAATAGAGGTACTGCATATTATCCCTGACCTCTATGCTCGACTTGAAACTGAATCCCTTGAAATTTTGCAGCATCAGTCTCTTTATCCCTATGGTCTTAATTCCAATCTTTCTGACAATAAGCATAATCCGCATAAATTTTCTATACGTGAACTCTTCTTTCTTGTTAACAACAAGAGCTGCACTAGAGGTAATAGAGGACAGAGGTTATTTCGCACTTCAAGCAAGGTTGATTTTGCTAACTTGCAAATAACTGGAAAGTTTTAAAAATGGTACTAGTTTTGTTAAAAATACTTACAAAATACTTAGGTTCTTCAAGCACTCTGTCCTTAAAAGTTTTTTCAAATTCTGGAAAGAAACAGCTAACCATGTTGATAATCATGTTTTTGCTTTGGTTCTAGACATTCTTAAGCATATTCTTAAAGATAAAATTTCTCTTAAAGAAATTTCCAGTAATTATGTGACCATCAGGTTTCTAAATAAAACCTATGATCATCTCAATGTTAGGAAGCAGTTCTACAATAATGCAATTTTTTTCCCATCCACAGGCACCAGTCTATTGTAAGTTTTAAATATCTTAAGACCTTAGGGTCAGTAGTTAAAAACTACAAACTTAATTCTTCGAGTTCCATACCTGTAGTTACTACATGTTCTTGTGATGAACATAAAGAAACGGTTCACTATGATAAGAATTACAAGCATATTATCACTGGAAACTTGAGTTTTGTTGAAAATGACAAGCTTATGAATTTATTAGAGTATGGTTCTAAATTTAGACCTTCCTTCCAAATTTCCAAAGAGAGGATTCTTGAAAGCTTCACTCAAGATGTTAATAGGTACATTATAAAAACCAGTTTAACATACAATCAGCCCATTGAGGCCTTCGCAGAATGGAAATATAATGTAATCAATGGCTTCACTAATGAGTTGGCAGCTCTTGATTTTTGTTTTGATAGAAATCTATTTTTCTCTGGAGATGCTAAAAGGTCACTCTCAAAACTACAAGACCTTTTTATTTTTACCACTACGGATAAAGCTAGCAATAATTTTGCAATTATCTGTAAGAAGTTCTATTTTGAATTGTTAACTATGGAACTCAATAATAGAGTAACCTACGAGCCTGTAAGTTATTCTACCAAGCAGTTAGAAAATCGTTTTAAGGCATTCTTCAATAAACTTAAAATTCCACAAATAAGAAGATATGAGCCTGAATTTCCCTTTTCTTTTTGCAACTGTTAAGTTTCATAAAGATCCAGTGAAGTTCAGATTCATAGCTAGTGGAGTCAGGAGTCATAAAAAAATTGATCTAGCTTTTGAAGAAATCTTGAAGAAGTTTTTGAAACACATTAGTAACTGTACTAATTTGAAGTACAGAGATTTTTGGATCATTAATAATAATGCAGAAATAATTACCATTATACTCGAAGTAAATCCCTTAGATATTAATAGTTATGATTTTGAGAAATTATATACTAATCTGCTTCTATCAGATATAATCACAACCTTTAAAGAGCTTTACGCAGAATTTAAACTTAACCAATTTGTTAATGTAGGAGCCTGGAACTCTTATCTCAATTGCTGCATAAAAAATAACCATATCTTATATAATAATACTCCCTATAAGCAAATAAACGGTATCCCTATGGGAACGTCAACATCCACGAGTATTGCAAATCTATTCCTGTTCTTTAAGGAATATAAATTCATTTAAAATCACTCCACTTGCTCCGATAAGTACCTTTACACATTTAGATATATTGACGATCTGCTGTGTACAAATAATTCAGAAGTTATAGAGAGTGATTTTGATAATATATATCCTAGCTCTCTTAACTTACGTAAAACCAACCACAGTAATCAGGAACTAGAGTTCTTAGACTTAAGCATTAAACTTAACAGAGGTAACCCATCTATTAGCCTCTTTGATAAAAGAGCTAATTTTCCTTTCAAAGTAATTAAATATCTACACTGGAATAATAACATATTAACCAAAGTAATTGAGAATGTACTAATTTCTCAGGTGCTTAGAATTTCAAGAATTTGCAGCAACAATTTGGACTTCAATTACCACATTAATATACTATTAGTCCGTTTTCTAGAGAACAAAATTCCTACTTCTTTCATCAAGAGAACTTTAAGAAAAATTATTGTGAATAATTGAGTAAGGTTGGCAGATCTGCTTTAAATTTCTACACAGTTAATAATATGATTCTGACCAATGAAAGCCTTTTGGAAGTTGGCTAGAGGATGAATATTAACTACAAAATGGAACCTTAGTGCTGTGGATAAGAAGGTCCTATTAAAAATTAAAAATTAAATAATATGGACAAAATCACAAAAAAACTTAAAAATCTGTTTATAAAAGAAAATAGAAATAAATATAAAAGAAAGCTAGTTATTCACTCACTAGAATAGCTATACAAAAAATAGTAAAACTAACATTAAAATTAATAGGATTATGAATAGTCTACAGAAGCTCACTAAGTTGATTAAATACATGCAAAGATTATTAATTACACTACTTGTGTATTTCATAATATTTCTCATGTGTTCTGGAGAGTTAATTCTGCTCTTTCTGATCATACAGGTCCACAATCTTAATTATATTTTTTCTCTAGTTAAAGTCTCCGCGAGTAGGATTTTTCAGTGTGTGGAGGCCTACAGCCCCACCCACACTGCCCCAGCGACTAAGGAGTGGCAGGGGTGTTTGGAAATTTAGGTTAAAAGGTCGGCCATGTTTCCTCAAGAGTGGAGGAAGTTAAGTTGCATAAGAGGTAAGCTCTCTTCATTGTCTTTGGGTTTTAGGTTTTCCAAGTTCAATGTTTGAACTTCTTGAACATTTTTTCTTTTTGATTTAAGCATTTAGGCACTAGCAAGTCTATTAACTTTTTTGCGGATTTTAACTCTTTCTTTTCTTGGTAACTTTGAGCGTTTTTTAGGGAACTAAGGCTAAGCAGTCGGCCGTTTCATTGTTCTTGTAGTATGCGCTGTATTTTCAATGTAGTTAAGGTCTTAATAACTACTTAATTATGCACTTAAAGCACTTCTGAAATACTTTGTACATATTGCAACTAATTGTTTATGTCACATAACCTTCACAAAGCATTTCTTTAGTTTATTATTGTCTTTATTTTATTCTCGTTTTTGTGTTGTCAGAAGTTGTGGAGTAGGGGGTCTTTATAATCCAGTTTTCTTTCAAAAATCTGCGCTTTAGAAAAAAATTAATATTTCCTTTTTTATTGCAATGTTAAGAATTTGTAATACTTTAGTATTACTATTCAGGTTTAAATTCTCTCTGAGGCGAACTTGGCAATTTGTTATTGCTGAACATTATTTCTGATTCATTATGTCACTCTTACAACTTGAGTTTTCTATAATCATCTTGTTTCTGTTTAATAGTAACAGATGAAGAGCATGGAAAGTTATGGATGCAAGCTAAATTGTTAACTAAAGCTAGGTCATACAACTCTGCGGAGGTCATGACATATATATATATTTTAAAATTTTTTTTGTTGGGCTTATTACTTGCATCTATGACTTTGCAGAAACCCATTTCCAAATAGGTCTTTGTGGAAGTGAGAGAATGCAGAGTTTTTGCTGGTCCTTGATAAAGCCAAGGCTCAGTATTCTCGACACTTTCTACATTCAGTTGTTCTATTTTTCTCTTTTTACTCACACCGGTCAATACCTTTTCTATGTTGTACTTGGTATGAGTCAAATTTTTTTTTGCTTTAGTCTCTTCTTAATAGAATATATATATATATATATATATATATCATCATCATCATCATCATTGTCAACCATTATCAATCCACTGCTGGACGAAGGTCTCCCCAAGTTTCCTCCACAACGGTCTGTCTTGTGCCAGTCTCCTCCATGTCACCCCTGCATACTTTCGAATTTCATCCACCCATCTCCCATGTGGTCTTCTTCTGGGTCTTTTCCTGTCCCTTGGAATCCAATCTAAAATTTCAGCTGTCCATCGATGATCTGTCCTTCTGGCAGTATGTCCTGCCCATTGCCATTTCAGGGATTTAACTCTGATCATGATGTCTTCCACTCTTGTCATTTTTTCGGATCCACGAGTTCCTCTTCTTATCTCTCCTGGTTACACCAAGCATGCACCTCTCCATGCTTCTTTGAGTTGTCTGCAGCCTTTGTATGTCTCTTTTAGTTAAGGTCCACGTCTCCGCACCATACGTAAGCACTGGAAGGATGCATTGATCAAACACTTTTCTTTTAAGACATAATGGCATATTGCTCTTGAAAATTATGCTGTTTCTTCCAAAAGCTCTCCAGGCAAGTTTTGTACGCCGATTAATTTCTTCATCAATGTGACCCTCACTTGATATCTGCTGTCCAAGATAAACGTACGTTTCTGTTATCTCCAGCTTTTCTCCATCAATCGATAAATCTTCATTTCTTGTAAAAGCATTGAGCATCACTTTTGTCTTCTGAAAGTTCATTTTTAATCCCACTTCTTTTACTCTTGTCAGCAAGTTCCTGGATCATACTCTGCAGCTCTGATGGGGTAGTTGCAAAAATGACTACGTCATCAGCAAAACGAAGGTGGGTTAGATAATCTCCATTAATCTTTATCCCCTTGTTTTCCCAGCTCAGTGACTGAAAAACACCCTCCAATGTGGCATTAAAGAGCTTCGGAGATATGGTGTCACCTTGTCTCACTCCTTTCCAATTTTTACGTATGTTGTATTTTCAAACAGCCTAATCTTTGCACTTGCATTTTCATAGATGTTATTAATAATATTAATGTATGCATCTTCAATACCGCAGGTTTTCAGAGCCATTGTAACTGCTGATGGTTTCACCGAATCAAAGGCTTTTTCATAATCGATAAAAGCCATGCACAATGGAAGTTCATATTCCCTCGCTCTTTCAATTAGTTCTCTCAGCACGTGGATATGATCTATTGTGCTGTAGCCACTCCTGAATCCAGCTTGTTCTCTCGGTTGAGCCATGTCCAGTGTTACCTTCAAGCGGTGTGAAAGAACTTTAGTGAAGATTTTATAAACTACTGATAGGAGGCTGATAGGTCTGTAGTTTCCGAGATCCTCAATGTCACCTTTCTTATGTAGCAGGATCATTGTAGCGGTGTTCCAATCCTCAGGAATCTTTCCTTCATTAAGGCATCGAGTGAAAATTTGGGCGAGTACTGTTTCGATTTCTCCACTTGCTTCTTGTATGATGTCTACAGTAATTCCATCTTCTCCTGGAGCTTTTCCTCGCTTCATGTTCTTGATTGCATGTGCAACTTCTGCTGGAAGGACTGGAGGAACTCTGGTACTGGTATCTTTCATGATGTCTGGAGTGCATATATCATCCCTTTCATATAATTTGGAGTAGAAATCTTTCACTCTTGTCAAAATTTCGCCTCTATTTCTTGTTACAGAACCATCTTCTTTTCTCAGTGCCATAATCTGTTTTCTTCCCTTACTGAGATGTCCCTTTGCTATCTTTAGGCTTTGGTTGTTTTCAATTGCTTTCCTCACTAGTTCACAGTTGAATTTCCTTACGTCTTTAGTGATACTTTTTCTTACTGTCTTGCATAGCTCTATATATTCCACTTTGGAAGTCACATCTTCTTTAGTTGTCCTCATCTCTCTTCTTTTTTGCATCAACATTTTGGTTTTTCCTGATAATTTGTTCACATGCAACTTGTTCTTAGACCCAGCTAATTTTGTTGCTGTTTCCATAAGAGCTTTGGTTACTTTTCTGTTAACTTCAGAGATGTCCACTTCTTCCAATGTTAGGCCTTCTAAAGCAGAGAACCTGTTCTTCAGTTCTAACTTGAAGGTATTATGGTGTTTTTAAGGTTGGTTATGTCAATAGATTTTGTTTGTCCTATGAGCTTGCCACGTTCAAGTTTAGTGTTGAGGTGCATCTTACATCTCACCAATCTATGGTCACTACCTGTGTTGAACTTGTTTAGCACACTGCAGTCTTCTATGACGAATTTTTTGTTACACATAATAAAATCAATTTCACTTGTCATCCCATTTGGATGTCTCCATGTCCATTTCCTGTGTGGCTTTTTCTTGAAGAAGGAGTTCAAGATGAAAAACCCTTCTGCCTCTGCAAACTCAACAAGAGTATTTCCACGCTGGTTTCTGTTGCCATGACCGAATTTACCTACCGAAGTTTCATTCTGTTGCCGTTGCCCTATTTTTGCATTGAAATCTCCCATAATTATTTTCAAGTGCTGCTTACCTTTATTATTTAGATGACAAATTTCCTCATAAAATTCTTCAATTTCTTCTTCAGGATGACTTGTGGTGGGTGCATAAGTTTGAATAATCTGAGCCTGGTATCTTTTCGAGAGTTGGATAACAAGTCGTGCAGCTCTGTCAGAGGAACTTTCAACTTCTACAACTTTATCCTTCAGTTTCTTGTTTATTATAAATCCAACACCACTAGTTCTGCCAGTATCTGTCCCACGATAGTAGAAGAGATGTCCACTTTTCAGTTCGATGAGATCTTCTCCTTTTCTCCTTACCTCACTTAGCCCCACGATGTCCCACTTGATCCTTTGTAGTTCCTCTTCCAATTCAAGAAGCCTTGAATCAGAAGATAGGGAGCGTCCATTGTAAGTAGCCAAGGTCAGCATCAGATGGCAGCCTAGTCCGGTCCTCCGGGGATTCTTAGCACCCTCTGCCTTCATGTCGCACTGGCCGCTGCCTTGACCAGGTACATTCCAGCTGCCGGAGACTGAGGGCCAAGATTTAAGTTGTGGAATCATTTTGGAGGGTTTGGCCATAACTCACCACGCTGGCCAAGCGGGTTGGTGAGTGTGGGATAGCATTTCCTCGGATCCCGATGGTATAGTTATACCGCTATTGGCGGTCGTCAGAGCCCCTTTAGTGGGAACAGGATGCACCACGAGAAGGCGGGGTTGACATTTGTCAAGGAGAGGCTGTGATGTTACGCATCACCTGACCTTACATCCCATATATATATATATATATTCTGTATCATCATCATCATCATCATTGTCGACCATTATCAATTCACTGCTGGACGAAGGTCTCCTTAAGTTTCCTCCACAACGGTCTGTCTTATGCCAGTCTCCTCCATGTCACTCCCACATACTTTCGAATTTCATCCACCCATCTTCCATGTGGTCTTCTTCAGGGTCTTTTCCTGTCCCTTGGAATCCAATCTAAAATTTCGGCTGTCCATCGATGGTCTGTTCTTCTGACAGTATGTCCAGCCAATTGCCAATGCAGGGATTTAACTCTGATCATGATGTCTTCCACTCTTGTCATTTTTCGGATCCACGTGTTCCTCTTCTTATGTCTCCTGGTTACACCAAGCATGCACCTCTCCATGCTGCTTTGAGTTGTCTGCAGCCTTTGTATGCCTCTTTTAGCTAAGGTCCACGTCTCTGCACCGTACGTAAGCACTGGAAGGATGCATTGATCAAACACTTTTCTTTTAAGACATAATGGCATATTGCTCTTGAAAATTATGCTGTTTCTTCCAAAAGCTCTCCAGGCAAGTTTTGTACGCCGATTAATTTCTTCACCAATGTGACCCTCACTTGATATCTGCTGTCCAAGATAAACGTATGTGTCTGTTATCTCCAGCTTTTCTCCATCAATCGATAAATCTTCATTTCTTGTAAAAGCATTGAACATCACTTTTGTCTTCTGAAAGTTCATTTTTAATCCCACTTCTTTACTCTTGTCAGCAAGTTTCTGGGTCATACACTGCAGCTCTGATTGAGTAGTTGCAAAAATGACTACGTCCTCAGCAAAACGAAGGTTTGTTAGATAATCTCCATTAATCGTTATCCCTTTGTTTTCCCAGTTCAGTGATTGAAAGACATTTTCCAATGTGGCATTAAAGAGCTTCGGAGATATGGTGTCACCTTGTCTCACTCCTTTTCCAATTTTTATGTGTGTTGTATTTTCAAACAGCCGAACCTTTGCACTTGCATTTTCATAGATGTTATTAATAATATTAATGTATGCATCTTCAATACCGCAGGATTTCAGAGCCATTGCAACTGCTGATGGTTTCACCGAATCAAAGGCTTTTTCATAATCGATAAAAGCCATGCACAATGGAAGTTCATATTCCTTCGCTCTTTCAATTAGTTCTCTCAGTGCGTGGATATGATCTATTGTGCTGTAGCCACTCTTGAATCCAGCTTGTTCTCTCGGTTGAGCCATGTCCAGTGTCACCTTCAAGCGGTGTGAAAGAACTTTAGTGAAGATTTTATAAACCACTGATAGGAGGCTGATAGGTCTGTAGTTCCTGAGATCCTCAATGTCCCCTTTTTTATGTAGCAAGATCATTGTAGCGTTGTTCCAATCCTCAGGAATTTTCCCTTCATTAAGGCATCGAGTGAAAATTTGGGCGAGTACTGTTTCGATTTCTCCACTTGCTTCTTGTAGGATGTCTACAGTAATTCCATCTTCTCCTGGAGCTTTTCCCCGCTTCATGTTCTTGATTGCATGTGCAACTTCTGCTGGAAGGACATTATACAACAAGCACGAAGAAAGAAAAGAATATGCAATCCTTGTCCCTTTCTCCTGGTTGAAATTCTGGATTTTTCAGTCAAAATAAATCCATGTTTCCATTATTATTTTTTACTTTTTATTATATATACACTGTATATATATATATATATATTCATTTATTCTTGTTTTTTTTTGTGTGTGTTTTTTTTTTTTTTTTTTTGAGATACGCAATCTAGAAGCAATGGACCGAGGCAGTAAAGAAACAAAAGTGATTATTCAGTATCACGTGTTTTCCGCAGAATGGGACAAAAATCCTAAGCGGGGAAAGCGCTGTTCACTGTATGACGGATTATGACACACCACGATTTAAAGAGCTGAGATGGTCGAGCAAAAGGTTTCGTAAACATCAGGAACCTTAATATGGTCTGAATAAGTTTATAAAGAAATTGAGGGGAAATAAAACATTAGAAGACTAAATGACCGCATATGAAGGCAATCAAGATTTTGTGATGGGTCAGAAGCTTTAGCGCTCTAGTCTCCAAGCAACGTCCTTCATAAAGATAAAGCGAAGTCCACAGCAGAAAGAAGAACAAGTGGAAGCTCTCTTAGCTGTAGTTCCTTATGCTGACGTTGATTTATGAATCCATAGCTTCAAGTATTTAATGGGGTCCTGGTTTCTTTTGTTCCTTTATGTTTCAACAGGATACTAAGGCACGCGAGGTTCAGATCCTTCATAAGAGGGTTGAATCGCAATTATTGGTATTTCCATAGCTAACAGAGCTATTTGGAAGATTTCGGAGATATTCCCAGCGGACTCCTACAAGATAAAGAGGCCATTTCGCTTCACACGCAAATATTGAAGTTTCCCTTCTTCGCGCTTTTTATTACGAAACAAAAATAAAAATTGTAACGGCGTGTGCGTGGGCACTGATTTTCTTCCAGGTGCCTCAAAACATTAAAGCAGTTTTGCGAAGAAACTAATTGGAAATAAAACTTCCGTTCGTGAATTATTGACCTATTTTAGCCGCATGTGTGTTGCTCTTTTCAAAATAATCTGTACTCTAATAGTGATGAATGTATGTGCTCTACTGATTTTCAGTCGTGTTGTTTTGATTGATATGATTACACATTGGTTAAATCATTAAAAATATTCAGAAAATTTAAATGTTCTCACGAGAAAAAAACCTTCCGGCCGTGAAGAATGGCAATCCATTCTACAAAGTAATTTTCCTCGAGTGTTATGTATCTTAGATTCAATATGACATCACGACTGAGAAAAGAATTTACAAATACACAAGACATTACTATTTCTACAAGGCTTTCTTCTTGTCTTTGTAGATTTGGGCATTTTCTATTTCCTTCTGGATCAGAGGAAGCCGGTAGGAGTCACTTTCGTAGAGAATATGTTTGCTTTCAGATGAATCTCTGAAAACCCAGGCAGTATAACTCCTGTTTTTTTTCAAAGGGTATGATTACAATTTGGCGTCGGAAATCATACCCTTTGGAAAATGTGTTTTAACGCATTATTTCCCACAGTCACCCAAGAATATCCCTTCCTTATGGATTCAGGATTCATCTATGAGCCTCGCAGTTAAAATAGAACAGACACAGACACACACACACGAGTACAGATGTATCATTACCAAACATTCCCGATTTATAGACTTAATGCGCGATGGTTGTCCTACATGTCTTTCCAAAAACCCTCGGTCGTAATGTTTTTCCCCATGTTGATATAGCATTTTTAATGCTATCCATTCATATATCTTATTGTCAGTCATCTTGCCGGTCATTTTCTCTAACTTGGTATCGAATGAATTATTCAGTACAGGTTCGCTCTACTAGTACCATTCCAAACTCACCACAGCATGAGAATTTTTCCATCACGGCTTATGTAATTTCCAATTTTTGAAGGGGATTTACCAGGCTTTTCAAACCCAGATAAGTGCTTGGCCAGTTCAAAACTTTCAAATTTATAGCTCCAGCCCAGTACAAATTCCGGCCACTTCTAGGACCATTTTAAACTTTCAAGTTTACCTCAGCCGGATCTTAGTTCTGTCCAGTTCCAGATACCTATCAGGATTTCAACTTAATTTCTTTTTTTTATTGTAGGACTAACGACCACCGTGAGCAACTGAGTGGGCTATAAGCCGTCTCCCGTCCCTAATTTATGGCCACTGGTTTCAGGGAAGAGAAAGAGACAGAGAGCCAGTGCCGTAAGACAAATACAACATCCATGCCTCACCGGGATTCGAACTCGGACCCTTCTCGGACAAATGATCAGAAGTCATCTCTTAGACCACTGTGCCACCAACGTAATTTCGATTTAAAATTATGATTAAAGAACATGCTTGGATTCCAATGAACGTCCAGATCTTCCGGTCTATTCTGTGATCTCTGTTATCCTTCACCGTCTTTAGGGAATTTGAAGCCAACAGAAGAGAAAATCCCAAAGGGAAAACAAAATTTTAATTAATTTATTTATTTATTTGATTATTTCCTAATTTAATCCAATATTATGGAGAAATACACTGCTTGACAGAGAAACTGCCACACCACGAAGACGTGAACGCAGCGCCATGCAAATTGCAGGGTGGGTGCACACATACAAGACATGCAAATGATTGCATTTTCAGGCCAATTGCAAGAACGGCGCGCGGAATCTAAGCTGACAACCAGCCCGTAAGGCCATTAGTCGAGACGTCGTCACGGCCGCGAAAAGTGAGTGGTTCTGTTCTAACCGTATATGGAGAACAAGCAAGGGATGCCGTACCTCAGGACTCTATTCGGACTCTCATTGCCTCGATGCCACGTCGGATTCAACACTGTATCGCCCAAAATGAGGCCACTGTCCTTATTGATCATCCTGTATATTCGGACATTGGAGCCTAGTCTGCATGTGACAATTAAATCATTTGTTCAGGACCTACTTGACTATCTGTGTGTGCAGTTTGGTCTGTTTTCTAGCACTCTTTCATGGTGTGGCGTTTTCTCTGTCAGGCAGTGTAATACAAATGATCTTATGTCATAGTCACTTTTTGCAAGCCAAAAATGTTTCCCTTTATTCTTTTTAGCAATTCAGTCTTCCATCTCCAGCCCTCTTACGAAATGAAGGTCTCCGAGCCGTTTCTTTTAAACAAAAATGGCTCTCTGACCGACTTATGTGTGCAGTTTTGCCTTTTAGTAGTGTTAAAAGGTGAATCCTCATTCTCAAAATGTCATCTACTAATTATTATTTTTTTTGCAGGTTATAAAACTACCCTAATATCACACTACACTGAGAGTTTAATATAAACTGGAAAAAATGTGTGTGTGTGTGCGAGTGTGTGATTCGAAAACTATTTTATTTATAATATCACTGCTTTCACACCAGTGGTCTAAGCTAATAGTGATAAGGTACTTTATTTTTCATGAATGAACTGCATATATAGTACATGTATATTACCTGAATTATATACTTGACTGAGAAAGTTTCATCCTAAAGCACTGCATCAATACAAGCTCCTGCAGCATTAACACTGTTATTATTGTACCATTGGAGCATGTCATACAGTATTTAGGTATGCTTTTTTTAGCGTTCCACATTAGACTTCCCGTCCTTTCATTTTTAGACTCAGAAGCAAAAGAATAAAGAGATAGAAGGGTAGGCTTAAAAACTGTATGAACGAAACCCATTACTTCACCCCTTTTTTTCGGTACTTTGAAATGCTTGAAAGTAGAGTAAAACCTGCACATCAATTTAGTGTAAGTGTATGTGTGTGTGTGAATTATGATTTGTTATATTCAGGTTTCCTTATAACCATCCGATAATTATTTCCAAAAGTGTTTTTTTTATACCAAAAAAATAGATGATACGCATTCAAGGAATTGTTATAAACATAATTTGCTATAGCGTGGTTTTACTATATTTGCAACAATCGCAGTATGCTACGTAGCAAAATATCCCCTACAAGTGCGTCATTAAAAGATTTGCTACATCCGTGTACACAAAAATGTGTAACATTTCTTGCTGTACATACATAGAAGGAAAAATTTAGGTAAATTGTACATAGCTAATTTCCGACTTACCTGTTTTTATACATTCATGCGTTTTCATTCATACACTGGAACATATATAGTATGGGGCAAAAGACTACATTGCGACACTTTCACGTAAAAATGTAGAGCTACAAACATAAAGGATGTAACATACAAAGCTGCTGAGAACACTGGACACGTACTATTCTTGCATTTAAAAAGTTGGCTCATTGTTATAGGAGTGATGGCTGAATGTTGTGTAATACATTGGCAAAACATCATGAAACGGATTGCTCCACTTAGTAGCAGTGGCTCCAAGTTGTGGGAATGATGGCTTAATGATGTAAAAGATGTTAGTACAGTGTTTTCCAAATGATGGTTTAACGTTGTGTTATACGGTGGCTCAATGTTATAAAGACGTGGGCTCGTTGTTGCGACAGTGGCACAATGTTATATGAGCGGTGGCAAAATGTTGTAAATGACGTTGGCACAAGGTTATCCAAACAATTGTTTGACGTTGTGTGCTGTATTGGCGTAATGTTATTCCAACGATGGTTCAATGCTGTAAGAGTGGCTCTGTGGTGAAGGATTGATGGCTTTATGTTGTACAAAACATCGGTTTAATGCTGGCACAATGTTATATAAACGTTCATTCTTACGTTGGATCAACGCTGGCTAGGACACTGAACCTACCGGAGGCTGGTAAATGGCCTTCGAGCAGTGTTTCTTTTAGGACTTTTTGGCCAGGGGTGCAAATGGAACCTTAGAGGGGGCAAATATATATATACAATTTTAACTACTATATTTATATATGTTGAAGTAATTACTATATATCTAGCACAGGGGCGCATTTAGAGGAACCTTGCCCCCCTTCCCGAAATGTTTCTCTTTTTTTTTTTTTTTTTTTAAAATGCGACTTACATTAGAAAAAAATGCCTTAATTTTATAAAAATTTATCAACTTACATTAGAACAGAAATGCTTTTCATTAACTTTAATAATGTTCCAGACGGTGTATTTCAAAAACTTCCTTTTTTCGCCCCCCCCCCCGAAGAAAAATTCTATATACATCCTTGATATAATAATTACTTCTTCAAACAGAATAACAAACTTTTTTCAGCTAAAGGATGGGGGGGGTCCGCAGGCTTGAAATTTTTATTTATTAAAATGCATTCAACGCACTCTTCATCCTGAATCACGATTCCCAGACAATTAGGTGTGATTAGTCTACTTATTGTATTTTAAAGAATATCAAGCGTCCTAATACACTTTTTAAAAAAATAAACTATAACTAGTACCATTTAAACAAATATTTAAAAAAATATAATTGGAGAAATATTTGTAGCATAAAAAAAAACGAAACTTCCTTTTTCATCATAGCCTAAATTTATTAAAATTTGGTTCGGTAACCTAAAATGTCTCCGGGGGGGACGGAATGGTTGTTTCCGGGAGGGCTTCGCCCCCTGGATGTATGCCTGAAAGAAACACTGCCTCCGAGGCATATGGAGGGAGGCCCATCGTAGTATCCGAACGTTTTGTGTTTTACGTAGGGCCAATGTAAGTGTGCTGCCTGAGTAAGTACCAACTGTCTTATTGCTACCTCAGCTTCTAAAATTTGAACACTGCTCGAATTACGAAATGACACACCAGGAAGCGTTTACCGTAGCGTTATGCAAATTGGTGTGTGTATGTCTCAAAAGTTTTGCTGTGTAAGGGATTGTAGTCGCGAACCAACTACGTGAAAGTTGAGGAGGGAAAAGGGCTAAACCGTTTGATGCAGCTAAGTTTGGTCGTTCTCACCTGGACGTGAAGGCTTCTGCATAGGAGTAATTTCGGGGGTGAAAGCACTTGTAAGGAATGCAAATACCTGGAAGACGGCACCGGGAATTCTGCCATCACGTGGACACCTGTAACAGAGATTTTATCATAGGGGTACGTATGGCTGGTTTACCTCCGCCACGACCAACCAGACATACCTACCCCTAATAACTCTAATATCCATACGTACCTCTAATAACGTTAACAGCCATACGTACCCCTAGTAACGTTAATATTCATACGTACCCCTAATAACGTTAATAGCCATACGTACCCCTAATAACGTTAATAGCCATACGTACCCCTAATAACGTTAATAGCCATACGTACCCTAATAACGTTAATACCAACCAGTCGGTTTAACCGACTTGATGGTTATTAACGTTATTATAACAAAGCATTTCTTCTTTTGTCTCCTGAATAAACTACAATCCAGGTAGTGCAAATTTATATTAATAATTTTACATAGAACGTCCGCACGAAGCAATCCTTGAAACATTCTTCGGTTTTAATTTGTGGCTAAGGTTGATAGTCTACCATCCAAGGTCTATATCCAATGTTTGTTTCTCCGTATTAAAATTCATTCACTCATTTACGACCATCAGTTATCTCCACGACGTATGCATTTCTTAGTCTGATATGGATCTGCAATTCTCTATTGTAAGAAACACAGCAAAGGCTCTTCTTGTTTATATTTAATATCCATCATGCATGAAAAGTCACCTGGAAAAAAGAAAATTGAAAAAGTGTGATATTCATTTACTACAAGGTACGTAAAAGCACAGCTATGCTTAAGAAAACACCTCTCAGCCAGCATAACTTTCGGAACACACGTAATATTTCTTCATTTTCTGTACTTCTTCACTGCCATGATTGCTTCTGTTTTGAAATGTTTTACTGTTTGACATGAAATATGCAGAATCACTCTATCTCTCTTTCTTGCGTGACTTACTCTTCTACCTGAGTAAGTCAAAACAGTAACTGCTTTCATTTAAAGCAGTACGTGATTTAAAACTCTTCGGAAGCTGAAGCACATAAGGGAACTTTTATTCCATTTAATCCCCTTGATGGCGTTTCCTATCCTAACTATTCCATGAATGTATACTATCTACAATTTTGAGAAACCTATTATAGCAAGGAAACACCCTAATTTGGCGTGCCGTCATTATTGATGCTATTACTAATGTTTCTGTATTTGTTCCCGTAACACCGTGTTTGTGCTTGAGACAAGAAAATGGAAGCAAAGCCAGCTGGGTACCACCTACTTTAAGCATTGTGCCTTGAAGCAGTCTCTCACACAGCTCGGAATTCTAAGCTTGGACAATGGTACAGTTAATGACATCCCCTGGGTTCGCCTTTATTTTCCGAAGCGTTCTTTGACAACACCGTCAGCTTGGGAGCAAGGGACCTATCTCATTAACCCCGAAAAGTTTGACGATACTCGGAACTGTCACGTGGAGGATTGGAGACCGAGCAACACTGCAAATGTTCGTTAATAACACTGAAAATGAAATGGAGGTAAAGCATTACGAATTCTTTTCCTTTAATTTGTGTATAACACGCAAGGAAATACTCTGATCAAAAGAGCCGTGCACGTAGTTTAGCGATCAAACAGGGGGAAAATAGGAGAAACCTTTTATATATGTATTCTTTCCTACGTGCTGATTGCAACTGGAAGCTCTGAGATGAACTTTTGATAAGCGCCCAAACTACGCACATGCATATTTGCAAAGATGTCATTTTGAATAGCAAACTGAAATGTGTTACTCAGTTTTGCAACTGCAATTTATATTGTAACACTCATGGGCGGTGGAACCCAATAATTTCGGGGGAGGGGGTTAACTTCTCCGATAGTTAAAGCAATTAAAAAAAAAGCAGTAGCATATATATCATCATCAACCAATATCAATCCACTGCTGGATGAAGGTCTCCCCAAGTTTCTTCAACAATTGTCTGTCTTGAGCTTGACTCCTCCATGTCACTCCAACAAGCTTTCGAATTTCATCCATTTATCTCCCATGGGGTCTTCTTCTGGGTCTTTTCCTGTCCCTCGGAATCCAGTCAAAAATTTCGGTTGTCCATCGGTGGTCCGTTTTTCTGGCAATATGTCCAGCCCATTGCCCTTTCAGTGATTTCACTCTGGTCATGATGTCGTCCACTCCTGTCATTTTCCTTATCCACAGGTTCCTCTTCTTATCTTTCCTGGTTACACCAAGCATGTATCTCTCCTTGCAAAATGTGTAATTGGAATAAGAAATTAGAATAACCTTGTATTATGAAATGAAATTCTATATTTTTCACTGTTAAACTAATACATTATAATAATTTGCCTTTGTCAATTTAAATTTTAAACATAGTGTCGAGAATAACATTAAACATGACTGCTTTATTATTTTACTACATTATTCACTGATTCGCTCAAAAGATCGCAAAACTTTTCCCGCACAATATCACTCATTTTTATGAACGAAATAAAATATATTATCACAAAAAACAAACTGATTCTAGATCATCACCGCCCACATCGGTCTATACCCATACGAAGTAAAGCTACAACTGAACTGTTAGGCACGCGATCGTGAACTGCTAGAAGAGTCCCGAGCATGTTGAGACCTGCGCACCTGCGCACTACACGCTTTGACAGATTCGTCGCTTACTTCAGGTTTTTACCAACTGGTGTTAGTAAGTGGCACTTACCGAAATGGTTTGGTAAAAGTCCGTAATGAAAGTGTTTACAAGTATTTTCCTGACTTTTGCCACCTTAGTATGGTAAATGTCAGGATTTACCGGTCAATCTTACGATTTACCAATTTTCGGGCTTTTTTACAGTAACGTTTATACACTGTCGAGTCACATTATTGTGACCACCAGCCAATATCCAGAAAAACCGCCGTGGGCAGCGTGGACAGCAGCTAGACCGGCTGCGAGTGACTCAATAAGATGCTGGAAGGTGTGCACAGGTATGTGGAGACATGCTGACTCCATTGAATCTGACAGCTGCTGGCGGATACGTGGTGGATGATCCATAGACCGATCAACACGATCGAGGCGGTCCCACAGATGCTCAGTTGGGTTTACGTCCGAGGAATTAGGAGGCCAGAGAAGTAATTTGAAGACTTCATCGTGCTCCTCCAACCATTCTTGGACATTTCTAGATGTGTGACACGTCTCACTATCGTGCTGGAAAATCTCATCCGCTCCAGGGAAAACAATCAGCATGTATGGGTGTACGTGGTCTTCAAGTATGTATTCATTACGAAATCGGTCCATAGTACCTTCCACAGGTACGAGTGGACATAGAGAATGCCACGAAAACATTCGCCAGACCATAACGCTGCTCCCACCAGCTCGTGTTCTTCCAGCAATGGTTGAAGAGTGTTTGTTCTCCGATGCTTCTTGCCTTATACGCTAACGCCCATCTCTTCGATTAAGCAGAAAACGTGATTCACGGAGAAGGCAATATTTTGCCAATCAGCTGAGGTCCAATTCCGATATTGCAATACAAATATAAGCCTTTTCTGCTTCGTTAGCATAGGCGCAGTGACCATCCGTCTGCATCTGAGCCCCACACGCAGCAGGGTTCGTTGGACTGTCGTTTTAGACACACTTCCGGTGGGCCCCTGGTTCATTCGACCAGTGAGTTGCTCCACTGTAGCTTGTAGATCGTCCCTCACGCACCTTCGAAGCCGACGTTCACCTCTCACATCAATGGCACGTAGTGCTCCGCAGTTTCCACGTCGCTTAGTCGCAATGGTGCCTTTTCTCCAATGACGATATAGTTTGACCACGGCAACAGCATGATAACAGTTCACAAACTGCGCTGTTTTAGAAATACTGCCATCTTTGGTCCAAAAGCCGGTAGTCATCCCTTTTTGCAAATCTGATGAACTGCTCTTTTTATCCATGACAGCAACGAGTGATATGTTTTCAGAATGCTTATATCACACCTTATGTACCCTCCACGCCAGCTCACGACAGGTGCCTTCTTTCAGTGGCTACGCGCTGGTGACGTCAAAAGTAGGAGGTGGTCACAATAATGGTACTCGACTGTGTATGTGTGTGTGTGTGTGTGTGTGTGTGTGTGTGTGTCATGAACCATTATCAATCCACTACTGCATATCTTGAGCATATCTCTTCTATAAAACTCCTGTATGCTTTCGAATTTCATCTATCTATCTCCCATGTCGTCTTCTTCTGAGTCTTCTCCTGCAACTTGGTATACTTTCTAATATTTCAGTTCTTCAACGGTCATCAGTTCTAGCAATACATATCCAGCCATTTGCCACTTGAGAATTCTTAAAAGATCTTTTTCAAAGTGGAAAATACAACGTTGGGTTAACTTTTCCACTTATTTGTGCAAAACCGATTTTCAAAGTTGAACTAAAGCGCTTTCCAGGAAATAGAATCGTGGCAACTGTATCCAGCAAATCTTTCTAAAAACAAAAGAAACAAGTTAGTAAAATCATACAATGCATTGATTATAATACGCTTTCCAACATAATAGAAATTATTACTCAAGTTATGAGAATAATGGCTGTGGAATAAATCTCGGTCCATTTCGTTGATATTCAACAGAACCGGTTTGGTATACCTCCGAAATAACATGATAAAGTTTTGTCGCAATCGAAGCATTTTTACGTAAGTTATGATGCATAAGGGCTATGGAATAGATCCTACTCCTGTGTCCAAACCTTTGACCCCATTTCGCCCATTTTCAATAGAATTCGTCTCCAAGCAAGACCCTACAACATACTAACATTTCATCCAAATCGAAGCATTTTTACGTGTTATGACGCATAATGGCAATGGAAGTAATTCCGCTTCTATGTCCTGACCTTTGGCCCCATTTCGCCCATTTTCAATAATGTTTGTCGCCAGGTGGTCTTCTACCCCATACTAAAATTTCATCGAAATCGAACCTTTTTTACGTTAGTTATGACGCATAAAAGCAGTGAAATGGATCTCGCTCCTATGTACTGACCTTTGATCCCATTTCGTTCACTTTAAATAGGGTACCTAATATCACCTAGTAAGGTGATCCCCTACCAGATACTAAAATTTCATCGAAATCGAACGATTTTTACGCGAGTTATCGTGCGGACAAACATACGCACAAAACGCGTGACGTAATGAGGTACATGGGAACCGCGACCATCTGCTAGCAAGATGTGACGTCATAAAACTTTAATAGGATCCACACACAACGCGTGGCGTAATGAGACAGATGGCGTGACCGCGCGCCAATATTCTCAAACGCGGGGAGATTGTGACGTCATAAGATTCCTAAGGCATTGGTAACATTAATGGAATAATGGAACAACGCCATCACTAAAAACGTTATAATTCGGGGTGGTTATTTAACCCACTGAACGAATTCTCCTAAAGTCGAGATCAACCTAAAATCGATTTCTAGTACCAGAAAACGGTAGGTTAACGACTTTCATCAAAATTCTTAGAGCTGTTTTCAAAATAAAATGTACATACATACATACAAGAATTGCTACTTTAAGGTGGACGTCAAGTAATTTTGCTTCCTATACTTCCATTGGAAAAACTTCTGTACACATTTTCTTCACAATTAATGCGTTCCCAAGGATGAAAATCTAAACATCAATTAAACTATCTTCATTTTATAACTTGCAATACTTAATATTCTCTAAAACATGACCATAATTATGCAATTCAACATTTGTTTGTCTACTGACGTCATGAAAACACAGGTCGCACCATCTTTTTTCTGGACAATTAATGCGTTTAAAAGGATGAAAATTTGAACAATGATTAAAATAGCTTCATTTCATAACTTGGAATACTTAATATTTTCTAAACCATAACCGTAATTATGCAATCCAACATTTTTTTGCCCACTGACGTCATCAAAGTACAGGTCGCGCCATCTTTTCTCTGGTTTCAACACCACCAAAGGAAAAGTTATTTATTTTTAATGTGATTATGGTTATGTTTTTGAACATATTAAGTTTTCCAAGTTATAATATGAAGTTATTTTAATCGATGTTCAAATTTTCATCCTTCGGAACATATTAATTGTGAAGGAAATGTGTCCAAAACTTTTTCCATTGGAAGTATAGGAAGCAAAATTACTTGACGTCCACTTTAATAATATCGGATAAAAGCAATGGAAAGGATCGCAATCCTATGTCCTGACCTTTGACCACATTTCGTCCATTTTCAATAGGGTTTGTCCCCAAGTGGTCCCCTACTGCATACTGAAATTTCATCGAAATCGAACCATTTTTACGCAAGTTATGACGCATAAAGGCAATGGAATGCATCCCGATCTTATGTCCTGACCTTTGACCACACTTCACTCATTTTGAATAGGTTTTGTCCCCAGGCGGTCTCCTACCACATAGTAAACTTTCATTGAAATCGAACCATATTTACGCAAGTTATGACTCATAAAGGCAATGGAATGATCCCGCTCCTACGTCGTGACCTTTGACCCCATTTGTCCCATTTTCAATAGGGTTTGTCCCTAGGTGGTCCCCTACCACATAGTAAAGTTTCATTGAAATCGAACTGTATTTACGCAAGTTATGGCGCATAAGAGCAATGTAATGATTCCGCTCCTGCGTCGTGACCTTTGACCTCATTTGTTCCATTTTCAATAGGGTTCGTCCCTAGGTTGTCATCTACCACATAGTAAAGTTTCATTAAAATTGAACTATATTTACGCAAGTTATGGCGCATAAGGGCAATGGAATGATTCCGCTCCTACGTCGTGACCTTTGACCTCATTCGTCCCATTTTCAACAGGGTTCGGTCCTAAGTGGTCCCCTACCACATACTCAAATTTCATCGAAATCGAACCATTTTTACGCCAGTTATCGTGCGGACGGGCGGACGGACGGACGGACGGATGGACAAAGCTGGAGCATATACGCTTCTTCAACCTACGGTTGGAAAGCGTAAAAAAGAAAACCATTGAATGAAATACGGGATTAAACCATTGTTCAATACAAATTTGGAAAATGGGAATCCGTTTATTGGTGTAAATATGACATGGATGTTAAGTCATGGATGTTTTCTGATATTATCTTACCTAACATCCATGCCGTATTAATACTATATTAGTTATCCGATTTATTGGCGTAAGAAATAGGCACTTAAGCGTTTTCAAGCTTTCGCACATCAACCAGATGGCTTTTTCAAGGAAGTTAGACAGAAACTGCAAATTGAATAATAGAACGCTTTAACAATTTGAACGTGGGAACTTGATTTGACAATAAATATATACGACGTTATAACTTTGAGATTAGGCGGGACATCTTGCAAGCGGTTAAAAAGTCGAGGTCGGAGCGTTTCTTCTCCAGTTGAAGTTAAAGACGTTTAAAAAGTTTGAAGGTGTTCTACATTGCTCGGAGAATGGCAAAAACAAATTGATAACGAGAAACAGTGCACCACTTATGTAGGAAATAGTAATACTGTACTAGTGATCCGATTAATTGGCGTAGGAAAGGAGCACATAAGCGTTTCCAAGCTTTCGCACATCAACCAGATGGTCTTTTTAACCACTCAAGTTCCCACTTTCAATTTGTTAAAGCGTTCTATTATTCAGTTTGCAGTTTCTGTCTAACTTCCTTGAGAAAGTCATGTGGTGGATGTGCGAAAGCTTGAAAAACGCTTATGTGCCTATTTCCTACGCCAATAAATCGGATCACTAGTATAATATTACTATTTCCTACATAACTGGTGTACTGTTCCTCGTTATCAATCCATGTCATATTTACGCCAATAAACGGATACACATCTTCCAAAAAATAAAACGTTAAATCATAAGTATACCATAAATTTTCAAGACATTTTGTAAGAAGACCTCTAGTGAGGGTGCGGGGGGGTCTATAAATTTGCAAGGGGGTCCTGACCGCCGTGTCACCTATCTTCCGCCGTCTTTGGTAACACTCTACTGGAAAGAATGAATTCACTACTGGTGAAAGTTGGGAACATCGGAAAACGGTTTCTCCTTAAAAGAGCGGGCAGTGCTTTTAAATCTTGAAGAATTTGTTTAAGTAATTAACTGCAGTAGAAACCGTGATACTTAGCAAGATTTCGAATTCAAAGAGCAAAACAGTAATTTTTGTTTGGGACAATGTTACCTCAGCGCTGATTTGATTGGTTTAAATGGGGTCTATAATTAGTCCGGAGCCGTGATTGAAGTCCGTGTTAAATTTCAGATGTTTCTGTACAGAGTTAAAATTGTTTTTATCACACACTAAGGTGTGAAAGCTTTAGCATGGCGTTATTTATTTATTTTTTTATTTCTTTGCCAAATATAATTTTTTAATGGAACTCCTCTTTGGAGTTATGAAATTTTCACACTTAGAAATAAAAAATAAAATAAAAAATAAAACACATTGTTAAAGTATGCATCTGCATGAGAGAAAGAACTGTGGTAACTATTTTAGGCTATTATCTTGAATAGGTTTTCACAAAAAGGTACATCGGTACCTAAAACTAAGGTTTTGAGAAAACAAACTTTTAAGTGAAAAACACATTTATCACAAACTTTCTTCTATATTTAGTACAATCCGGCACAATAGGAAGGCTCATCTGCAACTTCAGCCATCATAAAACTGCATTCTAAGGCTAGTTTCCTTTCTTTTTTTTTTTTTTTTTTTTGTCATGCTGTTAAAAACAAAAATTCCGTTAATGGCAACAAGATTGTAAAATAGCAGGTATATGCATTAATATCAACAGGGGAAGAAAAAAATGACTATCTATTTCTGAGTCCTCAACTTCCGTGGGATTTCTTGATCATCAGGGGAATGAAGCCTTCGATTCGGGCAACGCAACCATTTTCAGCGGGAATGGATATTCCTTGTCGTACATCTCATCGTCTCTCGGACGAAGATTCTCTTTGTACATCCGAACAGCTTGGGTTCCAAAACGTAGACTAACTAACTCGAATCTTGTCCGTTGTTTTCTTGAACTTCAGAGCAGGGACTAAAATTTTATTTTTATTTTCGATTGGCTAACGGCTTTCAACACAAAACTAGTCATTGGGTTTTCTCCTTGTTTGTAGAAAAAAAGATGCTGTATCATCCTAACGGAAACCACCCGGACATCGCCCAAAGAGGTGCATGACCTTGCAGCATCCGATTCAAGGGGCTAAGGCGCCAACAAAACTAACCTTCCATGCAACTAACAATAGCAGAACAGATCATATGTAGAGGATTTTAGGAAGGGAGTGTCTGACCTCACGTCTTAAACAACCCTTAGAAGTAGGAAGCTAGGAGATTTGAGCTAGAGTGCCCCATAGGAAACTGACACGGAAGCGAGGTAGAAACGGGGAGAAAGACGCCTTTACTTATTACCGAGGGACTCGTACCCGGGACCTGACGGCTTAACGTGCCCATCCGACGCACGGCGAATATTTAGTGGTTCGAGCGTTCGTACCTGCCTGGGAACGAACCTGAGATTCCTCCGTGCCAGTCACGAACGTTGACCACTAGGCCATCCGCGACCCTCCTAACAATAGGATTAACTTTTAATGGCCAGGAGGTTTGAGCGCTATTGTGCCCGCACCTGGGCTGTGTAGTCGATCATTTCTTTTCATCTTGCTAAGAGCTTGTTAGATACGCCCTCTTAACAAGAGGAAACATGTTGTAATGAATGGAACAAACATCTAAGAGCATGTTAGCTATGGTTTTTTAACGAGAGGGAACATTTTGACAGCAGTAGCAGGGACGTCGCTAGACTTCTATGTCAGGGTGGGCGACTTAATTTACGAAACACTGAAAGAAAGAATTTGTAATGTTTTTTTATAACAGGCTGCAAAGGGATTCGTGCACCCCCCCCCCCTCCGTCTCCTGGATGCATACTCATTAATTTTGGGACTGTCTTAAAGTCTCTCTATATTTTTCGTTTTCAATCTGCTTTAATTAAAAATTTCACTCCGTCGTAGGACGGGCAACATTCCCTATATATTAATATTTATTTAAAGCTTTAAAAAACTGTCCTAGGACTGGCTATACGCTAGATCTTAAATAACCAATTATTTTTATCGGAAGATCCTATAGAATTATTTCTCGGCTTTAAAAGATTTATTTTATATACCTTTTTTTTTCTACGCTAAGAGTAATTAATACTCTTGCGATATGTCCCTGAAAATTGAGAAACAATATTCAGTTTTTCTTTTTTTCTGAATGTCCCGAACAGAAAATAATAACGGTCTCACATCCCATTCTTTTATTTAATGGTTCTGAAATCGGGACTAAAAGTGGACTACCATGTTAGCCTCGCAAGGCATGGAATAAATTTAAGCAATCATATCTAAATCCTCCCCCCCCCCAAAAAAAAAATCTAATTTTGGTACATCTTTTGTAGGAAAAGATTGCGCTCATGTTATCACTTTGTCCGTCCGCATATCTGTGCAACTATGAGTCTAATTTGAAAAATTCATTTTGCACTGGGAAGCCTGAAATGTGAGAATGATGATATTTGCATTCCGAGTTTCTTCCTATGCACAATGTCGCCACTAGAGGGCGTAAATGCAGATAACATCGAAGTCAAGATACATTTTATTTCATACACTTGCTTCTAAACATCCGATCGAACAAATTACTTTTCCTTTCGATGCCATTCATAAAGAAGTCTATTTTCGGTAGTCTCTTTTTCAAGAAATGCATTAATTTTCCGCCAGGCGGCGTAAAGATAAACTGCGTTATCCCCGATATCTCTGCTTTCAAAAGATACATTAAATATTTTTCTATAAAAATTTCTTTATAATCTCATTTTGTAAACCTGTTATTGCGTTACATTCTTTTGAAAATTTAAAAGAGCTAAAATGCAGCCAACCGAAGTTGCCTTTTAGATTTCTATCAACCCATTCAGAAAACAGAAAGTTTTAAATTATATTTCTCCTTATGTTCATTAAACTAAGTTAGTAAATTAAAATATTTTTGCATTCATTAAAGGCTGTCATGCGATATAAAGGGAGTTCAGAGTCGTCTCGTTTTTTTCTCTTCAGTGGCAAAATCCAAGAAAGAGATAAATCGACTTTTGTCTTGAGAGAAAAAAAGAAGCTCTAAATATCCAATCCATCCCTCTTTCTCTTTTTCGGGGTGAGATTGTTAAATTCCTTCCCGGAATGGAAAAGCATCAAGAAAACTATATGCAACGTCAATAAAGATAAATAAAAATAGCTACCCGTTTTTAGAAAAGCCAGCGAACGAATGGCTGTGTGGCGAGGACAAGTGCGTCAGCTGCAGACGAAAGTTTTCAGCATAATCGCCTTCATTATGAAGTTGCGATGCCAAATCAGCGATTCTGGAGCGCAGAAGCGATGCCCTTATTTTTGTCGGCCTTTCTAAAGATTCTAGAGACAGCTCTGAAAGAGTATAAAAATTAAAATAAAATGTATGCAATTTTTCATCTAGCAAAACGGCAGAAACTTTCAGAGCATATTTGCATTTATATTTTTGACGAAAAAAAAATCGATCATTTCTGAACGCCATAAAAATAATCTCTGTAGAGTTAGATTTTCTTCTTCGTATTTAGTTAACGCTTGCTTTTATCGAAAACTATCAGTTTGCGTTGCTGGAAAGATCGAGTTCGTGTTCTGCGATGCATATTAGACCTGCAGGAAAAATACTCTATCTGCAATTACCTCGCGATCTCGTGGGTAATAATCAACTAGTTTACATGGTGGGTAGTGAGATACATTAATAAAATGAAAGATTTGAACTTTTTTTGGGTAAATGAGGTTCAAAATAAGACACACGGATTTTACAGGCAAATATTCTTGGCTACCATTTGGTAATTCTTCGGGATGTTATACGACTAGTAAAAATAACCATTTTTAGCCATCCAAGAATCTTTCAATGCACGGAAGATTAAGCAGGTACAAATAATTTTTACTTGTAGATTAAAACGCATAATAAAATAGTTTCTTGCTGTATGGGCGGAAGGCCGACCGCTAATTAGCATAGACTACTGTCGGCCCTGCGATTCATATAATTACCCCACAGCACAATAGAGAGAAGGTTCTTTTACAGATAAACTATCCACCAATAAATGTTGAGGATAGCCTGACGCTCACTCTCTCAGCTTTCGTTGAATGCATCTGCTTTTAGAGAGAGGGGACGGTAGAATTGCATAAGATCACCAGGGCATAAATCATTCATCAGACAGAAGTGGAAACATAACAATTTATTATGGCTTTAAGTTTCGGCCACGACTGTTCACTAGTCCGTGCTCATTTGGTTGCCGTAGACTCGGTACTTTAGAATGTCTATATTCAGTCCAGGGACCCTTACTCTGAAATCAACCTATTTCCTAGTCCATTCCGTGTAGCGTAAGCGAGAGCTTTTCAAACCTGTATAGCTTCGTGCACGCCGATCTCCTTAACGCTTTTAACAAAGGCCTAACGCCTCCTCGTCGAGAACGCTGTCCGACATGGGTACATATCTCGAACCCCTGCACTTCCAAAAAGTATCTCTTGCCCCTGCGAACACTCAAGACCAACTAACTCTCTTCTTCGATGCAACCCCCCCCCGAGGATCCACATTCTTCGATTCTCATTGGCCCCTGCTTTCTTTTCCGCCTTGAGGTGAGAACGGCTGCCTGGCGTGGAGCGCGCCTAAATATGGCTACCTGACCTTGCTCTGCGCCCCACCCTTCCGTGACCCCCGAGCCATGACCTAACCTTCGGACGTCGGCTCGACTTGGCCCCTGAGTCGTTCCCCCTTAACTCGTTCCTGCTTTTCCGCGTCTATTGCAACCTGAAGGTGCCTGGCTAGGAACAATACTTGTGGCTTTGGTGAATACATGGATTAACAAACCACACACATTGGAATACCATTGAAATAATACTTCTACCAGACTGCCTGGCGTCTGCTAGTTTCAGACTAAGTTTTCGTGAGTACACTCGCCCTAAAGAGATTGCTATTTATTTCTTATAGGTGACCTTCAATTGTTCGTGAGTCAGACAAGAATGTTTCAAGGCGTTTTCTCGTCGCCATCTAAAAGTTCTGTGTTTTCTCACGCCTAGACAAAGAAAATCTAGAGAGTTTTGTGGTTGGGCTCATTTTCTTTGTTTAAAAAAATACCATGCTTTTCCTCCTCACACATATACCATTGCGTAAATTAATGTTCATCACATAATACATGAATGTCTCTGTTTCTATAAAATTATGTAAAATAATGTCCGTCACATAATTTACGAATGTCTTTGTCTCTATAAAGTATGTAAAATAATGCCCGTCACATAATTTATGAAAATGATTAATTCTTCACCCCTACACTTGTATTATTTCAATTATAGCTTCTAGTTTCAAGGATAAAATTTCTCGTGCATTATCACATCAAGTAGCATGCGTCAAGTTCCTTTTGAGATGAAAATTATTAGAAATTAGACCAAAGAGATATTTATTATATATTGCCAAACATATATTTTATTATGAAAGAAATACGGGATTACGCCATATAATACAAATTTTGAAGATGACAATCCGATTTTTGGCGTAAATGTGACAAGGATGGTAAGTCAAGTTTTCAAATATTATCTGACTTACCATCCTTGTCACATTTACGCCAAAAATCGGATTGTCATCTTCAAAATTTATATATTTTATTACATTTTCCAGCCTTGTCTTATCGTCCCTGAGAGAAAATTGTCATTTAATGTTTTTGGCAAAAACGAAAAAAAAAAAAAAAAAATCGAGGGAATATCATGGATCTTTCTATAGATGCAATGTATCTTTCGCATGCCAAGATCCTTGTGAGTGTGAAATAAAACAGAGAACTCGAGAGTATGCATTGATTTATGTAAAACACATTCGCGGCACTCACAACCACACCGAGCCATAGTCCTGTACATTCTAAATCGAATCAAATCATAACAACAAACAATAAAGCCTACTAATTCCTGACATTTAGCTGTACATACTGTAGATATTTGGATTAATGAATGTTAATGGCGTAAAACCAATGAAAGAAGATGCAAGTCATAAAAATAAATATCTACTAAATTATGAAGGCGGCAATAGTCTTTCGTCTGTTTAGTTTTTCAAAAGACAATATCTACTTTTGTGATTATCATATATTATTCAGATTTTGACGAACGTAACGAACGACCCTGACACCGATGAAATGCGATGTAGCTAAGAAAATATATTTGCGAATGCGCAAGATAAAATATGACTCAAGACATAAAGAAAGGCTGAATCACAAGTGTGTTAGTGAGGTGATTGGTAACCTTTGGTCTAGAATATCTACAGATTACATCCCACCGTGTTGTACATCATTTTTAAGCTCTCATCAATAGCAGGTAACCTCCCTTGGTGGTCATGGGGTCGAGAGGAAGCCAAGTTTCGCTATGACGCAAACTTCACTACAGTCGGGAGAGATGAATACCATCAAAATGCATTTTTGTAATGGCTTTTATCACATTTAGGTTGTCGTAATTTAAGCAGATTCCCTTAACACAGAGTGATTCACTCAGGACTTTACCCTCCAAAAAGCGCTATAATTTTGAAAAGGGAAAACATTTCAAGCTGAAATTTGAAGACGAAATGCCGTATGTTCTGACATTCGTATCCATATCTGCGCCGTTTGGCTCGTATGTCCAGATGGCGCCACAATACACGGCGTCTGGTGGAAACGGTTTCGCGCCATTCTCTTTGTCCGTCGGCTAGCGTCGAGTACGATGGTGCTCACGATTGATGAGCGCGTGTTTATAGTTCGACGTTATTGGAATTCCGACTCTTCGAAGGAGTGTCAGAAAGAGTTTAAGAAGAAATTTCCTCGTCGGGAACCACCTACGAAGCGAGCCATTTCAAATCTTGCGAAGAAACTTGAGACGGCAGGAAGTCTTGTTGATACGCATTCAAGAGAGCGATTTGCAATGTCAGAAAACACTGTGCAATGTGAGAAAAAGAGATAGTCTCGAAAGAAATCGTTACGCAGGCTGTCGGAAGAAACAGGACTGTCATATTCCACCTGCCAGAGGGCTGCAAAAATGCGTATGAAGCCATACCGTGTTACAGTTGTTTCTGGGCTGTTACCAGTTGACATGCCGAAGCGAATGCATTATTGCCAGTGGTTTAAGGAATTTGTCAGTCAAAATCCAGACGTATTAGATATTACGTGGTTCACGGACGAAGCCTGGTTCCACCTTTCAAGCTATGTGAACTCACAGAATACACGGGTATCGCCGAGTGAGAATCCCCACGTCATTCACGAGGAAAGAAGGCACCCCATAAAGATTGACGTATGGAGCGCCATTTCACAGAACCGGATAATAGGTCCCATTTTCTTCGAACAGACTGTCAACACAGAAGTGTATCTCAATATCTTCAGGCAGTTCGTGAACCAACTGGATGATATTGAACTGTAGAATGGCTTCTTCCAACAAGACAGTGCGACTTGTCACACTTTCAATGCCGGCATCTCTAAGATTCGAAGTTTCTTCGGCAATCGGGTTATCTCCAAAGGTTTATGACCGCCCAGGTCTTCAGATTAACGGTGAACACCCATTTCCCCTAATTCAAGTTTGCCCGAAACATATTTACCCCAATCGCGTTTCCCCGAAATCGGGTTTTCCCGAATTCCTATTTCCCCGAATTCCATTTGCCCTAATCTCGTTTTCCCTAAATCTCGTTTCCCCTAATTACGTTTGCCCTAAACACGTTTGTCCGTATTAAACTTTCCCCTAAAAACGTTTCCTGTATCAAGTTTGCTCTAATTCTCCTTTGCCTTGATCCACATTTTCCTAAATTTATATTTTCTCTAAAACATGTCTGTCCTGATGCTCGTTAATGGAAATAAAACGTTTCTTTTATCGTCAAAATTCAGGAAACAAATCGTTTTGTAATATATGTAATTTTTTTATCGTCAAGTTCAGAAAAAATATATGTATATTTAATCATCATCATAATGGTTGATGATGATGATGAATCATCATCATCAACCATTATCTATCCACTGCTGGATGAAGATCTCACTAAGTTTCTTTCACAAAGGTCTGTCTTTCCCCAGTCTCCTCCATGTCACTCCCGCATGCCTTCGAATTTCATTCACCCATCTCCCATATGGTCTTCTTCTGGGTCTTTTCCTGTCCCTTGGAATCCAGTTTAAAATTTCACTTGTCCATCTGTGGTCCGTTCTTCTGACAACATGTCCAGCTCATTGCCATTTCAGGAATTTTATTCTGATCATGATGTCTTCCACTCTCGTCATTTTCCTTATCCATGCGTTTCTCTTCTCACCTCTCCTGGTTACAATAAGCCTGCATCTTTCCATGCTTCTTTCAGTTGCCTGCAGTCTTTGTACGTCTTTTTTTAGTTTAAGTCAACGTCTCTGCTCCGTGCGTAATCACTGGAAAGATGCATTGATTAAACATAATTGCTCTTTAAAATTGTATTGTTTCTTCCAAAAGCTCTCCATCCAAACAGGGGCGCGCCAAGGGCTTTGCCGCCCTTTGTACGAGAATATTTTTCAATTTTTATTCATTTTTACATGAAATAAATGCCTTTAGCAACATAATTTTCTCTTTCCCGTAAATTAAGGTTTTCATAAAACACTAGGCTCATATAAACTAAAAGAAAAAAAAATCTGTAAAACACTAGTTCAGTTGACGCTGCGAATAATCCAGGAAGTAAGCTTCCTTTCTGTCAATTTACACAAGTCCGCTTTACTGGTAAAAAAAAGTTTTGCCATGTACGATTATCGACTTATTACAACTTCTCTCTTTGAGGGGGTAATTGTTATATACACTGCTGGACAATTGCTAAGGACGGATCATAAACGGCTATACATCGCATAAAAAAGTAAGTGTGGTTGGATGCCAAGTGAAATAAAATAATGTCAGAATGCCAGGACATTACAAGAAAGACAATTTATTGTGCTCTGAAATCCAGAAGGCTTTGGAACGTGTTCAAGTGACAAAAAGGCCATTTTGTGCAGAATACGTAAACGTGAAAAAAATGCAATTACCGTCCGCAGGCGTTCCGGCGTAAGATGTCAATACGGGATATGGCCACCATGGAGGGCGATGCAAGATTCCACACGTCGTGTCATGCTTTGTACAACATTATCAAGCAGCTGTTGGGGTAATTTATCCCATTCCTCTGTCAGTGCACGGATGAAGGTGTCCTTGTTTATTGGAGGGCATTGGCAACCAGCAAGAATTCTCCCCAAAGCATCCCACACACTTTCAATGAGATTCAGATCTGGAGAACGTGCTGGCCATACAAGGCGTTGAATATCCTCGCTCTCAAGACACTCCTGGACAGCGACTGTTCGATGACATGTTGCGTTGTCGTCCATGAAAATGAATCTATCACCGACAGCACAACAGAACATGCGAACATGAGGTAGCAGAACATCATTAATGTATCGTTGGCCAGTCATAGTGCCAGTTAGAAGCACATAGAGAGACGTACGGCCATTGATCAGGATGCCAGCCCATAAAATGACACTACATGTCGGATATCGGTCCCTTTCCTGTATGTTTGCTGGACAATATGCAGTACCACTATCACGCCAGATCAGTTGTCGTCGACAATCAGACGATAGACTGTATCTACTCTCATCTGAGAAGAGGACAGCAGACCAGTCGCTATCAGTCCAATTGCGATGTTGATGACACCATTGCAAACGGGCGGTACGGTGACGTCTGGACAATGGGATGCACACAACAGGACGGCGGGCGTATAGTCCTCCTCCATGCAAATGTCTGGCGACAGTTTTTCGGGAGATCCGCTTGCCAGTAGCAGCCAACAACTCTTTTGCTACCTCACTAGCTGTGCAGCGCCGGTGTCTTTTTGTTGATAGCACTATGTACCGATCTTCTGCAGGTGTCGTACTGCGAACACGACCTACCCCGTGACGTTTGGTACACTCTCCATTTGTTTGAAATGATTTCCAAAGCCTTGAAACAACACTGTGGCTGACGTCGAACTCCCTGGCAACATCTGTTATTTTTTGCTCTTCTTCAATCTTGCCAATAATACGACCACGCGTAAAATCATCTAGGTGATGTCGGGAAGACATAAAATTGCAAGTTCGTTAATTGATTCTTTCCTTTTCAACTTTGCGTTTGAACAACAACGGTCAATACACGTCAAATCCTTTATATCTCTTATCAGCGCTATGACGTCACGGACAAGTTGGGCAATCCAAAATTTGCATACGCACAACACGTCTTACTGTATCCCGCACTTATGCTAATTTCCACATTTTCCTTCCTTCCATGTTATGGTTGCTATCGTTGCCATGTCATCCGTCCTTAGCAATTGTCCGGCAGTGCATTATACTAGATGTGCCCACGGCTTCGCTCGCGATGAAGATATCAGTGAAAAACTGAGCTATGATTACTCGTGTAATTTGATCCATCCATAAGAACTGTGGTTGAATTCATAGCAACCGATGGAGGAAATTGGCGGAAAGATTAAATGGTCGGCAGTTAGTTTTTCACGTGAAAAAAAAATATAATAATAAGTACATAATTTATTTCATTTTTTGAAAATAATTCATAATGTAATGGTTCGTAGGCGTATGTCAGCACTGCTCATCCAGTACCGATTTGCGTAGACTTCTGATCACTCCTTCTGGGTGCTGCATTATTAGTATCGCAGATTGTATATAATTTCGATTCAGAAGCAACGATATCAGATAGAAAATCTTTGAATGATTGATGGGGAACCTCGATTATTCGGGACAGTTAGTGTTGCAAGGATTAATTACACTGTAAAACACGGTATTTGTTCCTGGGTAGTAACTGTTATTTCCTAATTCCTCATACCTGTGAAGTATAGAAATTGGCTATTATTCCCCACAAACTTTGCTTTCGTGACCAGGACAGTGATATTTTGAAATTTACCTATTTCCAATGAGGAAACGGCCAAATGTGCGCCTTTTCTTTCACATAAAGTAAAAAAAAAAATAAACGTATGAGTCAAAATTAACATATATTTATATCACAGTTATACAAAAGCGACCGCAAAAGATTTAGGAGTGAAAAAATTTTCGAGATTTACAGCTATACTCTAAAACATATTCACGAATCATCCCCAATATGTAGTCTCCCATCAAGTTCTCATTATACTGTCGTTAGTATCCACGTTCAAAGTCCGGTATATCCTAGTGGAAGCGCTCGCCTTGCTCCTCCGTGTACGCCCCCACGTTCTCCTTCAATTTATCAAGATGAGCAACAAAGATATGAACTCTGAGGCACATCCGGCAACTCATTTTGCTGAAGTTTATCACCAGAGTCTCAACCAGATCCACATACTTTTCGGCCTTGTGGTTCCTCAGGGAGCACCTAAGGGGTGCCACAAAGTTGTTCCAAGCCGCTTTTTTACGCTTTCCAACCGTAGGTTGAAGAAGCGTATATGCTCCAGCTTTGTCCGTCCGTCCGTCTGTCCGCACGATAACTCACGTGAAAATGGTTCGATTACGACGAAATTTTACTACGTGGTAGTGGACCCCTGGGGACGAACCCTATTGAAAGTGGGTGAAACAGGGTCAAAGGTCAGGACATAGGAGCGGGATTAATTCCATTGCTCTTATGCGTCATAACTTGCGTAAAAATGGTTTGATTTCGATGGAATTTTAGTATGTGGTAGGGAACCATCTGGGGACGATCCCTATTGAAAATAAATGAAATGGGATCGAAGGTCAGGGCATAGGAGCGGGATCCATTCCATTGCCTTTATGCATCATAACTTGCGTAAAAATGGTCCGATTTCAATGAAATTGTAGTATGTGGTAATTAACCACCTGGGGACGAACCCTATTGAAAGTGGGTGAAACAGGGTCAAAGGTCAGGACAAAGGAGCGGGATTAATTCCATTGCTCTTATGCGTCATAACTAGCGTAAAAATGATTTGATTTCGATGGAATTTTAGTATGTGGTAGGGAACCACCTGGGGACGATTCCTATTGAAAATAAATGAAATGGGATCGAAGGTCAGGGCATAGGAGCGGGATCCATTCCATTGCCTTTATGCGTCATAACTTGCGTAAAAATGGTTCGATTTCGATGAAATTTTGGTATGTTTTAAGGAACCACCTGGGAACGAAACCTATTGAAAATGGGCGGAATGGAATCAAAGGTCAGGACATAAAAGCGGGATCCATTTCATTGCCCTTATGCGTCATAACGTGAGTAAATATGGTTCGATTTCGATGAAATTGTAGTATGTGGTAGGGAACCACCTGGGCACGAACCCTATTTAAAATAGGAGAAATGGGGTCAAAGGTCAGGACACTGGAGTGGGATCCATTCCATTGCCCTTGTGCATCAAAACTTACCAAAAAATGTTTCGATTGCGACAAAACATTATCATGTTGCTCCGGAGGTATAGTGAACCGGTTCTGTTGAATATGAACGAAATGGGGTCAAAGGTCATCGCACAATAGCAAGTATTATTCCATAGCCATTATTCTCATAACCTCCGTAAAACTGCTTCTATTGAGACAAAACTTTAGTACTTTATTCTTGAGGTGTACTGAACCGGTTCTGTTGAATATCATCGAAATGGGGTCAAAGGTCAGAACACAAGAGCGAGATTTATTCCACAGCCATTCTCCTCACAACTTGGGTAATAATTTCTGGTATGTTGGAAAGCGTATCATAATCAATGCATTGCATGATTTTACTAACTTGTTTCATTCTACTGGGGAATTGCTTGCACTGCAGGATCTTTATTTGTGGTCCGACGAAAATACCGTCTTTCGCCTTTTTCCTCAGACAGCTTGGAGAAGAAATCTCGCAGGTACTTGAAGGCCACCGGCTCCTTATTTAGAGCAGTGACAAATTGTCTAGTGGTGGTATCAGAACCTTCCGGGAGTCCAAGAGTGGCTCCCATATGACGTTTTTTTTTCCACAGAGAACACGGTCCGCTGGATTACACGGCAAAAGGACGCACAGCAAAATGGCGAACGACGAAAGAGCGCGCGCGACAAAAGGGCGAAGGTCAAAAGGGCGAACGACAAAAGGACGACACGACAAAAGGTCGATACGACAAAAGAGCGATACGACAAACGGGTGATGCAACAAATAGGTGATACGATGCCTCAAGGCCTTTTTGGAAACACACTGCTGCCCATCCAAAATGCAACACCAAGAAGCACACGAGATAGCAAAGCCAGATTTACTGGACGCATAACAACAGATACAAAGATGAAACGATTGAGCTTACAGGCCCGTGCGACTTGCGGAACACGCAGACATCAATAGTTCGTGTGGCCCCCATGGCTGGCAATAACGGCCGCTACACGCCGCGGCATCGAACGAAAGAGGCTTTGGATGTGGGCTTGGGGTATGTCGGTCTAGGATGCTTCCACATGTTGCCACAGTTCATCAGGCGTAGCCGCGGGTGGTGCTTGCCGGGCCACTCGGTTGCCGATCAGCGACCAGAAGTGTTCGATGAGCGAAATATACGGAGAACAGGCGGTGCACGGCAGCAGTGACCCCTGATGGGCCGTAAAGAATTGTTGCACGATGCGCGCCACGAGCGGGCGCGCATTGTCCTGTTGAAACGTGGCCGCTGGCAGGTCCTGTAGGTAAGGGAGGACTACAAGCTCCAAAACGTCGGAGATGTAGCGGTGGCTGTTAAGTGTACCGCCGATGCGTACCAAAGAGGTGCGGGTGTCATATCCAATTGCGCCCCAAACCATAACGCCAGGCGACGGACCGGTATGGCGATGCATAATGCAGGCGTCATACAGTATCTCGCCGCGGTGCCGCCGCACGCGTACCTCAGCATCGTGCTGCTGCAGGCAGAAGCGGGATTCGTCGGAGAAGACAATGTCGTGCCATTCCGTAGTCCAGGTGCGGCGTTCAACGGCCCACTACCGCCGCACTCGCCGGTGGTGTAACGTCAATGGTAATCGGAGCAATGGGTGCCGTGCGACAAGTCCCCGCTCCTGTAGAAGACGTCGAACGGCACGTGCTGACACAGGCTGTTGCGTATCACACCCTAATTCCTGCGCTAACGTTCGTGATGGGGCGGTGCGAGCCGTCAATGCCCGCCGCACAACATGCCGTTCCTCTCGTTCGGTGGTGTCAATCGCTCACGTCGGTCCGTCCGTCCTTCCTGCACCCACCGAATCCATACTCGTCTCACTGTGGCTGGATGTCGTCCCACACTGGCGTCGATGTCTCGTTACAATAAACCGCTTTCGCGATAAGCCACTATTCGTCCTCTGTCGAACTCCGAAACGTGCTGGAACGACTGCCGTATTCTGCGACGAGGCATCAGGAAGCTTACCGCGCACAGGTCCGGCAGCACAACACACTTCCACTACTTACACTCCGCCTTCTGTGCACCCTTATAGTATTTCTCGGGTGCGTGCCGAGCGCACATGGTTTGCATATGCCCTGCAATGCTAATCGTTTACATGTCCTCTCGCGGGCGACGCATGCTGCGAATTTCACGCCAATTGGATGCTTCCTTCTTGGTGTTGCATTTTGGTTGGCCAGCAGTCTAGCATCCTTTAGTAAGCCTGCTGTATAGTTTTCACTTAGAGTACAGAAGATAACACATCTGATTTCAGTTGGAATTATTTGAATACAAAGAAATATTCAATTTAATGAAAGAGCCCTGGACCCTTTTTGGAAATAACATCGTTTAGAAAGTCTTCAATATAGGTTTCGCTTAGAGTACAAAAGAGCTGCCCCGGTGGGGCAGTGGTCTAAGCGATGACTTCTGACCATTCGTCCGAGGTAGGTCTGGATTCGAATCCCAATGAGGCATTGATGTTGTGTTTGTCTTGCTCTGGCTCTCTGCCTTCCCTAGAACCAGTGGTCCTAAATTAGGGACGGGCGACTGCTTATAGCCAATTGAGTTGCTCACGGTGGCCATTAAACCTCCAATAAAGAAAAAAAGAGTACAAAAGATGACACGTCTGATTTCAGTTGGTATTATTTTAATGCACAATGAAATACTGAATTTACTGAAGGTCCCTGGGGCCTTTTTCGGAAATAATGTCGTTTAGAAAGCTTTCTATATAGGATGAGACGTCTGATTTCATTTGGGATTTGAATACAGAAAGAAATATGTAATTTGCTCAAAGGGATCCCGGTGTCGGTTTTGGAAATAATACGTTTTAGAACTCTTGTAGTTGAAGTAGAGAAATATCCTGTCAGTGGAATCGCCCTTTTGTGATGCGTCCTTTTGTCATATCGCTCTTTTGTCTTGTGGCCTTTTGTCATGTCGCCCTTTTGTCGTGTCGAGTTTTTGTCGTGTCGAGTTTTTGACGAGTCGAGTTTTTGTCGTTTGCACTTTTGACGTTCGCCGTTTTGACGTTCACCTTTTTGTCGTGCGCCCTTTTGTCGTGATACGGGTCCACTGTGGCTAGTCTAGCCTGTGGTAGTGCGCCTTGGTGTCCCTGCTGTTATAGCGTAAAAGTGTTTTCTACTTCTACGTCTTTTTAACACATCAACATACTAAGAAATAATTCCTAAATGAAAGAAACCTTAACGGCCAGGCGAAACATGTAAACAACAGAAGTCAACTTACGAAAAAAGGTGCTTTTTTTCAGGATTGAACAAACACATCGTAGCATAGCTTATTGCACTACACTCTCTACACACCACACAACGCTCTTTTAAATAATCAGTTTACAATCCAAACGCTCTCTCTTACAACGCTCCCAAGCAATAGCACAGTCGTCGCTTTTATCTCTTGTACTTATCAAAACTCAGACATACGTCACGTTCATTCAACCTCAATTGTTGCCAAACGTATTCGTTTGAGAGAAAGATATCACGTTAAGATTGAAGAATAACTGAGAATAAACTCAAGATTTACATAGGGAAAGAAACTAAAAAGGAAAGTTATTTTAGAATATACGTCACACTGTCCCAAAGGGAAACATAGCAGGGAAACGTAGTGAAAACCGCCTTGTAGACCATCAGAAATGCCACCAATTTGAAGTCTCCGATAACCTCATAGCCATACTCATCATGCATCAAGGCGTCTAGAAAGCCCTTGACGCTGTTGTAATCCTCGTTGAGGTGCACCGAGTGAGCCAGGTGAAGAGACGTGTACTTGTTCCCGTTACGCAGTAGCGCGGCTTTCAGGCTCCTGGATGAGCTGTGAATGAGGCGATTTCAGTCGCCTAGAAGATACCATTCACCCTGAGAGAGAAGCAGGGCCCATCTTGACGGGTGAAGAAGCTGGAAAAAGCTTAGTGACGCTTCCTCTGGTCTGCCACTTGTACACTTTCGCCCAACAAGTTCCACTGCTTGAGCCAAGACGTTGAAATCTCGGTATTGGACTTGGTAAAACCAAGATGTTTGATCAAGTGATTGCGGTATGTTTGGTTGGGATATGGGTTTCTTTCAGTTGTCCATTACCTTCCAGAGTTTTGTTGCAATGCTCGCAGGTAAAATGAGGTGCCCAGGATTTGTCTTGATCCTGAATAAGCAAGCCGAAATATGCCTTCTCGACCTCACGTATCTTAGCAGATGCTTCTGTACGGAGTACATTTTTGCTCCTGATTTGATAAATTGGCCGCAGGCACAGCAAAATGCATCTGTTAGATGCTTGATGCCATCTCAGAAAAATGCAGATATATATCCACTTGGGAGGCTGCTGGAATTAAACGGAACTGGTGGAATTCAGGCCACTGTAGTTATACCACTATTTAATCACTGGAAAGTTCTAGAAAGTTCTGGAAGGTTCTTGGGAGATCTTGAAAGTTTCAGAAGTTGCTCCAAGTTTGCTGAGCACTGAATCCATGTGGAAGATTTTAGAAAATAAGTAAACTTCAAATCCTCTCTGTCTTTGTCGCAAAAGCAAAGTTTGTGGGGAGTAATAGCCATTTTCCATACTTTTGAAGCATAAGAAATTATGAAGTAACAGTTACTACCCAGGAAGAAATAAAAAATAAAATTTTGTTTCATAGTGACATAATGAAAATGAGCGTTGAAAAAATACATATGCGCTTATATATTTTAAATAATGTACAAAATCGGGATGTACTTTTTTACCTTAAACATAATAACCTTACATGGATCACACAAATTTTTCTAAGTAATCTCGTATTTTGGAGCGGTAGCAGTTACTCGTATTACTTCTAACTGTAGTCCATGATCAACGCCACCTCCTTCTCATTGCGCCGACCTTTTGGAGGACAAATCAAAGTCACAATGACTCATGAAAGGAAAGGATTGTTAATATTCCATGATTTGCAATAACAATATTTGCAGAATACCCTTAATATCATCAGCGGCGTGATATTTAGTGCGTTCACAGATTTACAGCCTGGCCAGTGTACCGCTCAATAACTGACTCTTGATGTTTTAAAGCAATCAGCGAAAAAATACGCGGTTTAAAATTTTATTGTGCTTAGTCACTTGATAAACCTAGCGCAGGGAATGTATAGCACCCATCAGCACTTCTGTATTCAATTACTTACCCAGGTGGCACAGACTTGGAATTTAACGTAGGCCCGACCCTGAGCCACCATCTTTTAGGAATAGAGAGACGGTAGGCTCAGTCTTGGGCCTATGTTAAACTGCAAGGCTATGCTACCTGTGTAGACTCTTTTCTCTTAACTGTAAAATCTACGAATGTACTGTCGTACAACCGTTACGTTTTTTTATTTACATAACTGTAAACTTCTGTGTACGTGTAGACCATGATATGACCATTATGTATGCGCTAAATCCTCTTAGAACACAGTTTTTTGACAAACATTTGCGTTATCAAACAAAATTCTGTGGCTATTTTACCAACAGTGCTGGGCTATAGAGATTTTTGAGCTCACAATTTTTACATACTATATGACTGGTCTTCTTTTAGCTTAAATCGGAGGGATCTTCCTATTTGACCTAGGTACGAGAGGTCACACTGATATGGGATGCGGTAGACTCCTGAAGAGATTTATTTTTCTTGTCAGGAACGGGGTTCTTTTTGTAGAGCAAAAGATCTTGTTCACCAGAGTGAAAACCACTTTGAAATTTGATGACCTAAGGATTTTAGATACTTTGAAACAAATTTCAGGGATGAAAAGAACTGTCAATATTTTGTGAGTGTTTGGAGAGATCGATATCAAGAAGGATTTAGGTTGAGGTGTTAAAATGTTTTGATAGCTGAGGCCACCACTGTAGCCTCTGTTGATAGCAACACGTCTGACGGAATCCAGGTCTTTCTGGAAACCATTTTGATGGCGGAAAGCTATTGGAAGGACCTCGATCAGTAGCTGATCTTGACTTTATAAAAACATTTCACATTTTTCAGAACCGTTTTTCCGTGGTGAACGATTTATTTCGTCACCACATCTACCAATTGCTTGGAAATTACTCTTCAAAATCGATAACTGCCACGTGAGTTGTGGCACGTGAAACTAACAATTGTCATCACAAGCAAGAGATCAACACGCCATAGTCCTGAGGAAGCTGGAGCATTGTTCCAAGCAAAACTATAGTAGACCTTAAATTACAAATAATTGAACTTATAAACGTTGTTTCTCCATAATAAAATGAAATATACGTCCGAACAGTAAAGCGTTAACGGTTTATAGTACTGGTATAACCCTCGCTGGTAGCCGTGCAGTTTAAATCGCTGGCTTCTGGTTATTAGCCCGATTTGGTCTTTGGTTCAAATCTTGGATGAGACATGGTATATTTTTCCCGTATACAGCGCTTCTTCGCTCCCTTCCCTGGAAACAGCGCTCCAAGTTAGAGACAAGCAGCCGCTTATAATTCTTACAGTTGCTCAAAGTGGTCGTTAATCCGTGAAACCAAACCGAATTTTTATAAAAATGCAGTTTTGGAATCTTATGATAAGATCTCGCACTGCAATGATGACGGAATAAAGGATAGTTGTTCGTGGATTTGTGATGACCATGCGTGTTTTTTATGAGGTTTATATAATTTATGAAATGAAATAGGACGAAGGCGATTCTAAGAGGTTATAAACTATTCTGTTTTAATGTAGCGTTTTATAATCAATGCACGTGCTTCTACAAGATTACCATGTTTGTTTACCGTTATCCCTTCGAGTGAGTTTTCTAATTTATTTCGCCACAAAAAGATGGTGACAGCAGGAAATAATCACAGAAAAATAGCATTTCCAAACTTTAGGTTCCCACCTGTTTTTTGAAAGATTCATTGGACATCGGGGTTTTGTTTAAAAAAGCGCCATGTAACATTTGGGACAATATTAAGAAAATAAAAATATCATCGTTCATACATTAGATTAAAAATATTATATGACGCACTTTTAAATGATGAAGATTTGGAGCAGAAAGTATACTGAACAAAACTCAATTACTGATAAAAATTTATTTTTACTGCTAAGATACGAGCATCTGCTTCCCGGCCAAAAATTTCTCACGTTAACCGCTCGCACGAAAAATATATTTGAAACGATATTAACACAAAGAAGGGTCTATGAAAATTCTCTAAATTTCAAAAAATGTTTCTTTCTAAAGGCATCGTATATGAAAAGGTTTTCGGTTTTATTATTACAATAAACCTTAGATAAAAGTGCTGTCGTTTTATTAAATTTATTTTTAAAAATACGCTCTCTTGTCAAGATGGAACGCCGCTAAAAAAAGCTTAACTATTCCGAAATTACTTTAAAAACGGAAAACAAATATTTACCTAGTGTAAAGCATTTGCTTTCTGAAAAGGATTATTAAATTGAAGTCTCAAATCCCTAACATCATATGCATTTTTAATCTTGCAAATGCAAAGTGTTTTGTAGTGAGAAGAAGAATATATCTGTCTGAATCAGAAATGCAGAACTCATAAAAAGACACGTTTAAAGTATCCATTACAAACTGAATTTAGTAACTGTAAATTATATCACGCGTATTGTATGTTTATATATTGCTGGTTTTAAACATTGCCGACATGGGTTTATCTAGAAGAACATGATACATCCGAATGCAAGTAATTGGCTGCAACGTAATACTGAATAGTGCTTCGTATCTCGCTCAAAATCTTTCGAAAAATCATTGCAAAAACTATCCACCTGTCATGGGCAAATCTTCTAAGAAATGTCACTTGTTTTCACGCTACGAATGCTAAAAATATGATATGCAAAACGGTTACATGAGTAACCGTGCAATTAAATTGTATGCCTAAACACCACCGCGAGTCGAAAATTCTTCCCGTGTGTGCGACTAAAAAGCTAATGGAAGACATATACGCTCGCCGGTACGAATGATAAAAAATGAAGTCCTAAACAGTTTCATGTGTAACTGTGCAATTAAATTGCATGGCTAAATACAAGCGTGAGTCGAAAATTCATCCTGTGTGCAACTAAAAAGTTACTGGTACAAGAAAGACATACACGCTCACCCTTTCCATTGAAGGCCATTATTTTCCACATCCCTTTGCTAACGTTGCACCAGTGACAAGATCCCACCGCGTTCCCACTTGGCACATTTTGAGAACAGAAACTCTTTCACTCCAGATTCCACATTTCCACGTACACCATTGAAGCAAAGTTTCGTCCTTGTAGGAAATGGGCCATGGACCAAAAGAGGTATAGTCGGACAGGGTATGGTTCTTAGCGCATGGAGGATAAGGTAGGAGCTCAACCTCTTCCACTTCCTGTAGTTTTCGGCGGACCACTCTCGAGGTGTGACTTGGGGCATTATACACTTACAGCAACGCCCGTTTTCTATTGATAAGCGTTGAAAGAATTGATGTTGAGCGTCATGGACCACTCTGAAAGCGTGACTTGGGGCATTATCTACTTACAACAACGTCCGCTTTCTATTAATGAGCGTTGGAAGCATTGGCTCTTAGCATCATGGATCGCCCTCAAAGTGTGACTTGGGGCATTATACACTTTCAGCAATACCCGCTTTCTGTTGACGACCGTTGGAAGCATTGGTGCTGAGCATCATGGACCACTCTGGAAGTGTGACTTGGGGCATTATCCACTTACAACACCACCCGCTTTCTATTGATGAGCGTTGGAAGCATTGGCTCTTAGCATCCTGGATCACCCTCGAAGTGTGACGTTGGGCATTATCCACTTTCAGCAACACCCGCTTTCTATTGATGAGCGTTGGAAGTATTGGCGCTGAGCATCATGGACCACTCTGGAAGTGTAACTTGGGGCATTATAAACTTACAACAACGCCCGTTTTGTATCAATGAGCGTTGGAAGCATTGGTGTTGAGCATCATGGACCACTCTGGAAGTGTGACTTGGGGCATTATCTACTTACAACAACGCTTGTTTTCTATTGATGAACGTTGGAAATATTGTTGCTGAGCATCATGGACCGTTGCAGTTGTCCGGCGCAGAATTCCAACATTAACCACTGGTAGTAGCTTTCACTTCACAGGGCCCTCACAATTCCATAAAATGGAGAATGTGGCTTTCCTCTCGAACCTCCCTCTTTGCATCACTGGCTATGCTTCCTTGTATGGCCTTAGCCACTGGTTCACAATGGTCGAATAATACAGGAATGTTGACTACTTTTCATCACATGTGACGATACGAAGCCAAAACTTCTATTCCTGTACATGTGACGCAATATGGAACAGAGAGCGACACATTGTTTCACCTGCTGGGTTGTCAACTCCCGAGGAACTATTTAATGGTGCCTTAAGGAGAAAACAAGCTAATGCAAGTGACGAAGTACAGTTTATTAGGAAGACCCAACCACAGCCGCCAATCGTCGTGTAGTGGCAACGGGCTTTGCTGTTGCCCAGGTTATCAGATTTTGTGGTCGTTGAAGGTCCTAACCTCAGCTATTCTTCGAGACTCGTGTTCCCAGAATTGAAACAATCCAAACATTTTTGTATAGTGCTGCTGTCCAGTGTTTCCTCGTCTTCAATCGAAAAAATTCGTCTCGGTGCTGCTGCCGTGTTCAACCCTTTTTTTTCCAATATTTTCCAATAACAGCTTAAGAGCACACGAACAGTACGTCTATCGACCTTCATTCGCTTCTCATTTGATAATGCAATGTGGCTCCGAGCCAAATGCAGTGCTTTTAACTGTTCGTACTGGGACGAGGTGAAGACACCTCATTCAGCGCTGCATTCGACAGCCATTAGACGTTGTTGCGCGTTTCACGTAGGAATGCAGGACAACCACATGTGTAACTCAAATTCGAACGAACTTTTGACTCACCCTGGAAATTCATTATTCATTCATTTTCAAATCGCCTTTGACATTTACTAGTAGATGTTCAGACGTGTATATAGCTCAGACTAATAAAGAGTCGAATCACATTATTGTGACCACCTCCTACTTTTGACGTCAACAGCGCGTTGTCACTGAAAGAAGGTATGTGTCGTAAGCTGGCTTGGAGTGTATGTTAGGTGTGCTGTAGGCATTCTGAAAACATATCACTTGTTGCTGTCATGGATAAAAGGAGCGAATTATCAGATTTGCAAAAAGGGATGATTATCGGCTTTCGGGCCACGGATTGCAGTATTTCAGAAACAGCGCAGTTTGTGAACGGTTCACGTGCTGCATTGGTAAAGCGTATCCTGATTGGTGAAATTGCACCATTGCGAATAAGCGACGTTGAAACTGCGGAGCACCACGTGCTATTGATGTGAGAGGTGCACGTCGGCTGCGAAGGTGCGTAAGGGCCAATCGACCCGCTACAGTGGAGAAACTCACTGGCCGAATGAAAAGGGGGCTACAGAAATTGTGTCAAAAACGACAGTTGAGCGAACCCTGCTGCGCATGGGGCTCCTATGCAGACGAATGGTTACTGCAGCTATGCTTACGAAGGTGCATCGGCAGAAAAGGCTTACATTTGTACGGCAGTATCGTAATTGGGCCTCCGCTGATTGGCAAAGAATTGCCTTCTCCGATGAATAATGTTTTCGGCTTCATCGAACGGATGGACGTTTGAGTATAAGGCGAGAAACATCGGAGAACAAACACTCTTCAACCATTTCTGGAAGAGCACAAGCTGGTGAGGGCGACGTTATCATCTGGAGAATGTTTTCGTGGCATTCCCTGGGTCAACTCATACCGGTGGAAGACACTATGGACCGAATTCATTTATGAATCCATCGTTGCAGACCACGCACACCAATACATTCTGATTGTCTTCTCTGGGACGGATGTGATCTTCCAGCACAACAATGCGACGTGACACACAGCTAGAAATGTCCGAGAGTGGTTGGAAGAGCACGATGAAGACTTCTAAGCACTTCTCTGGCTCCCTAATTACCCAGACGTAAACTCAATTGAGCAACTGTGGGACCACCTCGATCGTGTTGTTCGCTCTGCGAATCGTCCACCCCGCACCCTCCAGTAGCTCTCAGATGCACTGCAGTCAGCATGACTCCACATACTTGTGAACACCTTCCAGAACGTTTTTGAGTCACTCCCAGTCTGCTTAGCTGCTGTCCGGGCTGCACACGGGGGTTACTTTGGATATTAGCTGGTGGTCACAGTAATGTGACTCGACCGTGTATAAAACTATAAATTTCTTATTTCAAATAATCCTGCTCTATCTGTTTTCATCCATTGCAAGAATTGCTGTCTCAGGTATATTGCTACGTCGTTCAGCACATGTTCAATCCTTCGTATTTCAGTTTTAACTGTTGGCCTGCTGCACGTTCCATGGATTTTAAGTTCATTAACTCTTTCTTCAAAGTACTGAGCTCAGCTCTTACAGCTTCACTACTAATTCTTTATAAAATTGAATCCACCTTTCCCCCCTAGATATCCGTCTTACCACTATGTCTGTATCTTTCAATCTTCTACAAAACTGTTCATTTTAGACCCAAATGCCCATGCCATAAAAGAAAGAAAATCCGTGTATTTCATGGTTTGCAATAATTTTAACTTTCTCTGGTGAAGTTTCCTTATACAGCTCATAGAAGATTTCATTTACTCTGATAATTTCATTGTCCAGTTGCTATGAAGATTTGCTTTCTCATAAACAATCACGCTGATATAATTAAAATTTGTTATCCCTGATAGGGTTTTCTGTACCACGAAATTAATTACACTTGGTGTGCGACTAAGAACGAGTTCTCTGACTTATCAATGCTGATTTTTATCTCAAAATGGTCACATAAATTTTTATCGTAACTCGTTTACACCCTTAAAAATTAGCATCAAACCGTCATCATATCGCATGGCGATAATATTAGAATAACTTATTATAATATCTCATACTATGTACCCTGGTGCCTAAAACGTACGAACGCTTTACATTTTTACCTGTATGAGAAAAACAATACATGGCCGCAGCCAAATGGGGAAGTAATTATATTGCTATCATATGAACACATGAAAAAGACACAAAAAACTGTTTATACAGTAAATGACACAAAATTTACGCTGTAATTGTGTTCACGCAAGCGTTCCGATAACCCTGCGGAGTGACATTTCAATACTGAATGCTTCTACCTCGCACTGCGATGCAACTCTTGCAACGTGGTGGCATACTGATCCGGGAGTTCCCGAGGCAAATTGGCCCACTCCTCCCTCAGAGCACGGACGAGGCTCTGCTTGTTTCCTGAAGGAGGGTTTTGAGCAGAAATGCGTCGCTCCATTTCGTTTCAGACGTATTCGATGGGGTTGAGGTTTATTTGGCAGAGCATGCTGGCCATTCGATGTGATGAATATCTTTGGTCTCCAGAAGTGTCTGCACCATTCTCGTACCATGAGGTTTAGAGTTGTCATCGATGAACAGGAAGTCTTCGCCTACAGCACCACGGAATAATCAAACATGAAGTAGAAGAACTGAAAAATGATGTAGAGGAACTTTGAAATATATTTGATGTAGAAGAACTTTGAAATATTTGATGTAGAAGAACTTTGAAATAATCGAACATGATGTAGAACTTTGTGTAGAAGAACTTTAAAATAATCGAACATGATGTAGTAGAATTTTGAAATAATCGAACATGATGTAGAACTTTGAAATAATTGAACATTATGTAGAAGAACTTTGTGCAGAAGTATATTAATATTTGATGTAGAAGAACCTTGAAATAATCGAACATGATGTAGAAGAACTTTGTGTAGAAGAACTTTGAAATATTTGATGTAGAAGAACCTTGAAATAATCGAACATGATGCAGAAGAACTTTGTGTAGAAAAACTTTGCATTATTTGATGTAGAAGAACTTTGAAATATTTGATGTAGAAGAACTTTGAAATATTTGATGTAGAAGAACTTTGGAATTTTTGATGTAGAACTTTGAAATGTTTGATGTAGAAAAAATTTGAAATAATCGAAGATGATGTAGAAGAACTTTGTGTAGATTAACTTTGAAATATTATGTAGAAGAACTTTGAAATAATCGAACATGATGTAGAAGAACTTTGAAATAATTGAACATGATATAGAAGAACTTTGTGGAGAAGAACTTAAAAAATGATGTAGAAGAACTTTGAAATAATTGAACATGATGTAGAAGTACTTTGTGTAGAAGAACTTGAAAAATGATGTAGTAGAACTTTGTGTAGAAGAACTTAAAAATGATGTAGTCGAACTTTGTGTAGAAGAACTTAAAAATGATGTAGACGAACTTTGTGTAGAAGAACTTAAAAATGATGTAGACGAACTTTGTGTAGAAGAACTTAAAAATGATGTAGACGAACTTTGTGTAGAAGAACTTTAAAATTATTTAGTAAAACTTTGAAATAATTGAAATATTTCATGTACTAGAACTATTTGATGTACTAGAATTATTTGATGTACTAGAACTATTTGACGTACTAGAACTATTTGATGTACTAGAACTTTGAAATATTTGATGTACTAGAATTATTTGATGTACTAGAATTATTTGATGTACTAGAACTTTGAAATATTTGATGTAGAAGAACTTTGAAATAATCAAACATGATATAAAAGAATTTTGTGTAGAAGAACTTAAAAAATGATTTCGAAGAACTTTAAAATGATGTAGAAGGATTTTGTGTAGAAGAACTTAAAAATGATTTCGAAGAACTTTAAAATGATGTAGAAGGATTTTGTGTAAGAAGAACTTAAAAATGATGTAGAAGAACTTTGTGTAGAAGAACTTTAAAATGATGTTGAAGAATTTTGTGTGGAAGAACTTAAAAATTATGTAGAAGAACTTTGTGTAGAAGAACTTAAAAATGATGTAGAAAAACTTTGAAATATTTGACGTAGAAGAACTTAAGAAGGATGTAGAAGAACTTTGAAATATTTGACGTAGGAGAACTTTGAAATATTTGGCGTAGGAGAACTTTGAAATAATCGAACATGATGTAGAAGAACTTTGTTGCAATATCGTTCTCCCGTCATAGCCCCATTTACCAGCACCTGTAGTTTGGTGTGTCATGATATTGCCCCCACACCATGACTATTGCACTGCCGTAGCTGTCCCTTCCCGGCGCATTCTCGATTTGGCACGCAGTACCACTTTCACGCCAGATCAACTGACGTCTAGAATAGGAGGACGGATTGAAACGACTCTCATTTGTGAGGAGTAAATTGGCTCATTGATGAGGCGTCCAATTTCTGTAGATACGAAACCACTGTAAACGTGCGCTAAGTTGAGCTCTAGATAGAAGGACGTAGACTAGAAGTCCGGCATGGCCCAAGAAATGCTTTAAAGGCCCAGCAAGGCACGGCCCGTTTCAAATATTTGACACTCGGCCAGGTCCGGCCCGGGCGCGTCAATTTCAGCTCTTATTTAGGCCCGGCCCGTGATATGCCATTTGGTATTATTTTGTCTTTCTAATGTATTTTATTATATTGCGAAAATTAAACAATGAAATATTATTGGAAATATTTAGTTGAATGTAAGCCTAAAAATATTAACTAAATTTTAACAATTATCGAATAATATAACCTTTAAAGAAAGAAAAAAAAAGAGACTAAGCGCTTTCAGAATCTCTCTTTCTCTGAATTAGCAAGTCTACGAAAGAGAATCCCCATGCACATTAGAGATAGGAAAAACAATCTATGTCGTCTCACTCTCGTGAAAACACACACAGAGACACCCCACGTCGCTGCAGACACATCCGTCTCCCACTCTGCACAACACACACACTCGCTCGGGGTCGAATCTTTCTGCTGTCAACAAACCCCAAAATGGTTTTACCATATTATTACCTACAGATGGTAAAAACACTATGAGTGTCTTTCCTTGCTTTTGTGTTTACTCCCTGAACTATGTCATGGATGTAAGTAAAGCCCGCAAAACAGTTAAACTTACCAGGAAATCGGGGAACACGACTTTTTTCTTTCTTTACCATTGACATAAAAGAATGGTTCGACTTGGCCGGCCCGGTCGTAAGTGTTTGGGGAAAAGCCGGGCCCGGCCCGTTGCTTTTTTCTCTAAATTAAAAAAAGCCCGCCCCAGCCCGCGGGCCGCGCCGGCCTCGGGTTTGGCGGTCCAGCCAGTCCCGTGCAGACCTCTGACGTAGACCACAGGCCTTTGGACATATAATCGTATATGTCGCAGACGCGTTACCACGGTTTATTGGGATATCCGCGTTCCTGTGCTGGAATGGATACAATTCGGAAGCTGACCAGCCGTAGGGTGGTGACTACATTTTGCTGTTGGAACAAAAATTATGTCCTCATTCGTCGTAGTAGAGCGTGGGAGACCTCCTAGCATGCGTCTGGAATATATTAAATTGTATTGAAATGCTGCCTAGAGCCTGGATGCCACAAACTACCTGGTAACTTCACGCACTCGGCGGCCTTCATCCAATTTTACTACAATTTTTCCCCACGTGAAATCATATACACGATGTCTTTGAGTCGTAACCTAATTTACACGTTCGTACCTTTATGCTTTCACATCCAGATTTCCCTTCAAACACATGTCGCCAACCGCGCCCTTTTAAACTCATGTCGCCTACCGCGCCCGTTTAAATGATACCACGTGACCCCTGTGCTCACGATTCAACATTTTGCATGTGTTTTACTGAACGTCTACAGTTATACAAATTGCCACAAGCTGTAGCATCTGATTTTGTAGCTGTAAGCTTTCGAAATAGTTTAATGCAGGAAGAAATATTCTCCATAGTACATGGAAAATCGACAGAATATTCAACGCAAACTGCATTTGCTTGTACCACTTACTGGTCATCCATGTAATACTTCTCAGAAAACTTGAAAATTTCATCCTCCTGGAGCGGGAAACGAACCCCGCATCTCCCGATTACCGATCGAGTATGCTAACCATTACACCACCCAGGACAGTGACGTTCCAAGTAACTGAAACACAGAGATCTGAAAGTCTTTAGATTTTCGCTAGTCGAAGCGTCCTTGCTTCCTCTTAGCGCTTTGACCAAATTCCCATCTGGAGGAATGTGTCTCAGTTGCTTGAAACTTCATTGTCCTGGGTGGTGTAATGGTTAGCATACTCGACCGGTAATCCGGAGATGCGGAATTCGAATCCCGCTCCACGACGATGAGATTTTCCAGTTTTCTGAGAAGTGTTACATGGATACCCAGTAAGTGGAACAAGGAAATTCAGTTTGCTTTCAATATTCTGTCGAAATAGCGTTCGTCCTTAGATTTTAGACAGCAGTGTGTGTTACTTCCTTTGCTTACGTTATTCATATAGATCTCCAAAAAGGGTAAACTTGTACCCCTTGTACCAGAATTAATTTTTAAACCATTTAACAGATTTTTCTTTCATGTTGAATATTTCAAAGAACTTGATGTACAGGAGTGTCACTGAGTTATGTGACATCCTTTCGCTCCATAAACTTTTTAGTGCACGGATGTTGCCTTTTAAGAATCAGGGATTTGCTTCTTTAAATAATATTTGTTATAAATTCGTGAAACATACTGGTATGTAAACATGGGCTCATAAGCACTCCGAGGCTTTTAAGACTCACAAGTTCTTGTAAAATAAGTTGGGCGATTACTCTCAAAATTTCTATCTTTTGTGCAAATAAAGCTCGCCGATGAAGTTCTAGCCTTCCTCAAGTTTTATAATGGAAGAACTTCCATTAGCGTCTTACATATTTTACAACACAGTTACAACATAAAACTTTTGCTGCAAGGCTGCCTGCAGCTACTAGTAACTTGATTCCATTGCCAATGCATGAAACTGAAATTACTGTATCTTTAAAAAGTACATACAGTGCTACTGAAAGAGAAATAACATAAGTATGTTTTCGGTATTAATATTTTGAAAGACGTTCAAACTGAGTGATGCATAATTCACTATTTTCCAAATTTGCCCAAAAGCGACACTGAACCCCTTTCAGCCTCAGAGTGTACCGATCGTGTTGTGTGGAATTTAACAACCACCACAAGCCCTCTAATGGCCGAGCATTTGGAGGCGCTAGTTTCTGGATAACTCTCTGAGCTGAGCCTGGGTTCGAATCCTATATGAAGCATGAGTTACAGGTTTTTATCATGGCGCTTGCTCTTGGTGCTCTCTGGAGCTAGTGGCCCCAGATTTAGGACGGTGACCGTTTATTACATCAAGTGTTCTTAATTGCAGTCGTTAAAAATCAAAGCAAAAAAAACCCACATGAGCATACAACGCTGTGAGAAATTTCCTGTCCTCACTCTAAGATAGGACCAGTGTTTTCAGAAAATTGATAGACCAAGCGCCTTAAGGCGAAATCATTGTTAATGCCTTATCCAGCATCCAAACCCTACCTCTTTTTACGCTTTCCAAATGAAGGTTGAAGAAACGTATATGCTCCAGCTTTGTCCGTCTGCCTGTCCGCACGCTAACTCGTGTAAAAATGGTTCGATTTCGATGAAATTTTAGTATGTGGTAGGGAACAACCTTGGAACAAACCCTATTGAAAATGGACAAAATGGAGTCAAAGGTGAGGACATAGGAGCGGGATCTATTCCATCACCCTTATACATCATCACTTACGTAAAAATGCTTCGATCGCGGCAAAACTTTAATATGTTGTTCCGGAGGTATACTAAACCGGTTCTGTTGAATATCATAGAAATGAGGTCAAAGGTCAGGGTATAGGAGCGAGATTTATTAAACAGCCATTATCCTCATAACTTGACTAAAAGTGCGTCTATTGCGACAAAAGTTTAGTACGTTGTTCTGGAGGTATATTGAATCAATTCTGTTTAATATAATCGAAATGCGGTCAACGGTCAGGGCACAGGAACGAGATTTATTTATTTCACAGCCATTTACCTCATAACTTGAGTAGTAATGATTTCTGGTATGTTGGAAAGCATATCATAATCAATGCATTGCATGCTTTTACGAACTTGTTATTAGTCAGAATTAAATTAATTATGAGCTATTCCGAGGGGCTATAAGTGGTTGCTTGAACCTAACCTAAAGCCACTGGTTCCAAGAAAGAGATAGATTAAGCACACAACCATTTCCTTACCCGTGATTCGAACTCATCTCGGAAGACTAGTCTCAAACTTTAACCTCTGAAAACTTAGCAGTCGGGAAGACATCGCGGATCTAACTAAGACGATTGAACAAAAGACCACGCTTCTGACTACTTGCTAACAGGAACTGCGATTAGAGAGTTCGAACCGCACGAACTGAAAACAAGCAGAAAAAGAGAAGGAATGGCGGCTCCGGTGGCGCAGTGGTCTAAGCGCTCACTTCTGAGCATTCGTCCAAGTTGGGTCTGGGTTCGAATCCCGTGAGCATGGATGTTGTGTTTATCTTACGGCGCTGGCTCATCCCTGAAGGCATTGCCCCTAAATTGGGGTCGAGCGACTGCTTACAGCCTAATGAGTTGCTTACGGCAGTCGTTAAACCTCCAACAACTAAAAATAAGCATCAAAAGAATGAATGAAATTATTGAATCAACTGAAAACGAGAGGAAGGAAAGAATGTATGAAGTCATTGAATCAACAGAAAATGAGCAGAAAGAAAAAATGCATGAAAGTATTGAATCAAATAAAAAATGAGAAGAGAGAAAAATGCATAAAATCATTCAATCAACTGAAAAATGAGTAGTAGGAGAGAATGAATGAAATCATTGAATAAACAGAAAAATAAGCAGAGGGAAAGAACGTATGAAATCTTTGAATGAGTTAAAATGAAGAGAAAATAACAATGTATAAAATCATTGAATCAAATGAAAATGAGCAGCTAATGAGAATGCGTACAATCATTGAACCAAACGAAAATGAGCAGATAATGAGGATGCGTAAAAACACTGAATCAACTGAAAAGTGATCAAGCGGAAAGAATGAATGAAATCTTTAAATCGGCTGAAAAATAAGGAGAGGAAAAAGAATGTATAAAATCATTGAATCAACTGAAAAATTAGCAGATCATAAGACTGTATGAAATCATTGAATCAACCGAAAACTTAGATCATAAGGCTGTATAAAACCGTTGAATCAAATGAAATGGAAACACCGATAGAAGTATTTAATGAAGTGCAGACAAAGCCCTCTTTTGTAATCATTTTACAGCATTTTTGTGTAATATTTAGAGTTCGTAAAAAGACCTGTTCAAAATTGTTACATTTATCTGTCGGTACGTTGGATATTGCAAGAACTAATTCTTAGGGTGACTATGAAAACTTTAGTTGGGGCGAGCAACACTGGGGGTTCGGAAAATGGTATCGGTGGAATTGAAAGGCATGTAAATAAACAGTGTGTTTCATTTAATGTCATTCATTGCATCGTAAAATCGATGCACACTAAAATTGACAATTAAATTGGTTTTGAAATATGTTGAAAAATTGCTTATTAGCATGCATGAGTTTCATGAACAGTATCGTAATAAATCCGGATAATGCAAATTTAATGTACCAACTGTTATTCTGCTCTGCATATCAGGAAGAACAGAGTGTCAAATGACATCTAACATATTACGGAACAATGCAAATACAATAAAAAATAAAAAAAGCTGGAAAAGTCTCCTTTTGATTACGGAAATGTTATGAAGTGATTGTCCATAATTAATTCATTTGTTCTTTCCTGTTCAAAAGCAAATAAAATCATATTTGACGTTCGATTGATCCTCATTGAGGACGATTTTTTTCGAACAGAGAAGGTAAATTCAAATGTTGCATTTATTTAGAACACAGAAGTTAAATTCAAATGTTGCAGTGCTGCCGAAAAATGCTCTAGCAGTATCCAGCAAATGATAAGCAACCCTATTCTAGCAGTAACTAGCGAATGATAGGCAAACCTGGTTTGAAATATTTCATTCAATATCACCAAATTGCCCTCCTTGCTTCTTGATTACAGAGAAATATATTGTCCAATGATAAATATGCGTTTGTTGGAAGTTTAATGATCAAAGTCGCCAAATATCTTATAGTCACGAAATCCATATCAACTACAATGTTTGAGACAACAATCAAGATTTCATAATTGTCAGTGAATCTGTTTTTCATTTCCGAAAATATTAAATCAAGGACGTGAAACATATTGCTTTAATATATTTCCTTACTATGAGGTCTGCTTCAGATTTCTCTCCAATGGTTTCTGTAGCAATGTAACCCTTCAATCAGTCGTTCCCTTATCTCTAGAGCTTAGTAGGAGTAAAACGGTTTGTTTCTTGTTGTTCAATAGCAAACTCAGTGCTGATCTGGAGAACCATTTGTTCGTTAACACTATCAATCCTTAAACTTTGAAAGTATTAATTACAACGTGGATTCCAAATCCACTTACGAATCGCTTAAACTGAATTCTCGAGACTGCAGTAATTTATTAACAGGTAAATAGTTTCAGAAATTTTTTTTGAAAAAAAAATATAACAATAAATCGAAAATATAACAGTTGCCATTAAGCCATGCAATGCGATCTTCATTAATTTTTGTGTCTGCTTTAACATTTTGAAGAGCATCAGTTTGTCTGTTTATAATTACTGGAAATTTTCTTTATTACACAGAGGTGCCCACTTCATCTTTATTCCCCCAGACGAGATAATGTGTGACCTTCATGCATTTTGGCAATGCCCCCTGTCTTCAGAAAGATTTGCAATAAGGAATGCTAATAAGAAAATGTGTCTTACTGCAAGAATTACATTCATCACTTCAACACAAATTAAGTGCCGGCTGGGTGACAGAGTAGTGCGAGGAGCTGGCCACTAAACATCTGTCCGATACGGGTTCAGGTTAAAGATACGCTGAGGAGTGTTGGGTAAGCATATCTTATGGCACTGGTTCTCAAACTTTCCTGGAGCCAGTCGCACCAAATTATAGAGGGGCAACTGAATTGCTCACGGTGGATGTTAAACCTCCAGCCAAAAATACAAAAAAAAAATCAAGATGGAGTCTATTATTGCAGCAGTACACATATGATATTTTCGGCTGCAATTGCTTCTAAACTAAAGCCATTACCGTTTCGTTATTCCTGCTTATAACAGACGTTCCATCAAAATGTTGGCAGATAATCTGTGCGCTGTAAAGACTACAATCATTTAAAACTTTCGAAGTCAAATCAGTATACGTTTTAGCTTCGAAGTCAATGCACTTTTCCCTCACCAAAATAGATTATTATGCTTTTTCATTAATGATGCATCCGGCTCCTTTGCCATTGCTTCCTCTGCTGTTTCTGTCACGTGTCCCATTTTCCAGAATAGTAAACCAAAGAACATCAGAATTTTGGACATCATGTCGAATACTTTAGGTAACCATTTCTGCTATGATTTGCGTTATATCGTTATGTTCTATGGCAGACCGATAAGTGACATAAAATGGTTGCAGTTTGCGCATTCAGGAAGCTTTTCATCTTCTCGCATTGTGTAATTCAATAGATATAAACTCCTTTATTTGGATTGCATACGTACTTCGAAGAGCTAGTTCATTAACAGCAAGAAACTGGATAACTTATGCTATTGCATTTGCGTAATATCTGTGACGTTCCAAAACACCAAAATTCAGCATAGTTGATACAGTTGTTTCCATTGATACGCTTTCCTTTTTCTTGCAAACCAAGCATCGTGTGTGTGTGTTTTAAACTTCTGTGTGTATTTCAAAACCTTTAGTTTACTAAAACCGGGTTTTTCAATTTGTGAAACCCAAAATGGGAATACATTTTTTTCTTAGACCCAAAAAGTTGAAACACAAAATGCTGCATCAATGGCTTTGGAATATTCACCCATTTGAATTTCTGAAACCACGCTGCTTGGAAACTTCTGTTTTGGCGTTTGCGGGGATGAACGGAGAGCTTGTGTTGTTCCATTATTTCTCTAGGCACCTATATATGCATACGTGAAAGAAAAATGTTGTAGACATTGTGAAAACACAGTTTTGTCCACTCCAGGCATTGAAACCGGGTCCCCTCACTCCGGAGTAAGTTGCTCTCCCAACTAAGCTACACGGACATGTGCTCTCATTACTATCTGCCTTTATCTGATGTGCATCCTGCGGGGCAGGTACGTAACCCACTACCCCCGAAAGAGGGCCTGGGGTAAGGCCCACGGTTCAGCCGGGACCATGTGTCGCTGTAGGCAGTCGTCTCATGAAGAATGTGCATTTGAGAAATCTTAGACAATTGAATGTGTGGAACGTAACATCACACTGATTTATTTTTTTCGAAGCACTGAAGAAGGGATTCTCATTTTCCCTGTCTCCCCGTTTGGAAAAACATCACATCATTGCTCGAAACTTAACAGCAGGGTCATCCTTGAAGTTCGGGCGCCAATGTGAAAACACAGTTTTGTCCACTCCGGCCATCGAATACGGGTCCCCTCATTCCGGAGTAAGTCGCTCTCCCAACTGAGCTACGCGGACATATGCTCTCATTGCTATTTGGCTTTATCTGATGTGCGTACTGCGGGGCACGCATGTGACAATATGTAAACACTAAGAAGGATACAGGAAGACTACAGTCAGAAAAATGAGAGAAACCTGGAGAAATAAAATTTTTGGAGTAATCCAAAAAAAAAACAAGAGAGGTCACGTAGCTCGGATATACATTTTAGAACTCTCTAGTGGCAATATAGTTACACATTTTAAAACTCTCAAATGGTAATCTCGATACACATTTTAAAACTCTCAAGTGGCAATCTCGATACACATTTTAAAACTCTCAAGTGGCAATCTCGATACACATATTAAAACTCTCAAGAGGCAATCTAAATACACATTTTAAAACTCTCAAGTGGCAATCTAGATACACATTTTAAAACTCTCAAGTAACAATCTAGATACACATTTTAAAACTCTCAAGTGGCAATCTAGATACACATTTTAAAACTCTGAAGTGGTAATCTAGATACACATTTTAAAACTCTGAAGTGGTAATCTAGATACACATTTTAAAACTCTCAAGTGGCAATCTAGATACACAGTTTAAAACTCTCAAGTGGCAATCTAGATACACAGTTTAAAACTCTCAAGTGGCAATCTAGATACACATTTTAAAACTCTTAAGTGGCATTCGCTGGACGAACTGTAAAAAGGACAATCCAACGCTGGACGACAGAGCTCCTTTACTCGATGGCTGATAAACACACACAGTCTCAAAATAATATCCGAAAGCGCGCTGAAAAAAATGTTGCGTAGCTTGCTAAAATGTGAATATCTAGAGCATGCTGACGAAATGATGATACAAAAGCATATTGTACAACGATATTATAAATTATGATTAAACATAGAAAATATTGCCGGAAACGTGCCTCAAATCTGTGAAAAACGCTGGTAGATTCATGTTGGAAAGTATTGTCAGAAAGCGTGCTGAAAAATGATATCAGGCAACACGCTGGAGCGAACTTTTACAGAGCATGCTGCATCGTGGTGTTAGAAAAACATGTAAAATTATATTACTTAGCATGCTGGCCTTTAATGCCAAAAAGCACGCTGCAAAGCACGTTTAAAAAGTGCTGTGAGACAATATGCTGAGAACTGATGTTAGCGTTTGAATACGGCTACAGAAAGCATGCTGAAAAGTAGCTTTGCAAAGCATCCAGAAAAATGATGTTAAGAAAGCATGTTGAAAAATGGTGTAACGTGGTATACTCAAAATTGATTATGAGATAACATGCCGGAAATTGATTATGAGAAAATAACCAGGAAATTGATTATAAGAAAATATACTGAAAATTGATGCATAGAGCATTTAGAACCCAGTTCAGAGCCTTCTGAAAAATTATGTGAAAATTGGTACCTGTAGGAAAACACCTGTAACTATGTAACATCTTTGATGTATTACTATTGTTTTTATTTATTATTGTATATATTTTACAAAAATATAGAACAGTAGAGCGTCAAAAATTTGAATTAATTGGGAACACTGGTAGTTCGGATTTTCGATGTGTTCGGATTATCGAACATGTAAAAAATTAAATAAAACAAAGATTTTTTTAGTTATTATGCGATACGAAACAAGTTTGCCATTTTTAGCACGTCTTTTGTAAAAAAAGATCGTGCTTATGTTACCGGTTTTTCCGTCCGTCCGACCGTCCGTCTGTACCCCCGCTATCGCTGCAACTACACTGGTGGAAAGTGAAAAAAGGACACCAAGAAGGAGACGTCTGATACCGACGAAATTCATACAGCATAATAACGGAATACAGAGGATAACATGATCAAAACATTATGGCAAAATACAGCTGTATTTGCAGGTAAACTGAAAAATAACATTTCCATGTAACATGGTTAGTACGAGGTTGAACCGCCATGAACTGCGTCACACTGTGCAATTCTGGCATGGAGTCTGTCGTACAGATGTTGGATGTAAGTTTGAGGTATTGAGTTCCAAGCATCCTCAACCTGGACGCGTAAATCGGGGATGGTCGTGGCTGGCCGTGGAGACCGGATAAGTCTTTGTCCAATAAAATCCCACACGTGCTTAATGGGGGACAAATCCGGTGAACGTGCAGACCATGTAAGTTGTCTCACACCCTGAAGTGCATGTTGCGTTGCACGTGCCGTGTGTGGGCGTGCGTTATATTGCTGGAAAACGCCACGATGGACCGACCTTGCAAATGGCACAACAACGGACTGAATGATGTTGTTTATGTAGGAGGTGCTGTTTAACGTGCCCGGTACAAACACTAGTTGTGTATGGGAGTAATAGCTGATCGCTCCCCACACCAGGAGACCAGGTGTAGGCCATGTGTGACGCTGGCGGGTGCAAGAGGGGTGCAGACGCTCTCCTGTGCGTCTGCGAACATGCATAAGGCCTTTGGAGGCTCCCAAGCAGAATCTGCTTTCATCGCGGAACACGACAGATCGCCATTGCGTCCCCAGTGCAGACGTTGGCGACACCACTGCAGCAGTTCCTGACGGTGGGCTGGAGTCAGAGGTACACATTCCAGAGGCACACGTGCACCTAGTCCAGCATCCAGTAGACGGTTGCGGATTGTTCGCACAGTCACCTCAGGGGCAACGGCAGCTCGGATATGCGTCGCAGTGGATGTTGTGCTTGACAACGCCGCTCTACTTATGCGTCGATCGGTCCGCTCATCAGTCCGTCTGTGACTCCCCGTTCCACGTCTTCTCGTGTGGGAATGTTCCTCGGACGATCTACGCCACCATCGTACCACCACCGATATTTCCCGTCCAATTCGCTTCGCAATACGACGATACGACCACCCGGCCTCGCGGAGTCTGACTAGACGACCTCGCTCAAAGTCCGATAACTGCTGAAAACGTGCATGTCTTCCATGTCCAGGCATTGCAGCTTCTTCAGGGTCATCGCACGTGTCCGTACGCCGACGACTGATTACATTCACTTAAATACCACCGACGATAATTTGCATATTATGCCGTGCTGTGGCGTAAGCGCTCACCGGTTGGTCCCGAAATTACCATCACACCTACGTAAACTCGACCCCATTAACATTGTAAATTTCATGATCTTTCGCCAATTCCTTCTTGGTGTTCTTTTTTCACTTTCCTCCAGTGTATTAGTCCGATTTGAAAAATTCTTTTTCCATTGGGAAGCTTGAAATGTGCGAATGATGATCCTTTATTTTATTCTCTTTACGATATGCAATTTCGCCGATAGAGGTCGTAAATGCAGATAATGTCGAATTCAAAAATACGTTTTACTCCTCATATTTGCTTCTAAACATCCGATTGAAAAAAATATTTTATCTTTCGATTCCATTTATGTTGAAGAGTATTTTACATATAGTTACTTTCACAAATTACGCATTGATTTTCCGCTAGGAGGCGTAAAACTAAATAACATTTTTCCCGGTAACTCTTTTTCTAAAACTCCGATTTAAAAAATTTTTGCTTCAGCGGATGCACCTGGTGATGGAAACTCTTTTTCATATAATTTCAAATTTTTGGTAAAGAATACTTTAGCCACCAGGGGGCGTATGTGTTAATTTTTGCTTCTGATGTATTTTCATAAAATATGAGCTTCTAAAATATCGATTGAAAAAATACTTTCGTGCACCGATGCCACTCACATCGGTAAACCTTTTTGGAATATTTTCTTCGTAAAATATTTCACAGTTTCTCCGCCAGGGGAGTAGATGTATATTTTATTTTTGCCAATATCTCTACTTCTAGGAGCCCGATTTGAAAAATTCCTTCTTTGTTGGATAGTGTTTTAGTGTGATACGTTTTTCATATAATTTCAAAATTTTCAAGTGATCCATAGACTTTCCGCTAGGGTGCGTAGTGGTAAATTGGGTTTTCCCCTATATCTATGCTTCTAAATCCCCGATTTGAAAACTTCTTTCTGCACCGGATACAGCTCCTGATGGGAAATCGTTTGCACATAATTTTTAATTTTTGTAAAAAAAATAGTTTGGCCGCCAGGGGGCGTAGACCTTATTTTCCGCTTCTGATGTATTTGCAGCAAAATATGAGCTTTTAAATTTTTGATTGAAAAAAACGTCGTTTGTAGACCGATGGTAGTCATGTTAACAAACCTTTTAGAAACTTTTTCTTCTTAAAATAATGCATGGTTTCTACGCCAGGGGGCGTAGATGTATATCTTATTTTTGTCAATATATCTACTTCTAGGAGTCCGATTTGAAAAATTCCTTCTTTGATGGATAGTGTTTCCAGTGTGACATGTTTTTCATATAATTTCAGAATTTTCAAGTAATTCGTAGACTTTCCGCTAGGGGGCGTAAAGGTAAAGTGCCCCCCCCCCTCCCCCTACATCTCTGCTTCTAAGTCTCCTATTTGAAAAATTATTTCTGCACCGGATACAGGTCTTGATGAGAAATCCTTTGCACATGATTTACAATTTTTGTAAAAAATGGTTTGGCCACCAGGTGGCGTAAGTCTTAATTTCCGCTTCTGATGTATTTGCAGCAAAATATGAGCTTTCAAAATCTCGATTGAAAAAAGTCGTTCGTTGACTGATACTACTCATGTCGACAAACGTTTTAGTAACATTTTCTTCTTGAAATAATGCATGGTTTCTACGCCAGGGGGCGTAGATGTATATCATATTTTTGTCAATATCTCTACTTCTAGGAGACCGATTTGAAAAATTCCTTCTTTGTCGGATATCTAGGAGACCGATTTGAAAAATTCCTTCTTTGTTGGATAGTGTTTCTGATGCGAAATGTTTTCCCTATAAATTCAATATTTTCAAGTAAATGACAGACTTTCCGCTAGGGGGCACAAAGATAAATTGCGTTTTCTGAGTTATTTCTGCTTCTAAAACTTCGAGATTAGAAAAATTCTTCCTGTATCGCATAAAAGACCTGATGGAAAATATTTTTCACATAATTTCTAATGTTTGGTAAAGAATGGTTTGGCCACCAGGGGGCATAAGTGTTAATTTCTGCTTCTGATGTATTTGTAGCAAAATCCGTGCTCCTGAAAACTCGACTAAACTTTTTTTTTCTTGGACCGATTCCGCTCGTATGGGAAAACCTTTTGGAATACTTTCTTCCTAAAATAATGCAGGGTTTTTCCTCCAGGGGACGTAAAGTCACACCTTATTTTTGTCGATATCTCTGTTTCTAAGAGTCCGATTTGAAAACTTTTTTCTATTTTGGAGAGCGTTTCCGGTGCGAAATGTTTCTCATATAAATTCATGTTTTTCTTAACGCACAAGTCTGCAACCATAGGGCGTAAGATCACGATTCCGTTTACAGCAATATCTGAGAAATTAAAAACCCGATTGAAAAACTTCTTTCTTCCGTCAGAGTCTATTGTTTTCCATACCGGTTCCATTGACTTTGAATAGCTTTGATAAATTCAATTTGCGTTAGAACGGATTCACAGGACGTGCTTATTAAACCCGAAAATTCTTTCTTGTTGCTACGGCTGTTAAATAAATTTTTAAACATAAAGTACAAATTCCAAAACTAACCTATCATTACAAGCTGGTTCCGATTGCCAAGGGGTGTACTTTATGCTGAGTGCCGGGGGAATAACTTTCCTCCCGGCTCACCGTGAACAATGGAGTTGAAACAAGACGTTGTACTGCCGAGGCAATGGGTCCTAAAATCTTAGCCACGCAGGACACAAGTGAGTGAGGAAAGTTTCGCCTTTTGTCTCTGAGTATCACAAGTCACCTCCAGCTTCGACACGACACGTTGCACCCAAAATGCCTGCACGCTCAAAATTAGGCGATTCCATTATCATCAAGTGCCAAGTTAAAGTGAACGGACTATATTTAAACTTTTCACCGCCGAAAAAAAAAGTGGAGGGGAGCTTGTTCGGATATTTGACATTTCGGAAATTTGGTGTTTCGGATATTTGACGTTTCGAATTTTTGACGTTTCAGATTCTTGACGTTCGGACTTTCAAAGCTCTACTGTAATATACAGTATTTCACAAATCTATTTCTCATAACGAGGCGTGTGCAAAGGGTGAGCTTGTTTTTGGTTTCTGTTGATGACGGCTTTGGCGTTCAGGTTGATGTGCATCATTTTCAGGCGTAAAGATTTCGACAGTTCCCAATTGTTTCGAAATTTGGTTTTGATTCCTACCATCACCGAAAATCGAACTTCACAGATGTTCGAAGATGTAAAACGAAGAAGAACCTTCAAACCTTCCGTGTGAAGAGTTAGACACGTTTGTTAACCCATTAACGAACATAACGCCCCTTACATACAAACGCCCATAGCCGCACGAAAGGCCTGTTTAGAGTGAATCAGATTTTCTGCCCTTACCTGTTCTTTAAATCAGAAAAGTCTATGAGAGATCAGCAGGAGTCACCATTAGTCAACATTGTTTTTATTAAACAAAGAAGTGAACCAACAGAAAGTTTTGGGCGTCATAGTACTTAGAGTGATACAAGATTTTAGAGTCATGGTCGTTAAAGGATAAAACAGATAGCAAGAAGTGTGTAAAATTTTCGCAGGTGAAATTAATTTTTAACGAAATGTTACCGACTGGTTGATGAGTTCTTTTTTCGGCCTTTGTCGATATCCCAGTAGTCATATTGCCCTGAAATGGATTCGCAATCCAGTTCTTTTGCTGACAATTTTCGATCTATTCAAGAAAGTAACGATCATCTGTTTTTCAACTTTTAAATGTGCGGATATTGAGAAGATTATGCTATCGGTTGGTTTCACTTCATTTTCGATTTCAAATGTTCCAAAACAGTCATACTTGCGGTCTTCATCTAACTTCTGCTATCAACAGTTTTTCTTTTTTTTTTTATGTTGAAGCCTCGAATTTTTTCGCGAATTGCAAATATATCGAATTTTTCCGTTCCTTGTAAAAACAAATTCATTTCTATTAGTTTCGAAAACATTTTGGCCAAACATGCGAGCTTCGGAGCAAATTCTTTTTCTTTCAATGATTTCGCGTAGTTGCTTTTCTCGTCCAGAACTCTGTGCCGTGGTCGGCATATTTTTCAAGTACTTACCCACGGGTACTATGTGTCCACAAAAATGGTAAATTTTGGTTTAGATGGTTTTAATGTTAACGCACAAACTGTTGTATCCAGACTGAACTCGAGAGAAGCTGTTCCAACTTAAATGTAATCATGGTAGGTTCTGGATATTTCTGGAAATGGAAGCGTCCAGTAAGTTCTCCAGTTAGATGCGTATGGTGCCGCTAGGTGGTAGCACTGAGCTGTGACTGCTTGCTTATTCAGGTTTGCTCTGCTGTCGTTAGACAGCAACAGTTACAAAAAAGTGGATGGGTGCTTATTTTGCTTCGGAAGGCGGCACAGGCAAAGACTCACATCCTGTATCTTTATAATATGTGCCTTATTTTTTTACCTTTTCTAATTTTTTTCAGTTTTACATTTTTCACGATATCTATTTTTCCGAAGCCCCTGCGCGCCCGATCGAATATCGTTTCACGGCTCACACTTTTGGGAATGTTGTACTAGAAAACTGGGTTGTAAAACGTGGTGGACTATCCTGAAAATGCCGTTTAGAACAAACAGTACTGAAAGAATTTTTTAATATTCATCTAGCAGCGGATCGAGAATGTGGGCTCAGGGTGGCTTAGTGGGCAACGTTCGTGACTGCCACGGAAGGACCTCAGGTTCGATCCCAGGCAGGTACGAACGCTCGATCCACTAAATATCCGCCGTGCGTCGGATGGGTACGTTAAGCCGTCGGACTCCGGGTATTGCCCCCCACGGTAATAAATAAGGGCGTCTTCCTCCCCCTTTCTACTTCACTTCCGTGTCACTTTACCATCGGGCCCTCTAGCTCAAATCTCCTAGCTTCCTATTTCTAAGGATTGTTTGAGACTGGGATCAGACACTGCCTTCCTAAAATCCTCTACATATGATCATATATATATATAAAAGGATCGAGAATGTTTAGTTATTTTGGTAACATTTTAAAGCGTAGAGTGAATACAGTTGTTCTGTTGAGATTACGTAAAAGATGCCTTGTGTTTCAATTGCAGGTGGCTGTGTGACGTTAAGCAATGTCTTTACCATTGAACTTACAGATTCCGATGAGACTGAAGTTTTGGATATTAAAGATAATAATAAAAATAAAAATGAAAACGCGGAATTTCTCACCAAGTGTAATTTTTATCGCAGATACGAGCAAATAATTCAGCCTTTAGAAAATGCCCCATTCTCATTATTTTACTCGAAAGCGCTTTATGTGATACTTGTATGCTTTAGCATTAGGTTTTTAAATATTGAAAAATTCTTGCCCGTAGTTCTATTATATTCATTCCTCGGGAGATTTATTCATCCACGGCATTCATCATTATCAAATAAAAAACAATTACTCTGCGACATAAAGTGAATAGAAATATGCTGCGATTTAAGTGGCAACAAAAATTTCGCGTTAGCAGGGATATAGTACCACCAGCAGGAGAAACGCAAGGAAAGCCTTTTCTAAGCTGAAGTTACTTTGGGAAAAGAGAGAAAACACTGAAAATCGAAAGAAATCCTCTGCTTTTATCGAATACTGAATTATGCATGCCAAAGCCCGTTTTTCTTTGTAGCTTGAACATCAGAATAAGACTGTAACTACTGCTGTATTTATTCGCTACACTGGAATCAGCTCTTCAGTTATTTCTTCAGTTTGTCGAAGTCGTCCCTTTTTATTTAAAATCAACAAACTTTAAGGAAATGGAATAGCAGCTGGTTTATTTGCTTTGTAACTTTCAATTACTGGAAAACATTTTTCATTCCCGGCTCAAAACAAATTCCGCAAATGTAAACGAGTATCTATGTAAGAATAACACACCATCCTCCCCCTCGACTCCACTCTAGATGAAAAAAATATTGAAGCTAGACAGGAGCTTCGAACGAGCGAGGATTTTCGTGTTCATAAAAAATTAAGTACACAATTTTCGAATTTAAAACATTGAAGATAAGAAGAATTTCTCTATACAGTGAGCGTTCTATTGTTCTCGAAAAGACAAATACATTTTCTTTTCTTTTTTCTGTCTCTCTCTCTCTCTCTCAAATGGAAGCAGTCACTTCTTACCAATGAAGCCCTAAACATCTGAATTCAACGATATGCCTTTGTTCTCGTATATTCCGTCTTTTTCTTATATGTGAAACAAAGTTGTCATCCTCAGAATGACGATATATTTTTTGAAAAATAAAACGCTGTTGTACTAATCTTCCGGAATGGATAAAGTGAAGGAAAAAAAAAGAAAAATAAATGAGAATTATATTCCATGTTCGAAGACTGCTTTCAATAAAAAAAATATCTCAAAATAACGAACTCGAAACACAAAAACCGAAGGATTTCAAACTGAGGGATGTTAGTGAATATCATGGATTTTCTGCTTTTGTTTCATAATGATCAATCCAAATTTATTTCAGACATTTTACAAGGGTTTCCATTTATTTTTCTTTCGTTGTGACATTGCTTGCATCAAAAACCATAAAATCTGTAAAATGCGTATTAATTGCATTTAAATCCACTAAACCAGTTGCTGTTTTTACTAAACCAGAAACTTTCCCTATATCCTGTAATACAGAAATATTATTTGATTTAGATAGCATTCACATCAATGGGGAGCTAATATAGCCATTTGCAAAAGTATAAGACCACCTGTTTGGTATTAGGAGATTTCTGCCGATTGCATCAGCTACAGTCTGTGTTACTAAACTTCCTGTCGGTGTTGCATCATCCTACAGCGGAAGCGTGCGAGCGTCAGTTGGCTTCTGGTTTGCATGCTGCGATGTTTTGTACGTATTTTCTATAAAACGAAACATGGGACAAAAAAGCATCAATAAGTGTTACTCGAAAAGCAACAATAGTGACTTTATAAATGTATCATGAAGGATAATCCGACCGTGACGTAAGCAGAAACATGAATGTGAGAAAGACTGTTATTCTTGATACGATCATAAAATATCGATATACCGGTGAATTTAGCGACCGAAAGAGAAGTGGACGTCCAAGGAAAACAACCCTACGTAATGACAATGCCGTAAGGCGAATAGTTATGCGTTCTCTGATGAGTTCGTGAAAGAAAATCAAAGCCTTTCTACATTCGAAAGTGTCTGATATTGGTATCAGCACTGTTTCGAGACGTTTTAGCAAAGATTTTGGATTAAAGTCTTATAAACCTGCACATAAACCTAGACTAACCTCCGTCATGAAACATAAGATACTAGTTTGCGGAAACGTCATCAGTCGTGGACTGCTGAAAGTTGGAGCGAAGTTCTTTTTCCCGATGAATCAACTGTGCGCCAACTTGAAGCACATGTTCGTCGACTAAAAGACAAAAGGTTTGATTAAATATACACTGTTAGCACCGTGAGGCATTCGCCTAATCAGATGATATGGGGTGCTATGTTAGCATTCGGTACTGCTTCATTATCCTTTTGGCCGACAGGAACTACCAAGACTGGTTCTTTTTATGTGGAAATGTTACGTGAGACGCTGTTAACTCATATGCAAATGCATAGATGCACAATATTTGTGCATGATGGTGCTCCATGCCGCAGATCAAAGACAGTAAAGGATTACCTGCAAAGGAAAAACACAACTGGGCTTCACTGGCCCGGTAATAGTGGAACTGGTAGACGCTGGCTCCGTGGAAACGAAGAGCGGAACCATAGAAGTAGAGACCGCAGTCGAACATGGAGACAATGGACTGACAGGAGCATGATATGAAGGCGGAGAGGGTGACTGAGGGCATTTTAACGAGATCCGGGCAGATGACGGGCTCGATGGAGGCGTGCAAAGTGGTGTAGTAGTAACAGTCAGGAAAAATATTATCCGGAGAAACACGTGAAGTAGTAGAATCAGGGGCCGGGAACAAACCACTCGAAACCGGAAGCTGCGAATATGTAGAAGGAAAAGTTGACAAAGATGTGGATGATAAAGAAAAGTCACACGATTCTGGCAAGTCAGAAGGGTGAATGGAAGTCGAAAAATTCCGAGTTGGACAAGAAGAACTATTGTGACCGGGCAGTTTGCAAGAAAAACAATGATAGGTGGTAAAAACATTGACAGTGCGAATGTGTGGACCGCAGATAACGTGGAAAGCTGTCGGACAGGAAGCAATGGGCTGTTCGTCAGTAAAAACGACGAGAGCTTGACTTCGAAAATTATAATAGGGACGATTCCCTTGATTGTCTGAAGCAGCAGGAAAAGTCTTAATAGGGCCAATAACTAAACCACATTGAGAAAGGAAAGCATGCAGTAAATCGTTGAAGAGTTCAGGAGGAACTGAAGATAAACTAACGAGAGTAGGGCAATGAGCAAGAGGAATTGCTAACAAACTTTGGTCGCCGACTGAAATTGGAGAAAAAAGAACCAACTCAACTTGAGCGGGATTAGAAAAATAAACCAACACCGAGCGAGGCTTTCGTGCGATGTGCGTGATGGCATCAGGTGGAACAATCTGATGGAGTGCTGAAGTGTAAGCTGTAAGTTTAGTATGTGGAAGCGCGGAATATTTTACTCCGAGAGCTAAAGAAGCAAAGAAAGATTTCCCCGGTGACGAAGACTCTAATAAATGAGCTGTTAAAACGGAGCCGGTACGAGAAAACCGGAAGCCCAAGGCAGTTGAGAGAGGATCCGAGGGGAAGGCAGTGACTGCGGGCGTAGAGAGATGAGTTGAACTGTCAAGTAGTACATCCGGAGGAGGCATCAGTGGTCGAAGAAAAGCAGTAGATATAGTACAAATCAGAAACTCTAAAGCAAAGCAGCACAATCGCGAGAGCGTAAGACGATGGAGATGGCAAAAGGCACATAAAGAAGGCGGACGATGGGAAGATGCGAGGTAATGACGTCACTGGAAGAACGGCGAAAGACAGATGGAGCACAGTAACGATGGCGTCACCCAATGACCACTATCAGAGGGTGACGTAAACGGAAAGGCGTGTAGATAACAGGAAGATAAGCACAGAAGGCAACTGAATAGAACGCTGGTGAGAAGACAGAACGAAGTCAAGACAAGTCACGATGGGCAGATGTAAACATACCCACCGTGATGAAAAATGACGGAATATCGGTATAAAATTCACTTACTGGTGCTGAAAAGTAGCTGGGAAGATTGCTGGCAGCCTATTACTTGAACAGGGTACGCAGGAAAGGAAGAGCAGGCACTGGAACATGTACTTGGGCGCACACATCAGAAACGCAGTAGGGTGTAGGCGGCAGGTAATATTCTGATAAAATTCGAAGTAAATATGTACTTTCTGACTCGGAAAAGTAGCAGGAAAAGTAGCACATACCCTTATACACACACGGAACACAGGAGTCGGGAGCAATGGGCTCTTAGACCGAGCAAAAAGGGCGAAAATTGAGGAGCTCGAGAGGGCCCGTCCAACGACAGTTTTGTCGCAATCGAAGCATTTTTACGTAAGTTATGATGCATAAGGGCTATGGAATAGATCCCGCTCCTGTGTCCTAACCTATGACCCCATTTTGCCCATTTTCGTAAGATTCGTCCCCAGACAGGCCGCTACAACATACTAACAATTCATCCAAATCGAAGCATTTTTACGTAAGTTATGACGCATAATGATTCCGCTCCTATGTCTTGACCTTTGACCCCATTTCGGCCATTTTCAACAGTGTTTGTGGCCAGGTAGTCCCCTACCACATACTAAAGTTTCATCGAAATCGAACTTTTTTTACGTTAGTTATGACGCATAAGAGCAGTGGAATATATCCCGCTCCTATGTACTGACATTTGACCTCATTTCGTTCACTTTACATAGGGTTCATTCCCAGGTGATCCCCTACCACATACTAAAATTTCATCGAAATCGAACGATTGTTACGCGAGTTATCGTGCGGACGGTCATACGCACACAACGCGTGACGTAATGAGGCAGATGGGAATCGCGATCATCTGCTCGCAAGAGTGTGACGTCATGAAATTTTAATAAGATCCACACACAACGGCCGCCCCGGTGGCGTAGTGGTCTAAGGCGCTGGCCTCTGATCATTCGTCCGTAAGGGGTCCGGGTTCGAATCCCGGTCAGGCATGGATGTTGTGTTTGTCTTACGGCACTGGCTCTCTCCCTTCCCTGGAACCAGTGACCCTAAATTAGGGACGGGCGACTGCTTATAGCCCATTGAGTTGCTCACGGTGGTCGTTAAACCTCCAACCAAAAAAAAAAAAAAAACCAACCACACACAACGCGTGGCGTAATGAGACAGATGGCGTGACCGCGCGCCAACATCTCAATCGCGAGCTTGTGACGACATTAGATTTCTAAGCATATGTAACATTAATGGAACGACGTCATGACCCTAAAAACGTGGTAATTCGGGTGATTATTTTACCAACTAAACGAATTTTCGTAAAGTCGAAATCAAGCTAAATCGATTTCTAATACCAGAAAACGGTAAGTTAACGAATTTCATCAACATTCTTCGAGCCGTTTTCAAAATAAAATGTACATACAAACATACAAGAATTGTTACTTTAAGGAGGACGTCAAGTAATTTTGCTTCTTATAGTTCCAATGGAAAAACTTCTGTACACATTTTCTTCACAATTAATGCGTTCCCAAGGATGGAAATTTGAACATCGATTAAAATAGCTTCATTTCATAACTTGGAATACTTAATATTTTCTAAAACATAACCGTAATTATGCAATCCAACATTTATTTGTCCATTGACGCCATCGAAGTACAGGTCGCGCCATCTTTTTTTCTGGTTTCAACACCACCAAAGGAAACGTTATTGTTTTTTTAATATAATTATGCTTATGTTTTAGAAAATGTTAAGTATTCCAAGTTATAGTATGAAGTTATTTTAATCGATTTTCAAATTTCCATCCTAGGGAAAACACTAATTGTGAAGGAAATGTGTACAAAAGTTTTTCCATTGGAAATATAGGAAGCAAAATTACTTGACGTCCACCTTATTAGCGTGGGATAAGGGCGATGGAATGGATCCCGATCCTATGTCCTGACCTTTGACCCCATTTGTCCCATTTTCAATAGGGTTCCTGTCCAGATGGTCCCCTACCACATACTAAAATTTCATCGAAATCGAACCATTTTTACGTACGTTATGGCGCATAAGGGCAATGGAATGCATACCGCTCCTATGTCCTGACCTTTGACTTCACTTCACCCATTTTCAACAGGGTTCGTACCCAGTTGGTCTCCTACCACATACTAAAATTTCATCGAAATCGAACCATTTTTATGTACGTTATGACGCATAAGGGCATCCCGCTCCTATGTCCTGACCTTTAACTCCACTTCCCCGATTTTCAATAGGGTTTGTTCCCAGGCGGTCCCCTACCACATACTAAAATTGCATAGAAATCGAACCATATTTACGCAAGGTATGACGCATAAGGGTAATTGAATGGATTCCGCTCTTATGTCGTGACCTTTGACACCACTTCACCCATTTTCAATAGGGATCTTACCCAGGTGGTCCCCTACCACATACTAAAATTTCATCGAAATCGAACCATTTTTTCGTGAGTTATCGTGCCGACAGGCGGAGGGACGGAAAAAGCTGAAGCATATACGCTTCTTCAACCTACGGTTGGAAAGCGTAAAAAACGGATTTCTGTTAAAGATTTTCGAGTCCCTAAAATTTAGGTTGTACTATCAGTTTACTGCACATTCAATCTTTGCACTTCATATAAAACGTCAATTTTTATAATAATGTTTTTCTCTTTCTGCTGGATAGTAAAAAGGATTTCCCTTTTAAAGGCAAAAAAAAAAAAAAAAAAAAAACCGCAATTACATTTGTTTTTATTTGCTTTAGCCGAAAACGTATGACACACCATCCTTCCAGGAGACTGCTATGACCCAGTCTCCTGGCAATCACAATTTGGCTTTCCCGAATTCTTCCAAGTCACCTGTCTTTCCCATCTGAAGAACAAGAATACCACTGATTAACACAGCTCAGCCTCAGGGGGTATTTATATCATTTCATGACCATGACAGTTGGCACGCGCCGACGCTTACTTGAATTTGCTTCGATTTGCAAAAAGACGCTCTGGTCAAAATGTTTTAAACTTTTCGGTGTTAGTATGCACATCATGTAGAATGTTTAGTCCTTTACGTGACGTTTCTCTGCCGGAGTTGCAGTGCATGACCGAAAGAAACAGCACATGATTTTGTATCCTCTTATGTCTCCTATACGATTCCATGTAATCAGGAAATGTTAACGAACATGAAAATTTTTTATATTGTTTGTTTAGTGAAGTACCAGATGCATACTGGAATTGCGACAGCATTCAGCTTGTTAATAATTATCAAAACGCCCACTGAAGAATAATTAAAAAGACAGTGAATATAGTTTGAAGATATTTAATAGCCTCACCATTACGCCCACATCGGAGATTTATTTAATAAACATTAATTAATTAAAGGTGATGGTAGCACAAAATCTTGCTGTTAAAGATACCAAGAAGCACGCGGGGACATCGTAGTGGTGATCAAAGCGGAAGCCTTATACTCGAGCCTATGAAAAAGAAATTAAAAGAATTCCAGACATGCCAGAGCTAAAGCAGTATATGTTAAAGGGAACTTGGAATTCATTAATTAAGAGAACTACTGCTACTTTCAAAGGTCTGTTGTTTTGAATGATTTGAAAAGAAGGAAAATTAAAAAAAGCAGTTGTCAAAGAAGCAAAAACAACAATATTCTTTAGTGTGCAACTAAAATGCCTGAGATTTCTTCTGGCATAAAGAAGAAGCGTTTCTTCGAAACAAGGCGAAAGAGATTGCTCTTAAAACACAGCAAATATTTAATTAAATACAAATGACAGAATGAAAGTTCGAGTGAGTTCAGTGAGGTGCATTTTAAAGTGTAAAAAGGGTGGCATCAACAGTTTGTTGGACAATTTTTTGTCCCAAGTTTCAAAGAAATTACTTTTTCGCCTTGTCAGAAGAGTGGTAAACAAACGCTATGGAAAAATTCTGGAATCCATAACTTCAGCTAATTTTCATTTCGCCGCTATTTCTATTTTAAGGAATTAATACTAAACATGACGAAAATTAATAAGAGTCTTGGTAAACAAGATAAACATTGTAATAACGAGCTCTCAACAAAAAGTGTTTGCGAAGAATGAACCAAACTTTACCTAAAGTCGGTCTACTAGGGTTTTCTGTGCTATTTTCAGTTTTGCGTGCATTGGTGAGCAAACAAATCTACCGTTATGAACGGAGTGGGAAAAATGGGCCTTCGAAGAATTCTGACTGTCACCTGTTTTCGTTCGCAATTTTCAGGATGTTCCCCATGTATTTCGATTCCGATGTATGCTGTATTATCACGCTGCAATCCTGATCATAGAAAGACGATCGGTAAGCAGATGTTATAAATGAATAAAATACGGGATTACACCATTGTACAATACAAATTTGGAAGATGTGAATCCGTTTATTGGTGTGAATATGACATGGATGTTAAGTCAGATAATATTTCAAGAACTTGAAAATTTCGTCGAGCGCTATCCGTGAGACGTGATTCGTTTCCGCTCCAAATTTCAAGTTTTTGGATATTATCTGACTTAACATCCATGTCATATTTACACCAATAAACGGATTCACATCTTCCGAGTTTGTATAACACATATTATTTCTGTCCAAAATAAAAACAAAACCCCGTACTTAATTTTTTTTCTATAGTATCACCGAATTAGGAGACTTCACAGACAATTGTAGTAGTTGAAGAGCGTTTGTTCACCAATGTTTCTCGCCTTATACGCCAACGTCCGTCTGTTCGATGAAGCAGAAAACATGACGCTCCAGAGAAGGCAAACCGTTTCCAATCAGCGGAGGCCCAATTCCGATACTGCCGTACAAATGTAAGCCTTTTCTGCCGATGCACCTTCGTTAGCATAGGTGCAGTACCATCTGTCTACATGGGAGTCCCATATGCAGCAGGGTTCGTTAAAGTGTCTTTTTAGACACACTTCCGGTAGCCCCCTGGTTCACTCGGCCAGTGAGTTGCTCCACTGTAGCATGTCAATGACCCCTGACGCACTTTCGAAGCCGACGTTCACCTCTCACATCAGTGGCACGTGGTGCTCCGCAGTTTTCACGTCGCTCATTGGCAATGGTGACATTTCTCCAATCGCGATTCACTTTAACTACAGCAGCATGCGAACAGTTCACAAACTGCGCTGTTTCAGAAGAACTGCCATCCTTGTCCCGAAAGCCGGTAATCATTCATTTTTGAAAATTTGATGAATCCCTCATTTTATCCATGACTAGAACGAGTGACATGGTTTCAGAATGTCTACAGCACACCTTATATACCCTCCAAGCCAGCTCACGACACGTGCCTTCTTTTATTGGCTACGCGCTGTTGTCGTCAAAAGTAGGAGGTGGTCACAATAATATGACACGACTGTGTACGTGTATGTCGATGTCGTCGAACACATTAGTCTGATGCATAAATGCCGACCAGTACGAATTTCCCGTAATTTCGCGAATTTCAGGTTCGAATTACAGAAGTACCGGCGTGACGATAAAATTACGGAAAATCGCCGTTTGATTATTCTGCTTCTTCCGCGGAAAACCGGAACTCCGCGTTTTCGTCATCATTTCGGTTATTCTCGAATTCGACCATATACTGAATATAATCTGGGGGGGTAGTTGGGGGTCATTTGCCGTCAGTGGACGGAATTCCGTCTTTCAAAAATTTTGGAAAACGTAAGTTAGACGGAGTGAAGGTTTCTCGCATAATCGCACTTTTTTTTACTCACGATGTTGCCGCTGTCAAGTATTGTTGTTAAATATTATTTTTGGCATTGATGTTTTTATTTTAGTTTGAAAATTTAGGCAACAATCTCCAAAACCGGAAGTCAGACGAAGCAAAAATGAGTTTTTTGTGAATTAAGTTGTGAATTCTGTTTCTCACAATGTTTCTTCTGCCCTCTACTGTTGTTAAGTATAATTTTATTTCATAAATATTGGGTTGTTCATGCCGGTTTTTTCACCGCACTACAGGAATGTATTACATCAGAAGGGAAAACGGAATCAATCAACTAAGTATCCCTCCCATTATTTATGAAGGTGTCCCAACGTCTGGATAGGTCTGGTATACCATTTTTGAAAAAACGTACAGGTTTTGCTGCGAATAAATCATCAAGGAAATTCTAGAGATCAACATCATTGTTGAACATTCTGCCACGGAGTGAATTCGACACAGATCGGAACAGGTGATAGTCTGAATAGGCGACATCTGGGGAATAGGCCAAATGTGGACGAATCTCCCATTTCATGTGCTGAATGACCATTTTAGTCATGTTTGCACTGTGAAGTCGTGCGTTATCATGTTGGAGAAGGACACCATGGCGCCGATGTGGCCGTTTCTGCTGATTTGCTCCCTCCACACGGCAGAGTTGCTTACAATAGAGTGCAGCGTTGATGGTCCAATTCCTCGGCAGCATTTCCGAGTGAATAATGCCTTCAATGTCCCACCAGACACTCAAAATGATCTTTGCAGGATGAAGGTCAGGTTTTGGACATGATGTGGGCGTCTTGTTTTGTCTTAGCCAATTCCTCCGATGCCTGAAATTCACGTAACAGGCACCATTTTTCATCTCCAATAACAATACGTGGCAGAAAAGATTTATGTTGCTGAGAGCAGTCGCAATAACGGGCGTGCAAGGAACCACATATGGCAACACGCTGATTCTTGTCCTCGGTGAGAGTGTGAGACACCCAAGATCTCAATTTCTGGGCATTTCTGATACGTTCTAGGTGTCGCACCACTGTGGTTTGATCACAATCCATCTCAGTGGCCGATTCGCGTGTGCTTTGACCCGGATCCAATGGAATGAGATGGTTAAAACGATCCCATCAAAGTTAGATGGACGACCTGAGCGTGGAGAGTCGTTGAGGTCAAAATTTCCACTTCGGAACTGCTCAAACCATTTGCGGGCTGTCCTCGGAGCAATAGCATCCTCCCGATACACAGCACAAATTTGTCGAGTAGCCTCAGCGGCTGCGGATACCTTGTTAAACTCGTAGAGGAGCAGATGTTGGAAATGTTCATTCATTTCTACTTGTCTCTCCATACTTCCGGACATGAAAACCATAAAACCATTAGCCACAATCACACAACACAATATGATTGAGATGCACGATACTACTGGCTACATTTTGATATACAACTGGCCATCTGCACCGTCACTACTGACCTGGGAAACACTCTTGAAATAAAACGGCATTATCTTATGCATCAACCCGATATATGTAATTTAGTTTGGAATTGGAAGAAAAATTTCTGAAAACGGAAGTCGGACGGAGAGCGAATTTCTCCCGTAATCATAATCTCTTTCTCTCTCTCTCTCTCTCTCTCTCTCTCTCTCTCTCTCTCTCTCTCTCTCTCTCTTTCTGTTCTTTTTATTGTGATTCCACTGTTATATACTGTTCTTAAATATCATTTTCCCTGTAAACGTTTGCGTTTGAGCTTGATAAGAAGTGGGAGGAGTTTTTCGAAAACGGAAGTGGCGAATTAGACCATTTGTAAGAATTGCTACACAGTGTTCAAAAGTTTTCATTTCTCCATTTATCTAAAATAGTGAGAGATTTTTTTATTATGCATTCATGGTCCTAAGGCTGAAAGTTCTTTCAATTTGATGGATAAAATGACAGTCTTAAATTCAGGAAGGATAAACGTTGAAACCTATTTGGCTAGACAACTATAAACAAAAATCACAGGATAAGTCTAGGATTCCAACTCAGAGCATTAAGAGAGAGAGAGAGAGAAAAGCAAAAATCTAAAAGATTTCTGAAGATAATCTTTTATATTTTTTCTTTAAGACAGCATTTTTAGTTTTGCTGCAAGCAAATTATTGTTTAATGTATTTATTCTTATCTTGTAGTATTAAAAGAAATCCGTCTTGTTGCACGATTATATTTATTCAGCTAAAAAAATCCATCTTTATTCTTATCTTTTTTCTGTAATAATTGTTGTGACAAACTAGAATTTGTTGCCATACTAAAAAGGGCATCCTGAAAGTAATACCTCGTCCTTCATAAGATTTTTTTTTTGTAGCAGCAAAAATGTGAAACTTGGTGCCAAAATACTTGGACTTATTGCTAATAATGCTAGCTTAAAAAAGTATTATCCATCATTGTCTATACATTTTCGCCATCTTTGAACCCATTGGTAAAATCCAATTTGGAAAAATTCCTGATACTGTCGTTTCACATATGAGTTCACAGCCAGTTTAACATTTGTCACATCGTCGAAACGTTCCCCACGAAGGGTGTTTTTCAAAGAAGAAAACAGGCAAAAGTCTGAGGGAGCCAGATCAGGACTGTAGGGGGGTTGCAGCATCACCGCCCAACCCATTTTGGCAGTTGTCTGTGAAGTCTCTATTGAGTTGGGAAGACATGCGTTATCATGGCATAAAAAACACTATGAAGTGGAATGTCACCTATTTTCCTTCTGATAGCTTCCTTTAGCTTCTTCAATGTCTGCACATTGTAAGCACTATTTATTGCTGCAACTGGATAGTGACACGACGATCAGGTGTGATGAGGTCTTTCACTCGTTGTTTGTTGGAATGTGTTACTGCCATTGCGGGTCTTCCACTCTGTTGTTTGTCCGACACTAAACTTTCTCCCTCTCGAAACCTCTTCATCCGTCTTCGCACATTGCAGATATCGATTGTGGCAGCTTCGTAGACCGACAGGAGTCTTCTGTGGAATTCTTAAGCCGCACATCGCTTTTTTACCAGGAATCCAATTACGGCTCTCTACTTTTCTCTGTCATTCATGATCTTTACTTCTGACTCTGAAAAAAATTTGTTCCCACATTGGTAACTTATCGTACACTGGTGTGCAAAAATTAAGGACGAATTGGAGAAATTAGCATAACAGCGGAACGAGTAGGCAGAACGGACCGAAAGACCACTCAGGAGATAGACTAGGGTTCGGTACGGTAGGGCATGCGCATATATGCAGCATGACGTACGAGTGGGGGGGGGGGTGTCGGAAGGGTATAAAGTACACGGGCAGTGTACGCTCAACAATTTGGTGAAAGCTATTGCACGGTGTACATCGGTTTGAACGACGTCGAATTGCTGCCACCGTGTGATATGGCCAATAGGCAATCCAGTAGACGACATCTGGATGATTTTACCCGAGGTAGCGTCATTGGGAAGTTGGAAGAATGTCGAAGTGTGACTAGTGTGGCCGAGGAGTTCGGGATCGCTCACAGCATCGTTTCACGAGCTTGGAAAGCATTTCAAACGATAGGAACAGCTGTCCGAGAGTTTAGCAGAGGTCGTCTACGAGAAACCACGGCGGTGGATGACCTGTATATTTCCTACAGGTGAGAAGAGACAGACGGCAGACAGCGGGAGAAATCGCAAGGCACATGTAACAGACAACTGGACGTCCGTTATCGCGTTTTACCGTGGCCAGGAGGTTGCACAAAGGTGGTCTATTTGCACGACGACCAGTACGGTGTGTGCCATTAACGCCTGCTCGTCAGAGACGGCGGTTTCTGTGGTGCCAGGAACACAAAAACTGGACACATCAGCAATGGGGTCGAGTTCTCTTTACGGATGAGAGCCGATTTAGTCTGACGAGCGATTATGGACATATACACATCTGGAGAGAGCAGAGAAGCACGCAATCACACCTATAACATCATCGAAAGGGACCGGTATGGAGGTGGCGGAGTTCTCGTTTGGGGCGGTATCATGCTTGGTAGCCGTACTGACCTTTATTTCTTCCAAAGAGGTTCAGTCACTGGTCTCCGCTATTGTACCGAGGTTCTCCTGCTTCACGTGCGTCTGTTTAGAGGTGCTGTGGTTCCTGAGTTCCTCTTAATGGACGACAACGCCACTCCTCATGGTACAGTGGCTGTCGCATAGCTGTTGGAGAGTGAAGATGTTCAACGCATGGATTGGCCCGAAAGGTCCCCGGACCTAAATCTAATCGAACACGTGTGGGAACATCTTGGGAGCCGCCAGCAACGATTGCGCAGCTGCGGTTTGCGCTACAAGAGGAATGGGCCGCGATGCCTCAACAGCTCCCTGAGAACCTCGTCCTCAGCATGGACAAACGTTGTAAATCCTGCAACGCAGTCAGGGATGATCATATCCCCTACTAAAGACTGGATTTTTCTTGGCAGCCGCCTGTCACATGTACGTTTCTGTCTTCTGTCCAGTTGTGCTCGAAGCTACCTTTTGAATAAAGTGCCTTTGTATCCTTTGGATTTCTTGTTTGGACGGTTTTGCTCACTTGTCCCATATTTTTACATCATGGGGATCTTATGGTATGATTTGAGTCGATGTGGAGCACTTCTGCACGATGTAACATTCAAAAAACCGTGTCGTCCTTAATTTTTGCATACCAGTTTAGTACATGTCAGTTTAGTTTAATTAAAATCACTTCAGAATTTCAAAAGTTATTAAAGAGGAGGCATTACTTTCAGGATGTTGCTTGTAGATACCCCAATTGGCCGCTGCGAGCTCGATTACGGAAAATTATTCAAAAAGACACATGTTTATTACTGAAAACAACTTCCAAAAGTTGGCATCTGTGCTGATGACTTCCATTTGGCTCGCACCCACCTTGCGTTAAGAGTTGAGCAAACAATGTAGGTCGACAAACATGTTGTTCGGCTGCTGCTACGCCATTATTGGAGAAGACGGTTAAACGCGGCTGCAGAGAGAAATTTGCGAAATTGAATTCTAGGGAACAGTAGACAGCAGCCCTGTAAAATGTTTCCTGCGTTTCGATGCTTAGGATAGCAGTCTTGAAGACAAACCTAGGTAATTATATCCAACAACCACCAACACTGACAACCAGGTCGAAGACATGAAGACTAAGCCCGGTACCAGTACGCGACCATTGATAGCTGAGGTGGGGTATTTCCAGTACACTATCGTTCACCAACTGCATTAACTTAGTTTATCCTCCAGTGCCGTGAATATTTTGTCATAAATTGATACACCAGTAAGCGGAACACCGTTTCGCTTTGTGTCGTAGATTATTATCAAATACTCAGGGCGATAGGTTTTGGTGCCGCATCACCACAGGATATGTAAAGTGGATATTCTTATTTTGTCCTACCACTGGAAACCAGTAACACAGGCCACACCAGGAAACACAGCGACTGCTTCAACAAGAGTGGTTCGAGAGGAAATTCATGATGTGCATTTGGTGGAATTGTGAGGAGACCTGTGAGCTAAAAACTCGTGGCAAAATGCTAGTTGCTGAAGGAAACCTCTATGCCTTACAACTGCTACGGGTCTATGATGTTATACTTTAATGGTACCACATGCTCATCAATAGGAAGAAAACATTGTTGTAAGTGTATATTGCGCAATATCACACTTCCAGAGTGGTCCATGATGTTCAGCGTCAATGATTCCGCTTCCAACGCTCATCAATAGAAAGGGGACGTTTTTGTAAGTAGATAATTCCCCACTTCACACTTCTAAAGTGGTCCATGATGCTCAGCACCAAATAGTTCTAACGCTCATCAACAGAAAGCGGGCATTGTTCTAAGTGTATATTTCCCCAAGTCACACTTCCAGAGTGGTCCATGCCGCCCCGGTGGCGCAGTGGTCTAAGCGATGGCCTCTGATCATTCGTCCGAACGGGATCCGGGTTCGAATCCCGGTGAGGCATGGATGGTGTGTTTGTCTTACGACACTGGCTCTCTCCCTTCCCTGGAACCAGTGATCCTAAATTAGGGACGGGCGACTGCTTATAGCCCATTGAGTTGCTCACGGTGGTCGTTAAATCTTCAATCAAAAAAAAAAAAAAAAAAAAAAAAAAAAAAAAAAGAGTGGTCCATGATTCTCAGCGTCAATACTTTTGCTTCCAATGCTCATCAACAGAAAAGGGACGTTTTTGCAAGTGGATAATGCCCGAAGTCACACTTCCAAAGTGGTCCATGATGCTCAGCACCAATACTTCCAACGCTCACCAATAGAAAGCGGGCGTTGTTGTAAGTGTATATTTCCCTACGTCACACTTCCAGAGTGATCCATGATGCTCAGCGTAAATGCTTCCGCTTCCAATGCTCATCAATAGAAAGTGAACGTTTTTGTAAGTGGATAATGCCCCAAGTCACACTTCCAGAGTTGTCCATGATGCTCAGCACCAATGCTTCCAACACTCATCAATAGAAAGGGGACATTGTTTTAAGTGGATAATGCCCCAAGTCGCACCTCCAGGGTGGTTCCCCGAAAACTAAGAAAACCACAGGAACTGAAAGGGGTCGAGATTCTACCGCACCCTCCATAAAGTCAGGACCTTGCCCCATCCGACTACCACTTTTTTCGGTTCATAGCTAACTCATTACAAAGACGGCACTTCGCTTCAGCGGTGGGTGTTGGATCAGGCATCAGAGAGTTTTTGTCCTCGAAACTTGCTGAGAGGTCCCGCTGCGGGATCGTTGCTCTGGTGAAACGTTTGCATAGGACTATAGAAAACAACGGCCTCTAATACGCAGAATGAGGTGAGAGTGTGTGGCTTTCTTTCATCACTGAATTTTTTAACTGAAAACGGAAGGAACCCTGGACTCATTCTGGTATATTATGCCTAACTAAACGGACATACAAAGTGCTTGTATAAAAACTTCCCGATCTCTGGTACACCAGTTAAACTTAACAAGAAGTGAGCAAAACTTTCAAATCATTTCTTGGCAAAGATTATAGCTGCAATTTGCATTTTGACTCTTGCGTGACCTCAGCGGTTCGTCACAAAGTCTTCTACGGTGGTGTAATATTTCCTGGATCCCAGCGTATTTACGTTTATTTATTATGACATTAAACATACTAAAACAACTACAAAAGTAGATATTATTAGAATAGTTGTAATGTTAACTGTTTTTTTTTCTTGAATTCTATCGTGTATAAATGCATGTATAAGTAATAAAAGAATACTAACACATACATGAAGATGTGCACCGATGAGCTACTACTTTAAGACCACCCACCTAATAAGCTCTAGGACCCCATTTATCCCGCAAAACAGCGGCTACTCGATGAGGCGTCCATTCGATGAGGTGGCGATCGGTATCCTGGGGTATCTGGTACCCTGATGTCAACGGCAGGTTCTCCAGTTTCGGTGCATTTCGGGGTGGTGGTGATTTAGCGCAAACCAGCTTTCCCAAGTCGAACCGCAAATGTTCGATTGGGTTCTTTTCAGGTAAATATGGAGGCCGGGGTATTAACAGAAAGTCACCAGCATGTTCCTCGAATCACTCCTTGACGATTCTGGTAGTGTGGCATCGTGAATTATCCTGTTGGTAATAGCCATCACCCGCAGGAAACACAGTTGCCATGAATGGGTGAGCTTGGTCCGCAACGATGTTCAGATACCTGACAGCTGTCAGGGATCGTGCTATTTGGATCTTGGGGCTTAAAGTGTCCCAAGAAAACATCGTCCGCAGTATAACACCGCCACCGCCTGCCTGTTTCCGCCCAGAAGTGGATCCATGTGCCACAATTTCCGTTGGTAATCGGAGCGTCCGCGCTCTGCCGTCAACGTGACACACCATGAATCTTGATTCGTCAGACCAGGCCACTTTCTTCCAATCATCCGGAGTCCAATCTTGCTGCTCTTGGGCCCATTCCATGTGTTGTTGGCGATGACGTGCAGTGAGCATGGGGTCCCGGCTGGGTCTTCGGCTACGTATGTCCATGCCCAAATACCTGCGATGAACTGTGGGCTGTGAAACATTGACCTGATCACCACTGTTGTAGCTGCGTGAGATTTGTTGCATTGTAGCCCTGCAGATAACACACGGCTAGACGACGGTTCGTCGTTTGACCATCTGTACACACTTTTGATACGGACTCACTAGAGTGGCTCGAGAACAAACCACAGGCCGCGCCGTTTCCGAGATCGTAGTTCCAAGACGTCGTGAGAACAAAATATGTCCTTTATCAAACTCCGATAAATCGGCAGCTTTTGCCATTTTGACACCAAACGCTCTACAAACCGAAAGCAGGTCCTCGGGTTGTATATATTCAGCCCTGTGAACTTCCCCTGCCTCAACGTGTTCGGTCTCCAGGCGTGTTCATTTCTCTATACTGGGGGTGGTCATAATGCAATGGTGTATAAAGCATTTTTTCTATACTTATACAAATTCATAACTGCTAGAAAATTTTTGCGGAATGCTGTAAAACAGGTAGCTCAAGCCTGGTCAAAAGCGACTGCTTTACATATTACGCGGTTTCGTGAAAAAACATTCACAAAATCTGGAGATATCTGCATTTATTTCAAAAACATCACTGGAGGAATTTCGGCATTCATTCTGTACATAACAGTTTTTACTGAGAGAATCAAGCGTTTTCCCATTTCTTAATTAGCTTTAAATGGCAAAGTTGCAGCGAAATTTTCCCATTTAACATTTTCTTTCCGAACAACAATATTTTCCTCTTACTTAGCAGTAACTTTTTTGTTGACATTACACGTCTGGACATCCCCATTTTATTTTTACGTGGGTTTATTAATGTTGTGATTTCTTTTAATAAAGAATTTATGTGCTGTTTGAATGTCCTAATGTAATTTTACGAAAAAACAAAGATGGAATCAGTAAAACAAACATCAAAGTAACATGTATTTACGAATTACTCTTATTTTGGAAAACACAAATTAAACGAAGAAAATCTTACATTCGTAGCATCCTTAAACTTTTTTAACAAAATTGCTTAGGGATGAGAGAAATTCAAGAGACGCAACCTTTTAAATAAAAACAATGTCATCATTCGTCGACATTCTTTGTGTTTGGTAAAACGGCTTTCGCTTTCAGGAATTTATTTTTAATTCTTGAGCGAAACGTTCACATTTTTCATTCTTTTAAAATTCACCGCAGTTTTATAAGTAATCTCGCAAAAATGTAACAATAAGGTGCGCACCACTTCTGAACAAGAACAAAAGTTGTCTGCCGCCTCAAAATAAAAATATAAAGTTTCAAGCGTTGAAAGTGAATAAAGATTTAAAAAACTATGTTAAAGGCAGACATAAAAGGAAATAGAAAACAATATTTGTCGTCTGGAGGAGATAGACATGTGAGATTGCGTTACTGAATAAATAAGATGAAAAAATAAGCCTTAATCGTGTATGTCTTGCAAATTATTTTGCAACCATCACTTCGTAATTTTACCTGCTTTTCCGAATCAGTTTTCGTAAGAGTTTCAAAATCGATCAGCAGACCATGAAGATATCAATATTTTTTACTTGTTTAACATCTCATTGCACCGTAAACCAGACGCATATTTGTAATAATATAATTAGACCCTGGAGACATTCTTAGCGTTTCAGAAGTTTCCAAAAAAACGCTCTGGCTCAACTTTCATTCCCAGAAATATTTTCAGGTTTCCAAGTTTGTAACAGATAAAACTGAAATTATGCACCGCTTCCTCTATGTACAGTAGTTGAATTTATGGGAGGAATTTAGAAAACTGGCTACTTTTACGTCCTGAATGCCACCCAAAAATCTAAATTCAGTGTCTTTGTTCAAAATCTGCGCTTAAATTCTTTCATTCTGCCAGCTGTGAAACGAAAAGGCATCTTTTTAAGTGGAGAGGTATTGTGCAAAAAATATTTCCTGAATGCTACGCAGAAATTTAAATTCAATGTGTCTTTGTTCAAAGTCTGCGCTTAACTATACATTTGAAGAAACAAAAGCATTGCGCGTACCTCAAAGAATCATTTACCGTCTTTCAAAATACTGCTCTCCAGAACCCATTCGAAGTTGCATTTCAGAAATGCAACTTTGTATGGTTCTTTTCAGAACACTGCACTCCAGAACCTATATAATGTTACATTTCTCAGCATTTCAGAAATGATGTAGACATCTGTCTGCTACATTTCTGAAATTCTAGGTGGTACTTCTGCAGGGAAATACTCCGAAATACTGAATATATGCATTTTGCAAGGTATTGGACCCTTAAAAGAGACTTTCAGCAACTTATTTTTAGCACTGTGTAACGAAGTAAATTTCTACGTCATTTTCGGTGCACGCCGGGAATCGAACCCGAGTCCACTTATTCCGGAAGAAGTCGCTCTACCAACTGAGCTACGCGGAGTTCGTGCTTGCTGCTACCTGCCTTTCAATCGTGTGCGTCCTGCGGACTAGGCACGTGACATCCCCCCCACCCCACCCCAAAAGATGGCCGGGGGCATGGCTCACGGGTCAGCCGTGACCATGAATCGTCGTAGGCAGCCACCCGCTGAAACATATACTCTTGAGAACTCCCAGTCCATGTGGTGTGTGGAATGCAACGTCACACACATTTATTTTTCGAAGCGCTGAAGAAGGGATACTCTTATTTTTCCTATCTCGCGGTGTGGAAAGAACATCACACCGTGGCATCCGGAAAGTTCGGGCGCCATTATAACGATGGAAATTTCTCCGTCATTTTTTGTCCACGCCGGGAATCGAACCCGAGTCCACTTATTCCGGAAGAAGTCGCTGTACCAACTGAGCTAAGCGGACGTTCGTGTTTGCTGCTATCTGTCTTTATGTCGTGTGCGTCCTGTGGGCCAGGCACGTCACAACTGGTTTTGTAAAAAAATCGTGCAACTAATAATCTGATTTAAAACATGTTTTTTGCATTGGAAAGCTTGAAACGTGCAAATGAAGATCATTGCCTTCGTGTTTTTCTCGATGCAAACCTATGCCACTAGAGGGCGTAGTATACCGTGCAAATTAATTGGGACAAGCTATTTTATTCTCAGAACTGTAATGTGATCACCAGTTGATATCGGAAACCCACGTAAACCGGTTTTATCAGCTGTGAGGTGGTGTGACTGTTAGAACTTGATAGTAAGAATGTAGTTTGACCGGTTTTAAACAGGAAATAGGCACTTCAGTTTCAGCTGTGAGCTTTCGTGTGTGACAGGTGGATTTTAGTTTTTGCTCTCTCTCTCTCTCTGAGTACGTGTTGCTTTCGTGTATTGAAAAATGGATATTTCCCCAAGGAAGCGTGCGCAAATAATTGCTCTGAAGGATCACACTTCTATAACAGTGAGAGATATCGCTTCTGCAGTTGGTGTAGGCAAATCAAGTGTACCAAGACTGCTTACGCGATACAATACATCTGGATCATCGTCTCCAAAAAGGAGAAGTAAATGTGGAAGAAAACGAAAAACAACTCCACGAACCGATAAATATCTAATCAGAAATAGTAAAATGAATCCAAAAAAAGAAACAAGCACCGACCTTCAAAGAGATTTATTGGCTAGTGGTTGCGATGTTAGTAATTCAACTGTACGCCGTAGGCTTCTGGATCTTGGCCGGAAGGAAAGAAAACCAACGAAAAAACAATATTTGAATGCGAAAATGAAGATAAAACGTTTAGCATGGGCCAAAAAATATAAATCATGGACTGCTGACGACTGGAGAAAGGTAATTTTCAGTGATGAAACTCATTTTTTTGTGTAGGGTTACCAAGCAAATGTCGTTAGACGAAGCAACTGTGAACCCTTAAGACTTGAGCATGTCAAACAAACTGTAAATCACCCTCTGAAACAGATGTTTTGGGTTTTTTTCACATCAAATGGCACTGGAAGCTTAGTTGATGTTCAAAATATGATGATGTAGAAATATTACAACGTAGGATTGTTCCATTTTTGCAAACTTTTGACGGGACATTTCAACATGACTTGGCCCCATGTCACAATTCGAAATTGGCCAAAAATTTCATGCTGGAAAATCAAATTCATTTGCTTGATTGGCCTGGAAATTCACCAGATTTAAATCCCATAGAAAACTTGTGGAATATTTTGAAGAGACGTTTAAGTAAAATGGACTGTACAACCAAAGAACGCATGATAACGAATGCTATAAAAGTGTGGTTCCACGGTTATGAAGTCAAAAATATGTGCACTCAATTAGTGGAGTCAATGCCAAAACGAATTCAAGAGTTCATTTCTGCTAAAGAAGGACATACTTCATACTAATACAGATATTTATCAGTGTATATCAAGGCATAGAATGATATAAAGGCATAGTTTTGGAAAAAAGAGTGATTTTTTACTTTGTCCCAAATAATTTGCACAGTATAGTAAATGCAGATGATATCGAATTCAAAATATATTTTATTGCATATATTTGCTTCTAAAAATCTGATTGAAAATATTATTTCTTCCATTCCATGCCATTTATAACGAAGATTATTTTGGGCACACTTCCTTTCTCAAGCAATGCATAGATTTTTCGCTAGATTTTTCTTTTTAGCACTATATAACGAAGTAAATTTCTGCGTCATTTTTGGTGCACGTAAATTTCTCCGTCATTTTTGGTGCACGTAAATTTCTCCGTCATTTTTGGTGCACGTAAATTTCTCCGTCATTTTTGGTGTACATTTAAATTGCGTTTCCCCCGATGTCTCTGCTTGCAAATGTCCGATCTGGAAAATTCTTGCTGCATGGGGAACAGTTCCCCAGGAGAAACGTTTTGCATATATTTTCTAACTTTTGGTAAGGAATAGTTTGGCCACCAGAGAGCGTAAATTTGTATTTCGGCTTCTGATCTATTTGCAGAAAAATCTAAGCTACAGGAAATTCAATTAAACAAATTTCTCGTGAACCGATACATCTCACCTCGAAAAACCTTTCCAGAATACCTCCTGTTAAAATAGCTCACAAGTTCCCACCAGGGGGTTAGATGTACGTTTCATCTTTGTCGATATCTATGCTTCTAAAAGTTCGATTTGAAATATTAATTTTTTGTTGGTGAGCGTTTCCGGCGTGAAATGTTTCTCATACAGTTTAAAAATTTTCAAGTAAAGCATAGATTTTCCGCTAGGAGGCGTAAAGGTGAATTGCGTTTCCCCCGATATCTCTGCTTCTAAAACTCCAATTTAAAACATTCTGTCTGCATTGGATACAGCTCCTGATGAGAAATGTTTGGATTATCATTTCTGATTTTCGATAAATAATGTTTTCGCCGCCAGGGGGCGTAAGAGTTTATATCTGCTTCTGATGAATTTGCAGCAAAATCTGAGTTTTCGAAAACTCGATTGCAAAAATTCTTTCTTGGGCCGATACTTCTCACCTCGGAAAATGTTTTCAGAATACTTTCTTCTTATGATAATGCATAGTTTTTCGAAGATGGATATCATATCTTTGTAAATATCTCTACTTCTAAGAGTCTGCTTTGAAAAATTCTATCTTTGTTGAAAAGCGTTTCCGCTACGAAGTGTTTCTCATCTAATTTTATATTTTTCTTAAAGCACACGTTTGCCACTACAGGCCGTAAGTTCGCGTTTCTGTTTACTGCAATATATACCGGACAAAAAACGCGATTGGAAACTCGTTTTTCAGGCAGGTGGTACTAAATATGAAACCTCTTTATGTGTATTTTCTTTCCAAAATAATGCAAAATATCGCCGCTAGGGGGCGCCAATGTTTAAGAATTGTATCTTTTGTTCTGATGTAATGGCAACAGTCACGACCCACATGACACTCAAGATTCGTTCCCATAGTGCATCGCTGCACTCCTAAAAAAGCTAAGCGAGTGCTGAATAACCCCTCTGCTCCACCCGATGATGGGGTGAATATTGCCCCGAAAGTACTAGTGGGGTATTTATTTCTGTAAATAGTTTCATGTTTTATTAAATATCGTACCAAGACGGTGAAGTTTTTTATTCCATTAGACATGTGGAGCATTATCTTCTTTAAATAATGCACAGATTTCCTGCTATGGAGCGTAAAGGTCAAAACTTTTTCTCGTTATTTCTGCTTCCGGGAGACGTATTTGAAAAGTTCTCTTTCCTTATCATGGCTTTCTCCATGAAGAATATTTTTCGCCTATTTTCAACTCTTTCATTATGCAGAATTATTTAGCTAGAAGACGTAGAATTATTCACCGATGAGGACCTGATAACCACCGCCAGCCTAGAGAAATGAGCGCTCCTGGAGACCGAACGGTGACGCTGATGAAGTTCACAGAAGAATATATATACAACCCGAGGACCAGCTATCGGTTAGTAGAGTGTTCGGAGGGAAAAGCTGCCGATTTATCGGAGTTTGATAAAGGACACACTGTGATAGCACGACCCCACGAAATTACGATCTCGGAAACGGCGCGGCTTGTGTGTTATTCACATGCCTCTATACTGAGTACGTATTAAAAGTGGTGCTCAGATGGCCAAACGACGAACTGTCGTCCAGCCGTGTGTCGTCCACAGTTCATTGATGTCACAGGGGGTGGAGACTGTCACGCATTGTTCACAGCGACCGCAAAGCCACAGTGCGAAAAACACCTGCAGCTGCAACAGTGGTGATCAGCGTAATATGTTACAGCACACACTTCATCACAGCCTTCTGTGCATAGGCCTGCGTGGCCGAGGACCCAGCCGGGTTGCCCTGCTCACTGCACGTCATCGTCCACAACGCATGAAATGGGTCCAAGATCACCGAGGTTGGACCCTGGATGATTGGAAGAAAGTAGCCTGGTCTGACGATTCAAGTTTCCTGGGGGATCACGTAGACGGCCGAGCACGGATACGACGATTACCAACGGAGGCTATGGCATCTGGATGCATTTTTGGGCGGAAACAGGTCGGTGGCGGCGGTGTTAAGCTGTGGGCGATGTTTTCTTGGGACAATTCAAGCCCCATTATCCGAATAGCACAATCCCTGACAGCATTCAGGTATCTGAAAATCGTTGGACCAAATTCACCCCTTCCTGGCAACTGTGTTCCCTGCTGGGATGGCCGTTACCAACAGGAGAATGCGCCACGCCACACCTTCAGAATCGTCAAGGAGTGGTTCGAGGAGCATGCTGGTGACTTTCTGTTAATGCCCTGGCCTCCAAATTCACCTGACATGAACCCAATCGAACATTTGTGGTTCCACTTGAAAAAGCCAGTTCGCGCTAAATCACCACCGCCACTAAATGTACGGGAACTGGAGGACCTTCTGTTGACATTATGGTACAAGATACCCCAGGATACCTATCACCACCTCATCTAATCGATATCTCGCAGAGTGATTGATGTTTTTTTGGGCTAAAGGGGGTCCTACAGCTTATTAGTTAGGTGGTCATAATGTAATGTCTGATCGGTGTATCATATTTCCTTCTCTATATGTCCTTTTAACTTTTCGATTTAAAAATAATTTTGTCACCGATTCTTTCCTTGTTGGCAGGATTCTTTTCCGTAACCTCCAAGTTTTTTCCTTGTGAAAATGTAGTCTTCCGCAGTGTTTAGGTTAGAAAGTTGACAGCATAGTGTCCACCTTCGTTTAAAAATTCATACCATGTAGTTGATGTGAAAAAGCTTCGAACTTTGATTTCTACTCTACGCCGGGAAATTAGAATTACGAGTATAGATTATACTATTTTAAGTATGGTTAGTGTACATTTCCTTGTTATTAAATACAATGAGATGTTCTTACGTTTATGCAAATTGCAATGAAATATTGTTGAGCAAGAGTCTTAATGAAACACTAATGAATTTATTAAAACTCTGTAAATTTGAATTTAATTAAATGGTCTGCCACATATACTGCACTATCTTCTTCAGGACGTGTCTGCAAGATTCATGTTTCTACTTTCACCAGTTCCTTCAGTAGTCGATTGACAAACAGAGAGATAAGGTGATTTGATTAATATACAATGGTGTGCAAAAGTATTGCATCTCCTGCAAAAACAGTGAATTTTAATTTTAATTCTTTTTAACTAATTAATTTTCATAGTTATTTCATCGTTTATATGTCATTAAATGCGAAATTTAATGGAAATTTTAAAAATGTCTTAGTTTTTCCTGTAGCTACTTCTGTTCTTAAGATATGACATAAAATATGGGGTTTGACAAACACATTGAAATTCACGTTAGCTGCGTATCAGTTATTACAGCCAATCACAGACATCCTGTTATATTATTGGCAACTTCCTAATACTATCTTATTCTATACCAATCTTTATAAGGGTTGACACAGAGCTATTAGGGCATTGTAGGCAGCCGTAATAGAGCGTAAGCGACTTTAGCAAGTAGTTCTTTTACCTTCCTTTTTCTAATACTTTCCTCAAATCTAGTATGTCACCTTTCTGCTTACGTAAGAGCAGCCTGAAAGCGTAAGTAACCACAGCAAGCACATCGTGGATTGCATTATGAAGGGCAGCATATAAGCATAAAGGACCCAAGCAATAGCAATTCTTCTATCTTTGTTGCATTTCAAAGAGCTGCTTCAAGCGGAAGATATCCATGCAAGAGAAATATTCAAAGAAGCATAATGGATTTTATTCAGCAGAATTCATGTATGAAGGTATAGTAGTGCTGCGTATTTAAGAAAATTTAGTGAAATTTATTGAAAAAGGCCCTTTTCAGGGTCAATTTTATTTTATTCAAAAAGGATTACCCATCGTTCATATTCCTCAGATAACAGTGATTCATTTGAAACTAAGCAATTAAAATGTGCAGAAAGTAAATTAAGCTAACACAAAACAAATAATAATGACATCACTCCAAATACATTAACATAACAGAGATGGCTGTGTTTACAGGCGAAAAGAAAAAGCGCAAGAAGAAGAGGAATTCTATGTCATGTTCATCTACAAGGTACATTGTATTCAACATATTAACAACACAGCATTTTTATAAATCAAATGAAATGTGCGGAAAGTAAATTAAGCTGAAAAGAGTATAATCGAAAAGAGCTTATTCTAAACAATAAATAATTATGTATGAATTAAAATATGGACCCTTAAGGGCTACGAAGAGAAACATGAATGTAACATAAAAAAGGTCCTTTTAAGAGTAGTCTTTTAGTCTACAAATATGAAAAAGTGTGTGGCCCTGGAATTATTCAAAAACTTGGTAACAGAATAGAGTAATTTATGTAGCATTGCGCAATTTAAAGTAATTTAAGGCTATAAAACTCAGTTAATTAAAAATATTACTGTTGAACCTGCAAGTAAATACAAAATGTTAACAGAATGGTAAATGGCAATTATTAAATTTTTAATCAGCATAAATAGTAACAAATTATATAGAACTTGAATACTAAAACCCCGGGACAATATTATAATATTAAAATAGAAGTGTCTATTTAAATTATTAAAATTGGAAGTGCACTGCTTCACCAGCAAAATTTCGTTTTTCTCTGGCTTAGCGTACAGCCATAAAAAGCAATGGATATTCTCTTAAACTCTATTTTTTAATCACTTTTGCTTTAAAAATTTTCTATCTGAACACCTGTTCCCTCATCCTTCCAAGAAGGTTGGACCTATGGCGTCACGTCTTTTCCCGCCTTCCAAGGTCCCTACGGGCTCGTGTGTTAGCGACTAAAACTTTTAAAGACCCCGTAACCAGAAAGAGTTTTTTTCAAAATTATTGAAGTGAGTGCTTCAAAATTTTAAACCTTCGGTCCTTGATTTGAGTGACTATAGCATTGTAGTGGTCGCCTTTTGTTGTCATTAGGGTGTAATTCGTGTAACATTCTCAATAATGGTTTAAACTGTGGTATTGTCCACAGCGGACAGAGTAAAAGCAGTTGTTCTGCATGAAGACGGATATCCTTCCAGGCAAATCGCTGAAAGAGTGGGCTGTAATCAATCTACAGTTATTAGGCTACTGAAGAACGTAAAAGACACTGCTGATATTAAAAATATACGTCGCAGTAGAAGGCCAGATCCACTACAACCAGGCAGTACAGAGTCCTGAGAAAACTAAGCTAGGCAGACAGGAGGCTCAAGTCACCTGAATTGCTTCAAAGATGGTATGAAGTGATTGATGTTACTGTTAGTACATACATCTACTGTTAACAGGAGGTTGCTTCACTATGACTTACGTGGCTGCGAAGGCAGGCGTAAACAACTGTTAACTGCAAATCAAAGACAGCATAGACTTCAATGGGCAAGACAGCATGTCGCATGGACAACCAAGCAATAGGAAAATGTTCTTTTCGGGGAGAATCAGAATTTTGCCTTAATAGGAATCAGAGTCGTGCCTATGTAAGGAAATTCAAGCATAAAGAATTCCATCCAAGTTGTTTGGTGACTACTGTTAAGCATCCGGTGAAGGTCATGGTTTGGAGACACATAGCTTTGGAGCCTCCATATTGCCCATGGTACGGTAAATGCCCGGAAATACATTCGGGTATTAGAAAATAAGATGCTATCATCATGTAGAAGACTTTGTGACAGCAATTTTATTTTTCAAGACGACAATGCCTCCTGTCATCGTGCTAAAGTAGTGAAAAAGTGGTTTCAGGAAAAAAAACGTTCATCATCTTTGTTGACCATCGCAGTCACCGAACTTAAAACCGATCGAAAATTTGTGGCTCAAAGTGTCATATGAGCTATCAAAAAAGGAAGCCAACAACCAAAATTCAACTCATTGAAGATATAATTGAAATTTGGAATCGTATTGTTCAACCCAATCTTTTACGAAACTTTGTTATAGTATGCCAGCCAGATGCAAAGCTCTCAGATTAAAGCTAAAGACTGGGAGACAAAATATTAGGAACATTTTATAATTTTGCGTTATTATGTTTCTGTATTTAAATGTTATTTCATTCCTTATTAATTACAAAAACGATTTATTGCTGTAAACCTAAGTATTGGATAAATGATCCTTTTCGAGTTGGCCATCATTTTTGTAATGCATCTTAAGAACAGAAATAGCTACAGAGAAAACTAAACATTTTTGAAATTTCCATTAAATTTCGCGTCTAATGACATATAAACGATGAAATAACTATGAAAATTAGTTAGTTGAAGAAAGAGTTAAACTTAAAAATTCACTGTTTTTGCAGGAGATGCAATACTTTTTGCACACCACTGTAGATTGATAGTGATTCTGTTCAGCCCTAAAATTGCTCGGTATATGAGATCCTTCATGCTATCAACTTATAGAAATCGTTCTTTGTGTAAACGTAGCAAAATTTGCATATTCGTATTTTGTTTCTGAGCATCTTAATTTGTAACCATTTCTTATCATGAAAAGTTATGCTACGTGTTTATCCTATGCTGTACTACATCTCAAATTCCTCAAAGACGGCCGGGCATCGCTTTAAAGCAATGCATTTTAACAGCTGTCGATTTCGCTTCCAATCTCTGACTTCCTCCTGCGCAACTTTTCCAGCCACAGGATCTTTTAAGCGCAACAACCTCTCCTTCCGTTGTTACGAGCAATTAATGAACATATATTCATATGGACGAGGGGGATCTTCTACCTCAGAGCTTTCAAAGACAGAACCTTAATTCCGAAATCAGAGAAACAGTGAAGCTCCATTCTCCCAAACTTCCTCTCTCGCTGCTAATTATCTTGTAATTAGCGTAATTAAACTTGAAATGACAGCACTTTGCCTTTTTCTCGTAAGGAGTTAGTCGATTCTCTGTTGAGTTCCCTTGAAACAAAGAAATCTTCAGAAACTGGATCTTTTGGAAAAGTTTTGATGCTCGAAATCACAATCCCTGCTTTGTATCGCTAACCCCTGGATCCGAAATGCGAGTGCGAGTGGAACAGATGAAAATTAGCTGCACGTGAAAGATCAAGATATGACCTCTTGGTTCATATTACCTTGAGCTCTGTGCGCTTCAGCCAAGAGAAGATAGTGAGGAGAAAGAGTTCCAAGTTAATTTAGAAGTTTCTGCGCCAAAGGAAGTGGTGCTAATGATCCTGATGAAGACGGCTGGCAGTTGTTATCTCATATTACCTTCATGCCTCGGCCCAGCTGGAAGTCCTTTTTAATGGACATAGCATTATCTTGTCAAACTTCAGTGCTTACAGGTTGCACCAGTTCTTCTTGCAAAATTTTCTTTCCAATAATTATGCTGCTTATGATGACAACATTCTTTGAACAAAACATCTTTTCTAACAATATCAGCTTCCCAGTATAAAGTCTCCATCAATGTGAACAAAGCATTTGCGAAGCATACAAAACATTTTCCCGACAATATATTTTACCTCCGCGATTTATTTAGACAGTTTATTTTAATTTAATAGTATGTTTAAAAAGGGTTTTCTTTTTCTACAATCACACATACAGCGCATCCCTATCTAGCTCATTGAGAACAAATCCACTGAGTTGAGAAAAAAATTAAATAATGAAAACAATATGACATAGAAATCGTAGGGAAGAAAGCTACAGAGACTTTTGAGAGGTTTTGAATAGGAAGTGACTAAAAATTCTGTGAGCCGCCGGTTTTCTTGTGGCTGGCGCACCTGACTGTACAGGAATGTCAGCAGAGAAAGCATAGAGGAACAATTGCTCCTAGCAATTGTTCCTCTATGCTTCCTCTGATTGGTATTTTGTAGTGCGCCCAAAAGAGCAAAATGTTATTGGTGCATACAGGGGTTGGACAGAATAATTTGAACACCACGCTCAGAGGCGAGACTTTTAATGCAACTGCGTAATTCGCGATACACTATGGCATCCACCACTTTTCTGGTTGAAATAGCTTTGTTTAGAACCTTAAGGTCCTGTTTAAGTGCCTTTAAAATGTCTTATTGCTAAATTTCTTTGAGAGTGACGACGGAATGAGCGATTTAAAGAGCTTCGAAAGAGTGCTAATTCTTCTTTGTGGCTGGCTAGTTTGGATCTCCGTGACAACAAACGCCAGGGTAGCGGGGGTAACGAGTGCTACTGTGTCTAGCGTCATGACAGCATACCGTGTTCATGGCCTGCGAAACACAAAAGCACCCGGAAAAGGACCTTGACTGATGGAGACAGCAAATCATTAAAGAGGATTGTTCCCGTAGTAAGAAGACCACGGCGCCCAAAATAAGTGCGGAGTTCAATCTGCATCTCGAGATTCCAGTTTCAACGGAAACAGTGCCGCCCAGGAAACTGTATAAACAAGATACTATGGCCGAGTTGCTATTGCAAGACCTCTAGTGCCCCGCGTGAATGCACAACGGCGACGGCAGTAATACTAGGAGCATACGATGTGGACAGCCGATGTATGGAAACGTGTAATGTGTTCGGATGAATCCATATTCGTACTATTCTCCGCCGCAGGAAGTGTTTATGCGTGGAGAACACCTTCAGAAGCGTACAACCCAGACTGTCTGCTCCCAACAGTACAGCATGGTGATTGGTTTGTCATGCTCTGGGCTGTCACATCATGGTTTTTCAGCAGGTCCCGTGATTATCTTGAAAGGATGGTTGACTGGCAGGGAGTATGAAAGCATTTTGGCCGACCAAGTTCATCCAATGGCTTAGGCATTGTTTCCTGCAGAGGATGTCATCTATCAAGATGATAACGCTCCAATTCACAGAGCTCAGAATGTGCAATAATGGTTTGAGAAACATGGGGACAAGCTTTTACACATTCCTTGGCCTCTCCAATCACCACACTTAAACATCATCGAGCCACTGTGGTCTGTGTTAGAAAACAGAGTAAGATACCATTATCCTCTTCTTGCATCTCGCAAGTATCTGGAGCAATTTTTGCATGAGGAATGGTGAAACATTCCTCTAACCACCATCCAGGATTTGTATGCGTCCATTCCAAGGATGATCCAGATGGTTTTGATAGCCAAAGGTGGTCCCACGCCCTATTAGGTACGTAAAACCTTCTTTTCCTAGATGTTCACATTATTCTGTCCAACCCCTGTATATACAACGATTCTTTTCTCTGCTGTTCAGGGGTTACCCCATCAAAGAAAGCTCATCGGCTAAATTGAAGTTAAGCACCCAGGATTCTAGGTTTTACTTACGTTTGGTATATGAGCAAACGCCTCCTTTTACTGCGGTTTGGAGACACAATTCGAACGTCAGTGAGATCCATTACACTTCTCACATAAGGCCTTTTGCAGAACTTTATACTCATTATCTTTTTCGCTTGTAGACATTCCTGAATCTGATCTTCCATACTTCCCTCGGCCTTCCTCCAACTTTATTTCATGCCACTTGTGCTGAATAATTTTATTTAGTTAGCATTTCGCCACTTGTTCTGCGAACACGACCAAACCAACTCAGCCTTCACCCTACTAAAAACATTTTGCTTCACACTACAACTATGCACCATGTCTTTATTGCTCTAATGATCAGAAAAAGTATTGCCACAAATTCCTCCATAAATAATGCATTTCTTCAGCATGCAAACGACGCCTGTGTCTTTTCGCAGTACTCAGGTTTCACTCTGTCGTACATCAGAGTAGAAAAACACATCATTTCATTTAAACGTCTGTGTGCCACCTGGTGGTCTAGAGGTCTATTCCTGTTGCGTTTTTGCTTAGGTTTTACATATGAATGCTGTTTTCTTTTCTGGATTCCTAGTCCCTATATTAGAGACCTTCTAGAGTTAGATTCACATGGATTCATTAAATTCTCGAAAAATATTTATTTCGAAAAACAACAGATTACATGCCTTGCTCCAAGACACCGGTAATTTTGCTTATGCATCTAGCTTAAGATCGAAGAGTCAAGGGTTCATGTATCGGTGACAACAAACACCTGCTGTGCTCTGAAATTCAAATAAAATCATTGCCTCCCGGATACATGGTTATGTCTATAAACAATGCTATTAACCTTCCCCTGAAGCTTTCAAATATTTGCTTTTATGGGCTGTGACGTATACTCTAAATTAACTTTCCTTTTTAGTTTCTTTCCCTATGTAAATCTTGAGTTTGTTCTCAGTTATACTTGATACTTAACGTGATATCTTTTCTCTCAAACGGATACTGTTGGCAACACAATTGAAGTAGAATGAACGTGACGTATGCCTGTTATGAGATAAGAACGAGAGATATAGACTGCGATACAACAGTTGCTTGGGTGGTGAAAAGTGAAATGTGGAGCGTGGAGTGTGGATTTGGGTTGTGTGATTTCTATACTATCCTGAAGTGCTGTAACCTGCGCTGGAGAAATAAAAGCAGATTTCCGTAAGCTTGACTTTTCTTTTAAATGTTTCGTCTGGCCGTTAAGGTTTAATTTAGGAACTATTTCATCGTATGGGTATGTTTTTAAAATAACGTATCAGTACAAAAAGACGTTTACGTTTTAGGGCGTGTACTTTAAAGACCCCGGTGTGCGTCTAATGATATAAGCATTGGCTGATCCCTAATTAAGGGACGGCGGCTAATGTGTTCCAGTAATAGGTATACTCAGCGAAATTCTACCATTAATGCAATAGCATTTTTATTTTTATTCTGCACTGCTTTTAACCAAAAGGCATAAAAAGTATATTAAGAGTTCAGTTAGATCTTGTGCCTACTCAAGTTAAGCATTTTACTTGATATATATTTAATATTCAAACTGTTTAAAAGTCTTATCCTCTAATTTATATGTTTGAATTTGGAAAGTAAGCATTTTGAATTTACACTGTCTTTAATAAAAAAAAAACGTTAGAAATCTCTGCTAATTACTGAAATGCAATTCTTGCAATGAAAAATTTCCGTAATATCATTCCACTTACTCTCCATCATAAAAGCTATACGTTGCTCCAAAATTTGAAATAAAGCTCCTCACTTTCTAATGTTGTGGATACTTCAATTCTTGTATAGGTTTGAAGAAACTCGATTATCGGCTTTTGTGTTTTCTTCTCTAGACTGGATTCACTTCGATTTGAAATGACCACATTTCTGTTATTGATGTTGACGAAAAAGTAACAGTTGCGAGATTCACATTTTTCAAGGAGAAATGGAAAGCCTATCTCCTACTTAACCCCACTTATCAGCAATGGTATGTACTATTCGGCTGCTTTGGACAATTCCTCAGTGGATGGTTGTTATGGGTTATTCTCCTTTCATTACGACTCAGTGTTTTCGAGTAACAAAAACAATTCCCACATAATTATTCTGCAATGGTTCTCCTCAAAAGTGGTGCTCTCTTCCTAACGTTCTTACGTCACCCAAAGCATAGCCTGAACAGACTAAATCCAGCTTTGATTATAAACAATACTTTTTGTTATCAATTGTAACACAACAATCTAAATTTCTCCAATTGATTAGTAGTCGTCTTTGAAACAGTAGGAAGGAACTGTCCTTACTGACAGAAACTTTCAAGGAAAATAAATTTCCGGAACGTCAGCTTGGGAACGTTTTGTGAACAAGTAATCTGTCGTTCATAAGATCATATTTGAATGTATTAAAAAACAGAGGGATAAAAATATCTCAAGAGATATTTTATGCAATCCTTACCTCTAATAAGGGTCTCAGACTCGGATTAGTAAATATTTTTCCAGCAAACATCTAATATGTTTTGAGCGTGCTGGATTTCCCAAAGTTTATGTCTATTGTACCCAGACATTTCCTATAATATCTTTTTTATTTTTGTGATTATTTTGGTGTGTGTGTGCGTGAGAGCGCGCGCGCGTGGCAAAATGGTTTGGAACTTGGCCAAATACTTACAGGAGAAATCTTTACGGCGCAGTGTGGGTATTTAACCACTCGTTCGGAAAATGACAGATTCCTTTATAGCAATCTATGTTTATGTGTGATGAATGGTCGCATTGTTTTGCCCGGTGGCGTTTCTTAGGTCCGAGACCTGGGTTATCTTAACCCCCCTTCCACAACACTGTTTTTTTCTAATTGCGAAGTTTATTTTTTAATTGTTAAGCAATAGAAGTAACACTTTATTCTAAATTTTCGGTGCATGTTATCGTTAACATGATACCAAATAATTATGAGGATTAGGATTTGAACACTTATTTGTGCATGAACTCCATTCTTCTTTCCTTTTGTGTAAACTTGTGTGCTACGTTTTCACAAAAATGTTTCTTCCGAGAACTTTTTTATATTTAAAAATAATGTTTTTATCTATTAACAAACCAGCCAAGTTGCTAGAATGTACATGTTCTTATGTGGCTCCATGATATGTCTGGATTCTTTTTAATACGGAAAAACTTCTTTCGGCAGTCGCAGTTGTTGATGGAAAGTTTAATATTAGATCTGTTAATTTGGACACCTCAATAAACACTATGTCCAATTATTCAACTTTATGTAACAAGTAATGTCTCTTACTGATTTGAAATGAAGAAATTAACTCGTGCACCAAAAGCTATTAAATCGAAAACAAATGCCGTCTCCTGCACGATACACTTTAATGATAAAAAAACTATGTACAATTAAAATAAGTATATGTTTAAGAACTTTCAACGCCACAACGACTTCATCCTCAGAAACAATGCAGCAGTGAGCACAGAAGTGAGTAGCCTATATACTTTACAAGACACATAGCAGTTAATGCGCATGCACATTAATCGGCAAAGTCCAAATCATGTTCAGTGGGTACAAGCATAGTTGGTGGGCGTGATTTGGCCCAAAAGTCTTCTCCAAGGAAGGGCGATAAACACAGGTGGTTCATCGTTACAGCATCTTTCACCATTGACGAATATGTGAATACTTTCACAGAGAAGTGTTGATCGACGATTCTTACTGATTTGTTTTGTATTCCTCACGAAGGGAATAAAACGCCTTCAGTTCATTTTTAATGGAGCTGTATCAAAATTTGAAGCGTAGAGTTCTAGAAGCTCTAATAGTAGATGCTTAGGAAAGCTTTCACAAAATTTATCAAAACAGTTTAATTCCAACAAAGCCTCGAATTTAAGGTATAATATCCCTGATTTTAATTCATTGGCACTTCACACAAACTGAAACCACTCTCGCGAAACACTTGCTGTTAAAGGCGGAAGCATGGAGGGACTGACATGGTTCGGAGTCTTCTTATTTCTGAGTGAACCGTTGCGCAAAGCAATGGTCCATTCACCTCCATACGCTGATTCATGTTGTCATGGAAACACTAGCAAGCGATCGAATCAAAGTTCTTCGCATCAGAACAGCGAAGACTCGAAGACCTGCTTGCGTTATGCTGTTGGTCATCGCTCGCCAGACTGATTCTCATAATCGAAAGACGCTAATCCGCTCGTGTTTTCTTCGCACCGAAATCATCGACATATCTTAATACCGTCGATAATTGACTTTTATTAGCCTCGAATATACGCCACTGGCTTTCCCGGAGAGCTAGACCATACGAAATTTCGGCATGTCTGCTGGAAACTAAAAATTCTAAAACAGCTTTCTTAGATCAGATCATTTTGTCTGTGAAAAGATCTCTCAGTTATCGACTAATTAGGGAATGATATAATGAGGCTGTGCCTTGGTGATCGAACTGCTTAGTTTAAAAAGCATAACAGCAAAAAAAAACATAAGTTTTCTTACTGTGGTTAAATGGAATTTATCTGACTTGGATTACAGTAAACTTTCGTTACATCGTCACTTTGTAACAACTAAGGTACCTAGCAATCTTTCGTTTAATAAGATCTCAGAAAAAAAAGCTCTGATTGTCATATTTTAAAGAGTCATAAATTTTCTCATTTGTGTTTTTTAGAGAGATTGGCTGAAACTTTCACTCTAACTGAAGCTCAAATTCCTGTTGACGAGTAGATAAGCCGGCCTGGTAGTGCAGAATCATGGGAGCTGGCTTCTGACTGTTCTTCTGAGATGATCCCGGGATTGAGACTCTAATGATGCAGGGGTAATGTGCTTGCCTTACGACACTGGCTCTGCCCCATTCCTGGAACCACTAGCCCTGAATTGGGGGCTGACGAGGATAAAGTAACTTCCGATGACAATCATCTGTATCGCCGAGGCATGACAGGGACTAATTGATCTGACTGGAGAAGAAATAAAGAGCCGCAACAGCAACCCCGCCCTGCACTGAACCAGAGACCTGGAAGGGGATCGCAGTCAAGATAGTACCCCCCCCCTCAACGAGGGCCGAGACCTATCCCCAACCGGAAGTCCCATTTGCAACACAAACTGGGATCAATTTGAAACTTTACTACAGTCAAGAAAGCAATTACAAACTAAGAATATGATAACAACAATTCATATATTGATATTCAACATGGATAATTTCTTAAACTTCAGAAATGTCAACCATGTGCATAATCAGTTCTACGGGTTCAGAAAAAAATCGGAAAGTATCAATTCTGTACAAATCAATAAAATACACTGCTGGCCACCCAAAATGCAACACCTAGAAGGACACGAAATAGCAACGCCAGATTTACTGGACACATAGCAACAGATGCAAAGATGAAACGATTGAGCTTACAGGCCCGTGCAACTTGCGGAACACTCAGACATCAATAGTTCGTGTGGCCCTCATGGCTGGCAGTAACGGCCGCTATACGCCGCGGCATCGAACGAAAGAGGCTTTGGATATGGGCTTCGGGTATGTCGGTCCAGTCTGCTTCCACACGTTGACACAGTTCTTCAGGCGTAGCCTCGGGTGGTGCTTGCTGGGCCATTCGGTTGCCGATCATATATAAAAGTGAGTAAATTATACGTTCGATAATACATTTGTTTGATTTCCATAGAGCCTAAGATATCCACTGCGGAGATACTTTTTGAACGCCCTATATATGTATATTCAATTCAATTCAATTCAATCCATTTTATTTTGCTGAGCGAAAAACAAAAGAACAGTACCTCAGATAAAGCAGTTGAAATGATGCCCAGCGAAGAAGCAGGGGGAAAGGCCAGCCAGGCCTGACAAGGTCCCATGCTCCCTAGATCAGTTTTACAATGAGGGCCGTAGTTTTAAGTTACAAACAATAAAGGTATCATTAGGTGAATCAAACAACCAAAAAATAAAAAAAAAAAAAAAAAAAAAAGTAGATAATATCTCGATACAAAAGTCATCATATGAAACATAGTTCCCATCCACTGTGATCACCAAGTGGAGGTGCCGCAATTCATTATAAAGTTTTTAATTTTTTTTAAAGGTTAAAGTTATCAAGGAAGTTAGCTCCATGGGTTATGAGTTCCAATAATGTGGGCCAATGTAGTTTAAACTTTGCGTCATGGCTTCCGTTTTTGGAAGAATAGGCCTAATATGTGATTCAGTGCGTGTGTAATGCGTGTGCATCTGGGGTGTAATATGTATAATATCCGAATGTAAATTATTCTTAATGCGCTTGTACATAATTTTCCCAATATTGTAGTAATATAATATTGCGATATTATATTTATTTGGGAAAACTCTTGTAGTATTATATAGTGTTAGTTGCAAATTTCTATCAAATTTTAAGTCAATTAATTTCATATATTTGTTTTGAAGAATTTGAAGTTTTTTGAAATTGTATTTAGTTCTCTGTTCTCATGATAAAATAGCATAATTAATATGAGTCTGGAACATGGTATAATACAAATGAATTAGTGTTTTGTAGGTTAGGCTTGTTAATATCAGGCTAATACTCCTATATTTTTAGACAGTTTGAGATGAAGAGAATTAACATGATGGTTCCATTTAAAGTCCCTATGTAAGGTAATCCCCAAATAAAGTAAGGAGTTAACCACTTCAATATTAGTACCATTAATAGATAATGTGATAGAAGTAGGTAGTGAGATATTTTGTTTTGAGAAAATTAAAGATTTTGTTTTATTAGTATTTATTAGTAATTCATTGGAGTTTAGCCAATCTGAGATGTTATTAAGTTGAATATTAATATTCATAGTAGTGTCTGTCATTGAATTGAATGAGGTAAGAATGGTTATATCATTTGTATAGAAGAGTAGGTCCAAGTCACTTATTGAAACAAAGATATCGTTTATATATACACTGGCGGAAAGTGAAAAAAGAACACAAAGAAGGAATTGGCGGACGATCATGAAATTTACATATGTTAATGGGGTCGAGTTTACGTAGGTGTGATGTTAATTTCGGGACCAACCGGTGAGCGCTTACGCCATAGCCCGGCACAATATGCAAATTATCGTCGGTGGTATTTAAGGAATAGGGCGAAGTGAATGTAATCAGTCTTCGGCGTACGGACACGTGCGAAGACCCTGGAGAAGCTGCATTGCCTGGACATGGAAGACGTGTACGATTTCAGCAGTTATCGGACTTTAAGCCAGGTCGTCTAGTCGGACTCCGCGAGGCCGGGTGGTCGTATCGTCGTATTGCGGGGCGAATTGGATGGGAAGTATCGGTGGTGGCGCGATGGTGGTGTAGATGGTCCGTGGAACGTTCCCACACGAGAAGACGTGGAACCGGGAGTCACAGACGGACTGATGAGTGGACCGATTGACGCATAAGAAAAGCGACGTTGTCAAGCAGAGCATCCACTGCGACGCACATCTGAGCTGCCGTTGCACCTGAGGTGACTGTGCGAACAATCCGCAACCGTCTACTGGATGCAGGACTACGTGCACGTGTGCCTCTGGGATGTGTACCTCTGACTCCAGCCCGCCTTCAAGAACGGCAGCAATGGTGTCGCCAACGTCTGCACTGGAGAACGCAATGGCGATCTGTCGTGTTCAGCAATGAAAGCAGATTCTGCTTGGGAGCCTCCGATGGCTCCCAAGCGGAATCTCAGGGCCTGGTCTCCTGGTGTGGGGAACGATCAGCTATCACTCCCGTACACAACTAGTGTTTGTACCGGGTACGTTAAACAGTACCTCCTACATCAACAAAATCATTCAGCCCGTTGTTGTGCCATTTGTAAGGTCGGTCCATCGTGGTGTTTTCCAGCAAGATAACGCACGCCCACACATGGCACGTGCAACGCAACATGCACTACAGGGTGTGAGACAACTTCCATGGCCTGCACGTTCACCGGATTTGTCCCACATTGAGCACGTGTTGGATTTTATGGAACAACGACTTATCCGGTCTCCACGGCCAGCTACGGCCGTCCCCGATTTACGCGTCCAGGTTGAGGATGCTTGGACCTCAGTACCCCAAACTTACATCCAACATCTGTGCGACAGACTCCATGCCAGAATTGCACAGTGTGACGCAGTTCATGGCGGTTCAACCTCGTACTAACCATGTTACATGGAAATGTTATTTTTCAGTTTACCAGCAAATACAGCTGTATTTTGCCATAATGTTTTGATCACGTTATCCTCTGTATTCCGTTATTATGTTGTATAAATTTCGTTGGTATCAGACGTCTCCTTCTTGGGGTTCTTTTTTCACTTTCCGCCAGTGGATATAGTAAAAAGCAACGGTCCTAAGATTGAACCCTGTATGACACCAGTTGGTGTAAGTTGAAGCATGGATTTATGTTGGTTAATTTGTGATTGTTGTCTATTTGATAAATACTTTTTAAAAAGAGAATGTTCAATGTTCCTAATTCCTATCTTCTGTAACTTATGAAGTAGAATATTATATCTATGGTATCAAAAGCTTTGGATAGGTCTAAGAATAATGCAATGGTATGTAAGTTGTGTTCAAAGTTATGTTGGATAGTTTGTTGTAGGTATAGTAAGGTTGATTATGTTGATTTTCCAGATTGGAAACCATCTTGATTTGTATGGATGATTTTTTAATTTATGAATGTACGAGATTAATCTATTGTAAATTAATCTCTCCAAAATTTTAGCAAAAATAGATAAATTGGCTATAGGGCGGTAGTTATTTGCATCATTTATCGATCCGGATTTGTATTTTGGAATAATTTTTGAAATTTTAATTAGATCTGGAAATTCACCAGTTTGGAATATGTCATTAAAAACAAACAATAGAGGATCATTATATATATATCATCATCATTGTCTACAATTATCAATCCACTGCTGGACGAAAGTCTCCCTAAGTTTTATCCAAAACGGTCTGTCTTGTGCCAGTCTCCTCCATGTTACTCCCGCATACTTTCGAATTTCATCCACCCATCTCAGATGTGGTCATCTTCTGGATCTTTTCCTGTCCCTTGGAATCCAGTCTAAAATTTCGGTTGTCCATCAATGGAGGTGTCCTTCTGGCAAACTGTCCAGCCAATTGCCATTTCAGGGATTTTACTCTGATCATGATGTCTTCCACTCTTGTCATTTTTCTGATCCACGAGTTTCTCTACTTATCTCTCCTGCTAACATCAAGCATGCATCTCTCCATGCTTCTTTGAGTTATATGTAGTCTTTGTATGTCACTTTTAGTTAAGATTCCCGTCTCTGCACCATACGTAAGCACTGGAAGGATGCGATGATCAAACACTTTTCTTTTAAAACATAATGACATTATGCTCTGGAAAATTATAATGTTTCTTCCAAAAGCTCTCCCGGCAAGTTTTATACGCCGATTAATTTCTTCATCAATGTAACCCTCACTTGATATCTGCTGTCTAAGATAAATGTTGGTATTAGTTATCTCCAGCTTTTCCTTATCAATCGATAAATCTTCATTTTCTGTAAAAGCATTGTACATCACTTTTGTCTTCTGAAAGTTCATTTTTAATCCCACTTCTTTACTCTTGTCAGCAAGTTACTGGGTCATACACTGCAGTTCTGATTAGGTAGTTGCAAAAATGACTACCTCATCAGCAAAACGAAGGTTTGTTAGGTAATTTCCATTAATCTTTATCTCTTTGTTTTCCCAGTTCAGTGATTGAAAGACATTATCCAACCAATGTGGCATTAATGAGTTTGGGAGATATAGTGTCACCTTGTCTCACTCCCTTTCCAATTTTTATGGGTGCTGTATTCTCAAATAGCCGAATCTTTGCATTTTCATTTTCATAGATGATATTAATAATATTTATGTATGCATCTTCAATACCGCAGGACTTCAAAGCCATTGTAGCTGCTCATGGTTGCACCAAATCAAAGGCTTTTTCATAATCGATAAAAGCCATGCACAATGGAAGTTCATATTCCCTCGCTCTTTCAATTAGTTCTCTCAGTACGTGGATATGATCTATAGTGCTCTAGACACTCCTGAATCCATCTTGTTTTCTCGGTTTAGCCATGTCCAGTGTCACCTTCAAGCGGTGTGAAAAAAGTTTAGTGAAGATTTTATAAACGACTGATAGGAGGCAGATATAGGTCTGTAGTTCCTGAGATCCTCACTGTCACATTTTCTATGTAGCAGTATCATTGTAGCTTTGTTTCAATCCTCAGGAATCTTCCCTTTATTAAGGCATCGAGTGAAAACTTGGGCGAGTACTGTTTCAATTTCTTCTCTAGCTTCTTGTATGATGTCTACAGTAATTCCACCTTCTCCAGGAGATTTCCCCATTTCGTGTGCTAGATTGTATGTGCAGCTTCTGCTGGGAGGACTGGAAGAACTCTGGTACTGGTACCTTTCGTAATGTCTGGAGTACATGTATCATCCCTTTCATATAATTTTGAGTAGACATCATTTACTCTTGTCTATATTTCACCTCCATTTCTTGTTACAGAACCATCTTCTTTTCTCAGAGCCATAATCTGTTTTCTTCTCTTACCCAGATGTCCCTTTGCTCTCTTCAAACTTTGGTTGTTTTCAATTGCTTTCTTTACAATTTCACAGTTGAATTTCCTAACATCTTCAGTGATACGTTTTCGTACCGTCTTGCATAGCTGGATAAATTCCACTTTGGAAGTCACGTCTCCTTTAGTTGTCCTCATCTCTCTTCTTTTTTGCATTAGAATTTTGGGTTTTCCTGATAATTTGTTCGTATGCAACTTGTTCTTAGTACCAGCTATTTTTGTTGCTATTTCCATAAGAGCCTTGGTTAGTTTTCTGTTTACTTCAGACATGTCCCCTTCGTCCGACGTTAGACCTTCTAGAGCAGAGAATCTGTTCCTCAGTTTCAATTTGAAGGTATTATGATGTTTTTTGAGGTTGGTCATGTCAATATACTTTGTTTGTTTTGTGAGCTTGCCACGCTCGAGTTTAACGTTGAGGTGCATCTTACATCGTACAATTCCATGGTCAGTACCTGTGTTGAACTTGTTTAGCACACTGCAATCTTCCATGACAAATTTCTTGTTACACATAACAAAATCAGTTTCACTTGCCAGCCCATTGGGATACTTCCATGTCCATTTACTTTGCGGCTTTTTCTTGAAAAAGGAGTTCATGATGAAAAACCCTTCTGCTTCTGCAAACTGTACGAGAGTATTTCCACGCTGGTTTCTGTTGCATGACGGATTTCCTTGTAAAATTCTTCAATCTCTTCTTCAATATGACTTATAGTGGGTGCATCAGCTTGAATATTCTGAGCGTGGTATCTTCTCGAGAGTTGGATAACGAGTCGTGCAGCTCTGTCTGAGGAACTTTCAACTTCTACAACTACATCCTTCAGTTTCTTGTTTATTATAAATCCAACACCACTAGTTCTGCCAGTATCTGTCATACGATAATAGAAGTGATGTTCACTTTTCAGTTCCATGAGATCTTCTACTTTTCTCCTTACCTCACTTAGCCCGACGATGTCCCACTTGATGCTTTGTAGTCCTTTATCCAATTCAAGCAGCCTTGAATAAGAAGATAGGGAGCGGCCATTGTAAGTAGCCAAAGTTAGCATCAGATGGCAGCCTAATCCGGTCCTCCGGTGATTCTTAGCTTCCTCTGCCTTCATGTCGCAGTAGCCGCTGCCTTGGCCAGGTACATTCCAGCTGGCGGAGAATGAGGGCCAAGATTTAGGTTGTGGAGTCATTATGGAGGGGTTTGGCCATAACTCACCACGCTGGCAAAGCGGGTTGGTGAGTGGGGGAGAGCATTACCTCCAATCCCGATGGTATAGTTATACCGCTATTGGCGGTCATCAGAGCCCCTTTTAAGAGAAGAAAGAGGGGTTGGCATTTGTCAAGGAGAGGCTGTATTATGTTGCACATCACCTGACCGTACTTCCCAATATATATATATATATATACGCCACTTACTCACTACATGTGCGCCATCTACAGTCTCTGTCCCGATAAATGGTCTAACTAAGCAAAGAAAATTTAGGCTACATCCTAGATTTGTTCCTGCTCTTTAAATGTTATTTCAATGAAACGGCTTCCCCAATTATCGGATGGCCCATTTGCTGAATGTTATAGAAATACAGTTCTTTGAATGCTCGCTTTCAGTCTTTCTACGTAATTCTTTATTTCCACACTATACGGAAATAATTTATTTACCAGGTTTGGAAAGATCCTCCATGAAATGTATGTCAGAGATTCCATCTTAATTTATTCCACTCGACTTATATTTTATTTACCAAAAAGTCCAAGGTGTAGCTTGAACTATTGGGTGTGTGCCAAAGTTCCACCCGTTTTTGCAATAGACGCAAATTGCGATCGGAATAGTTACGTCACAGATGCTGCTGCGATGCCGAATTTTCTGCCAACAAAGCGTGGAGCAGTAGAGCATATAGAGGCACTAGGTTTGTCCGAGTAAGTCATTCGTAACGGAACTCACTGACGGTGCAACATGGCATGCAGCAAGGAGCACATTAGACATTGTTTACTGTACGAGTTCGATAAAGGCAGTGCGGCAGCACTGGCATGCCACAAAATCTGTCAAGTGTATGGGGAGGAAGCATTGGATGATATCACATGTCGCTGTTGGTTTCGGAAAATCCGTGACGGAGAAAGAAGCTGTAAAGATCAACGACGTCCTGGACATCCGATGTGGACCAAGCCATAACAAATTACCCACATCCAACCGTTCAGGAATTATGGGAAACGCTGTCGGTACCCAGAACAACTGTCGAAAAACGGATGCATGCCCTTGGGTTCATCACCAAATTCGATAACGGGTTCAACACCATCTTTCTGCAAAGCAACGTGAGGAGAGAATCCGTACCTGTGTTTCTTTGCTTTTTCGTCAAAGAAGTGAACCATTTTTGTGGCGAATTGTAACGGGTGATGAAAAATGGGTACTGTACCGTAATGTAAAGCATGGACGGACTGTGTGCCAAGGTGGGAAGCCTGCTCCGTCGACCTCAAAAGGAAGACTGCATCCCAAAAAGGTTTTGTTGAGTGTTTGGTGGGATGTCCAGGGAATAATTCACTGGGAGGTGTTGGCTCCTAGCAGAACGATAAATGCTGACCTCTACTGCCAACAATTGAACAGATTGCGAAAACAACTGACATCGAAGCGGCCAGCAGTCAGCACTCGTCAATCGCAAAGGCGTGATCCTTCATCATGATAACGCCAGACATCATGCTGTTTTAATCATTCCGCAAAAATTACTGGACCTTGAATGGGAAGTGTTACCTCACCCGGCGTATTCCACTGATCTGGTACCTACAGACTACCACATTTTCTATTGTTACAGAACGCCTTCGCTCTCCAAACCTTCAATGATGTGGACGATTTGAAAACGGCATTCCATGACTTTTTTGATTCTACAACACAGGAGTTTTTCCGGCGTGGAATTCACCAACTCATAAACAGATGGCAAGAGGTCATACAGAATGATGGCAATTATGTGAAATCCTAGTTATGTTATTTGTTGTGTTCTCCTCTTTTCTTTGTAGCCAACTTAACAGGTAGTACTTACGCACACACCAAATATATTGCAAATCCTTGGAACTTCGCTTTGCACATGCTTCTTTTCCTTAAGACATACCAAACTCGTCTATTTCCGAATGCTGCTATTCTTTCACACATTGGTTACACGATTAAAACCTAATTATTGGTCTTTTCTAATAGTAAACCTATTTCTGAAATTACGAGAATGTACTAGAATGCCTTTGAAGCAGAGTTTGAAAATTCCACCGCCAAAAGAAAACGAGAGAAACTCCCTTTTTCTTCAGCACATGATGTATTTTTATTAACCTCATGTAGGTAAAAACTGGCGTTTTCGTGTTCATATTTCCAGTATATATCTCTGGGGCTCTTTAATAGAATTACGACCAGACAAAGCCGATATAGACTGATGACAAATTGAAAGCTTTGAGACAAAAGTGACTTAAAGGAAATATAAATGGAATCTGAACAAAAGGTGTCTTTAAATGAAACGGAAGAACAAACAAGTTGTGCAGCGATGCCCGATCAGGTTTACTTCAGTACATTTTTTTTAATGGTCCGAGTGGCTAAGAAATACAGATTTTGCTGCACATTTGCAAAACGGTGAAGAATAAACCCAACCTGTATTTGCTTTTGATTTCATTTTCAGTAACGTTTATACACTGCTGGCCACCCAAAATGCAACACCTAGAAGGACACGAGACAGCAACGCCAGATTTACTGGACACGTAGCAACAGATACAAAGATGAAACGATTGAGCTTACAGGCCCGTGCGACTTGCGGAACACTCAGACATCAATAGTTCGTGTGGCCCCCATGGCTGGCAATAACGGCCGCTACACGCCGCGGCATCGAACGAAAGAGGCTTTGGATATGGGCTTTGGGTATGTCGGTCCAGGCTGCTTCCACACGTTGCCACAGTTCTTCTGGCGTAGCCGGGGGTGGTGCTTGCTGGGCCACTCGGTTGCCGATCAGTGACCAGACGTGTTCGATGGACGACATATCGGGAGAACAGGCGGGCCACGGCAGAAGTGACACCTGGTGGGCAAGAATTGTTGCACGATGCGTGCCACGTGCAGGCACGCATTGTCCTGTTGAAACTTGGCCACTGGCAGGTCCTGCAGGTAAGGGAGGACTACAGGCTCCAAAACGTCGGAGATGGTGCGGTGGTTGTTGAGTGTGATGGCGATGCGTACCAGAGGGTGCAGATGTCATATCCACTTGTGCCTCAAACCATAACACCAGGCGACTGACCGGTATGGCGATGCATAATGCAGGCGTCATACAGTCTCTCGCCGCGGTGCCGCCACACGCGGATCCGACCATCGTGGTGTTGCAGGCAGAAGCCGGATTCGTCGGAGAAGACAATGTCTTGCCATTCCGTAGTCCAGGTGCGGTGTTCAACGGCTCACTGCCGCCGCACTCGCCGGTGGTGTAATGTCAATGATAATCGGAGCAATGGGCGCCGTGCTACAAGTCAAAGGCCCTGCAGACGACGTCGAACGGTACGTGCTGACACAGGTTGTTGCGCAACACACCCTGATTCCTGCGCTAACGTTTGTGATGTGGCTGTGCGAGCCATCAATGCCCGCCGCACAAAATGCCGGTCCTCTTGTTCGGTGGTGTGCCGCGGCTGCGGCAATCGCTCACGTCGGTCCGTCCGTCGCTTCTGTACCCACCGAATCCATACTAGCTTCACTGTGGCTGGATGATGTCGTCCCACACGTGCGTCAATGTCTCGGTACGATAAACCGCTGTCGCGATAAACTACTATTCGTCCTCTGTCGAACTCCGAAACGTGCTGGAATGACTGCCGTATTATATGACGAGGCATCAGGAAGCTTTCTACGCACAGGTCCGGCAGCACAAAACACTTCCACTACTTACACCCCGCCTTCTGTGCACCCTTCTTATAGTGCTTCTCGGTGGCGTGCCGGGCGCACATGATTTGCGTATGCCCTGCAATGCTAATCGTTTGCATGTACTCTCGCGTGCGACGCATGCTGAGAATTTCAGGCCAATCGGATGCTTCCTTCTTGGTGTTGCATTTTGGGTGGCCAGCAGTGTAACTTAACTGCTAATCAAATCTTTAAATACTCAGATTAAGAACGCGCTGCAGATCACTGTTGACTTACCTTCAGTGTTGTCAAGCAAATGATTTTAAATTACAAAAAGGTGAAGAAATAAAAGGTGAAGAAAACATAATTGCAAAAAGGTGAAGAATAAACCCTATCTGAATATAACTTAATGAAATAATACTTAAATTTGAATATAACCAATCATTAATACAACCTAATTTGCAAAAAAAGTGAAAAATAAACAAAATATGCTTTGGTTTTTTCTTTCATTTTCACTCGCTTTCATAACCTAATTGCTAATCAAATCTCTAAATACTCAGATTAAGAAAGCGTGGTTGATCACTGTTGATATAGCTTCAGTGTTGTCTAGCAAATGATTTTAAATGATGTCCGATAATTCAAATGGTGTTCTGAACAAGAATTCATTCTATTTTTGTGTGTGTGGAAGGGATTGAATCGGACAAACAGTACCAATTTCGAGGTGTGCCGAAAACGTTTGAGGGTAAAAATTCTAAAAACTCAAATGTTACAAGTAAAAAAAAGTTTTAAACTCTTTAATATTCCTCCTATATCTTTTACCTATATTCTCACTTTCATGCAGTTTTAGTATCCTTTCTAGGAAGGTTTCTTTTGGAATTGTGTGCAGTTCACTTGTAGCCTCACCTTCAATTTTTTTATGGACTGCAAATGCCTACCTTCTGGATAAATTTGACTTTGGGTAAGAGAAAACAGTCAGAAGAGCAAACACGTGAGCAATGAAGCATAGAAACCTCTTATTAGCCAAAAACTGCTTGACGGTTACAGTGTTGTGCAACGGGGCATTGCAATTTTACAAGAACCAATCTCGCACACACCTTCCTCTTTCATATATATATATATGTTCAATTACCGTGCGAACGCTGTCGTTGCCCACGTTTAACGTTCTGCAATAATTTGGAGGGAAATGCTAGAGTCGTTCATCAGCAGACGACAAACAGCTTCCATGTTTTCATCGCTGCGTGCTGTAGAAGGAGGCATCTTCTTGCGTCGTTTATCTCGTTCTTCCTCCCTTCACGGTAAAGAGCGTAACATTGATAAATGGTAGAATGACTGAGTGCACTGCTGCCATATGCATTCGGAGATTGATGAAACTTGGCCACGTGTTAGTCGAAGGCTGATACGAAATGGCTCCAACGATACCTGAGAGAAGAGACTCGCAATATTGTATAGATAAAATCTCTCTTAAAGTTTATAATAAGAACTGTTCGAAGTTATATTAAGGACTGTCAATAGTTAGCAATAATAAGCTAAACTTTTGACAGTCCTTGCTATGTTATAATTAGGAGAGTCTAAAGTTCAATTAATTTTATTATCAGTCTGTCTCTCTCTCTCTCTTTCTTAAAACAACAGAAAGGCTGCACAGGTGGCTAAACACTTTCAGTTGTTGGATTCGGATAATTCTTCCGAGTAGAACTTGGTTACAGTCTTGGATGAATTACGAATGGTGTGTTTGAATTACGGCGCTACCTCTTTCTCTTCCCTGAAACCAGCTGCCTTTAGTTGGGGAAGGGCAACTGCTTATAGCCATTACAGCTTGCTGATGATTGTCGTTAAACCTCGAAATAACAAGTTAGTAAAATCATGCAATGCATTGATTATGATGCGCTTTCCAACTTAACAGAAATCATTACTCAAGTTATGAGGATAATGGCAGTGGAATAAATCTCGCTACTGTGTCCTGACCTTTGACCCCATTTCGATGATATTCAACAGAACCGGTTCAGTATATCTCGGGAACAACATGATAAAGTTTTGTCGCAATCAATGCATTTTTACGTAAGTTATGACGCAGAGAAGCAATGGAATGGATCCCTGACCCCATTTCACCCATTTTCAACAGAATTCTTCCCCAGGTGGTCCCCTACCACATACTAACATTTCATCGAAATTGAACAATTTGTATGCGAGTTATCGTGCCGACGGACAAAGCTGGAGCATGTACGCTTCTTCAACCTACGGTTGGAAACGTAAAAAATGAATAGAAAGCTTAACAAATAGACATGGCTGCCACGGTGACTCAATAGTCAGAAGCTGTTCTTTTTGGCTAGTCTTCTGAGATGGGCCTTGGCTCGCTCCCTGAGACGGAATGGGTGGCGTTCTTGTCCTACACTACTGTCCCCTTCCTGGAACCATTGTCCCCAAATTCGAGATAAGTGACTGCTCATAGCCCTTAGTGTCACTCATGATGATCACTAAACGCGTAATAGAAAACAAAGAAAATATAAACACGAGAGTAGTTAGTGAGGAGAAACTCAATGGATGTATAACTCTATTCGAAAGATAATTATGCAAATTCTTTTGCAAATATGTGAACAAGAATGAATCGTTAGGTAGATCTGTGGTTAAGACATTGATGCAACAGAGCTCATGTCGTAGCATATTTGTAAAGAAACATGATTTGATCATCAAATAGCAGAGATACGGTTGATATGAACATTGGTGTGTTCGTTTTTAAACTAGAGTGACTCATAAATATCGAAATGCAAATTTAATTTTAAACACGGTACAACAATAATTCTCAGCTTCCTGCACAAGATTTAAATGATCGCTTGGAATGTGCTAGCACTAGCAGGGGTCAGTTACATTCATCCTCACCTCTTCTTTTAATTAGACGAGTCAACGCCATTCTAAAAGAAGACAACATCAGCTATCGACTGCAAGGACACTGCCCTTGCTTGGCAGAGGGGAATGTTGAATAACAGGAGGTGGAACATAGCACACCTACCTCCTGCATAAAGTTATCTGAGACAAACAGAAAACCAGTGGTATTACTTTCCATTCTTCAAACAGTGATCCGAGACGTAGTGTAGTGGTCACAGAAAGAAGAAAAAAAAACATTGATGCATTCAGGACGTAAATTCTAAAAAGATCGTAAAACGGGGAAAAAACAGGGAAGTGATATACAGAGTACACAAAGGTTTAGCAAAATTGTATGTTTGTAAAACACACACATTTGCCAATGACGACACTCAAGTTCGCATCCTTGTGCTCCGGAGCCGAAGCCTTCCAAGTGAAGCTACACCGATGGAATTTATCGCTGCAAGTTGCCGTCTTGAAATGTGCGTCACCTCTGTAGTACGTCACATACACTATACTGACAGAAGTCACTGGACACCCCTTTAAAAGCAAATTAACGAATACGCTGCGTTGTTAAGATGCGCGGTACAGCTGCAAACGGTATAAAAGCAAGCCTGCAGCTGACCGCGATCATTTCGCACTGTGAGATTGAGTAAAAATGTCGCAGCGGGAGAGAACTGACTTTGAGAAAGGAAATATTGTTGGATGTAATATTAATGGGTTGTCCATAAGAGAAACCAAGAGGCGTTTAAACATACCCTAGTCAACCTAAGCAGCAAAACGTATCGGAAGCCCAAAGAAAATCAGTGATAGATTAAGTATAAGCCTCAGGAGAGTCATTACTGCTAATTGACGGAGTACTGCACAAGACCTCAGTGTACACGTGAGTAAAAATACTGGAATCTCGGTATGTACACGCACCATTCGCCGAGAACTTCATTCCATGAGTTACCGTGGTCGTGCTGCTGCTCATAAGCCTTTCATCTCCACTAGGAATGCTACTCGTCGTTTAGCATGGTGTAAAGAACATTTATCCTGGACCGTAGATCAATGGAAACGGGTCACATGAACTGATGAATTCAGATACACGATCCATCAGTCTGATGACCTTGTGTGGTTATGGTGGTAGCCGGGGGAACGCTATTTAGCACAGTGTACTGTTCCTACGGTCAAGTTTGGAGCTGGCAGTGTACTCGTGTGGTGGTGTTTTTCGTTGTATGGTCCCGGCCTATTGGTTATCGAGGACAGACATGTTACCTTAAACATCTAATTCGATATTCTGGACAAATATGCCCTACCCAATCTGTGGCAATACTATGGAACCAAACCTTGTTGGTACCAGCAGGATAATCGACCGAGCTATAAGGCAAGGACTATTACGGCGTGTTTTGACGATAATTCTGTATCGTATGTATACTGGCCAGCACAGAGACCTGATCTTAATCCCACAGAGCACCTATGGAATGAATTAGAGCGCCGCATAAAAAGTTTGGAACCAAGACCTACTACTAAGCAACAGTTAGCGGCAGCATTATGTACTGAATGGAAGGGCATACCTATCGCTGTGTTCCAAAACCTTGTCGAAAGCAGGTCTCGAAGGGGCAGTGCATGCATTAAGGCCAAAGGTGGACAGACACCGTATTAATGTACGAGTATGTCAATAAATGCTATGTTGTTTTTCTCTTCTAGGTGTCAGGTGACTTTTGTAAATATAGTATATATCCCCCCCCCCATCTCTCTTGAAAATGGCGAGGACACGAAATCGCAGTTTTCAGGTCCGTAAAGCATGCTTGAAGTAACTCTCTGTATAAGAAGGAATTCGAACTAGTTCCAGACGATGTGTGGAAGGATTATCACACATTTTCCTAAGCGAAATGTGACGTTCTACAAAAGGGAAAACATGTGTCAAGACAACAAATCTGCAGCGAGACATTCTGTCAGTGTTGCTGAGTTGGCAGAGAGACACTCCTGAGTGAAGGGTTTCGGACTCAATGTCCGTCGCAGACCAAATTGTGTTTTCACAGAAGAAGGAACTTTTATTAAGTACAAACGATGTGTGGAAGGAACATCACTCATGTTTTCGAAGAACCCAACTGCCATTTGATGCATTTTCACAATCGGACGCTAATGTAAAAACCAATTTGCCGGTCATATTCGAGAACCCGCATCCCTCTGCTTCGGAGCCGAATGCTTTCCCAATTAAGCTACACCGAAGGAAGTTATTGATGCAACTTTGTCGTTTTTAATGGGCTTCACCTCTGTAGCACGTCACATGTGGACAGTATTGCTTGAATTCTTTCAGTTTTAGATTTATGCTGCAATCCTCCGGAACTAGCGTCCCATCAATGATATCAAACAGTGTTAAAAGAAAGACAACTGATGAAATTTCTAGATAGCCATCAAAACGTACTGGAAACAAAATTTTCATTATGCGATATGATCATTCCGACTATATAAATGTTCCCGATGCTGCATTTTAAATTTTCGTTCAGAAATATTACTAATTGCCCTCACCATCTTCTTTTATTTGCTTGATACTGACTAAACAAGAGTTTTCATGAATTCGTAAGAGCGAATTCCATTTAATCTGAAACACAGAACAGCGAAAAACTGACTCTGCTTTAAGAAGCATAGGAGATGGGCTCTATATAATCTATATAACTAATGAAGGAATAATGCATAATTAGAAAAAGGTCATGTGGTCTCTAAAGAGCCGCCTTTCTAACTACACCATGCCGAGGGAACGGGAAGAAATTGGAGACAACACCACGAGAGCTTGGATTCGTCTGGCATGGCGATGCCTCTTCATGCTGGAAGACAGTGTGGAAAGTACCTTCACGGAAGATCATACTGACTGCGCAAGAGTTTTCGTGGTCGTAAGTGCGAATTCCATTTAATCTGAAACATAGAACAGTAAAAAAATAACTGTTTTAGGAAGCATAGGAGATGGGCTCAACATAATTAGAAGAAAGTCATGTAGTCTCTAAAGAACAGCGTTTGCAACTACACCATGCCGAGGGAATGGGAAGAACTTCGAGACAACACCACAAGAGCTTAGATTCGTCTTGCATGACGATGCCTCTTCGTGCTGGAAGAAAGTGTGGAGTGTGTCTTCACGGATGATCTTAGGCCCCTTGTTTTGAGTGTACCCATTACCTAAGGAATGCTCAAGGACATTTGAACATCCAAACTGATACCACGGTTAATTTTACCTATGTGATAATGGATGCTTCCAGAAGAATAATGCACCATGTCATAATACTGAAATTTTCTTGAAGTGATTTCAGGAACATAATGGAAACTTTTTCTTGGTTAATTTGTCACCTCAGTCGCCAGACCACAATCTCATGGGAAAGTCTGTGGGGTGAAGTCGAACAAGACATCATACGTATGGATCTACTGTCATCCAACAATCGCGCACTGGAAGACGCTGTTCGGCTCTTACCGTGATCCTATTTGTTTAAGCGAAAATTAGCATTATTAAATGTCTCTTTATATCATGGCATAAGTTAAAATCCTTTACATTTTCTGTGAGGTTTTTGGAAGTAAATATACTCTTTTAGTCGTTATCAACCAGATGATAACGCATCGTGAGAAGTGACTACTCCCTACTTTCTGACGAAACATTTTCACACTCATCATGAATCTGAAAAGAAGGGAGCAGGAAATACACTGCTGGCCACCTAAAAAGCAACACGAAGAAGGACACGAGATAGCAAAGCCAGATTTACTTTACACATAACAACAGATACAAAGTTGAAACGATTGAGATTACAGGCCCGTGCGACTTGCGGAACACGAAGACATCAATAGTTCGTGTGGCCCCCATGACTGGCAATAACGGTCGCTACACGCCGCGGCATCGAACGAAAGATGCTTTGGATGTGGGCTAGGGATATGTAGGTCCAGGATGCTTCCACACGTTGAAACAGTTCATCAGGCGTAGCCGCGGGTGGTGCTTTCCGGGCCACTCGGTTGCCGATCAGCGACCAGCCGTGTTCGATGGGCGACATAGCGGGAGAACAGCCTGGCCACGGCAGCAGTGACACCTGGTGGGCCGTGAATAATTGTTGCGCGATGCGTGCCACGTGCGGGCGCGCATTTTCCTGTTGAAACGTAGCCGCTGGCATGTCTTGCAGGTAAAGGAGGACTACAGACTCTAAAACGTCGGAGATGTAGCGGTGGCTGTTGAGTGTACCGGCGACGCGTACCAGAGGGGTGAGGGTCTCATATCCATTTGCGCCCCAAACCATAAAGCCAGGCGACGGAACTCTATGGCGATGCATAATGCAGGCGTCATACAGTCTCTCGCCGTGGTGCCGCCACACGCGGATCCGACCATCGTGGTGTTGCAGGCAGAAGCGGGATTCGTCGGAGAAGACAATGTCTTGCCATTCCGTAGTCCAGGTGCGGCGTTCAACGGCCCACTGCCGCTGCACTCGTTGGTGGTGTAATGTCAATGGTAATCGGAGCAATGGGCACCGTGCGACAAGTCCTCGCTCCTGCAGACGACGTCGAACGGTACGTGCTTCTACAGGTTGTTACGCAACACACCGTAAAAGCGCTGATGTTCGAGATGTGGTGGTGCGAGTCGGCAATGCCCGCCTCACAACATGCCGGTCCTCTCGTTCGGTGGTGTGCCGCGACTGCGGCAATCACTCACGTCGGTCCGTCCGTCCCTCTTGCACCCACCGAATCCATACTCGCCTCACTGTGGCTGGATGTCGTCCCAAACGGGCGGCGATGTCTTGGTATGATATACCGCTGTCGCGATAAGCCACTATTCGTCCTCTGTCGAACTCCGAAACGTGCTGGAATGACTGCCGTATTCTGCAACGAGGCATCAGGAAACTTCCCACGCACAGGTCCGGCAGCACCACACACTTCCACTACTTTCACCCGGCCTTCTGTGCACCCTTCTTATAGTGCTTCTCGGTGGTGTGCCGGGCGCACATGGTTTGCATATGCCCTGCAATGCTAATCGTTGGCATGTCCTGTCGCGGGTGACGCATGCTGCGACTTTTGGGTCAATCGGATGCTTCCTTCTTGGTGTTGCATTTTGGGTGGCCAGCAGTGTAGGTGTGGAGGATGCTGGAAGAAAGGCACTTACTGGACTGCATCGTCCCAACATTGAAATTTGGTGGAGACAGCCTAATGGTATGGAGCTATTTTTCGTGGTTCGAACTGGGCCCATTTGCCATTTTGGACAAAATTTTAACTTCTGAGCTCCACCTAAACGTCCCGAACAAGTTCATACTACCAATGTTGCAATAGTATTTAAAGGAAGACCCATAAGAAGGACTACGCACCATGTCCTACGGTTCGTGTTGTTGCAGATTGGTTTAAGTATATAGAGTCGAATTTTTGGACTGGCTAGCTAAAAGTCCGGGCGTGAGCTCTATAAGGAATTTCCGGGACGTGCTGGATCTTCTGTTGCGTGTAAAATCAGGTCGCCTAAGAAACAAAGCTGAATTGGTCACTTCTTTGGAGGACGAATGGCGGACATACTGCCAAACATTTACAAAAAGCTGATGGAGTCACTTTTACGAAGACTAGAGGCTGTTATAGAGGCTAAAAGTTTCAGCGCGCAGTATTAAATTTTCTGCAAATAAAGCTTATTTGTTCACATGTCTGCAGATTAATGGTACGGCACTCAACAGCTAGGAGAAGTCGTTCTCTGCTAGACTTTGAATGGAAGGATAGTTTGGTGAACATAAAGGGTTATGTTTTTTCTTTTTTTTTTCGTTATTGCATTCCTGTTATCTGTCTTTGTGAAGTCAGCAATCTTGAATTAGCAATGAATAAGCCATACTATGCTTAGCTTCAAATCAGGATCTTCCATCAAGACAGTTTCAGATTTAAGAAAAGCAGCTTCTGGGGTATGAACTTTTCTTCTTCACGTATTCGCATAAGGAACTCCTCAATGCACTTCGAGAAGCTAATTTTGTAAACTAAAGACTTGCGGATTGTTAAGATCATAAAAATGTAAAGAATGTGCCGAGAAAATTAATTTTCAGTGTTTCTAGATAAACAGCACTTTTACGCGAAAAGGTCTGAATGTGCTAGTTTTATGATTTTTCCCTTGAAACCACATCGAAGTCCCTGTTTTCGGATTTATTCAGAAGAAATACTCTGAGTGTTTGTTTTTCGAAAGCGCAGTTTCCATCTTGATCCTAATTAGAAGCTATGGTCTTCGCCGAGCTTAAGACCCTTAATTAAACTTTGAAAAATTACATGCAAGAACCCGCGCCACGCTGTTAAGTGCATCTCCTGATATTAATGAAATATCATCAGGCAAAAATTCTGCCTTTGACAGACGTGGCTATATTCGGAAAGACAAATGTCCCTGCTTGTTTGAGCCCAAGCTCTAATGGTGAGTGGCTCAAGATAATGGAGAAGAGGAATAGCAAAACACCAGAAGACTGCACGACGAACGCTAAAAACAAAATATTCGTTCCTGCGATAATGACTAAAAGTAATTAGAACGATTACTCTTTATAATATTTCCTACAAAGGAACAGGAAGGACGATAAATGAAGAGAAAGTGCCTGTTTCATTTCGAAAGAAGAACGAAGAAATGAAAAAAAGGAATCTTTAAGAAACAAGTTATTGTTCGAAAGGTTGGGTGATGCTGCGTGGGGCGATGCCTCGGGTCAGATGCATTTAGTTTTGTTATTTATCCACGTCCGAACTCGATAATTCGCCATCTTCTGTTGACTAATTATCTGAACGGGTTCTTCTTTCCGCGATATGAAACCCTCTTGCTGTCCAATTGTGTCAACGCCATCTGCTTTTTTTAAACTTACGGTAATTAGTATCTCCCCTCTTCTCTCAACTACGCTGATGATAAAATAACATTGCAAAACCTTTGGATCTTTAAATGTTGCAAGCAGCATGCGCTATTCCCCGATTCCATATTCCTCAATAGGCACAACCAGTAATTAACGAAATGCAGACAAATTAAAAAAATTAGTCACACACCGACACGGTTTTATGGATTTTAATGAGAAGTTTATGTACATAATATATGATATATAACTTAATTTCTGCACAGAAATAATCATGGAGTGCCATGATACACATTTAGCTTTATCGCTAAACGTGTATCCTGTTCTCTGGAATCAAAAATCTTGGATTTTGGTTCGCTAACGACTAATCACTAGACCCAGAGTTATGCTCTTTGGGTTAGTATACGGAAATCTTTTCATGAACATCCGAAAACGTTTTATTTAATATTGATTTGCTTTGAAAGAATCCAAAATTGAAGAACAAAAAAATTCCAGAGAGTACCCCGGTACAGGGTTGCCAAATATTTTTTTTTATTTAAAGCCAAACAGTACTAGAAAGAAAGACAGAAAAAGCCAAACACTATTAAAATATAAAGTAAAAATATCAACGTTTACCACAATCAATGATTTATTATATATCGACTATAGTTTCGCAGAGCTTCTGGCTCGGCTTCATCAGGACGAATGGAGCGTAAACATTCAAATCATTATGACATCATCAGAATTCTGACGGTCACGGTTTTTGGTAAGTTGTTTCCACGCGCTTGAAAGAAATGGAGTCGACGTCATGTCGTTGACAAGCAGTGAAAAGTTCCGGTATATGTGAAAAGCTTCTAATACATTAAGCTTCATCGTTGAATCAGGTTTATCAATGAGCATGGCGTTTCCAAACAGAAATTTATGGTTGTTTTCGTGACAATGCTGGGCTATAGACGACTTCTTCAGTTCACAATTCCGTACGTAGGTCTGGTGTTCCTTCACACGGAAAGTTAAAGCCCTGCGGGTCTGTGCTATATACGAGAGTCCACATTTACAAGGTATCTGATAAATTCCCCAGGAATTTATGTCTTCTACGTAATCTTCGGATCCGAAAAAATTTATCTTGTTTATGGGTTTGAAAATAACTTTAAAATTAAAACTCTTGAGAATTTTTGAAATTCCGAAGCAAATCTGTGGTTTAATATATCGATATATAATAAATCATTGATTGTGGTAAACGTTAATATTTTTACTTTATTCAACACCGTAAGTTTGTAGTCATAAATTATATATACTTATAAAATATATTTTCCATACTCACATCACATTAAAAGCTCTAGATCTAGTTTATTACCGTCCTTTTTGCAGGAAAAAATAGAACCAACAGCATGAACCTTGTCAGATGTAAAATGTTTTAGCATTTTTGCAGGTGTCCTTGCATTTGTTTGAAAGCAATAGTTCTGCTCTGATTTTGACAATAGCATCAAGAAAACTCCATTGCATTTTTGTTTCTTGCTTTGGTCAGTAGGCAGTCCATGTTTCTTAAATGGAGCTTCTTGTTTCCAATTGACAAAAAGCATTTTTCTGTAATGTTCTTCGACAGTGCTGATTCTGTTTTCTGCAAGGTGTACAAAGGGTAACTCTGAGAACATGATGAAATTTGATTTTGAATGACCTTAATGCTCAATTTTGATAGATTTTGAGATATTCTTCTCGCCGACGGAAATCTATTGGGTTGTCGGAAAAGCCATAACGTATTTTAGCCATGTTTTGCAAAGGTCATTTATTGATAGAAAGAACAAAGATCAATCAATGATATATTGCTCGTTTTGTTCGATAACCTTTACCCATCTTTCAGTGAGCTGCAGAATGCCTCGTTCATAGAAAGACCTGTCTTTTGTGGCGAAAAACCTGTACAAGGTGCAGATTTACAGCCTCATCTGAATTGAATGTTATACCACGCAAAGACTGTTGAAGAGAGCGAAACAAGTGGAAGTCTGACGGCGCAAGATCAGGCGAGTATGCTGGGTGTGCCAACACATCCCACCCAAGCTCCAATAATTTTTGGCGGGTGATCAAACTTGTGTGTGGTCTCGCGTTGTCATGATGGAACACAACACCTTTACGATGAACGAGCTTTGGACGTTTCTGGATGATGGATTCATTCAAACTGTCCAATTGCCGACAGTACACATTCGAATTGGTTGTTTGGTTCCATGGTAGGAGCTCGAAAAACACGACACCTTTAAAATCCCACCACACTGAGACCGGAACCTTCCGCTGATGAATGTCTGCTTTGGATGTCGTTTGAGGCGAAGCAGCACGTCAGGAACAAGACTGTTTGCGCAGCACATTGTTGTACACAATCCACTTTTCGTCACTAGTTATCAGTCGCTTCAAAAAAGGATCGTTTTCCTCACGTTTAATGAGCGTATCGCAGATGTTTATACGCGCCGTCAATTTAGGTTCTTTGAGTTCATGAGGAACCCACACATCGAGCTTGATTACGTATCCCAGATTCTTCACGTGGTCGTGAACGCTTGAATGATGGATGTGCAATGTGTCTGCAATCCTTTGTGTCGTGTAACGTGGGTTTGACTCGATCCATGCCTTGATTTGGTCGTCATCAACCTCGGTTGGCCTCCAGGACCGAGGAGCACCGTTGAGGTCAAAATCACCAGCACGGAAATTTGCGAACCACCGCTGGCACTGACGTTCTTGTAGAGCATTATCACCGTACACTTTATCCAACTTTTCACAAGCTTGACGCGCGTTCTTCGCTTTACGGAAGTAAAACAGTAAAATATGGCGAAAATTCAGAGTTTGGTCTTCCATCTTCAACTTGATATCAAATCTCCGCAAATCAACCAAATCGCTCACTATTCCTTTTAGACTGCAGCTAGAACTGGCACCTGTCGAATGTCATAGCGATAACAGAGCTGCCTTAAGTACTTTCAAAACCGCCCAACCGCCATCGGGTGCCAAATACGTCATGACTTTTCCGACAACCCGATACATGTAACTTGATTGAGAGCCTCTTCTAGCATACACATACATCTTTCTTCGACATTTTTTATTTGTAAATGAGCCTCAGTACTGTTGTTCTTCTGTAAGAACATATTACATTTTTTAAATTTGATACAAAAATCAATTTGATGAATATTTTTTCTGCCCATCGACATCATACAGTCCACTCTGAAGACTTTTCTGGTGTAAAATTATTCTTGGTACAATTCATGAATGGTTTGCTGATAATGGCTGTTCAGTCTTTCAGATTCCTGTACAACAGGTGACACAAACACAAAGAAGAAGTAATTTTTGTAGTCTAACATCATTTCCTTTAACAGTCTTGTTTTGAATTTCGTATGAAACTTTGATTGGGCTAATTCAGCGCAACTGAAATAACCGTTCAGCTCTTCCCAATTAATGAAAATATTAAACATAACCTGGAACTTTGAGTCACCGTCAATCAAACTTTAAGGTGCGTAGATTCCGATTTCTGTCGTTAAGGTGTTGCCATTTTGGGGCAAAAATAACTTTTGAAGCAACATTACCTTAAAAGAAGATGGCATGTGCTTTTCGTGGAACTAATGTAAAAAAACCAAGAAAAAGCCAAACAAGCCAAATAAATTCTCTGGCGCCAAATAAACTGAAAACAAAAAAACAAAAACTGCAACAAAGTTTGCGTTTTTATTAAACTATTAAGTTAAATAACACAGATTCTATCTGATTTTACAGAAATAAGAATAAGAGGAGTGATATGAGTAAACAAGCTTAAGACAGCTTTGGAGGGAGAGGGATAAATAGGCTTGAAAGCAAGATTTTAGTTGTGCGTAATATTATTATAGAACATAAAATGAAAGAAAATGCGGCAGTATGAAGATGGGAATTGTTATAAAAAGGTCTAGTTGGAAAATACTTGAAAGATGATCGTTTCTCTGATTATGTTGATTGAAGGAGGGGCTGAGTCAGAAAAAGTCAATATGTCAACCCTGCCCTGGTAATCTTCGTAGATAAGTTATATGCTATGCACGTTTCACATACCAAGAATGCACGTTTCACATACCAAGATCTTTGTGTTTGTGAAATAAAACGAGGGATTCGAGAGTATACATTTGTTTACGTACAACACGTTGAATTTCTTGGCGTCACTCACGCTACCATACCGAGCCACAGCCCGTTACATACTATGTGAAGCTAAACCTAAGAGCAAATAATAAGGTTTCCTAATTCCTGATATTGAGTGGTACTTAGGTAGGGGGATTAATGAATGTCTGCATTTTCGTAAAGCCAGTGAGAGAAGACATGTGTGTTATGAAAATAAACAATTATTAAACTATGGAGTTACCTACAAGCCATGCCACAGCATTTTTAAGTTATCCCTATCCAAACGGATCATCCTATATATAATTTCGGTAGAAGTAGTGTGTCATTAGAAACTGAAACTGTACGTAAATATTTGTCATATTGACTGGTATCCTACAGAAGAAATTATTTCAGTATATGGTTTATAAACGAGTCAGGTAACAGTATGCATTACTGCTTCATAGCACAAAATCGTGTACGTGTGCGCAAAATTTCTTCCATAACAGACACTTTGCGACACAAATATATTTTATCTAATTGTACTTTCAGAAGAATGGATTATCATAAAAGAACGATATACATTTCATTCCTATAACAGAAACCTGCTCACTATATTGAATATACACTATCTACCAACAAGTAATTGGACACCTGTAATAGCTAAGGAAAACGAAGTTTATTCACCTTCAATAGTTGGTGGAGCCTCCACGAGTGGCGATTACAGCTGCGACCCTCCGGGACATACTCTCAACCAGGCATTGTAAGACGGCTAGAGGTATTTTCTTCCACTCGGCTTGGGGAAGATAGGTCAGTTCCTTCACCGATTTCGGACGGTGGGGGCACCCTTTAAGTCGACGCTCCAACTCGTCCCAGAGACGCTCGATAGAGTTAAGGTCCGGGCTCTGCGCAGGCCAGTCCATTCGATTAACCCCATTGTCACCATACCAAGCCATGGTGGACCTCGCAACATTACAGGTGGCATTGTCATCCTGAAAGTAACATGGGTCCACCTCGTAAAACTGCCACAACGTAGGAACCGCGTGGTCATCCAAAATGGTGCAGTAGGTCCAGGAATTGCGACCAAGGGTCTCGTGCCATACCAAGAGAAATACCCCCATAGCACAATTCCACCACCGAACTCCACAGTTGGCACAATACATTCCGGCAGGAGGCGTTCTCCAAGCAGACGCCAAAGCCAGACCCTGCCATCCGAATGGTAGAGGATTAACCTTGATTCGTCGATCCAGGGAACCTGTTTCTACTGTTCAACGGTTCACTGTTGACGTTCTTTGCTCCACGTTAGCCGAGCAGCGCTATTGCACTTGGTGATCAAAGGCTTGTGGGCGGCCGTACGTCCATCACAACCGAGCAGATTGGCTTCCTTACGGATGGTATTCATCGAAAGAACACTCCCGGATGCCTGTTGGAACTCCTCGCGGATGCGGCCCATCGATTTGGTGCGGTTCTTCCGAATTTCTCTGGCCAGCACCCGTCGGTCTCTTACTCCCAGTTTTGTGGATCTGCCGGGTCGGGGCACATTCCGACAGTCACCTCTCATCTTCCACTTGCCAATCACGTAGGCCACTGTCGATTTTGGGTACTTGAACTCGCTGGATATGTCACGTATGGATCGGCCATTTCTGTGATACCCGACGATTACACCTTTCTCGAAATCAGAGAGCTCCGAACTGCGTGGCATCTTGCATGCGACTGGTTACGTTGTTGTTTCCCACACGATATTTAACGGCGGCGGCCGTGACGTGTATCAGGAACGCAGATATCGTCGATTGCAGGGATGTCCAATTACTTGTTGGTAGATAGTGTATTACGTGCAATGATCGTAGGAAGTGGTACCTGGTACAGAAAAATTTTTATCAACCGGACTTTTCGAAGTGAAAGTATATTTGCAACAAGAAATACCTGCTTAAGCCCATTTAGATTAAAGCTATGAGTTTTGACAAATCATAAAATATATGCAAAATGTCCCTTATGTTAGAAAACATTCGACGCACAAAGAAAATTTTCGAATGGGTCTTTTAAAAAGCAGAGCAACAAGGGACATCATGTAAGTCTACCAGAGGGCATAAGTGATGTAACTTAGCGCCCCCTATCGGAAAAGCTGTGCGTTATTTAAAGAGATGCCCGAAAAAATTCTCCATAGTTAATATTTATTCTTCATGGTCATATATGTATATTCAGCTTTTGTTTCTATCTTAAGGGCATATTTTAGCTTGCGCGTGCGGTGTCAGGGTCGTTCCTTTCGTTTGTTTAAATCCGAAATATAATAATAATAATAACAAATATTATTTTCGAAAAACTAAACAGTTGAAATATTTACTAACATCTGCGGAGTGATTTTTTCGAACGCTGCAGAAATTTTCACTTTCAAGAAATGCAGGCTTTGAAGTGGTTATGCGTAGATGATGTTCTTTACAAACACCGCACGAAGGAATCTGGGGGAGTGAAAGCAGGGGAGTTTGCAGGGCAAGGAAATAGGCCATCGCGGTCACACTAGTTGTCATTGAATGTGTTGTTGAGAAAGTTCCTGACTTCCAGTGACCAGTGGTGTGGGTCCCTGTCTTGCTGTAAAATGACACCGTCATCCAGTTGCAGTACCAAGGTCTGTAGCATGTCTAGGTATGGTCCTTATCGTACAGTTTCCTCAGAGAAGATAAAAGGTCCGCACAGCTGGTGACGATGTTACAAAACATGTGGCAAGAACTGAGCATCCAGTATAAAATCTGCCGCAAAGGGGTTATGTAGAAGCCTAGAGTAACTCCCATCCATAAAGGTAATTTCTGCCAGATATTGAAGTATTTTATTGGTTACAATCCATACCACCGCATTTTTAAATTATCCCTACACAAGCGGATCAGCCTGTATTTCGAATGAATTTTTTCCACTCGCTAAGAACTAGTACGACAACTTGTATGAAAAATCTAAATTTGATTTATTAACCCATTCTGGATTTATCAGATGTTTATGTTTAGCATCAGAAGCACTACTGAACCGCGCCAGCTGACCTAGTTGCATCAACTGAAAGGATTTCATCTTGCACACCCTGTACAGGGGCAGCGGCACTACGGGTATGCATTATGTCGCAGGGTTTGCACTCACATGGAGGTTTTGGTCGCAGCTACCTATGTCCCATGGGGAATTTTTTGTTGCGTAACAGGAAGGAAATAAAATTGGATTGAACCTACATGCTCGGACGCAGTGGGCGTTTAGTGGACATGGGGTACAAGATATTAGCGCTAGCTGACATAATGCAGAATGCCAGGCTATGGTTTATGCAATGCGTTGATCATGGGGAAGGAACAGGTGACTTTTTTTGTGGCGGGAATCAGGTTAACCTGAGGTGGCGGCTTGGCGTGCAAATCCGGCACAAGGAGGGTGTTTGATGGTTTGGAGTAGCTCAGCCTACATGGAATTGATCTTATCGCCATGTGGACTGTGGGCGATTGCTCTACCTATTAGACCGCTCGCGCGACATTTTCCATAATTGACAGACACGATATTTCGGGGTCATGTTGCTTGTCTTAGGTTAATTCAGTTTTACTGCATTGTTTCGCATTGTAGAAGTCCTGCGGAATTTTCAGGCTTTTTCAAAAGTAGCCACGAATCCTGTTTTTTCGCAGAAGTGGTATTCGATTAATTGTGGTGTTGAGAGAAAGGAATAGGTAGCAACTGATCTTTTATTTCAGGAAATAGAGACCACTGCAGCCCGTCAAGTAAGCACGTATAATGAAGATGAAGCAACACGCCATTGTGAGTTCTGCTTCGATCTCCTACGATCATTGCACGTAATACACTACAACTTTAGCCTTTTATGAGTTTGGCGTTCTATGTACCATTCACGCCCTTGCGCCATTAAGCAAAAATCAACCAAACGTTTGTGAGGTAAAGATATGTTTTGAAGGGTTCATTTAAAACACTCTTCTGCAAATTACGTTGCATAGTGCTTTAAAAATATTGTTTCACTTATGTCAAGCTTATCCTATGAGGTCTGCGCTGATACGGCGTCACGGTCGTAAATATAAAGTAAAGATTTCATTACGGAGACTACTATTTAAACCGGCAACACGACGCACGTTGCAACTTAAGCTTCTATGTTCCCTATCGAATTCTATGTCTCTCGCGAATATTGTACCAGGATTTGCAAAAAACAAAACAAAAACACCCTGGTACTTCGGCATTCAATTCGGAAATAATTTTTACTGAGATTAATTTTTCATGGGCGTTCGTAACTGGTTATGCTTATCGACCATATGTAAATACGAATGCGACAGAAAATTAGGACCATTGAAATGTCTGACATAGTCCAAAACACCTGACATGACACTACTACCGATTTATGTGGAGCTGTTGCTGGACTAATCAGCCATATCGCAGAGTCAGTCAACAATCTTTCAACCGGTGAATTCGCACCAGAAACCATTATACCGTATCTGGAACAGTAAAAACACCAGAAACCGTGGGATGGCATCTATACAACATCACGTGAGAGAAGAAGTTCTTCCGATTAGCAACTAGATCTCCTTCCGCAAAATCAAGGATCTCGTGATCCACTTCATCTAGATAGTATACATTATCACAATAGTCACAGAAAACATCATCCGAATACCGAAATGTAAGGTCGTCGCGGGCGCATCAACGTATCCGTCGAAGCCGGGACCGTTGATGCGCCCGCCAATGACTGTATTTAGCGTAGTGCTCCCATACACAAGTACGGTTCGCAGGGCAGTCATAATAGGTTACAGGGTCCATAATATCTCTCCAACAAAGGCGAAAAACAGCACAGAGAAGAAGGACGAAATACGACGAAACGATCTCTGCTGCAAGTGGTGGTAGAGCTGACGGAATCAAGGCGGCAAATAGTCCTGAAGGACCAAAAGCAAATTCGACTAAAGGGATGATCCCAACAGCTGCGGAAGAAGGGTGAGCAGGCAAGAGATAGTTAGCAGGAGACTTAATATTAGGATGCTCCAGGAGAGCAACTATCGATGAGGTAACAGGACCATGCAGAGAGAACGCAGGTCCAGGAACATTAAGAACTTCAGTAACATAATCATCAAGGCCTCCAGTGGCAGAGGAACTAAAAGCGGATTCAAGTTCTGGGATATCCTGAGATTTGGTGACAGCACGAGAAGTTTGTTTGAACAAATTGATATCCAAAGAAGAAGGATATCAATTGTTCGAGCAATTGCAGTTTAGAAGAAGTAGGCAACTGAGCACAAGATTCAGAAGCAACGGATTGTGGAAGTGTAACTGTGCTAGGAGAAGGCACCACACGCTGGGGAGTAGACTCCGGAGGTAGATACGGAAGAGGCTGATGACGATCCAAAGGTAAATTTGAAGATGAGGCTGCTTGATGTTGCACTGACACAGAAGTGGAAGTTAGATAAGGGCAGCGATATTTCATTTGACTAAAGCTCTTGCACTGAAAGCAGCATTTCGCGCTTGTCACCACGGTCTGTAGGAGCAGCAGAGAGGGAACTGATAGATCCTACAACATGGCGACATTGCGAGAGGGGTCGCGAAAGTAAGGCATCAGATAATTCTGGAGCTACTGGATATAGAGTGATGAGCACGGGATTCTGAGAAAGAGGCACTCCTAACAGAGTGTGGTTGTGCGCAACAGTGCCAGTAGATTTGATACGGGTGAACTTGTGCCTACGTGGCAAAATACACAACAAAAGAGCGCGGCTGCCGAGACATAAGGGTTATGGCACTTGGAGGAGCGACAAGCTTCAATGCTGAAGAATAGAGCTTAAGTGGAGTATCTGGTAGAGCTTCAAAAACTAGCCCGAGACGTTAACGAAGAAAAAGATCTTTACCTGTAGACGAATCTCCTTGAATAGTCACACGAAGAACATCTTTCGCACGAAAAAGGAAACTCCAGAATCCATATCACAGATGACACTCGACGAGAAGGCAGAGTGACGCTGTCCAGAAGTGACGGAGGGTTAATCACTGGGCGCACTAGACGTAGTCTTGGGATGAGAAGTCGGTGCCTTCTCATCCCAAGAAGTTGGTGCCTTCTCATCCAAGATTACGTTTTCTACTTTGATGAAACACCGGCAGGAGAATCGGGAATCAAAGTAGAAAACGAGAGATCAGCACCACTGGAGGAAGAAAACTCAGAAGTATCCATACGCACTGTAGCTGAGTCCACACACAAAGCAGCTGAGCCATTAGGAAAAGGCACTGGAATAGGCTGCCCACCAGGAGCGGGGTCCGAGTGACATCCAGATAACTTGGCCTCAAACGAAGCAGCAGCATCAGCAGCCATGGGGATGAGATAGGCCTCGTGTAAAATGTAAACAAACTGTTAACGAGCCAAATACAGCATCCCCTAGCAGGAAGAAGCAAGCACAGAAGCAAATTATCGAAGAAAATGGTAGGGAGGAAGTACAGAGCAACTAGTAAGTTCGAATAAGGCTGTTAAGATGCACTTGAAGAAAAAGGTAAGAAACAGTAGTTGGTCCACGAGTGACGTGGCACTACTACGAAAATAAAACAGTTCGTAGAAACTAAATGAAGTCTTACCGGGCAACTTTCCTCAAGTACGCAGAAACCTGAAATATCCACAAGTGAACAGAAATAGCAGGAGCACTGCGTGTTCGTTGAAGACAATTTGTGAGCTTCGAGATACACCGATTCTGAATGATAACTGCGACGTTCCCTACAACATGTCGCAACTTGCTTCGTTGCAAGTGCGCATTGCGACAGTTACAGCCTTCCAATCAGTGTGCGCTTGCTATATTACAAATTTCAGTAAATAATTTTTTTGTTTTTGATTGAAGGTTTAGCGACCATCGTGAGCACTTCAATGGGCTATAAGCAGTCGGTCGTCCCTAATTTAAAGCCACTGTTTCCAGGGAAGTGAACGAACCAGTGCCGTAAGACAAAACAACATTCATGCCTCACGGTATTCAAAACCGGACCCTTCTCGGATAAACGGTCATAAGCTAGCGCTTAGACCACTGCGCTACCGAGGCAGGTACATAGTTTCCATTAATTTCGTATGGTATCAATGAATTAGCAATTTTTTCCTCTGGCTAACTTTTTTGTGCATTTCCCATTCAAATAACGCAGTTGAAACAAAATTTGTCAAAATTGCGGCAATTAACTCCGCCTTTCACTTCATCAGCTGTGAAACCCTAAGTAATAAAAAAAGCCCTTTGCTTTGAAATCATTACCGGTAACAAAGTTGTACCTGTGTCTTCAGTATAAGCCGATTTCATTATCGTAGCACTGTTTCGGTTTTTTCTGAGGCTGAATTGTTCTGATACCGGCTACTGAGAATGCCAGAATTTTGACCTACTCGGTATACAAGGTCAACGATGAGTTATGAAACACAGAGAAACATGCCTATGTCATGTTTCTCTGTGAAACTATGACATAGGCATTTTAGATGAAACTAGTGATATCACACATTTTGTTATTTGGAAAGTATTAAAATGAGATGTACAGGGTAGATGTAAACCCCTTCAACGAAACAAGAGAGGTGATAGTACACATCAACACGAACAATATTTGCAATGTAACCTAGTGCCGCATTCCACTCCTAGTGCAAGAAAAGAGCAAAGTTACATATCCACGTTGAGCCTTCAACAGTGAAAACAAAGAGACATACCTAATTTATGATTTGCACAACTCCAATGGCATCAGAGAAAGACTCAAAAGGAGCTGCTCAAACTGGCGTCCAAGGGTGTCGTTGCACAGCCCACACCGGCGAATGAAGGACTGTCGCACTCTCTCGTATACTCCAAGTGTGGTGTTGATTTTGTCCACAGCAACATGGATTCGCGCGACGAGATCTTCCAGGGAGTCCACAGGTGTCTCGTACACCAATGTTTTCATGTGCCCCCAGAAGGAGAAGTCCAGTGGACTAAGGTCCGGGGAGCGTGGAGGAAAAGCCACAGGTCCACCACGTCCAATCCACTGCCAGGGATGTGTCGCATTTAGGAAGTATTGGACATCGGTGCCAAAGTGTGCTGGGGCCTCATCATGCATAAACCACATGTCCCTCCGTGTGGTGAGTGGGACATTCTACAACAAACAGGGAAGCACTTGCTACAGGAGCACACGATAAGCTGCTCCGGTCTGGTGTATACGTCAATTCTCATGTGATGTTCGCACGGTAATACGGCTGAACAGGTTCGGCTGCGTTTTTAAATTTTTGCTCCTCATCGTCTACGTACGTGTTTAGCGGGCCTGATTTACATCTTGTGCTTCTCATGCACTGGTTGGAGCTCCGTATGTCTGCTGGACGTTTTTCGAACATGCTCTTTTCTGGCACTAGGACCGAAATCCGGCCCTAGGTTCCATTGCAAATATTGTTCGCCTTGTTGTGTACTGTCACCCCTTTTGTTTTGCTAAAGAAGTTTACAATCACCCTGTAGAGATAATAAATGTAAACTAGTAAAAGTAGCAATTTCACTTCTCTTTTCGAAAAAAGCTGCCCGCTTGCTGAGGTTGTAAACTCAAGCAAAGCAAGAAGACGCTTTGACCACCCCCGTGGCCAGGTGGTACGAAGAACTGGCTTCCAGACATTTCTTCGGGATGAGTCTCGGTCTGAATATTCCGGGTGAATTATGGATGATGTGCTTGTTTTACAGCACTCTATCTCTCCATTCCCTGGAATTAGTGACGCCAAATTGGGTACAGGCTGCTGCCTATAGCTCATTGAGTTGCTCACAGTGGTCATCAACCCCCACCCCCAAAAAAGACGCCTAGCATGTTTCGCAAACAGTAAAACCAGCAAGTTTACGTCATGTTTCACATGACCTAAATGCAAGGTGCTCTTCATTTAATCATAATCATAATTAATCCTAACTCTAAGGTAATTTTGAAAGCTGTTGTAAAAATCTGTGAACTTGATTGAACAGTTTACCTTCTTAAATATATGCGGTGCTCACGGGAAAACTGCGTAATCTTTTTTTTAATTATTTCCTTAATTTCAGGCAGGATAACAGGAAAGCATTTCTCTTTTTAATTTATTTTCCCTCGTGTTTTATGTACTAGTGACTTGTGCCAAATATCTGTCCAGTTCCTGATACTGCCATACCCACAGCAAAATGTTGCACTGCTTATGAGGTGTACTTCACTTTAAATAGGAGCGCGCTTATCTCAAGAAAAAAAGAATCAGTACTTATTTCAGTAATTCTTCGGTTTTATTGCCTTTACGACGTAATAAAATAAATTTTAGGTTTATTTAATAGCTTCTTTTATTTCCGACGTTGCAGTTAACTGAAATATGGGGAAAGTTAACATAAATCAGCTCAGGTGAAATCGGTTGCTCAGAAGAAAAATGATTTAGTGCCTACTTTGAAGCAAAAGAAATCCTAGAAATGCATTAGTGTTCACTAAAATATTTTTGCTTTTACCTTTAATGTTAACAGTAACCATTTCATGTCATCGTTCTTCTTCTTGATTCTCTCCCTTTTCTTTCAGTAGAGTATTATTCTTTGTTCTATTTCGTACGATTTCTTTGTAAAAAGTTCTTGCGTGCAGTCAGTTTCTTTTTACTTCATGGGCTGATCATAAATGGTCTTTCTTTCTTCAGCAAAAGGGGGAAATCTTCAACACTAGAAAGTAGCAACCTGAAATTTCCTTGACGTTGATCGAGGAACTCATTTTAGTTTCACCTAGTTCTAAAATATCGAGAATCGCTAAACCAATATAGGAAAGAGATGATTATTGATCGGATTTGCAATACGGAAGTATCAATGAATTCGTTTTAAATACTTTTCTCGTTTTATTGATGAGAATAGAAGTTTTGTCTATTGTCCCGGTTCACATTCTTTAATGAGCAGGCTAACAAAAGGTGGCATACAGAACTGAATGCTGTCACATGTATTTCGCACGAAGGCTGCTGAAAAATCCAGAAATATTAAGTTATAACATGCCGTCACGGAAATGGCGCTCCTTATCCTCTGACCTAATCCGAGTAATACGAATCCATTCATCTATTTCCCGATGGTCGAGTGTTTTCTTAACTCGATCTGTAGTTGGTCATTGCCTTGAGGAGCTTAAAAATTAGTATTGAAAAGATTGCATGACTGGGAGTTTGAGACTCTTCTGAAGATCATAAAAACGACGTTACTTTTTTTTTCGGGGTATAGTACCACTTCTACCTTCCTCATACACTGAAAAAAGTCCAGGTCATATAAATTGTTATAATTAAAAATTAAATATTTTTTCAGAGCTATTTTGAAACTACGATGGTTGTATCGAAAGCAACGCAAAAGTGGGCATAACTTTTTTAGTAACTGACAGAGGTTGTTCAAATTGCACATGTTGGTGAAGTAACTCTTCCTCTATAGTGAACCTTCTTCTTCATTGCAGGGAAATAATGGATTCCAAGGAGAAGCAACTTGCCGTCAATGAGTTATTGACGAAGGAAGGGTGCAGGCTGTCCGACATCCACAGAAGGCTACAGAATGTTTACGAAGATACACCATTGACAAAAGCAATGTGCACAGATGGATGAAGAAGTTTAAAGAAGAGGAAACCAGCATTGAACACAAACCGCGTAGTGGGAGACCATCATCTGCGAACACTGACACGAATCGTCACCGAATGGATGAACTGATTCGCACGTAGAGAAGAGTCACAATCCGTTAGCTTGTTGCACAACTGGATTGTGGTCACAATGCCATACAGAAGATGGTGCAAGACTCAGGGTATCGGAAAATGTATGGGAAGCAGGTACCTCGGCAGTTGACACACGATTTGAAGAAGAGAAGGGTGGGAGCCTGCTCTGATCTTCTGGAAGCGTTTGAAGCCAATGAAGAAACGTCTTTTTTTTCGATCTGGTGACAGGGGATAAAACGTGGCCGAATCTTTCCGATCCAGAAACGAAGAATCAATTCATTCATGGAATAGCGTCACACCTCTTCACCAAGGCCTAAGAACCCATCAGCAGAGAAAGTCATGGTGACTGTTTTTTGTTTTGGGCGGGGAAGGGGGGATGACAGGGGCGTTATTCTCCTTGATTTTCTGGAACGTGGCTGTACCATGACTAGAGAGCGGTGCATTGAGACACTCAAAAAGCTTAGGGAAGTCATAAGGAGGAAGAGACCAAACAAGAATCTGAAAAGGATCCACCTTCACCATGACAACGCAAGACCACACACATTTTTGGCAGCAAATCAGGCGATCAACAAATTAGGTTAGTCGGTGATCCCCCATCCACCGTACAGCCCAGATCTGGCACCCTACGATTTCCACCTATTCGGTCCAATGAAGGTCAGTCTCTGGGTATTGTAACGTATCAGGAGATGTGATGTACCTGCCAGAAGGACGCACACGACATAAAGGCAGATAGGAATCAGAATAAAACGTCCGCGTAGCTCAATTGGTAGAGCAACTTATTCCGGAGTGAGGGGATCCGGTTTCGAATCCTGGCGCGTATAAAAATGACGGAGAAATTTACTTCGTTATAATGGCGCCCGAAGTATCCGGATGACCCGACCGTTCAAAATCTCGCAATGGTGTGATGTTATTTCCACACCGCGAGATAGAAAAAATAAGTGAATCCCTTCTCCAGCACTAAAAAAAAAAATAATAATAATAAGGGGGAGATGATGTAACGTATCAGGAGATGTGATGTACCTGCCAGCAGGACGCACACGACATAAAGGCAGATTGTAGTCAAAACAAACGTCCGCGTAGCTCAATTGGTAGAGCAACTTATTCCGGAATGAGGGGATCCGGGTTCGAATCCTGGCGTGGACAGAAATGACGGAGAAATTTACTTCGTTATAGTATGACGACTTCATGACACAGACGAGGTGAAAGTGGTTGTGAAAAAGTGGGTACAACAGTCCACACCTGAATTTTTCCAAAGAGGATTCGAGAGTTGGGTTCACCATCGCTTGCTATATAGACTATGTTGAGTAGTACCTTTTTATAGAAAAAGAGTCACTGTATCAGCATGTGCAATTTGAACGACCTCTGTCAGGTAATAAAAACAGCGGTATGCCTATGTTTCTATTACTTTCGGTAAAACCTTCGTATAATAATTTTACACCATATATCATTTCAGAGTAACATTTTAAGCTCAATGATTCATACAGATATCTACCGCTTTAATTGGACTTATACATGAGGTTCCTAAACAGATTATGATTGCTGTCTACAATCACATAAAGGAAATGCAAGTTTTAAAGTTTGAAGCACTCCAGTTAAGAACCGTAAACTGCAAACGTCTCATCAGCGTTCTGCCCTATCAACATGTTACGCTTCAATATTTAGTCCTGTCAGTGCTTTGCCCTGTCAATATTACGATTCAGTGTTAGTAGCGAGGCTTTCTCCTGCCAATATTACGTCTCAGTTTTTTTCCCGTGTCACTAATTTGCCTTGTTAGCATTATGTTTGAGTGTTTGAAATTTCAATGCTTTGCCCTCTCAATATTATGTTTCAGTGTTTGAAATGTCAATGATTTCCACTCTCAATATTACGTTCCAGTGTTTGAAATGTCAATGATTTGCCCTGTCAGTATTACGTTCTAGTGTTTGAAATTCCAATGCTTTGCCCTCTCAATATTATGTTTCAGTGTTTGAAATTTCAATGATTTTCACTCTCAATATTACGTTCTAGTGTTTGAAATTTCAATGATTTGCCCTCTCAATATTATGTTTCAGTGTTTGAAATTTCAATGATTTTCACTCTCAATATTACGTTCTAGTGTTTGAAATTTCAATGCTTTGCCCTCTCAATATTATGTTTCAGTGTTTGAAATTTCAATGATTTTCACTCTCAATATTACGTTCTAGTGTTTGAAATTTCAATGATTTGCCCTCTCAATATTATGTTCCAGTGTTTAAAAATTCAGTGATTTCCACTCTCAGTATTACGTTCTCGTGTTTGAAATTTCAATGATTTGCCCTCTCAATATCACGTTCTAGTGTTTGAAATTTCAATGATTTGCCGTCTCAATATTATGTTTCAGCGTTTGAAATTTCAATGATTTCCATTCTCAATATTACGTTCCAGTGTTTGAAATTTCAGTGATTTGCCCTGTCAGTATTACGTTCTAGTGTTCTATGTTTCTCGTGCTTTTCCTTATCGGTATTATGTTTCTGTGTTTGAACTTTTAGTGCTGAAAAGGTGCCACCGCATTTTTGGATTAGAAGATTGAAACACGCTTTACTTTCCACCACCGCATTTTTGGATTAGAAGATTGAAACACGCTTTACTTTCCACCACCGCATAGACAGACGATTGGTCGCAACTTCCACACGGATCCGAGACTTTGCGATCAGCACCATGTTCACGGCTTCCAGTGTGAGAACATTCTGCCAGGAATCAATGGAATTTTCAGTTTTTTGAATAAAAACTGGAGGAATTATAATTTTGGCACAAATTCCGTTCGTATAGGATTGCACCTCGTCCATTCCTTCGATATTATTTTTATGTGTATACGGTCCTGTATTTACTAGCTATTTTTATCTTTTAAAACGTTAATAGTTTAAATTGAACTGCTTACATAGAACCTTACTGTTAAGTTTACTTTCTGTAAAACACTAAAACTTTAATTTTTCTTAAAGTTTAACTTAACTTCATGAAATGGCTTCACTGTGAAACTTCAGAATCTTCTCAAACGTAGCAGTTGAAATTTCTAACTAACATTTACTTCAACGGCCAGAGTTCAAAGAGAACAAGGTTAATTACTAGCCCAAAGTTTTTATTAGCTTTAGCAAGCACGTTGATACTTAATCATCTATAAGCTTGTTCGTAATCACAACAAACTGTTTCAACCACATTTGTATCACAGCAAAGCTAAAAGCTTTCTTAATATAATACATTGTATCTCTCTATTCTAGATATTTTATAACGTCGTACATATATTACCTGTGAAAGATTGTGTATATCTCATAACATAAGACTTTCCTCTATCATAACCTTTGACACAGATTTGAATGCAGGTGATGTGCTCTGTACCGGCTTTTTGCTGTGTCAACCACGATCAATCCATTTTACCAGCACATGTTCAGTAGCTAGACAAAAAGAGCTTTTTGAAATGTTACTCGTATTCATTTGACAATAATTGATTGTTTAATTTCTTTATCTTCGGAATTACGACGTACCAAATAATGGTGCTTTCATGTGGTACTAAAGAGAGACCGCAATTATTTTCTGTAGTGGTGGAAAATGCATAGCTTTGCAACCTCAAATCTTCTCTCACTCCCTACTATGACATTTAAAGCCAAGCTGGGTTTTACACCATAAATACCTATCTTCATCATATTCAACGTTTTACCACTAATGGCCCACCGTGCTTTGGAATGCACGTTAATCCGGGGTTCCAGGGATGTTCAACACTAGTTAAAAAAATGTGGTTATCTGTTCTTCTCCCTCGAAGTGCACACACTTCTTTGGAATCGGCTGGCATTCTGCCACAATGTCACTTCATTCTTCTTTTGTAACACTCCTAACCATTTCTACTCTCTGTACACTTTCCTATCAGGGCCTCTAGATCCACCTTCTATCACTTCCATTTCTAGTACACGCCCCTGGGATCAAGGTGGTTTCGTATGAACTTTCCTTGCATAGAAACTCTACGAAAAATAGTTCTCTACTTGATTTGATTTGAATTTTCAGTTTCATATTCCAGTAATGAAACGCCCTGAGTAATCGCAGTAGCACATGGCACACAAAAAGGTGACTTATTACTAAAGCCCAAAAGTACTACATCGTAGTTTTGGGAGTACTACACCGTAGGTTTTATCTCTTTAGAGCGAGGTAGATGTGATTATACGCTAACTACATTATGATTAAATGCTAAGTGTCGCAGGTAATGAACAACGTGAAGAAATGATTTGAGCTGGCATTTCAGATCGTGCGCCTTCGGATGATTTCATTTCCATAGACAATGATTGCTTGTTACAAATGTAATAAATATTTTTCTGGTGTTATTTTCTGTGCAATCATCATCATTATTAGTGTTCTGTCTCCTGACAGGCCAACGTTAACTCAGTAAGTTCTCTTCCCCCAGTTTCCTCTGTTCATTGCTTCCTCCTTCAATTTTTGATAGCTTCCTGTGCCTATTATATCATCAAGCATCATTAGTCGTCTCGTTCCCCTTGGTCGCTTTCCTTCAATTCTCCCTTCTATTATTCTTTTCAACAGGCTTTCTCCTTTTAGCACATGTTCTAATCAGTTATATTTTCTTTTGCTTTTGTTCTTTAGTAAATTCTTCAATTGTTTGTGTCATGGCGAAAAGTTTTACCTCTGGTGAATTTCAGAGAGACCTGATCAATCTTTCTGTTGGTTTATCAGGGATTAATTAATGCAAAATTTTCTCCCATGACATACGTTAGAAGAAAATTCCTGGTTGAAAGGCAAAGGAATTCGTGCGCAAAATTCGCTTGTCTTAATCACAACCAGGAAAACAAAATTTCATGTTAAAGAAGAAAAAAAGGAAAAGAGAATAATATTTGAGTTAACTGACTTTGGGGTTTCAGAAATAATTATTTTCTCTGTTCTTTTATCGCGATAGGAAAAGGCGAGTAGGTGTGCAGCTCAGAGAATCAAAATTAATTTTACTTTCACATCACGGAATGGGGAAAAAGCGTTTCTGGAAAAAAAAAGTTGTGAGAAAAGGGAATCTTCTTTCAGATCAGCCATTTTAAGGGTCCTGTAGAAGTCGCTCAGAAAATGTTGCAGTAGTGTTTCTTGGGTTGGCGTTCTATTTCTGGGACAAGGTCACAGCCGCACATAGGAAGTTACTTGGTCTCTACGTGTGAAGGTCAAGCGTTCCTCTCCCCTGGCTGACCGAAGATGCCATGTGCCTGGTAACATTTATTTTTTTCGTTGAGAGTGCTGGACGCTGCAACGATGCTGCCCGAGTGAAGGTCAGAGGTCACTCGAGGCGTGGGAGAGAGCCGTGGCATGCAGGGCTGCTGTTACTAGGGAAAATTTCGTCCAATCAGGGGTCGGCATTTTCCAACACTCCAGAGTGCTTTTTTACACTTTGAGACGCTTGTCTCAGGCATTATTTCTCTTGTCCTTGCTCTTGCTGGCCGGCAGAAGAAAGGGGACGGCCGAGTTTTCTCCTCGCGTTTTTGGTGGAGAGAGGACCCACAGAAAAAAGAACAGGCTTTTCTTGACTGCCTTTGCTGACCACCACGATGTGACACTCTGGTTCTAATCTTGGATTTTGAACGGTTGACGATGTAGAACGCCGTTATAGAGGCATCCCTCCGGCCGGGAACTTTGCCCTGGCAAGAAAATGGCTCTCCATTCTGTTGCTACTCCCAAAAGGAGGCCTGCTTCAAAGGCCGGAGGAAAGAAGCCAAAAACAGTTCTATCTCATCCCAAAGTTTCGGAATATGGTTTGGGGAGGCTCTTCCCTGCAGGTCATCAAGAAGAACATTGCTGCTAATCACAAGGTGAATATTGCAAGGCCCTCGCCTCTCATCAAAAAGTACCTCAAGTCTGCAGCTGCCAGCGATGCCCTTGTTCAGGACAGAGGTGTCCACTGGGCCAATAGGGAAAAGAAAAGACATGGAAGACGATCTGCAGAGACTTTGGGTGTTCCAGTGCTATGAACTCGGGAGTGTGTTGTGTTGTGGAAAAAAAAGAAAAAAAAAAAGACGCCAGTTCAAAGGACGCCAGCTCAGCTTCGAGCTGAGCTTAAGAAAAAAAATTTTTTTTTTTTTTTTGCCTCGGATTGTGGCTGTGTTGTCGTTCAGTTTTCAAAAATGAAATTTATTAGTTCCTCGGGTATGAGTTCAGAAATAAGGGGAAAAAAAGGAAAGGGGAGTTGAAAATGCTTTCATTTATGTTTTTTTTTTTTTTGTGTTGTCATTTCTGGTATTTTAGCAACTCCCCAGGCCAGTAAATTGTAATGTATCCGAAAAATTTTGGTTTAATGTTTGAGCACAGTGAATTTTGGTGCATCGATTGTAGTTTAGTTGGGCATGTGAAAATTTAAAAGCAGTGTTATTGGGATTCCGTGAGTGATGAAATAATTGTAAACATTTTTCTCTAGCCTTTTACAGCGTTGAGTTTTTTTTTCTGAGTGAAGATAAATTATGGGATGATTTATATTGGGATTTTGGGAGCATATGTATAGTGTGATGAAATTGGAAACCTAAAGTGCTGTTTACATTCTTGGAGTGTTGAGTGTCGAAATTAAGAGTGTTGGTGTGTTATTTTGAGGACCAGTATTTTACATGCTCCAGATGAGTGTTAATCTTCCATTGGAAAGGGGTGATCTTAGGGCAAGCCTGGGAACTTGTCCTAAGGCAGAGGGCTCTGAGTAGGGAATTTTCACCAGGATGCGATATATGCAAAATAGAAGTTAAGGTATTTGGGTTCTCAAGTTTAGTATTTCACAAAAAGAATGAACATCATGGGTTGAGAAGACACACTTTTGCTCACCAGTTCAGGTACTAATTGTTCTTTTCTTTGGCCTAAATTTTCTTGTTTTTACTAAAAGGTTAAGAGTCTAAATGTAATTTTAATTTTCAATAAGGTGAAAATATTTAGTAGGTTATGTAAATGTATAATGAATTAGGTTTATTTTCTTTCCGCTAAGCTAATTCATATGAATGATTCTCTTCCTACCAGCTAGCTAATGATATACTTGTACTAAGCTTCAAAATAGTGAATTCAAAAGGGTGTTGTTACTAGTTAATTACGAAAGTAAACAAAGTCTTAACGCTGGTTATTTATAGTTATAAATAAATGTTATAAACCTAACAGCCAGACAGAGGTCTGACAAAAACTATGAATTGAGAAAGACTAACTTACAGTAACTTCTTTATTCTAAGACTCTTGGTCAACTAAAGCACACACACAACTTGTTTTTATTATAATGAAGAATCTCTCCTCGTAAACAACAACGCTCTCTCATAACAACAACAAAAGCTCTGGCTAAGTCTCGATGAACGCGCCTATATACTAGCTACCACCACGTCATGACTTACACTCATTGCCAGATCTCATTCATCGGGTGAAATAATATTTCGTTCAGTAAGAAGATAATTTACATAGTAAAATAAAATAACCAGAGATAGTAAAATCAAAAAGGAAAGTGAATATAGAGTATACGTTACAAATGGTCAGTGTTATTATCTGCAGTGCAACCTGCTCATTGCCACGATAAAGAAAAATTTCCTTGCTTAGTGATTTTTCCTGGGATTTGGATGTAGTGTGAGATAAGTGATTTTTCCTGGGATATATAGAGACAAGTGATTTTTCCTGGGATACATGTGGATATTGTGATTTTGGATTTCCTGGGATATATAGAGATAAGTGATTTTTCCTGGGATATATGTGGATATTTTGGATTTCTTGGGATATAGAGAGATAAATGATTTTTCCTGGGATATAGTTGTGTTAGTTCTGGGCCGGATGTGCCTGGAGTATTTTGGGTTGAAGTACGACAGGCTCTTGCAGGCGTTGTTGATCAAGCTGGATCATGCATTGGTTAGAAAAGGGGGAGCCTTGAGGATGTGGTTTTAGGGGGAAAACTTGTCTTCAAACCCCCCAGTAGTTTCGCTGCCCACGGAGATATGTACTGCCAGCGAGGGTCGGTCGGGCGTTGCTTCAATGGATGTTGCGAGATCATGTTAGAGGAAATTCTGTACCTGATGATGATGTGTCGCACTTGAGGATTTTTTCCTTTGCCTAGGCTGAAATTGGATTCACGACCCAATTTCGCGCCTTCAGCCTGACTAGTATTTTCTTCCTGTGTTGGTTCTCAAAACCCAGGGTAGTGTCTGAACTGAGAGTATTTGCTTCACCGCTACCTCAGTAATTCACTGCAGGTGTTAAATTTAAGTTTTGTTTTGTGATTTAAAGTATCTAAATTAATTTGTTTATGATATGCTGTAGTGCTAGGGATGTAAATTCTAAATTCTGGTTGTTAATGTTAGTGAGCATGATATTTAGTTTGGAAATTTAGTAATTGGTATTTTGAGCTTTTGTTTACAGTATAGAGTTATTAAGTATCTTGAGCTATTATTTGAAGTGCAGAGTGATGTGATTTTTATGAGCAAGCTAGTGCAAGAAGATTGTTTGAATTTCTGAATTATGTTGATGATGTTAGGAAGTGATAATTTTTAAGTTAGTTAGTGAGGTTTCTTTATAAGTGAAGTAGGTTCATTCAGTGTAGTTCCTATAGGTTATGTAATGTTAATTAATGCTTGTGCTCAGTGTAAATTCTGTTTTGAGGATAATTTACTTGGTTTGTTTACTTGCAGATGGTAGATTTGGTTAATGTATAATTTGTGACTCTTATTATAACTGTAAATTTAATTGAAGTCTTTGAAGCTGGTTTGGGGAAATTGCGGAGTTTACTGAGGTTGTTCAGGTGCTGTAAATTTAAATCTATAAGTGTAAAATTGTAAATTTGTCATTGGGCTAATTAGGTGAGGGAGAAGAGAGTACGTTTCAAAAGAACAGAACTTGTCCACCTTGTGGAATTAAATTTAAAAAAAGAATTCAGTATTTTTTTTTGTGTAAATTATGTGAATCGTAGTATAATTTTGGGATGCATAAAGTGTGTAAACTATGTGAATCATAGTATAATTTTGGATGCATAAAGTCAATGCCTGATGTTCAAACCAGCTGTTTTGAAATATGTCACGTTACGCTGTTCATAAGGCCAGTGGCCAAATAAAAGAAAAAATTGAGATTCTGTTTGTATACTGCTGTGTGTAAGCAAACAAGAAAAGAAAGAAATACCACAGCTGATTGTCCACTAAATTACCTTGTTAAGTTTTTTAAGAAAAAAAAAATATAGGCAGTAGGCTTTCAAAAAAATTCCAAAATTAGTGCAGTGTGAAAAATGTTGTGTGCTATTGTCTTCCATGACTTGGACCCATGTATTCACCTTGGCTTGACTAAGGCTATCGATCCGAATCCTGGTATTATAAGGTATTTCATAACTGCAATTTTTGTCCTGGCTTTTTTTAATTGACTTTCACAGCCTCCATAAGTTGTTATTGAACGAGTACATTTTATCCTATGACTTATAGTGACACATTTTCATACACATGCAACAATATTCACTTATTTTTGCACTTTCAGATGACTCAACTCTGCGTGAACACAAACAACGCAAACTTTTCAATAACTTCTTGTGGAATGTAAATTTTTAGATGCATTTTTGTTTAGGATGTTCATGGCCTTCTAATACTTAGAAAATATTTTTGTTTCGAAATGCATCTACCCATCTCCCAAAGTTAAATTTTAGTCGAAATTCAAAATTTCCCTTCAGGTTTAATTTTGGCTATCAATCATAATAAACTTTATACAACGTGGCTACGATTTACGCCACAACATTTGCAATACTTCATCATTGGTATTTTTTGCAATCAAATTTATTATTTCTATTCTTCTCCATAACCACATTTCAAATGCCTCCAGCATTTTAGCTTCTTTCTTCCCAACTGTTCACGTTTTCGCTCCGTATAAAGCTGCACTCCAAATGTAGCACTTAATAAGCCTTATGCAATACACATGTGTAATAAAACTTAAGGGAGTCCGTCCTGTGTTCTGCTTGCAGTGTTGAAACGGAACTTTAATATTACTCGAGCGAACTCTCCTTCCACACAACTACAGTGGGCAAAAAAAGATTTGTATATACACATTATTTTGCATAACTAAACGCGGAAAGCAATTGTGATGAAATTTTTAGCATTGGATTACTTTTACAATAAACACACACACACACGTGTTCCTGTTTTTTTACTAATCAGAAGAATTGTACATACAACAAATGAAAATCTTAATTTTTCATGCTAAAAGGTATCCGCACACATAATGTATCTTTGTTTTAAAGCAGTTGAACATTACGTTATGCAAATTGACAACAAATGAAAATGCCGCACTGTTTAAAAACCCCGTTGTAGGATCTTTGGAGCGGTAATTTAGTTAATTTCAGCTGTCATGGCTCCAAACGTGTACGAGTTTTCCATTGCAATCTGAGAGAGAATTACAGATCTTCATGACTGTGGTTTAAGTTATTAAGAATTCTTTTTTTTTTTTTTATTGGAGGTTTGTTTTTACAGGCATAGACAGGAGACAGATGTTTCGCATCAACAAGCACATATCAAACATGGGTTTTACAGTATGCTAAATGACCAATGTACACAGAGAGCCAGTGTTGATCAGGTAACACATTATGAGCAAGTACTGATCAAACTTTTACAGTACGCTAAATGACCAATGTACACAGAGAGCCAGTGTTGACCAAATAACACATCGAGAGCCAGTGCCGAAAGACAAACACAAACATCCATCCGTCGCCGGAATTCGAACCCTGACCCTTCTCAGGCGAATCGTCATAAGCCAGCACTTACACCCCTGACCCGCCGGGTGGGGGGGGGGGATCACGAAATTGGTAAAAAGTTAAAGTTTAACTTTTCTAGCATTCGGTACGTAATAACAGATACAAAAGATAGTGGTAGTACAGTGAATAAATTACGATCTGGGCATTAGAAAAAGCAAAATGCAAAGCAGCGGAGGGACATCGTTAGGAAATAATCGAAAAACTCTTCCGTAAGTGCTCGAGAATTGGCTACCGATGTCACTTCAACATCGGAGACCATAGTAAATTCTCAAACTATTCGTAATATTCTTCACAATGCACCTATTCGAGGCAGGATATCCAGAAATAAATCATATATCAGTGACACTAAAATAGGCAGAAAGGACTTGACTTTGCCAAAAATTATATAAACATACCAGCATAGATTTGGCAAAATGGAATATTTTCCGACGAAAGTAAGTTTAATATTTTCGGTTCAGACGGAAAGAAGTATGTGGCGAAAGCCAAACTGTTCCATTGAAACAAAAAGTTTGAAAACCAACTATAAATCATGGCGATATTCATTTAATGATTTGGGGATGCATGGCTTTTAATAGAGTTGGCAGCACGGTCTTTATTGAAGGTAATATGAATGCTATACAATAAATATATTGGTATATTTCAAGGTAATGTATTGGCCAGTACATCGAAATCTGCCATTGTAGATTCATTTTAGTTTCAACAAGACAACGATCTCAAATATACAGCCAACTTAACAAGTGGTTGCTTTATAAAGTAAAATATCAACTGAAAACAACTAACCCTATTGAGAATTGGCGGCAATTGTTGGATTTGCAACTGAGCTATACATGCTAAATACCGTATATTCGTGCAGCAAACGCATAAGCAAAGTCCAAGGTAGTTGTCCTTGATGCACGATATAAAATAAAAGATGACCGTAGTCTAGATTAACTAGTGAACCATGAAGCACAGTAGCTTTATTAATGCACTGCACAAGTTAAAACTAGATGATAGATCAACAACAGATGAAACACATTAGATCTTTCTGGTCTGCCTTGGACCCGTCCTCAGATGTATGAATATTCGTGTAAAAGATGGAGCCGTATACATAAAGACGATATACATTGACAGCGGCACTGTTGGTGAGCAAAAATGGTTGCGCCGTAAAAAGATTAGTATCCTTGAAAAGTAGGGTTAAGTAAGAGGTGTGTGGGTGGGGGAGGGGATGCTAAGCACACCACATAGTAAACGTCAAATTGGATGAAAGATAAAAGATGAAAAATAAAAATAAAATATAAAAATAATTTAGTGAAGTCATACTAATATAAGAAGGGAAAACAAATAATGAAGTATAGAAAGAATACATACAGAGCATAGACGCAAACTGAACCTAAAAAAGGAAAGGGAGAACATAAAATAAGAGAACAGCTAAGACATAATAACATAGAGGAAATCCAGTAACAAATGCAATCTGGCATAAATCAAACAAGATACAAAATCAAAATGTATTAGATTTTAGAGCGTGATTAAGTATTAAAATTTACGCCCTGAGGCCTCGGTAATGGTAAAGTGCCGGTAGATGATGATTGAAGTCTTTTAGTCATGCAATGTTTCCATTGATTGGAAATACATTCTGGAGAACTGTCGTTACAATAAGTCAATCCATGTGAAAAGATAGCAAAGCACTCAGTGAACAACCTTAGAAAATTAGTGCTGGGTGATATCAGGATAGATGAGTCATCCCAGCTAGGTACATACATACCCTCATTAACCAACTGAGCTGTAGTCATACTGCCGGATTTTAAGTCGTATTTGTGTTCATGAATTCTCGTATCACGGGAGCGTCTTGTAGAGCCTATATTAAAACGTTAGGTTTAGCCTGGTCTAGGCTAGCCAGAGGTATCCTATACACTCTACACCTACACTGCTGGCCACCCAAAATGCAACACCAAGAAAGACATGAGATAGCAAGCCCAGATTTACTGGACACATAACAACAGATATAAAGATGAAACGATTGAGCTTACAGGCCCGTGCGACTTGCGGAACACGCAGACATCAATAGTTTGTGTGGCCCCGATGACTGGCAATAACGGCCGCTACACGCCGCGGATTCAAACGAAAGAGTCTTTGGATGTGTGCTTTGGGTATGTCTGTCCAGGTTGCTTCCACACGTTGCCACAGTTCATCAGGCGTAGCAGCGGGTGGTGCTTGCCGTGCCACTCGGTTGCTGATCAGCGACCAGATGTGTTCGATGGGCGACATATCGGGAGACCAAGCGCGCCACGGCAGCAGTGACACCTGGTGTGCCATGAAGCATTGTTGCGCTATGCGTGCCACGTGCGGGCGCGCATTGTCCTGTTTAAACGTGGCCGCTGGAAGGTTCGCTAGGTAAGGGAGGACTACAGGCTCCAAAACGTCGGAGATGCAACGGTGGCTGTTGAGTGTACTGGCGATGTGTACCAGAGGAGTGCAGGTGTCATATCCAATTGCTCCCCAAACCATAACGCCTGGCGACGGAACGGTATGGCGATGCATAATGCAGGCGTTATACAGTCTCTCGCCGCGGTGCTGCCATACGCGGATCCGACCATCGTGGTGTTGCAGGCAGAAGTGGGATTCGTCGTAGAAGACAATGTCGTGCCATTCCGTAGTCCAGGTGCGGCGTTCAACGGCCCAATGCAGCCGCACTCGCCGGTGGTGTAACGCCAACGGTAATCGGAGCAATGGGCGCCGTGCGACAAGTCCCCGCTCTTATGGACGACGTCTAACGGTACGTGCTGACACAGGTTGTTGCGCAACACACCCTAATCCCTACGCTAACGTTCGTAATGTGGCTGTGCGAGCCGTCAATGCCAACATGCCTGTCCTCTCGTTCGGTGGTGTGCCGCGGCTGCGGAAATCGCTCACGTCGGCCCGTCCGTCCCTCCTGCATCCATCGAATCAATACTCGCTTCACTGTGGCTGGGTGTCGTACCCCACGGGCGCCAATGTCTCGGTACGATAAACCGCTGTCGCGATAAGCCACTATTCCTCCTCTGTCGAACTTCGAAACGTTCTGTAATGACTGCCGTATTCTGCGACGAGGCATCAGGAAGCTTCCCATGCACAGGTCCGGGAGCACAACACACTTCCACTACTTACACCCCACCTTCTGTACACCCTTCTTATAGTGCTTCTCGGTGGCGTGCCGAGCACACATGATTTGCATATGTCCTGCAATTCTAATCGTTTGCATGCCCTCTCGCGGGCGACGCATGCTGCGAATTTCAGGCCAATCGGATGCTTCCTTCTTGGTGTTGCATTTTGGGTGGCCAGCAGTGTAGAAGAGGAGTATATTGGAACTCAATAAGGTTTCTTTCTTCGAGATGTTGTAGAATAATTTCTGCAAGTAATGGTGATAGGGGGAACCCATTGGTGCTCCCCGGTCTGACCGTAGATGGTATTGTTAAATTTAAATAGGACCAATTAGTGATAAGTTTCAAAGCCGATATAACAGAAGTAATTTCTTGAGGGCTAGCCAAACCCAAAGTAGTCAATTTATCTTGAACAATATCATGAACTGTATCGCTGGGAACATAAGGGAATAAGGAGGTTGCATCTAAAGACGCAAAAATAAACGAGGAACAATCCAGAGGAACTGATTTAATCCTATGAAAGGCCTGAGTTGTACCATTAACTGAATAAATAGATTATTTCACTAGAGGGGTCAGAAAGTTGGAAAGGACTTTTTCTAAGGGCCGGGTGGGATTCACAAAGTCCGATACAAGTGGACGTATGGGGTAACGTTCCTTGTGGGAGCTTGCCGAATACTTTGGGTATGCGGGGTTTGAAAATGAGGCGTAATTGCTGAAGAATTGGTTGAGGCAAACAAGAATGATTTTTCAATCTGCTCAAGGCCGGCAAAGTTGAGTTTGTAGGGTCAGAACGAACCTGAGTATGAGGTATCGGATAATAGCTGTAGTTATTTTCTCTACATAGTCATGTGTATTCATCAAGATGACTTGGTGAGTTTTGTCCACTGAGAGTATGGTAACGGCAGGACTGTCCCGTAGAAGACGTAGCTGTTTTTTCTCCTCATTATATTGAGCAAGTAGACGGCTATCACACTGAGCAATATAGCTAGTAACAGACTTGATATTTGAATGGCGTGCGTCGTCTTCTTCTCCTAATGGCAAAGCCTTGCTAATTTGTTCAATTTGAGGTTTGGTAAGTACATTATTGAAGTGCGGAAGTGGATACGCGAACTTCGGTCCTTGCGTCAATGAACGGATCTGAACACTGTTCAAACTTAAGTCGCTAAAGTTGAGGAAAGCCTTAGGCTTATCTTGTTGGTCTTGTCGTTTAAGGCTGGAAACAGTGGCCAGTATTTTATTTTTAATGAAAAAATCTTGGGCCACTAGATTCCTTAATTTCCGAATTTCTCTCTCTTGAGCGGTAGAGACATCAGAACTTATAACTGAGGTATTAATAATAAGGTAGTGATCAAATAGTGTAGGATGTTTCGAACTTGTCAGGTTGAGATAAGTAGAATATGACTGTATGTTCATATACTCGAGATAAGTACGTTTTGAACGAATCTCTGCATTCAATCTTCTGGTTTCCGAGTGTCTTAACACTTGGTAATCCTTCTTCGAAATAGGACGAATAGTCTGGGTCAAGAATTTGGGAATGGCCCCCAGTGAGCAGCAATTCAGAAGAAAGGACAAGTGAGATTCCTGTGTAGCCAACTTACGACGTACCCTGTCAAAGAATCTAAAAGTTCGCTCCATTTGAGAGGAATACAAAAAAAGGTTTTAACATACCAGCTTCAACGACTATGAGTGCATAATAAATACACTGCTAGCCACCCAAAATGCAACACCAAGAAGGAAGCATCCGATTGGCCTGAAGTTAGCAGCATGCTTTGTCCGCGAGAGGACATGCAAACGATTAGCATTGCAGGGCATATGCAAATCATGAGCGAACGGCACGCCACCGAGAAGCACTATAAGAAGGGTGCACAGAAGGCGGAGTGTAAGTAGTGTAAGTGTGTTGTGCTGCCGGACCTGTGCGTGGGAGGCTTCCTGATGCTTCGTCGCAGAATACGGCAGTAATTACAACACGTTTCGGAGTTCGACAGAAGACGAATAGTGGCTTATCGCGACAGCTGTTTATCGTACCGAGACATCGGCGCCCGTGTGGGACGAAATCCAGCCACAGTGAGGCGAGTGTAGATTTGGTGGGTGCAGGACAGACGGACGGACCGACGTGAGCTATTGCCGCGACCGCGGCACACCACCGAACGAGAGGACCGGTATGTTGTGCGGCGAGCATTGACAGCTCGCACCGCCACATCACGACGGTTAGCACAGGAATTAGGGTGAGTTGCGCAACAACCTGTGTCAGCACGTATCTTTCGACGTCGTCTGCAGGGGCGGGGACTTGTCGCACGGCGCCCATTGCTCCGATTACAGTTGACGTTACACCACCGGCGAGTGCGGCGGCAGTGGGTCGTTGAACGCCGCACCTGGACTACAGAATGGCACGACATTGTTTTCTCCGACTAATCCCGCTTCTGCCTGCAACACCACGATGGTCGGATAAACGTGCGTAGGCACCGCGGCGAGAGACTGTATGACGCCTGCATTATGCGTTGGCATATGGGTCCGTCGCCCAACGTTATGGTTTGTGGCGCAATTGGATATGACACCTGCACCTCTCTGGTACGCATCGCCGGTACACTCAACAGCCACCGCTAGATCTCCGACGTTTTGGAGCCTGTGGTCCTCCCTTACCTGCAGGACCTGCCAGCGTCAACGTTTCGACAGGACAATGCGCGCCCGCACGTGGCACGCATTGTGCAGCAATTCTTCACGGCCCACCAGGTGTCACTGCTGCCGTGGACTGCCTGTTCTCTCGATATGTCGGCCATCGAGCGCGTCTGGTCGCTGATCGGCAATCGAGTGGCCCGGCAAGCACCACCCGTGGCTACGCCTGATGAACTGTGGCAACGTGTGGAAGCAGCCTGGACCGACATACCCCAAGCACACATCCAAAGCCTCTTTCGTTCGATGCCGCGGCGCGTAGCGGGCGTTATTGCCAGCCATGGGGCCACACGAACCTTTGATGTCTGCGTGTTCCGCAAGTCGTACGGGCCTGTAAGCTGAATCGTTTCATCTTTGTATCTGTTGTTATGTGTCCAGTAAATCTGCCTTTGCTATCTCGTGTCCTTGTTGGTGTTGCATTTTGGGTGGCCAGCAGTGTATATTCGTGCAGCAAACGTATAAGCTAAGTCATAGGTAGTAAATGTAGTTCTTCCTTCCCGTTTTTAGGTTCCGTTTGCATCTATGCTCTGCATGTATACTTTCTACACTTAATTATTTGTTTTCCCTTCTTATATTAGTATGATTTCACTTCTTTACTTTTATGTTTTATTTTCATTTTTCACCTTTTATCTTTCATCTAATTTTACGTTTAATATGTAGTGAGTTTGGCACACCCACCTCCAACCCTCTTACTTAACCCTACTTTTCATGATTACTAATCTTTCTACGGCGCAACCATTTTTGCGTACTGACAGTGCCGCTGTCAATGTACAGTATATCGTCTCCATACGTATATGCGGCTCCATCCTTTACGCGAATGTTCATATATCTGAGGTCGGGTTCAAGGTGGACCAGAAAGATCTAATGTGTTTTATCTGTTGCTAATCTATCATCTTGTGTTAACTTGTGCAGAACATTGATAAACCTACTGTGATTCATGGTTCACAAGTTAATCTAGACAATAGACATCTTTTATTTGATATTGTGCATTAAGGACGACTGCCTTGGACTTGCTTATACACTGGCGGAAAGTGAAAAAAGAACACCAAGAAGGAATTGCCGGACGATCATGAAATTTACATATGTTAATGGGGTCGAGTTTACGTAGGTGGGATGTTAATGTCGGGACCAACCGGTGAGCGCTTACGCCATAGCACGGCATAATATGCAAATTATCGCAGGTGGTATTTAAGGAGTACGGCGAAGTGAATGTAATCAGTCGTCGGCGTACGGACACGTGCGAAGACCCTGAAGAAGCTGCAATGCCTGGACATGGAAGACGTGTACGATTTCAGCAGTTATCGGACTTTGAGCGAGGTCGTCTAGTCGAACTTCGCGAGGCCGGGTAGTCGTATTGTCGTATTGCGGAGCGAATTGGATGGGAAGTATCGGTGGTGGTACGATGGTGGCGTACATCGTCCGAGGAACACACCCACACGAGAAGACGTGGAACCGGGAGTCACAGACGGACTGATGAGCGGACCGTTCGAAGCATAAGAAGAGCGGCGTTGTTAAGCAAAACATCCACTGCGACGCAAATCCCAGCTACCGTTGCACCTGAGGTGACTGTGCGAACAATCCGAAACCGTCTACTGGATTCAGGATTACGTGCACGTGTGACTCTGGCATGTGTACCTCTGACTCCAGCCCAGCGTCAGGAGCGGCTGCAGTGGTGTCGCCAACGTCTGCACTGGAAAACGCGATGGCGATCTGTCGTGTTCAGCGATGAAGGCAGATTCTGCTTGGGAGCCTCCGAAAGCCGTATGTGTGTTCGCAGACGCACAGGGGAGCGTCTCCACCCTTTTTGCATCCGCCAGAGACACACAGGGCCTACACCTGGTCTCCTATTGTGGGGAGCGATCAGCTACCACTCCCGTACACAACTAGTGTTTGTACCGGGTGCGTTAAACAGCACCTCCTACATCAACAACATCATTCAACCCGTTGTTGTGCCATTTGTAAGGTCGGTCCATCATGGTGTTTTCCAGCAAGATAACGCACGCCCACACCCGGCACGTGCAACGCAACATGCACTTCAGGGTGTGAGACAACTTCCATGGCCTGCACGTTCATCGGATTTGTCCCCCATTGAGAACGTGTGGGATTTTATGGGACAACGACTTATCCGGTCTCCACGGCCAGCCACGACCATTCCCCGATTTACACGTCCAGGTTGAGGATGCTTGTAACTCAATACTCCAAACTTGCATCCAACATCTGTACGACAGACTGCATGCCAGAATTGCACAGTGTGACGCAGTTCATGGCGTTTCAACCTCGTACTAATCATGTTACCTGGAAATGTTATTTTTCAGTTTACCAGCAAATACATCTGTATTTTGCCATAATGTTTTGATCACGTTATCCTCTGTATTCCGTTGTTATGCTGTATAAATTTCGTTGGTATCAGACGTCTCCTTCTTGGTTATCTTTTTTCACTTTCAGCCAGTGTATATTATTGCAAGTGAGAAAAAAAAGTTGCCAGCAAACAGAACTTTGGCAAGCACTTAGTGAAGAATGGCTGACACTCAGAGTAGAAACAACTAGAAAATTAGATGTTTCAATGCCCAGTCGATTTCAAGCTGTAATTAAAGCAAAAGGCTTACATTCTAAGAACTAGTAAGATTTTTTAATTTCGAAAACTTTTTCTTACTCTTTATATTTACTAGTGTGCAAATACTTTTTTGGCATGAAAAAATAAGATTTTCATTCGCTATATTTATATTTCTTCTGATTATTAAAAAAAAAGAAACGGGTGTGTGCGTGTGTGTGTGTGTGTGTGTTTTTTATTGTAAAATTAATCCAACTATTAAAATATTTCGTCACAATTGCTTTCCACGTTTATTTTTGCAAAGTAATGTATGCAAATACTTTTTGCTCACTGTAAGTTTTCGTCTGAGAGTACTGGAAAAAGGGAAAAAAATATACCAAAAGTTTTGATATTGCTTCAAAATTAAATAAATATTTGAGCAATATATTTGTCGTTTTAAGAAACTTGGTTAGGGACATATGAATGCAATCAGGGAAAATTGAAAAATATTCTTACTCTAATGCAGATACGTTTACAATTCCTGTCTCGAAATTACAGTGAATGTACAAAAGAGCAGGCATTCGTAGAAGACGAGAATGGAGAACGGATCTCTTTGAATCAGTCAGTCGGTGAAAGGTAAACGGCTCAACGTCAAACACTCCTTCCGATTTGAAAGCGGTAACCTTAACATGTACTCGGTCGAGTCATATTATTGTGGCCACCAGCTTATATCCGGAGTAACTGTCTTGTGCAGCACAGACAGCAGCTAGTCGGCCTGGGAGTAATTCAATAAGGTGCAGCAATGTGTTCACAGGTATGTGGAGCCAGGCTGACTGCACTGCATGTGACAGCTGCTGGTGGGTGCGTGGTGGAGGATCCATAGAGCGAACAACACGATCGAGGTGGTCCCACAGATGCTCAATTGGGTTTACGTCTGGGGAATTAGGTGGCCAGGGAAGTACTTTGAAGTATTCATCGTGCTCTTCCAGCCACTCTCGGACATTTCTAGCTGTGTGACAAGTCGCATTGTCGCTCTGAAAAATCCCATCCGCCCCAGGGAAGACAATCAGAATGTATGGGTGTACGTGGTCTGCAAGGATAGATTGATAACGAATTCGGTCCATAGTGCCTTCCGCAGGTGTGAGTGGACCCAGAGCATGGCACGAAAACAATCCCCAGACCATAACGATGCCCCCACCAGCTTGCGTTCTTCGACCAATTGTTGCAGATTGTTTGTTCTCCGATGTTTCTCGTCTTATACGCCAACGTCTATCTGTTCGACGAAGCAGAAGACGTGACTTATCCGAGAAAACAATTCTTTTAGAATCAGAGGAGATCCAATTTCGATACTGCTGTTCAAATGTGAGCCTTTTATGCCAATGCACCTTCGTTAGCATAGGTGCAGTGTCCATCCGTCTGCATCGGAGCCCCATACGCAGCAGTGATCAGACGCACTTCCGAAAGTCCCCTGGTTCATTAGGCCAGTGAGTTGCTCCACTGTAGCGTGCCGATCGGCCCTAACGCACCTTCGCATCCGACGTTCACTTCTCACATCAATGGCACGTGGTGCTCCGCAGTTTGTTTCCATATCGCTTATTCGCAATGGTGCCATTTCTCCAATCGCGATACACTTTAATCACAGAAGCACGCGAACAGTTCACAAACTGCACTGTTTCAGAAATACTGCTACCCTCGGCTAGGAAGCCGATAATCATCCCTATTTGCAAATCTGATAAATTGCTCCTTTTATCCATGAGAGCAACGAGTTAGATGTTTTCAGAATGTTTACAACACACCTTATATACCCTCCAAGCCAGCTCACGACACGTGCCTTCTTTCATTGGCTATGCGCTGTTGACGTCAAAAGTAATAAGTAGTCACAATAATGTGACTCGACTGTATAACAATATAACTAAAAAATTAGAAATTTCAGTTCAAGGTGCACTGCAAGAGAGAACATAATCCTAAAGTTAGATTTTTACCATCAAATTCTCATTTCGTTTAGGATCTGTAGACCCTTTCGAGGATAGTAGTCAATTGAGTTTTGAAGTTTCGAAGTGCGTGCGTGAACTAAGCAGATTACAGCGTGTATCTTTCTGAATTGTTTAACGATTATAAGCTAGTAAGCCTAATTTATTTCGTACATCGTTTTCCTGTGACCTTCTTCTCTCCAGAGATAGATGTTTTCCATGTTCATTTTACTCACTTCTAGGTGAGTTGTTTATATCACTAACTTTTAGCAGACTGGATCTTTGTTTAACAGTTTTAATCTTACATTGACCGAAAATGGTAATTCACAAGGCCACAAGCTATTTTTTGCTTAGCAATGGGCCGTCGCTTGACTTCATCGAATACAAAGAAAAACGCAACTTTTTCTTTTGTTGCATGTAATGAGATAAAAAACCTGCAAGATCATTTTCTAAAAACTAGCGCTTCGGCAAATTCTGCCACCATTAAATCCGCATTCCGAATAATACCGACGAATCTTTTTACTCCCTTTCTTTGTTCTGAAGAATCGACATTTAGAATTTCACCTACGTTTAGTTATTTATTCTCACTACGTATTTCAGTGGAATTTCTTTATATTTATTGTTGATTATTTTCTGAAAGTTTCATTTAAACATTGTTTTAAATTTCACAACAGATGTTATGACATTTTTTGCCACGGCTAACTTTTCTTTTCTACCTCGGTTGCAGAGGTAACATATGCCACTCTGTTCAGCATACGTTTTACTCGACACGCCGGTCTGTTATTGGGGTATTCTCACTCGGAGTTTTCTTATTCTCCGTTTTCTAAGCACGTTTCTTGGGTATAAAAGAGGCCGGCATTTGTTCGGTTGACACATAGTGCTGCTAATTGCAGTGGTTCTGACACTGTTTATCCAGAACGGAATACTCTAGATTCTACACGTTTAAAGTCTGAGCACTCTGAAAATTTCTTCATTCAGAGTAAAACTTGAGATGCTCCAAATTTTTGAATGTTCTTACTCTGTTGTTGACTTTATTTCTTTTGTAAATCCGAAGTTGAAATATTTTTTACTCTTCTGTAGTTAGGTATTGGAGAAAAAATATCTGTAATTCAAATTAGTATGACTCAACAATCCATTTGATTTATTCTTTCGCTTATTAACATTGTCAGTCAGATATCTTTGTCCCGCTGGTTCTTTCATTTGTAGAGTAGAGACCACCCAAACTTAGTGGATCACTAAGTTGAGCAGCCAAGAAAACTTAACCAGCTGCAACGACGACTTGACTCAAAGTTAGCAAAATGGGTTGAAATAAGCTCGAAAGAATAAATTCCATGTCCAAGAAGTGGGCCGAACGCGACTGGAACGAGTGAACCAAGTTTTGCTTTCCTCTTAGCTTAAATATTCACTTTTTTAATTTAGGGCGGAAATCAAGTAAAAGGATCAACACTCTGATGCAGATTCTTCCGTCTGGCGGAAACATACGTAAGAATCAACAATCTGGTAACACATTGTTGATTCTTCCTTCTGGTGAATGATCAACAAAATGGTACCAGATTGTTGATTGTTCCCTCTGGTGGAATATCATTCAATCATTTCTAAGTACCCCATTGTTGAGTTTTCCATCTGGTGGAAACAGACGGAAGAACCAACAATCTGATTCCGGATTGTTGATTCTTCCTTCAGGTGAAAGATCAACAATACGGTACCAGATTGTTGATTGTTCCCTTTGGTGGAAGATCAACAATATGGTACCAGATTGTTGATTGTTCCCTCTAGTGGAAGATCATTTAATCATTTCTAAGTACCACATTGTTGGTTTTTACGTCTGGCGGAAACAAACGGAAGAATCAACAATGTGGTACCAGATTGTTGATTCTTCCTTCTGGTGGAAGATCAACTATACGGCACCCGATTGTTGATTGTTTCCTCTGGTAGAAAATCATTCAATCATTTCCAAGTACCACATTGTTGGCTGTTCCCTCTGGCGGAAGATCATTCAATCATTTCTAAGTACCACTGTTGATTTTTTCGTCTGGCGGAAACAGACCGAAGAATCAACAATCTGGTACCAGATTGCTGATTTTTCCCTCTGGTGGAAGATCAACAATATGGTACCAGATTGTTAATTCTTCCCTCTAGTGGAAGATCAATCAATCATTTCTGTGTATCACATTGTTGATTCTTCCGTTTGGGAGAAACATACGAAAGCATCATTGCTCTGGTACTTAGAAATCCTCGTGGGGGTGTTCACCAGTTGGCTTAAGATTCTGAAGTGACGAAAGACCAAATTTTCTGACGCACCTAAAAAGACTTATAAAATGCAGACTGCATGTAAAGGTACTGGGTATAATCCAAACGTTTTTATTGCAGAAGACTAAAATAGTTTGTAAAGCTATGCGAGTTCTCATTAGAATTGTCAGAATGTACTTACTGAACTGAAGATGATACGGCAGAAAGTGAATCGTAGAAAAAATGATAGAATCGACACTTTGTTATGCGAATTCACAGAACTGTTACCGTGTCGTTTAAAAAAAATAGATAAACAATCAGAGTGAGTTAAGCTACGCTACAAATAAAATACACTGCTGGCCACCCAAAATGCAACACCAAGAAGGACACGAGATAGCAAAGCCATATTTACTGGACACATAACAACAGATACAAAGATGAAACGATTGAGCTTACAGGTCAATGAGACTTGCGGAACACGGATATATCAATAGTTCGTGTGGCCCCCATGGCTGGCAATAACGGCCGCTACACGTCGCGGCACCGAACGTAAGAGGCGTTGGATGTGGGCTTGGGGTATGTCGGTCCAGGCTGCTTCCACACGCTGCCACAGTTCATCAGGCGTAGCCGCGGGTGGTGCTTGCCGGGACACTCGGTTGCTGATCAGCGACCAGACGTGTTCGATGGGTGACATATCGGAAGAACAAGCAATCCACGGCAGCAGTGACACCTGGTGGGCTGTACAGAATTGTTGCAAGATGCGTGCCACGTGCGGGCGCGCATTGTCCTGTTGAAATGTGGCCGCAGGGAGGTCTTGCAGGTAAGGGAGGACTACAGACTCTAAAACGTCGAATATGTAGTGGTGGCTGTTGAGTGTACCGGCGATGCGTACCAGAGGGGTGCGGGTCTCATATCCAATTGCGCCCCAAACCATAACACCAGGCGACGGACCGGTATGGCGATGCACAATGCAGGCGTCCTACAGTCTATCGCCGCGGTGCCGCCACACGCGGATCCGACCATCATGATGTTGCAGGCAGAAGCGGGATTCGTCAGAGAAGGCAATGTTTTGCCATTCCGTAGTCCAGGTCGGGCGTTCAACGGCCCACTGCAGCAGCATTTGCCGGTGGTTTAACGTCAATGATAATTAGAGCAATGGGCGTAGTGTGACAAGTCCCCGCTCCTGCAGAAGACGTCGAACGGTACGTGCTGACAAAGGTTGTTGCGCAACACACCTTAATTCCTGCGCTAACGTTCGTGATGTGGCGGTGCGAGCCGTCAATGCCCACCGCACAACATGCCGGTCCTCTCGTTCGGTGGTGTGCCGCGGCTGCGGAAATCGCTCACGTCGGTCCTTCCGTCCCTCCTGCACTCATCGAATCCATACTCGCCTCACTGTGACTGGATGTCGTCTCCCACGGGCGCCAATGTCTCGGTACGATAAACCGCTGTCGCGATAAGCCGTTATTCGTCCTCTGTCAAAATCCGAAACGTGCTGGAATGACTGCCGTATTCTTCGACGAGGCATCAGGAAGCTTCCCACACACAGATCCGGCAACAGAACACACTTCCGCTACTTACACCCCACCTTCTGTGCGCCCTTCTTATAGTGCTTATCGGTGGCGTGCTGGGCGCACATGATTTGCATATGCCCTGCAATGCTAATCGTTTGCATGTCCTCTCGCGGGCGACGCATGCTGCGAATTTCAGGCCAATCGGATGCTTCCTTCTTGGGTGGCCAGCAGTGTATAACTTCGCAGTGTAACATTCGGTTACAAAATTAAAAATCAGTTTGATTTAAGGAAAATCATACGTAATAGCACGCAGCGTGAAATTTCTGACATATAAATCAAAATTTCGTCAATTTAGAATCGAAAGTGTAAATCTCAGCAATTCCAGTGAGACAGTTGCTAACGAGGTATGGATATTGCAAAGCACATACATCGGTGGGGTTTAAATTGCCATTTCCCCGCTCAATCTGAAAAACAGGACAAATATATTCTGTCTGCGAATGCCCAAGGAAACGATCTATGTATGATAGTTAAAAAAAATAATTGAACTACGCATTACTAAAACAGGAACTACGTGGTAAAAAATACCTCGCCCTGTGATCCAAGGTATGCAGAAATCAATGTGATTTGAGAAACCAATCAGCCTTCAGTGCAAAAAAAAATGTCCTACACCGCAAAGGTGAATTCTATCATGTCAAAGTTCAAAAGGAATAGCCGCCCCGGTGGCGCAGTGGTCTAAGCGATGGCCTCTGATCATTCGTCCGAACAGGGTCCGGGTTCGAATCCCGGTGAGTCATGGATGTTGTGTTTGTCTTACGGCACTGGCTCTCTCCCTTCCCTGGAACCAGTGACCCTAAATTAGGGACGGCCGACTGCTTATAGCCCATTGAGTTGCTCACGGTGGTCGTTAAACCTCCAATAAAAAAAAAAAAAAAAAAGTAAGATCAACTGGATATAGGAAAATGAATGAACTACCAGACAGGAAAAACGCAAAGCCACGAATAAAAAATCTGCCACTCCAGAATAAGAAGGCCTACTTCAAAGAGGAACTTTTTAATGAAACATAAAAAATTCAATACAATTAAGGACACTGCCTCACCCGTGATTTAACTAAAAGTAAATATAATTGTCAAGCGCCGTATATTTTGTTGCATAATATGCAAGACATGAAATTCGGGCAAATATCGCCTAGTAATCCGTACCAGCGATGTTAATATCGAACCGTAGGTTCACACAGAAGAGCCACGATTCACAAGATGACACAACAGTCAGAAGAATTAAGGAAACACCGGATCTTCTCATGAAAAAACCTGTCATTATTAAATGCTTTTTTCTGACTTTCAAATGAATGAAGTGTAAATATTATGAGTTTTTCAGCATTAGCACAGTACTATAATAGGACGTGATAGTTACGTTGTTGGATTACGTAGTAAACAGTCCGTAGTTGAGGAAATGCATACTAAGGAATCTGCGGGAATCACGATCGTTTGTAAACTGAGCTTCTGAGAGCACTCGATCGTCGAAGAAATCAAATAATATCTCCATCGTTGCGTTGTATTTTCTTTAAAATGCTCGTTAGTAAAGAAAAAAACTAATTTAGAACAGTTGACGGATGTTCATCTTCGTAGTGCGTTAGATTTTCTTATTATTAACGCAGTAAGGTTTCACATATCAAATATACGACCTCTCCTGACAATTACGAATCGGATTTCTTAAAAATCGAAGTGCCACAAAAACGTTTTTTGTTTTTTTTAATAAGCGGCGTACTATCCGCATCGGCGTTTAATCCGTAGAGCCTGAATGTTCATCTGTTTTAACAGATAATGCGTGGATTATGTGAGAAAACTACGGTACGTGGGCAACTTAAAGCATTTAACCCCGCGAAAAAAATATTACATTGCATCATAGTTCACGCAGAAAAGTTATATGCGAGTAATTCAAAACAGGAGGAAGATTATATCAACAGGTAAATACAGGCAGTGTATTGGGATTCAAGGTATGATATGACTGATGCAATGCCGTCGAGAATGCTTTTTATTACCGTATCAAAGATTCAACTGACGCAAAGAAGCTCGAAGCTGCTATTTTTCTTGAAACAGCAAAATTGGAATCATATCGTGAAGTTAGCTTTTGAATTTCAGTTGAAGATAAAAATTCATGGGGTATTTATCCAATCCCATATGAATGTGGGGATTCAAACGTGGGACAGACGCTTAGGGTCTTGCGTTATCGATTGAAGGAGCACAAGATTTACATACGAAACTGCGACCTAAAGAAATCGTCGATGGCTAAACACTCCTGAAAATGATAATAGGTTTTTGTTTGAGGAAGGGAAATTTATTGACAAGCCGTATTCAACCACCAATATTAATATTCCGAAAGCTTTCTATATACACTGGCGTGCAAAAATTAAGGACGAGACGGTTTTTCGAATGTAACGTCGTGCAGAAGTGCTCCACATCGACTCAAATCATACCATAAAATCCCCAAGATGTAAGAATATGGGACAAGTGAAAAAACCGTCCAAACAAGGAATCCAAAGGATACAAATGAACTTTATTGAAAAGGTAGCTTCGAGCACAGCTGGACAGAAGACAGACACGTCCATGTGACAGGCGGCTGCCAAGAATAATCCAGTCTTTAGTAGGGGATATAATCACCCCTGACTGCGTTGCAGGATTTACAATGTCTACCCATGATGAGGACGTGGTTGTCAAGGAAGCTGTTGAGGCATCGCGGCCCATTCCTCTTGTAGGGCCAATCGCAGCTGCGGAATCGTTTCTGGGGGCTTGTGACGTGCTGCCAAGCGTCTCCCGAGAAGGTCCCAAACGTGTTCGATTCGATTTAGGTCCGGGGACATTGCGGGCCAATCCATGCGTTGAATATCTTCACTCCCCAACAGCTCTGCGATAGCCACTGTACGATGAGGTGTAGCGCTGTCGCCCATCAAGAGAAATTCAGGACCCACAGCATCTCTAAACAGACGCGCGTGAGGCAGGAGAACCTCGGTACAATAGCGGACCCCAGTGACTGAACCTCTTTGGAAGATGTGGAGGTCAGTACGGCTACCAAGCATGATACCGCCCCAAACGAGAACTCCGCCACCTCCAAACCAGTCCCTTTCGATGATGTTGGAGGTGTGATTGCGTGTTTCCCTGCTCTCTCCAGATGTGTATACGTCCAGAATCGCTCGTCAGACTAACTCGGCTCTCATCCGTAAAGAGAACTCGACCCCATTGCTGATGTGTCCAGTTCTTGTGTTCCTGTCACCACAGAAACCGCCGTATCCGATGAGCAGGCGTTAATGGTACACACCGCGCTGGTCGTCGAGCAAATGGGCCACCTTTGTGCCGGCTCCTGGCCACGGTAAAACGTGATAACGGACGTCCAGTTGTCTCTTGCATGTGCCTTGCGATTTCTCCCGCTGTCTGCCGTCTGTCTCTTCTCACCTGTAGGACAGTATATCGATCGTCCGCCGCCGTGGTTGCTTGTGGAAGACCACTGCTAAACTCTCGGACAGCTGTTCCTGTCGTTTGAAATGTTCTCCTAGCTCATGAAACGATGCTGTGAGCGATCCTGAACTCCTCGGCCACACTAGTCACACTTTGACCTTCTTCCAACTTCCCAATGACGCGACCTCGGGTAAGGTCATCCAGATGTCGTCTACTGGATTGCCTGTTGGCCATATCACACAGTGGCAGCTACTCGACGTCATTCAAACCGATGTACACCGTGCAGTAGCTTTCACCGAACTGCTGAGCGTACTCCGCCAGTGTGCTTTATACCCTTCCGACACTCCCTCCCACCCCCTATGTCATATGTCATGCTGCATATATGCGCATGCTCTACCGTACCGGACCCCAGTCTATCTCCTGAGTGGTCTTTCGGTCCGTTCTGCCTGCTCGTTCCGCTGTTATGCTAATTTCTCCTCTTCGTCCTTAATTTTTGCACACCAGTGTACTAATACAAGGTGTCTCTAAATGAAGTATCTGTGTGCTATTAAAAAAATATTCGATAGAAGAAAACTTACTTCAAACGTCAAGAGACGTGCCAAGTGTTGAAGTGTGTTAATTCAGATGATAGATGGCGCCAAGTGTCTCATGTAATAAAAAATCTCGTCAAACACGGAATACAACAGACATGGCTTTCCCAGTGGAGAAAGCAGCGTACATGTTTTGGTTTGCTGAGTCAAAATCTCTAATAACGGTTCTGTATAAGTACAGAACTGAATACAATAGACAGCCGCCGACACGAAGGAGCATCGAACAATGGGTAAATAAATTCAAAGCAACAGGAAGTGTCTTGAAAGGCAATAGCAGTGGGAAAACCTTCCATTTCGGACGAAAAGGGTGGAAAACGTGCGTAAGGCTTATCTAAGGAGCCCAAAGAAGTCTGTCCGCGTCGCCAGTCGCAAACTCTAAATAGCGCGAGTAAGGTTCACAAGATTGTACATAAACGTCTACGCCTATATGAATATAATGTGAAGTTAGTGCAAAAACTTCGATCGAATGATTAACCATGTCTAAAAGCATTTGCGATAGACATGCTTAATCGCTAGATCTTACTATTTTACTCGTGCACAGTATGTATCTTGGACGCAATAAATATCTGTCTTAAACACGATTACAAACGGTACTCTAACTGCACATACCCGTCTTCAATGAACAAACACTTGCATTCGAAATTAAAAAAATCTATGTACAGCTAAAAACATATTAAAAACTTAAAAGTTAAAAGGCGAGCTCTTTCTGTCCTCCCAAGTGGCTATTATCAAGCCAACAAGTGAGCTCAGATTTCCTGTCAGTGGGACTATAATACGTGCAGGGTTAGTCACGTGTAGTTACCATAGCAACGCAAAGTAGCCTTAACAACGTGGTAAACATATATAGTTCTTATATCTTAAAGTCTTTAGGTTACGTTAAGTGTTCTTAGGTGGTCTAAGTGTTCGAATGTATTGTCGCCATGGGTTTGGTGCATAACATGGTAAATCTTCATTACAGCATGAATTATCGTACCATAGAATAAATAAGGCTTCATTGAAAAAGGTATCAGTCTTAATTTCAGTATATGCCAAATGTCTTATTTGTTCCCAAGCTGGAACAAAATGTTCCACTTTAACTTTCCTGGCTAAGGAGGTTGACATCGCCTTTCTAGAAATATCGTATTTATGTTCAGACGTTCTCAAACCCAACGTGCTGAGGGTGGGGCCTATACAATAACAAAATTGAACTTCATGTTTAGAAGACTGAAAGGTATACAGTATATTCCATATTTGTCATTTATTTTTACTTGATCACGATCACAACGAACCATATTGAAAATATTTGTTGTTCGTAGCCCGAATTGTATCTGGTGTTTATTACAGAAACGCTGTAGAGCATTTTTAATATTAGGGTTATAATCTAACGATCCAACAAATGTTTTATTTACTATTTCTCTTGTCAGCGTAGTATGTTGCAAGCGTTGTTGTTTCCCAATCAGTTGTGAGATATATGTTTCTGGGTATCCGAACTGTTTCGTGGTCAGTAGTATATAACTAAGTTCTTTTTGTCTTGATTGTATGGATGAGGAATGTTTAAACGCTCTTGCGATATGTGACCGCACTCATGCTGTTTTTTGTTGTAATAGGTGGTTGGATGCAAATGGAATATAAGTCGGAAATCGTGACTTTGACGCCCGTGGCCAGAAATCCATAGTGGCATCCTTGGACGTAACAGTACTCTTTCCAAATGTCCCTGTTCATGCGGCGCATATTATTATAGAAGATAAATTGACTTCAATACCTGTTGTCCAACACTCTGAAGTTTTGGCTATTGTCAAAGCATTACAGCTCCTTGCACGGCAAACGTTTTTCACTTTTAACAATATTATCTACCAACAGTTAGATGAAACCCCTATGGGATCACCATTCTCTCCACTTTTGGCAGAGGTGTTCATGCAGAAAGTAGAGAACACAGTACTTGATCAATGTATGTACAAACCTCTGTTATATATGAGATGTTGACGACGTTCTGGTCTTCTGGCCGCACACCATTGAATTACTTCGATCTTTTACCTTGGAATTGTCATCAGTATTCCCAACCATTAATTTTACAATAGAATTTGAAGAACATTTATCACTACCTTTTTTGGATGTTCTTGTGTCTAGGCACTCTAAAACCAACGATAATTCATTTGAAGTTTATCGTAAACCTACACATAATCCGACTTCTATTCCTTTTGCATCCAACCACCCATTACAACACAAACTAGCATGAGTGCGGTCACATATCGCAAGAGCGTTTACACATTCCTCATCCATACAGTCAAGACAAAAAGAACTTAATTATATTCTGCTGACCACGAAATAGTTCGGGTACCCAGAAACATATATCTCACAAATAATTGGGAAACAACAACGTTTGAAATATACTACGCTGACAAGAGATACAGTAAATAAAACATTTGTTGGATCGTTAGATTATAAACCTAACATTAAAAATGCTCTGCAGCGTTTCTGTAATAAACACCAGGTACAATTTGGACTACGAATAACAAATATTTTCAATATGGTTCGTTGTGATCGTGATCAAGTAAAAATAAATGACAAATATGGAATATACTGTATACCGCTTCAGTCTTCTAAACATGAAGTTCAACCTTGTTATTATATAGGTTCAACCCTCAGGACGTTGGGTTTGGGAACGTCTGAACATAAGTACGATATTTTTAGGAAGGCGATGTCGACCTCCTTAGCCAAGAAAGTTAAAGTGGAACATTTTATTCCAATTTGGGAAACAAATCAGACATTTGGCATATACTGAAAATAAGACTGATACCTTTTTCAATGAAGCCTTATTTATTCTATCGTACGATAATTTATGCTGTAACGAAGATTTACCATGTTATTTACCAAACCCATGGCGACAATACATTCGAACACTTAGACCAACTAAGAACACTTAACTTAACCTAAAGACTTTAAGATATAAAAAATTATATATGTTTTACCACGTTGTTATTGCTACTTTGCGTTGCTATGGTAACTACACGTGACTAACCCTGCACGTATTATAGTCCCACTCACAGGAAATCTGAGCTCACTTGTTGGCTTGATAATGGCCTCTTGGGTGGACCGAAAGTGCTCGCCTTTTAACTTTTAACTATTTAATATGCATTTAACTGTGCATAGATTTTTTTAATTTTGAATAAAAGTGTTTGTTTATTGAAGACGGGTATGTGCATTGTAGAGTACCTTTTTAATCGTGTTTAAGACAGATATTTATTGCGTCCAAGATGCTTAATCGCACTGACGAAAACCCCACACTTTTTTCACGGATCTTTTTCAGCTATGAGTCGACATTCCATGTTTCTGGCATAGTGAATAAACATAACTACCGAATCTGGGGCACGGAAAATTCCCATGTGGTCGCGGCAAACGAGAGAGACAGCCCGAAGGTTAATGTCTGGGCTGGCAAAATGGAAGACCGAGTGATAGGGCACTTTTTATTCGCTGAACCAACCGTAAGTGGCATAACGTACCTGGACCTGTTAGAACAATTCTCAAATCTACAACTCCAGGATATTCAAGACATCGTTTTCAAGCAAGATGGAACACCTCGGCACTGGTCTTTGAAAGTACGCAGATCTTTAGACAACCATTTTCCGTTGCATTGGATTGGACGCGAGAGTCCGACGGCATTGCCACACCGTTCTCCTGATATTACCCCATGCGATTCTTTTCTCTGGGGCTTTATTAAGGACACTGTGTACAAGAAAAAGGTTGCATATATCACTGAGATCAAAGCACGCATTACTGAAACCTTCCTACTTTGTTTCACCTGACATTCTACAGCATACGTGGGTGGAAATGGACTATCGTTTAGACATCCTGCGAGCAACCAACGGAGCACACGTGTAGACCTACTAACATTTAAAAAAGAACTTTCACAGTTACCATGTGTTTCGACATTAAAAGTAAGTTGTTGTTTATCGTAGTTTTATTTTCAATAGCATACTGAAGTTGTATACTTCATTTATGGACATCCTGTTCATCAAAACTCTTCGCATCAAAACATCCACACCTATTCCATCAAGCGCATAGAAGCAACGAGCAAGAACTCGTGATCGTCAATACCGTTGATGACGTCATTTGTGATTTGAATATTTACCTGGCATTCGTCCTGAAGAAACTCAGCCGATGACCAGTGAAGTCTTTGTCGACCCAAAAATTTCAATAATTGGGAACGAATGTTAAACTTCTTAATATTATGCGATTTGATCTTCCCAAGAAACTCTTCTAAAATGTCGACCGTGCGTTTGCTTTAAAACCGTCAATTTGCTTATGAGAAGTTTTTCTTTTAATAACAAAAAGTGACTTTTGAAATTACAGCACTTGAAACATAAGAATTGTGACAAAGCTCGTCATCCATAGTCAATGTTTTTTGGTCATACGAATGAATCATCAGTGATATTTTTTGTTTCTGTTTTTTGGGGGGCAGAATAAAAATATATACGATATCTATATTAATATATAAACAGAAAAACTTTGTTTGTGTGTTTGAGGTAATCCCGAAAACTGCGGAACTGATTTGGATAATTCTTTCACCGTTGGGAAGCTTATTTCTTTTCGGGGGGCATAGGCTACTTCGTTTATTTTTATTATTGTTTTTATTATGTTTTTATTATTTTGTATTAATTTTGGCTGTACTACCGAATCAGATCCCTTACAAGTAGTTCCCGATTTCCTGTGTATCGTTCCGCTCTGTTTGCATACAACCTGATCACACCCAACGTGAAAGAAAGTAGTTCACGATAATATACTGAATTTATATTAAAATAATTATGGCACCAGAGATTTTTCTTGAGAGCCAATTGGATTTGATAATTTGAGTATGAGCTATGCTGTCACGATCTATAAAATCGCATAGGCATATTTGTAAAATCCGAGTAAATACTATCAGCAACTTTGATAGCAGTGTAATGATATTATTGAAGCCGTTATACTAACTGGGCAAGCAGCTGGACAAATGGCACATATATCCAGGACCCCGATGATTCGGACGGACTTGCCTTTCACGTTCAAACTATTACAGTTTCATATTAAACTATCCGTCGCTATAAAGATCAATAAATCCTAAGACCAAACTTACAAATATGTGAGATTGGATTTGCATCAAGAATGTTTCTCGCTCGGACAGATATTAATACGTCGGCTTATTGAGAACCGGCAGTTCAGACAGTAAATTTATTTTGCTAACGACTGGAAACAAGACAAAGAAAGTATATGCAGAAGAATTGTGAATTATTTAAAAAAAATACAAATTATGCACTTAAATTTATGTAAAAATTAATTATAATTTTATTTCACGTGAAAAACTAACTGCCGACTATTTAATATTTAGTACAATTTCTTCCATCGATTGCTATGAAATTCAACTGCAATTCTTATGGATGGATCGGATTACACGTGTTATCATAGCCCTATTTTTTAGTGATGACTTCTACGCCGGCGAAGCCGTGGGCACAGCTAGTAGTTCATAAAATTGAATATAAAAAGTTTCAGTTACTAAAAATGTGAAGAGCACAGTATCTTTTTCTTACAAAGAACGGATAAATTGCTCTGTGGCCCAAGTAACTTCTAACTAATTTTCAGTCCTTACTTATTACTTTATTGAACCATAGCAAAGGGCATCATTGTGATACTTTATTGGAAAGAGAGGAGTATAAACTAATCACTTTGCGTTAATTTTCCGGCACACTTTATGGATTTTACAATATCTTATTAAAAACTGGAATGCACGAAAAGCTGATTTTTTCACGCATGGATAGCATCGCTTTTCTCCGAGAGGAAAAAAGTTAGAAAAAGAAGATACTTTTAGAGGTGAGCTCTTTCTTTCAATTAGTGGTCAAGCCAAAAAGAATGACAAAAAAAGGAGTACTTTAACTTTACCTTTCCTCATCTCTGCAACCTCATTAGAAGTTTAAGATTTCCTTTAATGAAAAACCTTGAAGTAGCAAATCCAATTATTTCGGAGCATTTTAGGGTTCTGGCTCATCGTGTTATTTAATCAATGACCGACATAAAGTCCTGATAAGATACACAGTGGGGAAACTACATCAATTCAGATTTTCGATGTGCACGTGAACACACAGATCTTCGTACGTATATGTCAGTAACTTAAATTCTCGAGAGCCACTGCTGAAGAAAAGCAATGAACAGGACAAGTCTTGCCTCGAACAACTGAATTTACTATCAGCCACTGTTTTTAGCCATCTTTACGTAACTTTCTGAGAAAACGATATAGCATTTTATTTTGAAATACTCGGCATAATACAGCCACCGTGTCATAAAGTTTCAACAGCAATTACAAGCGCTTCGATTTCTTATGTTGCACGTCTCCCAGATTAGATAAAAGTGTTAGGTTTCACATTCACAATAAATATTTTAATTTATTCATACGATGTGACTGAATAAATATTTTAATTTATTCATACGATGTGGAATTTTATGAAATAGAGATGCATGACATCTCTCTATCCAGACTGTTCATTGGTAAATCCCTTAATTGGGTTGGAAATAATCTGCAAATGCAAGATAACAGAAAAGTGCGTGTATGCAAGTACAAATCAGTCCAAAATATAGTCGCCATGATTCACTACCTCCTGCTTCCATAGTCTGGGCAGCTATCGGATACCGTTCCTGTAGAACTGTGGCTGCTTCGACGCAAAGAAGTGAGTTACGCGCATCGTCCCGGTTGGTGAACCGCTGTCTGTCCGGGAAATGCTATAACCACCGCAAAAGGTAGTAGTCGCTTGGGCAAATTTCCGGGAATTAGGCTGCTGCGGTAGCAGCTGCCAATCCAAGTTCCTGATCTTGTGACAGGTCAACCGTGCTGTGTGAGGTGTCGCTCCATCTTGCTGAAGGAGGACGCCCTTGCGGTTCAGCAGTGCTTGTCGTTTCGACATTACGATACGTGTAGATCGTCGAGCTGACGGTAGTACACATTGACGGTGCTAGTGGTGTTTTTAAGCACCAGCTGAAAAGCACGGAGTCCCGCATATTCCACCAAATAGATATCAGGACCTTAATGGGTGCCAGTTGACTTTAGAAGTCAACATGGTCTTCTGTTTTGGGTCCCACCACTGTTTACAGGGAGGTAACATGGTCATGAAGGATCCATTTCTAATAATTTGTCACAGTCCAAGAATGTTTCAATTTGGTCACTTGTAAGCTAGGAAACACATGCATTCAGGCGATTTGCTTTCTGTTCAACTGTGAGTTGATGGGGTACCCAAACTCCCCTCTTCTGCAACTTTCCTATTTAACGCAGGTGCGTGATAATACTCCTTTGGGTTGTCCCACAACTGTTCGACCAAATCACGCGTATTCACACGTGGATCGGTCTTCACTAAGGTCTGCAGCATGTCCATATCCACAGTTGCGGGTCTTCAGGCTTTGGGATGGTCTGATAGGTTAACATTTCCCTCTCGAAATCGTTCGAACCAACGGCAGCACTGGAGATGTGATAGGGCATTACCGTACACACAGGTGATGTTCCTTTACAGCACTTGCTGGGATACTACAGGGACAAAACTCGTGCAAAATGCAATGGTGGATGTGCTCCTTGTCCACTTCCACGTTGGCTGGCGATTACATTCTTCACCTTTCTAACGGTTAACTGCCACTCACTTTAGCCACCTACCTCCTGATGTCATGCCGGTGTGGTTGGCAATCTCAGTGGCGAATGTGCAAGTTTCCTGGGCTTGGACTTCGGGCACCGCTTCATCGGACATTACTTTCTTTTCAACTCAATATTATTTTAAACTAAAAAAGCCCAAAATATGAGTGTTAATTAAAAAAATAAACGAGATTACGCGGCTCAATATTCTGCGACAACACCTGTAGCAAATGAAAAAAAAAAAACAAGCGGTATATTAGGTTATTTCGGGAGGTAAGTAAATACTTTCTTTGGCGTAAATTTTGGAAACCTGAAGTGGCAACACAAATGCTGTCTAGAGGTTGTGTAGCACGTAAATCGGGTGTCAGTTCGTGCATATCGATTACCTATCCACACAACTGTGTATACCTGAAACAACGGTTTGCAACGCTCTGATGAAATATTCAGGCCTAAGGAGAAATCAATGGCAGGCTAATATTTATTATTTTAATTTAGGCCTAAATGAGAAACAAACGACACTAACCATGACACAACAATGATTCCGCTACGAAATTGAACGGGGTAACCAAGGTTACTCCAATGGTATGGTGCTCATAAGATTTCTCTGCATATATAAAAGTTGTACAGATTTTTTACACTCCAAGACACGGTCTTTGGTCTTGGGTTGAACCAAGGGCTCTTTACCCTGCGCCGATTTGCATGAGCGTGAAATGTTATTGGTAGTTGGTATGGATGTTCGACGTGTGGGTCTTTGATGTTAGAATCTTATTGGTAGTTGTTATGGATATTCGAGGTGTGGGTCTTTGATGTTAAAATCTGATTCGTAGTTGGCATGGATGTTCGAGGTGTGGGTGTTTGCCGTTAAAATCTTATTGGTAGTTGGCATGGATGTTCGAGGTGTGGGTCTTTGAAGTTAGAATCTTATTGGTAGTTGGCATGGATATTCGTGGCGTAGGTCATTGATGTTAAAATATTATTGGTAGTTGGAATGCATGTTCGAGGTGTGGGCCTTTGGAAGACATATGACGAGAAAATCACAACGACATAACAGCAGTACACGGTATCTGTTGAGGATCATATCCCAATATGGGCACTGAGCAGCGACCTGTCCTCGAACACGACAATGCACTGCTGCAATGCCCTGATTGTACGACTGTTCACTGAACAGCGGAATTGGTACTCTTCACTCCGTGTTCTCCGAACATGGACCTCTGTGTTTTCCACTATTTTTTGTAATCTGAAAAGGGAGATGTATGGTACTCGCTTCAACAAAAACAGGATTTGATCTGTGAAACACAGACGTTTTCCACAGGCACCGGAATTTTAAATTATGCTCGTAAACGGCCAGCAGCTTGGAAACGTATTACTGATAATAAGGAAAAGTACTAATAATTCCCCTCAAATTTCGTTATCGTTGCTTTTCTATTACACGCATTATGGTAAGTTGAAAGTGGTCATTTAATTCTCGAAGGATATAATAGACAGTAAAGATCCAGATGGAAGCTCTGAGAAGCCGAAAGAAGCATTCACACATTTCAGCTGTGTTGTGGCAGTTCAAAATGGCGATTAGGCTGAAATGTTGTTCTCGCGAGGACGTCCGAGGTGTTATTCGATTTTTGTGGGAGGCCAAAGTTGGATGATATCCAACAACAATATATTAAAGTACATGGAGAACGTGTGCTATGACGTTTATATCTCGCTGTATGATGTGCAGCTGCTAGGGATGCTGTTACCGAAAACAATCTCAGTAGGAGTCCAAGCAGGTCATCAACGGGAATCAAAACAACAGAAATTTCGATTTCTAGTGAGATACTGATCTGTTTCCATAATTGGAAGATAAATCAATGGAGAAATAAATATTCCTCATAAGTACATGGGAAATCGATAGAATATTCAAAGCAAACAGAATATAAATACCACATTACTGGTCATGCATTTATTTTTCGTTGCTTTGAATATTCTGCCCAGTATTAGAAGACCATAGAACAGGACGTTTTTTACCACAGATAAAAGAGCAACGGAAACAGATGAAGTCTAACCCAGGTAGAACAGTCTTGCAACTTAACGTAGATCCAACGCTGAGCCACAATCTTTTCCGAATAAAAGACAGTGGCTCAGTGTTGTGCCTACGTTAAGTTGCAAGACTGTGCTACGCGGGAAAAAAATAATGTTTTTAAAGCGCCATGTGCTTGAATGTTTTTATTGACGAGGTTGAAAAGAAGTGTAAAGTCGATTTATTCTGTACATCATAGCATGATAAACTTTAACTCCAGAAGCTCGCGAACAACCCACTAGTTAGCCGTTTGGAAAATCAAGAACCTGCTCACAGAGGCCACACAACCAGTCCTTTCTCAAAGCCCGATAAATTCTTTCAGTTACCCGTCACGCTCTGAATTTTATTACCTACTACTCCACTCACACCTTATGAACGTTACATCAGTCGCCTAATCACGCCCTATCGGAAATCACGTGGTCAACGGACCGCATCCACTTTTGATAGGGGTAGTCATAGTTCAGTTCGCATTCTGTGTATATTCGTACAATTACAAAAGCAGTGGAAACAATGATTCGTTGTAATATTTAAATGGAAAAGAATGTGACAAGAAAGTATTACAAAGGCTCTTATTGACCACATAAGTTCTTACAGTCGGAACTACGAAAAATACACTGAAGCAGTAAATTATTATCAGAAATACCCTATATGAATTAGACACGTGCCATCCTCACTTATGTACGCACCTATGATGTACACAACACGTGATTTAAGCAGCTTTGAGGTAGGCAGGATGGTTGGTCAAAGAATATCAGAAATGGTAAACCTTCCCGGCTATGTGAGAATGATTGTATCAAGTTTGTACAGTGAGTGGTGCCTGAACAATAAAACATGAAGACGGAGGTCTTCCTCCGATCAAAAACGACTGGTCATGTTTGAGAGCAATGGCAGCAGTAGAAAATTGAACGAGGTAACAGACGTGATCTCTTACCCCAAGTAACCGCGGGGTATAACAGAGGTATAGAGCAGAGAATTTCAGCAGTATCCGTGGCCTCACATCAGCAAGAACAGGCAATCACAACTCTCATCTCCTTCGTGAACCTCTCCTCTCTGCAAAAATCGGGCAAATTCGTTGCAGTGGCAGCAGGAGGGGCAAACCTTAGACTTTTTGTACACAAAAATGATCGCTTGATCTGACGAATCATGCATTCAGTTAATATATGCCAATAAACAACCCATAATATTGATTCAACAGCATAAATAGGGGAATTCCTGCTGTCTGGTGTTGTACAGTCAATGCACAAAACATTAGAGATACCTACCTAATAGCGTGTTGATCAACCTCTAGCGCGAATAATAGCCTGTACACGTCAAGACATCGACTAATCCTGATGCCGGAGGGTTTCTGGTGATAATGCCAGCCATACCTGTTGCAGTATTCTGCACAACACCGCCAGAGGCAGGGCGTCGGTGCAGGATCCATGGATCAGGTGTTCCGCACCACGACACGCCAGAGATCTTCCTCAGGGTGACAGTGGATGGCACCCAAACTCAGATGAGTCAAGCCATTCCGGGGATGTTACTGTCCGGCCGGGGGGGGGTGCATCGCCCTTCTGAAACAGACCAAATGCTGCAAAATGCGTGAAGGCCATGAAAGCGTGTAGGCGATCAGCCAGCGCATGCTGGTATATTGCAGAGGTTAAGAACACCTCAAGACACACTAAGGGACTTAATGTGTGCCTTGAGAAGGCTCCACAAACAATCATAGAGCCACAAGAGACTTGAACAGAGTTGACTTAGCAGGAACAGGCCACGGTTTCATGTTGTTGACGTCACCTCGGTTTGGTTCAAAATGGGACTAATCTGACCGCAAAACGCGGCGTTACTGTGCAGAAGTCCAGTTTTGATGATCCCGGAACCAGGCGAGGCGTAATGTCTGTTAACGAGTAGTCAACAATTGCACTCGAGTTTGTCGTCAGCTCCTGTAGCCTAGGGTATGGAGAGTGCGCAGTATCGTTTGCTCAAGGTTAATAGACAGTAAGGTTTGCTCATCCCGCCTTCCTCGCAGACGAATAATCGTGACGTCACTGAGTGACATCACCGTCCTAACATGTGAATCGTAGATCCTAACTGTAACTATAGAAGAAGATGTCTTGTCCACAATTTTTATAACTCAAACACAGAACAAAAGCTTATGCAAAAGCACATTTACATTAAATACAGAAGAAGTTCACACTCATGTGAATATGTTAGTAACGGAGATTTGTAAAATACTTCCCGAACATTTTTGTTACGTAAAGGACGGGACAATGGTTATACTTTTAAATGTTAATTTAGTTACAAGAGAAATGTTTGCGGTTTTTATATAAATTTAGAAGGGAAATTTCCCAGCAGGCATAACGTTGTCATATAATAAAGAATATCTTTACGAGGAATAGGAAAAGCATCCCAGCAACATTCCCCAATTTTTTTAAATTAAAAATTGAAAACATTAAAAATCTGGTAGAATTTATGAAGATTATTTCAGCTGGTTTACGAATAATAATTCCAACACGCTGCTATGGTGCAGATATAAAGAAACGTGGCGATTAGGTAGTCTTACGATGGTACTTTGGACAGTGACGTCACAAAACAATCACCGGAAGTGCGTGTCGCCCCGGTGGCGCAGTGGTCTAAGGGATGGCCTCTGATCATTCGTCCGAAAGGGGTCCGGGTTCGAATCCCGGTGAGGCATGGATGTTGTGTTTGTCTTACGGCACTGGCTCTCTCCCTTCCCTGGAACCAGTGACCCAAATTAGGGACGGGCGACTGCTTACAGCCTATTGAGTTGCTCACGGTGTTCGTTAAACTTCCAATCAAGAAAAAAAGTGCAGGATGAGCATAACTTTGTCATCTACTAACCTTCCCGTTTGCTCACTGACGTTGGTTGAGCCTCTGACATGTTACCAAGCGGTGCACAAGTCTGGATAGTCTACGTCGATCCCAGTCATCAATGGCATGTGGTATGCCACCACTTGCTTTTCAGGATCTGGTACATCCGTCGATGGTGTACTCGCGGTACACTCTTGGTACAGCTGCCCTCGCAAACCCTATGGTTTTTACCACTTGGGCGATAAATGTCCCCTCTGTCTTGCGCCGACAATGCGTCTCAAGCAAAGTCACTCAGATCACCACGTTTACTTATGTTCTTCGATTCGGTACGCTATTGAGAAGCCCTGCTGTCCACATCGGTTTGTATCTGCTCCACTGCGCATGCTCATGTCAAGTGACCATCACCCCTATCTCTAATGTCTTGTCTACGTGCTGGTGTTGGCGGTGGTCTGGGGTCTGTTTTCATGTCGAACATTGGATTCCATGATACCTCTAGAATAGCATTTGGATTCCGCCGGGTATTTTTAACATCATCGCGAACAAGGCAGACATGTACAAGTTCATGGTGTTTTCTTATAGAGAGGACTAGTTCCGGTAGGATATTCCGCCTGCATCAAGGCTTGAATCATCACGCAATCGTTTCAGCAGCGCGACATTGATTTCATAGTGCTGAAGAATCTTCCTCCACACACACAGACAGTCCCTAGAACTTAACCCGCCTGTAGGATGAGTTTGAGAGAGACATTAGTAACAGAGATCCTTACTTCAGCAAAACTTCGGTAATCAACGGATGCCGTTACAACCGCTTGGCTAATTGTAGTTGTAAACCATATTACCACCTTGATGAATATATACCACATCTAAGCAAGGTTCTTTAGAAGTGTCTGGGCAACCCAACACGTTGTTAGATAGGTTTTCCTAGAAAATCGTTACGTAAGTATGTAAAACGTTGTAAGAAGTTTTAGTTTACGGGCAAAAATTATTTATTTATATGTATGCTTTAAACATACTTGCAAGCGTACAAAAGATAAGATTAGTTTTTCAGGGGATTTGTCTGCAGTTGGTGACGCATATGTCAACACGGCAACAAAATTGTTGACAGGCCGAAAACTTCATGTAGAGACAAACTTGTTCAAACAAGTCTTGTGTATCCTGCGTCATTACTGAATGAAAGAAAGAGTGTGTTACGAAAACATGTATGTTTTCTGAGACTTCCCCTAAGTGATCTGGATAATACACACTGCGTGTGAAGATAGCTGAACTCTCGTAATAAAAATAAGATTAGTGTGAAGTGAAAAACCATATCTGTGTTGATATTTTTACTAAATTGTGTGGGCGTGTGTGTGTGTGTGTGTGTATGTGTGTGTGTGTGTGTGTGTGTGTTGTGACGTGCCACAGAGGTGACGCACATGTCAAGGGAAAGTAGCACGGATAAACTATTGCCTGCACAAATTAAGCATTGGGCTCTGCAGCAGCTATACAATGGTTTGAGTCACGCTACCGGCAAATTTGGGTTTCACAATGGCACGTGAACGTAAAAATGAATCTTCTGGCCGTTAGTTTCTTCCAAAAATATCTGATGTTCCTTCTACACATTGTCTGTCATTAATAAGCATTCTTTATTGCCCTTTCGCGAAATCGCAGGATCCGTAACATGCGATTTTTCGTCCATGCCTTCCTCAAGGGGAGGGATATACACTATATTGACAAAAGTCACCGGACACCAATTCAAAAGCAAATGACCGAATTTGCTGCATTGTTAAGGTGCGCGGTACAGCTGCAAACGGTATTAAAACAAGCCTGCAGCTGACCGCGATCATATCGCACTGTGAGGTTGAGTGAAAATATCGCTATGGGAGAGAACTGAATTAGAGAAAGGAAAGATTGTTGGGTGTTATATTAGTGGGTTGTACATAAGAGAAACCGAAAAGCGTTTAAACATATACAAGTCAATTGTTTTGGATGTATTTAATAAGTGGAAGACACATGACGTGTCTGAAACAGCAAAACGTACCGGTAGACCAAAGAAAATCAGTGATAGAGGATGTCGAATCCTCAGGAGAGCCGTTACAGCTAATCGACGGAGTACTGTACAAGAAAGTAAAAATGGATCTACTGGCCGTTAGGCTGTTCGAAATATGTGTTATGCTTCTTCCATACCTCGTCTGGAATCAGTGAGAATTCCTGCTTCTACAGAGAGTTACTTTCAGCATGTTTTGCGGCGGACCGGAAACCTGTGATTTCGCGCTCCCCGCCTTTCTCAAGGAAGGGAGCTGGGTATTCGTGACGTACTACGGAGATGACGCACATGCCAAAATGGCAAGCAGGTGGGGAATAAGCCCTCGCCGGCGCTTCTAATTTGGAAAGCATTCGGCTCCGGAGCTGAAGGATGTTGATACGAGTGACGCCACCGGAAAAATTTGGGTTTCATAGTGTGTGTGTGTGTGTACGTACGCTTTCGTAAATTTATATAACACGCAAATCACATAGATCTGTCGAATGTACAATAATGTTTAAGAAAATAAGTAAGACAACACACCTCTAACTACATGTGCAGATAGTAAGAGGAAAGGGCTACGATTAGAGAGATCAACCAAAGGATCATTCAGAGTTGTTATTTTGAATTACGAGGACATGAAGGACAGAGAGCAATCGATTTTACGTTTGACATCAATGACTGTTCAACACGCGCCGCTAAAACAGCCGTCCCGTTCTTCATTCACGCTCTATACTCCGTTTTGTAATTTAGCTGCCTGCAAAGGTTACAAAGCGCCAAGAACGCTGTCTCCATGGCCGTTCTACACGCACCGTCCTAAGAGCACCACTGATGCACAAAGTCGTGAAAGCTAAAAGTTTTTCGAGTTAAAAGTTTCTCCTAAGTAGAGTTTGAAAAAGAATCGATACAAAATGACATTTTTTCGCCACTTAAACGAAGCGACGGTGCTTCCTTTTCTTCTTTTGCTTTTTTTTTTTTTATAACAGAGAAAATTTCAACTGCGAACCTGCAAGTTTTTAAAAGTTCTCGGACGCTTAGCATGGCGCGCCTAAAAGCTCTTCATTTTTCAAACTACTTCTTTCCTTTTTTTTCTCACTATCTCCGAAGATCCCTTTCACTGCGCATGCTCGGAGCACTCAACAGATGTCATTCGTCAAGATGGATGACGTGGGCGGGGTTTCACAGGTGACTGACTAAGTGGCTGAGATGGAGTTCCTTGTAAATTTCCGGCTGATGATGATGATGACTCGGAGCGTCAGGCAGTGATGAACCACCCAGGGAAAAAACCTTGTTAAATGGGGAGAAAAATTCTGAACGCTTTTCACATTTCTATACTTCAAAGAAGAAATGATCATTTTTTATGTTATTTTTATTACGTCCGAAATGAGATAAATCAGCTCTAATCTATCATCTATAAAATGACTGTTACATGGGTTGAAATGAACTAAAATGAAATGAAATCTTTCGAAGAGACTACTCCGAATAATTTCAAATCAAAGGCAGCTCATATCTGTAAACATCTTAGTGTGCGAAAATTCAAAAAGTTCACAATTACACGAAAAATTCATATTGCATTACTAAACCCGTAAGGAACGATGAAATATACCAATTTTTTTGTTTTACCTAAAAATCATTTAGTTTGCAAGTGTGAGAATTCACGACAAAATCAAAAGATAAAAATTCGGAGAAAGATTACACTGTTTAAAAAGACGAGCATCTTCGGTAGTATATTTTTCTAGCTAGTGGCCTGAAAAAAAGTATAAATGTAAAAAAAACCGCATAAACAAAATCTCGAAATGGTAAGCACTATTTTTAAATTTAGGTTTGAAACGAGTATAAGATGTTCTTTAATAATGATTTACTTGAAGTTAAATTGGTAATGAAAGATACAAAAACAGCATTACCGATTATAGTATATTGTATCGCATTTGTGATATACAAATATTTCAATTTAAGTAAATAGTGAGTTTGGTCATTCAATGCACGAACAGCAGCTAGAAATTTGCCTACAGTTAAAAAAAAGACGCTGGGCTGATCCCTTGGGAGGGCCATTCTTTCGTGGGCCGGGGACCACTCAAGAACAAAAGGTCCCCCACCCGTCCTTTATTCCCCGTCGTTGAAGGAGCTCTGAGAAACCCCTCAAGTGACAATTCGAGCTTCAGCAATTAGCTCCTTACGTCTCTGCCTTCAAGACTCAGAGAGAGAGAGAGAGAGAGAGAGAGAGTGAAGAGAAGAAATACACAGTGGTAATAAGCGGCAGTCTGGCTTGGGAATGGGGAGAGATAGGAACGAGTTTGCTCAGTGACTTTGCAGGGAAGAACATTTTGCACAGGCACCAAGCAGTAAGGAATGAGAACAGATTTTTGGCGGGAAATAAATAGGGAAAGTCTTCAAAAATATCCATCGCCCACTGGAAGTGTATACTTTTTATGTTGACTACCCGATGTTTTTCCTTTCCCCCCAATCTGAAGAATAAAGATTCGAGTGTGTATATTCATTTATTCTTACATTTTATTTGTTGGACTAATAATTTATTTGCTTCTAGTGGTGTACCGAAAAAGCTCGGGGCCCCCCGCAAAAAAACTATATTGTAAGCCCTTTTGCAAAAATGTTTTAACTTCTAATTACTGAAATTCTAAAATTACATTTCATGCAATACAAGTACTACAAAACACAACATTTACGTCAAAGGTAATAGGTAATCATATACAGATTTTATTCTTTTACGGAATTGAGGCTATACTCTTTGAAATACATTACGAGCGCACACGTAAAACACGCAACTGCCCATAGTTGGAGTTTACTGGCGCAAAGGCCTCAATGAGCATGTGAGGCCCATGCCAAACGGTTTACGTGGTTGGAATTTATTGGCGCAAGGGCTTCAATTGGCCAAAGAACGCCATACCAAATGCTTTACATGGTTGTAATTTATTGGCGCAAGGGCCTCATTGGGCCAAAGAGCGACATGCCAAATGGTTTACGTGGTTGCAATTTATTGGCGCAACGGCCTCACTGGGCCAAAGAGCGCCATGTCAAGCGGTTTACGTGGTTGGAATTTATTGGCGCAAGGGTGTCAATTGGCCAAAGAAGGCCATAGCAAATGCTTTACGTGGTTGGAATTGATTGGCACAAGGGCCTCAATGGGCCGAAGAGTGCCATGCCAAACGGTTTACATGGTTGGAATTTACTGGTGCAAGGGCTTCAATTGGCCAAAGAGCGCCATATCAAATGCTTTACGTGGTTGGAATTTATTGGCGCTAGGGCTTCAATGGGCCAAAGAGCGCCATGCCAAATGCTTTACGTGGTTGGAATTTATCGGCGGAAGGTTCTCATTGGGCCAAAGAGGCCCATGTTAATCAGTTTACGTTCTTAAAGTTTATTGGCGCAAGGGCCTCAATGGGCCAAAGAGTGTCGTGCCAAACGGTTTACGTGGTTGGAATTTACTGGGGCAAGGGCTTCAATTGGCCAAAGAGCGCCATATCAAATGCTTTACGTGGTTGGAATTTATTGGCGCTAGGGATTCAATGGGCCAAAGAGCGCCATGCCAAATGATTTACGTGGTTGGAATTTATCGGCGGAAGGTTCTCATTGGGCCAAAGAGGCCCATGTTAATCAGTTTACGTTCTTAAAGTTTATTGGCGCAAGGGCCTCAATGGGCCAAAGAGTGCCATGCCAAACGGTTTACGTGGTTGGAATTTACTGGTGCAAGGGCTTCAATTGGCCAAAGAGCGCCATATCAAATGCTTTACGTGGTTGGAATTTATTGGCAGAAGGTTCTCATTGGGCCAAAGAGGCCCATGTTAATCAGTTTACGCGCTTAAAGTTTATTGGCGCAAGGGCTGCAATGGGCCAAAGAACGCTATACCAAACGGTTTACATCAGGAACAAATGCAGCATCAAAACTATAACAAAAGCTAAGCGACGAAACATAAACATAACGAGAAACAATGTGAATGGCAGACAATCAAACAACGGACTACACAAAGCGAAAAACACCACACGCAACTGACATGTGGCAGTGTCTAAGGGCATTTTATGATTTATCCGAAAACACAGAACATAAGTAAGTAACAATTAAGAACTTTAGCACACACACACACACACACAAAATTATTAAATTATATTCTTTTGAATATAAAAAACATTTAACATCATGCCACGTTTTGTACTTAGTAAAAGGTCACCGCGAAGAACATCTTTTAGTTCACTATATATTGAAGGATGCGTAGGTATATGCACAAATTATTGTAGTACATAACTCCTTATCCTTTGTAACGTACCAGGAGATGTGACGTACCTGCCAGAAGGACGCACACGACATAAAGGCAGACAGGAGTCAGAACAAACGTCCGCGTAGCTCAATTGGTAGAGTGACTTATTCCGGAAAGAGGGGATCCGGGTTCGAAACCCGGCGTAGACCAAAAATGAGGGAGAAATTTACTTCGTTATACCTTATTTGTGAATAAAATTCATTCGTTGTACTGATGTTTCCTTCACATTTGCTATGGCTGGGAAAAGGGGCCTCAAGTCATCTGGAGTAGCTGCTTTTCCATCATGCAGTTTTTATGAACTAAATCCGCGAAGCTTATTTCTATTTTATTTTATTTACTGAAAATAAAATAAATGCTTTTCTTTTTAATACTTCTTTCAAAGCTACCGTCAAAATTTCCCACGATTTCCTTAACCAGCTTCATATGAAATTTGCGCCAAAAATTTTGTGAAATATTTTTGCTGAGACTGCAGGCCAGGCCCTCTTAGCCGTGAGCCCTATCCCCCTTGCAGTGCGGGGGTTGCGGGAGCTATCAGTAAGTCCCTGTTTGCTTCCCTTATCAACTGACAGGAAACAATGAATCTGCTGATAAATTGGCGTCTTCTCTTTTGGTGGCTGTATCTGTCTATACAAATCTTGATCCTAGATTAAGTGAATCTTCAGAACTAAGAATCTGAGATCAGTGCTTTAATATGGAACTCATGAATTAACAGGTCTTTTTTTGGGCAGACCGTGAGTACATCCATTTGAAACCAGAATGTTGAATATTGACGAAACATCTAGGATTCTATTCCACCACACCAGGAAAGAGTTAAGCCAAAAAGTTATGTCCCAGAGATTTATCAATTAACGGATCCCAGCGTATTTAAATAGTGCATGTGTGGATGAGTCGTGAAATGCGAAGTCAATTTTTCGTCCAATCCAAAAGTGAACAACATACCCTTCTCTGATGGGATAAAGATTCAACTTTGGCTGTGCCGAGAAGGAACACAACAACGTGGTCTCAGTTATCTCAGAGTTGTAACATACCGGGTTTAAAAAATATAAAAAATAAAAAACATAAAATAAAAAACAATAACAAAAACATATATTTTTAATAAACTGAAATTCAAATTTAACATATAATTGCAAAAACCGTATAAATTAATTAAGTGTAACAGAGTCAAGATAAGTTAGTAAAATCATGCAATGCATTGACTATGATACGCTTTCCAACATACCAGAAATCATTACTGAAGTTATGAGGATAATGGCTGTAGAATAAATCTCGCTCCTATGTCCTAACATTTGACGTTTGACCCCATTTCGATGATATTCAACAGAACAGGTAAAGTATACTTCCGGAGCAACTTGAAAAGTTTTGTCTCAATCGAAGCATTTTTACGTAAGTCATGACGCATAAGAACAAAGGAATGCATCATGCTCCTATGTCCTGACCTTTGACCTCACTTCACTCATTTTCAACAGGTTTCGTCCCCAGGTGATCCCCTACCACATACTAAAATTTCATTGAAATCGAGCTATGTTTACTAAAGTTATGACGCATAAGGGCAATGGAATGGATCCCGCTCCTAAGTCCTGACCTTTGACCCCATTGATCCCATTTTCAATACGATTCGTCCCCAGGTGATACCCTATCATATACTAAAATTTCATCAAAATCGAGAAATTTTTAAATGAGTTATCGCGCGGACAGGCGGACTGACTGACACAGCTGGAGCATATACGCTTCTTCAACCTACGGTTGGAAAGCGTATAAAAGCGTTGGGAACTACAGTAAAATGTCGGAACTGACGCAGAATAACGTATAAAGGTAAAAAACGTATAACTGAGAAACGTAGAACCGAGGTTTCACATTACTTCTGTTTATTTGGGATGCCAAAAGTAATTCTTCGCTTGTTTTCGTGATATCACACTCGCACAGCACGCGGTGTTAGAACTTCACTGTACATAAAACTGAAAATTTCATGTGGCTTACCGTAAGGACAACACACAGAAGACAAAAATACGGAAAACTCTGATATGCACTCTAGGAAAAGTTGTATTGGGTTGGAAAAAATTAACGTCTGCAGCTGCAAGTAGCAACAGAAAAGCGCTGTTTACCGTATATATGATCATCATCAACCATTATCAATCCACTGCTGGCTGAAGGTCTCCCCATTTTTCTTCTACAATTGTCTGTTTTGAGGATGTCTTCTCCATGTCACTCCAGCACTCTTTCGAATTTAATTCATCCATCTCCCATGGGGTCTTCTTTTGGGTCTTTTCCTGTCACTCGGAATCCAGTTTAAAATTTCGGTTGTCCATCGGTGGTCCGTTCCTTTGGCAACATGTGCAGCCCATTGCCATTTCAGTGATTTCATTCTGGTCATGATGGCGTCCAGTCCTGTCAGTTTCGTTATCCTCAAGTTCCTTTTTTTATCTTTCCTGGTTACACCAAGCATGCATCTCTCCATGCCTCTTTGAGTTGTTTGCAGTCTTTGTATGTCTTTCTTAGTTAAGGTCCATGTTCTGCTCCATACGTAAGCACTGGTTGGATGCATTGATTAAACACTTTTCTTTTGAGACATAATATAATGGCATACTGCTCTTAAAAATTGTACTGTTTCTTCCAAAAGCTCTCCATCCAAGTTTTATACGCCTATTAATTTCTTCATAAATGTAACATTCACTTAATATCTGCTGCTCGAGACAAATGTAGGAATCGGTTGTCTCAAGCATTTCTCCATCAATCGATAAATCTTCGTTTCTTGTAAAAGCATTGTACATAACTTTTGTCTTCTGAAAGTTCATATTTAATCCCACTTTTTTACTTTGCAGCTCTACCGCATATACACTATCTACCAACAAGTAATTGGACACCTGTGATAGCAAAGGAAAACGAAGTTTATTCACCTTCAATAGTTGGTGAAGCCTCCACGAGCGGTGATTACAGCTGCGACCCTCCGGGACATACTCTCAACCAGGCGTTGTACGACGGCTAGCGGTATTTTCTTCCATTCGGCTTGGAGAAGACAGGTCAGTTCCTTCACCAATTTCGGACGGTGGGGGCACCCCTTAAGTCGACGCTCCAACTCGTTCCAGAGGTGCTTGATGGGGTTAAGGTCAGGGCTCTGCGCAGGCTAGTCCATTCGATTAACCCCATTGTCACCATACCAAACCATGGTGGACCTCGCAACATGACAGGTGGCATTGTCATCCTGAAAGTAACATGGGTCCACACCGTAAAACTGCCACAACGTAGGAAGCGCATGGTCATCCAAAATGGGGCAGTAGGTCTCGGCGTTGAGTCTACCAGAAATTGCGACCAAGGGACGATTACACCTCGTGCCATACCAGGAGAAACACCTCCATAGCATAATACTACCGCCGTCGAACTTCACTGGTGGCACAATACATTCCGGCAGAAAGCGTTCTCCAGGCAGACGCCAAAGCCAGACCCTGCCATCCGAACAGTAGAGGATGAACCTTGATTCGTCGCTCCAGAGAACCTGTTTCCACCGTTCAACGGTCCACTGTCGACGTTCTTTGCACCACGTTAGCCGAGCAGCGCTATTGGACTTGGTGATCAAAGGCTTGTGGGCGGCAGCACGTCCATGACAACCGAGCAGACGGGCTTCCTTACGGATGGTATTCTTCGAAAGAACACTCCCGGATGCCTGTTAAAACTCCTCGCGGATGTGGCCCATCCATTTGGTGCGGTTCTTAGGAATTTCTCTGGCCAGCACCCGTCGGTCTCTAACTCCCCGTTTTGTGGGTCTGTCGGGTCGGGGCACATTCCGACAGTCACATCTCATCTTCCACTTGCCAATCACGGATGCCACTGTCGATTTTGGGTACTTCAACTCGCTGGATATGTCACGTATGGATCGGCCATTTCCGTGATACCCGACGATTACACCTTTCTCGAAAACAAAGAGCTCCGAACTGCGTGGCATCTTGCATGCGACTAGTTGCGTTGTTGTTTCCCACACGATATTTAACGGCGGCGGCCGTGACGTGTATCAGGACCGCAGATATCGTGGATTGCAGGGGAGTCCAATTACTTGTCGGTAGATAGTGTGTATATATATATCATCATCATCATCATCATTGTCAACCATTATCAATCCACTGCTGGACGAAGGTCTCCCCAAGTTTCCTCCACAACGGTCTGTCTTGTGCCAGTCTCCTCCATGTCACTCCCGCATATTTACGAATTTCATCCACCCATCTCCCATGTGGTCTTTTTCTGGGTCTTTTCCTGTCCCTTGGAATCCAATCTAAAATTTCGGCTGTCCATCTATGGTCTGTCCTTCTGGCAGTATGTCCAGCCCATTGCCATTTCAGGGATTTAACTCTGATCATGATGTCTTCCACTCTCGTCATTTTTCGGATCCACGAGTTCCTCTTCTTATCTCTCCTGGTTATACCAAGCATGCACCTCTCCATGCTTCTTTGAGTTGTCTGCAGCCTTTGTATGTCTCTTTTAGTTAAGGTCCACGTCTCTGCACCATACGTAAGCACTGGAAAGATGCATTGATCAAACACTTTTCTTTTAAGACATAATGGCATATTGCTCTTGAAAATTATGCTGTTTCTTCCAAAAGCTCTCCAGGCAAGTTTTGTACGCCGATTAATTTCTTCATCAATGTGACCCTCACTTGATATCTGCTGTCCAAGATAAACATACGTGTCTGTTATCTCCAGTTTTTCTCCATCAATCGATAAATCTTCATTTCTTGTAAAAGCATTGAACATCACTTTTGTCTTCTGAAAGTTCATTTCTAATCCCACTTCTTTACTCTTGTCAGCAAGTTCCTGGATCATACTCTGCAGCTCTGATGGGGTAGTTGCAAAAATGACTACGTCATCAGCAAAACGAAGGTGGGTTAGATAATCTCCATTAATCTTTATCCCTTTGTTTTCCCAGTTCAGTGATTGAAAGACATTTTCCAATGTGGCATTAAAGAGCTTCGGAGATATGGTGTCACCTTGTCTCACTCCCTTTCCAATTTTTATGTGTGTTGTATTTTCAAACAGCCGAATCTTTGCACTTGCATTTTCATAGATGTTATTAATAATATTAATGTATGCATCTTCAATACCGCAGGATTTCAGAGCCGTGGTAACTGCTGATGGTTTCACCAAATCAAAGGCTTTTTCATAATCGATAAAAGCCATGCACAATGGAAGTTCATATTCCCTCGCTCTTTCAATTAGTTCTCTCAGTACGTGGATATGATCTATTGTGCTGTAGCCACTCCTGAATCCAGCTTGTTCTCTCGGTTGAGCCATGTCCAGTGTTACCTTCAAGCGGTGTGAAAGAACTTTAGTGAAGATTTTATAAACCACTGATAGGAGGCTGATAGGTCTGTAGTTCCTGAGATCCTCAATGTCACCTTTTTTATGTAGCAGGATCATTGTAGCATTGTTCCAATCCTCAGGAATCTTCCCTTCATTAAGGCATCGAGTGAAAATTTGGGCGAGTACTGTTTCAATTTCTCCACTTGCTTCTTGTATGATGTCTATAGTAATTCCATCTTCTCCTGGAGCTTTCCCCCGCTTCATGTTCTTGATTGCATGAGCAACTTCTGCTGGGAGGACTGGAAGAACTCTGGTACCTTTCATGATGTCTGGAGTACATGTATCATCCCTTTCATATAGTTTGGAGTAGAAATCTTTCACTCTTGTCAAAATTTCGCCTCTATTTCTTGTTATAGAACCATCTTCTTTTCTCAGAGCCATAATCTGTTTTCTTCCCTTACTGAGATGTCCCTTTGCTATCTTTAGGCTTTGGTTGTTTTCAATTGCTTTCCTCACTAGCTCACAGTTGAATTTCCTTACGTCTTCAGTGATACTTTTTCGTGCTGTCTTGCATAGCTCTATATATTCCACTTTGGAAGTCACATCTTCTTTAGTTGTCCTCATCTCTCTTCTTTTTTGCATCAACATTTTGGTTTTTCCTGATAATTTGTTTACATGCAACTTGTTCTTAGACCCAGCTAATTTTGTTGCTGTTTCCATAAGAGCTTTGGTTACTTTTCTGTTAACTTCAGAAATATCCACTTCTTCCGATGTTAGGCCTTCTAAAGCAGAGAATCTGTTCTTCAGTTCCAACTTGAAAGTATTATGGTGTTTTTTAAGGTTGGTTATGTCAATACATTTTGTTTGTCTTATGAGCTTGCCACGTTCCAGTTTAGTGTTGAGGTTCATCTTACATCTCACCAATCTATGGTCACTACCTGTGTTGAACTTGTTTAGCACACTGCAGTCTTCGATGACGAATTTTTTGTTACACATAATAAAATCAATTTCACTTGTCGTCCCAATTGGATGTCTCCATGTCCATTTCCTGTGTGGCTTTTTCTTGAAAAGGAATTCAAGATGAAAAATCCTTCTGCCTCTGCAAACTCAACGAGAGTATTTCCAATATATATATATATATATATATATATTGAAAGGTACCAGAGTTCTTACAGTCCTCCCAGCAGAAGTTGCTCATGCAGTCAATAACATGAAGCGGGGTAAAGCTCCAGGAGAAGATGGAATTACTATAGACATCATACAAGAAGCAAGTGGAGAAATTGAAACAGTACTCGCCCAAATTTTCACTCGATGCCTTAATGAAGGGAAGATTCCTGAGGATTGGAACAATGCTACAATGATCCCGCTACATAAAAAAGGTGACATTGAGGATCTCAGGAACTACAGACCTATCAGCCTCCTATCAGTGGTTTATAAAATCTTCACTAAAGTTCTTTCACACCGCTTGAAGGTAACACTAGACATGGCTCAACCGAGAGAACAAGCTGGATTCAGGAGTGGCTACAGCACAATAGATCATATCCATGTACTAAGAGAACTAATTGAAAGAGCGAGAGAATATGAACTTCCATTGTGCATGGCTTTTATCGATTATGAAAAAGCCTTTGATTCGGTGAAACCATCAGCAGTTACCACGGCTCTGAAATCCTGCGGTATTGAAGATGCATACATTACTATTATTAATAACATCTATGAAAATGCAAGTGCAAAGATTCGGCTGTTTGAAAATACAACACACATAAAAATTGGAAAGGGAGTGAGACAAGGTGACACCATATCTCCGAAGCTCTTTAATGCCACATTGGAAAATGTCTTTCAATCACTGAACTGGGAAAACAAAGGGATAAAGATTAATGGAGATTATCTAACCCACCTTCGTTTTGCTGATGACGTAGTCATTTTTGCAACTACCCCATCAGAGCTGCAGAGTATGATCCAGGAACTTGCTGACAAGAGTAAAGAAGTGGGATTAAAAATGAACTTTCAGAAGACAAAAGTGATGTTCAATGCTTTTACAAGAAATGAAGATTTATCGATTGATGGAGAAAAACTGGAGATAACAGATACGTATGTTTATCTTGGACAGCAGATATCAAGTGAGGGTCACATTGATGAAGAAATTAATCGGCGTGCAAAACTTGCCTGGAGAGCTTTTGGAAGAAACAGCATAATTTTCAAGAGCAATATGCCATTATGTCTTAAAAGAAAAGTGTTTGATCAATGCATCCTTCCAGTGCTTACGTATGGTGCAGAGACGTGGACCTTAACTAAAAGAGACATACAAAGGCTGCAGACAACTCAAAGAAGCATGGAGAGGTGCATGCTTGGTATAACCAGGAGAGATAAGAAGAGGAACTCGTGGATCCGAAAAATGACGAGAGTGGAAGACATCATGATCAGAGTTAAATCCCTGAAATGGCAATGGGCTGGACATACTGCCAGAAGGACAGACCATAGATGGACAGCCGAAATTTTAGATTGGATTCCAAGGGACAGGAAAAGACCCAGAAAAAGACCACATGGGAGATGGGTGGATGAAATTCGTAAATATGCGGGAGTGACATGGAGGAGACTGGCACAAGACAGACCGTTGTGGAGGAAACTTGGGGAGACCTTCGTCCAGCAGTGGATTGATAATGGTTGACAATGATGATGATGATGATATATATATATATATACAGGGTGTCCGAAAAGTCTTTCCCTGATTACAAACGTCATTCATATCCGCTGTATGTACGTTACAGATGTGAAACTGGTGCCAAAATTTTGGAAAACTAACCAAAATTTTTTGTTGCAGGTTTCCGCAACGTGGCTGTAGTGTAGTAGTGTCAGTGTATAGGAAACCGGAAATGTTCACAAATCAGGAAAAAGCTTAGTGTGTCCTCTTGTACCACTACACCCGGTTACCAATAACAGTGCAGAGGAACTTTCAAACAACGTATGGAAAGAAGCCGCCCGATGTCAAGAGCATTAAGTCGTAACACGACAAGTTGAAGACTACAGGATCTGTTGCTGACCTACCGAGAACTGGCCGACCATCAACCTCAGCTAAAAGGGTGGAAGTAGTGAGACAGTCTTTTGTTAGAAGTCCCAAGAAATCAGTGCGTAGGGCTTTGCGTGAATTACAGATGCCAAAAAGTTCTGTTCATGATTTGTGAACATTTCCGGTTTCCTGGACACTGACACTACTACACTACAGCCACGTTGCGGAAACCTGCAACAAAAAAACTTGATTAATTTTCCAACATTTTGGCACCATTTTCACATCTGTAACGTACATACAGCGGATATGAATTACGTTTGTAATCAGGGAAATACTTTTCGGACACCCTGTATATACTGTATATATATAAGAACAAACTAGTTCAAAATGTAGTCGCTATCGTTTGACACAACCTGTTCCCATCATCTGGGAAGCTGTTGGATATCGTCTCTGTAGAAGTATTGCGCGATGGATGCAAATAAGTAAGTGGTACGTGTGCGTTCGACATCGTTCCGGTTGGGGAACCTCTGTCTGTCCAGGAAATGCTGCAACGACCAGAAAAGGTGGTAGTCGCTTGTGGCAACATCCTGGGAATAGGTTACGTGCGGTAGCAGCTCCCAGCCCAGGTTCACTGACCTTGTGACAGGTCACCCGTGCTGTGTGAGATTTCGCTCCATCCTGTTGCAGGAGGACGCCCTTGCGGTTCAGGAGTTCTCTTTGTTTCGACCTGAGCGATGCGTGCAGATGATCGAGCTGAAGACAGTACACATCGGCGATGATAGAGATCTTGTCCAGCAACAGCTCAAAAAACACAACAACCCGGATATCCCACCAAACAGACAGCAGGAACTTACGTGGGTGTAAGCCGGCTTTGGGGGTCGGCATGGGCTTCTCTTTTGGGTCAAACCACTTTTTCGGGGAATTTACATTGTCATACAGGACCCCATTTCTCGTCACCTGTCACAATGCGGTCCCAGAACAGTTCAACGTGGTCATGTGCAAGCAGCAAAACACATGCAGTCATGCGATTTGCTTTCTGCTCAATTGTGAGTTGATGTGGTACTCAAATTCCGCTCATGTGCACCTTCTCAAGTTGACGCAGGTGCGTGACAATACTCGTGTGTGTAGTCCCCAGCTGCTGGGCCATCTCCCTAGTGGCCACAAGCGGTTCAGCATGTCCATATCCACTGTTGCAGATCTTCCGGCTTTGGGACGGTCTTACGGGTCAAAATTTCCCTCTAGAAACCGTTCGAATCAATGACAGCACTGACAATGAATATGGCATTGCGGTACATATTGGTGATGTTTCTTGCAGCACTTGCGTGGTTGCTACTGCGACGAAACTCATTCAGTATGAAATGACGGATGTGCTCCTTGTGCACTTCCATGTTGTCTGAAGCTTATACTCTTCGCCTTCTGACAGCTAACTGCCATTAACTTAAGCCACCTACCTGCTGATATCATGGCGACGCGTTGCGCAATCTCAGTAGGAAAGGTTCGCCGTGGCCGAGGCTTTAACTTCGAGTATCTCCTCATCTGACATTACTTTCTTTCCAACCCAATATTACTAGATTTATCCCTAAAGATAGAGCTAATCAAGTTCTCCAATAAATCAAGAAAATGTTTTGTTTTATAGGTGCTAGTAAATGTAAAATAAATTACGTCATAGAAAGAAATAAAGATAATCTGGAATATGAGGAAAAGTTCCAAGTATTCGTGGAATATGAGGAAAAGTTCCAAGTATTCAAATAGCGCAGACATCAATCCTATCGAACTTCTGAAGTTTGTTTTGGAACAACAAAGCCGATCTGCAGCGGCTCAACCACGTGACCTACAGGAATTGAATGATCTGCTAGTAACGTGTTAGTACCAGATACTACAAGACACCTTAGAAATCTTGTGCGGTGCATGCGTTTCCGGTTTAGAGCTATTTCGGCGGGACGTATATATTAGGCAGGCACTTTTTATGTTTTCGCTCATCGGTGTATATGAACCTAAAGACATGCAACACAAACACGCTCCTCGAGTTATTTTTAGCGCACATCTTTCAAGTACTTTGTAAAATTTTCCGAGAGATGAAGTTGAGTGGTAACTGATCTAATGAGCCATTGCCATGACTAAAAATTTCGATATGTGTTCATTCTCTTTCGTCATGATAAAATATTTGCCGCAACACAGCTTTATTTAAACAAAACACTGTTGAGTCGTCATCTAGTGAATTTTGTGTACTTGTTTTTACTAAAATACAGGGTGATTCATAAAGAAATATACAGTTTCAGCGCACTATAAAACAAGAACAATGTAAGATATTTTGTGTTACCTGTAACAGAATTGTAGGGGAATGTTTCAAGTTTTTTTAGAGACAGTCACAGATGTTCTACTATGTGTGCACCCTTAGTAACACGACACACATCGAGTCAGTAATTCATTTCCACCCAAACGCAAGGTAAGATATCTGAATCAAGTGCATTGAGATTTTGTAACATCTGCACTTTGTATGGAATCATTTTCAGCTTTTTTCTCAAAATTCTCCAGACAGTGGGCTCTGAAATCTGCACTTCACGACTCACCCTCCGCGTTGATTTTCCCGGGCTTCGTTGAATGGCGATGCAAATACTATCGACGACTTCTTCAGATACACACGGTAGTCCAGGACCTTTAAGTTTGCACAAACAGCCCGTAGTTTCAAATTTTTTATGCCAATCGTAGATAGATTTTCTGGTTGGAGGTTCTTTTCCGAATCGTGATCGAAAATGCCGTTGCCCAACAGTTACAGATTCCGTTTTGCTCAATTCAAGAACACAAAACGCCTTCTCCACTGCAGACGCTGCCATTTTGACTGACTAGTCACGTGATACGCACGCTATCGCCTACACCACTTTCCTCAGTAGCGGGACACAAACTTTATGAGTACATCTACCTAACGGTTCGCAGTTGTTGTCCGTGTCTTCAACTGTTACTGTTTTACAGCATCTGGAAACTGTATACTTCTTTATGAATCACCCTGTATAAGAAATGCTAGCTCATTAGGTATGTGCTAGCATTACATTTTCCCGGAATCCACCGGGCACGTTCTTTCTTTAGAAGACAGCAGTTCGCAACCACTTCAGTCACCTTGTCATGTATCATATTTTATTTATTACTGCATAGCCCCATGAATAAAAAAATCCCGCCTTATGTGAGTCGACGCTGTCGTTCTGGTAAGATGACCGAATAACAAGTATTCGCATTTCAAGTCAAAATTGCCTAAGAGGACGATGCATTAGAAGCTAATGTTTAGTGATTCGAAATAGAAACGTTGTCTTTAAATTGCAGCGAGGTCCCTCGGACATCTTTGCCTCTCATTTCATCTTAAAAGCAAGGCGAACAAAAGAAAGAGAATTCGTTTCCATGAGCAGCATTCCGAACACGAAAGAGGCACTGTCTCCCTCCTGTAACACGCCATAGCAAAATTACAGCATTTTCTTAGGTTTGGTAAGTTTGCATGTACTGAGGTTGGTTTGTTTCGTTTCCTCTTTGTATCTTTATTTATTTTACAGATTCAACAGCAGTATTCTAGATTGCCATTTTATTTGGGTCCCTCTTACTTATTTTGCTGTTTTGGGAACTCTGTTCACGAATCGCTCGCGTGGTTTGCATTTGAAGTAGGTCTTTCAGGTCTGTGGATTCAAAACATGTTGTTTTTGTTCAAAGAGGAAGCTGATGTATTTTTGCAAACGTGCATGAAACAAAAAATAAGGAAAGAAAAGCCTTTTCACGAACATCTAACGTCATACACGTTCTGGAAGATACGGCAACTTTTATGCCCCCTTACAAACGAAAATATTACACTTAAAAGGGCACACTGACTTCTACGATAAATAGACTGGTCAATCTATGAAACGCAAAACACTTGAGTGCTTTTCGTTTCTGCTGTTGATCCTTCAGTTGAGTTTCTGCCTTGCTAACGCGAACAAAGCTACAGTTAGCCCTCTCTCTCTTTTTCCCTCTGCTCAAACATGCACAAGAAGGCTTCCCTCAAAACGAAAAGATTCTTTAATCGGAAATTTCAATGCAGTAGCAAACGTCGGAAAGAACGGGCGCAGCGGCATTCCCCTAAGTGAAATACAGCATCCCCTGTCAAACCAGAGGGCTTTATTCCTGAAAGACCTCGCCTTCGTGATTACGATGCTTGAGATCTAATAAAAAATATTGTGGTTCGGAAAATTGCTGTTTCAACTCCAATCGCACAGGCTTTCTTTTTTAATTTGCAATAAGATAAAACAGCAATATTACTATAAAGAGGACCGCAACGTATGTTGAAAATAATTATGCGCAGAGAGATTTTAAAGCGACACGACTTGAAAATATATGTGTATATGTAGCATTAGAACTGAAAATGAACTCACAGAGTAGGTAATAGACATAAAAATGACTCACAAAACCTTACTAGCGATCTCATTTGTTAAGCAATAGATTTAATCCCGCAAGGACATCACATGCGTAATTTATAATAAACCAGTCAAATAAAATGTCTTTTGTTCGACCATTTTTATCATAAATATCTCGGGAAAAAATATTTTATGTTACACTCTACGATAAATTTGGAAATAAAAAATTAAATCCAATTTTCAGAGTTGCTTAGGTTCAGTATAAATCCGAAGTTTAAATGCAAATGAGAAAGTTTGACTATTGTAAAATCGCTTGCACTCAAAGCTGGTTGCTTCAGCCACGGAATTACAGGGAGATGTTTTTGCGTATAATAAAATTCCAGGTTTATAAGGGGCTTAAAATCTCTCTGTGCATAATTATTTTACGAAGAAAATTGCGAAAAAGTTATGCAAAACATTTTAAACAAGAAAGATGACACCGAATGTTCGGATGTAATGAGCATGTCTTTTGAATCCGTTCTGACGCGAATTAAATTTATCAAAGCTATTCAAAGTCAATGGAACTGGTATGGAAAACAGTAGTATCTGACGAAAGAACGAAGTTTTTCAATCGGGTTTTTAATCCCGCAGATATTGCTGTAAACGGAATCGTGATCTTACGTATTCTGGTTGCAAACTTGCGCGTTAAAAAAATTTGAATTTATATGTGAAACATTTCGCCGCGGAAACGCTCTCCAACAAGGAAAGCATTTTTCAAATCGGACTCTTTGAAGCAGAGATATGGACAAATATAAGATATGCCTCTACGCCCTCGTGGCGGGAAAACCATGCATTATTTTAGGAAGAAAGTAATCTCAAAAGGATTTTCGATGTGAGCGGTATTGGTCCAAAAAAAAAAAAAAAAAATTTAGTCGAGTTTTCAAAAGCTCAGATTTTGCTGCAAATACATCAGAAGTAGAAATTAACACTTATGCCCCTGGTGGCCACATCATTCTTTACCAAATATTAAAGATTATATAAAAATATTTTCAATCAGGAGCTGTATGCGATACAGGAAGAAGTTTTCAAATCGGAGTTTTAGAAGCAGAAATATCGGGAAAAATCCAATTCAACTTTGCGCCCCCTAATGAATTTATATTAACCACATTTAGCATTGGAAACACTACCCAACAAAGAAGGAATTTTTCAAATCGGACTCATAGAAGTAGAGATATTAACAAAAAAAGATATACATCTACGCCCCCTTGCGTAGAAACCATGCATTATTTTAAGAAGAAAATATTCCTAAAATGTTTGTTGACGTGAGTAGTAACGATTTTTTTCAATCAAGATTTTAGAAGCTCAGGTTTCGCTGCAAATATATCAGAAGTGGAAATTAAGACTTAGCCCCCTGGTAGCCAAACCATTTTTAACCAAAAATTATAAATTATGTGCAAAGGATTTCCCATCAGGAGTTGCATCCGGTGCAGAAAGGATTTTTCAAATCGGAGTTTTAGAAGCAGAGATGTCGGGGGAAACGAAATTTACCTCTACTCCCCCTAGCGGAAAGTCTATGAATTACTTGATAATTTTGAAATTATATGAAAAACATGTCACACCGGAAACTTTAACCAATAAAGATAGAATTTTTCAAATCGGACCATTAGAAGCGGACATATTGACAAAAATATGGTATACCTTTACACCCCTGGTGGAGAAACAATGCAATATTTTAAGAAGAAAATATTCCGAAAAGGTTTATAGACATACGCTGGCATTGTTCCGCGAAAGAATGTTTTCAATCGAGATTTTAGAAGCTTAATTTTTATTGCAAACACGTCAGAAATAAAAATTAACGCTTACGCCCCCTGGTGGCGAAAGTACTCTTTACCAAAAATTCGAAATTGCATGCAAAAGGTTTTCCATCAGGATCTGTATCCGCTGAAAGAAATATTTTTCGAATCGGAGTTTTAGAAGAAGAGATATCGGGGAAAACGTAATTTACTTTTACGCCCGCTAGCTGAAAATCTATGCGTAACTTAAAAACGTAGCTGTAACTAAAATACTCTTCGACATAAATGGAATCGAAAGATAAAATAACTTTTTTCAATCGGATGTTTAAAAGCAAATATATGGAATAAAATGCATTTTGAATTCGACATCATCTACATTTACGCCCTCTAGTGGCGAAATTGTACATCGTAAAAAAAACTCATAATGAAGTGTCATCATTTGCGCATTTCAAGCTTCCCAGTGCAAAAATAATTTTTGAAATTGGACTAACAGTTGCAGAGATATTGTGTCTAAAGACGGACGGCCAAACCGATAACATAAGCACGACCTTTTTTTTACAAAAGACGTACTGAAAATAGTTGTTGGAGTTGACAAGAATGTGTGATCTTTAAATTAACCTTTCTTTTGAGTTTCTGTGCTCTAGAATCTGCTCAAGACAGTAAGCAAGGTAAGCAAAGCATGAGGGCGCCTTCTCCGAAAGTGCGGGAGAGGTTTGACAACGCAAAATTTTAAATCTTCAATAACCTCTGTGGAAAAAATAAAATATTTCTGGGGATCCTGTGGCCTTATTTGGTTTTATAAAGACCAGAACGAGGAGTGCTTTTTCCCCAAACAGTACTTACCAATTTATCATACCTGCCTCCTTGGGCATAGCTAATCTTGCTTTGTGGCATCTATCAACGCATCTCATTTCTTTTTCAATTCTTTCTTTTTTGCACGAAAGAAAATGCAGGATAGAATAATGTGAACACCTAGGAAAAGCAGGTTTTACGTACCTGATGGGGTGTGTGACCCACTTTGGATTTCAAAATCGCCTGAATCCTCCTTGGAATGGACGCATACAAATCCTGGTTGGTGGTTAGTGGAATATTACACCATTCTTCGTGCAGAAACTGCCCCAGGTGCTCGAGAGATGCAAGAGGATGATAAAGGGATCATACCCTGTTTTCCAATACAGACCACAGTGGCTCGATAATGTTTAAATCTGATAATTGGGTAAGGCAAGGGAGGTGCGAAAGTTCGTTCTCATGTTCCTCAAATCTTGATTGGACATTCCTAGCTCCGTGAATTGGGGTATCATCACCTTGATAGATGGCATCCCCTGCAGGAACAATGCCTGAGCCACTGGATGGACTTGATCGGCCAAAATGCTTTTATACGCCCTGCCATTCATCCGTCCTTTCAAGGTGATCAGAGAACCTGCTGGAAACCACGATATGACCACCCAGAGCATGACAAAACAACCACCATGCTCAACTGTCGGGTAAAGAGAGTCTGGGTTGTACGCTTCTGATGATGTTCTCCACACGTAACACGTCCTGTGGTTGGAAATAGTGTGAATGTGGATTCATCCGACCACATTATAGACTTCCATGCATCAATAGTCCACGTTGGATGCTCCTGGCACCACTGCTGTCGCCGTTGCGCATTCACCCGGGTCACCACAGGTTTTGCAATAGCAGCTCTGACATGAATATCTTGCTCACGCACTTCCCCGCGCATTGTTTTCGTTGACACTTGTGTCTGGAGATTAAGATTGATAAATCTATAGCTACTAATTATAGTAGCAAAATGCGTGTTTACACTAGCAATTTTAAGCAGAAGTCGACAGGTTCAAGGTAATATTAACAAAAAGCAAACTACAAGCAGCAAAACTAAAGGGACTTACCGCAACTTCGAAAAGTAGTATAACGAAGTGAATTTCTCCGTCATTTTTATCCGCGCCAGGATTCGAACCCGGGTCCACTCATTCCGGAATAAGTTGCTCTACCAATTAAGCTACGCGGACATTTGTTCTGATTCCTATCTGCCTTTATGCCGTGTGCGTCCTGCTGGCAGGTACGTCACATCTCTCCTCTCCTGGTACGTTACATCATCTCCCCCTTATTTTTTTTTTTTTTTTTCGAAGTGCTGGAGAAAGGATTCTCTTATTTTTCCTATCTCGCTGTGTGGAAATAACATCACACCAATGCGAGATTTTGAACGGTCGGGTCATCCGGATAGTTCGGGCGCCATTATAACGAAGTGAATTTCTCCGTCATTTTTGGTCTACGCCGGGATTCGAACCCGGGTCCACTCATTCCGGAATAAGTTGCTCTACCAATTAAGCTACGCGGACATTTGTTCTGATTCCTATCTGCCTTTATGCCGTGTGCGTCCTGCTGGCAGGTACGTCACATCTCCTCTCCTGGTACGTTACAGTAGGCCTACATGCATTGTCGTCCGGCTTCTTCTGCACGAGAACAAGTACAAGCAGCTGAAAAGACATATACCATAGCGAAAGATAAAAATGACGAATTGAATTAAAAGGTATGAAACCAAATATAAAAGGGCGAAATTCGAATGAAATGAGAATTTAAAATCTATTGAACAGTATAATCCAACCAAGCTAAAAATGATAAAAACACGGAACCTATCTCCATTCTACTCTTGCTACTGGAATCCATACATATTTCAGCATATATTATGCCTTCATCAGTGGATAGATAAGTTCAAAGGTACTAAGTACACCGCAATCAACCCAGATGTAATATGACATGCTTTGAAAGAAAGACAGCATTTTCAAATCTAAAAAACCTGACAATCTATTTAAAACCAGCCTTTCTAAAATTCTCGTAAACACCGAGATGTTTGCAACTGGCCGGTAGTTAGCGATACCATTTTTATGGATAACGAACAGAAATCCTAAATATCGTAAAAGAAAGGGAATTTTCCTACTTGAAGGGATGCAATTAAAAATATGGGCTAAGGTCATTACCAAACTATGAGAAATATACTTAATTACTGTCGGATGAACACCATTCAGACCCGCACCCTTAGATGAATCCAAATTAGTCAGAACCAACATAAGATCATCAGAAAGAGGATGACAAAAAAAAAAAAAAAAAAAAAGAAGAGGATAGTCTCTGGTTCGACAAAAATTCAGAATAATGCCCAATTGAATGTGAAATATCAGCCAGTAACTTTGCAGGTAATTCAATGAAATATGTATTAAATATATTTACAATCCGATCCAAGTCAGTACCCATATGATCAACCTGTATAGGATCCTCCGGAACTCGGGATTTAGGCAACAATTCATTAATTGAATGCCAGACTACAATCGCTAGTATTAGTGATCCGATTTAAAAAATAGTTTTTCTTTGCGAGTTTCAACTTAGAGTTGAACCAATTTCTATATCTACAAAAATTTAAAGAGTCAGAAGCATTTCTTGAGCGCAAGAATAGCTTAAATAACTTATTTTTTCTAATAATACCTTTTTTTAATTTAAACATCTTAGTAGATTCCGAGTGAACCAAGGCTTTCTGCAACGAAGTGAACGTTTAATGGTCTTAAGAGGGAATATTATATCATAAAAAGCTCCGGAAGATTCTCCCAAAAGCATCTAAAGCACAAACCGGATCAGCAAGCTGAAGCACCGGGAACCAATCAACACCAGATAGGGCTAGATCGAAAAACCTCAAACTCTCCTGACTGTAAAAACGCATACAAATAGTTTGACAATAAGAAGAATTAAATCTCTCAACACGTCCAGACAAACAAAATATAGTATGACGTAGAAGTCTTGTCTTACTTCTACGTTAATTTAAAACATCAACATACTAAGAAGTAGTTCCTAAATGAAAGAAACCTTAACGGCCAGAGGGAACATGTAAACAACAGAAGTCACACTTACGGAAAAGATGCTTTATTCAGGATGTAGCAAACACATCGTAGCATAGCATATTGCACTAGACTCTCCACACACCACACAACTCTTAACACAACGCTCTTTTCACAACGCTCCTTTCAATAATCAGTTTACAACCCAACGCTGGTCAAGCAAAAATTTAGTCGTCGCTTTTATTTCTTGTTCTTATCAATATCAAGCATACGTCACGTGCATTCAACGTCGATTGTGTTGCCAAACGTATTCGTTTGAGAGAAAAGATATTACGTTAAGAGTGAAGAATAACAGAATTAACTTAAGATTTACATAGAGAAAGAAACTAAAAAGGAAAGTTAATGTAGAATATACGTCACAATAGGCAAGTGGTCACTTATATGATATGACAGTACACCAGAACAATAATCAAAATCATTTGTAACACATAAATCAAATATAGAAGAAGAGTTTCATTGCTGTAGCCTACTAGGGTTTTCCTCCGTCGCAGTTCATATTAGTGTTATAATTGTTAATTTTGTTCTCATAATGAATTTGGTGTGTTCCTATACTGGGTCTTGCATTTTGACCGTCATTATGTTTTAATCGGTTGGTATTTTATCATACACTTTTACATCTGCTCATAATGTTGTACTTGTATCGAATGTATCGTATTACATCGTATCAAATGATATGCCCTTATGCAATTCCTTATTTGTGTACATCGGATTTTTACCATATGTGCAAATCCCTGACGTTTTGGTCCGACCCCTTATTGTTTATCTTTCACGCTGAGCTGTTCTCTAGCGTTGGTGTTATCCAACAGATCCCGCCTCTGTTGATACCGATGTTAATGCGCCATGGTAATGCACTCTTTCTATTTGCTCACCAGTTTATGTTGCATTGTGGATATACCTGCAATTTCCTCTTCATATTTTTTGCACTGCAATATTCAGTGATATTTCCTATGTTTGTGATCCCATTATAGCAATAAACTGAGTGCCGCTTTGGTACCCTCAGTTACCAAAACCCCAACCATTGTCATTTCAGGGAGCTGTGGGAGTTCTAATATGGAGAATATTGTCGAGACCACTGTAAGCGGAAAAACTTTGTAACCGAGTGAATAAAAAATTTAGTCTCCTAATCATGAATTATGGCGCGGTATAAAGCAATCGTATGAGAACTGAAGTTTTAAAACAGTAAACCCCACAATCATCTTCGTCATCACTTTATCAACACCGAAGAATAGCATGTTCAAATCAATGTTGTCTATCTAGTAAAAGTGCATCCTACATACGCTACTTTTAACAGAACCACATAATGAGATAAAATCTCCAACTTACAAATTATCTACAACATGGAAGTTTATATCGCTTACTTCTTTGGTGTTTAATGACCCTCATGAGCAACTCGTGGGGGTTTAAGCAGTCTTCCGTCCCTTACTTAGGGCCATTAGGTCCACGAAAGGGACAGGGACAGCGCTATCGGGCAACTGTTCCATTCATCGCTTGTTCTGGACTCGAGCCTAGAACATAACTATTGAAGGGTCATAACTTCTGACCTCTCGTCCGACGGAGTGGCCATCATGGTGGTTTTCTATACACATGCCTGTTCACTCATTAGCTCTTACGTCAACTAACTACTGTGTCAGAAAACCGCAACTTTTTTCAATGAAGCTCAAATCTCGTTGCAAAACTATGTAAAATTTACCTGTTGTATTTTTGTCCTCTTATGTACCTTAACAACAGCTTTCTGTTTGGATGAATCTCTGTCTCAGCAGGTGGTAATCAGTTGGAAAGGATTAGTGTTAATTATATCCCTTAAAAGACAACTTTAAAAACCTAAGGGAAAAAGCAATGTTCTTGAAGCGCATATTTACTCGTTTCAGCGGCGTTCGGCATAATTTTTAGACATACGTCGTATATACGATACAGCTGATTTCAGCCGATTTTACTAACCTCTAGTTAATCCGTTCAAGCCAGTTAAAGGGTTAAGACTTGAGAGTTCACAACACAAGCTAGCTTTCGTATTCTACTCATACTAATCCTAAAGGCATGGGAGCAAAATGTTGTGCTGCATTCCATGTCCTAATTTAATCGGCTCATACTCCAGGAGCGATTACGCATTTAAGCCGCCGTTAACTTTACATTAGAGAAGGGGAGCGCGTTTTAGTACTGATAATGTTTGAAGGTCACAAGGAATCGTTTATGAGATAAATAGAAAATAATACTAAATATATAATTCACTTAGAAATAGAACTGGTGTCAAAATGACTTTAATTACCTAAATCAACTTTTGTAGCACACCGTTTGAGCAGAAGAGTTAATATGGAAGATGTTTGAGTGGAATGTTTAATATGAAAGATGTTTGATCAAATGAGTCGATATGGAAGATGTTTGAGTAGAAGGTTTAATATGGAAGATGTTTGAGTGGAAGGGTTAATATGGAAGATATTTGAGCAGAAACTTCAATATCGAAAATGTTTGAGCATAAAGGTTAATATGGAAGTTGTTTGAGCAGAAGGGTTAATATGGAAGATGTTTGAGCAGAAGGGTTAATATGGAAGGTGTTTGAGAAAAAGGGTTAATATGTAAAATGTTTGAGAAAAAGGATTAATATGGAAGATGTTTGAGCAGAAGAGTTAATATGAAAGATGTTTGATCAAAAGAGTTAATATGGAAGATGTTTGAGTAGACATTTTTTTAATATGGAAGATATTTGAGCAGAAACTTCCATACGGAAAATGTTTGAGCAGAAGGGTTAATATGGAAGGTGTTTGAGAAAAAGGGTTAATATGGAAAATGTTTGAGAAAAAGGATTAATATGGAAGATGTTTGAGCAGAAGAGTTAATATGAAAGATGTTTGATCAAAAGAGTTAATATGGAAGATGTTTGAGTAGACATTTTTTTAATATGGAAGATATTTGAGCAGAAACTTCCATACGGAAAATGTTTGAGCAGAAGGGTTAATATGGAAGATGTTTGAGTGGAAGAGTTAATATGGAAGATATTTGACCAGAAACTTCCATATGGAAAATGTTTGAGCAGAACGGTTAATGTGAAAGTTGTTTGAGCACAAGGGTTATTGTGGAAGATGTTTGAGCAGAATGGTTAACATGGAAGATGTTTACGCAGAACTGTTAACATGGAAAATGTTTGAGCAGAAGGGTTAAAATGGAAGATGTTTGAACAGAACTGTTAAGGTGCACGTCAAGTAATTTTGCTTCCTATGCTTCCAATGGAAAAACTTCTGTACACATTTTCTTCACTATCAAGTAATTTTGCTTCCTATGCTTCCAATGGAAAAACTTCTGTACACATTTTCTTCAGCTATTTTTAATCGATGTTCAAATTTTCCCAAGGATGAAAATTTGAACATCGATTAAAATAGCTTCATGGTATAACTTGGAATACTTAATATTTTCTAAAACACAACGATAATTATGCAATCCAACATTTGTTTGTCTACTGACGTCATCAAAGCACAGGTCGCGCCATCTTTTTTCTGTTTTCAACACCACCAAAGGGAAAGTTATTAATTTTTAATATAATTATGGTTATGTTTTAGAAAATATTAAGTATTCCAAGTTATAATGTGAGGCTATTTTAATCGATATTCAAATTTTTATCCTTGGGAAAGCATTAATTGTGAAGAAAATGTGTACATAAGGTTTTCTATTGGAAGTATAGGAAGCAAAATCACTTGACGTCCACCTTACTACGGAAAATGTTTCAGCAGAAGGGTTAATTTGGTAGATGTTTCAGTGGAAATGTTAATATGGAAATTTCAGCAGAAAAGTTAATATGGAAGATATTTGAGCAGAAACATTAATATGGAAGATCATTGAGCAGAAGTTTTAATATGGAAGTTGTTTGATCAAAAGGGTTAATATTATAAATATCTTTGTTAATTCATTTCGAATTCGTGTTTTGAGTTTTATATATTAGCAGAAAAAATAAGCATTTCTCCTTCATGAACGAACTTCCAAAGAGTCGAAATAACGTACTGTGTCAAATGCGTGATGTGCGTACTGTTTATTGAAGAGGATATTTCTTAAGGAGGCGACCTACGAACGAAGACTGTATCCTAAACCAGGTGCACATTTTAATGGAGTTTCGTTTCAGGAAAAGTTATCTAGTCCAAGAACGCAGTTCTAAATATTTTATTGACGTTAGGCGTTTATATCTGCAGGAAAGATAGGTGTTCAGATGATTATGTGAAGGACTCAAGTGAAGAACAACAAATAACGTAGTTCAGGACACCATAGGTACGGCACACCAAAGGCACTAACGGCATCTTTATAAGCGCAGGTGATGAAAATATTTTGTTTTCAATTAAAGGTGCGTGGGGAAGTAACTATCTTTTTAATCTCCTGTCAGCTGAAAGCAATAACTGTGAAATAGGAACGGCTCAGATTCTTAAAAAATATCAAATCCTCTGATAAGGAATACAGAAAATTTAATTTAGGTGCGTGAGATGTCTGTTAAATGGAACTAAACAAAGTTCTTAGGATTTAGTACATGCGAGGAACGCTCTAAGAATTCCTTCTAGTCTAATTTTGCACGATCCAGAAATGCAGGCAGCATTTACAATTTGTTATGTAACAATATAGTTTCCAACATCCAATATCCGACTAAAGCGATTCTGTGTGTTTGGTATTAAAAGTGTGCATAAAGTTCACGTAAAGTACTTCTTACTCTTGAAGATGATTCCAACGCCCCTCCTCAATCTAGGAATTACTTTTGTAAACATTAATTCAGTCGCTCGTGTGTTTAAAGTTCGCAACAATTAATTTGAGCTGTCTTTCACATTCTACTAACAATGAACTGCAATTGTTTCAATGTTGAGTTCCTTCGACAGTTTACGTGTTAAGGCTACTTCAGTTTTTATTGCTTTTGAACAGAATTTGGCTGGAAAACATTGCATGTGACAACCCAAATCTTTAGAAATTTTACGAGTTTCCTTTTGTTTTAATAAAAATATCAGTCTGTGTCAGGAAATTTATGTCTGTTTTTACCTTCTGTTTATGGAAGGTTATTACCCCATTTTTGAAATTTATAGAAAATATGATAACAATAAATTTTCTTTCAAAAAAGCTGTCGAACAATGACTCAAGAAAAAACTTTCACGATTGAAAATTTACTTTCTCTTGATTATAGGTAAACGCTGTCTAAAAATTTGATGAACGAAAAGTTAAAATGACTGAAAAGAAGAATTTTTAGCTAGAGTGATCGACTAGCTTTTATCTGGTCACTTGTTGCAATCAGTACTCTTTTGTGTGTAAAGTGTTTCGATGATTTTGTTATAGTAGAACACTGATCTCACTGCTTTGTTTTTGCCAAAATCTTCGTTCGTCCGGAGAAGAATACTCGTGTAAAAATTTAACACTGTAGTAGTGATCCGATTTATTTGTATAGGAATATACAGTATATTGACAAAAGTCACCGGACACCTAGAAGAGAAACACGACATAACATTTATTGACATATATTAGTATGGTGTCGGTCCACCTTCGGTCTTAATGCATGCACTGACCCTTCGAGACAAGCTTTCGACAAGGTTTTGGAACACAGCGATAGGTATGCGCTTCCACTCAGTACATAATGCTGCAGCTAACTGTTGCTTAGTAGTAGGCCATGATTCCAAATTTCTTATGCGGCGCTCTAATTCATCCCATTGGTGCTCTATGGGATTAAGATCAGGGCTCTGTGCTGGCCAGTCCACACACGATACGAAATTATAGTCAAACCACGCCGTAACAGTCCTTGCTTTATGGCTCGGTGCATTACCCTGCTGGTACCAACAAGGCTCGGTTCCATATAATATTGCCACAGAGTTGGTAGGGCATAATTGTCCAGAATATCGAGGTAGACGTGCTGGTTAACAGGTTTGTCCACGATAACGAATGGGCCGGGACCATACCACGAAAACCACCCCCACAGTAGTACACTGCCAGCTCCAAACTTGACTGTAGGAACAGAACACTGTGGTAAACAGCGTTCCACCGGCTGCCGTCATAACCACACACGTCCATCAGACTGATGGATCGTGTATCTAGATTTATCAGTCCATAGGACCCGTTTCCATTGATCTACGGTCCACGATAAATGTTCTTTACACCATGTTAAACAACGACTAGCATTGCGAGTGGAGATGAAAGGCTTATGAGCAGCCGAACGACCATGGCAACCCCTGCAATGAAGTTATCTGCGAATGTTACATGTACATACCGAGGTTCCAGCATATTTACTCACTTGTACACTGAGGTCTTGTGTAGTACTCCGTCGATTAGCTGTAACGACATTCCTGAGGCTTCGACGTCCTCTATCATGGATTTTCTTTGGTCTGACAGGTACGTTTTGCTGCTTCAGGTACGCCATGTGTCTTGAACTTATTCAGTACATCCAAAACAGTTGACTTGGGTATGTTTAAACGCCTCTCGATTTCTCTTATGGACAACCCACTAAAATAACACCCAACAATCTTTTCTTTTTCAAAGTCTGTTCTCTTCCGCCGAAACATTTTCACTCAACCTCACAGTGAGATATGATCGCGATTAGCTGCAGGCTTGTTTTTATACCGTTTGCAGCTGTACCGCGCATTTTCACAACGCAGCGAATCCGTTCATTTGCTTTTGCAGGGGTATCGAAAGACCTTTGTCAATATAGTGTATACACAAACGATTCCAAGCTTTCGTACATCAACTAGATGGCTTTTTAAAGGAAGTTAGACAGAAACTGCAAACTGAATAATACAAATAGCATACTCATCATTACTAGCGTCATACCAAAAGTTTTGCACACGTTAATCTAAAACGGAAGCTGATGATGCAATCGGGAAAGTGATTGCGTGATGTCAAGGTCAGACTCTCAGCAACGCAGTGGTGTCAGAACGACGCGCTATTATTTGCTCTTTGGACTAGTCCACCATGTCTGTTCACCGGAATTTGACCGACTTACTGGGAAAAAGAAAAATCTCCGAGCGCTGGGTGCTCCATGAACTCACCCCAGAGCAGAAGGCAGCCAGAGTGAGTATCTCTACAGTTTCGAAAGGGAGGGTGACCCCTTTTTGAACACAATTGTCGTGATTTCTGAGTCTTGGGTCCGTGATTTTGAGCAGGAACCGCAGTCACAATCAGCGGAATGGAGGCATCCAAGTTCCCCACGCCCCCACATAGTGTCGTCCGCAACAATCCAAAGTGAAGGAAATGAATTTTGCGTACGATACTCAAGGTGTTGTGGTCTCTGATCGAGCGCCGGTATGGAAAATTCCAACGCACAATATTATCGTGACTTTCTGAGGACAAAGTTAAAACCGAAAATCTCTCAAATTGTCCCCAACTTGTTGGAAGCGGGAGCGATCTTGCTGCATGACAACGCATCGTGTTATGATGCAGCGTCGGTACTGGGGCGTTTGTCGAAATATGGCTGGGCTATTATATTTCGCCCACCGTGCAGCCCTGATCTCAGTCCACCCGACTTTGATCTTTTCCCAAAGTTAAAAAATGAGGTCCGCGGCGTCCGCTACGAATCGCTGGACGAACTGTCATTGGATGTGACTCGAGTAATACGACAGCTGAAAAAAGATGGCGTATTATGGGTCATCCAGGACCTACCTCACTGCTGGGAAGCTCTCATTGGCTACGGAGAGGGTACATTGAGCGGCAATAGGTAAGTTTTCTCCGTTACTTCATACTTTTCTCAAAAATTGACAGTGTGCAGAACGTTTGTTAGGACCCCCGTATTAACATAAAATATGCGATAAATCCACTACGCACATGTCAGTAAAGCAAGTTCCTTTCACTGTACACCTTGTTGTGTTCTACCAACATAATGTACGCGCCCTACGCAAGACTTGAAACTAACAAAGCATCTGTTACAGACGGAACGAAAAGTACTGGAATTTTGTGCAACAGATTAATACAGGTTTCACTTGGTTCATTTCATCTGTTGTTTTCCTCAGAATCATTAGAACAAGTTGAAACATCTCCTTTTGTTCCACCTATTCCGATAAACAAAATTTGATTCATCCAACTGTTTTGTTAAATTTTGAGCATCAGTCAGCCAAATTTGCAAAGGAGACAATTAAGGAGTATTTCCTGTTTTATCTGGAAACTCCATTCTTTTATTACTTTAAGTGCAGTTTTTTTTTTCAGATCAATGAATAGCTGAATTTTTTGTCTATCTTCATCATGCTTCGAACAGCGCAAAGTTTCGGAAAACTCAAGTTGTGTGTGTGAGTTCATCAATATAAATTCTACCTTCGAAGCCATCGAAATTAATTTTAGTCTTAGTTATCCTACGCCGTAGATGTTGAACGCCAAGTTCTGATGTAGTTTCTTTTTCATGCGGGTTTATCGCAGACCTCAATGATTGATTTCTATCACCTAATTTCATTGCAAATAATCTAGTTTACAGTTGCACTAACGACTTTCGTCCCGGGGTGCTCACAAAGTGCTAATGAATGTCTGCTTCTGCGATGTAATGAGATCTTCTTGACGGATTTGAACGCTTGGAATACTTTGTGTTTTATAACACGCAGGAAAAAAATTCTCCTCCTACTGCTGCGCCAGGTAAAACGTCCACAATGAGCTTTCATTCGTAAATTCGAGACATGAATATATCAATCATCTTTTCTTTGCACAGCTATATCATAGCTAAATATTACAAAAAATAAAAAAAAACCTCTGGGGCGATCACTATTTTTACCTAAACGATACTTTTCTTCTGAAAAACGTTCTCACTCTGTATGAATCACAAGTGCGTTCAAGCCTAAAGGAGGCTTACGTATTTACATTAATACCCTCAACGAGCAATCCATAAACTTCTGAACATGTTCACCTGGTACACAACCATGCAGTCGCTTCTTCTCTCGCAATCCAGTTTTCACAAACAGGCTCTGACAAATACACATATGACAGCGTTGTTTTCTACACTGCAGGCCACCCAAAATGCAACACCAAACAGGAAGCATCCGATTGGCCTGAAATTCGCAACATGCGTCGCCCGCGAGAGGACATGCAAACGATTAGCATTGCAGGGCATATGCAAATCATGTGCGCCCGGCACGCCACCGAGAAGCACTATAAGAAGAGGGCACAGAAGGCGGGGTGTAAGTAGTGGAAGTGTATTGTACTGCCGGACCTGTGTGTGGGAAGCTTCCTGATGCCTCGTCGCAGAATACGGCAGTCATTCTAGTACGTTTCGGAGTTTGACAGAGGACGAATAGTGACTTATCGCGACAGCGGTTTATCGTACCGAAACATCGGCGCCCGTGTGGGACGACATCCATCCACAGTGAGGCGAGTATGCATTCAGTGGGTGCATGGGGGACGAACTGACCGACGTGAGCTTTTGCTCACGTCGGTCAGTTCGTCACCTACCGAGAGGACGGGCATGTTGTGCGGCGGTCATTGAAGGATCGCACCGCCACATCTCGAACGTTAGCGCAGGAAATAGGGTGTGTTGCGCAACAACCTGTGTCAGCACGTACCGTTCGACGTCGTCTGCAGGAGCAGGGACTTGTCGCACGGCGCCCTTTGCCCCGATTACCATTGGCGTTAAACCACCGTCGAGTGCGGCGGCAATGGGCCGTTGAACGCCGCACCTGGACTGCGGAACGACACGCCATTGTCTTCTCCGAAGGATCCCGCTTCTGCCTGCAACACCACAATTGTCGGATCCGCGTGTGGCGGCACCACGGTGAGAGACTGTATGACGCCTGCATTATGCATCGCCATACCGGTCCGTCAGTCCGTCCCCTGGCGTTATGGTTTGGGGCGCAATTGGATATGACACACACACCTGTCTGGTACTCATCGCTGGTACACTCGACAGACACCGCTACATCTCCGACGTTTTGGAGCCTGTAGTCATCCCTTACCTGCAGGACCTGCCGGCGGCCACGTTTTAACAGGACAATGCGCGCCCGCACGTGGCACGCATCGTGCAACAATTCTTCACGGCCCACCAGGTGTCACTGCTGCCGTGGCCCGCCTGTTCTCCCGATATGTCGCCCATCGAACACGTCTGGTCGCTGATCGGCAACCGAGTGGTCCGGCAAGCACCACCCGCGGCTACGCCTGATGAACTGTGGCAACGTGTGGAAGCAGCATCGGCCGACATACCCCAAGCACACATCCAAAGCCTCTTTCGTTCGATTCCGAGGCGTGTAGCGGCCATTATTGCCAGCCATGGGGGCCACACGAACTATTGATGTCTGCGTGTTCCGCAAGTCGCACGGGCCTGTAAGCTCAGTCGTTTCATCTCTGTATCTGTTGTTGTGTGTCCAGTAAATCCGGCTTTGCTATCTCGTGTCCTTCTTGATGTTGCATTTTGGGTGGCCAACAGTGTATTTAACAGTCCGGGCTGGACCTGGGTTTCAATTCTAGAACCAGTGGCCTCACATAAAGGACATGCGACTGCTTATAGTCTTTGAAGTTGTTCTAGAACCAGTGGTTCCAAATAAAGCACATGCGACTGCTTATAATCCTTGAAGTTGTTCCAGGATCAGTGACTCCAAATAAGTAACATGCGGCTACTCATAGTCCGCGAGTTGTTTTAGAACTACTGATTCTAAATGAAGGATATGCGAGTGCTTATAATCCTTGAAGTTGTTATGGGATAAGGGACATGCGACTACAAATAAGGGACATGCGTCTACTTATAGTCCGTAAAGTTGTTCTAGAACCAGTGACTCCAAATGAAGAATATGCAACTGCTTATAGTCCTTGAAGTTTTTCATGGTGGTTGTTAAATGCCGAAATTAAGGGTTCCAATGGCGTAGGTACCATCGGACGGGGTGGTGCATTTTCACTAAGGCCCAGCCACTTTAGAGGTTTGAGAGGCCTATTGCCGACTAACGATAAGCTATGGAAAAAGAGAAAGTAGTAATACAAAATTCATGATAATACGGAATAATAAACCTTACAATTTCTGTCTGGTTGCATAAAGACATTTATATGACATTCTCAAAGCTGAAACACAAGATTCATCCCACATTAAGAGAATGAAAGACCATGGTAATATAATTTTCGTGCATTACTGCGCTCATTGAACACTCGCCAATCGTTAAGTTGATTCACTTATTGTGATTTGTAAGAAAATAACGTGAAAATGTATGTTTTTTCTGCCTTGTTTCTCGTACCTTTCGTTCTTCACGATACCTGTGTCTATGGACGCAGCGGAACGTTCTTTCTCAAAACTACACTGAAGTGCCAAAAGTCATGAGATAGCGCTATGCAAACATTTTAACCAGTGGTGCCGTCGTATAAAGGCTTCGACGCACGCCGCGATTTTTATCAGTTGCGAGGTGTAATCTTGAGAATCAGTTTGAACCACCGCCAGTAGGATTATGGCAAGCCGACGTGAATTATCGGAGTTTGAACGAAGTATGGCAATGGGAGCCAGACGGATGGGACATTCAGTTTCCATACTTATGGGGCCATTCAACATTCCTCTGCCCACGGTATCACGTGTGTACCGAGAATAGCTCATGGAAGGGATTGCCACTTACCGTGGACAGCACAGTGGCTCATTAAGGGTTCTGAATGACCGTGACCAGCGGCGTCTTACCAGGATTGTCCACCCTAAGAGACAAAAGACAGTGGCTCAAATAAGATCCATACTCAATGCGGGGATTACCAGAGACTTATCCATCTGGTCAGTGCTGTGTAATTTAGCGTTTATGGAGTATGGGAGAAGAATACCCACCAGAAGGCCTTTGTTAATACCACGACATCAGACGCAACGCCTCACCTTGGCTCGTAAACACGGTAATTGGACCCTGGAAGACTGGCAACATGGGACGTGGTCCGATGATTCACGCTAGCAGTTGTTACGAGCTGATGGTAGGGTTTGTGTGTGGCGCAGACCCCATGAGTTTCTGGACCCAAGCTGACAACAAGGCACTGTGCAACACGGTGGTAGTGGTTCCGTAAATGTGTGAGGTGTCTTTACGTGGCACGCTTTGCGTCGTATGATCCTCGTAAACACGTAATCAACCGGTAATCGCTTTGGTGCCCTGCTGGGTGATCATTTGTAGCTCTTCATGGACTTCATGTACCCCAACAGCGATTGGGTATTCCAGGTGGATAATGAACCATGTCATCGGACCCAAGATGTCCAAAATTGGTTCGAAGAGCACTCTGGATAGTTCCGACGGATGGTGTGGCCACTACGTTTACTCGATATGAACCCAATAGATCACTTATGGGATGAGGTGGAAAGCTCCATTCGCACCGCAGATCCTTCACCTACAAATACCAAGGAACTCTGGGCGGCTGTTCAGAACGCATGGCTCAACATCTCTCCAGAAGTCTTCCGGCTAGTTGTGGAATCGACGCCACGTCGTTTCGCTGTACTTCGCCGGTATAGAGTAAGTCCTATACGATTCTAGGTACGTATCACATGACGTTTACCACTTCAGAGTATAACTCATGAAAACGGTTTTACTGAACACAATGGTGGAAGAACTGCTTAGTGCACTTTCTGTCAGTTCAGAAAGAACGTGCGCGGAAGTTTAACATTATCTCGGTAATCGACGTTTTTGCACAACAGAAAGCAATGAGGAGATCCTTTCTTTAGTGTTCATCCAGATATTGGTGTGAGCAGACATTCTGCATTCTGTAAATTCCTATTGCATGATCATTACCGGTATAGTGCGCATATAAGAAGATGCCGGATGTAAAATGAATTTCGCGGCAGTACCCTAGGCATACCTGATACACTATCTTCCAAAAAGTAATTGGACACCTGTGATAGCAAAGGAAAACGAAGTTTATTCACCTTCAATAGTTGGTGGAGCCTCCACAAGCGGCAATTACAGGTGCGACCGACATACTCACAACCAGGCGTTGTACGGTATTTTCTTCCACTGGGCTTGGAGCAGACAGATCAGTTCCTTCACCGATTTCGGACGGTGGGGGCACCCCTTAAGTCGACGCTCTAACTCGTCCCAGAGGTGCTCGATAGGGTTAAGGTCCGGGCTCTGCGCAGGCCAGTCCATTCTATTAACCCCATTGTCACCATACCAAGCCATGGTGGACCTCGCAACATGACAGGTGGCATTGCCATCCTGAAAGTAACATGGGTCCACCCCGTAAAACTGCCACAACGTAGGAAGCGCATTGTCATCCAAAATGTTACAGTAGGTCTCGGGGTTGAGTCTACCAGGAAGTGCGACCATGGGTCCCGTGCCATACCAGGAGAAACACCGCCATAGCATAATTCCACCGCCGCCGAACTTCACAGTTGGCACAATACATTCCGGCAGGAAGCGTTCTCCAGGCAGACACCAAACCCAGACCCTGCCATGCGAACGGTTGAGGGTGAACCTTGATTCATCGCTCCAGAGAACCTGTTTCCACTGTTCAACGGTCCACTGTTGACGTTCTTTGCACCACGTTAGCGGAGCAGCGCTATTGGACTTGGTGATCAAAGGCTTGTGGGCGGCAGCACGTCCATGATAACCGAGCAGATGGGCTTCCTTACGGATGTTATTAATCGAACTAACGCTTCCGGATGCCTGTTGAAACTCCTCGCGGATGTGGTTCATCGATTTGGTGTGGTTCTTCCGAATTTTTCTGGCCAGCACCCGTCGGTCACTTACTCCCAGATTTGTGGGTCTGCCGGGTCGGGGCACATTCCGACAGTCACTCTCATCTTCCACTTGCCAATCACGGAGGCCACTGTCAATTTTGGGATCGGCCATTTCTGTGATACCCGACGATTACACCTTTCTCGAAATCAGAGAGCTCCGAACTGCGTGGCATCTTACATGCGACTGGTTGCGTTGTTGTTTCCCACACGATGTTTAACGGCGGCGGCTATGACGTGTATAAGGACCAGAGATATCGTCGATTGCAGGGGTGTCCAAGTACTTGTTGGTAGATAGTGTATAAAAAATACGGTACGTTTACGGAACAGCGATATCCAGTGCATGATTCTACACCAGAGCCCCAACATTACAAGCTACTCTACCAAAAAGCTCTATATATAACGAACTGTTTTTTTTACTTGTGCTTCTTTTTTTTATTGAAGTTTTAACGACCACCGTGAGCAACTCAATGGGCTATAAGCAGTCGCCCGTCCCTAATTTTGGGCCACTGGTTCCAGGAAAGGAAGCGAGCCAGTGCTGTAAGAAAAACACAACATCCATGCCTCACCGGGATTCGAACCCATAACCCTTCTTGTAAAAATAGTCATAAGCCCGCGTTTATACCACTGCGCCACACGGGCGGTCATTTATGCTTTAGCATGAGTAGTTGTTAGAGATAGAAGTACTCGCTTTATTTAGTTATGCTGATTCCAACGAACAACCAAAGCTAGCACCATCAAACAAATGCAGGACCGAACCCTACAATCTCGGACAAAAAGTCAGAAGCTAGCTCTTCAGACCACGTGGCTACTTGGGAGGTATGAATAAATAGTAAAAGCAATTTTTAAGGGGATTCAACTGTCAGGTACCAAATAGAATTTTGGAAACTGCGCTTTGAGTGAAAAGATGAAAAGTGAATAAAAGGTGAAAGATCTTATGAGGAACAGCAATGGTAGTACTAGTGAATGATAAATGGAGACTGCGTTTTCTCTTTCGGGGTTTAACGGCCAACACGAGCAAAGTAAGGGCTATATACCCGTCCCTAATCCGTGGACACTGGTTCTAGGTATAGAAGAAAGTCAGCGCCACACGAGACAAACAAACCACCTCATGCCTCATCCTGAACTCAAATCCCCCGGACATCTCTAAATAATGGTCAGAAGCCTACGCCTCAGACCACTAGGGCGGTGGGGCTGTATGAATGCACTGTCTGTAGGCGGACAGTAAGGCTTCCCAACAGTGTATTGCAATCGACGAACATGGGCAAACGTGATCTGAGCGACTTTGATCGCGGACGGAATGTCAGCGCAAGACAGATGGGACATTCCATCTCGCAAGTCGTAAGAATCCTAGGGTTCCCGAGGGCAGCCGTATTAAAGGTTTACGGCGATTATACAACCGTCCGACGTACCAGAGTCCAGAGAACAAGCTGTGGCCAACTACATGCCATTGATGACCGAGGTCGACGTAGACTCTTCAGCCTCGTACAGACCGGCCGCTTGGAAACAACGGCGCAAATCACATCCAGGATGAATGTCGGAGGCTCAAATAGCGTCAGCAAAGGAACGACACGCCGCACGCTGCATGCTCTGGGCTATGGGAGCCAACGCCCTACTCTTGTGTCACTGCTGATTGCTCGTTAGCATACATTACGAATCGCCTGGTGCCAGTAACATTAAAACTGGATCACTGAATGGTGGCGCCGCGTCGTGTCGTCAGATGAATCCCGTTTTCAGTTGTACTCAGCTGACGGAAAGGTACGGGTGTGGTGTCCACAACATGAGGCCTTGGCCCCCGTCGGGACTGATCGGCTCTGTTCAAGACGGTTGAGGTTCTATGATAGATTGTGAAGCCTTCTCACGGGACCTATTAGGTTCTCTAGTGTGTGTGGAGAGCTCTTTAATCGTTGAGTGCTACATTCATGTGCTGGCTGATCACCTACACGCTTTCATGGCCTTCGCTCATCCTGCGGCCGATGGTCTGTCTGAACAGGGCAATGCGCTGCCCCACAGGCCGCAACCACCAAGGCAAGGTTCGAGGAACATTCAGCTGAATTTAAAACCATCCAGTGGCCAGCAAGGTTCCCGGATTAATGACCCGTGGAAGTTCTCTGGGATGCCGTGAAGCGGAGAGTCAGATCCATGGATCCTGGACCGGCGTCTCGGACGGGGTTGTAGACAATGCTACAACAGGCGTAGCTCGCATTACCTCCAGTAACCATCTGTCATGTTATGGAGTCAATGCCTCGTTGTGTACAGGCTGTTATTCGCGTAAGAGAAGGACCAACATGCTATTATGTAGGTATCTCAATGTTTTGCCCTTTGAATGTCTTATACACTGAGTGGCCACTTTGTTATGACCACCTGACAGTTTTAAGCAAATGAGCTATGGCTGCACGCTGTTGCCGCCAGAGGGCGAGGCTAGTATAAAAAGGGAAAGCTTAGTACTTGCGACAGTAGAAGAAGGGATTTTTGGGTGACGAGATGGGTAAAAAATGCGATTTGACGGACTTTCAACGTGGGAGGATTGTAGGAGCTTGGAGCCATGGAGAGAGTATCACCGAATCCACCGCATTTGTGAAATGTTTCAGAGCAGCTGTTGTTAAAGTGTTTTAAAACTGTACTGTCAGCCAAAAAACTGGGTCTCTACGTTCAACGTGTGGTCGTCATCGACTAATGACTGCTCAGGTGGAACGCAGAGTGTCCAGACTGGTAACAGACAACAAAAGGGCAACAGTGTAGCAAATTACAGACCATCTTAATCAAAGATCCCCTCAAATGATCTATGTTCGCCGTACACTGCATCGGATGGGTTATGGCAGCCGAAGGCCTGTTCGAACACCTTTGATGTCTGCAGTTAACAAGAGAAAACGTCTCCAGTTCGCACAGGAGCACAAGGATTGGACAGTCGATATATGGAAACAAATTATGTGGTCCGATGAGTCACGTTTTCAATTGCACCATGCCGATGGCCGAGTGAGAATTTGGCGGAAACAGCACAAAAGTATGGACCCCAAATGCATTGCTACAACCCTTCAAGCTGGTGGAGGAATCGTTATGGTTTGTGGAATGTTTACCTGGCATCCTTTGGGCCCTTTAATTCATGTTGATCAACGTCTGACTAGCACATCATATCTAAACACTGTTGCGGACCAAGTGCATCCTGTCATGTCGATGGTTTATCCCAATGACAATGGCTACCATCAACAAGGTAATGCGTCCTGCCATAGTACTCGTATTGTGCAGGACTGGTTTCAGAAACATGCCGGGGAGATTACTTTACTTAGGTGGCACCCAGAATCTCCAGATCTCAACCCCATTGAGAATTTGTGGGATGAAGTTGAACGAGCCATCAGACAGCTGGATCCAAAACCCTGCAATCTCACACTCCTGGAAAATGCTATTCATCAAGCATGGTCTCAGATTCCACAAACCACCTATCAACATCTCGTGGAGTCCATGCCACGAAGAATCGACGCAGTGTGAAAGGCAAAAGGTGGCCCAACGAAGTGCTAAGAGGGTGGTCATAATAAAGTGGCCACTCAGTGTATACTGTGCGTTTCCTATAAGTTTATTACTTTTCATATTTCAATAAACAACAAACAAAATTTTCTGATCAGAATAACATTTTACAACAATAAACTAAAGCTAAATATAGTGCTATATGATAAACATTATGCGATGAATCCTTGATAAAAAAACAATCATGACTTCTTAAAAACTTGAGTGTGCTATGCCAAGAAGAAGAGGTCTTGCTTGTCAGCAATTATTGTACTAATGACTGTTCTGAGTTTACAGTGCTGACACCACCTATCGTTTTACACGGAGTAGAAATATCACACAAGCAATTTCTTAGGCAGAAAACTATCCAATGTCATATGGAATACATTCACACGCACATCCTACATATATCCACATTTTTCTTCAATCAACATGTTCGTCAAGTATTCCCTCGAAGTTAACATCGTACAGAACTTTTTTCTTTCTTGGTCGACATACTTCATTTTAATAGGGCTCTTTGCTTCTTTTTTCCCCTCAAGAATTTGTGTAATAAATCCAATGTTTTACCTTCGTGCTACCGTTCTTAATTCCTTTTTTTCTTGCTCTTCATGCAGAAGTGCTTCCTCTTAATCAACTGGGGGTGCAAAACACGCAATTCTAGTGTAAAAGACTTCTTTTGATAGTTCTACGAGCTGCAAAAATAATTTTTCTCCTATCTCAAAATATTTAAATATTAATTAAAGTAAAAGTTTCATGAAAATCCGAGATTTCTTCCGCACAAAAGAGCAGAACACAGTTTTTTAAGAAATCGTGCAATTCTGCTTTAATAATGAAAAGAAAAGAAAAGAACACTTTGCTGAAGTAGTAGTACCAAGAGAAGGGAAACTAAAGAAAAAATACAGAAGGAATAAATTGAATCCTTGTGCCTGTCACGCTTCGTTCCATTAAAGGGCGTTAGATGTCGCATGAAATGTTTTGCACACCTGCCCGCTGCAAGGTCAGCGCGTGACGAATTAGCCGCCGCCATTTTAAATCTTTTCTTCTATGCCCTCGAAGTGCTAGAGGTGCAATTAGTGAGACTGCTGCAACTACAAAAATTTGTCCCAAATAACATTTCTGACGTGACTAACTCGACGTTGAAAGTAAGCTCGACATGCGGGTAAAAAAAGGGAGAAAATCTTGAAAAAAGAAGAAAAAAAAAAAAAAAAAAAAAAAAAGAGGCGGATGTGCGACGACTTGGATTTTAATGGTGTCCTGAAAGTTGAAGAACCCTGCCGTCGTCGACCGTGAAGAACCCTAAATGTCATTGCTAAAAGTCAGATTTCTTTTCACTACATACATATACTTTTTTTATACTACAAGCTCCTGTTGATTTTTCACTGTTGGCAAAGACGTTTTCACAATAGGAGTTAAAGCAATGTATTTGTTTGAACGTTTCATCTACTTGAGTCCAGGAAGATATGTTCAACAAGTTTGTTACCTGAACTTTCTTCGAGTTCGCAGTTAGAACCATTATTTCGTCTTCATGTTATTCTTTAATATTTTAAATCAAAGTGCTCTCTCAAAAGAAAGAGGAAAAAATAACCAACATTGTACATCAGTTGTCATGGCATCTGCTAACACTCTCTGATACAAAAATATTTCGCTCTAATGTCAAGCGCATATTAGAAAATCGCTACGTATATATTGATTGACCGATCAAAATTCTACAATGTGATTAATTGAATACATATTAATGCGTAGGCAGTATTGTTGCACAAGAGCCAGGCGCATAGAAAGTGACCAAGTACGAGGATCGGACCGAAGGTAACGCAAAAGTGGGCGTAACTTTCATTAAATGGCAGAGGTCGTTCAAATTGCACATATGGTAGAATAACTCTTTCTCTATACAAAGGTATAACTCAATATAGACTTCATCGCTAGAAATGCATTAGCGCCATCGTGAAACCCAACTCTCGAATCTTCTTTGAGAAAATTCAGGTGTGGACTGTTGTACCCACTTCTTCACAGCCACTTTTACCTCGTCTGTGTCATCAAATCGTTGTCACCGTAGAAGGTCCTTCATTGGACCGAATAGGTGGAAGTCTGAGGGCGCCGGATCTGGGCTGTATGGTGGATGGGGGACTATCGATCAGCCTATTTCGCTGATCGCCTGGTTTGTTGGCAAAGATGAATGTGGCTTCAAATTGTCATGGTGAATGTGAATCCTTTTCAGATTCTTGTTCGGTCTCTTCCTCCTTATGGCTCCTTTAAGCTTCTTGAGTGTCTTAACGTACCTCTCGCTGGTAACGGTACGGCCGCGTTCCAGAAAATCTAGAAGAATGACACCCCTGTCATCCCAAAAAACAGTCACCCTGACTTTCTGTGCGGATTGCTGGTTTAGCCCTTGGTTAAGGGGTGTGACGCCATTCAATGGATTGATTCTTCGTTTCCGGATCGTAAAGATACGCCCAGGTTTCATCCCTTGACACTAGATCGAAAACAAAAGTGTCTTCTTTGGCTTTAAACGCTTGCAGCAGATCAGAGCAGATTTCAACCTCCTCTAAATCGGGTGTCAACTGCCAAGTTACCCGCACTTTGCACACACTTTCCGATACCCTTCCACCATCTTCTGTATGTTATCGTGATCACAGTCCAGCTGTGCAGCAAGCACACGGATTGTGACTCGTCTTTTCGATAGTCTTCCACCATCACACGATTGACTCGTATTTTATAGTCTTCCACCAGCACACGGATTGTGACTCGTCTTTTCGATAGTCTTCCACCAGCACACGGATTGCGACTCATCTTTTCGATAGTCTTCCACCATTTTGTGTATGGTATCGTGATCACAGTCCAGCTGTGCAGCAAGCACACGGATTGCGACTCGTCTCTCCGTGTGAATCAGTTCATCCACTCGCTGACGACTGGTGTCAGTGGTCGCAGATGATAGTTTTACACTCCGTGGTTTGTCTTCAATGCTGGTTTCTCCTTCTTTAAACTTCTTCATCCATCTGTGCGCATTCAATGATGTCATCTCTGTAAACATTCTGTAGCCTTCTGTGGATGTGGGACACGTTGCACCCTTCCTTCTTCAAGAACTCCATGACGGTACGTCGCTTCGGCTTGGAATCCATTACTTACCTGCAATGAAGAAGAAGGGTTCCTATAGTAGAAGAGTTACTGTACCAACATGTGCAATTTGAACGACCTCCGTCAGTCAATAAAAAAAGCAATACCCACTTTTGCATTACTTTCGGTACAATCCGCGTATATTAGACCAAATCAATCAATTGTGCCACACGTGCCGAACTACAGAGGTGATGTTCATATCAAGAAGGAAAGTAGCAGCAGAAAATCCTTGTCGGCGTAGCTCGGCACCGTAGCAGAAGAATGCGACTTCAAGAACGTCACCTGCAAATTTGGGTTTCGCATTGGCGCCCGAACGTAAGAATGGAACTACACACCGTTAGGTTCTTCGAAAGATGTGTGATGTTCGCTCCACACTTCGTCTGGAATGAATGAGAATTCCCTTTTCAGCACTTCATAAAATGTGTGATGCTTCTTCCACTCATCGTCTGGAGTTAGTGAGAATTCCTTCTTCTACAGAGAGTTATTTCACGCCTGGTTTGCGGCAGACCGGAAATCTGGGATTTCGTGGCCACGCCTTTTTCAAGCGAGGAATATGTATGACGTACTGCAGAGGTGACGCACATTTCAAGACGGCAAGTACTAGTGGTAAGCCCTTGACGGCGTGGTTTAATTGGGAAAACATTCGGCTAATGAGAGGGAGGATGTGGTTTTGAATCCCGCCACATATAAAGGTCTCACAAGCCGTAAATACGTGTGTCTCCAAAGCAAACGATACTAGATACTACTGATCACTTCTCCTTGAGTGAAAATAACTAGTGTGCTGTCTTTGTCCAGGTTAAAAGATAGAAGAAAGTTCCGAATATTTCTCGAAATATGCTACCTATCAAGGTACTGGCGATCCCATGTTTTTGCCGCATTTTTTAAGAAACTGTCTAGAATTCGATACTCTTCTGGAATATCATACAGGTCGGATGATCCTGTAGGCTTGCTAAAAACTTCAGAGAACCTCCCACTGCGTTATACGTTGTACCTGTTTGCGGTACAACATCGCTTAAAAGGAGAGATCGTGAATGTCACATAAATTATGGCAAGGTGTTTGTTGGTTAAGAATTGGGGCTTCACAGTCATATTCTGTAACATCAGCCTCTTCCATACTGAAGGAATACTAAGGACAGAGCTCGAGCTCCAATGTAGTGTTTCAGAGGTTTCGCTTAAAAATGAATGCTCTCGAAATCAGAGATGACGTTAAAGTAATGTCCTAAAAGACTCATTTTATCCTGTCGGTAAAGTAATGGTACACCATCAGAGGAATCTCAAGAACTCAACAACGTTTAACCATAGTAACGAAAGTAGCAAACATATTGCTGCATCTCATCGGCAGCGTTGAAGCTCGTAGATCTCTGACACCAAACGCACTTCTTCTGCTGCATGATCATCTTTCTTTTGATGTGTGCGTGACATGATTAACTGCCAGTGTGACCTGAAGAACTAAACTCTTTGTAGTGCCTATGTGATTTTCTGGGCAGAAAGCATAGCAATACGTAACCAAAATGTACGTATAGAGAAATTAAACAAAAACCTAAATGGGTGATATATGTCACAAGTCGTCTAGAGTAAATATGGTTGAATGCCTGGTGTACCCTTGGACCCGTTCTAATGTCCGAAAATGAGAATCGGTAGTCGAAATCTTAATAGGCCAGAACGTGACTTTTTCTGGCAACGTGTAAAGCTTTCAAGGCCAAATAAGTAGTGCGATGATTCTTGGTTAGACGAAAACATGCTGAGTACTGTTTCTTTCTTAAATGAAAGATAAAGTTCCCATCATCGGTGTGCAATACTGCAACCCAAATCTACGAAAATCACGTTGAATTTGTCAATGTGTGCGAGCACTCGCTGACGTCACACGGTGGAGTCGGAGCATCCATAGCTGTGGGTCAGCAGTTCAAAACGATTCTTAAGTCCATACCAAAGGTAGCTGGTGCCTCGGATTTGATGGTAATGATCCAGAGGATTATCGCAACAGAACGGGATTCGAGGAGCTCGTGTAACAGAAAACGGGATTCGAGGAGGAGCTCGTGTAACAGAAACGGATTCAGGAGTTCGGGATTGGAGCTCCTTAATCCGTTTCTGGTGGTATGCGTCTCACACGAGCTCGTCCGGTGTAACAGAAAACGGGATTCGTCTGACTATGAGACTCTCTTCCAGACTTGTATGGTCCAATGTCGATGATTACGTGTCTACTGGAAGAGTTGACGATGATGAAGGGCTGTGAACATTAGGCACACGAATGGATCTGCGGCTGCGCAGACCCATATCCAAGAGCGTACGACGAACTGTGTATTCGGATACAGTGGGATTCTTCACCACAATTGAAATTGTCGTTAATTTCAGCCAGATCATCCCTACTGTTGCTGCAGAGAAGACCAGATAGGCTGCCCTGACCTCTGCCATCAATGATGCCTGGTTTGCTCACGCTTTCTCGACAGCTCAAAGTGTCTACCTGTTTCTGGACCATCTTTGATAGGTACTAACTACTGCATGGCATTAGAAGTCTACCAGTGCCGCTGTTTTGGAGATGCTTTTGCAAAGGCATCTTACTATAACTATTTGGCCTTAGTCGAAATCAGATAAATCCTTTGCTTTTTTCCATGTTGAGACAAAACGAAATACTGACTGAGTGAGCTACGACCCAGGTATTATATACGCTATATTGACAAACGTCAACGGACACCACTTTAAAAGCAAATTAAAGGATCCACTTCGTTGTTATGATGCGCGCTACAGCTGCAAACGATATAAAAACAAGCCTGCAGCTGACCGCGATCATATCGCACTGTGAGGTTGAGTGAAAGCCTCGCGGCGGGAGAGAATTGACTTTGAGAAAGGAAAGATTGTTAAGTGTTATATTAGTGAGTCGTCCATAAGAGAACCCTAGAGGTGTTTAAACATACCCAAGTCAACTGTTTTTGGGTGTACTAAATAAGTGGAAGACACATTGCGTGCCTGAAGCAACAAAACCTTTCTACTCGTAGTTTAGCATGGTGTAAAGAACATTTATCTTGACCGTAAATCAATGGAAACGGGTCCTATTTACTGATGAATCCAGTTACACCATCCATCAGTTTGATGGCCGTGGGTGAGTATGGCGGCAGCCGGGGAACGCTATTTACCACAGTGTACTGTTCCTACGATCAAGTTTGGAGCTGGCAGTGTACTCGTGTGGGGGTGTTTTTTCGTGGTATGTTCCCGGCCCATTGGTTATCGTGTACAAACCTGTTAACCAGCACGTCTACCTCAATATTCTGGACAATTATGTCCTGCCAACTCTGTGGCAATACTATGAAACCTAGCCTTGTTGGTTCCAGCAGGATAATGCACCGAGCCATAAAGACTGTTACGGCGTTGTTTAACGATAATTCCGTATCGTGTGTGGACTGGCCAGCACATACCCTTGATCTTATTCCCATAGAGCACTTATGGGATGAATTAGTGCGCCGCATAAGAAGTTTGTAAATGAGGCCCACTTCTAAGCAACAGTTTCCGGCAGCATTATGTAATGAATGGAAGCGCATACCTATCGCTCTGTTCCAAAATCTTGTCGAAAGCATTTCTCGAATGGTCAGTGCATGCATTAAGGCCAAATATGGACCAACATCGTACTAATGTATGTCAATAAATGCTGTGTTGTTTTTTTCTTCTAGGTGTCCGGTGACTTTTGCCAATATAGTGTATATAATTCGCGACCTTGGCAAGAGACCCTGATTGTCTGCACGCGCCCTTCTTTTTACAACACAGAGCTGGTTTGAATGTTTTGGCCATACCAACAGGTGTTCCACAGGGCTCAATTTTAGGACCTCTACTATTCAGTATATACATTAACGATATCTTTATTTCCATAAATAATATTGATCTCCTTCTTTATGCTTATGACATAACCATTCTCACGTCATTTAGTTTAACGACTAACACTATTTCAAATATTAATTCTAAACTTAATAACATCTCAGATTGGCTAAATTCCAATGAACTAATAATAAATACTACCAAAACCAAATCTTTAATCTTTTCAAAACAAAATATTTCAGAACCACATTCTATCACATTATTTATCAATAATAGAAATATCATCATCATCATCATCATCATTTTCAACCATTATCGATCCACTGCTGTGGACGAAGGTCTCCCCAAGTTTCCTCCACAACGGTCTGTCTTGTGCCAGTCTCCTCCATGTCACTCCCGCATACTTTCGAATTTCATCCACCCATCTCCCATGTGGTCTTCTTCTGGGTCTTTTCCTGTCCCTTGGAATCCAATCTAAAATTTCGGCTGTCCATCGATGGTCTGTCCTTCTGGCAGTATGTCCAGCCCATTGCCATTTCAGGGATTTAACTCTGATCATGATGTCTTCCACTCTTGTCATTTTTCGGATCCACGAGTTCCTCTTCTTATAATACAAATATAGACCAGGTTAATTCCTTACTTTATTTGGGGATAACTTTAAATAAGGACCTTAGGTGGAACCAACGTGTGGACACTCTTCTTCTCAAACTCTCTAAAAACATTGGCGTTATCAGTACGGTTTTCACAAACCTTACCTATAAAACACTAATTCAATTATATTATACCATGTTTCAGACTCACATTAATTATGCTATCTTATCGTGGCGACAGACGACTAAATATAATTTAAAAAAACTTCAAATTATGCAAAACAAATATATAAGATTAATTGACCTAAAATTTGATAGAAATACACCACTATCACTATATAATAACACACGTGTGTTTTCAAATAAATACAATATTCTTACGATTAACCAACTATATAACTTTAATATTGGGAAAATTATGTTCAAGCGAATTAAGAATAATTTACACACTTACATCATACAAATTGTACCACAGATACACTCACATGACACACCTACTAAATTACATATTCGGCCCATTCATCCGAAGACTGAGACCATGAAGCAGAGTATAAATTACACTGGCACACACTACTGGAATTCATTACTGACGGAACTGACTTCTTTAAATAATTTTAACCTTTTTTAAAAAAATTAAAAAACTACATAATGACTTGCGACTCCTCAAATTGATGATTGCAGTGGAGGGGAACTGTGATTATTACTATGATTTGTATACCTCAATGTAAATTCATTTTCAATGGTATCACTGTAAGGTTTATCATATTTTCATACATCATTTTTTTTTTGAGACACTGTTTTGTATGTAACTTTAACTCCTGACTTAAGTGTATAATTTGTGTGGGGAGCATGGGACAAAGTCAGGCCTTGCTGGCCTTTTTCCCCTGCTTCCTTGCTGTGCGTTTTTACGTTTTCCAACCGTAGTTTGAAGAAGCGTATATGCTCCAGCTATGGGGTCAAAAGTCACGAAATAGGAGCGAGATCCATTCCATTGCAATTATGCGTCATAACTTGCGTAAATATGGTTCGATTTCAATGAACTTTTACTATGTGGTAGGGGACCGCCTTGGGACGAACCCTATTCTAAATGGGTGAATTGGGGTCAAAGGTCAGGACATAAGAGCGGGATGCATTCCATTGCCCTTATGCGTCATAACGTGCGTAAAAATGATTCGATTTCGATGAAATTTTAGTATGTTGTAGGGGACCACCTAGGGACAAACCCTGTTGAAAATTGGCGAAATGACGGTCAAATGTCAGGATATGGGAGCAGAATCACTTCCGTCGCCATTATGCGTCATAACTTATGTAAAAATGTTTCGATTTAGATGACATGTTAGTATGTTGTAGGGGCCTGCCTGGGAACGAATCCTATTAAAAATGGGCGAAACGGGGTCAAAGGTTAGGACACAGGAGCGCGATCTATTCCACAGCCCTTATGCATCATAACTTACGTAAAAATGCTTCGATTACGACAAAACTTTATCATGTTATTTTGGAGGTGTACTGAACCAGTTCTGTTGAGTATCATCGAAATGGGATCAAAGGTCAGACCACAGGACCAAGATTTATTCCACAGCCATTATCCTTCTGACTTGAGTAATGATTTCTAGTATGTTAGAAAGCGTATCATAATCAATGCATTGCATGATTTTACTAACGTGTTTTATTTGATATTTTTGTAACACTGGTTTTCTGCTCAGCAAAATAAATGAATTGAATTGAATTGAATAATTTCTTACTCTCGTATGTCGAAGAGGCAGGCGGTAGTACAGGCTGCGTACAGGCATTCGTACTATGATGCAATCGTATATTAATTGCCTAACAGATGGAGCACAATCAGGGTCAACTTCTAAACATGTTTTTGTTAAAATTCTCGTTTTACGGAATGACTCTTTTGCCAAAAATATTCACAAATAATAAACTTTCAGATGAGAACATCGCATGATAAATTATTTATTTATCATAATATATATTATTATTTATCATAAGATGCACTTCTCTGAAACTTTATTATTTGTGGTTATTTTTGGCAAAGGTGTATTTCTGTTACAGCAAAGATGATGAGACATATTTAGTGATGGCGAAAATGATTTGTTCACGACAAATGACTCTTTACCGTAAAATGTAAACGATTCGCTCTCCCCACGGTGAATGACCAATCAATACGCAGTTACTGCGTCACATATTAATGTCGCAACACGTGTAACCTTCTTCCACCTAGATGAGCTGGGAAAGGAATTTCCAATAAGAAAATAATGTCGAAAATTAAGAAGTGCCAATTCTTATGTGATTGAGCATTTCGATGTGAGCTAGGAAATAATGGCGGCATTGAGTGGTGTGCCCGAATGGTTGGTAACGAGCTGGCTCGTGTGAGATTATTCATGATGAATTGTGAAGAGCTGAAGAGCTCGCGCTCTTTTGGGTAATTTGCTGAAAAGTGCTGTGACCTTAAAAGCGTAACATTGGATTCTTGCAACCGATTGTTTACTCGATCAGCGTAGTAACAACCTGGAAATTGAATCAATCGGTTTCTTTTTCCTTTTTTTTTCTTTTTCTTTTTTGATTGAAGGTTTATATTCAAATTATTTATAGGGCTTGGTTGACAGATACATTGTCATATACGGACAGACATATATAGTATAGACATTTTTTGTACAGAGACAGGGACTATTATATATCACCAGGTACAAATCAAACACTATGTCAAATGATCAATATACACAGAGAGAGCCAGTGTAGATCAAGTCCAGAATATATCCAGCGTATGGGGGGTGGGCGGTGAATCATTTGTTTGAATGAATATTCGTGAATGATTCTTTTGTGTGAATGATGAATGATTGCTCAAGAAGGCATAATTTATGCCATCACTTCTTACTATTATTATTGCTGCCCAACAAAAGAAGTTCAAACGATCATGTTAAACAAGAAGATGAGTCAGCTTTAAGAAGCGCCATTTTGCTAATGTTGTCGCGTGCCAAACACAGAATAAATAGAGTCCTTTTTCTACTGTTTTCTGAAACAGATTTCTCAGTTTATTGTAAGTTAACTTTTTAACACTTCATTCTAGTAATGCATGATAAATTTTCCATAATAATAAAAATATTTCATGGGATAAATTTTCTCCGAAGCAGAAAGGAATTCCAATAATTTCGATAAAACCAGAGATCTAAAAAACGTTATTGTGCAGATAAAAGAAAAAGCATTGTGTGGTACGAGTTTATTTGCCAGTTTTTCGTGAGAGCAAACTGTCAAGGTTTCGAAATCATTTCTTATGTCTTTGAAACGAGCTTGTTCTCCGAAACTCGGTTATAACGCCATCTTTCAGACCATGTTAACAACAGTCTGACGAAGCCTGTTTTTAAGAAAAATGTATGTCTGACGTCAAAAATAATTGCCTTGCAATAGGTACAGGTAGAAGCCACAACTTTGAGAGGATTAATAGCCTTCTATTTGATTTAGTGTGGTCGCTGTACTTTCGAAGTCCTATCTGTTTGTAAAGTTGATTTATTTAACCCGTGTCCCAATACGCTGTCTTCCGCTTTTGTTCCATTCCACTGTCCAAATAACGGACAACGTAATTTATCCTAAATAAAAGACAGACGCAGGTTCCTGCTTTTTTCGTCGATTTATCATGGAACAGCAATTAATCCTTTCCCACGCACATACACGCGCGCGCTTCTACTCACACCCTAACGCACTCGCACAGACACACACACACACACACCATTCCCAAATTTGGCTTCATGATTTTAACATTCAAATCTGGCTTTCTTTTCTAATTTATTTCGGTTTTTCCTTTTTGGCAGCTGTTAGTTGCAGCTCGAGTCACGAAAATACAGAATAATGAATTTCTTGGGTGGCAACGCACTCACGCTATTCGCTTGAAGGGGGGAAAAGGAGCTATAAAAAATGAATGACGCTTCAAAACGCAGATGAATTCTGAAAATGAAGTTTTAATTTCTTGTGTCTCATAGTTTACATCATCCTGTAGCATAATTTTTAAATTAGACGCGCATATTTTATATCACAGCAAAGAGCAAGTTAAAGCATTTTTAGCGGCATCTTGAATTCCCAAGACACTAAATGTAATTCCATACTTTTCTTCCTGTTCTTAGAGGTGTGGCCTCGCATTTTGTCTGGTACCTTTTGTAAACGTGCCTTTCGGATAAGCCGTAGTGAGAAAACACGCCATTCGCTCGCGAAAATGCTTTTCTTCATTTAAATTAGTTCACGTCTCTCCTGTTTTCGATTTATCATGCGGCTCAGAATACGACACACCGTTCTTTGGAAACAGAGTTGTACAGCAAGGCAAATCTGCTTAAGGAGGATAATTAAAGATCCTTTAGCATGAGTAATGCTTCTAATTCCTTACAAAATGATTTGCAGAACCCTAAATCGACACACGTATGATGATTAAAAAAAGTATTAATTTTTTAGTAGGAATAACTGCTGCGGAACTGAATTAGCGTATTTTTCGATTTACAAGTCGATATGGAATATATGTCAAAATTCCTCAATTTTCCTATCTTTATTCATAGATAAGTCGATCCTGAATATAACAACATATGCAGTTAATGTTCCGAAATTCTGTAACTATGTTTTTAATGTTTAGTAAGTACTAAAATGAAGAGAAGTGAGGAAATTTCCTCATTTTGCTTTTCAGAAAACAGTTGGATTTGGTCAATTGGCTGACAGAATATTTTATATCATATCGTTTAGGAAGTATGCGTACGCTTTGTAAATTACACAAAGCGCTCGCCTACTTACCAAACAACCTGATATATTTATCACGTTATGTGCAGTAGGCCTATTATATAAATTATACAAAAATAAAAAAATGTAAGAGTTAGGCAAAGTCACGATGACCAAAAAACAAACAAATTAAGCGAAAGAGATCCCCTGCTACATGGGAATTTTGTGACTTAGCTGCTGTAAACTGATTTCACAATGTTTTCTTCGGAAAGATTTATTGTAACATTACCTCAGTGAAAGTTGTATACTTTTATACTGTTACCGATAGTATAAATCTGGATATTTATTTTTTGTGTTGTCACTAAAACAACAGGGCACACAACATCAACACGTTTGCGTTAAAACTGATTTTGGTATTTTATGATATTTTATACTGATTTTTGCTGTCAAATTTGTTTCAAGAGCCTAGACCTAGACGGACAATTGCTAAGGACGGATGACAATAGCAACGATAGCAACCATAAAACGGAAGGCAGGAAAATGTGGAAATTAGCATAAGTGCGGGATACAGTAAAACGTGTTGTGCGTATGCAAACTTTCGATTGCCGAACTTGTTCGTGACGTCATAGCGCTGATAAGAGATATAAAGGATTTGACGCGGATTGACCGTTGTTGTTCAAACGCAAAGTTGAAAAGGAAAGAATCAATTGACGAACTTGCAATTTTCAGTATGTCTTCCCGACATCACCTAGATGATTTTACGCGTGGCCGTATTATTGGCAAGATTGAAAAAGGGCGAAAAATAACAGATGTTGCCAGGGAGTTCGACGTCAGCCACAGTGTTGTTTCAAGGCTTTGGAAATCATTTCAAACAAATGGAGAGTGTAGCAAACGTCACGGAGGAGGTCGTGTTCGCAGTACGACACCTGCAGAAGATCGGTACATAGTGCTATCAACAAAAAGACACCGGCGCAGCACAGCTAGTGAGGTAGCAAATCAGTTTATGGCTGCTACTGGCGAGCGGATCTCCCGAAAAACTGTCGCCAGACGTTTGCATGAAGGAGGACTATACACCCGCCTTCCAGTTGTGTGCATCCCATTGTCCAGACGTCACCGTACCGCCCGTTTGCAATGGTGCCATCAACATCGCAATTGGACTGATAACGACTGGTCTGCTGTCCTCTTCTCAGATGAGAGTAGATACAGTCTATCGTCTGATTGTCGACGACAACTGATCTGGCGTGAAAGTGGTACTGCATATTGTCCAGCAAACATACCGGAAAGGGACCGATATCCGACATGTAGTGTCATGGTATGGGCTGGCATCATGATCAATGGCCGTACGTCCCTCTATGTGCTTCCAACTGGGACTATGACTGGCCAACGATACATTAATGATGTTCTGCTACCTCATGTTCGCATGCTCCGTGGTGCTGTCGGTGATAGATTCATTTTCATGGACGACAACGCAACATGTCATCGAACAGTCGCTGTCCAGGAGTGTCTTGAGAGCTAGGGTATTCAACGCTTCGTATGGCCAGCACGTTCTCCAGATCTGAATCCCATTAAAAATGTGTGGGATGCTTTGGGGAGGAGTCTTGCTGGTCACCAATGCCCTCCAATAAACAAGGACACCGTCATCCGTGCACTGACAGAGGAATGGGATAAATTACCCCAACAGCTGCTTGATAATGTTGTGCAAAGCATGACACGACGTGTGGAATCTTGCATCGCCCTGCATGGTGGCCATATCCCGTATTGACATCTTACGCCGGAAAGCCTGCGGACGGTAATTGCATTTTTTTCACGTTTACGTATTCTGCACAAAATGGCCTGTTTGTCACTTGAACACGTTCCAAAGCCTTCTGGATTTCAGAGCACAATAAATTGTCTTTCTTGTAATGTCCTGGCATTCTGACATTATTTTATTTCACTTGGCATCCAACCACACTTACTTTTTTATGCGCTATATAGCCGTTTATGATCCGTCCTTAGCAATTGTCCAGCAGTGCATTAGGTTTCATCAAAACAGTTACACTACATTTTTTTTTTGCTGAGCTGGCTTGGATATATATTGTAAAAATAATATTTTTGATAATAAATATCATTAAAACTGATATGAAATTATGAAAACAGCACAATTTTGCAACTGGATGTAGCCAGAATATCTTCATTTGTGAAATATTAATTTTTTCCTGTTAAAAATGTTTATAGCAAACAGTTGTCTTGATTTCTCATGATCAAAATGAGAATGCAGAGTTCATTGATTGAAATAAAATATATAACAGCTGTATGAAACTTTTAAATTAATGAAGATCCCTCAAAAAGAACAGTGAATACTTAATGTTAGGATCTCTGAATTTCTTAACGTTTAATTGGAAAATTGCATGATTATATTCCTTATGAAAAATAAACAATTATCAGAAACTTACGAACAAACATCTCAAGAAATCTTGTAGCACAATTGCAGATGTTCTCCTGTTTCTGTTCATTTGAAAAAACTGTCCGTGCCCTTTGCTGTTTTTCAAGAGTTTTTTTTTCACATTTTCGTGATCATAATTGATCTCAGGAAATTATATCCAATATTCTACTAAACTTCCTGTATAGTTGGTATTTATTTGAGAGATGCTTTGCACTAATTAGTTCACAGAGGTATTTCTAAAATTCTGTATTTCATTTTCTCCTGGAACAATAAATTTTTTTCACTGTATATTCATCCAAGAAAGTACATAAACTATCTGATAAAAATCATAAACTTTCGACGCAACAGCTCTTTTTTCATATTGTTTATCAGTTTTTAATATTTATGAGGTATCTTGTTTCACAAAAGGCATTGAAGAGTTAATGTAATTGTTTTATGTCAGTGTATCCTGCTGCTATATAAAATGGGCAATATTTAAGTATATATATTTGTGGTTTTGTGCATTAAGGAATTATATGTTATGATTTTCCCTTTCTTCTTGTGTTTCCACTTTAGCGGCCGTTGTGAAAATCCAATTGTATCCAGTAGTTAGACTGGTAGGTTTAGAAGCGTATACAGTTCTTGATCACCATCTCATCATAACACTTAGACGAATACTGGGCTTTTAGAGAATATATCATTACTGTCTAGTTGATTTTACTTTTCATATGTGTTTATGCATGGCATGCGTCATTTAGTAAGCTAAATAATTATCAATGTATTAGAATATATTGATAATCATTTTAGCTTAATAAATGTAAATCAGGATTTCAAAAATGTTTTTTTTTCAGGTTTTATCAGTTGTGATTGCCGTGTTGTATTTATCCGTGCAATTTCAAAACGTTTATTTAACATATGGGTAATACATATATGGGTTAAATTTTATTTAATTGCTTGTGTGCACTTTTGCCTTTCAGTAGTGTTAAAAGGTAGAAAAGGTAGACCCTGGTGCTGCAAAATGTCATCTACTTTGAATACGATTCTTATCTCTCAGTGTTATTATACCCTGTTAATTTATGTACTTACAAAATGCAGGTTCTAAAGCTGCCCAGATATCACAATACAATGAGAGTTTAACATAAAACTGAAAAAAAAGCTGTATGTGATTCGAAAACTACTTTACAGCTAAATAAGGTAACTTATCACTACTTTATTTAGCAGTAAAATCATCAAAGTGATATCACTGCTTTAACACCACTGGTCTATGATAGTAGTGATAAGTTACTTAATTTTTCATGAATGAACTGCATATGTATTACCTGAATTGTATATAATAATTGACTAAGAAACTTTCATTATAAAGCATTGCTTCAATACAAGCACCTATAGCATTGACACTGTTGTTATTGTCCCATTGAAGTATGTCATATTTTGAATTATGGTTTCTTATGTTCAGGTTTCCTTATAACCAGCCCAAAATTATTTCCAGAACTTTTTTCTTATTCCAGAAAAATGGATGGCAAGTAGTCAAGGAATTGTTATAATCATAATTTGCTATAGAATGGTTTTACCATATTTGCAATCAACACACTATGCTACGTAGCAAAATTTCACCTCCACATGCATCATTAAAAAGTTGCTACATCCGTCTGCACAATCATGTGTAACATTTCTTGCCATACATACATACACGTAATTTATGTAAACTGTACATAACTAATTTCCGACTCACCTGCTTTTATACAATCATGCGTTTTCATTCACACACTGGAACATATTGTGACGTATATTCTAAATTAACTTTCCTTTTTAGTTTCTTTCCCTATGTAAATCTTGAGTTTGTTCACAGTTATACTGCACAATTAACGTGATATCTGCTCTCTCAAACGAATACTGTTGGCAACACAATTGAGGTCAGAATGAACGTGACGTATGCCTGTTATGAGATAAGAACCAGAGATAAAAACTACGATAAACCAGTTGCTCGCGTGGAGTGTTGAATGTGGTTGACACTGATTTGTTAAGTAAAATGAGAAGTGCTATATTGTATTGATGAAATCATCTGGACTAAAAGGCACTTTCCGTAAGTTTGACTTCTGTTTAAATGATTCGTCTGGCCGTTAAGGTTTAATTTAGGAACTCTTTCATCGTATGGTTATGTTTTAAAATAACGTAAGAAGAGCGATACAAGTTCAGTACGAAAATACATTAATTTATTATATACAGTATGGGACAAAAGACTACATGCAATATTTCCAAGTAAAAATGTAGAGCTACAGACATAAAGGATGTAACATACAAAGCTGCTGAGCATACTCGACACGTACTATTCTTGCATTAAAAAAGTTGGCTCACTGTTATAGGAGTTATGGCTGAATGTTGTGTAACACATTGGTAAAATGTCATGAAACTATAGGTTCAACGTTATAACAGTGGCTCCACGTTGTGGGAGGGATGGCTTAATGTGAAAGATGTTGGTACAATGTTGTCCAAATGATGGCTTAACGTTTTGTTGTACACTGGCTCAATTTTATAAAAGCGTTGGCTCGTCTTTGCGACATTGGCGTAATATTATATGAGCGATGTCTCATATAACATTATGCCAGGTTATCCAAAGGATGGCTTGACGTTGTGTGCTGTGTTCGCGTAATGTTATTTCATCGATGGCTCAGTGTTCTAAGAGTGGCTCAATTTTGAAGAATAGATGGATTTGTGTTGTATGAAACATTGGTTTAATGCTGGCACAATGTTATATAAACGCTTAACCTTACGTTGGATCCTTGCTGGTTAGTACACTGGGCCCACCTGAGGCTGGTAAGTGGCGAGCGAGATATATGGAGGGAGGCTCATCGTAGTAACCGTACGTTTCGCAAACGTTTTGTGTTTTACGTAGGGCCAATGTAAATGTGCTACCTGGGAAGGCAGAGTCCCATTTCTGCAGCCTTGAGTTGGTTACTCAGCTAGAAAAGTCATCAAAATGCTGATCGATAGCAAGTGTGTCGACATATTATCGTCCTTAAACTCGTTTGTAGCAAAACAAAGTTGTCCAGCATGCCCAGGGTAATGAAAACATAAGATGATTTGTAATGAAGCCTGTTTAAGGTAAACGTTATTTCCCTGTGGAGCATAGCTTTAAGTGACAGCTAATGATAAAGAAAGCATTCCTTTAGAATTGCAAAGAATATTTACAAAATGCACTTAGTCAAAATCCCCGAAGCTCCAGTCTGTCGGAGTCATCGCACACCGAGGGGACTTCATAAGCCTACACCACTACACTGCTTTTAATAATAATAGATTACAACATAGAAATATTACGTTATTTTTACAGTTTTTGATATCTAATTTATCCGTTCTTTTTGAGATTCATACGTGAATTTTGTTACCTGTTGGACGCATTTTCATTCTGAATGGCTCATCAGAACCTCTAAGTTTCTTCATACGTTTTGGAAACAACTGGCCGCTAATCGGAAGGTAAAAACACAAGCTTATACCCTTGGCGTGACCACAAGTCTACAACAATATAGTCTATGAGAGACAAACGAAGTTTCACTACGACTCACTGACATTGTGATAATCGTTCTCTTACTGTTGCTATGAGTAACGTACGTATATGTCACATTTATCCTTCCCTTTTGAGTTTCCGCACCTAGGTAAATTCTCTCTTAGATTATTTCTCGAACTTCCGTATACATTTCGCCAACGACTGGCAGTGAGTCGAAGGTAAACAAGTTAGTAAAATCATGCAATGCATTGATTATGATACGCTTTCCAACATACCAGAAATTATTACTCAAGTTATGAGGATAATAGCTGCGGAATAAATCTCGCTCCTGTGTACTGACATTTGACCCCATTTCGATGATATTCAACAGAACCGGTTCAGTACACCTTAAGAATAACATACTAAAGTTTTGTCGCAATAGAAGCAGTTTTACGCAAGTTATGAGAATAATGACTGTCGAATAAATCTTGCTTTTGTGCAATGACCTTTGACCCCATTTCATTGATATTCAACAGAACCGGTTCACTATACCTACGGAGCAACATGATAACGTTTTGTCGCAATCTAAATATTTTTTGGTAAGTTATGATGCACAAGGACAATGGAATGGATCCCACTCCAGTGTCCTGACCTTTGACCCCGTTTCGCCCATTTTCAATAAGGTTCGTCCCCAGTGGCTCCCTACCTCATACTAAAATTTCATCGAAATGGAACCATTTTTAAGCAAGTTATGACGCATAAGGGCAATGGAACAAATCCTGCTCATATGTCCTGCCTGACCTTTGACCCCATTTCGCCCATTTTCAAAGGGGTTTGTGCCCAGGTGGTGCACTACCACATACTAAAATTTCATTGAAATCGAACCATATTTAGGCATGCTATGACGCATAAAGACAATGCAATGGATTCCACTTTTATGCCCTGACCTTTGACTCCATTTCGCCCATTTTCAAAAGGATTCGTCCCCAGGTAGTTCCTTACCAAATACTAAAATTTCATCGAAATCGAACTATTTTTACGCAGGTTATGACGCATAAGGGCAATGGAATAAATACAGCTTTTATGCCCTGCCTGACCTTTGACCCCATTCGCCCATTTTCAATAGGGTTCCTGCCCAGTGGTTCCCTACCACATAATTAAATTTCATCGAAATCGAACCATATTTACGCATGTTATGACGCATAAAGGCAATGAAATGGATCCCGATTTTATGTCCCGACCTTTGACCCCATTCCACCCATTTTCAATAGGTTTCGTTCCCAGGTGGTTCTTTACCACATACCAAATTTTCATCGAAATCGAACCATTCTTACGCAAGTTATGACGCATAAGGGCAATGGAATAAATCCCGCTCTTATGCCCTGCCTGACCTTTGACCCCAATTTGCCAATTTTCAATAGGGTTCGTGCCCACGTAGTTCCCTACCACATGCTGACATTTCATCGAAATCGAACCATATTTACGCATGTTATGACGCATAAAGGCAGTGAAATGGATCCCGCTCTTATGGCGTAACCTTTGACCCCACTTCACCCATTTTCAATAGGGTTGGTTCCCTGGTGGTCCCCTACCACATACTAAAATTTCATCGAAATCGAACCATTTTTACGTGAGTTATCGTGCCGACAGACAGACAGACGGACGGAAAAAGCTGGAGCATATACGCTTCTTCAACCTACGGTTGGAAAGCGTATATAAAAAGCCATGGTAAGTGTAAAATGCGGCGTGATCATACGAACGTACGATGATTTACTCTTTGAATTCGGACCGGGTGCTATCTTGATGAATAGTACGCTAATTAAGTTTAATCTACTGGATTGATGATGTGATTCAGTCAGCAGGATCTTGTAGTTATTCAAAGAGAGATTTAAAGGTTCCATGAAGCTGCACATCGACTGACGGCAAGGAAATAAGACAAACTGTATTACATGGTCGGGTCACATTAATGTGACCACCAGCTAATATCCAGAGTATCTGCCGTGTGCAGCGCGGACAGCAGCTAGACGGGCTGGGAGTTACTCAATAAGGTGCTGGAAGGTGTTCATAGGTATGTGGAGCCATGCTGCCTTCATTGCATCTGTCAGCTGCTGGAGGGTGCGTGATGGAGGATCCATAGGGCGAACAACACAATCGAGGTGGTCCCACAGATGCTCAATTGGGTTTAAATCTGGGGAATTAGAGGGCCAGGGAAGTACTTTGAAATCTTCGTCGTTCTCTTGCAACCACTCTCGGATATTTCTAGCTGTGTGATACACCACACTGTCGTGCTGTAAGATCCTATCCGCCCGAGGGGAAACAATTAGCATGTATGGGTTTACGTGGTCTGAAAGGATGGATTCATAATGAATTTGACCCATAGTGCCTTCCACAGGTACGAGTTGACCCAGATAATGCCACGAAAATATTTCCCAGAGCATAACGCTGCCCCCACCAGCTTGTGCTCTTCCAGTATTGGCTGAAGAGTGTTTGCTCTCGGATGTTTCTCGCCTTATACGCCAACTTCCATCCGTTCGGTGAAGCAGAAAACGTGACTCATCGGAGGAGACAATCTTTGCCAATTAGCGGAGGTTCAATTCCGATACTGGCGTTCAAATATTGGGCTTTTCTGCCGATGAACCTTCGTTAGCATAGGGTGCAGTGATCATCCGTCTGCATAGGAGCCCCATACGCAGCAGGTTTCGCTGAACTGTCGTTTTAGACACAATTCCGGTAGCCTCCTGGTTCATTCGGCCAGTGAGTTGTTCCATTGTAGCTTGTCGATCGGCCCTCATGCACCTTCGCAGCCAACGCTCACCTCTCACATCAATGGCACCTGGTGCTCCGCAGTTTCCACATCGCTTATCCGCAATGGTGCCATTTCTGCAATCACGATACGCTTTAACCACAGCAGCACGCGTACAGTTCACAAACTGCGCTGTTTCAGAAATTCTACGACACTTGTCCCGCAAGCCGATAATCTTCCTTTTTTGCAAATTTGATAAGTCGCCTCATTTATCTATGACAACAACGAGTGATATGTTTTCAGAATGCCGACAGCCTACCTAATATAGCCTCCAAGCCTGCTTAGGACACGTGCCTTCTTTCATTGGCTACGCTCTGTTGACGACAAAAGTAGGAGATGGTCACAATAATGTAACTCGACTGTGCATTTCATAAGTGGTCTTCCTAAAACGACCAGCCGGTGTAACGTCGGCGTGAGGTCGTTTTAGAAGGAACACTTATGAAACAATGGCAAGACGTAGATGACGTAAAAACGTCTAAGTATTGCGTCATCTTCTTAGTATTACGTCATCTTCGTGTCAAGACGTAGATGACGTAATACTAAGGTGAGGCATGAATCAAATCGACATTGAGGCTGCGATAAAGCTACCGGCGTTGTTCAGTTGGGAAAATTATCTCTCCTGATTGGGATTCAAGACGTGGATTCGAATCCCATCACCGGCAACAGGTTATACATTATATAGCGCAGAAACGAAAATCAATCACCCAGCGGTGAAGTTTGAAAAATGCGTGTGATGAGTCTCCTACACAATGCACTTATTTATTAATTCTTCTACAATGAGATGGTCCTTTGAGCATGGTTAGCAGCTTACCCGAAACCTGCGGATTCGTGGCCCTGTCTTTCTCAAGGAGGAGATTATGCAACGTAATACGTGATATGACGTATCATGGAATTGATGCATGAGTCAAATCTACAGTGAAACAGCATAAACCTGCTGGCGTAGTTCATTTGGGAGAGCATATGCTCTGTAATAGGAAGATCTGTCCCCGCCCCGGTTGCGTAGTGGCCTAAGCCCTGGCTTATGATCTTTCATGCATTTGGGTCCCGGATCGAATCCCGGTGGGGCATGGATCAGGGGTGATTGTAGTAGAAATGTTATCCAGAATTCCGCATTTTTTTTGCCGACTAAACACGAAAACTTCAGAGAAAATTAAAAGTTCGTTTATTTGTATCTGTTAAAATGAAATGTTAGTATGTGGTAGGGGACAACCTGGGGAAGAAACCTATTGAAAATGGAAGAGCCTCCCTGGTGGCACAGTGGTCTAAGCGATGGCCTCTGATCATTCGTCCAAAAGGGGTCCGGGTTCGAATCCCGGTGAGGCATGGATGTTGTGTTTGTCTTACGGCGCTGGCTCTCTCCCTTCCCTGGAACCAGTGACCCTAAATTAGGGACGGACGACTGCTTATAGCCCATTGAGTTGCTCACGGTGGGTTAGTCGTGTTTATCTGTGCTCCTCAAGTTTTCGTTGGTGTGTTATTTTTCTTCGTTGTCAGTGTTTTATTTCGTGTGTGTGTTGTGTGTGAAGGTTCCGTGTTTCTTTTTATATGCCTGCCGAGCTGGTAAGTGCTTATTTTGATTAGTTTACGTTATTTTTCTGCCTTGGCCAAGCTGGCTAAGGGCTAAGGTTTTCCTCGCCATTGCAAATGGCGGCTTCCGGGGAGAATGACGTCCTAACCCTTGCTACCGGAAATGATGATCTCCCGATAACAGCTTCTCTAAATACTACTACCAATGACGAGTCTATCTCGATAAACCACTCCTCCTTGCAGCCTTCTGTTGCTGCCTTACCATCGGATATCGCCTCTTCTTCCAAGTCTCCCAGCGGCGATACGATGTCTTCTCTGAAAGCTAATGATGACGCCATGGATGTTTCGCACTCCATGCCGGAATCATCTCCAAAGCAACGTACAACTACCCTCTCATATGCTGACGTAACCGCATCTAAGTCGGGACCTTCCCAGTCTTCTTTTTCTCCTGGACAATATGAGATGACGCATAATGCCGAAGTCATTGAGGTTGTCCTTAAAGAAGATACCCCTTCTAGGCTGAAATTCCTTCAAACTATGGAGAATGGTATTGTGTTTCCGAGCCTGAGAAATACAAAACTCACTGCATATACTGCTGCTCTTCGAGAGATTGTTCCTGCATCAGCCATAACTCATGTGGGCAGGAAGCCTTACAAAGTAGTTGTTTACTTCTCTACTCCTGCCCATTCTCTACATGTACTGACCAAGGGCATCTCAATTGGTGATCGTCACATCCATGCCGAACCTGTTTCACAGAGTTCCGTTGTTGTAAGTTTCTCACCAGTTCCACCTGAAGTTTCAGATGATCTCTTGATTGCCGCTCTTCTTCCTTATGGCCGGATCATTGGAGGTGTAACTACCTACTCTTCGTTTCCAGAGGCGCCAGAAGATAGATACCTACTCGGGTTTCGCCGCAATGTTCGTGTGGTATTCCCTTCAGAGGAGCACATGCTGCGTATTCCACCCACTTTAGGTGTACGCTGCTACACGCACATTAGAGAGATATTCATCACAGTAGGCTCCATCTGTCCGAATTGTAAAGGCAAGGGACATCCCCGCGCTCTATGCCCTCATAATGCGAACACTCTTTCCAAGTCAACAGCACGACCTTCTTCCTCTTTGTCACGTCAATCGGCTTCCTCTTCTGGTGCTAAAGACCAGCAACAGCAGACTTCCTCAAAAAGTAGTGATGCAGCAGTTGGTCAACCGACGTCTACAAAAAGTAGTGAGACAACCGTTGGTCGACCAACGTCTACCAAAAGTAGTGAGACAGCCGTTGGTCAACCGACGTCTACAATAAGTAGTGAGACAGCCGTTGGTCGGCCGACGTCTACCAGATGTAGTGAGACAGCCGTTGGTCGGCCAACGTCTACCAGAAGTAGTGAGACAGCCGTTGGTCAACCGACGTCTACGGGTAAACCCTCGACCTCGGGTGATGCATTGGCGCCCCCATCATCTCTTCAGTCGAACGAGGCATCAATTGTTAATCCCAAGTCTCCTATAGAGATGGTTGATGACGATTCTGGTCATACTGCTACACCGACCGTTGAAGTTGTTTCTTCAGCTCCTTTTAAATTGCCGGAAGTTCCAATTCCGGTTACAGCACAAAGTCGTGGACGGGCAAAGCGACGAAGAACTTCACGCGCCCAGAATAAGAAGTTTAGAATGACAACCACCCTTAGGGCAGGACGTGATCCTTCTAGTAGTCAGATGCTCACGTCTGAAGGCTCTATGGAATCTGATACAGATGATGGAACAATTATTCCGATCTCCTGTGAAAACTTTTTACATATTCTAGAGGCATCCTCTCTTCCACAGACACCTGTGTCTGGAGAGAAGGTGTATGCGTTCCTAATAAGTCCCCGTAGAGACAAGCTGTCTCGCAATTTTTTGAAAGGTTACTCCCACTGTCTGTCTGACACCATGAATCAAATGTTGGCGATACATTCTCATTTACGCACCGTTCCGGGAAGAGATCTGGGTGGTCCCTACTGGGCAAAGAAGTTCCGTAGCCGTCTGGCCAAGTTACAGAACGCAGCCGACAACATCCTCCAACCATCATCAGACTATTCTGTTCAAGACAGTCTCACTGAATAGTAGGGGTATGTGTACCCCTTTGGCTAATGCTTTAGCGTATGAAGACGTCCACCACCTTAAAGCAGATCTCCTACTTTTGCAAGAGACAAATTGTCTCTCCACTTCACCCTTCCATCGCTGGAGGAGATGGGACTATCAATTTCATCACGCATATAGGCTCTCTCTTCGTGGAGGTTTAGCGATTGGTGTACATAATAGATTTCGTCAAGCACTCTCCTCTGTTAAAGTTCATAACCTGTGCCGAGATTTATTGCAGCGACTCACTTTCGTCCTAGATGGACAACGATATTTAGTTTTCAACATATATATTCCATGTTCATCTACACATCTAACGATGTTATTTTCGTCGCTCCGCACTGCACTTCAGTCAGCATTACCATCAGATCATGTGCTCATTGGAGGAGACTTTAACTGTACGCTTCAACCAGAGCTCGATCGCGCTCCTTCGAGGATTGAACATCGTTAGTGTCTGATTTTGATTTACATGACGTGTTCCGACGATTGCATCCGACATCCATTTCACATACCTGGAGAGCTGCATCTGCATCCTCCTCTCTTTCTGCCAGGCTGGATCGATTTTACGCTTCTGCTCCGTTATTGCCCATTACAACGGATTGTATGCACTCTCCTACAGCTTCATCGGATCATTGTGCCATCACTATCTCCTGTAACTCTTCATCTCGTCTGCATGTTCGGTCTCGGTCATGGACACTAGACACTTCTCTCCTAGATGATGAGAATATATGCACCGAGATCAGAGATCTTCTTGATCATATGCGAGAGGGCCTGTCCACTGCACCTTGTGCCATCAATTACTTTTTGAGGAAGTCTGCTGTTGCTAAAGACCAGCAACAGCAGACTTCCTCAAAAGTAGTGATGCAGCAGTTGGTCAACCGACGTCTACAAAAAGTAGTGAGACAACCGTTGGTCGACCAACGTCTACCAAAAGTAGTGAGACAGCCGTTGGTCAACCGACGTCTACAATAAGTAGTGAGACAGCCGTTGGTCGGCCGACGTCTACCAGATGTAGTGAGACAGCCGTTGGTCGGCCAACGTCTACCAGAAGTAGTGAGACAGCCGTTGGTCAACCGACGTCTACGGGTAAACCCTCGACCTCGGGTGATGCATTGGCGCCCCCATCATCTCTTCAGTCGAACGAGGCATCAATTGTTAATCCCAAGTCTCCTATAGAGATGGTTGATGACGATTCTGGTCATACTGCTACACCGACCGTTGAAGTTGTTTCTTCAGCTCCTTTTAAATTGCCGGAAGTTCCAATTCCGGTTACAGCACAAAGTCGTGGACGGGCAAAGCGACGAAGAACTTCACGCGCCCAGAATAAGAAGTTTAGAATGACAACCACCCTTAGGGCAGGACGTGATCCTTCTAGTAGTCAGATGCTCACGTCTGAAGGCTCTATGGAATCTGATACAGATGATGGAACAATTATTCCGATCTCCTGTGAAAACTTTTTACATATTCTAGAGGCATCCTCTCTTCCACAGACACCTGTGTCTGGAGAGAAGGTGTATGCGTTCCTAATAAGTCCCCGTAGAGACAAGCTGTCTCGCAATTTTTTGAAAGGTTACTCCCACTGTCTGTCTGACACCATGAATCAAATGTTGGCGATACATTCTCATTTACGCACCGTTCCGGGAAGAGATCTGGGTGGTCCCTACTGGGCAAAGAAGTTCCGTAGCCGTCTGGCCAAGTTACAGAACGCAGCCGACAACATCCTCCAACCATCATCAGACTATTCTGTTCAAGACAGTCTCACTGAATAGTAGGGGTATGTGTACCCCTTTGGCTAATGCTTTAGCGTATGAAGACGTCCACCACCTTAAAGCAGATCTCCTACTTTTGCAAGAGACAAATTGTCTCTCCACTTCACCCTTCCATCGCTGGAGGAGATGGGACTATCAATTTCATCACGCATATAGGCTCTCTCTTCGTGGAGGTTTAGCGATTGGTGTACATAATAGATTTCGTCAAGCACTCTCCTCTGTTAAAGTTCATAACCTGTGCCGAGATTTATTGCAGCGACTCACTTTCGTCCTAGATGGACAACGATATTTAGTTTTCAACATATATATTCCATGTTCATCTACACATCTAACGATGTTATTTTCGTCGCTCCGCACTGCACTTCAGTCAGCATTACCATCAGATCATGTGCTCATTGGAGGAGACTTTAACTGTACGCTTCAACCAGAGCTCGATCGCGCTCCTTCGAGGATTGAACATCGTTAGTGTCTGATTTTGATTTACATGACGTGTTCCGACGATTGCATCCGACATCCATTTCACATACCTGGAGAGCTGCATCTGCATCCTCCTCTCTTTCTGCCAGGCTGGATCGATTTTACGCTTCTGCTCCGTTATTGCCCATTACAACGGATTGTATGCACTCTCCTACAGCTTCATCGGATCATTGTGCCATCACTATCTCCTGTAACTCTTCATCTCGTCTGCATGTTCGGTCTCGGTCATGGACACTAGACACTTCTCTCCTAGATGATGAGAATATATGCACCGAGATCAGAGATCTTCTTGATCATATGCGAGAGGGCCTGTCCACTGCACCTTGTGCCATCAATTACTTTTTGAGGAAGTCTGCTGTTGCTAAAGACCAGCAACAGCAGACTTCCTCAAAAAGTAGTGATGCAGCAGTTGGTCAACCGACGTCTACAAAAAGTAGTGAGACAACCGTTGGTCGACCAACGTCTACCAAAAGTAGTGAGACAGCCGTTGGTCAACCGACGTCTACAATAAGTAGTGAGACAGCCGTTGGTCGGCCGACGTCTACCAGATGTAGTGAGACAGCCGTTGGTCGGCCAACGTCTACCAGAAGTAGTGAGACAGCCGTTGGTCAACCGACGTCTACGGGTAAACCCTCGACCTCGGGTGATGCATTGGCGCCCCCATCATCTCTTCAGTCGAACGAGGCATCAATTGTTAATCCCAAGTCTCCTATAGAGATGGTTGATGACGATTCTGGTCATACTGCTACACCGACCGTTGAAGTTGTTTCTTCAGCTCCTTTTAAATTGCCGGAAGTTCCAATTCCGGTTACAGCACAAAGTCGTGGACGGGCAAAGCGACGAAGAACTTCACGCGCCCAGAATAAGAAGTTTAGAATGACAACCACCCTTAGGGCAGGACGTGATCCTTCTAGTAGTCAGATGCTCACGTCTGAAGGCTCTATGGAATCTGATACAGATGATGGAACAATTATTCCGATCTCCTGTGAAAACTTTTTACATATTCTAGAGGCATCCTCTCTTCCACAGACACCTGTGTCTGGAGAGAAGGTGTATGCGTTCCTAATAAGTCCCCGTAGAGACAAGCTGTCTCGCAATTTTTTGAAAGGTTACTCCCACTGTCTGTCTGACACCATGAATCAAATGTTGGCGATACATTCTCATTTACGCACCGTTCCGGGAAGAGATCTGGGTGGTCCCTACTGGGCAAAGAAGTTCCGTAGCCGTCTGGCCAAGTTACAGAACGCAGCCGACAACATCCTCCAACCATCATCAGACTATTCTGTTCAAGACAGTCTCACTGAATAGTAGGGGTATGTGTACCCCTTTGGCTAATGCTTTAGCGTATGAAGACGTCCACCACCTTAAAGCAGATCTCCTACTTTTGCAAGAGACAAATTGTCTCTCCACTTCACCCTTCCATCGCTGGAGGAGATGGGACTATCAATTTCATCACGCATATAGGCTCTCTCTTCGTGGAGGTTTAGCGATTGGTGTACATAATAGATTTCGTCAAGCACTCTCCTCTGTTAAAGTTCATAACCTGTGCCGAGATTTATTGCAGCGACTCACTTTCGTCCTAGATGGACAACGATATTTAGTTTTCAACATATATATTCCATGTTCATCTACACATCTAACGATGTTATTTTCGTCGCTCCGCACTGCACTTCAGTCAGCATTACCATCAGATCATGTGCTCATTGGAGGAGACTTTAACTGTACGCTTCAACCAGAGCTCGATCGCGCTCCTTCGAGGATTGAACATCGTTAGTGTCTGATTTTGATTTACATGACGTGTTCCGACGATTGCATCCGACATCCATTTCACATACCTGGAGAGCTGCATCTGCATCCTCCTCTCTTTCTGCCAGGCTGGATCGATTTTACGCTTCTGCTCCGTTATTGCCCATTACAACGGATTGTATGCACTCTCCTACAGCTTCATCGGATCATTGTGCCATCACTATCTCCTGTAACTCTTCATCTCGTCTGCATGTTCGGTCTCGGTCATGGACACTAGACACTTCTCTCCTAGATGATGAGAATATATGCACCGAGATCAGAGATCTTCTTGATCATATGCGAGAGGGCCTGTCCACTGCACCTTGTGCCATCAATTACTGGCTCGAGGTAAAATCTTACCTAATTTATCTTCTTAGACGAGGTAAAATCTTACCTAATTTATCTTCATGGAAGAGCAAAATCTCCGAAACATCCTGTTACAGCTTGGTGCGAGTCATCCCATGTATACAGCTTACCAAGCGGATCTTAGAGCACTTCTTGAGCCTCGTGCACGTCAGGTAATTCTTCGTCTCCGTCTACAACATCTATCACCAGAGGACTGCTCCTTTGAGTTTCTATCCGCGTTAGAAGAAAAACGCCGCTCGTCGCATCAGCTTCGACTACTTCGGCGGCCTGATGGTGAAATCACCTCTGATCCGGATGCAGTTTGCTCTCAGATTCGTCGATATTTTACTATCAAATACAGTGAAACTCCTCAGCCTTCTGTTTCTGCTTCTGCTACTTTACTCTCTGCTCTTCCCCAAGTTCCTTCCAATCTCTCTGATTCCCTTTTACAACCTATTTCGCAGATTGAACTTCGGACCATTCTAGTCTCTCTAAATTCCCGTGCTGTCCCAGGTCCAGATGGCCTTCCGCTCCTTTTCTACCGTACTTTTCTCCCTTCGTTGCTTCCATTTCTTCTCGCCGCTTTCAATGCTGCTCTTTCTTCCTCTTTTCTTCCGAGGGGTTTCACAAAGGCTCATATGGTGTTATTTCCCAAGAAAGGCGATCTGCTTGACTTGGGAAACTGGCGTCCTATCTCGCTACTAAACATTGACTATAAACTCTTCACTAAACTCCTTTCCAGTCGACTCAACCAAGTTCTTCCATTTCTTCTTTCTCCCGACCAGACCTACACGGTTCCTGGTCGGTCCATCACTTCTAATCTCAATCTCCTTCGAGATCTCCTACATCTGGCTCGTACTAACTCTGAACCACTTGCCCTCTTTAATCTTGACCAAAGAGAAGCTTTCGACAATATCTCACATTCGTATCTTTCTGCTGTTCTTATTGCTTTTGGCTTTCCTTTTGCTTTTGTTACCTCTATTCTTGCCCTTTATCAGGACGCTGCTTTCCATGTCAAGACGGCCGCCTTCTTGACTGCACCTATTCCTTTTCGGCGAGGCATTCGGCAGGGTTGCCCACTTTCTGGGCAGCTCTTTGCCATTGCTTTTGAGCCGTTTCTTCGGTCTGTCCATCGAGCCTTTATAGATGCACTGCCACCGCCTACTGCAAGTACTAGGCACTTTTCTGTGACATACTCTGCATATGCCGATGACGCGACCTTTTGTGTAAGGACAGACGCTCAATTCGACATCTTGCTCCAGATTTACGATCAATATTCTTCATGTTCTGCGGCATCACTTAATACATCCAAGAGTGCAGGCCTATGGAGCGGAGCGTGGGCCTCTAGGACTGACACCCCGTGGGGCGCCTCATGGACTTCTTCATCCCAAAAATTCCTTGGGGTCCATCTCGGAGTCCGTCTTTCTGCTCAAAATGAAACATGGAATGCTCTCAGAACACGCCTTACTCGAACTGCTGCATTCTGGAGAGGTTCCCAGTTTTGTACTTCTTACTTCTCAAGAGCTAGAATAGCTCAGACTTATATTCTTTCACCATGCCTATATGCATGGTCAGCAGAACGTATGCCCATTTATCACCTCAATGAAATCACTCGAATCATCTCAACGATAATATGGAACAGGTACCATTGGATCCAGGTCTCCACTCTCTGTCGTCGAGTCACTGATGGAGGTATTTCACTGCTGGAAGTTCGCACCTACTATAAAGCACATAAAGTGGTTTCTTTCCTGCGGCTACTAAGTGCACCAGAGTCGCCAGTTACGCTCGATAGAGATGTCATGATATCGCCTAGGAATCCCCGAATCACTTTCATCACGTATCTTCTAATGGATCAATCTCCTTTTTTTCATTCTAAACTTTCCCCTTTCTACAAAGAGGTCCTTTCCTTTCTCCGTTCTCTACCCTCTTCCGTGCTCCACCGGCTTCCACCACTGAACTATTAGCTGAGCCCCTGTTCTGTTCTTCCATCCTTCATCCCCCTAATGCTCCCTTCTTTACTGACCTTTCCTGGCTCCCCGCCGGAATAGTATCTGTTCAGGATCTAATTTCTCCAGATCTTTCTTGGAAACCCTTTTCTGATCTGTCCCCCCACATCTCCCCTACCTTTTCCTCTTTTTCGCTGTATGATTCCTTCCGTTCTTCAATCATTACCCTCTTCCCTAACCTTGCCTCTCAAGCTGGGTTAACTCTTGTTCCATCTGCCTCTCTTCTTCTTCCCTTTTTCCTTTCCGTTCGGGGCTCATCACTTCCTCTCTCCAGTTTTTCTGTCTCGTCTCTTTACCGTTGTCTCATTGATCCACTGTATGCTACACCATTGATGATTCCAGATGTTCCGAATGTCGCCCTTTCACAAGTGTGGTCCATGTCTAATTCGCCACTATCTATTCCAGCAGAAAGAAACATCCAATGGTTGTTTCTTCATCGGCGGTTACCAGTTCCTACCAAATTATTCAGGATGACGCTTGTTGATTCGCCTAACTGCATGTTTTGTTCTACGATTGCGGATGTAGATCATGTGTATCAACATTGCACAGTGCTTCTTCCCTTGCTACATCTGACCTTCACTACTGCACAGTGCCTTAGTACTAATGATCTCTCGTTCTCAGCCTATAGCACGCTACTCAGTTCAAGTACTCCGCCTATTCCTATATCAGAGTCATGTGCTTATGTATTCATATTAGCAAAACATGTGATTTTTTGCTACTATCAACAGCTACGTTCTACCCCTATACAGCCTACCATCTTTCAGGCGGGAGCTGCGATGTGCAGTCAGTTCCGGAACAGAATGATTTCACGCTTGAGGCTTGCTTTCACTGTTGCTAAGCTGCGAATCGAATCCCACACTTTATGTCAGTGTGGTCACCTTTTCGTCAATGGTTTTCTGGTGCATCAGAAGACCTTAGACTTTTGTTCTGACGTCTGTGAAATTGTTTGGACTAATTGAAGTATAGTTTTGTGATTATCGTGTTCTTAGGTGCCCTTGTCATAATTGCTTCTTAATGTTACTGCACGTTTGCATGTTTCTCACCAACAAGGTCCTGTAGGTGAGTTTCTTGTTATACCACAGGCACTTACAATAAGTTTAAAGTTTTTTTTTTTTTCGGCACTTTCCTTATGTCTGCCGGGCTTTATAATATATGATTTTTGCTCACGGTGCTAAGCAACTGTTTGATAGTGTTTAAATTGTATTATTGATTTTGCACAGTGTGGTTTCTGATCATGTTACATGTACATAAAGGGATATGATCAGTCGATTACACCATGTTCTGCAAGGTTTAGCACTTTTGTAGTGCAGGGGGTAATTGTTCATCATTCGGTTATTTGTACTGTACCTGAAGTATAGTTGCTATGCCAAAAGCTCAGTTTTGTATATACTAATGTACTTTCCTAATTGCACTGTAAAATTTATGTTTGGCACATTTCGCATGTTGGGTCACGATTACATGTCTTAAGTTTTATGCTCATGGTGCGGAGCAAACGCTTTGATAGTATTTCAATTATATGTTAATGTTACACAGTGTGGTTTTTCTCATGTCACATGTGCCTAATAGGAAATAATCAGTCTATTAGATAATGTTCTGCGCTGTATTGCATATTTGCTGTACAAAGAGTCAGTTTCATATTTTCATTATTTGTATTGTACCCGAAGTATAAATTTTCTGTAAAACGCAAGTTCTGTTTGTACTAATATACTTTACTCTTTGCACTGTGAAATTTACAGTTGTACCATGGAATTGTAATTCCTTATTAGTGTCTTCCCTATGCCGTTGCATCTTGTGTACATATGTTGTTGTTCATTACAAGTTAATCTATAGTATTGTGATTGAGGCACTTGTTTAAGCCTAAGTAATAGTTCTTTTTGTAATTTGACAGCGTTTCACAAGAGAGATATTGCATTCAATTTGTATAGAGTTCACACCATCATTGTGGATAGATCATTTATTCGCTTATCTTTCAGATACTGAAAAGTATAAACCTTCTGCTCTTTTCTTCTCTTTTCTTCTTTTTTTCAAGATTGCTCAAAATATACATGTTTGTTTTTGCACTTTAAAATTTATAGTTATACCTTGTACTGGTGTTCACCTATTAGAGATGGCACTCTGCTGATGCACATTGCGAACATATGTTGTACATAGAGTAAGTCAACCCATCAGTCCAGTATTGTCAGTGTTATGAATTTGCTTACATTGTATATAGTGCATCCACATAATGTAAATATCTCATTGTCATTGTAAATAGGTCATCCACTTGTTTATCTTTTGGTAACTGTTAAGCACAGGCCATCTGTATCTTCCTGTCCATGTTTGCTCCAAATAAAAATTGTTGAAGCTCACAGTGGTCGTTAAACCTCCAATAAAAAAATAAAAATGGAAGAACTGTAGTCAACGGTCAGGACATTGGAGAGGAATCCATTCCATCACCCTTATGCAGTATAACTTATGTAAAAATGCTTAGATTGCGACAAAACTTTATCATGTTGTTCTGGAGATATACTGAACCGACTATGTTGAATATTATTGAAATGAGTTTAAAGATCAGGCCACAGTATCGAGATTTATTTCACAGCCATTATCCTTATAACTTGACTAAAAATTCATCTACTGCGACGTATTATCCGTTGCGGCGCATAATCGCAAAATTCCGAAAACAAAATCGTCGTGTAATCCTAAGTTGTGATATTGATCCACAGCCATCGTGTCTTACAGAAAAATAGCGATTTGCGGGATGATCCAGTAGTCCAAAAAAATTGGGAAATCCGATCTTCCTGTTAAAAACGAACCCTGTGATTTTGTGTTACTTTCAAGTGAATAAAGATAAAAAATCACAAGTTTGTTCAGCATTAGCGCATTTTCGTAGATATACACAACAGTTACGTTGTTGCTTTCCGTACAGCGTAGCCCCTAGCTCAGTTGGAAGAGCGACTTACTCCGGAATAAGAGGACACGGACAAACTTGTGTTTTCAGAAACATTGGCGCCCGATTCTTGAAAAAGATCCATTGGCCGTTGGGTTCTTCGAAAAATGTGTGACGTTTGTTCCACTCATTGTCTGGAATTAATGAAAAATTCCTACTTCGCTTCGCTTCAAAGCCAAAAAATAAATTAAGAGGGAGATAATGTAACGTACGACAGAGGTGAAAGCATGTGTCAAGACAACAAATCTGCAGCGAGACATTCTGTTCTCGTAGCTCAGTTGGGAGAGCGACTTACTCTAGAGTGAGGTGACGATGCCAGTAGCGGACAAACTTGTGTTTTCACAACTCACAAATATCTGTGTCACCGAGCTTCACAAATCACGTTTGGGGGAGCAACTTATACTGCAATCGTTGTATAGTATTTTCGGTCAAACTCTTCTTAAGTAAAAAATAAAATAAAATAATAAATTGTTTGAAGATCTGTACTGCATTACGGTTTTCTGTTATACACCCATGTTTGATAATTTTCCATATACACTGGCGGAAAGTGAAAAAAGAACACCAAGAAGGAGACGTCTGATACCAACGAAATTTATACGGCATAATAACGGAATACAGAGGATAACGTGATCAAAACATTATGGCAAAATACAGCTGTATTTGCTGGAAAACTGAAAAATAACATTTCCATGTAACATGGTCAGTACGAGGTTGAACAGCCATGAACTGCGCACACTGTGCAATTCTGGCATGGAGTCTGTCGTACAGATGTTGGAAGTAAGTTTGGCGTATTGAGTTCCAAGCATCCTCAACCTGAACGCGTAAATCGGGTATGGGCGTGGCTGGCCGTGGAGACCGGATAAGTCGCTGTCCCATAAAATCCCACACGTACTCAATGGGGGACAAATCCGGTGAACGCGCAAGTCATGGAAGTTGTCTCACACTCTGAAGTGCATGTTGCGTTGCACGTGCCGTGTGTGCGAGTGCGTTATCTTGCTGTAAAACACCACGATGGACCGACCTTATGAATGGCACAACAACGGGCTGAATGATATTGTTGATGTAGGAGGTGCTGTTTAACGTACCCGGTACAAACACTAGGTGTGTACGGGAGTGATAGATGATTGCTTCCCACACCAGGAGACCAGGTGTAGGCCCTGTGTGTCGCTGGCGGATGCAAGAAGGGTGGAGACGCTCCCCTGTGCGTCTGCGAACACGCATACGGCCATTGGAGGCTCCCAAGCAGAATCTGCTTTCATCGCTGAACACGACAGATCGCCATTGTGTTCTCCAGTGCGTTCCTGATGGTGGGCTGGAGTCAGAGGTACACATGCCAGAGGCACACGTGCACGTAGTCCTGCATCCAGTAAACGGTTGCGGATTGTTCGCACAGTCACCCCAGGTGCAACGGCAGCTCGGATTTGCGTCGCAGTGGATGCTCTGCTTGGCAACGCCGCTCTTTTTATGCGTCGAACTGTCCGCTCATCAGTCCGTCTGTGACTCCCGGTTCCACGTCTTCTCGTGTGGAAATGTTCCTCGGACCATCAATGCCACCATCGTACCACCACCGATACTTCCCGCCCAATTCGCTCCGCAATACGACGATACGACCACCCGGCCTCGCGGAGTCCGACTAGACGACCTCGCTCAACGTCCGATAACTGCTGAAATGGTACACGTCTTCCATGTCCAGGCATTGCAGCTTCTTCTCAGTTAGTGAACTGGGGTACAGCACAAGGCTGTACACTGTTCTGCTGAAACCCATATTATGGGTCAGCCAAGGCACTATCATCATCAAGGTGAAACACACACACATACACACACACACACACACACACACACACACACACACACACACACACACACACACACACACTAAAAAGAAAAGAGAGGAAAAGAAACTACTGACCTTACCAAACTCGGAAGACGAAACACAAGCAATAACACTTCCAGGGAAGAAGTATCTCTGAAAATAGGGTGGATGTGCTTAGAGAAAAAGTGGACCCACATCTAAGCACCTCCAACCAAAACAAAAGCATGAAAAGTCATTAGTCACACCCCTCCCTGCCCGAAAGGCATGACAAAGACGCAGGAAGTGGTCTGAACTGTCGTCCGAGAGGCACAACACCTGCCACAGACAACAGACAGAACAAAAGCGCGGGCTACGCATAGACAAATGCAGACAAAGATAATATAAACTCAGTAGAAAAGCATGTAAATACAATTCGTGATGCAAACACAGGATCTAGACAAGCAAACAGAAAACATAGTAAAAAGAGCAGCGGTCGTCAGGCATGCGACATGCTCCAACAGAAAACACATTCAGAACCGAAAGCAGAGCTCATTATTACGAAGGGAAACCAGTCGAGACCAACAAAGCCATCGGACGCGAAAAACGTCTTCCGGCCAGTGGTGAAAGTCGGAAAGCACCCTCTCACGCAATCTGATCTTGACAAACAGAGCGACCACATCAGGCCTATTCGAATAGAGCCTAACGTGGTCAGACAGAACAGTATCATGTAACACAGTACAAGCAGTAGCAAGGATCACCTTTAAACCATAAGCACGCTGACCGGAAACAGGTAGCGAGTGCTTAGAAACAATAATTTTAAAATTACACATATTAACAGAAATCCATCTAGACAAAAGTTGCCAAACTTTTCGAACAAAATTACATTCCACAAATCGGTGGAATAAAGACTCCGGCTGTCCGCAGTGGGGACAGTCCGGGGAGTCGGCGACTCCCCAACGAAAAAGGGAATCACGGGTGAAAATCACCCCATGGGCCAAGCGCCACTGCAGGTCACGCACACGACCTTCCACACCCGCAAACACAACATTGGCCCATGCGACCCTCCAGTTCATCCCCAAGGCGAGAAACCTGCGCTGAATGTGAGGAGCAAAGGATGGCAAGAATACATTATAAAGGGCATCGGGTTCATGCCAAGAGGAACACCTGATGTTTTGGCTAGTTAACAATCTAGCCTCACAAATGGTAGTGCCATGTGGTCCACCGGGCCTCGGAGCTCTAGGCCCAAGGTAGTTACAAGCGAAAGAAAATAACCTAAGATTATAGGAAATGAAATAACACGCGAAGTTAAAGCTAATGTGAGAATCGCTTTTCAGGATGTAGGCCACATTGAAACCATCAACGCGCGACACCACGCAAGAATGTGCCGAATACCCAGTCCCCCTCCCCCCGTTGGACTGGTTGAACCAGGCAATACCGAGAAAGGACAGCTCTAGTTCCCCAAACAAATCGAAAAACTAGAGAATTTAGAGCCAAAAGGACCCTGTACGTCAGAGGTTGTAGGGTACCGCAAAAAGCAATTTTGGAAACCAAGAGACTGTTAGCCAATTTAGCCCTATTAAAAAAAGAAATTTGGCAGCCCTCCCACTAAGCACATTCCGACGTGAGCTTCTGTTGAACAGAGCGCCACGTCTTGCGGTGAACCCCCTTTTTATCAAAGTAAACACCGAGGATCTTTATGGGATCATCGGTTGAGCCTACAAACTGCAAAACGTCAGGTGACCAATCCCCAAAACACAAGGCTTTAGTTTTATCCACATTCAATGCAGCACCTGCACTGTCCACATAAACATTATAAACATGAAACAAATTTCTCAAGGAAATCTCATCCCGAAAGAAGAGAACAACGTCATCTGCATACGCAAGGTATTTGAGCTCAGCTGTTGTGAAGCTCGAACCCGGAACTGGGATGCCAGAGATATTAGGTGCAGATTGAATCTTCTTAAGGAGAGTTTCAATGCTCAGCACGAACAGTACAGGAGACAACGGGCAGCCTTGGCAGACCCCTCTCTCGGATGGGAAAGCAGTCCGTAGGCTGACCGTTGACTCGGATGAAACTAAAGATATCAGTATACAAGACCTTCACCATGTGTTCAAAATCTTGGCTAAAGTTACAAGCCTCCAGCAGGGTCACAAGGTACTTGTGAGAGACCCTGTCCAAGGCTTTGCTCTGATCCAAAGAAAGGATACAGCACTTCAACCTCTTGCGGTCGAGGTAGTGAATACCGTCCCGCACGAGGACTAAATTTTGAAAAATTATCCTCCCCGGGATTCCAAAAACCTGGCACACGCCTACTAGGCCAGAAATAACCCTAATCAGTCGGTTATCAAGGACTTTAGCCAAAATCTTATAATCGTAATTGAGAAGAGTGATGGGTCTCCACTCTCCCAAATGAAGACCAGGACCATCACGCCGTTTGTTAACCAAAACGATCTGACCAAGCCGCATCGTCGTGGTTAACTGGTCAGTTGACAGAACATGATTAAAAACATCACATAGAGGTTCAGCAAGCAAATCAACAAAACGTTTATAAAATTCGACACGGATGCCATCCGTACCCGTACTGCGACCATTACGCAAGCCGGCAATGGCTTGCCTCCCTTCAGAAATACAGACAGGGCCCGATGTAAGCACAGAAGCCGCGGCGTCGAGTTGGGTCACGTCAGCGACCCAAGAGTCGACGGACGACTGCTGCACTTCATCAAATGCAAACAGGTCTCTGAAATGCGAGAAAACCAAATTGTGAATTTCTGGTTGAGAGGTCACGAAGCGTGACTCATGCTGTAAGCCAGGAATTACCTGGGAAATAATTTTGTTTCTGCGAGATTTCGCAAAAAAACTTGCAAGTGAAATCTCGTTTTCCAAATTTTGTGAAATAGAGTCCTGTGTGCATCTTTGGCCGGTTTTACAATATAAATCTGTCAACTGAGCTTGAAGTTCAGCAATCATACCAGCATTCTGCGCTCCCATTTGCTGCCCGGCTTTGCATGCTCGCAACATAGAGACAAGGAGAGTTCGCTCTAAAAGCCGCTGACGAGCCGAAAGTTTCCCCTGAAGTTGTAAATAAGACTTCACTTTAAGTTTAACCCCCTCCCACCACTCACCAGTGTGATGAGTCTCAGACTGAATTTCACCCCGAAGCAACCTCTCAAGGCCCTGAAGGATGTCGTCATCTTCGAGAAGATTCAGATTCATCCTCCACGGGCCCCAGTTAGAACGATCTCACCAGAAACGGCACGATGGTCACTCACACGGGGAAACACAGAATTAACATCACAATGAACAAAAGACACAAGATCACAATCCTCAGGGCCCCCCACAAGAATCCTGTCCAGGCGGGCCCGAACCGAGCCATCCGTCCAAGTCCAGTCGAAGACCCCAGGGTGAGTAGAACGCCAGGCGTCCACCAGCCCCGCCCCCGACATGAATCCGGGGAAGACAGCCCGGGACGAGTCCGTCTGCCAGGTACCCCCCCCCCTGTTTATCAAGAGGCTCCGTTACAAGATTATAGTCATCCCCCCCAAATTAGGAAGTCTTCACCACCCCCAAAAAATAAAGGAAGACTCCTGAGGAATCTACCCCGTTGGGCGGGTTCCAATGGCGCATAGGCTTGTAACGTACCAGGAGATGTGACGTACCTGCCAGAAGGACGTACCTGCTAGAAGGACGCACACGACATAAAGGCACATAGCAATCAGAATAAAACGTCCGCGTAGCTCAATTGGTAGAGTGACGTATTCCGGAATGAGGGGATCCGGGTTCGAACCATGGCGCGGATAAAAATGACGGAGAAATTTACTTCGTTATAATGCATGACCCGACCGTTCAAAATCTCGCAATGGTGTGATGTCATTTCCACAACGCGAGATAGGAAAAATAAGAGAATCCCTTCTCCAGCACTTCAGAAAAAAAAAATAAATAAGGGGGAGATGATGTAACGTACCAGGAGATGTGACGAACCTGCCAGAAGGACGCACACGACATAAAGGCAGATAGGGATCAGAATAAAACGTCCGCGTAGCTCAATTGGTAGAGTGACTCATTCCGGAATGAGGGGATCCGGGTTCGAACCCCGGCGCGGATAAAAATGACGGAGAAATTTACTTCGTTATAGGCTGAAATAACGCGAATTTTAAACTCAGCGAGGGCAGAAGCTGACAGCAGGCACTCGACCCTCGTCATCATATTGAAATTTCAGTTGTCGACCCTTGAAGTTAGGGTTTACAATAATTCCGACGCCCCTGTGACTAGTCGGAGAAAGACTAAACCAGCACGGGGCATTAGTGTAATGACGAAAATCCGAAACATGCCTAAAATGGTTAAAAAATGTTTCCTGGACACACAGGATATCAATATCCTGGGTCATAATCCAGCCGATGAGCCAACGCCTTACTGACCGGGACCGAAGTCCCTGAATATTTAATGTTGAAACTTTAAGGTTGAAGGTTAAGCAGATAATTGAAATACAAAAATACACAAAACAAAGGTCAGTAAGGAGGGTAGATTCAAATTAGCCCACCCGTTTTAGAAACGTGGACCGGCACTTAGAACTGACGATGCCAATCTCCAGAGGTGGAGCGGTTGTGATTCCGGCGACGGTTCCGTCGGCGGCTACTTGGGGGAAGTTCCCTTTCCTCCAGTTGGACGGGAGATCTTTCCCGACGGCCAGGATGAACACTTGCCGAACGGCTGCCGCGAATCCTTCCCTTCGAAGATGTAGAGGACTGTCGTTGATGACGGTAGGAATGGTCAGCAGGACGAGTCTCTCTGGAAGGAGTAACATTGTGGATGGTAACAGGAACACGTCTCGGCGGCCTGCTGGAATGGATGACGGGTACGACTCTGTCCCCGGAGGTGGAAGGAAGGGAGACAGTTCCGACAGGAGAGTTGAAAGCAACATCATCAACGGAATATATGTAAATGTTGTCATCATCCGAAATAACCTCTGTAAATACAACAGTGGTAACAAGTCCGACTTGGGCGTCAGGAGAATCAGGTGAATGAGACTCAGGGACCTCGGTACATACGTCGGCGTCCATGGGAGGCTCAGACTTAATAACAACAGCCGATTCAACGGCAAGAGGCAGTGAGGTGACCTCTGTAGATGGCATTTCAAGAACCTCAAGATCTTGCACTGGTGAAACAGCAGAAGAAGCTCCAGGCTCGACGCAGCCGTCAACAACCAAGGTCTCTTGATTAACAGAAGTCACAACATTCTTGGAAGGCGATCGACAGGTATGACAACCGGTAATTTCAAAGAAGCAACATGTTCCGGGTCCATGGTAACAACTGCATCAGGAACACCAGAGTCCCCGGGAACAACAATAGTACTTGTGGAGGGTAGCTCTGGAAACTCCTCATTGAAAACAAGGGGAGCTGTTGAAGGCCTAGCTACAACATCTGCGAAGGATGACTGGGTGCATCTGGATTTGGTGTGAGAATCCACACCGCACTTGGAGCAGGCTTGCTCGCACGAGATCTCTAAGTGCCCCACCGTACTACAGTTGGGGCAAGCTCGGGATGGGCACTGAGGAGCAATGTGGCCAGCATTACCGCATCTACGGCATGTGCGTATCATGCCAGCATATGTGACCATGGCCTTCCAACGGCCCACTTAAAGGAAATTGGGTACTGGCTTTGTCATACGCAGGCGAACAATTATTGTGCCTGTATAAACATGTTCCAGACCTTTGAGTGTGTGCCGCTCATTCTGAATGGGGGTGACAATCTCCCCATATCCAGTGAGTGCCGCAGAGATCTTCTCATTAGGGATGTCAATGGGCACGAGTTTGACATAGACGGTACGAATGCCGTCATCTACTGGCGAAACGTTCACCGCAACGTCCTTGTAGGCTGTCAAGGGGTGCTCAAGGTAGTGCAGTGCTTGTGCAGAAGTTTGGAAACGCACTGTGAAAAGTCCATTGTTAAGTCGCGGGACTGTGTGCAAATGTTCCGGATAGTCAAGTTTGTCGACTAATTCCTTAATAATATTGACATTTAGGTACTTCCCATTATGAGTAACCTGAATGGTTTCAGGTCGGTTCAAAAAGTTCGCCATTCCGGAGGCACAGAGCCCCGGTTGGCCTGGAACCGGAAAACAAAAATTAAGCTTCTAACTTGTAGTTTAAAGAACAAGAAATAAAAATAACTCACAGTCAAATCCTTGACGACCACAAACTATATGAGAATCACTGAGTGATGAAGCAACTCAACTCCATGTAGCTAAATTATGAGAAGGATATCTCCCACGTACTTTGCTATTCACTACTGCACGAGACCGAAAATACGTAAGTACACCGTTTTCCGCGGGATCTGCGCACGTGTCCGTACGCCGACGACTGATTACATTCACTTCGCCGTTTTCCTTAAATACCACCGACGATAATTTGCATATTATGCCGTGTTGTGGCGTCAGCGCTCACCGGTTGGTCCCGAAATTAACATCACACCTATGTAAACTGGACCCCATTAACATATGTAAATTTCATGATCGTCCGCCAATTCCTTCTTGGTGTTCTTTTTTCACTTTCCGCCAGTGTATATGACTTCTGACAATTAGGACGTGGAGTTTTTTAAAAGTCAAAGTGCACCGAAAGATATTTTTTAAAGCGACGTATTATCCACAGAGCATAGATTTATACCTTTTTTAAGGTGGTTTCACCCAAACTCTCTGCCTTATGTTTCCCAATAGTAAGAGGTCTTTACATATTATCTTCGCAATTAATGTACTTCCAAGAATGAAAATTTGCACGTCGATAAAACTAAATTTAAGTTATAGCATACGTGCTAAAACATAACCATAGTTATATTAAAAATCAATCATTTTTCTTTTAGTGATGTTCAGACCTGTTAATAGATGGCGCAACCTGTACATTGATGACGTCAGTAGTAAACAAATGTTGAAACGCTTAATTTTGGTTATGTTTTAGCAAGTATTAAGTATCCCATGCTATAACTTAAAGTTAGTTTTATCGATGTGCAAATTTTCATCCATGGGAATACATTAATTGCGAAGAAAATATGTAAAGAAGTTTTACCATTGGAAACATAAGGCAGAGATTTTAGGTGGAACCACTTTAACAGATAATCCGCAGTTTATACTACTATAAAAATGACTAGTGTTGAATAGTTAAGGACTGTTTGAGAAGTTGAAAACAAACTATCTGAAACAATTAACAGTATGTTAAAAAGAATTGCCATAAAAAGAACTACTTCTCGATCAGCTACTGCATAGCAGATATGTAATTCATTCGTAGTCTTGTATTTTCAAACGAGTTATTGCCGCCCCGGTGGCGCAGTGGTCTAAGGCGCTGTCCTCTGATCATTCGTCCGTAAGGGGTCCGGGTTCGAATCCCGGTCAGGCATGGATGTTGTGTTTGTCTTACGGCACTGGCTCCCTCCCTTCCCTGGAACCAGTGACCCTAAATTAGGGACGGGCGACTGTTTATAGCCCATTGAGTTGCTCATGATGGTCGTTAAACCTCCAATCAAAAAAAAAAAAAAAAAAAAACGAGTTATGGTTACATTCGCGAATATTGTTTAAGGAATAAAACGATCCACTTCCATAAAGCTATAATAAATTTTATAATAACCTAAAACAAGTGAGTCGCCCAACAACTCATCAGAACAAAAGTTCCAAGTAGAAAGTAACTTCATATCTAGATAGCGGGATGTAACGCATGCTTATATAGACCTTTCCTTAATAGCTGCTATGCACGAACGTACGGACAACACGCTTTTAACAGTTTTCAAATATTTCTTTTTAAAAATTCAATTTCAAGCAAAAGTTTTCTGTTCTGAGATCTCACACTAAATCACGGATGATGAAGCAAGTCCCATTTTAACTCTCGTTCATTACACTTCCCAGCTTTTGAACTTTCCACATGCCTCATATCAAACTACACGACTGTTGATATATGCTTTATGCTGAAAAAATAGTTTGTACGTCTCATTATACAAACTTAGGCAAATTTTAATCTTCAGAGAAATAAAAAAAATATATATATATAAAGCCTTCTTTGTAAATATTACACAGAATAAATAGTGCCAAGATGTACATGCACATTACGTATCTTTTAATGTTTGTTCATCACGGAGGTAATAAATTATGTACTGTGTAAGGCGGTTACAAACATGCGTGCTCCGAAGCTAGGATAGGTCATTAAAAGAATTTGTAGAACTCTCCTCCAAAACAGCTGGAAGACTAATGAAAAGAATAATGAAAGGTTAAATTTTAAATAAGCTTTTCTTCCAAGAACGAAAAACACTGTTTTTTCATCCAGTGCTCTCTCTCTCTCTCTCTCTCTCTCTCGCTATCTTTCTACCGACATTTCGCTCTCAAAAGATGTACATGTGTTTGTGTCTTGGGATTTCAATGAACTGTAATTAAAAGAAATGTTTTGAGTTATTTTATTTCGTCGAGAGGAGCGCTCGGGTCATTATTAATTAATACATCGAGAGCGAAGCGTCTTTCGCTGCAGAAATAAAAATCATTAAGCACAAAGATATAATTTTATTCGTGACCGATCCTCGATCGATTGAACTCTTAATTATATAAAACATTTATAAATGTTCTTTAATGAAGTACGGCAAGGAAACTTAGGACACATCTTAAAAAGCATTGTAAATGGAGAGCTTGTTTTATATTTAGAGGAGAATCCCATGTTTCACTCTAATTTTTGGGCGACAGATAAAATTCTATTAGTTCTCCTGCTGATAATAAAAAAATTAATCAGATGATATATTCCCAAGGGTTGTTATTCTGAGCAAAAAGAGTGAATTTCATTTCGTGTTGTACTTTCAGACTTCCTTTCTTCAAATGTGAGACTGCAACAGAACTCTTCCCTCTCTCGTACAAATATGTATAATTTATTTTAAAGGTACGGTATTGTTCTAAAATAAGCAAAGTCAGCAACTGGCTTTCATTTTTACTTTGCAATTCTATAAAATAGCTCCAATTTTATTTCAGTAATTCTAAGAATATCGTAGTACAGATGCCTTCCATGTTGTGATACCAAACTGTAAAAACTAGATGCATTCACTTACTGTAACTGTTCAAAATCTCCATTAAGGTTTTATTAGATAAAACCTTAAATAGTGATTAAGGGTTTACGCAATAAAACCTTAAATCAGTATTTTGATAAAATACACTGGCGGAAAAAAATCCCAACACCAAGAAAGGGTTGTGTTAGATAAACGACAGTTGGTAGGCGGTAAGAGTACATCTGTAAGATGACGTCTATCCAAATTTCGCGCTCGGCGCATACGTGTGGCGCTAGTAGTGCCCCTCGGAACATGCAAAGCAGGTTTGCTGTAAACACGCGCTGTAAAGTTCGTGAATGGTAGTTATCGTTGAGATTCGACGTAGGGTGTTGTTGTTAGTCAAGAATGCCTTTAAGAAGACTAAGAAGCCATTATCAACAGCTCACGGAGTTTGAACGAGGTCGTGTAATAGGGCTACGAGAAGGTGGATTTTCGTTCCGCAATATTGCAGAACGACTTGGCAGGAATTTAGCCACTGTGCATGATTGTTGGCAGCGGTGGTCAAGGGAAGGTACTGCCTCAAGAAGACCGGGTTCCGGCCGGCCATGGGGCACTACTGAGAGGGAAGACCGCCGTGTACGGCGTATGGCCGTGGCGCATCGTACCGCGTTTGCGGAAGAAATTCGAGCGGCAGTTGCCACCACAGTGACACAACGAACTGTTACAAATCGGTTACTTGAAGGACAGCTCCGAGCTAGACGCCCTGTAGCGTGCATTCCACTTACTCCAAACCACTGCCGTTTGCGACGTCAGTGGTGTCAAGCTAGAGCTCATTATAGGACGGAGGGGAGATCTGTTGTGTTTTCTGATGAAAGCCGGTTCTGCCTGGGTGCCAGTGATGGCCGTGTGTTGGTTAGGAGGCCAAGTGAGCGCCTGCAACCAACCTGTCTGCGGCCGAGACACACTGGACCTACACCTGGAGTTATGGTCTAGGGAGCAATTTCCTATGACTGCAGGGGCACTCTCCTGGTTATCCCACGCACCCTCACGGCACAGTTGTACGTCGGTCTGGTGATTCAACCTGTTGTGCTGCCATTCATGAACAGCATTCCAGGGGGTATTTTCCAACAGGATAACGCTCGCCCGCATACCGCTGTTGCAACCCAACATGATCTACAGAGTGTCGACATGTTGCCGTGGCCTGCTAGATCACCAGATCTTTCACCAATCAAGCACGTATAGGACATCATTGGACGACAACTCCAGCGTCACCCCCAACCAGGTCCCTGTATTGACCGACCAAGTGCAACAGGCATGTAACTCCATTCCCACAAACTGACATCCAGCACCTGTACGACACAATGCATGAACGTTTGCGTGCTTGCATTCAACATTCTGGCGGTTACACCGGTTATGAATGTACCAGCATTTTACATTTAAAATGGCTCTCCTCGCGCTTACAATAAGCTGTGATCTTGAAACCTTAATCGATTAAATATGTTACCTATACAAACGTATTGCCGCAAATTCATTCCTCTACAACTATTTTTTCGTGGTGTTGGGATTTTTTTCCGTCAGTGTAGATATACACAGTCATATTAGAATAATATGACCACCTACCTAAAAATGGGAATAACCCCCCTTGTTCCAGATCACAGGGACGAGACGACGTGGCATGGACGCATTGAGGCCCTGGAAGGTTGCCCGAGGCACACGTGTCCATTCGGACTGCAGCACAATATGGAGGTCCCGGAGATGACGTGGTTGTGGTTCGGCATGTCGAACCTGTAGATCCAAATAGTCCCACAAGTGCTCTATGGGATTGAGGTCGGGCTATTTCGCCGACCAAGGGAGAACTCAGGCATCACTGTCGTGTTCCTGGAACCAGTCACGCACCTCCTTAGCGACGTAGCGGGGCACATTGTCCTGTTGGTAGACACAATCACCACCAGGGTAAACGTCCAACATAAAGGGATGCATGTGGTCAGCGATAATCGACTGGGAGCCGTTGGAGTTCAGGGACACATCCAGTGGTACCAACAGTTCCACGTCATAACAGGAAAACATCCCCCAGACAGGCGCACTGACACCGCCGGCCTATACTTGACTGGATGTCCAGATGTTGGTTCTTGTGTGTCTGACGCCGTATTTGCTACCTTTCATCACTTTTCTGGAGTAGAAACCTCGATTCGTCGGAGAAGGCAACCATTTTCACGTCTTCCGCTGTCCAATGACGTTAGTCCCATGTGAACTGCAGGAATCTTTGCTGATGAAGCTGGGAGCTGGGTTAACATGGGCGCCTTGACGCAGCGTTGACTCCGGAGACTCATGCGTAACAGGGTTCGCTCAACTATTATCGGGGACACGTACTTCGGTGCCCGAGCGTTCATTTGTGTGTTCAATTGCTGCAATGTTGCGCTTCGATTGTCCTTTACCAGTCGATGTTCTCCTCTGGGGTCTATGGTCTTTTGGGGCTCCACAGTTATGACGTCACGAGGTACTCGGTGTGCTAGAGGTCCATTCCTGGTACACCCTGAATACAGCACTTCGTGAACAGCCCACGAAGTCTGCTGTTTCTGAGATGCTTCCACTCGTGGCGCTGTAGCCGAGGATCATTCCTTTTTGAATATTCGTCAAATCACTGCCTCTTTCTATTGTGCTTACCTCACGCACTACGGCTCTTCTGTCCTGGCCGGCCGCTTATATCTCCGAGTGATCGAACTTGTCACGTTCACTCTGTTTCGCGCCTGGGGGAGGGCACACTGGGATTATAGGGAGTGATAATATTATTCTGATACGATCTCGAACAGTTTAGATAAAATACATATACCTACCTTTTTTCAAAATTCTTAACTATCTCTCATGAAAACGGAAACGGGCGTAAAATAAAGAATCCTAAAGCTCAAGCGGGGATGCAAAATAAAATCCAGGGTCCGGAGAATGGCGCACAGCACAGGTATCCTCTAGGAGTCCAACCCGGGTCCAACTTGTATGAATAGTTTAAGTATTGGGCAAATGCTTCTTGAGTACATTACAATTATATACATAAACAAAAGCGGAAGACATAATTTTTGTCTGAATGTAGAGATAGTATTTAGCTGAATCTTCTGAGCCATGTGACATAGGAGTAGAGGAAAAAGTAGTAGGGCGATGTGGTCTAAGCGATGGCTTCTGATCGGACGGTCACGTTTACTTGTTCTCTTGCACTTTGAGTGATATTAGTTGTTTTTGGGAATTCCCTGTTAGGTATTTTATGTTATTTAGTTTTGTGAATGCTGTGTGCTTAAGTTGAACCCACAAATTCGTCGGGACAGCCTTTACTTTTTTTATTTTTTTTTACACCGACGTAGGTGAATAGGTCAGTTACTCACTTCAGTGTTACTCAAGGAGAGTACCTATGCCTTCAAGCATACTGTTGAAGGTGGGTTCCTTTGTTTTTAGTGTTGCAAGCCGCAACACTAGGTTTTAGTTTAAGTTCTGTGTTAGTAGTCAAGATTTCTACGACCTCAGCGTCAAAGTTGGCGTCTGATGCTTCTGTGCCTGTTTTACTCGAATCATCTATATCAACGACGAGTGTATCTGCTTCAAAGGTTATATTAGCAATGGATACCTCCACTGTGATTTGTCATTCTTCGGAAAGTGTGTTAAGTGTTGTGAAACAAAATGTGGATGAAGGGGTCGGAGCCGTGGGCCCACCCCCACCCCCTCTCAGCACCTATGCGACTGCTGTCCGTCCTGCGTATGTACCTTCTGCAGTTCAATAGATTCTCAATATACGATTACACGTGTTGATAAAGTTTTACGACTGAAAGTTCCGGATGACTCTGTTCAAGGTAAGCGTTTTTCAGAAAATTTATCTTTCACTGTTTATGTTTCACTGTAATCCCTCGGTACCTGGATGCAATTTCAATGGTTGTTTCCAGGGAATCCATCAAATCAGCCATCCGTTTTGGTGGGGGAATCGAAGTGCGCTTTGCCCTAAAACCTGCTGTTGAAAAAATTCTTCAATGTGGTGTAGACATTGGTACTGTGCATCTGCAACCTACACCATCTCTTCAGCGCCCTGTTACTGTCACTGACACCCGTTCCCTCGGGACTTCCTGATGAACTATTAGTAGATGCGCTTAGTTCCATCGGCAGAGTAGTAGGTACAACAAAATTTCTCTCTGCTGCAGGCGTAAACACCCCCTATGCCTATGTGCAAGGAGGACGTCGTCAGTATAAGGTGATTTTCCTTACGGAACAGGCTCTGAAGAACAGGCCAACCTCCGTTGAGGTTATTACAGACTCAAGAAAATACACGTTTGATTTATTTGCAGGAATGCAGTGCTTTTATTGTAAAGGGGGAAGGGCATAGGGTGACCTCGCGTCCTCACAGAAATGTGCAGAATAATTCTATTTCAAATGCGGGAGCCGTTGAGTCATCATTCTGTTCTGAGCCGTCAGTTGCCCAGACACCAAACTTGGAATCAGTAAATGATGCTATGTTTAGTACAAACAGCACATTTCAAAGTCTTATTATTAATAACTCTGCAGCTCAGCAATCCCCTTCTGTGGAAGCACCTGTTAGTGGTTATCAATTAGAAGATTACCCTGCCATGCCACCTTCGGGGGGAACACGAGTTTCTACAACAACGTGTAAGAGACCTTTGACCCCGACATCTCCTAAGAAAAAGAGAGGTCGACCACAAACGAAGTCGAGCTCGAAAGAGACACGTTCTAGTGGACCCTCTCAGTCGCCGAGTCTTGAACGAAGCAACTCTTCCACTTCAACCCTAAAACAGACTGAAACCAGTGTGAGCTATCAGGAGGTTGAAATGGAAATACCTGATAATCTGAGTGACACCACGTCGACACATTAGGATATTGAACCATATCCAGAGTGTGCGGAAGACTTTGATAGATATCTTCAAAATATAGAAGTGCCAATTGCACCATTATTATATTTCGAACTAGTTTCTCTGTATGCGGTTCCTAAGAGAACTAGCATCATGAAAATTCCTTGCATTCAGAAAAATCTATCTAGAGTGCTGGAATTGGTTTCACAGCTATCTTTTTTACATGAACTGTTCCACAAGCACTCGACCACCACACCAAAAGTGCACTTATTTTGCCGACGTATTCGTTATTTATTAACAATGCTTGATAAACAGGTTGAGGGAGTTTTTCAGCCACCAAAATGAACTCTAAGGTAATATTTGTTTCTTTTAACTACCGAGGTTTAGCGGCGTCAGCAGCAAATGCATTGGTTTTTGTAGGTGTCCAACATTTAAAAGCGTATGTTCTAATGTTGCAAGAGACCAACTGTTCTGCAGGAATCAATTTTGCTCACTGGCGCCGCTGGCCTTATGTTTTTTTTCATAATTACCGGACACATGTTGGTTCGGGAACTGCAATAGCATTTCATTCCCGATTTCACCCAATATATTACAGGATATTGTCGAGTCCCAGAGCCACCTGGGAGTTTTTCAATGTATTTCGTTTTGCCTTCAGTCCAGTCGAATTCATCTATTAAATATTCATGTACCTCAAAATAATAATGAAGCTACTGATCTCCTGGTTCATGTTGCTGCCGTTCTTGCGAATATTCCCCCTCAGACCTTATTCTTTTTGCAAGTGATTTTAATTGTACACTTCATCCTTACGTTGATAGAGATAATTCACATGAAAGCCGTGATTCTTTAGTTTCTCAGCTCTCTCGGATTGTCTTCAACTTTGACCTCCAAGATGCCTTCAGATATCTACACCCAACTGAACGAGAGTTTTCTTGGTTCCCCCTATTCATTTAAATTGTGCTGCAGCCAGACTTGATCGATTTCATGTCTCCCGTTTTATTCGTCCGTCTATTATTTCAGTCAGTCACGCACCCTCTGTTTCTTCGGACCATAAACCAGATATTCTTTCCCTCTGTTTTCAGTCTATTGGTATTCCACGGCCGAGTGTTTGGTCTTTAGATGATTCGTGTTTCAAGATACTGATTTTAATACTGAAGTTGTTCTTATTATCACTCAAGCTGTTACTCAATTGTCTTTTGTTTCCGATCCAGCGGCTCTGTGGATCTCGACAAAACAATCTATTGTAGCTTTTGCGAAGAAATATTCCTTTACTATCAGAACCCGGCGTAATATGACTGTGGACAGTCTCCGGCGTGCGCTTCAGCGAATCCCACGAAACTCATCGAATTATCATCTCCTTGAAACGAAATTACGAGAATGTCTTCAAGCCTCTGTTTCAAATGTACTGACCCGTCGGAAATACTCATTTCTCATATTCGAAGTAGATCCTTTTCGCAGTCTCCGTTTCCTCAAGGGACGAAGAAAAAAAATACCGTTGTACAACTCACCCTCTCTAATGGCTCAGTAACTACTGACCCATATGTTATATGTAATCAAAGTCATGCGTATTATAGCCAACGTTTTGAACCTAAATTAACACAGCCAGCCTCTTCTGCACCACTTTTGCAAGACCTTCCGCAAGTTCCTGAATGCTATGTGTCCTCTCTAAATGCTCAGATCACCCCCTCAAGAAATCCGCAATTTGATTTACAGTTTAAATTATCGTTCCTCACCTGCAGAGGATGGGCTTTCCTTAAAATTCTACAAAATATTCCTTCCTTGTCTCATGCCACTTCTCTTCAGTTGCTATACTTTCCTTTTCTCGTCTTCAAGTTCTTCTTCCAGTGCTTTCAGCTTTGCTCTGGTTCGCCTTATTCCTAAATCTGGCTATCTTGGTATTTTATCTAACTGGCGATCTATCTCTATACTTAATACTGACTGTAAAATCTTTGCTAAACTACTCGCACTCCGTCTGAATCCTGTCCTATCCTATTTAATTCATTCTAACCAAACTTACACTGTTCCCACCCGCTCTATCGCTTCTAATATTACCACGATTCGTGATCTTAACACTCTCGCATCCCAGCTAACAGAACCCCTTGCTATTTTTAATATTGATCAACGACAGGCTTTTGATTCCATTAACCATACTTATATCTTTACTGTCCTTCAACGCTTTGGATTCCCTCCCTTCTTCTTCCAGGCTCTTTCTAATCTGTATTCAAACTCTTTTTTGCGGGTTCGTACTTCGACTTTTATTACTTCTGCTATCCCTTACTCTAACGGTATCCGGCAAGGCTGTCCCCGGTCGGGTCAACTTTTTGCACTCTGTTTTGAACCTTTTCTAATCTGTCTCCGTTTTCGACTTCTTTCCCCCGTAGAGTTGTGTGCACCCGGCACCATCACACTGTCTTGACTGCATATGCCAATGACTTGACGTTATTTTTACGAACAGAATCTTGTTTTGGAATCCTATTATCAACATATAACGAATATGCCATAATTTCTGGATCAGCCTTAAACACTGAAAAATGCTCCGGTTTATGGACTGGAGCGTGGGCGACCCGTGGCGACCGTCCGTGGGAGGCCCGATGGTCTTCAAACGTAGTCAAATTTCTTGGTGTGCACTTCGGAAAACCGGAGGCGGTTGCTGCTGCAGCATGGACCCCTTCTTTCATCAAATTAATCGAAGACTTGGGCCTCTCCGTCAGCTTAAACCCTTTCTTTCATTTCTTAGTCGGGCAATGCTACTAAATGTGTTTGTGCAACCGAAATTGTTTGACAGCTGTATTGCTCATCTGCCGCCACCTTTTTTGCTGAATCATCTGCAGAGAACTTTTGTGGACTTCATTTGGAATATTATTCATTGGGTGCATCGCTCCACGCTTTCTCTTCCGATTTCCTATGGTGGTCTCCCTCTTGCTGATATCACTCGAAAATTTCAAGCCTTCCATCATCATAAATTTCTTAATATTTTTTCAACACCTCTTTCTTCAACGCAAACCATTATCGATAATCTGTTCTTTCCCAGGAGTCCCCACCTTACAGTTCAAACTTTTCTGTGAATGAACCTGTTCCCATTCATACCCAATCATTTCCCTGAAACTTACAAGTCTGCACTTACCCTTTGGCGCTCCCTGAATCCTGTCCGACTCCCCCTTCCACTACTAATGACCTCCTCGCAGAACCCCTCTTCTTCTCCTCTGCTATCCACTCTTCTACCTCTTCGTACCTTCACTACTCCTCATGGCTTGCCAGTGGAGTTGTGAAGGTCTCTCAACTCGTTGACATTGATCTCCGTTGGAAACCTCTTTCTCGCATTTCTCCCTTGTTTGCAGATACCCCTGTTCAACTTCGGCATATCCAGATTTGCATTCAGAGACTCTACCCAGAACTTGCCAATCAGAATGGACTTATTCAGAACTCATCAGCCTCACTTAGTCTCTCGTTCATTATTTATCTAAACGACCAGCCGTTTCTTCCACATCAAGTATCTGCTAAACTCATCTATAGGCATTTCATTACATATTTTACCGATCCAATGCCGATTCCCTCCGTGCCATAGGCAGAAGTACCAGCAACATGGAGTGATTCACTAACAGCATTGGCTACTCCAAAAGCAAGGGATGTCCATTGGTTACATCTACATAGTCGCTTATTAACCCCACGCACCCTTCATCGTTTTCGGCATCTTACATCGTCACTGTGTTAGTTTTGCAATACAGAGGGAGATGTATTTCACTCTTACTCGATGTACTTGTTTTTACAGCCTTTGTTTTCATTGATGTTTCTTTTGCTTCAGAATGTTTGTGCTTCTTTACACACCATGTTTCATTATAATGTTCTTCGCTCACATCACCCATCTTCTTCATCACACAATTCTGTATGTATTTTTCTCATATTGCAAGCAAAATATACAATTTATCAGTACTATCATATTAGTGTCGATTGTCCTACCCTTAGACGTTATAACGTGGCAAGACGTTTTCTATGTCGCAGATACCGTCAGTCTGTGACTGCGATATTGCAGATCGAGTATGATACTGCAAAGACGAGTAACAGTCTTGACAGTTTTAATGCTAAGTGGTCCCCAAGTAATATCTGGTTTAATACGTATAATGATATTGTAACATTAACCGCGTAACGTTCACGACATTTTGTTGTGGTCAGATCTCTGTCTTTGTATTGTACTGGAGCGTTTTTTTTTTTTTTTTTTTTGCTCTATGTTGTGAGTATTTTTGTATATTTACGCAACCTTAGTTGCCCGACAAAGTGTTCGGCATAACCTCTTTCCCCATAAATTACTGATGGGTAATATGTCGTTTTATTTGACTACCTAGTTACGTTTCACTGTTCAATTTAAAAAAGTTAGTGTCTCATGAATTGTTCTACTTCATTGAGTGTCACGTGAGAGTATCTTATGTTATAATGTTGCACTATCATGTGTTGTCAAGGTTTTTTCCTGATCATTCGCGTTTATAACTGAATTTTGTATTTATTGTTGGGGAAAATTGAATGCTTGAAATTGCTTGCACTGTCTAGCGATAACATATGGGTCTTTTTTTCTGCATTATCGAACCCATAGTGGTTAAAAAGAATTTTACTACGTCTGAAGTATTTTCAGTTGTAGTATTTGTCTTTGCAAGCCTATTGTTAGAGAGACAGACTAATTTAGCTATTTAGTTTTTGTCTAACAATTAGTACTGTCTCTGTATGAAAATGAAGGTTTCTTTATGATAATGTAATGCTCATCTTTGGTAAAATGTTGCAGTTTTCTGTACTTCTAATTTACGATTCTTCCCTTTGAATTTAGCAACATTTGCAATATGTACTGTACTTTGAATTTTTGTATTTATCACATCTGAAGGAAGAGTCCTTTTTGTTTGTTTGTTGCATCTTATATTACAAGATTTTTACTCATCTAATTTTTCCGCAACTTGTTGATGAAAAACGTCTTTGTTTATAACTGAGAAGTAGATGATTTTTGTTTTGAAGTGAAACTGATTCGTATGTATAACGTTTTTTTGTTGCGAATTATGTTGCTCATAGCGTTTCACTTAGAGAGATTTTTCTTTTTATGAAAAATTGTGGTTCTACAGACAGAAGAACCTATTTTTGTATTAGAAGCAGCGTACCCGCGTTAAGCAGAACTTTTCTTTGAGTTAAGCAGGGCTTTTCTTTGAGTTAAGCAGGGTTTTTCTTTGAGTTAAGCAGGGTTTTTCGTTTTTGTTTTCTGTCATTGCAAGGTTTACGCTTATTTTGTTTCATGATTCTTAATGAATTATTATGTCTGTCGAATAAAATAGTTTTACAGACAGGAATGAAAAAATCAGTATGTTGTTAGTGGTATCGTAGGTGTTACGAGCGAGGTTTTTTTTTCCTGGATGTTTTTTTTTCTTTTTCATGAATGACATGCTGAAATATTTTTAACTTTGTGCGGCCTTTTACAATGTTCAGTTGTACAGATTTTGTCTTTTGTTCAATTTTAATGTTCATTATTGTGAATTACCTGATGCTTCCTTTTTTTTTTTTTTTTTTTTTTTTGGCTTTTTGTGGTAGACGGAGGATGTTAAATTGATCTCGTTTTTGTTTTTTGTCATAGTAATTTCGCAATACTGTATGTTTGCTGAGTCTTTTTGCCCTCTGTGTAAAATATACCAAAATGGCAATAACTGTTCCCGGTGAACTTACTGTAAATATTGTTTATATGGTTTTATGGCAATAAAGATATTTTGAAGTTCTGATCACTCGTCCGCGATGGATCCGAGTTCGAATTCCGGTGAGGCATGGATGTTGTGTTTGTCTTACGGCGCTGGCTCTCTCCATACCCTGGAACTAGTGGCCCTAAATTAGGGACGATCGACTGCTTATTGCCTATTGAGTTGCTCACGGTGGTCGTTAAACCTCCAATAAAAAAGAAATAGTAATTAGATGATTGCAGTAGTACGAAGCTGTATAGAAGAAAAGGGTTAAATATTTATTGATTGAATTCAAGTCAGCGATGATGATTGGATAGTGAAAGAATAGCCACTGGCTGAATATACAATGGAACCTCGTCGCTTAGAAGAAAGAGGAACAGATCTGGGCCGAATGAAATTGCACCGCGTTGTATAGTGGTTGAAGTAGAAACATATATTGATTGAACGCATTGGTACCACTTGGTTTACTAGAGGAGGATGGCAGTTTTCTTCGCTCAGTACAGTAAAGCTGTGTTATTCATCAGAAAAGATACAATCTTCGTTGCAATGTGATGATCCCCCGTTTTAAGGTGAAGTCGGGAGAAATAGTCACTGAAAGAATGAAACGACGTCATAATGTTTAACGAACGCTGGAGACATATTCGTTACATGCATGGTAGTGTTTAAGTGAACAGTAAACATGATTTGTTACCCAGAACTCCAAGTTGGCCGAGTGTGGTGTAAAGGGCGTGTTTCAGATCTTTTGGGTCTGCGCCCGAATCTCAGTGAAGTCAAAGTTACCGGACTTTTCCGCAGCTTGGGACCTGCACCCTCTTTTAAATGTGTGTAGTTGAAAATCAATCTTAATAATGTTTTATCTAAATTGATGAGAGCAAATCAGTCGGTAGCCAATGTGTATTACATATTAATTTCATGAACGAAACAGTCGAACTCATAACAAGAAGAAAAAGAAGGAAATGCACGTAGGATCCACTCCCCTTTGTGAGTAATTCAAACAAGACATCCTTACTTAGAGAACACATCCGATATCTGGTCGGTAGGACAATTAGCTGAAATGAAAATTGAAGTGCGTTGATAGTTGGGTTACGTAAATGACTGACGTTGAGAGCCAATCACCTTATAGTCGAGGAAAACACAAGGGCAAAACAGTTCGGCGTAACTAAGTTGGTCGACTCTCACCTGGGAGCATGGACTGATGCGTAGAATTGGCCTCGTTGGCGAAAGAACATGTAACGAGTGAGCATGCCTGAGCAACGTCATCGAGAATACAAGCATCAAACAGATAACACTTTTACCAGAGGATTCATCACAGTGCTTCGTAAGGCTGATTGGTCCCTGCGTCGCAGCGCGGTGGAACCGCAACTGTACACCGATGAGCAATTACATTATGACCACTCCCAGGATAGAGAAATGAGCGCACCTGGAGACCGAACGGTGGCCCAGGTGAAATTCACAGACCAGTATGTATACAACCCGAGGACCAGCTTTCGATTAGAAGAGTGTTCGGAGTCAGAATGAGAAAAGCTGCCGATTTATCGGAGTTTGATAAAGGACAAATTGTGATGGCACGGCGCTTCGAAACTACGATCTCGGAAACAGCGCTGTTTGTGGGTAATTCACGTGCCGCTGTAGTGAGTATGTATCAAAAGTGGTGTACAGATGGCCAAACGATGAACCGTCGTCCAGCTGTGTGTCATCCACAGCTCGCTGATGCCAGAGGGGAGCGGAGACTGTCGCGCATTGTTCAGAGCGAAAACAGGGCCACTGTGCGACAAATCAGCCGCAGCTACAACAGTGGTGATCGGGGAAATGTGTCACAGTACACAGTTAATCACAATTTTCTGCTTATAGGCCTGTGTAGCCGAAGACACAGCCGGGTGCGCATGCTCATTGCACTTCAACGCCAACAACGCCTGAAATGGGCCCACGATCATCGAGATTGGATCAATGATGATTGGAAGAAAGTGACCTGGTCTGACGAATCAAGATTCCCGGTGCATCACGTGCGTAGACAGCCGAGCGCGGATACGCCGATTATTATCGGAGGCTCATGCATCTAGATGCACTGTCGGGCAGACACAAGCAGGCTCCGGTGGCGTTATGCTGTGGGCGAAGTTTTCTTGGGGCACTTTAGGCCCTATTATTCCAATAGCACAAACCCTGAGAGCTGTCAGGTATTTGAACATCGTTGCGGACCAAGTTCGCCCATTCATTGGAACTGTGTTCCTTGCTGGTGATGGTCATTACCAACAAGATACTGCACAATGCCACACTGCCAGAATCGTCCAGAAGTGGTTCGAGGATCATGCTGGTGATTTTCTGTTAATGCCCTGGCCTTCAAATTCACCTGACATGAACCCATCCGAACATTTGTGGTTCGACTTTGAAAAGCGGGTTCGCGCTAAATCACCATCACCCCGAAATGTACGGGAACTGGAGGACCTCCTGTTTGATATTATGGTACCAGAATCTCCAGGATAGCTATCGCCACCTCATTGAAACGATGCCTCGCAGAGTGGTCACTGTTTTGCGGGTTAAAGAGGGTCCTACAGGTTATTAGATAGGTGGTCAAAATGTAATGGCTCATCTTTGTGTGCAATAACTGCTGACCGAGTGCAACAACAACGGTTGGAGGAAGGCAACGCCTGCCGTCGATTAGGATTGCTGCACGTAGGCTTACATCCTAACCAGAGAAGGAAACGGATCACGGATCAGAGGGTCAACTGGTCACGAATTTCTAGCGGGTCAAATGGGCCATTATTTCTGCTATATTTTTTTAAAAACAAAAAAAGAATTGTTTTCAAAGAAAAATGCGCACTTTGGAATTTTGTTCTTGATAATGGTGCTCTGGGACTGAAAAATGGTTTGTCACGCAATATGAAGGAAGAGTGTCCTCAGAAGGAAAAGTGTCCCTTCCATCTGAGCGGCAATGACGAACACAACTTTCACATTTCGGAAACCTTCAACTCATCATAAACTTGTGAAAAATGGCATTGCCGTGAAACACATTCTGAAGCTTGATATGTTATCAAGAAAACAGCAAAAATTGAAATTAAGCATACAAGTTGCTTAGTGCAAGAAATGTAACTGTGTATCGCCATCAAAATTAGGTGGAACAGCCTTCAAATTACTGCGCAGGGACTTTTTTGACTCTCGCAAATGTGTTTGAAAACAGGTAGATTATGTTTTGCAAATGAATGACGACAGTTTCAATACTTCCTCTAAGTAAGTGAGTAAATTATGCGTTCCTATAATACATTTGTTTGATTTCAATATAACCTAATATACCCACTGGGGAGAGACTTACTCCAGTATTTGTCATTTTCTTGTAGGACTTCCGTCCACAGTGAGTAGAGTTTAGGTCCCAGCCACCTACAGCGAGATCGCCTTTTAGTCAGAACACAGAAACAGAAGGAATGAGAACAAGTTTAGCGACTTTGACAGAACAGTTTGTAGTGAGATTTTAGTACAGTAGATGGCACCATCGTACAAGTACGATGTTGCACATAGAGGGGTAAGAGAATTTCAGAAGAGGCATAGGAAAGGATACCCATTTAACCAGTGGGTCCAGCCTGGGGGCTGTCACTTAACGTGCTCGTCCGATGCACGGCGGATATTCAGCGATTGTTAGTATATCACACCATCTCTGAGAGATCAGCCCAGGATCGAGCCTGAGGACCTTGCATTGATAGTCTGACTCACTAATCACTAAGCCATCCGCGGCTCCTGAGGAGAGACTTTTTGAACGCCCTGCATATATATTATAGTTCAAAGCAGATTTGTCAATTTGTCCGGGTTGGGTCCGGTCAGTTACAGATCCGGGTTATGTCAAGGACGTGTCCAATTATGTGACTTCCGAGTCGGTTAGCGTCCGGCTCCAAAACGTTTTACCCGTTTCCAAGTCTGACCTGAACTCCTCCATCGCCGCATTCGACAGCAAGCCTTAGCCGACTCACAATTCCCAGTGTACGACATTCGGCGAAGTGTACAGGCAGCTATGGACAGCGACTTATTGACACGAACTATGAATCGCAGATTGGCTGAGGCTGGTTTGCGCTCTGACCGGCCTTTTCGACGACTACAGCTCACCGTAGCACATCGTCACTCAAGGTTGTAGTGGTGCCCATAGCAAACGTGTGTGGTGGAAGGAATGGAACCATATCGTAGCCAGACACGAACCTCACTTCTGTCTCAGCGCTGACAGTGACCGTTTGAGACAATGATTGGAGACGACTTGGTCGCTGGGATGAACTTTTGCATCCGTTAGCGTCACACGGCTTATTAGGCGCCAGCTGTCATGGTTGTAAGCTATATTAATCTCAACGGCCGTTCGCCGTTGGTATGTACAGTGGGTAAAATGACAGCATGATGATAAGTTGATGAGGTGCGCAGCCCATATATCATTGGAATCACTGATGCCCAGTTTCGACAATATAACGTCCGTCCACACACTGCCGACTCAGCAGTCAATGCCTACAGGGTGTTCCAGGTACTGTCCTACCCAGATAGATCCTTAGATTTCTTCACAATATAAAACGAGTGGCACGTCATTGGTGGACGTCTGAATGCCTTTGCGAGATCTCGCATTTTCGGTGAATTGTGGACACATATCAAGGACACACGGTGAATCGTATTTCATCACACAATCCGACGACGTTTCCACCCCATGGCTTATTGTGTTGCTGAATTTCTAATCAACATGGTGGTCATATGACTTACTGTCTCAGGCGATGTTATACTACATCCTGGCCCTGGCGTTCATGTAATCCGTCCAGAATCAAATCACTTCTTTCCCCTTTACTTATTTGCATGTGTGTTCAGGTTCGTCTCATTTCGTGCAATCCATCATGGTGTGGCATTTTCTATGTAATGCAATGCAATAAAAAAATATCATACGTACAAGTTGCTGACGAAGAACAGTATACCAACTACACTGAAGGAAAAAAAAATCCCAACACCAAGAAGGGGTTGTGTTAGATAAACGATAGTTGGTAGGTGGTGAGAGTACATCTGTAAGATGACGTCTATGCAAATTTCGCGTTCGGCGCATACGTGTGGCGCTACTAGCGCCCTCGGAACATGCAAAGCAGGTTTGCTGTAAATACTCGCTGTAACGTTCGTGAGCGTTAGTTATCGTTGAGATTCGACGTAGGGTGTTGATGTTAGTCAAGAATGCCTTTAAGAAGACGAAGAAGCCATTATCAACAGATCACGGAGTTTTTCGTGTAATAGGGCTACGAGAAGGTGGATTTTCTTTCCGCAATATTGCAGAACGACTTGGCAGGAATGTAGCCACTGTGCATGATTGTTGGCAGCGGTAGTCAAGGGAAAGTACTGCCTCAAGAAGACCGGGTCCAGACGGCCACGCGCCACTACTGAGAGGAAAGACCGCCGTGTACGGTGTATGGCCGTGGCGCATCGTACCGCGTCTGCAACAGGAATTCGAGCTGCAGTTGCCACCACAGTGACACAACGAACTGTTACAAATCGGTTACTTGAAAGACAGCTCCGAGCCATACGCCCTGTAGCGTGCATTCCACTTACTTCCACACCACTGCCGTTTGCGACGTCAGTGGTGTCAAGCTAGAGCTCATTGGAGGACGGAGTGGAGATTTGTTGTGTTTTCTGATGAAAGCCGGTTCTGCCTGGGTGCCAGTGATGGCCGTGTGTTGGTTAGAAGGAGGCCAGGTGAGCGCCTGCAACCAACCTGTCTGCGGCCGAGACACACTGGACCTACACCTGGAGTTATGGTCTGGGGAGCAATTTCCTATGACAGCAGGAGCACTCTCGTGGTTATCCCACGCACCCTGACGGCACAGTTGTACGTCGGTCTGGTGATTCAACCTGTTGTGCTGCCATTCATGAACAGCATTCCAGGGGATGTTTTCCAACAGGATAACGCTCGTCCGCATACCGCTGTTGTAACCCAACATTCTCTACAGAGTGTCGACATGTTGCCGTTGCCTGCTAGATCACCAGATCTTTCACCATTCGAGCACGTATGGGACATCATTGGACGACAACTCCAGCGTCACCCCCAACCAGAATTAGCCGTCCCTGTATTGACCGACCAAGTGCAACAGGCATGGAACTCCATCCCACAAACTGACATCCAGCACCTGTACGACACAATGCATGAACGTTTGCGTGCTTGCATTCAACATTCTGGTGGTTACACCGGTTATTAATGTACCAGCATTTCACATTTAAAATGGCTCTTCTCGCGTTTACAATAAGCTGTGATCTTGAAACCTTAATCGATTACATATGTTACCTATACTAGTGCATTGCCGCCATTTCATTCCTCTACAATTATTTTTTCGTGGTGTTGGGATTTTTTTTCCGTCAGTGTATAATAGTAGACTATGCTAGTTATCTGATTTATTGGCTTAAGAATATAAATCAAAGTTGTCTAGTTTTCGCATATCAACCTTCCCTGAAACATCATCTGGTGTCTTTGAAATTTTGCCTACTACCTTTCTTGGAAAACCATCTGCCGTCTTTGAAAATTTGTCTACCTTCCTTGGAAAACCATCTGCCGGTCTTTGAAAATTTGTCTACCTTTCCTTGAAAAACCATCTGCCGTCTTTGAAAATATGTATACTGCCTTCCTTGAAAAACCATCTGCCGTCTTTGAAAATTTGTCTACTTTCCTTGAAAAAAAACATCTTCCGTCTTTCAAATTTGTCTACCTTCCTCGAAAAAGCTAACTGGTTAATGAACGAAAGCTTGGGAATGTTGAAATATTCAACATTTCCAAGATAATCATTATATTCTTTCGCCAATACATCGGATAAAAAAGATAGTTCTGCCCTCATCGTAGATACAGAACTTCAAACAAGACTAATATCGACTACAACAGAGCAAAAATAATATTTTCTTTCACTTCACTGTGAAGTTTTCTTCTGGGCCTGACAGATTTAGCAAAACAGGGGACAATAACATATCACATTTTGTGCAGAGGCTGGCATTGGCAAGTTACATCTTTGTACGGAAACACAACATGGCGTACATGGAGATTTCTCATTTCTCCAAAGATCTTCTATACTAGGTGAGCGTGGAGAACGCAACAGCCTAAGTTTTGTCCCTAGTTCTTCATATTAGTTCCTTCGCAATTACTACGTAAGAATATCGCCGCTGATCCTTTTATTGGTCTCACAGTATTCCAACTAAGCACGAGGCTTAACAATACATATTAAAATCCTGTTTAATAGGCGTACAAAGTACCGCAGAACTAATTACCGAAATTTCACTTGCACACTGGCGGAAAATAAATCGTTTAGACATCCTAGACATATTAGAACTATTCGCAATTCCACAACTCCAAGATATTCAAGACATCATTTATCAGCAAGATGGAGCGCCTCCGCACTGATCTTTGTATATATGCAGATCTTTTGAACACCATTTTCCAGGGCGTTGGATTGGACATGGGGGTTCAACAGTATGGCCACTCCGTTCTCCTCGTGATTTTTTTCTTTGGGGCTTCATTAAGGACATTGTGTATAAGAAAAAGGTTACATCTATCACTTAGCTCAAAGAAAGTATTACTGCAGCCTTCCTCCTTGTTACACCTGATATTGTGCAGCGTACGTGGGTGGAACTCGACTATCGTTTAGACATCCTGCGATCAAACAAAAGAGCACACACTGTGCAGCGTACGTGGATGGAACTCGACTATCGTTTAGACATCCTGCGATCAAACAAAAGAGCACACACTGTGCAGCGTACGTGGATGGAACTCGACTATCGTTTAGACATCCTGCGATCAAACAAAAGAGCACACACTGTGCAGCGTACGTGGATGGAACTCGACTATCGTTTAGACATCCTGCGATCAAACAAAAGAGCACGCGTCGAGATCTACTAACATTTTAAGAAGAAACACTTTCACCGTTACCACGTGTTTTGACATTAAAAGTAAGTTGTTATTTATTGTAAGTTTTTGTAATAGCATACTGAAGTTGTATACTTCATTTGTCGACACCCTGTACATCAATTTTGTTGCTCATTTATTTGAAGTATGTCTAAAAGTTTCCTCTGGTATCATTTAACGCTAATGTTTCTCATATTTATCTCTAGAAATAGCAGGAGGCAATTCTGCACGTTTAGTTAAAATATGTTTCAAAATAAAATTATTTATAAAGAGGTTACAATTTTTTTTCCGAAGAGGCAAAATGCTATTGCATGTACGAGGTACATTTTCACGCCCCTGAGATATATCGATATTAAACAATTTAAGTATTGTTGTGAGATGCTTGGACGATGTAGTCCAATTTCCGAAAGAGCGCAGAATTCTCGTGATATGTAGTGCGAAGAAATGAGATGAGCTTCTTTTTTTCATTTCATCTGAGCTGGATAAGGCAGCTCCGACGTTGTACCATGCAAGAAGTTACGGTAGCTTTATATCAAAGCAGAACAGCAATTTAAAGTCAAGAAAACTTTTTAAAGTTTCTACCGGAAATCCCAGAGTAACTAAGAATTCTTGACGTGCGACGTCTTCCAAGCATGAAAGCTTTCCACAACAATCTTTTAAAATAAGAACACTCGCAGGTAAAAATTCGCGAAGATCTCAAACCCCATGAAATCCCGAGGGTCAATATCGCCTGAAGATGCTGCATCTATGTCGCAAAAAATAGGAAAAATCTTACATAAATAATCCGAGAAGCACTACTTCCAGGCAGGATAGAATACCACAGCTCAATGTTCTCAGAAATGCGACACAAATCCGCTTAGAAATCTCATAGTACAGTATCCTTAGAATTGCTACATTTTTCCTTTTTCAGTACGTATCGCAATTTTCCAACTGTGAGCTCAACGCTCATTTTCTGATGGCGATTCCCTCTAAAATATTGGGCTTGACCACCCTAGAATTATTTTTTGTGTTAGGCCTGATAAGAGTAATGACTGGAGAGTGCGGATTGGAACGCCCTGATGGGGTAGGAGGCTGAGAACGTGTTTTAAGGAGGCGATCCTTACTTCCAGTCTATCAGTTTAGCGCACTCTCTGAGTCGCAATGGGTATCCGAAGATTATTAGAGCGGCAAGGACAAGTGGCTCAATTCCGTGTCTCCCTCAACGAACGTTAAATAGTGCCAAAAGTCATGGGATACGTATCTAGAGTCGTGTATGACCACCAATATCCCGGCGAAATGTAGCAAATCGACGTGGCATCGATTCCACAACTAGCCAGAAGACGTCTGGAGAGATGTTGAGCCATCCGGTCTGAACAGCCGCCAACAATTCCCTGGTATTTGTCGGTACAGGATCTTGGGTGAGAATGAACCTTTCCACGACGTCTCATAAGTGCTCTATTGGGTTCATGTCGGGCGAACGTGGTGGCCACGCCATCCGTCGGAAATGTACAGAATGCTCCTCGAACCAATTTTGGACAAATTGGGCCAGATGAAATGGAGCATGGTCCGCCTCGAAAATTCCATCATTGTCGGGGCACATCAAATCCACTAAGAGCTGCAAATGGTCACCCAGCAGAGCAACAAAGCGATTACCGCTTAATGACATGTTTACGAGGACCAGAGGACCTAACCGTGCCACGTCCCTCCGTATTATCAATATGGCGAAAGGCATGGGTGTTCCCTTTCCTCTAATCCATTCTTGAAGTCGAATTGAACAACGTCCACATGGATTATCCTGCTCGCCAATCTGGCATCCAAAATAATGTTTATGGGTTGTTCTAATTAAAGGGGTTATACGTCTTCCGTGTTATAAGTCCCTCACAACTTCGTCACATATAAACTAAAACTACTTCTAAAATTCACGCATTTACGAGACATTATGGTTGCTATAGGTCTCCCGTTCGTGTTCTCAGTACGTACTACACTGATCGCTGGTGCATCTAAATGAACGAAGCTTTTCAGCACTGCGTCAGACTGTCTGACGTAATCTGCCCCACTGGCGCCTATACCTATTGCATCACCCACTTCCGGTATCGTTTGTCTGCATTCAAAACGCACTTAAAAAGGCAATAAAATAAGGTCACAGCGATAAATTCGAACATGGATATCTCCGAAATGCTAACGAACTTTCCTTTTTTATGGTTACTTTCGATACTCCGAGGGTATATTTATTAAAGTTAGTTACAATTTCTCTGGCAAACATTTATTGTTGATCAGTGTAATCCAAAGTTTTTAAATTATTACGCGATCACTTTTACGTTTAAAGTGATCGCGTGGCAATCACTTTGACATTAGATCGCGTGCAATTGTATAGCACTCAATCAATTTGACATCTCGAGAGCACACACGAATTGATCGATACGTGATGGCGCAACAATGCCTACGTTGCCGTGACGTCAAGCGTTCCAGACATATTTGACTGTTTATTTTATTAATGTTCCAAATTACCACAATCAAAGACTATGTGATTCATTGTAGCATAAACTCTCCCACATTTGCAAGATCGATTCTTCAAATTAAACCTTTGAAAGTAAATTGGAATAACACCATGATCTGACACTAGCAGTGTTAAATAAAATTAATAAAAAAATATGAAGTGGAAAATAAACTTGAGCCCGGCCTTTACTCATCTCTAAAGTGCACTATGTTTCACGCTTCGCAAGTTAGTTTGGTGAAATGCTACCGCAATGCACTCGAATTAAGTGCATGGTCAGTGGTTCCTCGGGAGAAGTCCGTTAATGTTTATCCGAAGTTTACTTCAATTACAATCACTTTTCCACCTGGTAGTTTTTCAATTTGTACCAATTCATGCAGGAGATTGTCAATGCAGCGAAGTCTACGTGGCGTCATCGACTACGATCAGTGGAGCTTGTCGAAGCATTTTTGCTTCTAACGAATCGGAGCGCATTTCTGAGAACGAAGTGTCCACTAGTGGAAAAGGAAGCTTGAAACCGTTGGGCAGCAACGTAACAGCGATTTTTATTGTTGCGAATGAAACTCTGCTCCTTGTACCATGCCAATCATCTATTGTATTGTAACACTTACTGCATCACAATACTGTTTCTAATTAGTAATGGCCACGCCGTTGCTAAAAAAAGAAAAACAGGTAGGCTCAGTTCTGATTGAGCCGTCAGTTTGGAACGTAGAACTACGACTTGTGGATCGGAGGGTTGAAATGAGAATGTTCAAGATGGGCCTGGCACGAGTTCGATCGGTGCGTTGGATTTTTGTTTGGCGGCAGCTGCTTTCAGGCGTTCTCGATACTCTCTAGTTCCAAAGTGAAAATCCTCCAAATACGTGGCGTCAGTGAATAAACAAAGACATCGCTATTTACACGTTTAGCAACGCACAGCAACCCAAAAATTGTTATACGGCCACCGCCGACGGGGAACAGAATCCTGATCTCTCGATATCTGGCAGAGCACGTTAGCCTTACACCATGGGAAAATGCACATAGCACCGTGGATATCTGACAGAAAATCGAACATAGCGCCGTGGATTGTTGGCCACTGTGGTGTAAGGCGAACGCGCTTGGCTAGACATCGAGAGATCCGGAGTCCAATTCCCCGGTGGCGGCCGAATAACAATTTTTCGGTTGCTGTGCGTTACTAAACGTGGAACGAGCGATGTCTTTGTTTGTTTACTCTCTAGTTCATTGGGCTTCAATCTTCTTGGACTTCTTACATTCCTTATCACTTGCTCTTGCCTCTCATTTTGATTTTCTCTACTTTTGCTTGCGTTCATTCTGTGAAATTCCGCGGTATTGTCGACAATGTTAACCCGTTCACACGAAAACAATTAACAATTTTAGTTCAAACCACTGCGATATATTCTTTATATTGAATAGATCTCGTCGAGAACTTTAAAACAATACCAGACACAGTCGTTTAGTACTCACGGTTTTCCAGATAAACCGCGACATTTTCAAAAGTGTTCACCGGTTCACAAGAAAACAATTTTTAAATGTTCAGTTCAAACCACTGCATAATGTTCTTCGTAGATTTGAATAGATCACGTCGAAAGCTTTAAAACGATGCAACGCACAGTCGTGTTGCGCTCGCGGTTGCCGAGATAGGCAGTGAAACGGGACGGCACACCCAGAAATATTGCATCACCTTCCCCGCGTACAGAGAGCGAGAGGAGCGTCGTGCGCACGATGCATTGCGCAGTACGAGAATTGGATTCCATGCTATTCACGAACATGCTAACACGATTAATGTGTGGCACATATTTTTGACGCTATAATGATTTCAATTGGGACCTATTTTTGTCACAAGCCGTCTGCCTTAAGTGACCTCATACTATCCGCGGAGTTAGACGTAGGCATACATCAAAAACAGAGTTGCACAGAGAGAGACGAAGTGCCTTTGATTGTTCATATGTATAAAAGTCTTCGTTATGAATAATATTTGGCGTCCAGTTTCTTTTTTAAACAACGCACAAGTTCGCCTCGTAGGAGCGTAAAATTATGACATTTTCTTCCATACTTTAATCTCCTAATTCTTGAATTTCTATTCTTTTTGCTTCGAATATCTTCCAATTTGAGAAGAACACTGACGGAAAAAAATCCCAACACCACGAAAAAATAGTTGTAGAGGAATGAAATGGCGGCAATACATTTGTATAGGTAACATATTTAATCGATTAAGGTTTCAAGATCACAGCTTATTGTAAGCGCGAGAAGAGCCATTTTAAATGTGAAATGCTGGTACATTAATAACCGGTGTAACCGCCAGAATGTTGAATGCAAGCACGCAAACGTTCATTCATTGTGTCGTACAGATGCTGGATGTCAGTTTGTGGGATGGAGTTCCATGCCTGTTGCACTTGGTCGGTCAATACAGGGACGGTTAACGCTGGTTGGGGGTGACGCTGGAGTTGTCATCCAATGATGTCCCATACGTGCTCGATTGGTGAAAGATCTGGTGATCTAGCAGGCCACGGCAACATGTCGACACTCTGTAGAGCATGTTGGGTTACAACAGCGGTATGCGGGCGAGCGTTATCCAGTTGTTGGAAAACACCCCTGGAATGCTGTTCATGAATGGCAGCACAACAGGTTGAATCACCAGACTGACGTACGACTGTGCCGTCAGGGTGCGTGGGATAACCACAGAGTGCTCCTGCTGTCATAGGAAATTGCTCCCCAGACCATAACTCCAGGTGTAGGTCCAGTGTGTCTCGGCTGCAGACAGGTTGGCTGCAGGCGCTCACCTGGCCTCCTTATAACCAACACACGGCCATCACTGGCATCCAGGAAGAACCGGCTTTCATCAGAAAACACACCAGATCTCCACTCCGTTCTCCAATGAGCTCTAGCTTGACACCACTGACGTCGCAAGCGGCAGTGGTTTGGAGTAAGTGGAATGCACGCTACAGGGCGTCTGGCTGGGAGCTGCCCTTCAAGTAACCGATTTGTAACAGTTCGTTGTGTCACTGTGGTGGCAACTGCAGCTCGAATTGCTGCCGCAGACGCGGTACGATGCGCCACGGCCATACGCCGTGCACGGCGGTCTTCCCTCTCAGTAGTGCCACGTGGCCGGCCGAAACCCGGTCTTCTTGAGGCAGTACCTTCCCTTGACCACCGCTGCTAACAATCATGCACAGTGGCTATATTCCTGCCAAGTCGTTCTGCAATATTGAGGAACGAAGATCCACCTTTTCGTAGCCCTATTACACGACCTCGTTCAAACTCCGTGAGCTGTTGATAATGGCTTCTTCGTCTTCTTAAAGGCATTCTTGACTAACATCAACATCCTACGTCGAATCTCAACGATAACTAACACTCACGAACGTTACAGTGCGTATTTACAGCAAACCTGCTTTGCATGTTCCGAGGGGCGCTACCAACGCCACACGTATGCGCCGAGCGCGAAATGTGCATAGACGTCAGTTTACAGTTGTACTCTCACCGCCTACCAACTGTCGTTTAGCTAACACAACTCCTTCTTGGTGTTGCGATTTTTTTCCCGTCAGTGTATTTTGTGATTAATTTTGGAGTTTTCGCAAAGTAGGCTTCTGCCGCTAATGGGCGCGAGATAGTGTGCCCATTTGCTGAGTACTGAGCGCTTTGAGCATTTTAAATTCTGCTTAGAAAGACATACTCTTTTTGACTGCCTGAACTTTAGAATGAGCTTTGAGAAATTCTTTTCCTGTTCGAAATGGTTTCTAATGCTTGTTCATTACGCTCGAAAATTCCATGTCACCTTGCTTATTTTGAACTCCTTGGGCACCTAATGCTGTAGGGAGTGGTTTTGATTGATGCAAGTGGTTTGGAATAAAGGAAAAAGCCACGCCTCACTTGGGTATGACTCTACACCGAAATCCGGTGATTGGGAACAGAGAGGTCCCAACTTCCGACCACTCAAGCACTGGGCTGCAGTGATGATTCACTGGGTGTCTAAAGTGTTCTGTGTAACAACTTACTGATGTGATGCTGACGACAGTCAACAAATTCTTGATTCAAAAAATTTCGGTTTTAATGCTTAATAAGTGGTGATTACTAAGATTCTGTAACATAATTTCATATCTTACGGAACAAGGGCACATGACCGTATTGTAAATTACTTTCAACTGTCGAAAGATCTTTATAACGCTGCATCTCTCCCAGGGACACTACAAAGTTTGAATTTTTTTCGCGATTCGTCTAATAAATCAAAATCGAAGTCTTTCTCAAAGCTAACAACAGAAAATACTCCTTCTTCCTGAGCTCCGGTTTGCAGCTTAGAAAGAAAATCCAAAGCCATAAATTTTCAGGCTTCATCAAGCTCAAGAAAATTTAATATTGTATATCCTAAAAAGAGAGAATATTACGCTTTGCGAAAAATAATCAACACATTTCCTTTTTCGGAGACAGCGATTTAATTCAGAACATCAAGTAGGCATTCAGGCATATCTTGCGAGGTATTTTACGAATACAAAATGCAGTTTACCGCAAGATCTTTAGTAATCTCATTCCCTCTTCGGTGTTCAAGACGTAAAGAAATTAGACCTTTTATGAAACATTTATCTTCTTTCTTCGTCTTGTTTTTATTATTTTCTTTTATGTTAGAGTGGCATATTTCTTCTGATTTCGAGAAAGCTAGTATTTATTCTCCGGCTTCGAAAACAGCATCACCCTTGCAGGTTGTATTTCTTTTTATGTCTTCAACGAAGTGCAGCAGCGCAACCATCGGAGTCGTAAACGTTCCATAAATCAGCCGTTTGAGGGGAAAATTTCGGCTAGCGTCAGCTGCCTGGAAAATGGTGGACGTTACGATTCCCGTCTCTGACGCCATGATCATCGAGAATTCCCCGGGACATCTGCTCATGTCGATTTCACGTTATGTCCTGGAAATATCAATCGATTTTAAGATCCACGTGGGGGTGGGGGTGGAGGAGGAAGGGGTGTGTTGAACGGGGAAGGGGTTGGTTCGGTGGTGGGGAGGAATTTCGGAAACACCTTGCGCTGCCCTTCCGCCAAGATACATCACATAAGATGGCTTCCTCATCTTGATAGCATTTTCTTTTTCTTTTTCTCTCTCCTTTTTAGCTGAAACTTGTAGGTCGTTTCCATTTATACGAGGAGGTGCACTGCGAAACAACTGCAACACAAAATTCGACTTGTTTCGGAAAATTTTAGGTGGAAACACAATGCACGGAGTGTGGTCGTGGTGGTAAGTGCCGATCGAAGAGAGAGAGAGAGAGAGAGAGACTGTGCTTCTTTCTTTACAAAGTAAGAATGGAAATCTAAATAACTGTATCTCAACAATTATAAAATATCATTTTAAATGAAATAATAAGATAATGTCGGGGCGAAGTTCCCAGAAGGGGATGGAGGTTTCCGGTATACAACGCATTGTGCGTTTAAATTTTGATCGAGAACATTAACGAGTATTATCCCTCTATAGAATTTATAATGTTCCATTTTCTAACCATTACATGGCTTCACACTTATTATCAAGATTTAACTCTTAAGGACTCCGCTATGTCTTGGAGACATGTATGGCGCACAAACTCTCAAAATGAGGATTTCTACAGACAGAATAACTCTGTTTTAAACAGCAGCTCCATTGACCCAGTGGTCTAAGCGCTGGCTTGTAACCGTTCGTACTACATGGGGTTCAGGTTCGGATCCCGGTGAGCATGGATATTGTTCTTGTCTTATGGTACACGCCTTTTGTAAAAAAAGATCGTGCTTACGTTATCGGTTTGTCCGTCCGTCTGTACCCACGATATCTCTGCAACTATTAGTCCGATTTGAAAAATTATTTTTGCATTGGGAAGCTTGAAATATGTGAATGATGGTCCTTCATTTCGTTTTTTCTTTTTTTACGATGTACAATTTCGCCGCTAGAGGGTGCATAAATGCAGATGATGTCGAATTCAAAAATACGTTTTATTCCACATATTTGCTTCTAAACATCCGATTGAAAAAAAATCTTTTATCTTTCGATTCCATTTATGTCGAAGAGTATTTTAGATATAGTTACTTTTTTCAATTACGCATAGATTTTCCGCTAGAGGGCGTAAAAGTAAATTACATTTTTCCCGATAACTCTTCTTCTAAAACTCCGACTTGAAAATTTTTTCTTCAGCGGATACATCTCCTGATGGAAAATCTTTTGCATATAATTTTTAATTTTTGGTAAAGAATACTTTGGTCACCAGGGGCCGTAAATGTTAATTTTTGCTTCTGATGTATTTGCCATAAAATCTAAGCTTCTAAAATATCGATTGAAAATGATTCTTTCGTGGACTGATGCCACTGACATCGATAAACCTTTTCGGAATATTTTCTTCTTAAAATATTCTACAGTTTCTCCGCCAGGAGGCGTAGATGTATATCTTATTTTTGTCAATATCTCTACTTCTAGGAGTCCGATTTGAAAAATTCCTTCTTTGTTGGATAGTGTTTTCCGTGTGACATGTTTTTCATATAATTTCAAAATTTTCAAGTAATTCATAGACTTTTCCGCTAGGGGTCGTAAATGTAAATTGCGTTTCCCCCTATATCTCTGTTCCGAAATCTCTGATTTGAAAAATATTTTCTGCACCGGATACAGCTCCTGATGGAAAATCCTTTGCACATAATTTCTAATTTTTGTAAAAAATGGTTTGGCCACCCGGTGGCGTAAGTCTTAATTTCCGCTTCTGATGTATTTGCAGCAAAATATGAGCTTCTAAAATCTCGATGGAAAAAAAGTCCTTTGTTGACCAATACTACTCATGTCGACAAACCTTTTTAGGAAAATTTTCTTCATGAAGTAATGCATGGTTTCTACGCCAGGGGGCGTAGATGTATATCTTATTTTTGTCAATATTTCTACTTCTAAGAGTCCGATTTGAAAAATTTCTTCTTTTTAGGATAGTGTTTCCGATGCGAAATGCTTTTCCTATAAATTTAAAATTTGCAAGTAAATCATAGACTTTCCGCTAGGGGGCTCAAAGATGACTTGCGTTTTCTGCGTTATTTCTGCTGATCGACCACATGCGTCCTTGAGGCAGCACGTGGACGGGTTCCTTTTTACAGAAACCCCCTATTATCACGTAACAGTAATGTAACGAAGTTACAAATATCTTTCAAACACGTAACAGTAACATGAAGTTGGTATCTTGAAGTTACAAAGACCTTTCACTGTAACGTATCAGTTACGTAACGTTTGCGGACATTTTGACGTAACCGTAAGGTTTCTGAAACATTACTGTTACATTGCGGAACGTATCTGAAAAGTCTCAATGTTTCAGTGTTACGTACCTGTACCAATACTTGTACCAATGGGGGAGGGGGTAGTGGTGGTGGTGGGGGGGGGTAATTGACCCAGCACCGCGACCTAAGGTCTATTGTGCATTACGTACCTGTAACATATAAGAAATATTCTGTGCTGTGTGGGGAGTAACTTTGAAGCGGATATGCTGCCTGGACGTGAACTTTGTGAGTTCCAGCGTAGGCTGTTCATAGGATGTCATAACGTTTCTATGCGGACATTTTAGCTAAACTAAATATATCAAAATCGACTGTAAGTGATGTCGTGAAGAGACGGAAGCAGGACGGCGAAGCTACAGCAAGAAATAGTTCAGGAAGGCTGCACAAACTGACGGAACGTGAAAGAACAGCCAAGGTAAGAAATAATAGGAAATCCCGTTCCTCCTCAGCCGCTTCCGTCGCTGCTGAAGTAGTAAATGCTTGTAATGGCTCGGTTAGTACCTTAACTATCCGTAGAGAGTTGCACAGTGTGGGCTATTATGGTAGATCAGCGGCACATAAGCGACACATCAATACCGTGAATGCAAAGCGCAGTTTGAAGTGGTATGTCTCCTGTCGTTCCTGCACTATGGGCGACTGAAAAGCTGTCCTTTAGAGTGATAAGTCACGCTCTTCACTCTTCCAATCTAATGGGCATGTTTAGATTTGGTAACAGCATAGCGAACGATTTCATCGGATTGTGTTCTTCCAACTGTTAAGTTCGGTGGAAGCTCCGTCATGGTGTGGAGTTGTTTTTCGTGGATGGGAGTAGGACCCTTGGTTATTATATTATACAACAAACCATGAACTCTAAACGGTATCTCGACGTTCTGGGTGATTCTGCGCTACCAACAATGTGGAAGTATTATGGCCCTGTCTCTTCTAAAACGATCGAGCTCCTTGCTACACTGTACAGCACGTGCAGAACTGATTTCTTGAAAATGAGGTGGATTGTTAGACTGGCCAACTCAGAGTCCTGATCATAATACCATAGAACACCTCTGGGATGAATTGGAGCGACGGATACGAAATAGATTACAACGACTGTCTTCGCCCTCCACTCTGACAGTAGCTTTTCAGGACGAATGATGAATCATTCTTGTCCAGACCTACCGGAAAATGGTTGATAGTATGCCTCGACGTGTTGCCGCTGTCATACAAACAAAAGATAGACTAACTACTAATTGTGTTTATAAAGCGATTTGTCCCAAAAACATTGTGGTGTCCGAGTACTTTTGAAAATATAGTGTATCTCCACTTTGTACTGAGTCCAAACTTAATTACGAACTATCCATATGCAAAGTCAGCTACATCCGATATTAGCGTAATGAGTAGGAAGGCGTATGGTTTATTTAACATTGAGATTTGCCTAGTCGTCAATGTTGGTGACTGCTACGCAGAAGTGTCAAGTTCGATAGCCGGCAAGTGAGAACATTTAAACCACTAAATATCCGCCGTACGTCGGATGTGCATGATAATCCGTCAGACACCGGATGCTGAACCCCAGGTTATAAATAAGGGCATCTTACTTCACCGCTCCGTGTCTCCTAGCTTCCTATATCTAAGAGTTGTTTAAGACCTTGAGTCAGACACATCCTTCCTAAAATCCTCTACATATGATCTGATCTGAGAGCAAGGTTATGGACGGGATGGGTAAAACCAAATATTTATCGGAGTTTACGAAGGTCTAATTTGTGTGCATATGACGGATCGGCGCATCCGAAGACCTCTGTTGTTAAAGTGTACAAGGGTTGGTTCACTTTAACCGCAGAAAACCCTATGGGAGATGCAACTGTACAGTGCTCCGAATGGTGGATTAGAAAGGAAACCAACGGTGTGTTGCCTTATAGAGGCAATCTACACAACACAGTTTCTCAGTTGATGACCCACTACATTTTACATTAAGTCAACCGCAGACGCTCTATACGCCATCCTCTTCTAATAACAGTCCATCGACGTAAACAACGTCCTTGGTGCCAACGCCATGCGGATTGGACGATATAATAATGGAAACAGCTGTGCTGGTCCGATGAATCATGATGTGTACTCCATTTTGCTTCTGGTGGAATCTGTATTTGGCGTTAGCAGCATGAATAAATGAATCCCTCATCCATGATACCTACTATCAAGGACGGTGGTGGCTGTTATATGATATGAGGCGTACTTAGCTGGAATGAATTGGATTCTTTGATGCATGTGGATCAACATGTAGACGCCGGATGCTACCACAGATTTTTTGCTGCCTATGCGCACCCCACAATGTTGTACCTTCGTCTAGAAAGTGAAGGGTTCCTCCAGGACAGAATGTTCAATATCTTCGAGCCCATCTCCCGAAGTGATGAAACGAAGAACACACTGTTGCTACGAGACATTTTAAATGCTCCCAAGTTCGTCTGATCTCCAACTGAACAACTGTGGGATGTTGTAGAACATCTTTGGAAGCAGTTGGACAACCACCTTTACTACATACCAGAACCATGAACCGCAATACAAACAGCTTGTTTGCAGATCTCCGCAAAACTGAGCAGACACTAAGTATAATTTAGTGGAGATCTATCTCGATCTTGATCACGGGAAACATTAAATGTTGTTTCAATGTCCTTCAATGCTATTCTGTGGACTTGAATGATAAGGTCATGCGCTGAATCCACATTTACAGAAATCGACACAGTAACAGGTCTCCCACTTGGGATGCACCTTCAACACTGTCATTTCCACGCTTAAATTCTGCAACCTAGTTTTTGACTGTGGCATATGAAGGACAAGATTCCAATAACGTTTTCTATATGTTCTTACGAAGTCTTTCTCACCGGCATTCCTTTTAAATCGAAGTATTCAATTATTTAACAGTGCTCGATTGTGTGAACAGTCGCCATGTTCACTGAATTACCTCACTTCAACGTCTTTTGTGAATGAAAAGAAAATAGTTGCAAACCTTAATTTTTTTGTGCACACACCGGACGACATTTAGCACAGAGGAGCAACATTGCATTTCCCCAAAACCTTCGCGATCTACTTTGGACAAAAAAAACCTTTCAAGTCCTTTTCGCAGGTGAGAGCACTTGCAGAAAACCATTCTTGCTACTCTCCAACCCTTCGTCCGCACCAGTTCGAAAGATAGTTGTCATTATCCACCGTCACTTTCCACTTCTCTCCAATAGAGCTGATGTTCCTAGAGGTCAGAAACAGATCATCACTATCGGCGTCTACCCTTTGCCTAATTGCTGTCTTACGGTTTGAATCGAGCCACTACCTCATGCCGAAAAAACCTATATTTCGTACACTTTTCGGAGGGACATTTCCTTCCACTGTATTAAGCGGAAGGGTGAAAAATACATTTTTTTTGTTCGCCTTCACTCTCTTCTAAGCTACAAAGACAACAACTCTACTTGTACTTCTGTTCTTTCAAATGGTTTTTCGATCTCTGGGAGGGGTGTGTAGATGTAAATAGTTTCGGTGCTAGTCCATTTTTCCTTCACACAATTTTTTTTTGTGATGGAAACTTAAATACGATTTCACAGGAGAGAATGCAAGTCCTTGGGCTTTGAAGAATGGGCTGACATGAGCCTAGTCTAGGACTTTTATTTAACGGCTTGGAGTCTCGCAGCTGATTGGAGTTTTACATGAATTCTGTTGTACCCTTGATGGTCTTCTCTGGTCATTAAGAGTCCAGTGCAAAACGTTCCATTTTGACCGAGAGTGACTGGATCATAGTCATCAAATATTACATTTAATATAATAGCGCCATTAGAAATCAAATGCTACTATAACAATAAAATAAAACACATTGAATCATGAAATAATTGATTACACCATGTAATAAATATTTTGAAGATGAAAATCCGATTTTTAGTGTAAATGTTACAAGGATGGTAAGTCAGATAATATCCGAAAACGTGAAAATTTCATCGTCGCAGAGCGGGACTCGAACCCGCACTCCCTGATAGCGCCCGGGTATGCTAACCACTACACCACCCAGGACGACCAAGGCTCAAGTTTCCAATTAATTTGAATATAATTTTCACAGAATTCGCTAGTCGAAGCAACCTGCATTCATGTTTAGCGAATCTGGAGGTCAAGAATCCTATCCCGTGATTGCCCGGAGAAGCAGATAAGTCATGAAATAAATATGGGATTATATCATGTCATAAAAATTAAAATTACACCATGTAATACAAATTACATTTCATCGTCCCGCTCCAGGACGATGAAATTTTCAAGTTTTCGGATATTATGTGACTTACCATTCTTGTCACATTTACACCAAAAATCGTGTTGTCATCTTCAAAATGTGTATTACATGGTGTAATCCCTTATTTATTTCATGGTTTATCTGCTTCTCCGGGCAATCACGGGATATGATTCTTGACCTCCAGATTCGCTAAACATGAATTCCGGTTGCTTCGGCTAGCAAATCCTGTGATGGTTATATTCACATTAATCAGAAACTTTAAAATCGGTCGTTCTGGGTTGTGTGGCGGTTAGCATACCCGGGTGCTATCTGGGAAACGCGGGTTCGAGTCCCGCTCCAGGACGATGAAATTTTCAAGTTTTCGGATATTATCTGACCTACCATCCTTGCCACATTTGCACCAAAAATCGGATTGTCATCTTCAAAATTTGTAAAACACATTGATTCCTGTCCTGTTACTGTGAATATACGGTATATTACCTACTTTTAACTCTTCAACCGAAAATCTCCTAAATGAACTACTATTCGATGCTATTTCGGTAAAATTGTTTTGCTCATCTTACCAAATCATTCAACGATCGTTACCAAGCTCAGAGCGCTCGCTTCAATTTTGCAAATATTTTTTTGTAATTTCCCTCTAAAAGAAAAAAAGAGGGACAATTGGAAGTTTCGTTGTAAAAGATATTTCTGGACTGCTGTTGATGTGCACTCTTATTATGAGGTTTACAGTTTCTCCCGATGGCTTAGCACTTTCTTCGTCGTTAGACGGGTGTCAACGATAAGGTGAAACAATTGTGACACAGATCAAACTGTTGATAACGCCATGCGAGTGGCAAGTAAATAATACCACTAGAGAACAAATAAAATTAATTTAATTTTTATGCATTTTCTTTATCTTGAAAAAAAATTCTCCTTATCTTCAAGCATTTGCGGGATACCATGTTATATTCTTGCTACCTATGTCATGTTTTAAATTCCACGTTATGCATTCCATATGGAATACGTACAGCGGTCAACTCTGATTGGTTGAAGTAAACATTTCTATTGTTGGATAGTAATCCACTATAGCGTCGCTTATCACAAATACAAAGCTCGACATAGAAACTGCCCACCCATAAGGAGGTGTGCTACAAACATGCAAATCGCAGGGCGCGTGTACCCACTCGAGATATGCAAATCACGTTAAACCAGAGCCAATGACATTACACGTTCCTGAGACAAAGGTGCCAGCAGCAACAGGGATGGAAATATGTGGTAGATCGTGGAAGTGTCACGGATGTTTCAGATTTGTTGTTTATGCTGGGAAACTGTTCACCAAAAATATCAGGTACACGCCGTAAGCAGGTTTATCGCCATTTGAATGCGCTTCAGAGAGGAAGAATTGTAGGCCTGTGTGAAGCAGGCTGCTCCACACGTCGTATCGCTGCGCATGTGCAAAGGGAATGCACGAACTGTTGGACGCTGTCGGCACCAGTGGCTAACGGAGGTTCGTACGTGCTTTGGTGCAGTCCGACAGACGTCAGCACACGTGGACTTGCGGATTTTCTGACACGCTTGTTCGTCACGAGAAAGCACTGTAGCGGATATTCGACGTGCTGTATCGTCGGCCATGGACGTCGCCATAACGACCTAAAACTGTGAACCCAAAGTTACATGTGGCAAACTTGCGTGGTAGGCAACAGTTACGTCAACTCCCATTGCCGGCCGGCCATCTCAGCGCTCGTTTGGCGTGGTGCCGAAGTCATTTGAACTGGTGTCACAAATGGACCACCGTGATCTTCACTTATGTATCCGTTTTCGTCTGGGTGGAGACGATCGACGGATCCGTGTCTGACGACACCCTGGTGAGCGGACGGATCCCTGTTTAGTTCGCTACCGCCACAGCGCCCGTAAGGCAGGCATAACGGTATGGATGGGGTGCTGTGACGCATGACAGCAGGTCACCTCTTTTCCTCATCACAAGCACACTGATATCTGAACGACACGTGGGCGAGATTCTGAATCCCATTTCGATACCGTTCCTAAATACCTTACAGCACTCTATTTTCCGGCAAGGTAAAGCCCGTGTATACACCTGTCGGGTCTCTCGACAATGTTTGCAACATGTTTAAACACTGCCATGGCCGGAAAGATCGCCGGATTTATCCCCGATCGAAAACCTATGAGACCATACTGGACATCGTCTTCACAGTCGAATCGGCCTGAGGATGATTTCGGTGAATTATGGAAGCAAGTTAACCGTGCTTGGTATTCCATTCTTCAGGATGATATCCGTTGACTGTATGACTCATTGCCACTCCGTATTGCTGCTTGTATTGCCATTTGCGGCTGTGCAACTACTTACTTAGGCATCTGTATTATTTCATCTGATAAACCCTATACGTGACTGAAAATAACATCATGATAAACCCTTAGGTAATCCTCTTTGCGTGCTCAATTTACCCCTCTGTCCTCAATCCTTTTGGGTGAGGCAATTTCTATGCCGAGCAGTGTATTTAACAAACTACTAACTTGAATACAAGTTATAACACCAAGCGAAACATACACGCGTGCTAAACCTGTTCTTTATCAGAGTAACATTCGCGTCTTCAGCAAAAGATTACGTGCGATTGATGTCATCATTGTAGTTATCTGATTATATGTACAACACTTGCATCATATTCCTTCTGTTACAGACTTTATTTTACAGAGACTCACATTTAGAATTCTTGCACATTGAAAAAACGTTTTGTTAATATTTTTTTAATCGGAGGTTTAACGAAAGGAGTAGGAATTAATAAATATGTTACAGGTGTAAAGGAATGGAGCATATATTAAAATTGCAAGGATGTTATAAAATGTGTGCACATACATCCAATTGTGAAAACTTGTATGAAGTTTAAGATATGTTGAAATCTGGTATCATTTTGTGTGGTTTAAAATATAAGAACCACACAATGTGTTTAATTGTTTAAGTGTATAAAATGAAAAGACGAAAGCGATTTTAAAAGTCATAGCAAAGTAAACATCTTTGAAAATAGTTTGGCGATTCTTCTTTCTGCCTAGTGTTTTCACATTTCGCTTGTCCCTAATTTAGGGTCACTGGTTCCAGAGAAGGAAGAGAGCTAGTAAGACAAACACAACATCCATGCCTCACCGGGATTCGAACCCGGACCCCTTTTGGACGAATGATCAGAAGCCATCGCGTAGACCATTGCGTCACCTGCTGTTGATTTTTCGACCAAAAGTTCTTGCCGCATTTAAGAAATTCAATGAAATAAAACTATCGTATTTTTCGGCTTATAAGTCGATACGAAGTTAAAAATGGAATGGGTTAAATTTCGTAATTTCCGTATTTTCTTTCACAGAAATGTCGATTCTGTAAATACCACGAGGCCAGAACAAATGCAGTCAGTGTTCTGACATTCTGCAGCTGTATTTTTAATGTTTCAGTAAATATTAAAAGGAAGAGAAAGTGAAGAAACTTGAATTTCGTAAGTTTATTTTTTATATACGAATTGACGCTAACGCTACCGTATCACTTGCCTCCGCCCGAACTCTCCGAGAAGCTGTGGTGAAAATATGAAAAACAAGAAAGATGACACCGAATTTTCGGGTGTAATGAGAACGTCCTTTGAATCCGTTCTGATGCGAATTAAATTTACCAAAGCTGTTCAAACTCAATGGAACCGGTATGGAAAACAGTACTATCGGACCAAAGAAAGAAGTTTTTCAATCGGTGTTTTAACCCCGCAGATATTGCTGTAAATGGAAGCGTCAACTTACGCCCTCTGGTGGCATACGTGTGCGTTAAGCAAAATTTGAAATTATATGAGAAGCGTTTCGCAGCAGAAATGCTCTCCAACAAAGAAATAATTTTTCAAATCGGGCTCTTAGAAGCAAAGATGTCAACAAATATAAGATATGCATCTACGTCCCCTGGCGAAAAAGCCATGCATTATTTATGGCAGGAGGTACTCTCAAAAGTTTGTCCGAGGTGAGTGGTATCGGTTCACGTAGGAATTTTTTCAATCGAGTTTTCAGAAGCTTATACGATTTTACTGCAAATACGTCAGAAGCACAAAAAAAAAATGCTTATGCCCCCTAGTGGCCACACCATTCCTTACCAAAAATTAGAAATTATATGGAAACCATTTTGCATGAGGAGCTGTTTCAGATGCAGAAAGGATTTTTCAGATCGGAATTTTAGAAGCAGAGATATCGGTGGAAACGCAATTTACCTTTTCTGTCCTTAGCGAAAAATCTATGCAGTGCATGGAAAAGAAACTGTGCCTAAAACAGTTTTCCTCGTAAATGGCATCGAAAGGAAGAAATACTCTTTTCAATCGGATATTAAAAGCAAATATATGCAATAAAAAAATTTTTGAATTCGATATCATCTGCATTTACGCCTTTTCAAGCGAAGTTGCGCATCGGAAAAAAAATGCAAGGATCATCATTTTCAAGCTTCCCAATGCGAAAAGAATGTTTAAAATTGGAATAATAGTCGAACACATATGGTGACCACAAATACGAACTGTCGGACAAAGCGATAGCATAAGCACGATCTGTTTTTACAAAAGACGTTCTTAAAACCAAATGTTCAACAAGTGTGCGAAATAAGAGTGATGCTGATAGCGTAGTAGTAGTTTCTTTACGTCTTTTTAACCAGGTAAGTACACCAGTGTGGGTGATTAGCCTACAGCTGACGGTTCCAGTTGGTCATTCAACCTAAGGATTCTGGAACAAAACCCAGTGAGTTGGTTTGTTCCAGGATCCTTAGGTTGAATGACCAACCGGAACAAGTTTTTTCGCCAATGTCACACAGAACTAGCTGGTACCTCGTCGTTTGTGTGCTGGAGAAATGCGTTTCTTACGGGGGGGGGAGTTTGCGAGACACGTTCTGATCGTGTATGAAATGAAGATGTGTTGCGCTTGTGTAATGTGAAGCAAAATATTGTTAGCAAGGTGGAGACTAATATGCTTCGGAAGTTTGGCCGTGTTGAAAGAATGAGTGCTAAGATGCTTACAAAGAATATTTTTTAGCCCAAGTAGCAGGGAGGAAAGGCAGAGGGAGACCAAGAAAGTCGTGGTACGATCAGATTCAGGAGTTTCTGCATGAGAAAAAGATTATGAGTATGAAGTATAGGTCTTGTGTACTTCGTATGATGGATGTCAGTGAAACCCGAGTTGTGTGTCAAGATCGCTGTAAATGAAGGCCTTTGGTATGGCAACAGTAGGAAATAATCAGTTAAAATGTATCTAGTAGTTTGTATTTCTTTGTGGAGCTAAGGTTAAACAAGTAATCCTTGTTGGTTGGGTATACGTGTCGAGAAATTCCAAAGGTAACTGTTGCAACACCGTCTTGACACGTTAACACATTTATTTGAAAAACACAAGCACTTTCGGGATGCTCGATATGACCCCACACTCAGATGTACACTTTGTGGAGCTAAAACCTCTGTATCTCAGAGAACAGCTTAGTGATATGCATGTATGTATGTGTGTATGTTTACAGCGTGAGTTTCGGGTGGTTGCTTCTTCACATAGTCCGGTTGGAATCAGAACTGCTGGCTTAACCTTCGGCTTTCCACTACAGCCTTTTTATTCCATCATAAGTGTTCTTCATTAGTGTTCTGTGTCTACTTTTCTGCCCATGTGTGAGACTTACTTTTACTACTGAATTCGCGTTTTGTTTTGAAATTGTTTACTTTTGAACTCTTACTGCTTTACCGTCTGATTTTTTTTTTTTTTTTTTTTTTCCGTTTTCGGTGAACTCACAGACACGTGTTATTACTATTGTCATCAAAGGACTCATTGACTTATATTTTTACTACTATTAAACTGGGCAGCCTGTGAGCACCCTCTTCTTTTTCACACCTTTTACATTGTATTTATTTGTTTTTTTAAATGCCGGCGGTCACCTTGTTCTCTCCCATTTCTTGTTACTATATTTATTTTGTACGTGTATATATTTTGTTCATGGTTTTTCCCCCCAACATTTTGAGCAATAAAGACCTTATGAAGACAAGCCGTTGGTTTCTTTCCTTTGCGTCTTTAAAAATGCTTAACAATCAGAAAATGACTTTTTCTTAAATTTCTTTTTTGTAAAAAAGAGACGATAGTTGTAAGTTTATGCTGCGAAAATTGCAATGCGTTATGACTTATAGTTTGCCATATATCTGTGTTTTTTTAATGGATCCTACCGCGAAATAAGAATTTTGTGAAATTTAGAAGTTTTATTTTCCGTAAACTAAATCGAAATTCTAAAAGCGGGTGACGAGGTACAAAACTTCGGTCATGGCACTACATGCCTACAAAGTTTCGTTGTTCTGTTGCTGTTAGTGTGTCCGGAACGCGACCTGATAGCACTTTTTGCTTACCTTAACTTTGAAATACAATAGCTCTTGAAGTATCGCTAGAATAGAGAAACGGTTTATTTCAACGTGTTCTCCAAACAATTCTCTACAAACGATGTAAATTTCATATTTCTGTGTTCAACACGTTTTGCTCTGCGAGCTAAGAAAGCAAGGGTGTCGCGAAATTTCTAAAACAGCGGCAGCAGCAGCAGTGGCGGCATTTACTTTTTTTTAGAATAGAGAGAAAATCTGTTACACAAACGAGAAGAAATTGCGTACACACTTAGAGAAGTATCCTCTATCTCGATGCAGCACCTCAGCTTCTCTCCAAGAGGTTGCTGGGAACTGGAGTTCTTTCTGACCGAAAAATAGTGGGATGAGCAAAAGCTTCTGCAGATACTGTCGAACAGATAGGTCAAGCTTACGTACGTAGTCCTTGTGGAGCTGCAAAAGAGTTGTACCTGCATTGTATAGACTTGCTTCGTGAGTATACATTTAGAGCGCGAAGTACTGAAGAACTGAAAGGGAATAGCTTCAGTAGTTGTAACTGTTATTAAAGGTATTTCAGAACGCATATGGTGCGAAACTGCGAAAAGCATTCGTACGCTTGGCGCAACAAGAGGTACACACCAATGTGTGTAATGTTGCGGATTTTTCTGCAAAACTTAAGTTCAAACCCTTTCTCTAGCATGCAGACAGACGAGCCTTTTTCAGGGGACGCATTCCATTCACTTTGGGTGAACCAGTAAAACAGCGACACGTATTGCTATGTTTATGCTGGAGTAAAGGGTAAGCATATGAATACGAGGCTGGATCAGATTCAGTTCGTATAAAGAGAAAATGCGCAAAAGTGTATAAGAAGCAATATAGTCCACCTCTTACACCTCAGACAGAGAGATAATAGCCCGCCGGATAATTTATATAGAGTCTTATAATGTACTGAACTCTGAAAAGCTGCTCATAAGGAGAATGTTGACATCCACCGATGAGCTCGAACGTTTAGGTGGGGAGGCTGAGAGAAATTGCCAAGTGCAAGGAAGATCGCGACGTTTTTGCAGTGCGCTCCAGAGAGAGCGAAACTTTGGCTAAAGGGAATCCCTATCTGCCATCCAAATTTGTGTGTGTGTGTGCGTGCGCACGCGCGCGCATCCCCGAAGTGCGGAGAACCAATAGGATGACCGGTGGACGCTGTTAACTAGTTTCCTAGATATAGAATTCGGTGAAAGGATCAATTTTAACCATTGGGCAGTGAGGTTAATACACTGGCGGAAAGTGAAAAAAGAACACCAAGAAGGAATTGGCGGACGATCATAAAATTTACATATGTTCATGGGGTCGAGTTTCCGTAGGTGCGATGTTAATTTCGGGACAAACCGGTAAGCGCTTGCGCCACAGCACGGCATAATATGCAAATTATCGTCGGTGGTATTTAAGGAGTACGGCAAAGTGAATGTAATCAGTCGTCGGCGTACGGACACGTGCGAAAACCCTGAAGAAGCTGCAATGCCTGGACATGGAAGACGTGTACGATTTCAGCAGTTATCGGACTTTGAGCGAGGTCGTCTAGTCGGACTCCGCGAGGCTGGGTGGTCGTATCGTCGTATTGCGGAGCGAATTGGACGGGAAGTATCGGTGGTGGTACGATGGTGGCGTAGATGGTCCGAGGAGCATTCCCACACAAGAAGACGTGGAACCGGGAGTCACAGCCGGACTGATGAGGGGGCCGATCGACGCATAAGAAGAGCGGCGTTGTCAAGCAGAACATCCACTGCGACGCAAATCCGAGCTGCCGTTGCACCTGAGGTGACTGTGCGAACAATCCGCAACCGTTTACTGGATGCAGTACTACGTGCACGTGTGCCTCTGGCATGTGTACCTTTGACTCCAGCCCACCGTCAGGAACGGCTGTAGTGGTGTCGCCAACGTCTGCACTGGACAACGCAATGGTGATCTGTCGTGTTCAGCGATGAAAGCAGATTCTGCTTGGGAGCCTCCGATGGCCGTATGCGTGTTCGCAGACGCACAGGGGAGCGTCTGCACCCTTCTTGCATTCGCCAGCGACACACAGGGCCTACACCTGGTTTCCTGGTGTGGGGAGCGATCAGCTATCACTCCCGTACACAACTAGTGTTTGTACCGGGTACGTTAAACAGCACCTCCTACATCAACAACATCATTCAGCCCGTTGTTGTGCCATTTGTAAAATCGGTCCATCGTGGTGTTTTTCAGCAAGATAACGCACGCCCACACACGGCACGTGCAACGCAACATATACTTCAGGGTGTGAGACAACTACCATGGCCTGCACGTTCACCGGATTTGTCCCCCATTGAGCACGTGTGGGATTTTATGGGACAACGACTTATCCGGTCTCCACGGCCAGCCACGATCATCCCCGATTTATGCGTCCAGGTTGAGGATGCTTGGAACTCAATACCCCAAACTTACATCCAACATCTGTACGACAGACTCCATGCCAGAATTGCACAGTGTGACGCAGTTCATTACGGTTCAACCTCTTACTAACCATGTTACATGGAAATGTTATTTTTCAGTTTCCTTGCAAATACAGCTGTATTTTGCCATAATGATTTGATCACGTTATCCTCTGTATTCCGTTATTATGCTCTATAAATTTCGTTGGTATCAGACGTCTCCTTCTTGGTGTTCTTTTTCACTTTCCGCCAGTGTAATATTATACTTTGTGCATTTGAGATTAAAAATGTTATAAATGATATAAAATATTTAATAAATGTTATAATATCTTTGAGATTTATAATGTTTTACATGTTGTACATTGTGTAATATACAATATGGATTATGATCTTCGCGAGGGCTATGTAAGTGAACTGCCTTTTCTTTCGATTCCTCATCCAGGAACAACTTTAAGACTGATGGCTGTATATTTTAAGGCCTTCTGGGCAAACAGGCATGTATGTAACTTAGTAGCTCGGTAAGTAAACGTGAATGTAAATAGCAAATTGCGTCCATTCTGAATGTTTGAAGTTGGCTACGGAATTTTTTAGTTGTAGGGGCGATGCGCTAACCAGTGATTCGTTCTCCCTATCAGACCGTTTACGGTGCCATCGTCGTAATGGACCGATACTTAAATAGCTGGACCATCTGGTAACAATGCCAATTATTATAGAAATTCGTTTTTATTAAACCAAGCGACTGCTAAAAACCAACTGTCTTTGCCATTATTTATTTTTTGTGAACGTTTAAAGTGCGTTAAACGAACTTTTGTTCTATCCTGTACAACAGCTCAGTGTGTGTTCGTTTCGGTACTGACTTCTTTTTGTACGTGAACTCTTCTTGATTAAAGAAGCTACTCCGTTGACTTAGTCGTCTGCGTTTCGAACTTGTCGCTAATCGCACGAGTTAAGTCCAGTTTCGTATGATGTATATGTGATATACAAGGTGTGATCGGAAAATAAGGTGAATACTTTACTGAGGACAGAAATTTAATAGTAGAGTTGCACAAATTAATCCCCTTCAAAATAATTACCCTCTACACACACACATACACGTATTCCAGCGGTTCTACCATTGTAGAAAACACCCATTAGAGTCCTGTTTCGGAATGCCCTTTAATTCCCTCGTTACATTAACTTTTGATGTCTTCCACACAGTCAAAATGTTTAACTTTCATAACTACCTTAAGTTTAGGGAACAATCAGAAGTCCCTCGGTGCTAAGCCCGGAGAATAAAAGGATTATGAAGCACCGCAATGGATTTTACAGCCAAGAATTGGGTGATCGGCAGAGCAGTGTGACTTGGCGCGGTGTCGTGGGGAAGCATCCGTTCACTGGTCTTGTTCTCCGACATCTTGCGATGGACTGTCGTTCTTAGGCGTTTCAGGATTTCCACGTAATAGATTTCCGTTAACACTGGAGCCACATGGTAGGAATTCCTAATGCACGAATCTTTCGATATCGAAAAATGACAGAAGTAAGACTTTAACGTGCGATCGAGACTGACGTGGTTTCTGGAGTCTTAGGGAGGAAAGGGTTTTCCATTGAGAGCTTTCAGCCTTTGTTTCAGGGTCGTAATCATAGACCTAGATTTCATCACCCTAGGTAAAATCGTCCTTAAAACGTTTGCATCTGCAACATCACATGCAAACGTGTCAGTGCCAGTTTCGCCTGAACTGTACGTTGGAACAACTCTGGCAAACATGTATATTGCTTTTCTGGTCGTCCTTCAGAAGACTATAAATGAACTTGGCACCGACACGTTTCATGTTCAATTTGTCAGTGAGAAAGTTAGGAACATAAGCAAATGACAAATCAATCTCCTCTGCATTTTCTCTGATGGTGAGTTGTCGGTTTTCGCTGATCATAGTGCGAATTTCCATGATGTTGTCGTCAGTTACTGCCGTTGATTGTCTTCCATGATCAGAATCATCTTCGATGGCAGAAGCGCCATCTTTAAACCTGGAAAACCACTTAAACTTTGTTTTTTGGGGAACTTGTATTCTAAACAGCAGTCAGTTTTTCATTCCTTTCTCTCACCGAATATTAAAGGTTTTACAAAATTCGAGCGCGTTGCTCGAATTTTGGCATGCCAATAGCGTTGAACAAACGAGAAACACGAGTCTGCACTCCTTGCTGCCTGGAGGATTACTGGCATTTGTTGTAAAACCGGTTTCTGGACAGACGACACATGCAAGGGTTGAGGGTTGACCGCTTACGTCAGATATCTTTCCTTTGCTTTCGCAGGAAGGGTGGCTCTATTCATCTTACGTTTTGATCACCCCTCGTATTTGTACTATAGAACTGGCACTGTGCCCTCCGTGGAACAGGAGGCCATAAATTTATGACGGGGTACTTATTAAAGCTCAAATATGATCACAGTGGTGGTTAATGCCCACCTATTTTTTTCCTTGACACTGAAAATTTCTCAAAATGCTGTTGCAAATGCATTTTACACAACTATAGGTTATTAAATGCCTTAAATGACCAAACCTCTCTGAATTTCTAAGAAGAGACGCTTTTAAATAGTTGATTAAAGTTACTGTTGTTGGTGAGAAATGGTTGTTTCAACCAACAAATTTCTGAAGTTTAGGTTATGTCAGTAGCTCGAGATTCATTCACACAAGTAGCTCCTAAATATATTAATTACTGAAATAGTTGTTTTTACCGTTTTGAAAAGATATTTTGCTATTTAAGCGTAGCATATTTCATTTTATTACTTCACTTTTTTCGTTGACTTTACCGTTTTCTTTTTCCTATATGGATTTTTACTTAGTTTCAACATTATGCTTTTCAGTGAACAGAGCTGGAAACGGGTCAAAAATTTCGGACATGGATCCGATCTAGACCCGATCCGAACCCGTAACTGACCCGAGAAAATCTGCTTTGAACTATAAATTCGAAACTCAATTCATATATATATCTCATCATCATTTTCAACCATTATCAATCCACTGCTGGATGAATGTCTCCCCAAATTTCTTCCACAACGGTCTGTCTTGTGCCAGTCTCCTTTTCCTGTCCCTTGGAATCCATATATATATATATTCATCACAATAACTGCTTGATATTTAGTAACTGAAATCCTTTTTTAATAATGAAATTTGGTTACTTGCTAAATTTCAATTCCATTTTTAGTGCCACTATTTTGTCTACTCCAGAAGTAATGGCTGACTAGAACCGTGACCATGGAGTATATTACAAATGTGAATCATTATTTACGATTACACAAATGTATTTTTTAAATGTATTCAGATTGTTTAATCTTTCCACGCTTTGATGGAGATGGGCATACTTTCATATGGTCCGTTAGATTTTTGGTTTCATAATCTTTTATTACACCGTTGACATCTTTCTTTGTAATTATACGCTTTCCACATTTTGAACAACAAGCAAGACCAAACAACACAGAATTATTCACCGGTTCCTTAATGAGACCAAACAATTTGCAGCATACACTCTTCCTCTTGCGGTTATCAACAAGCACGTATTTGTTGGCCTCGACGCCTATCTCAACCTCCTTAATATTAAATCCATCCATATTAACAAATAAGGGGTTAATTTCGACATGACATGTCATGGAAACGGGATGTTAGCACATCAATCGAAAACCTCTGAATGCTCAATGTAAAAGATGCGATGTGAAAAGTAACTCTTAGTCATACAGTGAACTTCACATGGAAAGAGTGAATCAGCTGAGAAGCAGGCGAATGGCGTTTGCCTGTACCTTGTCCTGGACAATCGCACTGTAAAAGAATGCAAAGGAAGTATCTTTTTACTATATGGTGTGAGTGTGTCTGACGTTGGTCGATATAAATCTTCGCTGCTTTAACCTTTTAAGCGGCCGAAACAAATGGTGGCCCAAACTTTTTGAGCTCCCCAAAGAGAAAGTTTCACAAAGAGACTCAGACGAAAGATATGGCAAAACAATGTTTCTCTCTCTCTCTCTCTCTCTCTCTCTCTCTCTCTCTCTCTCTCTCTCTCTCCCTTCCTTTCTCCCTCTGTCTTTCTCTCTCTCTCTGTCTCTCTCTCCCTTTCTTTCACTCTGTTTCTCTTTCCCTTCTCTCTCTCTGTCTTTCTCTCTCTCTCTCTCTCTCTCTCCCTTTCTTTCACTCTGTTTCTCTTTCCCTTCTTTCTCCCTCTGTCTCTCTCTCTCTCTCTCTCTCTCTCTCTCTCTCTGTCTCTCTCTCTGTTTCTCTTTCCCTTCTTTCTCCCTCTGTCTTTCTCTCTCTCTGTCTCTCTCCCCCTTTCTTTCACTCTGTTTCTCTTTCCCTTCTCTCTCTCTCTCTCTCTCTCTCTCTCTCTCTCTCTCTCTCTCTCTCTCTCCTTTCTTTCACTCTGTTTCTCTTTCCCTTTTTTCTCCCTTTCTCTCTCTCTCTCTCTCTCTCTCTCTCTCCCTTTCTTTCACTCTGTTTCTCTTTCCCTTCCTTCTCCCTCTGTCTTTCTATCTCTGTCTCTCTCTCCCCTTCTTTCACTCTGTCTCTCTCTCCCCTTCTTTCACTCTGTTTCTCTTTCCCTCTCTCTCTCTCTCTCTCTCTCCTTTTTTTCACTCTGTTTCTCTCTCTCTCTCTCTCTCTCTCTCTCTCTCTCTCTCTCTCTCTCTCTCTCTTTTAACTCAGCAGAGCCAACCATAAACCCGTGTTTGATGATAAATGTTTTCTTCCAGTCCTTTATTCTGTGTTCCATCATGTACCAAAGCGTGATGGAGAAGGACTAGTCCCCAGACACGGACATCATATCATGCCACTCGCTACAAATAAGTGACTCAAATCTCTCTTTCTTTAGGTTTGTCGCTATTGTTTTAACCCCTTTTAATGAAAATCAGTCAGAAAGGACGTGCTCCAAATGACCAAATGGTTTCTGATACTCAGGTTCACTCGTTCCATCCCTAGTCACTTCACTTCTTAGACAGCTATCATATTAGTTTGAGTTGATCTCATCCCATTTTGGTAACCCCGAGTTAATTCGTTCCAGCCGGTTAAAGGGTTAAGAAAGAGACGACAATACTTTTGCATGGCAAATCATTATTCACTCTGTTGGCACCAGTATTCACTACAGAATTCCACAACGCGCATTTTTCTTTGGAATATATTTTTGTTTTTTCAAAAATAAAACGGGAATAAAACTGGGTCAAAATCGGATCAGGAACACCTTAATCCGACCCGTTGGACCCACAAGAAATTTTCGATCAGTTGACCCATGACCCGCTTCCATTTCTGTCAGTGAACAGTTTATCTTTGGTACAAACAAAAGGATTGTGCCAAAATGAATGCATCTCTCACTGGCAATCGTGTGTTTAGAAAATGCTTCTAATTTTTACTTACTATGAAGGAGAGATATCTGTGGTACATCGTGAACAACTAAGAGATATACGGTAGGATCAGAGTGAAACTCACAGATTGATCTCGATAAAAATATAAACGTGTGCTTTAATGAATAAGATAAAATAAAGCTCTGGTAGACTGTTCTTCAGATAGAATTCAGGAATGCTATCGATTCGACCGAGTGATAATAGATAAAAAAAAAAGAAACGAATGAAAAAAGGATCGACATTTTTTTCTGTTTACAGTTGGGCATCTAAAAAAAAACCACTAGCTTGCTTTCCCACGCTTTGCGAGTACACAGCGATAAATAAAACAATGAGAATAAATTAAACTCAGTACGGAGCTCCAACAAGAAAAATGAAGAACTGCTCTGGCTTGCCTCGCGTGGTCTTTCATCCATGCGGAAATTCAAGGCAAATTCATTAAAATTTCGTTGCCATAGCAATGTGAATAAAAAGGTCGGAGGGCGGCCTAAAAGACAAAACCTGGAAAGGAGCTCAGCACTTTAATGTTGAAAGTTGGATAAATCATCGAAAGACGAAGGGAACTGTACGCCTTGCAAAAAAAGGAGACCTGTATTTTGTAATTAAAGATAATGAAACAAATTCTTCTCTGGAATCTAGAAAGGCAAACGTAGCATTACGTGTTAGAACATAAATCATATTTGTGAATTTAATTATCATGATTGTTCCTTCTCTTTTTTTTTTTTGAACAAAATGAAAACAAGGAACTAAAACGTTGGACGTGAAGAACAATATGTTGTGAAATACTGATCACATCCTACAGTTAAGAGAAATGCTAAAGATTTTTCACCCATATATGAAAACCATTTTTTTATTTGTTCTAAACGTGATTGATGAAAAGGGAGCGATTCCATTGTGTTTTGTTCACATCAGTTTGCCCAACTGGATATGTTGTGGCTGAGTAGGATTAATATTAGCATCATTTTAGTTGGATTAAGCATAATAGTGCATCAGTTTCCCTACGTAATGTGAGCATCATCATCATCATCATCATCACTGTCAACCATTATCAATCCACTGCTGGGCGAAGGTCTCTCCAAGTCTCTTCCCCAATGGTCTGTCTTGTGCCAGTCTCCTCCATGTTACTCCCGCATACTTTCAAATTTCATCCATCCTTCTGGCAGTATGTCAAACCCATTGCCATTTCAGGGATTTTACTCTGATCATGATGTCTTCCACTCTTGTCATTTTCCTGATCCACAAGTTCCTCTTCAGGAAAATGACAAGAGTGGAAGATCATCATGATCAGAGTAAAATCCCTGAAATGGCAATGGGCTGGACATACAGAACAATTTGTATGAGCATATCGTATTTTATATCCTGCTTGGATCGTTTTGTTTATAGGGAATGTCGGTGTGGTTTTCATGAACCACAATTTTAAATATCCTGGAATGTGAACTGAAGCAAGCATCAGCCATAATAGAAGCAAGACTTTTGTGAGAGAAGTTGAAGAAAGAGCTTTTGTGGGTGTGACTAAGCGTCCCAGCTAGTCTTAGATAAAAAAAATGGGCGGTGTTTTTGTTCTGTAGTGGCGATGCAATCCCTTTCCTAGAAGCAGCAGCCCTAAATCTGGGATGAGTCTCTACTTACAAACCAAGATGCTTACGGTAGTCGTTAAATGTAGAAACAACAGCAGAAACATAAGAAGAAAAGGGTGGTTTCTTACGGGTCAGTTTCTCTCGTACTGAGTGATGGGATATTAGTTTAACCTAATATCCATCACTCAGTACGAGAGAAACTGCCACCTCGGCAAGGTTGCTATGTCAGTGACTTAAGACCTTTCGACGAGATGCTTACGGTAGTCGTTAAACGTAGAAACAACAGCAGAAACATAAGAGGAAAAGGGTGGTTTCTTACGGGTCAGTTTCTCTCGTACTGAGTGATGGGATATTAGTTTAACCTAATATCCATCACTCAGTACGAGAGAAACTGCCACCTCGGCAAGGTTGCTATGTCAGTGACTTAAGACCTTTCGACGAGATGCTTACGGTAGTCGTTAAACGTAGAAACAACAGCAGAAACATAAGAAGAAAAGGGTGGTTTCTTACGGGTCAGTTTCTCTCGTACTGAGTGATGGGATATTAGTTTAACCTAATATCCATCACTCGAGAGAAACTGCCACCTCGGCATGGTTGCTTTGTCAGTTACTTAAGACCTTTCGACGAGATGCTTACGGTAGTCGTTAAACGTAGAAACAACAGCAGAAACATAAGACGAAAAGGGTGGTTTCTTACGGGTCGTTTTCTCTCGTACTGAGTGATGGGATATTAGTTTAACCTAATATCCATCACTCGAGAGAAACTGCCACCTCGGCATGGTTGCTTTGTCAGTTACTCAAGACCTTTCGACGAGATGCTTACGGTAGTCGTTAAACGTAGAAACAACAGCAGAAACATAAGAGGAAAAGGGTGGTTTCTTACGGGTCAGTTTCTCTCGTACTGAGTGATGGGATATTAGTTTAACCTAATATCCATCACTCAGTACGAGAGAAACTGCCACCTCGGCAAGGTTGCTATGTCAGTGACTTAAGACCTTTCGACGAGATGCTTACGGTAGTCGTTAAACGTAGAAACAACAGCAGAAACATAAGAAGAAAAGGGTGGTTTCTTACGGGTCAGTTTCTCTCGTACTGAGTGATGGGATATTAGTTTAACCTTAATATCCATCACTCAGTACGAGAGAAACTGCCACCTCTGCAAGTTTGCTTTGTCAGTTACTTAAGACCTTTCGACGAGATGCTTACGGTAGTCGTTAAACGTAGAAACAACAGCAGAAACATAAGACGAAAAGGGTGGTTTCTTACGGGTCGTTTTCTCTCGTACTGAGTGATGGGATATTAGTTTAACCTAATATCCATCACTCGAGAGAAACTGCCACCTCGGCAAGGTTGCTTTGTCAGTTACTTAAGACCTTTCGACGAGATGCTTACGGTAGTCGTTAAACGTAGAAACAACAGCAGAAACATAAGACGAAAAGGGTGGTTTCTTACGGGTCGTTTTCTCTCGTACTGAGTGATGGGATATTAGTTTAACCTAATATCCATCACTCGAGAGAAACTGCCACCTCGGCATGGTTGCTTTGTCAGTTACTTAAGACCTTTCGACGAGATGCTTACGGTAGTCGTTAAACGTAGAAACAACAGCAGAAAGATAAGAAGAAAAGGGTGGTTTCTTACGGGTCAGTTTCTCTCGTATTGAATGATGGGATATTAGTTTAACCTATTATATATCACTCAGTACGAGAGAAACTGCCACCTCGGCAAGGTTGCTTTGTCAGTTACTTAAGACCTTTCGACGAGATGCTTACGGTAGTCGTTAAACGTAGAAACAACAGCAGAAACATAAGAAGAAAAGGGTGGTTTCTTACGGGTCAGTTTCTCTCGTACTGAGTGATGGGATATTAGTTTAACCTAATATCCATCACTCAGTACGAGAGAAACTGCCACCTCGGCAAGGTTGCTATGTCAGTGACTTAAGACCTTTCGACGAGATGCTTACGGTAGTCGTTAAACGTAGAAACAACAGCAGAAACATAAGAAGAAAAGGGTGGTTTCTTACGGGTCAGTTTCTCTCGTACTGAGTGATGGGATATTAGTTTAACCTTAATATCCATCACTCAGTACGAGAGAAACTGCCACCTCTGCAAGTTTGCTTTGTCAGTTACTTAAGACCTTTCGACGAGATGCTTACGGTAGTCGTTAAACGTAGAAACAACAGCAGAAACATAAGACGAAAAGGGTGGTTTCTTACGGGTCGTTTTCTCTCGTACTGAGTGATGGGATATTAGTTTAACCTGATATCCATCACTCAGTACGAGAGAAACTGCCACCTCGGCAAGGTTGCTTTGTCAGTTACTTAAGACCTTTCGACGAGATGCTTACGGTAGTCGTTAAACGTAGAAACAGCAGCAGAAACATAAGAAGAAAAGGGTGGTTTCTTACAGGTCAGTTTCTCTCGTACTGAGTGATGGGATATTAGTTTAACCTAATATCCATCACTCAGTACGAGAGAAACTGCCACCTCGGCAAGGTTGCTATGTCAGTTACTTAAGACCTTTCGACGAGATGCTTACGGTAGTCGTTAAACGTAGAAACAACAGCAGAAACATAAGAAGAAAAGGGTGGTTCCTTACGGGTCAGTTTCTCTCGTACTGAGTGATGGGATATTAGTTTAACCTAAAATCCATCACTCAGTACGAGAGAAACTGCCACCTCGGCAAGGTTGCTTTGTCAGTTACTTAAGACCTATCGACTTTTCTTAAGCACAAGAATAAACAACTGCATAAAAATTAGCATGTACTCGATGAAGAAAAACGGAAATATATTGTAGTTTAACCTAAATTTGAAATCACTCAATTTTTCCACACAGTTTATCAGCTAGTATTTTTTTCTATCATCGGCAGCGGTTTCATGTAATGTTTTATTACAGATTTTGTTCAGTGACTCTCATACGGTGGATAGAGAAGAAAAACTTTTGTTAGGCATAATCTATTTATTTATTTGCCTTCTGTTCTTACCATTGTTAGACCCTTTTTTCAATCTTGAATGATTTGATTTCCTTCTCTTCATTCCCTGTAGCATGTGATGCATTAATTTCACAATTTTAAGCAATAAACAGATGATCGGCAGTTTCTGTGCTACAGACGGGAGGTATAACGTGAAACCTGTTTGACAGCCTAAACTCTGTGACGTGCCTGCTCAGCAGGACGCACACGATATAAAGGCCCATAGCAGCGACAACGAACGTCCGCGTAGCTCTATTGGTAGAGTGGCTTATTCCGGAATGAGGGGATCCAGGTTTAAGCCCCGGCGTGGACAAAAATGACGGAGAAATTTACTTCGTTATAACTCACAATGCTGCTATAAAGGACCCTATACTAATTTCGTTCGGTGACCTATTCACCGACACAGGTGATGTCTCTACCGTACAACTGCCGTTCCATAAAAATTGAATGTAAAGTCACACAAAATGAAGAGATATAAGCACAACAAAATATATGTTATTCTTTCTCTGGTATCTTCCCTCCGATGATATGCAACGGTCCCATCGTTCAGTACACTTTTCAAAGCATGTGGTGAAGTCATGATGTGGAAGTAGCTATAGCAAACCGGTACAGCTTGAATATCATCAGCATCTGTGTTGAATGTTACGCCACGGAACTTCTCCTTCATTGTTAAAAACAGAAATCGCACGGGCGAGGTGAGGACTGTAAGCAGGCTGTGGCACGATTTCAGTATTGCATTTCGTAAGAAACTGTTGAACACAAGCAGCCACATGTGGGCTAGCGTTATCATGGTGCAGGGTTCACTTGCCCATCAGTTCCAGTCGCTTAATCGATATATGTCGTCGCAGACGCTTCAAGACTAATGTAATACTCAACATTGACAGTAATTTCTGGAGGAATGGCATGCTGGTAGACTACATCTTTATGATCAAGAAAAATTATCATCATCTAGTTCCCAGCTGATTTGGTTTTGCAGACTTTTTCCGGAAGAGGCGAGCCTGTGTGTTTTCAGACATTCGTTGTGTGCTTCGCGAGGGGCTTGAAATAGCGGACCCATGTTTAATTGGCAGTTATTGGTGTGTTTAGAAAGTCTGGATTCTTTGCAATCATTTGTTTCCACACATGATAGGCTACACCTGAACTCTGGCTAACAGTTGTTCTCTCTTCAGGCGATGAGGTAGCCATCTGGAACACATGATGCCAACGTTTTTGAAATATTAGGTGACGCCCTTATGTCTTCACACGTCAAACGTATATTTTTTGCAGGATTGCCCAGACAGCCTTAACAATATGCTCCGTAACAACACTTTCACGTTGACCAGGCCTAAGAACGAGTTCTGCTGACAAACGGTGTTTCTTTTTAAAATCATGGTGCCATTTAAAATTCGTTGACTCACCCAAATCTTCGTAAGCTTTTTCCATTAAATCAACTTTTTCTGGAGTCGTTTCACCTAAACGATTGCAAAACTTTATCGCGCAACGCATTGCACTTCTTAACTCTGAATAACTCACTTCCACAGATGTATGGCGAAATGCAGACGTACCTTAAACAACTGCGCAATAACAAAACCAGAATCGACTGCCACGGCTAATTACCGTTGCCATACATATTTCCTTAATTCGCGTGGTTATTTTCCCCCTTCGCACTGTTAACAACTTAATTCGCGTGGTTATTTTCCCCCTTCGCACTGTTACCTACTTAATTCGTGTGGTTATTTTCTCCCTTCGCACTGTTACCAACTTAATTCGTGTGGTTATTTTCCCCCTTCGCACTGTTACCAACTTAATTCGCGTGGTTATTTTCCCCCTTCGCACTGTTACCTACTTAATTCGTGTGGTTATTTTCCCCCTTCGCACTGTTACCAACTTAATTCGCGTGGTTATTTTCCCCTTCGCACTGTTACCAACTTAATTTGCGTGGTTATTTTCCCCATTCGCAGTGTTACCAACTTAGTTCGTGTGGTTATTTTCCCCCTTCGCACTGTTACCAACTTAATTCGCGTGGTCATTTTCCCCCTTCGCACTGTTACCAACTTAAAAAAATCACGATCAATTTTTATGGAACGGCCTTTGTACTTTAATATACAGTCAACATGAACAGAAAGCGGTCCGGTTTTCCTGCAGTAAGAATGAATCATGAGTAAATATTTGTGACAAACCATGTTGTGTTCTCTTAATATGTAGTCCTTTCATTGGCTCAGATTTGACAAGGGAGGACTTTGCTGCCGGATCTGTTTTTCAAACGTGTCCGATACATTCTCAATGCGGTTTAGATCCGGACTTTGTGGTGGCCAAGGAAGATAGTGGAAGTTCATGTCGTGCTCGGTGAACCACTGCTACACACTTCTTGCGCGAAGGACAGTTACATTGTTGTCCATGAAACACCTTTCATCACGTATATAAAATGCAAACATTGCAGGACAGATTTGATGGCCGACAATGTTCAGATAATTATTCGGGGACACATAATCTTCCAGTAATATATAAAGAACACGTTCCGTACCAACAGGATGTGCTACACACCATGACACTATGTCCAAAACCTTGAGTTGTCTTTATAAGGCATGTTGGGTCCATTGTGTCATGAAACTCCAGCCAAATTCTCTACCTACTGGCTGTACAGAACAAGGTGTACCGCGACACATCGGTCCACATGATTTTTTCCCGATTTTCCAATGTCCAGTCACAGTGTTCCTGACAGAACTGTAGACGAACTTTCCGGTTCTCCACAGAAATCAGTGGTTTCCGCATAGGACTTGTCGGACCACATGACCTTTTTCCAGTGTGCAGTCACGGTATTCCTGAAACAACTGTAGGCGAACTTCCCGGTTCTCCACAGAAATCAGTGGTTTCCGTATAAGACTCGTCGGATCACATGACTTTTTTCCAGTGTGCAGTCACGGTATTCCTGACACAACTGTAGACAAAGTTTCCGGTTCTTCGCAGAAATCAGTGGTTTCCGTATACGACTCGTCGGAACACATGACTTTTTCCCAGCGTGCAGTCACGGTATTCCTGACACAACTGTAGACGAACTTTCCGGTTCTCCGCAGAAATCAGTGGTTTCCGTATAGAAATTGTCGGACCACATGTTTTTTTTCCAGTGTCCAGCCACGGTATTCCTGACACAACTATAGACGAACTTTCCGGTTCTTCGCAGAAATCAGTGGTTTCCGCTGCTCTGAGAAATTTTGGAAGTTTGCATTTTGTTTTCGAAATGAGGTAACCCCAGCAATAATACAGATAGAAATGCATTATTCAAGCCTTTTTCCTGACTTTTTTCTTAACTAATGAGAATCTCTTTTATCGTGTAATAATACAATTTCAACATCATGTTTTCTGTGGTTTAAGAGACTAATTACTGAACTTAAGTTAACCAAGGTTGTCCCCGAAGTGCTCATAATTTTTAAATATACTATATAAGCAAATAACAAAGAAAAGAGATTTACAAGGAACGTCGAAATTTATAAATTTTGATGACTACTAATTAGAATTTGTGATGACTACTAATTAGAATTTGTGATGACTACTAATTAGAATTTGTGATGACTATTAATTAATTAATAGTAGAACTATTAGTTAATTACTACTAATTAATCCTTGTTCGCTATTAATTAGAATTTGTGATGACTACTGATTAGAATTTGCCTTTGCATCCACATGATGCAAAGGCATATTCTAATTAGTAGTGTTGAAGAAGTAAATACCAGCTAGGAAGCATTGTATGATCAATATAACTTCCCATAAGCAAACAAATAACTGTAATTTATGAAGAATTTAAGAAAACATCTCAAAGAGATCCCCATTCTGTAATAGTCAATTGTCAATCGTAATACCACTGGAGAAGAACATTTGAAAAAGGCCGTCTCCATTGCGACCTGACCAAATTGTTGAAAGGCAAGAAAATATCATGAAAGAGCGCTAAGAACTTAGTTCCAGAGACCCTCAGAGACAAATCGGTAGGGCACCATTTGTATTAAAAGGTTTAACTTTGTCGAGTGTAATTATTTTTTTCATGAAAGCATTATTTATTCTCTTAACAAAGACAAAGAAATCGCGTTTTAACACAAATAAACAGAATCTTAACGAACTTAAATTTTAGGATATAAAAAAATCTTTTTCTTTTTTTCAAAGAAAAATTCGCATTTCTTTCACTGAAAATTTTAAAAACGTACAGAACAGAGGCCCTTTGCAGTTCGTTTAGTTCTGCGACATATTTGTTTTCTTAAAGAGTTTGACTTTTAACGCATTATCCGGGAAATTATTTCGCTGTTTGTGAAAGTCGTGATTTAACATTTACGTAGTTATGTAAGCCTAGTTTCTCACCCATGGGAAACGTCTGTTCTTTTTGGTGTCAAAATAATGTCATTTATTAACTGCTTGGAATGCTTTTCCACGGCTGCGCAATTTCAAATTGACTATGCTTTCACTTAAGGGATTTAACTTCATTCGAGTTTCTTATTAAGTGCTTATTATTTTGCAGACATATTTTCCCGCGAAGCACTTAACGAAAGAATGTTTTCACATTTCCCTGAGTTTTATTACGTCAAATTTATTTTCTTGCAACTAATGAGTTCCCTCGATAAACAATCTAGCATGTTTAGACATCACAACATTTAAATCCAATTTATTGCTATACAACCATGCGAGTGAGTAAAATACCTGAACATTTTTATAGAATTTCTTTTACAATCTCCGTTGTTTTATATTTCTCTTATACTACTGCCTGATAAGAAAATTCCATTTAGGACAGTTTGACATTCTATGAATGCATTTTATTCAGCGAATAGAGTAAGTATTTAATTAAACATCACGTTCGATCACATTTTCTGTTCGCTGAGGTAAGATTCCACGTTGGTGAAATACAAACAGGTGGTTTACTCGGTAATTTATATAACTGAAGATGGCTTTAATCAGAAAAACCTCTTACTCAATGTACCTGCTATGGTGATTGAGTTTTTTTCTGCAAAACACTCAGTGGTTTATACATACATGTGCGCATGTACAACCTTACTTTTGGAGTCGAAAATTTTTGTACTTAGACGTAGTCTCGCAAAAGGGAGAACACGAGACCGAACGTCTCGACATGATTCGTGTCGCAACCTCGTTACAGCTTCTGTAGCGGCAAGGACATACACATAAGGGAAGAGATAACGCTCTGTTACTACGTAACAAAAACAATTGTGCAATTAACAAAGAAAAGTGTACATCATTACACAATACGAAGGTAAATGTATGCCATTGCAATCTTAAATTCGTTTATTAATTGTGTAAAGTTGATATAAAATACAAATGCCAAGATTTCGCCTCTACTAGGAGTCTTTCTCGAGGCTGAAAATGAAATTCAAACAGTTCATTCGACAATTTTTGTGGAATGAACTGTTGAATTTTAATTCAATCATTACTCTCTAGCATCTTTAACCTTGGGTGGGGAGGTGAAAGTTTGACGTTTGTATCATATATGAATTTTACACCATTAAAAAACGAATTTAAGACTGTCATAGTCTTACATTAGTTTACCATCTGATTATGCAGTTAGCCTGTTCCCAATAGAAAAAGGAAAGAAGTCTCTTCGCATGCGTGTGTGTGATCTTCTCCGAAACTGGTGCCCAGACTAGAAACCTTATTAATTTTCAGTAATATAGTATGTAAATTTACTGTTATGTGGGCTATTTTAAAATATATACCTACAATGAAAGTGCTTTGTGTTCAGCTCCAAGCTAAGAAGACATCTCTATGGATTCATTCATCAAAATACCATAGTTGCTGGCTAAACAATTTCGGCTTAACCATCTTCACTTTCTACGTGATTTGTGCTTCTTTACTTACAAGTGCATGTTCCATAATTTAATTACAATTTAAAAAAGATATTAAATGTTTCTCGTTCGTATTATGTATGAGGATGACCACTTTCAGGTTAGTGCCTTTTTTTTATTTTCATCACACAAACACAAACACGAGGATCGAGGCTTCTGCGGGTTTCTTCCTTACCTACATTTTTTAACTAAACGCAGTTTAAGCCAATCTCTCACAGAAAATATCATCTGTAACTTCCGATATTAAGAATCTCGAAGCCTTTAAAAGGAAAAATGGTCTGGTTTCTACATATTTACTCAACTTTTCACTACTGTGCAAAAATTAGTGGTTTATTTTTGGAATTGATTCGTTGCACAACCCTTCTTTACTTTGAGGTTTCAAAGTATTTATTTTCCCAGAATTGGGTACAAATATTTACAATTACTATGTAACAACAAACGGTGCTAACGTCAACAAAAAACAATTGGCACCACAGATAAATTTTTTCTACATCATCGGAAAGATCTCCGTTGCCCAGCTAACGCAGGCAAATCGATTGGGGAACACGAAAATGATGCACTGTGCAAAGAGGACAATAGTATACCGACTGAAGACCATATTACCATAGGTTATATTCTCAGTTCAACTTAGTTATACACTACTCAAGCAATACAACACCATAACAGGCTGCCAAATACATCCTGCAAGAAGTGTAATTCCAGTCAACTGTCGTTTAGACAACCCGACAATAACACAGTGCAATAGATGGTTTTAAAATGCACAAAATGCACAATAAACATACACGTTACAATCATTATAACAAGATTGTATAGTCATATGCACGAAATGAAAAACGCCTAAAGTATGAAGAGTGAGAACAAAACTAGTGGCCAAGGAAGGATAAATATCATTACAGCATATACAACGTCTGCAAGCCACTCAAACTGAGCAGCACACTATGCAATTTACTACACAGCAGCCGGAGCACACTCACAAAGGATGATAACAAAATACACTAAAGGAATCAACACAAAAATACACACGCAGTGAAGCACGTTCGCACATTACGCAATACAAATGAGCACCCTCTATACAAAAAGGAATCGCGAGACCTATCACTCACGATTCAAAAATCACCCTTAGGATCACTTTGTTACAAAAGGATTGGTTTTGAAAACTAGAATAATTGAAAGTAATGTTTTTGATGAAAGCATTCTACGTCTTTGGATATGTTTTCTTTCTTCCTTCACTTTTTGAGTTGCTTGTTTTACTGAAAGCTCATTTCCAGACAATTTTGATATGCCTTGGGTGAAGTTCGAAGAGCTTACGAGTTTTCATTTGGATGAAATTGGCAATGTTAATTTCAGCAAAGGATAAAAATAATAGAACACGCGAATTTAAATAAATGAACAAACGTTTTATTTATTTACTCATTTATTTTATTTTCTTCTTTCTCCAAATTAAGAGTTTAATTTTGTTAACTTTGATAGGCCTTGCTACTAAACTCAGGCTAATGAGAATTCTGTACTACAAGTTTAACAGAATGATACAAATTTCAAAGAAGTTTTAATGAAGTGCCGGAATCATTATGACGGATTTCTCCGGATTTCCGTCTCCCTGATCCGCTCAGAACGGGATGGGTACCTCAAACACGAATAATCCATCCAGAAGGTGGTTTGGCGAATTAATGTAGTCGGCTTTCCCCTCCTCTGCTGCATATCGGGACAAGGGGCAAAGAGCGTCTTCTACGGGCTTACCAAAAGAAAATAAACTTTAGAGAAGTTTTAATGAAGCTCCGGAATCATAATGATGGATTTGATTTCAACTCAAGGGGCTCGACATTTACATTGTATACGCCCTACCGGAGCTGATCTTCTCCTTCCCTGAAACCAGTGGCTCTAGATATTAAAAGCCATTGTTAAACCCATTTTCTCTTAACCCCCCCCCCCCAATTACACATTTACGAACAGACATATGCCACTAATAACCAGCAGGTCATAATATGGGGACTCAAAACCAGCAGCTCATTTCCTTAATCATAAGGAGGATTGTTCAAAGCCTAATTATTTCAGTCTATTGATTATTTCTTATTACAATAAGGGACGGAGGAAATGCCTCTTTCCAAGATGAATATTTTGTCCTTCAGACGGGATTTGACTAGGATTTATAAAAGTATAGATCAGGGTATGGGAATTTTATCATAAATCTCTTACACGTGGACCAAAAAAAGTAGCATTTGAGCATCTGGTATATCTTAATAAAGCTTTGCTTCTACCTCTACATATTAAAACGGTCCTCATGAAATATTTCGTAAAGACATTGGACTGGAAGGTAGTCGACGTTTACTTATATATTTGAAGAAAATCAAGGCGGGAATATTTATTTTTCTACAGATATGTCAACTCATCAAATTCCAACAGACTCATCTTGTCAGCTTTGAATTCCTTCCCATATCTTTCGAATGATTTTCTAGGAAATGTGAAAGCCGACAATTTCAGGGAAAATCTTGAGTTTCCCAGGACGTCGTACGAGGAATCGGGATGCAACATGTCACTGAAGATGAATTTCCTCCATTCACATCTGGATTTCTTCCTGGCTAACTGTGTATCGTAAATCATGATCATCGTGAACGTTTCCATTAGGATATCTAAGGTCGGCGGAGAGGCAAGCGGAATGCCGAATAAATGCTAGGATTTAATGTTAGCCGATTACAACTGGATAATGAAAAGGGATTCCTCCAGAAGCTTACCGCAATCCAGAAGAGGAAAGATGCTATGTTTAAAGCAGGTGCGTTCTTAGCTTTATCTTGCTCGCACATAGCAATACGACAAAAGTGTAAGCCTGTGAAAGTCGTGTTGTTTGACAAATCAGAGCACATCCGTCATGTTAATTTATATTTCCGTATGTATTCAATATCCCGAAACCTATAAAAAAAACTTATTTTCGTTACCATAACAACAAGGAAAACTTTATTGAGCAGTGCAATTGCTTAAAAAAGTGTTCTTCTCGTACGTGGTGAGGATTTGGTTTTCCTGTAGTAAAGTAGTGTTTTCGTGTTCATGAAAGTTCTAGGTGAAGAAACTGTAAAAGAAATATCTCGGATTCCGCTGCCAAATAACGCAGCCAAACACACACTGGACGACGTGGCAGTAAATACAGTATAAAAGAAGTTCTTATTCATAAAATCAGAAAGAGCAATAATTTCTTTGTCCTGCAGCTGCACTCTGAAATCACTAATTTAACAGATTCTGTCAACGAATCTGTTAAATTAGTGATTTTGTACGTATTTTGTAGGTAAGAAGAGGAAGTGTTTTTGCAGATTTATTCTTTTGTGCATCTCTACCAAATAAAATCACAGCTGACGAAATATTTTCGGCTATCGAAAACTTTGTTACAAAGTATAATATTGATTTCACAAAAAGTGTTGGTCTTAAAATAGATAGGGAAGCGATTATATCAGGAAGAAAATTTGAGTTAATTGCAAGAATTGAAGCTTTGGTAATAAAAAGAATACCTGATCTTTTGAAGAAACCACTTGAAGAGGCTGCAAACGTAGTTAACTTCATTATATCTCGCTCAGAAAACGCAAGAATATTCTCTCTAATATGCGCAGACATGGGCAGCGAACTACACATACACACCCCTGTACGATCTCTGTTGAAGGGGGAAATTTGGACAGGCTACTTGAGTTTCTAGTTGAGGTCAGAATATCCGTAACGAATTATGAGATTTATACCGATGAAGCAACTCAAGAATTTTTTCTATTATTTTGATGCTGGTAGATTTGGTTCGCTAAAAAGCCATATTTAGGGCTATAGAGAAAACACTAATAAAGTCTGTACAGTACAAATCTTGTGCAACAATTGAGAAAGTGCAAGTAAAATGAGTCACTGAATGACGCCCACTGTTAAACGACTATATTGAATCTTAAAATGAGCAACCAATCCAGAAATGTGTTCAACTAAACAAGAGAATATGTACGGTACAAATCTTGTGCAACAATTGAGAAGTATTGGCTTGCGAGCCGGGAGATTGCTTTTTTCAGGAGAGCGAAAATCTGCTATGGATAAAAATATCCATTCACGGAGGGAAACCTTCAAAAGGTAAATCATCTTCAAGAGAGGAGGATGTCGATTTAACGGACATGTGACTCAGCTATGGAATCAGCGTTTAGCATTGGTAAATATTTAGTTAAAAAGGAGATCAGAATGCCGGGATCTGTCTGAGAGGGCAGTGAAATATTTGGGGCTAGATCCCACTAGCTATTTATGTGAGTAGGAACTTTCATTGTTTTGTGCTTTCTGAAACAAGCACAGGAATCGATTTGGTTTTAGTAGGAATTTGATACCGAAATTAACTTGAATCAATCCAGATACTGAAATTTTACCTAACGCCAAACAACAGCATCAGCACAGCCAATAGAACACTCAAAATATTTCTTTGGTTTTCTTTAGTACAGCTGACAAAATTCATTGTTTTGCATGCAAAGAAATGCTTGAAAATTGCTTTTAACTACTGATGATAAATAAAAGTGCTAACTACTGATGATAAATAAAAGTGCTAACTACTGATGATAAATAAAAGTGCTAACTACTGATGATAAATAAAAGTGCTAACTACTGATGATAAATAAAAGTGCTAACTACTGATGATAAATAAATTGCTTTTAACTACATTTTGATAAATAAAAAAGTAACTGATACTGGACACAATTAAAATTGTTCACTAAATTTTTATGGGGAAAATATTTTCTAAAGCAAGAGGCAGATGGATCTTTAGAGTGTTAAGTGGTAAATCACGGACGTTTGGTAAACCGAAGGAGGTTAGAATAATACTTATGAAGATGCCCTGAGTCTCTTAACCGTGAAGCCGCAAGGAGTGGAAATTTGAGTTTGTTTACATGATACTCATGTAGTTTCAACTATATGTAATTTGGAATTGCCTATTTTTTGTTGCAGAAATCGTATTAATATCAAATCGGAATGAATTATACTTCATACACGAGTGAAGTTATCCATTTTAAGGTTACCTTTTGTTTTAAATTAGCACTAAATTTCTTGTACTTCAATTTAAAATAAAAATGAGAAAGAGCCTCAGAATAATTAATAATTGTAAAAATCCAGCATTTTATCAATCATCGTCAGCAAGTTACGATACAAAATTAGAAACATTTGCCACGAAAGAATGCGATTCGGCCAACACGAAATGCGTAGCCTTGAAATCCACCAGCTTTCCCACTCTTTAACGGCTGTAATTCGCGGTTATAGGTTTCACGCAAAGGGATATTGCTCCACTGAAAAGGGCATCTCCAGATATCTCATTGTAACCTCCTTGGGTACACCGTGGATTAGGCTGTTAAACTCATTAAAGCTCCCTGCAAGTGATACTGTCTTTTGATAATTCTTCGCATTGCTTTCCTAATCATTCTGTTATTTGAGGTGTAGTCATTGTGAATCTCTTGATCAATTTTTCCTCTGCTATATCTTTTACCTTTAGTAATTTTTTCGCTTCGTCGTTTGCTTTCAAACTACATACTTTAAGACGGACAGCTTAAAACACCTAAACTGATCAACCACTGATTTCTTTCTTTACCCTGACGAATTTCTTCTTAAATTTCGCTATCATGCCTTGGTGGAAAATCAGAAATATAAACGTAAGCGTGACCACGTTTTTGTAAGCATCTTTCGTTTGAAGCTCGTAATACAGTAGTCGATATCCGTAAATAATTGTTTATCTGCTAGCCATTTATCTAGCGCAGTTTCTGCTACACAATGGGATAATTTGCCAAAGGTAAATCCCCGAAGAATATGGGGGTATGTATGTTAATGATGAGAAAGCCTCTCCCCCATACCAATGCGTTGTTTCAGGCCGGTTCTTGATGACATCTCAACACGAACCTGGGCAGTTCCTTCCCCAAGGCATGCTGGCCAAGCATTAAAACACCCGCAGTCGCATAAGTAACTACTGATTTGAATTTATTACTGTACATTAGAAGAATGTATTGGTAATGAATTCACATGCATTAATTTCTTCCCGATGTCAGCTAGAAATGATAGGGCGCTTCATCAGTAAACGTGTCACTTAACACTGTAAATGACACGAAACGAGTATAATTTCACAATTTCCATGCTGCATTAAGCGAGTGTTCCGTGGCTTCTTGCACTATTTATAGTTTTACCATAAAACGCATTGTTTAAAATTATTTTGGGAAACTGCTTTTACCTAGTTTATACTGTTCTGTGCAAAGATCCCCTTTTTTTTTTCTTTTTGAGGTCATGCTTGCTCAAATTTCTGCACCCAATAATTGTTTTCGTGTTCATAACTGAGGATCAGACGTATCAAGATTTCTACAGTATGGAACGTAATGTCACTTGGAATATAAGTCTGGTGTCAGTTTCTAGCGCTCTATTATCGTGGTATATATTTCGTCTTATGCATAAGCGTATCCCATTAGACGATGTTGAAATATCCATTGGAATATCATAAATAATCAGCACCATTCCTTCTCAATACATTTACTATAAAATGCATATGAGTAGTTCCCTTAGGCGTTCTATGCAAGCAGAACTGTATTTGGACATGTCATGCCATTCGTACCCGAAACTCTTGTGTGCACGGCAAGAGTCAGTTTTATAGAAGTGAAAGCACGATTCCCTAATTGTTGAAAGATGTCACTCATGAAAACTATATTCGTCATGAAATAAATACCACTGATTTTCCGCCCCCGGAACACCGATTTTATTCATGAATCATGAGCATTTCCGGAGTCCTTACTAAAAATTATTTCATTGATAACGACACAATGAAAATTGCATCACATAATGGCAGCCATGTTTCCTAAACTTTCTAATGAACCATTGCATTCACATGGAAACCTTTTTTTCTGTGAAGCAAGTGCGTTTTGCTTGATGGATCATTTCAAAATCTGAAATTGACATTAGGTGAAAGTGCTCATTCATGTCTCTGAAGTTGTGCTTTGGAAACTGAAAAGAGTCTAAACACAAATGCTCTTATATAAAAATGATGTAAGAAGTGAGACAATTAAATAACGAGACTGGCTAGCCTGTGAAACCCATATCACCGAACGCTTGCTACTTGAACTGCTATTTGTTGGATTAAGGTGGTTCAGTAGGTTACCATGAGCACAAAAATCGATTTTTGTATTATTGTATATTTTCATTGCATGAATCATCGGCTTTGATTTGACACCTCATTTGTAATTATCCTACTGATAGAACAAAAGTTATGGACATAAATGTGAGTACATGTCAGGCGGTATTTCGCGCGTTGCCCTTATTTGGTATTTGATCTCCCGCTATATCGTGTTTTTTTTTATAGTACTACATATTCCACAGTTCTAAGGACAGAAGTTTCTTGTTTCAAGTTGGCAATCCTGCTGCAAGGGAATAAAAGCATGTGCTTCGTGACAACAACTGATAGATTTCATTAGTGACAGTCACACAAACTGTAGTGTCTTTACTGTTGTGTTGGTGTAGTCTGAGGTTCGTAGTGTAGTCTGAGGTTATTTGGAGTGTATGATGCCATCCTAAACTTTAACAAAGGGAATATATCTAGATGCGTGGTTTTGCAACAGTTTGGGATCATTTTCAGCAAGAACACGGGATCAGTTCTGGCGGAGCTCCGTAGTCTGCGGGTGAGAAGGGGTGAGCATATGTTGTCTACACTCCATGAAAAAGCTAGAGAACAGCGTGGAAGTGCCAAGAGGAAGCTTGAAGAGGCGTTCCATGAAGAAGAGGGACCATATAACCCCTCCTACGGTGCTGGAATGCACTGAATCTACTGTTATATATGTAAACGTTAGCTCAATAAACTTCAATTGTATATTTCCGCGAGCTGTATTTTTGAACATGAATGACCCGTTATCTCCGAACCTATAAAAGATACAGCTTAGAAATTTGTACCACAGGTTTGTCTCTTGTATCTACAGACTTTAACACACGATTTTTGTAATGTGATGATTTGGTACCTTTTTATACATTTTTATCTTTCCTTTTTACAACGTTTTTAGTGGTTCCTGAAATAGAAACCATACAATGACAGCTAAAATTAATTTTAAGAAAGCCTTGTGTTAAAGTGTGTAGCAGTATCTACAGAACAACCCCGGAAATTTTCAGCCACTTCTTTCCAGCGGTTCCTGAGATAACGGGTCTTCAACATGTTGCAATTAACATGGCCGAGGTACAACCTACCGAACCCCCTTAATGAACTCTGTCGTACAGCGGAATATTCTCGGAAGACTTAGGGTGTGAGCAGTTGTGAAATGTATTTGAAAGCAGTATCTCTTTTGCTCGTCACAAAAAATGGATGACAAGTATCCTGAACATAGTTAATGCGAATGTTTCGTAAAACTTGAAAAGAAACCGTCAGAAGTGTTCGAAATATTAAAAGAAGCTCATGGGTTGAAGTCATTTTCAGATCACGCTTGTTTTACGCTTTCCAACCGTAGGTTGAAGAAGCGTATATGCTCCAGCTTTGTCCGTCCGTCCGCCCGATAACTCACGTGAAAATGGTTCGATTTCGACAACATTTTAGTATGTGGTAGGGGACCTCCTGGGGACGAACCCTATTGAAAATGGGCGAAGCAGGGTCAAAGGTCAGGACATAGGAGCGGGATCCATTCCATTGCTCTTATGCTTCATAACGTGCGTACAAATTGTTCGATTTCGATGAAATTTTAGTGTATGGTAGGGAACCACCTGAGGACGATGCCTATTGAGAATGGGTAAAATTGGGTCAAAGGTCAGGACATAGGAGCTGGATCCATTCCATTGCCTTTATGCCTCATAACATGCGTAAATATGGTTCGATTTCGATGAAACTTTAGTATGTGGTAGGGAACCACCTGGGCACAAACCCTGTTGAAAATGGATGAAATGGGGTCAAAGGTCAGGCAGGGCATAAGAGCGGGATTTATTCCATTGCTCTTATGCGTCATAACTTGCGTAAAAATGGTTCAATTTCGATCAAATTTTAGTATGTGGTTAGGAACCACATGGAGACGAACCCTATTGAAAATGGGCGAAATGGGGTCAAAGGTCAGGACACTGGAGTGGGATCCATTCCATTGCCCTTGTGCATCATGACTTACCTAAAATGCTTGGATTGCGACAAAACTTTATCATGTTGGTTCTGTGGAATATCAACGAAATGGGGTCAAAGGTCATTGCACAAAAGCCAGAGTTTTTTTCCACAGCCATTATCCATATAACTTGAGTAATGTTGGAAAGCGTATCATAACATGATTTTACTAACTTGTTTGAATGATGTAAGTGGTTTTCAGAAGAAACAGAAACAATACATTGTGACAGCCATCCTAGAAATCTAAGGACAACACTTTCGCTCAGTAACACGAAAATATGAGTCTTTCCTCTTATGTCCGAAGAAATATTTTGACTTTGAATTAATATAAACGGCTATAAATTAATATAAACGGCATCGTATCAATAACTGTTCATTTATTCCTAACATTTGCCTTGACAGCTTCAAATTTCAAAGTAGGGAAGGTAGGGAAGGCTGCCGAAAGCCAATAATATTAAACTCCCCGAAACATTAAGAGCTTATGAGGTGCGATGAAAAAAAAGGGATGTTAATACAGTCTATAGCTGCGACCACTTCCACTATGCGACCTATCGTTATCCCTCTTGACTCTTTCGCAGTTTCCGGACACTCATGCATATTCAGAGACAGTGAGAGTTCCACGTAACCAGAAACTTTTACATCAAGAACGTGTACAACGCAGCTCTAAACATTTCATGCTAAACTCTTATATCAGAATAGGCATACAGCTCTAAACTCTTATATCAGGATAAGCATGCAGCTTTAAACTCTCATATAAGGATAGACATGCAGCTCTAAACTCTCACATCAAGAACTGTGACGTATACTCTAATTAAACTTTCGTTTTAATTTATTTCTCTATGTAAATTTGATTTTGTTCTCCTTACCATTTTTCAAACTTAACGTGATATCTTCGCTCTCGCATGAGTATGGTCTGCAACACCACTGAGGTCGGAACGAATGACGTGTGGATGTCTGAGATGAGATCTGAAAAATATATACTGAAGTGCCAGAAAAACTGGTACAGACGAGCTTATGCAAAATACATAGCAACGTCACCTATGCGCGTACTCGGTTGCATCTGCCAGGGCGTATATAAAGCGATAAATATCCTTGCCAGCTGTCAGAGCTGTTTTCGGCCTCAGAATGACAAGTAATAACTATTTAAGCGATTTTCAACGCGGTGTCATAGTTGGCGCTCGTGAGATGGGCCATAGTATTTCGGAGGTAGAAACGAAGTTCGGATTTTCACGGACGACCATTGCAAAATGTGTACCGTGCCTACATGAATACCGGTAAAACCTCCAACCTACGATACAATCGTGGCCGTAAAAGGACATTGGGTGAAGGTGACCATCGTCGGCTGTCAAGAATCGTTTCACGCGATAGGCGTGCAACACTCTCGCAGGTATCATCGGAATTCAATGCTGGAGCCTCAACAAGCATCAGCGTCGGGACGGTGCAACTTACCCTGCACGATATGGGGTTTGGGAGCCGACGCCCAACTTGAGTCTCCTTAATGGGTGCACCACACAGAGCTACGCGCCTCGTTTGGGCATGGCAACACCGCCACTGGATTCTTGATGACTGGAAACAAATAGCCTGGTCTGACGAGTCACGTTTCCAACTGTATCGGGCAGATGGAAGGATTCGTGTGTGGCGCAAACCCCATGAAGCCATGGATCCCGCCTGTCAACAGGGAACTGTACCTGCTGGTGGGGGCCCGTGATGGTATGAGGTGTGTTTAGCCGAACTTCACTGGGACCCCTGGTACGTCTACAAACGTCTGTGTCCGGCCAAAGGTATGTGCGCATCCTTTCTGACGAGGTACACCCGTTCTTGTCCTGCATTCATGCTGATGGGATGGGCTTGTTCCAACCGGACAATGCACCTACACACAAGTGTCGGGACGCCACATTATGGTTAAAGGAGCATTCATCTGAGTTTGAGGTGTTTCCATTCCCACCCAAGTCCTCATATCTGAACGTGATAGAGCACATTTGGGATGCCATGCAACGCGCTATCGAACACAGGAATAAAGGTCCTCGAAATGCACCCGAATTGTGGCAAATTGTGGAACGCTATACAAGAAGTATGATGTGCATTTCTTACAGGGTATTTCCAGAAGCTAGTGGAGTCCATGCCCAGTCGTATTTCTGCAATCATGTGTTCCCGTGGGGGACCTACTAAATATTAGACTGGTGTACCAGTTTTTCTGGCAATTCAGTGTATATATAAAGATTTGAGAAGCAGCAGGGTGTTCATGGTGGAAGTCAATGCTAATTGCAAAAGTTCTTTAGTTAAAGTTGTGTATATTCAAAGGCTGCGTGTTGTGCTGATATTTATACGATGCTCGTATATTTATCGTTAAGAGTTCTACCAGTTACCGTTGTTTAGTTAGAAAGCTTCCTACTAATCTCATACGTTTAATGTTCGACGATTAAGTGTTCTTTTCTGTAGGAAAGTTACTGTACAAGGATCTGTTGACAGGTAATAAAGAAATTCATCTGTAAGTAAACTTTTCTGAAGTTTTTTGAGTAACTCCTGATTTGCTTAAAAGTGAAGTTATTAAGAACCGATTTGTGTAGTGTTCAACTAACTATATTTCACGAACATTACAGAACGTTGTATACAACCCTGATTTCTTACATCCGGAATATTTTGTGCACCGAGGCTTTTGTGCTCGTCGCAATGCATTGTCTCCAACGTATGCTATGGAAATGAATTAGAAAGAAAGATAATTCCAGAAGACAACTGAAAATGCATTACAAAAAAGAAGCCATTACTATGAGCGGCTGTCTAGCTCTTAAGAGCTATGTTTTCAAGCAGCAGTGGATACCCGAGGAACTCTATGAGTGCCCTGAATTCCTTCGAGTGAGTGATGCTACCTGAAGTTCTTGTTTTACACTGGCGGAAAGTGGAAAAAGACCACCAAGAAGGAATTGGCGGACGATTATGAAATTTGCTTATATTAATGAGGTCGAGTTTACGTAGGTGTTATGTTAATTTCGGGACCAACCGGTGAGCGCTGACGCCACAACACGGCATAATATGAAAATTACCGTCGGTGGTATTTAAGGAGTACGGCAAAGTGAATGTAATCAGTCGTCGGCGTACGGACACGTGCGAAGACCCTGAAGAAGCTGCAATGCCTGGACATGGAAGACGTGTACGATTTTAGCAGTTATCGGACTTTGAGCGAGGTCGTCTAGTCGGACTCCGCGAGGCCGGGTGGTCGTATCGTCGTATTGCGGAGCGAATTGGACGGGAGGTATCGGTGGTGGTACGATGGTGGCGTAGATGGTCCGAGGAGCATTCCCACGCGAGAAGACGTGGAACCGGGACTCACAGACAGACTGATAAGCGGACCGATCGACGCTTGAAAAGAGCGCTGCCGTTCCACCTGAGGTGACTGTGCAAACAATCCGCAACCGTGTACTGGACGTAGGACTACGTGCACTTGAGCCTCTGGCATGTATACCTCTGACTCCAGCCCACCGTCAGGAACGGCTGTAGTGGTGTCGCCAACGTCTGCACTGGAGAACGCAATGGCGATCTGTCGTGTTCAGCGATGAAAGCAGATTCTGCTTGGGAGCCTCCGATGGCAGTATGCGTGTTCGCAGACGCGCAGGGCAGCGTCTCCACCCTTCTTGCATCCGCCAGTGACACACAGGGCCTACACCTGGTCCCCTGGTGTGGGGAGCTTCTTCATCCATCTTGCATCCGCCAGCGACACACAGGGCCTACACCTGGTCTCCTGGTGTGGGGAGCGAACAGCTATCACTCCCGTACAGAACTAATGTTTGTACCTGGCACATTAACAGCACCTCCTACATCAACAACATCATTCTGCCCGTTGTTGTGTCATTTGTAAGGTCGGTACATCGTGGTGTTTTCCAACAAGATAACGCACGCCCACACACGGCACGTGCAACGCAACATGCACTCCAGGGTGTGAGACAACTTCCATGGCCTGCACGTTCACCGGATTTGTCCCCCATTGAGCACGTGTGGGATTTTATGTGACAACGACTTATCCGACCTCCACGGCCAGCCACGACCATCCCCGACTTACGCGTCTAGTTTGAGGATACTTGGAACTCAATACCCCAAACTTACATCCAACATCTGTACGACAGACTCCATGCCAGAATTGCACAGTGTGACGCAGTTCATGGCGGTTCAACCTCGTACTAACCATGTTACATGGAAATGTTATTTTTTAGTTTCCCAGCACTGTATTTTGCCATAATGTTTTGATCACGTTATCCTCTGTATTCCGTTATTATGCTGTATAAATTTCGTTGGTATCAGACGTCTCCTTCTTGGTGTTCTTTTAACTTTCCGCCAGTGTATTACTTACTGGCTGATGAAAAACTGGTCATTAAAGAAATTCTTAGTAACCTGGTATTTCTTCTTTTTTTATCAAAAGAGATTTCTACTAAAGGTTTACCCACGAGGCATATTTTATCAGACGTCTTACACTGACTGATATCTAATAAATGGAAGAAATTAATTCCCTTTCTTTAGCCAAATACGAAACTCCAAAATTATGATAACCGCCTCGTTTACCAGATACAGCTCTTTACGAAATGTATATCTTAACAAAATGTATGGAAATCTTGAAACGCAAAACATTAGCCGCCGTCGTACTGCTCAAGCAAGAAGCTAAGCTCATTCGAGGAAAAGTTAGTTTAACTGAATCTTTTACATACGGAAGCGATGCTTGTTTAGGTCTGTGAGTGTGTAAAGGAACATATTTCAAAAAGCATTAACCATCCTTCGTTGTAAATTAACTATTTTATCTTTCCCGGAATGTGTCCAAGTATACTTTAGAGTAAGATGCCGTACATTCACTAGGGATACTTCCGCACGAAAGTCTTCACAGATTCATCGCCCATTTGGTATGAAGGTTAGTGTTATTTTTCTGAAGAAAGACGACATTTTACGTGGGATAGGATTTCCGCTAAATATACTTCGAAGCTATCTTAATAAAGAAAATTGCTTGTGCCACAAAGAGAACTTATGTTTATTTTGACTTCTGAAAGGACTTTCCTTCAATATCTTTCAATGAACCTCACGTCTTTTTGTCTTCATTAGTTGTCTACTTAACAGAAAAAAAATATTCATAGCTTGATGACATAAATCTTTCCACGTTTGGTGTAAACCAATCTGCTCTGATCTCATTATAAACCAAATAACAATCATGAGTCTCTTTCCTCTTGGCATGCACCTAGCTGTCTCGAACATATTGCCGGGATCTGTTAGACGATCTTTAGAGCCAAGCAAAAAATCGCTCTAATTTATTCGACCATTGTGAAATCAGTGACAATATATCCTGCTTTGGAAATGATTTTTATATGCATTTAACGCTCAAAGCAATGTTTAGAGTTTAGTTAACATATGGAATTATGTCTCTTCGGAAAAATCTGTATTTTTACCCGCCATTTTCCACTGCTTATCTTTTATTTCTTTCGCTGCCGTAAGTTGCATTAAACTATGGTATACGGCTAAAATTACAGATCTCAAATCTTTAATATTTGTTCCAAGTAAGCTAATAGGGATCACGAATCATACTAAACACTCAGTACGTGTATTACAATGTAGTTCACTTTCGTTAGTTTCTTTTAAACGTTTACTCTTCACGAAATTTCTAGCAAATATTTCCTTTTTTTTCATCGTCACTGAGTAAATTCTCATACCTTTCACTCGAGTTCCAAACTAATGCCACCTTATTCTTTCTGTAGTATAACAAACTTACACAGTTTGCATGGAATACAATTACAGAACTCAACTGAGTCCGTGTAATACAATTACCGAACTCCAGTGCAATGTTCTATTAGCGGCATCTCATATTGATCCTCCTAAAGGCGAGTGTTTGAGTTACTAATACGGGATATCCTCTCGCTGTTTGCGGTGCATATTATAAGACTAACGCTTTGCATTTTCGTTTCAATTACTTAAAATATGTGCCTGAATCCATAGTCTCCTGTTTTTTTATTCAAGATAAGTAATTATAGATATCATAAGAAATTTCAGCGGTAGGGTTGCAACATGAGAAATTTCTTTTAACCGTTATTTTTGCTTACCTGTAAAACTACACTCTCGAGGACAAAATTGTAGTACTGAGCTTAGCCCACGAAGCAGTCACAATCGTAGTTAATTGGAATTCAATGACTATATGAAAGATATTTTAATACTACTTTATTTTAACGCAACTTGATTTTTTTGTTTATTTACATTAAGTAAATTGGAATTCACAGGCGTATGAATTAGTAAATGAACTATTTATGCTTTTCGGGAAACACAACTTCTGAGCATTAATTCACTAGCGGTTCAATAGAATTAATTTTTAAAAATTTCTTCATAATCGTTGAGTTTCATGAATAAAACTGAGAGGCGAATTGCTCATTAGCGAAGATATTTATGAAAAATAAACTATGTTTACGATTTATGTACAATTTCATATGCAGTATCATGAAGCCGTCTGTGGATATGATACAAACTGCCGGAAAAACAGGCTCCATGGCTTCCTCTTATTACTTTCAGTATTATAAATATTTAACGGGAATTATCGAGGATAAATTTATTAAGGTGCATTACCTCTCAAATTTTCAATCTAAACACCAGATCTTCGTCAGGAGTTCTTGCGTCTTACTACTTCCATAGGTCTGGCGACCAAGCCTAATGGATTTTCCATCCAGCATGGTCATTGATGTTGCCACCTTGCGTCTTGTAAATTTCCAGGGATTCCTCTAATTTCCGGATAATTGTGTGGGATTGATGTTTGATCACTTTTAAGGAGTCCCAGTCCTTTGTGTGGCCAGTTTGTTGTATGTGTATGTTTAATTCTGTTTTATTTGAGATGTTCCTTATTGCTGCTTTGTGTTCTTTAATTCTGGTGGTTAACCTTCGTCCTGTTTCTCCTATATATGGTAATCCACATGAACACTCGATTTTATAAATGACTCCTTCCTCGAGTAAAGTATTTTCTTCTTTTTGTTTTAGGGATGGTAAGTATTTTTTAATTTCGCTATTTCAACACGGAGCTAAGCTAATTTTATATTTAGTGCTGATTTTCTTCAGTTTTTCAAACAGTCCCTTGTGGTAAGTGACTTTTCTTGTGAATAAATATTCAATTTTCTCTTTATTTTTGTCTGTAGTGCCTGTTCTGTTCCTAGTAGGATTTTCTTCCAGTAGTTCACGAATTTCTTTTAAAGGGTAATCATTTTCTAATAAGATTGATTTTAACTTATTTTTATGTTTTTCTTAGCTCCTGAAGATGAATTCAGCTTTTCAACTTTTTCTTTAAATTGTAAAGCTACATTTTTCTTTATATAATTCGGGTGATCTGATTTATAATTTAAAATTGTTCTTGTATTTGCAGGCATCTTGTATAATTCTGTGGAAATATATTTCCCTTCCCACTTTAAAGTAATATCTAGGTAATTTAGCTTATTTTCGTTTTGCTCTTCTAAAGTGAATTTTAGGGATTCGTCTAGGGAATTAAAACCTTCTAGAACTTTTTGATGAGTATCCACTCGAATCGTGATCTATGATGAAAGGGATATCATCCATGTATCTAGTATACATGCAGAAAATTGAAGGTTTCAGTAAGAAGGCCTCTTCTATTTTACTTACGTAATAATTTGATAGGAGAGGTGCTAATGAAGAACCCATTGCTAGCCCTCATCTTTGCTTATAAAAACAGCCTTGGAATGGAAAAAATGTTGTTTAGAGCAAACACTGTAAGTTCATGAAGTCCTATTGCTTCTTCTTTATTATATTCATGAAACACTACTAGATCATATAGGACATCTGCTATGTAATCTATGAGTTTGTCCAGGTTTATATTCGTATACATGGACACAACGTCCAAACTTGCCATGGAAGGGTTTTCTAATTCTGGAAGTTCTTCTATTTTCTTCAATAGCTCTTCAGTGTTCATTATCAGTGCCTTAGGTTTGGAAGCAACTTTAATAGATGAAGCAGTAAATGAAAAATTATTCAAAAATTACCATATCGTACTCCGCAGACGTATGGTTTGCTAAAACGGCATAAAGAAGGACAACCTATCAGGCCTATTATTGACTCAAAATATTCACCTCTGTCCAATTTGCATTATTATTTACTGTTTCATCTATCAAAGTTGCTTCCTAAACCTAAGGCACTGGTAAAGAACACTGAAGACCTCATAAATTCAACCCTAGATAAAGTCAAAAGCCGCATAAATAGAAGTGCACCGAGCTGAAAGTACCACCTAAACTTCATCGGAACCCTGCCATACATCCAAGGCGTCACATTCTTTGTGCCTTTGTAAGAAAGGCCTTAAAGAAATTAAGTATTGGCATTGGTACATCTCCCTCAGTTATGAAATCCTTTCCCCCAAGAGGAAAATAGACACTGGCCAGAAGGTAAGTGTTTACTCCATCCCGCTGGAATATCTTGACGAAACACAAAAATCCTATACAGGAATGACTGAGAGATCCATTGGCACCAAGGTAGCTGAACACGAAAGAAATGTGAAAAACGAAACCCTTAACACAGCCCTTGCAAGAGAAACTCGCCTAAAAGACGGGACACCGCAGCGGGCAGGATACATATGCCTGGCATCATACACTACCAAAATTAAGAATGCCATCAGAGAGACGATTGAAATGCTCACAACACAATACGCATGCAACGATGACGTCTCGCGTGACCTACTCCCCCTATGGACAGATTTCCTAAAATATTAAGACTTCTGTTTTGTTTTGTTTGTTCACGCTTTGTTCACGTGTACATTTCTCAATTTTTGCACAATTTGAAGTTAACTCAAAGTAAGTATATATTTTCAAATGTTAATGTTTATTATTAGTTTTCTCGCATAGGTTAGTATAAGTCAGCCTTTAAAAAACCACCCGTTGGTGAGAGAAAGCTTGGCTACATCAGTTTGTTTTTACCCGAATAAAATCAACGGATATTAAACCAAAGTTTAGAAAACCCTTCTCTGCTGGGATACAGGTTGAACTTTGGCTACTCCAAGAAGGAACACAGCAACACCATTTCTATTATCTCAAAGTTGTGGCATACCGGGTTACGTACAAAAGAATAAAATAACCGTGTGTTTTTGATAATATAAAATTCACATTTTAACGTATAATCGCAAAAAGCGTATAAATGGATTACATATAACCGAATTGAAATAGCGGTGAAAAGTATAGTATAATTCCGGGACTAATGTAGAATTCCATATAAAAAGGAAAACGTTTTACGGAGGTTCCACTGTAACTGGCGCATAGTTGTTTTTACTTTCATTTAAATAATGAAATTTTTGAAAGCCAACAGGAAATATGTATTATTTATTTTCAGATTTACGATAAACATAATACGGGCTGGAAGATAAGGGTTTTTAGAATATTTTCTGCAAAATTAGATACATTTTCTTTTGTTTTTATACTAAAGTGTTCAGAAAATACACAATTCTTTTTCCATTACTTTTTTCCATTTCCACGGTTAAGTTAGTAGAATTCTTCGTGTAAGTAACGAATTGGCTCCCTCCATACTTTAAATCTCCTCTTCACATTTCTATCCTTTAAGCTCCTAAGAAGCGGGAGAGCCCGTATCCTCCAAAGCGGGTCATCTTTGATCTCTTCATTTGCATTCAATCGCATTCCAAACAAACTGCCTGACGGTAGCTCAGCCCCAATATATTCCTATTGTTCTAACTGTACCGTTGATTCCACAAAGAAGAGGATAGGAGAGAGCGAAGAAGAACCGGGGAGGGGGGAATTTTCTTCGTCAAATTCTCCTGCACGAGACATTTCACTCCGTCAAGTATCAGACATTGGACATCTTCAAAGAGTACGGGTCTCATTTTGGGCATTATAGGGAATGGCTTTTATGAGTTCCATGAATTTCGGAGGCATGGATGATAGAAACAAAAGGAGGAGCTGGGAAGAGGAGGAATGGGGATGTGGGAGAACGATCATGCTGGAACGGGGAGGGAAGTGCTCTGAGGGCGGCAAAACTCAATCGTAAAATCGTTGGACTATGAATGAAATGGCTTTTACCCAGGACCCGCATTGTGACGGAGGTGTGTTCAGAATCGTTTCTTATGCAAATTAATGGAATGATGGAGTTCCAAGGCGGTGGTGAATTTAGTAGCGAGAAGGAAAAGTAAAAAAGAAGGGAGTGGCTGATGAAGTGATGGTATATGCAGGCAGGGAAAGTAGGCTTGGCAGAAAAGATATATGTGGGTCTCATTTTTTCCTTTAAATAAGAATACTTTTGAATATTCACTTACATGAACAGGGATGATCAAAAACACATTTTTTTCGGAGCCCCTTCAGCACGCATTGAAGCCAGTGCAGTTCAGGAGCTTTTCATTTTGCTTTTAGTAAGAGCAGGAGATTAAAAAAGTTTTGATCTAGGTCGTTCTTACCAGACTGCTGCGTGACTGATGGAATCTTACGGAGCAAGGTACAGCTGTAACCAAAGAACGTGACGCACAGGAACGCACAGAACTTTGCCCTGATACAAGAGGTTTTTGCTTGCATCAGGTGGGAATGCAAAATTTAAAAATTAAAAAAAAAGTAATATATGCATCCCATAAGCTTAAAACTTTTTGTGATGCGGTTACAGGACTGTTTCTGGGTTGCCTTCAGCTCTGTCGCGTGTGATCGGCAGTGCTTTGCTTGAAAGAAATTAAAACCGTTGCGGGATTGTATCTATGAATGATAACTCTGAGTTCTGCAATGGTGCTATTTATTCAACGCTGTAGATGGAGAAAATCACGGATTTTGCTTTCTGATTTCTATATTACTCCTTTTACTATCTACGCGTTAATCTATTTCTGCTATTTTTATCAGGCGTCTTTCTTAGTTAACTTTCTGTTTCCGAATTACCTCTTCCAACATAATCTCTGCGTCCTTATACAGTTGCGAACAGCAGAAACATTTCTCCCTTTTTCGCGAGGAGCCGAAACTCTCCCCGCTCTACGAAGAATAACCCAAATCTACAATCCTACCTCGTTGAAATGTTTGATCAAATTAGATCAAATTCCTCAAATGTTTCCTTCCTTTGCAGAGAAAAACGCGAGCTTGATCCCGTTTGCGACCACCTGGTCAATTGTATGTCACTTTCTCTCTTTTCCCTTCTTCGGACCATGTAGCCAGTTATTTAGAAGAGATCATCTAGCCAGTTACTTAGTAGGGACCATCTAGCCAGTTACTTAAGAGTTATTATCAACCACTTACACCCTCATCATAAAAATGTTCTCAATGAAAGCCGAAGTTTTAAGAAAAAGTCATATATACTCGAAACTCTCCCTTTGTGAACCCTGATGCTATAAAACGATAAAGCGAGTCACTCACAGAGCAATAAAGTAATTTAAATTGAATTTCAGGAAAAGCAGATTGCATGGACCGGCGAGCAGAAGTGCTCTCCCCGAACACCGAAGATCAGAAAAAGTAGATTTCCCGTTTTTCATCAATACGGCTGGTAGAAAACTAGTGAAGTGGACAAACTCAATACCTCAGTAAATGCACTCATGAAAAGGGAAGCGATTTTAACCACTAGGCGATTATAAAAATACATGTAATTAGTAATGTTATCCTTCTCTGAAATTAATAAGCCAGAGTAAAAATGCATACACGGTTTCGCACAAAATAAATGAAATTGATTTCATATTTCGTAGTTAATATCCAGTTTAGTGGATCCAGTTTTTGCACGGTGTACTTTTTTCCATTCAAAAACAAACAAATTTGGTGGCATCAAGAGATTCCAGAGAACGGGGAGTAAACCGGCAATGGTGATATCGGGTTCGAATCTCAGGTAAGGAATGAATGGTGTGTTTGCCATATGGTAGTGGATTTCCCCTTCACTGGAATCCGTGGCTCTAAATGATGGACTGGAGACTGCTTACACCCCATTGAGTTGTTCACTATGGTTATTAAAACCTCAACAACAACAAAAAGAAGCATTTTTTCTGTTCTTAGTAATAACTGAAGTCAGTGTTACTATCCTTTGCAGTATGTGATGGCCGCCCCGGTGGCGCAGTGGTCTAAGGCACTAGCCTATGATTATTCGTCCGTAAGGGGTCCGGGTTCGAATCCCGGTGAGGCATGGATATTGTGTTTGTCTTACGGCACTGGCTCTCTCCCTTCCCTGGAACCAGTGACTCTAAATTAGGGACGGGCGACTGCTTATAGCCCATTGAGTTGCTCACGGTGGTCGTTAAACCTTCAATCAAAAAAAAAAAAAAAAAAAAAAGTATGTGATGTATATTCTAATTTAACTTTCATTTTCAATTCCTCTTCCTATGTAAATTTGAGTTAGTTCTCTTTTGCACTTTTCAAACTTAACGTGATATCTTCTCTCTGTCATGAATAAGGTTGGCAACACCTTTGAGGTCAGAGAGAGTGACTTATGAATGTGATAAGAACGTTAGATAAAAAGGACGGTTCAGCAGTTGCTTAGTGTGTGTGTGTGTGTGTGTGTGTGTGTGAGATGGTCGATCATTGTTAAGATAGATTGTAGGAAAGATAATTAAGACATTATATGTGAAGTGTAAAACTCGCCGTGCTATATGTTGGATTTCATCAAATATTGCTGGACCAATAAAAGGTTATGGTAAGTTTGACCTGTATACGTTTCGGCTGGCCGTAAAACCTTTATCCCGTGCAACTATTGCATCGTATTCTCATTTAGTTCAACATTTCCTTAGTCATGGTTTTAGACATAGCGTGACACCAATCTCGCACACGAAAAAGAGTTACGTTATAAGTATTTATAATGTCACTACAAACCTAGACACTTTTGTTCGGGTGTGACAAAACAAATTTCTGGTGCAATTTTCTTCCCAATTTTTTTGTTAAAACCAGGATGCATGTGCCGTTACCGTGATCCAGCTCTGCTGCTAGTATCCGTACAGTAATTCGACGATATTCTTGAAAAAAAAATCGCGGACTTGATCAGTTTATTCATCAGGTTATCTTCCTCATCCATGTGCCCTACGTGTCTGCAAAGACAATGAATTTTGGTTTCGATCACTTCGTAGATAGCGCACGCACTGTTGCATTCTGTCTGGCCTCGAGAGAAGCTGGTCGTGCTTAAATATGATGATGGAAAGTTCTGAAAACTTCTACCAATGAAAACATCTAGAAATGGAAGCGTCCAGTAGGGTCTCGAATTATTGGTAACACTAGTGAGCAGTGGCGGGTTGCCTATCCTGCATCGGAAGACGCCACAGACACGAACATGAAACCCAATTTCTGTATCTCTATATTATGTGCCTTATTTCCCGCTCTTTCTTCATTTTTTCACTTTACCATTTTTTTATACGTGATTCTCTATTTTCAAATAATCAACAAATTTTAAATTACGTCGCGGCCCACACTTTGGGAAACGATGCACCAGAAATAAGTAAAAACAAGAACTTGTTGAACGCCTCTTGTAAGCCATTTGTTAATGGTGAAATACGTTCGGTTTTGTAAATTATTTAAGTTCGTCGGTTACAAATATCAGCTCTCCGCTTCGGACCATTAGATTAGTAGAATTTATTTTACAATTATAAGAAGAAGAAAAGCTTCATGTTGGTACACATTAAACCGAAACGGGAAAACCTAGTGTTTCACTGTGTTATTTTAAATACACCAGACCATGAATACTCAAGAAACGTTTATAGCATATTAAATCTGCTTATTTTTGGGGTGTGATAAGCACAAAGATTCGCCAAGCTTTCGCACTCCACTGGGGGGCGTTTTCAAAGCAAAGGTATACATAAAATGTCTTATTTTTTTAGACATAAAATTGCTTATGTCTAAAATTGCTCTGAAAAACCCTCGTAGTGGTGTGCGAAAGCTTGGCGAATCTTTGTGTTTATTACACCACAAAAATAAACGGATTTAATACGCTTTAAGCGTTTTTTGAGTATTCTAGTGCTTTACGCCAGATCATATACATAAATGACTGGTGGAAAGAAATTTCCACCAACTAACAAGATATCTTGATAGGCCTAAGTATGGAAATTATAACGAGGAAATCATCCCGTTATGCTCGATATTCGTCCCGTTATGCTGATCATCCCGTTATGCTCGATATTCGTTTCACATGAACCATTAAATTACGCACTTAGATGCAGGATCAGTATTTAGAACTTATAGAGACAGGAAAACTGTTTTGTACATACTGCAACGAACGCTAGTTGTGCGCGTTGTATTGCGCGCCGTTATTTTACTTATCTTAGCACTGGGTCTGTTTTCGAATAAAGAAGCAAAACGTGGATGCTGAATTAGTTTTTCTTTTCTTGAAACTAATAGCCCTAAAAATAAATGCCTCTTCTATTTCTAGGTATATCGGTGAATTGTATTTCATGCATGTCTGTCTTCTATTTCCGCATGTATATGCCACTGATTTGTTTTTCTCTCTCTGTCGCACACCATAGATTTTGTCACAGTCCCGGGCCTCTTCTACACCGCCTACTCTTTGTCTTTTTTGTGCCTTTCATTCACTTATTCTGTCGAATACTTGCTTTTTCCCCCTCGATACTTTATCGTCGTCTTCTCTTTCTTTTATCTTCCGGTCAGTGGGACATTCTGATAACACATACTTCAGCTTTCGTGCCCTATAATTTCTCCCTCAAATTCTTGCGGGAAGAAGTTCGGCTGTGTGAATGACGAAGATATACAGGCAATAACACAGACAATCCCTTATCCTCGAATAGCGTTGGAATTGCGATTAAACGGTAGTTGACTTGGAACTTCTCTAAATACTTCATGAAAGTGGGACCAGGAAAAAATTATGAATTTTTAAGTATTTTAATGCTCTTAAAGATACAAAGATACCATGTTGTTGAAGCAGTTGAGATTACATGTACATTTCGGGATGTGCCTTATAATATCAAACACACGATTTTTTAAGCAAAATAAAAGTATAATTAATAACAAGGAATTGTAAACCAACTGTACTTAAAGTAGCATAACAGCACTAGTTATCCGAATTTATTGGCGTAGAATAGAAAACAAAGTTTCCAAGCTTTCGCCATTCGAGAAACTTTGTAGATCATTACCAAACGCAAGTCCTGCAAAGATAGGGTCTCACTGGAGTTGCTACGAATTTGGAACCAGTTCTTCAAATAGTGAATGCTTTTTGTTTTCCTACAGGGATTCCACGTGATAAACGAACAAGACAACTGATGTTTTTTTAGGTTAATTACATCCGCGTCGGTTCGTTTATTGTCAAGTCAAGTCACCGCGTTCAAATTGTTGAAGGGTTCTATTATTAAGTTTGCAATTTGCTATTTACCTTTCTTGGAAAAGCCATTTTGTCAATGTGCGAAAGCTTTTAAAACATTGATTTCTATTCTACCCCAATAAATTCTGATAACTAAGACATGCATACCCATAAAGCACAAAACGTTTCAGATATGTATCAATAATGTTACTATCTCTCATTTTCGTTACACTTTCAGAGATATCTTACAATTACGTTTCAGCAACATCTATTTTGGAACATAACTCTTTATGCATTACGGTTACGTTAAAAATAGCATTCACCGATACTACTGTTTTATAGTTTCCATTGTACATAATTGCTACCTTGATGTTACATACCGGCGATATTTAAGATTTTTGGTTTGGCAACGACGTGGATGCGCATGCGCATTTATGCCATTTCACCGAAGCACTCTCTTAGTCGCATTTCCACGTGCTACTGGAATATTCTTTGGTGATACTGTCGAACTCGAGTTAGCTCGTTAGTTGATTTAATATTTCATCCTTTTTTTTTTTGTGATTCAAGATCTTCTGAAAGTAAGTAATTGTTTTGATTATTATAATTTTTAAATTCTAAAAAGCATTTTATAAAATCTAAGTAGATGGCTGTGTTGTTGTATTAGTATACTATACCAGCTGCTTTTTTTTACTTGAAGCTGAGAAATTTCATATTGGTAGGTATTTAGAGAAATGATGAATTTGATTTTCTTTCTTTTTTTTTTTTTCTGAAATATAGTCTGTTCCACATGTATAATAGAAATTCGACATCCTCATTTGGGACCGATTTTTATTTCTTTTGTTACCAATATATAAACGCCGCCACTGTTCCAATGGACAGAGGACTGCATTGAACCTGTAAAAACGTAAACAACTGGTAATACGACTGTTATTGCTTGTGAAATAGCTGTCGATTGTTTATTGTGATTTTACAAAGTTTATTAAAACCATAAAGTTCAACGTAGTAAATACGTAACAGTAATATGATGATGCCACAAATATATTTCAAATACGTAACAGTAATGTAACAAAGTTACAAATATTTTTCAAATACGTAACAGTAACATGAAGTTGACATGTTGATGTTACAAAGACCTTTCACTGTAACGTATCGGTTATGTTTCGAAGTTATGTAACGTTTGCGGACATTTTGCCGTAACCGTAAGGTTTCTGAAACATTACTGTTACATTGCGCAACGTATCTGAAAAGTCTCAATGTTTCAGGGCTACGTACTTGTAACATATACGAAATATTCTGTGCTGTGTGGGTATTGTCTATTCCTCCCCACGCTTTTATCCCTTTTCTCATAAACTACCAAGATCCGAAGCCCTTCAGCTTTGATGCAACTCGATAAAATATGTAGCACAGGTCCAGTTAAGAACTCTTCGAGATATAGGCTCAGTTAAAAATGATTTTTATTTTCTACCCCAGATGACATAGAAAATAACATATGCCTCTGCTCTTAACAGTCCTGTTTGTATAATTACTTTCTTGTGGATAAAGACCCTGGTGAAGAATATGTTTGCATATAATAACTTTTAGCGTACATTTCCACCATTAGAGCGGGTAAGTGTATATTTTTCTTTGCAACGAATCTGCATGAGTATCTATCTGTATGTCAAAAAACCTGTGTGAAAAAAAAATTCTTTCCAGTCATATACCGTTCATCCGTGACAATATTTTATGCACATTTTATCTTCAAAATAATCCACAATTTAGTCGTTGCCACAAATCTATTACCTGTTTTTGTCTACGTCTCAGCTTTTAAACGTACGATTTGAAAAATGTTTTCAATACCGGGTGATATTTGCTTCGTGAAACACTTTTCACGTACTCTTGAATACTTTGTTGTGCACACTCCTGACAGTACGTGGCGTTAGTTTGCATTTTAGGTTCTTGTTGAATCTCCGCTTTTAAAAGCTTTATTGAGAAAAGCCTTTTTACTGTATGTCATTCGCTACGGTGAAAAAATTTGGAATATCATCATATTTAAACAGTGCACGGTTTTCTCGCTAGGGGAGTATACGTAGAAATTTTGTTCTCGTTATATGTGCTTTTGGAACTCGTATTTGAAGAATTCTCTTTCCATCGCACAGTTGTTTTCTGTAAAGAATATTAGGCGCATATTTTGTACTTTTCACAATTCACAATCCGAAGGGAGTAAGAGTAAATTCCTATTTGAAAGAGTATCTCCGATTCTAATAGTCCGTTGGAAATATCTTTTCTTGATAGGATATCACTACCAGGAATATTTCGACTCCATTTTCATTTTAAGATAACGCATAGCTTTAAGACTAAAAGAGAAAATTTTTCAAGTTTTTCTCCATATCGCTTCTTATATTTCTTGTTCCTTACGTTCATGGGTGTAATAACTACAATAGAACCTCGGTTTTACATTTTTTTAGGAGATTGTTTCAAGAAATGTATAAATGAAATTTCAAAATGTTAAATACTATTATAAAATTCTGAATGCCTCCAAAACGGTAAAAAAGGGCGAAAAAACTCGTAATTTTAGATTACGCAAATTTGCATTGTAAGTCATACACCGATGAACCAATGCATATGACCACACTCTGCCTGGAGAAATGAGTGCGCCTGAAGACCGAATGGTGGCGCACGTGAAGTTCACAGAGCAGTATATGTACAACGCGTGGACCGGCTTTCGGTACACATTGTGATGGCACGGAGCCTCGGAAATACGATCTGGGAAACAGCGCGGCTTCTAGGTTGTTCACGTGTCACTGTATTGAGTACGTATCAAAAGTGGTGCACAGATGGCCAAACAACGAACCGTTGTCCTGCCGTGTGTCGTCCGCAGCTCATTCATGCCAGAGGAGAGCGAAGAATTTCGCGCATTGTTCACAGCAACCGCAGGGCTACAGTGAAACAAATCATTTGCAGGTACACCAGTGGTGATCAGGGCTATGTGTGATCGGAAAAAGTTCATCGCAGCCTTCTGCGCATAGGAGTGATTACCCGAAGTCTGAGACGGATTCCCATGCTCACTGCACATCAAGATCGTCGAGATTGGACCGTCGATGACTGGAAGAAAGTAGCCTGGTCTGACGAATCAAGATTCCTGATGCATCACATTGACGGGCGATCGCGGATACGCCCAATTTTAACGGAGCTAAAATATTTTCTTGGGCTAAAAAGATTTTCTTGGGTTAAAAAGATTTTCTTAGAAAGCGTCTCATCACTCATTCTTTCAACATGGCCAAACCACCGAAGCATATTAGTCTCCACCTAGCTAACAACCTTTTTGTTTCACATCACACAACTGCAACACATCTTCATTCCTCACACGCCGCCCCGGTGGCGCAGTGGTCTAAGCGATGGTTTCTGATCATTCGTCGGAAAGGGGTCCGGGCTCGAATCCCGGTCAGGCATGGGTGTTGTGTTTGTCTTACGGCCCTGGCTCTCTCCCTTCCCTGGAACCAGTGACCCTAAATTAGGGACGGGCGATTGCTTATAGCCCATTGAGTTGCTCACGGTGGTCGTTAAACCTCCAATCCAATCCAAAAAATTCCTCACACAATCAGAACGTGTCTTGCCACAAACCCCATGTAACGCATCTCTCCATCACACAAACGACTTCTATGTTTCTTCTGTAGTACCCATGTTTGACTGCCATACATCAATTACACTTTCATACACAGCCATGAGGGACTCTCTTGAGAACAGATCATTCCTGTGAAAACCTCCCAAGGCAGCTATAACTTTCAATGAAGAATTCACTCGCCTACTAATTTCACCATCCAATTTGTACTCTCTGTCAAACATGCTTCCTAAATACACAAACTCACTCGCCTGGTCAATCACAGTGCCATTTATACTTACATTACATTCAGTGCTACCAGTTCCTCTCTCTAAAACCATAACCTCGGGTTTTCTCTTATTTATACTCACTTTGAATTTCATCCAAACTTCATACATCCGGGACAGCATACTCTGCAACTCACTTTTGCTCTCTGCCAACAGGACAGTGTCATCAGCATACAACAATCTGCACACACGGATATCACCAACACATAAACCAGTATTATCTATTTTGGCATCACGCATGCACGCATCCATAAATATATTAAACAGCCATGGTGACATTACACAAACTTGCCTGACTGCTGCACCAATAGAAAACCATTTTGATAAAACACCATTCACTCGTACACATGCTTTACTGTCAGCATACATGGCTTGGGTGTGGAGCAGAATTACGTGTCAAAGTGAAAAACGCATTACTGAGAAACGTATAACAGAGGTTCTGTTGTATCGCTGCCTATTATTGTTTGCTCTATTGTGCAAATTCGTTTGATATTTTTGTAACTGGTACGATTCACTACATAGAACACAACTAAAATTGAACGTTGTAAATAATGGGTACTGTTTCACTACTGTTGTAAATAATGCGTAAATGTTTATGCGTACTGTTTCCTACTGTTGTAAATAATGCGTACTGTTTCACTCTTTCTATCGGTGAATTGTTTCTTTTTCTAAAAATATACACGCATTGTCATAAAATTTCGCGCACCGACAAAAAAACCGTGCGATAAACGCTAAACTCCGCGAATAGCTATGGGGAGGGCAGAAAGGCGAATGATTAAAATTTCGTGCGATTCCGCATGCCCGCGCATCCAAGACCGGCGCTGCAATCGCAATCCTTGGGGCTTATAAGGCGCTACGCAGGGGACTCCACATTCGTGCCGAAGTGCACGCTAAGAGTCAGGTGAGAACCCTAAGGAATAGACATGCCGAGGAGCCGTCGTAGATGTGCGTACGAGCAACCGACGGAGTTTGGACGAGGCCGTATCGTCGGAATGAGAGAGGCATTGTGGCCGGCGCGCCGAATCGGCCGCCATTTGCGTCGGTCGGACAGTACGGTGCAATCGTGTTGGGAACAATGGGCACGGGAAGGCACCCAGACACGGCGGACTGACTCTGGACGACTCAGACATACTGCCAGTAGAGAGGACCGTGGGATCGTGCGGCACGCACGGGTGCAAAGACGTCCGTGTCCAATACCCAGAGACATGTGGCGGCTGTACATGAAACTCCAGTGTTCGCCAGAACCATTTTCGGACGCATTGCAGAGTCGAATCTGCACCCTAGACGACCCTTATGTTTTCTGTCATTAACACCTGACCATCGTCGGTATCAATTGCAGTGGTGTCAGCAGCGAGCAACGGGGAATGCTATGAACTGGGGACCTATGGTGTTCAGCGACGAATCTCGTCTCTGTATGGGAACGGACGGCCACCGTGTCAGAGTGTGGAGGACCGCAGGTTAGCACTACAATCCCAACCTCACTGTACAGCGGCACACGTCACGAACTGCAGGCGTGATGATCTGGAGGGCCATCACGTACGACATCCGGACTACCCTCGCAGTGATCCGAGGGACGTTTACAGCCCAGCACTACACACAGGATATCCTGCGGCCTCATGTGCTGCCTTTCCTGGTGGGGCGGCCCGAAACCATTTTCCAACAAGATAACGCCCGTCCGTACACGGCTCGTGTTTTCCAAGACTGTCTACGTCATGCTTTGACGCTCTCGTGGCCTTCCAGATTGTCTGATTTCTCGTCCATCGAGCACGTGTTTGGGACCAGATGGGATGCCAGCTTTCTCCATGTCCCAGTTTTCGTGATGTAGAACGTCAGTTGTAAAACGTGTGGGCCAATCTGTCCCAAGATAACATACAGCGTTTCTTTGACTCCAAACCGGACCGTATCACCGCATGTATCCGAGCACGATGCGGTCCGACGCGGTGCAAACGCTGATCGGAATGTGTACCTTATTGTAATGACTTCTGTCCTTGGTATGTAGCGTCTTACTACTAAAATCTCATTTCAATCCAACGCCTCCTTCTCGGTGAGCAGATTTTTATGAAAATGAGTGTACTTTTAAAAATTGTTTTGGTCTCGGAATGAATTCAAAAGAACTGATCATTAAATCAGAGAATTCCATGTCATCTTCTGTTTTATTAATTTGTTGTTCATATATGTGAAAATGCACGTGAATCAAATTTTGACCATTTCATAGAGCAATCAATTCGTTTGCAATATAGGCTTGTGTTTCTACTTTAATCTCAAAGCACATCACGCGTTCTTCCTGCGGGCGTTCCGTCAGTATTTCAAATTTGAGAGAATGTTCCGTAGCGAAAAATGTCTGTTAATCGCTGACCTAGAGTTAACACATCCAATGCTTCAAAGATAAATGCCTCGCATTTAAGCATCTTGAGAGGAACCTTTCCACATTAACAGCAATGAAACAACAAAAGCTTTGTATGTTTATTTCTGCGCTTGAATGTACCAAATAGGGAACGTTTTAACCATTGTCTTATTTCTCATGTTACAAAACATCGTGTACATATTTATTCAATTATAGGAAACGATATAGGACATTATTTAACCCTTCCATCATCGTGTGGTAGAATGCATTTGAAACATACAAGAAAATGGCGGTAGAATCCCGAGGATATTTTGCTTCCGAAAAAACTTCTCGATCGAGGACATACCAGTCAATCGTTTTGTAAAGCTCTGCTCACCTGATGAGAATCTATTCATCATCAAGGCAAGCTTAGCCGTTCTTCCAAGATTTGGATTGTTTCTGTTAAAGAACGCTGGGTATCCACGTAAAGATTTCAACGCATGAGCTATGCCTTTCATCTTCAGGGTTTAAGTGAGTGCTCTTTACTTTCTTATTTTGGCGTTCTTCCTCTGAACGGTGCCCTGTTATCCAGCTAAAGAAGAGCCTCCAAAGAAAGAGCTACTTTGTATGGAAATCTGGCAAGTTTTCCACATCAGCCTGCTCAATGGCAGTTATTTTTAGCCAGTTCAACGATAATTTCATGTCTTACATCACTGATGAATCTGTCAGCGACAAAGCTTTTGAAATCATTAACAACAGCTGGCCAGATATCTTTCCAGAACGTACTTCTGCGTGACACCATTCCAAGCTACTCCGCCGCACTTGGTGAAGACTTGCATATCCATGAACTAAATGTTCCCGAAATGTATCGTTTTTTCCCTGGGAGTTAATTCATGTAAGTCTAATGTAAGATCACTTCATGTGAATGGAAGTCTACTGTACTTGAAATAAAAGGAAGATGAAAATTCTAAAAAACAGAGCCTGTGAGTGACCTAAAAAATCGGCTCAAACGAATAATTTGGATTGCTGTTTCTTTCCAGTAACATCTTTTGTCTCATTTAGTTTCTATATAACGGGCCCAATTACATGCGGAATGCGCCAAAATATTGAGATTTTTGCGCTTGGTATCAAAACGAGACAGGTTTCAAAGCAAAAGCAAAAGAAGATTTCATTTTTTGTTTCATTCGTTTGCTATACACTGAAGAGCAATTGAATTAGAGACAGCTGGCGTTGTGCAAATGTGGCGCTGTGGGCGACCTTGTAAACGGAAACGACATGACGTATGCAGCGATCCGACAATATAAGGAGTGATGCGACTGGAATCAGTAAGAGTCGGGCGCAGTATGGGTAAGACGAAGGATCTAAGCGCATATGATAGTGGGGAAAATGTCGGGGCCCGACGAATGGGCCACTCCATCTCGGAAGTCGTGCAGGCACTGAGATTTTTACGAGCCACTGTGTCACGGGTGCACCGTGAGTACATCGAAACCGGTAAAACCATCCTTTCAAGGGCCAACTGCCGTGGACAACAGCGTGTGGGTGAGCGGGGTCATCGTCGGCTAGCTCGTAATCTGCACAGATTGCAATGGGTTTGTGTAAACATGATGAAATAATGTTCGGCGATAATTTAGGAAAATTTATTGTTGGGTAGGGACAAAATTACTATTGTTACGTCACTTCATCGAACAGCATTCAAAAATCAGATTTCAATAATGGGTTTTGACTACTTCCGTTACCCATTTTCGTTATATCGAAATTTTTTACTTGGATTTACCTACATATCATCAAAAATAAATAAATCAGTGGCGTTGAGAAACTTTCAGGAGATGTTATAGATTGCATCAAATCTGCATAAGTGTTCCCAGCCTGCTTAATAGGATTACTGTGTAAGGGCGGAATTGATTGCTCAGCTTCACATCGCATTACTATACCGCAAATTAATTGGGACAAGCTATTTTATTCTCAGAATTGCAATGTGATCGTCAGTTGTTGTCGGAACCCAACGTAAACCGGTTTTATCAGCTGTGAGGTGGTGTGACTGTTAGAACTTAATAGTAAAAATGTGGTTTGACCGGTTTCAAACAGGAATTAGGCACTTCAGCTTCAGTTATGAGCTTTCGTGTGTGACAGGTGGATGTTAGTTTTTGCTCTCTGTGAGTACGTGTTGCTTTCGTGTATTGAAAAACGGATATTTCCTCAAGGAAGCATGCAAAAATAATTGCTTTGAAGGATCACACTTCTATGACAATGAGAGATATCGCTTCTGGAGTTGGTGTAGGTAAATCAAGTGCATCAAGACTGCTTGCGCGATACAATGCATCTGTATAATCGTTTCCAAAAAGGAGAGGTAAATGTGGAAGAAAACGAAAAACAATTCCACCAACCGATAAATATCTAATCAGAAATTGCTAAATGAATCCAAAAAAAAAAAAAAAACAAGAACCGACCTTCAAAGAGATTTATCGGCTAGTGGTTGAGATGTTAGTGATTCAACTGAACACCGTAGGCTTCTGGAAGTTTGCCGTAAGGCAAGAACACCAACGAAAAAACAATATTTGAATGCGAAAATGAAGATAAAACGTTTAGCATGGGCCAAAAAATATAAATCATGGACTGCTGACTACTGGAAAAGGGTAATTTTCAGTGTTGAAACTCATTTAGTATTGCAGGTTTGCCAAGAAAATGTCGTTAGACGAAGCAACTGTGAACCCTGAGCATGTCAAACAAACTGTAAAACACCCTCTGAAACAGATGTTTTGGGGGTTTTTCACAACAAATGGCACTGGAAGCTTAGTTCTTGTTCAAGGTATGATGAATTCAGCCAAGTACGTAGAAATATTACATTTACACATGACTTTGCCTCATGTCACAATTCGAAATTGGTCAAGAATTTCGTGCTGGAAAATCAAATTCATTTGCTTGATTGACCTGGAACCAGACCTAAATCCCATAGAAAACTTGTGGAATATTTTGAAGAGACGTTTAGGTAAAACGGACTGTATAACAAAAGAACGTATGATAACGAATGCTATAAAAGTGTGGTTCCACGATTATGAAGTCAAAATTATGTGCACTCAATTAGTGGAGTCAATGCCAAAACGAATTCAAGAGGTCATTTCAGCTGAAGGAGGACATACTTCATACTAATGCAGGTATTTATCAGTGTATATCAAGGCATAGAATGATATGAAGGCATAGTTTTGGAAAAAAGAGTGACTTTTTACTTTGTCCCAATTAATTTGCACAGTATAGTATATACAAGAAAGCACTCTGTGGAAAGCCTTTGGTCGTAGAGGATGTAATGAAAACAATGAGGAATTGCCTGAATCTGATTAAAAATGGGGAAGCAGATCCCTGACTCACTGAAAGTTTATTTCCTTTCTAAGAGAAATTGAAGAGGAACATGAAGATTTTTTGCACACAGTGATCTGGTTTTCTCTTAAATAAAAGGAAACTGATAATTTTTTTTTAGGTTTTGTTTTTTGAGGAAAGAAGTTATTGACTTCCTTAATGAACATGCAACATCTAACATATTAGGAATTACAGCAAAACTATCCATCTTCAAAGTATTTTATCTGAAATTACAAATGTGAAATCAAAGCATTCAAATAAGAGATCAGAAAAAGATTTTTAAGTGCTCCTTTGCCAATGAAAGTTAGTGTACTTTCCTTAACGCAAGAAAATAGCACAAGAAAATCAGCACACAAATTTATTCTGCATTGTATTCCTCAATACATTTTCACAACAGGAAGCCTGAATGTTCTTTGATTTAAAAACATGGATCCATATCTAACTCTGTTCAATATTCTTATGAAGTGCAAATTTCATGGCAGCAATAAAGCATCTACTTGGAGGTGTGTGATCTGTGAAGGGATATCTTTTTCCGGATAATGAATGAAACTGGAACTTAAAATAGTATAACTACACTGCTGGCCACCCAAAAGGCAACACCAAGAAGGAAGGGTGTGTTGCGCAACAATATGCATATGCCCTGCAACGCTAATCGTTTGGATGTCCCGCAAAAGGACATCCAAACTATTAGCATTGCAGGGCATATGCAAATCATGTGCGCCCGGCACGCCACCGAGAAGCACTATAAAAAGGATGCACAAAAAGCGGGGTGTAAGTAGTGGAAGTGTGTTTTGCTACCGGACCTGTGCGTAAGAAACTTCCTGATGCCTCGTCGCAGAATACGGCAGTCATTCCAGCACGTTTCGGAGTTACACAGAGGACGAATAGTGGCTTATCGCGACAGCGGTTTATCATACCAAGACATCGCCGCCCGTTTGGGACGACATCCAGTCACAGTGAGGCGAGTATGGATTCGGTGGGTGCAGCAGAGACGGACGGACATACGTGAGCGATTGCCGCAGCAACGGCACACCACTGAACGAGAGGACCGGCATGTTGTGCGGCGGGCATTGACGGCTCGCACCGCCACATCAGGAACGTTAGCGCAGGAATTAGGGTGTGTTGCGCAACAATCTGTGTCAGCACGTACCGTTCGACATCGTCTGCAGGAGCGGTGACTTGTCGCACGGCACCCATTGCTTCGATTACCATTGACGTTACACCGCCGCTGAGTGCGGCTACAGTGGGCCGTTGAACGCCGCACCTGGACTACGGAATGGCACAACATTGTCTTCTCCGACGAATCCCACTTCAGCCTGCAACAACACGATGGTCGGATCCGCGTGAGGCTGCACCGCGGCGAGAGACTGTATGACGTCTGCATTATGCATCGCCATACCTGTCCGTCGCCTGTCGTTATGGTTTGGGGCGCAATTGGATATGACACCCGCGCCCCTCTGGTACCCATCGCCGGTACACTCAACACCCATCACTACATCTCCGACGTTTTGAAGCCTGTAGTCTTCCCTTACCTGCAAGACCTGCCAGCGGCCGCTTTTCAACAGGACAATGCGAGCCCGCACGTGGCACGCATCGTGCAACCATTCTTCACGGCCCACTAGGTGTCACTGCTGTCGTGGCCCGCCTGTTCTACCAATATGTCGCTCACCGAACACGTCTAGTCGCTGATCGGCAACCAACAGGCCCGGCAAGCACCACCCGCGGCTACGCCTGATGAACTGTGGCAACGTGTGGAAGCACCCTGGACCGACATACACCAAGCCCACATCCAAAGCCTCTTTCGTTCGATGCCGCGGCGTGTAGCGGCCGTTATTGCCAGCCATGGGGGCCACACGAACTATTGATGTCTGCGTGTTCCTCAAGTCGCACGGGCCTGTAAGCTGAATCGTTTCATCTTTGTATCTGTTGTTATGTGTCCAGTAAATCTGGCTTTGCTATCTCGTGTCCTTCTCGGTGTTGCATTTTGGGTGGCCAGCAGGGTATGCTAGTAATACTAATTTCTTGGCATAAAATATAAAGCAAAGATTCCAAGCTTTCGCACATGAACTAAATGGCTTCTTTAAGGAAGGTAAGCAGCAAATTTGCGAACTGAATAATACAGCGCTTCAACAATTTGAACACGATGATCTGACTTGATAATAAACTAACAGATGCGAAGTAATTATTCATTCATAGACCCGAGGCTTAATGTTTGTTTAGCACAAGGAATCATGAAAAAAAAAGAAAAGGCATTCACTATTTCAAGAACTGGTACCAAACTCGTGACAACTCCAACGAGACGCTGTCATCGCATGATTCGCTGTTTGTGATGATCTCCAAAGTTTCGCGAATGGCAGTAGATTTTGGGGTGGAGTATAATGCTAATTTATTTACGTCATCACACAAAGGAGTAGCAGTCTTGAACTGGACTTCTCTGGATAGAGCCGTTGTTAACTTTACCTTTCTTTATGTGCCATTTATGCTCGTTGATTCTAATTCTAAATGAAAGTTTAGTCATACCAATGTAGTACCGCTTGGAGTCGTCCGGATATTGTTGAGGCATGACATAAACATCTGTCTCGTTGGAAAGCGAGGCTTGTCAGTGTTTCCTTTAAGCATGACATATAAAGATGTCGGAGACCTGATGCCGACAACGAGGTTCATCCTCTTGAGCGCGTTCTTGAGCTGATAAGAAACATTTGGTATGTAGGTAATTGGGCCTAGGTAGCGTTGTTTCGGTAGAGAAATATTAATATGATTGGTTCTGATTTGGCACTTCTAGAAAATTATTCCAAGTGATAAATTCCCAGGACCAGTAGAATTGCTTTCATGACTGGACGCACGTGCATGTATGTGTAAATGCACTTCCTTCTCGATTAAAAACAATCAGATCCTTTCAGCCAGGTAGACTGAATGTCTATCGGTCACCTCAAAGAATTCTGTAAATACTTTCAACTTCATTCAAACTTGAAGAACTTGTGAACAAATACGACTTGAAGAATTTGTGAACAATGAAACTTTGGAGAACTTGTGGACCAGCGTGTTTTCATTCATAGGCTTTGTCTGTAAGAGACTGATTTCTGAATTCAATTTTTTTCTCAATATTTCATACATAGGCTCGGCCATAAATTTACATGCGGCTCCTAAAGATCTCAAAATCTCCAGTCATGGCATTCGACATATGCATTCACAATTCCTAAACCCTTCAGCATTGCTTGATAAGAATCATACAACATTCGTTGATAGGAATCACACGACATACTTTGATAAAAATCATGAGATATTTCTTGATAAGAATTATACAACGTTCCTTGATAAGAATTATACAGTGTTCCTTGATAAGAATTACACGACATTCCTTGATAAAAATATGCGATATTCCTTGATAAGAAAACATAACATTCCTTGATAAGAATTACACGACATTCCATGATAAAAATCATGCTATATTCGTTGATAAGGATCATGAGATATTCCTTGACAAGGATCATGAGATATTCCTTGATAAGGATCATGAGATATTCCATGATAAGAATCAAACACATTCACTGTTTGCTTCCAAGAAGACAATAAAAATGCAAACTCCTCGTTTTCGATAGCTTCCAAATTTACATGGTCGTCTCTCCTGTGATACCTTTACGAACTATTGGGCAAATTTACTTGAAAAATAATGAGAAACAGTGAGAGATAGAGAATGAATGCAATAGTTTTTTCACTTTTACATGAACCACGATAGACGTTTCCTTATCTGCTTTCATGTGAATGGGTGAGCTTATTCTAGTTCTTGGGCAGGAACACGCATTGGAGATTGCCTCGTAAAAACTTTTCTAAAGGAACAAATTAAAATACCGAATTCCCAGCCAGAATGTGGACTATAGTCAAGATTGACAGAAAATTTTTTTTGGCAGACACATGCACTAATGGAAACCTTTACCACGTTTTCCTAATAGTACGCGCCTCTGAACAACTGTGAAAAAGTTCAAATTTTTGCGAGGTACCTGTAAAATGACATGAGCACCTCTTAAAATAAATAAGAAGAAACCCAGATGTTTGAATTCTGCTTTCATAAACACAAGGGTAGGAGATGACCAGGTTATGATCATCCTGCACTTTCGATGATCGCTTTGTGACGTCACTGTCCAAATCGCGATCGTAAGACTACCTATTCACCACGTTTCTCTGTATCTGCCCCATAGCAACACGTCGGAATTATTATTCATAAACCAGCTGGAATAATATTCATAAATTCTACCAGATTTTTTAATGCACAATGTTTTCAATTTAAAAAAATATATAGGATGTTGCCGAGATGCCTTTCCTATTCCTCATAAAGAAATTATTTATTATATAGCAATAATATGTTCTGCTGTGCGTTTTCCCTTCTAAATTGAATAAAAACAACAACAATTCACCTTGTAACTAAATCAACATTTAAAAGTATAACCGTTTTCCCGTCTTTGACGCACCAAAAATATGGTGGACGTATTTTTGAAATCTCCGTTACTAAAATATTCACACGAGTGTGAATTTCTTCTGTATTTAATGTAAATGTGCTTTTGCATTAGCTTTTGTTCTGTGTTTGAGGTATAAAAATTGTTGACAAGACATCTTCCTCCATAGCTACAGTTCGGATCTACGATTCACACGTTAAGACGTCTGCGAGGAAGGTTAAGTTCGTCTGCGAGGAAGGTTAAGTTCGTCTGCGAGGAAGGTGGGATGTGCAAACCTTATTGTCTATTAACCTTGTGATAAACATACCCACGATGAGGTGTATTAATGCACTAAAATAGTAGGGAGATAAGAACATGTCACATGGCTTAATTCGGAGAACGAATGTATATATTACCATTGTAGTTACCGGATTCAGCGCTCCCTTATTTGTTATCCCATAAATGTAAACCTTAAGTCTAGTTATCAGAGTTACGGATGCTCCCAAGTAATCACCATTTAATTATGCCAGTGGGATGAAGAGACAATTACGTGTGGTGTTTGCTGATGATTTAACGTTTCAGAATTGTCCGACAGAGACAGAATTAGTGCTGAAAGGAAGGACGTATAAGTTTCAGATATATACAGGGATATATTGCAATGCTTGTGAAGAGATAGGGCACTTCCGTGCCTAATGTTTGTCTTGGAACAGTGTGGCTCCTGGCATAGATATTACGGAGGAGCAATGACCATCTGCTTCAGAAGATATTGTTCACCGAAACGTACAAAGCATGTGCATCTTGCTGAATATGAAATGGTATCCACGCCAGCTTCTGGTAATGCTCCGACTGGTTATGGCGTTTTAGCTAAGATAGAAATCCCACCAGGGTCTGGGGAACAGCCCTTGAGATCCTTGAGTCTGGGGCCCATGATAAGGATCCGGATTTGACCAATCAAGAAGATCAAATGATCTCTTCCGATGGTTTTTATTCATATCCTACAACTGAAGAGACGATGGAGAGTGGATCTGGTAGAGATGATCCCGGCATGGTACTTAAACGCCCAAGAGTATCTAAGGCTAAGATATGGATTAAGCGTATTAGAGTGACAGACCATGGTAATGAAAATCGAAAAGACCAGCTTTCACAGTCTATGCTTCTGGATCTCAAGTTTAAAGTACCAACTACATCTCGGGATGGTCTTACCATTACGTTACGAGAACGAGTGGATGCATTGATGTATTCCTATCCTGAGATTCATCAACCATTAGACCGAAAAATAATTTTAAAGATCTTTGTGCCATCGAAAAAGCCAGACCTATAACGGCTGCGCTTCTTAAAGAACGGCATGTAGATTTGAATGAAAGTGTGCCACAGTTTAACAGATTACTGAGTTGGATAATTCAACCAGATCTCAAACCTGACATACTTAAGGACTGTTATAACACTTTTCAAAGAAGTTTTCAAGATATTCAGGTACATGTTAAAGAACATGGTTTGTCACATAGGACTTGAAAACAAATACCTGATTGTATAATTTCAGGAATTCGATTAAACTTGTAGCGTTACGCTTTTTAATATTGAACGGTTTTGGGATGTAAGGTCAGGTGATGCGTAACATCACAGCCTCTCCTTGACAATTGTCAACCCCGCCTTCTCGTGGTACATCCTGTTCCCACTAAAGGGGCTCTGATGACCGCCAATAGCGGTATAACTATACCATCGGGATTAGAGGAAATGCCATCCCACACTCCCCAACCCGCTTGGCCAGCGTGGTGAGGTATGGCCAAACCCCTCCAAAATGACTCCACAACTTAAATCTTGGCCCTTAGTCTCCGGCAGCTGGAATGTACCTGGCCAAGGCTGCGGCCAGTGCGACATGAAGGCAGAGGGTGCTAAGAATCCCCGGAGGACCGGACTAGGCTGCCATCTGATGCTGACCTTGGCTACGTATAACGGACGCTCCCTATCTTCTGATTCAAGGCTTCTTGAATTGGAAGAGGAACTACAAAGGATCAAGTGGGACATCGTTGGGCTAAGTGAGGTAAGGAGAAAAGGAGAAGATCTCATTGAACTGAAAAGTGGACATCTCTTCTACTATCGTGGGACAGATACTGGCAGAACTAGTGGTGTTGGATTTATAATAAACAAGAAACTGAAGGATAAAGTTGTAGAAGTTGAAAGTTCCTCTGACAGAGCTGCACGACTCGTTATCCAACTCTCGAGAAGATACCAGGCTCAGATTATTCAAACTTATGCACCCACCACAAGTCATGCTGAAGAAGAAATTGAAGAATTTTATGAGGAAATTCGTGATCTAAATAATAAAGGTAAGCAGCACTTGAAGATAATTATGGGAGATTTCAATGCAAAAATAGGGCAACGGCAACAGAATGAAACTTCAGTAGGTAAATTCGGTCACGGCAACAGAAACCAGCGTGGAAATACTCTCGTAGAGTTTGCAGAGGCAGAAGGGTTTTTCATCTTGAACTCCTTTTTCAAGAAAAAGCCTCACAGAAAATGGACATGGAGACATCCAAATGGGACGACAAGTGAAATTGATTTTATTATGTGTAACAAAAAATTCGTCATAGAAGACTGCAGTGTGCTAAAGAAGTTCAACACAGGTAGTGACCATAGATTGGTGAGATGTAAGATGCACCTCAACACTAAACTCGAACGTAGCAAGCTCATAAGACAAACAAAATGTATTGACATAACCAACCTTAAAAAACACCATAATACCTTCAAATTGGAACTGAAGAACAGATTCTCTGCTTTAGAAGGCCTAACATCAGAAGAAGTGGATATTTCGGAAGTTAACAGAAAAGTAACCAAAGCTCTTATGGAAACAGCAACAAAATTAGCTGGGTCTAAGAACAAATTGCATGTGAACAAATTATCAGGAAAAACCAAAATGTTGATGCAAAAAAGAAGAGAGATGAGGACAACTAAAGAAGATGTGACTTCCAAAGTGGAATATATAGAGCTATGCAAGACAGTACGAAAAAGTATCACTGAAGACGTAAGGAAATTCAACTGTGAACTAGTGAGGAAAGCAATTGAAAACAACCAAAGCCTAAAGATAGCAAAGGGACATCTCAGTAAGGGAAAAAAGCAGATTATGGCACTGAGAAAAGAAGATAGTTCTGTAACAAGAAATAGAGGCGAAATTTTGACAAGAGTGAAAGATTTCTACTCCACATTATATGAAAAGGATGATACATGTACTCCAGGCATCGTGAAAGGTACCAGAATTCTTCCAGTCCTTCCAGCAGACGTTACACATGCAATCAAGAACATGAAGCGGGGAAAAGCTCCAGGAGAAGATGGAATTACTGTAGACATCATACAAGAAGCAAGTGGAGAAATCGAAACATTACTCGCCCAAATTTTCACTCGATGCCTTAATGAAGGGAAAATTCCTGAGGGTTGGAACAACGCTACAATGATCTTGCTACATAAAAAAGGTGACATTGAGGATCTCAGGAACTACAGACCTATCAGCCTCCTATCAGTGGTTTATAAAATCTTCACTAAAGTTCTTTCACACCGCTTGAAGGTAACACTGGACATGGCTCAACCGAGAGAACAAGCTGGATTCAGGAGTGGCTACAGCACAATAGATCATATCCACGTACTGAGAGAACTAATTGAAAGAGCGAGGGAATATGAGCTTCCATTGTGCATGGCTTTTATCGATTATGAAAAAGCCTTTGATTCGGTGAAACCATCAGCAGTTGCAATGGCTCTGAAATCCTGCGGTATTGAAGATGCATACATTAATATTATTAATAACATCTATGAAAATGCAAGTGCAAAGATTCTGCTATTTGAAAATACAACACACATAAAAATTGGAAAAGGAGTGAGACAAGGTGACACCATATCTCCGAAGCTCTTTAATGCCACTTTGGAAAATGTCTTTCAATCACTGAACTGGGAAAACAAAGGGATAAAGATTAATGGAGATTATCTAACCCACCTTCGTTTTGCTGATGACATAGTCATTTTTGCAACTACCCCATCAGAGCTACAGAGTATGATGCAGGAACTTGCTGACAAGAGTAAAGAAGTGGAATTAAAAATGAACTTTCAGAAGACAAAAGTGATGTTCAATGCTTTTACAAGAAATGAAGATTTATCGATTGATGGAGAAAAGCTGGAGATAACAGACACGTACGTTTATCTTGGACAGCAGATATCAAGTGAGGGTCACATTGGTGAAGAAATTAATCGGCGTACAAAACTTGCCTGGAGAGCTTTTGGAAGAAACAGCATAATTTTCAAGAGCAATATGCCATTATGTCCTAAAAGAAAAGTGTTTGATCAATGCATCCTTCCAGTGCTTACGTATGGTGCAGAGACGTGGACCTTAGCTAAAAGAGACATACAAAGGCTGCAGACAACTCAAAAAAGCATGGAGAGGTGCATGCTTGGTGTAACCAGGAGAGATAAGAAGAGGAACTCGTGGATCCGAAAAATGACTAGAGTGGAAGACATCATGATCAGAGTTAAATCCCTGAAATGGCAATGGGCTGGACATACTGCCAGAAGAACAGACCATCGATGGACAGCCGAAATTTTAGATTGGATTCCAAGGGACAGGAAAAGACCCAGAAGAAGACCACATGGAAGATGGGTGGATGAAATTCGAAAGTATGCGGGAGTGACATGGAGGAGACTGGCACAAGACAGACTGTTGTGGAGGAAACTTGGGGAGACCTTCGTCCAGCAGTGGATTGATAATGGTTGATAATGATGATGATGCTGATGATGATGACACTTTTCAAAGAAGTTTTCAAGATATTCAGGTATATGTTAAAGAACATGGTTTGTCACATAGGACTTGAAAACAAATACCTGATTGTATAATTTCAGGAATTCGATTAAACTTGTAGTGTTACGCTTTTTTAATATTGAACGGCTAACAGTTACTTAATTTTGTTTTTCAAGTGTGCAATGTGTTAGCTGGGTCCCAATCTTTCATGTTTTTGAAGTAATTTTCTTATTTGATTGTTACTAATGTTATTACCTTTTTATATCTCTTGTTATTCCCGATATATTTTCATAAATCAGGTGTGCGTGTCGCACCTGCAAGATGTTATCAGTTGTTGAGAAACATAGCCAGATAAAAGTAAAAAGAAGAAAATAAAGTCAGCAATACTGATTATATCTATTGTGTACAAAACAATCGTATTATCCCTACAGGATTTAACCATGTATTAGCCGTATAGGTTCCAACCATACGTAATAATAGCCATTTAATATGTTAGGTTTGAAGTGTTTGCGTACTTCCTTATTCTGTTCTTCATGTACAAATGTACATAAAGAACAGAATAACGAAACTATGCAAGGACGTCACACCTCAAATAATAAAACTATGTAATATGTAAAGCCTAAATGCAAAATTCACCTAAGCCCTTTAATTTTCAACAGTCATATTATCCCTATAGGATTCCACCTTCAGATCGAAGATCTAAGGCTAACAAAATATTGATTTTAGCAGAAATAACGAAACAAATTGAAGAGTTACATCTACCTATAGAATTTGTATTTTTTACATGCATCATTTGTATTATTCTAAGAAAACACATATTTTGCCAATGCATTTTGTAGTTACAAAACATAGATCCTAACAAAGGCGTTATGAAACGTCATCTTCCATTTCAACTGAATGCAGCATTGCTCAAATTCAAGTCAAATTAAGTCATTTCAAAATAGGCAGTTTGAATCTTAAAATTCCAAGTACCGTATTAAGCAGCAGACAAAAATCATGCGATTCTCGCCGAGTAATGTTGTTCGTTATTTTCAGGCAAAGTTGTTCCTAGCTCCGAGCAAACTGCTTTTCCATTCACTATTACCACGTCACTGCTTTTTCTCTCACGCTTTAGTCTTCTCATAACTTCATTTTCCGTCGTATAAATTATTCCCTTCCGACAAATCCGCACTTCCATTGCACGTGTGTATACTAGTTGATCCCCCGTCACTTATTTTTATAAATAGGAGGAAACAGCTGCTCCTCACAGATCAAGCGTTTCCTGCATGCACTCCAGTTGTTCCTTCGGGAAACTTAACCTACACCGTTCACTGAGTTTCTAGGTATGATGCAAGTTTCTTTGATTTACCTTGACACTTCCGTTTTTCTGCTTCCCTTGTGCTCCTTGTCAAGATCTCCAGACTTTTAGCTTAATTCTCTCCTTGTGCGTTACTGTTTATGAACTGACCAAATCCTTACTTGATGTCTTCTTATTTAAGAATCAACCAAATTATCTTCCTTTTGCTTCTTTTTATTTAATGTTGGGATGGTTCCCTTTGACATACACTCTCTGATCAAAAGTACCTGGATACTTGCCTATCCACAAACTCCCTGTAATAGAAAAGGAATTACGAGGGTGAATCAAAAAGTAAAGTCTATGCTCCCGTTACATAGGCAAGTAGAGCTACGGCAGATTGCCACTTCACGAGGGGAAAGCACGTGGCCTTGACACGTAGCGGATGCAATCGCTAACCTACTAATCGCAGTTATCCAGCAGTTGTAAGGCCGTAAACGTGGCCGCTCGTTTGTCGGAATGCTCCATTGTCGAACAGCAAAGTATAGTGAGATTTTTATGGGCTGAGGGTATACAATCCGCTGAAATTTATCGAATGATGCTTGTGCAATATGGGGAGGACAAGTGCATGAGCCAAAAACATGTATTCGAGTGAATAGAAAAGTTTCAAGCCGGGAGAACGAATGTGTTTGTGAAGCTATAACGGGCCATCCGACGACCTATCGCACAAAGGACCATCTGGATCGCATCGATGCTCTCAGTAAGGAAGATCGCCGGGTTACTCTACCTGAGATCACCCAAAAAGCAAATATTAGCAATGGTTCTGTATTCTCAATAGTGCATGACGATCTTGGGTATCATAAAGTAGTTGCCACGGCAGTTGTCTGATGTGCACAAGCAGCAGCGCCTGGAAATTTGCAGAATTTTTTGCTGCGGAATGAGTCAGGTCCCAGTATCCTGGGTAGGATTTTCAGTGGGGACGAAACATGAGTCCATCATTACGACCCGAGAGCAAAAGGCAAAGCATGGAATGGACACATCCAAGCTCCCCATGCAAAACGAAGTTCAAAGTTGTCCCTTCAGCTCGAAAATTAATGCTGACTCTCTTTTTTTACACGAAAAGACCCATCATTGAACACTATCAAGCACTGGGGGACTTAATTAGCATTCGGTCATATTATGACTTGCTGAAAAACAAATTGAAACCATCAACTCGCACAAAACAACGGGGAATGTTATCCAAAAAAGGGATGTTGCTTCACGACAACGCTTGTCCACATACGGCATTGGTAATTCAACAAACAATTACAGAGTTGAAGTTTGAGGTGTTATCCCATTCTGCTTACAGCCCCAATCTGGCGCCGGGCGACTTTCATGTCTTCAAGCCTCTGAAAGACGTTTTGCGAGTCCGCCGTTTTGAAAGTGATGTCCAGCTACAGGAAGCGGTGCATTCGTGGCTGCAGGAACAACCCAAAACATTCTTCTCTGAAGTAATCCAGAAGCTTGTATATAAAATATGGGTTGAACGACATGGGACTGTGTTGAGAAATAAAGTAATGTTTATCTGTATGTCTCTCAGTTTCTTTAATATACGACAACAACCGCCTTATTTTTTGATTTACCCTCGTAATATGGAGTTGGTCTAACCTTTGCCACTATCACAGCCACCACCCTACTGGGAAGGCTTTCCACTAGATATTGATACATTGTTTCGGGAATCGGTTTCCATTCTGTCACAAGGAAGAATGGAAGTCAATTCCAGAATGGAAGCCAGGTCGATCACCAATGTCGGGCGTTTCGTCCTGTCTTCCAGTTGGCGTTCCAATTGTCCCAGTGGTGTTCCATGGGTTTTCAGAAAAGGGCTCTGTTCAGGCCAGTAAAGTTCATTCACACCCATCTCATCAAAATGAACAATTCCATTACTGACCTCGCCTTGTGGATGGAGGCCTTGTTCTGTTGGTAACGTGAAGAGACTTCGCCGAACTGTTACCAGAATGCCATTAGGGTCAGCACCGTTAAGATTCCCTGGCCCTGGAACTAGGGAGTCCAGATATATGCACTAGAAAAAGTCCCAGAATGGGATGCCTGCACTAGAAAAATCCTAGAACAGTATGCATCTACCAAAAAAAGTCCTAGAATAGGATGTCTCTACTAGAAAAAGTCCCAGAACAGTATGCCTCCACTAGAAAAAGTCCCAGAACAGGATGCCTCCACTAGAAAAAGTCGCAGAATAGGATTCTTCCACTAGAAAAAGTCCCAGAACAGGATGCCCCCACTGGAAAAAGTCCCAGAATAGGATGCATCCACTAGAAAAAGTGCCAGAACAGTATGCCTTCACTATAAAAAATCCCAGAACAGTATGTCTCCACTATAAAAGTCCCAGAACAGTATGCTCCACTATAAAAGTCCCAGAACAGTATGACTCCACTAGAAAAAGTCGCAGTACAGTATGTCTCCATTATAAAAAGTCCTAGAGCAGTATGCTTCCACTAGAAAAAGTCCCAGAAAGGATGCATCCACTAGAAAAAGTACCAGAATAGTATGCCTTCACTATAAAAATCCCAGAACAGTATGCCTCCACTATAAAAGTCCCAGAACCGTATGCCTCTACTATAAAAGTCCCAGAACAGTATGCCTCTACTATAAAAGTCCCAGAACAGTATGTCTCCTCTAGAAAAAGTCCTAGAACAGGATGCCTCCACTAGGAAAAGTCCCAAAACAGGATTCCTCCACCAGATAAATTCCAAGAACAGGATGCCTTCACTAGAAAAAGGGAGAGAATAGGATATCTCCACTTGAAAAAGTCCCAGAGCAGGATGCTTCCACTAGAAAAACTCCCAGAACAGGATGCCTCCACTATAAAAGTCCCAGAATAGTATGACTCCACTAGAAAAAGTCGCAGTACAGTATGTCTCCATTATAAAAAGTCCTAGAACAGTATGCTTCCACTAGAAAAAGTCCCAGAAAGGATGCATCCACTAGAAAAAGTCCAAGAATAGTATGCCTTTACTATAAAAAATCCCAGAACAGTATGCCTCCACTATAAAAGTCCCAGAACAGTATGCCTCTACTATTAAAGTCCCAGAACAGTATGCCTCTACTATAAAAGTCACAGAACAGTATGCCTCTACTATAAAAGTCCCAGAACAGTATGTCTCCTCTAGAAAAAGTCCTAGAACAGGATGCCTCCACTAGGAAAAGTCCCAAAACAGGATTCCTCCACCAGATAAATTCCAAGAACAGGATGCCTCCACTAGCAAAAGGGACAGAATAGAATATCTCCACTAGAAAAAGTCCCAGAGCAGGATGCTTCCACTAGAAAAACTCCCAGAACAGGATGCCTCCACTAGAAAAAGTCTCAGAACATTATATCTCCACAACCAAACTTAACATTCGGGACACCACAGCCGGACAGGTAACGTTCACCACGCATGCTCCACACGCAGACTCGTCCATCGCACTTCCACATGGTAAAACGTGATGCATCCCACACAGAATGTGTTTCCTCTCCTACAGATCCCACTGTTGCCAAGCTTTACACCACTCCAACCGGGTTTATTTGCGGTTGTACGGCCATGAAATATACTCAATTCGGCTCTCGACGAACTACATGGTGCTGGCGTTACTTCCTTAGGCATTTTAAAACTTCGTAATGAGTGTTGTAACCGAAGAGAGACAATTTCTTTCCACCACCGGCTTTAACACTCTGCGGTCTCACGCTGTCCTCTTCCGTGGCCAACTACGTGGCAACTGCGCTGCTGTTTCCATTTCACAATAACACCACTTGTAGTCGGTCGGAGCAGCTGCAGCAGAGAAAAAATATTTCCAACCAACTTATTGCGTAGATGGCGTTCTATGACAGTGCCACGTTGGAAGACACTGGGCTCTGTTGTACGGCCCATTGCATTTCTTCATGCTTCTCTGTGATGTTTCTCAGGCCATGTGCGTATTTTTACACTTGTATGGGCCCACTGGTATTACTTGTATGGGCAAATCCATTGCTCAAAAGGGCTATCCTGATACTTTTGATCGTATATTGTATATGTGCAATGGTTTTACCCAAAAATGCAACTTGGTTACTTTGTTCTTCGTAAAGAATGTGTTACAGAAGTAGCATTGCTTTCGGTACAGCCTATGCATTTTTTAGCTCTGTTAAAAAGGGAAAAATTTATACACAAAATCGTTAATTGATTTCATCTGAAAAGTTTGCACGTACACACACATGTACAGTGAATGGCAATTTATTTTGCAAACCCACCCAATGATATTAAGGTCCACTTTTTGCTGTCACAACGTCTACAATATTTCGTGTTATAGATTGCAATAGGTCTTAGAAACTTTATAATGGTTCCCAGACAACCCTCCGTAAAGCACAGAGAAATGTCGGTGGTGTGTTGCAAGCTTGAACGCATTGCTCCGCTTCGTCCCACCTGTTCATATCCGGAGAGTGAATGGGCCATTTTACTCATTAAAATGCTCCACCAACCAAGCCTTCGCCAAACGGGAGCGATGAGACTAAGAGTTGTCTTATTGAAAGAAGGGATCATCCGAAGGAGTCGAATAAATATGAACCGGTGTAGGTGGTTGGCGGGTAAAAGAAACATGATGGTATGGAGATGATGGTGCCCTCAGTAGGTATAAGGGACTCTATATGACCCCAAGAATACTATACACCATCTTCATCATCCTGCAAAATCCCGACTTGGTAGTTAGAGTTCCAGACTTCGTGAGTTCTACGCCTCAAAAAACTCCTCCCATTCACATGTCGTAGCTGAAATTCCTATTCCTGGGATAAATCTAACAGCTTCCTGATTTTTACAGTCCAGTGGTGATTATGCTTCTTCCACTGCAGTCTCATAGACCAGCGACGTGATTTTAACAATGGTACTGATATGAACGTTGGGGTTAAAGCCCAGTCGTACTATCTTCCTTCGAATGGACTTTATACAAATCTTAATACCCGGCTCTTTGTTGAATTCAATCATTTTCATACTCACTGTGGCCTTGCGTGCCGATGTTGCGGTGTATGAGAGGCGATGCTCACCTCAAACAGCTACGGCTCGGTTATGGCCACATTTTCCCCTGCTGTTTCCGGTTTTACCGATGTTGACGGAGTACTGCTACACACATCCGATGCTCGCAAGCAGATATCTCAGATTTTCTGCATTCGCAAATATGAAGCACCTCATCTTCCTCGTACTGATTATATATTGTATAAACTGTATGTACATATACGCAGTGTGCCCGTTTATTGAGACTAATTTTTTACGGAACTGCACTTTGAATAAAAGCAGCAAACGTGTTTATAAGTTTAATCGCTAGAGTGTGCTGAGAGCAACTTTCGAGTCGGGTGACGCAGAAGTTTTCGTGTGGCCACCGTTCAAGTAAGACTGTGTGAGTTGAGGGTGTCAGAAACAAAGTGCCGTTAAAAAATTGTACTATAAATTAGGGAAAGCTGCCACTGAAATGTACCAAGACCTAAACAAAGTTTACAACGATGACTCCCAGAGCCATGCACAGGTGTTCCGCTGGTTTGCAATGTTTAAAGTTGGGGAGCAGTTCCTCGGGGATGAACCACACACACAAGATGCCCAGTTTCTGCACGGACAAATAAAACTGTGAAAGATCGCAAAATTGTTGTCCATGTCACTCGGTGAACAGCATAATCACTAAGTCACTCGGTGAACAGCATAACCACTAAGAACTGTTCCACAAAAATAAAATTTGTTTCCGTGCACGACAACGCGCCTGCACACTGTGCGCTGCATGTGAAGCAGTTTTGTGTTTCTGTGCGCTGCATCTGAAGCAGTTTTGCTTGCCTTGAAAGGGGAGCGCTTCAGCAATATTGAGGACATCCAACGTGGTGTGACCAACAGACGGAAGGAGATTCGAGTTCAGGACTTCCACTGTGCCTCGAACTCCTGTAAGAAAGATCTCGCCGTTGTGTGGAGTTGGAGGGGTTTTTTTTAATCTGTTTAAGTAACAATTAAAAATACAGTTTGTTGTTTTGATATAAAACCGTTTTATCTCATCACCTAACGGGAACCCTGCGTATACCTTGCTTGACCTTTAGTTCCTTTTGCTTTCTGTTGTTCTTTTCTGTCAAGGTGCTTTAAATTAAAATTGTTACAGGAAACTCAAACACGAACACCAATTGAAAGTCAAAAACGACAGGCCTTTTTAACTTTATTGTAGACTTCCTTTTATCTGTAAACACAGGAGCACTATTTAGTTGTAAACGAGTCTTTCCGCCTGTGAAGGAATAGGAAAATAATAAAGTTTGGAGGAGTGGACAAGAACTGACAGAAATTGTTTTGAAATTGGATCCCGCATAACCTTGAATTCGGGACAAATCACAATAGAATAATGAAAAGAATTGCTTAGCAGATGAATCACGGAAACTATTAGGTTGTTCTCTCAGCAGGAGTAAATCCAAGATCACTGAAGCAGTTCAGGAAGACTTCAAGATAGAAGAAGACAAAAAACTTTAAATTTTAACTTGTCAAAATTTCTACAACTGGGCACCAAAACAGATTTGATATAGAATAACATAATAGTAAAAGATAGAATCAATGAGGGTGTAAAACGTGGGAAAACTGTACCGCTGGTTGTCAGAGGTTTTGCATAACAGATTTGGTAAGCACCGGTATATGAAAGAAATTTAGTCATAGCAGGAGACCTGTACAAATAGGAAAAGACATAGGATAGATAATGCAGCCAGAGAGCCAAATCACTTAGTACGGCGAAACATGAACGCAAAATTAAATACCGAGTACAAGTGGCTCTGTTAGAGGATATATTTGCATCAGTACCATTCTCCTGGAAGAACAGACAAACGACTGAAGAGGAACATACTGCCCGTATTGCCCGTATAACGAAGAAAACTGCTTGTTGAAAGCCTTCTGTGGTGATAGGGTCGATTTGTTAGGTTTAATTCTTATTTTTTTCAGCTCATGGTGGGTTTCGTATCCGAGAAAGAGAAAAATTGAGACAACGAATCTGACTAGAAAGTGATATAAGCGAAGTAAGGAAGAATTCTAAGAATAGTATAACTATATATACTTGAAATTCGAATTTCTTGGCGTAGAGTAGAAATCAAAATTTCCCAGCTTTCGCACAACAACCAGTTGGATTTTTCAAGGAAGGTAGACAGCTAAGACAACTAACTTTTTTGGAATCGTTCTTAGACTTGAGGGCATGTACGTTCAAAACTTTTAATCAAAATTTAGTTAATTCACCATCTACTACCAGTACAGTTTCTCTAAGCAGTGGCGCAGATTCAAAATGACAAATGATGCTATTTGCATTCTGCCCCTTAAGGCCACATTAGCTGTATTGGCGGTCACGTTTTGATGAGATGGTTCCATTCTCTTGCAAACTGAGGTCAACGCGTACACGAATTGTGAGTAGCTTTGAAAAATGTGAATGGTTTCTTAAGTTGGACTCTTTGAAATCTCTTCACATTTTCCAAAATCACTAACAACAATTCGTGAACAGTTTGACTTCCACTCTATTTTCTTCAAATACATGGAAACAACTCCAAACCGTGAACATGAAAACCGTGGATAAAATAAAACCTATATAATAGAATACGTCTGTCCCTAATGCTCTGATATCATTCAGTACTTGCAGCGCCATCTTCTTTTATCCGGTGGCCAAAATCGGAACTAAGCGCACCGCTATCGCATGATATGTAAAATCAAGGAGAAATACCGAAAAATGAAATAAAGTTAGTAAAACAAAGGATTTCATCTGTGGCAACACGCACGTTCTCGAACAACCTTCTGTGACGTTTGTTCTGTTACGTAGATGTTAACATCATATTTATTACCTAAATTTTAACATTATAGGAATTTTAACGTATTGTGACCGTCATGTGACAGGTTAAAATCTATTGACCTATATAATGGCTTCTGTCATGGGTATATTACGAAACTTTTGTTGTTGGTGACTTATCTTATAGATTGCTCATTAATTATTCAGTTCAACACAATTTTATTAACAAGGTTGGGTTCAGGAGGCGAACATGGGCGTCCTGATACATATATTGTACGGTAAAATATGCAAACTCTAAAATTTTATGTACATTATATACAGCACGATGTATTGATTCACAAAGGAGCCTCGTGGTAAGAGGTACAGGCATTTTGCACAAGAACAATAAGAGAGATTGTCGAAACATTTCGTCTCGAAGCATAAGTATATTATAGTGCTGACAAATAACAGAACGATAATATTACAATGAAGCACTATACGAAAGGAGAACTGTGGATGACAAAGTAGACAATGTGAAACCTAAGGCAAACGGAATTACGATGTCTTAGTACTGGTAGAAAAAATGATAATCAAAGAGAAAACAAGTAAGACTATATACATTTGTACAGTATGGTGCATATTATATTCACATTTGTTAGAAGATATAAGCTTTATGTTGAAGTTTGATTTCGAAAACCAATGGTGAGCATGCACGTTGAACTGAAATTCAACAGAGCTAAGAGCAACGAGGTTATAAACTACCGACAGTCAATTATTCAACCGTTTATTGTAGTTATGTATATGTAGTTTACGATTTGTGTTATAATAATTTCAGTCACAGCTTTTTCACCCGTGTATGGCACGGACTATAAGCTAGACTTGATAGAAAGAATACACGATACATCATTCATCCTAATGAAGCTGGGATATTGTTCAACAAATTTCCAGTAGTCAATGTATAAACACCGCAACGGTGGTGCAGTGGTCTAAGCGATGGCTTCTGATCATTATTCCGAGAAGAATCCGGGTTCGAATCCTGGTGAGGAATGAACGTTGTGTTTATCTTACGGCGCTGGCTCTCCTCTCCCTTCCCAGGAACTAGTGGCACTAAATTAGGGACGGGCGACTGCTTATAGCCCACGGAGATGCTCACGCTGGTCGATAAACCTCCAGTCTTAAAAAAATGTATTAACTTCATTTTGCTTAAAAACTTTGAAAATACGTACTGTTATTTTAACCTCACTGGCATACTCAACCAAATTTATTATACGTAGATTTGTTTGTAAATTGGAGTATCAACACGTAACGTGACTTTTGGACCATGAAGGGAATATGACTTCAGCGGGACACAGATATAGAAATGTCAGCCGCCAGATCACTTGTACACGAAGCTATCCGCGACACACAAGCTCTTACAAAACTCTTTATGGTTAACAAACAATATTGAAGTCAGACGTTACTGCTTTGCAACAAAAGTGTGCAATTGCGTTTCATATTTAGAACGCCGGATTTAAAAATGAAAAGTATGGTCGTGTGAGCCGTTCTGGAAGGATACCATAAGTTTCTGGAGAAGTGCTTTATGCAAGGTAGGTTTCTCGAATGTTACTTTCCCTTGATGAAGAGAAAAAATTCACGGAAACAATTTTCCGTTGAACTTTGAGAAATGTTTGTTACTTCCATTTAAAAAGTAACAGATTGATATAAAGCTGGTGCTGTGCCCTCAGCCTTGTGGTGTTAGTGGCAATTGTGGGCGGACGAGCTTTTCGGGGAGAGAGAGGGAAGAGATGGAACCACGGATGCAAGAATGATGAGAGTAGAGGAAAAATAAGCACCACGGATGAATAGAGCCTGGAGGATTGTATCTTGTACTCCGCTGCAGAGCGATGGTGCATCTCGGAGATAATGATGTGGGATGAGGAATCTCCCTCAGCTGAAATCCTCAGTTCGTGGAGCGAAAGCTCCCCGGGAAGTGCCATTGCCATGGATACCGAGGGAACACCGAGATGAGCGATAACCCTTACGCTGCGTTTTCCAAACTTCTCGAATAAGAGGAATTGGGTGGTGCCGTAGGGTAGGCGAAACGCATCACACTTTGGGGTATCAGTCACACTCCAATTGCGGCGAAGAGATATGCGCAGCAACGCTCTCCAATATTTGGGATGAAACGCATGCAAAAAAAAAGTGTGCCTGAGGTTATGAGTATCATTATTTATGCTGGAAATAGTAATGAAATATGAAATTGCGGTAAAGCAACAGATAACCGTAGAAGCAGATACGTCTGTCTGTACGTCTGTGTATCTGTCGTTATTACAATATTCAAGAGCATGCCTAAAAATTTTCTGATTTTGTGATGCTTGTTCACTTTGCATCTTTGACGTCCTGCTTCTATAAATAAATATGAACATGATATTCTCATTTCTAAACAAAAATTTATTTGTATCTCACAGAGGAAATCCGACAGATATTTTCCTCTCTGGTTTTCCAATATTATATTTTGGTATTTTTAACATGGTTCTAAAAATTACTGCATAAAGAAACGAATCTGGATAGCATGAAGAGCGCTCTAACTACGACGTACTGCATTTTCTCTTGTTGATATTTTTTCCACTAACTGCAAAAAGTGCATGACCAACACTTTTCGTGTATTCAAGTGATAACACCTCTTCTGTATTGATTCGTATGCCGAAATGACACAACACTTTTCAAGTACCGAAATGACACACCTTTCATGTACTGAAATGTTACAATACTTTTCATGTACTGAAATGATACAACAGTTTTCATGTACTGAAATGACGCAACGCTTTTCATGTACTGAAATGATACACTTTTCATGGATTCATATACTGAAATGATACACTTTTCATGGATTCATATACTGAAATGAAACACTTTTCATGGATTCATATACTGAAATGATACACTTTTCATGTTCTGATTCATATATTGAAATGATACACTGTTCATGTACTGAAATTATACATTTTTCATGTACTGAAATAATACAATACTTTTCATGTACTGAAATGATACACTTTTCATGGATTCATATACTGAAATGATACACTTTTCATGGATTCATATACTGAAATGATACACTTTTCATGTTCTGATTCATATATTGAAATGATACACTGTTCATGTACTGAAATTATACATTTTTCATGTACTGAAATAATACAATACTTTTCATGTACTGAAATGACACAACGCTTTTCATGTACTGAAATGATACAACATTTTTCATGTACTGAAATGATACACTTTCCATGTACTGAAATGATACAACACTTTTCATGTACTGAAATGATACAACGCTTTTAATGTACCGATTCATGTACTAAAATGGTACAACGCTTTTCATGTTCTGATTCATATACTGAAATGATACAACATTTTTCATGTACTGAAATGATACACTTTCCATGTACTGAAATGATACAACACTTTTCATGTACTGAAATGATACAACGCTTTTAATGTACCGATTCATGTACTAAAATGGTACAACGCTTTTCATGTTCTGATTCATATACTGAAATGATACACTTTTCATGTTCTAATTCCTGTACTAAAATGATACAACACATGTACTGCAACGATACAACACTTTTCATGTACCGAAATGACACAACAATGTTCATGTACTGAAATGATACAACACTTTTCATGCACTGCAACGATGCAACACTTTTCATGTAAAAAATGACACAACAATGCTCATGTACTGAAATGATAAAATATTTTTCATGTACCGAAATGATACGCTTTTCATGTTCTGATTCATGTACTGAAATGATAAAACACTTTTCATGTTCTGATTCATGTACTGAAATGATAAAACACTTTTCATGTTCTGAAATGATACACTTTTCATGTACTGATTCCTGTATTGAAATTATACAACACTTTTCATATACTGAAATGATACAACACTTTTCATGTACTGAAATGATGCAACACTTTTCATGTTCCAATTCATGTACTGAAATGATGCAACACTTTTCATGTTCCAATTCATGTACTGAAATGATGCACTTTTCATGTTCTCATTAATGTACTGAAATGATACAGCACTTTTCATGTACTGATTCATGCATTGAAATTATACAACACTTTTCATCAGATTCAATTGAAATGATACACTTTTTATGTACTGAAATTTTTCAACACCTTTCGTATTCTGATTCATCTACTGAAATGAAAGTATCGCGTCGTGTTTGTTTCTAGAAGACGTATGCGATTGGACAGATTTCATATTGTGGTTATTCATGCTAGCATTATTAAATTTTCCACCCAGAGAGAGCAGAGAAGCGAAGGTTATTGGATCTTGGGAGCAATTGTAGCTTCTCAGAAAACAATAACACAGCAGCAGTTCGTATTTATCATGTCATTGTCGGTCCGTCTGCGGACACCACATCTCTGCAACTGTAATTCGATTTAAAAAATATTTTGTTTTACATAAGTTTTGATCTTTTTTCGGAGGACAACATCGCCTCTAGAGGGCGTAGGTGTTGCATGCTATTAAATTCAAAATATATTTGATTTTATATAATTGCTTCAAAAAACCGGTTCAAAAATTATTTTTATCTTCTGATACCTATTACCAAGAATATCATTGTCTTATTTTCTAATTGAAATAATCCAAGGAAGAGTAAATGTATATTGTATTTTGCCCGAAACCTTTTACTCAAAATTGGATTTTAAATTATTTTATGCATTTGACAGATGACATGCATTTTACAACATTTTGTGGCAAGAGGCTTTGCCATTAGAGGGCGGAAGGTAAGTGCATATTTCTCCTAACTGAAAATAAAATTCAATCCGTCTCCATTTATTGCAGAAAACTTTTATGTGTACTTTTTTTTTCTCAAAGTAATCTTTAGTTTTCCCGCTAGAGGGCGTCAATATAAATGTGCGTAATGATGATATCTCAGCATCTAAATGTCCGATTTAAAAATATTCTTTTCGTTACTGATATCGTTTCTGGCGAGAAATATTTTCCATATTCTTGCCAATTTGTGCACCACACAGTTTTGGTACTAGAGAATGTAAGTGTTCATTCCAATTTGCGGCTATATCTTGGTTTCTAAGTAGTGAATTTGCCAAATCATCTTTGCTGTAGATGTCTTCCGTTAGGAGAACTGATTTACCCACAAGTTGTTAATTTCTGTAGTACACGTTTCAGCTGCTAGGAGCCGAAAGTAACAATTTCTATTTGCAGATATTTTATCGATTGTGTAGAAATCCAGTTAAGATTTTTTATCATCTCCCGTGCATCCGCAATCCACATTGTATGCTCCTGGCACCACTGCCGTCGCTGTTGTACAATCTCCCTGGTCACTAGAGGTTAAGGAATAGCAGCTCTGCCATGAACATCTTGTTTATGCGGTTTCCTGCTCACTGTTTTCGTTGATACTGGCGACTAGAGATACAGATTGAGCTCCGCACAAATTTTTGGGGCCGTGGTCTTCTTATTACGGGTAGCAATCCTCTTTAATGCCGGTCTCTCTCAGTCAGGGTCATTTTCTAGCCGCTTGTGTTTCGCAGACGAGGATTTGCCACGAACACTGTATGCTGTCATGACGCTAGACACAGTAGCTCTCGATACCTCCACAACCCTGGCGACTGTTGTCACGGAGGCACCAACTAGCCGACCACCAACAATTATCCCTCTTTCGAAGTCCGTTATGTCGCTCATTTCGTCGTCACCCTGTAAGAAATTTTGCAACATGACACTTTAGATGCACATAAACAGAACGTTGAGGTTCTGAACAAAGCTATTACAACCTAAACGTGGCGGATGCCTTTGCGTATTGCGACGTACGCAGCTGTATTGAAAGTCACGTCTCTGAGTGTGGTGTTCACAACATTCTGTCCAACCCATGTATGTCTATCTTATAGAAAGTTGTCCCTACTGACAAAAATACATGTAGGATTCACTTCTGCATTTTATTCTTAGGAAACGCATGGTCAGTGTTGAATTTTGTATTTAATTTTTCATCTTGGCCTTATGACAACCATTTAGCTCTATGCATTTTTTCATTCAGATTGTATTATACTGAGAGAAGACTGTTAATGAGAAAAGATATTTTTTTGTGACTTTCAGGCCAAACAATACATAGTTTATTGTTTCTGTACTTGTGTTCGAAATGGTTATGAAATTCTCTATCCGAACGGCCACAGGTAGATCAGACTTTTAAGGGGAATTCCGATTTAAATTCTTGTTCCTCCAACATTTTTCCCACACGGTATGTATACATATTGTCCAGCGTATTACTTCTAAAATTACTGCTGGCCATCTTACTTCCAGTTGTCATTTAAACTTAACGATTTCATTCCTTACGCTGCCAGGGCAGTTGCTTTCAGGAAACCTGAACAGGCCCGGTCAGTGCTGCATTCAGAGAGTTTTTTCCGGGAGGACAATTACAAATTTCGAGGGGGCTAAAACTTGTTGTCTGATTATATACATAGAATCAGAATTTTGTTATATATATATATATATATATATATATATATATATATATATAACAAATTTATGAAAATGCAAGTGCAAAGATTAGGCTGTTTGAAAATACAACACACATAAAAATTGGAAAGGGAGTGAGACAAGGTAACACCATATCTCCGAAGCTCTTTATTGCCACATTGGAGGGTGTTTTTCAGTCGCTGAGCTGGGAAAACAAGGGGATGAAGATTAATGGAGATTATCTAACCCACCTTCGGTTTGCTGATGACGTAGTCATTTTTGCAACTAGCCCATCAGAGCTGCAGAGTATGATCCAGGAACTTGCTGACAAGAGTAAAGAAGTGGGATTAAAAATGAACTTTCAGAAGACAAAAGTGATGTTCAATGCTTTTACAAGAAATGAAGATTTATCGATTGATGGAGAAAAGCTGGAGATAACAGACACGTACGTTTATCTTGGACAGCAGATATCAAGTGAGGGTCACATTGATGAAGAAATTAATCGGCGTACAAAACTTGCCTTCAGAGCTTTTGGAAGAAACAGCATAATTTTCAAGAGCAATATGCCATTATGTCTTAAAAGAAAAGTGTTTGATCAATGCATCCTTCCAGTGCTTACGTATGGTGCAGAGACGTGGACCTTAACTAAAAGAGACATACAAAGGCTGCAGACAACTCAAAGAAGCATGGAGAGGTGCATACTTGGTGTAACCAGGAGAGATAAGAAGAGGAACTCGTGGATCCGAAAAATGACAAGAGTGGAAGACATCATGATCAGAGTTAAATCCCTGAAATGGCAATGGGCTGGACATACTGCCAGAAGGACAGATCATCGATGGACAGCCGAAATTTTAGATTGGATTCCAAGGGACAGGAAAAGACCCAGAAGAAGACCACATGGGAGATGGGTGGATGAAATTCGAAAGTATGCAGGGGTGACATGGAGGAGACCGGCACAAGACAGACCGTTGTGGAGGAAACTTGGGGAGACCTTCGTCCAGCAGTGGATTGATAATGGTTGACAATGATGATGATGATGATGATGATGATATATATGAAGAAAATATTCGTCATAGAAGACTGCAATGTGCTAAACAAGTTCAACACAGGTAGTGACCATAGATTGGTGAGATGTAAGATGCACCTCAACACTAAACTTGAACGTGGCAAGCTCATAAGACAAACAAAATCTATTGACATAACCAACCTTAAAAAACACCATAATACCTTCAAGTTGGAACTGAAGAACAGGTTCTCTGCTTTAGAAGGCCTAACATCGGAAGAAGTGGACATCTCTGAAGTTAACAGAAAAGTAACCAAAGCTCTTATGGAAACAGCAACAAAATTAGCTGGGTCTAAGAACAAGTTGCATGTAAATAAATTATCAGGAAAAACGAAAATGTTGATGCAAAAAAGAAGAGAGATGAGGACAACTAAAGAAGATGTGACTTCCAAAGTGGAATATATAGAGCTATGCAAGACAGTACGAAAAAGTATCACTGATGACGTAAGAAAATTCAACTGTGAACTAGTGAGGAAAGCAATTGAAAACAACCAAAGCCTAAAGATAGTAAAGGGACATCTCAGTAAGGGAAGAAAACAGATTATGGCACTGAGAAAAGAAGATGGTTCTGTAACAAGAAATAGAGGTGAAATTTTGACAAGAGTGAAAGATTTCTACTCCAAATTATATGAAAGGGATGATACATGCACTCCAGACATCATGAAAGATACCAGTACCAGAGTTCCTCCAGTCCTTCCAGCAGAAGTTACACATGCAATCAAGAACATGAAGCGGGGAAAAGCTCCTGGAGAAGATGGAATTACTGTAGACATCATACAAGAAGCAAGTGGAGAAATCGAAACAGTACTCGCCCAAATTTTCACTCGATGCCTTAATGAAGGAAAGATTCTTGAGGATTGGAACACCGCTACAATGATCCTGCTACATAAGAAAGGTGACATTGAGGATCTCGGAAACTACAGACCTATCAGCCTGTAACGTACCAGGAAATGTGACGTACCTGCCAGAAGGACGCACACGACATAAAGGCAGATAGGAATCAGAATAAAAAATGTCCGCGTAGCTCAATTGGTAGAGTGACTTATTCCGGAATGAGGGGACCCGGGTTCGAATCCTGGCGCGGATAAAAATGACGGAGAAATTTACGTCGTTATAATGGCGCCCGAACTATCCGGATGACCCGACCGTTTAAAATCTCGCATTGGTGTGATGTTATTTCCACACCGCGAGATAGGAAAAATAAGAGAATCCTTTCTCCAACACTTCGAGAAAAAAAAAATAAGGGGAAGATGATGTAACGTACCAGGAGATGTGACGTACCTGCCAGAAGGACGCACACGACATAAAGGCAGATAGGAATCAGAATAAAAAATGTCCGCGTAGCTCAATTGGTAGAGTGACTTATTCCGGAATGAGGGGACCCGGGTTCGAATCCTGGCGCGGATAAAAATGACCGAGAAATTTACGTCGTTATAAGCCTCCTATCAGTAGTTTATAAAATCTTCACTAAAGTTCTTTCACACCGCTTGAAGGTAACACTGGACATGGCTCAACCGAGAGAGCAAGCTGGATTCAGGAGTGGCTACAGCACAATAGATCATATACACGTACTGAGAGAACTAACTGAAAGAGCGAGGGAATATGAACTTCCATTGTGCATGGCTTTTATCGATTATGAAAAAGCCTTTGATTCGGTGAAACCATCAGCAGTTACAATGGCTCTGAAAACCTGCGGTATTGAAGATGCATACATTAATATTATTAATAACATCTATGAAAATGCAAGTGCAAAGATTAGGCTGTTTGAAAATACAACACATATAAAAATTGGAAAGGGAGTGAGACAAGGTGACACCATATCTCCGAAGCTTTTTAATGCCACATTGGAGGGTGTTTTTCAGTCACTGAGCTGGGAAAACAAGGGGATAAAGATTAATGGAGATTATCTAGCCCACCTTCGTTTTGCTGATGACGTAGTCATTTTTGCAACTAGCCCATCAGAGCTGCAGAGTATGATAAAGGAACTTGCTGACAAGAGTAAAGAAGTGGGATTAAAAATGAACTTTCAGAAGACAAAAGTGATGTTCAATGCTTTTACAAGAAATGAAGATTTATCGATTGATGGAGAAAAGCTGGAGATAACAGACACATACGTTTATCTTGGACAGCAGATATCAAGTGAGGGTCACATTGATGAAGAAATTAATCGGCGTACAAAACTTGCCTGGAGAGCCTTTGGAAGAAACAGCGTAATTTTCAAGAGCAATATGCCATTATGTCTTAAAAGAAAAGTGTTTGATCAATGCATCCTTCCAGTGCTTACGTATGGTGCAGAGACGTGGACCTTAACTAAAAGAGACATACAAAGGCTGCAGACAACTCAAACAAGCATGGAGAGGTGCATGCTTGGTGTAACCAGGAGAGATAAGAAGAGGAACTCGTGGATCCGAAAAATGACAAGAGTGGAAGACATCATGATCAGAGTTAAATCCCTGAAATGGCAATGGGCTGGACATACTGCCAGAAGGACAGATCATCGATGGACAGCCGAAATTTTAGATTGGATTCCAAGGGACAGGAAAAGACCCAGAAGAAGACCACGTGGGAGATGGGTGGATGAAATTCGAAAGTATGCAGGGGTGACATGGAGGAGACTGGCACAAGACAGACCGTTGTGGAGGAAACTTGGGGAGACCTTCGTCCAGCAGTGGATTGATAATGGTTGACAATGATGATGATGATATATATATATATTAATATATATAAAAGTTTTAAATAGAGTACAAATATTTTCTTATGCTCTTATGTCGCAAATGTGGATTCCAAGAAATCTACACATAGAAGTGAATAAAATTGTAAAAATGTTATGCATTTAGTAATGTACTACGGATTTAACCATGGGGTGATGTAAAATATTGAGGACGCTAGTAAAGGTAAGGCTGTGCTGGAGAAAATCCCCCCAGAAGTAAAAATGTCCTTGCCTTACTACAAGCGTGTTTCTGATTATTAAGGAATCATTACAGTGTTGCCTGAAAACCTATGGTGTAAACCATTTCCCTGCGAATTGGTTTCAGCCCCTTTAGATTATTTAGATTAGGAACAGTAGTAAATAAACCCAAGAAAACCAACCGTTTCGATGCCATTTTGAAGTGCCTCGATTTTTTTTTTTTTTTTTTTGTCACAGAGTGTAAACCACCACGAAAAAAAAAACCTTATTAAGGGAACAATTACTAATAATTTGCAATTTTTAAAACTTAGATCGCAAATATTTTGTTGTATTGGAAGTACTAACGTCACTTAAGCCACACTGAGGTTTAACCGTATACATTGAAGGTCGGCATCTGGAAGACTGAAATAAAGCTGATCATCAGCTTCCAAAATACGATGATGTATTGCACTGCAAACATCTCTACTCTGTGGAATTAGATTTTTAATGCGGACGTAGTTCGAGTTGTCAGTGCTTGAAAAATTGACCATTCAGCGAGGACTGTTTAATGGTTTGTTTAAGATGATAAAATATTCAGATTGAAGTCCATGTGGATGCTTTTTTTATTATTATAATATTTTCCCTCATTTTCTTAATTTTTAAAATTAATTTCTCTAAATATTCAGTTATAAACGAACTCAATTAGACTAAATATAAGGGGAGATCGCCCGAAAACATACGGGAGGGATTCATAGATTTTTGGTAGGGGGGGGCTAAGCACCCCTAAAAGATGCCTGAATACATCCCCGTGGCGCATTGCTCTTAGCACTGGTTTTTGACCCTTCGTCCAAGATAGGTTTGAATCCCGGTGAGGCATGGATGTTGTATTTGTCTTACAGCACTTGCTCTTCCTTTCCTGGAACCAATAACCCTAAATTAGGAACGGGAAACTGCTTACAGCATATCGAGTTGCTCGCAGTGGTCGTTAAATTCTTAAACAAACAAAGAAATCTAAAGCTAGGAAACGTTTCCAACTTTTAAATAACTTTAAATATATTTCCGATATGTAATTCATGCAAAAATGCAATGTCTTGAAGGTAAGTTAGGCTAATGACTGTACTTGCTCCGTCCAAACGCCGACTCTGCAGGTGTATGTGGAACTCTCTCAAAATTTGATAGTGAAGACTTTGCGCGAGCAATTCTGCAAGATCTTTCACCCGGACAGGATTGGTCATGGAACCGGCTAGAGTCTGCTGCCCCCACAGGACCACCACTTCCTTTGCCATAACCCACTCGTGCGACATGCTAATAGGCCGGGGTTCTTAATTTTGTGTCTGACCGGGAAATCAATTCGCCAGCGCGAAAGACAATTGGGGCCAAATTAGTGTCTAGGCTAAATCTTGAAGGTAAAAATTACATCCCAGTTTATGTTCCAGGTTAATGATGTCGTATTTGACACACGCGTTCAATGCTTTCTAGTATTTCACCTAAAATAGCAAAAATTAATATGATCAAAACTTCTCAGAATTTTTTGACCGTGTGGAACAAAGGACAGCTGCATATTTTCTTTTCATCTGTGATCATTATTTTTAACATTGTTTGATTGACATATTCGAATTTCTCAAGTGAATCCGGATACTGTGATGATATCTTGTGTGCCTATTGTTAAAATTAAAAGTTGTACCGATAGCCAGAACATCAATTTTTGTTATTTTATCACGACTCTTCAAAGAAATACGTGTGTTAGAATTAATATGCTTATGTTGCTGATTCTTCGTTGTGCCCTTTTTAGCACGTCTTTTGCAAAAAAGATAGTGCTTCTGTTATCGGTTTGTCAGTCCGTCCGTCCATCCGGCTGTACCCACGGTATCTCTGCAAGTATTAGTCCGATTTGAAAAATTCTTTTTGCATTCGGAAGCTTGAAATATGCGAATGATGATCCTTCATTTCGTTTTTTTACGATGTACAATTTTGCCGCTGCAGATCGTAAATGCAGATGATGTCGAATTCAAAATTACGTTTTAATCCACATATTTGTTTCTAAACATCCGAATACTATATCTAAAACAGTTTTCATTTGAAAAGGAAACTATGTTAGATAGAGTTTCCTTTTTAAATTACGCATAGATTTTCCACTAGAGGGCGTAAAAGTAAATAACATTTTTCCCGATAACTCTTCTCCTAAAACTCCGATTTTATTTTTTTTATTTTTTTTTTGTTTCAGCAGATACATCTCCTGATGGAAAATCTTTTGGATATAATTTCGAATTTTTGGTAAAGAATACTTTGGCCACCAGGGTAAGTGTTAATTTTTGCTTCTGATGTATTTGCAATAAAATCTGAGCTTGTAAAATATCGATTGAAAAAATTCTTTCGTGGACTGATGCCACTCACATCGATAAACCTTTTCGGAATATTTTCTTCCTAAAATATCCCACAGTTGCTCCGCCAGGGGGCGTATTGTATATTTTATTTTTGTCAATATCTCTACTTCTAAGAGTCCGATTTGAAAAATTCCTTCTTTGTTGGATAGTGTTTCCAGTGTGACGTGTGCTTCATATAATTTCAAAATTTTCAAGTAATTCATAGCTTTCCGCTAGGGGGCGTAAATCTAAATTGCGCTTCTCCCTATATCTCTGCTTCTAAATCTCCGATTTGAAAAATTCTTTCTGCACCGGATACAGCTCCTGATGGGAAATCGTTTGCACATAATTTCTAATTTTAAAAAAAAAATGGTTCGGCCACCAGGGAGCGTAAATCTTAATTTCCGCTTCTGATGTATTTGCAGCAAAATATGAGCTTCTAAATCCTCGATTAAAAAAAAACGTCGTTTGTAGACCGATACTAATCATGTCGACAAACCTTTTAGGAACTTTTTCTTCTTAAAACAGTGCACGGTTTTTACGCCAGGGGGCGTGAATGCATATCTTATTTTTGTCAATATCTCGACTTCTAGGAGTCCGATCTGACAAATTCCTTCTTTGTTGGATAGTGTTTCTAGTGTGACATGTTTTGCCTATAAATTCAAAATTTTCAAGTAATTCATAGACTTTCCGCTAGGGGGCGTAAAGCTAAATTGTGTTTCTCCCTATATCTCTGCTACTAAACCTCCGATTTAAAAAATTCTTTCTTCACCGGATACAGCTCCTGATGGGAAATCATTTGCACATAATTTGTAACTTTTGTAAAAGAAATGGTATGGCCACTAGGTGGCGTAAGTCTTAATTTCCGCTTCTGATGTATTTGCAGCAAAATATGAGCTTCTAAAATCTCGATTGAAAGAAAAGTCGCCGCCCCGGTGGCGCAGTGGTCTAAGGCGATGGCCTCTGATCATTCGTCCGAAAGGGGTCCGGGTTCGAATCCCGGTGAGGCATGGATGTTGTGTTTGTCTTACGGCACTGGCTCTCTCCCTTCCTTGGAACCAGTGACCCTAAATTAGGGACGGGCGACTGCTTATAGCCCATTGAGTAGCTCACGGTTGTCGTTAAACCTCAAATAAAAAAAAAAAAAAAAAAAAAAAAAGAAAGAAAAGTCTTTTGTTGGCCGATGCTACACATGTCGACAAACCTTTTAGGAACACTTTCTTCTTGAAATAATGCATGGTTTCTACGCCAGGGGGCGAAGATGTATATCTTATTTTTGTCAATATCCCTACTTCTAAAAGTCCAATTTAAAAAATTCCTTCGTTGTTGGATAGTGTTTCCGTTGTGAAATGATTTTCCTATAAATTCAAAATTTTCACGTAAATCATTTAAGACTTTCAGCTAGGGCGCATAAAGGTAAATTGCGTTTTCTGCTATTAAAACTCCGATTTGAAAAAAATTCTTCCTGTATCGCATAAAAGACCTGATGAAAAATATTTTTCACATAATTTCTAATGTTTTGTAAAGAATGGTTTGGCCACCAGGAGTCATAAGTGGTAATTTCTGCTTCTGATGCATTTGTAGCAAAATCTAGGCTCCTGTAAACTCGACTAAATTGTTTTTTCTTGGGCCGATACCGCTCATATGGATAAACCTTTTGTGAATACTTTCTTCCTAAAATAATGCATGGTTTCCCACCGGCGGACGTAAAGTTACATCTTATTTTTGTCGATAACTCTTTTTCTAAGAGTTCGTAAGCTCAAGATTCCATTTACACCAATATCTGAGGGATTAAAGACCCGATTGAAAAACTTCTTTCTTCCGTCAGATACTACTGTTTTCCATTCCGGTTCCATTGCCTTTGAATAGCTTTGATAAATTTAATTTGCGTCAGAACGGATTCAAAAGACGTGCTTATTACACTCGAAAATTCGGTGTCATCTTTCTTGTTCAAATGTAGCTCTTGTGGTTCTAACAGCCATACTCGAAAATGTATATTTTACATTTCATAGAAAAATGGTACTTGATACTACATTATCCACCGTTTCTTTTGCCCCACAATATTTCCATTGTTTCTTTTGACCCACAATAATTCCACCATTTCTTTTGACCACAATATGTGCACGTTACAAAGTCACGTGCACTCTGAGACGCGCTTGAGCGGGTACATTATGATTCCGGAGGTGGTCATATTATTCTGATACGAACGTGTATATAATGTGTGGAACAAGCAGCGAAAGTATGGTGTGGTGTGGGAAGATTATTATCGTTGCTTTAAGTTGTATTTTCACGACTCGATATACTGTATATGGAAAAGTTGTATCAGATTTGAGAGTCTTGGAGCCTCAAGATATACAGGCTCAGATTGTAGGAAAAGAACAGGTACCTATGTTATATGATGCTGATGATTATTACCTTTGATGAATTGTTGAACGAAAGCACCTGGATGCCAAATACAAGATTCATTTCGCAGATTAAAAATACTATTTTCTGGCCATTACATAGCCTAATTTAGCTCCTAATGAGCAACTAATTTATCTCGGTGATAAGGATTTTGTGTGCTAGCTACTCTGAGCATAACACTAAGAAGTTCCAGTGTTACATGATGCACAGACCGATAGTACGATAGTTAATGTTTAAGTGAAGCAGGGACAAATAAATTATAGAAATGTTATATAATGATGCTGAAGTTGATGGTTTTTGGTTGACTGGTAAGACCAGTGGGTTTGAGAATACAAGAAATTTATCCTCAAACCTACCAGTCTTACCAGTTAATCAAAAACCATCAACTTCAGCATCATATTTTCATCATATTTGCACACGCCCATCTGTACCTGTGTCCCACAGGTACAGATGGGCGTTCCAAATGTGATGGAAATCGTCTATTGACAAAACGTCTAAATGATTTTGTATCCATCAATCCACCCATGGCATTACGTTGCCATGAAATCATTTGTACGGAAAAGAACAAGAGCGACAGATGCTTCAGCATCTATCGATAGAAGTTCAGTGTCTAAATTTACAGATCAGAAGTAGAGTAAAAAAATCAGGAAAAACTGTGAGGAAAATAATGTCTTCGACGAATGAGCAGGAGGATAATAAAAATAGGGGTCGGGAAATTACGGTGGAAAATATATTAAGGTTAACAGCAGAATAGGGAAAACGGGGAAGGGATCATTGAATCTGAGTTCTTGGTATTTTGAATCTGAATTCTTGGATAAATTAGAGCTTCTCTCCTTTATCCCCAAAAAACTAAGGTTAACAGAAAAATAGGGAAAACGGGAAAGAGATCAGTGATTCTAAATTCTTGGTATTTCCGATAACCAAGAGTTTTCTCCTTTATCTACAGAAACTATGGTTAACAGCAATAGAGAAAACAGGGAAGCGAATCTAAATTCTTGGTATTTCTAATAATTTAGAGCTTCTCTCTTTTATCCCCCAAAACACCTGTTAGATCCCGAACAGTAATTGAAGGTTATTTAGCACTCTCATTTTTAAACAAATGATTGATTCTAAGTTGAAGCCAGTCAGTTTAAAAATTTATTTAACGTAACCTTTCACCAGATTAGCAACGTTAGCTGCAGTGTTGCAGTTCTACATTGTTAAAACTTTTTGATTGGCTGCACCGAAAGGTGGTGCTACTCCAGCTGCACCATTTTTGGAGAAAGGGTAAACTATTGTGTGATACATGAAATACACGAAAATATCATACAATTATGCCCCACGGTAAGGTGTCCAACCTGCATAATGCGAAGTTGCTCCCATTACACCATATTTATGTATACTATTTTGACAAATTCACCGGACATCTATAAGAGAAGCACAAGATAGAATTTATTGACATACATTAGTACGGTGTCGGTCCACCTTTGGCCTTAATGCATGCACTGACCCTTCGAGACATGCTTTCGACAAGGTATTGGATCATATCCATAGCTATGTGCTTCCATTCAGTACATAATGCTGCTGCTAACTGTTGTTTAGTAGTAGGCCTTGGTTCCAAACTTCTTATGCGGCGCTATGATTCATGCCAAAGGTGCTCTATGGGATTAAGATCAGGCCTCTGTGCTGGCCAGTCCACATGCGATAAGGAATTATCGTCAAACCACGTGGTAACAGTCTTTGCTTTATGGCTCGGTGCATTATCCTGATGGTACCAACAAGGCTGCTGGCACCAGTGGGCCATACCATACCACGAAAAAACACCCCTACACGAGGACATTGCCAGCTCCAAACTTGACCGTAGGAACAATACACTGTGGTAAATAGCATTCCCACGGCTGCCGCCATACCCACACACGGCCATCAGACTGATGGATCGCGTATCTGTTATAGGACCACAGGACCTGTTTCCATTGATCTACGGTCCACGATAAATGTTCTTTACACCATGCTAAACGACGAGTAGCATTCCGAGTGGAGATGAAAGACTTATGAGCAACCGCACGACCATGGTAACCCATGGAATGAAATTTTCTGCGAATGGTACGTGTACATACCGAGGATCCAGAATTTTTACTCGCCTGTACACTGATCTCTTGTGCAGTACTCCATCGATTAGCTGTAACGACTCTCCTGAGGCTTCCACGTCCTCTATCACTGATTTTCTTTGTTCTTACGGTACGTTTTGCTGCTTCAGGCACACCATGTGCTTTCCACTTATTTAGTACATCCAAAACAGTTGACTTGGGTATGTTTTACTCCTCTCGGTTTCTTTTATGGACAACCCACTAATATAACACCCAACAATCTTTCCTTTCAGAAAGTTAGTTCTCTGCCGCCGCCACATTCACTCAACCTCAGAGAGCGACATGATCGCGGTAAGCTGTTTGTTTTTATACCGTTTTCAGCTGAACCGCGCATCTTAACAACGCAGTGGGTCCGTTCATTTGCTTTTAAAGGGGTGTCAGGTTACTTTTTTCAACATAGTGTAATGTTTAATGCATCACATAATGGTTTACCTAATCCTTAAAAATGGTGCAGTTGGTGTCATACCACTTTTTGGTGCAACCTACAAAAACATTTTTAACAGTATAAATAAAAAAGTGCCTTAGCACTGAACGGACTAAGACAACACATCCCGGGAAGAACAACATTAAAATTTTTAAAAGCTCTGTGAAATATCTGTTATTACTATTCAATATTTTTTATTAAATTTTCATTACTATTTCCTTTTATCGATTTATATTAAAAATGCGTAATTTCAACAGCTTTAAATGACAGAAGGTTACGTGGGAGTAATTGTTCATTGTAAATAATACATATAAGTCACAATGGACAGATACAACTAACATAGTCACGTCAAATCATTGAGACCTATGTGCAGTTTTTCTAAGATTGTCAGGTGGCTGAAAAATATTTCTTTTGGGTTACCCTTGGGTAATCAGAAAGTGAGGTCAGGGGATAACTTTGATAACTGCTCACGATTGGCTATAGGTTTTGATATACACTGAAGAGCCATTTAATTAGAGACAGCTGGCGTTATGCAAATGTGGCGCTGTGGGTGGCCCTGTAAACGGAAACGACATGACATATGCAGCGATCCGACAATAGAAGGAGTGATGAGACGGGAATCAGTAAGAGTCGGGCGCAGTATGGGTGAGACGAAGGATCTAAGCGCATTTGATCGTGGTCAAATTGTCGGAGCCCGACGAATGGGTCACTCCATCTCGGAAGTCGTGCAGGCACTGTGATTTTCACGAGCCACTTTGTCACGGGTGCACTGTGAGTACATCGAACCCAGTAAAACCATCCCTGCAAGGGCCAACTGTCGTGGACAATAGCGTGTGGACGAGCGGGATCATCGTCGGCTACATCGCATTGTAACAGCGGATAGACGGACCACAGTGCAAGAAATCACTCGGCAATTTAACGCTGGTGCACAAAAACGTGTAAGCAACCACACAATCCAGAACCATCTCCTCGCTATGGGGTACAGAAGCCATCGTCCCACGAGGGTACCGCTGCTGACCATACATCACAGGATGAAAGATTAGCATGGGCGCGGGAACATCGCCACTTGCCTGGGCTGATGAGTCGAGATTCACGTTGGTACATGCGGATGGCAGGATGGCAGGATGTGAGTACGGTGCAAACCACATGAAGCGATGGATCCTTCTTGCCAGCAGGGTACTCCTCAATCTGGTGGGGGTGGCATTCTCGTCTGGGGACTATTTACGTGGACTGAAATGGGGACCCCTGGTACATGTGAAATCGTCCCTCACAGGTCAACGTTACCGGAATATCCTGGACGACCATTTACTTCCGTTTGTACGTCTTCAACATTCCCCTGGGGACCTCATCCTGCAACAAGACAATGTACGGTGCCATCGCTCCCGAATTGTATCCGAATGGTTGAATGAACACTCCACAGACGTGACCTCGCTTCCTTGGGCAACTAGGTCACCTGACATCAATCCCATCGAGCACATCTGGGATGCAATCGAGAGAGATATTCGAGGTTCTGACCCCCTCCATCAAATCTTCGTGAACTGTGGGAGCTTGTTCAGTGCTCCTGGATCCGTATGGCTTCCCAACGCTTCCGGTGTCTTGTCGAATCCATGCCGAGACGAATCGCCGCTGTCATCAGAGCGAAAGGTGGTGCTAAACGTTACTAGACAGGTATTTCTAATTCAATTGCTCTTCAGTGTAAGCCAGTGGTGAGCAGTTCAGTAGAAATACCTTCACTACCGTTGTTTTCTCTCGGAGCAGTACAGTCTTAGCTGCATGCTTCCAACAAAAACACAGGTGTTGACAAAAAACACAAAGTAATTGTGCCTTTAGGAGACTGCTGTTATCTTTTTTTTTATTGCTACTACTGGGAAATTGGCGGACACGATTCGGTAAGCCATCAGATACGTCACGTGATTACCGGCTGCCACTGCCGGGAAATCAGAGGACCACATTAATCTAGCCATCATTTTTGGCACGTGCTTGCAGGGCCGCTTGTGGCAGCCACTGCCTGTGATGGTTATCTGATAGCCCTGTTCTGGTATATGACAACTGATGGGGTGCCAGCTGTTGGCCAGCTGCTGGTCTGACCTGCTGGCCCATGTGGTGGCCGCCGGGACACTTTATTGACGGTTGGGTAGCGACAGCATAGTGCTGGGCCACTGCTGGCTGCCAGCGCGGGCTTGAGTGATGGCCTAGCAACACTGTTTTTTTTTTTTTTTTTCGCTGGGTAATTTTGACTATCGTCTAGAAAAACGCGTTCACATTTTCTTTGTACTAGAAACTTTATTATATGTGAGACCCCATACTGCGTGGTCACATTGTACTGCCTCATATATACAGAGCAGCACTGGTCTAAGCACTGGCTTCTGTACATTCGTCCGAGATGGATCTGGGTTCGAATCCCGGTGAGGCATGGATATTGTAAGGAACTGGCTCTCTTCCTGCTCTGGAACCAGGGACCATAAATTAGTGACGAGCGACTGCAAATAGCACATCGGGGCGTTAACTGTGATCTTTAGACTCAAACAAAATTCCAAACGGCATGTGTTTTTTGTTTCTGAGTTTAACGACAACCACGAGCAATTTGTAAGGCTACAAGCAGTCGCCTGTTCTTAATTTTACACCATTTGTTTCGAGTAAGGGACTGATCCAGCAACTTTGAGGAAGTGCACCATTCAAGTCTCTTGATCACCCTGAAAGTCAAGATATCTGGCGTGGCGTATGAAACCATTCTGACCGATCAAATCCATCCAATGGCTCAGGGATTGTTTCCTGTAGGGGATGTCATCTATCAAGATGATAACGCCTATATTCACAGAGCTCGGAATGTCCAATCATGGTTTGAGGAATATGAAGACGAACTTTCACACCTTCCTTGGCATCCCCAATCACCAGACTTAAACATCATCGAGCCACTGTGATCTGTGTTGAAAAACAGAGTAGGATCCTGTTATCCTCCTCCTGCATCTCTCCAGGGCCTGGAGCACTTTCTGCATGAAGAATGGTGTGACATTCCACCAACCACGATGTAGGATTTGTATGCGTCCATTGCAAGGAGGTTTTAGGTGGTTTTGAATGCCAAAAGTGGTCCCACACTCTATTAGGTACGTAAAACCTTCTTTTCCTAGGTGTTCACATTATCCTGTTCAACTCCAACCCCTGTACATTTTCTTTGATGAATGGAGCACACACGTTACTCTTTTACTCATGTTGCACTGTTTGATAATAATTAAAAATTAAAATAACAATTATTTTGACTGTTTGGTACTCATTAACTGCTAATTTTTTAAATATTTATCATTTTGGCGCTCAATGCTAATTTTTCACCATTAATCATTTTTCATTGCGCCGTACTTGTTCACTGCCAATTAAAAATTACTTTCCACTGGTTGGCATTAATTAACTTCTAATTATAAGACAATTGTCAGTTTGATACTACTTCACTGCTAATATCGAAGCAAATTAAACATTTTGCACTATTTGGTGCTTTTTTTTCTCTTTTTTTCTTGATTGAAAGTCTTAATGACCAGCGTGAGTAACTCAATGGGCTATAAGCAGTCCCCGTCCCTAATTTAGGGCCACTGATTTCAGGGAAAGGAGAGAGCCAGTGCCGTAAGGCAAACACAACATCCATACCTACCAGGATTCGAACCCGGATCCATGGTCATAAGCAGTCGCTTGCTCCACAGGGGCGGTGGTACTTATTCAGTGCTAATTTAAAGACATTTATTCTCTTGAAGTGTATGCACTTCTTCACTGCTAATTTCAAGACAAATTAAACATTTCGTACAATTCGATGTTCATTGACTACTAATTATAAAAAATGCACGGTGAACATTGAATCAATGATTAGTCAAGAACTGAAATGGGATAACTTACCTCAGGCTTTAGGACTGTAGCCACACAAAGGTTCCATATGTCTTAAGCCACAAGCATAATTTTCAGGAGAAATAACAGTTCCGCGAATAAAATAATGAATTACCTGCAACACCTGTTACAAACAAGCAAAAATTTTATAAGACTGACGTGTTAATCCGTTTAATCGGCGTAAAAAACCAAAATACAATTTGCACGCTTTTGCTCGTCTACGGATGGCTTTCTCAAGGCTAATAGCGTAAACAAACTGAAATATTAGGACGACTGATAGCTTTAAAATATTTTAATCGTTCTAATATTTCAGTTTGTTTATGCTGTTAGCCCTGAAATAGCTATCTGTATATGAGCGGATTGCTTGTTTGTTTGTTTATTTGAGGTTTAACGACCACCGTGAGCAACTCAATGGGCTATAAGCAGTCGCCCGTCCCTAATTTAGGGTCACTGGCTCCAGGGAAGGGAGAGAGCCAATGCCGTAAGACAAACACAACATCCATGCCTCACCGGGATTCGAACCCAGGCCCCGTTCGGACGAATGATCAGAGGCCATCGCTTAGACCACTGCGCCACCGGGACGGCTGAGCGGATTGCATTTTGTCTTCTTACACCGTTTAAACGGATTAACGCTTCAGTTTCATATACTTGGTGTTCTAATCAGTTGTGCAAAAATTGTATTTCATTTCGTTTGTTTGAGTACAGTGTACTCCACTAATTTTCATGAATTGCTATTCTCGTATAACGCCAGTCTTAAAAAAACTATCTTCCATAAAAACTGAGGGTTGGCTGCATATTGTATTGCATTGAAGCAATCCAAATAACATAAATTTAGTATAAAAGATTTAATAAACTAGTGCATGAATTGTTTCGATTAGAATTTTCTCAGAGCCTGAGGGAATTAACTTTGCTAGCAGTTGATTTGGTGTTCGATGAACATATTTTGCTGTTGCACAGCTAAATAAAACCCATAATTCTCTGAAACAGAGGAGAAACTTACGCAGACGTAAAGCAGCGTTCGGATCCACGGACTTAAATTATATTATTTCCTTACAAATTATACCTATTAAATTATATATTTTGCTTTACTTAATCCTAAGTATTAACTGAATGTTGGAAATGCAGGATGCACTTGCTGCATTATGTGAACTCAAGAAAATTGCGTGTTGCTCTTTCCGAAATGAAAGCAGTTCTTTCGATTCATCACTGAGAAACAGAAATCGTGACAAACACAATTATTCTAACATACAGGCGCAACGACGGAAATACAGGAGAAGAGTAGTTGCCCCTAGCAATAGTTCCTCGAAAATAGTGCTGATAAAATTAAAAACTCGCCGCGGCAAGTAATTGAATGGTTATCAGTTTTTCCTTTACAATTGAATATTTGCCTGTTTCTAAGTTTTTGTTGAATACACAGTATTTAATTTTGTCTCGTTGAGCAACGCATATTTCGAGAATTCAATAAATTTGAATTAAAAATCTCACTTTTAATAGTATTTTATGGCATGAAACAGCAAGTACATTACATAAAATATAAATTCCGGAAAGAATATACACTGAAGAGCAATTGAATTAGAGATACCTGTCTAGTAACGTGTAGCACCACCTTTCGCCCTGATGACGGCGGCGATTCGTCTCGGCATGGCCTCGACAAGACACAGGAAGCGTTGGGAAGCCATACGGATCCACTACCCCTGAACAAGCTCCCACAGTTCACAAAGATTTGATGGAAGGGGGTCAGAGCCTCGAACGCCTTTCTCGATGGCATCCCAGATGTGCTCGAGGTCAGGTGACCCAGCTGGCCCAGGAAGCGAGGTCACGTCGGTGGAGTGTTCATCCAACCATTCGGATACAATTCGGGAGCGATGGCACGGTGCATAGTCTTGTTGCAGGATGAGGTCCCCAGTGGGATGTTGAAGACGCACAAACGGATGCAAATGGTCGTCCAGGATATCCCAGTAATGTTTACCTGTGAGGGACGATGTCACACGTACCAGGGGTCCCATTTCAGTCCACGTAAACAGTCCCCAGAAGATAGTACCACCCCCACCAACTTGAAGAGTATCCTGCTGGCAAGAAGGATCCATCGCTTCATTTGGTTTACGCCGTACTCGTATCCTGCCACACGCATGTACCAACGGGAATATCGGCTCATCAGTCCAGGCAACATTTTCCCACATGTCTAGGGTCCAGTGGTGATGTTCCCGTGCCCATGCTAATCTTTGCACCCTGTGATGTGCGGTCAGCAGCGTTACCCTCGTGGGACGATGGCTTCTGTACCACACAGCGAGGATATGGTTCTGGATGATGTGGCTGCTTACACGTTTTTGTGCACGAGGGTTAAATTGCCGAGTGATTTATTGCACTGTGGTTCGTTTATCCGCTGTTACAGTACGAGCTAGCCGACGATGACCCCGCTCATCCACACGCTGTTGTCCACGGCAGTTGGTCTTTGCAGGGATGGTTTTACCGGATTCGATGTACTCACGGTGCACCCGTGACACAGTGGCTCGTGAAAATCCCAGTGCCTGCGCGACTTCCGAGATAGAGTGACCCATCGTCGGGCCCCGACAATTTGCGCACGATCAAATGCGCTTAGATCTTTCGTTTTAGCCATACTGCGTCCGAATCTTACTGATTCCCGTCTCATCACTCCTTATATTGTCGGATCGCTCCATACGTCATGTCGTTTCCGTTTACAGTGCCGCCCACCGCGCCATGTTTGCATAACGCCAGGTGTCTCTAATTCAATTGCTCTTCAGTGTATGTACCAGTGGCGTATATTCTAAGCTAGCTACGAAGCCCAGAGAATGCTTCAGATAAAAGTCAATTATCGACGGTATTAAGACATGTCGATGCTTTCGCTGCGAACAGAACACGTGCGGATTCCCTTCTTTGACTCAGTCTGGCGAACGAAAACCAACGGCATAACGCAGGCAGATCTTCCAGAGTCTTCGCAGTTCTGATGCGAAAACCTTCCTCACAATCGCCTGCTAGCGTTTCCATAACAACATGAATGAGCTGGTGGAGGAGGATATTGGCTCATTGCTTTGGGAAACGGTTCGCTCATAAAAGAGAAGACTTAGTCACTCACATGCTCCTGCCCTTAACAGCACGTGTGTCGCGGGAATTGTTTCAGTTTTTGTGAAGTGTCAATGAATTAAAATTAGTGATATTGTATCTTAAATTCGCGGCTTTGTTGAATTCGAACTGTTTTAATAAATTTTGTGAAGGCTTCCCTGAACATCTAGTGTCAGAACGTAAAGAATTTTATGCTTCAATTTTTGATAAGCCTCGACTAAAAATGAACTGATGGTGTCTAATTCTTTTGATGAATACAAAAACAAATCAGTAACAGACATTACGTATTACATAGTTGAATAGTGTTTAGTGAGGTGTACAAATTAGCAGACCTCATATTAATCTTTCCATCAACAACTGCAACTGCCGAAAGAAGTTTTTCTGCATTAAAAAGAATCAAGATATATCTTAGAGCCACACAAGGACATGTATATTTGAGCAATTTGGCTGTTTGGTCAATATTCTTTTTAAATATGAAAAAGTACTCGGAAAAAAACTTTTATGAAAACGTAACACTCAAGTTTACACAAAAGGAAAAAAGAATGGGATTCATGTATAAACAAAGCATTCAGAAGATAAAGTGTTAAAATCCTAGTCCTCATAATTACACTGACGGAAAAAAAAATCCCGACACCACGAAAAAAATATTTGTAGAGGAATGAAATGGCGGCAATACATTTGTATAGGTAACATATTTAATCGATTAAGGTTTCAAGGCCACAGCTTATTGTAAGCGCGAGAAGAGCCATTTTAAATGTGAAATGCTAGTACATTAATAAACGGTGTAACCGCCAGAATGTTGAATGCAAGCACGCAAACGTTCATGCATTGTGTCGTACAGGTGCTGGATGTCAGTTTGTGGGATGGAGTTCCATGCCTGTTGCACTTGGTCGGTCAATAGAGGGACGGTTAATGCTGGTTGGGGTGACGCTGGAGTTGTCGTCCAATGATGTCCTATACGTGCTCGATTGGTGAAAGATCTGGTGATCTAGCAGGCCACGGCAACATGTCGACACTCTGTAGAGCATGTTGGGTTACAACAGTGGTATGCGGACGAGGGTTATCCTGTTGGAAAATACACCCTAGAATGCTGTTCATGAATGGCAGAACAACAGGTTGAATCACCAGACCGACGTACAACTGTGCCGTCAGGGTGCGTGGGATAACCACGAGAGTGCTCCTGCTGTCATAGGAAATTGCTCCCCAGACCATAACTCCAGGTGTAGGTCCAGTGTGTCTCGGCCGCAGACAGGTTGGTTGCAGGCGCTCCCCTAGCCTCCTTCTAACCAACACACGGCCATCACTGGCACCCAGGCAGAACCGGCTTTCATCATAAAACACAACAGATCTCCACTCCGTCTGCCAATGAGCTCTAGCTTGACACCACTGACGTCGCAAACGGCAGTGGTTTGGAGTAAGTGGAATGCACGCTACAGGGCGTCTGGCTCGGAGCTGTCCTTCAAGTAACCGATTTGTAACAGTTCGTTGTGTCACTGTGGTGGCAACTGCAGCTCGAATTGCTGCCGCAGACGCGGTACGATGCGCCACGGCCGTACGCCGTACACGGCGGTCTTCTCTCTCAGTAGTGCCACGTGCCCTGCCTGAACCCGGTCTTTTTGAGGCAGTACACTCCCTTGACCACCGCTGCCAACAATCATGCACAGTGGCTACATTCCTGCCAAGTCGTTCTGCAATATTGCGGAAGGAAAATCCACCTTCTCGTAGCCCTATTACACGACCTCGTTCAAACTCCGTGAGCTGTTGATAATGGCTTTTTCGTCTTCTTAAAGGCATTCTTGACTAACATCAACACCCTACGTCGAATCTCAACGATAACTAACGCTCACGAACGTTGCAGCGCGTATTTACAGCAAACCTGCTTTGCATGTTCCGAGGGGCGCTACCAGCGCCACGCGTATGCGCCGAGCGCGAAATTTACATAGACGTCATCTTACAGATGTACCCTCGCCGCCTACCAACTGTCGTTTATCTAACACAACCCCTTCTTGGTGTTGGGATTTTATTTTCCGGCAGTGTATTTGGTATCATGTTAGGAATAGCATGTACCTATAATTTAGAAAACTTGCTTCTATTTCTTAATAACTGAAAAATAGACTTCGCAATTTAAACAAAAAAGAGTACTGTGTATTTGGGTGGGTGGGTGGTGGTGGGGGGGGTTAGCCCAGGTCTTGGGCAGAAAATACGCCACTGATATGTTCCTCAGCTACACCGAATAAATATCACTTTTAACCCATTATGTAGTCGCTACATTTCTTAGCTAAAATAATAGGAAGACTTACGTGAATCAAAGCCATTTTTCCTACTTCGAATGATAAGATATACGCGAATTTATCTTTTTATGATAGTTTATTCTAATGGATGGGATGTGTTATTTTAACAATTATGACCTATATTCTAATTTAACTTTTATTTTGAGTTTCTGTCTCTACGTAAATTTTGAGTTCATTCTCTTTAAGCGTTTCGGGCCTAAACATTATGTTTCTCTCTCTCAATGAATGTTTTGTGGCTGAAATATTGAGGTCAGAGTGAATGACGTGTGTACGTTTGACATGATAAGAACGATGCATACAGTCGTATCAGAACAATATGACCACCTACCTAATAATGGGAATAACCACCCTCGGTCCGGATGACAGCGGCGAGACGGAGTGGCATGGATGCGATGAGACCATGGAAGGTTGGCCGAGGCACATGTGTCCATTCGGACTGCTGTAGAGCAAAGAGGTCCCAGAGATCACATGGGTGTATGTCGGCACGTCGAACCTATCTATCCAAATAGTCCCACAAATGTTCAATGGGATTGAAGTCGGACGATGTCGCCGGCAAAAGAAGAACGGATACATCGTTGTCGTTTTCCTGAAACCAGTCACGCACCCCTTTAGCAACGTGGCACAGGGCATTGTCCTATTGGCAGACAACATCCCTACACCTGTTGGTAGACACCATCCCCACTCTTGTTGGTAGACACCATCCCCACTCCTGCTGGTAGACAACATCCCCACTCCTGTTGGTAGACACCATCCCCACTCCTGTTGGTAGACACCATCCCCACTCCTGTTGGTAGACACCATCCCCACTCCTGTTGGTAGACACCATCCCCACTCTTGTTGGTAGACACCATCCCCACTCCTGTTGGTAGACAACCATCCCCACTCCTGTTGGTAGACACCATCCCCACTCGTGTTGGTAGACACCATCCCCACTACTGTTGGTAGACACCATCCCCACTAGGGTAAAAACCCAAAATTAAGGGATGCATGTAGTCAGCGAGGATGGACAGGTAGACATTGGCGTTCAGTGACCCATCCAGTGGTACCAGCGGTTCCAGGTCATACCAGGAAAACATCCTCCAGACATTTACGCTTCCACCGCCGGCCTGTACTTGATCGACAAGCGTGTCCGGGTATTGGTTCTCGTGTGTTTGATGCCATATCCGCCACTGCCCGTCACTTCGTATGGAGTAGAAACCTCGACTCTACGGGGAAGACAACATTTTCCTACAATTCCACTGTCCAATCACTCTAGTCCCATGCGAACTGCAGGCGTCGTTGCAGAAGGACTTGAATTAACATATGCGCCTGGACACAGCGTCGACTCCGGAGACCCATACGTAACAGGGTTCGCTGTACTGTTATCGGGGGCACGTACCTGGGTGCCCTAGCGTTCATTTGCTTGGTCAATTGCTACACTGTTGCGCGTCAATTGTCCTTTACCAGTCGACGGAGACGACGTTCTCCTCTAGGCACGATGGCCTTTGAGGCTCACCAGTTATGACGTCGGGAGGTACTGGGTATGCCATTGGTACATTCTTGGTACACCCTTACTACAGCACTTCGCGAACAGCCCACGAAGTCTGCTGTTTCTGAGATGCTTCCACCCTTGGCGCGGTAGCCGATGATCATTACTTTTTTAACGTCCGTCAAATCACTACGTGATGCCCTATGTCTCACATGTCCTGCCGATTAAGATAATAAGAAAAGTCCTCACTTTCTCCAGTTAAGAAAAACCTAATCCGTCTTTTAAAAGGAGAAATACAATTCCAAGAAGTTAACGTGCAGATAGGCTTCGGTTTCCGTGCTGCAAACTCCTGTGATGCACCCATTACGTGAGAAATTTGCCATTATTCCATTTTCCCGTGTCCTTGCTTTCAAAATTTCAGAAATTCTCAAAACCTTTAATTTTTAAAGTGGTTTTTTAACCCATAAACAAAATGAAATTTTTAGGAACAAAAGACTAGGTTTAAGACAAAATTTGTGGGAAATTTATCAAATTTCATGCGAGTGTGGCGCTTCGTATATAGGACAGACCCGTGGAGCCTTGCGTTTTCGATTGAAGGAGCACAAGGCCTGTATTTGGAACTGTGACCTAAAGAAGTCATCGATGACTAAACACTGTTACGAAAAGGACCATAAATTTCTCTTTGAAAGAGCAAAACTTTTTGACAAACCAGATTCAACCACCAAACTTGATATTTTGGAAGCTTTCCATGTATATCAGAATTCTTTGCAACTTATTAATGACATGGCATCCACACCATTTCTATCAAGCACGTGGAAGTAACTAACCAAAACCCGTAAATGAAAACACCATTAATGATGTAACCATTAGCACCGATGTGACATATTTTTTTGTTGTTGTCCATATAGCCATTCTTTCAGGAAACTTGAAAATTACATTGTCATGGAGCGGAAATCGAACCCGCACCTCCCGGTTACCGGTTGAACTTGCTGTCCTTTACACCACCCAGGACAAGGAAGTTTCAAAGAACTGAAGCTAACCATATGTAACTTAGAAATCTGAGAACATTTCAGATTCGCGCTAGTCGGAGCAACTATAATCTTCATCGCATAGTGTCATCACATCTGTGCCAATGTTCACATTTGTATCGCCTTCCATGTATTTGAGAAGAATCATTTCTTCGGGGAAATTCGTTTCTAATTTATGTTATGATGTACCATTTATGACATCATATGCAGTTTGAATATTTACTTGCCATTCGTCCTGATGGAGCTAGGTCAATACCCAGCGAAACCATGGTCGACTTCAAAATAAGTAAATATTTGTGACAAACGTTGTATTATCTTAATATGTATAATCGCCACAAGACTGTAGTCTCTGAATTTAAGAACACGCGATATTGTTTGTATGTGGATATGATATCTTCATTATCTTTCTAAAAATCTGTGAGTTTCTGTATTTGTACCAGAAGTCTACCCCGCACTTTGGAGTAATATCCCATATTTGCGCTTTCTTGAATAAGAAAACGACTGTTTTTCTCTCATTTTTGCATTTCTGTGTAGTAAATATTTGCGACGTTGTGAAGCAGCTGTTTTCGGCATATGTGCTAATAAAGTTCTGAAGTGTTCAATAAGTAAACAGGAATGCGGAAAATGGGAGTAGAACGTTAATGAAGCAGTAAAAACAATATCCCTTTGAGAACCTTTTCAAATGGTAAATTCCAAAGGAGGTCAGAAGCTCACAATGATGCTCCAAGCCTGATTTCCAGTCGCCGGGAAAAAGCACTTTTGCTCCACTGACGGAAGGAAAAGGCAAGAGCTGCATTCGCGCCGTTATTTGGGCATCTCCTTAAGACTTGATGCGTTTCCAGTTTTAACACATATTTTATCTAAAGGGGAGCTTGAAGAATGAGGCTCTCATATGAGGACCGCGAACGATCAGATGCTTAGCGGGGAACAAATATTTCATTCGCCGTTGGTACGCGCGCGAGGGAAAGAGAGAGAGCTGGCATGAGCCACTCTCCGTTGAAGCCCTTAAATCCAGCTCAGTCTTCACCCCAACTCATAAATCTCAAGACCTATTTTTAACTCTGTCACGATCCGAAGATTCGTGGGTCACAGCGAACTCTCTGTGTTCCCAATACCCTTGTTTACAACACTTTTTAAATGTATGTGCTCCACTGAAAATTGAAACTTTGCAATGAATCAGTGTCTAGGTGGATTATTTCGCGGGTGAGAGTTAAAGCGGGGAAAAATGCCAAGATAAACTATGGGCGGATACTTTTTCTTTAAACTTTCGTTTGTTTATGCGCCACGAGGAACTTCCAAAGCATATGGTTTAAAAAATATTTTACGTTATAAAGAAAACTGAATGAATTTCGCTCAAGGGTTATTTTTCATATGGTTTGTACATTGAATGATTTTAATTAACACTTAGCTCTGTATTATCGCAATCACAGGCAACCCTTGAATAATGTTTAACAACACTTAGCTCTGTAATATTGCAACTACAGGCAACCCTTGAATAATGTTTAATAACACTTAGCTCTGTAATACCGCAATTACAGCCAACCCTCGACAACGTTTAGTAACACTTAGCTCTGTAATATCGGAACTACAGGCAACCCTCGAATAATGTATAATAACACTTAGCTCTGTAAAAATCAATTACCGGCAACCCTCAAATAATGTATAATAACACTTAGCTCTGTAAATCGCAATTGCAGGCAACCCTTGAATGTTTAGTAACACTTAGCTCTGTAAATCACAATTGCAGGCAACCCTTGAATGTTTAGTAACACTTAACTCTGTAATATCGCAATTACAGGCAACCCTAGAATAATGTTTATTAACTGTTAGCTCTGTAATATCGCAATTACAGGCAACCCCTCGAATAATGTTTAATAAGATTTAGCTCTGTAATATCGCAATTAATAACACTGAGCTCTGTAATATCGCAATTGCATGCAACCCTCGAATAATGTTTAATAACACTTAGCTCTGTAATATCGCAATTAATAAGACTTAATAACACTGAGCTCTGTAATATCGCAATTACAGGCATCCCTCGAATAATGTTTAATAACGCTTAGCTCTGTAATATCGCAATACAGGCTACCCTCGAATAATGTTTAATAACACTTAGCTCTGTAAAAATGCAATTACAGGCAACCCTCGAATGATGCTTCGTAACACTTAGCTCTGTAATGCCGCAATCATAGCCAACCCTCGAATAATATTTAGTAACACTTAGCTCTGCAATATCGCAATTACATGCAACCCTCGAATTATGTTTAAGCATTGACCCCGGGTAGCTTCGTGAGAATGAAAATCGTCGTTTCGCTAGGACTAAATACAGTAGCATTGATGTAAAGGAGATCGAGCTTAGCAATATTTTACTTAAATACCAAACAAAGAATACCCCATGATTTAAAAATCATGTCCATTATCCTAAGTGCGCTCATTCAACCCAAAATCTATGCATACTGTTGTAATTGTCACTATCATCAGCATTATCAATCCACTACTGGATGAAGGTCTCCCCAAGTTTCTTCCGCTACTGTCCACCTTGAGCCAGACCAATCTATGTCACTTCAGAATGCTCACTGCTGTAATACTACCACATGTCTCTAAAAATCCTTCAATCACGCGCATTTCTTCACAGAAATACAGTACGTTCTTTTTTTTCGTTAGTGCATTCTGTTTTCGTACTAAAGTTTTGAAATACTTGCACTTGAAAGCTTTATTTCCTTTTTGTTAAACTTCGCTAGCAATCGACAACCGACAGACTTCCTGCTCGCTGGTATGAATATTTTCAAAATTAAGTCGAAAAGAGATTTTTCTCTCGCTCCTGTTCTTGAATGGCACAAGGTACTGAAGTAATTTATAATGCAGTTGCTAATGTTTTGTTCCTGACTCTTTCGGGAAATAATGCATTTTTAATCACTCGCTGACTTGCACAGCTTCTACCTCACAGCTGTCGGATCCAAGTCTCATCAATTGTCGCAATTGATGAGACTTGGATCCGTGATCTTGAGCCGGAACTGAAGTTACAATCAGCGCAATGGGGGCAACCATGTTCTTCACTCCCCTCAAAGTGTCGTCTGCAATAATCCAAAGTGAACAAAATGACGATTTTTTCGTACGATGCTCTGGGTGCTGTGGTCTCTGATCGAGTGCCAGTTGGGCAAAATTTCAACGCATAATATTATCGTGACTTTCTGAGGGCAAATTTGAGACCGAAAATTCCTCAGAATCGCCCCAACTTGTTGGAAGTGGGAGCGATCTTGCTGCATGACAACGCATCGTGTCATGGTGCAGCGTCGGTACGAGGGCTTTTGTAGAAATATCGCTGAGAAACTTTATCCCACCCACCACATAGCTTTGATCTCAGTCCACTCGACTTAGATCATTTCCCAAAGTTAAAAAATCGGCTCCGTGACATCCGCTACGAATTGCTGGACGAAATGTCATTGGACGTTACTTGAGTAATACCACAGCTGAACAAAGCTGGCGTACTACGGGCATTAGCAGCGGAGGGGAGTACATTGAACGGCAATAAGGTAAGTTTTCTCCGTTACTTCACACTTTTCTGAAAAATGGACGAAGTACAGTACTTTTGATAGGACCCTAGGGAGTAAGAGTTGGCATCGCGGTGAATTTTCACGTATTTATTTGACGCATGATACAATGATGATGTTATCCATTCAGCCGGGTCCGACACTTCATGCCTCCCGATCTTGGACTCTCTTGCAGCTGTTTCATGTCCATCCCAGCATTCAGTTTGATTGTGTCCAACCATCGTGTTCTTTGTCGCCCTCGTCTCTTTGTTCCCTTCACCTTTCGAAGCATCATATATTTCTCTAATGTGTCCGATCGCATAGCGTGACCAAAGTAAATGAACTGTAGTCTGAAAATCTTTCTTTGAAGTGACATCACTGGTTTGATGGCCTCTAGAGCCACTTTGTTGGTAACCCTTGTTGTATATGGTGTCTTTGACATTCTTTTTCAGCACCAAAGCACAAACGCATCAATAATGTTTTGGTTTGCTTTTTTAAGGTCCAGCTTTCATATCCATATGTTGCTATGAGGAAACACAATAGAATGAGCCAGACTGCATTTGGTGGTGTCCCTACTCTTCTGTATTTGGTGAAAGTTAAGCATCGTGCAAAGGCTAATGCAATTCGTCGTTTGATCTCACGGCCACATCTCCTGAACTGTCAATCATGGATGCAGAAATCCCCAACACAATCAATCTATCTGCTCGTCATCGATGGCTATTTTAACTACTCCATTACCAGCTGTTGTCAGGATCTAAGCGGTGTCACACGATTGGTCGACACCCGATTGGTTGAGAGTAACGATTGGTCGGCAGCACGATTCGTCGACATAACGATCAGTCGACCATAATGACTAGTCAACAGTAACGATTGGTCTACAGCACGATTGGTCGACATAACGATCAGTCGACCGTAACGACTAATCAACAGTAGCGACTGGTCGTCAGTAACAACTGGTCGACAGTAACGACTGGTCGGACAGCACGATTGGTCGGCACAACGATTGGTCGAAATAACCATTGGGTCAGAGGATTATGGTTTACATTCGCAGTGGTACCTCTTATAACGTACTGACCTCTCAAAACGTAACGTTCCTTTTTCGAAATAATATCCTTTGGAATGTAGTCCTCAGAACATACAGCATTATAACATATTATTTCCAAATAGGCTCCCGTGTCATCTTTTATACTCTAAATGAAATCTATATAGAGGGCCTTCCGAACGATGTTATTTCCGAAAGGGCCCCAGGGCACTTTAGGCATAGGTACCTTGGGGAAACTGCCACACATAATTCGAAAACTCGGAAAATTGCAACACCGTAAAATTGCCACACATTAAAAGCGTTTCTCGGACGAACGGCAATTTGTGCTCGTCTCCTTAATGAAAAACATGTGGCAATTTTCCGGTGCGGCAATTTTTCTGTGTGTGGAAATTTTCCGGGTTACTGAAAGATGTGGGGCAATCTTCCGGTGAGGCAATTTACCGCCAAACCGTTTGCACTTATTCAAATTTGTTTTTCCAAGTTCCGTCGACCATTTTATGTCAACCAATGTCGACTAATCGTGATATCGTCCAGTCGTTACTGTCCACCAATCGTTATGTCGATCAAACGTGCTGTCGACCAATCGTGCTGTCGACCAATCGTTACTGTCGACTAATCATTACTGTCGACCAATCGTTACTGTCGGCCAATGGTGTGTCGGCCAACCGTTATGTCGACCAACCGTTTGTCGACCAATCGTTACATACCCGATCTCAGTATTTTTGATGTTGAGTTGGAGGCCCATCTTTTAATTTTTTCGCTTGAATCTTACTATGAGGTGTTTCAAGCTGGCTTCCCTTTCTGCAAGCAATGTCGTGGCATCAGCTTAAAGGAGATAATCGACAATTCTTCCACCAATCTTTACACCTATTTCTGTTTCATCCAGATCTAACTTTCTCATGCCAATTTATGCGTAAAGGTTGAAAAGAAAAGGGGACAGAATGCAGCCCTGTCGTTCGCCTCTGCCAAACTTGAACCACTCAGTGTCTCCATGATATGTTCGGACAGTAACCTCCTTGTCTGTGTAGAGTGATTTTATAAGCTGGATAAAGTGATCTGGCACTCCCACGTCTTGCAAGGCCCTTCATAGCTTATCATAGTCAATGCAATCGAAGGTCTTGCTATAGTCAATAAAACATACGAAAATGTTTTTCTGCCGCCCCGGTGGCGCAGTGGTCTAAGGCGCTGGCCTCTGATCATTCGTCCGTAAGGGGTCCGGGTTCGAATCCCGGTGAGGCATGGATGTTGTGTTTGTCTTACGGCACTGGCTCTCTCCCTTCCCTGGAACCAGTGACCCTAAATTAGGGACGGGCGACTGCTTATAGCCCATTGAGTTGCTCACGGTGGTCGTTAAACCTCCAATAAAAAAATGTTTTCCTGATATTCATGATATTTCTCCATTCTCCACCGTAAATTGGCAATATGGTCACGGGTACAACGACCTCGTTGGAACCAAGCTTGCGAGACAAGTAGTGGTTCTGTTTGAATAATTGGCCGCAGACGCACTTCTATGATCTTCAGAGTAATTTTACTTGTATGAATGAGCCATTAGGGCTGTTATAGGAGTTTCCACAGTCTCTTTTATCACCTTTTTTAGGCAGTAGGATGAATACTGATCTCATCCAATACCCTGGCAACTCCATGGTTTTCCAGATTTTCTGGCATAATGCACTAATAGCTGTTGATGGAATAGGTAACAGCATTTCTGCTTGGATGCAGTCAATACCAGGTGCCCTTGCTCGGTACCCACTTAAGTACCCGAACAACCTCCTCAACAAAGATGGCTGACTCCACCTCCACAGGGTCATCCTGAAATGGTCCCCAGGACAAGTGATACTTGCATATAATTCCTCTGGGTATTCTCGCCAACTGTCCAACATGCCCCGCTGGTCCGTCAGCACTTTTCCATTCTTGTCTTTAATTGTTTCTTTTCGGACAGTGAAACGAGTTTGTATTTCCTTGGCCTGTGCAAAAAAGTCTCTGATATGGCCTCTTCTACAGTCCTCCTCCATTCGTTGGCACCTTTGATTTGAACATACTTTTTTGTCATTCCTTGCTGCCCTTAGGAACTCTGCATTTTAACTCCCAGCTTCTTTTATATCTCTAGCAAACTTTACTGCTCTTCTTTGATCAGCAATACTGATGGTATCTGTTGAGAGCCACTTACTTCTACTCTTGGGTTTCTTTAGTGGAATGTCTTCTTGTGCTGCTCCAATAATTATAGATTTAAAATCTGACCACAGTTTATCTGGCAACTGTATCTGTAGTGTCAAGCAGTTCAGATCTGTTCTTCACTTCAACCGCATACGGCACAGGAATATTTGAGACGTCAAATAGATTTGGTGGAACATTCCTTCTGATCTTACAGAATTTTACTTTGATAGTTACTACACGCAGCTCGTGGTCAAGGTCACAATCAGAACCAAGAAATGTTTCAAGAGCGTGAACTGAGCTTTTCCAACGTTGACTACAAAGAACGTAGTCGATCTGATTACGATGATATTCATTGGGAGCTGTCAAGGTAGATAAACGCGCTTTGGTTGAATAAACCAAGCATTTGTGACTCTAAATCATCACCAGCATCATTTCTCTCACCCAGTCTAAACTGGCTGCCAATTTTCTCCTCTTCCTGACAGCGTACCTTAGCATTAAAGTCACCCATGATCTAAAAAACATCATTTTTGGGTTCCTTTCTCAAAGTTTCTACGGTTTTAGCATAAAAAAGTTGAATTTCATCATGAGACAAACCAATCATCTATTACTTCACTATAAATCGAAATAGAACCCATTATCCTAACGTAATTATAAATACGCCACACTGTGAATACTCAAGAGACGCAAATACCGTATTAAATCAGTTTATTTTTGCGGCGTAGTAAGTGCAAAGATTCACCAAGCTTACGCACACCACTGGGATGCTTTCTCAAGGCAATAATGGACATAAAAATGCAGAAAATTGGAACACGTATGGAACAAAGATGATTTTTGAAAATAACGCGGGTGACATCACGAGCGTATTACACGAACTTTCATCACGCAATTATACGGTTTTTCGCGATGTGGTCATGCCAAGCACTTGGTAGGTCAATACAAACTATATCATTGCACGCTAGTTTCCTGGATAGGATTTCGACTGTTTCCCTGATGGCAGTCTCTTTAAAGTTCGTGTATGAGGCAATTCTTCTAATACTATTCCATAGAGAAGCGGCCGATGAGTGCATGACTTCTCTGTCGAGGCATGCATTCTGCATGTCCTGTTTGACACTTCGCACGTGCTCTTGACATCTAGTGTCCAAGGATCGCTTTGCCATTCCGATATATAACTTTTCCGTGTTGTTAGGATATACCAACGCTATAGCGTACACTGTCTCTCCTTGCAACTTGATATCATATGTGGTAACGGAGTCGGAGACTTCAGTGCGATCAATATGTTGTATTTACGTAATAAATTATTTAACCAATATGTAAAGCCTGGAATATACGTGATGGATCCTGCAAATCTCATCGTCTTACAAGGTGGTTTCGTTATTGTTGACATTATACGGTTTCTTACAGTTCTATGTATTCTGTCTGTGTCATCTTTCTTATATCTAGCCTTTAGACCTTTGCTATAAATATTATCAATTTCCTAATTATTTATGTAGTCGGATTTACAGACGTTATATGTTCTATAGAACAATGCTCTTAACGCAGAAAGCTTGTACTCTTTTGGGTAGTGCGAATCAGGAGGAGCTAGTTTCGGTACTGCGGTCGGTTTATAATAAACGTCGAAATCGAAGCTGGATATTCTGTTTCTTCTGAGCGTGACGTCAAGATTATTCAACGCCCCATCTACTTCAAGCTCCATGGAGAACTTTATCTTATTGTGTAGTTTGTTTATCTTGTGTATGAAATCATTTATTTCATCTGCTCCGTGTTCCCATATGAAGAATATGTCGTCAGCGTAGCGGATCCACACTCGGGGTTTCTTGATACAATTTAGAAAGATGAGGTCCTCTAGCGGTCTAAGTACTGCTTCCGCAAGGACTGAAGACAGAGCTGAATCCATCGGTGACTCTTTTGTTTGTTTGTAGATGCCTCCATCCAACTTGAAATACACTGACGGAAAAAAAATCCCAACACCAAGAAGGGGTTGTGTTAGATAAACGACAGTTGGTAGGCGGTGAGAGTATATCTGTAAGATGACGTCTATGCAAATTTCGTGCTCGGCGCATGCGTGTGGAACTAGTAGCGCCCCTCGGAACATGCAAAGCAGGTTTGCTGTAAATACGGGCTGTAACGTTCGTGAGCGTTAGTTATCGTTGAGATTCGACGTAGGGTGTTGATGTTAGTCAAGAATGCCTTTAAGAAGACGAAAAAGTCATTATCAACAGCTCACGGAGTTTGAACGAGGTCGTGTAATAGGGCTACGAGAAGGTGGATTTTCCTTCCGCAATATTGCAGAACGACTTGGCAGGAATGTAGCCACTGTGCATGATTGTTGGCAGCGGTGGTCAGTGGAAGGTACTGCCTTAAGACGAACGGGTTCCGGCCGGCCACGTGCTACTGAGAGGGAAGACCGCCGTGTACGGCGTATGGTCGTGGCGCATCGTACCGCGTCTGCGGCAGCAATTCGAGCTGCAGTTGTCACCACAGTGACACAACGAACTGTTACAAATCGGTTACCTGAAGGACAGCTCCGAGCCAGACGCCCTGTAGCGTTCTCCAAACCACTTACTCCAAACCACTGCTGTTTGAGACGTCAGCGGTGTCAAGCTAGAGCTCATTGGAGGACGGAGTGGAGATCTGTTGTGTTTTCTGATGAAAGCCGGTTCTGCCTGGGTGCCAGTGATGGCCGTGTGTTATTTAGAAGGAGGCCAGGTGAGCGCCTGCAACCAACCTGTCTGCAGCCGAGACACACTGAACCTACACCTGGAGTTATGGTCTGGGGAGCAATTTCCTATGACAGCAGGAGCACTCTCGTGGTTATCCCACGCACCCTGACGGCACAGTTGTACGTCGGTCTGGTGATTCAACCTGTTGTGCTGCCATTCATGAACAGCATTCCAGGGGGTGTTTTCCAACAGGATAACGTTCGCCCGCATACCGCTGTTGTAACCCAACATGCTCTACAGAGTGTCGACATGTTGCCGTGGCCTGCTAGATCACCAGATCTTTCACCAATCAAGCACGTATGGGACATCATTGGACGACATTCCAGCGTCACCCCCAACAGCATTAACCGTCCCTCTATTGACCGACCAAGTGCAACAGGCATGGAACTCCATCCCACAAACTGACATTCAGCATCTGTACGACACAATGCATGAACGTTTGCGTGCTTGCATTCAACATTCTAGCGGTTACACCGGTTATTAATGTACCAGCATTTCACATTTAAAATGGCTCTTCTCGCGCTTACAATAAGCTGTGATCTTGAAACCTTAATCGATTAAATATGTTACCTATACAAATGAATTGCCGCCATTTCATTCCTCTACAACTATTTTTTCGTGGTGTTGGTATTTCTTTTTTCCGTCAGTGTAGTTGTGGTTAGTAACCAAATTTAAGGCGCCGACAATTTTCTTTGCTTGGGTTGGTGTAAATTCAAGGGAGGTGTCGATTATTTCCTCTAGGTTTGCAACGGCCTCTGGTATAGGTATTGATGGATTTAAAGACACTATGTCGAAATTTTCCATTATATCACTATCAAGTATATCCAAGTTTCTTGCGCACTCAACAAACTCTTTTGTTGACTTGATTACGTAATCGGAGTTTTTTAACCGTTCAGAGAAGAATTTGTCTAGTGATTTTTCTAATATGTACGCAGGAGATTTGTTCTTTGCTACAATAGGTCGAAGGGCAGATCCAGGTTTATGATTCTTTAGTCGTCCAAAGAGTGGTGGAATTGTAGGGGCCGGAGGAAGCTTCGCTGACATCTTAATAGTCTCCGATAGATCTTGGTCCCTGGCTATAGCTTGAACTTTCCGTATTATGCTGCGTAGAGGATTCCTCGTCTGCAGAATTGAGCCCGATTGATCTACAAATTCTTTAAGTTTACTAATATAATCAGACCTGTTCATAATATCAATCTGGTTCGATTTGTTGGTTAGGGAAATCGATATTCTATGATCATTACGCAGGTTCTCTAAAATTTTCTTAATCTGAGTGTTACTTTTCTTAATGTTCCTTTCCGCAATGTTTCTCCTTTTAAAATTAACTACACTGGCTCTTAATTTTGATATTGCTAAACATCTGGTCATATCACGATCTTCTGCTGGAACTTGGAAAATTATACTTTCTACACTGTTAAAAATTTCGTGGTAAGTTGCACCAAAAAGTGGTGCTACACTAGCTGCACCACTCTCTGAGAAAAGATACCCCATTATGTGGGGCAAACAAAACGCAACAACATGGTGCAGCCTTGCATCATACCTTGCACCAACCTTGTACTACAGTATAACATGGTTTAAAGTTGAACCACTTTGTTGTGTTTTCTTTCCACCACACAATGGTGTATCTTTTCTCGGCAAGTGGTGCAGCTGGCGTAGCACTACTTTTTGGAGCAATCTACCTCAAAAATTTTAACAGTGTACTTCCAATATTAATTAAATTGGAAAACAAGGAAAAAATAAATCCTATCCAGCAAACTAGCGTGCAATGATATAGTTTCCACTGAACTACCAAAAGCTTGGCATGCGTTATTAAAAAATGGAAACATGTCGCGAAAAACCGTATAATTCCGTGATGAAAGTTCGTGTAATACACTCGTGACGTCACCCGCGTTATTTTCAAAAATCATCTTTGTTCCTTACGTGCTCCAATTCTCTGCATTTTTATGTCTATCATTGCCTTGAGAAAGCCTCCCAGTGGAGTGCGAAAGCTTGGCAAATCTTTGTACTTACTACGCCGCAAAAATAAACGGATTTAATATGCTATTTGCGTCTCTTGAGTACCCATTACCCTGCCGTAACAAGTGGGATAAGTCACAGGCAACAATTCGGGTATCTTCTGTATCCTACATGAACAATATACTTTTAGCAGGAGAGTAGAAGAAAGACATATTTTGTCACAGAACATTTGAATCGTTCCCATTCTAATTTTTGATGTCATTAAAACAGGATAGCTAATGACACAAACAATTTTTGACAGTCCATGCCGCGGGATTGTATGTGTATCGAAATCACCATAATAGACAATCGCCAATGGAACTTTTAGAGCCAGACTAGTAACGGAAGTTTTCAGTGATCCTGGCAAAGGAATTTGATTGAAAACTGTATTATCAGGACCAATACATAACGTATATTATTTTCTTCCTATGAAGATGTTGTGGAAAATGCACGGCTCTTTTGATTTAAAGGGTAGAACTTTCTGGTACACAGTACATCAACCACCATGTGTGTGTGAAACAGAAAAGTTTTGCCATAATTTCTTTGTATGGCATGCCACATCGTTATGAATGTTTCAGCTTGTTAACAGGAAGAATAAACCTTTAATTGATTTGCCTTTTTGTAAGGCAGTATGTGACGTACTACTGAGGTAAAGCATTTGTCAAGACGACAAATCTGCAGCGATAGATTCCGCCGGTGTAGTTTGGTCGTTTAGAACAACTAGCTGCGGAGCGAGGATTCTATATCCGTCACCGAAAAATCTGTGAATTTCACAAGTACTCTGTTAGAGCAGTACGTATATGACTTACGTTTTGTTTGTGTACAAAAGAACACGACTTTGTAAGGGAAGACATTTTTATGGAGCCGATATTTATTCCACTTATATGTTCGGAATGTCCATGAAAATACAAGTTCAAAGTTTCGGCTGTTCAAGGTAACAACTGTTTGTATAAAATTTTGTATGGAAATGAGAAAAGGAGACACCGTATTTCCTAGCTCTCCAATGCCACATTCCAGAACGTTACTCAATATTTGAAATGAGAAGACAAGGAATACAATTAATGGATATGATTTAAACTACTTTCGTTTCGGTGACGACAAAGAAATTTTCAAAGTTTCTCCTAAAACTGGAGAGTATGATCCCGGTAATTGCTGTCAAGGGTAAAAAGCAAGAATTAAAAATGTACTTACAGGACACATAATTGATGCATGTTATTTTAAGAACTGAAGGTGTAATGTTTTTTACAAGAACTGAAGGTGTAATGTTTTTTCAAGAACTGAAGGTATAGCCTTTGATGGAGCAAATATAAAAATCAATGCCTACATTTACCTTAGGTACCATATATCATGTGACGTCCACATCGAAGAAGGAATTAATTGGCGTAAAAACTTGCTTGGCCAGCGTTTGAAACTACAATTTTCAAGAGGGATTTGGCAATATGTCTTAAAAGAAAAGTCAATAATCAATGTATACTTCCATTTTTAGCACGTCTTTTGTAAAAAAAGATCGTGCTTCTGTTATCGGTTTGTCCGTCCGTCCATCCGTCCGTCCGTCAGTCCGTCCGTTAGTCCGTCCGTCCGTTAGTCCGTCCATCCGCCTGTACACACGATATCTCAGCAACTATTAGTCCGATTTGAAAAATTCTGTTTGCATTGGAAAGCTTGAAATATGCAAATGATGATCAGTTATTTCGTTGTTTTTTTTACGATGTACAATTTCGCCGGTAGAGGGCGTAAATGCAGATGATGTCGAATTCAAAAATACGTTTTATTCCACATATTTGCTTCTAAACATCCGATTGAAAAAATTATTTTGTCTTTCGATTCCATTTATGTCGAAGAGTATTTTAGATATAGTTACTTTTTCAAATTACGCATAGATTTTCCGCTAGGGGGCGTAAAAGTAAATTACATTTTCCCCGATATCTCTTCTTCTAAAACTCCGATTTGAAAATTTTTTCTTCAGCGGATACATCTCCTGATGGAAAATCTTTTGCAATTTGATATAATTTCAAATTTTTGGTAAAGAATACTTTCGCCACCAGGGGGCGTAAATGTTAATTTTTGCTTCTGATGTATTTGCCATAAAATCGTAGCTTCTAAAATATCGATTAAAACATTATTTCGTGGAATGATGCCACTCACATCGATAAACCTTTTCGAAATAATGTCTTCTTAAAATATTCCACAGTTTCTCCACCAGGGGGCGTAGATGTACATCTAATTTTTGTCAATATCTCTACTTCTAGGAGTCCGATTTGAAAAACTCCTTCTTTGTTGGATAGTGTTTTCCGTGTGACACGTTTTTCATATAATTTCAAAATTTTCAAGCAATTCATAGACTTTCCGCTAGGGGGCGTAGTGGTAAATAGCGTTTTCCCCTATATCTCTGCATCTAAATCTCCGATTTGAAAAATTCTTTCTGCACCGGATACAGCTCCTGATGGGACATCGTTTGCACATAATTTCTAATTTTTGTAAAATATAGTTTGGCCACCAGGGGGCGTAAATCTGAATTTCCGCTTCTGTTGTATTTGCAGCAAAATATGAGCTTCTAAATTTTCGATTGAAAAAAACGTCGTTTGTTGACCGATACTGCTCATGTCGACAAACCTTTTAGGAAAATTTTCTTCTTGAAAAAATGCATGGTTTCTACGCCAAGGGGCGTAGATGTATATCTTATTTTTGTCAATATATGTACTTCTAAGAGTACGATTTGAAAAATTCCTTCTTTGTTGGATAGTGTTTCCGATGCGAAACATTTTCCCTATAAATTCAAAATTTTCAAGTAAATCATACACTTTCCGCTAGGGGACACAATGGTTAATGCGTTTTCTGCGTTATTTCTGCTCCTAAAACTCCGATTTGAAAAATTCTTCCTGTATCGCATACAAGACCTAATGGAAAATATTTTTTACATAATTTCTAATGTTTGGTAAAGAATGGTTTAGCCACCAGGGGTCATATGTGTTAATTTCTGCTTCTGAAGTATTTGTTGCAAAATCTGGGCTCCTGAAAACTCGACTAATTTTTTTTCTTCGATTGATACCACTTATACGGATAAACCTTTTGAGAATACTTTCTTCCTAAAATAATGCATGGTTTTCCCACCAGGGAACGTAAAGTCACATCTTATTTTTGTCGATATCTCTGTTTCTAAGAGTTCGTAAGCTCACGATTCCGTTTACAGCAATATCTGAGGGATTAAAAACCCGATTGGAAATCTTCTTTCTTTGGTCAGATCTATTGTTTTCCATACCGGTTCCATTGACTTTGAATAGCTTTGATGAATTTAATTTGCGTCAGAACGGATTCAAATGACGCGCTTATTACACCCGAAAATTCAGTGTCAACTTTCTTGTATATTTATGGATCAGAGATACGGACCTTAACTGAATAGATACACAAAGGCTGCGAACAACTCGAAGATGTATAAAAACATGCATGCTTGTTATCACGAGGAAATATAGGTCGATGAACTCATGGATCAGGAATATGACAAGAGCTGGTGGTATCTGATCAAGGTAGAATCCTTGAAATGGAAATGAGCTGGATATACTGCTAACAGAAGTAACCGCCAACGGGCAACTCAAGTACTAGACTGGATTCTAAGGGACAGGAAATGAGCCAGATGGAAGCCATGTGGGAAATATGTGGATATTATTCGAAAGCATATTAGGAATTGACATTTAGGATCCGGGCTCAAATCAGAGAGCTGTGGTTGAAAGTTGGGGTGAACTTCATCCAGCTGTGGATTGATAATTGTTGATGACGACCTCCCAAAGTGCTCAAAGGACGTAATACTTTTATTAAATGTTGACAGAAGTTTTTATTTATCCTGGTAAAAGGCTCTCGGCAAAGGCTTTAAAGTATAGGGTTGATGCATAAGTTCATGCCATTTTTTTCACCGCACTACAGGAATGTATTACATCAGAAGTAAAAACGGAATCACACAACTATGTATTCCTCCCAATGTTTGCGATAGGGTCTCAACGTCTGGATAGGTCGGCAATGCCATTCTTGAAAAAACGTGCAGGTTTTGCTGCGAAGAAATCATCAAGGAAATTCTGGAGATCAACATCATTGTTGAACGTTCTGCCACGGAGTGCATTCGACAGAAGCCAGAACAGGTGATAGTCTGAAGGGGCGACATCTGAGGAATAGGTTAGATGTGGAAGGATCTCCCATATCATATCCTGAATGGCCATTTTGGTCATGTTTCCACTGTGAGGGCGTGCGTTTTCATGTCGGAGCAGGACACCATGGCGCCGATGTGGCCGTTTCTGCTGAATTGCGGCCTCCACACGGCGGAGATGTTCACAATAGAGTGCAGTGTTGATCGTCCGATTCCTCGGTAGCAATTTCTAGTGAATAATGTTTGATATGTCACACCAGACACACATGATCTTCGCAGGATGAAAGTCATGTTTTGGAGGCGGTGTGGGCATCTTGCTTGGGTTTAACCATTCACCCCGATGCCTGAAATTCACGTACATGCATCACTTTTAATCTCCAATAAAAATAAGTGAGAGAAAGGTTTTGTGTTGCTGAGAACATTCGGAATAACGGGCCAGCAAGGACCACATATGGCAAAACGCTGATTCTTGTTGTCCTCGGTGAAAGTGTGAGGCACCCAATACCCCAATTTCTGGACCTTTCCGACACGTTCCAGGTATCGCACCACTGTGGTCTAATCACAGTCCATATCAGTGGCCAATTCGCGTGCGGTTTTACGTGGATCCAAGTGGATGAGGAAGTTCAAACGATTCTCATGAAAGTGAGGTGGACGACCTGAGCGTGAAGAGTCGTTGAGTTCAAAATTAATTGCCACTTCGGAACCGCTGAAACCATTTGCGGGCTGTCGTCGGAGCAATAGCATCCTCCCCATACACAGCACACATTTGTTAGTGGCTTCGAGGGCTGTGGATCCCTTGTTAAACTCATAGAGGAGCAAATGTCGGAAATGTTTATTCCTATCTACTTGACGCTCCATACTTCCATACCTGAAAACCAAAACAACATTATCCACAATCACACAACGCAATATGATTTAGATATACTATATTACTAGCTGCATTTTGATATACTATAATGAATTAGCTTTATTTTGCTTTCCGCTAAGCTAATTATAATGAATAAGCTCTTTCTACTGAGCTAAGTATAATGCTTCTGCTACTGAATTATATGCTTGTACTAAGCTTCTAATAGTGAATTCAAATGGTTGTTGTTACTAGTTAATTAAGATCATGAATAAAGTATCCTGCTAGTAGTGTAGTAATAGTATTAACCAAACTTATAACTAGTAGTAATGTTGTAGCAGTAATTAGGATAAATAAAGTCTTATGCTGGTTGTTACTAGTAATATTAATTGAAATAAACCTAACAGCCAGACAGAGGTCTGACAGTACTATGGACTGAGAAAGACGTACTTACATAAAACCTTTTATTATCAACTTCAACTGGTATCAACACACACAGCTACTCAAATAACACGTAGCTCCTGTAGTATAACAACAAACGATCTCCCTATAACAACAAAATCTCTCCGTACAACACCAAACGCTCTCTCTCGCTATCGATGAACGCGCCTATATATACTGGCTACCACCACGTCATGACTTACACTCATTGCCAGATCTCATTCATTGGGTGAAATAATATTTCGTTCAGTAAGAAGATAATTTACATAGTAAAATAAAATAACCAGAGATAGTAAAATCAAAAGGAAAGTGAATATAGAGTATACGTTACAATACAACTGGCCATTTGCACCGTCACTACTGACCTGGAAAGCACTCGTGAATTAAAACGGCATGAACTTATGCATCAACCCAATATTTAACAGAAAGCACCTTTAAGAGTTTGTGAATTAGTTTATTTTCAACACCACAATGATCTATTTTAATATTAATCTTTTTTCCGTCCATTCTAAAGATTTTTCAACGCAATTATTCTTTTTCAAACATGATATCGTCAGATATTTATAATTTCTGTTCATAAAGTGGAATTACATGTCATCTATCTCTTTTCCTTCCATTTTCCCATCTCTGTTTTGTTTCACGATAAACTGTTCGAGAAAAAAATGGGGTGTGCAGCACTTTTCTGTTTCATTCGGCGGCCTTTAAGAAACGTATACGATACAAGCTCCTTTTCTAGTTTTTGCTCCCACTTTTTTCTACTGTTTTTCATGACAACGAACCTTTGAAGCCACGCCGTACAACACAGCGTCGCGTGACTGCACAAGTAAAATTTTATCGCATTTCGATTTTCCGTTACAAATTGGCTTAGGTTAACTACCAGAGATGCCGCTGCAATGACGTGAATCGTTAAAGCACTTTTTACACGTGGAACAGAAAATCCGAGTTACACAAAAAGTTGCCAAGAGTCCCCTTAGCCAACTGCTGGCGAACACGCTCAAGTAATTCAACTTTAATCAATAGTTTACAAAAAAAGTATCTTCTCCGAGATTTCTACTGATCGTATTTTTCTACCAGTAGAAAACAAAATCTACTTTAACTGTGATTGCTGTACAGAAGATATCCAGCTAAATACACTGAAGTGCCAGAAAAACTGGTACACTAGTCTAATACTTGGTAGGTCCCTCACGGGAGCGCAGAACTGCAGAAATACGACGGGGCATGGACTCAAACTGCTTCTGGAAATATGCTTTGGGCAATGTACACCATACTTCCTGCAGAGCTTTCCGCAATTCGGGTGTACTCCGAGGTCTCGGACTCCTGTGTTCGATAGCGCGTTGCATGGCATTCCAAATATGTTCTATCACGTTCAGATTTGGTACTTGGGTGGGAACGGCAACACCCCAAACTCAGAAGAATGTTCCTCTAACCATAATGTGGCGTCCCGACACTTGTGGTGTCCTGTTGGAACACTCCCAACCTATCAGCATGAATGCAGGACATGAACGGGTGTACCTTGTCAGAAAGGATGTGCACATAGCGTTGGCAGGTCACACACGTTTGTAGACGTACCAGGGGTCCCAGTGAAGTCCAGCTAAATACACAGTCATCAGGTATCCAGTGGCGGTGCACCCATCAAGGGGACTCGAGTAGGGCGTCGGTATCCCCATCCGGTACAGTTCCCTGTTGACAGGCGGGATCCATGGCTTCATGGCGTTTGCGATACACACGAATCATTCCATCTGTTCGACACAGTTGGAAACGCTACTCGTCAGGCCAGGCTACTTGTTTCCAGTCATCAAGTGTCCAGTGGCGGTGTTTCCGTGCCCAAGCGAGGCGCATAGCTATGTGTCGTGCACCCATCAAGGGGACTCGAGTTGGGCGTCGGTATCCAAAGCCCATATCCTGCAGGGTAAGTTGCACAGTCCGGACGCTGATGCTTGTTGAGGCTCCAGCATTGAATTCCGATGATACCTGAGAGAGTGTTGCACGCCTATCGCGTGAAACGATTCTAGACAGCCGACGATGATCACATTCACCCAATGTCTTTTTTACGGCCACACTGGTATCGTAGGTTAAAGGATTTGCCGGAATTCTTGCAGTCACGGTACACCCTTGCAATGGTCGTTCTTGAAAATCCGAACTTCGTTTCTACCTCTGAAATACTATGGCCCAGCGACAACTATGACACCGCGTTGAAAATCGCTTAAATCATTATTACTTGTCATTCTCATGCCGAAAACAATTCTCTGACAGCTGGCAAGGATGTCTAGCGCTTTATATACGCACTGGTGGACGCAACCGAGTACGCGCATAGGTGACGTTGCTATGTATTTTGCATTAGCTCGTCTGTAAAAGTTTTTCTGGCAGTTACCGTATATACACTGCCGGACAATTGCTAAGGACGGATGACAATAGCAACGATAGCAACCATAAAATGGAAGGCAGGAAAATGTGGAAATTAGCATAAGTGCGGGATACAGTAAGACGTGTTGTGCGTATGCAAATTTTGGATTGCTGAACTTGTTCGTGGCGTCATAGCGCTGATAAGAGATATAAAGGATTTGACGCGTATCGACCGTTGTTGTTCAAACGCAAAGTTGAAAGGGAAAGAATCAATTGTCGAACTTGCAATTTTCAGTATGTCTTCCCGACATCACCTAGATGATTTTACGCGTGGCCGTATTACTGGCAAGATTGAAGAAGGGCGAAAAATAACAGATGTTGCCAGGGAGTTCGACGTCAGCCACATTGTTTCAAGGCTTTGGAAATCATTTCAAACAAATGGAGTGTATAGCAAACGTCACGGGGGAGGTCGTGTTCGCAGTACGACACCTGCAGAAGATCGGTACATAGTGCTATCAACAAAACGACACCGGCGCAGCACAGCTAGTGAGGTAGCAAATCAGTTTATGGCTGCTACTGGCAAGCGTGGCAAACCATTGCAAACGGGCGGTACGGTGACGTCTGGACAATTGTGTGCATCCCATTGTCCAGACGTCACCGTACCGCCCGTTTGCAATGGTGCCATCAACATCGCAATTGGACTGATAACGACTGGTATGCTGTCCTCTTCTCAAATGAGAGTAGATACAGTCTATCGTCTGATTGTCGACGACAACTGATCTGGCGTGATAGTGGTACTGCATATTGTCCAGCAAACATACAGGAAAGGGACCGATATCCGACATGTAGTGTCATGGTATGGGCTGGCATCATGATCAATGGCCGTACGTCCCTCTATGTGCTTCCAACTGGGACTATGACTGGCCAACGATACATTAATGATGTTCTGCTACCTCATGTTCGCATGTTCCGTGGTGCTGTCGGTGATAGATTCATTTTCATGGACGACAACGCAACATGTCATCGAACAGTCGCTGTCCAAGAGTGTCTTGAGAGCGAGGATATTCAACGCCTCGTATGGCCAGCACGTTCTCCAGTTCTGAATCCCATTGAAAATGTGTGGGATGCTTAGGGGAGGAGTCTGGCTGGTCGCCAATGCCCTCCAATAAACAAGGACACCCTCATCCGTGCACTGACAGAGGAATGGGGTAAATTACCCCAACAGCTGCTTGATAATGTTGTGCAAAGCATGACACGACGTGTGGAATCTTGCATCGCCCTCCATGGTGGCCATATCCCGTATTGAAATCTTACGCCGGAACGCCTGCGGATGGTAATTGCATTTTTTTCACTTTTACGTATTCTGCACAAAATGGCCTGTTTGTCCCTTGAACACGTTCCTAAGCCTTCTGGATTTCAGAGCACAATAAATTGTCTTTCTTGTAATGTCCTGGCATTCTGACATTATTTTATTTTACTTGGCATCCAACCACACTTACTTTTTTATGCGCTATATAGCCGTTTATGATCCGTCCTTAGCAATTGTCCAGCAGTGTACAAGTATTAACATAACAATACTTCAATGAGGAAAAATCAAAAATAATTAATTTTAGAAAATCCGTTAGACTGTGGTGCAACAAAAGAGTTGCCTTTTTTTAAACAATTGTTTAGATAAATATCTGTATCGTAAACATTCAGCAAGCAAATAGACAGAAGGTGAACATCCTCTCGAAGAAAAGGATTAAATAAAACGGCTTGCCTTTTAGCAAATATCGATGTGCAGGAGGAAGCAGTACGAAACATTTCTGATTTTCGTAGAATTCCAATAGAATACACTGCACCAGAAAATATTTACGACTCTTTTTCAAGTTGGAGATAAAGTGTGTGTTTGTCGCAATATGGTGAAGAAGAACTCCACCTTTAACTTTGCTCCTATTTTGGGAGATTGTGTCTTGTAATGTGTGACGTACTACAGAGGTGAAAACATGAGTCAATACGACAAATCTGCAGCGAGACATTCTGTCCGCGTAGCTCAGTTGGGAGAGCGACTTACTCCGGAGTGAGGGGACACGGACAAACTTGTGTTTTCACAAACGTATACCCCAATTTAGCCTTCCTTTTTAGACCCTGTCTTATGTAAATCTGGTTTATTCTCATTAAACGTTTTTCACCCTGAACGCCACATTTCACTCTCGACAAATTTGTGTTTGGCAACCCTGGTAGTAGGTCAGAAGTCAAGGACGTATTCTCAAGTTAGAGATAAAATCTTCTGTTCGAATTTTCCGAGACCACTGTCAACGAAAATATTAGGGAGTTGTTTTTCATGAGCATTGTTGTGTTGCAAGCGTTGTTTCTGTAATAATTGTGTAGCATTCCTGTTTACGACTGAGTTAGTTTCTGTTCAAATTGTAAGTTGGTTTGTTGTATAGTAAGGGGGAAAAGCCTGTGGATATATTGATGGTGATTATTCCTGATTCTTGATCTCAAATACTACAGTTTTGTGATGATTACATATATAACGTGGTTTGTCACAAATATTTATTTCTTCAAGTCGACCATGGTTTCGCTGGGTATTGACCTAGTTTCATCAGGACGAATTGCACGTAAATATTCAAATTGTACATATATGATATCGTAAATGGTGTTCAAAGAATGGGTTTCGGCTAGTTGCTTCCACGCGCTTGATAGAAATGGGGTGGATTTTATGTCATTAACAAGTCGCGAAGATTTCAGATATATACGGAAAGCTTCCAAAATATCAAGTTTGGTGGTTGAATCTGGCTTGTCAATTGGTTTTGCTTCTTCAAAGAGATATTTATGGTCCTTTTCGTAACAGTGTTTAGTCATCGATGATCTCTTTAGGTCACAGTTCCGAATGTATGTCTTCAATCGAAAACTTCTGATGTTTGTGTGACTACATGACTAGATGACAATAAAAGGATTGGAACACAGTAAGTTGATCTTCTACTTCTTGGAAACCTAGCTGCTAACTGAAAGTATTATTTATTAATGGTTCAACAGCACCCACAGTGGAGCTATCCGGAACATCTATGAAGTTTAAAATTACAATCTGACGTTTATGCAGAGAAGCAAACCTTATAGCTGGTGTTAACGTGAGTTTAGTAAGCTGAAACCTATTACTGTTCTCCAGGAAAGCTAACCCGACGTAGAAATTAAATCAACGAAAGTATAATCCAACTTCAGCAGCAACATCATAGTGTACACTCTTCAAATTAAGCCCCCACTTCGCGATTACTTCTTCCTTGTCCTGTGTTTGGAATGTTTGCACAAACTTCTAAAGTTATTCTTCACTCATTCATTTAAAGATAATTTTTCTATTAGCTTAAGTTTAACTGGAAAAAGCACAAATCGGGAATAATTTCCAGTTCCTCATTCCTAGTTCATGAGCAGTTTTTACCATCTGAAGTCTACACGGGTAAGCTGCTGATAAAATCAAGAATGTTGTCTGAGATTGCAGTGAAACGGATGCATTTTACTTATTCACCAGTTACTGTTCTATATCTAGGTACTTTCTCTAAAGAAAAGAGAGAACTACAACATAAAGTAGCTCTGCGCTGCCTAAATTAAATGAGTATCAGATCATAACCTTAGATTTTCCTTTTAAAAAGAAGGATTTAATGCCGCTTAATCTTAGCTGAAACTGCTGTGTGCATAAATGACCAGTGATTCAATTCCTAAATATCTGAAGAGATATTTTGTTTAGCAATGCTAGTTTAGAACTCGGAACAATTTTGGCACATAATCTGTAATTAGGAACCCTGAATTTCAAACAGGTAGCGCACGGCTGAACGTCGTCATACCAGTGTATTGCTGTTCAATCAGGCTCACCAAAACATAACTGAAATTAACGTAAGTCGAATAAAAAGTTACAGTACAGGGGATCAAGAAACAAATTCCAACTGTAACACCTCAAAAAATTGACAATAGCAATAAAAATAAGAGTGGAAAAAGTTGGTTCAGTGGGTCATAATTTTGAAGTGTCCACTTGAACCTAGATGCACAAGGACAACGTTTGGGCTCCAGCTGGTGAATAGTTTACAACCGCAAGGTGAATTTTGTAATCGTTTTACATTCATTGACGTGGAGTTTTTTGTCATTAAAAATGAGAGAATTCTGAGATCCTTTTAAGGTGCTCACAATAAGACAAATTTGTAGACAAAGATCTAAGTACACTGCTTACACTCCTAAAAATAAGGGGAAAAAAGAAAATTTATTTTTCAAAGAAGAGTTGGAAATGCATGAAACTTGTGTATATGACGTTGATTGAAGTGCGGAGTCATAGTATCGTATGAAAATGAGTGGCGATGCCATAAGTTTATACAAATGAGCCGTAGCATAAAAGGAGCTGTTGGGGCGGTGTACGTTACATCGTTTGCGGAGAATAAAGAAAGAATTTTGAGAAAGTAGGTTTGTTATAATGGCTTCAGACATTATTTAGCAGATGAACTGTGATGGAGAACGATCGGAAGTTTAGAGTTAAGCTAACTGATAAAAAGCTATACCTGGAAGCACTTGTTTCGAGTAGTTTGTGAAGTTCGGAAGTGGTGATTGCAGCGTGGAGGACAAGGGGCCTAGCGAACGGCTGAAGGAGATTCAGAACGAGAATTTTCTGGCTCTGTTGGATGAAGATGCCGCCCAGTTGATCACAGAACTGGCAATAAGGTAAGTGTCAATCTGTCGATTGGGAGATTCAAAAGGTGTGAAAATGCTTCCACTCGAATTCACTCGACGCAGAATTCGTCAGATCCTGAACAAATGAGCTTCATTTCTTGCCAGACGTCGGAAAAGACTTCCCTAAGAAAGTCGTTACGAGTGATGGTAAATGGATTCATTATGACAACCCGTACCGGAAAAGGTCATGAGAAGATCATGGCTAGCCAACGGCATCAATGTCGAAGGCCAGCAGAAACTTTCTGTATCTAATGGGACATGCAGGGTGTAATGGATCACTTGTTCATGCCATCGAGTCTAAGAGTTACTATTGTGCATCATCAACTACTGCTTTTCAACGAGGAACTGCAACAGGAAACTACATTTTTCAGCACATGGGCATCGAAAGACCGTCCTGTGTCTTTATAACTCAAGACCCAATGTAACTGCAGGAAATCCGTCATAGGGATGGTGTGGGATGTTATCCCTGTTGCAGGTTTGTCCTCAGACTTAACCCCTGCGTACTTCTAAGTATTTTGCTCGATGCAACGTTTGTTGGCTGTTCAGCAGTTCGTGAAGCTTGAGGATCTCCAAAATTTGCCAACCACTTTATCGCGTCGTATCGGTGTCGCTCTTTCTCGATGGAATTTACCAGCTGCAGAATAGATGGCGTAAGGTTATAGCTCACGGGAGAACATACTTCGATGGTGATTAAATGCGATCTATTTGTGTACGTATGGCATCTGTTCCATCAAAGACCACTGGAAACTTTTGCATAGACCTAATAAATTCGAATGGACTGAAACTTTGCAAATTCAGTAAATTCCGGTTAATTGGGAGATCAATTTTCGGGGCAGCCGTTTATTTGAGACAGTTCGTGAAGATCATCCCTCATTAGATCTTTGGGATAAAGTTTCGCAGAACTGGTGCAGCCTCTTCATCGGGCCAACGTGAACTAGCCCCGAGTTGTCCCATTTAACCAGAATCTATTGTAATGTGTAAGATTTCCTCAAAGTGTTTGAAGTTTACCTAATTGCCGTGAAGTAATTTATGAAATTCACACTTACTTTATATGACTGTTCAAATATTGTCAGTTTCCTATCAGAGTTGAAGATTGACGGCAAAGCAGAAAATAAAGATGTAGTCACCTTTTCACCAATAATAATAATAAGATTTTTACCCACAGTTATTTGATTTTTGCTTCTCTTCGTGTTATTCAATAACTTGCACACAAAAGGCGCAAGAAAGCTGTTATAACTGTTTCCAAGAAACTGTAGAACGGGATTTTTAAACATGAATACTATAAAAATCATGATTTGTCTAAAGGCATTGGAATAGCATGGACTGGCAATTGCAATGCTAGCGGTTCTGAAACAATGTAGGCCAATTGAACATGCAGCGCCGTCTGTGAATGAAGGGAGGCGGCAATGAACAGATGCTTATTGGAAAGAAAATTGTTTGATTCAATTCATAATGTACTGCAGAAATTTCGTACAAAGAATGTTCGCATACGACCCGAGAACATTCTAGATCAAACTATAATTAGCAAGTGCTCATATCCGCGAAAAAGCAAACAAGACTAGTAAGTAGGAAAATACGAGGCTATGTCATCAACTACACTATTAAAAATTTCGGCCTAGGTTGCACCAAAAATTGGTGCTACACCAGCTGCACCACTTTCCTAGAAAAGATAGGAAGTGGTGCAGCTAGTGTAGCACTACTGTTTGGCGCAACGTACCACAAAATTCTAACAGCGTGCTGTTTGTGAAAATTGCAACACCATGAAGGAATGATGGTAATAAAAAAAAACTTGCAGGATATGCAGAGCAGGGTAGGACATGCAAATGATTAGACTTGCAGAGTCATTGCGCATGTCTTGGCCCAGCCCCAGCAGCGCCGCCTGAACAGTCGAGTGAGGGATATAAAGAGAGGGCTGTTTAGGATACACACCAGTAGTGCATCGCGGACAGCGAGTTGCGAAAGTGTCTCCAGGATTCAATAATGCCTCGGAGACGACGAAGGGCGCAATATTACCATACGAGAGAGTTTGAACTGGGAGGAATGACTGATTTGCTTGAAGGTGCATTTTCGTACTGCGATATTGCGGCTCGGACGGGACATACGCCACGACAGTAATACGCGTGCGGCGGTAGTGGACTGAGGAGAACCAGGTACATCGAAAATCCGGCAGTAGACCGACAAATGTGACGACACCGCGGGATAAGCGACACCTCATCTGCATGGCAGTGACGAAGCGTTCCGCATCTTTTCAAGTGTTGCAACAACAATAAGGCATTGGAACAGGTGTGGCATTGTCAGCCTCCAGAGTTCGACGCCGTCTGCTGCACAGAGGACTGGTTTCCGCATCCCTTTGCGGCGGATTCTTTGACCCTAAACCATGGTCGCCTCAGGTTGGAATGGGATTTTCAATACAGGAAATGGGATGCTGATTCTCAACATGTCGCGTTTTCGGACGAGTCCCGATTTAACTTGGACTATCATGATGTCCGCATACGCATTAGACGGTATTGTGGAGAGCGCCTTCTTCCAGCATGCATTGTCAAGCGTCATACGGGCGAACGCCAAGTGTCATACCATTGGGTTCCACTCGCAATATCGGCTGCTAAAACTTGAGGGCAATCTCAACAGCGATTGCTATATCAGGGAAGGTGTGCAGGCAGAAGTCATACTCTTCCTTCAGAGCACCCCTTGCCCTATATTCTAACAGGACAATGCCCGACCACATGCTGCCAGGAATGTTTAAGCCCTCTTCGCAGCACAGCAGATACGGCTTCTTCCCAGGCCTGCACGTTCGCCAGATATGTCGCCTATTGAACATGTCGCCTGTTGAGATATGGTCAATCGTTAACTAGCCCATCAAAGTCCTCCAGCGGTCAGTACTAGTTATCTGTGGACTCGCATACATGCCACCTGGCAAACAATTACCCAGAACACCATCCGACGCCTTTTCGATTCAATGCCACGTCGTCTAGAAGCTCGCGGAGGCTTCACAAAACACTAATTTTTTGCAGGTAACAATTGTTGCATTGTCTTGAAACTTAAATCACTTATGTACAGTCATGTTAGTAATGTGTGGTATAAATTTCATTCGAATCGCATGGTTCCTTCTTAGTATTGAAATTTTCACCAACAGTAGTTTATCACTGCCATATACACAGAGCAGGGAAATAATAAAAAAAAAGGAAGAAAACTACTGCACAGGGAAATATCTCATCATATGCACTTAAATCTTAATCATTTAGAACTGAACTGAAATACGCCGCCCCGGTGGCGCAGTGGTCTAAGCGATGGCCTCTGATCATTCGTCCGAACGGGGTCCGGGTTCGAATCCCGGTGAGGCATGGATGTTGTGTTTGTCTTACGGCACTGGCTCTCTCCCTTCCCTGGAACCAGTGACCCTAAATTAGGGACGGGCGACTGCTTATAGCCCATTGAGTTGCTCACGGTGGTCGTTAAACTTCCAATCAAAAAAAAAAAAAAAAAAAGAACTGAAATACTCTCTCAATTTAGTTACTCCTTACAATGGCGGCTTTCAATGTATGCCGGATGTAGAATGCTTTTGAGCAGTCAGTTCTCCTTTAATGTCTTTGATTTTGTCTTACTTAATATGAACAAACCGTAACATAAATTCGATTGTTCATGATTTCCGATTAAATGTTTGCGATTTCACCAACGCCGATAATTGAGAGCATGATGAATGTTGTACGTATCTGTCCGTGTACAATAATATTTAATTTTATCCCAATATCTTATTTTTTGGTTCCCCTAGTTTCTTTTTGGAATTATACCCGCTTTTTCTTTATTTTCCTTTTCTTTCTTTTTTCTTAACTCAACATCCGGAGCTTATGTAAAGGCTATATAAATCTTTGCCAAGTTTCTCTGAAAAAGAAAGAAGGGGTTGCTATTTCAGTCAGCGAAGCAGCGAACCCGAGAAAAATACAAACATGATTTAGAAGAGATGAACAGGGGAGGGTAGGCTTGGGGAGGCGTGGAATTAGACGTGGCTTTGGACCTGTTCTGAAACGAGAGAAACGACACCGACGGCATAAAACAAACAGTGACTGGGGGCTAAGCGGCTATGTTATTGGTGATGCATTGCGTAAGTTGTGAGACAACCCACTGTCGACGAAATTGCGTTGGTTCTTTATTCTTCGATTTTTTTCTTTTTGCTGCTATACTTTGTTTACCCCACATTTTTTATTTACGACATATATTTACAGTCTCTTCAGTAAAACTTTCTCCGGAATACCAAAAAATAAATGCAAGGATATAAACATGCTGTACATTATTACGAAAAAAGAAACTACTTGTACGCATAAGGCGTGAATTATTCAAAGTACCTAAATGAAATGTTTTTAAATTCGTCGGTGGTATATTTGAGAATTTCTTTTTGGACCTAATTTTTTCGCGATTTAAATTTTGGAGTTCAGAAGAAAGTGCACACTTCACAACTCTAACTCCTAAAGTTATTGAATATTATTTCCATAATTAACACTTCAACAGGCTAGAACGAATCAACTCGGGTTTCGAGAAATGGGATGCAATCAGCTCCAACAAATATATTCGCTGTCTAAGTGGACCGAACGCGGCTGGAAAGAGTTAACCTGCGCATCAGAAAACGTTACTTTAAGCTTTGTTGTTATGAACAATCAACACAGACATCCAACGCGGACCAGGAACATCAAACAAAGATCTTCGCTCTTTCCACGTTTATAAGTGAGTCACGGAAAAATTCTCATTGGCCGCCACCGGGAGTCGAACCCGGGGTGTAGCGGAAGCATATCCGGCGCGTAACTGGAAGACCCCGGGTTCGACTCCCGGTGGCGGCCAATGAGAATTTTTCCGTGACTCACTTATAAACGTGGAAAGAGCGAAGATCTTTGTTTGATGTTTGTTGTTATAGACTGTCATTCAGACGAATGATTCACAGTAATACCTCTTAGCTGATTACCTGCTAACGTGGTTATGTCGACGAAGCTAAGAAAGGAGAGAGAAAGTGTTTAAGCCATTTGTTTCTACCTAGTGGCATGATGTCCAAGTCAGGAGTCAATCCTTTCCCCGTCATGCCGTGTTTCATGGAACAGAAGAATAAAGAAATAGAAGATATTGCTTATCAGCAGTTAAAGATTCGTGGTCGTTACTGCTGAAATGCGAGCGTTAAGGAATTCTTTTGCAGTAGCTTTCGTAAAACCCGGTCGCTATGGGAACATTATGTTTGTGATGTACCTTGACCAACATTTGGTCCAGGTACATCGTGTGCTTAAAGAGTTAATGTTTTCAACAGTTGAACTGTTAAAGGTATCAACTGCACCATTCGAGAAAAGGTATTTGAATAGATAGCAGAATTTAACTATTTGTGAGCAATAAATAATGAAACTGGACGATAGAATAAATCATCAAAACAAAGTTTCATGTGAGTTAATTGTGGCCATTTTAACTCAAAAGGAGGATGGTCAGCTAATATAGCTTGTACGTAGTGCAATTAAAAAGTTCCGAGATTAGATACGTAGCGCACCAACAGATGGCAGTACGCGGATGCGCGAGCAGCGGTCAAGGGCAGTGACCTTCATGAGTCCTTGTGCGTAGTGGCGTCGTTCTGTGAGCATCAGGAGCCGTGCTACACGATATTTGGTGACCACGTGAAAAACACAGCTGCGATTTCGGTATGGACTGCCAACTAGAGAAGCGAGAAAACATCAAATTCGGCGTCAAGCAAATCCGGAACGGAGACGCATGAAATGTTGCTGCAGGCTTATGGCAATAAAGCAATGAGTCGAGCGAAGTATTATGAGTGGCACTCGTGCTTCAAGAGCGGCAGAACGGCACTGGAAGACGACAAGTGATCAGGGCGACCGTCTACGAGCAAAACCTCCAAAAATGTGGACAAAATCAGTGAACTGGTGTATGAGGTTCGTTGGAGAACAATTCAAGACATTGCTACCATCGTCAATGTGTCATACGGAACAGTGCAAGAAATTCTGACGCTTGGTTTTCAAATGCACCGCACTGCTGCAAACTTTGAGCCAAAGTTTCTGAACCCCGAACAGAAAGCGCACCGCAACAAACTCTGTCAAGATCTTCGTCAGCATGTGGTGAATGAACCGACGGTCCTGCGGCAGGTCATCACTGGGGACGAGACTTGGGTCCAGGGTTAAGACCTGGAGACCAAACTACAGTCGTCGCAGTGGAAGAGCCCGGAATCTCCACTACCGGAATAATCCCGACAGGTCCGGGGCGTAACCAAAAGCATACTCATTGTGTTCTTCGACATTTGTGGGGCTGTGCACCGTGAATTCGTCCCTCAGGGCCAGACCGTCACCACCCTTTTTTACTGCAATGTTCTGCGGCGCCTTAGGGGAAGCATTCGCCGTAAACGACATGAAATGTGGCGCGAGGCGATTTCCTGCTCCATCACGACAATGCAACAGCTCACAGATTGTTATCAACACTCCAGTTTTGCAGCCGCAACAGCATGACTTCCCTTCCTCAACCGCCTTACTCGCCAGATTTGGCCCCATGCAACTTCTTTCTGTTCCCGAAGATGAAGCTGAAGCTCAAGGGTCGCCGTTTTGAAACCATGGACGAGATTTAGCGCAAATAGTGGACGGTGTTTCACACGATTCGCGAACGGGACTTCCAGAGTGCGTTCCAACAGTGGCAAAAACGCTAGCAGCGGTGTATCGCTGCCCAAGGAGGCTATTTTTAGGGAGACTGTAGCCAGACTTTAGTAACGTAAGTACTTTGTTGTATATCGGCCAAGTCTCGGAACTTTTTGATCGGACTCTCGTAGTATATAGTGCGGTTAGTTTTAAGAGCAATTTACTTTATGTCTTAAAGAAAGATAAGTAATCATTGCGTTCTTCTAGTTCTTACTTAAAGATCAGAGACATAGACCTTAACTAAGAAAGAAATTCAGAGATTGCTCGAAAAAAATGAGAATGTGCAACGTGCTTGCTAGATGTAATCAAGAAAATTAGGAAAGGACGAAGAAAATGCCAAGAGTGGATGACATCATGATAAAAATAATAAACCGTCAAGTGACAATGGGCTGGACATATTGTTAGAAGAATTGATCATCGTTGGACAGCTACCAAGTAATAGGATAAGACCCAAAAGAAGACCACGTGGGGATACATGTATGACGTTCGAAATCATGTCAGACAACCATGAAAAAGAATGGTTCGTGGCAGAGAGTTGTTGCGGAGACCTTCATCCAGCTGTACATTAAGAATGGTTAATAATAATGATTTAGACTTACTCTCTTCTACGGAAGTTACAGTAGGCTGCGAAGAAAAGATTTCATTATTAGACTTATTCGTTCAGTGAGTTTTAAGAGTAGTAACTGGAAAAAATAAATATATTCAGTGGCGCGACATGATTAGCAATATGGTTACTAAGTCTAGGTTAAGTACCCCATCGATGGAAAACAGAGTTCATGGATGCATCCTACGATGGTATTTGCATGTGTGTCGTACGGGATAGGAAATGTTTCAACGAAAGTAGCTCTATTTAAAAATGCATGATCTCAGAACCAGGAATGTACTGGAAAGTGATGGAATAATGACGCAAAATGGAGCATTAATGATGGAATCTGAATTTTTCCTAAAGTATGAACTTGTGCAATGGATCCAGTAGGAAGAATACGATTTACGGTAATTAATGTCGATTTCGTTTTGAATTTTCCGTTCTCGTAGTTTTTGATATACAGGGGGGGACACTACAGTATGTTGAGCGAATGATTATATTAAAATGTGCTATGTTTCTCAATATTTTTCTGAACTTTTCTCACCATTTTTTTTAAACTCTCTAAATTTGAGGAGACGAGCTGCGTTACAAGTCGTCCCCGTTCCGGCCGACCAGCATATATAGGTCAGCACGATAGATCGTATGAGATCAAGTGAAAATCCTCCAAATACGTGGCGTCAGTGAATAAACAAAGATATCGCTCTTTCCACGTTTAGGCAACACATAGCAACAAAAAAAAAATTTGGTCACCGCTGGGGATCTGAATCCCAGATCTATCGACATTTAGCTGAGCGCGTTAGCCTTACACCACGGTGGCCAACAATCCACGGCGCTATGTGTGTTTTTCTGTCAGCTTCTGACATCATAAATCCGTAAGATAGGCTCAGCTACTGAGACGTCTCCATCTGGTGGGCATTGATAATTAACTGCTGTAATTAAAATATAGCCAGTGCCGTTAATGCCCACCAGATGGAGACGTGTCAGTAGATGAGCCCATCGTACGGATTTATGATGTCAGAAGCTGACAGAAAAACACACATAGCGCCGTGGATTTTTGGCCACCGTGGTAAGGCTAAAGCGCTCGGCTAGATATCGAGAGATCTGGGATTCGGATCCCCAGCGGTGTCCGAATAACAATATTTCGGTTGCTGTGAGTTGCTAAAACGTGGAAAGAACGATGTCTTTGTATGAGATCATATGTAGAGGATTTCAGGAAGGGAGTGTCCGACCCCAGGTCTTAAACAACCCTTAGGAACAGGAAACTAGGAGATTTGGGATAGAGTACCCAATGGGAAAGTGGCACGGGAGCGAAGTAGAAAGGGGGAGGAATACGCCCATATTTATAACCGGAAGCCAAGTGCCCGGGGCCTGACGATTTAACGTGCCCATCCGAGGCACAGTGGATATTTGGTGGTTCGAGCGTTCGTACCTACATGCGATCTCTCTTTAGCAGTCACGAATGCTGACTACTCGGCCATCCGCGACCGTGGGTCTGTACGTGCAACCAGAGGACTTGATAGCATATATTCTGGCCCACCCACGGTGCAGTACCAGAGACGTTAGTGAGGAGTGTGGCCTAACCGCTGGCCGTGTGTGCCAAATCTAGCAGCAACTGGATGCTCACCCCTACCGTACAGTACTGATTCACGCACTACTGGCAGAGGATGCTCAGCGACAATTCAATTGCTGCAACTTTATGATTAACACATTAGAAAATCAGCCGACTTTTTTAGCTAGCATCTTTTGGACTGACGAGTCAAAATTCAGACGATCAAGGGGGTAAAATAAAGAAAACGACCATTATTGGGGGCTAGAAAATCCGTCACAGGGACGACTAATCGGACACCAGTTGCGGTGGTCCGTTAATGTTTGGTATGGCATTTCGAACAATAGACTGATAGGACCTGTGTTCTACGAGGGAATGTTAACGGGACTTCGATATGTGGAGCTGCCACAGAACGTATTACCAGACGTTTCGGATGATCTGCCGTTACATCGAACTGCAAACTCTGTGGTTCCAAAATGACAGCGCTCCTGACCACCATCCGGCAATAGTACAACAGGTCTTGTCCGACACGTTCGGCCAACAGGTCATCGGGTATGGTGATAGTGTATAGTGGCCTCCACGTTCACTGAACATGATTCCATTGGACTTCTTCCGCTGTGGCTATCTCAAATAACAGGTATATCAGACCGAACTGACGACTGAGGGGGATGTACGACGTCGTATTACCAACGCCTATACCAGAGTGACACCTGAAATGCTGCTGAACATCCAACGAGAAGCTCTGTCCCGGATTCAAATGTGTATTGTGGCCGACGGTGTGCATATCGAGCATAGACAGTAAAATGTGTAGTTCTAATGGGTTTATTGTGTTTATTCATGTGTTCTTATTCATTTATCATGTGTTTATGTCCAACATATGCATCGCTCACACATGTCAGTTCTTGCAGTCGCTTTAGCTATTTCTCACAATTTGCTGCTTTGTGAAGCGATTAGTGCTGTAGACTTGACAAGATTCGAATACCGAGAAATTAGCATTTCACGCATTCTCTTCACGCTATTCTTGTAAGCATAGTTATAACGAAGTAAATTTCTCCGTCATTTTTGGTCTACGCCGGGATTCGAACCCGAGGCCGCTTATTCCGGAACAAGTCGCTCTACCAACTGAGCTACGCAGACATTTGTTCTGATTCCTATCTGCCTTTATGTCGTGTGCGTCCTGCTGGCAGGTACGTCACATCTCCCCCCCGAAAGAGGGCCGGGGGCATGGCCCACGGGTCAGCCGTGACCATGAATCGTTGCAGGCAGCCATCCACTGTAGAACGTGCACTTGAGAACTCTCAGTCAATCTGCTGTGTGGAATGCAACGTCACACACATTTATTTTTCGAAGCACTGGTAAAGGGATTCTCTGATTTCTCCTATCTCGCGGTGTGGAAATAACATCACACCAATGCGAGATTTTGAACCAGGTCATCCGGATAGTTCGGGCGCCATTATAACGAAGTAAATTTCTCCGTCATTTTTGGTCTACGCCGGGATTCGAACCCGAGGCCGCTTATTCCGGAACAAGTCGCTCTATCAACTGAGCTACGCAGACATTTGTTCTGATTCCTATCACCCTTTATGTCGTGTGCGTCCTGCTGGCAGATACGTCACATAGTGTCTTTTTGTATTAAATCTGTGATGCCCTACAACTTTGTACCTGACTTTTTTTCGTATCTTGCATAGTTTTCGATATAGGAGCGCTAACTTCCTAATTTTACCGCTAGGGGCGCTGCAAGCGGTCTCATCGTTTAGCGCATAGTCACTTTACTATACCTACATATCGCGTTCATAACTGTAGCTATCTGCGTTTGACAGTTACGTGGGTGTATAAATACTTTACAATTCTTGCACACTGTATAGTTAGCTATTGTATGTGTAGTTAAGGTCTTTCAGCTGCTGGTTGGTAAGAAAGTAATACGAGATGACGAGATATCTGAAGTCGGAGCCACAGCCACGGCGCACATTAGCTACTGAGATTGCGCAGCACACAGGCATGACATCAGCAGGTAGGTGGCTTAAGTCAATGGCAGTTCGCCGTCAGGAGGCGAAGAGCGTAAGGGGCAGCCAGTATAGAAGTGGACAAACAGCACATCCGCTACTGCATGCTGTACGAGTATCCTCGCTGCAAAACGCCTGCCAGTGCTGTAAGGAACATTACCAGTGTGTACCTCAATGCCATATCTCATCGTCAGTGCTGTCGTTCGTTCGAACGGTTTCGAGAGGGAAGTTTTGACTTGTCAGACCGTCCCAAAGCCGGAAGAACCGCAACAGTGGACATGAACATGTTGAAGACCTTATTGGAGAACTACATAGGTGTTACGACGCTGGAGTCGGCCGAAAATCTGGGAACTATCCACACACGCATTAACAAGCATGTGCGTGTCAACTTGAGAAGTTGCACAAGAAGGAAAAATAACGTGTTTATTTCGTGCGTAACATAAAGTAGAAAGTTAAAATATGAGGCAGCTATCTTCTTTGCACGATACATTAAAAACCTTAAAAACCCAAAGGAGTAAAACCTTTACAAGTCCAAAAGGATTTTAACCAATTGTCGCCAAGGCGTCTGGACGAAAATTGGTGTAGTATCATTACAACAAGTGAATCTTTTGCTGATTATAACCAAGCTCGCTTGTTGCAATGATACTACACCTATTTTCGTTCCGACGCGGTGGCGACAATTGGATATACTCCTTCCACCAAGAAGCATAATGAGAACAATCGTTAAGTGCATTCGACATCGTGTCCTGTACATGGATTCGCAACACTTTGGAAATTGGAACCGGTCCTGGTGTTTGGACACTTTTGTGGTGGTAACTAAGAACTTTCCTTGTACATTGATACTACATGTACTTTGAATCTTAAATAATTTATACTGAAGGCAATCATGAAGTGTACTCGACACTGTGCATTGGCATGAAATACAAAATTTCGAAATTTTAAGTACCCCAGGGGCGTAAAAAACCTTTATGTGAAGTGACTATGAACTTTCCTTTCTCCTTAATATATTATACGAACTGTAATTACTTAACAATTTAAACTGCTATATTTCTCTCGCGCTTTAATATCTTGAACTTTAAATATTTTACAATTTGCAGTGTTGTATCTTCTTTTGTATTAATTGAAGTATTCCTCTTCGGTTTGTGTACAGGACTGGTATTACTATCATTTTGATTTAATTTCCATCAAATATCTTTTTATTATCAAACAACGACTCATTTGATGTGCATGCTTGCTACTGTGTTCACGGGGCACTCAGAACTTTTCCTTTTTTTTTTTGCGTCTTGAGTTACTCTGACAAATGTATACTTAAGTCTTCTCCATTTGTGATGCTGTTTCATTCATCTGAGGATGGGCTTAGTGGAAGCTCGACATATCTCATGTTTTAAGGTTTTTGTAATCAAATAAAATCCTTTTGGAATTGTAAAGGTTTTACTCCTTTGTGTTTTAAGGTTTTTAATGCATCGTGCAAAGACATCTGCCTGATATTTTTACTTTCTACAAGAGGGAAGTTTCGGTACCCTACCAACTCACATTTAAGTAAGAAGCAAATCGCATTAGTGCATGCATTTCCTTGCTTGAACGTGACCAAGTCGGACCGTTCGTTGGATCGCATTGTGACGAGAAATGAGTCCTATATGACAATGTCTGCACCCGGAAACAGTGGTTGAACCCCAAACAGAAAGCCAATGCCGATCCCCAAACCAGGCTTACACCCATGTAAGGTCTTGCTGTCGGTTTGATGGGATATGCGGCGTGTTGTGCTTTTTGAGCTGCTGCCGGAGAACTCCACTATCACCTCCGATGTGTAATAGCTCACGTCAATATACCCAGCACTGCTGAACCGCAAGGGCGTCTTCCTACAGCAGGATGAAGAGAGACCTGCCGCCCCGGTGGCGCAGTGGTCTAAGGCGCTGGCCTCTGATCATTCGTCCGTAAGGGGTCCGGGTTCGAATCCCGGTGAGGCATGGATGTTGTGCTTGTCTTACGGCACTGGCTCTCTCCCTTCCCTGGAACCAGTGACCCTAAATTAGGGACGGGCGACTGCTTATAGCCCATTGAGTTGCTCACGGTGGTCGTTAAACCTCCAATCAAAAAAAAAAAAAAAAAGAAGAGAGACCTTGCACAGCACAGGCGACCTATCATAAGATCAGGTACCTGGGTTGGTAGCTGCTGCCGCACCGAGACTCCGGACATTGCCCCAAGCGCCTACCACCTTCTCCGGTACTTTCAACATTTCCTGAACGAAGACGAAGCAGCAGCTCATCAACCGGGACGATGTAGAACCTTCATTTCTTTACGTCCAAGCCGCCACACTTCTACACGGACGGTATCCAACAGCTGCACAGACAATGGGAACAGATCGTGGCAAACGATGGCGACTACATTTTGGACTGATTTGTACTTGTGCATACGGTAATTAGCACTTTTCCGTTGCCTTTCATTTGCTGATATTACTTTCTTTCCAACCCAATACAACTGACATTTAAGGTGGACGTCTAGTGATTTTGCTTCCCACACTTCCAATGGGCAAACTTCTGAACACATTTTCTTCATAATTAATGCGTTCCCGAGAATGAAAATTTGAACATCGATTAAAATAACTTCATGTTATAACTTGGAATACTTAATATTTTCTAAAACATAACCATAATTAAGAAATCCAACATTTGTTTGTCTACTGACGTCATCAATGTACATGTCGCACCATCTTTTTTCTGGTCTCGACACCACCAAAGGAAAAGTTATTGATTTTTAATATACTTATGGTTATATTTTAGAAAATATTAAGTATTCCAAGTTATAATATGAAGTTATTTTAATCGATGTTCAAATTTTCATCCTTTGGAAGGCATTAATTGTGAAGAAAATGTGTACAGATGTTTGCCCATTGGAAGTATAGGAAGCAAAATCACTAGACGTCCATCTTAAGCTATCCGGGTTCAACGAAAATGAACGTGTACAGATGTTTGCCCATTGGAAATATAGGAAGCAAAATCACTAGACGTCCACCTTAAGCTATCCGGGTTCAACGAAAATGAATGTGTACAGATGTTTGCCCATTGGAAATATAGGAAGCAAAATCACTAGACGTCCACCTTAAGCTATCCGGGTTCAACGAAAATGAACGTGTACAGATGTTTGCCCATTGGAAATATAGGAAGCAAAATCACTAGACGTCCACCTTAAGCTATCCGGGTTCAACGAAAATGAATGTGTACAGATGTTTGCCCATTGGAAGTATTGGTAGCAAAATCACTAGACGTCCACCTTAAGCTATCCGGGTTCAACGAAAATGAATGTGTACAGATGTTTGCCCATTGGAAGTATTGGTAGCAAAATCACTAGACGTCCACCTTAAGCTATCCGGGTTCAATGAAAATGAAGGTGTACAGATGTTTGCCCATTGGAAGTATAGGAAGCAAAATCACTAGACGTCCATCTTAAGCTATCCGGGTTCAACGAAAATGAACGTGTACAGATGTTTGCCCATTGGAAATATAGGAAGCAAAATCACTAGACGTCCACCTTAAGCTATCCGGGTTCAACGAAAATGAATGTGTACAGATGTTTGCCCATTGGAAGTATTGGTAGCAAAATCACTAGACGTCCACCTTAAGCTATCCGGGTTCAACGAAAATGAATGTGTACAGATGTTTGCCCATTGGAAGTATTGGTAGCAAAATCACTAGACGTCCACCTTAAGCTATCCGGGTTCAATGAAAATGAAGGTGTACAGATGTTTGCCCATTGGAAGTATAGGAAGCAAAATCACTAGACGTCCACCTTAAACTATCCGGGTTCAACAAAAATGAATGTGTACAGATGTTTGCCCATTGGTAGTATAGGAAGCAAAATCACTAGACGTCCACCTTAAGCTATCCGGGTTCAACGAAACTGAATGTGTACAGATGTTTGCCCATTGGAAGTATAGGTAGCAAAATCACTAGACGTCCACCTTAAGCTATCCGGGTTCAACGAAAATGAAGGTGTACAGATGTTTGCCCATTGGAAGTATAGGAAGCAAAATCACTAGACGTGCACCTTAAGCTATCCGTATTCAACGAAAATAAATGTGTACAGATGTTTGCCCATTGTAAGTATAGCAAGCAAAATCACTAGACCTCCACCTTTAGCTATCCGGGTTGAACGAAACTGAAGGATTACAGATGTTTGCCCATTGGAAGTATAGGAAGCAAAATCACTAGACGTCCACCTTAAGCTATCCGGGTTCAACGAAAATGATGTGTACAGATGTTTGCCCATTGGAAGTATAGGAAGCAAAATCACTAGACGTCCACCTTAAGCTATCCGGGTTCAACAAAAATGAATGTGTACAAATGTTTGCCCATTGGAAGTATAGGAAGCAAAATCACTAGACGTCCACCTTAAGCTATCCGGGTTCAACGAAAATGAATGTGTACAGATGTTTGCCCATTGGAATTTGGAATTATAGGCAGCAAAATCACTAGACGTCCACTGTAAGCTATCCGGGTTCAACGAAAATGAATGTGGACAGATGTTTGCCCATTGGAAGTATAGGAAGCAAAATCACTAGACGTCGACCTTAAGCTATCCGGGTTCAACGAAAATGAATGTGCACAGATGTTTGCCCATTGGAAGTATAGGAAGCATTCACTAGACGTCCACCTTAAGCTATCCGGGTTCAACGAAAATGAATGTGTACAGATGTTTGCCCATTGGAAGTATAGGAAGCAATCACTAGACGTCCACCTTAAGCTATCCGGGTTCAACGAAAATGAATGTGTACAGATGTTTGCCCATTGGAAGTATAGGAAGCAAAATCACTAGACGTCCACCTTAAGCTATCTGGGTTCAACGAAATGCCTAACAAGTTCATTATTTAATGTTCAACAGTTAAGATAGCGCAACATCAATGTATTGTTCAAAATAGTTTATACGTAAAAGACTTCAAAACTTTAATCAATTTAAAAGAAACATTACAGTTTCGCTTTCGATTAGTTTTATATTTTCTATGATTTCCTCATGTTTAACCAAATCAAGACTTGGCAAGAAGTACCAAAATTGAATTACATCAGTATATCTTGAAAGAGGGTTCACTTGATTTTAACTTCATTCTATTAGGGGTACGCCAAAGTTTCCGACGCCCCCGCTAGCGGGCGATGTAGGGGTCTAACCGGCCGGCGACCAGTGCTGTCAGTTCTCACATGAAGCCAAGCATGGCAGTCGATAGGGTTAACTTGCGGCACTGTTTATTATTCATGTTTAATTTAGGCAAAAGCGCGAGAAAGCATACGGTTTAATATGTCAGGCGTATGGCGAAACGGTTGTGGGTGAGCGGAAGTGTCGAGAATGGTTTGCCAGGTTTAGGAAAGGTCATCTAAGCTTGGAAGACTAGCCACGTGATGATTGAAGCAGGAACTCGCAGACGAGGAGCTGGAATCGCTGTTGCAAGATGATACCACACAATTGACCACGCAACTGGCGAAACGTTTGAAAATTGCTCATTCGACGGTGGTACGGTGGTTACAGGCCTTGGAGAAGATCCAGAAAATTGGTACGTGGGTTCCGCATACTTTAACGGAGCGTAATATCGGTCAACGATTGAGCATCTGTATGTCGTTGCTGAAGAGGTTTCAAGGGAAGAATTTCTTGTGGAAGGTTGTCACCGGGGATGAAAAATTGGTCTATTGCGAAACACCCTGTACGCAAGCTATTCTGGATCGACCCAGGCCATTCACCAACATCCACTGCAGAACAGGATATCCACGGGGAAAAGGTGCTGTACCGGGTGTGGTGGGATATGCATGAAGTTCAGTATTTCGAATTGTTGAAACCGGGCGAAACAATCACTGCACAACGATATAGCGATCAGTTGATGCAAATGAACGCCACAATCGAGCAAAAATACCCATGGACAGGGAAAGGACGCCGCCCAATCATGCTGTTCACGATAATGCCAGACCACATGTCGGTGCCACCACGAAATAAACTCTTGAACAGTTACACTGGGAGGTTTTACAGTACCCGGCTTACTCCCCAGACATTGCACCCTTAAACTTTCATCTTTTTCGCTGTATGCAACATGCCCTAGCCCAACAGCTATTCACCACAGCTCCAGAGGTGAAACATTTCGCCACTGCGTTCTTCAGCTCAAAACCCGAGCCATTCTATCAGAGGAACGTTCATTTGTTGACTGAAAACTGGCAAAAGATCATTGATGCTAACGGCCAATATTTAGTTGAATAAATGTGTAGTGGTTTCCTGATTCTTCCTTTCTCCTTAAAACGACGGAAACGTCTGCATAGCCCCAATAGTTTTTGATTTTTCATGTTTTTATTGACAAACAAGAAGGCAAACCACCGACATTTTGGGTTTTGCTTTTCCCGGTTTTGCCAAAGAACTGAAACACATGTATCAACACCCAAAGAGGACAGCTGTGAATACAAACAATAAACATCTGATTCTTCTGTTTCCTTAGAATTAAGATGAACTTTAATTGTACGACTAGCAAAGCTACATAAAGGTTGGAAAACATTATTTTTGACCAAACCCACAAAAAAATAGGATTAACATAAAATAGAAAGGTTGCACGACAGAAGTTTCAGGCTGTCATATACACTGAAGAGCAGTTGAATTAGAGATACCAGTCTAGTAACATGTAGCACCACCTTTCGCTCTGATGACGGCGCCGATTCGTCTTGGCATGGACTCGACAAGACACCGGAAGCGTTGGGAAGCCATACGGATCCACGACCCCTGAACAAGCTCCCACAATTCACGAAGATTTGATGGAGGGGTCAGAGACTCGAACATCTCTCTTGATGGCATCCGAGATGTGCTCGATGGGATTTAGATCAGCTGATCTAGACGGCCAAGAAAGTGATGTCACGTCGGTGGAGTGTTCATCCAATCATTCGGATACAATTCGGGAGCGATGGCACGGTGCATTGTCTTGTTGCAGGATGAGACCCCCAGTGGGATGTTGAAGACATACAAACGGGAGCACATGGTCGTCCAGGATATCCTGGTAACGTTTACCTGTGAGGGACGATGTCACACGTACCAGGGGTTCCATTTCAGTCCACGTAAACAGTCCCCAGACGAGAATGCCACCCCCACCAGCTTGAAGAGTACCCTGCTGGCAAGAAGGATCCATCGCTTAATGTGGTTTGCGCCGTACTCGTATCCTTCCATCAGCATATACCAACGGGAATCTCGACTCATCAGTCCACGCAATATTTTTCCACATGCCTAAGGTCCAGTGGCGATGTTCCCGCGTCCATGCCAATCTTTGCACCCTGTGATGTGCGGTCAGCAGCGGTACCCTCGTGGGACGATGGCTTCTGTACCCCATAGCAAGGAGATGGTTCTGGATGGCGTGGCTGCTTACACGTTTTTGTGCACCAGCGTTAAATTGCCGAGTGATTTCTTGCACTTTGGCCCGTCTATCCGCTGTTACAATGCGAGCTAGCCGACGATGACCCCGCTCATCCACACGCTGTTGTCCACGGCAGTTGGCCCTTGCAGGGATGGTTTTACCGGATTCGATGTACTCCAGGTGCACTCGTGACACAGTGGCTCATGAAAATACCAGTGCCTGCACGACTTCCGAGTTGGAGGGACCCATTCTTTGGGCCCCGAAAATTTGCCCACGATCAATTGCGCTTAGATCCTTCGTTTTACCCACACTGCGTCCGACTGTTACTGATTTCCTTCGTATCACTCCTTATATTGTCGGATCGCTGCATACGTCATGTCGTTTCCGTTTACAGGGCCGCCCACAGCGCCACATTTGCATAACGCGAGCTGTCTTTAATTCAATTGCTCTTCAGTGTATTTCATGAATCTTAGCAATATTATCTGAGCTCGAAATAATTTTAAAGATGCACAGCACTGAACCTGGTTTAGGATAAAAAATTGTATTCACAGAGAAAACTAAAGGCTCTTTAAATAGAATAGGAGTGTCTGAAATTCCACTTTGCTCTCTGAATGGGAACAGAGCTTTTCATGAATAAATGACAAAACTATTCTTGTACCAACAAAAGGAGGAACATAAATCTGCTATAATAAACTCTAAAATGTTGAACTGCTTCGGTCAGAATTTCCATCTAAATCAATAAAAAAAACTAGTGCAAGTGACCCTCCAGTTATACCAGATCAAGTAAAGCAGCCAAATTCTTTCAGGTTCCACTTTGTCTAGTACCCGACAAACATGGCTCGACTGCAATTCAAAGGGCGTCTTCCTTCAGTTATTGAGAGTTCGATAAGGGATCAACATGAAACCTATCAACATTTTATTGAACAGCATGCATTAATAAACTTTAACTTTCGCTCAGAAGTGTTAAACTCAGAGGAAATTTTATCCGAAGAAATTCAGCTTTCTTTGACCGCAAGATGGAAATTAGGTTGCAAAATGTTATTTATTATTTTATTTGCAATAGAAGTATAATTTATTTAATTTTCACCTTCATTGCAAATAAAATGAGGGTAGTGAAGTAAATCGTTTTGATTATCTTTATACTCAGTGAAGATTCATAGATTTAGTTTTTGGGATTTAGCACAACCATAAGCAGCTCTAAGGTCTATAAGCAACTGCCCGTTCCTAATCTGGCTGGTTACAAAGAGCAGGAGGACAAGTACAGGGAGAAAATAACACCAACCATGCCCTCATCAGCAACTCAAGATCGTAACCAGCTCGGACAAATGCCCACAGCCAGCCAATCCCATTGCTCGAACACAGGGCTAATATACAGGGTGATTCATAAAAAAGTATACAGTTTCAACTCACTATAAAACAAGAACAATGTAAGATATTTTATGCTACCTGTAACAGAATTGTATGGGAAAGTTTCAAGTTTTTTTAGAGACAGTCACAGATGTTCTATGTGTGCACCTTTAGTTACACGATACACATCGAGCCGGTAATCCATTTTCGCCCAAACGCAAGGTAAGATATCTGAATCAAATGCAGTGATAGTGGCTATGATACGCTGTTTCAGCTCCGCCAGATCAACAGGAAGGGGAGGGGCGAATGCCTTGTCCTTTACGTACCCCACAGGAAAAAGTCACAAGATGTTAAATCAGGACTTCTGGGTGGCTATTGGGTCAGTGGCATGTAGTAGTCCGCGGATCGTCCAATCCATCGGTGAGGAAGATGTTCATCGAGATAATCTCGCACGTCGCCTAACCAGTGCGGTGGTGCGCCATCCAATTGGAGAATAAAGTTGTCGCTGTCGTCCTGCAACTGTGGCATCAACCAAAAACTTAACATCTCTAGAAAAGAGCCTCCCGTGACAGTTTTCTCGTGAAAAAAGAAGGGGCCGTACACTTTCTTTTTGGACACAGCACAGAACACATTTACCTTAGGGAAATCTCGCACGCGTTGCAAATCTGGGATTCTCCGTTCCCCAAAAGCGAACATTGTGCTTGTTTACCTGACAACTCACGTTAAATGTAGCTTCATCGGTGAAAACTAAGTGATCGGCAAATTTGGCATTTTCAAAACGTTGCTGCATTTCGGCGCAAAATTCCAAGCGCTTTGTTTTGTCAAGGACAGTGAGAATTTGCAACATCTGCACTTTTTATGAAATCAGTTTCAGCTTTTTTCTCAAAATTCTCCAGACAGTGGGCTGTGAAATCTGCACTTCACGACTCACCCTCCGCGTTGATTTTCCCGTGCTTCGTTTCATGGCGGTGCAAATAATATCGACGACTTCTTCCGATAAACGCGGTCTTTCAGGACTTTTAAGCTTGCACAAACAGCCCGTAGTTAAAAATTTGTTATCCCAATCGTAGATAGAAATTCTGGTTGGAGGTTCTTTTCCGAATTGTTATCGAAAATGCCGTTGCACAACAGTTACAGATTCCCGTTTTGCTCAATTCAAGAACACAAAACGCCTTCTCCACTGCTGATGCTGCCATTTTGACTGTCTAGTCACGTGCCACCCTATAATTAAGGTCTGGGGATACAGCAGGCTAATCCATTCGTTCCATACCTTGTTCAGCAAGATATCTGTCGACAAGCCTCACTCGGTGAGGTCTGACATTATCGTCCATTGGTTGGAAATCATCACCAATCACACCAGAATAGGGTCTTACATATGGATCAAGGATCTTGTCCCAATATCTTTGCACATTCAGAGTCCCTCCATGGAACACATGGAGGTCAGTGCGAACACGCAAAGAGATTCCAGGCCAAACCACGATTCCACTCATTCTCTAACTGTCTCTTTCAATAATGTTGGATGGGTTTTATCTGGTGCCTTGTTCTCTCCAGATCGGAACACGACGTGAATCACTCTCCAACATAAACCGGTACTCGTCTGTGAGGAGTACAGACCTCCATTGTTGTGTGGTCCAGGTGACGTAATTAGGCACATCTCTGCAATCGGTTAAGAGCAACACACACAACCGGTCTTCTTGCATACAGCCCTTGCATATGAACACGTCTTCGCACTGTAGTAGCAGATATTCTTGTCCCTGTTGCCCCAAAACGATCAGCAAAGAGCAGGTTCACAGTAGTGCTTTTTTACGCTTTCCAACCGTAGGTTGAAGAAGCGTATATGCTCCAGCTTTGTCCGTCCGTCCGTCCGCCCGTCCGCACGATAACTGGCGTAAAAATGGTTCGATTTCGATGAAATTTTAGTATGTGGTAGGGGACCACCTGTGGACGAACCCTATTGAAAATGGGACAAATGGGGTCAAAGGTCACGACGTAGGAGCGGAATCATTCCATTGCCCTTATGCGTCATAACTGGCGTAAATATGGTTCGATTTGAATGAAAGTTTACTATGTGGTAGGAGACCGCCTGGGGACGAACGTTATTCAAAATGGGTGAAGTGGGGTCAAAGGTCAGGGCATAATATCGAAATGCATTCCATTGCCCTTATGCGTCATAACGTGCGTAAAAATGGTTCGATTTCGATGAAATTTCAGTATGTAGTAGGGCACCACCTGGGAACGAACCCTATTGAAAATGAACGAAATGTGGTCAGAGGTCAGGACATAGGATTGCGATCCATTCCATCGCTCTTATCATATACTATTAAGGTGGACGTCAAGTAATTTTGCTTCCTATACTTCCAATGGAAAAACGTTTGTACACATTTCCTTCACAATTAATGTGTTCCCAAGGATGAAAATTTGAACATCGATTACAAGAACTTCATATTATAACTTGGAATACTTAATATTTTCTAAAACATAACCATAATTATATTAAAAATCAATAACTTTTCCTTTGGTGGTGTTGAAACCAGACTAAAGATGGCGCGACCTGTACTTTGATGACGTCAGTGGACAAATAAATGTTGGATTGCATAATTACGGTTATGGTTTAGAAAATATTAAGTATTTCAAGTTATGAAATGAAGCTATTTTTATCGATGTTCAAATTTTCATCCTTGGGAACGCATTAATTGTACAGAAAATGTGTACAGAAATTTTTCCATTAAAAGTATAGGAAGCAAAATTACTTGACGTCCACCTTAAAGTAGCAATTCTTGTATGTATGTATGTATATACATTTTATTTTGAAAACGGCTCTAAGAATTTTGATGAAAGTAGTTAACCTACCGTTTTCTGGTACTAGAAATCGATTTATCTTGATCTCGACTTTAGGAGAATTCGTTTAGTGGGTTAAATAAGCACCCCGAATTACAACATTTTCAGTGTCATGGCGTTGTTCCATTAATGTTACCAATGCTTAGAAATCTTATGACGTCACAATCTCGCGTTTGAGAATGTTGGCGCGCGGTCACACCATCTGTCTCATTACGTCACGCGTTGTGTGCGTATGCCCGTCCGCACGACAACTCGCATAACAATCGTTCGATTTCGATTACATTTTAGTATCTGGTAGGGAATCACCTGGGAAGGAACCCTATTTAAAGTGAGCGAAATGGGTTCAAAGGTCAGTACATAGGAGCGGAATCCATTCCACTGCTGTTGTGGTCATAACTAACGTAAAAAAGGTGCGATTTCGATGAAATTTTAGTATGTGGCAGGGGACCACCTGGCGACAAACCCTATTGAAAATGGGCGAAATGGGGTCAAAGGTTAGGACACAGGAGCGGGATCTGTTCCATAGCGCTTATGCATCATAACTTACTTAAAATGGTTTCTTTGCGACAAAACTTTATCATTTTATTTCGGAGATATACCGAACCAGTTCTGTTGATTATCATCGATATGGGATCAAGGGTCAGGGCACAGGACCGAGATTTATTCCACAGCCATTATTTTCATAACTTGAGTGATAACTTGTTTTTTTTTATTGGAGGTTTAACGACCACCGTGAGCAACTCAATAGGCTATAAGCAGTCGCCCGTCCCTAATTTAGGGTCACTGGTTCCAGGGAAGGGAGAAAGCCAGTGCCGTAAGACAAACACCCCATCCATGCCTGACCGGGATTCGAACCCGGACCCCTTACGGACGAATGATCAGAGGCCAACGCCTTAGACCACTGCGCCACCGGGGCGGCAAAGAGTGATAACTTGAGTAATGATTTCTGGTATGGTGGAAAGCGTATTATAATCAATGCATTGCATGATTTTATAAACTTGTTCTTCTTCGATCCGAAAAAGCCAGAAAGCGATCATTCGACGGGGTTGGAGCACGCGGTCAACCTGAGACAGGTTTCCCTGAAACTGAATATTCAGATTCGAACTGATCCCAAAGTCTTCTGCAGGGACCACTCTGCGAGAAACATTAAGCCATCTGTTAGGATCAGCGCGTGATAAGCCCATTTCTATCTACCTGATTGCCTTCAATCATAACGAATCAGGTAAATGATTTCTCTTTGACATCACCAACAATATCTTCGTACCTAAAATTCAAGATCAATGAACATTAATTCGCAACAGACAAACATACAACAGTGTCACATCCAGAGCTACCTCTGGTTTCTGCATAAATACCTAATTCTTGTCCCACAAGCGTGATATTTATATCAGCTCTGTTTGTTATCTTTCTTTGCACACTTTTAATTGTGAGCGTCAAATAACCAGTTGTACCTTAACTTTTGGAGGCCAGTGTATTATGACCACGTACCTAATAAGCTGTAGTACCTCCTTTATCCTGAAAAACAGCGGGATAAAGGAATTCATAATCATCATCATTGTCAACCATTATCAATCCACTGCTGGACGAAGGTCACCCCAAGTTTCCTCCACAACGGTCTGTTTTGTGCCAGTTTCCTCCATGTCACTCCCGCATAATTTGGAATTTCATCCACCCGTCTCCCATGTGGTCTTCTTCTGGGATTCCAATCTAAAATTTCGGCTGTCCATCGATGGTCTGTCCTTCTGGCAGTATGCCCAGCCCATTGCCATTCCAGGGATTTAACTCTGATCATGATGTCTTCCACTCTTGTCATTTTTCGGATCCACGAGTTCCTCTTCTTATCTCTCCTAGTTACACCAAGCATGCACCTCCCCATGCTTCTTTGAATTGTCTGCAGCCTTTGTATGTCTCTTTTAGTTAAGGTCCACGTCTCTGCACCATACGTAAGCACTAGAAGTACCCATTGATCAAACACTTTTCTTTTAAGACATAATGGCATATTGCTCTTGAAAATTATGCTGTTTCTTCCAAATTCTCTCCAGGCAAGTTTTGAACGCAGATTAATTTCTTTATCAATGTGACCCTCACTTGATATCTGCTGTACAAGATAAACGTACGTCTCTGTTATCTCCAGCTTTTCTCCATCAATCGATAAATCTTCATTTCTTGAAAAAGCATTGAAAATCACTTTTGTCTTCTGAAGGTTAATTTTTAATCCCACTTCTTTACTCTTGTCAGCAAGTTCCTGGATCATACTCTGCAGCTCTGATGGGGTAGTTGCAAAAATGACTACTTCATCAGCAAAACGAAGGTGGGTTAGATAATCTCCATTAATCTTTATCCCTTTGTTTTCCCAGCTCAGCGACTGAAAAACACCCTCCAATGTGGCATTAAAGAGCTTCGAAAATATGGTGTCACCTTGTCTCACTCCCTTTCCAATTTTTATGTGTGTTATATTTTAAAACATTATGTGTGCTGTATTTTTAAACAGCCGAATCTTTGGACTTGCATTTTCATAGATGTTATTAATAATATTAATGTATGCATCTTCAATACCGCAGGATTTCAAAGCCATTGTAACTGCTGATGGTTTCACCGAATCAAAGGCTTTTTCATAATCGATAAAAGCCATGCACAATGGCAGTTCATATTCCCTCGCTCTTTTAATTAGTTCTCTCAGTACGTGGATATGATCTATTGTGCTGTAACCACTCCTGAATCCAGCTTGTTTTCTCGGTTGAGCCATGTCCAGTGTTACCTTCAAGCGGTGTGAAAGAACTTTAGTGAGGATTTTATAAACCACTGATAGGAGGCTGATAGGTCTGTAGTTCCTGAGATCCTCAATGTCACCTTTTTTGTTCAGCAGGATCATTGTAGCGTTGTTCCAATCCTCAGGAATCTTCCCTTCATTAACGCATCGAGTGAACATTTGGGCGAGTACTGTTTCGATTTCTCCACTTGCTTCTTGTATGATGTCTACAGTAATTCCATCTTCTCCTGGAACTTTCCCCCACTTCATGTTCTTGATTGCATGTGCAACTTCTGCTGGGAGGACTGGAAGAACTCTGGTACTGGTACCTTTCATGATGTCTGGAGTACATGCATCATCCCTTTCATATAACTTGGAGTAGAAATCTTTCACTCTTGTCAAAATTTTGCCTCTATTTCTTGATACAGAACCGTCTTCTTTTCTCAATGCCATAATCTGTTTTTTTTTCTTACTGAGATGTTCCTTTGCTATCTTTAGACTTTGGTTGCTCTTAATTTGCTTTCCTCACTAGTTCGCAGTTGAATTTCCTTACGTCTTCGGTGATACTTTTTCGTACTGTCTTGCATAGCTCTATATATTCAACTTTGGAAGTCACATCTTCTTTAGTTGTCCTCATCTCTCTTCTTTTTTGCATCAACATTTTGGTTTTTCCTGATAATTTGTTCACATGCAACTTGTTCTTAGACCCAGCTAATTTTGTTGCTGTTTCCATAAGAGCTTTGGTTACTTTTCTGTTAACTTCAGAAATATCCACTTCTTCCGATGTTAGGCCTTCTAAAGCAGAGAATCTGTTCTTCAGTTCCAACTTGAAAAAGAGGTACTACAGCTTATATCGATTCGATGAGATGACGATAGGTATCCTGAGGTATCTGGTACCATAATGTCAAGAGCAGGTCCTCCATTCGGTTCCCGTACATTTCAGGGTGGTGGGGATTTATTCCGAACCGGCTTTTCCAAGTCGAACCACAAATGTTGTCGGTAATGTCAATCACCAGAAGCTAAAACAGTTGCCATGAATGGGTGTCCGCAACGATGTTCAGGTACCTAACAGCTGACAGGGATTGTGCTTTTGGGATAATGGGGCCTAAAGTGTCCCAAGGGAACATCGCCCACAGCATATCACCGCCGCCTCCGGTCTGTTTCCTCCCAACAGTGCATCCAGGTGCCACAGCCTTGATTCGTCAGACCAGGCAGCTTTCTCTTAATCATCCACTATCCATTCTCGATTATCTTTGGCTCACTTCATGCGATGTTGGCGATGGCGTGCAGTGAGTCTGGGGACCCGGCTGTGTGTTCTGCTGCGCAGGGCCATGCGCAGAAGGCTGTGATGAACTGTGTGATGTGACACATTGCCCTGAGCACCACTTTAGTAGCTGCGGGTGATTAGTCGAACTGTGGCCCTGCCGTCGCTATGAACAATGCGCGACAGTTTCCACTCCGCTCTGGCATCAATGAGCTGAAGACGACACACTGTTGGACAACGGTTCGCCGTTTGGGCATCTGTGCACGAATTTTGATACGTACTCACTACAATGGCACGTCACGTAAACAACCCGCAAGCTGGGCCGTTTCCGAGATCGCAGTTCCGAAGCGCCTTGTCATCACAAATTGTCCTTTATCAAACTCCGATAAATCGGTAGCTTTTCCCATTCTGACTCCGCACACTCTACTAACCGAAAGCTGGTCCTCGGCTTGTGTATATATACTGATTTGTGTATTTAACGTGAGCCACCGTTCGGTCTCTAGGAGCGCTCATTTCTCTAGGCTGGTCATATGGAATGGCTTATTGGTGTAGTTGATTTAGTGAATACTTCGAACGAAAGGGTTGTGAATTCTAGTGAGTAGGGGTGCATTTGAATTATTTTTGATAAATAACGTTTAGTCACACCTAAATGCTGTACATAAATGAAAAGCATTACATTGTGAGCACATCATTCTTATTGTCTTGAGAGTAGCAATTAAGGGATATTTTCCTTATCAGAGAAACAGATTAGATATACGTATATATAATTAGAATGAGGCTTCCCACACCCCTACCTACACGGATAAATGGGACAGGCTTCCGTTCAATATGAAGCATGGAGGAGCTATAGGGTTTTGACAAAATAATAGAAACACCGTCAGCTACTTTCGTACTTGCAGTGAGTCGTATGTAGACCACATGGATGACGTCACCAGCGATGTAAGGAATATAAAGGGGTACAATACGATGTCGGCTATAATGTAGCAGTGCCACAGTCCCTGGTGAAACAGCGGTTGTGGAGTAAATGTCAACAAAATCAGATCGCAGTGAGCTCAAAAGAGGCATGATCTTTTGGGAGCGTTTGCAGGAGCTTTAGTAATTAGAACGGCAAAAATAGAAGGTGTAAAACAATGAACTGTATCGAAGATTATTACTGCTTATCAAAAAGGACACGGCGTTACCTCTCAACGTGCAAACTGAGGACACCATATGAAGATGTCAGATAGGGATAGATGAATGTTGGCACGGATTGCTCAACGGAAGCACAAGAACACGGCACCGCAAATAGTAGCACCAGTCAGAAAGATCCCGTTTCCGTCATAACGGTTTATCGGAAACTCCATGGGGCTGCAATCCCCAAACCTCTGATTCAACGAAAAAGAAAAGAAAAAAAAACCGTGCAGGATGGTGTAAAGTGTATAAAAAGTGGAATACTACAGATTGACAACGTGTCAGATGTGTTCGGATGAATCATACTTCACATTGTTTCCCACCACGGGTAAAGCGTACGTCTGGCGAACCCATTTGAAGAAATGAGCTGATTTTTTGAAGAAAGTGCCCCGATCTCAACCCCGTTTGAAGAAATGTGCTCTTTTTTGAAGAAAGTGCCCTGATCTGAACCCCATTTGAAGAAAGCTCTTTTTTGAAGAAAGTGACCCGATCTCAAACCCATTTGAAGAAATGAGCTCCTTTTTTTGAAGAAAGTGCCCCGATCTCAACCCCATTTGAAGAAATTAGCTCTTTTTTGAAGAAAGTGCCCCGATCTCAACTCCATTTGAAGAAATGAGCACTTTTTTGAAGAAAGTGCCCTGATCTCAACCCCATTTGAAGAAAGAGCTCTTTTTTGAAGAAAGTGACCTGATCTCAACCCCATTTGAAGAAATGAGCTCTTTTTTAAAGAAAGTGCCGGATCTCAACCCCAGTTAAAGAAATGAGCTGCTTTTTGAAGAAAGTGCCCCGATCTCAACCCCGTTTGAAGAAATGTGCTCTTTTTTGAAGAAAGTGTCCCGATCTCAACCCCATTTGAAGAAATTAGCTCTTTTTTGAGAAAGTGCCCCGATCTCAACCCCATTTGAATAAGTGAGATTTGCAATTTTCTAGATCTTGTTCATTTTTGTTTCTGTTATCGTTATTTATTTTCTGGCAATGTTTTTTTTTTTGCCCTTTTTATTTATTTTTCGGCCATGTATTTTTTTTGTCCTTTTTTTTTTTTTTTTTTGTCCTTGTCATTTATTTTCTGGCTTTGTTAATTTTTCTGCTATTACTATTTATTTTATAGTCTTGTTAATTTTAGCAAGTCTTTTGTAAAATAGATCGTGCTTACGTTACGGCTTGTCCTTCAGTCTATGGACACCATATCTCTGAAACTATTAGTCCGATTTGAAAAATTCCTTCTGCATTGGAAAGCTTGATACGTGTGAATTATGATATCTAGTTTCATTTTTTACGGTGCACGATTTCGTCGCTAGGCGGCGCAAATGCAGATGATATCGAATTCAAAATACATTTTATTCCATATATTTGCTTTTAAACATCCGATTGAGAAAATATTTTACTTTAGATTCCATTTATGTCCAAGATTAGTTTAGGTACTTTCACTTTTTCAAGTTGCGCACAGATTTCCGCTAGGGGGCGTAAAAAACTGCGTTTTCCCCGATACCTCAGCTTCCAAAACTTCAATTTAAAAATTCTTTCTGCAGGGGATACACCTCCGAATGGGAAAACCTTTGCATATAATTTCTAATTTTTGGTAAAAATGGTTTCGCCACAAGGGGTCGAAAGTTTTAATTTCTGCTTCTGCTATATTTGCAGCAAAATCAAAGTTTCTAAAATCTCGACTGAAAAATTTCGTTCATAGACCGATACCACTCACGTCGATAAAACTTTACGAAATATTTTCTTCTTAAAATAATACATAGTTTCTCCGCCAGGGGACATAGATGAATATCTTATTTTTGTCGATATCTCAGCTTCTAAGAGTCTGATTTGAAAAATTCCTTCTCTGTTAGAAAGAGTTTCCGACACGAAATGTTTTTCATAAAAATTTCAAGTACTTCATTCACTTTCCGCTAGGGGCCGTAAAGGTAAACTGCGTTTTCCCTGATATCTCTGCTTCTAAAACTCCGATTTGAAAAATTCTTTCTGCACCGAATTCAGCTCCTGATAGGAAATGCTTTGCATGTAATTTCTAATGTTTGATAAAAAATGGTTTGACCATCAGGAGGCGTAAGTGTTAATTTCTGCTTCTGCTGTATTTGTAACAAAATCTGGTGTCCTAAAAACTCGATTGAAAAAAATTCTCTCGTGGACCAATGTCACTCACATCGGACAACCTTTTGAGAATACTTTCTTCCTAAAAATAATGCTTAGTTTTTCCGTGAGGAAGCGTAGAAACATATTTATTTGTCAATGTCTTTGCTTCTAAGAGCCCTATTTCAAACATTATTTCTTTGTTGGAGAGCGTTTCCGCTGCGAAATGTTTCTCATACAATTTAATTTTTTTCTTAACGCACATGTCTGACACCAGAGCGCGTAAGTTCACATTTCCGTTTTCAACAATATCTGCGCGACTAAACACCCAATTGAAAAACTTCTTTCTTCAGTCAGATACTACTATATATGCAAACTCTGTGTGCGTATCTTCTTCCCGAAAATAATGCACAATTTTGCCACTAGGGAGCGCATAGATTTAATCTGTTTTTATCAATATCTCTGCTTCACAATGTGCAATTTAAAAATGATTTCAAGACCGGGTGCCATTTTTTTCAGCTAGTATATGAGCAGTTTTGCAATTCACAGTTCTGTTGGTAGGTGGTGTTTGTCTACCTCAGTTTGCAACTCTATCTCTGCTTCGAAAAAATTCTATTGAGAAATTTAATTTTTACTCTATGCCTTTCGCTACAATAGAGGTGTAGAGCATTATCTTATTTAAATAATGCAAATATTTCCCGCGAAGGGCATAAAGGTCGAAACGGGTTTTTTATTCGCTATCTTTGCTTCTGGGTGACGTATTTGAAAAGTCCTCCTTAGCTTAGCTTAGCTTTTTCCATGAAGAATATTTTTTTGCCTATTGTCAACCTTTCCAATATACAATATTCTTCCACTAGCATGCGTAGATTTACATCATGTTTTCTTCTTCTAACTGTTCGGTTAGAAAATCGCTTTGTCTCTGATACCTTCCTTGTACTATGAGGAATTTTTTGTGCTCCATTTGCTAATTTTCGTGACATGCATTTTAGCCGCTGGTAGAACGAAATAGCTGTTTCTATTTCTGGATGTCTTATCGGTTGTAGAAACCGGTTGATTGTTTTCCATACCGGTTCCATTGATGACCCCGACATTTAGGTTATAATGATTTGATTGACGTCGACATATCGGTCTGTGTCATCCAAAAATGACACCGACATTTCGGTTGTAATGGACACATCTTTTGAATCCGTTCTGACCGAAATTTAATTCGCTTCAGAACGGATTCAAAAGACGTGCCCATTACAACCGAAATGTCTTTGTTTCTGATATTCTTATTTACTTTTTAGTATTGTATTGTATCATTTTTCTGGTATTGTTCAGCTAAACATTTTCTGATATCTTTCTGATGCAGTTCAGCTGAAAGTGTTATTATGACACATTAATATTAGTGTTATTATGGCACGTTTTTTATGACACATTAAAAAAATTTCCAAATACTATGGGCATTGTATTGTAATTTCGACACTTTTATTTGGATTTTCTGGGTTCAGCGAATACCATGAACATTCTCAATCCACTACTGGATGAGGTCTCTCCAAGTTTATTCCACAAGTATGTGCCGTATCTCCTCCAAATAGCATTTATACTCTCACCTGCCTAATATGATGCTGGTCCCCAACATGCTGCCGAAACAGCTCTTATCCGGCGAAGCACCGACGCAACAAGATTTCTAAGGTGTGTTGTGGTGTCTGGTATCAACAAGTTAGCGGCAGATCCTCAAATTCTTGAACGTTACGTGATTCAGCCGAAGCAGATCGGATTTGCTGTTCCAACACAAACCGCACATGCTCGATTGGATTATTATCTGGGGAATTTGAAGGCCACGTAAAGACCTGGAAATCTTCTTGTACGACAATCCATTCACGAACAATTCGGGCAGTATGGCATAACATATTATCCTGCTGAAAGAATACAGTACTGGCGGAGAAAATCATTGCCATGAAAAGATGTGGCTGGTCTGCAATATTGTTTAGGTACGTGGTAGTCGTCATAATTTTCTGCACACTGGACCCAGGGTTTTAAAGAAGAACATTACTAAGTATTACAGTACCTTTTCTGTCTTATTTTCCCTCGCATAGTGCATCTTGATGCAAACATTTCCACAAATACACGACGCACACGCACGTCTAGATGGTGCAACAGGAAACCAGATTTATAGTACCTGACGATTTTCTTCCATTCCTTCAAGATCCAGTTCTGATGCTCCATACCCTTTCTTCCATTCATTCAAGGCCCACTTCTGATGCTCGCATGGCCTTTCTTCCATTCATTCAAGGTCCAGTTCTGATGCTCCATGCCCTTTCTTCCATTCATTCAAGGCCCACTTCTGATGCTTCATGCCCTTTCTTCCATTCATTCAAGGCCAACTTCTGATGCTCCATGGCCTTTCTTCCATTCATTTAAGGCCCACTTCTGATGCTCTCATGGCCTTTCTGGGGAATAACCAACGACGTCTAGATAGGTGGAATTTTGTTTTGAATACCGTACAAGAAAATGCCGCCTTTCTATCAAACATCCTTTGGGCTGACGAGACGCAGTTCACACGCGCCGGGGTGCTGAACAAACAAAACACCCATTACTAGGCAGTTCAGAATCCATTATTTACACGGAAAATGAGGCATCAGGTGCGCTGGTCGATCAATGTCTGGTGTGGCATCTGGAAGGACAGACTTGTTGGGCCTGTGTTCTATGAGGGAGCATTAAATGGACGAAGATACCTGCAGCTGTTACAAAGCACATTACCTGAGTGGTTAAATGATCTGTCTCTGCAAGATGTATGCTCATTATGGATTCAGCATGACAGCGCTCTGGCACATTAACCAACAGCGGTACAACACTTCCTGTCCGACACTTCCGGGCAACAGATCATCGGTTATGGTGGTCCCGTAGCGTGGCCTCCACGATTCCTGGATCTAACTCCTATGGATTTCTTTCTCTGGGGTTACCTAAAGGATCACGTGTACAGAGTGGAACTGATGAGTCTCCACGATCTCAGACTGCGTATCGTCGTTGCGTGCGAGAACGTGACACCTGTTATGCTGGCGAACGTACAACGGGAAGTTCTGTCTCGCATTCAAATGTGTATTGTGGCAGATGGTGGCCATATTGAACCCCATTTACGTTAAACGCAACGTTATATAAGAACCGCTGTTTTTTTTTTTTTTTTTTTTTTTTTGATTGGAGGTTTAACGACCACCGTGAGCAACTCAATGGGCTATAAGCAGTCGCCCGTCCCTAATTTAGAGTCACTGGTTCCAGGGAAGGGAGAGAGCCAGTGCCGTAAGACAAACACAACATCCATGCCTGACCGGGATTCGAACCCGGACCCCTTACGGACGAATGATCAGAGGCCAACGCCTTAGACCACTGCGCCACCGGGGCGGCGAACCGCTGTTGCATTAAATACGACCAATGTACTCCATTTGTATTCATGCCTGAGTATAATAACCTTGTGCTTCCCTCACGTTTCCAGCCTTCTACTTACCCCAGCCGTTTCTACTATATCTCATTTTCTAATAATTCGTTGATGTTCTACAAGTTTCTAATTGATCACTGTCCCGTATCTCTTATGGTTTCCGAGATAGAAGAGCTAACCTTCACATTTTGCCACTAGGGGCGCTGCAGTCACTCTCATCCGATAGCGCATGGTTGTTTTACCATACCATTCCTTACTTCCATAGCTTTAGCTGTCTTTGTACCCGAGTTATTGAAGTGACTTAGGAATTTAGGGATCACCCGGTATATGATTATGTTATCGTACGATTTTGTATAATTTATTTATAGTGTATAATGTGTAATTCTATATACACTCATCGTCAAAATAAAAGGTTACACCCAGAAGGAAGAAACCAACAGGAATAAAACTTGGTGGGTAGGTTTGACATCGTGAGACACGCAGTTGATTCAGGTATCACGCTCGGCCGCACATGTGACGCCAGCAAGGATGGGTCGTAGCCCTGGGCTTGACCGGCTGTATAAGGTCGTCCCATTGAGCTTGCTTGCCATTCTGACTTTTTTTTTTTTTTTTTTTTTTGATTGGAGGTTTAACGACCACCGTGAGCAACTCAATGGGCTATAAGCAGTCGCCCGTCCCTAATTTAGAGTCACTGGTTCCAGGGAAGGGAGAGAGCCAGTGCCGTAAGACAAACACAACATCCATGCCTGACCGGGATTCGAACCCGGACCCCTTACGGACGAATGATCAGAGGCCAACGCCTTAGACCACTGCGCCACCGGGGCGGCGAACCGCTGTTGCATTAAATACGACCAATGTACTCCATTTGTATTCATGCCTGAGTATAATAAACCTTGTGCTTCCCTCACGTTTCCAGCCTTCTACTTACCCCAGCCGTTTCTACTATATCTCATTTTCTAATAATTCGTTGATGTTCTACAAGTTTCTAATTGATCACTGTCCCGTATCTCTTATGGTTTCCGAGATAGAAGAGCTAACCTTCACATTTTGCCACTAGGGGCGCTGCAGTCACTCTCATCCGATAGCGCATGGTTGTTTTACCATACCATTCCTTACTTCCATAGCTTTAGCTGTCTTTGTACCCGAGTTATTGAAGTGACTTAGGAATTTAGGGATCACCCGGTATATGATTATGTTATCGTACGATTTTGTATAATTTATTTATAGTGTATAATGTGTAATTCTATATACACTCATCGTCAAAATAAAAGGTTACACCCAGAAGGAAGAAACCAACAGGAATAAAACTTGGTGGGTAGGTTTGACATCGTGAGACACGCAGTTGATTCAGGTATCACGCTCGGCCGCACATGTGACGCCAGCAAGGATGGGTCGTAGCCCTGGGTTTGACCGGCTGTATAAGGTCGTCCCATTGAGCTTGCTTGCCATTCTGACTTTTTTTTTTTTTTTTTTTTTTTTTGATTGGAGGTTTAACGACCACCGTGAGCAACTCAATGGGCTATAAGCAGTCGCCCGTCCCTAATTTAGGGTCACTGGTTCCAGGGAAGGGAGAGAGCCAGTGCCTTAAGACAAACAACATCCATGCCTCACCGGGATTCGAACCCGGACCCCTTTCGGACGAATGATCAGAGGCCATCGCTTAGACCACTGCGCCACCGGGGCGGCCATTCTGACTTGTGCTGTTGCGTTGGTTTCATCCTTTGCAAGTGAAGTATGCCTCGGAGAAAAGTTCAGAAGTAATTCGAGCAGTTCAATGAGTTCGAGAGGGGCCGCATCCTTGGGTTCCAGGAACCGGGATGGTCTTATCGCCGTATTCAGCGCCATACCGCTCGTGCAGATATCACTATAGCACACAGTTGGCGGCAGTGCATATAACAGGGCATGCAGAAGCGACAGGAAGGATCTGAGTGACCTAGGTGAACCACGAAGAGACTGGACCGACAGGTTGTCCGACATGCGCGGAGTGAACCAACAGCCACGATCGCGGATATTCAGTGAGCAGTGGTGCCCTCAATGCATCGTCCGATTAGTGTCAGCACCATTGACACTCACGGCTGCACGACGTAGGACTACACGCACGCAGACCGTTACGACAACTGCCCTTAACACCACTGCATCATCGCCAAAGACAGCAATGTTGTCGTGCCAGACTGTCAAGGAGTTACTCAGAATGGCAGCAGGTGATCTTCAGTGACGAGTCCCACTTTTGTCTTGGAGGAGACTACCCCCGAACCCGAGTGTGAAGGCACCGTATTCAGCACAAAGATGAACGGTTTGTTGTTGAGGGTTACACGTCCAGAAGGCGTGGTGTCATGGTGTGGGGTGCAATTCCCTACGATGCCAGATCACCTTCGGTCTTCATTACTGGCGCTTTGACAGCCCAACCTCACGTTAATGAGGCTCTGCAACCAGTGGCCCTACCTTTTCTGAACGCTCACTCCGGTTCGATTTTCCAACCGGACAACGCCCGTTCGCATATTGGTGCTGTCTCGAGAGCTTGCCTTCAAGGCACTGACACTCTGCTATGGACAGCCGCATCGCCAGACTTGTCGCTCATTGAAAATGTATGGGATGCTATTGAACGCGCCATCCACATTCCACTATTACCGCTCAACCTGCAGAAAGTGCGTGAGAAGATTCAAGCTGCATGGGATGGCTTATCGCAGGACACTATTAGGAACCTGTACGACTCCATGCCGAGACGTCTGGCATGTTGTGTGAACAAACATGGCGGCCCGACGCCATAATGAGAGGCACTACTTTTTTCGTGTGTAGCTCAATAAGTATTGCCCATATCATTCTCAATGTTTAATCATTTATTTTTCCTGGTGACCTTTACCTTCCTCTCGAATAGCATTGCAATAAGACACATCGTTCTGGATGCAACTATTTTTTTTTTGACGATGTGTGTATATTATGTATTATTTCCTATATATAAATATACACACACGACGTAAAAGAAGTGTTTTCGCAATGGGTATCGCAGGTTATATAGAAATCGTACAAATGTATTACGGGGACGTATAATTTACTCGCTTACGTGCATAAAGTGTTGAAACTGCCGTCCTTCACATAATGGAACTGTTTTACACGTGTTTTCATGTGCAAAAACAGTTAGGTTATGTAAACATGTTTTAATGCGTAAAACAAAAGTCACTCTGCAGTGATGTTAAGGCTGTTCCACTTAATTTTGATGGAGCTACAGGTAAAAGTTTTGAATTAAGTAACTTGTTGTATGTTTAATTTCAGTTTAGGCTGTTTTCTTAATACCATATTAAGCTTCAGAATATGTTCTACAGCAGAACCAAGTTCACCAGCTTCTACTGAGTTGAAAGTTTCCGAAATGTGGATGTTGATTTCATCATTGGAAGGAACACTCACGAAATCAACATTCACATTTTGGAAACTTTCAACTCACCACAAGCTTGTGAAAATTGGTGTTGCTGTGAAACATATTCTGGTTTCTTAGTGAGACGAAACAACTTCCAGCATTCACTCTTCTCCTTTTTGTTTCCAACATGCACGTACTACTACGTTAAAAAAGGTCTGGAACTTTTTGAATATTTACCAAATGTTAGTGAATTACGTCATTCTTTGCTGAGCAAGCGAAGAGCATGATGTGACCTACCAGCCAGAACCGGTTTGTTCCAGATCCATCACGTACAGCGTATATGCGTAGTTCGTGATTGCAGGCATTCGAGGCTCTCCGTCGCGAGGACAACGATGTAGAATTTTGAACAGGATTCAAAGTCTAATATTCTGTGTTCTGCTCGGAAAATCTTTCGCAGAGACTTTTAAAATGATTAAGTCAGCGTACGGTGAGAGTGCAATGAGTCGAACTAGAGTTTATGAGTGGCATCGACGATTCGGAAGCGGGCGACGAGTATTGAGGATAATGAGATGTCAGGACGACCTTCAACATCTACAACGAATGAACAAATCGCCATTGTCAAAGAAATTGTGGGAAATGACCGTCGAAAAACTGTTGCAGCGATATCAGAAGTTGCCGACACCTCAGTTGGAAGTTGCCACGCCATATTAACAGAGAAACTGGGTATGCATCTCGTGTGCCAACAAATTGTTCCCCAAAGCATTACACAAGAAAAAATGGATGAGCGCATGTAAGTTTGAGTGGATAACATCGATACAGTGGATTCAGAACCAGATCTCTTGAATCGATTGATCACTCGCGACGAGACTTGGTGCTTTCTGTACGACCCCCAATCTAAATGACAGTTAAAAGTGTGGAAATTACCGTCGTCACCACGACCAAAAAAGGTCAAGGCTGACCGCTCCAAATGGAAGGTCTTGTAAACAGTGTTCTTCGATTGCAAGGGGGTCGTACACATGACATTCCTTGAACATGGTTGTACAGTCACTAAAGAAAAGTACGTCAATGTCCCGAAACGTCTCCGAGAATCAGTGAGACGCAAGCGACCCGCTCTTTGGAAGACCAACTCGTGCGTGCTCCATCACGATAATGCGGCGGCTCACAAATACCTACTGGTGTCCGATTACCTGTCCAAACATCACATTCCCGTTCTTCCACAACCAGCTTATTCATTTCTTGCGGGTCATGCTGTTTGACCGGCAAGAAAATATCGACCCGTTGACCGACTGCCCAGTGATCCGTTTCCATCTGTGGTTGAGATGTAACTCCATTCACTAATATTCGAGTTGCCGGTGAGTTCAGCCATGGAATGCATTTTGTTGGCCCGTACCATACGGGATAGCCTTTGCTCACCACTAGCATTTAATAACAGAGGTCGGCCTACACCTTGCCAGATTCGTGGTTTCATCCTCCTCAAAGAAGTTTTGGAAGGTTTTAGCCATGGCTGACCGTCAGCACCCCACAAGCTTTACCGTCTCGAAAATGTGTTGACCCAGTAGTCTGCCTACAATTTGGCCTTTTTAATACGCCCCGTTTCTTAACTGCTGTTGCTTCGATTTGCAGAAAGGCAAGCTCTTCATGCTGTTTTGGCTCTGAAGTGCATGGTTTTTCCTTATGGATGGATAGATAGAATGGTATTGTGAACAGATTCTTGTTTTCAGTCGTGCTAAAATTCAATCATAACACATTAGTTTATTGAATTATAAATAACACTGTGTTCATGAAAGAAACCATATAATACAAATTTTGAAGATGTCAATCCGATTTTTTGTGTAAATGCAACAAGGATGGTAAGTCAGATAATATTCGAATACTTGAAAATGTCATCGTCTCGAACCCGCGTCTCGTAGATAGCCTTGTCACATTTACACCAAAATCGGATTGACATCTTCGAAATTTGTATTATATGGTGTGATCCCGTATTTCTTTCACGATTTGTCTGCTCCTCCGGGCAATCACGGGACATGATTCTTAACCTCCAGATTCGCTAAACATGAATGCTGGTTGCTTCGACTAGCGAATTCTGTGATGGTTATATTCAAATTAATTGGAAACTTGAGACTTGGTCGTTCTGGGTGGTGTAGTTGTTAGCATACCCGGGCGCTATCTGGAAAACGCGAATTCAAGTCCCGCTCTAGGACGAGGAAATTTTCAAGTTTTCGAATATTATCTGACTTACCATCCTTGTTACATTTACACCAAAAATCGGATTGGCATCTTCAAATTGTGTACACTGTGTTCACTTCAAAAGAAAACTATCGATGTGATGTTTTAAATTTATATTTTAGAATCAAGACTGGTTGTTTTTTTTTTTTTTTTTTTTTTTTTTTATGAGGTTTAACGACCACCGTGAGCAACTCAATGGGCTATAAGCAGTCGCCCGTCCCTAATTTAGAGTCACTGGTTCCAGGGAAGGGAGAGAGCCAGTGCCGTAAGACAAACACAACATCCATGCCTCACCGGGATTCGAACCCGGACCCCTTCCGACGAATGATCAGAGGCCAACGCCTTAGACCACTGCGCCACCGGGGCGGCCAAGACTGGTTTTTCAATGTTTCTAGTAAACGTGTTGTAAAAAGCATGTGTATACAGTTTAGAAAGGAACACACAAAAGACAAAGTTTTAATAAAAACATTTTATTCTTAGTCCTTTTCCGTTGTTTGTGCCTCTAGACTTTGAATGTGAGTTGACAACATCCAGTATGGGACTTAACAAATGCTAATTGGGGGACTAAAGCATACATTATTACAACAATGGGCGATTCTGCTTCGGAGGAATAAAGGTTCTTCGCGTTCTTTTTATGTCTGTTTCAAATTAACCAAATTCGAAGTTTCGATCATCTTTATGCCATACATCTCATAACTTTAACGGTACAAGTTATACACATACATCTCATAACTTTAACGGTACAAGTTAATGTTAGTTGTATAATAACTACACAAGTTTACTTATCTGTGAATATAATAGCAATTTTCTGCGAAATTTTCCATACCTAATTCCATGCAGATGAAAACAATAGAGCTCCTGAAACAAGCTATTCTGAGTGAACTAGAAAAGTGGTAAAGTTACATATAAATTTTCATCGTACAGAATGGTAATTTAAAGACAGCTAGACAACTGCGATTTGTTCATGCACCTTCCTTTGACAAAGATTTGTTATGCCACAAAGAATAAACTTACGTTTAACATCATGATAAACAGAATACCATATTCCAAATCCTATGCGTTGCTTATACAGGACAAAAACATTAATAGTTAAACTTATTTCGGTAGAAAATGATTAAACTCTCTCACGCCGAAGATCTGTACCCCCTTCTTATTAAGAGATCCATGCCATTTCGTAATGTTTTCTGTCTACTTAAACCTGACACCTTTGTGTTGTACAGTGCGGTCATGATAATCCGAACTAACTAGTGTACAGCACATTTGGATTACTGAGCATAATAAATGATATAGTACTGGATTGCAATAGTGGCTGCATGTTTAATGAAGTATAAAAATTTAGTCAAAATATATATTTTCCTACTCCAAATGTGCTGTTTAATGATACAGTAGTAATTTTACTTTTACATAATAATATATCTTACTATTCCTAATGGCAATTTTTATATAAAAATTTCACCGTGTAACAATTATATATTATGTATTACAAAAAGTCAGATTCATATAAACAGATTACAGTAAATAACAATACTTTAATGAGTTGTCGTTTCGTTAATTACTTTTTGAAAAAAGTCTATTTGTTTTTCTGAATAATTTATAACTTTTAAAGAAAATGCCTTATGATGAAAACTGCGAAGTAGTGAAGCTCATGAATCGAGATATTGTGTCTTTTAGTTCACTACAGTTACGTGTTAAACGCTTGAACTACGGATGTGAGCACACTTGTTGACTGGGCAGATCGCCATCGCTAGCTTCTTCAACTACTCTTTGAATAATTGCATCGTGTAACTAATTTTTATAGTGGATATTATCATTCCCTTGCAGGCAGAAATAATTTCGTTGTTAGAAGAAATTTCTCTTATTAAAACTTCCAATTCGATTTGACCATTTAAATTTTCTGAACCAGTCTTCTCGTCTTATTTCGAAGTTGACCTAAGCCACTAGTAGAACTAATTCACTAACTATGCAGTAACATCACAGACACAACAAACGATAACCTAGCCTCATAAAGGTGGATATCGGGAAGCACCTAACATGAGCACATACCTGTTATGGTTGATAGGGAAGAGTTGAAGTTGACTGTTGCCCTTGTCCGGATTACCGTTTGATTCAGGTAGCCCAGAGTTCGGTTTACCGCGACCACATTATACCTTGAAGTAACAAAAACGTATTTGCGGAATGAAACTACAGTGCTTCAGGCTCATGCATCGGAAAGATAGAAATACTTTACAGTAACGGTCACGATAGATTTGTTCGTATAATTTGCACTTTTAGGTTCAATCTGATACTTAAGATGGATACACCTAAAAAATCTGTGCCTTGTATTTCAAATAGGAAAACTTCTGTAGCTATTTTATTCACAATTAATGCTTTCCCAAGGATGAAAATTTTAGCATCGATAAAAATTACTTCATATTATAGCCTAGTATACTTAATAATTTCTAAAACTTAACGATAATTATATTAAAAATCAATAATTTTTCCCTTAGTGCTGTTGAGACCAGAAACTAGATGGCACCACATCTACGTGTGACTTACTAAATGCCATCACGTCACATTTTTTTCAATAATTTCATTAACTTTTGAACTACAATCAACACTTTGTCCATTCGTGCGATAGTCCGAAATGTTTAGAACCATTCGAGCCATTTAGATTTAATATTCTAACATTAATTTAGCTGAAATTGTTGCATAGTGAGCTTGCTGGTTTATTTCTGAATTAAAAATCAGCAGCATCTACAATGATGTTAACATTTTCAGCTACATTGTTATCAGAACATTTAATCTAAGCGGGTCAAATCATTCTAAACATTCCAGACTGTCGCATGGATGCACTCAAATTTTGATTCCATTCGGAAAATTAATAAAAATATTAAAAAAAATGCGACGTGATAGCATTTAGGCAAGTCACATGTAGATGTGGCGCCATTTATTTTCTGGTTCCAACACCACCAAAGAAAGAGTTATTAATTTTTAGTATGATTATGGTTAAATTGTAGAAAATATTAGGTACACTAGGCTATAACATGAAGTTATTTTTATCGATGTTCTAATTTTCATTCTTGGAAACGCATTAACTGTGAATAAAATGGCTACAGAAATTTTCCCATTGGAAATAAAAGGCAAAGATTTTAGTGGATCCACCTTATAGATTCCTAGCATTTGATATGCAGGTGTGTCTTATGAATCAGCATTACGTACTATGGTGCTGAATCTGTATCGAAAACATTTTATGCAATGTATTTGACTTCTTGCAAGAGCATATCAGTCTGAAATTCTAAACACTTTTATTTCAGTGATTTAACGCAAGTTACAGAATGCAATGTTTTAAAGATCATCCCATAAAAAGTTCTAAAATAAGTTCAGAAAATCATGTGATCATATGAAAAATTTGCATGTTTAATGAAACTTCTCTCCGGTTTCTGAACAAAAACGCGAAGTTTTAAACAACATTTTCGGATGTGAGATAAAAATAAAAATAACAAATGTAACAAAATCAAGAAAATATGAGAAGTTAAGATATATACACACCCAGTGAGCACTGAATTATGACGATTCCTATCCAGAGTCGATGCGGCCAGTTGACCACGTGATTTCCGAGAGTACGCGATTAGTAGGCCGCCGTAGCATATATAAGGTGTGCAGTAGGTAGTAAAATTCGGAGCGTGATGGGTAAAGGGAAGGATTTATCGGACTTTGGAAAAGATAGATTGTGCGAAGCTCGGAGAGCAGGTGTCTCGATTTCCCAAACGGCTGAACTGGCGGTTTGTCCGCGACTCACCGAATTAAAGTGTAACAGAACTGGCGTGAAAATGGTCAGACAAGGACGTGGAGGCAAAACTGCACATGTGCAGTGAAAGATTGATGTGAGAGGTGAGCGTCGGGTCCGATGACACGTACAGACCAACAGACGCAGCACTGTTCAATAGCTGACTACCAAATACAACAAAGGTCAACCTGGAACAGTATCTGCCATGACCATACGTCGCACGTTTGCTCGTATGGGCTCTAAGAGCAGACGACATACTCTTCTAACCATGGTTTATTGGCCCGAAGGTTGGCCTACTTCATGCAAGTTGATTTTTTCTTTGATTGAAGGTTTAACGTCTACCATGAGCAACTCAATGGGCTATAAGCAGTCGCCCTACCCTAATTTAGGGTCACTAGTTCCAGGGGAGGGAAAGAACCAGTGCCGTAAGACAAACACAACATCCATGCCGGACCGGGATTCAAACCCGGACTCTTCTCGGACGAATGGTCATAAGCCAGCGCTTAGACCAGTGCGCCACTGCGGCCATACAATTTAGACGTCGGATGACTGAAAAAAGTGCAGGCCTGATGAGTCGCGTTTTTTGCACCACTCCGTGGATAGTGGTGTACATATTTGGCGCAATGAACATGAAGCACTAGATTCATACTGAAAGGTATCCACAATGCAAGCAGGTGGAGGAGGTTGTATGACGTGGAGAATGTTTACCTGGCAGGAACTTGGATTCCTGGTGCATGTGGTGCAACGTATGACTTGTGCCCATTCTCGTGAATTGTTTGCTGACTCTATACATCCATGCACGTTGCACTATTTCCCGAATGGCAGCGGTGCTTTCCAAGATGACATCGCGCAGAGCCAAAGGTCCAACGTTATGCAGGGATGCTTTGCGGAATACAGTTCAGACTTCCAAGCACATCGACTTGCCTCCGAACTGCCCCGATATCATTCCCATAGAACACTTGTGGGGACAATATGAAACGGTATATTAGGCGTCTGGAGACACCAATCACCTCCATAATTGCATTAGAGTCCGCATTATACACAACTTTGTTGGCCATTCCTGCCAACTGCTTTCGGCACGTTATTGAATCAATGTCACGCCGGATAGCTGCTGTAGTGAGGGCGAAAGGAGAACCAACGAAGTACTAGGTGGGTGGTTATAATTCAGTGATCACTCAGTGAATATTAGAAGCACATGAACGTCAGAAATATATTTGAAAAATAAAGTGCAAAGATGGAAAATAAAATTAAACTGGGTTTTGAATCTACACTAACAATAATAGTTCTAATAAATATAGCAAATGCAGTTCCTTTTTTTAACTGCCTTCGGAAGAGTAAGTTGATTTCTAAGTTGTAAATTGAAAAGATCCGCTTAAATATTGGATGGTTTATGTTGTCTTATGAAAAGGTTTTTCCTTGTAAAATATGAAATTTTAAAAGCCCTCCACCTGATATATCTCCACTAGTTCAAAGTTATTCAAAGGAAGAATTTCGATAACAAAATGTTGGCATATTATAGTAACATTTTTTAATTCCATGCCAAACAGCAATCTTAATTTAACCATTGATGTATTTCATTTCTGTCGAAATCCGACATGTTACGCAAATTGCAATGCTGAACAGAATCTGAATAACGTAATAACATTTTGAGCCTTTATTATGATTAACAAGCAGTCTCAGCTGTATAGGGTCTCACGCATCTTTCCCTAGATTGTAGCAATTAATCACCAGAAGGCAGAAGATTTCTCTTTCCGTTTAAGGTAACATTCTCATCTGCTTTGGATAGAAAAATATCCAGCGAACTCTTCATACCTGATTCCGCATTCGCGAACTTATTTTGCGACTCATGTTTTTCAGGTTCCGTGATACTTTAAGAATAAAAAGAAAGAGACGCGATTCCCACGCTTTTAAATTTATTTATTGTCATTAATTTTGAAAGATATTCACCTAGTACCTTTCATGTCGTAAAACGATCTCGTGCATTTTGCGCTAGTGCTTCATCAGGATAATCTATAATTCAGATGTCGTCTCTTCCCAAGTTCTACGCAGTTAACATACATCATTTGTACTAATTATTGCTAGTTTGAACAATTTAATTTACATGCTGTTGTGAATTTGAAGATTTCATTCTTGCAAGTGACATTTCTGTGATACCAATCCAAGTCACGTTAGAGGTTTGCAAAAATTGTATTACACCTAATTTATAATACAGGATATTAAGGTCCCCTTATATTGTAGTGTACGATCTCTTTACATTCCATTACTAAATTTGCACCATTTACACAACAGATTACTATGCAGTTTGATTTGAATATCAAGCAAATTATTATACCAGATTTTTTCACACACGAGCTCAGGCTTTGTTTCCAAATGTAATCATAATTTTGCATGCGGTAACTAAATTTATAACAATTCTTTGTTTCTAAAATTGTTCATTGGTAATATCTTCTTGGCACTTTTAGATGAATAAAAAGATAAATTCATATTCAGTTTCTTTCTAAGTTCTTAATTGCAATGGATGATATCGCTTATTTGTACTCTTTATTTTGTTTCATACTTGCATTGCTTCACTTGGCACTATATATTACGCTTCAACTGTTTTCAGAAAGAAACACATTTATAAGCAGTCCTAAGAAGTCTTATTTTAAATTTTTAAGCCAAACCTTGTTGTCATATGTCCATTTTTAGTGGCCATCCATATTTTTTTCATTGGATGAATTACCATTGTAATCTGTTGATAAGCATCTCCAAACAAAATTAAAAATTCAGAAGATGTAATCGAACGATTACAAATACTTCAAAAATTGAACGCATTTCTGAGGCATTTGGAAACATCCAATGAGAGTTTAAAAGTCACGTGCATCAAAGATGTCTTAATAAAAAGATAAATTAATACTAAGCTTTCTTTCTGAATGTTCTTAATTCTAAATCTTTAATTGAAGATTTTTAATTACAATAAATAATTTTCAGCTTCTTCGAAACCACCAAAAATGAGTTTGACCTCCAAAATCTTTAAAACCGTGATAGAGATCAGCTAAGAGCACCTCAGGTTCCTGAGTACTTTCAGTTTTTGTTTCGAAATTTTCTTCTAGACTGAGTACTCTTCAAAAACAAATTTTTATCGCTAAAATTTTCCAGACCACTTCTAAGCATCATTATAAACTGAACAGAATCAAACTTTTGAGCTTCTTAAACTTTTAAGCTTTTTTTTTTTTCGTTTACCTTACAGAACTGATAGTTTCCGAAGTATCTTCAGATAGGAAGTTTTTTAGAGGATTTATTAAGAACCTCTATACTCAAAAATTTCAAAAATGCTCTGTACTGTGAGGATGGATAAGAGATTTTGACAACGATTTACAACATAAATGAACTTTATTTTGATACACAAATGCTGCATTATTTGCGAGACGGTGATCTCATTATTAAATGACAATATAACAACATAGTCGACACATACCGACATAATACATTTGTTAATCATGATGATCGAAACATCGACTTTTAGTTAAAAACTAAATAAAAAATCTGTACAAACCTTTATTTCTCGCTCATTTTAATAGACTGAGACAAAGCGTTTTGTTAATTCAATGTTTGTACAAGAGCCTGACACCTGCAACATCGATTGAACATTCAACCTTGATGTGTCAGCCAAACTGAGAAGAGGACGGATCGCTGGACAATAAGACGTTTAAGAATGCTGTGTTGATTATATCACTCATGTGTACCTTAAAAAGATCAACGAATTTGTTGAAAATGTATATATTAAGGGCGAAATCAATTTAACTTTGCATGAACTTCCCCGTATTTCTTAACTCGTATGGAGAATCACCAGAAGTTAAATCTCAAGAATTTCTGTTAGCAACGAAAATCAAAAGATGAGAAATCTAAATCAAGCTGATAGTCACTGTAGAGTTTTAATCATTTTTTTAAATAGTTGTTAAAGTGGACGTCAATTAATTTCGCTTCCTATACTTCCAATGAAAAAACTTCTGTTCACATTTTCTCCTCAATTAATGCGTTTCCAACGATGAAAATTTGAACATCGATTAAAATAGCTTCATTTTATAACTTGAAATACTTAATATTTTCAAAAACATAACCATTATTATGCAATCCAACATTTGTTTTCTACTGACGTCATCAAAGTACAGGTCGCGCCATCTTTTTTCTGCTTTCAGCACCAGCAAAGGAAAACTTATTGATTTTTAATATAAGTACGGTTATGTTTTAGAAAATATTAAGTATTCCAAGTTGTAATACGAAGTTATTTTAATCCATGTTCAAATTTTCATCCTTGGGAACACATTAATTGTGAAGGAATTGTGTACAAAGGTTTTTCCATTGGAAGTATAGGAAGCAAAACTACTTGACGTCCAACTTAAAGGCTGAAATAAATAAAAAATATGTAAGCACAAAAATTATTAAAACCTTTTTAACAAAGAACGTTGACTACATTTTAAAAAAAAGCGCTCTTGTTTTGAATTGTGTTTTAATAGGCGGCGTATGATTTGTAATAACGTTTCATGAGTATCTGGACGATGAAGATTTAATGGGTAACAATTAAAGACTCTAGCGTAGGGAAATCAAGGAAGAAATATTCCTTGATTTTAGCGGTGTCGCCAGGCGCGTGGACCTAACCACAGCAGATCGTAAGCAAAGTGTATCAAGTGAAAAGCATATGTATTATCATCCACTCAATAATATACTTTCGGAAACTACACAAAAACCAATTGATGCCGCTGCTGGGAAGAGTTATTTTTGAAATCTCTCGTTTTGTAATTCAGTCATTTCACCGCTTGATCGTATGGTAGTTTCCCCACAACATGATCCATTCGTTTTTTCAATTCATCTACCGCTTTGAGTTCTATGATCAAACTTGGGCCTTGACCTTAAACTCTTTGGAAACAGCTTGCAGGTCAAAAATAAGTACTCTTAAAAACCTAAGCCACTTACTATCATTTTATTTTATACGTTTAAATTAGGAAAAGGGACTTCTTTAAGTTCAGATAGTGTAATGTCATTCCCAGTCGCCCGCGGAAGTAGTGGCATCGCGGAGGCTAAAACTCCCGCCATCGGACCCCAAACTAAACAGCAAATATAAATATTCAACGTATTCGCTTCATTCACAGCAATAAGATCACAATGAACCACAGCCCTAAATAATCCTCTTCGTAAGAGGTCCACTTTTCTTTTTCGCTGAAACCACCTGAAGTTCGGGATTGCCGCCTTTGTGGCGCAGTAGTCTAAGCGCTGGTTAGTGACCATTCACACGAGATGAGTCCGGGTTCGAATCTCCTGGGATATATGGATGTCGTATTTGTCGTACGGTACTGGCTTTCTCCGTTCACTGGAGCCAGTGGCCCTAAATTAGGGACGGCCGACTGCATATATCCCATCGAGTTACTCACGGTAATTGTTAAACCCACAAACAAACAAAGCTCGGTGGCGCAGTGGTACAAACGCTGACTTATGATCATTCATCCGTGAAGAGTCCGGGTTCGAATCCCGGTGAGGCATGGATGCTGTGTTTGTCTTACGGCACTGGTTCTCTCTCCCTTTTCCTGGAATCATTGACCCTCAATTAGGGCCGAGCGGGTGCTTGAAATGCTCACGGTGGTAATTAAACCCTCAATAAAAAAAAGAAAAGTTTTGGATTAAAAAGACCGCGAAATTCATAAAGCAGATATTTCAGTGCCGGCAAAATACACTACGCACGCGAGACCTAGTAATGGTTTCAATATTTTCTGAGGATTTTGTTCGAGTTCTTCCACAAATTATGCACTAACCTATGTAATGTTGAACCAGATCAAAACATTTTACTTTGCACAGTCCAGCGCTTTATTAGACAAATAAGGGTGCCCACAAAAAGAGACTATGTCTTTAGTCGACTGATGAAAACAAAATCGCAGAGTTACCCAGTAGAATGACTTTTGCTGCAAATTTCATTCAGTTCTGAGCACGTGTAAACGTACCCACACCTAACGTTTGAAGCATTGTTATCGCCATGAAAGTTTTCATTTTCGTCTGGGAAAAAACGCCGTTAGCAGAACTTTTCCCATAACATAGCTTCCGGACTGTTCAAATCACTTGTTCTCCACAGAACAAATGATCTGAAAACTGAAAAACTATAGCATTATCCGAATCCAGGTACACGCAAGTTACTGATACCGCTAAGCCACATGTGTGTTATTCTTTAGCTCTGGATGCTAACAATTTGCCAACACATTTCTGTGGAACATTGGATTTATCACTGGCCTATAGCAGGTGTGGGACTCACGTGCAAATTCTTTTGCAACCGAACGTCAGTATCTGGATGTGCGGCAGCGGATTGTGTTACCAGTTCCGGAGAATTTACACAGTACTGACTATGACCGCGAATTTTTTCCGTGCTTAGTTAATTTTGCATACTCGTTCTATAAATTTATGAATGCCTTACTCATTTAATATCCTACCTTGTCTACGATTTTCATGTGATTCCTAGTACATTTGCGAAATATTATTCCAAAGTGGGTGAGTATATTTGGTTCTTAGGTCGTCTTATCTATTTTACTTTTTCACCACACCCTTCAAATCTGTATACAGTACGACGGACAAATGTTACCGCAAAACAGTTTTAAATTTATTCTATACGCTTTCACTGATTGTGCTATTATTAACCCCCATACCACCCTGATAAAAAAAATGCCTTGCTCGCCACAAGCAAATAAATGCACGTAGAGGAATGCAAATCTGTTGTCCGAGGAAGCATTGAATACATTGCATTGTAACTGAGATTTGCTGTTCGGAATGCGATGAGAAGAAAATATCACAAATTTCTGAGATCAATGCAAACAGCGTTTGCACTCAAATCGCTAAGCGCTTCCCAATTCATCATAATTTGATTCTACTACCTAAATGTTTGCTAGCAACTTGTCGTTTAGAGCTCTCTGACTGTGCTCTATACTTCATCATCATTCACAAAATTGTAGAGTAAATGGTGATAAATAAAACGGGAATACATTTGCCAAATCATAGCTCGGCCAATTAATTTTTTGTGGTATCTTTCTGTTGTCTGTCGTATGCCGAACAATACAAGCAGTACATTCCAAACTAGGACGGTGATTTTAGCATATTTCTCCTCGTTTTGATAAAAACTTATTTTGCATTTTAACCGGATTACAATTCTTACCCTCAAGCACGTGCATCCGCCATGCATGATCTTGTGCATCTCAACATCCCTCAGAAGCAGTAGTGTCTCATAGTGTCTTGCCTTTCGAGTTTTCTTGAATCTGAAAATTAGACATCGTTGTTCTGGCAAAAACGTTTCCTGACTTCAGATTGAAATGCTTTCAATACATGCTTGAAGAGCAACATTTCTGTTTTGCAAAAAAAAAAAAAAAAAAAAACAAGCACACAGGTTGGGCGAGACGGACATACCTGTATCACACAGACGGAATCATGACTTATTCTTTATTGTCACCTGTCGCGAAGTAATGGTTGATGTTCTTTATAGTCATCTATAGTGAAACGAGCCACTTCCTTTGTCAAGAAAAGTAAGAAATCTTTGTTTGAGAACATGGAGTGCAATGTTGTATTCAGAAGTATCAACATTTGTAAGTTGTTGAAGAAATTCGTGCCAATAACACTAACTGTTAGAATGCCGTCATTGCACGATATAACATGAAAGTCAAAATTAATGATAAAAATGACTTATTTACACTGAAGCAAAAGTTGAAAGGCAAAATCACATCACTAGATATTTCGTTCTAGCTTCCAGCACATCTTCAGGTGAATGCTAAAAAAGATGTTGTAAAAATTTGAAATGGAGTCTACCCTGGAACGTCACTCTTGTTTATATACAAAGCGTTCAGCTCCAGTGTGGCTTCAAAAGACGTCACCACACCCTGCACAATGATTGTTTTGCCTTAATTGCAGAAACTTATAAATAATACACAAATATTTAGTTTTGAACTATAAACCGATATCAAGGCATGTTGCAACTATTTTGGATAATGCAACTATTTTGGCTAATGCGCTAACCAAAAGACTATCCGCCGAAATTCGACTGAAAACAGGCTAAATAGATTATCTTTTACGGAAAGTTGATGTGGCTTACTCCCTCCTTTGTAGGACTGCCCATCCAATTATTTTGGACCGGCTGCCAATATTTTACTTAACCACTTTGAACACAGAGGCAAAACGTTATGAGAGTCGTCAAATTGATAAACTTCGAAATCTAGTCGCCGACGAAGTACAATGTAGGCCTTCCATATGTATCAACCAGTTAACCGGTCAGTCCATTCACCTCAACATTCGACTTACGCAAACCTTAGTTCACTGCAACTTAATGATTTACAAGTTCCAGCATTACAAAAAAGCCCAAACTTCGCTTTCCCCCAAATTAATGTTAATTTTTTTAAACCATTCCTCAATTTGAAAACATCATCAGTGCATTACCTTTTTTCTTATCAAGATAGCAGAAGCTATCACAAACCAAAAACAAAGGCTTAGAACAAGGGACCGCAATAGACAAATTGTGAAGGAACAATTCCAGCTTAAGAACTTGAAATATCAACCCGACATTGCAATAGTAGCAGCCGACAAAGCAAAGCAAATCATTATTCTTGATAGAGACGATTACAATACTAAAGTCTTAGAAGCCATCAACAAACTTCCTCACAGTGTTATAAAATCAGATCCTACTTCAGCCACTGTGAATGCTTTAAGCAGATTGAAAAATCATAGCAATTTACCTTCGTCGTAAGCCCAAACTCTACACCCCACAATTGGACCTAGAATCCCAGAACTTTTCGGAAGAATCAAAATCCACAAAGTGGGCTACCCGATTTGTCCACTTGTCTCCGATGTCCCTAACCCCCTAAGACCGCTTGAAAAATCTTTAGTATAATTATTATCACATTTAACTTATAATTCAACCTATTCAGTACCCAGTTCTGTTGCAGTCTTAAAGAAAATTAAAGACTTTGTACCAAGGAACTCTCCATTTTGAGGTGCGTCACTGGACGTCGATACATTGTTCCCAAGTGTACCGATAACATATGCACATGAGTTAATAGAAGAAAAACTACAATCCTTGGGAACCATGGATGATCTGGAAATCCAAGCTTTCATGGAAGCCTTAAAATTGGTTTTCGAAATGACTTATTTCAAATTTCAAGATGTTATTTACCAACAGAAGGAAGGAGAACCTATGGGCTCTACACTCTCACATCTCTGGAAGAGATTGTATTAAAAGATTTAGAGAAACGAGTTTTACAACTTACTCCAGTAGGCCCATGCCTATATCTCCGATACATAGATGGTATTCTTGTTTTGTGGAACCATGATGTAGATTCCTTATATGAGTTTGCTGAACTAATGTCTTCGCAGATTTCCTCAATTAATTTTACAATTGAACTGGAACAAAATTATACTACACCATTTTTAAATTTTATGTTGAAGAGAAACCCTACATCACAAACTTCCTTTCTCCGTATACCGCAAGCCTAGAGCAACATCAGCAATTATACCATATCATCCAGCACACCCTGATACATATAAACTATCTGCATTTGATTTTTTCATCTGTAGAGCTTACACACATTCATTAAGTATTACCGCCAGATGACGAGAATTAAATCAAAAAGCAGACGAATATCGGTAACCCAGAAACATAGTAAACGAGATCCATCGAAAAATAAGAACACAATTTTCTACTTTGACTAAAGAACCGGATCAACGCGAAAATGTTGGGACAGTGGATTATATTCCAAAAGTTATGAATATATTTAAAAATTTCTGTAAAAAATACAACTTGGTTTTTGAAATTAAAACTTACAACTTAATGTCAACTATTAAAACAGATTGGGACCCAATCCCGTGTAATAGCAGATTCGGAGTTTATAAAATACCTTTAAAAGCCTTGAATATCTTTGACATGGATCGAATAAACATTGGATCCACTATGAGGAATTTGAATTTTCGTATTGCGGAACACAAGTACAGTGTCAAAACACATTCAAACTGTACAGCACTTGCAAGATTAGTTAGCCAGGGAACTCACATTCCTCTACGGAATGCGACAAGAGTTATTTCTTGTCGAAACAACAGAAATGCGACTTTGCTAGCGGAGAGTTTGCACATCGTCAAAAACGCTGACAAATGTAATGATGAAGTACCCAGATTCATACCTCCACTTTGGATACCGTTAATTTCAAACAAAAAGGACGAAATAATATATAATTTATGACTGCAAACTTGTGGCGTTGAGATAAATAAAAATATCAAAGTTTACCACAATCAATCTTTGATTGTGGTAAACGTTGATATTTTTATTTTAAGGATGAAATAAACCACTAACTCGAACTTCATTTCAGAACTCACCCAATAACAATTAAGGAACAAAAATCATTTTCCGTGGTGTGGTGACGTTTTTGAAGTCATTCGGGAGCTGAACGCTGTGTATATAAACAAGAGTGACGTTCCACGGTAGACTCTTTTTCAAATTTTTACAATATTTTTTAGCATTCACCTGAGGATGTGCTAGGAGCCAGCACGAAAGATCTAGTGACGTGATTTTGCGTTTCAACTTTTACTTCAGTGTAAATAAAAATCATTTTCTTCGTTCATTTTGACTTTCATGTTATATCGCGCAACGGCGCCATTCTAACAGTTAGTAATCAACATTCGTTCTTATTCCAGTTCACCAAATTTCTCCATAATAGGACACTAATTCTTCGTTGTTCTCCTTTTTCATGGCTGGTGGTATTACATGCTAAAAAATTAAAAGCAGGATCCTCCAAAAGATCTTCGTCCATATCATAGAGAAAATCAATCCTAAAATTTGTTCCGTATTCGGCGGTACTCATTTCCCTCAAATAGTGCAATACCTGCCATTGCAAGAAATTATTTCTGATACAAGTTTAGAGGACACACCTATAAATGCCGCCCCGGTGGCGCAGTGGTCTAAGCGATGGCTTCGGATCATTCGTCCGATAGGGGTCCGGGTTCGAATCCCGTGAGGCATAGATGTTGTGTTTGTCTTACGGCACTGGCTGTCTCCTATCCCTGGAACCAGTGACCCTAAATTAGAGACGGGCGACTGCTTATAGCCCATTGAATTTCTCACGGTGGTCCTTAAACCTCCAATCAACAACAACACACCTATACAGTTTATATTCTTTCGGGACTTAACGACCACCATGAGAAACTCAATGAGCTATAAGCAGTCGCTTGTCCCAAATTTAGGATGAATGACACCAGGTAAAGGGACAGAGCCAACTCTATCCAACAAGCACATCACCTGTGCTTCATCTGGAGCTTAAACCCGAGTCCCGCTCCAAATAAAATTCAGAAGCCATCTCCTTACACCACACGGTCACTCGGACGGCCATTTCTTTTCTTTGATCACCAATAATGGTAGTTTAAACCAGTGATTTTGGAAGTTTCCCTTCTTGCACTTTAATAGGAAAATCTGATTTAAAAGGCCAAGTATTAATAATGATTAAACATGATAAAATCAAATGAGGGCACATACTCAATGGAATTTAATATTCCTGAAAGAGTTATATATATAACTGGAATGACCATGATAAGAATAAACCTTTCTCATATGTTGTTTCTTTTCACATTCTGTGCGTTGTGCTTTCTAATCGCCGATGAATTATTTACAAACAACCATTATCGCCTACTAACCAAGCTTCCAACTATGATAGTTAATAAATTATTTTCCATAAAAATTTTAAGAAAATGTCATTTCGGGTAGCTTTCATTTTGGGTTCCTTATTATGTGATTAATATTCCTCGTTACACAATTTTTTAAAACTGGGTTTATTTACGTATGTGTGCGCGTTGTACATGGAGTGGTTTAGTCCTCTGACTAATCTATTGTTAACCAAACCTAAATATTCTATGAATTCCGATCCAATAATATACCGCTGTGCAACATTTTGAATAATTACAAGTTGCCTCTCAGACCAGCTGGAGCGCTCTTATTTAAAATGTATGCAATTTTCACTCCCTATTCTCACACGATGACGTTATTAGTCAACGTATTTCGAGCACTGTCCTCGTTCTTTGGCTGATTCATCAATTTTGAATCCTCAATGTAATGGTGGACCAGCGGCGTTCAGGTAAACAAGGGGAGGGGTGGATCAAAAAAGTGCAGCCGTATGGAGACAGAAAGAGACAGACAGATAGACAGATGGGGGAAAAGCTCGATTCCCATTTTTTCCAAAGGCTACTACAATCACAGAAACATGAAAATGGGCGCAACCCGGTGAGAAAAGGAGACATTTTGTGCATCCGAGCGGCTCTGAAGACATGGCGGCGCAGTTCCCATCATCCCCTGCGCCGTCGCCATAGCAACTTCTCGGTCGTTGTCCATAAAACTCATGAATTCAGATCTGGCATCATGGTCAGTTTGTTGCTCCCTGTGGTTTCCTTAATTTTTAAGGACTAGGTGAAGATATCTGAGATCTTCGCATCAGCCTTAGTTCTGAAAAAGAAAAAGAAATCGTAATTCAATATTGTATTAATTCACTATTCTGGTTTGCTACAGATGCAATTAAGCAAAAAACATAAAGCAATAATCAAGAAGAGAAATGCGGATAAGATACCTGTTGATTATATATCAAAAGTTAGAAACATCAGTACTACCTCGCTGCTTTCCGTTATTACATTAACTCTATCAATATCTGGAAAACGAATGTCCGCCTAAATCTTAATGAGATTGCTCTTAAACGTTTATTTATTGACTCGCTTTACCAAAATGGCAGCAAGAGATATTATGGGTGGAAGCTTAGCAGGAACGAAAAATCCTTTTGAAGGGTCAAATTAATTGCATCCCAAAGAAAACATTTTGTGGAAGCTGTATATCCATCAAGTCAGTGTAGCGTAGTTTAGCGTCCATGGGGTATGGGAGCAGAAGACCCACCAGACTTCCATCGTTAGCATCACGACATCGGGCACAGCGCCGCCTCACCTGGGCACGTGAACACGGTAATAGGATCCCTGGCAGACGGGCAACATCTGGCGTTGTCAGATGAGTCACGCTACAGTTGTTACGAGCTGATGGTATGGTTCGGATGTGATGCAGACTCCACGAGGCCATGAACACAAGATGTCTGGTGGTGGTTCCATCCATGCGTGGGTGTCTTTACTTGGCACGATTTGGGTCACCTGGTCTTCGTAAAGACATCATTAACCGGTAATCGCTTTGTGGCTCTGCTTGGAGATCATTTGCATCCCTTCATGGACTTCATGTATCCCAACAATCATGGGATTTTCCAGGCGGTTAATGCACCATGTCATCGGACCCAAGTTGTCCAAAATTGGTTCGATGAGCATTCTGGACAGTTTCGACGGATGGTGTGGCCCCCACGTTTGCTCGACATGAACCCAATAGAGCACTTATGGGACGTGGTGGAAGGTCAATTCGCACCGCAGATCCTGCACCTACAAATACCAGAATTTAATGGACGTAATGATACAGATGAATGATGCACATGATGGCAAAAACAGAGCTTCAGGACAATTACAGAGGGATCTGTGGCACGCATTCCGGTCATCTTCAATAGCGCGTAACACATCCTGTGCGGCGATAAATGCTTCAATGCGGTCCGGCATGGAGGCGAACAGACGCCTGATGATGTCCTGCGGCAGACTGGCCCACACGTGTTGGACGGTGTGCTCCAAATCCTGGACAGTGCGGCACGGAAGCAGCTGGCGTTTCAACTGGTCCTGCACATGTTCGATAGGGGAAATGTCTGGTGAGCGGGAAGGCCATGGAAGTGTCTGAACATGACGTAGGCAGTCTTTGGCAATCCGAACCGTGCGAGGCGGGTATTATCCTGCTGGTGTAGCGCACCTGAAATCCCGGCCATGAATGGGAGCACATGGGGCCGTTGAAACTCATCCACATACCGCTGGCCCGTCAATGATCCACGTACCACTACTAGACCTGATCGACTATATTAGGCAATGACTTCCCAGACCGTAATTCCTGGAGTGGGGGAAGTGTGGCGCTCGATAACAAGGTTGGGATTGCGCCGTTGGCCCGGGAACCTCCACACCCGGACACGATGATCATCAGTCACCAAAACGAAGCGACACTCATCGCTAAACACCACACGTTGCCAGTCTGTGGCGTTCCACGTCGCTCTGGCCTGACATCACTGCGCACGGAGCCGGCGATGTTCCGGTGTTCATGGCAGCACACGTAAGGAACGCTGAGATCGCAGATTTGCTTCCGCGAAATGTCGGGAAATGGTTTGTGGGGACACAGGAGCGGCTACATCTGCCTGTATAGTGGACAAGGTTTCCGTGGGATCCGTTCGTGCTTGACGCACGATCCGTCGATCATCTCTACCGGTGGTCATCCTGGTCCGTCCGGAGCAGCTCCGCAATGTAGAAGTGCCGTGACGTGGCCACGTTTCCAACACAGTCGGACGGTATAGTCAGAACGATCCACGTGGTGGGCTATACGGCGCGCCGACCACCCTTCCTTTTTCAGCCCGATGATCAGGCTCCTCTCAAAGTCCGTAAGTTGCGTAAATCGACGTCTCTGGCATCTACCCGGCATTATTGTTACTCTGTACACTTGCTTGCGTCGTCTGGTGCTTTTCGTATTCATGGGGCATCGACTACACGCCGGTTTATAAGGCACCACAGGGTGTGCGGTCATGCGCAATCGCACCAAACCTGTATCATTTGCATACCAGCATGCACTCCAGCTGTTTTCAAAGTTTCGCAGGTGTATCATGTATTCTTCTTGGTGCGAAAATTTTATTGTCCGTGAGTGTGTGTGTGTATATATATACCATCATCATCATTGTCAACCATTATCAATCCACTGCTGGATGAAGGTCTCCCCAAGTTTCTTCGATTCTTCCACAACGGTCTGTCTTGTGCCAGTCTCCTCCATGTTACTCCCGCATACTTTCGAATTTCATCCACCCATCTCCCATGTGGTCTTCTTCTGGGTCTTTTCCTGTCCCTTGGAATTCAATCTAAAATTTCAGCTGTCCTTCGATGGCCTGTCCTTCTGGCAGTATGTCCAGCCCATTGCCATTTCAGGGATTTAACTTTGATCATGATATCTTACACTCTTGTCATTTTTCGGATCCACAAGTTCCTCTTCTTATCTTTCCTGGTTACACCAAGCATGCATCTCTCCATGCTTTCTTTGAGTTGTCTGTAGCCTTTGTATGTCTCTTTTAGTTAAGGTCCATGTCTCTGCACCATACGTAAGCACTGGAAAGATGCATTGACCAAACACTTTTCTTTTAAGACATAATGGCATATTTCTCTTAAAAATTATGCTGTTTCTTCCAAATACTCTCCAGGCACGTTTTGTACGCCGATTAATTTCTTTATCAATGTGACCCTCACTTGATATCTGCTGTCCAAGATAAACGTACGTATCTGTAATCTCCAGCTTTTCTCCATGATCATACTATGCAGCTCTGATGGGGTAGTTGCAAAAGTGACTACGTCATCAGCAAAACGAAGGTGAGTTAGATAATCTCCATTAATCTTTATCCCTTTGTTTTTCCAGTTCAGTGATTGAAAGACATTTTCCTATGTGGTATTAAAGAGCTTGGGAGATATGGTGTCACCTTGTCTCACTCCTTTTCCAATTTTTATGTGTGTTGTATTTTCAAACAGTCGAATCTTTGCACTTGCATTTTCATAGATGTTATTAATAATATTAATGTATGCATCTTCAATACCGCAGGATTTCAAAGCCATTGTAACTGCTGATGGTTTCACCGAAACAAAGGCCTTTTCATAATCAATAAAAGCCATGCACAATGGAAGTTCATATTCCCTCGCTCTTTCAATTAGTTCTCTCAGTACGTGGATATGATCTATTGTGCTGTAGCCGCTCCTGAATCCAGCTTGTTCTTTAGGTTGAGCCATGTCCAGTGTTAACTTCAAGCGGTGTGAAAGAACTTTAGTAAAGATTTTATAAACCACTGATAGGAGGCTGACAGGTCTGTAGTTCCTGAGATCCTCAATGTCACCTTTTTTATGTAGCAGTATCAGTGTAGCGTTGTTCTAATCCTCAGGAATATTCCCTTCATTAAGGTATCGAGTGAAAATTTGGGCGAGTATTGTTTCAATTTCTCTACTTGCTTCTTGTATGATGTCTACAGTAATGCCATCTTCTCCTGGAGCTTTTCCCCGCTTTATGTTCTTGATTGCATGTGCAACTTCTGCTGAGAGGACTGGAAGAACTCTGGTATCTTTCATGATGTCTGGAGTACATGTATCATCCCTTTCATGTAATTTGAAGTAGAAATCTTTCCCTCTTGTCAAAATTTCGCCTCTATTTCTTGTTACAGAACCATCTTCTTTTCTCAGTGCCATAATCTGTTTTCTTCCCTTGCTGAGATGTCTCTTTGCTATCTTTAGGCTTTGGTTGTTTTCAATTGCTTTCCTCACTAGTTCACAGTTGAATTTTCTTACGTCTTCAGTGATACTTTTTCGTACTGTCTTGCATAGCTCTATATATTCCACTTTGGAAGTCACATATTCTTTAGTTGTCCTCATCTCTCTTCTTTTTTTGCATCAACATTTTGGTTTTTCCTGATAATTTGTTCACATGGAACTTGTTCTTAGACCCAGCTAATTTTGTTGCTGTTTCCATAAGAGCTTTGGTTACTTTTCTGTTAACTTCAGAAATATCCACTTCTTCCTATGTTAGGCCTTCTAAAGCAGAGAATCTGTTCTTTAGTTCCAACTTGAAGGTATTATGGTGTTTTTTCAGGTTGGTTATGTCAACAGATTTTGTTTGTCTTATGAGCTTGCCACGTTCGAGTTTAGTATTGAGGTGCATCTTAGATCTCACCAATCTATGGTCACTACCTGTGTTGAACTTGTTTAGCTCAGTGCAGTCTTCGATGACGAATTTTTTGTTACACATAATAAAATCAATTTCACTTGTCGTCCCATTTGGATGTCTCCATGTCCATTTCTTGTGTGGCTTTTTCTTGAAAAAGGAGTTCATGATAAAACACCCTTCTGTCTCTGCAAACTCTAGGAGAGTATTTACACGCTGGTTTCTGTTGCCGCGACCGAATTTACCTACTGAAGTTTCATTCTGTTGCCGTTGCCCTATATTTGCATTGAAATCTTCCATAATTATCTTCAAGTGCTGCTTACCTTTATTATTTAGATGACGAATTTCCTCATAAAATTCTTCAATTTCTTCTTCAGGATGACTTGTGGTGGGTGCATAAGTTTGAATATTCTGAGCCTTGTATCTTCTCGAGAGTTGGATAACGAGTCGTACAGCTCTGTCAGAGGAATTTTCAACTTCTACAACTTTATCCTTCAGTTTCTTGTTTATTATAAATCTAACACCACTAGTTCTGCCAGTATTTGTCCCACGATAGTAGAAGAGATGTTCACTTTTCAGTTCAATGAAATCTTCTCCTTTTCTCCTTACCTCACTTAGCCCGACGATGTCCCACTTGATCCTTTGTAGTTCCTCTTCCAATTTAAGAAGCCTTGAATCAGAAGATAGGGAGCGTCCATTATACGCAGCCAAAGTCAGCATCAAATGGCAGCCTAGTCCGGTCCTCCGGTGATTCTTAGCACCCTCTGCCTTCATGTGGCACTAGCCGCTGCTTTGGCCAGGTACATTGCAGCTGCCGGAGACTGAGGCCCAAGATTTAAGTTGTGGAGTCATTTTGGAGGGGTTTGGCCACAACTCACCACGCTGGCCAAGCGGGTTGGTGAGTGTGGGATAGCATTTCCTCTAATCCCGAGGGTACAGTTATACCGCTATTGGCGGTCGTCAGAGCCCCCTTAGTGGGAACAGGATGCACCACGAGAAGGCGGGGTTGACATTTGTCAAGGAGAAGCTGTGATGTTACGCATCACCTGACCTTACATCCCATATATATATATATCTCAGAGCTTCAGAATATACTGTATATGAAATATATATATATATATTCTGCAGCTCTGGAGGAGCAGTTGCAAAAGTGACTACGACATCAGCAAAACGAAGGTGAGTTAAATAATGTTCGTTGAACTTTATTCCTTTGTTTCCCCAGTTCAATTATTGAACGACATTTTGTAATGCGACACTAATGAGTTTGGGACATACGGTGTCACCTTTTCTCATCCCTTTTCCAATTTTTATTGTGCTGTATCCTCAGACAATTGAACATTTGGTACTTGCATTTTCGTAGACGTTACTAATAATAAAACGGCCGCTTCATAAAAACAGAGTAAAATCAGTCAAAATGAGAAATATAATTACAACAAAATGTATGTTATCCTTTCTTAAAGTGACAAGCAACGGTGCTATCGTTCAGTCCAGTTTTCAAAGCATGTGGCGAAGGTATTTTGTGTAAGCTGCTTCAGCGATCCATATACAGCTTGAATAACGTCGGCATCTGTGTTGAATGTTGCGCTACGGAACTTCTCTTTCATTGTTGGAAACAACCTGAAATCGCACGGGCGATGCCAGGACTGTAGGCAGGCTGTGGCATGATTTCAATACTGCATTTCGTAAGAAACTGTTGAGGACAAGCAACCACGTGTGGGCTGGCGTTATCAAGGTGTAGGGTCCATTTGCCAGTCAGTTCCGGTAGCTTAATCGATATGTGTCGGCGCAGACGCTTCAAGACTGAAATGTAATACTCAGGGCCGGCATGCTGAGCGACTAAACTTTTATGATCAAAGATTATTATCATCATGACATTCCCAGCTGATTTGGTTTGGCGAACTTTTTCCGGAAGTGGCGAGCCTGTGTGTTTCCAGACCCTCGGGGCGCGTTTCGTGAGGGTGTCGAAATTGTGATCCCATGTTTCTTCGGCAGTAATTACTGTATTTAGAAAGTTTTGATCCTTTGCCATCATTTATTTCCACTCATGACACACCTGATTTTTCTCTCGTCAGGTGATGATGTAGAATTTGTCGCGTAGAATGCGGAATGACAAAGTTTTTGAAATATTAGTTGACGCCGCTATGTCTTCACACGTCATTCGTCGATCTTCTTGCAGGATTTCTCAAACAGTATTGACAATACGCTCCGTAACAAATACGCTCTGTAGCACTTTCGGGTCGACCAGGACAAGGTGCGAGTTCTGATGACAAACGCTTTTTTTAAATCATGGTGCCATCTAAAGATTGTTAACTCACCCGTCTTTGTAAGCATTTTTCATTACATTAACCGTTTCTGGATCCGTTTTACCCAAACGATAGCAAAATTTTAGAGCACAACGCATTTCACTTCTTGACTCTGAATCACTCCCCTCCATAGCTGTATGAGGAAATGTAGACGTACCTTAAACAACTGCGTAATAACAAAACCATAATCGTCTGCAACGGCTAATATTTGTTCCCTTAGATACTTCCTTAATCCATATAGTCGCCTGCGTGGACATTTTCTCCCTTTGCATTGCTGCCAACTCAAAAGACTTACTTTCAGTTTTTATGGAACGGCCTTTGCACGAATGTAGATATATAATACTAACCAGAATAAAGAAGTGGGATTGAAAATGAACTCTCAGAAGCCAAAACTGATGTACAATGCTTTCACCAGAAATGAAGATTTTGCGATTGATGAGGAAAAGCTGGAGATAACCGATACCTACATTTACCTTGGACAGATGATATCAAGTAAAGGTCACATTGATGAAAAAATTAATCGGCGTATAAAATTTGTTTAAAGAGCTTCTGGAAGAAACAGTACAACGTTAAAAGGTAATATGCTATTATGTTTTAAAAGAAATGTGTTTAATCAGTGCATCCTGCCAGTTGTTACGTACGGAGCAGGGATTTTGACCTTAAGTAAAAAAGACATACAAAGGCTGCACACAACGGAAAGAAGCACGGAGAGGTAAATGCTTACTGTAACCAGGAAAGATAAGAAGAGGAACTCGTGGAATAGGAAAGTGATAAGAGCGAAAGACATCATCATTAGAGTAAAATACCTGAAATGGCAATGGGCTGGACATATTGCAAGGTGAATGGACCACCGATGGACAACCGAAAATTTTCACTAGATTACAGTTGAAATTTTGGACTGGATTCTCAGAAGAAGACCACATGGCAGATGGGTGGATGAAATTTGAAAGCCTGCGGGAGTGGCCTGGAGGAGACTGGCAAAAGATATACCGTAGTGGAAGAAACTTGGGGAGACCTCCATCCAGCAGTTGATTGATGATGATGATATATAGCAAACACGCAAAGAAATAACTCTTCCTTTTTACGTTCGATTTCTTTTCAGAAGAAAAAGGAGAAACAAAATGAGAAGGAATAAAGATAAAAAAAAAGCAAAGGAAACGGCGCAAAATGTTTTTCTTTCTGTTTACTTTTTATCTTTTCCATTCTTCGAAATGGATAAATGGTTCTCTAGGGGCCACCAAAAGACGCAGAGAGTTGTATATAATTTAATGTGCTTGGGCAAGAAAACAAAAAGAAAGTTAAAGTAGAGATGAGCCAATAGCACAAAAAATCTTAAAAGCAATTCAAATCTTTTAGGAAGAAAGTAAATTCATAGTGTTAAATAATTTTGACAGCAGAACGTTGTTTCCATATGTACTTATGAAATATTTTCAAAGTGGAAGAGTCTATTATCACGCTTGTTATTTTAAAAACAAGCTTTAATTTAACAAATATATATATATATCTGTCTTACCTGGAGAATTGGTTTCAAACATTCTATCTCACAATAGAATAAATACCATGAACTACATAAACATAAGCGATGATTTTTACGAAAACTGCTAGAATTGTGAAGCACTCCGCAAATTACAGAAAGTACTGCACTAATGACACTAACGAAAACCCAAATGTATTATGCAGATAATATGCTTACAAGTAATTACAATGAACTGATCATGCACAGAGTAAACAGGAGGCAGTTAGGCTGATTACGCGAAAGCAAAAGTGTTGTGGCGAAAAGTTCAAAACTTTGGTATTTAACGACGTAAAAAATTAAGAACTTCTAAACGGTATCACTCGAGAAATGCTGAAAATACATGCAGATTTGAGTATCCTCTAAGACATGTTACGCACAAACATACCCTGAGTTAGCTTTGCAGTATGAACACTCCACGTTTTACATATACTGAGAGATAATGAAGTATCACATGAAATGCAGCATTAACGTCACGTGCGGTAATTATGAATTGTGCACACCTATCCTCCATTCGCAATCAGTAAATGTTTGCCAGTAGTGGGGAAACGTGGCGACATAAGCCAATTTGACCGCAGCTAGATAGATTTATATGCAGGGTGTGTCTAAAGTCTTTCCCTGATAACATAAAATGAAATGAACCGAGCTAGTTAGACATACGCTGTTTGTTGCTTGATTGGACCATATTCTCAAGTGTTTTGTTCGTTGTACTTTTGGAACAATAGATGGTGCTGCACGTCTGCAGCGTAGTTTGTTGTTGAAAACGTCAGTCAGCGAAATGGCGTCTATGCAGGAGAATGCTAAATGTGTTCTCTGGTTTCATGAAACCAAATCCGCATTTTCAGTGCAGCGGAAGTTTAGGCGTGAGTATGATAGAGCACCGCTTGATGTGAAGAGCATTTGTCACCTAAGAATTGACGGACAAGGCGTACCTTTCCGTCACTTCTTAGATGACTAATTCCCGAACAGATGGATAGGCAGAACTGATCCCATACCCTGGCAACCAAGATCCCCAGACATTACGCCCCTTGACTTCTTTTTATGGGGCTACATTTAGGATCAAGTTTATGCAACGCCAGTTGCAGATATTAACACTTTGAAGGGAAGAATAACTGAAGTATTTGCGACTATCACAGATGACATGTTGTAGAACATGAAGTCAAAAAATAAACTTTCCGCACCCAAAATTTGGTGCCATTTTCACAATTTCAAATGTGTTTTGGTTCTCTTTGTAGAACATGAGGTTATAAAATAAACTTTCCGCACCCAAGAAATTGGTGCCATTTTTCCTTTTCACATGTTTTCTGCTTCTCTAATATGCGGTTATAAAATAAACTTTCCACACCCAAGACGTAGGTTCCATTTTCCCATTTCAAATGTATTTTGCTTCTCTTTGTAGAACATGAGGTTATAAAATAAACTTTCCACACCCAAGAAGTTGGTGCCGATTTCTCTTTTTCCATGTCTTTTGCTTCCCTTTGTAGAACATGCGGTTATAAAATAAACCTTCCACACCCAAGACGGTGGTTCCATTTTCCCTTTTCAAATTTCTTTTGTTTCTCTTTGTATGTAGAACATTAAGTTATAAAATAAACTTTCCACACCCAAGACGTTGGTTCCATTTTCCCTTATCAAATGTTTTTTTGCTTCTCTTTGTAGAACATGAGATTAAAATATAAACTTTCCGCACCCAAGAAGTTGGTGCTATTTTTTCTTTTCGCACGTTTTTTGCTTCTCTTTGTAGAACATGAGGTTATAAAATAAACTTTCCACGCCCAAGAGTGCCATTTTCCCTTTTCACGTGTTTTTTGCTCCTTTTTGTTGAACCGCTTTCTTAGCTTCCTTAATACACGTTAGGCTGTAGTGTAATTACTTGAAGCTGGTAACATATGGTAAGATAAAAAGTTATAAGCAAACAATGAATACCAGCGAATTCTCAGGTGTGAAAATCACGATATGTTTGACAAAGAAGTCTTTAATTCGGCATCAGATGGTTTTGATAGCATCGCTACAACTAAAATTCTTCAATTCTTATAAGGCAGAAAGGTACATCACAGAAACAAGTCATACCAAACTCTTACTTGTAAAATGCATTTAACTGCTGAACTTTCCGGTTTTTCTCTGAAAACTTTTATGTTTACAGTCTCTCATTTTCTTGAAAATCTCTTCCTTTTAGTTTGCCTTCCTTCATCCTGTATTTTCGACAATTTTGGCAATTTACCTTTAGGCTAATGTTCAGCACGGGGTCGCATGCATCGAAGTTGACAGCCGACAGTATGAAAGATTATGTATCATTTTACAAATGAATAAAACAGTGTTGTATGAATCACGGACGACCAATGGGCGGAAAAAGGGTTTGTTATTTCTCTTCTGATAAACATATCATAAATTACTAACAAAGTAATCTTTCGTACATATTTAAAGCTTTTTGTTTATTATTTATTCATAAGATGCAATTCAACTACGGTTGAAAGTTTTGTTATTTACAGAGAGAAGGTTTATAAATCATTCATCCAATAAAACGTAGGGAGACGCCAATAATTTACTGGACACGCGACTCTGTCTTTAGTAGTTTACAGCAGGAAAAAGAAGTAAAGGCACGAATGCGTTAATAAGTCCAAGCTGTGCTTCATAACATTATGGTGACAGGCTGAAGTTTCTACTGAAAATACACATGGTGAGATCGTGAAAGTCGTATATTGGCAGTCCTTTGTGTTTCATTGTGGACATGATTTATCGTCTCTCCATTTCTCTTACTAGCAAAGTCCGTACCAACACAACACAAATTGCACTCTTTTGAATGCTATTTACATCTATCAGTCTGACAGAATAATAGAAGCAACACAATACAGCAATCTGAAGATATCCTTTTTGAAAACTCTTTTGAGTACTGGGGACAGTGAGTCATCCAGAGATGTTGTTATACCAAACAGCTTCTCCGAAGTCACCCAAACGTTTTCGATGTCTGTTTTTTGAATTTCTCTTGAACAATGCAAAAGAGGAAAATGTCGTACAAATAATCAGAACTACTCTTTCCAGGACAAAGGAGCATTATTGAAATTAGCAACGAGCGATATGTTTTACCGCTCGATGTAATTAAATATAACAACCGCAAAAATATTTAAAGTTTGATAAATGCAAAGTTGGTTTTGAAGCTAACAAAGTACATAATATGTTTCCGTTTTCTAAATCTAAAAACCCATATTGTGGCTGTGTATAGTATTGCGTGGTTGTCACACACCAATGAGGCATTGCATTATGACCACCTACTTACTAAGCTGTGGCATCTCCTTTAACCCGCAAAACAGCGGCCACTCGGCGAGGCATCAATTCGATGAGGTGGCGATAGGTATCCTGGGGTATCTGGTACCATGATGTCAACAGCAGGTCCTCCATTCGGTTCCCGTACATTTCAGGGTGGTGGTGATTTAACGCGAACCCGCCTTTAGAAGTCGAACCACAAATCTCCGATTGGGTTCATGGCAGGTGAATTTGGAGGCCACGGCATTAATAGAAAGTCCCCAACATGTTCCTCGAACCACTCTTTGACAATTCTGGCAGTGTGACATGGCGCATTATTCAATTGGCAATGGCCGTCACCAGCAAGGAACACAGTTGCCATGAATGGTGAACTTGGTCCGCAACGATGTTCAGATACCTAACAGCTGTCAGGGATTGTACTGCTAGGGCCTAATGTGTCCCAAGAAAACATCGCCCACGGCATAACACCACCGCCGCTTGCCTGTTTCCGCTCAACAGTGCATCCTGGTGCCATATCCTCCGTTGGTAATCGGCGTATCCGCGCTCGGCTGTCTACGGGATGCACCAGGAATCTTTATTGAGCAGACCATGCCACTTTCTTCCAATCTGGATGATCTTGGGCCCATTTCATGACGTTGTTTGCGATGACGTGCAGTGAGCATGGGGACCGGAATGGGTCTTCGGCTACGCAAGCCCATGCGCAGCAGGCTGCGATGAACTGTGCGCTGCAAGACATTGCCCTGATCCCCACTGTTGTAGCTGCTGTTGATTTGTCGCACTGTGGCCTTGCGGTAGGTGCGAACAATGCGCGACAGTCTCCGCTCCCCTCTGGTATCCAATGAGCTGCGGACGACACACGGCAGGACGAAGGTTCGTTGTTTGGCCATCTGTGCACCACTTTTGATACGTACTCAATACAGCGGCACGTGAACAACTCTCCAGCCGCGCAGTTTCATAAATCGTAGTTCCGAGGCGCCGTTCCATCACAATTTGTCTTTTATCAAACTCCGATAAATCGGCAGCTTTCCAGATTATGACTCCGAACACTGTACTAACCGAAAGCCGGCTCTAGGGTTGTATATATATACTGCTCTGTGAACTTCACCTGCGCCACAGTTCGGTTTCCAGGCGCGGTGATTTCTCCAGGCTGGGGATGGTCATAATATAATGGCTCATTGGTGTTTATTCTAAGAACTCCTCCACTGCGATGAGAAAATATGAATCTGTAATAAATGAATAGATATATCCTGTCATCTGTATCTGCTTAATTGGAAAGCACGTGCGTGATGTTCATATGTATGGCACTTCAACAAAAGAGTAGAATTCGAAGAACTATGTTCTCGTAACTAACCTTATCAGCAGCTGAACTTATCACTATCCTTGACTTTTTCCTGCTGCCTTCAAGTTCTCAGTACGAATATTTTTCAGTAACAAAGGAATATTTGCAGTAGTGTTGTTTCAAAATATCCATTTGGGAATGTTCGTGTAATTTTATTATTAGCATCTCGAATGTAGTTTTGATGGTTTTCATGCTATGCTTCTTTCCCGATAGTAGTACGATAAGTCCGAAGTAAAAATATTTGATTTAAGGAAAATGGGTAATGGAAGTAGTAAAAGCGTTACTGAAATTTGATTTTTGAATTCTGTACCGTGAAGTGACGCAACAATAGTTAATTTCAATCATACCCAACGATACATTTTACTAAACTATTGGGTTGATGCATATTTTATTTCACGAGTGTTTCCCAGGTCAGTAGTGACGTTGCAGATGTCCAGTTGTATATCAAAATGTAGCCAGTAATAATCATCACTATCATCATTGTCAACCATCATCAATCCACTGTTGAACGAAGGTCTCCCCAAGTTTTCTCCACAACGGTCTGTCTTGTGCCAGTCTCCTCCATGTCACTCCCGCATACTTTCGAATTCCATCCACCCATCTCCTATGTGGTTTTCTTCTGGGTCTTTTCCTGTCCCTTGAAATCCAATCTAAAATTTCGGCTGTCCATGATGGTCTGTCCTTCTGGCAGTATGTCCAGCCCATTGCCATTTCAGGGATTTAACTCTGATCATGATGTCTCCCACTCTTGTCATTTTTCGGGTCCACGAGTTCCTCTTCTTATCTCTCCTGGTTACACCAAGCATGCACCTCTCCATGCTGCTTTGAGTTGTCTGCAGCCTTTGTATGTCTCTTTTAGTTAAGGTCCACGTCTCTGCACCATACGTAAGCACTGGAAGGATGCATTGATAACACAGTTTTCTTTTAAGACATAATGGCATATTGCTCTTGAAAATTATGCTGTTTCTTCCAAAAGATCTCCAGGCAAGTTTTGTACGCCGATTAATTTCTTCATCAATGTGACCCTCACTTGATATCTGCTGTCCAAGATAAACGTACGTGTCTGTTATCACTAGCTTTTCTCCATCAATCGATAAATCTTCATTTCTTGTAAAAGCATTGAGCATCACTTTTGTCTTCTGAAAGTTCATTTTTAATCCCACTTCTTTACTCTTGTCAGCAAGTTCCTGGATCATACTCTGCAGCTCTGATGGGGTAGTTGCAAAAATGACTACGTCATCAGCAAAACGAAGGTGGGTTAGATAATCTCCATCAATCTTTATCCCTTTGTTTTCCCAGTTCAGTAATTGAAAGACATTTTCCAATGTGGCATTAAACAGCTTCGAAGATACGGTGTCACCTTGTCTCACTCCTTTTCCAATTTTTATGTGTTTTGTATTTTCAAACAGCCGAATCTTTGCCCTCGCATTTTCATAGATGTTGTTAATAATATTAATGTACGCATCTTCAATACCGCAGGATTTCAGAGCCATTGTAACTGCTGATGGTTTTACCGAATCAAAGGCTTTTTCATAAACGATAAAAGCCAACACAACGGAAGTTCATATTCCCTCGCTCTTTCAATTAGTTCTCTCAGTACGTGGATATGATCTATTGTGCTGTAGCCACTCCTGAATCCAGCTTGTTCTCTCGGTTGAGCCATGTCCAGTGTAACCTTCAAGCGGTGTGAAAGAACTTTAGTGAAGAATTTATAAACCACTGATAGGAGGCTGATAGGTCTGTAGTTCCTGAGATCCTCAATGTCACCTTTTTTATGTAGCAAGATCATTGTAGCGTTGTTCCAATCCTCAGGAATCTTCCCTTCATTAAGGCATCGAGTGAAAATTTGGGCGAGTACTGTCTTGATTTCTCCACTTGCTTTTCGTATGATGTCTACAGTAATTCCATCTTCTCCTGGAGCTTTCCCCCGCTTTATGTTCTTCATTGCATGAGCAACGTCTGCTGGGAGGACTGGAAGAACTCTGGTACCTTTCATGATGTCTGGAGTACATGTATCATCTCTTTCATATAATTTGGAGTAGAAATCTATCACACTTGTCAAAATTTCGCCTCTATTTCTTGTTACAGAACCATCTTCTTTTCTCAGTGCCATAATCTGTTTTCTTCCCTTACTGAGATGTCCCTTTGCTATCTTTAGGCTTTGGTTGTTTTCAATTGCTTCCCGTACTAGTTCACATATCGTGTATCTAAATCACATCGCGCCGAGTGATTTGGCTAATGGTTTTCTGGTCCCAAAGTATGGAGTGTCAAGTACAGAGCAAAGAACATTTCCGACTTCTGCTGCTCTACGAATTTAACAAGAGATCCACAGCCGCCGAGGCTACTCGACAAATTTGTGCTGTGTATGGGGAGGAGGCTATTGCTCCGAGGAGAGCCCGCAAATGGTTTGAGCGGTTCCGAGGTGGCAATTTTGTTCTCAACGACTCTCCACGCTCAGGTCGTCCATCCCACTTTGTTTAAACCATCTCATCCACTTTGATCCGCGTCAAACCACACGCGAATTGGATCTGTGATCAGGCCACAGTAGTACGATACCTGGAAAGTGTGGGAAAGGTCCAGAAATTGGGGTTTTGGGTGCCTCACACTCTCACCGAGGACAACAAGAATCAGAGTGTTGCCATATGTGGTCTCTTGCTCGCCCGTTATCGCAAATGTTCTCAGCAACACAAACCCTTTCTGTCACATATTGTTGCTGAAGATTAAAAGTGGTGCCTGTACGTGAATTTCAAGCATGGTAGGTCCCGAACAAGACGGCCACACCACGTCTAAAGCATGCCCTTCATACTGCGAAGATCATGTTGTGTGTCTGATGGGACATGGAGGGTATTATTCACTAGGAAATGCTACCGAAGAATCGGACCATGAACGCTTCACCCTATTGTTAGCAACCCCTCCGAGTGGAGGGAGAAATTAAGCAGAATCGGCCATATAGGCGCCATGGTGTCCTTCTCCAAAATGACCCCTCAAAGTGCAAACATGACCAAAGTGGCTGTTCAGGACATGAAATGGGAGATCCTTCCACATCCGGCCTATTTCGCAGATGTCACCCCTTCAGACTATACCTGTTCCGATCTCTGTCAAATGCACTCCATGGCAAAACGTTCAACAATGATGTTGATCTGCAGAACTTCCTTGATGATTTCTTCGAACCAAAACCTGCACGTATTTTCAAGGATGGCATTGCAGACCTATCCAGACGTTGGGACACCATCGTAAACAATAGGGCGAATACACAGTTGATGGAATTCCGTTTTACCTTCTGATGCAATGCATTACTGTAGTGCGGTAAAAAAAAAGGCATGAACTTATGCATCAACCCAAAATCTCCGAACATTCTTTCATTTTGTTTTACATAGACGTAAGAGCATCTCATTGAAAATGCGTTAATTAAAGGAATAAATGTTATAAAAGACATTGCAAAGGACATTTTTGATGCTATTTAAATTTTGCGTTGTTCTGAAATTTGGCTTCCTGTCGATCAGCCTTTCTCAAAGGGAGGGTTACCCGCTATTGACGAGAGCTTTAAAACTATGTATTACTCGATGAAAAACTTACCGCAGGTGTAGACAAGTAGGCGGGAAAGAAGTTATTTTATTTCTGGTGGATTATGCGAATGCAATGGGCGGGGAGACAGTATAATGCAACCTGAGTTAATAGGTCGTATGCCTGTTATGTTGGGCTATACATTTGGGAACACGGCGTGGCATCGAGTGGAAAAAGTACTCAGATGTTATCTTGAGGTATCTCTGACCTCCATTCATAATTCATCGACATGCGTCGTTGACCTGAACTCACAATTCATCTACATTGCGAGAGGGTTGAGCAGAGGCGTTAGTTCGTCTCTCAGTGACGCCTCACACATTCTGGAACGTGGAGAAATCTCGGAATTGTGATGGCCATGGAAGCACTTGAAGACCTCGTAAGCACTATCTGCTGATGTTGGCAGAGTGAGGGCGAGGTTATCTTGATGAAACTGGACATCGGCAATATCACAGAGATACAACAAGACGTCTACAACACCTATTCGACGTAATGTCTTGCGGTCATTGTACTCAAGGCTTAGCCCGTGTGAGGTTCATGGATAGCAACAAGATCACACCAGTGTCCATGTCGTCCCCAGAATCTCAATTGCCGACAGTCAGCACTAAAGCAGAAGCGAGACTAGTCACTGAACACAATATGGTTCCATTCGGCCTCCCGCGCATGTCTGGTGCGCCACCATTGCAAACTTTCGATACGATGTTCGGTAGTGAGTGGCAGTTGCCCAGATAATCTGCGATTCAGAGTCCGTGTCGAAACGGAGATGTCCATAACTACCAGTACATCTCGTCAAATGTCGTCCGCTGTGAGTTCTAGGGCTTACTACCGAATGAGGAAATCGAGACGCTTGGATGTCCGCCTACCTGCACTAATCCCACTAAGGCGATGCATTCTACCTTCCTCAAAATCGGGATATAACAACTGTCGCCACATTCGACTGGCAGTTATTGCATCTGCGACGCAGGAACCAACCAGCTGAACGTAACCTTGAGATAAAACCTCCGGTAAAGTTGTCCATGGGACGGTAGCATTCCCAATTATGTCGCCCAGGCATTCTCACCATTTACATCAACTCGATCGCTTAGATGCACTGGTCCACACGTCCAGGTGAGGACGACCACACTTACTTACGTGGAACCGCGTGGCTCTTTTTTCTCCCTCACCACGTGACTAGGTTCCAACTGCGGTCACATACATAACACAGTTGTCGACACATGCCAACCGATTTCCACGGTGTTTCAACAAAGACTTCCCAGTGTATCATTTACTATGCCTTACTATGCCTAACAGTATCCAGGAGGCTCATGGAAAAATTTGCCTTGTTATTTGATAATGCTGAGTACAAAGCATGAGGCTGTACACATACTGTATATGATAACATGTAAACAAAACTAACAGGAACACACGATATTGTAAAGCATCTTAACCATCACTTCATATCTATTCCGTATATTATCAAAGAAAATTATTCACCTAGAAATACTTTACATATACAAAATACAAATAAAGCATACCTTTCTAATTCATTTTTTGTTACAGAAATTACCTATTCCGAACTTTTGCTCATATTAAAAAAAAGTAGAACAAATGCCGGTCTTGGCCATGGTGACAGTCACCCTATTGCAATAAAACATATTGCCGTAATAATAATAATAAAACCATTATTAATAATCTTTAAGTTGGTATTCCTCACAGGAATCTTTCCGGATTCACTTCAGATAACAAAAATTACTCCCAAATATAAATCAGGCTCAAAAAATGATGCTAATAATTATCGCCCTATTGCAAACCTGTCCATATTTGCTAAAAGTTTAGAAAAAATAATATACACAACATTAATAACATTTACACTAAAATACAATATTATAAACAAAAATCAATTCGGTTTCCGACGCCACAAATCTACTGAAATTGCATTGCTTTATTTACAAAACACTATTCATTCAAAAAAAAATTTGCACTTAATACTATGACACTGCTATCTTTTTAGATCTAACAAAAGCATTTGACACAATAAATCATGAAGTCTTCCTCCATAAATTACATACTCTCGCAATAACGGGAATAACTTACTTAAAACTACTTTTCCTCATAACTTACTTAAAAATCATTTAACAAAAGACAACAACATACACAAATTAATCAATTCAATACATTTTACAGCAACCGCATTATGGAGTCCCACAGGGATCGATTTTGGGACCAATGTTATTCAATTTACAGCATATGTTAATGACGTATTTCGCATAACATCAGAAAATGATGTCATACTACACTGAAGAGCAATTGAATCAGAGATACCTGTCCAGTAACATGTAGCACCACCTTTCGCCCTGATGACGGCAGCGATTAGTCCCCGCATGGACTCGACAAGACACCGGAAGCGTTGGGAATCCATACGAATCCACGACCCCTGAACAAGCTCCCACAGTTCACGAAGATTTGATGGAGGGGGATTAGAGACTCGAACATCTTTTGATGGCATCCCAGATGTGCTCGATGGGATTGTGGTCAGGTGATCTAGATGGCCAAAGAAGTGAGGTCACGTCGTTGGAGTGTTCATCCAACCATTCGGATACAATTCGTGAGCGATGGCACGGTGCATTGTCTTGTTGCAGGATGAGATCCCAGTGGGATGTTGAAAACGCACAAACGGGAGCACATGGTCGTCCAGGATATCCCGGTAACGTTGACCTGTGAGAGGCGATGTCAAACGTACCAGGGGTTCTATTTCAGTACACGTAAACAGTCCCCAGACTAGAATGCCAACCCCACCAGCTTGAAGAGTACCCTGCTAGCAAGAAGGATCCATCGCTTAATGTGGTTTGCGCAGTACTCGTATCCTGCCATACGCATGTACCAACGTGAATCTTGACTCATCAGTCCAGGCAACATTTTCCCACATGTCTAGGGTCCAGTGGCGATGTTCCCGTGCCCATGCTAATCTTTGCACCCTGTGATGTGCGGTCAACAGCGTTACCCTCGTGGGACGATGGCTTCCGTACCCCATAGCGAGGAGATGGTTCTGGATGATGTGGCTGTTTACACGTTTCTGCGCACCAGCGTTAAATTGCCGAGTGATTTCTTGCACTGTGGCCCGTCTATCCGCTGTTACAATGCGAGGTAGCCGACGATGACCCCGCTAATCCACACGCTGTTGTCCACGGCAGTTGGCTCTTGCAGGGATGGTTTTACCGGATTCGATGTACTCACGGTGCACCCGTGTCACAGTGGCTCGTGAAAATCCCAGTGCCTGCACGAATTCCGAGATGGAGTGACCCATTCTTCGGGCCCCAACAATTTGCCCACGATCAAATGCGCTTAGATCCTTCGTCTTACCCATGCTGCATCCGGCTCTTACTGATTCCCGTCGCATCACTCCTTGTATTGTCCGATCGGTGCATACCTCATGTCGTTTCCGTTTACAGAGCCGCCCACAGCGCCACATTTGTATAACGCCAGCTGCCTCTAATTCAATTGCTCTTCAGTGTATATACTGATGAGGCAACATTACTTTTTAGGGGACACAATATAAATTACATTATTACTAAAGCTAACACTCACTCTCAGCTATACATAAATTGTTTAACTACTAATGAACTGATAATTAATACTTCTGAAACTTGGTCTGCTCTTCTCTAAACAGAGATCTGAATGGGGCCATACCATAAATTTATTATTAGAAAATAAAATAATTAATACCACATTTTTATTATTTGGGAGTGAATTTTATCCGTGACGTACGATGGACTAAACATATAGAAATGCTTTCGAATAAATTATCAAGAAATATTGGCCTCATTAGTAAAATATTAACAACTCTTTCAGTTAAAACACTTATTCTCTGGTATTACTCATTAATTCAGACTCACATTAACTTACTGTCTTTTATCTTGGGGCCAAACAACTAAAACAAATTTAAATAAATTACAGGTATTACAAAATAAATGTATTAGATTAATAGACCTACTTTCAAAACGAAGTACTACGATGACTACACACGTACATCCACATCTACATACTCCAGTTCACCCGAATGATTTCCGAATACAAATAATACATCAACTGTTCTATTACAACCTTGGCAGAATCATGTTTCAGAGACTCGAGAATAATTTGCATGTAGACTTAATTGAAATTAATTGCAATAGACACAACTACCAAACAAGAAAGAGATTACCGCTTCGCCTATTACAGCCTGAAACCCAGCTATTAAATCAAAGCTTGAACTATGTTAGCCCAGATTATTGGAATTCATTACCTCCAGATTTAACAAATATTAATGACCAAAATATCTTTAAAAAACACTTACTGAGTTAAAAAAATAAAAGATATTTTCATTAATTAAATCCAAATACTAATTATTTACTAAAAATATAAATTTATTACTAAATTTATTATTAAATATTAAATTTATTTACTAAGGTTAAACCCACTCGTAACTTATTTTCGAGTGACCTGAGGGCTACATCAGGAATCCTAAGAGGCTTTTTCTCTTCTTCCCTTTGCTGTTCAATTAATAGCTTCTGTATACATAATTTATTGTTATGTAATAGCATGAATAAATAAATGTGAAATACGAAATAGACCAATGTGTTTTCCAAAAGAACGAACTCGCTGTTGACATTTTTTATTAAAAATGTATTCGGAAAAAAGCAGGGAAAATTATTTCCATAAAAACTTGGGGAGGGCAGTTGGGATTATTTAAAATATCGAGAATACAAATGTTCTGAATGTGTTACATCTGGCCTGTAAGATAAGATGGGAGCAAAGTTCGTCTCAGAGTTTCTGATTTGGTGGATATATAACTACACATTTTACCGAATGACAAATTTTGCTTGAAAGACTATTTAACATGCTCTTCGTAAGTATTGAGGCTCACATTTCGTGCGAACATCTTTTGAATTTTTAAAGAACATTTCATTTGATCATTTTTGCTTTGACCAAAATTTCAGATTAGTAACCAGAAAGATAATCTAGTGAACTTTCCGAATGCATCCTGATTATGGAAAACTATTTTGAGTTAGCTGAACATGTATAACACGAAATTTCTCAGAACACAACTCTGATTTATCATTACATCGCATGAAATACGCATCTCCTCATTGTAATTTTACGGTAGTTGAAATCTTTTCGCAAAAGTAAAGAAGCCCGTTTCTTTTTCTTTGAAAGACTAAAGTAGTCGTAATTGCCTCAGACATTCAGATTATTAAAATATTTAAGGTAGTTTCACTGATTAATTCCTAGTGAGACTTGAACTACGTTAACTGCTTCTTATCGAAGTGTGCACATGTGAGTTAATTGTTTGCCACCACATACCTTTATAAAACTGAATTAATGTTACGGAAAACACCCTTCATAGTCTTAAGATATTTATTTCGATTATGCCGCTCCTCCTCTGAGTTTCCATGCAAAATTTACCAAGGGTTTATGCATTTTTTGAGGTTTCACTATGGTACTCGACGTGACGTTATAGATAAATAGTCCCCGATCTAGTAGTTGTACAGTAGTTTCTCAATTTTCGTAAGTACAAAATGGACACTGTGTTTTATATAATTCTTCCAACATTGTCCGATTTAATGTATTACGTACTTAATAAAATATAAAGGATTTTATTAGAGCGATGTTCAGGACAAAAAATGTCACTGATTCAATTATTATCGAATGCTAATAAGGTCATGACTTTTGATTAATAAAGCATAAATGTTGTAATTAGCATTATTTGAGAATATGCTTACTTTGAGTATTCCAATTGGCAAGTTTTTTTTTTACAAACGCTATTTTCTCATTTCCTGAAAAGAAAAGAAAAAAAGAAGCTTATTAAAAGACTGTTTGACAACATAAATAATTTGAATTTCATTCAATAAATAAACAATAAAACTAAGGTATGTAAGCGTCGCAATAAGGCACCTTATTTTCTGCAGTAGAAATATACGTAACTTCATAGTCAAAAACTTTAATGGCACCAGTAGATATTTTATTTCATTGTTTTGCATATTACAAAAATACTGGAAAAGTAATAAAATGTATTAGCATTACAATTGCAATTACATTTCACATCAAGAAATATATTCAGTGCATTTTTATCATTGCTTTGCTTATCATTTTTACCACATCTGTGGAGTAGGTGAAATGGATTATTTCTCACTAAACAAGGTTTAAAAGAATTGCTTCCGAAAACCAGTGGTTTCGGAAATATTAATTGTTAGACAGTGATGCCGGACTAAGTTTTAGTGGCACGTCATTCATTTGGTACAGTGTTGTAAGTCTCGGACTGAAAAGTTTTCTCTTCCAGGAAGGTTCGGTGTATCATAATTTAATTTCCTGAGTCACTCTCTCTAAACTCTCTGAAGAACGCATTTGTCCTATTCGTCTACTGGTAAATTCCCAAGACTCTACAGTATTTTAACTATGAACGTCTTAAATTTTTTTTGTAAAAATCTTCAGTCATGAGAAAAAGACAGAACGCTCTCTTGGAGGTAGCTCCAATAATGAATTTTGCATCGAAAGTTGACCACACATTTTGTGGTAAGTGGTGTTTGACTATGGCTACTATTCAGCAATTCTTCTGCATGAATTTAACTAGAGTGACCATTTGCAACTGACGACATCGAATGTTGCAGCTTTTCTTAATAAAGTAAATTAACTTAACGACAATTCGCTTAAAAGCATTTTGGTGGTTGGAATGGAATTTCATCTGTGAAATTATTGCCCAGATCAAGTGCCATACCAGTATTCCGCTCGAGAATTAAATAATTTCGGTTTTATCTTTACTAAATACGCATTATGAGGTACCTGTATCCAACATTGGGAACATCTTACGATGTATTAAGTGGCAAAATTAGATAATGACAAAGTTTCAATTTATTTATTACATCACAGCGAAAATCCACTCCATATTGTGTTTACTTATGAATTGGGGCTTCCATTAATTACTGAAGTTTGTCATATACGGATTATTTCTTCTATCGGATGGATTGGGAAACGATGTTCCTGAAGAAATATTATACATGGTAGAAATTTAAATCTTTAATATTTCACTGTACAACACCACGTAACCTTATCGTTCAGAAAAGTATGAACTTTTTTTCTTTCAAAGTTCAAAATTTTCATCTTCCCCAAACCAGGACGATGAAAATGTACAAGTTTTCTGAATGGAAGGATTACATGGTAACTGATAATCTTGATTACCTTTTCCACAGTTCTTAATTTTTACAAGTTCTTGCGGTCAGGAAAAGATTAAAGAAAAACTTTCACTACCTTACAAGCTCTTGGGAACCATCCCACACTGCGTCTCGGATCGAGGACGATGAAAATTTTCAAGTTTTCTGAACGGAAGGGTTACATGGTGTAGAATGAAAATATTACTGAAGTTTGTTTTAGATGGCAGTGTGGGATTGTTCCCAAGTGCTTGCAAGGTGGTGAAAGTTTTTCTTTAATCTTTTCTTGACGGCAAGAACTTGTAAGAATTAAGAACTGTGGAAAGCTAATCAAGATTATCAGTTAATTACCGAATTTGAGACAATATAACGTTCTGGAAGCCTAATACATCCTGTAGTTCCTAAAAAAGATTCCGTTTCCTCTTTCTTAGAGCGCTTCATTTAAAACTAATGGAGTGGTTGTGGTTGCATCTAGAGAGTAGAATTCAAAATATATGACTTTCCGGTCCTTCCCTGGAGTGAGTGTCCCCAAGGTAGGGACGATCGACTGCTTACAATTATAAGTTCCTTCCAACACCACTATGAGCAACTCTTAGAGTTGTAAGTAGTCGCCCGTCCTTAACTTCTCCCAGGATATCAGTGTAGAGACTGAACTTCATGGTTCTAAGTTTGATAACTAATGGACCAAGTCCCCATTTATCCAAATGAAATAACCCTAAATCATTACAAATAAGTTACCAACCATAACAATTGGAATGATTCAGTCTTGAGATAATCTTTACCCGGCCATTACCAAACCCAGACATGTCAATCGAAGCGATACAGTACGAACTGTGATTCATAGCTCCGTGATTCATGACTTATGGTTCAGAAACCGCTGGCAAAGTCAAGGTTGCTCAGCATTTTATTTAGTTTTTGTTTCAGAGTTCTAACGACCATCATGAGAAACTCGTCGGCCTATAAGCAGTAGTTCGTGTCTCATATTTAGAGCCACTGGTTTCAGGGAAAGAAGAGAGCCAGAGCCGTATGATAAACATCCCACCCATGCTTTATCCTAGACTCTAACCAGAGCCCACATAGGAAGAATGGTCATGAACCAACGGTTCAACCACTGTGCTACCGGTGCGGTCCGAGTATGTATGGGAAAAATGTTAATCTTTTGCGCAGTTCCTACCGTGGAAATTTAGAGAATGTAACTATCTGCAGATAGTACTAGTGATGACAGATATTTTTTCTAACACCATTTACAAGCTAGGCTGAGAGTTTTACTGCAATGCAAAGTGCATGATTCACGGATTCTTCTTAAGAGGGTAATTTCGGACAGGTTCGTGAATGTGCATGGCTTTCTATTGCATTTTCCTTTTCTTTTTTTTTTTTTTTTTTTTTGCTGTAAGATAAACACTCCACCCTCCATCTTTATGTAAAATTAGCTATATTAAAAATGTTTTAGTGCCTCATACATAAATGTTACTAAAGATCATTCCACGCTATAAGTCTCGTTGCAAGTCGCACATTGACTTTCAATGCACTGCTACTATTTCAGAAGATCACCGATGTTAATGCAGAACTCTCACAGGAACAGCAAGTGCAATGCCAACCCGTAAATCAAGAATTAGCATAATCATCGAGTTTTCCGAATACCTTTGACAGCGTGGCATGATCACACAAAACGCGTTAATCCGCGTTGCTGAAGTAAGACGCTTCACTTCCAAAGGCTCGTGCTAATGTACTACACTCTGACAGAAGCTAGAAAATACCTTTACGCTCGGAAATCATTAGAAATGGAAAAATAAAGTTTCTCCAGCTTTGACATAAATGATTATCAGGAAAATGCGCCCGGAAATTGTCTCATTCTGCTGAAAGAAAGCCGGAGCTTCATCTAGTATCAAGAGCTATCTGGAGAAAGCAAAAGTAATTTTGAAGAATATTATTGGAGATTCTTCTTGAGTCATTTTATTGTGAACGTAATGTGCCTCATGCTCAAGGTTTCAAATTACTGAGACAGTCCTCACTTCCTGGCTTTTACGAAGATAAAAATCTTCCATTTCTCGAAACAAATTTTCTTTCTGCAAACAACAGAGAAGATCCGTGGGGCATCAGAAAATCATCCTCTTCATGACGTAATCCGAAGACATCTCAAACGAGTGAGCCTTGTCCGACAAAGAATGAAGAAAATAAGTAAAAAAAAAAGGAATAAGAAAGGAAAAGAAGAAAAAAGTCCTCTACTTCGGGAACAAAATGACATATCAACAAAAGACAGACAAAATACTTTCTCTGTTTAGGGTGCAGTTATTTGAAACAACGGAGTGATTACGATGAAATCTAATCGATCACAGCTGACAGTTTGCGAGCATCAGGGGAGTTGAAAATGGCAATGCCTCGTGACTCACAAGATCAAAACGGGAAGAAGAAAAACTTTTGGGGACGCCGGAATGTCTGAAATCTATTGACAGGCAAAATCCTTCTGATTACAAATAAACATCAATTCAAAGTCACCCAAACGGTGATCGGAACGATGTTGCAGGAGAAACTAATTATTTTTCGATTTAAGAACATCACCATTGCCGAATGCAAATCGAAATTCTGGCGAATTCGCAATGCATACATAAATACAGCTGATGAGCGTTACTCAGTGAAATAGCAGAAAAAAAGGGGGAAGGGGGGAGATTGTGTTCCGCAAGGAACGTGCATTCGTGTCACCTGCGTAGTTCTCGTGAACGAATTGCAGATATTATGCATCGTGCGAAATTTCAATGGCGAAATCTTTTGTGCGAAAAGTAGATATACCTCTTCAAAAAGAAGTCATCGCTCTTTCCACGTTTATAAGTGAGTCACGGAAAAATTATCATCGGCCGCCACCGGGAATCGAACCCAGAGTCTTCCAGTTACGCGCCGGATATGCTTCCACTGCACCACTGGAAGACACTGGGTTCGATTCCCGATGGCGGCCGATGAGAATTTTTCCGTGACTCACTTATAAACGTGGAACGAGCGATGACTTCTATTTGATGTTCCTAATCCATGTCAACTGTAGATATACCTCCTAACTTCGTAAAATAAGGGAAATAATAATAAAAAAAATTTTAAGTTTTCATTTTAGCACAAAGAAAAATCGAAATTTCTAGATAATATATTAAACACTAATTTCCCGAAACACACGGAAACTATCAATACACGGCGTAAAAGTGTATTAAATTGATTTAAAGGATAAAATATTTCATGAAAGGTAAAAAAAAATCTGTAATCCCCGATACTTCCTTTTTGAAGCATTTTTCTCTGCCATTTTATCTTTCTTTTCACTGCTCTTTAGTTTCGTTTCCCATCTGTTTCTTCCTATGTCCATGTAGGTTCGGAATATAAGACAATATATTATGAGGATTTAATTGTAGTCATTGCCATTATATTCAAATAGATGGATACTACTATCAAGAAATTCAATCATTGGTTGTTTTTTCGAAACTTCGAGCACCTTTAATTATTGTCAATATCTACATAAAATGGGTGACAGCACTTATTTCTCTCTTATACTAACATAACTGTGAAATACTTTGAATTTGTGTAATGCTTTGCAAACTCCGGAACATCGTGAATTTGTTGGGATCCGTACGTGTGAAACATTTTGAATTCGCTGTGATGCGTGCTTTTCTGAGAAATACTTTGAATTTCTTGGACGCCTACATAAGTTCATAACTGCGGAGCGCTTCAAATTTCTGTAATGTGTATTTAATTGTGGAATGCTGTTAACCCACTGTCGAGCGCAGTTTAATCTGCAACATTTTCTATCAGGCTTGATGCGCATTTAACACCATATTATGGTTTTAGCGCTGCAAGTTTAAGACACTTTAAAAACGAAGGACTTTAGTTGGTATTTCCAATTGACTAGATAAACTTCCTCTGCAATCGCTTTCTCGTTTAATCACTTCTTTGGTATCTACCTGTTGGGCACGGTTGTGAACAGCAGTTGACAGCATTGGAATAACAATTCTGTAGTTTCCCTTACAATATGGATTATTCTTTGTTTGGGATCAACTAAATCTATTACTATCAGATGTAAAATCACATTTCAGATTTAACAAGTAACAACCAGTCAAAACTCACTGGTATAAAGCAGAATTAAATTGAATTTATTCAAAAAACTGTTTAATAGTTGTATTTTATCTAAATGTGAGCTGTTCACATAATGTAACACATCATCATCATAGTTTTTCCGCCAGGGGCGTAGATATATATCATTTTTGTCTATGTCTTTGCTTTTAAGAGTCCCATTTAAAAAATTCTTTCTTTGTTCGAGAGTATTTCTGATGCGAAATATTTCCCTTATAATTTTAGATTTTTCTTAACCAACAAATGTGCCACTGGAGGGCGTGAGCAGTTTTCAGCAGTATCTGTGGGACTAAAACCTTTTGTGAAAAAATTCTTTTTCGATCAGATACTAACTATGAAAACTATTTTGTGTGTATTTTGTACTCAAAATAATGCCCAATTTCGACGCTAGTGGGCGCCAATGTTTAATCTGTTTTTCTCAATATCTCTGAATATCTCTCCTTCTATATGTGCGCTTTAAAAAATTATTTCAACACCGGATGCTATTTTCCTTGTGGAACATTTTAGGTATGTATTTGAGGAGTTTTATAGTACTTAGTTCTGTCGCTAGATGGTGTTTGTGTACTTTCGTTTGCAGTTGTATCACCGCTTCGACAAATCCTATTGAAAAATTTCTTTGTTTTACTGTATGCCATTCGCTACAATACAGATGTGGAGCATTACCGTCTTTAAATAATGCACAGATTTCCCACTAGAGTCTTAAAGGTCAGAACCTTTCTTTTTTGCTATCTCTGCTCCCGAGAGACGTATTCGAAATGTTCTTCATCCTTAGCATGACTTTTTCCGTGACGAAAATTTGTCGTCTATTTTCAACTTTTCCATTATTCTTCCACTAGAAGGTGTAGAGTTATACCATGTTTTCTTCTACATTTCTTCTTTTAGCTGTTCGATTTGAAAATCGCTTTGTATCTAATACCTTCCTTCTGCTATGAAAAATGGTTTTGTGCGCTATTTGTTACTTTTCATAACACACTTTTAACCTCTGGTGGAATTAAGCAGCTGTTTCTATTTCTGGATTTTTATCGATCGCAGAAGTCTGGTTGCAGTTGTTTTTTCTAATCGGTTTAATTGACTTTGAATAACTTCGATAAATTTTATTCGCGTCAGAACGATTTTAAATGACGCGTTCATTACAACCGAAATTTCGATGCCATCTTTCTTGTTTGGTTTAGGCTTTTAATGACCACCATGAACAACTCAAATGTGCTATAAGTAGTCGCTCGTCTCTAAACTAGGGTCCCTGGTTCCAGAAAAGGGAGAGTGCTAGTGCCGCAAGATAAACACAACATCCATGCCTCACAGGGATTGGAACACTGATCCATCCCAGACGAATGGTCAGACGCCAGTGTTTAGGCCACTCCACCACCTGGAGAGCATAAGAATCTTGAATCAAAAAGTAGTTGAATGTACCCCGGAAAGTTTTTGTTACCTTAATGAAAGCAATTAATTAATAAACAGAAACTGTACACTAACTATACTCAAAATAGTTTAACTATACTAGTGATCCGAATTTAAATTAAAAAAAACTAAAAAATATAACCGAACTAGCCACTGAAGCAGAATACATGAACTAGCCACTGAAGCAGAATGCATGAACTAGCCACTGAAGGAGGATACACGAACTAGCCACTGAAGTAGGATACACGAACTAGTCACTACGCGAACCAGCCCCTGAAGCAGGATACATGAACCAGCCGCTGAAGCAGGATACATGAACTAGCTCCTGAAGCAGGATACACGAACCAGCCACTAAAGCAGGATACACGAACTAGCCCCTGAAGCAGGATACACGAACTAGCCACTACGCGAACCAGCCACTAAAGCAGGATACACGAACTAGCCACTACGCGAACCAGCCACTAAAGCAGGATACACGAACTAGCCACTAAAGCAGGATACACGAACTAGCCACTACGCGAACCAGCCACTGAAGCAGAATACACAAACCAGCCACTGAAGCAGGATACACAAACCAACCACTGAAGCAGGATACACCTCGAACCAGCCACTGAAGCAGGATACACAAACCAACCACTGAAGCAGGATACACCTCGAACCAGCCACTGAAGCAGGATACACCTTGAACCAGACACAAACTTTTATCGAAAAATTCAGATCCAGCCGGGCTAATCCTTCTGTGCCGCAACCATGCTACCTGGGCTCTACACTTCAACTACCAAATGCTTCCTATCAACTGAAGAACGCGCTCAGGAGGATGTGCTTCGGTGTCGGCATAAGATCACTGGCATCTTTATATACTATACTTAAGAGAAATATTGACAAGTCCCAGCTTCTCAACGAGGTAGGTGTTTATATCGCTCCACTACAATATCCGGACGGCTCCAAGAGATATTACATCGGACTGACCAGGCGCTCGTTTAGAATTAGACTCAACGAACATAAAAAAAAGACAAGAGACAGAAAAGTAACCACGGCATTGTTCAGAGAAGTAAAGTTCAAGTCCGCTGATTACTTGCCGGATGATGTAAAAAATGAGTTTCCTATTCCACGCCTAAATCTACTGCCATTCGCAAAACCTTACAGATCTTTACCAACAGTGAGGTTTGCAATGATAGCGTCCCTCTAGAACTGCCACGAGTTTGGAACCAGTTCGTCAAATAATGCTGCGTTCTCTCCCGCGATATCGCGTACTCAACTAGCATGATGCCTCTTTTCTGCGAATTAATAATTACATTCACATCTATTCATTTATTGTCTAGTCAAGTCACCGCGTTGAAATTTTTGAAGTGTTCTATTATTCAGTTTGCTGTCTTCCTTCCTTGCGAAAGCCATGCGGTTGATTTGCGCAAGCTTAGAAATTTAAATCTTTTTTACGGAAAATTAATAAAAAAAACAAGTTAGTAAAATCATGCAATGCATTGATGAGGATAAGCTTTCCAACATACCGGAAATCATTACTCAAGTTATTACTGAAGTTATGAGGATAATGGCTGTAGAACAAATCTCGCTTCTGTGTCCTGACCTTTGATCCCATTTCAATGGTATTCAGCAGAACCAGTTAAGTATACTTCCGGAACAACATGATAAAGTTTTGTCTCAATCGAAGCATCTTTACGCAAGTTAACGCATAAGGGCGATCGAATGGATCTCGATCCTATGTCCTGACCTTTGACCCCACTTAACCCATTTTCAATAGGGTTCGTCCCCAAATGGTCCCCTAAGCCAGATTAAAATTTCATTGAAATCAAACTATATTTATGCAAGTTATGACGCATAAGGGCAATGGAATGGATCTCGCTCCTATGTCGTGACCTTTGATCGTATTTCGTTCATTTTCAATAGGATTCGTCCCCAGGTGGTCCCCTACCACATACTAAAATTTTATCGAAATATTTTTACTCAAGTTATGACGCATAAGGGCAATGGAATACATCCCGCTCTTGTGTCCTGACATTTGACCCCACTTCACCCATTTTCAGTAGGGTTCGTTCCCAGTGGTCTCCTACGACATACTAAAATTTCATTGAAATCGAACTATATTTACGCAAGTTATCGTACGGACAGACGGACGGACAAAGTTGGAGCATATACGCTTCTTCAACCTACGGTTGGAAAAAGTAAAAAACAAGAAAGATGACACCGAATTTTCGGGTGTAATAAGCACGTCTTTTGAATCAGTTCTGACGCAAATTAAATTTATCACAGCTATTTAAAGTCAATGGAACTCGTACGGAAAACAACAGATCTGACGGAAAAAAGGAGATTTTCAATCGGGTTTTTAATCCCTCAGATATTGCTGTAAAGGGAATCGTGAGCTTACAAACTCTTAGAAACAGAGATATCGACAAAAATAAGATGTGACTTTACGTCCCGTGGTGGGAAAACCATGCATTATTTTAGGAAGAAAGTATTCTCAAAAGGTTTATCCATATAAGCGGTATCGGTCCAAGAAAAAAAAATTAGTCGAGTTTTCAGTAGCCCAGATTTTGCAACAATTACTTCACAAGCAGAAAATAACACTTATGACCCCTGGTGGCTAAAATTCTTTACCAAACATTAGAAATTATGTGAAAAATATTTTCCATCAGGTCTCGAATGCGATACAGGAAGAATTTTTAATAACGCCGGAAACGCAATTTACCTTTGTGCCCCCTAGCGGAAAGTCTATGATTCACTTGAAAATTTTAAATTTATGGGAAAAACATTTCGCCTCGGAAGCATTATCCAACAAAGAAGGATTTTTTTTTCAAATCAGACTCTTAGAAGTTGAGATATTCACAAAAATAAGATATACGTCTACGCCCCCTGGGGTAGAAACCACGCATTTTTTCAAGAAGAAAAGTTTCCTAAAAGGTTTGTCGATATGAGCAGTATCGGTCAACAAACGACTTTTTTTTTCAATCGAGATTTTAGAAGCTCATATTTTGCTGCAAATACAATAGAAGCGGAAATTAAGACTTACGCCACCTGGTGGCCAAACCATTTCTTACAAAAATTAGAAAATATGTGCAAACGATTTCCCATCAGGAGCTGTATGCGGTGCAGAAATAATTTTTCAAATCGGATATTTAGAAGCAGAGATATAAGGGGAAACGCAATTTACATTTACGCCCCGTAGCGGAAAGTCTATGAATTACTTAAAAATTTTAAAATTATATGAACCACATGACACACTATCCAACAAAGAAGGAATTTTTCAAATCGGACTTCTAGAAGTAGAGATATTGACAAAAATAAGATGTACATCCACGCCCCCTGGCGGAGAAACTGTTAAATATTTTAAGAAAACAATATTTCGAAAAGGTGTATCGATGTGAGTGGCATCAGTCCACGAAAGAATTTTTTCAATCGATATTTTAGAAGCACCGATTTTATGGCAAATACATCAGAAGCAAAAAATTAACACTTACGCCCCTGGTGGCCGAAGAATTTTTTACCAAAAATTTGATATTATATGCAAAAGATTTTCCATCAGGAGATGTAACCGCTGAAGAAAAAATTTTTCAAATCGGAGATTTAGAATAAGAGTTATTCGGGAAAATGTAATTTACTTTTAACGCTCCCTAGCGGAAAATCTATGCGTAATTTGAAAAAGTAACTATATCTAAAATACTCTTCGACATAAATGGAATCGAAAGATAAAAAAAAATTCAATCGGATGTTTAGAAGCAAATATGTGGAATAAAACGTATTTTTGATTTCGACATCTGCATTTACGCCCTGTACCGGCGAAATTGTACATCGTAAGAAAAACGAAATAAAGGATCATGATTTGCATATTTCAAGCTTCCCAATGCAAAAAGAATTTTTCAAATCGGACTAATAGTTGCAGAGATACCGTGGGTACAGACGGACGGACAAACCGATAACAGAAGCACGATCTTTTTTTACAAAAGACGTGCTAAAAAAGGCTATACCTGTAAACATATCAAATCAACTGCATAGCTTTTACGTATAAAGAATAACAACTATTGAAAGAAATGAACGCAGTCCCGGTGGCGAAGTTGTTGCCTTCAAATATTCCATCCTGCATGAGCCAAGGTTTAAATCACGAGTGAGGTTTTGTAACACAGCATTGCCTTTCTCCTTTACCTGGAACCAATGCCTCAAAATTAGGAAAGAGCAATTGCTTATGACCCAAGAAATTCCTCACGAAAGTAATTAAGCCGCAAAAACAAAACAACAACAAAAAAAGAGATGAACAAATGAGGAGATCGCATGAGGACTCCAAACTAAAATGCCTCTTATCCTCCATGTCCTTCGAGTTATATGGAAATGAATTCCAATAGGAAAATAATTTTTTAGGTACTTTATGCAGATGATCAAGTGAATTTACGAAAAACCGACGAAAAGCCATAAAAACTGTATACAAAATAAATACGATAATGAAACAATATACTGCATATCAAATCACGAGAGAAAATCAAAACGGTATCATACAAAAGGAACACATGTATTGGAAGCGAAATAGAGACAGGAACGAAAGGAACGTGACATGTCAGAAATTATAGCAGACGACTGATTCTTTTTGTTCAACTCATAACCCAGTCTAAACGAACCCCGTCGTTTTCTTTGCGGGCACATTTCTTTTTACTTTTTCGGCTTCCTTCCTTAACATGCGCAAAATCAAACACTTTATGTTTTTGTTCTGCATTTTCGAAAATAAATGCTTTAAAAGGAACAACAAAAGGAGGAGAAAGAGCGCGTGCCTCCTGAAACGCCGATATTGAGGCAGGAGAGCTAGCCGGGCCCTCGTCTTTCCTAGCTGTGTCCGGGTGGAGATGAAAGCATGAAACGGTGGCGGAGTGTCTTTGAATTATAAAGAAGAGCGTGCATGTAGACTAATGTTAGCAAGACAAATGCCACTTTTTTTAGATAAGGGAAGAGTTCATCATACGGACAATTGGAGAATGGAAATCTAAGAGAGCAGTTTTGTTTACGCTTTCCAACCGTAGGTTGAAGAAGCGTATATGCTCCAGCTTTGTCCGTCTGTCTGTCCGCACGACAACTCACGCAAATATGGTTCGATTTCGATGAAATTTTAGCATGTGGTAGGGGACCGCCTGGCGATGAACCCTATTGAAAATGGGCGTCATGGGGTCAAAGACCATGGCATAGGTGCGGGATCCATTCCATTGCTCCTCTGCGTCATAACTTACGTAAAAATGCATTGATTGCGATTGTTCACGATTGTTCTTAGTGCGCAAAGACTATGCTTTCCTGCAGAGCTCTAAGTAAATCATGAGTCTGAAAAACAGACACCTGGAGATCCTTGAAGCTCCACTCCTAATTAAACAGTATATCAGTGTTCCCCGTGGGAGACTGCAGCATCATAAGAACATCAGAAGATGTATGCCACATAATTTTCGATTTTGATATCAAAAGAACTGAATTGTTGGTGCTTGTTTCAGGAGCATTTCACCTGCTTTATTTATAAGCAATGTTTGTTAACATTTTATTATAACTAAGAGGTTCCTTTACACTACATCCAGTGTTAATAGGATGAATAATAATAAGGTCCAATTTTGCACTCATTACACGAGAAGGACTTTTAGAAACAATGGAGAAAAACTGAATTTGTGAATGTAGCTTTTGATATATCAGAATCAAAGCTGTTAGATTATATGATTTCTGAGTCCGTGTTTTTTTTGTCCACCTTCCTCATGCCAGGAATCGTGTGTATGAGATCTCGTGATAACTGACAATCTCGTTTCTTTTCTACAGCCTGAAATTGTAAACATATGCAGAGGGAAGCAATGATTTTTTTAAGTGATCTGGTAAATGGAACTCACATGAATAAAAAATAGATCTCCGGTGATCAGAAGCATTCCCATAGCAACACTATTTTGCACCCTGACAAATAACAACGGAATTGGGGAAAACTGTGTTATAACCTTACGACCCAGTGGAAATACTGACCCCGATTTCCGGAAGGAATCTCAAAATAATACAGAAATAACTTGTGAAGCTCATAATTTTAGCATAATAAACTAAGCAATAAAGCAAAGTGGTCGAAGAGTACAGCTGGGAAAAGTTTCATTTGACTATGTCATTAGCACTCACGAATAAACACTTGTGACTTTTATCAACATTATTTTACTAAACACTTCTCCCTTATTGGATCCAATTAGCCGGTATTTAAATCTTGTGAAAGAAATATTCTTCGTGGAAAGTGTTTCGCTATTATTAACACAGCAGTCGGATACCTCTGAATTGCCAGTATATTTTGCAGTTTCTCGCATAATTAATCGCATCAGAAAATTTGAAAATTACATCGCTCTGGAGCGGGAATTGAACAGGCGTCTCCCGATTTCCTTTCGAGCATGCTACCCGTAACACCACACAGGACAACAAGGTACAAAGTATCTGAGTGTTAAGTGTTGGAATATTCTCCGATCATTTGCTAGTTGAAGCTAATTCTGCTTGAACGCTAGAAGGAAGCTGTAAAATACTGGCAATTCAGAGATATGTGAGTATTGAGTAATAATAGAAGTTTGATAATGAACAAAATTCATAAAGAATATACATAAAGAAGAATCAGGCTATCGCAATACATCAGACCGATTCTTCTTTATGAATAATACCATCTCTTTACTGTCGCGTGAAAACAGCTTTGTTCCTCCTCCTAAGGTAAATCAAAATTCAACTATATACGCTGAAACTATTTTAGTATAAATGATATATGTACATATAACATTTCCGCTAAAATACGTAGTTTCATAATTAAACGGAAAGTATCAAAGGAACTTCGGGAAAGCAATTTTGTTGAGGTAATTATTTGATATTGCTGAAGATGGCAACATTTTGACTTTATTTCTTCATCAATTACGGGCTGTATAATTAGGATAAGGTACGAAATCAGTTTTAACGAGCAAATTCCGGATGATTTTAAACATTCAGTGCGTTAATTAATAGGAGCTTCCGAATTTAGTGAGCAAAGTCGTTATGATCTCCAATTAAAGCGGTAGATAAGCATTTCTTAATATAAGAAACCGATTATAATGTACCCTTTGAAACGCATTTTTTAATTGAACAATTAATTTTGTAAAATACAAGTTTCTTATCAAAACAGATAGCGTCGTCATAGTAAAAAAAGAGGAGACAAACTTATCCTTATTGTATAAATACCGTATATGACAAAATTGCTTCTCATTACAGACTAATTATTCGTAGAACATATTCCGTCCCGAGACATTCCTATGAAACAGAAGAAGAAAGTAAACAAGGAAAGAAAAAGAAATTATTATGTTTTAGTAATTAAAGTTCATTTGGGTGAGAGGAACGACCGCCGTGAGTAACTCAATAGGCTATAAGCTGTAGCCCGTCCCTAATTTAGGGCTACTGGTTCGAGGGAAGGGAGAGAGCCAGTGTCGTAAGACAAACACCACATCCAAGCCTCACCGGGATTCGAACCCGGACGAATGGTCAGTAGACAGCGCTTAGACCACTGCGCTACTGGTGAAGCCATTAAAATTCACATTGAAACCAAACCAGGACATTAATTCTTCTCCTATATTGCGCAAAAATATGAAGGGTTAAGAAACCAGACAAAATTTATCATTTTGCTGTAAAGGGTAGTTTCATATATACAACAAAAACGCGATTGAAATTTAAATGCAAATTTTAATACACTATCTTATATGTACACCGGTTATTCCTCCGTGCAGTTACTTGAATTTGGTAGGCATATGGCAACTGCTAAACCAGTTGAGATTACTGTTGTGGTCAGTATCAAAATGTTTCATTAATACGTCTGAGCTAATCTCCTGAGAAATGTGTATATGCAAGAGCTATTTACGTGACGGGAAAATGACGTTTCTACCTTAAGAAAAAAAATGCGCTTTTTTTATATGTACTGTTATGAACAGGTAATCCTTTGTCTTCGCTTTCATGTCTTGCAGAGTAAGTTCAATCTCTTCGAAATTGCATGTCAGAAACGTCAGTAATCTGACAACAATGAAAGAAATCTTGACAACACCGCAACATAGTGAACTGGAAGTGTTTTTTCACTTAAATCTTAGAAAGCCAGAGGTGACTCTGGCTTGCTTTATTTCTTAAGAAGACTAACACTTGCGTATCCCACTTTTCTACGTAAAACCTGCTCGGCCAGCAGCCCCAGGGTGAGATCTAAAGTCATTGGATCACACGGAAAACCGTGACGTGAATAGAATACTCAAAGGACGCATACACTATTCTTTTTGTTTGCTTATTTTTTGCACGAAATCATTTAATTCGTCTACTCCGTGTTCCCATATGAAGAATATGTCGTTAGCGTAGCGGATCTACACTCGGGATTTCACCATGGAGCTTGAAGTGGATGGGGCGTTGAATTATCTTGACGTCGCACTCAGAAAAAATAGAACATCCAGTTTTGGTTTTGAAGTTTGTTATAAACCGACCGCAGTACCGAACCTTGTCTCTCCTGATTCGCACTGTCCAAAAGAGTACAAACTTTCTGCGTTTAGAGCATGGTTCTATAGAGCATATAACGTAAGCAAACCCGACTACCTAAATATTAAGGAAATTTATAATATTTATAGCAAAAATCTAACGGCTGGATATAAGAAGGATGGCATAGACAGAATACATAGAACTGTAAGAAATCGTATAATGTCAGCAATGACAAAATCACCTAGTAAGACGATGAGATAAACTGGATCCATCACATATGTCTCAGGCTTTACATATTGGTTAAAGAATTCATTACGTAAGTACAACATATTAATAGCAATGAAGTCCCCGACTCCGTTATCACATATAATATGAAGTTGCAGGGAGAGACAGAGTGTGACAAAGAAAAGGCAGGTGTGTACACAGTACACTATACCGTTGGCATATACTGACAAAACGGAAAAAATACATGTATATCGGAATGACAAAGCGATCATTGGACACTAGATGTAAAGAGTAAGTGCGAAGTGTCAACCAGGACATGCAAAATACAGCCCTCGCCAGAGAATTTTTTTTTTTTTTTTTTGATTGGAGGTTTAACGACCACCGTGAGCAACTCAATGGGCTATAAGCAGTCGCCCGTCCCTAATTTAGGGTCACTGGTTCCAGGGAAGGGAGAGAGCCAGTGCCGTAAGACAAAGACAACATCCATGCCTCACCGGGATTCGAACCCGGACTGAGTTCGGACGAATGATCAGAGGCCATCGCTTAGACCACTGCGCCACCGGGGTGGCCCTCCCTTCCCTCGCCAGAGAAGTCATGCATTCATCGGCCGTTCTGGCATGGAACAATATTAGAATAATTGCCCTTACACGAACTTTAAAGAGACTGTCATCAGGAAAATAGTCGAAATCCTATCCAGCAAACTAGTGTGTAATATAGTTCCTACCGAAACACCAAGGGTTTGGCATGCGTTATTAAAAGATGGAAACACTTCGCGACGCACCGTATAATTCCGTGATAAAAATTCGTGTAATATACACGTGATGTATCCCACGTTATTTCCAAAAATCATCTTTGTACCTTACGTGTTCCAAATCTCTGCATTTTTATGTCTACCATTTCCTTGAAGAATCCTCCCAGTGGAGGGCGAAAGCTTGGCGAATTTTTGTGGTTACTACAACACAAAAATAAACTGATTTTATACGCTATATGCGTCTCTTGAGTATTCACAGTATGGTGTATTTACAATAACGTTACCGTGTAACGAATTATACTCATGACCTGTTACATTAAACCTTTTTAAAAACTGTCCCGATTTGCGAATATATCCGTTATCCACCCTTTACTGGACCTGCTAATGGACTACAATCTCCTTTTGGTTTATTTTTTTTACATTTTGTATTCATAGCAGTCCTTTTTCAAGCAGTTTCAATGTATTTTGCAATTTCCTCTAGGCTTTTTACTTAATTTTTCTGTATGCATTTTAGTTTTTCTTTTCCGATATTATCTGAAATTGCGTAAAATGAAATATAAAATTTCATATATCCATCATGTACACATATGGTTACTTATCTGCGCGTTTATAGACTTAAAAAAATAAGCATTATGCTGACCAGCATTTATGAGTTATTTGAGCACTATGTCCCAAACACTGATGCTTGTTGAAGAGCAAATATAAACATAGCTCAATTCTTATAATTTACTTGATTCGTTTTAGTGTTCTAGTTTCTTCTGATTATTCCCATTTACAACCTACGTCCAATAAGTTACAGAACTGACTGCATAACTGTCGTACAGTGATGGGATGAAAATATCATGTGTATGCCAGAAAACAGCCAGCAGTCGTTGGCCCACCAGTGAACTGCTGGAAACTGGGTTACACTGGTGGCGGCAGACGGGCAGTAAGAAAGAAGTCATGCCGAGCGTTCTCTTCCCATTTCATTTTAGCCATGGAAGAGCTGAGAGTAAACATCCGTTTTTGTTCGGAAATTGGTAAATCAGCAACTGAAACTCACAGAATGTTAAGAGAAGCATATGGAGATACAACATTATCCCGGAGCAGAGTTTTCGAATGGTATGCAAGGTTTCGTGACGGGCGGGAATCCTTTGATGATATTTCTTCTACTATTTTCGAGAGATTGTTGTAAGGTTTTCGAATGGCATGCAAGGTTTCGTGACGGGCGGGAATCCTTTGATGATATCTCTTCTACTGTTTTCGAGAGTTTGTTGTAGAGTTTTCGAATGGTATGCAAGGTTCGTGACAGACGGGAATCCTTTGATGATATCTATTCTACTGTTTTTGAGTAGAATAGATATCATCAAAGGATTCCCGTCTGTCACAAGAGTTTTCGAAGGGTATGCAAGGTTTCGTGACGGGCGGGAATCCTTTGATGATATCTCTTCTACTGTTTTGGAGAGTTTGCTGTGGAGTTTTCGAATGGTATGCAAGGTTCGTGACAGACGGGAATCTTTTGATGATATATCTTCTACTGTTTTTGAGTAGAATAGATATCATCAAAGGATTCCCGTCTGTCACAAGAGTTTTCGAATGGTATGCAACGTTTCGTGACGGGCGGGAATCCTTTGATGATATCTCTTCTACTGTTTTCCAGAGTTTGCTGTAGAGTTATCGAATGGTATGCAAGGTTTCGTGGCGAGCGGGAATCCTTTGATGATATCTCTCTACTGTTTTTTTTTTTTTTTTTTTTTGGCACTGGAGGATGTATACTATAGAGCAAGCAGCGAAATTGGTAGTCACTGAAACTTACAAAATGTTAAGAGAAGCGCATGGAGATACATTATTATCCCGCAGCAGAGTTTTCGAATGGTATGCAAGGTTTCGTGTCGGGCGGCAATGTTTTGATGAGGATCTAAGACGTGAGTGTCCGTGCATTGTGCGGGGTACCAATCTGGCATCGTTTTTGTTTTCCAAGATCCTCGCGTAGAATCTCATGACAGATGAACTTACTGATGCCAGCCCGCCAACTCAGCCAAAAGTCTCACTGTTATTTGGTAATCTTTCTTTAACGCATTCCGCAACTCTTCGATTTGTTTCCTCTGTCCACACACTGGAGGGATGCCCAGTTCTCGGATCATCATAAAAGTATTCCCGCCATCAAGAAGCAGTACATACCATTTGAAAACTCTGCTGCGAGAAAATGCTGTTTTTCCATACACTCCTTTTAATATTCTGCAAGTTTCAGTAGCTGATTTACCAAGTTTCCAACAAAAACAGATGTTTACTCTCTGCTCTTTCATGGTTAAAATGAAACGAGACGAGAACACTTGCTGTGATTCCCTTAATGCTCGCCTGTCGGTACCGGTATAAACAGGTTTCAAGGGTTCGCTGATTGGCCAAGGACTGCTGTCTTCTGGAATAGAGGTGACATTTAATCCCGCTAGTGTTACTTTAGTTATGCAGTCAGTCCTGGAACTTTTCGGACGTAGGTTGCATTATACTTACACGCTTATCTGATATTTCTGTACTTACGTTACTTCTTTAGCATTGCAATATTCTTAGTTAATTATGTGTGGAGAAATGTCAGTCTCATTAGAACATTCTATTACGTGAGTCAGAATATTGCTTTGATTTAGGCTTTCTGTAGTACTTATGTGATGCCCCGGATAGCTAAAAATACCTGACAGAGATCTTTCCTAATTGCACACTTCTTGGCTTGAACGGAGAGTAAATGACAGGTCTACTTACTGAAGCTTTAACTTTCTTATTTCATCCAAAACTGGTGACTTGAATGATGAGCACAATTCACCATATTACTCGTAGCGTGTAACACTCTTTACGTATAGCAAACTTGGTAACATATTAATGAGTTATGCTCGAAGCAATGTAACAACCAACTTCTAACGAAGTCGAGCCTCAAAACATCTAACTATCAGAATACCTATATCTAAGAAACAGCACTTCGACGGAAATCAGCTATAAAGCATCTGACCAAAGTCAGCTAGAAAGCCACCCAGCTCGAACATACCTTGTAAACATTTTTTATCTGTGGTTTTCTCATACATCATTCTACTTTCGACCTCAGTTCAAGTTCCCACAAGAGATCCATGCAAGAGAGAAATTTAGCGTTAAGTCTAAAAACCGTTTAAACAGCGCAAGCCAAAATTTACATAGGTACACGAACTAAAAAGGAGCGTTATATTTGAGTATACGTCACATCGTCTATCTGCCATATCCGTAAATGAATACTAGTAGCGTACACAGATTAAAAAATTCATTTTCATAATACAACGACAGTTCGTCTTTTTCAATATACGATATTCTCTAAATGGGCTTCAGCTGAGTTATATACGCTAATTAATTTCTTCTTCGATGCCTCCTTCCACTGAAAATTTTCAATCAGCCTATATACCGATGAGCAATTACATTATGACAACACCCAGCCTAGAAAAATGAGCGATCCTGGAGAACGAATGGTGGCGCAGGTGAAGTCCATAGAGCTGTCAGTATATATACAACCAGAGGACCGGCTTTCGGTTAGTAGAGTGTTCGGAGTCGGAATGGGAAAAGCTGCCTATTTATCGGAGTCTCATAAAGGACAAATTGCAATAGCACGGCGCCACTGAACTACGATCTAGGAAACGGCGCGGCTTGTGGGTTGTTCACGTGACGCTGCAGTGAGTACGTATCAAAAGCGGAGCACAGTTGGCCAGACGATGCACCGTCGTCCAGCTGCGTGTCGTCTCCAGCTCATTGATGCCAGAGGGGAGCGAAGACTGTGGCGCATTGTTCACAGCGACCGAAGGGGCCACAGTGCGACAAATCACCCGCAGCTACAACAGTTATGATCGGGGCAATGTGTCGCAGCACACAGCTCATCGCAGCCTTTCGCGCATGGGTCTGCATAGCCTAAGAGCCTGCCGAGATCCGATGCTCACTGCACGTCGTCGCCAACAACGCATGAAATGGGCTCAAGATCATCGAGATTGGACAGTGAATGATTGGAAGAAAGTGGCATGGTCTGACGAATCAAGACTCCTGGTGCATCACGTAGACGGCCGAGGGCGGCTACGCCGATTACCAACGAAGGGTGTGTTACTTGGATGCAGTGTTTAACGAAGATAGGCTGGCGGCGGTGGTGGTGGTGGTGTTATGATGTGGGCGATGTTTTCTTGAGGCACTTTAAGCCCCATTATCCCAATAGTACAAATTTCTGACAGCTCTCTGGTATCTGAACATCGTTGGGAACAAAATTCGCCCATTCATGCCAACTGTGTTCCCTGCTGGTGGTGTCCATTACCAACAGGATAATGTGCCATGCCACACTGCCAGAATCTTCAAAGAGTGGTTCGAGGAACATGTTGGCGATTTTCTGTTAATGCCCTGGCCTTCAAATTCACGTGACATGAACCCAATCGAATATTTGTGGTTCGACTTGAAAAAGCGAGTTCGCGCTAAATCCCCCACTACATCGAAATGTACGGGAACCGGAGAGCCTGCTGTGCACATTATGGCACTAGATACCCCAGGACACCTATCGCCATCTCATCGAAGCGATGCCTCGCCTAGTGGCCGCTGTTTTGCGGTTGAAAAGAGTTCTACAGCTTATTAGGTAGGTGGCCATAATGTAATAGCTCATCGGTGTATGTAAATCTCAATATTTTGTATTTTTACACCAACGTTTTTTTTTTTTTTTTTTTTTTTTTCGTTTTTTTCTTTTGGGAATTTACCAATTTACGTATCATAGAAGTCTTCAAGGAGAGATTTGTTCGTAATGTTCGGAAAATGGTCTCAACAAGAAAAATATGGAGGTGACATCCACATCACACTCACGATTTTCAACCGCGCCTGGAACTGCAAAGAACCAAAAACACGTTTGTTGAACCATTCACCAGCAGTGAAATGTTTTCCTTGTAAAAGTGTTCAACTTGAGATGCGTCTACATTCATCTTCGATTTGCAACTCTTTGCTTACATCCTCAAGAACTCAATTCGTTATTTGAAAGGTTGTAAAACCAGAAATAAAACAATAGTCGATTAAATAATCTGCGTTGATATTCATCCCCTAACGTTCCCAGTTTACTGAATGAAATTTATTGTGCATGTGATCTCCGAGAAGTTCAAAAAATAATGTGCTACCATGCTTGCTTTAACCATTCTCAAACGCTTTTTTTTTTTTTTTTTTTTTCTTATGTTCTCGAAGAATCGAAATTCGGCTCTTGCATAAATTATTAATGATCTCACTGTGAGAATCCTTTATGCCTCAGCATATTAAAGATTTTTTGATTACTTCTGTTGGAAGAAAACCAAAAGCTCTGAAAGTTAATTAAAGAACACACACCGGGTGCTCCTATCCAATCGCCCTGTCAACTAATTTTCGGTAAGGCGATATGGATTGGATTCGTAGTTACGTCGCCGCTTCCATTTCTGAGTCCAACATATTCTATTGGTTTTTTGATTTACACTCTCTTTGATAAGTGTTGCAAAAGAGATTTACAAGTTGTATTAACGCAGGTTTTTGCAGAAGGGATGGACAGAAAATGTGCTTCCAGAGTGTGAGACCGCCCTGTTCTCAATTCAGATAATGTGGTCAATTTAGCATTGCTAAGTTAATCCAGAATTCAAAATTTGTTAAAACAGGAAACGTCAGTTTTGTAATATTTGAGTATTTTCTGTATTTTTATGAATCTTTGGTTCCTTTGATAACGAACACGTTGCCGACAGTTTTCTTTAAAACCAGATAAATCCAATGCTTCTTATGGTAGTTTGAGGTAACGCTGTTTTGAATGTTCTTGTTTTTATGACAAAGAGATACAGTTTTCATCTTTGGGGTAAAAATCTTTCATGTAACCCAATATAAACATCGCCGTTTCCACAGGAAAAGATCCCGTAACACCTGCTTTATACAACCTCTCTGGATATCTTTGTCTCTCTTAAACGTATTTATTTAAAATCTTAATTTCAAACGATGTGTCTCATGTGTACGCATCAAGGTATGTGAAACCTTTACACTGTGTGTGCGTGTGAATTATATGTGTTAAAAGCCAAAACATACATTATGATTGCCAGCCTAATGCACACTGAGTGACCAATGATTTATGACCACCTACCTAGTACTTCGTATATTCTATTTTGGCCTTCAGTACACCAGCTATCCGACGTGGCATCGATTCAATACGATAGCGGAAGCAATTAGGAGCTATGGCAATACAAAATGTGTAATACGGCTTTCAATGCAGCTATAGAGGTGAGCGATGTAATCAGACGCCCGATATGCCGTTCCATAGTATCCCATATGTGCTTTATGGAATTTATATCGGAATAGTTCGGAGACCAGACGATATGCTGGGAGTCTGAATTGTGTATCTCAAACCATTCCTGCATAACGTTGGACCTGTGGCTCACCGCATTGGCATTTTGGAACACCGTCGCCATTAGGGACAAAATGCAACATTGCTGGATGTACAGAGTCAGCAAGCAGTTCACGAATAGTAGGTACCAGTCAAACGTTGTTCCACATGCATCAGGGGACCAAGCTCCCTGCCAGGTAAACACGCGCCACACCATACAGCCTTCACCAGCGTGCACTGTGGGCACAATGTAGGATGGATCGAGTGCCTGCTGTTGTTAGCGCCAAATACGTTCACAATCATCCACGGAGTAGAGTAAAAAACAATACGGCTCGTGTAAACTAGAACACTTTTTTTCCAGTCACCCACGTCCAAATTGCATGATCTTTGCACCAGTCTTATGGGCCTATAAACCGTGGTTAGCACAAGATGTCGTCAAGGTCGCCTTCTGCTATAGCCTATACGTGGGAGCGTGCGATGCATGGCCATGATAGATACTTTTCCGGGTTGACCTCTGTTGTATTGGACAGTCTAATGTTGAACAGTTCTGCGTCTGTTGGGCTGGACAAGTCATCGGACCCTGCTCTCATCTCTCACACAAACCTTTCGCTGTCCTGTGCTGTTTTGCCTCGGGGTCGTTGTTTGACCATTCTCACGCCAGTCCCTATAAACTTTAACTGCGGCTCAACCTCCGGAACAACCTACCAGTTCATCCGTTTGGGCAATCGAGGCATCCGCTCTCCAAGCTCTCACAAACTGTCTTTCCTCAAAGTTCGATAAATCCTTTCGTTTAATCATTACGCTCCGTATTTCACGGCCTGCTGCTCCGCTCACACCTTATATATGCTACGTTCGTTGACTAATCGCGTCCGCTGGGTAATTACATGGTCAGAGGGGCGCATCCTCTTTTATTAGGGGTGGTCATAATTCAGTAATCACTCGGTGTAATGTTGGTCCTTCCCTTTCAGCAAAAACAGCTCATACCCAGCAAGGCATGAACACTACGAGATTGCTTGCGTGCAACCGTTAGCAATTATAATGTCTTTGAAATGCTACGGTTTGCAAGAGGCATGCATCAGTATTACTGATAACGCCTATAAAAAAATACAAGTGCAAAATTTCACCTTTTCAAGGACACAATGCCTAATAAAATTGAAATTCGGAGAGGTATTGTAACAGAGGGAGGGAAGCAGCACATCACCCAGGCCCGTCGGTGCCGCATTGCAAAATATCTGTCAATCATTGAATTGGAAAGACAGTTGCATAAAGTTTAATGGAGATAGCGTAAACCGTCTCCGTTTTGTTGACGACAAGCTGACGACCTTTCAGAACATAATCCTGGGACCTGCTGATAAAAGTAAACAAGAAAGATGACACCAAGTTTTCGGTTGTAATGAACACGTGTTCTCTATCCTTTCTGACACGAATAAAATGTATCCAAGTTTTGCAAAGTCAATGGAACCGGAAAAAAAAAACGAACCGTATTTCTACGGTCGATAAAACATCCAGAAATAGGAACAGCCACTTACTTCCTCCAGCGGCTAAAAAGTATGTTACAAAAATCAACAAATGGCGCAAAAAACGTTTTTCATAGTAGAATGCTATCAGAGACAAAGAAAGTTTCAAATCGAACAGTCAAAAATGGAAATATAGAAGGGAACATGACATATAAATCTACGCCGTCTTGCGGAAGAATCCTACGTAATGGAAAAATTGAAAATAGGCGAAAAATAATCTTAATGGCAAAAGCTATGCTAAATAAAAAAAAAAATTGAAATACGTCTGCCAGAAGAAGAGATAGCGAGTAAAAGGTTTGACATTTACCCTCCATAGGTGGAAAGCTGTGCATTATTTCAAGAGGATACTCCACCCCGTCATTATTGTAGCGAATGGCACAAAATACACTGACGGGGAAAAAAATCCCAACACCACGAAAAAATAGTTGTAGAGGAATGAAATGGCGGCAATACATTTGTATAGGTAACATATTTAATCGATTAAATTTTCAAGATCACAGCTGAATGTAAGCGCGAGAAGAGCCATTTTAAATGTGAAATGCTGGTACATTAATAACCGGTGTAATCGCCAGAATGTTGAATGCAAGCACGCAAACGTTCATGCATTGTGTCGTACAGGTGCTGGATGTCAGTTTGTGGGATGGAGTTCCATGCCTGTTGCACTTGAACGGTCAATACATGGACGGTTAATGCTGGTTGGGGGTGACGCTGCAGTTGTTGTCCGATGATGTCCCATACGTGCGAGCGTTATCCTGTTGGAAAACACCCCCTGGAATGCTGTTCATGAATGGCAGCATAACAGGTTAAATCACCAGACCGACGTACAACTGTGCCGTCAGGGTACGTGGGATAACCACAAGAGTGCTCCTGCTGTCATAGGAAATTGCTCCCCAAATCATAACTCCAGGTGTAGGTCCAGTGTGTCTCGGCCGCAGACAGGTTGGTTGCAGGCGCTCACCTGGCCTCCTCCTAACCAACACACGGCCATCACTGGCACCCAGGCAGAACCGGCTTTCATCAGAAAACACAACAGATCTCCACTCCGTCCTTCAATGAGCTCTAGCTTGACACCACTGACGTCGAAAACAGCAGTGGTTTGTAGTAAGTGGTTTGGAGCACGCTACAGGGCGTCTGGCTCGGAGCTGTCCTTCAAGTAACCGATTTGTAACAGTTCGTTGTCTCACTGTGGTGGCAACTGCAGCTCGAATTGCTGCCGCAGACGCGGTACGATGCGCCACGGCCATACGCCGTACACGGCAGTCTTCCCTTTCAGTAGTGCCACGTGGCCGGCCTGAACCCTGTCTTTTTGAGGCAGTACCTTTCCTTGACCACCGCTGCCAACAATCGTGCACAGTGGCTACATTCCTGCCAAGTCGTTCTGCAATATTGCGGAAAGAAAATCCACCTTATCGTAGCCCTATTACACGACCTCGTTCAAACTGCGTGAGCTGTTGATAATGGCTTCTTCGTCTTCTTAAAGGCATTCTTGACTAACATCAACACCCTACGTCGAATCTCAACGATAACTAACGCTCACGAACGTTACAGCGCGTATTTACAGCAAACCTGCTTTGCATGTTCCGAGGGGCGCTACTAGCGCCACACGTATGCGCCGAGCGCAAAATGTGCATAGACGTCATCTTACAGATGTACTCTCACCGCCTACCAACTGTCGTTTATCTAACACAACCCCTTCTTGGTGTTAGGATTTTTTTCCGTCAGTGTAAAAAAGATATTTCTCAATGTGGTTTTTAGAAGCGGTGATACACCTTAAAACAGATGCAAACAAACACCACCTAGTGACAGAACTGTGAACTATAAAACTCCACAAACAAAAGTTGTCCACAAGGTAAATGGCATCCGGTAGAAATATTTTTTTAAAATAGCACATGTACAAGCAGAGATATCGAGAAAAATAAATTAAGCATTGGCGCCCCTAGCTGAGAAATATGGCGTTGTTTTTGGGAAGAAAATAAAAACAAAGAAATTTCATAGTTAGTACTTTCTGACCGAAATATAATTTTTTTCAATTAGATTTTAATTCCGCTGGTTTTCTTGTAAACGGAAGCATGCACTTACGTTCTCCAGTGGGAGACTTGTGCGTTAAGAAAAATTTGAAATTTTATGAGAAACTTTTCGCATCAGAAGCGCTATCTAACAAAGCAATTTTTTTTAATCGGTCTCTTAGAAGCAGAGATATCGACAAAAATAAGTTATATATCTACACCCCCGGGGCGGAAGAACTATACATTATTTTGAAAAGAAAGTATTCTGAGGAGGTATTCCAAAATAAGCGATATTTATCCACGAAATATTTTTTTAGTCGTGTTTTCAGAAGCTCATGTCTTGCTGCAAAAACCTCAGAAGCAGAAATCAACTGTTACGCACCCTGATGGACAAACCATTCTTTATAAGAAAAATAGAAATGTGTGTATGCAAAAAAATTCCCATTGGGAGCTATATCGGATGCAGGAGGAATTTTTGACATCTGACTTTTAGAAGCAGAAGTATCGTGGGAAATGCAATTTACGTTTATGCCCCCCTAGCAGAAAATATATGCTTTACTTGAAAAAGATACTATACTTAAAATAGTCTTCGATGCAAATGACATCGAAAGCAAAAAATTTTTTTAATCTGATATTCAAAACAAATATAAGGAATAAAATGTATTTTGAAATCGATATCATCTACATTTTCGCTCTTTTGCGGCGAAGTTGTGCATCGGAAATAAAACCGGAATACAAGGATCGTCATTCTCATATTTTAAGCTTTTCCATAAAAAATTAATTTTTCAAATCGGACTAACAGTTGCAGAGATATGGTGTCCACAGGCAGACAGACAAAATGATAACATAATCAGGATCTTTTCTTACAAAAAAATGGTAAAAATACGGATTGCAGGCGAAATTATAGAAAACATTTCATGTATTATACCTTTTCGAGAAGTGAAGAATTATAGGTTGATAAGGCACCTTCAGTAATAAGTGATGCCTACATTTATCATTCACAACAGACCTCAAGAGAGGACCACATCGAAGAAGAAATTAAGAAGCACGAAAAACTTGTCTGGAGATGATTTGAAAGAAATAATTTAAGTTTCATAAGCAATTTACTATTTTGTCTTAAAAGAAAATCGTTTAATCAATGCCTTCTTCCAGTTCTTGTGGATATGAGGCAAGATCCTTAATTAAAAAAGACATACCGAGACCTCGGGCAACATAAAACAGAATGGAGAGATAAATGTTTGATGTAAACAAGAAACATAAGGAAAGGAACTCATGAATCAGGAGAATGATAATTATGTCACATGAAATTTTGTCAAAGTTTTTTTTTTTATTTTGTGAGGGGGCGGTCTAACAATCTACATGACCTACACGATGAGCTATAAACACTAGCTTGTCTCTAATTTAGGGTTGGGAGAGAGCCAGAGTTGTAAGGCAAACACAAAATCCATGTCATACCGGGATTCGAACCCCAGCCCCATCTGGGACGAATGATCAGAAGCCAGTGCTTAGACAACTGCGCCACAGCGACCGCCATTGTCAAAGTAAAGACATATAATTGGTTATGAGTTCGACAAATTGCTAGAACTGACCACCGTTGTTCCACTAAAATGATAGTTTGGACAAAAAGGGACAAAAAAAAAAAAAAAAAGGCTCAGAAGAAGACCTTTTAGGAGAAATAAAAGAAATTCAAAAGCCTGAGGAAATTACTTGAAAGAGGATTCCTCAATACAAAGATATTTAGGGAGACCATCTAGCAAGGGACTGAGAGTAATTGATGGTAAGGATATCTATTTAGCAACAAAACAATATATATCTTTCTTTTTAACTTTGGCTTACATTTTGCACAGGTTTAAATTTCTGAACTAAACGCCCTTCCTGAAATTTGGATATTTAACATTCAGTGCATGTACATGAAGACCACGAAAGTGTGTATTGCGAATTCATTGTTTCATATGTTTTTCAAAAAATTGGGACAAATAATTTAAATGAAAACTGAAGAAACCCAAATTTAAAAGAATCATTATTGTACAATCGACTTTAAAAATATCATTCACTGCGCATTAAATATATCATTATCTGTCACAATGTTGTATCAGAGCAAATATTTCCTCTGTTTATTCATTGAAAAGGTATGTTATCGAGGTGAAAAGGGATTCACTTACCATTTTTTCATTGTTTTGTTTGTCAGGATGAATTTCTGTAGCTTTTATGCGAAAAAAGAATTTGGGAGTATACGTGCCTTTAATTTTATTTTACATTTGCTCATGTTCAATGTAAGTGCTCACATTATTATTATTTTTTGTTGAAATTAAAAGGAAATCATTGATTCACTAATGCCCATTTTTCTACTCAATTGATTTGTTCTTTATAGTTACTTTGAAATAATAATTTTATATTTCAGAGACCTCCTTAGCCCAGATGTTTTGACGATCCTTGCTATAATACATTACACATATGGAAGATAATTTTAAATGCATTTCGTAACGTTCTGGATATCTTAATTCCTTTGCATACAGAGAGTGACTGATCAGAAATTATCGAAACTCTTTATGCATCCCCAATAAACGAACTACCTCAGGACTTTGCTTCTGCAAAAGTGCGGATTTTCTGTTTACTGCCCTACTCCATTCAATCGTGATACGCTTTTCCTTTTAAATGCATATCTGTACAGCACTGAATTTAACCACATTAATCTTGCCGAGTAATGAGTTCAACTTAAATACGCAGATTGAAATTCAAAGCAGTTAGCATTTGGAGGTAAAAACAATAACTCATGCATGAGTTTGGGCGTGGTCTTGTATTTTCAAAAACGGAAGAATTTCTATCCGGGAAGCAGCGAGCGCTCTGTACCCCGTGAACCACGGTTTCATTAAATCAATGGAAACAGTGAGTCAGTAGTTTGTTGTATAATTTGATACAAAATGGTATATATTCTCAGTCGCTTAATCGATACATCTGCAGAAACTTTTTTTTTCCTTAGGAATCTTTCCTTCCCATTTCAACTAAAGATTTTAGAATAAGGTGCTGCTCAATTTTGCTCCATAACTTCCTAACAACGATAAAACCTCTTCTGAATTATCACTTTCTTGAATACACAAAAACTAATAATAATACTTGATAACAGATAATCGGATTCCACTGTCGTTTCTTATCTCCTTACTTATAAAAATACTCAAGTTCACAGGGCATAATGATGAAGAAATTCAATTCAATTTATTTAGCTGTTAGATGAAAACAAAATTCAATGTAACACAAAAACAGTGTAAGTAATTTTAACCGCAAGGGAGATCTGGGAAAAGGCCACAAGAGTCCTGACAAGGCCCTAATCTCCCTATACAAATGTAGGCAACTCAGAGTTACACATGAAGGTATGGTGTTCAAAGGTATTAGTTGAAATTAGTATTAGTAAAATAGTTTCCCATCCCCGTTTTACCCACCCTCTTCCCAAATTTTACCACTTTCTTACTACTTTGCCGTCCTGTTCCCATTTTCCTAATGTAAACGTTTGACCTTTTGGTAGCTTCTTCCCCCCCCCCTTTTTTTTGCAATTAACATTTCAATTTCTCCTATTCCTTTATTTCCCTTTTTTATATTCTTAATAGTCCCAGAATGTAAAGTTTTATATTTTAAAATATTTCGAAATTATTTATTATTGTAAGATCATGAGGTAGAGAATTCCAAAATTGTGTCCCAGCATAACTTGGTGACTGTTCAACATACTGCGTCCTGGGAAAAATTGGTCTCAGTTGAGATCTACCTCTAGTATTATAGTTATGGGTAGGTAATGAAATTTCAATTAATGTATGATCTATATCATTTTCAAAGAAGTGCCAGTTTGGACGATTATTTATATTAAAAAGATTTTGGATACATTTCAGAAGAATAGCTGTAGGAAAAATGTAAAAAGCAGCACATATGTACTGAACAAGTTTCCTCTTTATTCCGTTTGTCTGTGTGTAAAATATTTTATTTTTTGAGATCAAAACGACTAGAGTATGTAAGAATCAGTGCACTCACTCAAAGCTAAGCGAAGGCGCGAAGTCGCAGAGTCATTCACTTTCAGTGGTTGAAAGGCAAGTTAATCAAGGCACTTCAAGAAAAGTATGGAGCACGCTTCTGTGGTCATACCTGAATTTCCTTTCCAAATGTGAATTTAAAAAAAATGCTGTAAAGTCTTGAAATAACTGCATCGTGTGTAAAGATTGTGCGAAAGGTAAATACTTGAGATGGGGCAAATCGTAAATTTTCTCGAATCCGAATCCTAAAAGGTTCTCGAATCCCTTGAATCTCTGGAATCTTTCGTATAAGAATAGTTATAAGACAAAAAAAAAGGAAAGAAAAGATTTCTGCTTAAAATTAAAAGTTTCTAATTGAAGCAAAATTTGAAGTCTGTTTTTAATGAAAAACAGATTCAAGAATACAGTTTTAAAAAAATATGCTCATACTTATTGAGAAGATATAAATGAAATTTATAATTTACATTTACTAAATGAAGAACTTGAGTCTTGAGGTTCATTTCCATTTTCTGAACATAATTCGACAAAAAAATAGTTGAGTAACAATTCACATTTTTGTTCATTTTTCTTTAATAACAAAAGTTCCAAAACCTTTTTAAATCAAAGCAAGTGTAGAGGTGGGGAGGATTATTTCAAGAGTTAATGTAGATAAACACTAACATGGAACACTAAATTGAGTAAATTCTTTCCAGAAAATTAAGAAAAATCTAAAACATGTTTGTTTTTAGAGTTAATAAAAACACTAAACACTGAAAGTCTTTCAGGGCAATGTAAAAAAATCAGAAACCTTTAATGGAGATTTCATGCTCACAAAAATTCGTCATGCTGACAAAAATTCAAATAAATATCACTCTACAACAAGTACCAAACGCCAAGTTGTTTAGGTTAAGATTCGAAAGATTCGAATGACGGAAAAACCTAGAAGATTCGATTTTAGAATCTCGAATCTGTTTCAAGATTCGCTGGATTCGAATGTTTCATATCCCTAGAAAATACTCAAATCTGGGCCACTGCCGTGGTCATAGTGTTGAAGGAAATTAAAACCAACAAAGTTGAAACGGAATTTGATGTCCACCTTTAAAGAAATAAACCGACTCATTTCCGATTACCATCTTACAGCCAGACTTTGCAATATCAGCAGTACTTAATCAACGAAATCTGTGGCAGATGTACTTCCACGATTTTTTGTTTCATAATCTCCGCCATCTTTTTAATTAACAAGTCAGTCTTCCTTTTATGAGTCGAAATGTTTTCCTTTAAGACAGGAGCTAAACGCTAAATTTTTCAGTACCGTCGTCGCTCTAGCCTGAAAATGTTTAAACTGATGAAAAAAGTCTGGGTCGAGCCAGAACTGTGCAGACCTCTAACTTAGATAAGCCTTCCTGATGAAATGTTCTATCTTTACTAAAGCCTAGTGGGATTTTTCGTATTCAAAATTTGAAATTGATGCCTTCACCCGTTCGAGATTTATTGAACGCCAAAATTCTCTGTTTAACATTTCGTATCCTGCTGCACTATACAATACACTCTGGTCGCTATAACACGAAACAATATGCGACTTTTATTTATTTCGGAGTTTTATGTCACTCTTTTACTTAAGGCTAATAAAGTTTCGCTCTTCCTTGCTATGTGGATGGAACCCATACATCATACGCAGTCAACCTCATGCAGTTGATCGGGCGACTGGAGAAACTAACGCCACTGATCTCTTGAACGACTAGGTAGTAGGTAACGCTTCTGATCACTCGGGCGACTGGAGAAACTAACGCCACTGATCTCTTGAACGACTAGGTAGTAGGTAACGCTTCTGATCACTCGGGCGACTAGGCAGACGCTAAAGCTTCTGATCACTCAAAACGGAACCTGGAAACCGGCCTCGAGCAAACGACGAATCAATCGTCTCACATCCAGGAGAAAAGGATGGTAACGACAATCTGCAGATGACAAAGACTGCAAGACACTTAAGGAATCCGTATAGACCATAGCACGATGATGAGAACTCGGCTGAACATGGAGCAGGGCGAGATACACAGCATGCATCTCCGCCGAAAACACCGTGGCCTCAGCTGGGATCCGCTCAACAGAGACGTTATCTACACAGACAGCCGCGGATGCAACGACTCCATGCATCTTGGAGCCATCAGTGAAAATGGGAGTGTATTCTGAATTGAGGGAACAGTGTTTAGCGAAGAGCTGCTGATACAAGGAAGCAGGGGTTCAGGACTTATCAAAAGAAGTAAAGTTGAGATCAGTGACGACCTCAAAAGGCTGCAACGGCGGGTCCCCAACGATCCTGGTCTCTCCAACAAGTGACAAGTCGAGCCCTGCATCACGAGCTACGGCCGCCATACGGAGACCGAAGATTGGAAGGTACGAGGGCCGGTTCTCAAATAAACGAGCATGCCAGCGATGGAAAACTGCATCGTGAAAAGGATGGTCTGGAAGAGATCGAAGTTTCATCTAAAATTGAACAGACAGCTGCAGACGGCGTAATTCAAGCGATGGTTCGTTCGCGCCAGCGTAAAGTCTGGGAATCGGAAATGTTCGAAATGCTCCCGTACAAGGACGCAGCGCTTGATGGTGAACAGTATCCAAAGGCCGGAGAACGGAAAGACGCGCAGAGCCATACACGATACAACCATAATCCAGTTTCGACCGTATCGTCCCACTTCCATACGTGCCATTTCCGTACACACCCAAATCATCTAGTGTCATTTGCGTACGCAGATGTGATGATCCGTACGCAGTGAGATATGCGTGAAGGAATATAGAGGATCAGGGGCGTACTAATAGCCCCCGCAACACCCTCCCCACTGACCGGGGTTCACGGCTATAAGAGCCTCTAGCCTTAAGGAAAAGTTTTTACAAAATCTTCTGTGGAAACTTCATACGAAACTGGTTAAAGAAATAGTCCGGAATTTTTGACAGCAGCTTTGAACAAAATATTAAAAAGAAAAGCAACTTTTTTTCGCGATCTTGAAATTAATCATCTACAACGAATCTTGAAAACCTTAAAGATGGCATTAATGGACAACCTGTTTGCCCTTCAGTATTTATTGCTCTTCCCGCTTTCCCTAACATGGGTGCCTGTTTGTTGACGAAAACAATGAATGGTGATCTCTGTGACGTCGGAAGAATTCGAAAGGGGATCAGCGTTAACTTTTTCCATTAGCATTCCCCACGTCTGATACCAGGCGCGGTGAAACTGTACTGAAATGGCACTAACCGATCTGCTATGTACGGAAATGGAACAACATTCCTTTTGTACGGAAATGACACGTATGGAAGTGGGAGACCATCTGGTGACTGGACAGAAGCAAACAGTCTCTGACCACTAGGGTGCCGGGATGAAAAACCAAAATTTGTACGTGCTTTTGCCGATCATACCTTCTACAGTTTTTTTTTTTTTTTAAATGTGTGTAATTCAGGGTAGTCGTTTAGGGGAACATTTGAATTTTCATGGCACGTTACTCGTTCGGATAAATGTTTCCAATCCTAGACAACCTTGAACCAGTATCCGTTGTAAGATGAACGTGAAGAACACAAATCACCAACAGACCTCACAGTACGCACGGCAGAACTGATCCAAACCATGACTATTCCTGCTTCATTTTTTGTAAAAACGCCTGGAAAACCATCTGAGCTTTTTTCAAGCATTTCTTGGAAATTGATTCGCATAATATTACGTTTTAAATATGAGTGAGTAATGTGTAAGGGAAAATGATATGGGCTTGTTGCAAATAAAAGCTTTGAACCACATACCCTTCTAGATTCAATCAAGGGTGAGTTGAGTCATCTTCCATAACTTTCTGCTTAAAATTGACGTTGAAATCAACTACTGATTATTGTTTTCTGGTATGAGTTCATATGAGAAAATGTTTGACTAACTTCATCAATGAGTTTTTTTGCACAATATTAATAATTTACCATCTGTTTCGAATCTTATGCAGTTGGCTGATAGCATGTTAAGTACGCAAAATAGCGATTAAAACAATAACTGGAACCATAACATACATATTTTTAGTGGAGTAAGATGTCGTGATCTCTAACCAGATGACGAACTCACAAACTCAGACACAAAACTGAAATATGAAATAATACAACCAGAAGATTTAAAGGCCAGTTTCGAAAGAAATCTGGAAATGGCAGAAGATTATTTTTTCACAAATCTTACAGTCACAAGATCAACACATGGAGGCTCCTTTTCAATACACATAAAATGTACGCCTTCCAGCAAATAAGTTATACTCGAGACCTTGCTTTTTCAAATGCACAGATAAAAACAACAGAATTGGGGATTTTATGTGACGGTGCCATCACGTTTTTCGCCAACCACCCTGGTATTTTGTCAATCATTCTTTTTAGAAAATTAGCCCAAAGGAAGTGAATGTATCTCCTGCTTAAGGATAGTGGAGTTTTGGTGAGTGAGTTTACTCTCCTACTCTTTCATTTAAAAACGTTAAATCGAGAGGGTTGTTTTTCACTCTATGTAGTGAGCACCTGGAAAACATTCCCTCTCCATGAAAACATGCACAAAATATCTCTCGATTCTGTTGTTTCGGATCCTAGATCTAACAATTTACCTTACTCAAAATGTTTTTTTCTGAAATTGTATATGCGCCTTATAATGGCACCTTTACGAGTTCCTGACATTGAGGAATGGTTTGTCGAGCCTAATTCTGAGATTAACAAATACCGAAAAGTTCAGAAATTAAGGAAGAATTTGTTGGTTCTGTAGAGTTACCGCGAAAACTCTAATACTTTTATGTTGAGACGGAAGATATCTGGCGTTTTATGATTGATTATTTCACCAGAAATGGAACATATCTGTGCGAGATATGATGTGTACAAAAAATTCGGAATCCGCTAGAATAGAAACTGGTAACACGCAAAAAACGTTTTGGTGTTTAAGCACAAATAAGGGTCATAGATAATTCAATTTATATCTTGTGTTGTTTAGTTTTTAAAATATTTGTTCGTCCAAAGAAACATGGAAGAACGTTTTACATATCCAAACTCCTTTCTTTAAGAAGTTTTTTTAATTCTTCTTCTTAACCGTGACTTGAAAGCCAAAGTATTTGTTTTGTTCACTTTCCAAACGTTATTTCTCTCAGTTCCACCCAAAGCGCCCAGAAGTATTATTTGTAAATACATTCATCTAATTTTAATTGCAGAATGTCAGTTGCCCGCTAATTTTCAACAACATGGCCAATGCTTACAAATCATACGTTTCGATTAATCGAATTTCACGTACCACCTACTCAGATGTTAACTCAAAGACATTCAGAATTTGAACACCTCATTTGTTTAACTGCGTGAGGTGTTTGTTCCTTAAAGATATTATTCCCTCTGAGTGTGTAAGATATCTACAATTTTAGTCCCTATTCGTATGCGTTTGGCCGTTTTAAATTGAAATAAATATCTAACCCTGTTCTGTCTCTCTGTTCGTACCGTAGCCATCAGTTAAATCTAGCAGTCAACCTTTAAACATGGCGAAGCCTTTGATCGAAGTCTTGAAACACAGCAGTGGAAGTCGTAAAACACAATGACAGGATTCCAATCGATTCCTTCTGATTCGAGTCAGCAAAGACTGCGGAAAACACTTATCAATGTTCCTGAGAACGCGGATTCCAACTGAACTAGAAATAGTCAACAATCATTCATTGTCGTGAACGGGATGGAACAGAGAGCGCCCCCTGTGACTGCAAAAGGAATTGCAAATGGTCCCTAAGAAACCCCAGGTCGCCGAAGCTCACTTAACATTTCCTACTGTGCCGCCCGTCGCGTCCTTTTTTTTTACTTTTGCGTGTGTGTTTGTTTCTTTACAAATGCGTTTTTCGGGTGGATACAAAAGGATAACGTAGCAGAAAAAGAAAATGGGTGAAAGTAAAAGCACTCAGGGAAAGTTTGTTACATGATGTGATGAACCCAGAGCGGTAAGTGCTGAGTTGTAAATGAAGCAGAAGAAAGAAGGCATCTTTGATGACTGATGAAAATTCAGGATGATGTTTCAGATGCATAATGCAAGAGCTTCGGTCCGAGCAAATAATTGCAAACAAGTCAATGTGTACGTACGAATAAAATAGCTAATCCATTAAAAATGAACGAAGTTTCATAGCCAATTCTTACAATTCTCAAAAGTTGATCTAAAAAAAAAATCACCCCTATTCTTGGTGCAAAATCATTATTTCTTCTTTTTTATAACAGCATAAGAAATTTCATGTTTTCATTTTACCCATTGCTTACCTGTGTTTTCGCATACCGCTCGATATAGGCATCTTTTTTTATTCTCTTTCCTTTCCTTTTCTTTCTATGCGACCAACTTTTTCAAGTCTTTTGTAAAGAGCTTGCCAGCTCTTTTTGAGTAAGAGAAAGAAAAGGCTCCCTGCTTGCCCATACATCTGTGGATATGCATCATTTTTTTGCTTCCTTTTGCGCCTCATTAAAAAGGGGATTTGGGAATAATCAAAAGAATAAAGTTCATAACCACACACATCCTCTTACCTTCTCACCAATTCATATAGCTTCCTTTTCACTCTCATTCTAAATTTGATGAGGTTCAGCACTACTAAGAAATACTGCTTCATTCGAAAACGCGCCTGTGAAATTTTGTTTCAAGGTAGTTTCCAGTAAGACTGTTTAAAAAAATTTTGCAGCATTCAAATGAAAAATAAACGGTGAATTTCCGAAGGAACACATACATATATTTCTCTGGCTATGTGATGGATGTTTATGAATATGTAAACCATTTTGTTTTGCTACATTCGTTTGTTTGTTTTTTCTCTCTCTTTTGCTGGGATCAGATTTCAGCTTATCTTTTTTTTTTTTGGGGGGGGGGAACAAAAAGAAAACATCGACAACATATGTTAATATATTCGAAATACAAGTGAAAAGTAAGAATTCACAGACAATCCGCCGACCTATCTGTTTGTACGTGTGTGGTATCCAACTTCTTATTTTAACCTTAGTGTTCGCAAGCATACCAGCTTTCAACACATCTAAGGAAGAAGGGAAGAACATAAATCGATAGAAATTCCTCTTCCTATCTGCTTATATGCCTATAGATAATCTCGTTTCCTTTCTTACCTGTTCTTTTTTCCATTGGGATGCGTAGCAACATTCGACTAAGAAAGGAAACAAAAGGTGCATTCATGAATATCTTCCTGCCTGAATATCTGAAAACATAATCCACTCTTTCGTTTACTTTCTTTTCTGTCATTCCTTCGATGCAACCATTACTACGCGGAACTGTTTAATATTTATAAATATCAAAAAGACAGTGTGTTAAAAGATGTGAAAAGGGAATAGTTGAAAAAAACATTTTACACTAACAATATCGTAACGTCAGGCTCAAGAAAAAGTTTTGAGTATTTAAAATGTTGAGCACCGTGAAACAAATACACTAGTGTGCAAAACTTAAAAACGGTTCAGGTTTTGACCTCTTGCGTCTCACAGGAGTGGCCTAGATATGGGAAATTTAAACCATAGGGACTCCATTACATACCGAATTGATGACAGATACGACACCGAAACAACTCCAGATAATAATGGATAGGGCGGAACTTTATTCAGAATTGGCTATATACAGACACTTGGTGCCATGATACAGAAGCATCACTGCCAAAAAGGTACGAAGGAAAGAGCAGGTCATCATTAAGGAATATGACCGATGCACGATTAGCATTGTCTGTCCATACCTCACAGTAGGTTGTTGAAGACTTCTTGCGGAAACGTCGCCCATTCTTCAGTCAGGGCTGCCTTCAGCTGTTGGGCAGTTTCCGATGTGTGTTGAAGTGTCGCAACGAGTAGATGTCCGCACGGGCCAGGGCAGGCCCTCAGGCCAGGTTGGGCCTTTGCTCATGTCTAAGTTGGGAAACCGGGCCGCGCCCAGGCCTTAAATATTTAATGGGAAACAGACACGGGCCGAGCAGGGGTTTTTTTTTTATGGGCAAAACAATCGCTGTACGGTGCTTTCTCGTTTGGAAATCTCACAACATACAGCAGCAGGACAAGATTAAATAATTTCCGCTGTTGGAAAAAAATAGAATTTTACGACATCCTCCTCCTAAAAAACAATTGCAGTGGGTCAGCTCCCTTAGTTTTTCAATGTGAATGTAGTCCCTTCTCTCTCTCTCTCTCTCTAACTTCCACCCTCCTCTCATGCTTCAGGGCAGGCTATTAACTGCAGCATTTATAAACCAATCCACCCGCTTGCAGACGATCTCTTTTATTGTTCTGGTCAGCGTCACTTTGTTCTCCAGCTGTGTGAAAAGCTTTTAAGTTGTCTTAAATGGCACGGGAGAAATGGGCTGGGAGAAAATTACTTCTCTGTTCCGTATTTTTCCCATTTGTACTCTCAGGAAGTCAGCAGATGGCAAATGAACCCTCAGGTATCCCAGCCCAACCGTTTTCAAAACTTCTGTGACACTGGTTAGCTGGGCAGTCTGTCGTTGTTTTCCCTAGCATATGCTCAGTTCAGTGTTGCTGATAAATATTCTTCCATACTTATTATGGAGTTTATGAAAGCGAAAGAATTTCACGAAATATCGCTTCCGGAGAATATGTGCTTGTAGACAATGTAAAGTAGAACGATTGGACTCATAATTCTGGATACTTCGTACTTTTCGAATTAACTCCCCTCCCCTCCTTATCCCTAAGGATATTCCGGGTCCGGCGGTAGACAAAGATAATTTGAAAGGCATGGAAATTGTCGTTTACATGAAATTTGTTTATTATACAAGCTCCCTACCCTCCTCCTCAGACGTCACGTGACTTATACAGAGTCACAAAAACATTCCGAATTAATGTTGATTATAATGGAAAACGTGTAGCAATTAGGTAAACGAACCTCTTCAGGAGTCGAATGACCGAGTGCACCAGGTGTCAATTTCGTGTTTTAGTAATTTTTGAAATTTTACGGGCTAGCCCGGGCAACAGGAGAAATATACGGGCCGGGCTGGGACGGGCTTTAATAAAAAAATTGAAACAGGCCGGGCTGGGACTGGCTTTAATAAAAAAAATTGAAACAGGCCGGGCCGGGCTTTCCAAATTAAGACCCTTGTAGACATCTAACAACGAGTCTCTCCAGATGGTGTCACACGTGCGATGGGATTGACGTGGGGGTGGGGTACCGCTGTCCAATCTATCCGCTGAATGTCTTCATTTACCAACAGCTCATTAAGAGCCACCATACGATGGGGTGTATCGTTATCGTCCATTAACACCAACTGTGAGCCAATAGCACCTCGCAATAGACGAACATGGAGAAAGATTACCTCAGTACAGTAGAGCGCACCAGTTACATTACCTGTTTCCAGTATATGAAGCTCCGTACGTCCATCGATCAGAATGCTTTCCCGTAGGAGAACACAGCAGACGCCATATCTGCCCTTTTCATTGATATTTTCGTGGAGATGCGGAGTGCCTACCTCACGCCAGATTAGCTGACGCGCAAAATGGCTAGAGAGACTAGATCTACTTTAATCAATAAAATATACCGTACCCCGCTGTTCTTCCCATTCTTATATTCACTGGACCATTGGAAACGGTGTCTTCGGAGAGCAGTTGTAAATAGAACACAACGTACTGGTCGTTGGGCAAACAGTCCACATTTGTTTAGTAGCCTGGCCACTGTAAACCGTGATATTGTGCGTCCTGTGCTCATGTTCAGTCGTTTTGCAAGGCTGCTGCTGTCTGCTTTCGATCTCTCTTTTCCTGCAGGAGCAGATAGAGGTTCTCACTGGGGTGGTTTCTGGTGGACAACCACCAGAGGGGTTTCGCACAGCTTTACCTATCATCCTGAAGGCCGACCACGCACGCGATGTGATGCTACTAGTGATGTCGAAGTCTTAAGACATACTCATCACAGTTCCACCTCCTCGAGCCTCCCAACTATTCGACCACTAGTAAAATCCACAAAAATGTTCTCGACGGCCCATTTCGTTGTCTCTAGCACACAACAAATGCAATCGAACTTCTGTAGCACGTATGCACACCATTCAGTGACTTCCGTTCAACTGATTGTATTGGACTACGTGATCGCAATTTGTTATCACTTCACTCAAACCACACGTCATGTTCCATTATTACGCATGTGCTGTTGTTCATGTTCCCTGCCCTGAGTTAATTTGTGTTTGGGTACGGTTGCTATTTACGACGTTATTTCACTTTTCCACTTGGTCCTTAAGTTTTGCTCTTCAGTGTAGGTGCAATAGAGGTATTAGTTTATACTTCAAATTTCACAACATCGTGAGAAGCAGATCCTAAAAATTGTCATGGTTAGTAATCAAGAGGATTCATTACATATGACAAAACGTGAAAATAAAAAGGAAAATGTTTTAGTAGAAATATTTCGATCTGTTTTCCTAAGTTAAACAAAAGTAGAAATTTCTCATTAAATAATATATAGGGTGTCTCATAAAGGTGAAACCAATTTCAAATGATCATAACAGTTTTAATATAAACGATCTCAATTCACAACTTGTGTTGATTGGCAGATCATGAAGTTTTATAGACATTCCACATGGGCACCATTTTTCACCCAAACAATGTCTAAACGATATTCCAGTTCCAACCATGTTCGTTCGAGAATGTACGTATTTACTTTCTGCAGTACCTGTATAATCCGCCTCTTTAAGTCAGCAATGTCTGCAACAGGGGTGCTGTAAACCTCACCCTTGATGAATCCCCATAAAAAAATCACAGGTTGTTCAGTACGACGAACGTGGGGGCAATGTAATGGGACCACCACGCTTAATCCATTGATTGGGGAATTTGGTATCCAGAGAGCTCCTCACAATCAAAGCCCAATGAGGTGGTGCCGTATATTGTTGGAGATTGACCGGAGTTGCAAGTTCATTCAACTGGGGATACACAAACTGCTCAATTATGTCCAGGTAATTATCAGCTCTCACGGTCGCTTCCTGAAAGGAAAAGGGTCCAATAACACGGTCGACCATTATGCCACACCAAACATTCACTTTTAAGCTAGCATGTTCATATTCCATTGTGTAATACGGGTGTTCAGTTCCCTAAATTCTCACAATCTGCTTATTAACCTTTCCAGAAACATGGAAAGTGCGCTCATCCGAGAAACAGATTTGTCTCAGAAAAGATTCAGCACTTGCAATGTTCTCCAACATCTCTCTTCAGCAAACTGTTAACGTTTCACATGATCATCTGGGGTCATGTGATGGGTTATCTGCAGTTTATACGGGTGCATTTCCAATCTCTGACGTAACACTCTGTGTACTGACGACGTAGGGATGGCCAGCTGTCGTGCTGCATGTCTGATTGACTTTCGAGGGCTGCGAGTGAATGTTTGTCTCACAACCTCCTCCCTTTCTGCAACCAGCGATGTTCGTCCACGGATTTTCTTTGAAAGAACGCTACCAGTTTCTTTGAATGACTTGTACCATTCTCTGATGGTGTTACGTGTGGGCGGTTTGCTTAACATGTTGTAACGTACCAGGAGATGTGACGTACCTGCCAGAAGGACGCACACGACATAAAGGCAGATAGGAATCAGAATAAAACGTCCACGTAGCTCAATTGGTAGAGCAACTTATTCCGGAATGAGGGGACCCGGGTTCGAATCCTGGCGTGGATAAAAATGACGGAGAAATTTACTTCGTTATAATGGCGCCCGAACTATCAGGGTGACCCGACCGTTCAAAATCTCGCAATGGTGTGATGTTATTTCCACACCGCAAGATAGGAAAAATAAGAGAATCCCTTCTCCAGCACTTCAAAAAAAAAATAATAATAATAATAATAAGGGGGAGATGATGTAACGTACCAGGAGATGTGACGTACCTGCCAGAAGGACGCACACGACATAAAGGCAGATAGGAATCAGAATAAAACGTCCGCGTAGCTCAATTGGTAAAGCAACTTATTCCGGAATGAGGGGACCCGGGTTCGAATCCTGGCGCGGATAAAAATGACGGAGAAATTTACTTCGTTATAATGTTTTGTTCTGAAATTCGGCTGAACCTGCGTTTCGGATCGGGTTTCAATAAACCACTCCATAATCTGTGCTTTCGTCGCCGGATCCGTTTGGTACACTTCTAGAAACTTTGAAGGTATTCCTTACCACCTGCAACAAACAGAATGCTGATATTAGTTTTGTATCCAAAGTTATCATGATTTGAAATTGGTTACACCTTTTCGGAGCACCGCGTATTTTTTTTTTTTTTTTATGAAAAGCATGAAAAGTGTTTGGGGGGGGCGAAAAGAAATGGTGTTACTGATTTCGACAAAGATGAATATAGTTTCTGCATGTTTTCGTTTTTTTATTCTTTCAGCTTGTTAAAGAAACTTTATAAGTGATGGATGTTGCACTCAGCACAAGGTGATGAATATCTTTGAGAATAATTAGCGGTTATCTTCTAAAATATTCTCTCGCGTGCTCGTGGAAATTTTGAGCAGTTATCATTTATTGTTTATCCAGTGTTTTCTTGCATGCAACAAAAGAAAACTAAAAGCTCACCGAAGCATTACAACCGTTTACATATATTATTACCCAAACTGGTTCTGGAAGGATTTCAAAACGTATCACAGGAAGTCACATGTTCTCGTAATCACCCAGATGGTATGAGGGGTCTTGTGTGAACACTTTCCACAGCTTTTCTGGGTCCTCGCAAGGAGTGGAGGTAAGAACAGAAGGTCCCCATTCCTCCTAATCCTGAGAGTGAGGTGATTGTGTGTGCCACTGTAATCGATGAACTATCTGCTTTTCGCTTGTCCGCTAATGCCCCTTCGAGTTACGGTCAGGGAGAGTGTTTTTGTACTCCCTGAAAAAAATCAAGCGAACTGTAACTTTTCGCTGCGTAATTGAAGGCCCTCTTTTGGGGCAGATCTTCGGAAGACGTTAAGGTATACCGCAGATAGCAGCAGAGTTGAACACCTGTCGGAATGATCCGGTTTCCGTCATAACAGTTCTTCGGGAACTCTATCGCGGTAGTACTTATGTCCGTGCTGCAATCCAGAAACCTTAGACTGCCAACATCAAAGCAACAAAATGTGTAAGATGCTGTACAGCACATAAAAACTGGTATGATAAATACCACACACGTGTCATCGGCTTTGATTAATTGTGCTTCACATTCTTTCTCACGGTAAAGAGTACCTCTGGCGATAACCGGCAGAAGCGTACCACCCCAACTGTGTGGTTCCTACTGTGAAACATCGAGGGGTATCCGCGATGCAGTGGGGTGCCATGTCATGCAATCCTTAAAACTATTGGTTACTCTGCAGGGTCGTGTCACATCTGCGAAGTAAGAACCCATTCTACTGCTCTCAAAGTTGCAGGCATTGTTCTCTAATGACCATGCCTGGTCTCAAGCAGGTAATGCATCCGTGCAAAACGTATCAAGCAACATTTCAGCTTTCGGTTGAGCTTTGACCTTTTCTTGACTGGTGATCCTGAATGTTTCCATTCCATTCTCTGAAGCTTAGCACAAATCGTATATCCATAGCTCATCTACAGTGATGATTCTTTTCAAAAAAGCGTCACCTTCATTACAGCAGTTTTCGACAAAACATTCGCAGACGCTGAAATGGTTACCTTTGTGAATTTCTGTGGGAAGTTTTGGTACCCACCGTGCATAGACGTAACTAAAGTTACGTCTGTTGGGTATGATTTCACATTTAGAATTCTGGCTGATTCGCATGTGGTTTACCACTACATTAGTAGTCACGATTGTTTGCTAGATCCTTGGTATGCATTTGTTCAACGTTGTCCTCATCAGTGGACATGCAGTTTAACAAAAGTCAAAGCTACTGTAGATTGGAAATCGTGGTCATAATACATAGGTAATTTCAAAAGTACTGGGCATGCGCTATCTGTAGGATGGTGCAATCGCTCCAATCCTTGTGCCAGATGTGAGTCAGACTTCAGTATACAAAGTTGTGTCTACATTTGCTGTCTAATTTGTTCTTGTTCCGAAATATTCTGCCAAGAAGTGGAGGAAGAAAGTGAGTCAGGTCAGATACCGCGCAGCGACTAGCGATCCTACAGAAAAATTGAAACTTTGAAAAATTCCCTACCGAAATTCATAAAGCTTTGTGTGAAGTTTGTGGGGTTAGTGTAGTGGGTCATAGCACAGTGTCACTGTGGGCTTCACGTTTCCGCGCGTCGGGAAAGCATCGAAGACGACCTGAGAAGCGTCCGGCCATCAGATGCAACGGACGACACTTCTGTCGTTATCGTCAACAGCATTCTGGAAGATCGACGGAAAACATGTGAAGAGATTGCATATGAAGCAAACATGTCTACCGCTTCTTGTCTACAAAAGATATGCATGTCTACCCAAAGATTCGCCAAAGAAGGCCCGACATGCTCGAAGCTGGTGTCATCATTTTGCACGACAACGCCAGGCCGCATTTTGCCCGTACAGTAAAAGACATTCTGAAAAAGTATAAATGGGAATTGCTTCCCCACGGACCATACAATCCTGACATATATGACTTGTTCCCAAAACTGAAGAAAACACTCCGCGGGAAACAATTCAGTAAGATTCAGGATATTTCTTTTAATGAGGTGACTCGAGTAATCGGACGCCTCAACAATGGAAGTGTCCGGACTAGAATAAGAGGGTTGTACCGAAAGTAATGCAAAAGTTGGCATAAGGTTTTTATTAACTGACAGAGGTCGTTCAAATTGCACATGTTGGTATAGTAACTCTTCCTCTAAAGTAGACCTTCTTCTTCATTGCAGGTAATTGATAGATTTCAAGCACAAGAAATGTGCCGTCATTGAGTTCTTGAAGTAGGAAGGGCGCATGCTGTCCGACAAGCACAGAAGGCTAAAGAATGTTTACGGAGATGACACATGAGCAAGAGCAATGTGCACAGATGGAATGAAGAAGTTTAAAGAAGGGGAAACCAGCATTGAAGACAAACCACGCAGTGGGAGACCATCATCTGAGACCACTGACCTGAATTGTCAGAGAGTCGATGAATTAATTCGCGCGAAGAGAGACGAGTCGCAATCCGTGAGCTTGTTGCACAACTGGACTGTGGTCACAATGTCATACAGAAGATGGTGAAAAACTTAGGTTTCGGAAAGTGCGCGCAAAGTGGGTACCTCGGCAATTGATACCCGATATGAAGGATAGAAGTGTGAAAGTCTGCTGTGATCTTCTAGAAGCATTCGAAGCCAATGAAGACCAGCTTTTTTTCCGATCTAGTGAAAGGCGATGAAACGTGGGCGTATCTTTACTATCCGGAAACGAAGAATCAATCCACTTCACCATGGCCTAAGAAGTTCAAGAGCCAGCGATCATCACAAGAAGTCATGGTGACTATTTTTCGGGATGACAGGAGTGCCATCCTCCTTTATTTTCTGGAACGTGGCCATATCTTGACCAGCGAGCGATACACTCAAGAAGCCATGAGAATTAAGGGAACGAACAAGAATCTGAAAAGGATGCACATTCACCATGACACTCCGAGACCACACACGCATCTTTGGCAACAAATCAGGCGATCAGCAAATTAGGCAAGTCGGTGTTACCTCATCCACCGTAGAACCCAGAACTTGAGCCCTCCTATTTCCACCTGTACGGTCCAATCAATTAAGGACAGTCTCCAGGGAAAATGATTTGATGACACAGACGAGGTGAAAGTGGTTGTGAAAAGTGAGTAAGACAGTCCACACCTGAATTTTTTCAATGAGGATGCGAGAGTTGGTTTCAACGATGGCGCAATTGCATCACTTGTGATACACGATGTTGAGTAGTACCTTTGTATAGAGAAAGAGTCATTCTACCAATATATGCAATTTTAACATCCGTCAGTTAATAAAAAAGTTAGTAAAATCATGTAGTGCATTGATTAATTATAATACGCTTTCCAACATACCAGAAATCATTACTCAAGTTATCACTCAAATTATCCGATAATGGTTGTAGAATTAATCTCGGTCCTGTGCCCTAACCTTTGATCCCATTTCGATGATTTTCTACAGAACCGGTTCAGTATACCTCCGAAATAACATGATAAAGTTTTGTCGCAATGGAAGCATTTTTACGTAAGTTGTGTTGCTTAGGAATAGATTCCGCTCCTGTGTCCTAACCTTTGACCCCCATTTCGCCCATTTTCAACAGGATTCGTTGACCCCATTTTGCCCATTTTATAGGCAGGCCCCTACAACATACTAACATTTCATCCAAATCGAAGAATTTTTACGTAAGTTATGACGCATAATGGCGATGGAATAGATCCCGCTCCTATGCCGTGACCTTTGACCCCATTTCGCCCATTTTCAATAGGGTTTGTCCCCAGTTAGTCCCCTACCACATACTAAAATTTCATCGAAATCAAACCTTTTTTACGTTAGTTATGACGCATAAGAACAGTTTAATGGATCCCACTCCTATGTCCTAACCTTTCACCCCATTTCGTTCACTTTCAATAGGGTTCGTCCCCAGTTGGTCCCCTACTACATACTGAAATTTCATCGAAATCGAACCATTTTTACGCGCGTTATCGTGCCGACAGACGGACGGACAAAGCTGGAGCATATACGCTTCTTCAACCTACGGTTGGAAAGCGTAAAAAAGGTATGTCCACTTTTGCGTTACTTTCGGTACAACCCTCGTACAAGATTTGCCCAAACCTTGGGCCGCTGTCATAGAGCAACATGGAAATTACTTCGAAGTTCTGTAAAGGTATGTTGTGAAATAAATTCGTTATTTTTTTACAAATAACCCACAGTGTGCAAAACTTTCTAAATGATCCTCGTACATTTTCTAGTTGAAATCCTGAAAGTGCTGATAACTGGCTTTTAGTATCCCGCAAATACAAATGGTTTCCTACCGATAAAACTGCACGAGACAAATTCGAAAAAACACACACCGACATTATCATCGTTTCAGTGAAGAAATTAAATTCAGTTCCACGTAATCCTTTGGTACCACAACGCCCGGCCATTCAGACGACCACAAGCGGCCAGGTCGCCCGACAACTCGCCTATGATTTCGTAACCCCCCCACACACACACACACCACCCCTCTTCCCAGTGTTCTTTGAATTTTCACGGCGTCTGGAGGATTAGTAGAAGTCACCTTCAGTCGTATTTGTTGTCGCTAAACAAAGAAGTGAGCCAGCAGTTTGTTTGTCCCGGGGCAATACCATTCAGCCTTGTGACATCTCTCAGTAGAACTGTTATCCTCTTGACACGTGCTTAGTAAAGATAATTTTTATAAAAACATTGTAGTACTGCATGCACTGGAAAAATTATTTTGAACATTTTTCTTGACACCTAAGAGTTTGTGTAACAAATTAATTTACAAATTACATTTTTTTGGACACATAAGTTCGTAGACGGAGATACGGTCCTGGTAGCACACAGCCCTGCAATCTAACGTAGGCCCAACACTGCGCCACCGTCTTCTAGTAAAAGAAGCCGTTGGCACAGTGTTGGGCCTACGTTAAATTGCCAGGAGGGCTCGATTCTAACCGACTACACACAAAATATGCGCACATATATTTTGTAGATATTACAGCAAAAAAAGTCTGGCATCATAAAAAAATTTTGCACTACGAGAAAAAAAAGCTAATTTAGCAGGAAAATAGTGATTTTCAGCTTCAAAGACAGCATAAAATACTAATATTTAATTTAAAAAAAAAAAAGTGCAGTATCTTCCTTTGTCCTAAAAGAAGAGTTTTTGAGAGAAAATTTGCCGTAAAAATTCTTTCATATTTGCTCAGTCGAAATAAACAGATTGAGATTATATTTTTTACAAGAAAGAACTAGAGAAAAGGGAAAGGTGAAGAAGATTTTCCAGCTGTTACCACTCCCATCTGTCTTAAGGTCTCAGTAGAAGAATGCACAGTTTGCCGCAGGGAAACGTCCAAAGGTCAACGCATAGGAACACTGGAATTTGGAAGTTTCGAGTGGTGACCCAGCACTAATCCTTCTTTTGTGAACTTGACAAAGGGAGGGGAATGAAATTCGAAAACGAGCAAAGGGCTCTTTCTGGCGCTGTCGCATTCCGAGTGACAAAACTTTATAGTATCGTAGTCGCGAAACGGTTAATACCAGAACAATCGTGTCCTTAAGGTGGACCGACAATGTGATAATATGCGCACGTTTAGTATAACTACTTTTGTCAGGTCAAAAGACGTTTTTATTCGCCACGGTGGCAGAGTGACCTAAATCGCTGTCTTTGGATACCTCGAAATGGCTTCGGGTTCAAATCCCGGAGGAGACATGTGTGGCATGTTTTTCTTACGGCACTGGACCTCTCCTCTTCCTGGAAACAGTGGCCCCAAATTAGGGATGGACCAAAGCTTGTAGACTACGGGGGTCCTAACAAAAGTTCTGCACACTGTCTATTTTTGAGAAAAGTGTGAACTAACGAAGAAAACTTACCTTATTGCCGTTCAATATACTTCCCTCCGCTGCTAATGACAGCTTGCCAGCGGTGTGGTAGGTCCTGGATGCCCCATAGTACGCCATCTTTGTTCAGCTGTCGTATTACTCGGGTCACATCCAATGACAGTTCGTTCAGCGAATCGTAGCGGATGTCACGAAGCCGATTTTTTAACTCTGGGAAAAGATCAAAGTCGGGAGGACAGAGATCAGGGCTGTTGGGTGGGTGGGATGAAGTTTCCGAGCGATATTTCGACAAAAGTCATCGTACCGACGCTGCACACGATGCGTTCTCATGCAGCAAGATCGCTCTCGCTTCCAATAAGTTGGAGCAATTTTGACGAATTTTCGGTCTCAACTTCGTCCTCAGAAACTCACGGTAATATTGTGCGTTGATATTTTCCCCTACTGGCAATCAATCAGAGACCACAACACCCTGGGCATCGTACGGAAAAAATCATCATTTGCTTCACTTTGGATTGTTGCCGACGACACTTTCAGGGGCGTAGGGAACTTTGATGCCTCTATTCCGCTGATTGCGACTTAAATTCTGGGTCAAAAACACGGGTCCAAGTCTCATCAGTTGCAACAATTCTGTTCAGGAAGGTGTCGCTCCCCCTTTCGAGCCTGTTGAGGTGATCCTGTGCGATGCTCACTCTGGCTGCCTTCTGCTCGGAGGGCGGAGATTTTTCTTTTTCCCAGCGAGTCTGTTAAAATCCGGTGAACAGACATGGTGGCCAAATTTGCCTGATGAGCAATCTCCTCGACTGTCAAACGGGGATTCTTTTAGAGAAGCATAACAAGAATGGTGACAGATGTTTTATCTGTCGCCGTTTGAGTTCGGCCTAAGCGGTGATCATCTCCGATGTTGCTTCGGTCCTCCCGAAAGCGCGACGCCCAGCGAGAAACTGTGCTTCGATCAAGAGTTCCTTCTCCACAAACTTCTTGCAAGGCAGTGTGGATCTGTGTTAACCCCCCCCCCCCCCGAGTTTCTATTTTCACGTACGAGCGCTGGTCTAACGCTGTGAATCGACCTGAGGAGCTGCACGCTTTCATTTCCAAACCCTCCCACGTCCACACAGCAAATGATTTTTTTTATTGGAGGTTTAACGACCACCGTGAGCAACTCAATGGGCTATAAGCAGTCGCCCGTCCCTAGTTTAGGGTCACTGTCTCCAGGGAAGGGAGAGAGCCAGTGCCGTAAGATAAACACAACATCCATGCCTTAGGGGATTCGAACCCGGATCCTTTCGGATGAATGATCAGAAGCCATCGCTTAGACCACTGCACCACCACACATGATAGCGCATCGTTCCGACACCACTGCGTTACTGAGAGTCTGACCTTAACATGACGCAATCATTTTTTTTGATTGCATGATCAGCTTCCGTTTTAGATTCGTGTGCATAATTTTTGTTATGACCCTCGAATTGAGTTGCTCACGGCGGTCGTGAAACCCCAAAGTAAACAAAATACATTTCAAAGCACAGTAATAACATTCAGTCTCCAAAAGCAGCTGTATTAATGTGGTACATTATAAGAATACGAGGCCAAATTTTTACTATCGCGAACATACAGGCGAGATAATGTAATTTTGAAAATATGGCTCTAGTTAAATGGAAGATATCTTATTTTTCATGAAATCAATGCCACGTTCACTTTCCGTAATTCCCATTCGTACAGGTGATGAGGTCTTTATTTGAAAACCAACAATGGTTTTAATGATGATGCCTTGATCTTTCAGAGCCCAGACGGGGACTGCAGTAACCGAACACATTAGAATCTGAGTTTCCGCTGTCATGGCTTCTCATGCTCACCAGCGTCTGTCTCGCTCATTTAAACATTCAACCTATGACCTTTAACATTCCCACAATCTCTCTTTCCTCTTTACATTACGCGGCCGCGAGAATAGAAAGAAGAAAGTGGCGATTGGCTAATAAAACCTCTGAGTGAACATGGAAATGCACTCCATTTCCATCCGCAAGATCAGTTAGCGGAGACAAGGCTCCCAGAAATTAATGACCTATATTTGGGGCATTGCAGATTCTCGCGAGGCAGCGTTTCAGGACACTACAATACCCCCCCCCCTCCTTCCCTCCACATCATCCCACCAACGCGATCATGTTGGAAATGAAATACACTTTGTGCTGTTGTTTCCGGAACACTCGTTTCCCAGTACTGACACTTACTGCGCTTCCGTTATTACTGAACATAATAATCCAATATTCTTACAGAGTGGTTCAAGATGGAATGCGGACAGATTTGCTGAGACCACCTCCGCTTCGATAAAGCGATGAATTGCGGAACATACAGAGCGTTCTGTTATCATAACTCACGATTAAAATGAACTTATCGTCAATATTGTGAATTTTAAATAACCTTTTTATTGGTTGTGCTGAACAATGGCGACACTGATGAGCATTATAGCTAGCTAAATACATTAGAAGAATGATCAAAGGCCTCGCTGGCGAATTGCGTTCAAAGATTAATGAAAATATCTACCTATAGTTAAATGTATTCCTTTTCACTACTTAGTAAATATTTTTAAAATTAATTTAAAAACAATGACAATTTTTTTCCGTTTGATGTACCTTATGTTTATTGGTCAATAATAAATTCAAATGTAATTGAAAATATTTAGCAACATGCCAATTTCTAATTACAAGCGTTATTGTTTAGCAAATAATACGCCGGTACCGTTTTCCGGTACCTATTTAACACACAATTTCTGGTTTTGAGTTTCGGGATAATTAGTTAATTATAATAATGTAATATAATAACGTAATGTATATATATAAAACAGAATGTCTGTCTGTATGTTATCTATGAACTCCTATACACTTTGCCCGATCTGCACCAAATTTTTAAAAGCTACTCACCATGACCCTGCAAAAAATAGAGGCTACAACGAAACCTGGGCACAACATTTCCTTCTCCTGATTTTATCCCTCCCTATGATTTCATTGCCTTGACACTTTGTGCCTAAACTCCTCAACCTATCTGGACCAAATTTTTGCATAGTTACTCTCTAGATTCCTGCAAAAAATATAGGCTACCATTAAAACTGGACACCACTCCCTCCCCCTGATTGCAACCTCTTGACACTTAGTGATAATTCATGTTTAGAGCACGGAGGCGCCATATTATATTTTATGACATATTATATTCTGATGTAAGTTTCTGCAATAAAGGAACAAATGGGATTTGTCTAACAACCGAATGAATTTCAGTAAATTATCGTAAACCTCTATGTTTTTAGGTAATTTTAACTTAAGGCTCTACGAGACCCGCCATCTTGTATTGCTGCTTTCTCTTGTTAACCAACGGGCAAGCGTATTTCACAAATTGCTCGGGCAAATTTGCACATTTTGGAACGCCGTTTGTGGCTAACGCAAGATATATGATAAATAAAGAGTTCCCTGGTTTCAGATTTTAATTTTGGATTCTTTAAGTATTTTTTATTAATTGATAAAACTATGTAAGACGCCTTGGTACGACTTTCTCTGCAGATAAAAAATGAAGGGAAAGGTCAATAAAAATTCTGAAACGAGGGAGCTCTTTATTTATCATATATCTTGCGTTAGCCACAAACGGTGTTCCAAAATGTGCAAAATTGCCCGAGCAATTTGTGAAATACGCTTGCCCGTTGGTTAACAAGAGAAGGCAGCAATACAAGATGGCGGGTCTCGTAGAGCCTTAAAGCGAAAAATATGTTGGACAAATCAATACGAAATCCAATAAAAATGTTCGGAAAGCGTCGACTCTGAAACTGATTCTTGTATTTTTGTTAAAGGTGTGTGCCACGCTAGCTGTCCTCAGAATTGAAACAAAGACGTGTTGATGCCTGCCAAGAACTTTTGCGGTGTTTTGAAGCAGAAGGTGATGACTTCCGACAGATGGAAATATGTGCATTATTTAAACAGGATAATTGTCCACATTCCTATTGCAGCGAATGGAATACAGAGAAAAAGAAATTTATCAACTGGGTTTTTAGAAGCTGCTACACTGCTGCAAACATAAGTACACAAACACCACTTAAGGACAAAACTGCAAACTATGAAACTCTTCAAATACTAACCAAAAGTGTTCCACAAGGTTAATGGCATCCGGTTTTGAAATATTTTTTTAAATCGCACATTTAGAAGCAGAGACATTAAGAAAAACAGATAAAACATTGGCGCTCCTAGCGGCGAAATTGTACATTATTTTGGGACGAAAATACACACAACGTGTTTTTGTAGTTAGTAGCATAAATTATATGAGAAATATTTCGCTCTGGAAACGCTCTTCTACAAAGAAATAATTTTTCAAGTCGGACCCTTAGGAGCAGAGATATCGCCAAAAATAGGATAAACATCTACGCCCCTGGCGGGAAAACTACGCTGGGAAGTATTCTCAAAACGCTTTTAGAGGAGAACAGTATCAGTCCACAAAAGAATTTTTTCAATGGAATTTTCGGAAGCTTAGATTTTGCTCCAAATACATCAGAAGCGGAAACACACACTTACGGCCCCTGGTGGCAAAATCATTCGTTATCAAAAATTAGAAATATATGCAAAACATTTCCAATGAAGAGCTGTTTCTGATGCAGGAAGAAAATTTCGAATCGGACTTTCAGAAGCAGAGATATCGGGGAAAACAGAATTTACCTTTACGCCCACTAGGTCATTAACTGAAAAAGAAACTGTGCCAAAAATAACCGTTACCAATGGCATCGAAAGGAAGACAACATTCTTTCAGTCGTATATTTAGAATCAAATATACGCAACAAAATATATTTTTCGGTATCATCTGCATTTACGCCCTCTAGCGGCGAAGTTGTGCATCGGAAAGAAAACGGAATGCAAGGATTATCATTCACACATTTCAGGCTTCCCAATTAAAACGAATGTTTTAAATCGTACGAATAGTTGCAGAGACATGGTATCCACAGGCGGACGAACGAACCGATATAATATGCGCGATATCTTTTTTGCGCTTTCCAACCGTAGCTTGAAGAAGCGTATAGAGTCCAGTTTTGTCCGTCTGTCTCTCCGCACGATAACTCGTGTAAAAATGGTTCGATTTCGATGAAAGTTCAATATGTGGTAAAGGACAATATGGGGACGAACCCTTTTGAAAATGGGCAAAATGGGGTCAAAGGTCAGGACATAGCAGCGGGATCCATTCCATCGCTCTTATGAGTCATACGTAAAAATGCCTCGATTGCGACAAAACTTTATCATGTTGTTCCGGAGGTATACAGAACCGGTTCTCTTAAATATCATCGAAATGGGGTCAAAGGTCAGGTCACAGGAGCGAGATTTATTTCACAACCATTATCCTCATAACTTGACTAAAAATGCTTCTATTGCGGCAAAACTTTGATATGTTATTCCGGAGGTATACTAAACAAATTCTGTTTAATATAATCGAAATGGGGTCAAAGGTCAGGGCACAGGAGCGAGTTTTACTCCACAGCCATTATCCTCATAATTTGAGTAATGATTTCTAGTATGTTGGAAAGCGTATCATAATCAATGCATTTCATGATTTTACTAACTTGTTTTTACAGAAGACATGCTAAAAATTGTCTTCGTGGTAAAAGAATTTGGAAGGAAAAAGAATGTCTTCAATCGGAGTTTTGGGAAGCAAAGTTAAGGATTGAAATACATTTTGAATTAAACAGCATCTCCATTATCGCCCCAAAGCGGGAAGGTTCTGCAAAGGAAAGAAACAAAAAGGTACAGATCTTTGTTCTCACAGTGCATGCTTCCAATTTAAAAAGAATTTTACATGATATTGACTTTACAGGCTGACAGACGGACAAACCCGTAGTGTTCTTTTTACCAAACCACGTTCAAAAACTTATGTCTTATCATTTGCCTTTGAAGGAATCTTTGGTAATCCAAACCAATCCCTGACGTTTGATGGTAATATGGTTCGTGTATTTCTTATATTTTTTGAGACTTAGGCTCTAGTACAGGAGATGACGATGGTGTTTGTTCGGTAGATAACGAACTAAATCGTTCAACTAGATATATCCACATTTTGTTGAACGATATGGTTTAATCCGCATTTAGTCGAACGATGTAGTTTATTCCGCGTCTAGTTGAACGACTCGCAATTGTGCTAGACGTGGATCGTTCGACAAAAAACAAAACCAAATTAAAACCTAAAAAATAGCGGACGAGACAGATAAATTCTTAAATATCCGCATATGCACAAAAATAGTAATTTATCATAAAGTAAAATTGCCAAAGATACGTTTTATGTTCAAGCTATGTGAAATGAATGTTCTGAGGTCGAGATAGAGAGCTGAGTTACACCTCAGCAATCTACTTCGAAGTGCCAGAAAAACTGGTACAGACGAGTGTATGAAAAATACATAGCAACGTCACCTATGCGCGTACTCTGTTACTTCCGCCAGTGCGTATATAAAGCGATAGACATCCTTGCCAGCTGTCAGAGCTCTTTTCACCATGACGATGACAAGTAATAACGATTTAAGCGATTTTCAACGCGGTGTCAAAGTTGGCGCTCGTGAGATGGGCCATAGTATTTCGGAGGTAGAAACGAAGTTCGGATTTTCACGGACGACCATTGCAAGGGTGTACCGTGACTACAAGAATTCCGGTAAAACCTCCAACCTACGATACCAGTGTGGCCGTAAAAGGACATTGGGTGAACGTGACCATCGTCGGCTGTCAGGAATCACACACTCTCGCAGGTATCGTCGGAATTCAATGCTGGAGCCTCAACAAGCATCAGCGTCCGGACGGTGCAACGTACCCTGCACGATATGGGGTTTGGGAGCAGACGCCCAACTTGAGTCCCCTTAATGGGTGCATCACACAGAGCTACGCGCCTCGCTTGGGCACGGCAACACCGCCACTGGACACTTAATGACTGGAAACAAATAGTCTGGTCTGACGAGTGGCGTTTCCAACTGTATCGAGCAGATGGAAGGATTCGTGTGAGGCGCAAACCCCATGAAGCCATGGATCCCGCCTGTCAACAGGGAACTGTACCGGCTGGTAGGGGGTCTGTAATGGTATGGGGTGTGTTTAGCTGGACTGCACTGGGACCCTTGGTACGTCTACAAAATTCTGTGACCGGCCAACACTACGTGCGCATCCTTTCTGACAAGGTATACTCGTTTATGTCCTGCATTCATGCTGATGGGTTGGGCCTGTTCCAACAGGACAATGCACCTCCACACAAGTGTCGGGACGTCACATTATGGTTAGAGGAGCATTCATCTGAGTTTGGGGTGTTGTCATTCCCACCCAAATCCCCAGACCTGAACGTGATAGAACACATTTGGGATGCCATGCAACGCGCTATCGAACACAGGAATCCGAGACCTCGGATCGGAATACGCCCGAATTGTGAAAAGCTCTGCAGAAAGTATGGTGTGAATTGCCTACAGCATATTTCCGGAAGCTAGTAGAGTCCATGTCCTTCGTATTTCTGCGGTCCTGCGCTCCCGAGGGGAACCTGCCAAGTATTAGACTGCTGTACCAGTTTTTCTCGCACTTCCGTGCATATCACCTTTTTCACGTGATACTTTTTTTTTACTTTACCTTTATTTCAATAATGCGCATTTGATGCTATCAAAACATAGTTCAAAATGTATTTGTTACAATAATTTAGACATCGCAAAATTGGTGAAGGTGCTGAAAGGTTGATCTCATGCCTTCCCGTTTGCCGTATCTCTGCCAGATATTCATATATATACATATCATTAAGCTGTTCTCCAACACTCAGAGGTTAGCTCCTCAAAGAAAGCTCCTCAGCCAGATTAAAGTTCAAAGCTGGTGTAATTAGATTTCATTTACTATTGATGTATAAAACGTCTCCATTTACAGCGATCTTGGCGGCATACAACTCGAGCTTGACTGACTTCCATCACACATCTCACGCCAGATATTTTGTGCTACATTCTCATTATCTTTTTCACAGGCAGACTCCTGAATCTAGTCCTTCCATGAATTCCTTGGCCTTCCTCTACCTTTCTTTCCTGTCAATTGTGTTGAAAAATTCTATTAGTAAGCATCTCACCACTCATTCTTACGACATGGCCATCACCTAATAATATTTGTCTTCGCCTTATTAACGACACTTCGCTTCACATTACACATCTGCTAGACGTCTTCGTTCGTCATGTGATCAGAACGTGACTTGGCACAAACCCTCAATTAAAGCATCTATCCAGCACACAAACAACGTCTATATATCTCCTGAAATACCTAATTTTCACTGCCATGTAAAAATTTATCCCTCTACATCAGAGTAGGAACAACTACACTTACCTACACAGCTAATCCATACTTTTTTTAGAACCCGCCATTGGTGTCAAATCCTCTTAAAGAAGCTATGCCTTTCAAAAGTGAATTCAGCCACCTACTAATTTCCCCATCTAATTTATTTTCTCTGTCAGACATGTTTCCTAAATGTAAAAATTTAACCCTCTATTTCTGCGCCTTTTGCACTGATTTTGCATTCAGTAATAGCAGTTCCACACTCAAAAACCGTAAACTTGGTTTTTTTTTCCTATTTTTAATGAGTTTGAATTTCATACAAACTACGTACACCCGGAACAACATAATCTGCAGCTCACTTTTGCTCTTTGCCAAAAAGGACTGTATCATCGACACACAGCAATATTCACGACAGATAGCACAAGACATAAACTGGTATTGCATATTTTCGCATGACATATGCACGAATCTTTCCATATATTAAACACCTATGGTGATATCACACAACATTGTCTGAATCTTGCAGCAACAGAAAATCCTTTGATGAAACACCATTCATTCGGACACGTGCTCTGCTGCCAGCATACATAGCTTTCACGCTATGAAGCAGATTCTCACTTATACCTTATTTATCTAAAACGTTTCACAAAAGTATCCTGTTTACTCGGTCATGAGCTTTCTCTAAACTTATGAAGGTAGCAAAAACTTACCAAAGATAGATACTTTCTGATTAACATACGTAATGCGTACGTAATAGTTATGTAATAGTCAATGTAATGTTTAGCAGACATAAAATGCACTCTGTATTTCCCACATTTTCTCTGATATAAGACTTCGTACCTTATGATAATGACCTTTCCAAACACCTTCCGTAACACAGATATTCATGTTTCATTTAAAACGAACGTCATCTACGCGATAATTAGCTGAAAGTCATCTCGTTTAATGGATTCCAAGCAGAAGCAACGTGCAGTCATTGAGTTCTTGACGAAGGAAGGGTGCAGGTTGTTCGACATCCGCAGAAGGCTACAGACGGCTTATGGAGATGCCACCATTGAAAAGAGCAATGTGCATAGATGGATGAACAAGTTTAAAGAAGCAGACAACAGCATTGAAGATAAACCACGCAGTAGGAGACCATCTTCAGCTACCACTGACACAAATCGTCAGCGAGTCGATGAATTAATTCACGCAAAGAGAGACGAGTCACAATCCGTGAGCTTGTTGCACAACTGGATTGTGGTTACAATGCCATACAGAAGATGGTGGAAGACTTAGGGTATTAGAAAGTGTGTGCAAAGTGGGTACCTCGGCAGTTGACACCGGATCTGAAGGAGAGAAGTATGGAAGTCTGCGCTAATCTGGTGGAATCGTTTGAAGCCAACGAAGACACGTGTCTATCAGACCTGGTGACAGGGGATGAAACGTGGACGTATCTTTACGATCCAGAAACGAAGAATCAATCCATGGAATGGCGTCACACCTCTTCACCAAGGCCTAAGACGTTCAAGAGCCTGCGATCAGCACAGAACGTCATGGTGACTGTTTTCTGGGATGACTTTCTGGAACATAGCCGTACCGTGACCAGCGAGCGGTACATTGAGGCACTCAAGGAGCTTACAGAAGCCATAAGGAAGAAGAGACCGGCCAAGAATCTGTAAAAGATTCACATTCACAATGGCAATGCGAGAGCACACATATCTTTGGCAACAAATCAGGCGATCAGCAAATTAGGCTGGTCGGTGGTCTCCCAACCACCGTACAGCCCAGATTTAGCGCCCTCCGACGTCCCCTGTTCGGTCCAATAAAGGAAAATCTCCGAGAACAACGATTTGATGACACAGAATAGGTGAAAGTGGCTGTTAAGAAGTGGGTACAACAGTCAACACCTAAAAATTTTCAAAGGGGATTCGAGAGTTGGGTTCAACGATGACGCAAATGCATCGCCTATGTTGAGATGTATAGAGAAAAATGTATTCCTCTGTGTAGAGAAAACGTTATTCTACCAACATGTACAATTTGAAGGATTTCTGTCTGTTAATAAAAAAGTTATGCCACACTTTTGCATTACTTTCGATACAACCCTTGTATATATATGAGTGTAGTAATTATTACCTCTTTAGTAACTCCCATAAAAAAGAAATAGGTTCACAATCATTCACTCAACAATATAAATAAACATCACAAGAAAATATGCAGGGGTTCTGTACCGACCAAAATCTGACGTTATTTGGAGGTTACAGTTGTTCAGAAGGGTCCGTCGAACGAGTAATCACTTTAGTTGAATGCTAGTATTTTACTTATTGATACCTCTATATTGATTATTGTAAATAAATGGAAATTTCTACAAACGTTTTTTGCACTGAGCCAGTTTTTTTAAAATAAAACTGTTAATTTCTGTACATTCAAATTTTCTACATATTTTCAGGTACACATTTTATAAGAAATTTGGATTGACTATTGCAAAAGAATTTACCGGAGATCACCGATGTTTGAGAATGCAAGATGTATTTAATGCTGACGCACCACACTTTGTTTGCAAAAAAAATCCTTAGAGCAGTGTATCTTATTTGTGGCCGAACCAAATGTACTTTGGATAGGTAAAAGGACTCTTGTTCGGAAATAATCGAGGATCATTATCAGCACTGAATTAAGACGAAAGAAAATCTTGTACCGATTTATCAGGTATCGTCAATTAAGCTAAATTTTGATATAAGGCCAAAACGGTTTTAATGGTTGGAGTAAATTATACAAAATTGAGTGATTGTTATACACTGAAGAGCAATTGAATTAGAGATACCTGTCTAGTAACGTGTAGCACCACCTTTCGCCCTGATGATGGCGGCGATTAGTCTCGGCATGGACTCAACAAGACACCGGAAGCGTTGGGAAGCCATACGGATCCACGACCCCTGAACAAACTCCCACAGTTCACGAAGATTTGATGGAGGGGGGCAGAGCCTGGAACATCTCTGTCGGTGGAATCCCAGATGTGCTCGATGGAATTGAGTTCATGTGACCTAGCTGGCCAAGGATGCAAGGTCACGTCGGTGGAGTGTTCATTCAACCAGTCGGATACAATTCAGGAGCGATGGCACGGTGCATTTGCATTGTCTTGTTAATGGATGAGGTCCCCAGTGGGATGTTGAAGACGCACAAACGGGAGCAAATGGTAGTCCAGGATATCCCGGTAACGTTGACCTGTGAGGGATGATATCACACGTACCAGGAGTTCCATTTCAGTCCACGTAAACCGTCCCTAGACGAGAATGCCACCCCCACCAGCTTGAAGAGTACCCTACTGGCAAGAAGGATACATCGCTTCATGTGGTTTGCGCCGTACTCGTATCCTGCCATCCGCATGTACCAACGTGAATCTCGACTCATCAGTCCAGGCAACATTTTTTCACATGTCTAGGGTCCAGAGGCGATGTTCCCGTCCCCATGCTAATCTTTGCACCCTGTGATGTGCGGTCAGCAGCGGTACCCTCGTGGGACGATGGCTTCTGTACCACATAGCGAGGAGATGGTTCTGGATGGTGTGGCTGCTTACACGTTTCTGTGCACCAGCGTTAAATTGCAGAGTGATTTCTTGCACTGTGGCCCGTCTATCCGCTGTTACAATGCGAGCTAGCCGACGATGACCCCGCTCATCCACACACTGTTGTCCACGGCAGTTGGCCCTAGCAGGATTGGTTTTACCGGATTTGATGTACTCACGGTGCACCCGTGACACAGCGGCTCGTGAAAATACCAGTACCTGCACGACTTCAGAGATGGAGTGACACATTCGTCGGGCCCAGACAATTTACCCACGATCAAATGCGCTTAGATCCTTCGTCTTACCCATACTGCGTCCGGCTCTTACTGATTCCCGTCGCATCACTCCTTATATTGTCGGATCGTTGCCTACGCCATGTCGTTTCTGTTTACAGGGCCGCCCACAGCGCCATATTTGCATAACGCCAGCTGTCTCTAATTCAATTGCTCTTCAGTGTACAGGACGAAGATTTTTTTTTTTTTTTTTTTTTTTTTTTTTGGATTGGATTTTTAACGACCACCGTGAGCAACTCAATGGGCTATAAGCAGTCGCCCGTCCCTAATTTAGGGTCACTGGTTCCAGGGAAGGGAGAGAGCCAGTGCCGTAAGACAAACACAACATCCATGCCTCACCGGGATTCGAACCCGGACCCTTCACAGACGAATGATCAGAGGCCAGCGCCTTAGACCACTGCGCCACCGGGGCGGCGACGAAGATACAAAAACGACCAAAGGAAAAGAAATAGTGAAAAGTGGAATGAGAATCTAATAAACTGTATGGATCTCAACAGACACACAAGAACATAAACTGTATTGAACTGCATAGAGCCCAACCGGCATAGAAGGCGAGACACTAGAAAGATTGCAGAAAATACGAATAGGAATTTTAACAGATGGTAACTGTCTATGGTAAAAACAAAAGGACGCTTTTATTTTTAAAAAACTAGAAGGCAAAAAAAAAATTAGATTGACTAATTTCCCACTGTTTTCTGAAAGAAGTAATAAAAGTTATGGCACAAAAGAATTTTTCATAGTCATAATAAAATAATGCTAACAAATAAGCAACCAGACAATTTTTTTTTTTTATTGGAGGTTTAACGACCACCGTGAGCAACTCAATGGGCTATAAGCAGTCGCCCGTCCCTAATTTAGGGTCACTGGTTCCAGAGAAGGGAGAGAGCCAGTGCCGTAAGACAAACACAACATCCATGCCTCACCGGGATTCGAACCCTGACCCCTTACGGACGAATGATCAGAGGCCATCGCTTAGACCACTGCGCCACCGGGGCGGCAGACAAAATTTCAGAGCAAATGACAGAAGAGTAAATTGAGTAAGAAAAACTGAAGCTGTCGACATCTCCTCGAGTTATTTCTAGTTATTTGTAATAGTTTATTTTATGTGGTGTGCCCGTATCATCGCAAGCTTCAATTATCGTAGAGGGTCTGCATTCGACCAATAAATGTAACAGTTTTTTCAACAAATCCCGACAAATCCTGAAGTCTCACTTTTGATCAAAGATCGTCTGTAGGTAGCGCACTTTTCCTTTGTTTGCTGTTGCCATTGCAAAACTCATTTCCTCTTCTCCTTCGTGCCCCTCTTGTTTCAGCAAACACCTTCCGATCAATATAAAGTAGCAAAAAATTCCCCCTCACGTCAAAATCATTTGTATTAAAAAGATTAGTTCCCCCAACAGCCGACCACTTCAGCTTCGTGGAGTGAGTGCCCGCTGCCAATCTGAGAGATAACGCTTTCGGATTTTTTCTCCTCTTTGTCTGTGCGGTTGGAAAATAGAAAAGGAGATGAGGGAGTTTTAGGAAGAGTAAAGAGAGAGTGGGCTTTGACTCACCGTAATGAGTCTTATTATGAAGCTGCACTGAAATGAGCTTCAAGCCACTACTTAACTTATCTCCGCGTGATAGGAGGATAGTACAGGATTTCTGCTTCGCTTTCCATCTGGAGAAAAAAAATTGCCAGCTTAGACTTTAGGTATTAGGCGTACCAGAAGGAGAGGGATAACAGACAAAGCTTTTCCCCCATCATGGCGTCACTCCACTCGCCATAAACTCGAGTATCGGAAACCTGCTTCATGATTCGCTTGTTCCAAGAAGTCCACGAGTGCCTTGCAGTTCGTGTTACCGAACTGATGATTTTTTCCCTAACTATGAATGCTTCTCAGAACATATGGAGACACTTTAATAAGCTCTCAAAAGCTTCTGATCGAGTGATGTGTGAAAACAGAACCTTATAAGAAGGTGGTTGCTTTTTTAATTTTTTGTTGCAGACTTTAACGACCACTTGAGCAACTCTTACGGTTATAAGCAGCAATCCGCCCCTAATTTAGGGATGCTGGTTCCAGGGAAGGAGTGCACGCCCACCACTCACGCCGTATTCGGGATCTGAATCATGACCCAACACGTACGACTACGATCCTAGCCACAGGAATTTCGTTCCTAATGCAGTTTACAGTGAATTTATTTTTCTCCTTCAGCGCGAAGCATCATGACTAATTTCTGTTTGAAATGTAGTTTTCAAAAGTATTTTTCTTCTCAAAGCTGATGGTTATTGTATTTAATGAAGCACTTACCTGACAGAGAATTCCTAAAATTTTGATATAATAGGAACGAAAGCGTTGGAAAATTGTTCAACTGGACACGATACTAACCTTTTCCCTCGATGGCCAATTATTTTTTGTAATGCGATAACTGCACGACCCTAAACAAAAGATAGATGATGAAAGAAATACGGGATTACGCCATATAATACAAATTTGAAGATTAAAATTTTGAAGATGATATTCTTAACCTCCAGATTCGCTAAACATGAATGCCGGTTGCTTCGACTAACGAATCCTGCGATGGTTAAATTCAAATTGATCGGAAACTTGAAACTTGGTCGTTCTGGGTGGTGTAGTGGTTAGCATAATCGGGCGTTTTCTGGCAGACGCGGGTCCGAGTACCGCTCCAGGACGATGAAAATTTTCAAGTTTTCGGATATTATCTGACTTACCATCCTTGTCACATTTACGCCAAAAATCGGATTGTCATCTTCAAAAATTTGTAAAAGATAGATGTTTGGTGGAATAGTGTTCATGAGCGCCTCTGAGGAAATGCTCATAGCTGCCTCTACGAAAGACGCTAAACAAAATTTGAAAGCGCTTTACCAACGTAATTAAGGTTATAAATTTCCTCTTGCGTTCGTTAAACCCCAAAACAAAGCTACTATAGCAAAAATACTCCAGCGTTAGAGAAATTGTATATTTATTCCCAGTAAAAGTCAGTCTTTTCAGGAAAAAATTCATCATCATCGCAAAAAAGCAAAAACAATGACCTACCTTTCATGCAGAAATCTCAGATTGCATAAAGCAGGTTTTGCAATGAATCTTCGAAATTCCGCGAATCTTGAAAAAGATTCGAGATTCGAAAACTTGAATCTTCGCGCTTTTTTCGTCGTTCGAATCATAACCTGAAAAACTTGGCTTTTGGTGCTTATTCTAGAGCGACATTTGTTCGAATTTTTGTCAGCATGGAAAAGTTCTGACATTAGAAAACAATCGAAGAAGATCATCCACAGCTATTTGAAATAGCTCGTTACTTCCAAAATTTGAGGAAACTCTCTAAAACTTTCTTAATCACACCATCATCGACAGCAATGTCAGAAAAACTATTCAGCACATCAGCTGTCATAGCTGATAAAAAGCGAAGCAGGCTAGACCCAGAGCGAGTTAGAATGCTAGTGTTTTTAAATAAAAATCTCCATTAAAGGTTTCTGATTCTTTTACATTTCCCTGAAGGAGTTCAGTGTTTAGCACTTTTATTAACTCTTAAAGCAAACATGTTTTTGATTTATGAATGGAATACGGGGATTACACCATACAATACAAATTTTGAAGATGACAGACCGTTTTTCGGTGTAAATATGACAAAGATGGTAAGTCAGATAATATCCGGAAACTTGAAAATTTCGTCGTCCCATAGCGGGAATTACTAAAACAATTCGGATCGAAATATATATATAGTCTTTTTTTTTTTTTTTTTTTTTTTTTTTTTTTGAGGTTTAACGACCACCGTGAGCAACTCAATGGGCTATAAGCAGTCGCCCGTCCCTAATTTAAAGTCACTGGTTCCAGGGAATATATATAGTCTTCATACAGAGTTGATTAAAAACCAATTTTTCACATGAGCATCCCCATTCATTTTGAACTACTCCAGCTAACATCGTTATCCAGGAGGAGGAGTAGGTTATATTCAAATTGATCGGAAACTTCAGACTTGGTCGTTCTGGGTGGTGTAGTGGTTAGCATATCCGGGCGCTATCTGGGAGACGCGGGTTCAATTCTCGCTGCAGGACGACGAAATTTTCAAGTTTTCGGATATTGTCTGACTTACCATCCTTGTAATATTTACATCATAAAACGGACTGTAATCTTCAAAATTGGTATTGTATGGTGTAATCCCGTATTCCATTCACGATTTATCTGCTCCTCCGGGCAATGATGGGATAGGATTCTTAACCTCCAGATTCGCTAAACATGAATGCCGTTTGCTTCGTCTGGCGAATCCTGTGATGCTTTTATTCAAATTAATTGGAAACTTGAGACTTGGTCCTTCTGGGTGGTGTAGTGGTTGGCATACCCGGGCGCTATCTGGGAGATGCGGGTTCGATTCTCGCTGCAGGACGACGAAATTTTCAGGTTTTCGGATATTATCTGACTTATTTTTTTTTTTTTTGATTGGGGTTTTAACGACCACCGTGAGCAACTCAATGGGCTATAAGCAGTCGCCCGTCCCTAATTTAGGGTCACTGGTTCCAGGGAAGGGATAGAGCCAGTGCCGTAAGACAAACACAACATCCATGCCTCACAGAGATTCGAACCCGGGCCCCGTTCGGACGAATGCTCAGAGGCCATCGCTTAGACCACTGCGCCACCTGGGCGGCTTATCTGACTTACCATCCTTGTAATATTTACAGCAAAAAACGGACTGTCATCTAAACTAAAAAACGAATTGTCATCTAAACTAAAAACCGAACTGTCATCTAAACTAAGAAACGGACTGCCATCTAAACTACTGTAATAAGTTATATTTAATAAAAACGAACTGTCATCTAAACTGCAAAACGGACTGTCACGATTTGTATATTTTGTATGTTTTATTACCTAGGGAAAATACAATGCTAGATCAGAAATAGCAACTGTACAGAACTTGATAAAATGATACATTTCTTTTCAGACCGGTTTCAGGAAAATTCCTTTTGAGGTTCAGTGTAGCGATGAAACAAAATCTTGTGGTCACAGTGAACAGCGCGTGCATCATCAGCATGGCGATGTTACAATTATAAAATTCCATATACGTCGCAGACATGTATCCTTATTGATATGTAGAGTTCCATTTTCACTTGAATGTTCCAACTATCTGTTATAAATGGCTTAAATCATCATCATCATCATACACATTGCCATATAAAATATATCTCGACTTTTCATCTTCATTTAATTGAGGAAAAATCTTCTGATCTTTAATTAAAGGAGTTTGTTCGTCTTTTACACAATGAAAGAAAGATGAAAGAGGTCACAGAGATGAGTCATAACTGATGTGGCTCATGGTAAAACGTTTACAGATGCTATCTCAGCAATTTTTCTGAATTGATTCCAGCAGAGTTTGCATGAATTCGTCTCTTTCTTCAATTCCTAGTAGACATATTCGTCGAGTTTCCGGTTCTTAATCGTACAAGGTGTATCGAAAAAATGTCACAAAATGAAAACTATTGTCAAATAAAAACGGTGTCGCTAACATGTTTTTTTTCTTGTTTTTTGTTGTCGCTGTCGTTATTGTTTAGTTGGGTATGAAGCAAGAATGGGAGTTTCCAATTTCCAATTCGTGCCAACAGATGTGCTGCATGTATCGCACGAAAGGTAACGTGAAAAGCTGTTGAACATTCCATTAGGAATGGTGCAGCAGACTGCAGAAGTCCTGTATTTTGTGAGATGGTTCATCGAGACCAAATGAAGAACCCTGTACAGTAGAAATTTATTCGAACGTATGCATTACGTAACCGACCATCAAGACGAGACGTAAGAAAATGGGGTGATCGCTTTATAACAATAGGCAGTGTTTGAAGTAATTCTTACTCAGGAAAGCCACATGTCGCTGACCCGAAGTGAAATCCGTTAGGCATACAGTTCAACGCAGCCTAAGCAAATCAACAAGACGGGCATCTCGGGAACTTCAATCATCACGTTCAACTATCCAGAAAGTGCTAAATAAAAGGCTTAAATTGTTTGCTTAAAAAGTATAAATATTTCAAGCTCTCCACGCACACACTAAACCGAAACAAATGGAATTTGCGGCATCGGTTTTGGATAAAACTAATAAAAATAAAACATTCCCGCAGTGCGTTATGTTTTCGGACGAAGCAAAGTTTGATGTGTCAGGCTATGTTAACCGCTTGAACATTAAAATAGAGAGATCTGAAACCCACATACTGTACGAGACCATGAGAGAAGTTATCCGAAATTTAGTGTCAGATGTGGCATCATGCATGACTGGATATTAGGACCTTTCGTTTTCATCGACACAACTAGTTTCACCTCAGCTTCAGAAAGTGCAATCTGTCATATTTTTCCAACAAGATAAGGTTCCCCAAAATTGGTATCTATATTTTGAGAGCTTCTTAAGAAGTTTCTGAGCAAATGGTTTGGCCAAGCTGGACTGATTCTTTGGCCGCCTAGTTCACTAGATGTAACTCCACTAGATTTTTCTTGAGGGGATATATGAAAGGTATCGTGTACTCCACTCCACTGACGGATTCCCTCGAAGTTACATATAGAATAACCAATGTCAGAGCCACAATCATGCTTGATCTTGCTTGCGCTTTGAATGAACTGGAATATGATTTAGATGCCGTTCATGTAACTAGTTGAACTCACAAAAAATCTATGAAGTCAATAAAAAATGCCCATCTGTCTTCTGCATATGGTGTGCAATAAGTATAGGTAGTCGCATTACATTCCGAGTTATTATTTTTTTATTTTTGTGACGTTATTTTATGTACACCCTGCATATGAATAGGATAAGGGAGAGCATCTTATTTTGAATATGAGTACCCTTTATGGCTCGGTGTATTATCCTGCTGGTACCAACAAGTTTCTGTTCCATAGTATTGCCACAGAGGTGGTAAGGCATATTTGTCCAGAATGTCGAAGTAGACGTGCTGGTTAACAGGTTTGTTCACGATAATCAATGTGCCTGGACCATACCACGAAAAACACCCCCACACCACTACACTGCCAGCTCCACACTTGACCGTAGGAACAGTGCAGTGTGGTAAATAGCGTTCCCCCGGCTGCCGCTAAACCCACACACGGCAATCAGGCTGATGGATCGTGTATCTGGATTCATCAGCCCATAGGACCAGTTTCCACTTATCTACGGTCCACGATAAATGTTCTTTACACCATGCTAAACGACGAGTAGCATTTCGAGTGCAGATGAAAGGCTTATGAGCAGCCGCACGACCACGGTAACCCATGGAATGAAGTTATCTGCGAATGGTACGTGTACATACCGTGGTTCCAGCATTTTGACTCACCTGTGCAGTGAGGTCTTGTGCAGTACTCTATCGATTAGCTGTAACGATTCTCCTGAGGCTTCGACATCCTCTATCACTAATTTTCTTTGGTCTGCCGGTGCGTTTTGGTGCTTCCGACACGCCATGTGTCTTCCACGTATTCAGTACATCCAAAAGAGTTGACTTGGGTATGTTTAAACGCCTCTCGGTCTTTCTTATGGACAACCCACTAAAATAACACCCACCAATCCTTCCTTTCTCAAAGTCGGGTTTCTCCCGCCGGGACATTTTCACTCAACCTCACAGAGCGATATGATCGCGGTCAGCTGCAGGCTTGTTTTTATACCGTTTGCAGCTGTACCGCGCATCTTAATAAAGCAGCGGATCCGTTCATTTGTTTTTGAAAGGGTGTTTGATGACTTTTGTCAATGTAGTGTATATCTCACACATTAAGGATATGTTATCCGACAGAGAACTAAATTTCTGTTTAGTAGAGAGACGGAGGGCGAAACATAATCTAAATCACATACGTAATCCTATTTGTATGCAACTAAGAGTTGGAAACACGATGAATTTGACGATTAATGTGATGTAATGACGTACAACCATTTCAATCTTTCAAAAGGGATTGTAGCTAGAGTTGAAAAACTGCCTGAAAGAACACGAAACATCACTGAAAGAAATCAACTAAGTCTGATCAAAGGAGTACTAGTAACACGACAGTAACCCTTGGAGACCACTGAGAAAGAAGCCTAAAAAATTATCCTTTTCCGCAGGGAGTTGCGCAGCATCCGTTTCTATGGCCGAGAAGCAGGACACAAGCCCAAGGAAAGGCCTTTAGAGTGATGAATTCCCCATCCTCTTGATCTTTCGATCAATAAGAGGTACTATGAAGCGACTACTCACGCTTAACGTTGTTCCGGTTGGATTGTCGACCTAAGTACAGAGAGCGTCCGGTTAATGCTTTTCCTGACAGAGTGAATAATGCCGATAGTGACATTTTTACTAACGTGTGATGATCTTAAGGTTTTCACAGAAGCAGGAGACCGAATTTGCATATCATTGTGTCAAAAATTTCAAATCAGAAGTTCTAGATTGGTATTTTATTCACTTTATGCAACCTGCACTGTGAGAATTTTTCATAAACCGTCATATTCCCTTGATTAGGACCGTAATGCACATCTCATACAGTAAGGAGTCCGCAGAAAAGTACTACTTCTGCATTGATTTATCCTTTATAAAGCCTTTACTTCAATACAAAGGCCGTTTCATAAAAACAGAGAGTATTTTTTTTTTTTTGGAGTTGGCAACAATGTGAAGGTGAAAATTAACCACTCAGACGACTAACTGATTTAAGGAAGTATCTATGGCAACAGTCGTGGCAGACGATTCTGGTTTTGTTATTGCGCAGTTATTTCAGATACATCTGCATTTCGCCATAGAGCTATGGAGGTGAGTGATTCAGAGTAAAGAAATGAAATGTGTTGTGTGAGAAAATTTTGCTATCGTTTGGGTAAAACGACTCCAGAAACAGTTGATTTAATGAAGAAAGCTTACAAAAATAAATATTTGGGTGAATCAACGACTTTTAGATGGCACCATGATTTCAAACAAGTTAGTAAAATCATGCAATGCATGGATTATGATACGCTTTCCAACATACCAGAAATCATTACTCAAGTTATTACTCATGTTATGAGGATAATGGCTGTAGAATAACTCTCGCTCCTGTGACCTGAACTTTGATCCCATTTCGATGATATTCAACAGAACCTGTAAAGTATACTTTCGGAACAACATGATAAAGTTTAGTCTCAATCGAAGCATTTTTACGTAAGTTATAACGCATAAGTGCGATGGAATGGATCCCGATCTTATGTCCTGACCTTTGACCCCATTTCTCCCATTTTAAATAGAGTTCGTCTCCAGGTGGTCTTCTACCACATACTAAAATTGCATTGAAATCGAACTATATTTATGTAAGTTAGGACAAATAAGGGCAATGGAATGGATCCCGCTCCTATGTCGTGATCTTTGATGCCATATGTTCCATTTTCAATAAGGTTCGGCCCCAGGTGGTCCTCTACCACATACTAAAATATCATCGAAATCGAACAATTTTTATGCGAGTTATCGCGCAGACGGACGGACGGACGGACTGACAAAGCTGGAGCATATACGCTTCTTCAACCTACGGTTAGAAAGCGTAAAAAATGGCGATCGGCAGAACTCGCTCCAAGAGCTGGTCTACATGAAAGTGTTGTTACGGAGCGTATTGTTAACGCTATTTGCGCAATCCTGCAGAAATATCGGCGAATGATGTGTGAATACATAGCGACCTGAACTAATACTTCAAAAACGTCGACATTCCGCATTCAACGCGACAAATTACTACTGCATTGTGTGTGTTCAGGATGGGTACCTCATCACCTGACGAGAGAACAATTGTCAGCCAAAGTTCAGGTGTGTCATGAGTGGAAACAAATGATTGCAAAGGATCTAAACTTTCTGAACATAGTAATAACTGCCGATGAAACATGGGTCCACTATTTCGCACCCCTCCCCCTCATGAAGCGCGCAACCAATGCCTGGAAACACACATGCTCGCCTCCTCCGAAAAAAAGTTCGCCACACCAAATCAGCTGAAAAGGTGATGATAATTTTCTTTGATCATAAAGGTGTAGTCTATCAGCATGCCGTTCCTCCCCAAATTACTATCAATGCTGAGTATTACATTTCAGTCTTGAAGCGTCTGCGACGATACAAACCGATGAAGCGACGGGAACAGGTGGGCAAGTGGATCCTACACCATGATAATGCCCGCCCACATGTGGCTGCCTGTGTTCAACGGTTTCTTACAAAATCAGTATTGAAATCTACAAAATGCCTTCGCCACATGCTTTGAAAAGTTAACTGAACGATGGGACCGTTGCATATCCTCTGAAGGAAGATACTTTGAGAAAAATAACATATATTTTGCTGTACCTATATTTCTTCATTTTGTGTCATTGTACTCTCGGTTTTTACGGAACGGCTCCCTTAATATATTGGGGCAGTTTTGGGACACACCAAGTTGGCTAATTTATACATGGTCAATGAACACCATTTTGTCAGCTTCATAACATAGCGTTCAGTGTAGAAGAGTAATGGGTAACCGTAAATAACAGCCACTTCACGCTGATTTCTTATTAGTCGTTTCAACTGCACTTGCGTGTGGATACTTATCTTACATGGGTGTGTGCTACATGCTTCCGAAATATTTTTCAAGTGTGTTGATTTCACTGAAGATTGAAACAGTTTATGCAAAGCTTGAAAGGTTAACACCAACATCAAACTTTCAAAACAACAGAAATAACAAATCTGTCAATTGAAAGTATTTGCATTCTAGTAATTAAACAAATAATTAAATGACCTATCATATTAGCAGCCAACCTTTCAACCTAAGTCACAGGCCAAATTAAATTACTTATTCTTTCAATCAGAACCATAAAAGAAGCTAAAACTGACGGTTCAGGATGTTATAAGACCCGCGCATTAAGTAATATCACATGCTTATCACAGTGACTTGTTCTTGAAAGTGCATCTTTGTCTTTTATTGCTGTAAATCAAAAAGTAACGCAAATTTGAAGAATTCGCTTCGCACTGGTTCCTTCACTTCGATATCTGTTAAATACTGCATTAAAAATACTTCAGCACAATAAATCAAAAACATGCGTATTTTTGAATAAATGAACATTTTTTATACTGATATAATTTTATTTCAAAGTTTATGTATTTATGTGTGTTAGCCTTCCTAAAAACCCGTTCCGCAAACTTTACGCGCGAAAGTAAACGGGTTCTGACCACATTTCAGAAAATACTTTTGAAATTCTTGAAATGCACAAATGCAATACGTTGGAGAACCCGCAAAAATGAATTGGCATTTAATAACTCCAGTCTTTCAACGTGTTTATTTAGTTTTTTCCTTGTTCTCTTTATAGATCTATGAGAAGCTTTACGTATCACCAAAGTTGTTCCCTGTACACCTATCGATTTACGACAAGCATTACATGTCACCTTTTCCTGTTATTTTTAAAACGTCTAATTTCATTTCTATAGCGATATGTTTAGCACTTAAGAGTTCTTTTCAGTGTTTCCTTTCAGCAAATTATAAGATAATCAGGAATATATGTTTCGACAAAAGCCAGAGCATAGACAGGGTGCGTATTTTTCAGGCCAGAAGCACGATATTTACGATTTTGCAAATCTTGGTTGCCATACCCGCGAAAACTCAGTTCTGTTTCCGCCTTGCAATGTCGGTGAAACTTTCAAGGACAAAAGTTCTATCCTCAACTTGACAATTTAAGACACAGAAGTATCAGTACCTCTGAATAAAAATAGAGCCATAAGAAATTACAGAATTCATTAGCCTGTCTCTCATACACTGACTGAAAAAAAAAACCCAACACCAAGAAGGGGTTGTGTTAGATAAACGACAGTTAGTAGGCGGTGAGAGTACATCTGTAAGATGACGTCTATGCAAATTTCGCGCTCGGCGCATACGTGTGGCGCTAGTAGCATGCAAAGCAGGTTTGCTCGGAACATGCAAAGCAGGTTTGCTGTAAATACGCGCTGTAACGTTCGTGAGCGTTAGTTATCGTTGAGATTCGACGTAGTGTGTTGATGTTAGTCAAGAATGCCTTTAAGAAGACGAAGAAGCCATTATCAACAGCTCACGGAGTTTGAACGATGTCGTGTAATAGGGCTACGAGAAGGTGGATTTTCGTTCCTCAATATTGCAGAACGACTTGGCAGGAATGTAGCCACTGTGCATGATTGTTGGCAGCGATGGTCAAGGGAAAGTACTGCCTCAAGAAGGCCGGGTTCCGGCCGGCCACGTGGCACTATTGAGAGGGAAGACCGCCGTGTACGACGTATGGCCGTGGAGCATCGTACCGCGTCTGCGGCAGCAATTCGAGCTGCAGTTGCCACCACAGTGACACAACAAACTGTTACAAATCGGTTACTTGAAGGACAGCTCCGAGCCAGACGCCCTGTAGCGTGCATTCCCCTTACTCCAAACCACTGCCGTTTGCGACGTCAGTGGTGTCAAGCTAGGCCTCATTGGAAGACGGAGTGGAGATCCGTTGTGTTTTCTGATGAAAGCCGGTTCTGCCTGGGTGCCAGTGATGGCCGTGTGTTGGTTAGAAGGAGGCCATGTGAGCGCCTGCAACCAACCTGTCTGCGGTCGACACACACTGGATCTACACCTGCAGTTATGGTCTGGGGAGCAATTTCCTATGACAGCAGGAGCACTCTCGTGGTTATCCCACGCACCCTGACGGCACAGCTGTACGTCGGTCTGGTGATTCAACCTGTTGTACTGTTATTCATGAACAGCATATCCAGGGGGTGTTTTCCAACAGGATAACGTTCGACCGCATGCCGCTGTTATAACCCAACATGCTCTACAGAGTGTCGACATGTTGCCGTGGCCTGCTAGATCACCAGATCTTTCACCAATCGAGCACGTATGGGAAATCATTGAACGACAACTCCAGCGTCACCCCCAACCAGCATTAACCGTTCCTGTATTGACCGACCAAGTGCAACAGGCATGGAACTCCATCCCACAAACTGACATCCACCACCTGTACGACACAATGCATGAACGTTTGCGTGCTTGCATTCAACATTCGGAATTTCTAAACCCAGGTGTCAAACGAACGGGAAGTGACACTTGAAAGGCTGGAAGTTGGGAGATAATTAGGTTAGTCTAATTTGTGCATAAAATTGTAGTAGAAAATATTTTGTACAAGGTTTAACGGATCTGACAATACTTTGGATACAATTGTGTGATGCAATATATGTTTGCGAGGGTGGCAAACATAAACATACTTTTCATCCCATCAAAACTGTGCCTTACAAACTGTAATCGCGTTTTTTGCAGGATGAGATTTTCGTCCCCAACTCTTTACCGAAAACCTGATAACTGCAAAAGGTTTGTGAATAAATTGATGAAACTTGGTATACATCTTTCTTATAATGTAGTGCATGCAATGAACTAAATGTTTGCTGTTTGTCAGTTCAAAGTTAGGTTATAGCTATTTACATTGAACATAGTGAAGAAAGTTGTCAAAAATTCCCACTAATGCATGTAGGAATGAGTATCTAAGTAGTGTTTAGGAACATCACTCAGCTTTTAGTTCACTGCATAGATAACAGTCATGCGCATATACTGATGCAAAAAAATACCATCATATATCTGCAATTTTTTTATTTAGAGCGTTTACCGTAAACAACATATATCCTTAAATTATTTCACAAATTTCCCAATTTTTTGAAAATGTATATTGATATCATTTTTTACGCTTTCCAACCGTAGATTGAAGAATCGTATATCCTCCAGCTTTGTCCGTCTGTCCGTCCGCACGATAACTCTCGTAAAAATGGTTCGATTTCGATGAAATTTTATAATGTGGTAGGGCTCCACTGGGGACGAACCCTATTGAAACTGGTCGAAATGGGGTCAAAGGTCACGAGATAGGAGCGGGATCCATTCCATTGCCCTTATGCGTCATAACGTGCGTAAATATGGTTCGATTTCAATGACATTATAGTACGTAGTTGGAGACCACTGGGGACGAACCCTATTGAGAATGGGCGAAGTGAGGTCAAAGGTCAGGACATAGGAGCGGGATGCATTCCATTGCCCTTATGCGTTATAACGTACCTAAAAATGCTTCGATTAAGACAAAACTTTATCATGTTGTCCCGGAAGTATACTTTACCGGTTCTGTTGAATATCATCGAAATGTGGTCAAAGGTCAGGTCATAGAAGCGAGATTTATTCTACAGCCATTACCCTCATAACTTTAGTAATAACTTGAGTAATGATTTCTGATATGTTATAAAGCGTATCATAATCAATGCATTGCATGATTTTACAAACTTGCTTTTTCAACGTTTATGTGTTTTTGTGTTTTAGCCTCCCTAAAAAAATTACCTATTTTTTAATTTTAAAAAAAAAAGTTCCCCCGACGTAGTGGAATTCTTTAAGAATTTTTGGGACTTGGGATTGGTACATCGCAGTATAATTTCATTTTGAGAGCTACATGTAACTCGGGTTTCAAATACGCTTCATTTTCTGAAAATTGCAACACCGTGAAGGACTTGTGTTAGCTTGGAACTTACTGGACATGTACAAACGATTGGGACATGCAAATGATTAAAATATCAGTGAAAATATGCATGCGCTTTCTGAGCAGCGCTCTCTGAACTGTTCTATCTTGGGCATAAAGAGCTGACTCAAACGATATGTTACGTTCAAGGAAGAGCCGACATTGAGTCGAAAGGGTGTTTTTTGGGTCTCCCTATGCCCGTCGCCGAAGACGGTCGCATTATGAACACCTGACAGACTTTGAGGGAGGAATGGATCGTTCGGATGAGAGACGCTGGATTTTCCTAAGGCGAAATTTCCACTAGTAAAGGAAAAAAGCCCAGTACAATGTTACAAACGTGGCATCAGTGGACAGATGAAGGTCGGATGCGCAGAAATCCGGGAAATGGACCACGAAAGCGCACGACTGAACGGGACGACAGACATCTCTACTGCATAGCAGTGACGTATAGCACAGCTGTGGTAGCGCAGCAGTGGAGCACTGTCGCAGGTCTGGCTTTGTCTTCCATCACAGTTCGACGTCGTCTGCTCAACAGAGGACTCCTCACTAGCTGCCCATTGCTACGCATTCCTTTTACCCTCAACCTCAGACGCTTCAGGCTGCAATGTTGTCTCGAACGCAGATATTAGCGCGCTGATCATGCTTTTTTTTTTTTTTTTTTTGATTGGAGGTTTAACGACCACCGTGAGCAATGCAATGGGCTATAATCAGTCGCTCGTCCCTAATTTAGGGTCACTGGTTCCAGGGAAGGGAGAGAGCCAGTGCCGTAAGACAAAACACAACAACCATGCCTCACCGGGATTCGAACCCGGACCCCTTTCGGACGAATGATCAGAAGCCATCGCTTAGACCACTGCGCCAGAGGGGCGGCGATCATGTTTTCTGACGAATTACGATTCAACGTGCGACACCATGATGGTCACATACGTGTTCGAAGCCATCGTGGTGAACGCCACATTGCAGCGTGCATTTTGCAGCATTGCACCGGCCCAACGCCAAGCGCAATGGTCTATGGCGCCATTGGGCTCAATTCGCAAACTCGCTTGATACGAATTGAGAGAACCCTCAACAGCCAGCCATATATCAGGGATTTTTAGAGGAAGAAGAGATACTCTTCCTTCAGAGTTGTCCTTGCACTACATTCCAGCAGGACAACGTGTGTCACATGTGTCCCGGAAGTCCAAGATATTTTCCATGCACGGCAGGTACCGGTTCTTCCTTGGCCTGCAAGTTTCCCGGTTATGTTCCCGATCGAATATGGCTAGGACATGGCTAAGCGACTGGCCCGTTAAGCGCTTTTGCTAGTTACCACAAAGGGAATTGGGGTGTCGCATAGAAACAGCCTGGCGGTCTATTTCCCAGCACGATATCAAAAACCTTTTCCATCAATACCACGCCGTGAAGACGCTGTTATTGCTGATCAAGTTGGCTTCAAAAATTATTTTTTACCACTACAAATGTAGTCAGTCATCTCTTGTAACATGACGCATTTGTTATATACACTGCTGGCCACCCAAAATGCAACACCAAGAAGGAAGCATCCGATTGGCCTGAAATTCGCATCATGCGTCGCCCGCGAAAGGACATGCATACGGTTTGCTTTGCAGAGCATATGCAAATCTTGTGCGCCCGGCACGCCACCGAGAAGAACTATACGAAGGGTGAACAGAAGGCGGGGTGTAAGTACTGGAAGTGTGTTGTGCTGCCGGACCTGTGCGTGGGAAGCTTCCTGATGTCTCGTCGCAGAATACGGCAGTCATTCCAGCACGTTTCGGAGTTACACAGAGGACGAATAGTGACTTATCGCGACAGAGGTTTATCGTTCCGAGACATCGGCGTCCCTGTTGGACGACATCTAGCCACAGTTAGGCGAGTATGGAGTCTGTGGGTGCAGAAGGGACTGACGGACGGACGGACGTAAGCGATTGCTGCTGCTGCGGCACACCACCGAACGAGAGGACCGGCATGTTGTGCGGCGGGCATTGACGGCTCGCAACGCCACATCACGAATGTTAGCGCAGGAATTAGGCTGTGTTGCGCAACAACCGTGTCAGCACGTACCGTTCGACGTCGTCTGCAGGAGCGGGGAATTGTAGCACGGCGTCCGTTGCTCCGATTACCATTGACGTTACACCACCGCCGAGTGCGGCAGTAGTGGACCGTTGGACGCCACACCAGGACTACGAAATTGGCACGACATTGTCTTCTCCGACGAATCCCACTTCAGCCTGCAACACCACGATGGTCGGATCCGCGTGTGGCGGCACCGCGGCGGGAGACTGTATGACGCCTGCATTATGCATCGCCATACCGGTCCGTCGCCTTACGTTATGGTTTGGGGCGCAATTGGATATGACACCCGCACCCCTCTGGTACGCATCGCCGGCACATTCAACAGCCACAGCTACATCTCTGACGTTTTGGAGCCTGTAGTCTTCCCTTACCTACAGAACCTGCCAGCGGCCACGTTTCAACAGGACAATGCGCGCCCGCACGTGGCTCGCATCGTGCAACAACTATTCACGGCCCACCAGGGGTCACTGCTGCCGTGGCCTGCCTGTTCTCCCGATATGTCGCCCATCGAGCACGTCTGGTTGCTGATCGGCAACCGAGTGGCCCGGCAAGCACCACTCGCGGCTACGCCTGGTGAACTGTGGCAACGTGTGGAAGCAGCCTGGACCGACATACCCCAAGCCCGCATCCAAAGCCTCTTTCGTTCGATGCCGCGGCGTGTAGCGGCCATTATTGCCAGCCATGGGGGCCACACGAACTATTGATGTCTGCGTGTTCCGCAAGTCGCACGGGCCTGTAAGCTCAATCTTTTCATCTTTGTATCTGTTGTTATGTGTCCAGTAAATCTGGCTTTGCTATCTCTTGTCCTTCTTGGTGTTGCTTTTTGGGTGGCCAGCAGTGTAAATTTAATTTCAATAGCGCAATTCTTTCTTATGAGAGATACGTATTCTTCTATACGAGAGAAAAGTTTGTGGCCTAATATAGTTGCAAACGTTGCACAATGATTGTAACACGCTTATGCAAAAGCTTATTCTTCTGATGTTTTACTTACCAAATATGAAGTTCGTATCACTAAAGCCTACGCTTTATTGTCCGGTGCGAAGAAATGAAAGTATGTGGAAACAAGAATTTTGACAGGAAAGGGAAACGAGTCACCGTAAAGTACGTTTTAAAGATTCTCAAAGGAAATCCATGAAGATATAATGGAAACAGTACCTAATAATTGTCAATCTTACAGCAAGGTGATGTACTGGATGGCAGAATTTAAAAGGGGTCGGGTGTCTATGCAAGTTGGACCCCAAATGGAAGAGTAGTGTTACAGTCAACTCAAGAAAACAATGATGCTGTCCGCTGCTTGATGATGGAAAATCGGTGTGTTGACATCCATATTTTTTCTGAAGCACTGGACTTGTTATATGGTTTCGCACATTATATTATTCATAAAGAGTTGCAGATTAGAATGCTGTCTACTAAATGGGTAACAGAATGTTTGACTCTACAACAGAAACGGCAGAAGATTTATTGTGCAAAAGCTGTATTGACCATTTCGCACAGGATTCTTTCAATTTTGTGAGCCTACGGATGAAACCTTGATACACTACTATGATCCTGAGACCAAATAACAGCCCATGAAGTGGTTGCGTTTTGAATCTCCGGGCCGGCCCAAAAACTTTGAGAACAGCCATATGCTAGCAAGATGATAGCATCAGTCTTTTGGTATAGTCAAGGTGTGATCCTCGTTAGTTTATTACAAGACATCTCTGAAAACCAGTAGCAATGGCTATCACTGTGATCTACACCGATGACCACACTAGCCTAGAGAAATGAGCGCGCCTGGAGACCGAACGGTGGCGAAGGTGAAGATCATAGAGTAGCAACCCGAGGACCGGCTTTCCGTTAGTGGAATGCTCGGAGTCAGAATGGGAAAAACTTCCGATTTATCGGAGTTTGATAAAAGACAAATTGTGATGTCACGGTGCCTCGTAACTATATCAGAAACGGCGCGGCTTGTGGGTTGTTCACGTGCCGCTGTAGTGAGTACGTATCAAAAGTGGTGCAGAGATGGCCCGTCGTCCATCCGAGTGTCGTCCGCAGCTCATAGATGCCAGAAAATGTCGCGCATTGTTCACAGCGACCGCAGGGTCACAGTGACACAAATCATCCGCAGCTACAACAGTGGTCATCAGGGCAATGTGTCACAGCACACAGTTCATCGCAGCCTTCTGCGCATGGGCCTGCGTAGCCGAAGACTCAGACGTGTCCCCATGCTCACCGCACGTCATCGCCAACAACGCATGAAATGGGCTCAAGATCATCGAGATTGGACAGTGGATGATTGGAAGAAATTGGCCTGATCTGACGAATCAAGATTCCTGGTGCATCGCGTAAACGTCCGATCGCGGATACGCCGATTACCAACGGAGGCTATGTCACATGGATGCACTGTTCGGTGGAAACAGGCCGGCGGCTGTGGTTTTGCTGTGGGAGATGTTTTCTTAGAACTCTTTAGGCCCTGTTATCCTAACAGCACAACCCCTGACAGCTGTCAGGTATCTGAACATCGTTGCGGACCAAGCTCGTCCATTCATGTCAACTGTGTTCCTTGCTGGTGATGGCCATTACGAACAGGATAATGCGCCGTGCCACACTGCTAGAATCGTCAAGGATTGGTTCGAGGAACATGCTGGTGACTTTCTCTTAAAGCCCTGGCCTCCAAATTCACATGGCATGGTTCGACTCGGAAAAACCGGGTTCGCGCTAAATCACCACTAGCCCGAAATGTACGAGAACTGGAGGACCTTCTGTTGGCATTATGGCACCAAATACCTATCACCACCTCTTGGAATCAACGCCTCGCCGAGTGGCCGCTGTTTTGCGGGCTAAAGTGGGTCCTACAGTTTATTAGGTAGGTGGTCATAATGTAATGGCTCATTGATGTACAACACCAACTGCACCATAAACATAAAGAGGATTGCTGAGGAACTTCATCAGCTGTGTCATAATCTTTTTATAGAAAAATGCTCCAGGACTCAGGGCCTACAAACCCTCTTAGAGATTTGAACTTCAAATTTCTGCCTCATGCCCTCTATTACCCAGATTTATCCTCATCTGATTGTCATTTATTCTCACAACTAAAAATATCTCAAGGGACGTCAGTTTTGGACAAATGATTATGTTAAGTGCGCTGTGGATGCATAGTTTACGGACCGGAGGGGTTTGAAGTAGTTGGAAGAGAGTTATACTAAGTCGTACAGTTAAAGGAATATTATATTTTAAAAAAAATAGTGTTTTTTCACGCAGCACAGGTTTTGTTTTCGTATTAGGCCCAAACCTTGCTGATACTCCTTGTATAATGGGACTCAGCGTGTTATATAATTTAGCTTTTGAATAACTTCTGAGGCACGGCATAATGCGGTGTAATTGCATTTGTACGAAGTCATAAATGCGGTGTAATTGCATTTGTACGAAGTCATAAATGCGGTGTAATTGCATTTGTACGAAGTCATAAATTAGATTTCGAATATCCTTTGAGGCTTGTTATGCTGTGCATAATTGAACGTACGCAAATAATCGTTTAACTGTGGTTTCGAATATCGTTTAAGGCTGTACAGGGTATAGTTTTAATTTAGAATGTCACCTCACTTGATCTTTGAATAGATTTTGGGAATTCGTATACCGCGTATAATTGCATTTAGGGAATGATATAGAGCTGGTGCTTTAAGGCGGTTCCACCTAAAATCTCTGCCTTGTAATTCCAATGGTAAAACTTCTTTACATATATCTTTCGCAATTAATGTATTCCCAAGGATGACAATTTGCCCATCTAATAAACTAACTTTAAGTTATAGCATGGAATACTTAATGCTTGCTAAAACATAACCATAATCAAGCAATTCAACATTTGTTTGTCTACTGACGTCATCAATGTACAGGTCGCGCCATCTATTAAAAGGTCTGAACATTACTCAAAGAAAAATTGATTTTTAATATAATTACGGTTATGTTTTAGCAAGTATTAAGTATCCCATAAAAGTTAGTTTTACCGATGTGCAAATTTTCATTCTTGGGAATACATTAATGGCGAAGGAAACATGTAAAGAAGTTTTACCATTGGAAACAAAAAGGCAGAGATTTTAGGGGGAACCACCTTAAAAATCGTTGAAACTTTATTATAATGGTGAATAGCTTCCTTTAGGTAGCGTCATGAAACCCGGGTTTCAAAAATACTCCATGGCTATGTATATACGAGTATATAATTGCATACTCTATTCTGATTGCACTTAGCTTCGTAAAACCTATTTGTTTATTTTTGATATCATGGTACCGCAGGTCAAGCTGGGAGAGAAATACCTTTCCGTGTGGCATTTCCCCTTAATCAGTTCTCATTTTTGGAATGATTAATTCTGATCGTAGAATTTCCTTAATAGCTTCGATTCCATTTCTATAGAAGATTTTAATCCCAAGTTTGCAAATCAATGCAGTCATTTATTCTACCAACAGTTTTCCGGGAAAAAGCTTTTAACTTCTCTGTTTATTTTCGAGAACGAAATCTTGAAGGGGCTACGATTAGAAATGATATTTTGCTGAATGCTTAAGGTGCAAAATAAAGGAAAATAACACTACTGATTAAATAGAGGTAATAATCCAAATCAAAGCAGAAACTTTTCAGTTGATATACCTGATAGCTTTCGTGCAGCAGTTTATATTGTTTAATTAAGTTCTCAGTGCTTCAGTAACATTTTCCTTTCCCTTGAAGTGTTGGTTAATGATTATTGTCAATGTTTCGAACAAAAGGGAAGTATAATTGCATTAAGTAAGACAAAATATTTTCCCACTGTAATGCCTATTTAACGGGCTAACGCGTTTGTGTTTTACGGAGCACAATGTAGCTGTAAATTATATGTTTAAATAACTTAATAAACGTTCGCGGCGCATTTTCCTGGAATTCAAATTCTTTGGGGAAAATGGCTAATTTGAAAAATAGTTTAACAAACGGAACATTGCATACATAATCGATAATACTAAACGAAACCTCAAGTTACTGTGCGACGACAAGGTAATGTATGTTCTGTCGAGATAATAAAGCAAACAACAGAGCATAAACAAGTCTCCACCTAAGCCTTAAACTCTAATTAGGCAAATGTGAACGTCGTTCGCTTTTAAAGTAATCATTTAATAGGAAAATGGCTTTGAAGCAAAACTGAATAATTTAAAATGCAGTTAACATTCCGAAGTCGTACAAATTCATTAAACATTTTAAGTTTGTCAAGGTACAAACAGTGAAAGATTTTAGTTAAACATGATTTCCTCTGAGTATTTTTAGTATATAGCTTTAACAATCAAAAAGTTATTTGTCATTGAATGTAAAGGATATTTAGCTCACTGATAAAATTGATTCAGAGACTTAAAAGGTACTAATTAAGTTGAGGTACATAAAATGCTATCAAACAGGTCTGTGTTTTGTTTATTATTTTCTGAACAACATGCATTAGAAAACGTGTCGTAAAAGCTCTGGTTTTGGCATTGAACTAAGATATGTCGGACTTTAACTGCCTGGTGTCACTGGACATCTAAAGCCCATAAACTTTGCTTCGGATCTTGATTCTGTCACAAAAAAGAATTTGTAGGATGTGTTTTATAAAAGGCTTCACAACAGAGGCTCCTGTACAAGACGTTTCTTATATGAACCATCTAAACTTTTTTCTACAAAGAAGCCGACATATCTGTTCTAAAATGCATGTACACGATTTTTGTTTTAGAGTTTAACGAAAACCATAAGAACATCCAAAGGCTACAAGCAGTCACCTCGTCTCCAATTTAGGGATCCTGGTTCCAGAAAAAAGACAGAGTCGTCATCATCACCATACAAACACATTACTCATGCCTCAACCGGCACTCGAACTAGGGCCCATCCCTGAAGAATTTTCATAAGGCAGGGCGTCGGCACACTCCGCCACAAGGCGGCGAATATGGGCATAATAAAACACAATCCGTGAATGAAGTCTCTTTAAACGAGTCTTGATTTAGGTACTTAACCATTTCTAGAGGGTGTGACGTATATTCTAAATTAACTTTCCTTTTTAGTTTCTTTCCCTATGTAAATCTTTAGTTTATTCTCAGTTATACTTCACTCTTAACGTAATATCTTTTCTCTCAAACGAATACTGTCGGCAACATAATTAAGGTTGAATGAACGTGACGTATACCTGATTTGATAAGAGCGAGAGATAAAAACTACGAGAAAACTGTTGCTGGAGAGCGTTGTGTTAAGAGCTGTGTGGAGCGTTTAATGCAATATGCTATGCTATGTTACGATGTGTTGGCTACATCCTTGAATACAGCATCTTTTCCGTAAGTTTTACTTCTGTTGTTTACATGTTTCGTCTGGCCGTTAAGCTTAAGTTTAGGAACTATTTCATCTTATGGTTATGTTTTAAAAATAACGTAGAAGTACGAAAAGACTTCTACGTCATAATGGTTGAGTACCCAAGACTCATTTCTAGACGTTCATATCCTTATAGAAACTGGGCCACGGTGTTGCAACCCTGATATCAGAAACACATGGCAATATAAAACATTTGGTAAGCCTGATGCTGTGGAAAAGTATCAATATTAATAATCGTACCTACAGTAGTGGCCAAAATTGTGGAAACCTTTTGGAAAAAGTTATTTTTAAGGTTTGATGGCTCATAACACCACTTTGTTTTAGAGTAATACCATAAAATTATATAGCAATGGAAAGATAATTCCATCAAAAATGTAATGCAACAACGTTTGTTCAATTTTCTGTATTCTATGAAAGGTTATAGCCAAATAACCAGAAAAAGGAAGCACAACTTGCTTAGGTTGATATGAAACAGCTTTCCTTCATTTGAATGTAGTCAATGAGCATGAGAGCCAATCAGGTGTCATTTTGTTTTGGCAATGAGCCACTCACGTCACAGGATTCAGCTATTGACGATTCAGCTATTGATGTCATGTATTGGAGCTGAGGGGAGGGAATTTTTCAGTGTGTAATGTGATTTCTATCAAGTTGTTTTTCTTTTTTTTTTTTTTTTTTTTTTTTTCATTTAGTGAGCTTGTAAAACTTAATGAAATTAAAGAAATGGTGCAGAGAGTTGACTGGTCACCCAGAAAACAATATAAAATAGTACTATTAAGTGAACAAGGCTTCAGTTATGAAGAAATTAAAAGAAAAAATGGCATTTCTAAATTTTTGAAGAGGTATAAGGAGACTCCGTCACTACAAAACCAGACTGGTAAAGGCAGGAAAAGGTGCACAACAGCAAGTGATGATAGAAGAATTAAGTGAAGAAAATCATCTGGGTGTATACAAGATGAAATGGCGCAATGCAATGTGAAGTTGAATGCAAGGACTGTTCCGCGCAAGCTGCAGGAATTTGGTCAAAAAGCTAAAATTCCACGAAAAAAGCCATTTTTATCTCTCAAACAAAGGTTGAAAAGATTAACCTGGGCTAAAACCCATGTTAACTGGACAGCGGAACAATGGGACAGTGTTATTTGGAGTGATGAGACCAAAATATTCCTGTTTGGTAGTGATGGCATAAAATACGTAAGGAGAAGAATCGGAGAAGATTTGTATCCGAATTGCATTACATGTACTGTAACGTATACTCTAGCTTCAGTTTCTTTTTGATTTTACTATCACTTGTTATTTTATTTTCCTATGCAAATTATCTTCTCACTTAACGAGATGTTTCTCCCGCTGAATTATATGTGGCAACGAGTGTAAGTCATGACGTGGTGGTATGCAGTATATATATATATATTTATATATATATATATATATATATATATATTTTAGATTGGATTCCAAGGGACAGGGAAAAGACCCAGAAGAAGACCACATGGAAGATGGGTGGATGAAATTCGAAAGTATGCAGGGGTGACATGGAGGAGACTGGCACAAGACAGACCGTTGTGGAGGAAACTTGGGGAGACCTTCGTCCAGCAGTGGATTGATAATGGTTGACAATGATGATGATGATGATGATGATATATATATATCCTGAAGAAGAAATTGAAGAATTTTATGAGGAAATTTGTCATCTAAATAATAAAGGTAAGCAGCACTTGAAAATAATTATGGGAGATTTCAATGCAAAAATAGGGCAACGGCAACAGAATAAAACTTCAGTAGGTAAATTCGGTCACGGCAACAGAAACCAGCGTGGAAATACTCTCGTTGAGTTTGCAGAGGCAGAAGGGTTTTTCATCTTGAACTCCTTCTTCAAGAAAAAGCCACACAGGAAATGGACATGGAGACATCCAAATAGGACGACAAGTGAAATTGATTTTATTATGTGTAACAAAAAATTCGTCATAGAAGACTGCAGTGTGCTAAACAAGTTCAACACAGGTAGTGACCATAGATTGGTGAGATGTAAGATGCACCTCAACACTAAACATGAACGTGGCAAGCTCATAAGACAAACAAAATCTATTGACATAACCAACCTTAAAAAACACCATAATACCTTCAAGTTGGAACTGAAGAACAGATTCTCTGCTTTAGAAGGCCTAACATCAGAAGAAGTGGACATCTCTGAAGTTAACAGAAAAGTAACCAAAGCTCTTATGGAAACAGCAACAAAATTAGCTGGGTCTAAGAACAAGTTGCATGTAAATAAATTATCAGGAAAAACGAAAATGTTGATGCAAAAAGAAGAGAGATGAGGACAACTAAAGAAGATGTGACTTCCAAAGTGGAATATATAGAGCAATGCAAGACAGTAAGAAAAAGTATCACTGAAGACGTAAGAAAATTCAACTGTGAACTAGTGAGGAAAGCAATTGAAAACAACCAAAGCCTAAAGATAGCAAAGGGACATCTCAGTAAGGGAAGAAAACAGATTATGGCACAGAGAAAAGAAGATGGTTCTGTAACAAGAAATAGAGGCGAAATTTTGACAAGAGTGAAAGATTTCTACTCCAAATTATATGAAAGGGATGATACATGCACTCCAGACATCATGAAAGATACCAGTACCAGAGTTCCTCCAGTCCTTCCAGCAGAAGTTGCACATGCAATCAAGAACATGAAGCGGGGGAAAGCTCCAGGAGAAGATGGAATTACTGTAGACATCATACAAGAAGCAAGTGGAGAAATCGAAACAGTACTCGCCCAAATTTTCACTCGATGCCTTAATGAAGGAAAGATTCCTGAGGATTGGAACAACGCTACAATGATCTTGCTACATAAGAAAGGTGACATTGAGGATCTCGGAAACTACAGACCTATCAGCCTGCTATCAGTGGTTTATAAAATCTTCACTAAAGTTCTTTCACACCGCTTGAAGGTAACACTGGACATGGCTCAACCGAGAGAACAAGCTGGATTCAGGAGTGGCTACAGCACAATAGATCATATCCACGTGCTGAGAGAACTAATTGAAAGAGCGAGGGAATATGAACGTCCATTCTGCATGGCTTTTATCGATTATGAAAAAGCCTTTGATTCGGTGAAACCATCAGCAGTTACAACGGCTCTGAAAACCTGCGGTATTGAAGATGCATACATTAATATTATTAATAACATCTATGAAAATGCAAGTGCAAAGATTAGGCTGTTTGAAAATACAACACACGTAAAAATTGAAAAGGGAGTGAGACAAGGTGACACCATATCTCCGAAGCTCTTTAATGCCACATTGGAGGGTGTTTTTCAGTCGCTGAGCTGGGAAAACATGGGGATAAAGATTAATGATCTAACCCACCTTCGTTTTGCTGATGACGTAGTCATTTTTGCAACTACACCATCAGAGCTGCAGAGTATGATCCAGGAACTTGCTGACAAGAGTAAAGAAGTGGGATTAAAAGTGAACTTTCAGAAGACAAAAGTGATGTTCAATGCTTTTACAAGAAATGAAGATTTATCGATTGATGGAGAAAAGCTGGGGATAACAGACACGTACGTTTATCTTGGACAGCAGATATCAAGTGAGGGTCACATTGATGAAGAAATTAATCGGCGTACAAAACTTGCCTGGAGAGCTTTTGGAAGAAACAGCATAATTTTCAAGAGCAATATGCCATTATGTCTTAAAAGAAAAGTGTTTGATCAATGCATCCTTCCAGTGCTTACGTATGGTGCAGAGACGTGGACCTTAACTAAAAGAGACATACAAAGGCTGCAGACAACTCAAAGAAGCATGGAGAGGTGCATACTTGGTGTAACCAGGAGAGATAAGAAGAAAAACTCGTGGATCCGAAAAATGACAAGAGTGGAAGACATCATGATCAGAGTTAAATCCCTGAAATGGCAAAGGGCTGGACATACTGCCAGAAGGACAGATCATCGATGGACAGCCGAAATTTTAGATTGGATTCCAAGGGACAGGAAAAGACCCAGAAGAAGACCACATGGGAGATGGGTGGATGAAATTCGAAAGTATGCAGGGGTGACATGGAGGAGACTGGCACAAGACAGACCGTTGTGGAGGAAACTTGGGGAGACCTTCGTCCAGCAGTGGATTGATAATGAATGATGATGATGATGATGATATATATAGGCGCGCTCAAAGATACCGAAGAGCTTCGTTTTATATGCGATAGGTTCTTCCTGATTATTGATATGCGATTTACCTACGTTTCTACGATATTACGAAAGTTCGGGCTATCAGTAGTTGTGTTATTTTGGAGTGTGTATTTTAGTAATGTAAGGTCAGGTATTTTAGTAATGTAAGGTTAGGGATGTAAGGTCAGGTGATGCGTAACATCACAGCCTCTCCTTGACAAATGTCAACCCCGCCTTCTCGTGGTACATCCTGTTCCCACTAAAGGGGCTCTGACGACCGCAAATAGCGGTATAACTATACCATCGGGATCAGAGGAAATGCTATCTCACACTCACAAACCCGCTTGGCCAGCGTGGTGAGTTATGGCCAAACACCTCCAAAATGACTCTACAACTTAAATCTTGGCCCTCAGTCTCCGGCAGCTGGAATGTACCTGGCCAAGGCAGCGGCCAGTGCGACATGAAGGCAGAGGGCGCTAAGAATCCCCGGAGGACCGGACTAGGCTGCCATTTGATGCTGACCTTGGCTACCTACAACGGACGCTCCCTATCTTCTGATTCAAGGCTTCTTGAATTGGAAGAGGAACTACAAAGGATCAAGTGGGACATCGTCGGGCTGAGTGAGTGAGGTAAGGAGAAAAGGAGAAGATCTCATTGAACTGAAAAGTGGACATCTCTTCTATTATCGTGGGACAGATACTGGCAGAACTAGTGGTGTTGGATTTATAATAAACAAGAAACTGAAGGATAAAGTGGTAGAAGTTGAAAGTTCCTCTGACAGAGCTGCACGACTCGTTATCCAACTATCGAGAAGATACCAGGCTCAGATTATTCAAACTTATGCACCCACCACAAGTCATCCTGAAGAAGAAATTGAAGAATTTTATGAGGAAATTCGTCATCTAAATAATAAAGGTAAGCAGCACTTGAAGATAATTATGGGAGATTTCAATGCAAAAATAGGGCACCGGCAACAGAATGAAACTTCAGTAGGTAAATTCGGTCACGGCAACAGAAACCAGCGTGGAAATACTCTCGTTGAGTTTGCAGAGGCAGAAGGATTTTTCATCTTGAATTCCTTTTTCAAGAAAAAGCCACACAGGAAATGGACATGGAGACATCCAATTGGGACGACAAGTGAAATTGATTTTATTATGTGTAACAAAAAATTCGTCATCGAAGACTGCAGTGTGCTAAACAAGTTCAACACAGGTAGTGACCATAGATTGGTGAGATGTAAGATGCACCTCAACACTAAACTGGAACGTGGCAAGCTCATAAGACAAACAAAATGTATTGACATAACCAACCTTAAAAAACACCATAATACTTTCAAGTTGGAACTGAAGAACAGATTCTCTGCTTTAGAAGGCCTAACATCGGAAGAAGTGGATATTTCTGAAGTTAACAGAAAAGTAACCAAAGCTCTTATGGAAACAGCAACAAAATTAGCTGGGTCTAAGAACAAGTTGCATGTAAACAAATTATCAGGAAAAACCAAAATGTTGATGCAAAAAAGAAGAGAGATGAGGACAACTAAAGAAGATGTGACTTCCAAAGTGGAATATATAGAGCTATGCAAGACAGCACGAAAAAGTATCACTGAAGACGTAAGGAAATTCAACTGTGAGCTAGTGAGGAAAGCAATTGAAAACAACCAAAGCCTAAAGATAGCAAAGGGACATCTCAGTAAGGGAAGAAATCAGATTATGGCTCTGAGAAAAGAAGATGGTTCTATAACAAGAAATAGAGGCGAAATTTTGACAAGAGTGAAAGATTTCTACTCCAAATTATATGAAAGGGATGATACATGTACTCCAGACATCATGAAAGGTACCAGAGTTCTTCCAGTCCTCCCAGCAGAAGTTGCTCATGCAATCAAGAACATGAAGCGGGTGAAAGCTCCAGGAGAAGATGGAATTACTATAGACATCATACAAGAAGCAAGTGGAGAAATTGAAACAGTACTCGCCCAAATTTTCACTCGATGCCTTAATGAAGGGAAGATTCCTGAGGATTGGAACAATGCTACAATGATCCTGCTACATAAAAAAGGTGACATTGAGGATCTCAGGAACTACAGACCTATCAGCCTCCTATCAGTGGTTTATAAAATCTTCACTAAAGCTCTTTCACACCGCTTGAAGGTACCACTGGACATGGCTCAACCGAGAGAACAAGCTGGATTCAGGAGTGCCTACAGCACAATAGATCATATCCATGTACTGAGAGAACTAATTGAAAGAGCGAGGGAATATGAACTTCCATTGTGCATGGCTTTTATCGATTATGAAAAAGCCTTTGATTCGGTGAAACCATCACCAGTTACCACGGCTCTGAAATCCTGCGGTATTGAAGATGCATACATTAATATTATTAATAACATCTATGAAAATGCAAGTGCAAAGATTCGGCTGTTTGAAAATACAACACACATAAAAATTGAAAAGGGAGTGAGACAAGGTGACACCATATCTCCGAAGCTCTTTAATGCCACATTGGAAAATGTCTTTCAATCACTGAACTGGGAAAACAAAGGGATAAAGATTAATGGAGATTATCTAACCCACCTTTGTTTTGCTGATGACGTAGTCATTTTTGCAACTACCCCATCAGAGCTGCAGAGTATGATCCAGGAACTTGCTGACAAGAGTAAAGAAGTGGGATTAAAAATGAACTTTCAGAAGACAAAAGTGATGTTTAATGCTTTTACAAGAAATGAAGATTTATCGATTGATGGAGAAAAACTGGAGATAACAGATACGTATGTTTATCTTGGACAGCAGATATCAAGTGAGGGTCACATTGATGAAGAAATTAATCGGCGTACAAAACTTGCCTGGAGAGCTTTTGGAAGAAACAGCATAATTTTCAAGAGCAATATGCCATTATGTCTTAAAAGAAAAGTGTTTGATCAATGCATCCTTCCAGTGCTTACGTATGGTGCAGAGACGTGGACCTTAACTAAAAGAGACATACAAAGGCTGCAGACAACTCAAAGAAGCATGGAGAGGTGCATGCTTGGTATAACCAGGAGAGATAAGAAGAGGAACTCGTGGATCCGAAAAATGACGAGAGTGGAAGACATCATGATCAGAGTTAAATCCCTGAAATGGCAATGGGCTGGACATACTGCCAGAAGGACAGACCATCGATGGACAGCCGAAATTTTAGATTTTATTCCAAGGGACAGGAAAAGACCCAGAAAAAGACCACATGGGAGATGGGTGGATGAAATTCGTAAATATGCGGGAGTGACATGGAGGAGACTGGCACAAGACAGACCGTTGTGGAGGAAACTTGGGGAGACCTTCGTCCAGCAGTGGATTGATAATGGTTGACAATGATGATGATTTTAGTAATACCAGGAGCTCCCCAATAAAAGGTTAAAAGTGAGTACGTTTACTTAGTTCATTTTATTGTCAGATCTCTGTCTGGCCGTTAAGTCTATTTCATTGAGTGTTTACGTTAAGTTCAGGGTATATTGTGTTTACCGCTCTAATAAGGAGCCTTCAAGGTACTAATGTACTAAAACCGAAGTTATATTACTGATATTCAAGATAATGAGGAACGCTGAGTAAAAATAAATTCCATATTCTTGGAATTTATTGCACGTGCGTGTCTTACCTAAACAAACTCTAGCACTTTGAAGATTAAGCACACTTTAGCTACGTCAAGTAACCTTTCAATAACCCTAACGTGACTTAACGTAAGCTTTCCTGCACTACACGTCCAGCCGGAGAATTTTATTCATTATAATACCGTAAAACACCCAGTTAGTGTTATGATCTGAGGTTGTATGACATCAAAAGATGTGGGCAGAATTTGCGTGATTAATGGAAATATAAATGGCCAAACATACATTAATGAAATACTTGAGCCCAAACTAAAGCCTTCCGCACGTGATATTTTCCAAGATAATGAAGCATTTATATTTCAACAGGATTTATCTCCATGTCATGTTGCTGCTTTGTGCAAAAAGTGGTTTCAAGATAATCATATTCCACTGCTTGAATGGCCAGACCTAATCTATGGAGCAGACTAAAGAAACTTGTTAGTCAGAAGCAACCCAGCAATAAAACCCAATTAATAGAAGCAACAATTCAATCTTGGTTTCACATTATAACAGCTGAAGAACTAAAAAACGTGGTTCACTCTATAGGAAGGAGTTGTAAGGCCGTAATTAACGCTAAAGGTTACCCAACTAAGTGTTTACTGACAGGGTGAGAATGTTTGTAAATCTCTTTTTTCTATGTGTTTCACTTTTCTTTTTTATAACTGCTGTTCTAATACAAAATCCTTCATAAAGGTTATTTATTGCATTACATTCTTGATGAAATTATCTTTCCATTGATATATAATTTTATGGTATTACTCCAAAAAAAAAAAAGAAAATGTTAACCTCAAAAGTTAACTATTTCCAAAAAGGTTTCCAGAATTTTGGTCACTACTGTAAGTAAACTAGCATGAAAGAAACATTATGCACGGTGGTGACGGACTTGTGCCTTCAAGTATGATAATTGTTCAGTTAAAGGTGTGCGTGGTATTAGGTATATATTAATGCACCGAAATGCCTATTCACTTAGAATGCATCTGACAGATCAATGCTTTGTAACACTGGATATCCAAAGCAAGTACATTTCTTATTATTCCCATATAACAAACCTTTTTAGCATGTGTATAAAGATATAATTACAAGTTTCTTTTGCTTATATCCTATCTACTGCATCTCCTCCTCCAAACGGTTTTGAAGTTCAAAAACAATATGGCAAATGTTTGAAAAAATATTATTCATTGTTTCTTGTTCTTTTTTGCAATCATTAAACACAAGGGACATTCAATGAAGGTCCATTTTGGGATATAAAAAATGATTGTATGATACTCTATTTCCTTGACCGATATAGTTCATAACATACCCTATATTGGCAAAAGTCACCGGACACCCAAAAGCGAAACACAACATAGCATTTATTGACATATATTAGTACGGTGTTGGTCCACCTTTGGCCTTAATATGCATGCACTAACGCTTCGAGACATGCTTTCGCCAAGGTTTTGGAACACAGCGATAGGTAGGCGCTTCCATTCAGTACATAATGCTGCCGCTAACTGTTGCTAAGTAGCAGGCCTTGGTTCCAAACTTCTTATGCGCGCTCTAATTCATCCCATAGGTGTTCTATGGGATTAAGATCAGGGCTCTGTGCTGGCCAGTCCACCCACGATGCGTAATTATAGTCAAACAACGCCGTAACAGCCCTTGCTTTATGCTTCCGTGCATTATCCTGCTGGTACCAAGAACGCTCGGTTCCATAATATTACCACAGAGTTTGTAGGTCATAATTGTCCAGAATATCCTGGTAAACGTGCTGGTTAACGGGCTTGCCCACGATAACCAATGAGCCGGGACCATACTACGAAATACACCCCCACACGAGTACACTGCCAGCTCCACACTTGACCGTAGGAACAGTGCAGTGTGGTAAATAGCGTTCCCCCGGCTGCCGCTAAACCCACACACGGCAATCAGGCTGATGGATCGTGTATCTGGATTCATCAGTCCATAGGACCCGTTTCCATTTATCTACGGTCCACGATAAATGTTCTTTACACCATGCTAAACGACGAGTAGCATTCCTAGTGGACATGAAAGGCTTATGAGCAGCCGCACGACCACGGTAACCCTTGGAATGAAGTTCTCTGCGAATGGTACGTGTACATACCTAGGTTCCAGTATTTTTACTCGCCTGTACACTGAGGTCTTGTGCAGTACTCCGTCGATTAGCTGTAACGACTCTCCTGAGGCTTCGACGTCCTCTATCACTGATTTTCTTTGGTCTGCCGGTACGTTTTGGTGTTTCAGACACGCCATGTGTCTTTTATATTTTCAGTACATCGGAAACAGTTCACGTGATTATGTTTAAACGCCTCTCTGTTTTTCTTACGGACAACCCACTAATGTAACCCCTAACAATCTTTCCTTTCTCAAAGTCAGTTCTCTCCCGCCGCGACATTTTCACTCAACCTCACAGAGCGATATGATCGCAGTCAGTTGCAGGCTTGTTTTTATACCGTTATCTTAACAATGCAGCGGATCCGTTCATTTGCTTTTGAAGGGGTGTCCAGTGAATTTCGTCAATACATTGTATGTAGAAGTAGCACAAAGTACAATGAGATATCACTGAACTATGGCCACCTACTTAATACTTCGTAGACCCTCCTTTTGCCCTCAGTACAGCAGCTATCCAACGTGGCATCGATTCAATAAGATGACGGAAACAGTTGGAAGGTATGCCGACCAAAGCGACCTTCAATGCAGATGTGACTGGTGTATCAGGACGCCTGATATGCCGTTCTATAGTGTCCCACAAGTGCTCTATATATAGTATTTATATCGGGTGGGGGGCGGAGTTCGGCGGCCACTCGATACACTGGAAGTCTGAACAGTGTTCCTCAAGCCATTCCTGCACAACATTGGACCTTTGGCTGGGGACACTGTCACCTTGAAAAATACCGTTGTCATACGGGAATAATTTCATTATTACTGAGTGTACGGAGTCAGCAAGCAATGAATCATACCTTTGAATCATAATCATAGCAACCATGAATCATACCTTGTTCCACATGCACGAAGGGTCCAAGTTTCTGCTTAGTAGCCACACCATACAACAGAGTCCGCCGGCTTGCACTGTGGAGACCATGCAGGACTTATCAAGTGACTCATATTGTTTGCGCTAAATGCGTACACGACCATCCAAGGAGTGCAGTAAAAATCGCGATTTGTGTAAACCAGCACATATTTTCAAGTCATCCGACGTCCAACTTGAATGACTTTTGCACCAGGCGATTCTTTTACGCCAATGAACTGTGGTTAGGAAGAGATGTGGTCGGGTCAGTCTGCTACCACAGCCCATACGTATGAGCGTGCGAAGAATTGTGATCAACATCTTGCTTTCCTGTGCAGTTTTCCCTCAAGGTATTTGTTTGATCATTTTCGTTCCCAGTCCTGATACACTTTAACTACGGAGGCTCGCCCACCAGTTCAGCCGTTTGGGAAATCGAGGCGCCCAGTCTCCGAGCTCCCACAATCTGTCCTTTCTCAAAGTCTGACATATCCTTCCGTCTACCGATCACGCTCCGAAGTTTACCACCTACTTCTCCACTCGCCTACATCGATCAACTCATTGCGCCCTCTCGGAATTCACGTAGTTTAACAGGTTACATCCACATTTGATTGGAGTGTTCATAATTTAGTGATCAATCGGTGTATGAAAAAATTGTGATGAGTGATTTTCTTCGTACATGTGATAGAGGTAAGTGAAGTGTAAATATGGAAATCCGTTTCCTGTATTATCAAGGCAAAACTCTAAAGATTACTCATCAGGAAATAGTGATGTATAAAGTCTTATTGAACGGGATTCACACCTAAATACAACAAATAAATCTATATAAAGCTCCGTTTATTGCTGTGAAAATATATTTAAACATGAAATACAAGGAAAAGATTGTATCTACAACCGGGGAGTCGGTTAGAGAGCGAAAGCTCGGGAGATATATTTAAACATGAAATACAAGGAAAAAATTGTATCTTCACACCAGTAAACGGAGTTTTATATAGATTTATTTGCTGTATAAAGTGTTACATAACAAGTGTGTGTAGAATATAGTTTGCTTACAGTGTTGCAGCGGAGTTGTACAGATAATTCAAGGTTTGGACGAATAAATGGTATAATAGCTGCGATAACAAAATCAACTAGTACGACAATGAAATATGTAGAATCAGTCACATACGTCCCAAGCTTTATAAATTGGTGGAAGAATTTGTTACTTAAATATTTAACAGTAGTAGTGAAATCACCGACACCTTTATCACATATAATATCGGGCTGAAAGGAGAGAGAGTGTGAGAAAGAGAAAGTGGGTGTGTACTCTATACCGTTGTTATAGTCTAACAACGCAGAAAAGTTATATATCCTTAGACACTGATGTAGAGAACACATGCGAAGTGTCAACCAGATCATGCAGAACACAGAAAAAAATAACTTCTCTGAAAACAACGCTTGCCAGAAAATTTATGCATTGCTCGGCCGCTCCTATGTGGAATATCGCCTCTTTCACGAACTTTAAAAAGACTGTAATCAGGGAAACAGTCGAAATGCTCTCAAGCAAACTAGCATGAAATGGTATGGGGTATATGGAACTACCAATGGTTTGGCATGCGTTATTAAAAGATGGAAACACATGGCAGCACACCGTATAACTGCGTCATAAAAGTGCACGTAATAATGCTCGTGATGTCATCTGCGTTATTTTTCGAAAAATCATCTTTGTTTCTTACTTGTTCTAATTCTCTGCGTTTTCTATTACATCGAAAAAGCCTCCCACTGGAGACTGAAAGCTTGGTGAATCTATATACTTTTTGCACCAGTAAAACTGATTTTAATAAGCTATAAGCGTTTTTTGATTGTGCATAGTACTTCTAACTACAATGCAGGCCACCCAAAATGCAACACCAAGAAGGAAGCATCCGATTGGCCTGAAATTCGCAGCATGCGTCGCCCGCGAGAGGACATGCAAACGATTAGCATTGCAGGGCATATGCAAATCATGTGCGTCCGGCACGCCACCGAGAAGCACTAAAAGAAGGGTGCACAGAAGGCGGGGTGTAAGTAGTGGAAGTGTGTTTTGCTGTTCGCCCTGTGCGTGGGAAGCTTCCTGATGCCTCGTCGCAGAATACGGCAGTCATTCCAGCACGTTTCGGAGTTCGACAGAGAACGAATAGTGACTTATCGCGACAGAGGTTTATCGTACCGAGACATTGGCGCCCGTGTGGGACGACATCCAGCAACAGTGAGACGAGTATGGATTCGGTGGGTGCAGGAGGGACGGACGGACCGACGTGAGCGATTACCGCAGTCGCGGCACACCACCGAACGATAGGACTGGCATGTTGTGCGGCGGGCATTGACGGCTCGCAATGCCGCATCACGAACGTTAGCACAGGAATGCGCAACAACGAATGCGCAACAGGAATGCGCAACAGGTGTGTTGCGCAACAACCGTGCAGCACGTACCGTTCGACGTCGTATGTAGGAGTGGAGACTTGTCGCACGGCGCCCATTGCTCCGATTATCATTGATCTTACACCACCGGCGAGTGCGGCGGCAATAGGCCGTTGAACGCCGCACCTGGACTACGGAATGGCACGCCATTGTCTTCTATGACGAATCCCGCTTGGGCCTGCAACACCACGATCGTCGGATCCGCGTGTGGCGGCACCGCGGCGAGAGACTGTATGACGCCTGCATTACGCATCGCCATACCGTTCCGTCGGCTGGCGTTATGGTTTGGGTCGCAATTGGATATGACACCCGCACCCCTCTGGTACGTATCGCCGGCACACTCAACAGCCACATCTCGGACGTTTCGGAGCCTGTAGTCTTCCCTTACCTACAGAACCTGCCAGCGGCCACGTTTCAACAGGACAATGCGCGCCCGCACGTGGCTCGCATCGTGCAACAACTATTCACGGCCCACCAGGTGTCACTGCTGCCGTGGCCCGCCTGTTCTACCGATATGTCGCCCATCGAGCACGTCTGGTTGCTGATCGGCAACCGAGTGGCCCGGCAAGCACCACTCGCGGTTACGCCTGGTGAACTGTGGCAACGTGTGGAAGCAGTCTGGACCGACATACCCCAAGCCCGCATCCAAAGCCTCTTTCGTTCGATGCCGCGGCGTGTAGCGGCCATTATTGCCAGCCATGGGGGCCACACGAACTATTGATGTCTGCGTGTTCCGCAAGTCGCACGGGCCTGTAAGCTCAATCGTTTCATCTTTGTATCTGTTGTTATGTGTCCAGTAAATCTGGCTTTGCTATCTCGTGTCCTTGTTGGTGTTGCATTTTGGGTGGCCAGCAGTGTAGTATTCCTAGAGAGGAAATTCTCAGCTTTTGTGATTTAAAAAAAATTGCAAAAGAGAACGTAGCCCGATTACAGGAAATCATTTCAATGGAAATTTATATTTATGCGTTACCCGTACTTCCCATTATGGGATTCTATTAACTCTATTGGAAAAGTCATGTCACGCCACTGAATGCTACAGATTTGTTAACTGTAAAAATGAAGAATTTTATACTAAAGCGTTTAGATTATCAGCTGCGAAGACTTATTGAAGCAGTTTTTGGCCAAATCTCCACAGAATCGCCGGAGATGAGATTTTTGTGAATAACATATTTTATTAATTAGAGATTTGGGATTGCTGTTAAAAGTGTGACTGATGATTTGGTTCAAAAATGCACATCACTGCTCGCCTAGCTTGAGAAGTAACTTGAAACTTTAAATGTTTTAAATTATATTTAGCACAACCGTAGAACATACGCTGTTAAAATTTTATAGGTTGCACCAAAAATTGGTGCTACACCCATAGGCGTAGCGTGACCAAAATTTTGAGGGGGGGGGGGGCTACAAGTAAAACTATTTTTTTCTTGGGGGAAAGATTCACGGAAATAGTTTCTCTGTTCAATTGCAATTATAGTGGCATCCTGAAAGTAATGCATCCTCCTTAAGATCTTTTGAAGTGATTTTAATGAAACTGCACTGACATTTACTATGATATGTTACCAATGTAGAAGCAAATTTTTTTCAGAATTGGAAGTAAAGATCATGAATGACAGAGAAAAGCAGCGAGCCGTAATTGAATTCCTGGAAAACGAGGGATGTGAGGTTGCAGAAATCCACAGTAGACTCCTGCAGGTGTATGGAGCTGCCACAATCGATATGAGTAATGTCCGAAAATGGATGAAAAAGTTTCGGGAGGGAGAATGTTCAGTGTCGGCCAAACAACGGAGTGGAAGACCCGCAACTGCAGTGACAGATGCCAACAGGCAACGAGTAAAAGATCTCGTCACAGCTGATCGTCGTGTCACCATCCATGAGTTGCAACAATAAACAGTGCTCACTATGTGCAGACATTGAAAAAGCTAAAGGAAGCTATCGAAGGAAAAGACGCGATAGTGTTGTTTTACACCATGATAACGTCCTCACACCTCAATGGAGTCTTCACAGGCTGTTGCCAAAATGGGGTGGACGGAGATGCCCCAACACACCTACAGTCCCGATTTGGCTTCCTCAGACTTTTTCCTGTCTGCTTCTTTGAAAAACACACTTCGCGGGTGGACGTTTCGAGGATGTGACAGACGCTAAACTGGCTGTGAACTCGTGGGTGAAATGCCTCAGGAATGTTTCCAAAATGGATTTTACCGATGGGTTCAAAGATGGCGGAAATGTATAGAAAGTGATGGACAATACTTTGAATAGGCTAGCGAAGTAATATGCCACCAGGTTTCACATTTTTACTGCTACAGATAAAAATCTTATGAGGAATGAGGCATTACTTTCATGATGCCCTTAGGTTTTTTACATGCCTAATATATCCAAAACTACGAGGTATGCGAGGCTTGCGTTGATTCACCTTTATGAGGATGAGACAAAATACGCCTTTCGAAGTTCCTCATGCAGTTATTTGATGATGAAAACTATCATCAGATGACTGCATGCTATTCTGCATGGAATGACTGCTAGAAAACAGTCATAAACATGCTCGCAATTGCGTAGCATTGTCCCCTTGACTGTATTTCACGCTTTATAAGACTTAAAAGACGAACAACTAATTGTTACTTTTTCAACTTTTTAAGTTTGGAGGGCACGTTCGTCTTGTGTCCCCCCCCCCGAACGCTGCGCCACATTTAGGGCAAAGGCCCACCATTGTGGTATGCATCAAGCGTACAATTGGTGGACTTCGCACTATTCGGATTGGATACCATACGGTTGCATAACTGCATTATGTTTTTGTGTAGCCTATTTCATGCATCACACAATGGTTTCCCTTTGTTCCAAAAGTGGAGCAGCTGGTGTAGCACCAATTTTTGGTGCAATCTATAATAAAATGTCTAACAGTGTACAGTATTTTGTAAAAGCTATCAAGATGCCCTACAGATAAGAGAGAAAAGCAGTTTATTTTCAGTGGCGCAAAAGACGAAAAGTGAAAACAATAAAAAAAAAGCAGAAGCATTAAACAAAAAGGAAATTCTAGATGTGCACCGCTTAATCCGGTGGCGTGCTAACTGTCCTCGGGGGGACATCTCTTAAGAAAACAGCCTTCTACCTGAAATCTATTGTTATTTTTAATTTAGGAAGACGCACAAATAAATGAATATTTGAGTACAGTAAAAAAAATCGCACAGACAAGCAAATGCGCTTCGGGGAAATTTCTTTGAAGCACAAAACCTATTTTTTATTAAAACAAGTTTCCTTTTACACCAAACAAACAATGTCGTGTATGTAAACGCTGTTAGAGAGAAAAAAACTCTTGTTTGTAACTCAAAATGTTCATTAGACGTGTGTTTTAAAAGAATTTATACTTTATACCAGCCTCCCCCAAAAACTGATCAAAAGAGAGTAGATATAAAAAAAAAAAAAAGATATGTAAGAAGATGTTGCAATTTTCTGCAGATAAAATTCTTCTTTTCTAACAGAATGACAGCTTTCTGGATAAAAGACTTTTCTTATTTTTCCTCCGAAAAGATAGTGTTTTACTTTTTCTTTATATCTCTTCGCAGCAATTTTTGAAACTTTCAATCACTGGCTGTCGGAAAAAGATTCTCCTACGAGACGCCGAAGTTATTCCCTTAGATCTTTCATTCTGCACAAACACTCCCACCTGAAACGCAATTCAGTAAGCTCGCCTTGTGTTCAAGTAGGAAGAGGTGCTGCCAAAGGAGGGGGAAGGAGGAAGAAGGCGACGACAAAGAAACAACAGAGAAGAACTACAGAAGTCCGTCAGAGATAAAGAAAAAGAAAGAACCAACGAGAGGAGAACGAGAGAAATAGAAATTAGTGGAGAAATGAAAAGGACACGAGAAGGATTGACCAAAGTGGGGGAAACACGAAAAAGAATGTCGACGTACCGAGATGAAGTCTCTGTTTTGATTCTATTTTTATTTTGTCCGCTTCCTGTTCTCAGTTTTCACCGTGCCGGGAGTTTTCCTAGAACTCATCATTTCTGTACAAAGAAGAATCGTCGAAGTAAGAGCATTTCTTCGTTCAAAATGAGTGAATACCCAAGCACATTCAGTCAAAGTAAATAATTGTGACTGTTCATGAATCATACACTGACGGAAAAAAAAATCCCAACACCAAGAAGGGGTTGTGTTAGATAAACGACAGTTTGTAGGCGGTGAGAGTACATCTGTAAGATGACGTCTATGCAAATTTCGCGCTCGGCGCATACGTGTGGCGCTAGTAGCGTCCCGCGGAACATGCAAAGCAGGTTTGCTGTAAATACGCGCTGTAACGTTCGTGAGCGTTGGTTATCGTTGAGATTCGACGTAGGGTGTTGATGTTAGTCAAAAACGCCTTTAAGAAGACGAAGAAGCCATTATCAACAGCTCACGGAGTTTGAACGAGGTCGTGTAATAGGGCTACGAGAAGGTGGATTTTCTTTCCGCAATAATGCAGAACGACTTGGCAGGAATGTAGCCACTGTGCATGATTGTTGGCAGCGGTGGTCAAGGGAAGGTACTGCCTCAAGAAGACCGGGTTCCGGCCGGCCACGTGGCACTACTGAGAGGGAAGACCGCCGTGTATGGCGTATGGCCGTGGCGCATCGTACCGCGTCTGCGGCAGCAATTCGAGCTGCAGTTGCCACCACAGTGACACAACGAACTGTTACAAATCGGTTACTTGAAGGACAGCTCCGAGCCAGACGCCCTGTAGCTTGCATTCCATTTACTCCTAACCACTGCCATTTGCGACGTCAGTGCTGTCAAGCTAGAGCTCATTGGAGGACGGAGTGGAGATCTGTTGTGTTTTCTGATGAAAGCCGGTTCTGCCTGGGTGCCAGTGATGGCCGTGTGTTGGTTAGAAGGAGGCCAGGTGAGCGCCTGCAACCAACCTGTATGCGGCCGAGACACACTGGACCTACACCTGGAGTTATGGTCTGTGGAGCAATTTCCTATGACAGCAGGAGCACTCTCGTGGTTATCCCACGCACCCTGACGGCACAGTTGTACGTCGGTCTGGTGATTCAACCAGTTGTGCTGCCATTCATTAACAGCATTCTTGGGGGTGTTTTCCAACAGGATAACGCTCGCCCGCATACCGCTGTTGTAACCCAACATGCTCTACAGAGTGTAGACATGTTGCCGTGGCCTGCTAGATCACCAGATCTTTCACCAATCGAGCACGTATGGGACATCATTGGACGACAACTTTAGCGTCACCCCCAACCAGCATTAACCGTTCCTGCATTGACCGAACAAGTGCGACAGGCATGGAACTCCATCCCACAAATTGACATCCAGCACCTGTACGACACAATGCATGAACGTTTGCGTGCTTGCATTCAACATTCTGGCGATTACACCGGTTATTAATGTACCAGCATTTCACATTTAAAATGGCTCTTCTCGCGCTTACAATAAGCTGTGATCTTGAAACCTTAATCGATTAAATATGTTACCTATGAGAATGTATTGCCGCCATTTCATTCCTCTACAACTATTTTTTCGTGGTGTTGGGATTTTTTGTCCGTCAGTGTATAAAGAAAATTCTGGTGCTTATTAATTTGCTGCTACTTTCCATAAAACAATATTTTCGGAAAAAGTGTTACACAAATACAAAATGCTTGCGAGTTTTGTAATGTTGTATCACAATTATGCATGATGAATTTATTTATTTGTTTTAATTTTTTTGCGTTTTTCCGTAGATCGCAGGCAAACTCGTACAGTGATTAGCACCACGATCAATTTATTTTTCGTTTCTAAGATGTGGATCTGTCCAACAATGTTATGTTTATCGGAGCAAATATCAAAACTTTACACATTAGGGAAACTACTCGCTTGCGATTAACATATTTTTAGTATAAATCCATATTACAAATAAAAATCAGAAAATGTAAAACATTAATGAAGATAAAATGCTTCTATTTAGCAGGCGTCGCTTTGATTAATATATTATAGAGATTCTTGTGCAATTATTAATATTTCCGCAATGCTCTATTAAAGATTCGCACAATAACAATTTACACGGAAAAGAACTTGAAATTAATTATTCCTTCACAAAAATCTTTCGTCCATCACTTAAGGTTTTAACTACAGTATGAGAAGTCGCGAATATAAAAATACGTACGTGTGATTAAGCATTTCGACTTCGATGGCTTTTCTCTCATATAAGCACACACATAGGGTACCGGGGAGGTTCTACTTGTTCTCGATTCAATTTTCATGGCAAACTCTAACGGGTTAAAAGAGAAGCGTGTCGCATGTTCTTCTCTAACTTTAATCCAATTCACCCCGTGAAAGCTAAGTATAATGGATATATATTTTATTGTCACGTGTCTCTATATGTATGCACATGTACGTATATATAGAGAGTACACTTCCGTAATACAGTTTTTGATCAATTTATTTCCCTACTCGTCCTTCATCTCCGTTACAGTACAATTCTAATACTGGGTTTGGGAAGTGCTTCAAAAACAAGAGTACTTTATGTTCTTTTCACAAAAATGTATATTTTCATAACTGTATGAACCAAATAATTTATCACATTCACAATGACCGGCCTCATAGAGTGAGGCTTTTGGATAAATACCTGGAGTGAAGATATACCACGAATAGATTAACCATCCAGGTCCCCAGACCTTAAACACATCGAGTATGCTTTGGATGTTTTAGGACGGGAAGTTTCAAGTCTTCAACAATCTCCAAGAACCACCTATAAGTTGAAAATTGCTCTCATAAAAGGAAAGAGGACGTCCCCTGTCTCCCACCGAAATTTCTAAGCCACCTTGCTGGAGGCATGAAGAATCATTGTGACGTCTGTATAGCTGTTTGAAGTGACCTGTATAGCAGTTTACTGCCTCCAAATGGGCTAAAAATCTCTAACGTCTAAGACTTGCAACATTTATTAAAATTCTCATATTTTATCATACTGCAGAATGTTCACAGGAAACCTCACAAAGACAGCTTTAGGAGAGCAGAGTGACGAAAGAACTGTAATCTTTATTTCCTCATGGCTGTGGAAACCTCCAGAGTTATTTGTGACCTTTTTTCTGTGAAAATGGATAAACTAGAGAATCACTTCTACGTTAGTTGCAATAGATATGATTGGGTGATTTACACGCGAAGTAATGCAAAACAGGTGATGTTAAGCAAATAATTGCTCCATTAAAGAAGTTCTTTTCTCTTTATTCTTTCATGAGTTATACTGAGAGAGTTCTTTCAATTTAGACAGACGAAATAATTATGGCCCTTCAATTTTTGACAGATATAAATAGACGTGAAGGACAATTCCTGTCATATACCCCACATGCGTAGCCAAAGCTGATCAGTAAAGCCAGCCTTTAAAAAGCGAAGCAATTAGGGCCCTGCTCAGTCGAATGTTTTGCAACACGGGTGCTTTTGGGAAGAAACAGGTGTTAGTGATTTTTACCAGCAGTCCAAAGACAGAATTAACGAAATAACTTGCTGAAAGTGTTAGGTTTAAATAAAAATAAGCATCCGTCCGGCTCTCGACTGTCGGATATTGAACGGGGGAAAATATTGTCTTAAGAGCACAAACTTATATGAATGTTATAGATAGATATATTGCCCGAGCTACCAATAGGAGATCAGTGCTTCCACAGCATAAAAATTCAGTACCCTAGATTTCGTCCAAGATTACCCTAAATTTAGTCAAATTACCCCAAATTCGAACAAAAAAATACTAAGTTGTTTTCAAATTAAAAAATATAACTAAGTTTTCTACCTTTTCTTTGTACACAGGTAAGTTCACAGATTTTACAATAAGCCGGATCTTTTTTTCTTTTTTAAATGCTCAGATTGGCTTACTAGATTTCTGTACCCACAGTTTCAAATTTGCTTTTTGCAACCAGCTGCTCCTAAATAGTTGCGAGTACTGGTCATTGGCAATACCTAGGAATTTCTTTTCGGGCGGAGTTGCATGGATGTTCACTCCTCTTCCACATTCATATTCAGAATAATCAAATCAGCCACTGTTTCTCTCTCAACACTTACTCATCAACATGTTGGAGTGCACTTCTTCATTCATACTAAAATGAGTCAGCTTTAATTATCTTTAGTTACAAACAATCGCAGAGTTTACTAATGCTATAATACTGAATAATAGCTGTATGAAACTCGCCTTTGGAAGCAAAGAAACAGTTGACACGTTTTTGCTACTCTCACCACAGTTTTTCTCAGGTTAGGTACCAAACCATGTGTGTCACAGTCACGGGAATGTACTACTGGACTGGTCGACGCAGTAGTTGTCAGATGCAAACTCAAATTTTCACTTTGTCCAACTTTTCGGTTAAAGGTACTTGCAAAAACCAAAAAAGCACGAACTGAAAAAGATTTAAATTACCCTAAAATATTATAAAACCCTATAAAAACTAGTTAATTTTACCCCAGGAGGACAACAAATCACCCCAAAACGGAGGTGGAAGCCCTGTAGGAGATCAAAGGTCATCCAAAATTACCGGAAAGATCCTCAGGGACCTCACTACAGCCTTTGGATATACACCACATACTGTCAATAGGATCCTACAAAAAATTCATGAACGTACCACTTGCTCCTTAGTTAACATTAATAAAGGTGACATTCGCTATGTGGGATCTGTACCTTATATCCCGATTGTTATAAACACTCTGAAAAATATTTGTAAACCTTTTGATATTAATTTTGGAATAAAAACAAGCAATATTTACTCCATCATCAAAAAAGACAGATCCCGTACAGCTATCAGACCAACGTAGAATCTATGCAATACCTCTCAAAGCTATCGAACCTGGAACGAAGGACTTAATCTATATCGGTTCAACAACTCGTAATCTGAGTAATCGCCTTAAAGAACACAAATATAATATAAAAACTTGTTCTTCCAATACAGCAATATCACGTTTACTACTTAACGAACCTTTTCAACCATTGTGGAAAAAAAAATTCTCACTACTCCCAAATCTAAACATCTAACCCTACTTACTGAGAGTCTACAGATTTTCGCTCATCGCCACCAATGCTGTAACGACGATTATCAAAGTATCATTCATAATCCCTGGAAATTTTTGCTACAGATTGCAGCTTTTAGAATTTTTTTTATAAACTTTGAATAATAATACTCTCACCTGTTTGAACTTTTGTTTCTGTAGTGCGCATGCCTTCATTACACTCTACGTCATTTTTGTATCTCACCCCTCTGTGTATATATCCTGCTGATCTACCCATCAGACTTACACCTGAGGATGGATCTGTTGCGGATCTGAAAGATTCTAGTGTGCCTTTTATGTAAATACTTTTATGACTAAGGTGTTTTTACATTAAACATGTTTAAACTATTTTATCGTGCATAGGCGGCAATGTACTTACATTAATTTTCGGAAAGATGCAGATGGGTACAGTAAAAAGAAGACCACTGGCAGACCGACGAAAGCTATAAATCGGGAACCTCGTCTTCTGAGGCGAAAAGCATCAAACAGCATTGTAACAGCTCCACAACTACGCAACGAACTAGATTTCCCAGTTACTGTTCGACGAACACAAGATTTGTTGAATCAATTAGGACTTTGTTCCAGAAAACTCCAGAGAAAACCAATGCTGCCCACAAAGTCACCCAACAGAATTCGCTCGCAGCCGTTTGAGTTGGAGCACTGAGTGGCGAAGAGTTATTTTCTGCGACGTAAAAAAACAACTTAATATGGATGCCCCGGATGGTATGCGCAGTTATTGATTGGAATGATGACAAACAAGAACCTCTAGTGCTTTCTACCTGACATCATGGAGATGGTTCGGTCATGATATAGGGTGCAATTGGCTGGAAAAAGAAAAGCGATATTGCATTCGTCGATGGAATAAGGAACAGTTCTGATTACCAACAAATCTTAAGCAAACAGTTACCTCGAAATAGATTTAAAATGGCGGGCAGAAATTTGTTTCAGCAGGACAACTGCAAAATTCATATGTCGAAAGAGTCTCAGAGTTGGTTTAAGTCGGAAAACAAATTACTCTAACCTTGGCCGGCAAAATCACCTGATCTAAATATAATAGAGAATATGTAGTATATGGTAAAACGGAAAGTGTATGAAAATGGCTGTCATTTCAGGAATAAAACAGATTGAAAGCAGCTGTTCTTGATTCATGGAATTCTATCGATATGAAGTATATTCAGGACTTGTATGGCAGCTTATTTCGTCGAATGGAAGCTTGCTACAATACTAAAGGTGGGTGGACAAAATATTTAAAATCCCCATCTTCTAAAAGTGACAAGAATTTAAAGCCCAAAGGGCCATAATTATTTCGCAGTTTCTTTATCACTTGAACGTGTACAAAACCTCTACAAATAAGTTTTCGAGCGTAAGCATTGTTTACCTTTATTGTAAGTAATTGAGAGTACAATTTGTTCAATGTCATACTTTCTTTATATCGTAAATTTTTTTTTCTGGATAAATGACATGTGGGCCCTATTTATTTCGCTGACTGTATATTTCCTCTTAATTTGCTCATTGATATTTTTCGAGATGCCAGATTTCATTTCGATAAAAAATATCATTAAAATCTCGTAATATTTATCTACTTATAACGAACGAAACTTTGTGAATCCATTGGAAAGTAAAAACAGAAAAATAAATAAAAAAAACGCACTTTACAAATGGCATGTATTTCCTTCCGAAGAAAGGTTTCCAACGAAAAAGAGAAAAAATGAGAAATTAATTCCTGTGGAAGCTTGGCACGGAATGCTTTCCTTAACAAGCGAAAAGTCGGGTCAATGATTATATTCGAAATTAAGCACCAGAAATGAATTTCCTGCAGGAAACAGTTTTGGACTTTGATCAGCGGAACTCAACCAAGTTCCCTCGGTCGGTAGAATGTCAACAATTCTGTCGGATATCGAGGGTACAGTTTTAATTACTACTAGGATTTCCCCCTTCGTGAGATATGGTCATGTGATCACACGCAGACTGTGTGTTACCGTAGAGGGTGACACATGCCTTCCCGTTCCTCAATGAAAACGCAATCGTTTAATTGAGCAATAACAGAACAGATAACGGCCTAAGGTAGGGCTCATCTGCTGTAGAGAGTCGGAAGGCACGCCACCTCCCGTGTCAATGTGCAGTTGTTTAACAGTGCTCCACACTACTGACTACAATACTGCAGCTGTAGGAGACTTTCCCTCCCTTTCTCCCCCAACTTTCTATTAGACGGAAAATTTACGACTACCTTGTAAAAATACTGTTAGTGGCCATAATTGACTTCAGATTTCACGCTACTTACCCATTTAAAAGGCTGATTTTAATAATTAATGCATACGATTTTTCCGTTTACGATAATTCAACGACATCTTCTTGTTCCTCTAAAGCTGATTTAAAGGGCGAGGATCAAATTTGTTCTGCCACCATTATTTCATGAAACGAAAAAAAGAACGTGCTGCAGTGACATGGCCTATTGATTTCATCATCGATCGAAAGTTCGTTAGGATTTTTATGCCTGAAGATGTCTCTATAAATTTTTACATTTGTTTTTTTATATTTCAGTCCGTAGATGTTTCTTGACTTGGAGTTTAACGTCCAACATGATCCATTCGTAAGGCTACATGTAATCTCGCGTCCCTTATTTAGGGACATTGATTCCAGGGACTGGACAGAAGCAGATGCATCAGACAAACACACCGCATCTGTGCTTGGAAAGCTACTTTTTAAAAGTAGCTAACTACTGCTACAACTACAGTTTCGAAAAAGTAGCTTGCTACAGCTACAACTGCAATTCCAAAAGGGAGTTTGCTACAGTTATTGTACAACTACTTTTTCCGAACAGTTGCTTGCTACAGAATGTCTTCTGCCACAGTGGGTGTACTATCAATATATCTAACAAATGCTAGCAACTGAGCCATATTTGTGTAATCTATACTCTCGTCCAGCTGTACCGCAAGTATTTTTCTGATTTCAGCAAAGTATTTTGCTGATTTCAGCAAAATACTTTGCTGAAGTCAAAATTACGCAGATCTCAAGTATGTCTAATGATTTGCTGTTCCTCCAAATCATTAGCCATACATGAGATCCCGCGAAACTACAGTGTCATTGGACAGAGGGATAGCATCCAGCTGATTTGCTTGTTTTTCACCAATAACACTTGATACCATGTCTTTGGCAGCAGGCAGTAAATATGACTCGCCATCAGTGTGTACTATTCTTAAACTGATTTTGAATGACGCTTCAAGGCTTTTTATATTCAGAGATGAAAAAGAAGCATTTTTTTTTTGTTTACCAGATTTTATTTCTGCTTCCGTTCGTTTAAAAAACTCAAGTGGCTTATTTTTCAGGTTCTCATGTTTCGTATGAAAATGCCGTTTTAGTTACGATGGCTTCTTTGAATTGTTGGAAAGGGTCTCATGACAAATAACGCATAGGGACGTAGGTTCTGACTCAATTCCTGCATAAGAAAATCCTAAAGAGAAGTATTTTGAATCATACCTTCTTACCTTAGGCTGAGATATCTTCTGGTGAGTAATTCTAAGTGAAGAAGGTCCAGCATCCGTTGCCTCACCAACGTTTTTACAATTATCGTCTTCACCACTGGTAACCTCACTTTCCGATTCGGGTCTTTGCTTTTTAACAAGCCGGGTTTGTTTCATTAGCCACTTATCCATCTTGACCGATACGAGAAAAGGGTGAAAAAAAGCTTCAAGCTCTACCAGTCTACCTGATGGAGTTTCGTTTGAAGCCTGACCGAGAAATGACGCTTCGGCAAGAGGCGCTGAGGAGAGACGCCAGGAGGAGAAGCGGAAGATTGTTGTTGTTTGGAGAGGCGAACAATGTACTTATATATTACAGTTATGTGTTTCGTTTTAGATTAGAATTAGATTTTAGAATAAATCTGAGTTAGTAGAGTTGATTACGTGTGAGTGATGCGATTAATGGATTATCACTATCAGCAGGAGGAGAAGACGCCAAAAGCTAATTAGGAGAGCTAGTTATGCAACCTTGGAATATATATATATAACTAAGTTGTAATATTCCACTACTCTACCGTTTGTGAAACAAAAACAACGAAAATTCAATTCAAATTCTACTACGTGAACTCACGACTCTTATTTTCAACATGTGTAACTGACATCAGTGATGCCAAACATCCCATCCTGTTACAGTTACACAAAAGTCTCCAAATTTCACCTGAAAACTCCCTAAATTTGGAGAAAAATACCTACCTTGCCATCGTGCTGCCATCTGTTTTTCAACGTGGGAAGTAACTATTATAGTTTTTGGTTTCCGTTTTCTTTATAAATTGTAGCATATCAAAACACAGTATAACAAGAAATAGAAATTAGTGCTTTTATTTACTTATTCATAAAAGTGAATAAATAAATAAGAACTACACTGACGGAAAAAAAATCCCAACACCAAGAAGGGGTTGTGTTAGATAAACGACAGTTTGTAGGCGGTGAGAGTACATCTGTAAGATGACGTCTATGCAAATTTCGCGCTCGGCGCATACGTGTAGCGCTAGTAGCGCCCCTCGGAACATGAAAAGCAGGTTTGCGGTAAATACGCGCTGTAACATTCGTGAGCGTTAGTTATTGTTGAGATTCGACGTAGTGTGTTGATGTTAGTCAAGTTGCCTTTAAGAAGACGAAGAAGCCATTATCACCAGCCCACGGAGTTTGAACGAGGTCGTGTAATGGGGCTACGAAAAGGTGGATTTTCTTTCCGCAATAATGCAGAACGACTTGGCGGGAATGTAGCCACTGTGCATGATTGTTGGCCGCGGTGGTCAAGGGAAGGTACTGCCTCAAGAAGACCGGGTTCCGGCCCGGCCACGTGACACTACTGAGAGGGAAGACCGCCGTGTACGGCGTATGGCCGTGGCGTATCGTACCGCGTCTGCGGCAGCAATTCGAGCTGCAGTTGCCACCACAGTAACACAACGAACTGTTACAAATCGGTTACTTGAAGGACAGCTCCGAGCCAGACGCCCTGTAGCGTGCATTCCACTTACTCCAAACCACTGCCGTTTGCGACGTCAGTGCTGTCAAGCTAGAGCTCATTGGAGGGCGGAGTGGAGATCTGTTGTGTTTTCTGATGAAAGCCGGTTCCGCCTGGGTGCCAGTCATGGCCGTGTGTTGGTTAGAAGGAGGCCAGGTGAGCGCCTGCAACCAACCTGTCTGCGGCCGAGACACACTGGACCTACACCTGGAGTTATGGTCTGGGGAGCAATTTCCTATGACAGCAGGAGCACTCTCGTGGGTATCCCACGCACCCTGACGGCACAGTTGTATGTCGGTCTGGTGATTCAACCTGTTGTGCTGCCATTCATGAACAGCATTCCAGGGGGTGTTTTCCAACAGGATAAAGCTAGCCCGCATACCGCTGTTGTAACCCAACATGCTCTACAGAGTGTAGACATGTTGCCGTGGCCTGCTAGATCACCAGATCTTTCACCAATCGAGCACGTATGGTACATCATTGGACGACAACTCCAGCGTGACCCCCAAGCAGCATTAACCGTCCCTGTATTGACCGACCAAGTGCAACAGGCATGGAACTCCACCCCACAAACTGAGATCCAGCACCTGTACGACACAATGCATGAACGTTTGCATGCTTGCATTCAACATTCTGGCGGTTACACCGGTTATTAATGTACCAACATTTTACATTTAAAATGGCTCTTCTCGCGCTTACAATAAGCTCTGATCTTGAAACCTTAATCGATTAAATATGTTACCTATACAAATGTATTGCCGCCATTTAATTCCTCTACAACTAATTTTTCGTGGTGTTGGGATTTTTTTTCCGTCAGTGTATTTAAAAATGTTCTAATACAGTAAATAATAATTATACTTAGAATTTTTGAAGAAATCTCAGAGTCTGTGAGAGCTGCTCGCGTACCCCTGAAAGCAGCGCGACGTACCCCTGGCGGTACGCGTACTACAGTTTAAGAGCCATGAGGGTTCTTCTGGAGTTTCATACGTTCTTCCAGAGACGAGCTCAGACAAACCAAGGCGAGCAAATGGGGCGATGGAAAAGCATGCAGCAAAGCTCACGGTAAGAAAAACCCCACACAAAACACATAATACATGAATGTCGCCTGATGGGTGGAGGAGAGGGATTTTTATTTCTTCATATTCAACTTCAGAAGGCAACGCGGATAGAGAATACAGGATCACGAGGCAAAAGTTCTCCATGAAATATTATGATAGGTAGCTCGGGAATTTAATTAACACTTTCAGCTCACCATAATTCCTCTAATAGCAAAGCAATGACCACAATGTGTCAATGTGATTATTATTAAAAGTTCTTCTGACAATCAATAATGCCTTCCCAAACTGTGAGTAGAATAACATTAAGAGTACCAGCTCACTAATTCTGTGAAAAACATCTGATATTCGGAAATCCAAATCCTACTTGCTGTTGTAGCGAGTACCAGACACCTCCCTTTGACTACTTGCTGTTGTAGCGAGTACCAGACACCTCCAAATAACCGAAACAGTTGAAATCACAGAAGCTGATGTCCCGGTGAATGCAATGAGAGGGTGAGCTCCACCTAGCCAGGGCCGGCTGCATAATTTGCGGGGCCCAGTGCAAAACGAAAAATGCGGTGCTCTTTTCCGAGCGAGTTCTACATCTACTAAATGGGCTTGGACGTTGGAACGTTTTTTTTTTTTTAAAGAAAGGCGGGGTCAGGTAGAGAAACCACATTTTTTCATTTTCTCATGAAGCTTAATAAAGCATGGTGGTACGAAGGAATATTATTTATTCATGTGTTGTAATAAACTGTTATTATTACTCATTAAAAATAAAAAGATACAATTTAAAATAACTATATTAATTAACACTGCCAGATCAAATTGAAGTTGATTGAATTTATGCGACAAAATATAATCCCCGCACCTAGAAGAAATGCTTAATGATGGCAAAAATTAATGTAATTTACCCAAAATTTAAAAACAAATAGCTATCGTTTAAACAAGAAAGATAGGATCATTGGAAATGTCATTTTCAACTATTAATCACTGAAAATGACATCGTCCGTACAATACTAAATGAGTAATGCTATTTTCAGAAAATTCTTGCCTTATCATTTTCTTTACTTCTAGAAAGAAAGATTCTTTTGCTGGGCACATTTTACAGTTCATTGTAATTTGTTTTAGTGGGTAGCTAGATCTTTCAGCTTTGTAGCTCAAATGAGGTGAGTGCGATAACAGTCTAGTGCAGTGTTCCCCAAACACCACCGGTCCGTTACGAGGTTTCCGCTGGTTCGTGGAAACGGATGAAAACTTGAGAAATGGTAGAGATTTCCGAATTTGACCGGTAAAAACAGGTCTGCACAAACGTAAAAGCAACTTCGTGCCGGTTGGTCCGTGAAGCATTTTGTGAAATTTGTTGGTCCGCAGCCTGCTTGTAAGAGTCTGTGGGAACCAGTGACAGTGGTCTAGTGTCCTGATAATCCCGAATCGGCGTTATGTTGCAATTTATCAACTCGTCGTCGTCAGGTACAATCGATCTGTCAGTTATAGTGTTATGATTTAAATTTCAGACAGTTTCATGAAAAAATTCGCAAAGATACGTTTTTAACTTTTTTATTGATAAACCATCTGCCAGAGATTCGCCGCCCACGCACGCGAGAAATTGACCGCGTGTGATTGCGGCAGAATGCAGACGCTGCTGTGACGTCAGCGTTTCAGAGAGATCTGGGTGATCATATATATGATGTCATTAATGCAAATTCTCTCTCGGTGATACGGTGAATCATCTCGATGGACTCAAGATACTTGAATTCTGTTCACTAAGGCAATAAAGTGTAATGATATAAATATTTAAAAAATGCCATTTTTACATCGTTAAGTGTCATTTATTTCTAATAGAAGAAAAAAATTAGGAAAAATTCAAAAACATCAAACGCGGGCGCGGGGACCCTCTAGGCGCGAGGCCCTGTGCGACTGCACTGTTCGCACACCCATGAAGCCTGCTCTGCACCCAAAAGTTCTGTTCAATGAACACCGAACATCCCCCTTGAGCGACTGTACGTTGTCTTATAGTGTGCATGATGGCTCAGTGCCTTTGCCGGGATGTGCTCCTCTAAAAAAAATGTATACTTCTCCTATATCATAACGATGTTCTCATTATACGTCTTCAAAACAGCCACACTCAGCGAAAATGCATGAGAATGACCTTTAAGATTTCATGCTCATGGAACTCTGCACGGAGTACAGATGCCCCGGAAAAAAATGGATTCAACCTAGTACGGTATCTGTTGTCGTTGTGTGTGTGTGTGTGTGTTTAAAAGTCAATCAAACTTTGATATAAGCAGAGGAACCTTATTAGCACACTACTATTGCGACCATGTCACGCATGGTTTCTCCGTGCAATTTCGCAGGTGAATTCCTGCTGTGTTGTGGATAGTGTGTGCAATAGCCATGTGGTTAGTTTGCTCACTAGACCTAAATCTTCTGTCAGTACGGTATAAATCTTTGGGTAAAGAAAACCCAGTTGTGTGGAAAGGCCATTGACACTCATTCTACAAGACTGAAGGCCACTTGGATCCGTCGTTTGGCTTCTTTTCTGGAAGTCGAAATAGGTTGTGCGTTTTTGGCTGATATCCTTCCTTACTTACATTCTTTCATTCAGCTGTGCACCGCCGTTTTCTGAAGGTAATTTTGAGCTAATCCTGTTCGCAGGAGATTTTGTGCACGCTCTACAAGAAGGCACAAAACGTCATACAAATGCGCAATTCTTCCCTGTCACTGATCGTCTTAGCTACTACGTTGCTATTACGACTTTCAGTAGCCAATCGGTAAGCAAGAACCAAGGCCGTCTAGAAAATACAAGACAATCGGGACATTAAAGAGATGAGTTTTCCTTTAGTGACGTCAAGTTGAAACCAAGGCTTCCCATTGGTTTCCAAAGCTGTCGTGTGTGACGTGAAACATGACACAGACACATCAGGCTGTGTAAAAAGAGAGTGACGTCACAAACGGAGGGGAAATCATATCTCTAATGTCATTTTCTAGACGGCCTTTTACGAACTGAGCACGAGGTACGTACTACGCAAACGCCAGTGCTGGCATTTCAGGTTTCCGAAATGTACTCTAATGAAATTGTTCGTACACTTCACGAACGACTTAATAATAAAGGGGTCAAGGGATCCCCCACCAGAGGCGTAACTACCACCCCCGTAGCTCCCGCAGCTGCTAGGGGGTGGCACAGGTAACCAAGGGACAAACTGCAGATTCCAGTTAGAGTTTTTTGAAAAAAATTCAAACGCGCACAACGATAAAGAAACAAATGATTAATCCAAAGGTTCATATTTTCTTTTAAGGTACATTTAGCTTTGCCTAAATAAATGTCAAGTTTCACTTTTAAATCATTGGATGTCCTACAGATTGAAGCTATTCGGTTCTTTGGCTCCGGGTTGTCATACGATCGTTCTCCAATCGCCCTCTCTCTGCGCGGCTGAGGAAAAGCGCTATGTCACATGGGGATTCCCCCTGGTGGATGTGGGGAAGCAGTCAGTCTCCTAGGATTACGTATAAAACAGGCGCTAACGTTTATTTACAGCAGCTGCGGATATGCCATGTACAAGAGGGTGATTTATTCAAGTGATTTATTTTAGTTTTGTACAAAATAATTACATGTATTGTTAAATCTATTACTTAAAAGGTAAAAACTACAGAGCTCTAGGTACCAGTATTACTTTTCCAGACACTCTCCCGGATTACCTGACCCCGTCGAAAAACACATCATCCCTCGTGCTTGAAATCCTGGAAAAATTACTGCGCTTAGGGGCGCTGAAGTAAATCTTTCGGGGGAGGGGCACGTGGTGCTAGTTACGCCACTGCTCTCCCCCGCCTCTGTATTTCTCTGCATATAATAAATCAATTTCGAAAATGAAGCATCAATAAAAAAAAAAAAAGAGTTAAAACTGGGGCAGAAAACTCCTGGTATCAATTGTTTGTCCGAAATAAAATCTTACTCAGTGGTCGTTATTCATTTTTAAAGGGAAAACAATGAACATAGGCTGCCTGGCTTACAGAAAGATTGGAGGTCGTTTCTTTCGATAATTCCACACACGTTTTTAATATTCTGCTGTATAGCTATCTATTTTGATATCTTCAAAAGAGATTTTAAAACGTTTGTGAGTATACACACTGTCCAGTCTACAGCTCTATGTATGACAAACCTTGCTATCAAATATCGTTTAGCGAACTCTTTTTATCCGCTGACTTCTGGAAGAAATTTCTGAATTTCCTCTTGCCGGAGATACAAAAGTTAAAAACCTGCACTGTACTCTAAAATTTCACAGCTGTTTCTGCCAAGAGAAAAACAATAAAAGCGAAACATTTTTTTATGATCAATACATCTAATTTCATTTCTGTTCTTAGATTAGATGATATCGCCTCGAAGCACTCCCTGTTTGGAAATTCCTTTTGTCGCACACTTGAAGAGGAACTGAAAGATTAGTAGATCGTTTCTTTAGGCTGTGGGCAAAATTATGTGAAGCTGCATGAAGCCAGTAGTCTTATCAGTAGTAATAAGTCTTTTATCATTACATGTCATTATCGTTATAAAAATATTTCGGTTAACCTAGAATTTGAAAACCTGGTAACAATCATGTCAAGAACTTTTGTAATAGACTGATGCCAGCCCACGCCTTTAGCATTTCCTTTACTTTTTAATCATTGTCCCAAACTTGAACAGATCCATGTTCCGTCCTGGTTTGGGACCAATAAATGAAAAAGGACAATTCGTAGCAGACATACGAAAAAGGAAAGGAATAGCGAGACGAATAAGAAAAGTTACAGAGAACTAGAAAGTAGGGCACCAAGAAAGACAAAAAGCTCCACAAAACAAGAGACAGAAACCAGAACTCCAAAAAGAAGAGGTGCACTCAGATTTGTAATGTTTTACTAAAATTGAGAGTATATTTATACATTATGCTGCATTAAACTGTTGTTTAATGCTGTTGCATTGTAAATGGCTACTCCTAAAAATACGGCTACTAAAATTACACGTTGCAGGATGAAATTTAGAAAATAAGGAACAAAATACATAGCCCGGTATACATTTCCATAGAGGATTGGTTATAACCAAGGAGGTTATATTACTAGAGACACCACTCCTATCCACGCAGCATTGGCCGCCATAAGTCACCGTCTGTGCTGCAAATGACGTCATGAGCAAGCACGACGCAGCCGCAGGAGAGAAGCTGCTTGGAAACCAATGGAACAAAATCTTCTAAGCGTATAAACAGATCAAATGAGTAATTCAATAATATTTATCAATGATACACAAGCTTATTGTTTCATCAACGTTATAATTTAGTTCATTTTTGCCTGCTTGTGACATCACACCACAGATTAGCTGTGACCTATGGTGGCAGAGCCAGTGGTGTCTCCAGTAATATAACCTCCTTGGTTGTAACAGGAACTTTATCAAAAAGCGTAGTCGGTAAAAACCTTTGAATTCAGTTGTGCGGTAGTCCTGTTTATGTGTCCCCAGAAGATTTTTACGTTCATTAGCTTGAATGATTTTATAAATTATTTGTAAAGACTTCCCTCGAAGCAGTACTAATTTCATATTTTCCATACCAGGATATAAACCAAACTTAGAATGAATTCCATTTTCCCGTGACAAAAAGAATCACAATCGCATCTACAGAATTGGTTTGATATACCATATTGCACCTCCAGAAAGGCGGCATGTTATCTTGAAACGGATCACAGTGGGGAAGAAAATTGCGTTTTCAGAGACACACATACATGGAAGGAAAATCATTTATCGGAGAATATAAGGAGAATATTATCTGATGATGGATTTTGCAGACACCTTTTGTACAAAGCTTACTGTACAAAAACATTGAATGTTCCTTTGATTTTATTTATTATCATCGAGTTCAAGAATTTGCGGAATTTAGGGCGATTCAAATAAAAAAATATTCAACACGCCTATGTTGCTTTACCCATGATATTTCAGCCTCTCAAATTATCTAGATAGTATTCAAGGAACATAATGCGCCACCAGAACAGAAAGCTCGTTTTGCACACCTCATGAAAAATTCCAAAATAAATAATTTAATAAAGGAAGGAAAGTTTTATTTGCGCGACAGTACCTTTCGCTGATCTGTTATACACGAAGGAGAAAGGACATAATATAATTCAGGCATATCTTTTGATAATAAGTCGTAAATTCGATATCGCAATGGCATGTTTAGGAATTCTGTTAAGAATTTTTCCTAGGACGATGCTTTTCCGTTTTCAAATACTGCTATATCTTGAATAAGAAAAATAAAAAATTGCAGGTGGATAATATAGATCTGGAAGGAAAACTATGCATTAGAAAAGCAGGAAATGAATATAAAATCTTGGTCATGGGCGTATCTATAAGATGGAAAACTCCGTTTAGCATTTAGAATCGCATCAACGCCAAGCTGTGCATTAGGAAAAGATGAATTACGCAAGAAAAATCTTGATCATAGTCAAGTTCTTTCTTGCCAAAATAAATTTTGCAGTCACTTGAAACTGATAAGTTTCACAAAATCCAAATATCTCTCAGTGACAAACCGATGCATCAGTGCAAGCAGAAAAAGTTATTTATTATCATTGTTATTATGAAAAAAACAAACTAAAAGGGATGATTCCACCCCTTCCTGAGGTTTTTCTCTTCCTTCCGGGACGGGTACGACGTACCAAGTCTGGGAAGTGGTATTTCTTTCTCTCAGTTGTCCAGGCACTACCGTACTATCCTACAAGTGTTCAGGATAGCTGCCTTCTAGTTCCATGTAGGAATTCGTTTGAAGGTCTAGTGTCCGTATAGAGCTGTGAATGGTCTTAGGTACAACTCCTGTGACTGATATTACTATGGGGACGGTGGTGACGTTCTCCATATATAACGACCCACGATACAAAGTCAAGGAAATGTGCCACATTTCCTTGACTTTGTATCGTGGGTCGTTATACTTTGACAGTCTTCTGGATGTTCCACGTGTTAGGCACGGCTATGTCAATGAAGTATGTTGACTTCTTGTTGACCAGGACGCTGTCGGGCCTATTTGTGAGGGATGGTTTTATCTGTTCTGATCGATCTGTCCTAGTACATCTTGTGGGTGTTGTTCTCTAGAAGCGTTGTTGGCTCATACTTGTAGTAGAGGGCAGGCTCAGTTGTTATGAGGCGGTGCTTCCTTGCCAATTTCTGATGAGCAGTTTAACGACACAATATTATTATTATGAGATCAGCTTTCAGACGGAAGGAGACTATTTTTTTTTATGTGACTTATAAATTTAAAAACATCGAGAACAAAGATGGATCAGAAAAAATGTGAACATTTTTAATACAAGCGCGACATTTATTGGCAGACATATTGATGTTCTTAACATCAATATTATTGGCAGGCATATTGTTCTTAACATCAAACATTTATTGACAGGCGTATTCATGTACTTAACATCAAACATTAATATGGCAGGCATATTGATGTGAAGATACAACAACCGAATACAAATGACATGGCGAAATACATTACACAAAAAGGAATCCATTTATGAATTATACTGAGTGCTTGAGTTCTACAGAATTCAGCTAAAACTGGTTATAATGCTGAAACGTTATTCAGTTGGTGTATAATTTCCCGTCCGGGGTTTTAAATTATGAAGAATATTAATTCATAATTTATTTTTTCGTGAATGGCAAAAAGCAGAGGGAGAAAATGTTTAATTTATAAAACTTATTTTTACCCTTTGTTTTCAAATTTTGAATTCATTTAACTGCAGATCCGCAACTTAAAATTTCCAATTAAAAATAATTTGAAATTCAAAGTTTCGGAAAATGTAGGGGAGGGAGATTATTTTTGCGGCCTCACGAAATAAAAAGTTCGAGGGAAAAGCAAATTAATTAGTCATTTCTTTCTTGAAAACGTAAAGAAAAATATTAAAATTACTTAAATAGAGTTAAAGTGCTATTGGGTTGTTGCAGTTGGAGTGTCCGGTTCCACTGGGGTGCTGAAAGCAAGCATAAAAGCTGAAGCAACGTACCTAATCAATCAAAAGGGTCACCAGCTGCGTCAGTACACTTCTGCTAAAGGGCTCTCAAGGGTGTCCATGCCAATTTAGAAAAAACCCTGTCCTCTAGAGGCGGCAAAGTCTTCAAAAGCCTGGTAAACAGCTGCATTATTGCTGAAGGTCCTCTTTAGAAAGTAGTGATAGTCCGTTTTTGTAAGGTTTGGAGCATAAACGAGGTGTGGCAGGGTCTGAATTCCTAACTGGTGAAGTTTCTGCACGATTGTTCGTACAACACTCGGACGAGCGTCATCACAGCGCATCAGGACACCATGTATGTTGACCAGTACCGGATGTTTCCTGCACAGTTTCTCAGGCAATTGTTGCAGGTCGTCACAATAGCTTTCCGCTGCAAAGGTTTGACCAGATCTCAAGAATCAATGGTGACTCACGCCTGCAAAAGACCACCATACAGTGATAATCTCTTTCTGTATGTGTAGGGATGGAATGTTCCTGGGTACTTCATTAGCATCCAGCCATTGAGCGAAATGTCTATTACCGTATAAGATCCACTTATGATCTACTAGTAATCAAAATGTGCTGCATAAATCCTTTTTTTGTTCCTGTTAAACATAGAAGGGCACATTTCGAGGCGACATGCTTTATGTTCCTCGGTGAGCGCATGCTGCACTTACTGTTCAAGTGTTTTTAATTTACCTATGACTGCAATGTGCAGATACACTGTTGAATAGTTGACGTTTAACTTCTGCACGACCAACCGTGTCATCTGGCGTGGAACCGATTCATTGATTTCCTTCCAAACAACAGGTCTAATTGTTGTGTCCGCCGGGTTCAGTTTGGAAGCTCGTATCGCTGGAAAGGAATTTTCAGCCACGCCGCATGGTCTTATAAAATAATAACCAAACGCATATAATATTTAGTAACAGGATGTTCCCAACCGTAGGTTCGGAATGTCCCAATTTAAACTCAAAGAAAAATACCGCGAACATGACTTGGCTCTACTTACATTTCACCATGTTCACTCACCAGTAAACATGACAATCATATTGCGCAGCCCATAGTCCCAGGTGCCATGTGATGTATAGCAGCCAGCCTGGTGGGTGGCGCAGTGGTTTAAGCGCTGGCTTTCGGCCATTCGTCCGACATGGGTCCGGGTTCTAATCCCGGTGAGGCATAGACGTTGTGTTTACCTTACGGCACTGTTCCTCTCCTTTAGAGTGGATCTAAATTAGGGACGGGCGACTGCTTATATGCCATCGAGTTGCTTACGGTTGTCTCTAAACCGCAATTGAAAAAAAACGAAAGATGTATAACATGCACGTTTGCTATACAGCGCCAATCCAGCAGAATGGCGCTAAATGGCAACATCCTGAAATCGACCATTTCAACTGCAATGACTCAATACATGACATTCATGGAGCAATATCCTTTTTGTAAGATTTTACGGCTACTCTTTTTATCGTTTTGTGTCATAACTTCCGTCGAGTTATCTGATAAAAGTATAACTCTTTCCAATTACATCCAACGTCGGCACAAAGTCAGAGTGTGATGTAATAGCTGCGTATCGTATATTTCCATACCCGAAAACAAGTTAATAAAATCATGCAATACATTGATTATGATTCGCTTTCCGACATACCAGAAATCATAGGAAAATGTCTTTGTTTTGAGGGGACTAAACTGTGGTTTAACTCAATCTAAAAGAGTACAGTCTTGTGACGATTATAAATATATCAAGATAATACAACGTAGTTTGTCAAAAATATTTTGTTTTTTCAAGTCGATCATGGTTTCGCTGGGTATTGACCTAGCTTCATCAGGACGAATGGGGATGATGAAGCTAGGTCAATACCCAGCGAAACCATGGTCGGCTTGAAAAAATAAATATTCGTGACAAACTACGTTGTATTATTTTGATATATCTGTGGTATAACGTTTGAGGTTCACATATACCAAAATTAAATCTCTTCGTGCCCGTTGAGTTACCTGTTTCTGCTATCAAGAGCTACCACACATAAGCGGTTTTACAATTAAAAATCCCATTTAAATGCTGCAATTTTCACTGACGTTATCGTGCAAAAATAATGACTAACGAATCTCACGCATACGCACTGCCCGCAATTGCCGACAAAAAAACCTTTTTGGCGGAACTGCTTCCGAAATCGTTACGGAACAACGTATTGTATTTCGTCACAATCGAAGCACTTTTACGTAAGTTATCACGCAGGAGGGCGACGGAATGGATCCCGCTCCTATGTCCTGACCTTTGTCCACATTTCGCCCATTTTTAATAAAGTTCGTCCCCAGGTTGTCCCCTACTACATACTAAAATTTCGTCGAAATGGAACCATTTTTACACGAGTTATCGTGCGGACAGACTGACAAGGCTGGAGCATGTACGCTTCTTTAACCTACGGTTGGAAAGCGTAAAATATCCAAGGGTAAAGGGCTAAATAAGTGAAGGTTGCTAAGACCCGAATCAGGATTTTAGACTCAACGTTGGAACAGTCTTTAACTATGAACGCTAGTTGTAGCCAGCGGTCATGAAGATTTCACATTTTAACAGTTGCGAATGTTCCACCGGATGACAGAGTGTTATGAAGAGCACGTTATCTCTCACAAAGGCGATTCTGTTCTAAGGGACCTCAGAGTACAAAGGCGCTTTGAAGATGAATCACAAATCCGATAACAGAATAAATGTCATATTTCAAGTGAAGATTCCTAAATGTGGCTCCGCTACGAAGCACCATGCGACTGTAAAATGCTAACATAGAATACATGGTGCGCTAACGATATGTCCGTGGAACAGTGTTACTATATTTTTGTTCACGCGGTGTGTGCACACGTATGTGCAACATAATCAACAGGGTGACTCAACACATGCGCATTTTTTACTGCAATCTTTTAAAGGTCGAGAAAAGCGTTGATGCTAGACTGGGTACAAGTAGAAATTTCACAAGCGGATGGTCTACCTTTGGGAGTTAGCGAACCATGAAAAAGAAAGATGCAGGAAATTTCAGTTTACGAAAGTTAAGGGTCCTAGTTTTGAAAGTTGTACTTCGCGGAAGCTAATTCAAAGTTCGGTTCGCCGAGTGCAGCTCAAATTACAAAGCCAAAGTTAATGAGAATGGGCTCTCAAGAAGAATCCCTTCGGCGCAGATGTCGATAACAGAACTACGCCATTATCTTTTGCACTGCGCCCCATTTATTCGCCAAGCTGCGATTAGCCTCTGCAAATACTTCTGTGCCTCCAAGACAACAAAAGCGCTAAAGGAAATCGTTAGCAGAGGGCACGCTAAGCATCGACATGAAGGCATGTACTTATCCAAACTCAAATGTTGTACTGAACGTCTGCCGGTTGACGCATGAAACCCCTCCCACCCCCACCTCCTTCTCTTTACCATCCAGGGACAGAAATGCGCATCACGATTTGCTTTGTTTAACAAATAGATGAGTTTTTTAGGAATTTCGCGAAAATCTCACATCTTAGGTCACGGATTCCTTTCATTATTAATCTCCAAAACCATAGCACCGTTTTGCGCTTAGTCTGACACAGGGATTCTCAACGTTTTCACTTTAGCGCACTGTTTTGAATACTGGCGCATCTACTGGAGACCAGGACAGTATTTCACAAAAGTACGGCCACCTCTTCATTAAGGAAATATTTAAAGATATAGGTGGGAACAAATTTATCAGCCTTAATAAAATTAGCACATTAAAAAAATGTTTATTATAGGAGCTCGATGTTCAAAACATAGTTTTGCAACACTTTTGAGACCTTTTTGTTTCAACTTTACCAATACATTTCCGTTTAAATTATTCTAAATATAGTGCAACCTGCCAAGCAAGGTCATCCTCGTTTCTGAGAAAATACGACCGTCTTGAGAGGTGACCGTCAAATACAGTGGTTCAATTTGCCGACGTATCTTCCCTCTCTACGCTAAAATAAAACATAAAAGAAATTTTTTTTTAACGCAGCATGCTGTAAAGTACATGTTCATCCTTCCCGGCCATTTTTTTTATTTTGGAATATTATTCACTTAATCTCTAACTCAGTAAAACTAAGGAAAAGAGTAAAGCGTTCGGAAAACATGTCACAAATCGGGCGCTCTAATCATATGCTTCGCCTGAGGCTCACAAGTCGATCACCCATTGGACTTCATGTGCGAAGCTCGAGCACCCACTGGATGTATGGAAAGTCGGTACTTATGATGCACTGACATGATGTTTTTGCCAGGGGGACTTTATTAGTGTCTGGCGGCATGCCCAAGAATCCCCCAAGACTGCCAGGTCAGGGATTCACCAATTGGAATGAGAAAAATTGAACTAAAAGTTTTTCCGTTTCCAAACAAAACCTCCCTACTAGCTGGTGCTCTTCTACTTTCCGTGGAAACCGCACTTTAATACACGCATTGGTTCTTATATAATTATATATATATATATATATATATATAGCTATTAAATATCACATGTAAGAAAAAAAATGTCTTAGATATTCTACCGGTCTTTGCTAAGCTACTAGGCCAGATAGTACTGATTTATTCAAGCAATGCTCACTTTACCACAAAGATTCAAACAAAAGATAATAAACAACAAGGGAAATTAAAAAAAACATAAAAAGGCTAGTATAAAGGTAAAACATACACTTAGAAATAAACACATCTCTGGAGATCAGCTTCTGGAGTCATTGAAACTATTAAGTTTAAATACTAAAAAATCAAAGTTCTGAAAAGAACACAAAACTTCATACTGGAGCTCAGCTGTACACCCTAACCGAAGTCTCAATCAAAGGTAGTACAATTCAACAAAAGTCCGAAAAACATAGTAAGGGGGAATACTAGCCTACTTCAGGGGATTACTAGCTTTAGCAACCTTTCGAAACAGGCAAAAACTTGTTAAAAACAAAAGTCTCCTGTGTGTTCCCTACGTTGCTTTGAAGTATGTATACAAAGTTGAAAAACACATCTAGGCAAAATGGACGAAATAATTTCTTTAACTGAAGCCAAAAAGTGTTGCCCCTGACTTTATAAACGAAAATGAAACACACACATAGGTCAAAATAACGGAAATCCTTAACCTACTTGATAGCAAAGTGGGTGGTCCAACATTCATTAACTAAGAATCAACGCCTCGTATCTCCCCATGTGTAAGTAACTCATAGCGAGATAGCACTGATAACACTTCGTTAACAAACTGTGGCAACCTATCCTTTCAGTCTTTCCTTCAGTGCTATCTCGCTAAAAAAAATTAGGTTTGGCTTTCCCTTTCTCCTATGGTTGTTCGGTTGGTTTTTTAAGCATATTTGCCTCTTTTTCGGGATTTGCAGGCTGTCTTCGAGCGTACCCCATTGTTCAGACCTCGTTTTTAGTTTGAATCTCGTGTACTTGCAGCAATGGCTAGAGCTTATTTCTACATTATTAAATTCATTTTATGACATTAACTCGTAAATAGGTTAACTAATTCAAGCTACGTTTTTCAATTTTAGATGTTAAAAAAAACCGTGCCAGTAGATAGTCATTTCGATATGTGTAAGGTCTTATTGTCTTTTCCTAGGTGCTCAGGCTTTTTATACTTCTTTGGTCCGAATAGTTATAAGACTAGAAGTTCTGTTAGGTCGGGTTACGACCATCCAGATTGTAATAGGGAAATATTTTCGCTTTTTAACTGGTTGCATTTTTATTCTATTTTTTAAATTTTATTGTTATTTAAAAAAATTCATTTCAATTGTTTGTTTCCTATTTATTTTTGGGTTTTTCAATAGCAGTGGTGGTCTTTAATGTTATTGGGACGGGTTTGTATTAAAAAACCTTTTCTCCGCTTCGGCTTATATTGCAAAATGGATGGTGCAGAAACCCGTACTTTTGTTCTTAATGGAAGTATGAGAGGTATTATCTGTGCCTAGCCCTTGATGAAGCCATAGATAGCAGTTGTCATAATTCTATAATCCTTCCCTTTTCTCCTGGTTGATTATTTGGTCTCTTTTTTATGGGTTCTGAAACAGTTTACTGCAATTTTCAGATTTGTTTTGGTGCTTGCATTATGTTTTTTGATGTTTCCTTCAAGCAGCCTCTGGCGCAATGGAATTTGAAATGGTGTTTTGTAAATTTATGTGTACCCTTTTAATTTGTTTTACATATATATAACAAAGTCAACTATTCCTCAACGGTTCCATAAGAATCCTTGCAAAACTATAAGCGCCGTGAAAAGAGACGTTCCCAACTGTCAAAAAAGATGTTGTAGGTATGGCTCAGCATTGCTACTCTTATCAAGGAAATACCAGCCAACACTACTACACATTTTTGGCAAGACCGAACACATTAAGTTTCGACAATAGCCGTAAATGTGGAGCAATGCTGACTGACATTCTTTTGATAAGACGAACAATGCCAAGCCATATTTATAGCATCTTTCTTGACAGTTAGGAACGTCTCTTTTCACTTCATTTATAGTTTTCCAAGGATTCTTATGAAATCGTTGAGAAATATAGTTGATTTTGTTTTTCTTGTTTTACAGGAAGTCCTTGATTTGCTGCCTCCAGGCGCGATAAGATATTTCTCCTGTTAGGTGTTTTTTTGTGTTTCAATTCAATTGATGTTCTCAAAATAATATTCTTGTATGTGTGTGCAAAATTTCCATTTCGACGTTTAACCAGTGATTTTTGGAAACCCATACACTGGCGGAATATGAAAAAGAACACCAAGAAGGAGACTTCTGATACCAACGAAATTTATACAGCATAATAACGGAATACAGAGGATTAAATGATCGAAACATTATGGCAAAATACAGCTGTATTTGCTGGTAAACTGAAAAATAACATTTCCATGTAACATGGTTAGTACGAGGTTGAACCGCCATGAACTGCGTCACACTGTGCAATTCTGGCATGGAGTCTGTCGTACAGATGTTGGATGTAAGTTTGGGGTATTAAGTTCCAAGCATCCTCAACCTGGACGCGTAAATCGGGGGATGGTCGTGGCTGGCCGTGGAGACCGGATAAGTCGTTGTCCAAAAAATTCCCACATGTGCTCAATGGGGGACAAATCGGGTGAACGTGCAGGCCATGGAAGTTGTCTCACACCCTAAAGAGCATGTTGCGTTGCACGTGCCGTGTGTGAGCGTACGTTATCTTGCTGGAAAACACCACGATGGACAGACCTTACAAATGGCACAACAACGGACTCAATGATGTTGTTGATGTAGGAGGTGCTGTTTAACGTACCCGGTACAAACACTAGTTGTGTACGGGAGTGATAGCTGATCGCTCCCCGCACCAGGAGACCAGGTTTAGGCCCTGTGTGTTTCTGGCGGATGCAAGAAGGGTGGAGACGCTCCCCTGTGCATCTGCGAACACGCATACGGCCATCGGAGGTTCCCAAGCGGAATCTGCTTTCATCGCTGAACACGACAGATCGCCATTGCGTTCTCCAGTGCAGACGTTGGCGACACCACTGCAGCCGTTCCTGACGGTAGGCTGGAGTCAGAGGTACACGTGCACGTTGTCCTGCATCCAGTAGACGGTTACGGATTGTTCGCACAGTCACTTCAGGTGCAACGGCAGCTCGGGTTTGCGTCGCAGTGGATGTTCTGCTTGACAACGCCGCTCTTCTTATGCGTCGATCAGTCCCCTCATCAGTCAGTCTGTGACTTCCGGTTCCACGTCTTCTCGAGTGGGAATGTTCCTCGGACCATCTACGCCACCATCGTTACTTCCCGTCCAATTCGTTCAGCAATAGGACGATACGACCTCGCTCAAAGTCCGATAACTGCTGAAATCGTACACGTCTTCCATGTCCAGGCATTGCAGCTTCTTCAGGGTCTCCGCACGTGTCCGTACGCCGACGACTGATTACATTCACTTCGCCGTACTCCTTAAATACCACCGACCATAATTTGCATATTATGCCGTGCTGTGTTGTAAGCGCTCACCGGTTCGTCCCGAAATTAACATCACACTTACGTAAACTCGACTCCATTAACATATATAAATTTCATGATCGTCCACCAATTCCTTCTTGGTTGTTCTTTTTTAACTTTCCGCCAGTATATTTTTTTGAAAGAAACTATATGAGAGTTTCCTTTGTGGTTGAGATTATTAATTTTCGAAAACAACTTAATGCTCTTAAGTCTAAAATTAATTTTAAGTAAAGGAGTTGTAAGGATTCGTTGGCCGGACCTCTTACTAAATAGCAGATAGCCGACGATTTTGAAACAATAAGGAAGCAATTCTCATATTGATTAAGGAATATAAGAAGTTGTAGTATATGTAGAAGGCCAAGATATTCAGTTTTTGTGTAAACATGAGTTGAACAGTTTTATTTGCTAACATGTTTCAAAGCCATTAATTTTATTTCGGATCCGACGCTGTCCAGAAGATACCCTTGAGAATTTGGTTACAGATTTATTCACACATACATACGTAACATTCTTTTTTTCTTCTGTTTTGGCAGGAGTATTTCCTAAGTGTGACGAAATGAGCTTTTTTTCGTCATTTGCATGTGTATGATATCGCATTTTATTTTCTTTGGATTATATACACGTGCGCACCTAACGAACAAGCGATTACGTGGCGTACTGAGTTCTTCAAAAATACCCATTTGGAGTACTTAGATAGAGGAAAAAGAAGATAATATAATCAAACACCTAATATACCGGAGGTCATTAATTAATCAGGTTTTTCTTAGTTCATTGTGCGTTTCTTTGTTAAAGTACCAAATTCCTGGTCACGTCGTGCGATCGTATCCACCATATATCATATTCTTCTTCTTTTGTGCAAAATGTGGGCACGCAGAACTAGTAAAATGGGAGTTTCATAATTACGTGGAAATTAATCGTGCAACAGCGCTCATTATTTTCCTTGTAAATTTCCTCTTCGAAGAAACGGTATTCTTTCAGTGCATGATCTTCAAAGTGAAAGGAGGACACTATTACCGAAATAATTCTTTTAGGATTATTTAAATTATTAGGTCGCTCCAGAAAAAAATGCTTGCAAAGTGATGTATTCACACTGGTTTCCATAAATTAAGCAACAAACAGAAAAATCGCGATAACTAAAAAATTACGTGATAAAATGTTATGAATTTTGGCAGAAACCTATTGTATCATGTCGTACGTTAGAGAAAAACCCTGAAATGTTTTGTAACATGCACTTCATTCCGACAAACATTACCACATACGGAACTAGGTGAAAATAGAAAATTAAGTTCCATATTAGGTAGTGCGGTCACCCTTCGCCACAATGCAGGCCTCACACCGATATTTCATGCTGTTGATGATGGCGTCTAGAAGTTCAATAGGTAACATCGACCGCTGTTCGTGCGAAGGCAAACCCGTTCAGGTCTAGCAGACGGGGCTTGAGAGAAACAAGCACGTCCCTCTAGAGTAGGGGTGCGCAATCTTTGGGTCGGGACCCTTTTTGGAGTCGCGAGGGTTTATTAAGATGGTTCCACCTGAAATCTCTGTCTAATGTTTCCAATAGTAAAACTTCTTTAGCCGCCCCGGTGGCGCAGTGGTCTAAGCGATGGCCTCTGATCATTCGTCCGTAAGGGGTCCGGGTTCGAATCCCGGTGAGGCATGGATGTTGTGTTTGTCTTACGGCACTGGCTCTCTCCCTTCCCTGGAACCAGTGCCCCTAAATTAGGGACGGGCGACTGCTTATAGCCCATTGAGTTGCTCACGGTGGTCGTTAAACCTCCAATCAACAACAAAAAAAAAAAAAAAAAAAAAAAAAACTTTACATATTTTCTTCGGAATTAATGCATTCCCAAGGATGAAAATTTGGGAATGCATTAATTTCCAAATTAAGTATCCCATGATGTAACTTAAACTAACTTTAAGTTACATCATGGGATACTTAATTGCATGCTAAAACATAGCCATGATTATATTAAAAATAAATCATTTTTCTTTGAGTAATGTTCAGACCTGTTAATAGATGACACCACCTGTACATTGACGACGTCAGTAGACATACAAATGTTGGATTGCTCAGTTATGGTTATGTTTTAGCAAGTATTAAGTATCCCATACTATAACTTAAAATTAGTTTTATGGACGTACAAATTTTCATCTTTGGAAATACATTAATTGGGAAGAAAATAAGTAAAGTTTCACCATTGGAAACATAAAGCAGAGAATTTAGGTGGAATCACCTTAAGGGCTAATATTGAACGCTGCCGCTGCCGGTTTGGTCAGATTCTACATTTTTCGACATGACGCTTGCTCCACAATGTTCTCAATCAACACCATATTTTTTTTTGTTTTGAGTTTTAACGACCACCGTGAGCAACTCAATGGGCTATAAGCAGCCGGCCGTCCCTAATTTAGGATCAGTGTTTCCAGGGAAGGGAGAGAGGCAGTGCCGTAAGACAAACACAACATCCATGCCTTACCGGGATTCGAACCCGGACCTCTTTCGGACGAATGATAAGAGGCCATCGCTTAGACCACTGCGCCGCCGGGGCGGCCAACAACACCATATTTAAACATACTGAAAGGGCTCGATGAACTAATAGGCTTATTAGAGAGTTATCATAGTAACTATAATCATCGTCAAATTATTGTGATTTTTAGCTCTATATAATCATCGTGTTCATGTTGAGAGAGTGAATGATTAGCCTTAATCTTAATTCTTGACCAGCCTTGAACAATGCTTTTTCTTCCAACGTTGTAGTGAGCTTTGGCGCCTTGTTGTTATTCCCTTAACTGGCTGAAAGGATTTAACTCGAGGTTAGCAAAATATTTTGAAATCAGCTTGAACGAATACATTCGCTGTCTGAGAAGTTGACCAAACGCGGTTGGAACGAGTAAACCTGCGCACCAGAAATGTTACTTTTCTCTTAGCTTGTTCATTCAAAGTAGTCATTTAGGGGGATGATTGACATAATCTATTTGGCTGATTACCTTCTATAAAGTCTATAGCAATGGCGACGAACCTACGAAAGATGTTTTGCGTCATTTGTTTCTTTTCAACGGAACGATGTCCATGTCAGGAGAGACTGTAGTTTCTCCATCATGTCTTGGGTCATGCAACAAAGAATAAAGGAGCAGAATGAAATGGAGCGCTTATCACCAGTCACAGGTTTATCGTCAGTACTGCTTATACACGGTCGAGTCACATTGTTGTGACCACCAGCTAATATTCAGAGTAACCGCCGTGTACAGCTCGGACAGCAGCTAGACGGGCTGGGAGTAACTTAATAACGTGCTGGAAGGTGTTCACAGATATGTGGAGACATGCTGACTGCAGTGCATCTGACAGCTGCTGGAGGGTGCGTGGTGGAGAATCTATAGAGCCAACAACACGATAGAGGTGGACCCACAGGTGCTCAATTCAGTTGAAGTCTGGGGAATTAGGGGGACAGGGAAGTACTTTGAAGTCGTCATCGTGCTCTTGCAACCACTCTCCGACATTTCCAGCTGTGTGACACGTCGTATTGTCGTGCTGGAAGATCCCATCCGTCCCACATAAGACAATTAGAATGTATGGGTGTACGTGGTCTGCTAGGACGGATTCATAACGAATTCGGTCCATAGTGCCTTCCTCAGGTGTGAGTGGACCCAGAGAATGCCACGAAAACAATCCCCAGATCATAACAATGATCCCACCAGCTTGCGTTCTTCCAGCAATGATTGAAGAATGTTTGTTCTCCGATGTTTCTCGCTTTATACGCCAATGTTCATATTTGTTCGATGAAGCAAAAAACGTGACTCATCGGAGAAGGCAATATTTTGCCAATCAGCGGAGGTCCAATTCCGATACTGCAGTACAAATGTCTGCCTTTTCTGCCGATGCACCTTCGTAAACATAGGTGCAACCACCATCCGTCTGCATCGAAGCCCCATACGCATCATCGTTTGCTGAACTGTCGTTTTAGGCACCCTTCTGGTAGCCCCTGGTTCATTCGGCCAGTGAGTAGCTCCACTGTAGCGTGTTGACCGGTCCTCACGCAACTTCGCAGCAGAAGTTCACCGCTCACATCGATGGCACGTGGTGCTCCGCAGTTTCGAAGTCGTTTATTCGCAGTGGTGCCATTTCTCAAATAACGATACACTTTAACCACAGCAGCACGCGAACAGTTCACTAACTGCGCTGTTTCAAAATTACTGCCACCTTTGCCCCGAAAGCCAATAATAATCCCTCTTTGCAAATCTCATAAATCGCTCCTTTAATCCATGACAGCAACGAGGGATATGTTTTGAGATTACCTACAGCACACCTTATATACTCTCCAAGACATCTCATGACACGTGCCTTCTTTCATTGGCTACGAAGTCAAAAGTAGGAGGTGGTCACAATAATCTGACTCGACTGTGTATGAGATGGGAAGGGAGCTGGTTAATATTGCTCATATCTGCCGAGTTCAAAAATCCCGACAGATATGTGAAAATTTCTGTTTGGGCAGAAATGTTCACAAATTGTGCGCAGGAAATTTTCCACACAATTTGATATGCACACGGCTGCTTAAAGGGTTCAAGATTTGCGTGGACTTGTCCTTTCCAGAGTGCCACTTAGGCTCTGGTCTAAGCTTGAACGCTGGAAGACCAGTGTTAGTTTGGCTCTCGGGGGCTCGCAGGTTTCACTTTCCGACACAATGTCTCTCATTCCTATTTTTGTAAAAGTGGATATTGTCATTGCAAACGATTGAGGGACAAAAAGAATGATAGTTATCTTTAAAATGTCCTGCACTCTTTCTCATTGCTTGAAAATAGAAGTTTTCAGTACGTCATTTGGGAGCAGAGATACCGTTTAGCTTTGTCATTCCGGATGAAATGAAGGATATATCTAAACAGGATGGTTTCTTCTGTCATCGAGACAACTTTTAAAAGCGTAGGAATCGTTCTTACAGAGAGACTGACAAAATAATCTGAATGTTATCTATAGCATGAATGATGCCAATATTTTCTCTAGTCCGGTAGGGATAAGTTTAATAAAACTTTTTGCAGCGAAGATTCACTTTTTGCATGCAGCCAGACTAAAGGATGGATTAAACAGCTTTATAAGATCTAATGCACCCGTTTTCGTCTGTCCAATACACTAAATTGTCAACAAGGAGATTTTTAAGAGACGAAATATCGATTTCGTAACACAACGAACTGAAAGCCTGATGACTGATAAATGAGATCTAAAATCTTTGCAGAGGAGGAGAGATGCTGTGTTCCTTGCAGATAAACCAACGGGAAAGACAGACACAACTGAAGTCTTTCTTCTGTCCGATTTGGATACAGCTGACCGTTGTAAAGGCGACGAATCAATCCTTTACGAGCTCATGCCCAATAAATTGAATACCACAAATCGAAGCAGCGCCGAACTTATGTAGGCGACAAATCGATGAGGACCACGTACTGACACAACATGAAACAAAGATGCAGTCGGTAGTTATTATCACGTGAGAAACGGAGAAATTCAGCTTACATCTTTCTTTTTGTTTGTTTATTTTGTTTCGTGGTTTAACGACCATTTTGCAACTCCAAGAAATATAAGCGATTTTACGCTCTTAATTTTGGATTGCTTGTCACAGGGAAGGGAGAGATCCAGCGCCGTAAGACAAGACCACGGGCATGCTTCATTCGGGTCCCCAACCCAGAAGACTAGCCAGAAACCGGCGCTTCTGACTTCTCGGATACTGGGGTGACTGGACAACATTCACACTACAGAGAAACTGATTTCACATATTTCTGTACTTCGAACCAGAAAGAGGAAAGGCAAATCAGCATTCGCAAAAAACGAACAAAAGATTAGAAGATTGAATTTACGACATAGTCTCTTTATATCCGTCTATACCAATAACAGAGGCTGTTAGAAACCTTGAAGAAATAATCGACACTTTCAGAGAATTCACGCCGACACAAACTAAGAAAAATTATCGGCGCCGTAAATTTAGTTACTGACCACAACTATTTCCAGTTGGATGGAGGCATCTACGAACAAACAAAAGGAACACCGATGGGTTAACCTCTATCTTCAGTCCTTGCAGAAGCAGTACTTGGACCGCTAGAAGGCCACATCCTTCTAAATTGTATAAAGAACCTCCGAGTGTGGATCCGCTACGCTGACGATATGTTCTTCATATGAGAACATGGAGTTTTCATATGAAGATTAAATGATTTCATGCACAAGATAAACAACCCACACAATACGATAAAGTTGACGCCGATTCATAATAGGCCGATTCGATGTGGTCCTCGCTTTGTATCTGTTGTCAATGGTAAATGTAGGTATCGGTAACCTCTAGATTTTTGCTATCAATGCTGTATCTGCAGTTCTTGTAAAGGCATTGTGCATTAATTTTGTTTTCTGTAAGTTCATTGTTAAAATCAATCCTTTACTGTTGTCAGCAACCTTCCATATACACTGAAGAGCAATTGAATTAGAGATACCTGTCTAGTAACGTGTGGCACTTCCTTTCGCCCTGATGACGGCGGCGATTCGTCTCGGCATGGACTCGACAAGACACTATAAGCGTTGGGAAGCCATACAGATCCACGACCCCTGAACAAGCTCCCACAGTTCACGAAGTTTTGATGGACGGGGGTTAGAGCCTCGAACATCTCTCTCGATGGCATCCCAGATATGCTCGATGGTATTGAGGTCAGGTGACCTAGCTGGCCAAGGAAGCGAGGTCACGTCGGTTCGAGTGTTCATCCAACCATTCGGATACCATTCGGGAGTGATGGCATGATGCATTATCTTCCTGCAGGATGAAGTACCCAGTGGGATGTTGAAGAAGCACAAACGGGAGCAAATGGTTGTCCAGGATATCCCGGTAACGTTTACCTGTGAAGGACGATGTCACACGTACCAGGGGTCCCATTTCAGTCCATGTAAACAGTCCTAAGACGAGAATGCCACCCACACCAGCTTGAAGAATACCCTGCTGGTAAGAAGGATCCATCGCTTCATGTGGTTTGCGCCGCTTTCGTATCCTGCCATCCACATGTACCAACGTGAATCTCGACTCATCAGTCTAAGCAACATTTTCCTACATGTTTCCGTGCCCATGCTAATCTTTGTACCCTGTGATGTGTGGTCAGCAGCGGTATCCTGGTGGGACGACGACTTCTGTACCACATAGCGAGGAGATGGTTCTGGATGGTGTGGCTGCTTACACGTTTTTGTGCACCAGCGTTAAATTGCAGAGTGATTTCTTGCACTGTGGCCCGTCTATCCGCTGTTACACTGAGAGCTAGCCGACGATGACCCCGCTCATTCACACGCTGTTGTCCACTGCAGTTGGCCCTTGCAGAGATGGTTTTACCGGATTCGATGTACTCACGATGCACCCGTGACACAGTGGCTCGTGAAAATCCCAGTGGCTGCACGACTTCCGAGATGGAGTGACCCATTCGTCGGGCCCCGACAATTTGTCCCCGATCAAATACGCTTAGATCCTTCGTCTTACCCATACTGCGTCAGACTCTTACTGATTCTCGTCACATCACTCCTTATATTGTCGGACTGCTGCACACGTCATGTCGTTTCCTTTTACAGGGCCGCCCACAGCGACACATTTGCATAACGCCAGCTGTCTCTAATTCAATTGCTCTTCAGTGTATACCGTAATATAAACGCTGAACATATGCGTATGTCAGAGCACGTTTAAGGAAACAGAGTGCTCGGGGACTGGATAGTATTATTTTCAGCCCCAAGATTAGTGGCACACCTAGGATTTCTCAATGGGTGGATAAGTAAAAGTACCCAGAAGAAAGCATTACCATAGTATTATGAGGAAGCCATAAAATATCCCCGCCGTATTGAAGTGTGCATCCCATGATTCATGGACCAATCAGTGGTAGTAAGTAAATGTAAAAATGCATGGTTGAAAAATGAAAACCGATTTGGTTTTGCTGTAATCCCTCCCCCAGGGTTCAGCTTGTTGAAATTATATCGAAGTAGTGGGCTAAAAAATATGATCCCCATTTTTTTAGATTTCCCTACACTAAGAATTCGTGTAAATCAAACGAATTCTTAATGTACGAAAATTTCCCCAATTACAGATGTGTATAAAAAAACTTCTGCAATGCTTTCGAAATATTTTAGGATAAACTGGGGAGATTGTATATTTTGCGGAATCCTCCTAAAAAGCGGAGACAAATATAATTTTTTTTCACAGGGCAGTTTTCTGGTTTTTGCTGTGCTAACCGAAAAAAAAAGCTGTAGAACTCTGTCAATTCTTCAGGCATCCTGCATAATTCTGGAGCCCCCTGAAAATGCGGGGCCCAGGACTACAGTCTCCCCCCCTCCCCCTAGACCCTCTCCTAAATGGGTTCTTAAATATGTGTACAGTATAAGTCTGACTAAATGGAACACGGCTAGGGGCCAAAAGAATATCAACTTACGTTAAAATCCAATCTTTTATCACTTTAAATTGTAGACGTCCACTAATATTCACCATTAATCACAAATACGCTTCAAGCTTGCGTAGTTACATGTTCACAATAATGATTCGTAAATCTTCTGACAGGTATCAAGTCGAACTTATAGTGTCCGCAATCATCATACACCCCACACACACCTTTTGCTGTCGATGTAGAGTTTTATTTACCTTTAACTCGCTGTCAGAGTTGTCAAACGCATACAAGGGATTTCAAGGAGGTAATATGTTGTTCTAAAACTGTACATAAGCCACAATGTTTCGAAAGGAAGGTTAAATGAGAGCTATGCGTCACGGAATTTCGCAGAAGTTTATAAATTATTCTGCCTCTTAGTGTAATTAATTTATTTGTTTTCGTGCAGTAAACACAAGAGAAATCTAATTTTAAAATTTATGGTGGTAGAAGAGGTGTTCGGAGAAATTTTTAATATCGCTCCAAAAAAATTTCTCAAATGTTTGTTTTAATGCATAAAAGTTTATTCTGACGAACAATTTGTTTGGTGCAGTCTCTATCGATGATCTGAGGCGATGGCATCTGACCAATCGACCCTGTTAGGCCCGTGTTCGTGTCTCGCATTAGTTGTGGGTAGAGTGTTTGACAAACGGCCCTCTCTCTCTTTCTTGGAGCCAGTGGCCCTAAATTCGAGACCAGTAACTGCTTATAGCCACAAGAGATGCTAATAGTGGTGGTCATTTACCCCTCCAAAAAACACTCTGCCAATTATTCAAAGAACTGAGGATCCGCCTTCATCACAAGCAAATAAGAATGTCACTCTTACATACACCATACTGACAAAATTCACTGGACACCTAAAAGAGAAAAACAAAATATAACATTTATTGAGATAGATTAGTACGGTGTCTGTCCACCTTTGGACTTACTTGCATGCACTGACCCTTCGAAACATGCTTTCGACAAGGTTTTGGAATACAGCGACAGATATGTGCTTCCATTCAGTACATAATGCTGCCGCTAACTGTTGCTTAGTAGCAGGTCTTGGTTCCAAACTTCTTATGCGCTCTAATTCATCCCATAGGTGCTCTGTGGGATTAATATCAGTGCTCTGTGCTGGCCAGTCCACACACAATACGGAATTATCGTCAAACCACGCCGTAACAGTCCTTGCTTTATGGGACGTAAGTCGTGTCTGTTTAGAGCTCCGTGTTTTGCCGTCTACTGAGTGTGTTTTGTGTGCTCTGTCGTTTAACTTTTGCACGTGCCTTCAAGACGAAGGTTGTATCTTTCATTTAAGACATCTCCCGAAGTCGGTGAGTACTATTTTCAGTTAGCTATCAGCACTTTATTTTCTCGACCAGTTGGTCGTTTTTACTAAATTAGGCCTCGCCATCGGCGATGGCGACTGCTGACAAGAGCAGCGTTCCCGCTCTCGTCACAGCTTCTCCTACTACGTCGATCCTTATCTCTCACTGAGCAAACCAATCAGCGTCCGTCCTTGATGATAAAGGAATATTGTCCTCCTCCTGATGACTATTGCTCGTCTTCTACGCTTCGACTCTGACTCCACCCACCCACCCCCCTCCCGGTGGTGAGGTTACGTCGTTCGTTTCTGATGCTGCCGATGACGTAATGGATATATCTGAGGGCGTTGCTTCTCTGCCCTCTGTAGCCTTGCCCAGCGTTGTGTCAGCTCCTTCATCCAGCGCTGCACCTCTTCCTTCCAGTGGAGGTTTGCCTTCCCGGTCTTATTCTAGCGTTACCTTAGGTGCGTCCCTACCGACGCAAGTGACTCGTCCTTTCCCCTTGCGGATGCCCATGTCCAGATACATGGTGACTCACTTCAATTGGACGTTCCGCACTTCTCACCGGCTGCGCAGGAACTTCACTCCACCCGCGAGTTGGGAGCGTGCCTAGATGCTCTTCCGAATACACCGTTGAAGGTCTATTGTGATACACTCCTTGCTTTTCTTCCAGCCGGAGCCATTACTCACCTCACCCGCCGGCCGCGGACGGCGATTGTTTATTTCACATCCAAAGAGCATGCAGACACGCTTCTAAACTTTGGTCTTGACCTGGGGGATCACCACCTTGAAGCTGAACCGATCGCCAGGCGCCCTGTTCAGGTCTCCTTGCATACGGTGCCCCCGAAATCTCGGATGCGATGATATGTACTGCACTTAGTAAGTGTGGTAAGATTGTTGGTCCTGTTATCACACATTCAGCTGCGCTTAAGGATCCTGCAAATAAGAATGTTCGTAGTTTTTTTATTTTGATTGGAGGTTTAACGACCACCGTGAGCAACTCAATGGGCTATAAGCAGTCGCCCGTCCCTAATTTAGGGTCACTGGTTCCAGGGAAGGGAGAGAGCCAGTGCCGTAAGACAAACACAACATCCATGCCTCACCGGGATTCGAACCCGGACCCCTTACGGATGAATGAACAGAAGCCAGCGCCTTAGACCACTGCGCCACCGGGGCGGCTGTTCGTAGTTTTCGCCGGAGTTTTCGACTCATCTTTCCATCAGAGGAGCATCTCCGTAAGTTCCCACGAATCCTAAACGCCCGATGTGGGCAGCTCTCCTACAGAATTGACATGCTAACATCAGAACACTGTGCTAACTGCAAAGAACTTGGGCATCAGCGTGCTCGTTGCCCCAACAACGAGTATCCAGTTCCCACGGCTTCTACAGTGCCTACCGCCTCTAAGCAACCTCCTGCTACATCTCGCTCTCGACCTGCACCGTCTTCTATAGTGTGCCAACTGCCCCTGGGCTGAGTTACACAAAAAGTATGTCTAAAGCCTCTTGTCAACGAGTGTCTTTTGATGCTGACCTCACCTCCCACCTTCACTTTCCAGTGCTTGTCTCACCTACTACTCCTGATCACGTGGCAACATCGGGAGACCTCTCCGCTTGTTTCCCACCAGTCTTCACTGTTGGTGTCTCCGAGTGTGACGGCGGCGCCGATAACTCCTCTGACTCTGCTTCCTGAGCATCGTCGCTCCCTGGAAAACGCATTTATGGCACTCGTACAGGTACCCGACGTAAGAAGAAGAAATCTTCCTCTGCGGATGGGCAACCGTTCCGTGCTACCAAATCTTCAGGAGATTTTTCTCCCTCTCCTGCGCCAACAGAAATTGAAAGGGACACTGATGATGATGGGTCTCCACCTTCGTTTGAGGTTTTTTCAAGTGTACTCTCCAAATGTGGTGCTCCTTCAGAAACCTCTCAATCTTGGAGATTACTATCAGTTTTGCACCTACACCACGAACCTGGAGTCGACGTATGACTACCTCCGAGAGCGCGAAGATATTCTTCCCGCACTGGTCCTGCAAGCCGGATGCATTGCTAAGTACCTTCGTGGGTTTGTACATGACCCCCTGCACCACTCACGGACCCTTGGCTGCGTAAACCGATTACAACAACTCCTGAAAGTTGCTCCGCGACTCCTCTAATCAACGACTGACCAGTCCATTCAAGGTCACCACACTTAATTGCAGAGGGTTCGCTAGCCCCTAGCGAATGCTCTTGTAATGGAAGACCTCTCGCCCCTCGGGGCCGGACCTGTTACTACTGCAAGAAACAAACTGAAATTCCTCCACTCTGTTTACTCGCTGGCGTGCTAGCGGTTATGTGTTCCATCATGCATTTCGCTAGTCATCTCATGGTGGGATTGCTATCGGAATACATCAGCAGTTCCGATCCACCCTCACTGCACTCTCAGTGCAGACCTTATGCCGGGATTTACTCCAGCAAGTCTCCTTCACAGCTGGCGGAGCTCGATTTCACATCTTTAATGCGTATATTCCGTGCACCTCTATTCATTTATCCATCTTGTTCACCAAACTCCGTCAAGCTCTCTCGAAAGTCTCGCCTTCGGATTGTGAGCTCTTGGGTGGAGACTTCAATTGCACCCTTCACCCGGCACTGGATCGCTCTCCTTCGTCACGAGAGTGTCGGACGGATCTCGTCGCACTACTCCATGACCTTGTTGCTGATTTCTCCTTCACCGATGCTTATAGGCGCCTACATCCACAAGAGACCTCACACACGTGGCGCTCGTCTGGGAGTCAGCTTCCATCGGCTGCACGCTTGGATCGGGTTTACGTTTCCACACAGCTTCTTGCGTCTATTACCGAGTTGCGACACCAACCTACTGCTTCCTCAGCCCACTGCACGGTCACCCTTACATTGTTTGTTGCGGCGTCACTCCGTCGGACTGTACCGTCTGTGGACGTTTGACTCCAATCTCCTCACTGATCCTGACCTTTGTACCTCTGTCCGTTCTTTCCTCGCTGCTCGTCGCGCAGGGTTGCATTCCGCACCCTGTACCTTGACGTATTGGCTTCATGTCAAGCATCAGCTCCTCTTACATATCAAGCAACTTTCCTTCAATATGAAGACTTCTAGTCAGGTGCGCCTCGATCACGCCAAGCAGATGCTCGCACCGATTGGGTTGTCAGATCCGCTGTTTCTAGCATATCAGGCGGAGCTCCAGGCTTTGCTGAAAGCTCTAGCACAGCAAGCACTTACGTCTGCGTATTAAACATCTCAATCCGGAGGAATGCACCTATGATTTTCTAACATCAATGGAATCTGCACGTAAGTCTCCTACCTCGCTTCGTCATCTTCGCCTCCCCTCTGGCCAAATCACATCCGATTCGGCAGCGATTTGCTCTCACCTTCGTCAGTTCTATTCCACCAAGTTCAGTGAAACTCCTCCCCCTCCTCCCTCTGCTCTCCCCCATTTTATCAATAACCTACATCAAGTTCCGTCTCATCTTGCTCACACCCTGTCTCTCTCACCCACATCCACGGAGGTGTCCGACACCTTCTCTTCCCTTAACCCCCATGCCGCTCCGGGTCCAGACGGCCTCTCTTTTCCTTTTTATCGTGCGTTCTTGCCTCTTCTGTTGCCTTTTCTCCTCTCCGCTTTTTCTGCTGCATTTAACTGCTCCCTCTCTCCCGAGGAGTTTCACGGACGCACATGTGGTCCTATTTCCCAAGAAGGGTGACCCTCTTGATTTGGGAAATAGGCGCCCCATTTCTCTTCTCAATCAAGATTATAAACTCTATACTAAGCTTCTTTCCCGTCGACTAAACTCTGTCCTTCCTCACATCCTTGCTGACTCTCAAACCTATACTGTTCCTGGCCGTTCTCTTTCCTCCAATGTTCAACTTCTTCGCGATCTCATTCATCTTGCCAAGACTCATTCTGAACCTCTTGCTCTCCTTTCCTTAGACCTCCGTTCCGCTTTCGATAATATCTCACACGCCTATTTAACACAAACCCTGCTACACTTTGACTTTCCTCCACAATTTGTCTCTGTTCTTCTCTCCCTGACGCCGTTTTCCATGTCAAGACGGCTTCTTTTCACACAGCACATGTTCCCTTCAAGCGGGGAGTTCGTCAGGGCTGCCCGCTTTCTGATCAACTGTTTGCGATTGCCGTCGAGCCCTTTCTACGCTCTCTGCAAACATCTCTCCTAGCACAACTTCCCCCACCAGCTGCCAGCTCACGGCATCACTCAGTCATTTACTCTGCCTATGCAGATGACATTACCGTCTGCATTCGTAGCGACTCACAGTTCCAAGTGCTTCGTCTTTTGTTCTCCGCATATGCTTCATGTTCTGCAGCTGAACTGAATACGTCTAAGAGCACTGGATTGTGGTGCGGGTCGTGGTCCAATCGCATGGATGCTCCATGGGGGGCCACATGGTCATCCACTACCCAACGCTTCCTGGGTGTGCACTTGGGCGCACCACAAGCTACATCCAGTGCAACTCGCACAGAACTCCATCCTTGCCTTCTCCGCACAGCTGCATACTGGTGTCGTGCGCAGTTCTGTACGTCCTACTACCAGCGTGCAAATCTCACCAGGACATACCTTCTGTCCATCTGCAAGCGTTCTTGGATTGCATCTACGACCCCGCTTTTCTGTCTCCAGGAGGTTACACGCTGCCTTACTCGAGTAATGTGGGCGGGTCATCACTGGATTAACGTCCACAAGCTCTGTGCTCCTCCCTCCTATGGTGGTGCTGGCCTACCTGATGTCCCGCTGTGCTACAAAGCAAGCCGAGTGATCAACTTCATTCACCTTTTCACGGCTCCAGTGGCTTCCGCAGTTCAGGTACGTGACGTTCTTGCCTCCTTGCGTAACCCACATTTTTCCTTTCTTTAGTTCTCATGGATTGCTGTCCTTTCCCCCCCCTCCCCCTCTAAACTCCCACCTGCATACTCTGAAGCCCTCACTCACCTTCGCACTCTCCCCTCATTCGCTCCCCTCCCTCTTCAACTCTAGAGCTTCTTTCTGAACCCCTCTTCTTCAACTCCCTTGTTCATCCCCCCATCTCCCCTGCTTTTCATTCCCCTCTTGGCTCCGAGCAGGTGTAGTAACAGTAAAAGATCTCACTAACTCTGATCTATCCTGGCGCCCTTTCTCTGGCCTCCCCCTTCTATTCTCTCGTCCCCATCTGCCCATTCGGTCTATGACTCCCTCCTAACTGCACTTATTTCGCTTTTCCCTGATCTTGTCTCCCTCACCGGTCTCGTCTCTGTCTTTTCTGCTCCTCTTCCGCTGCAGTTTTTCCTCCGACTCTCAGACTCGGTTCTTCCTCTCTCCTCCTTCTCCTCTAAATCTCTTTATCGTTTTCTAGTGCACCTTTCGACCCCTTCACCGCTTTCTATTCTCGCGGTTCCCCCTGCATCTCTTCCTCTTGTCTGGGCCGCTGCCCTCTCACCCTTATCCGCCCCTCTTGAAATTAATACCCACTGGCTCTTTTTGCATAATCGCCTCTCTGTTCCGTATTTTCTCTTTCACATGTCCCTTCTCTCCTCCCCTCTCTGCTCCTTCTGCGCACAGGAGGCAAACGTTTCTCACGTCTACCTTTACTGTCCTATCCTGATGCCTCTCTACCACCAGGCTTTCCGGATTGCCAGTCGCTCTTGTTCTCAAGATCTTCCGTTCACTGCCTACAGACATCTTCTTCAGCGGGCTTATCCATCTACGCCTCTTCTGTCAGTATGTGCCTATCTTTTTGTGCTGGTTAAACACGTTATTTACGTATACCTTCAACAACTCCGCAGCGTTTCCTCGCCGGTCTCTTTACACCAGGCCAGCGCAGCTCTTTTGTGCCATTACAGAGATAGATTGCTTTCTCGACTCCGCCTGGAGTACCAGTCGGCTTCTTCCAGTCGTCGAAAAGCTACCTTCTATGCTACCTGGGCGCCGGTCGCTCCATGGTTTGCGGTTGATTCTGGACTGCTACACCTATCAGTACCCTAGGATATTCTATACCTCCTTAGCTGAGTTCCGTGGCACCCTGGTGCCCCTCCTTCACTCTACGACTAGTCTCCATGTATATCATGTGATCGAGCTACAGCCCGTGCTGTAATACCCAAGTTTTTGTTTTCTCGTTTTCAGTGTGCGTATCATTGTGATCTTGTCATTTGAATTGTTGTTCTTCGTGTCATACTATGCTTTACCATATTTACATTGTTCAGTGTGCCCTCTGATTCCGTGACCTCCAGTCACTTTTATGTACTTGGGGCTGTACCCTGGTCACCTTAAGTGCTTTCTGTCTATGCACCTAGTGTATTACACCGTGCTCCTGTAGTGTGTTTTACTTTTAGATGTCATGTGGTGTACGTCTCTATCTCTCATTTGTTATATTTGCCGCACTCACACACCTTCTTAGTGTTTAGCCATTTTCATTGCACCCGTTTGATTTTTGTACAGTTCTATACTTCCACATTGTGTACATACTATTTTCGTGCTTTCACATTGTGTTAATGCTTTGATCGTGCACGTACAAATTTATGATAAATTCTGTCATCTGTCAGAACCCATGGCTTGTCCTGTGCTTTCACTTTGTGCATATACTCATAACATCCCAAGAGTGTACTCATGGTTTATCGTGTGATTTTTACTGTACTTGTAACATTTCTTGCGCTGTATCGTTCTTCACATTGTGTACTTTATTTGGTCATCCCTGTGTATAATATGGTTCATCATGTCTTGTTTATGTACCAGTTACATCCATTGCGTCTACAGTGCTTTCATTTTGCGTTAATTCCTCTTGTCATCCCAGTGTGCATTCCTAGTTTTGCTCTGTGATCTTACTCTTCCTTCTGCATTTTTTTCGTGCAATCCACGCTACCGTTGAATTGTGAATGCTAATGTCATCTCAGTGTATTTTCATGCTTACTCGTATACATTAATTACCTTCACCCCGCCTGTATTATGTTGCTTTGTTGCCCTCGTTAAATAACTTGCACAATTGTGCACGCTTTGTTTTTATCTCATGTATGTAATGTTTTACCTTCACGGCGGTGTTTGTGCTGTTCTTTTTCTAATTGTGTACTATTGTTTCGCCTGTGTTATCCTGTAAATCATGCCCAGCCAATGTCATGTGACATGATGTGTTCTCTCCGTCACTTCTCCTGTAATTTTTATGTAATAAGCTTTGCTTGCAGCATTTGTTATTCATCCCCATTGTCATTGCAGTGTATATACCATCATGTTTTAACAGTTTGTATTATTTCCCAGTGAGACGCCCAACACTGTTCGTCTCCCTCTTATGTTTTCTTTATGATGAATAATAATAAAGCGATTTTGAAACCTTGCTTTATGGCTCCGTGCATTACCCTGCTGGTACCAACAAGGCTCGGTTCCATAGAATTGCCTCAGAGTTGGTAGGGCATAATTGTCCAGAATATCGAGGTAGACATGTTGGCTGGCAGGCTTGTCCACGATAACCAATGGGCCGGGACCATACCACGAAGAACACCTCCACACCAGAAATTTCCCAGCTCTAAACTTGACCGTAGGGAAAGTACACTGTGGTAAACAGTGTTCCCCCAGCTGCCGCCATATCCACACACCGCCATCAGACTGATGGATCGTGTATCTGGATTCATCAGTCCATAGGACCCGTTTTCATTGTTCTATGGTCCACGATAAATGTTCTTTAAACCGTGCTAAATTCCGAGTAGCATTCCGAGTGGAGATGCAAGGCTTATGAGCAGCCGCATGACTACGGTAACCCATGGAATCAAGTTCTCTGCGAATAGTAAGTGTACATACCGAGGTTCCAGAATTTTCACTCACCTCTACACTGAGGTCTTGCGCAGTACTCTATCACTGATTTTCTTTGTTCTGCCGGTACATTTTGCTTCTTCCGGCACGCCATGTGTCTTCCATTTATTCAGTACATCCAAGACAGTTGACTTGGGTATGTTTAAACGCTTCTTGGTTTCTCTTATGTACAACCAACTAATATAATACCCAACAATCTTTTCTTTCTCAAAGTCAGTTCTCTACCGCCTCGACATTTTCACTCAGCCTCACAGTACAAAATGATCGCGGTCAGCTTCAGTCTTGTTTTTCTATCGTTTGCAGCTGTACCGCGCATCTTAACGACGCAGCGGATCCGTTCATTCGCTTTAGAAGGAGTTCCCAGTGGCTTTTGTCAATATAATGTAGTCTCGATTTTTTTTTACTTAAGAGTGGGTTCGAGTCACTGATAAGATATGAGTGCTGTCTTTGTCCTTTGGTACTGGCTCTCTCACTTGTCTGTACCACTGTCCCGAAAAAAGGGATGAACAACCAGTGGAGGTGCAGGAATTCCCTAAGCGCAGAATATCTTTAAGGCCCTTATGTAAAGAAAACGACATCCATTCCAAAGTAACTGAAGTGTCCTCTCGCTACTGGATACTGGATGGCTGTGTCCCAGGTGTATGAATCCTTTCGGCACTCACAATCAAAAGTATGTGGTCCGACTGCGCAGAAGTATATGGTCCTTCCACTTTTTGCTTTTCGTCCGCATGGTTCTCAAAGCTACACAAATAGCTAAGTGAAAAGCCTCTGCTCGACCGTAGTAGGGTCCTATGACTATTTAAGGGTCCTATGCTATTTATTCGAGTTTGATGACACATCCGACTCTTGTGTTGCACAGCTGTGGTAACAAATGCTACCATCACAGCTAAATCAGGGAAGCAAAGAACTTTAATATTCTGCCACAGAGACTATCTTTATAGACAGACTCACGGTCTAGTTTCAAGTACGAAATATAAAATATATATCTTTTCTTTCATACGATTATTATTAAAGCAAAATTTTTAATTTCACGCTAAAATTAGGCGAAAATATTTAAAATTTTTGACGAATAAAACCCATATACTGAAGGGCCCAAAAGTGGAACCACCCCGCCCCAGAAAGTGCGTCCCGTGCGAAGGCTACGCTGCGCCACTGTGGAATACAGCCAATGATCTCCCTAAGCTGCACGCGTCCGCGCAGTAAGCATCTTAGATTAAAATTCCCAAATCCCTAATTAATTTTTACAAATCTAAAATCAATTACCTTCAAAAATAATGATAAAAACAAATATAATTTGGGCTCTCAAAAGTCAAAACAACACTTTTCTTAAATGCCGTTCGCCACCTTCCAAGTTCGTCTCATTGTCCTCTTCCACTTTCAAAGGCTTCTTGCAAAGTAGTAGCTTCGTGGGAGCAGATAGAGAACGCGAGAATGAGGCATAGCGATTTTCCCACGCCAAGAAACAGGCAGATATAGAGTCCTTTCTCAAAACAACACATCAGCGCTAGTCAATCACAGCATACCGTAACCAAGTTCATTGTACTAACTAATGCTCCCATGCTAGTTGGAGGCAGAGAGGCATTCCGGTCAGTTAAATTGTAAGCCGCTGGTAAAAAGGTTTTTCTCAAAACTTTGTCAAATAATAAGGCAGATTTCTTCGACATCAAAGACGCTGAAAGACTCATTGCGTTTAAGTTCGATTTTGTGCCGCATTTTTTGTTAAATTTAATTATGTCTAAACGAAAGAATCAGAGTTGTTTAGAACCACTAAAAAGTCTGCTGTTGCTTTAAATTCTTGATGGTTGAAATGACTTGTAGAGACAAATTGTTGATTCGAAAACGCCAAAACGTGTAGAGTTAGGCAGCGTTTTTAGATATACTGAAAGCACTGGGGCGTAGTATGCAAGATCTGTCCTGAAGCCAAGTCTGCATGCGATTTTGCTGTCGGATGAACCTGGAATATTTGGAAAATGGACTATTTAAAGAGGCATCTGGTGCATTTTTTTAAATTTAAAATCAATTGCGGAAAAAAGGGTGATAAAAATAGGGGGATTGGAAAAAAGAAGGGTTCCAACCCGAGTTCCAACTTCTACTGCATTAGTAAGAGAATCTGAGAATTTTTTTTTTTTTTTTTTTTTTTTTTTGGCCAAGTCGTTTTGATTTTGATGCCTGCCCAGCTCATTGAGTTGGCTTACAGCTTCAGATACTCAAAAACAACGGAAGAAAAAAAGGCTGGTATATTGTTATAAATCGTATTTGCGCTTTGTGAAATACGCGGAACCTAAGTTCCCATGAAACATACCAAGATTTTTCTTTTTGACATCTTGAACCTTTACTTTTCGAATACACCACAGCGGTTGGGTTTTTTTAATTTTAATAACCTTAAAAGGATTTGGATTTTCATAGTGTGAAAAACATTATCGTCAAAAGATGGAGGTGAAGAAGCAGGTGTGAATGCAGCTCATTTTTTTTTCTCTAATAGTAAGACAAAGAAAACACGTCCACGAAGATTCGTAATGGTGTCCCAAAGAACATTTTAAACCGATCAGAACGCTCTTATAAGACTATTATTACAGTAAAGGTGGCAAGGTCATCATCACAGCTGTGAGCATAGAACAATTATTAACACCGAATTTTTCTCGACCAGGATTGATGTTCTGATGTCTCAATGCGACGACTGCCTGAACACTTCACTGAAACGGAATGTGAACCGTAAATTCCCTGTTAGTCGCAACAGCAAATATATTAGGTAACAAATATAGGTAACTCTTCTGAAATAAATAAGTGCATCGTTTCAAAAAATTCTGATAGATGAAATAAATAAGTGATTTGGTAAGCGAATCATTGACAGAGCATATTTTTATACTTAAGGTAGGAATAAAATCATTTTTCCGCGCACTCACACACAAAAGAATTGTTTGGCTTGGAGAACAACAGTATTGCAGATTATCGAAATAATACTAGAGGCATAAGTTTTATTTATGCTCAAGAACAAAACTGAAACGCTTGCAGAAATAAAACCATTTAGCATCCTGCATGTGGTTAATATGTTGCTTCATACAAATATCCTGATATTGGAAAGTAGTTTGATTCAATTAAATAAGATAACAAATATGTAGTGCGATCAAAAAGTTCCGAGACTATAGGTACGTAGCGCGCCAATAAATGGCAGCACGCTGATTCGCGAGCAGCGGTCGAGGGCAGTGGCGTCGTTCTGTGAACATTAGGAGCTGTGCTACACGATATTTGGTGACCACGTACAGAACACAGCAGCGATTTCGGTATCTGCGAACATCAAATTCTGCATCAAACTCGGCAAATCGGGAACGAAGAAGCATGAAATCTTACGGCAGGCTTGTGGCAATAAAGCAATGAATCGTGCGAGGTGTTTTGAGTGGAACTCGCGCTTCAAGTGTGAAAGGACGACACTGGAAGATGTCGAGAGGTCACGGCGACCGTCCACGAGCAAAACCCTAGAAAATATGGACAAAATTAGGGAACTGCTGCATGACGATCGTCGGAGAGCCATTCAAGACATTGCTACCATCGTCAATGTGTAATACAGAACAGTGCAAGTAATTCTGACGTCAATCATTGCTGCAAACTTCATGCCAAAGATTCTGAACCCCGAACAGAAGGCGCTCCGTGTCAAACTCTGTCAATATCTTCGTCAGCAAGTGGTGAATGGACCGACGTTCCTGTTGCGGGTCATCACTGGGGACGAGACTTGGATCTACGGTTACGACCCGGAGACCAAACAACAGTCACCGCAGTGGAAGAGCCCGGCATTTCCACTACCGAAGAAGGCCCGACAAGTCTGGAGCGCAACCAAAAGCATGCTAATCGTGTTCTTCGACATTCGTGGGGTTGTGCACCGTGAATTCGTCCCCCAGGGCCAGACCGTCAGCTCCCTTTTTTACTGCGATGTTCTGCGGCGTTTAAGGGAGTACATTCGCCTCAAACGACCTGAAATGTGGCTCAAAGGCGATTTTCTGCTCCATCACGACAATGCAGCAGCTTACAGAGCGTTAGCAACATGCCAGTTTTGCAGCCGCAACAGCATGACTACCCTTCATCCCCGCCTTACTCTCCGGATTTGGACCCGTTCGACTTCTTTCTCCTCCCGAAGATGAAGCTGAAGCTCAAGGGTCGCAATTTCAAAACCGTGGAAGAGATCCACGCGAATCGGAGATGGTGCTTGACACGATTCGCGTACAGGACTTCCAGGCAGCGCTCCAACAGTGGCAAAAGCGCTGGAAACGTTCTATCGCTGCGCAAGTAGACTACTTTCAGGGAGATCATAGCCAGACTTAAGTACTTTGTTGGCCTAGTCTCGGAACATTTTGACCGATAAGTTCTAGAAAACGAGAACTGCGAGACGAATTCAAGTTCATTCTTAAGTTCACTCAAAAAATTAGGAAGCATAAGTTATCAAGATGAAAGCAAAGGGAATTTTATTTGTGAAAAATCATACATCACAAAATCTCAAAGCTACAGTTTTGTTTCGTTTGGGGTTTTAACGACCACCATGAGCAGAACAATGGGCTGTAAGCAGTCGTCCATCGCAAATTTAGAACCAATGGTACCAAAATAAAAAGAAGTACAGTGTGATTCCAGGGAAGGGAAACAGACAGATGGTACTTGGAAAAATGACTGTTTAAGGAAAATAGACAGGAGGTAGTTGGAAAAAATGACTATTTAAGGGAAATAGACAGGAGGTACTTGGAAAAATGACTGTTTAAGGAAATTAGACAGGAGGTACTTGGAAAAATGACTGTTTAAGGAAAATAGACAGGAGGTAGTTGGAAAAAATGACTAAGGAAAGTAGACAGGAGGTGTACTTGGAAAAATGACTGTTTAAGGAAAATAGACAGGAGGTACTTGGGAAAATGACTACTTATGGGAGACAGACAGGAAGTACTTGGATAAATGACTATTTAAGTGAAACGGACTGGAGGTACTTGGAAAAATGAATATTTAAGAGAAACAGACAGAAGGTAATTCGAAAAATAACTAAGGGAAACAGTCAGGAGGTACTTGAAAAAAAAACTGTGTAGTCAGAAATTCGAAGGTAGTTCAAACAGTCTTCATGAATAATTATGCTTTAGTCTTCCTTGGCCAATAATTGAAAAACTTTCTACAATGTGGCACCGAAGAGCTTGGGAGATACAGTGTCACACTTTATCTCATTCCCTTTCCAATTTTACAGGTGCTGCTTTTAGAACTGTCGAACTTTTGCATTTCCATTTTCATGGGTGCTATTAATGATCTTAACGTATGCATCTACAGTACCGCACAGTTTCAAAGGCATTATAATAGCTGGTTGTGTCATGGTATCAAAAGCCGTTTCGTAATCAATAAAAGCCATGCATAATGGTAGCTCCTATTCATTCACCCTTTCATTTCATTTCATTTATTTCATTTTAGTTGTCGCATGCAAATTACATAGATTAAGAGAAGGTGATTATGGAGCAGATGAGCAACAACAGGGATGAAAAGAGGGAAAAGGCCATATGGACCTAACTAGCCCTCTTCTCCCAAAACAATAATCCTGGAAACAAACATCAAGTAAAGCAGACATTCTAGTGACTGACAGCTCGGTAAGATAGTCATCATTATAATTTCTAATTAACTGCCCAAGCGTCTCCATCCGATATTATTGTCTATATTGGAAATGTAAGTTAAAACAATACCACTTAGGATTGTACCAGATAAGTAAAACGTTTGAGTGGTTATGTTCAGCATTAAGATTGCCTGTAATATCGAACATTAGTTTGTTTAGTGATTCAAGTGGTACAGTCATTATTCTTGATATATAATATTAAATTTAAGAGCTTATAATCACAGTGACTGTTCTAGTTTAATTATGAAATAACTGCTACCTTAGTAGAAAAAGGAATAAAAATTTACAATGAGACTGATCGTAATAAATAATGTTTAAGGTTTTTACTTAAAATAAGCAATTATTTAGGCTTGTTAAATCATCAGGCAACGTATTGTAAAAGGTTGGTCCGGCATAATTAATATGTGCTCTGGTACGTTCTGTTTGTACAAACATGGGCACTAGTTTAGTTTTATTTCTAGTAGAATGTTGATGAGTGTGAACATTTAGTGAAATTAAATCGCAATAAAGATTGCTTTTTATTCTTTTAAACATTAATATTCTTAAGTTATAATATAATTGCTCCATAGTTAAAAGATTAAAATGATTAGGATGCAGGCCTAATCGGATTGTAAAACTTCGGGAATAACTGTTTTGAATTTTCAACTCCAGTTGTCTAATGAATTTATTTTGTAATCGTTGTAAAGTATTATTATTATATTTAGAGGGTTTTTTCCACAGGTCAGAAAACAGTAATTCAGGGGAGTTTGAATTAGAGTAGAATACAACTGTAGCATTAGTTCTGGAGATAGATAGGTCATAACATTGCCAATAAAACCAATGTTTCGTGAAATTTTACTGGTTAGAACTTCAATATGTTTGTTTTAAGATCACTTTGAATTATTGTACCAAGATAGGTATGAGATTAAACAACTTCTGTAGGAATATTGTTCAGCAAAATTTCAGTAGGTGTAAATATGGGAGTTAAATTATATGAAAATATCGTTATTTTAGTTTTATGTGTTTTAATAGATAAGTTTTTAACAGTTAACCAATGTATTAAAGAGAAAAACCATTTTTTTCAATTTAGCTATTAAGTCATGTAAATCATCTCCATGTAAAATCAAAGTAGCACCATCAGCATAAAATATTATGTCAACATTAGGTGTAATAGTAAAAATATCATTGATGTACAAATTAAAAAGCAACGGGGCCAAAACTGGGCCCTGAGGCACTCCAGAGGTGGTAATTTTTATATCCGATTTAACATAATCAAGTTTGACGAATTTTTGTCTGCCAAATAAGTAAAAAAATGTAAGCATTATATAATAATGAAACGTAAAAAATGTAAGCATTGTATAATAATGAAACGCATATAACGTATGAAATCCGTTTATTTTCGTGGTGTAGTCAGCACAAATATTCGCCAAGCTTTCGCACTCTATTGGGAGGCTTTCTCAAGGCAATGGTAGACACAAAAATGCAGAGAATCGGAACATGTAAAGAACGAAGATGATTCTATATAGTTTAGTTAGTAACAGATCATGGTTTATAGTATCAAATGCTTTTGAGAGGTCCAAAAACAGTCCCAATGAAAATTTATTATGCGTTAGGTTAGTTTGAATTTTACTTTTTAAGTTAAGTACGGCAATTTCTGTTGCACAGTTTGACAGAAACCCAAATTGGTTTTGATATAAAATGTTAAATTTAAAGATGAAGGCAATTAATCTAGTATATATTAATTTTTCAAACGTTTTTTGAAAACAGATAAATTAGCAATAGGCCTGTAGTTATTAACATCCCTTTCTGTACCTGATTTAAGAATTGGAGTAACTTTTGCAATTTAAAAGAGTCTGGACAAATTCCAGTAGGTAAGATAGAATTATAGATATGAAGTAAGGGACCAACAATGTAAGGAACCACATGCTTCAATTAGCAGGATTTCAGGATAACTGGGTTTCACCAAGTTTCAAAATACTGCTACTTTTGCACAAGATTATCGTTTTTATGACGACTGCGTTTAGGTCGAGATTTACTTCTTATCCTTATATAACACTGAAATATGGGCTTGGGAACAAAAAATAAAAAAAAATAAAAAAAACGTTGGGACGAGACAACAAGTAACTCTTAGTAAAATGAAAAGTTCTTCTTTAAATAAAAATTTTAGAAATTCCTACTCATGAAGTCAAGACATCAAAAGTATAACTTTTGACCTAACTTTCAAGACTGAAAACAAAATTTGAAGATCTCACTAGAACAACTAGAGTACGAATGAATTAAATGACACTCTGTTGCGCCTGAATTGTGTTAGTTCCATTCAGAAAGTACAAGTTATAAAAGGACTCTGAAATATAGTATTCATTATTATTAAAGTTTGAGTATTGTGGAAGTGATTATTTTTGCGATGAGACTTGGTGTTATATTCGATAATTGTTCAAGGGAGTATCAATGGAAAGACAAATATATCGATTGGCTGTGTTCAAAGTAAGTAAAACATCAAGACTTGCATTACAACAAGAACATTGAGAGAGAACGAGAACGTTCTTCCAAGATGGCAATGCGCCGAGCCACAGGTTCAATGTTGTACTGGAATAGTTTGTGGAACACAGTTCAGACTTCCAGCATATCGAGTGTCCCCCGAACTATCCCGATATAAATCCCATAGGGCACTTGTGTGACCCTGTGGAACGGCATATTAGGCGTCTTGGTACACCATTTACCTCCATACCTGCATTGAAATCATTATTACACACACCTTGGTTGACCATACCACCTAACTCGTTCCGGCATCTTTTTGAATCGATGCGACGTTGGATAGCCACTGCACTGAGGGCGAAAGAAGGACCTACAAAGTATTAAGTAGGTGATCATATTTCAGTAAACACTCGGTGTATGTTACTGGAGTACAAGTGATCAAACTGGTAGCACCAGGAATTGACATATTTGAATAAGACTCTTACTTAGGATGAATGACTGCCAAAAGTCTGCTCATAGTTGTAAAAAGATAATCAGCTAGCTATCTCATGCAGACTTTAATATTCATGAGTCATCCGACATTAAACTTGGAGAAATGAGTTTCTGAAATTCAGTTTATCAGCACCGGAATCATTCGTATTTTATTGTACGGTATCATGTCTTTTCATTGTCTCAGCACAGAACGTGTACGCATTTATTGCACCTTACTCTCAAGAGCTAAGCGTGAAAAGGTCTTAATGGTGCCGCTGGAAGAAGTTTTAAATAAATATACATTATTTATTCAAATATATAACAATAATGCGATGCAAATTACCTATGAAATCGTTCATTCCATATTGGCCTTCGGTAGATATCGCGCGCCTGTCTGTCCTTTGAATGAAATGAGCAGATTGTGGAACCATTCGCAAGGACAGGCTCCTGTGTTTCCACTTCCGTTAAGAGGTTACTTAACACTGTAGGCTCTGTCTACTGCGCTTGAGCGAGAAGCCGAAGCTAATGTATGAGCTATCTGATAGTCTCTAACTCACAAAGCATACTTTCGCTGCTCCCACTCCACGATTTGGTTATACAGCGTCATTTAGTTTGTGATTCATTTCTTTCCCTTTGATTTCAGCGCTTTACCCACGTTTATTTTACGAGATATCTACTACATAAGGAAAACTGATTTGTTTATGTATAGCGGTTTAGATTTTATTTATTTCTATCTTCAAGCTGTGTGTGGAACAACAAGAATCAAAAGTAGTGCTCCATCTTCGCTGGACCCTTCGAATATTAATGTCATGAGTTAAGTAAATGATTAGAAAACGAGGAACTGTACACCAACTATACTGAAATAGTACAACTATACTAGTAATTCGAATTTCTTGGTGTGCGCACATCAACCAGATGGCTTTTTCAAGGAAGGTAGAAAAAGCCATCTGGTTGACGTGCGAAAGTTTGGAAACTTATTTCTTTTCTACACCAAGAAATTCGGATTACTAGTATAGTTATACTAATTAAGTCTTGAGTTAAACTGCTTGTATGGTTGTGTATAATGCTTTTCAAGAAAAAAATAAAGTTATTAAAATAGAAATGTCAAGATTGGTGCTCAAAAATCCCAAAGAGAAAAAACCTGCGAACATAAAAAAATCTTGCAGGCGAAAGATGGTCTCAGCTTTGGTGATTTTTAAAACTAACACTTTAATAAGGCATCAATTCAATAGCATTTTATTATCATGAATTCACTATCTTTGCACTTCCCATAGCAAGAATCTGGCAACGCAATCAAAAGTGTGACGCCTCGCTTATGCTTACCGTATTGTACCATTCAATCAGCACCAGAACTTCGGACTTCACGGATGACTTAGAGGTTAATGCGGATGACTTGGTTCGTAGGGACGCAAGTTTGAATCTTTCTGCTCACAAACAACTTACTTGGCTCGAAAGCCACATTAGGTCATTAGTACCGGAGTAGAAACTTCTTGTTGTGGACAAGTCCCACTGTTCCCTTTGCCTCAGTATAGCGGTCCGTTAGCTCAATATGCTGCACGAGTAATTCCCCATCGGGTGTTAACAAGAAGCCGACCAATCAGTAAAATGTAGTCTCGACGAAACATCAGAACAGACAGTCTACTTCGTTAATATCGGAACTTGATATTGTATCAGTAAAAAGTGGTTTCGGCAATATCAATATCAAAACAAAAGCTGTCATTAGTAATATCAACATGATTTGGTAACGGTATTAGTGAATATGGTGCTGGTGCTACGAGTATTAAAGTACGGTATATAAATCATCATTAGTGCTAACGGTAATAATATTAATAGCAGAATGCGGTTTTGGCGCCAGCATACTAATTTCCAGATTTTGAGTGCTTTTCTTGTGCTTTGTATATTTTGTTCAGTATTTTCATGATAAGGAAGCCTAAGCTCTAGTTATAATTGATCAAGTTGGACTTTAATCTCGAAAAAAAAAAAAAACACTTACAACGCATTTTTTTCACGGAGTTTGTTTTTCTTGTCACCTACGAGCCAGTAGACTTAAATTTGGGGATAGATGAACGACTCCCATACAGGATCTCTCACATTTCGCGCGAAGACTTATGAGAAAAAGGCCAGCGAGATACGAAATACGCCAATTCAGAGATACGAATAAACTCTTGTTTGAAGCTTTACATTCCTTTTGTAAGACTTAGCAGGAAAAATATACAGAATGCAGTTCAGGGGTAGCCAATGACTTGCCGACTCAGTCTTGACTAAAATTAGGCCACGCTAGAGAAGCCTTTCTAAATGTTATTAATAAAGAGTTCCATTAAATGTTTCAACCCTTTGGCTACGCAAAACTCTGCGTGTGAGTGGTAGGTGAATTGAAAAGGGTCAAAAATGTTCCTTCTGACAACTGCAGATCGAAGATTAACAGTTTGCGCTCAAGAATTCTGCAATTCTAAAGATAGCGTCAAGCCTCATTTACATATTGATGGCCCCAGGCTTCGTTGATTAGTTTGGAACAGTCAGGTAAAGGCGACGGTACTAGACGAGGGTTGACGAAGGCGAGGACGTTTACTGGGGAGGGAAGAGAAATGGAAGTGTTAGGTGACAATTACGCAAATGGCATCGAAACCCCCCCCCCCCCTTTCCCCTTTCCACCTACCCGTCTCAGTGCTCCGCCTCACCCCATCAGAGTGCCTGACATCTTCATTCCCAGTGGATTTTCCCCAGGTCACACGCCGGACTATCGACAAAGATAGCGAACGGAGATATTATCAACGGCAAACGACCAAAATGTCCCTCAGGCAATAAAGGAAGCGACGTCGAGTCATGACACAACTGAGGATGTTTGATTGCTGGAATTTTCGTCATCTGAAATAGGACCAATTACTCTGGCAAATCTAGAGAATGCTGTTAGGGAGAGATATGTCGGAACTTGGAAAGGGGTGACGGAGAAAGTATATCTGCGACGGGCTGAGAGTAGGAACGGTGTCTTGGACCCGTGATTTAAAAATAAATTAATGTCCTTCCTCTCTGTCGCTCTGCATCTCTCACTTGCTCCTCCTCTTCTCTCTCTCTCTCTCTGTGACTTTATCTGTCTATGAACTTATAAACTCATGTGGAAAACTTTCTGAAGGTTCTAGGCTAGATTTTCGATGAAAATGCAAACACGAATATCGTGACGTTTTACATAGCAGTGTAACACACGTTTTCTTTGGGAGAGAATTCTTCATCAAAGGTAAAACTCATACCTCACAGCTTGTTTTAAAAACATTAAAGATTTGAAAAATTAAAAAAAATAAAAACATTTACCAAGTTCTTTAATGAATCTCATTTTTCCGAACAGATCCAAAAGGTGAAATGATCTTTTAATTATTTTTGTACACGTTTTGTTTGCAGCGCTGTAATATGATGTGGCAATACTGCATTTGCTTTGCATTTACTCTTTGAAGTAAATGCATTCTCAAGTCAGATCTTTTACGCCGCCCCGGTGGCGCAGTGGGCGATGGCCTCTGATCATTCATCCGAACGGGGTCCGGGTTCGAATCCCGGTGAGGCATGGATGTTGTGTTTGTCTTACGGCACTGGCTCTCTCCCTTCCCTGGAACCAGTGACCTTAAATTAGGGACGGGCGATTGACCTTAAATTAGGGACGGGCGATTTAGCCCATTGAGTTGCTCACGGTGGTCGTTAAACCTATCAAAAAAAAAAAGGTCTTTCACTAGTTTTTTTATTTATGTTTAATGCTATTGAGGACTTAGCAGTATCGAACTTTGGGTCGAATTTGACCCAGACTCATGATTTATTTATTTAAAGTTTTGCCAATACATGGAGAAATAGAAGGGCATCTGACAAGATGTTGAAGAGCAAAGAAGATATTGTAAGAGAAGTTATAATCAAAATTTTGGAATTGGAGGTGTAAGAACGCTCTCTAGAGGAGGAACCGAACAGCAGGTTAAACTAACTGGCAGAACAGCAGGTTAAACTAACTGGCAGAGCAGCAGGTTAAACTAACTGGCAGGTACTTTTAAAATGTTTGAGAAGCCAAGAAATTAGGCACCGTCAATCGTTGAGTTTGTTTCATAGAGGGTCCTGAAACTACAACCCAAGAGATGGTCCATCATGTCCTTCTGGAAGACGCAGGGTCTTCTGACCAAACTCAACGCATTTTGAAGAATAACCCAACCAAAGTGAAAATTAGGATCAAACCACTTAAAAAGTTAAACGTTTTGCAATAATACATACGTTAAGGTCTCAACAAAGATGTTAAAGAAGAAATTAAGAATGAAACTGGGGTTAACACAAGAATCTTAAAGATAAGATCTTGGAAAAACAACTGATTAAAAGAGACCTGCATTTCATTATCTTCGATATGGATATTTTAGTAGAAAAAGACAAATGGAAGAAAGGTTTTGTTAAGACAGAATCGCAGTTTAGAAGACAGGAGACTTTAATCTTCGCTTAGCTTTACAGGAAAAGACAAAAGAAGACACCGGATGTACAGATTAGAACCAAAGAGATAAAAAGTATTAATAAATTTAAAGAAGTTGAATCTTGGATAGCAGCAACTGAGTGCCAAATATTATTGAAAAGGTATTCACTTCTGTTAATATAAAAACCAGCAATTTTGATTTCAATGCACGAGCCAGAAAGCTATCGCAAAATGTGGTCAACGAAATCACAAGAATGGGGAATTCAGTTGACCCAAGATGGTTTAACTGCTAGAACTTTAAAACCAGCACACAAGGAAGTGTCCTTGGTTACAGGTAGATCATATCCGTTCTATTTAAAACAGATCGTGATCGTGTTCCTAAAGTTGTGTACTGTATTACAATTTTTGATATTAAAGAACACCTACCACTGAATTAGAAACCTTTGTGCGGAAGTACGTACACTCACTTACTCAGCGTGTTACCAAAATATATGGTCATCATATGGTCTAGGTAACTATTTAACACTACTGCTCTTCAATAATCGGCAGTAGTGTTGATCACAATACGAAAAACAAAGGATCCTTCAAAGTTCGGTAAAGGGCTTAACTGTAGGTGTCCATCTGCCTGGAGCGACGATTTTTAAAATAGCATAGCTGGGTGTGTGAATGGTTTCTCAAAATACACGGTTGAGTCACATTATTGTAACCAATACAATCGTATCGTAAACGAGTACATGCCATACTCAAATATAAGTAACCAAAATAACTGTACATACAAATAACTGCGTCAGTAAATAAAAATATAATCTCGTATTACTTCATTTTAGATAGTATAGATTTTAAGAGTAAATGTTTAATGAATGTGTAAAGCGACACACATAAATAATTACTACAACAAAGTCACTGATCACAAGAAATTTAATTATGCATAAATTATATTTGTGCACGTCTTTAACATTAACTATATTTATGTCAATTTCATAAATAATATATTGTCGTTTCATCACTATATTTGTCATAAAATTATAAAATTGTGCGGTCCACTTGCCCAGCATGTGACAACGAGTATATCTATTATCCCAGATGTGCCATCTAGTAATATACTTCCAGTTTATTCCATGAATAAATGAGTATGCATGGAGTACACGTATTCCAAATTTGAAATCGGGGCCGCGGGTGGCCTAGTGGTCAGCGTTCGTTACTGTCACGGAGAGGACCTCAGTTTCGATCCCAACAAACGACGAACGCTCGAACCACTAAATATCCACCGTGCATCGGATGGACACGTTAAGCCGTCGGGCACCAGGTATTGCCCCCCCCCCGGTAATAAATGAGGGCGTCTTCCTCATCCTTTCTGCCTTGCTTCCGTGTCACTTTCCTATCGGGCACTATAGCCCAAATCTCCTAGCTTCCTATTTCTAAGGAAATTAGTTTAAGACCTGGGGTCATACACTCCTTTCCTGAAATCCTCTACATATGATCTGAAATTTGAAATCGAGCCGCGGATGCCTTAGTGGCTAGAGATTGAGATTACTGATGGAGGGGCCCCAGGTTTAAACCTAACCTCATAAAAGTGACGGCCCCCGGGTAGGAATCCCCCGATTACATGTAAAGATGTTTATTCTTAAACTCCACCTAATTTCTCACTGCAAAATCGTACGCTTGTACGGTGGCACCATCTAGTGTTCTCTCTCTCTCTCTCTCTCTCACTCTCACTACAAACTATCTTGTCAGAATCTTACTTCCTTCAGTTTCTGCACCCTGCCCGAAAGGGCACAGAAACTGAATGAAGTTAGAGCACACATATCCGAAATATATGTACTCAAAAATGAGTACATATATTTTAAATTAAAAATACCAGATATACTCACAATTGATTCCCTGTACGTACTCAAAAATGAGTACGTATCTTTTCCAAAAATGAGACAAGTACTCGGAGCTATTATAAGCTCAGAATGTACTCAAAAACGAGTACATTTTGCTTATTTTGAAGTATCAATTTTTAACAGTGCAGTGATGTACATTGAAAAATGCTATCCCAGCAAAAACACAAGTGCTGGGAAACTGCTGGCCACCAGCTGGCAGTGATGGGTCACTGCTGGCTGAAATCTGCCGCTCACGGCCCGGTAGTGGTCCGTTGGTGGCAGCGCTATCAGTTGGCAAGCCATTGATGGCCCTGCAGCATCGCCGTGAATTGTGGGCCTCCAAGCAAGTGCCACTAGTGGCCCGTTGCTGGCAACCAATGCAACCCCCAACAGCAGGTGGAAGCATCGGGACTGCGCATGCGCGGAAGCAACACTTGCTGTGTCTCTCATGGTACCAGTTAGTTGAAGACGACGCTATCGCCATCGTGTTATTTTAGTGAATGTTAAGAAAAAATCCATATGTGGAGAGGCGAATTAATTTCCTAATGAAAGTTTACGTCGACGAAGATATCAGATTAATAAGCCGTGAAATACTAGATTACAGCCATGAAATACACCCACTCCATTCCCATGAATAACAATTCATGGAATGGAGTGGATAAATAACAAGAAAAAATTTGAAACCGCTTGAAACACATATCCTGGAAAACCATTAAAATAGCGTTTGTTGGGAAAAAAAAAAGAATTATACGCGTACAAAATTTATTAATTATTTGAAAGAAAAAAAAGCAACGGTATGTGGTGTACTCATCCATGGGTTGAATACACAAGACTGGGAGGAATTCGCTTCTAAAAATAACGAGAAGTAAAATAAAATATCTTTTACTCTTTAAAACAAATGTAGCTTCGGACAACGGAAAGGAAAGACACAACGTTAAAAATGTAACAGAATGTGACATGAACCCGGGTAAATATATATTTATTCAACAATCTTTTTTCAAGACGGCAAGGACAGTACAAAACTTTGGAATGCGACTCTAAGTATGTACACGCCTTGAAAATGAGTGAAGTCCCCTTAAGGTAAAAAAAAAAAAAAAAACTATTGTTACGTTGAAAAAATTAATTTATCAATTATATAAGACTGACTTTTATGAAAAATACCTCGCAATATTATAAAATGAAAGAGGGAAGCATTCGATTACAATATGCATACCAAACAGATAGCTTCCAGCACGTGCCTGAGCGTCGTGAATTAGTCCGGTCAGTAGCGAGCGCGGCTTCCACGTAAACGGCCCAGGATCGAATCTAGTCACATGCAAACGTCGTTTTTCCGGTCTGTCGAGAAAAGTTAAACAGCGCAGTGCGTTAATTCACAAGCTTCGTAAGGGTAGAAAAAAATTGTAGCTTTAGGAAACTGCGGTTATCCTTGCTTTTTTTTTTTATTGCTACTACTGGGAAATTGGCGGACAAGATTCGGCAAGCCACCAGTTACGTCACATGGTTGCTGGCTGCCACTAACGGCCCACTAGCGGACCACATTAGGGTAGCCATCATTTCTGGCAAGTACTTGTAGGGCCACTGAAGGGCCACTTGTGGCAGCTACTGCCTGTGATGGACCACTGATGGCCCTGTTGTGGCATATGACAACTGATGGGGTGCCAACTGTTGGCCAGCTGTTGGCCTGAACTGCTGGCCCTTCTGTTGGCCGCCCGGACATTTTATTGACGGTTCGGCAGCGGCAACATAGTGCTGGGTCATTGCTGGCAGTGCTGGCTACCAGCAATGGCCCACTGTTGGCCCAGCAATACTGTTTTTGCTGGGATATGTTGTAACGGAATAATATTCTGCCATCTAGGAACGGAAATATCCATTGTTTCATTTATCCGTTTTTCAGTTAAACATAAATGTTACTAGGTCTCTTGAAAAATGTATGAAAGGGACTCTGTTAGGAGATATACATAAAAACTTGGGATAGAGTTAGGAGATATACATAAAACTGTGACCACTTATGCCAATTTTCAGGAAGTATTAGTCGGGCTGTGCTTGTTGAGCACCACTTCCTGAAAGATCATCCACAAGGATGTTATATTGACACGATTAAACAGAAAAAAACTGTGACAAAGTTCCTAAAATTCAGGATGGCATTCCTTCCTATGTGGATGAGACCACTGGCAAAAAGCAAAGTAAGGCTCCACATTCAAATGAACTAACTAAAAATTTTAATGAAACATTTAAAGCTAATTCAACAATTTTCACAAAGCACATGAGCCTTTGTCTGGAAAAAGGGGTTTTTCCTAAAATTTCAAAAAAAAAAAGAGAATCTTATTGCTCAACACAAAAGACAAGGACAATTTGAATCCAAATCAACGCAGTCCTGTTTGGCATTTCCGTACTTGAGAAGGTTTAGGATAAGCTGATGACCAAAAGATTACCCTCAATTTAATGTTTTCTCAAAAGTATGCTTTTCAAAGATTAACAGTTTAAATTTATAACTGCTAAAAGAACTACAGAAGCCCTTTCGGAGTTACAAAATGTGTTGAAAAAGTCAAAAAGTTGTATAATATAATATCTGGTTTGTTCACGCACGTGAAACGTGCTTTCAATAATATGTGGTGGCCGATGGCTTTGTTTTCATTACAAACATTGAAATACCCAAGGAAACTGTTCCTACTAATAAATGGTTATCTTAAAGGATCGATCACTCTGCTATAATACTGAAACGTAAACTGTACGTAAAAGACTGCGAAAAAGTCTGTTTCTGATCGATTGTTTGGGATCCTCTCCTAGACAAATGCCAACCCCGCTTTCTTATGAGGCATTACCGTTGAGCATTGTAACTAAATTGGTCATTTCTCTTTAAAATATAAATCGAAGTCAAGATTCAGTCCTATGCCGATGACTATATACTGATGATTTCAGCGTGTTCCAAAAACAGACTGAAAAGAAAACAGGCAGAGCATAAAAGAAAGCAGAAGAGTAAAGCTGTCTCACAAGGTTAGCTTGTGCTTCATGTAGGATTTTTATTTTAAGTATTCCGAAGGGCGCAAAGATTGAAAAACCACCTACAGTGGCGTTCAAGCTCTTAATATGTCCTGTTCTACGTAATTTATGGTTTTTTGCGAATTGAGAATTAAAATGACGAAGGCATTTTACCTTTCTTCGTGTGTATTCACAGTTGTGACCCATTGAATACGTACCGTAGCTTCCATTTCACAGAACCGTAAGTCTTAGAAATCACAAAACCTCTATTTTTACTCAAGCTTTTATTTCAAATTTAGGAGGAAGCATCCCGGTGGTTCCAATGAATAAAGAGATTTTCTAAAGTGGTTGCCAGTTTCCATATCATCCCCTCCTTCATGGCATCTGTCGATTTATAAATGTGAACATTACCTGTCAATCAAAAAAGAATGCATCATGTTAATAGAGCTGTGGTACAACCTGTTGACAAAGTTAACAATGGCCTCAGTAATTCCCCATCGACCTCAACAATCTATTGTTTGTCCAGCGATATGTGCTTATACAGGGTGATTAACTAGGAAACCCAAACACACCTGAATAACTTCCTTGCCGTTTGATGGTTTCCTATGGAAATGTACATGGACGAAGCTTTCGTCTATCTGAACAGAACCATTACCGTGACCCTGACGCGCGACCACCGATCACGTGTTTGACTCGGTGTAGAGTGAAGGAAGAGTACTGTCAGTTTTGGTAAAAAACTTAGAGACAACAAGAAGTCTTCTCATTTAACACGCAGAAGGACTGAAGATGTCTCAACGCACGGTGCAGGATGTAAAGAGGTGATTACAGGCATCGCCAACAAAATCCTCAAGAAGACTTTCGCAAGAAACTGGTATGTTTTATTCCTCGTGTCAAAGAGCTGCCAAAAAAAAAAAACGAAACTGCACCCATATCGCGTGTCCGTAGTCCAAGAGTTGGTTACAAAGGATTTGGACAAACGTGCATAATTTTGTTTATTGTTCCACCGTTTCGTTGGGGAACATCCTGGGATTTTGGACATTACATGGTTTACAGATGAAGACTGGTTTCATCTGAGTGGCTACATGAACTCGCAAAACACGCGTTTATGAACAGGAGAAAACCCACATCACATTCATACGGAGCCTTTACATTCTGAGAAAATCGGGGTGTCGTGTGCCATGTCCCGTAGACGAGTCATCGGTCCCATATTCTTCGATCAAACTGTTACCACGGAGCTGTACTTGAACGTATTCAGTGAATTTGTAAATCAGCTAACAGATGACGAATTAACGGGAAGTTAGTTTCAAGAAGACGTTCCAACGTGCCACATATCTGATGCAAGCATGAGAGAAATTTAAAGTTATTTCGGTGACAGAGTAATCTCGAAAAATCTGTGGCCACCTAGATCACCAGATCTGACGCCACCTGATTTCTCCTTGTGGGGTTTGCTGAAGGGCCGAGTATACCGCAATAAGCCTCGAACAACTGACACCCTCAAAGAAGCGATACGACGGGAGGTTGCTGCCATTACCGAAGTAATCTTAGCACATATCTTTGCCAATTTGTAGACTAGTACAAAAGTGCAAGGATGATGGATGGGGGCTATTTTCAGCATATGCTTTAGGAAGGTCTTATTTTGCAAAATACAACGTAAGTACAGGCCAATTTTTATAGAGAATCATACAGAAATAAAACAATTGTTGAGCAATGTTTGGGTTTCCTAGCGAGAAAATCACCCTGTGCAATTGCTCACTTCTGTTGAAGTATAACACATTATCTAAGTAAAAATTGGTAATCTCATTTCTTTTATGAAGCTTGTCGATGGATCAAGATGCTAATGTAGGGCTCCTGCTTCCGAACCATTCTTGGAGATGCTTTTTCCTCCATTAATCCAATTTCTAACACTTAGGTGTATACCTTAACTCCCCTCTGGTATGTGAGGAGTGGCTTAAGGCAATGGCGTCCCCAGGGAATAAATCAATCACTTTGTATTGATTACAGAATCTTCTATTCGTCAGAGTTGGGTCAGAGTTCGAATCCCGTTAAGGCATGGATGTTGTGTTTGTCTTACGGCCCTGTCTCTCTCCCTTCCCTGGAATTGTCGACTGATGACAATTCCACCTACATTTGTTTGTCGACTGTTGTCATCAATGCACAGGTCGCGCCATCTATTAGCGGGTCTCAACAATACCTAAGGGAAAAGTTTTGATTTCTAATGCAATTATGATTAAGTTTGAGTAAATATAAAGTAAGTGATGCTATAACTTAGTTATTTTTTTCGATGTGCAAATTTTCATCTTTTGGGAATGCATTAATTGAGAAGAAAATGTCTACAGAAGTTTTTACCATTGAAATTATAGGGCAGAGTTTTTAGGTGGTCCCACCTCAAACGAACTAAAATCAGCAGGAAAGTCACAGGAGGAATAGCTTGGGCTTCACAAATGAGACGAGCAGCCCTCTGTGAAAAAATTCGTGTGGCGTTACCGTCTGATATTTAATGAGGGAGAATGTAGGAAATTTAGGTCACTTGTGATTGTGTACAGAGCAGAACCTAAAAGTGAGTCCTAGTTTTTCCAAGTCTGAAACCAGAACCAAAAATCACAAGGAGAAATGTTGGACTTCACAACTTTCACGTGGAGCCCAAAACGAAAGAATTCATAGGCGATTTGCGTCTGGCTTTTAGTCAGAGGACATGGAAGAACTGTAGGTCACTTTAACCCTATAAAAAGCAGAGACTGAACGCTGATATCATTCATTGCAGTCAGGCCGCACCGGTAGCGCAGTGGTCTAAGTGTTGGCTTCTGATCATTCGTTAGTGATGGGTCCGGGTTCAAATCCCAGTGGGGCATGGATGTTGTATTTGTCTTACGGCAATGGCTTTCTCCCTTCCCTGGAACCATTGACCCTAAATTAGGGGACAGGCGACTGCTTATAGCCCATTTAGTTGTTCACGGTGATCGTTAGATCCACAAGCAAACATTTCAGTCATGACGGCTCTAAACAATTCAAATACGTTATCGGCGGATATGCAAAATTGTAAAAGCATACAGTACTTCGTTATTTTCCTTATGAATTTTGATTAAGAGTGTCACCTGAGAAAGCCACTAACAGTTTTACAGCGCTGCTCATAGAAATACCTGAAGGAAACACTCCTCGATGCCACGCACACAAACACAAGTACTCACACATACACTGTTAATCTAAATGTGCATTACCAAAATGAATTAGTAAGTGAAATGTTTATTAATCAGAAAACCCTTGATTGCTTTACAGGATTATGAAATCTTTGCACTGATTTCACTCCCTTAACATGGGTATTAACATAGTTAAATTGGCTTTGCATTTACACAGCGTCCAAACCTGTTCAACAGAAGTCTCTCTCTCTTTTATAACGTCGATTGCAGTTTTGTTTTCTTTATTTTAAGCAGAATGATTTTACAATAAAGGGAATGCAAATAATCGGGAACAAGTTTCCTCTCTCTCTCTCTCTCTCTCTCTCATTGTCTCTCTCTCATTGTCTCTCTCTCATTGTCTCTCTCTCATTGTCTCTCTCATTGTCTCTCTCTCTCTCTCTCTCTCATTGTCTCTCTCATTCTCTCTCTCTCTCTCTCTCTCTTTTGGTGAATTTATAAGTGAATTAGTAAGCGAAATGTTTATTAATCAGAAAACCGTTGATTGCTTCACAGGATTATGAAGTCTTTGCATTGATTTCCATTCCCTAACATGGGTATTAACATAGTTAAATTGGCTTCGCCTTTACACAGCATCCAAACCTGTTCAACAGAAGTCTCTCTTTTTGAAAACGTCGATTCCGGTCTTTTTTTCTTAATTTTAAGCAGAATGATTTCACAATAAAGGGAATGCAAATAATCAGCAACAAGTTAGAAAACATATTCGGACTAACAACAGAAAGATACAGTATGACTGGGTAATGATACTTTATAAGCTATCAGTAGAAGCACATTTGATGCTAAGTAAAAGGTACCGAACATTCACAAAAATAGCCTGAGTTAGGCTTCTCCGTCCAAATATAAATGCGTTTCATCGCAGTTTTTGACGTTACGGAAAACCGAATGATTCTCCCCAGGAGAAAATAGGTTTCTTTTAGCGATCGATAATCCCAACAAAAATCCGTATCCACGCCAGCTTCAGCATGCCTATCCGCCGGGTATTTCATCCATACTTTAAACAATAAATATTTCTTTCAGTTTATAAACAGAACAGAGTTATTGTCTGAAAATTGCATTTTCCCTGGCAACTGATCATACGAAAATATTTCTCCGCATAATCAGAAAATATTGCTTTCTTTTCACTTCAACAAGTACACAGCTTTGAATATTTATTTATTAAACTGGACAAGAATATTTGCATATAAGTTTATGGTCCATGCGTAATCCTACGAAACCAAGGGTCGAAGAGGGGATTTTCCTCTTATGGAATTTTACTTTGACAAAGATTCTTACAATTTAAGATCCTCACGAGGATTCATTAATGAAGAAATACATCACGGTAGATGCACAGATTCTTTAAGGCAACTTATTTCTTGTGTAATGTCGTGTAAACTTTCACCCTGCATTTGAATGTAGCATCTCATAAATTATCGATAGAAATCCTATCGATTATCACTTCGATGCTAAGGGTTCTCCTGGAAAAGATAATAGCTCGTTACGCTTTGAACAGTTTTTTGTATAACGACTTACGGCATCTTACATGTAACAACTGTGACTTTTCAGAAAAAGCATGAAACAACACATCTTAGTCTTTTCGACGGATTGGCGGATTAACGACCACCGTGAGCAACTCAGTGGGTTATAAGCAGTCGCCCGTCCCTAATTTAGAGCCACTGGTTCCAGAAAAGGGAGAGATCCAGCACCGTAAGACAAACACAACATCCATGCCACACCGGGATTCGAACTAGGACCCATTTCGGACGAATGATCAGAAGCCATAACTTAGACCACTCTGCCACCATCTTAGTCTTAGAAAGATATAGAATACACGCAATCTGTAATAACAGGATTTCAAATAAAGGCTAATGGTTCGTCTGACAAACTGGTGAATGTAACGATATCATAACTTGGATTACGTATAACGCAGAATTTGAAGTCACTGGTGGCACCAAATTGAATTTCTGAAAAAAAAAATCGGCATGGAAGAAAACGAAATTTAAATTCGATGCATAAATTTACTAATAATCAACAGATATTTAAACCTCATCCCATATTTGTTAATATGAATGAAGCTTTTTGTATGCTATTGTTATATGTATTAATATGGATGAGATATTTTTGTATATCAAAAATTACACATAACAGCCGATAGTCTCAATTAACTGATGTTTGTCCCTTAACCGGCCGATCTACGTAAACCAAATCAGCTGCAGCTTGCGGTCACATTGGTTCCAAGCTTTCTGCCCTCTCCAAGCAGAAATTTTCATACAGGAGCCGGATTTTACGAAAGCTATTTGTTTCCGCGGCAAAACAACTCCGTTCCCACTGTCATCTCGACCGTAAACCTGTCACAGGTGCTAAACGCTCCTTTCAAGTCAGTTTTTCTCTGCGCTGACCCAAAGCGTGAGGAAGGTACAATCTCTCTGACACCTACAATACACCATTTAAACATATCTCTTTTTAAGTTAGTCCCAAGTGTTATCGCGCTAGAGTAGGTATTCAGCGAGAAAAGATTACTACTCAATCACCCCTAAGTGACCACTTTGAATAAAAAAGCAAAGGCAGAAAGCAACGCTTTCTGATGCTCTGTTCTTGAAGGTCACTGGTTCTAGCAGCGTTAGGGCAACTAAACATATCCCTAATGAATTCATTTCTCTTGCATTCGGCCCATTTCTTAAACAGCGAATATCTTCGTTTGAGCTAATTTCATCCATTTTTGCTAACCCCGAGTTAATTCGTTCCAGCCGGTAAAAGGGTTAAAGAATTAAGAAATATAGTAATTCCTTCATTTTGGAAGTAAAGGGAACAATGTAGCGGTTTTGCAGAGCAAGTTATTAAATCCGCCAGTACACAAAATGGTAGTAGCAGCACCAAAAGTCTTTGGCGGCGCATTAGTGATTTGTAAAATGATGTCTTACAACGCCATTATACTCTCCTGACAAGAGGGAGCTGTCCGCCCCGGTGGTGCAATGGACTAAGAGCTGGCTTTTAACCATTCGTCCGAGATGGGTCCGGATCCCGGTGAGGCACGGATATTGTGTTTGTCTTACGGCACTACACCAGCTTACGAAGGAAGACGCTGGTAAAGTGGATATTGATTTTCATCTGAGAACGCCGCTGCAAAGCGTTTGAACTCAGTTGAAAAAAGCCACGCTGGTGGAGTAGGCAGAGAAGGTGATTTTTTTTTTTTTTTTTTTTTTTGGAGGTTTAACGACCACCGTGAGCAACTCAAAGGGCTATAAGCAGTCGCCCGTCCCTAATTTAGGGTCACTGGTTCTAGGGAAGGGAGAGAGCCAGTGCCGTAAGACAAACACAACATCCATGCCTGACCAGGATTCGAACCCGGACCCCTTACGGACGAATGATCAGAGGCCAGCGCCTTAGACCACTGCGCCACCGGGGCGGCGCAGAGAAGGTGAGACGAAGGGTATACGGACAGGAAAACGAACCGTATCTTTCCCAGAGTTTCTACCAGGAGGGTAGAATTAGACGAGTTCCTTAACCAAGTACTTACCGGTTATTCATGTGGACGACGTCTGCGGTGCCCAGTCAGCAGACGTCGTCCACATGATTCTGCAAAGTGCTTCTCTTTCAGGAAGGAGAAAAGTCCTCGCTCCAGAACTGGAAAAGACGAAGGACCTCTCGTCCTGCTCGGTCATCTCAAAGCGAGGTAGAGACTCATCGAGTTGGTCAAAGACTTTGTTGCGAGGCAAGAAGAGCTGCGGTTAGAAGAATGAGGAAGGACGTCAAGAGGAGAACGATGATTCCGGCCAGGGGTGTACCGATAGCCCCTGCAACCCCCACATTACTTGGGGGTGGGGGCCTCGCGGCTTCGAGGGCTTCTTGCCTCAGTAAAAATATTTTACAAAAATTTTCATATGAAAGTGGTTAAAAAAATAGCACGTAATTCCTGACGGCTGATTTGAAGGAAATACTAAAAAGAAAACCAATTTTTAGCATTTTTTGCCAATAAATAAGATAAATATTTAGAAACATTTTCGCGGTTTTATTTTGTAAGAACTGGATGTCGGGAAAGCATCCAATTCTTTCCAGAGGACTTAAGGCCCCTTTTTGTAGCCATATACATGTATATTAGCAAGGCAATGCGAAAGAAATATCAGTTCCATGAATGAAATGTTTGTACCAATGAGGATACGGTGTTATGTATTACAGTTGTTTGCACATAACTACGTATCCTTCAGAATATAATGAACTAAAACATATTCTTCATGGGAACGAAGAAACAGACTTGTGGGATTTTTTTATAGCAGTCAGGAGAAATTTTTTTACTATGTGCAAAAGATTGTGTGTGGTTTTTATATTCAAGAGTAAACAATTTAAGTAGTTTTACTTTTTTTCATGTCACAATTCTTAATTGTTATTTATTTGCTAATTTATGTTCTGTGTTTTCTTATAAATTGGAAAAAATCATCAGATTCTATCATTCTACATTTGAGTGTGTGCGTGTGATCGTGATGATTTTTTTTTATTAATTTGAAGTTTAACGACCACCTTGAGCAACTCAATGGGCTATAAGCAGTCGCCCGTCCCTAAATTAGGGCCACTGGTTCCAAGGAAGGGAGAGAGCCAGTGCCGTAAGATAAACACAACATTCATGCCTTACCGGGATTTGAACCCTGATCGCTTTCGGACGAACGATCAGTAACCATCGCTTAGACCAGTGCGCCAGTGGGGCGGCGTGATGAATTTCAAAGAGATGGCTGGTTCTCTAAAAAAATAAAACTTTCAAGATAATTTCAAAAAGATGGCTAATTCTCTAAATAATAAAATGTATGTATAGTGTTTTGTAATACTTTGTATTGGTATAAAACTAGGGCAACAATTTTGGTTACACGAAAATTACCTGTTGGTTCCAAAGAACTTGCATTATTGAAACGTTCATAAAACCTATTAATAATATGAAAATTAAAATTTTAAATAATTGAAATAGTAATATATATTTCAAAATTTTCCAAATAAATAATAATGCTAATTAATAATATGGAATTCAAAATTTTCAATAATTGATATCTAACCGATTTTCACAAAAGATTCTCTAATATTTTTCGGGGGACCCCGTATTTTTCAGGTACGCCACTGACTCCCACCCAGTCATCCCACAGCACCCGCCCTAGTGATATGGACTTTCTAAAATAGTGTAAATAACATTTTCAATTTTTCATATCTGTAAGAGGGGCTCATGAAAATAAAGGATTAATTTCCCAATGCATAGGACCCTCAGTGTAAATAATGTGCATGTAAGTATTTTTTAGCCTTGACACAAATAAAATATTCTGGCCCAATTTTCATCGAGCTTGCGAATGAATATTCCAGCCAGACGCAAAATTAAGAACGCCGCACACACGGGCTATGGCAAAGGGGTGGGAAGTGGTGATTTTGTGGGGGCAGCAGATTCCGGCCAATCTCTGGAACGATTCTGTCCGGGTGAAAGATTTGCCGGATCCTGGCAGGATTGCTCGCGCAACCGTTTTCACTATCAAATATTAAGAGAGTTCCGTATATCCTGCAGATTTAGCATTTCGACGGAGCAGGTAGTCAGTCATCAGCCTTGCTCACGGCTAGGGCTATCCATAGCCCTGGCTTATGGCACTGGATCTCTCTCCTTCCTTCCTTGGAACCAATGACCCTAAATTAGGGACGGGCGACTGCGTATAGCCCACTGAGTTGGTCACGGTGGTTGTCAAACCCCGAAACAAACATAACCGCACCTAAACATGTATTTATTTATTTTATTTATGTGCCTGAATTGTACCTCAACATTCTGGGCAATTTTATTTTATTACTTAATTTATTTACTTTTTTCACCTAAATTTGCCTTTTTCAATGAAATCCAGTTTTCACTTAGTCACTATTCATTCATTAATTTTGCATTGTCCAACTTTCGTCTCGGACGAATGAGAACATAAACACCTTCACAGAAGTTATTCCTCAAAAGGATATACTATAGCTGATGTAATATTTGAAGATTGAAGACCGCATATGTTTCAATAGCATACAAAACGCACTTGGAGGTCACGCAAACTCGTAGGCTGTACCTAAAGAACTATGTTGAGGAGAATTCGAGGATCACGCATATTTGTCTGTAGCATACCTTTCTACCCAGCTTCAAAACAACCTAGGCAAATCTGTCAACACTAGACATATTTTGAGTTTCTTTTCCTGGGTTTCCACGGTACGGAAACGCTGCGCAGAATGCTACCCATCTAAAGCACACGTGTCGGGAAACTTCTGGCCACCAGCTGGCAGTAATGGGTCACGGCTGGCTGAAATTTGCCGTTCAGGGCACGGTAGCGTCCGTTGGTGGCAGCGCCATCAGCTGGCAGTCATTGATGGCCCTGCAGCATCGCCGTGAATTGCGGGCCTCCAAGAACTAGCCCCTAGTGGTCAGCAGGTGGCAACTCCAACACCAGGTAGAAGCAACGGGACGGCGCATGCGCAGAAGCAACACGTGCTGTGTCTCTCGTTGTACCAGTTAGTTGAAGACGACGCTATCGCCATGGTGTTATTTTAGTGGATGTTAAGAACAAAACGCCATATGTAGAGAGACGAATTAATTTCATAGTGAAATGCCACATCGACGAAAATCACCGTCGGAAGAAAAATATATAAATAATTATTAATGAACTATAAGAAATAGTTACTCTAATATATTTATATAAACTCATATTGTAGCAAAATTCCTGCACTAACACACAAAGAATGGAGAATGCAGACAATCATGAAATACACCCACCCCATTGCCATGAATAACAAGAAATAATTTCGGTGTAATTTTTCGTTTTAACATACACTAAACCGCTTCAAACAAAAGTCCCAGAAAAACGTTAAAAATCAGTTATTTTGGAAAATAAATAAGAATTATATGCGTGCCAAATTTATCAATTATTTGGAAAAAAAGAAGGCAACGCTATGTGGATATAATGTACTCATCCATGGGTTGAATACACGAGATTGGAGGAATTCGCTGCTAAAAATAACGAGATGTAAAATAAAATATTTTCCCTCTTTAGAACAAATATAGCTTCGGACCGCGTAAAGGAAAGATCAACGTTAAAAATGTAGCAGAATGTGACATGAACGGGTAAATATATTAATTAAACAATCGCCTTTCAAGAACACAAGGACATCACAAAGCTTTGGAAAGCGCCTTCAAGTAGGTATACTCATTGAAAATGAGTGAAGTTTCCTTAAGGTAAATCAAAACAAACGTTAGGTTGAAAAAATAAATTTATGAATCATATGAAACTGACATTTATGCAAAATAACTCGCGATATTGTAAAATTAAAAAGAGAACCCTTCGTTTCACATCGCGCTGGAAAAAAGCTCAGCTTCCACCAAAAAATTCGTGCGTGTCAAACCAGTCTAGTGGGTATAGTGCTCGATACGCAAGCAGACTCCCGTTGATTGGTTTCCAGCCAGATCCAAACGGGCGTTTTTGAGGACCCGTTGAAAACGTTGCCGTGCCGTCATGCAGAAGTTTCGTAGGGGGAAGAAAAAAGTAGTGGCTTTGGGAAACTGCGGTTATCTTTTTTTTTTTTTTTTTTTTTTTATGGCTACTACTGGGAAATTAACGGACAAGATTCGGCAACCCATCAGTTACATCACGTGATTGCCGGCTGCCGGTAAACTAGCGGAGCACAATAGGCTAGCCATCATTTATGGCACCCGCTTGCAGGGCCGCTGAAGGGCCGCTTGTGGCAGCCACTGCCTGTGATGGATAACTGATGGCCCTGTTCTGGCATATAACAACTGATGGAGTGCCAACTGTTGGCCAGCTGCTGGGCCTACTGCTGGCCGCCGGGACATTTTATTGAAGGTTGGGCAGCGGCAACATAGTGCTGGGCCACTGTTGGAAGTGCTGGCTGGCAGTGCTGGTTTGAGTGTTGGCCCAGTAACACAGTTTTTGTTGGGTGGAAGTGCTCAAGGACGATTGAACAGAAACCTTACCTGCTCTTGTTGGACCATAAAGTATTGTAAGAGGGTACTATAAAGCGATGAATCACTCTTCACCCTGTTTTGATCCAATAGAAGTGTTTGATTCTTATGACCACTTTCGTACGACTGCATCATTGAATTTTCAAATATGATGGTCGCGCTGTAATGGTTAGGAGGAGCTTCTTCTGGTGAATGAGACTTGTTCCATCGGTTATTGTGCCTGGACTGTACCTCAACATTCTGGGGCACGGACGTTATTCGTTCCAACACGAATGTGCCCCATGCCACACTACACTACACGATGAGTGAAAGATTAATTTGAGGAGAACAACATTGGAACATTAGGCCCGAGAGCTCAAAAGTTTAGGCCTTAGTCCTACAAAACATCTTTGGTACTCAACGGATGTATAAATGGGCATTGTTGCATATTTGTAAAACACCACATATTGATATCTCTCTAGAAATAACTGCACAAAACAGAAGTAACCGTAAGATGGCAATACAGAAGGAAGAGCCATATTTAGTGCACCCAAACAAATGGAAGAATTACAAGAACACTGGAGTCAAACTGAAAATGGATGACGATTATGTCTGTTGTGCAGCAAATTGTCAGTAGAGAACAGCATCAAGGAATAAAGTCATAGATATTTACGATGTGTTTGAGGTACATTTTGAAAAAGCATAAATTTGAAGAGTGAAACACTGCTATTCCTCGAGCATATTCTATTAGTCCGTTAGTAGTCGTTTATGGACTACCGATACTGACTCTTACCTTGGTGTGCAATGACTGCACACAACAAAGGAAAAGAAAAATCATTAAAGATGCAAGGCTACTGTAACCAGAAAATCCAGAAAGAATAACTGGTGAATCAAGTGAGATAACCGTGGATTAGTATTACTGGAACAAAAGCTTTCAAGTAGCATTACACTTCCTGTATTGCTAGAAATATAGACTGAAGCTGAACAACAGAGATGTTCAGTTGGGTAATAAAAGATCAAGCACACACAGATACGATCCAGAAAGGGGCTGAAAGTGAAATGGGAGGTAAAACTGGAAGGCATGCTGGAATCGTAAATAAATGCAATGCTCAAGAAAGACAGAGATACGAGAGAAGTCTCTAACAAGCCCCTTCCTCTGAAGAAACTTAAGGCATAAAGAAGGCTTTGTTGTGAAAGAAATTAAACAGATAAAGGCTTGTTTGTTGAAGAAATTAAACTGATAACTAAAATAAAGAAAACAAAAACTAACTGGTGATTCAGGAAAGGAAAGGCGCCTTGCGTGAAAGAATAACGATGCTTGTCCATGTCTTTGCCGGTGCTTCACACAGTTGAGATACTAATATATCAGTTTATCTCTACTCGTTGTTAATCCACCACTGGTGAATTAATCATGTGATATCGTCCAAATTTGGAATTAGAAGGACCAAACCTTCAGAGATTTAAGAAAAAGTGATTGCACAGTATACGTCGAAGGACATAGGAGATTTTAGTTGGAAATATTCAAAAATGGTAAACCATATCTCTTTGACACAATCAAAATTTATGTCTCTGGGTGCATGTCTTTCTAGAGAAGCCATGTAGGCTATGGTTCACGATATTAACATGAAGATTCCGGAATGTTATGAGGAGTACAGGCAGAGAGAAAATAGTGCAACACTATGCCAAATGCCAAATTAAAACCAAAAAGGAAAACCTATTGGCAAGTATTGCTATCGAAAACGCTCGATTTCATAATTATAATAACAGTATTTTAATTGCAATGACAGTTCTTTAAGTGATATAATTACAATAGCAGCACTTTAAGTGATATTGTCGCACCATTGTTCCCAGTCCTCGCTCAAATCTTACCGTATTTTTTGTTAGAAAATGATACAGTTATCTCTGCAAAAATAAATAAGTAAAATGAAATCAAGATGGAACAGTAAATTCGCTCCCCTGCAATCCTTGCTAATAGGAAATAATTGCTAACGATGTTGTTTCTGATCTGAAATATGAAACGTTGAGTATGTATGGTAAGAATCAATCATTAAATCAAAGAAGAGATGCCATAAAAACCCTATTTTTATCTTTCTTTGAACATTTTCCTACCCGGAGTTTTCAAAGTTGGTTAATTCACATTACTTTCAGTGACAAGAAAACTCTTATGGAAATGTATCGCATTTTTTAAAGCAAGAAGTCATTCTCAGTAATGCTTTCACTATAAGGGCTAAGTTTTACCTTTCATCCCGTAATTTCGCAATCAACATGTTTTGTCATATTAAATGAATTAGTTGGCATCAAATACAGTTCTGTCAATCGAAAGTCCACACAATTCAATTCGTGCTGCAAAGCGGCAAGTATAAACATTTCATAATTTTCACGGTCTTATTTTGACAATTTAGCAAATCTTGTTCCCTCTTCCTAGGACTTATTTTCTGGAATGTTTTCAGGTCACTACTATACATAACTTCTCGGGTGTTCTCAGGTCACTACTATAACTCCAGCGTGTGTCTCTGAATCACATCGTAACTTCTGCGTTTATTCTGAGGTCAAGACTAACTCCTTGGAGTGCTGTACAATAACTATTATAACTTCTGCGTGTTTGGTCAAGTTATTACTGTAACTTCTGCCTATGTTCCCAAATCAGCACTACATTTTGTGCGTGAGATCTCAAGTCACTGCTACAATTTTTGTATGCTCCTACAGATTAGTGTTTTGCAGAATGACACAGCTCTTTTTATTTCGTTCTATGGGTAATGTGAAATATTTTTGATGTGTTGATATTTCTTCTGAATAAACATTTCAGCCAAAAGCATACTTATGTGAGTAATTGCGTCCAAATCTGCAGTCTGACCGAAATGCTGCAGAGAAGAAAGAATAAAATAAAAAGTTAAAGCGGACAAAAACAAAAATAAAATAAAAAGGGCTAACGCGAAACAAATTCACTCCAAGTGGAAGAAACTGATTTCCGGTTCGATACACTGTATTCATAAAGGTGTAATCCTAAGTTTCATTAAAGAAAGTGACAAATGTCTTCGGGGAGTAACACAGGTTTTACCCGTTATAGATTGTAAAATGCAGCCTTGCGCGAAGAATCGAAGAAGCTGGCGCTTACAAAAATGTCAAGAATTTATCGAACATCGAAGTGTGGAGCGTGGGACAGTTTTCGGCACCTGACAGGGGATCAATAGTATCGGCAGTGTCGGCGTTTCTATCGGCTCAATGGCGAGAATGACCCTCTAGACACACATACACGCGGATCGATATCGTCAGTGCTTCCACTTTGGAGCATACTCTTGCAAAGGAGGTTAAATTAGCAGTTGTGAAAAAAAGATTTATATATATATATATATATACACATTTCTTTTTTCTGTTTGACCTATTAATTATGAAACTGTACTATGATAGTAATAAAAAAGGACTCCAGAGGTGATTTCATCGGAAAAATATTTCTTTTTTTTTTTTTGTAAGATGTTTGAAGACAGTTTTTTGCAGCCTTCACATACCCCCTTTCACCTTACTCTACGTCTCTCTCTCTCTCTCTCTTTCTTTCTCTCTCTCTCTCTCTCTCTCTCTCTTTCTGTGTCATGAAGAGCCCGTCTTCTGTTAACTTTCCTGCTATCCCTCAAAGTTTGTCTTTCACTGCAGCTGTGCCATAAAATTACTTTTCTTTCCTTCTACTATTATTGAGCTTTTACAACAAAACTGAAAACACCCTGCGGTGAATAGGAAACCTTTTCTTGTAAACACGAGTAACAATGCGTGAAGAGTATAACGAGTATTCTCCAAAAATGTTCTCTTCACTAATAAAATAATCTCTCTTTTAGAAGATCAGCTCGGCTCTTCCTTATCGTACAATAAACAACTCAATGTGCAAAATTCTAAACGAGAGATCTTAACCCAACATCGGCAGGAACTCAAGCACAAAGCGGAGACAACAACACTACACTTCGGCATGGGAGCCGACAAGGGGGCTCACAGAGGTCACTTGACCCCCTATAGAATTATTTTTCCCTTTATTTTATTTTATTTTAATTTATTTTATTTATTACTTTTTTTTTTTTTTTTTTTTTTTACACTCACAGAACTGGATCACAAGGAAAGATGGAGTTTGAGGCGTTTAATTTAATATCCCAATTTTATTGGAAATTTGGAATTGGAAAACAATAACGTGAAAGCGGAAAACCTAGCAAACCGTAAGATAGTACGCCCAAACAAGTTCCGTTCAGGGTTTGTGTGTGCTGAACTTAAGTCTTGGCGTGGCCGTGCTAGACACTGTTCATTATTTCGAAAACAGCTACCAATGTACATCTTAATACATGACTATTACTAATATAAACTTTCTGCAAGAGCAGCATCAATTAATAATAACAATATTAATTGTAGTAGTAGTGTTCTAGTGTAGTAAGTAGTAGTAGTAATAGTGTTAATCTTTTATTTTCACGAATTACTGTTTTCTACATATTAGCTAAACCTTAATTAATTACACTTGACCCCCCTTGAAAAATTTTCTGCCGGCACCCATGCGCTCTGGATCGTAAACCACTGACTGATGAGCTAGCGTTAGGGTAAGGTGCTAAAAGATAACGTACCGCTCACGTCAAATCATAATGGAGGGGGAAAATGCTAGATGAGCTCTAATTTACGCTGAAGTTGACCACGCTAGATTTTAAGACTGAGATAACGCAGATGATTTAGTGATAGAGAGAGAACTGCGCCTTCCTTTCTATTTTCATATTACTTCTCATTTTCCCTTTTATAGGTTTCGGATACAAGGACATTCCTCAGTTTTTACTCACTAAGGGTGTTGGTTGCAAACATCAAATACTTCGTTTACACTGATGAATGAATAACAAGAAAGTTGGATCATTTCTGCTTTTTATACAGCGGCTGATGTTCACAATTCTCCAAAACCTTTTACATAATGTCAGTATCGTATACACTGACCGAAACTGAAAAAAGAACACAGAGAAAGAATGCCGCTAGGAACGTCATATTATAATATATTAATTCTTAAGGACAGCAAAAACTATACTCCAAGTTGAAATGCCACTTGATGAAAAAATGACGTCACTGCGGACGACAGCATACAAATGTACGCAGCGCATATTTAAGAACTACGGCGTGCAGAACGAAGGCATTCGTCCGGTGTCGTGTTGTTCAGTGCTCGTTGTAGAAGCTATCATGCCTGGACGACGAAAGCGCGCAACATTTGTTCAGTTATGGGAGTTCGAGCTAGACCATAGAGTGGGTCTGCGGGAATGAAGTTGGTCCTTCCGTCAAATTGCGGACGAAAGGTATCGGTCGTGGTAAGACGGTGGCGTCGGTGGTCAGAGGAACATGCGCTCACGCGCAGAATTTTATCCTTCCAAGAATACAGGGTTACGGACGCACGAGAGGATCTGCCCCAGCAAAACCACAAGTGTTAGAAAACTGCTGGCCACCAGCTGGCAGTGATGGGTCACTGCTGGCTGAAATCTGCCGCTCACGGCTCGATAGCGGTCCGTTGGTGGCAGGGCCCTCAGTTGGCAGCCATTGATGGCCCTGAAGCATTGCCGTGAATTGCGGGCCCCCAAGCAAGTGCCACTAGTGGCCCGTAGCTGGCATCCGATGAAACCCCAACATCAGGTGGAAGCAACGGAACTCCGCATGCGCAGAAGCACCACGTGCTGTGTCTCTCGTGGTACCAGTTAGTTAAATAACACGATGGCGATATCGTCGTCTTCAAGTGGATGTCAAAAAAAAAAAAAGCATATGTAGAGAGGCGAATTATTTTTCTTATGAAATACCACGTCGACGAAGATATCAGACTAAGCCATGAACTACTAGATTACAGCCATGAAATACACTCACTCCATTCGCATGAATAACAAGAAATAATTTCTGTGTAATATTTCGTTTTAACATACACTAAACTGCTTCAAACAAAAGTCTCAGAAAAACGTTAAAAATCCGTTATGCTGAAAAAAACAAGAATAATATGCGTAAAGAATTTATCAATTATTTGGAAAAAAAAAAAGTAACGCTATGTGGATATAATATACTCATCCATGGGTTGAATACACGCGATTGGAGGAATTCACTTCTAAAAATAACGAGAAATAAAATATCTTTCCTCTTTAAAACAAATGTAGCTTCGGACAGCGCAAAGGAAAGATACAACGTTAAAAATGTAAAATGAACGGGTAAATAAATTAATTCAACATTCGCCTTTCAAGACAAGGACAGCTCGAAACTTTGGAAAGCGCCTTTAAGTTGGTACACTCGTTGAAAAAGAGAAGTCCCATTAAGGTAAAAAAACCAATCGTACGTTGAAAAAATAAATTTATGAATTATATGAAACTGACGTTTATGAAAAATACCTCGCAATATTGTAAAATTAAACAGAGAACCATTCGTTACACATTCTGTAAAAAAAAAGGGTCAGCTTTAAGTCATGCACGTGCGTGCAAAATCAGTTCAATTGGTAGAGCGCCCGCTTCTCACACAGACAATCCTTGGTTCGTTTCCAACTAGATCCAAACGGAAGTTTTTCCGGACTTGTTGAGGAAATTTCCTCAGCGCAGTACTATAATTCGGAAAAGTTGTAGCTTTGGGAAACTGCGGTTATCTATTTTTTTTTTTAATTTTTTTTTTATGGCTACTACTAGGGAATTGGCGGACAAGATTCGGCAAGCCATCAGTTACGTCACGTGATTGCCGGCTGCCACTGCCGGGAAACTAGCGGGCCACATTAGGTAGCCATCATTTATGGCACGTGCTTGAAGGGCCAATTGTGGCAGCTACTGCCTGTGATAGATAACTGATGACCCTTTTGTGGCATATGACAACTGATGGGGGTGGCAACTGTTCGCCAGCTGCTGGCCTAAACTGCTGGCCGCCCGGACATTTTATTCACGGTTCGGCAGCGGCAACATTGTGCTGGGCCATTGCTGGCAGAGTTATCACTGACCTCTGGTTACCGTCGAGCACGTTTGCGGTGGTGTCAAGCACGAGTGCATTGGAGGTAACAATGGCTGTCAGTGGTCTTCAGTGATGAAAGCCGGTTCTGCTTGGGAGCGTCCGACGGTCGTTTACGTGTCCGGAGGGGACAAGGTTAGCGACTTCTGCCATCGTGCATCCGCTAACGACGCACAGGCCACACGGTGTGGTGAGAGATTAGCTATTACTCTCGTACGAGTCTGGTGTTCGTACGGGGTACACTGAATAGCAGTACGTACGTCAGCGACATGGTGCAGCCGGTCGTCCTGCCATTTTTGAGTGCTATCCCCAATGCGATATTCCAGCAGGATAACGCCCTCCCACAATCCGCCCGGGCAACTCAACATGCTCTTCATGCTGTGAATCAACTCCCTTGGACAGCACGCTCATCGGACCTGTCTCCGATCGAGCATGTCTGAGACTGGATCGGACAAGGACTCTTCCGCGGAGCCCGGCAGACAGCGACCATCTCTGAATTACGCATCTAAGTTGAAAGCGCATGGAATGCTATCCCCCAGGGAGATATTCAGCATTTGTACGACCGATTGCATGCCTGATTGGAAGCTTATATTGCTGATGGAGGAGGTGCAGCACCTTATTAAAATGTGCCTTCTGTACACTGTATTATTCAGTAAAAGGTAAAATAAACATTGAATCACTTCACACGTGTGATCATTTTCCTTTCTTAACAAGTTGTTGCTACGACATAAATCATACAGATGCAGCTACACTTTTTTATGGTGTTTTTTTTTTTTTAATTTTCCGGCAGTGCCCATGCATAGCACTAAACATTTCTCTGAGAGGCAGAAGTTATCTGCTTAAAAAAATCTAACTTTATATTTCTAGTGATGCTTAATTTCATTTACTCTTGATGTATCCAACGTCTTCATTTTCAGCGATCTCGGCACTCACTCGATCCTCACTGACATCCTTCACAATTCTCATAGATGACCTTTTCTATTTCACACTACTTAGCATTTCATTCTTCAGGAATTCTTGAATCTAACCTTATCGTTATTCTTATATTCTAGCTTTTGTTTCCTTTCATTCCATCTGGGCTGAATAAATTATCTTAGCTAGCATCTTATCACCATTTCTTTCCACATAGCCAAACAACCTCAAAAAATGAACCCCCATCCTATTAACAATGTTTTGCAGCACATCTCACATCTGAAACATCCGCATATGATAAGTACACATCTTGATAAAAACGTCTTTTGCGCGTATTCTGCGCTACCTCGATTTCAGGCCCATACACCAGAGTCACAAAACTAACTCTTTCATACGCAACTATTTGAGATATTTTGACAAACTATCAGTGATGTGAGAACCACCTAAATCAGCTATGACTTTTGGAGTTTGATTCACTTGCCCATTAATTTATCAGGTAAATGAGTTTGCACAAATAGGGCGCATGTTTGGCTGCTTTCTCTACCAAACATGCCTCCCATTTGCACACTCATTTACCTGGTCTGACACTATATCTTGTGACGTGCCTGCCCCGCAGGACGCACATAAGATAAAGGCAGATAGCAGTGAGAACACGTGTCCGCGTAGCTCAGTTGGAAGAGCGACTTACTCCGGAGTGAGGGAAACCGGATTCGATGCCCGGGCGGAAAACTTTGTACGTTATATTGGCGCCCGAACTTCCAGGATGATCCGGCTGTTATTTTTCTCTTAATGATGTGATGTTCTTTCCACACGGCGAGACAGGAAAATGAGAATCCCTTTTTCAATGCTTCGAAAAAATAAATCAGTGTGATGTTACGTTTCACACACAGATTGTATGGGATTTCTCAAATGTACGTTCCCTCGACCCTCTTTCGGGGGGGGGGGGAGATGTGACGTGCCTGACCCGCAGGACGCACATGCCATAAAAGCAGATAGCAGTGAGAGCACATGCCAGTGTAGTATAGTGGATAGCATTCGGAGCTCCGGAGCCCGAGGGTTTGGGGTTTCGAATACCTCCCCTGGCAAAAAAAGTGGAAAACATTTACTTCGTTATAACCTTTTAGGCTTCAAATATGAAGAGTAAGTCGTACTATTGACATAATATAACAGAGCTCCGTCTTAACACGATTTATTTTATTTTTAAAAACGAACATATATGTACAATTAAAAGCCATTAGCACTTTCGGAGTGCCGTTCACTCCATCCTCAGATGATCTATGTTGCTGTATTATGCAGCTATATATATATACACACACACACAGAGTCACGTGGGGCATTACGTAGCTTAACTAATTGTCATTCATGATTTACACGGTGTTTATCACATACATTTGTTGCCACAAAAAAATTGTGAAAAGCTATATACATATGTTATAATTTAATGATTTCACTAAGTGCTAGAGCCGCGGATGGCTTAGTGGTTAGCAGTTCAGACTATCGATGCAAGGTCCTCAGGTTCGAACCTGGGCTGATCTTTCAGTAGATGGTGTGATTTGCTAACAATCGCTGAATATCCGCCGTGCATCGGACGAGCACGTTAAGTGACGGCCCCCAGGCTGGACCCACTGGTTAAATGGGTATCCTTTCCTATGACCCCCCTGAAATTCTCTCATTCCTCTATGTGCAATATCGTACTTGTACGGTGGCGCCATCTACTACACTCTAATCTCAATACAAACTGTTCTGTCAAAGTCGCTAGACTTGCTCTCATTCCTTCAGTTTCTGTGTCCTGCCCAAAAAGCGATCTCGCTGTAGGTGGTTGGGACCTAAACCCTACTCACTGTGGATGGAAGTCCTACAAGAAAATGGCAAATACTACTTTCACTAAGTGCTTCCAAAATTCAGGTAAATCGACAGGGTAATAATCATTACAACATTTCGTATCTAATGCCGTGATAAAAACACTTTCTGCTATCAATAGAGCATGAACAGAGGAAGGAGTCTGGAGCATACTGACATTGCACCAATCAGAGATAAATATGCCATTATTTATATATATATATATATTTTTTTGATTGGAGGTTTAACGACCACCGTGAGCAACTCAATGGGCTATAAGCAGTCGCCCGTCCCTAATTTAGGGTCACTGGTTCCAGGGAAGGGAGAGAGCCAGTGCCGTAAGACAAACACAACATCCATGCCTGACCGGGATTCGAACCCGGACCCCTTACGGACGAATGATCAGAGGCCAGCGCCTTAGACCACTGCGCTACCGGGGCGGCCTATTATTTATATTCCGCGCAAGTGCTGTATTATAAAGGTTAGCTTCAATGCTATACTTGTGTTCATTCACTCGTAGCTCCAAATTCCTCCTTGTACAACCTACATAATTACTAACATGCTGTTTTGTAATTGGGTCTCAAAGCGGAATATTGTCAACACCCCAACTTCGCAAATTTTTTTTTTTGCGAAGTTGGGGTGTTACCTTTTAGACTATTATGCATTTAGTGCTAACGATCTCTCCGTCATCAGTTTGAATTTCACAAAACATTTTTTTACCTTTATTTGTACTGAGTTTGAAATTTACAATAATATTAATTCCTGGGCAAATTCTACTTCTTATTTATTTTCCATATTCATGCAACCAACTTTCACCTCGTCATATGTACCAGGAATTCCTGTGTCGGTTTTCCCTTTAAGATTAATTTCTTTTTCAGAAATGTTTCTTAAAAAAATCTTCGTTAATATAGGTGCAGTGACCGCATCTTTGTTAGCATAGGTGCAGTGACCATCCGTCTGCATCGAAACCCCATACGCAGCAGGATTTGCTGGTGTCGTTTTAGACACTCTCCCGGTAGCCCCCTGGTTCATTCGGCCAGTGAGTTGCTCTACTGTAGCGTGTCGATCGGCTCTCACGCACCTTCGAAGGTGACGTTCACCTCTTATATGAATGGCACGTTGTGCTCTGCAGTTTTCACGTCGCTTATTTGCAATGGTGCTCTTTTTCCAATCACGACACACTTTAACCACAGCAGCGCGCGGACAGTTCACAAACTGCGCTGTTTCAGAAATACTGCCACTCTTGTCCCGAAAGCCGATAATAATCCCTTTTTGCAAATCTGATTAATTGCTCCTTTTATCCTTGACAGCAACGAGTGTAATGTTTTCAGAGTGCCTACAGCACACCCTCCAAACCAGCTCACGACACGTGCCTTCTTTTATTGGCTACCCGCTGTTGATGTCAAAAGTAGGAGTTGGTTACAATAATGTGACTCGATTTGAACCATTATACAATATAAATTTGCAAGATGTGTATCCATTTATTAGTGTAAATATGACATGGTTGTAAAGTCAGATAATATCCAAAAACTTTAAAATTTCATCGTTCTGGAACCGGAATCAAACCCACGTCTCCCGGATACCGCCCAAGTATACTAACCACTACACCACTTATTCGTGGAAAGAGTATTAAGTATGTAAATTGAAGTTAAAACGTCATTGTACAAAGATTAGGAAATATATTTTGGGATTTGTGGGAGATTACCATCTACAAACGGGGAAAGAAAACTCTTGTCTGCGGTATTTTTGAAAAAAATATAACAATTTACAATTCTGAACAGAGCTCCTAGGTAAAGCTGGAATCTCCTCTATCCATTGGAACTGACAACTTTCTTTCGTATTTAAGATAAACCTCCTGAAAAGCACAACTGAATATTCAATAATTTTCTACATGATATCTGCATGAAAAACAGCCTCGAAATAAAACTACAAATATCGACAAAATCAGAAAGCAAATAAATTCGGTGGCACATCTCTATTGCAATGGAAATATGGAATTTCAACTACTGAAATTATTTCTCAAGTTAGAAAAAAGGTGTAATACAATGCCCAAGTAGTTACAATGCATTAGTGACTTGACGACGAACAATTTCATTAGTTCAGTGATAATGCAATCAGTCGTGTTTTTCTTATTGTCATTTGAGAAAATTTACATTAATTTGACAAGAATTACCATCGCAGTGTTTTGCTTTTTCGGAGAAAGATTATGTTTATCAAGAATGTTATCATACTTCTTAGATGAACACTCAGAGTAAAAATTGGTTTTCTATGAAACATTGAACTCGTTTTAAATTATTCTTTCTAAAGCAAATGGAAAGACCCGAAAATGCTCTTAAGAAATATGGATTAGTTTTTAATCAAATTGCAGGAGCACATATGTTCGAACGCATGAAGCTCATTTCTCTGACTGAAGTATTTTTTGAATAAAACAACACAAAGCAGTGAAACAGGGAACTCTGTGAATGGCAGGCGTACTTTGAAAATAACATTGTCTAACTAAATAAAAGCTAAAAATAGAATTAAGGTTTTTAAAAGTTGAATCTGAATTTTTTTTTAATTGCTATTAGTTTCAAATCCTATTGTGAATGATTAGTTAATAACACTAGGTTTTGATTACCCACCATAGCCAATAGCAATAGATGGCACTAACATGCGTGCACATTACCCATAGCTCTGTGTAGTCGATGTAGTAAAGAAACTTTTCTTTTTCTGCATCGGGTAATATTTTTAAATTCTTGTCAAGTGTTGTTACAAAATCGCACTTGTTAGTATTGGCATAGGCTTGAAAAAATATTCTTATTCATGAAAATTTTCTGAAATAACCCTCTAAGAGATGCAACAGGGATAGAATGCGGGTGCCATTTGGTGTACAAATAAGTTTTGAAGCGATTTTTATGTGACGTATACCGCTAATTTACGTATCCGACATGCCCCCGCATTGTCATGTGACCGTAACTGGTCCAGAGTATAAAATGTGACACAGAAGTGTGCCCAACAGTCAAACGCATTTGCACATCGCTAGGTTAAAAATGGCAAGCGATACTGCATTTATTCGACACTGCATTCGTTACGAATTTCATCAAGGAAAAAGTGCTGCAAAAGCATGTGCATCGATGTGTTCTGTTGTGGGGGAGAATATTGTATCGAAAAGCACGTGTGAGTTTTGGTGTAGACGGTTTAAAGCAGGTGATTTTAATGTTAGCGACCGAGAACGTAGCGATGCCCCGCAGGAGGTTGCACATGAGGAACTGCAAGCATCGATGGATGAAGATTCCTCTCAAACGCAAAAAGATTTAGCTGAACAACTGGGGGTAACTCAATAAACCATTTCCGATCATTTACGCGGAATGAGAAAGATGCAGCATTATCCTGAGCGTTTCATAAAGTGTTTGAATCTATTGAATAAACAACATAGAAATTATTTCCTGTGGAAAATAGTTACGGGTGATGAAAAGTGGATATGGTACGACCATCCCAAATGCAAAAAAAAAAAAAAAAAAAATGGGTAGACCCCGGTGAAGCAACGACTTTGGCACCAAAATGCAATATTCATTCCAAGAAAGTTCTGCTGTGCATCTGGGGGTTATGAAGGGTGTGCTCTATTATGAACTATTTTAACTGGATGAAACTGTTACTGCTGATTGCTACAAGCAACAACTGCGGCGAGTGAACCAGGAAATCTGTCGGAAACTTCCATTTACAAGCAAACGATTGCGTCTCGTGAAATTACTGCACGACAACGCTAGGCCGTATATCGCGAAATCGGTCAAGGAAACGTTATTGACACTTGGCTGGGAGGTTTTGGAGCACGCGGGGTATATGTCCAACATAGCCCGTTCAGACTATCATTTGTTGCGATCGATGCAGCTTGGTTTGTTTGCTGTACGGTTCCGGACATGTGACGAAGTGCAAAAATGGTTTGACGACTTCATCGCGTCACACGACGAAGTGTTCTTCATAGCTGGAATTCGTCAGCCGCCCGACCAATGGCGGAAGGTGGATAGATAATCACGGCGCATATTTTGATTCATAAAGGTATTGTTGCTTTCTCTCAAATTACATGTTGTGTTGTCTTTAAACGCTTTACAACTTATTTGTACACCTAATATTTTGTTATTAGTTCGTTCTGCTGAGTTAATACGACAATCGCATACCATTGGTAGTTTCCTGTAAGAAGCAGACACCCAAAAACAGCGTAAAGCTCTGTTAAGGGGTACTTTTACACAGACGACCTCAAAGTTGAAATGTGAATTCCGAATCCCTTCCTTGATGGTATTCATAACATTAATGATGCAGATTCTGCTGATGATGAGTCATTAACTAGAGAATGACTAAACTAATACGACATGAATTGAGCATGAAGAATTCCAAAGAATTCGGGTGTTGCACGACATAAATCTACCGCCGCCTGGTGAAGTGAGCTATGCAAGCAATTATTCGATTTGTTACAGCTTATCTTTAAGAGAAAGGTGTTTCACCACTTCTGATAATAAAAACAAAAATTCGCAATTGATTGAACGTCAAAAATGGAATGCGTATTTCCTTTTCAAAGATTATTCCACAATTCCATGTATTGAGATACCGGTTTTTATGCACACCCGCCCCTGTAATATAAATGCTTACTCAAACATGTTAGACGTCTCGTGAGCAGAGATGGAAACGGGTCACAGGTCAACGGGTCGATAATTTCTTGCGGGTCAAACGGGTCTGGTCAAAGTGTTCCTGACCCAGTTTTATTTCCGTTTTATTTCTGAATAGAAAAAAATATATTTCAAAGAACCCTTCAGATCTCTTAGAAATAATACTTCAGAGCTGCAGAGTACGATCCAAGAACTTGTTGTGAAGGGTAAAGAAACAGGGATTAAAAATGAACGTTCAGAAAACAAAACTGACGTATTTTTTACAATGCTTTTACAAGGAATGAAGATTCATCAGCTGATAGGGAAAAGCTGGAGATAACCAATTCCTACATTTACTTTGGGCAGCAGATATAAAATAAGTGTCAAATTGATGAAGAAATTAATTGACGTATAAAACTTGGTTTTAGAGTTTAATAGAGCATGGAGAGATGCATGCTTGGTGCAACCAAGAAAAGTAAAAAGAGAAACTTGTGGATGAGAAAAATAATAGTGGAAGACATCACGATCAGAGTAAAATCCATGAAATTGCAATGGGCTGGGCATATTACAAGGAGAACGGACCACCGATGAACAACCGAAATATTTGAGTGGATTCCAAGGGACAGGAAAAGACCCAGAAGAAGTCCATGTGGTAGGTGGGTGGATGGAGGAGACTGGCCCAACACAGTCCGTTCAAGAAGGAACTTGGGGAGACCATCCAGCAGTGGATTGATAATGATTGTCAATGATGATATATTCGAGCTTATAGCTCAAAGCAGATTTGTCCGGATTAAGCCCGGGCAGAGTCAATCACGTGACGACCGGGTCCGGGTCGGGTCTAATTACGTGACCGCCGGGTCCAAAATTTTTGACCCGTTTCCAACTCTGCTCGTGAGAACGGTATGTAGTATAAAACAGGCAGAAAAGCTCGTTGAGCGTCAAACGAAGTTCGACGAAGGGTCGAAATGGACAGAACGAGCGATCTGAACAACTTTGAAGATGACAGTTGGAACCCTACATACTGGTTCGAGGTTAACCCAAACGACCGTACTCCATGACTTTTCACGCACAACAGTAGCAAGCGTTTTCCGAGAGCGACGCGGCACGCAAAAAACTTGCAGAAATCGATGATCCTGTGGATGAGAATAAATGGTGGATCAAACGGGACACAGCAGGTTGGCGAGAATCTCGCAAGCGAACAGACTGGCGACAACCTGGCAAATCAGAGCAGAATTCGAGATTGGTTTGCCAAACGCACCACGACCGTCACCATTTTGTAAATAGGCTTCAACAGCAGATGATTATGTTGAGTGCCGATTCTGTCAACGCAAATTGTAAAAGCGCGGGGGCGGGATGATCGAAACTGGACAGTTCATAGGCGTCGACTTTCGGCTCCTAACAATTTTACTAGGGGGCAGTGTCCACCCAATATTTTTCATCCTGTTTAATTAAACAAACACTTAGGCCTCATAAGGTGGACCAAACTCCACCTTATGAGGCCAAAGCGATTTACTTCTAAAAAATTAATAAATAACAAAATAAGTGAACTTTTTTTACCCATATTCAGCATGGCTCATTTGATAAGAAACTTGATTGCCAGTCTCGCATTTTGTTCGACATGTTTTCGGGATGTTTAAAACAATTATCAAAGACAAAATAAATAAAAATGCAGAAAAGTATAATCTCTGGCGCGTTTATTTATCTATTTTTTGCGCTTTTCGTTCTTTGAGTAACAGCGCTAATTTCTCAAATTTTTTTATAAACGTTTAGAAACAAAATTTCTCGGATTATTTTTTATAAAATCGCAGGCTGAATTTCATTTTTTAAATATTAATATTGAACAAAACGTGCGTTTTAAAATATACGTCGACTCTCGTAGTTATCTTTTTGCCATTTTTCTTTATTTTCCTCCTGACAATGAAAGAGACTTTCCCGTCCCACTTCTGATCTCTTTACGCCTGCCCCCTCAATAATTTGGTGAAGGCGGCGCCCCTGGGACAGTTGAGGACCAGAGCTGAGTTCGAGCTGAATTTTAAGAGCCCGAGCCAGAAGCATGTCAACCGGAGCCAGCCATAGCCCGAATTTTATATTTCAAGATAAAGTCCGGGCTCGAACAATCACCCGATGTTTTTCTCAGCTGCGGGGTCGGGAACGGACGTTTATCTATTTCCATAGTTTATTTGACCATTTACTTATTCCTGAAATGCTTCAGGTGGCCAGGCATCAGGAAAACTCGGGCAGCACAGCGATCAACGTCGTATGTTGCTCAATAGAATTCGCAGGGAGATAAAGCGTGGAGGTATGGGGCAAAATTTTGTCAGCGTGCAATCTACTACCAGTTTCTTGTGGCGTGGTGACAATAGGTATTGTCGTGCGTTGTATTCCCTCGGCTCCTGTCGCAATTCCTTGTGGCGTGATGACAATGCGTACCGTCATGCGATGAACTTCCTCGGCTCCTGCCTTTGTCTCTTGTGGTGTGGTGACAATGGGTATCGCCGTGCGTTGTATTTCCTTGGCTCCTGCCTTTGCTTCTTACGGAGTTGTGACAATGCATATCGTCGTGCGATGAATTTCCTCGGCTCCTGCCTTTGCTTCTTAAGGAGTTGTGACAATGCATATCGTCGTGCGATGAATTTCCTCGGCTCCGGCCTTTGTTTCTTGTGGCGTGGTAACAATGGGTATCGGCGTGCGTTATATTTCCTCGGCTGCTACCTTTGTTTCTTACGGCGTTGTGACAATGCGTATCGTCGTGCGTTGTATTTCCTCGGCTTCTGTCTTTGCTTCTTACGGCGTTGGACAATGCGTGTCGTCGTGCGTTGTATTTCCTCGGTTCCGGCCTTTGTTTCTTGTGGCGTGGTAACAATGGGTATCGGCGTGCGTTTTATTTCCTCGGCTGCTACCTTTATTTCTTGTGGAATGGCAACAATGGGTATCGCCGTGCGTTGTATTTCCTCGGCTCCTACCTTTGCTTCTTACGGTGTTGTGACAATGCGTATCGTCGTGCGTTGTACTTCCTCGGCTGCCACCTTTGTTTCTTGTGGCGTGGCGACAATGGGTATCGTCGTGCGTTGTATTTCCTCGGCTCCTGCCTTTGTTTCTTGTGACGTGGCAACAATGGGTATCGCCGTGCGTTGTGTTTTCTGGACTCCTGCCTTTGCTTCTTACGGCGTTGTGACAATGCGTATCATCGTGTGTTGTATTTCCTCTGCTCCTGCCTTTGTTTCTCATGGCGTGGTGACAATGGGTGGCGTCGTATTTTGTATTTCGTCGGCTCCTGCCTTTGTCCCTCGTGGTGTTGTGACATTAGTTGGCGTCGCGCATTGTATTGCAGTTTGAGATCCAATTGTAGTTTCTGTCCCATGTTTCATTGGCTGCAATAACCCTAAGAAAAAAGCGTTTCACCTCGCCTCGTAATTTTCGAGATGAATTCGCGCTATTTCCATCCGTTGTCATTTCTGTATATCGGTGCTGTCTTGACTTTTACACTAATAGGATTGTTACAGAAACTATTGCGCCTTTTTACTTCGTCACTGCTCAACCAGTAACATCAATAACACACACCTACACCACGACGTACCTGGAACGCAGAGAATCAACATACATTCACGGGTTTGGCCGATGACGTACTCATCGCAGATTTCTAGCAGCGACTGAAACGAGACAGCACGTAAAAGTCCATCCCTGTCTATTCTATTGTAAAAAAATCTTGTGTTAATGCTTAGGGTTAAAATTACATGCAGAAGATGGGTTCGCAAGAAATTAAATGTAAGGCGAATTCGCTGCTTCTCATGGAAAAACACATTCAAGATTAAGGCTAAATGTTATCTCTCTCGAATACGGTTGTGCAGTCAAATCTCCGTTAACGGACACCTCCGAACAACGGCAAGTTTTGTTTGGTACAGAATAGCTACGGTGGGATTAACAATAGCGATAACCTTCGCACAACGGAACCACTTGACAAAGGTCCACGGATACCCCAGGCAGTCCTGAAGAAAATCTAACGAACGCCTTGTACTTATCATTTTACGTAGTTCCCTCGGTATATTGACAAAAGGGATAAGATGGGGAGAGACAAAAAATAGTGCTAAAAGAGCCTTGCTTCGGATAGGAAGAGATGGATTACGGCGGCTACATTGGCCGGTTTAATGAAACGAAAAGAGTTCAAGTTTAGTTCTAGGTGAGGCAAGCTTTCCTGAATGTGTCAGTCGCCCTCCAGGCGCTGCGCAAGGCCTTGCTGTAGCCTGAAATGTTGCTGGGTAGCTGCGGTATCTCTTGGCTTGGTTCGTGCGGTTTCTGTTTCTGATTTCATTAGAGCAGACAGCTAACTGTACAGTTATTGCCCTTCACTGTCTAACATTTTTCTTTGTTTCTTTCCCATAGCCATAATCTCGTAGCTTGCTATTTCTAAGGAGTGTTTAGGACCAGGCGTCAGACTCTGCTTTTCTGAAATTCTCTACACCACGATTGATTTATTTTATTATTATACTGGGTTTTACTGAGCATTTGGAGAAAGCATTGCTTCCGATTTCTTTCTGCGTAATATATTGGCCCTTTTCATAATTATTGGCCGATGCCGACAAGGCGATTTGCATAGCCGGTTACGAGGGAAGCTTCGTAGGAGGAACTACCAAACGCCCATGCTAATTCAATCGGTTCAGTCCACGTGTTATAAAACGGTATTTCAGACAGATCTCAGCAGTTGGGGACGTGATGGAGCAACCCGACGTGAGATCAGTGATTTTGCACGAATTCAAACTTGGCCGGAATGTGTCCGAAACGGTCTCAAATGACAATAGAGCGGGGGTTGTCGGAAGGACGAGTGACAGCACTGTCCGTAGGCTGTTTTCCAAGTTCCATGCCGGTGATGCTTCCATAAGTCAGGAGCCTATAGTCCGGTTCTGTGTGACACTGTACATTTAAGGCGGAAAGTGGAAGAAAAACCCAACGTCCACAGTACATGAGCTCAGTGCCGAACTTTTCGTATCATCAGCGACAGTTTCCAGACACCTGGCAGCTATGGGCAAGGTTAAAAACTGGATACAGGATTCCACACGAACTCACCGAACAGCAGCAGATACGGCGTCTAGAAACATGCATTGACCTCCAAAAATGTGAGGCTAGTGGTCCTTTTCTGCATCGGATCCTTACGGTTGATGAAAAATGGGTGCTTTATGACAAAAGAAAGCGAACAGCGCCGGGGCTCGATAAAGGGGAACCACCCAAACACATGTCCAAACCCGAGTTGCACCCACAGAAGGTTCTGATCTCTGTGTGGTGGACTGCCAAGACTGTGATTCATTATGAGATTTTGCCGCGAGGTCAAACAATCGCAACGGACGTGTGAGAAGAAAAGACTATTAGAATAAGAAGAAAAGACTATTAGAATAAGAAGGGTAAATGAATGAGGGTTTCTGATTGTTCGGATTATAAGATAAACCCCTGTCGTGACTAGAGTAGAAGAGTGAACTAGTGCAGAGATAGGGGTAGGAGCAGCTATGGCGGCAGGGAGCCAAGCGCTGAAAGGTATTTGAGCTCTTTTAGAAAAAGCTGCGATAGAGAGAAGAAATAAAATCGTTAAAGGGAAAAGGTTAGAAAGAAGAAGGTCTCATGATCCTAGAAATGTTAAGATTCCGATAGCCATAATAATAGTGATGTCTCCAATTCGGTTGGATAAAATAGTTAGGGCCCCTGATTCTCTAGATTTGGCATTTTGATAAAATATAACTAGAAGATAAGAAGAAAGACCAAGACCGTCTCATCCTAATATAATGAAAAAAATGTTTCTTCTTAGAACTAAAATTAATATAGAAGAAATGAATACTAAAAGGATACAAGAAAATCGGGGGTGTTCTTTTGGAGGTATATATTCTGATGAATATAAAATAACTGCTGATGAAATGATTATTACTACGGATGAAAATAATAAAGATATTCAGTCTAAAATTAAACTAATTCTTAATTCTATAGATGAATAGGATAAAATAGGAAAATATAGTGAAATTGTTGTATTAAAATGAAATACGAATGTCACCAGAAATTATGCAGCAAACAACCATCGCTCGTCAATCGTTTGGGTCCCATACTTCTTCAGGATGGCGCACGACCGCATGTGTCTATTTGGAAGCATGCGGAAAATCAACGCCATGGGATACGAGGTCATCGCTCACCCTGTTTATTCACTTGACTTGGTCCCCTCAGACTTTCATATGTTTCGCCATTTGGACCACTTCTTGAGGGGCAAACGGTTAGCTAACAAGGATGCTGTGGTTTCCGCCGTTAGAGATTCCTCGGACCACTGTGATGCCAGTTTCTGCCACCGTGGCATTTTTGCACTGAAAACACGTTGGGCACAGTGTATTGCTGCCGAGGGCAGATGTTTTTTGGAATAAAATGTATTTCGTCGCCTGTTACTGCTGTTTGTTTCTTTGTGTACAAATCAGTCAATAATTATGAAACGACCCAATACTTATTCTGCTTTTGTACAAACGCTGAGCACCTCAAACGAAAATGACTGTTCTAGTGGAAGACTTGACCACTATTTAGAGGTTTCCCTGTAGTAACCTTTTATATCGATTTTCAGACTCATCATGCACTTACCAGTGTACTTATGTACAAACTGCTGTACATAATGATGCTAATTGACAAATGCGAGTAAACCAAGAACGCCGTTTCCTATTTACTTCTAGATTATAATAGATAAAGGCATTTGGATCTAAATAACGAAGTGGATTGAGTTTCATTTTTCAAAAACAGAAAAATGAGCATGTACTTTATCGTGAGACATTAACGGAAACAATGAACGTATAAATATGACGAGAGAACAATAACTAGTCATAACGGAGACTTCTTATCAGAGTATGCTCCCATTTGTAGAATATTGCTTAGTAGGTTTCTCAGCTGTAAACCTATGAAAGTTTAAAATAATTATCAGAGCGAAAGAATGTGTAGCATAGCTAGAATATCCCTAAGGGTGTTGCTCATATATTTTTCGTTCTTCAGTTAGAACACACAGCACGCAGATTTTCTTCAACGAACCCTTTAAGTGAAAATGAATTAGTATAATTTTCAAATAAAAGCAAAAAAGCATGCATTTAGAGAAAAAAAAACACTTAACTGTCCAAGTTATTCAGGACAGCAAAAAAGCTGATGTGCTTTCTCTAAGCACTCTTGTAATATCCTTAGCGAATCGATTTCGCTCATATCCCCCACATTTCCATTATCTTTCCGCATTTCGTAGACAGAAAAATTCTGATGATGGAAAGCTAGCGTATTATTATACATGATGTCTAAAGCACAAAAAGATTTTTACCGAAGATAATGATAATCTGCGAAAAAAGGTGGTTCATCCTGGAATCCACATCACATTAACCCAAAATGTGAACTCCGGAATTCTTATCTTTCAGTGGAAAAAAGTCGATTTTTAAATTAATTTACTAAAATTAACTATCACTAGTGAGTCACTGTAATATCAAGTCCCGTCGACAGTTTTTTTTAAATGCTACAAAATTCAAACTCACAGGTTCTGGCTAATTTAATAAGCACGAGATATAACACAACATTAGCAGTTTTCCTTTTCAGTCGTTCGCCTACTTCTAAAACTGCAAGTTGCAATTTAGTTAAGAGATGCGTATGAACCGACAAAGGCTTATAAAAATGGAATTATTTTCTGACGGGCATTCTAGTTTCATTTTTCTGCACGAGACGTCAGGTTTTGTATTTTTTTTTATCAAAAATTCGTCATTTCACATATATTTTGAAATGTTTTCTGATTATATAAATTAGCTAACTTTTCAAAAGAAAGAAACAAAATGGGAACTGCAGATCAAATAGAACATTTTTCAGTGCGTAAGATATTGCACGCTGAATATCTCTCACAAAATATAATTTTTTCTTATTTCACAAAATCTCATTTCTTCAAGGAAGTTGCACTGAGACTTCTTTATCATAAATTATCCCCTCCTTCAACTGTTACCCACACATCAAATTACCAACTTTACAGCAAATAAGACAGCAATGCAGAATTATCATCAACAAATTTCAATCCACTGCTGGACAAAAGTCTCCCCAGGGCACTTCCCCAACGTTCTGTCTTCGATAATTCTCTTCTATATCATTCCAGCCTTCTGGGTTTTTTCTTGCCCATTTATATACGTTCCAATATTTTACTGCTCCACGGTGATCAGTTATACAAGACGATCATGATTCCATCAACACTTGTCATTTTCTTGATAATTGAGCTTCTATTCCTGTCTTTCTCAGTTACACCAAGTGTTGATTTCTCCGTGTTTCTTTGAGCAGTCAGCAGCATATGTATGTCTTGTCTATATCACGTAAGTCCATATTTCTAAAGCATACTTAAACACTAGATGAATGCATTTAGGAAAAAATATTCTGTCAAAATATAATGGGATCTTGCTCTTGAAAAATGCACTGTTTTTTCCATATGCCCTCCAGCCAAGTTTTATACTCCAATTAATTTACTTTTCCATATAACCATCGATATCTATTGTCCAAGATAGTTGCAGTCATGAGTATTTTCTAAATTTTTCGCATCAACCTCTAAATCTTTCCGTCTTGTAAACTCATTGAAAAATAATTTTATTTTCTGCAAATTCATTTTATATCCCACTTCGTCGCCCCGGTGGCACAGTCATTTAAGCGCTGGCTTTTGTCCGATATGGGTCCAGGTTCAAATCCCGGTAAGGCATGGATGTTGTGTTTGTCCTACGGCTCTGTCTCTCTATGTTTCCTGAAACCAGTGACACTAAATCAAAGATGGGCGGCAGCTTATAGCCCATCGAGTTGCTCCAGGTGGTCGTCAAACCTACAAACAAAGAATATCCCACTTTTGTACTCTTATCAGCAAGACCTGAAGGGGTAATAGCAAAATTGACTCAGCCGTCAGCAAAATCAATTAGAGTTAAATAATTTTCTCTAATTTTTAACCCCTTCCCAGTTTAATGAATGAAAGACATTTTGCAAAGTGGCAAGTATGTTTACTGAAAAATAATATTGTCAATCAAATTATATTGATGAATACAAATTCACCTTTCTTATGTGAAGACTGCTTTCATTAATATAACATTATACACTATGGTGGAAAATCATTGGGTCGCTCTCAGTAGTGACGTAAGGATATCCGAGTGGTCAGAGGAGGGGTGTTGTGGCCAATTCTGAACCAGTTTTGAGGTTCCGAATGAGACATAAGTACCGCGATTGCCGTAATTTGCTGGTTCTATATTTTCGTAGGACTAATCCTTAGACGCCCATGGGGATTTATAACCATATCGAAAACAGGAGACTCGTGAGTCGTAATTCTGGGATTGTGGGAGGCTTTGTTAAGTTTCAAGACAGGCATAATTCTTTGGCTAATCTTCAGGTTCTTTCTATGTCTCTTCCTCGTGCTAAAGTGTGATAAATGCGCTTTAACTGAAGTTTCTTGCTTTCCCACTCGTACTAATTTGCCACGAAAAAGTAAAATAACCCTTTATTATTATGAAAACACATCTCTGGGGAAAAGCAGAAATTGTATTGTCCTGCATTTTAAAACACTTTCTGGTTATGAAAGTAATTGATAATTGCTTTATGAATACCACATCCATGATACACAGCAAAACACCACTTATGCCTCAGCTCTTAAGAGATGAGCCCCTGAAATACGGGCACGTGAACCGAATTCTTCAAAGTTATACCTTGATCGTACAGTAACTACAGTTTATTATTTTTCTTTTGAACTCCTGGCAATCCTAAAATACAGAAGAACGTTTCTCTGTCAGGTAATAAATTAAAATTGTTATCGATCATAATGATGCGTCAAGTCTTCAACACGGCAACTGCAGCATATGCTGATAAATTCTCCAAAACAATACTATTTTTACCAAGAAAGCCACGCACAGACTTTTTTCATGAATTTTTCAGAAAACCTTTTCCCAACATTTGCTACTGAGGTTAGTCTGATTGATTCTTATCTCGTTTTATCCTCACTTCCTTCATTTAATGCTGATTTTCATGTTATTGTGTCTAAGTGTCTTACATTTCAAATATAAGACACTGGTTCTTACATTTGAAATCACTTTTTAGTCAGAGTGTCTTACATCTGAAATGTAAGACACTGACTGGAAAGTGTTCACAGTACACAAAAACAACAGAATTTTAACGAGTTTACGTAGACTTGTAGATACAGAGAAGTTTTGACGCCAGGACTAACAGCTTAATGTGACCATCGTAGAAATGACTGAGAATCAAATCTACATGGAAAGATTACTCATTTTGTCTTCAGACCATGGAAAACACATACTAAGATGGCTACATGAAAAACAGTTAAAATAATGCACTCTAATGTACTTAGAAGGATAATACGCGCTTTTCATGTACTAATAATAGTAAGAAACATTCCTACATTAAGATTCGTTTCTCAGTAATTTCTATAATGGGTGATGTGCTCTGAGTGATCAGAAATCATGAGATACCTACCTAGTAACAGGTGGGTCTATATTTTACCAAGATAAGAGTGGTAGAGCTGTCGCATAGCGAGGCATTGAGTTCACTAAGTCACGAAAGCCTTCCACAGGTATCTTTTCCCATGCTGGCTTCACGGTCGTTCATGTCTCATTCCTGAGTGGTGGAGTATCCAAAGCTCCAATTGACCTTTATATCTTCTTGGTTACTCAGCCCAAGGATTGGTTGTTCAGTAGATGTTACTCTGTCTCTCCATTCCTCTCTATTCTCCGCCATTCTCTTCAAGTCATAGTATTCCCTAGTATTGGTGTGTTGGAGTAATTGTGCCACAAAACCATTCCTTGGCAGTCCTCTTCCTCTCTTGCCTTGAATTTTTCCTTCTAAAACTTTCAGAATCGGACCTCCATGGCGCAATGTGTGTACCATCCATAACATTCTTCTACTTTTTAACATATTTATCTAATTCCTGTGTTCTCCCACTCTCTCCAGGACCTCCTTATTAGTATTTCTATCGAGCCAGCTTATTCTCTCCATTCTTCTATAGCTCCACATCTCAAATGCCTCTACCTTTTTCACGTCCCTCTTGGTCAATGACCATGTCTCAGAACCGTAGAGAGCTACTGGCCAAACATATGCCTTTAAAATTCTCTACCTCACTTTTAGATCTACACTGCTGGCAAAATGCAACACCAAGAAGGAAGCACCCGATTGGCCTGAAATTCGCAGCATGCGTCGCCCGTGAGAGGACATGCAAACGATTAGCATTGCAGGGCATATACAAATCATGTGCGCCCGGCACGCCACCCACCGAGAAGCACTATAAGAAGGGTGCAAAGAAGGCGTGGTGTAAGTAGTAGAAGTGTGTTGTGCTGCCGGACCTGTGCGTGGGAAGCTTCCTGATGCCTTGTCGCATAGTCATTCCATCACGTTTCGGAGTTCGATAGAGGACGAATAGTGGCTTATCGCGACAGCGGTTTATCGTACCGAGACATCGGCGCCCGTGTGGGACGACATCCAGCCACAGTGAGGTGAGTATGGATTCGGTGGGTGCAGGAGGGATGGACGGACGGACGGACCGACGTGAGCGATTGCCGCAGCCGCGGCACACCACCGAACGAGAGGTCCGGCATGTTGTGCAGCAGGCATTGACGGCTCGCACCGCCCCATCACGAACGTTAGCGCAGGAAATAGGGTGTGTTGCGCAACAACCTGTGTCAGCACGTACCGTTCGACGTAGTCTGCAGGAGCGGGGACTTGTCGCACGGCGCTCATTGCTCCGATTACCATTGACGTTACACCACCGGCGAGTGTGATGGCAGTGGGCTGTTTAACGCCGCACCTGGACTACGGAATGGCACGACAATGTCTTTTCCGACGAATCCCGCTTCTGCCTGCAGCACCACGATGGTCGGATCCCCGTGTGGCGGCACAGCGGCGAGAGACTGTATGACGCCTGCATTATGCATCACCATACCGGTCCGTCGCCTGGCGTTATGGTTTAGGGCGCAACTGGATATGACACACGCACCCCTCTGGTACGCATCGCCGGTACACTCAACAGCCACCGCTACATCTCCGAGGTTTTGGAGCCTGTAGTCCTCCCTTACCTGCAAGACCTGCCATAGGCCACATTTCAACAGGATAATGCGCGCCCGCACGTGTCACGCATCGTGCAACAATTCTTCACGGCCCACCAGGCGTCTCTGCTGCCATGGCCCGCCGGTTCTCCCGATATGTCGCCCATCGAACACGTCTGGTCGCTGATCGGCAACAGAGTGGCCCGGCAAGCACCACCCGCGGCTACGCCTGATGAACTGTGGCAACGTGTGGAAGCAGCCCGTACAGACATACCCCAAGCCCACATCCAAAGCCTCTTTCGTTCGATGCCGCGGCGTGTAGCGGCCGTTATTGCCAGCCATGGAGGCCACACGAACTATTGATGTCTGCGTGTTCTGCAAGTCGCACGGGCTTGTAAGTTCAATCGTTTCATCTTTGTATCTGTTGATATGTGTCCAGTAAATCTGGCTTTGCTATCTCGTGTCCTTCTTGGTGTTGCATTTTGGGTCGCCAGCAGTGTATATTTTTGGATGTCAGTAGTCTTTGATTCTCTCTAAAAGCAGTTCCCAGTCTCATTCTAATTTCCTTTTCAATCATCCCAAAATTTCCCAGTGGGCTCATGTCTGGTGAACGGGGAGACCATTCCAGAGTAGGAAGTTTTTCGGAAATCCCTTCTGTGTTCTAGTCACCACCACTCTGTGGGGAGACCAATTATTCTTCCGAAAGAGTCCATATCCGTTTGGGTGCTTAATGGCCATGAACGGATGCACATGTTCTACAGTGATGGACACCTAGCGCGGACCTTTCAGAGAGGCAGCTAGTTGTACCAGAGGTCCTAACATGTGATAACTGGTTACGCTCTAGAGCATAACTCAGCGTCTATCCGCCTGAACGATTTCTTGTTGATATTGCGCATCCATCGCTTAGTTTTGTTTCAGCCAGATCCACACCCTCTCGTTTGTGAGTAATAAATGCGAAACGGGAATCATCAGACCAGAAGACCAGTCCTATTCATCCAAGGTCTAGTGCCGATGACCTTTCGCACAGTTGAGAGCGTGCAGTATGATGATGGGGCGTTAGCAATGAGAATCTGGTGAGTAGGTGGCTCCCATAACTTATATTGCGGCTGATGATCGCCTGATGTTCTTAGTGGAGACGTTTTTAGCACCCCTCTCCTTGAAGTGGGTAGTGATTTATGCCACTGTCGCTCTACGGTTGGTTGTAAATATGTAAGGCAAATGTCGACGTCCACGTTAATCCGCCACCTTTGTCGACCCACAGCGCTGTTTACGATGAGATACTATTCCGGAATTTGCGTCTTCCTGATTCTCTCTTGGTGCTGCGAAACGGGGACGTTGTAATTTGAGTAACACCTCCGCGATACCTTGACCTATGCGCATCGGTCACCCACAATCATCCCTCTTTCAAACTTCGTTAACTCACGACGTTTATCCATTCTGACATCTGTGACGTACTACAGAGGTAAAGCACGTGTCAAGAAGACGACAAATCTGCAGCGATACATTCCGTCCGTGTAGCTTAGTTGGGAGAGTAACTTACTCCGGAGTGAGCGACGCGGATCCTAGTCACGGACAATTTTGTGTTTTCACATTGGCGCCGAACGTAAAAGTGGATGTATTGACCGTTGAGTTCTTCGAAAAATGTGTGATGTTTGTTCCACGCACATCGTCTAGAATTCATGAAAAATTCGTTCTTCGCTTCAAAAAGAAAAACAGTTAAGAGGGAGATGATTTGACGTACTACAGAGGAAAAGCACGTATAAAGACGACAAATCTGCAGCGATACATTTCGTCCGTGTAGCTTAGTTGATAGAGCAATTTACTCCGAAGGGAAGGGGCGCGGAAAAAGTTGTGAATTTCACATATTGAATTGCCATCTATGTGAATGCAGTGATGTCCTCCTAACTATGTACCTACCAAGTGATGGGTTCATCCCCTAGCGGGAGGGGGGTGATAGAGTCGCGTTGACCAGAAACCACGTATCCCATGATATCTATCCTCTCAGAGTATATTTATCACATGTTTAACTTTCAGTTTTTCCTACTGTCTGTGACGTATTTCCTTGCTATAAAAATTTCATTTTTCGCTCCGTTTTCTTATATGCAAATTATGTTACCTCTTAGTTGTACTTTTATTCTGAATGCCACATTGGAACCGCCTTGCGGTTTTCCAACAAATGGCAGGTAGTCAGATTTATAAATAAAGAGTTTAAAGAATAAAGAGTTTAACCTGCATTCAATTTTCTTCTACAGGGTAATGATTCATGTTGATATCTTGTGCAATACTTTACAGAAACAATCCATAAGCCCCCTATTAGTGAAAACTGCAATATTGGCCTTTGTTAATGAAATTGTTAAGATCAGAGAGGACGTTGACAACATTACTGGGGAAGAAGTTAATGTGAAGAGAAGATCTCAAGAAACGAAACTTTTACGAAATGCTTCTGAAAATGTAATCTGCGACTTTTAATTATAAATCAAGCTGAAGAAAGATTCGAGTTTTCTGGACATTTGTCAGCTTCACATTTATTTCATCCCGATGGTTTCACCAGTTTCAGGAAGGCATTCCCGGAGCAAACTTTGGAATGCGTAGTGGAATCGTATCCATTTCTTTACAAGAACAAGTTAAAAACAGAACTGCAGACCATCAACGGAAGAGATGATTTTCAGAATGTAAAGAAAAACAACTGACCTGTTGGCATTTTCGCTAGAGAATAACTTAAAAGAGTACTTCGGAGAGGTCGTAAAACTCCTGAAAATAATAATTACAATTCCGATGACAACGTCAGAAGCAGAAAGATGTTTTTCTTGTTTAAAAAGGATTAAAACATTTCTGTGGAGTACAATGGAGGAAGACAGACTGACGGCACTAGCAATACTGTCCATCGAAAAAAATTTCATCAACCAGCTTGAGAATTTTAACGAATGCGTAACTGACAGATTTGGGGTGAGAAAAGAACGAAGGATGGATTTCTTATACAAACACACAGCCACAACAACAACAGAAGTAACGGTTGCAGTAGCATCTATACTGGACATGCAAGTGGCAGTGCTGCTGTAGCTGGTGAGAATCAGAAGCAATATTAATTCCAGGCGGGTGCCAATATTATACACTGTTTATCCTAACACATTTTCATTTTGTATTGTTGTATTATTTTTCTGAACTCACTGTAGTACTGAAACTCCTTCGTATTTTCAATTAAGGTTAACTATACCAGTAACTTTTCATTTGCATATTCAGGGCATGAATCGATTTCTTATTTTACTGTCGCCAAACTAGCCTACATGAGCCATGACACATACACAACACCACACCACACCACACCACACCGGCTCTCATATACGTAGTTGAGTATAGAAATGCAGTGAACCGCCCACTATCTCAGCCACGAGCCGCCACTGGTTACAACTGATATTAAAGAGATGTAGAACAATCCTACAAACAATTATAACGATAGGTGAAGAGGAAGCACATGATTTCCAAGTTCAAGTGAACTAAAAGTATGGTAATTATGGACAGTTTTGCAAAAATGAAGATTAAAGGTGAGGCAAATGACGAAATATTTGACAAATTAGAATCAAGTTGTTTTAATTTAATACGTGTACAAAAAGAGAAGAATTGTCTGAACTCTACAACTTTATAATTCAGCTGCGTAAAGATAAGAGATCAACACAATGTAGCAGAACTGATCATAATACATTCGTTTGTCTTCTAATGACTTCATATGAGTATAATGGAAAGGGACAAAGAACAGGAAAATATTCCGCACTTAATGCGCAGTGCAGCAAAGGTTGCTGTGAATCTCCCAACTGGAACCAGAAACAGATGAAAGGAATTTTATACCAAACCTAAATTTTACACAACATCGAGGGAAAACAGCATGCAAGAGGCTGGCATGTTTCCTAAAAGTATTAGTGGAACGACACATTAAGCGGGAATAGATTCCATGCAAGATAGCAACCATCAGAACGTGTGGTTTCAGAGTCCTCCTTAACGTGACATTTTTCAAAGCCTAAAACACACAAAATTGCAGAGTTCCGCGAAGCTCTATTATGACAGAAACAGTCCTTCAGGGACCTGTGCAGGAGGAGGAGAGAAAGGTGAAACTTCCTCTTCGGTCGCAGGTAAAATATGCCAACTGGTTGAATTCGATATTGCAATACATAATGAAAATTTCTGCTTAGGTAATTTGAATCTCCAGAGACACAAGTCCTGAAATATTATTTCTTCAATAATTCATTTAGTTTTCACCGAGAGAAAGGCGGAAGGCGTTTGGAAATGTAAGCTACTTTTTTCCCCCTTTACGATGAAACTCTGAGCGGACTAAATCAAAAATGCTTGAAATTTTAATGCAAATAAAAACAAGCAGCCATTGCTACCAAACGAGATTAGCATAAAGCTTGATTTCCGTTATTTCAGTGAGCTCAAATGATTCGGTATTATATATTAATCACAAGGACCCGAAGTTCTGGAAATCTCTAATGGGTTTTGCGTGAAAACGTGTATTAATTTATGTTCAAGGATGGATTCGAGAAGTTGCTGATGTGTTTCCACTTCGTTCAAATATTCTTATTACTTTTTTCCAGAATATTTTGATGTCGCTGCGTGTAAATACATTATTTTATTTACGAGATGGGTTTTATTTTATGAGATGATTTTATCAAATAATATAATTATTTTATGAGACTATCATTTATTATGAATTTACAAGGCGGTTATCTTAGAACAGAGATAACCCATGAAAATCTGAATAATTCCGTGCAAAGTAGTACTAGAGACGTGAAATGTGTATCATTTCTTACATCCGGCCTATTCATAACACAACTCGTTAGCATATCTGTTTATATGGCAGCTCCACCATCGCCCGTCTATTTACACTATAGTTCGGAAGATTACAAATGCATGTGCTCAGTGCAAACAGGAAATTGCGTCCAGTGGAACAGAATATGGTGGAAAACTGAATAATGATCATTCCCTCTTTGACTAGACGCTTTTCACATCAGTCCTTGTTTCATTTCACAGGGGTATGCCAATTTTCGAAATAATTATGTTTGATCCATGAAACATTCCCCTGTACTGTCAGGAACTCTTCGATATATACTAGCAGATACGTATCTGACCATAAAAACGATAGCTAAGAGTTACGGTGTACGAATTTGTTAGACACTTGGAGTGATAACAGAACGTAAGAAATGGCACATACATATTTATCATTCCTACAGTTCTTTAACACGAAGTTATTCAAATCCCAATGGCTTACCAGTGGCAAGTTTTGCAAAAATTTACTTATTAAGTCGTTCGCTAAGTAAGTGAACACTTTCAAATCACACTAATTCCTGTAATATAAACGCAATGATTGAAACATTTAAGGGTAATTATTAGTAGCTCACCTCATTACCAAAAACAGTTCTCAAAATGTAGGTAGATCGCGTATACAACTAAAAGTGCCAGTACCTGTACAAATGCCTTCGATTCGAATATCCAAATCATGTTTGTGGTTGTAGCGAGTACCAGACCTCCCTCTTTTTAAATGGTTAAAACAGTTGAAATCGCAGGGATTCATATCCGGTGAATACGGTGGTTGGAGCACTTCCTTCCAACAAACGATTCTGTTCCATGCACAACGGAAGAATCCTGGCCTTGTGCGGCCGTGCGTTGCCATTTACGAAGACAGGTTATTGTACATGACGCCGCAGTGTCCATCCAGGATATGCTCCTCTAGATATTAGTTTATATCGTTCCGATGTCATGGGGATATTCTTATCATACGTCTTCCAAGAAGTCCCACCACGATATCCATACCAACAACCAGCAGAATTTTAGGCTCATGCAACTCTGCACCGCATAGGGATGCCGCAAAAGTACCAGGTTAAACCAGAAAAATGATTGATGCCTTTGCTTTGTTGGCAAAACTTTCACCTAACTTTCACCTTGTGAGCACCCTACTATTGCGACGATACCAATCAAGGTTACTATACGCAATTTGGTTGTGAAATTCCTTCTGTGTCGCGGTTGGAGTTTGTGGTACACACGTCGCCAGTTTTCTCATGAAGATTAAATCTGCCGTCAGTACGGTATAAACCACTGTGTAAGGGATATTCAGTGTGTGGAAAGGACATCGTTACTCACCCTACAAAACTGCTTTAAGGCCTTTTGGATTCTTCTCTGGAAGTCAAAATACGTCGACTGCATCTTGGAGCTCACACTATATTATCAAAAGTTTTCGAACAATACCAAATATTTACATAAGTACTATTGACGGGTGCTCAGGAAGATGCGCTGTGAGTGAGCAGGTACGTATATAAAACTGAGATATACTATCTTGTTATCAGTAACTTTGAAGCGTATATACCACGTGGAAGTGAACTTTCCGAGTTACAGCATGGGCTGGTCATAGGATTCTATTTGAGCAACGTTTCCATACGGAGCACTGCGTTAAACTAAAACCAAAATCGACTGCAAGTGATGTCGCGAAGAGATGGAAGCAGGACGTTGCAACTACAGCAACAACAACAAAAAAAACGCTCGAAAAGGCCACACAAACTGACGAAACGTGACAGAAGAGCTATGATAAGAAATTTTAAGAAATCCCGTTCTCCCTCTGTTGTTTGCATCGCTACTGAAGTTGGAAATGCTTGTAATGGCTCAGTTAGTACTATAACTATCAAACTGACGGAACGTGATAGAAGAGCTATGGTAAGTAAAGAAATCCCGTTCTACCTCTGCTGTTTGCATCGCTGCTGAAGTTGGAAATGCTTGTAATGGCTCGGTTAGTACTATAACTATCAAACTGACTGAACGTGACATAAGAGCTATGGTAAAAAATGTTATGAAATCCCGTTCTACCTCTGCTGTTTGCATCGCCGCTGAAGTAGGGAAGGCTTGTAATAGTTCGGTTAGTACCATAACTATCCGTAGAGAGTTACGCAGTGTGGGTTATTATGGTAGAATAGCGGCACATAAGCCACACATCACTACCGAGAATGTTTGGAGTGGTGTGTCTCCCGTCGTTCCTGGACTCTGGGTGACTAAAAAGCTGCACTTTGGTGTGATGAGTCACGCTTTTCACTCTTCGAGTTTGATGGGCGTGTTTGGATTTGGCGACAGCCTGGCGAACGATTTTCGTCGTACTGTGCTCTTCCAACTGATCGGTTCGGCGGTGTTTTTATCATAGTATAGAGTTGTTTTTCGTGAATGGGACTCGGCCGGCAAGTTATATTATACCACAAATCATGAACTCTAACGTGTACCTAGAAGTTCTGGATAATTCTGCCCTACCTGACAATATTATGAAAGTGACCATTGTCTTTTCCAACACGAACGAGCTCCCTGCCACACTGTGCGTTGCATGCAGAACTTGTTTCTTTAAAATTTAAAAATCGGAATTGCTAGACAGGCCTGCTGAGAGCCCTGATCTTAATCCCATAGAACACTTCTGGGATACACTGGAGGAACGGATACGAAATCGATACAACGACCGTCTTTGCTCTCCACCCTGGTATTGCTTTGCAGGACGAATGAAGAGCCATTCCTGTGGACACCTACCGGAAATTGGTTGATTGCATGCTTCGACGTGTTGCCGTTGTCATACAAGCAAAAGGTGAACCGACTAACTGCGATAATAAATCCATTTTTCACAAAACGTAGTGGTGTCTGAATACTTTTGATAATGTCGTGTTATTTGGGGGTGATGTCCTGCCTTCCTTATATCGCTTCATCCGATTGTGCACCACCGTTTCCTTAAGGGCATTTTTAACCTACTGCTGTCTGCAGAAGACTTTCGGCCACACCCTCTAAATACTGGAATAAGGTACAGTACATAAAACAAACCACGCTGCTCTTTCACTGTTACTAATCTTCTCCGCTGATGCATCGTAATCACAACTTTCACTAGCCGGTCGGTAAGCACGAACAGTACGCACTATGCAACCACCAGTATATATCTAACTTCGTTGATTATATACTCCACCAGGCTATGCTCCCAAAATGTACGCCAATGAAAGTGTTCATATACTCCCCGAACTGACTAATCAATTATCATGCCTTTAGAGCCACAGCTGACACCCTACTTTGATATATTTAAGAGACTATTTAGCACGTCTTTTGCAGAAGACGCCACCAATTACTTGGGTGTAACGTGCAGGTCTTTCGAGTCCTTTCTGAAGCAAACGAGAATTTTGCACTGAGTATTTTGGAGAAGTATATAATCAACGAAAAAGAAAACTCGTTTTCTCCCAGTAAAGTAAAAATTGAGTGTAAATGCGCAATGTTCGCATTGTTCCTCGTAGTAAGTGGAAATAGTTACAAAAAGAATTTCTTCGACTATATTCCTAGGATCAGTAAAACACAGTATTATGCGCTCATTAGCGAAATAAAAATGTTATGCAAAATCAAAGGTTGTGCGCAAAATCTTCTTCGTGCCAGAAGATATACGAAATAGAAGACATTTTTTTCAGATGAATTGATGGACAGAGTTATAAGTACTCACCTTTAAAAAAAGTATAGCATAAGCGCCCAATTAAAAAAAAAACTACAATATAAGCACCCACTTTCAAAAAATCGTATAACATGAGCATCCTCCCTTAAAAATAGTGTAACATGAGCACCTCACCCTTGAAAGATAGTATAACATAAGCACCCACCTTTAAAAGAACGGTATAACTTAAGCACACATCTTTAAAAAAATAGTATAATTTAGGCACCCACCATTAAGAAAATTGTATTACATAAGCCACACCTTTAAAAGAAACAGTATGTGCTCACATTGTCCTTGTGTCATCACTGTGGGACTTACTTCTCTTCACCTATTAAGAGAAAAAAATTATCTTTGCATTGGGAAGCCAGAACTACGGTAACGATGATCATTGCCCTCTCTGCTGCTTTTTCTGTGCGCAATTTCTTCGCGCGGGGTCGTAAATGGAGATGCTATTGAACTCAAAATACATATTTTTTTTATTCGACGCTAACGTAGGGCTACTGGCTCCAGGGAAGCGAGAGAGCCAGTGCCGTAAGACAAACAAAACATCCATGCATCACGGGACTCTAACCCCTTTCGGACGAATGATCAGAAGTCATCGCTTAGACCACTGCGACATGTTATTTCATACTGTTTCTTCTAACAAGAAAGATGACACAGAATTATAGTTTGTAATGCGCACGTCGTTTGAATCCTTTATGAAAAAAATATTTCGAAGCAGATTTTTAGAAAATCTAAAAATTAAAAAAAAACAAAAAAAAACATTTACACCACTTAGGGAAAAACTGCATATAATTTCAAATGCAAAATTTTAGCTGGATTATTTAAAAAGAATAAAGCCAGTTACGAAAATAAAAAAATTAAATCAACCTGATTTGTACAACTCATATAACATCAACAAATAGAAATAGCTACTTCCTTCACTACGTTCCTTATTTTGTTTATTATTTACGAGGTGAAAAAAACAAATTCAAGTGTATAATACAGTGAAACCCCGTTTGTACCTTTTTCAACGATCCAAGTTAATATAGTATAACTGAAAAAACATAAACGAAACAGGGCACGTTTCCGTCCCTAGGTGGCAGCACATTATTCTGTTGCAACGTATGGCGTAGCCATTAGTCTTATTTACTAGGCACTACGTAGTATTTTTTTTATGATCCAGTGTACTAGTATTTCAGTTATTCATTTTTTCGTAGCTTTTTTATCTTTTTACAATTATTGATTTCAATCACATTGCATGGAGTTACATACACCCATGTACATATTGTAGAAAGCATTGGTACTAATTATTTCACGAATGATAATTCCTAAACAAGGAAGTGTGATGTAGTATATTATGAAAATACATTTACATTGACATGGTTAAAAAATCATTTTTTTTCATTGTTGTTTACTTTTAAGTTGGAACATTCCATTTTTCAAGCCTATTGAGAATCTGCACTGTTTTCTCATCAGTATTATGGGCTAAAAAGGAAGTCCATAACGACGCCGAACTATTTCAAAGCATCCCTAAATTTGGGTACTGATAAACTTACCTACGAATAATCATCACTCTCGTCACTCGAGACGTTCTCATTGCACTTTTTGTTGTCAATCATTTCATCTAGAGTCATAAGTGATGACACTCATGAACTGATGTAATCTTGGAAGCAAAGCGCACCTTCTTCAATTATAGCATACAAGTCAGATCACGAAACGATATCGCCTTGGAGGGTAAATTCGTCTGGATAGTGAACGCAAACGATGGTCTCAAGAAACGAGACTGATATGACAACGTCAAGCAAGAGTAGTAGTTTACTGTAGGTGGTAACTGGGCTGACCAATCGTTTAAGATCCAGTCCATATTTGGTAGAGTGAGTCGTAAAGCAGGTGGATCATAGGAAATAGGGGAGCAAAAGGCGGGGGAGCAGATTGGAAAACAGAATTTGCTGCAACGGGGAAGGGTGTAAAGAGAGAGTTGGTAAACGGCATTCTCGTAGCTTGATTTTTTTTATTCACGACATCACAATTTAAAGTATAAATGAGAAGAAGGCTATTTCGATTAACGTGTAATTGATAAAAATTAACATTACGGCCAATGCAGAATTTATGGACTTGCAATATTTAGCCATAAATAAGAAAGATGTTGTAAGGTTCGCCCGAAATCAAACTGTCAATTATGAATTTATTCAATTTTAATGTTGTGATGAACACGTGCAGACGGACGTTTCACTCCGCCATTTTGTTGTTTCAACTAAGAACTGACATTCTTCACCACCCACGTGGTACAATTTTATTCCTATGTAAGGATTAAGGGAGTGGTGCATGAACACGTGGGGCACCTGACCTTGAAGAGTCGGCTGCTCGAGTGCTTCTGTTAAACAAATTGTCATACCGCTTTTGTATACGTGCAAGGTTGTAATCGCCTGCGGGTATCCAACAACATTCCTGAGCTAAGGTATTTCACGTGCTGACCGGGGTAACGAGTTTTCTTGCGCATGCGTGGGAGAGGACAAAAAGGGCCAGCAGAATTTAGTGAGAGTTGAGCTTCGGTCGTCAAAGAGAGGGTCCTAGTTTGGACACCGGTTTTTGACGGAAGGGCTGCGGGTATCGCAGAAGTACAGCATCGTGAACGGGAAGGAGGATTCCTTCGTCCACCGGGTATCGCAGAAGAATTGTGAAAAAGTAGCACGTGGTCAGCACGGGGACCCAGAGCGGGAAGCCATCTGAAACCCGTGAAGCAAATGTTACTGGAATAATAAAATCTTGTTGTTTTTATTTCCGCGTATTGGACTGAGCTTCGTCGAGGTAATTATTGTTCTACGCAAGGACACCTTCAGCCGCCTTGATAGCCAGATCGTATAGTAAAGGCAAGGCAGTAGCTCGCTATACGGCGGGAAACAAAAGGTATTATCTAAGAATTGAATGTCTGGCCCTACAGATGTATAAGTGAGAAACGCATAAACGCGGTTCTACTCTATTTCATAAAAGAAAATAATACAACTCCCTCTCCATATCCTAATATATTGTATAATCTGCTAGAGCCCTCCTCCTCCGGGTCACTTTTTAAGTCGTCATACCAACAACCGAGAAACAAATTTTTGTGACGTCACGCTTAGCTTTTCGTGCAGGTGAGGTCAACACCAACACACGCACGGTTCACGTGTATATCCCTTTGTTTTGTTGCCATAGCAACAAAAAAAAAACAGCTGCTGGTGTGACGTCATCTAATCAAAATTATTCTCACATGAGTTCAGAGATCGTTACCTCACACGGTCAACTCTAGAGATACGAAAACTTATTTTTTTTTTGTAGGTCTAACGACTACCGTGAGCAACTCAGTGGGCTATAAGCAGTCGCCCGTCCCTAATTTAGGGTCACTGGTTCCAGGGAAGGGAGAAAGCCAGTGCCTTAAGACAAAAACCATGCGTCTGCGGGATTCGAACCCGGACCCTTTTCTCACGAATGATCAGAAGCCATCGCTTAGATCACTGCGCCACTGGGGCGGCTACGAGAAACTTCACATCAGGAATTTTGGTTCAGTATACCTGAACCGGTGTTTAGCCATCTGCGTGTGGCAACGTCAAGAGTAAGATGATCTGACGACATCAATATAAAAATAGTTTACGGAAAAGAACAGGGGAAATTGATACAGGGTACACAGTCAGTGTATACGAAAAATGTTGTGTACAAGATAATGCTGACTAAATAGGGACTAAAGGTTTTACAAAACGCATAACAAACAGACAGCCCGTCGTATCAAAGTCCATAACAGACTGCTCGGGAAATTTTCAAAAACCTGTGAGCCAACGTCGTCATCTATTGACGTGGGACTCAAAAACTCAATAAATAAAAGTCATACCAATGATAAATTTCGCACGAAAACTGTAGAATTAATATACACATGCTGTCTAAACGTACGATTAACACAAACCGCGGTTCTACTCTATTTCAAAGAACAAATTCGACATTTTCAGCAACGAGAAGGTGCACCTATGAGGTCTCCATTATCCCCCATTTTAGCAGAGATTTTACTTCAGTCTCTGGAAGACCAAGCGCTATTGAATTTCCCATTTCAACCTGCTCTCATTGTTAGATATGTGGACGATATGTTGGTTTTTTGGCCCCATTGTATTACTCTCCTGGACGAATTTACGGAACACTTCTCTTCACAATTTCCCACTATTAAATTTTCTAGAGAATTGGAACAAGACGGAAAATTACCCTTTTTGGATTTCATGTTGTCAAGGGACCCTTCTTCACATCAAGTCAAATATTCAGTTTATAGAAAACCTACGTTTACACCATGTATTATCCCTTTTGATTCTTCACACCCTACTGAACAAAAGGTCTCAGCCCTTCGTTTCCTGATAAGACAAGCTTTCACTCATTCTTCTACTTGTAAAACCAGAAATAAGGAACTTTTTACTATTAAGCTCGGTCATTTGGATTTGCAGATCGGGTTTTCTGTAAGTGGTTGAGAGACTTCACAAATTTGAGATTCACGACATTGTCTACGGAGGTCGGGACTCTTAGGTATGTTGGTAAGGTGGAATATTTCCCCCAATTATTTCTATCCTCAAAAAGGCATGCCGAAAGTATGATTTGAAATTCGGTATATGCACTAGAAACATCTTTTCACTAATTAGGAATGATTGTGAGAAGGTTTCAGATTTTTGTAAACATAGTGTCTATAGTATTCCACTTATTCATGAGGACCCCAATACTGATATTAAATACTATATAGGTTTTACACTTTGGACCTTGGATAAAAGATTCAGTGAATATAAATATGCTCTACGAACAGGGACTATTAACACAGCACTTACTACTACTGTTGGGCATGGAGGGTACTCCCCGACTGGAATAACGCTAAAATTCTCAGCTCAAATGTAACCAGAAGTACAATATTTGTGTCCGAAAGTTTGCATATCATTTCATATGGTACAAGTTTTGTAACATTGATACGCCTACCTATATACCAAACCCATGAAGACGGCTGGTAACCCCGCCTTCATCGAGAATGAAATCTAGATATAACTTTGCCTTGTATAATTATTTTTTAAACATTACAGTTTGTGTTTGTAAATTGGCAACACGGGAATGTAAAAGAGACTTGTGACGGGGGATACTTTGTGATGTATATATATGGGATAGCTCCTCATGATTCGTGGCACTTAGGCCTGATGATGGGGACAAGAGATCCCTGAAAGTACTTGCCTTTTTATTGTAAATAGTGTTTTTAATTGTAAATAAATGTATTTCAATTTGCAGTTGGAGACACGGTTTGTGTTAATCGTACCTTTAGACAGCATGTGTATAGTAATTCTAAATAAAAGTCAATAATTTCTGTATCATAAAGTTTATTTTCCCCCCGTCATTATTGACGGGCTTTCATCTAGTATAGTATATTGCAACGTAACATCCTTCTAACAAATTTGCGACTCAGCGGTAGGTTTGAATCTAAAAAGAAATCTTTTTAAGAACAGCTTTCACAAATGCAACCCAAAAAATATCAATATTTATGGAACAACTGAACTACCGTTGTGCTGTATAAAATACCCACAAACAACAGTCAGCCATCAGCAGAGAAAACTCACAGTCAGGCGATAAGGTTCTTCAGCAAGCTACAGCAGCAATAGCGACTTGCACTTAAAGATGAAAGGTCAAGTTTGATGATCTTAAGAAATTATTGCTGACAAAGTGAACTAATTACGAAAGCAAAGACGATTATAAAGTATTGAAGGCCAGTGTAAGAGTAATGGAAAAATAATAAACTGAATATAAAACTGCCCAGATACATTTCATAGTGACAAGAATGAAGAATCATGAAAGAAATACGGGATTACAACATATAATACAAATTTTGAAGATGACAATCCGATTGTTGGTGTAAATGTGGCAAGGATGGTAAGTCAGATTATTTCTTTCATGATTTATCTGCAACTCCGGGCAATCACGAGATAGGATTCTTAACCTCCAGATTTGCTAAACATGAATGCCGGTTGCTTCGGCTAGTGAATCCTGTGATGGTTATATTCAAATTAATCGGAAACTTGAGACTTGGTCGTTTTGGGTGGTGTAGTGGTTAGCATACCCGGGCGCTATCTGGGAGACGCGGGTTCGCGTCCCGCTACGGGACGATTAACATTTTCAAGTTTTCAGATATTATCTGACTTACCATCCTTGTCACATTTACACCAAAAATCGGATTGTCATCTTCAAAATTTGAATGAAGAATATGAAAAACTGAAAACTAATGTGAGAACGAAAACCGTTATCAAATAACCAAATTTATCACAATCAAGAATTCAGTATGTACACGAGCATATGAAATAAACTGGTGAGAATATAGAGAATGAGAATTTAATAGCGGCGGAAAGTAAGAAATTAATTACTGAAGTTAATATGCGTATTTTAATTAAATATCTGCAGTTGCTCGTATTTCAAAGCAAAATTCAAAACTAGTTATGCATGTTAAAATAATTATAAAAACATATGCGATTGCGCACTGATTAATCGTATGAAACATCAGGTGAAAAATTGAAATTAATAGTGGAGAAGAAAAAAAAACCCAGAACATTAAAATACATGTTAAAGGCTGAAATAGATCATCTAATGAATGCAATGGTGCAGCATAAAAATACTAAAAAAAAAAATCTTAGAGTCGAAATTTTCTCATGTGAATGAGAAATCATCATCTAACCCTTTAACCGGCTGGAGCGAATCAACTCGTGGTTAGAAAATGGGCTGAAATCAACTCGAACGAATATATTCGCTATCTAAGAAGTGGGCGGAAAGCGTCTGCAACAAGTGAACTTGAGCATCAGAAAACTGGCTTATTATATGTGTAAAGCGACGGACTACTGTCCCACTAATTATTTCTATGTAGTAATATTTTCTGTAATTATTTCTCAATTCAAAGGCAATGTAATATAAATTCAAATGCACGTGTTGGAACGTGGTACGTTTCCTTTGTAAGCTGGAGTATGTAACCGAACGAAGCAAGTGACTAGCAAGATCTGTTGACGTCGACGGGGTCTGATATATAGGTCAAAGGTCACCACTTCCGGTGGACGGCTAACTCCACGCCAAAAGGATTTTCAGAGGCGGAAAGGGGCGGGGGAGAAGATTAAGGATATAAAAGGAGGCGGCACGTTCGCTAAGGAGGTTTACTCATTCCTTCAGTTTCTGTGTCCTGCCCAAAATGCGAACTCGCTGTAGGTGGCTGGGATCTAAAATCTACTCACTGTGGACGGAAGTCCTACAAGAAACTGACTCATAGTTGCTTACTAAGGAGGTTTTTTCGCGTTTCACCTTCCACGGGGTAAGAAGTGTTTTACAGAGGGAGTGTCGGTTTGACCTCTCGGGGTTTTTCGTTTTTCACTGACGTAGGAGTCAGGGTTATTTCGGTGATAGGAGATCGGCCTGGGTTTTTGAGGGAACAACTCATGTCCACATGGCAAAGGGTCTTCCAGCATATCGTGAGATAGTGAAGTGTTCGCTATCTGGAAATCTGTTGGAACGTGGATATAGCCTATCGAACGGAACTTATTCTTACATTTATTAAATGTTGTTTCGATCTAACAAAGAATTTGTTATTGGAGTTATTCATTTTCGTGAACTGAAGTGATTACTGACAACACGTTCCAGGTTTTTTCAATGATCGAGTTTAACTCGACGGCACTCAAAAGTACCTTCGTCAGGCCCGTTTGAGAGATTCGGATTCCGTAAGGCCTAGTGGCAGATAGAACTCAGCGGGACTTGATAATATGCTTAAAGGGCTATAACAATGACGACGAACGCAGGAAAGAAGAGATATTTGAGTCCCTTTTTTCTACACAACCGCACGATGTCCACGTCAGGGGGACCTGTGACGTACCTGCCAGCAGGACGCACATGACATAAAGGCAGATAGGAATCAGAATACATGTCTGCGTAGCTCAGTTGGTAGAGCGACTTGTTCCGGAATAAGCGTACTCGGGTTCGAATCCCGGCGTAGACCAAAAATGACGGAGAAATTTACTTCGTTATAATGGCGCCCGAACTACCCGGATGACCCGACCGTTCAAAATCTCGCATTGGTGTGATGTTATTTCCACACCGCGAGATAGGAAAAATCAGAGAATCCCTTCTCCAGTGCTTCGAAAAATAAATGTGTGTGACGTTGCATTCCACACACGAGATTGACGGGGAGTTCTCAAGTGCACGTTCTACAGTGGTTGTCTGCCTGCAACGATTCATGGTCACGGCTGATCCGTGGGCCATACCCCCGGCCCTCTTTCGGGGGGGAGATGTGACGTACCTGCCAGCAGGACGCACATGACAAAGGCAGATAGGAATCAGAATACATGTCTGCGTAGCTCAGTTGGTAGAGCGACTTGTTCCGGAATAAGCGTACTCGGGTTCGAATCCCGGCGTAGACCAAAAATGACGGAGAAATTTACTTCGTTATAGACCATCCTTTCGCGATTATGCCTTGGCTCACAGAACAGGAAATAAAGGACTAGAAAGGAGAGCTTATCTCCTGTGACAGTTTTATGGTCGATCCTTCTGGGATCAGAGAGCGAAAAAAATTGTTTTGCCTCAGTATTTTTGTTTTGTTTTTTGATTGAGGGTTTAACGACCACCATAAGCAACTCAGTGGGCTATAAGCAGTCGCTCGTCCCTAGTTTAGAGCCATTGCTTCTAAGGAAGGGGAGAGCCAGTGCCGTAAGACAAACACAACATCCATGCCTCACTGGGATTTGAAACCGGACCCATCTCCGACGAATAGGCAGAAGCCATCGCTTAGACATCTGCGCCACCAGGGCGGCGTCGTAGCTTTCAAACCGAGAAAATTTTGGTCACCATTTGCTTTAGCTACATTGGCCGCTTAAAGGATTAAATTAAAATGAGGGCAAACAATAAATACAAAAGCAAATATCAGAAAAAGAAAAAAAAAATGCCCTACACACACTCGTTAAGGAATTCCGAACTTTTACGGTAAGGCGGCTCAGACAATAAATATCAATTTATTCAAATGTAATAGTCACATGGACTGACGCTGTTCTCTCTTGTCCTTCATAAACAGCTTACGGATGATTTAGGTGCAGTAACGCACGTAAACATAGAGAAGGCCAAGTCTCTACCGAGATTCAGAAAAGGTTTAATCGTTGGCTCACTTTTAACGGGTGTCATGATTAACATATAAAAGATATTACTGGTTGCATGAAAGCAGCCATTTCAAAGGCTGGAAGACAAACGCACTTTCCATATGTGAAGAGCATAAATATATCCGGAAAAAAGAGCGTCATCGTCGTGCTGTGAAGAGAATCGTATGTAAAAGCAGGCTTGAAAGTCGCCTTCCCATTCCAAAGCACATGGCTCGGCAAAAGACAGAAATGCCCGCTTACAGTGCTATCAAGAACGCCATAATAGGCAGCTCAAAACTGGAAGAAAGTGATATGAGCAGATGCAACACGCCACACACAGCTTTGCACTTATTGGTCGGCAGAAAGTGTTGAGAGAACCTCATGAAGCGCTGCAATCCGCACGTTTTGTAACCACAATACAAGCATTTACAGGAGAATGTTCTCGTGGCACAGACTGAGTCTGTCAATAGCAGTGAAAGGTTAAATGACATCCAGAAGACACCCGAGTTTGGTAATGGACCAAACGCACCATGCAATGTTATACTTTTTAGCACGTCTTTTGTAAAAAAAGATCGTGCTTATGTTACCGGCTTGTCAGTCCGTCCATCTCGCACCCACGATATCTCTGCAACTATTGGTCCGATTTGAAAAATTCTTTTTGCATTGGGAAGCGTGAAATATGCGAATGATGATCCTTCATTTCGTTTTTTTTTTTACGATGTACAATTTAGCCGCTAGAGGGCGTAAATGCAAATGATGTCGAATTCAAAAATACGTTTTATTCCACATATTTGCTTCTAAACATCCGATTGAAAAAATTATTTTATCTTTAGATTCCATTTATGTCGAAGAGTATTTTAGATATAGTTATTTTTTTCAAATTAAGCACAGATTTTCCGCTAGGGTGCGTAAAATTAAATTACATTTTTTTCCAATATCTCTTCTTCTAAAACTCTGATTTGAAAAGTTTTTTCTTCAGCGGTTACAACTCCTGACGGAAAATCTTTTGCATATCATTTCAAATTCTTGGTAAAAAATACTTTGGCCACCAGGGGGCGTATGTGTTAATTTTTGCTTCTGATGTATTTGCCATAAAATCTGAGTTCCTAAAATATCGACTGAAAAAATTATTTCGTGGACTGATACCACTCACATCGATAAACCTTTTCGCATATTTTCTTCTTAAAATATTCCACAGTTTCTCCGCCAGGGGGCGTAGACGTATATCTTATTCTTGTCAATATCTCTACTTCTAGAAGTCCGATTTGAAAAATCCCTACTTTGTTGGATGGTGTTTTCAGTGTGACAGGTTTTTCACATAATTTCAAAAATTTTTAAGTAATTCATAGACTTTCCGCTAGGGGCGTAGAGGTAAATTGTGTTTCTCCCTATATCTGTGCTTCTAAATCTCCGATTTGAAACATTCTTTCTGTACCGGATACAGCTCCTGATGGGAAATCGTTTGCACATAACTTCTAATTTTTGTAAAAAAAGAAATGGTTTGGTCACCAGGGGGCGAAAATCTTAATTTCCGCTTCTGATGTATTTGCAGCAAAATATGAGCTTCTAAGTTCTCGATGGAAAAAAAACGTGGTTTGTAGACAACTACTACTCATGTTGACAAACCTTTTAGAAACATTTTCTTCTTAAAATAATGCAGGGTTTCTACGCCATGGGGCGTAGATGTATATCTTATTTTTGTCAACATCTCTACTTCTAGGAATCCGATTTAAAAAATTCCTTCTTTGTTGGATAGTGTTTCCAGTGTGACATGTTTTTCATATAATTTCAAAATTTTCGAGTAATTCATAGACTTTCCGCTAGAGGGAGTAAAGGTAAATTGCTTTTTCCCTTATATCTCTGCTTCTAAATCTCCGATTTGAAAAATTCTGTCTGTACCGGTTACAGCTAATGATGGGAAATATTTCGCATATAATTTCTAATTTTTGTAAAAATGGTTTGGCCACCAGGTGGCGTAAGTCTTAATTTCCGTTTCTGGTGTATATGCAGCAAAATATGAGCTTCTAAAATCTGGATTGCAAAAAAATTCATTTGTTGACCGATACTACTCATGTCGACAAACCTTTTAGGAACATTTTCTTCTTGAAATAATGCATGGTTTCTACGCCAGGGGGCGTAGATGTATATCTTATTTTTGTCAATATCTCTATTTCTATGAGTCCGATTTGAAAAACTCCTTTGTTGGATAATGTTTTCGATGCGAAATCTTTTTCTTATAAATTCAAAGTTTTCAAGTAAATCATAATCTTTCCGCTAGGGGACACAAAGGTAATTTGCGTTTTCTGCGTTATTTCTGCTTCTAAAACTCCGATTTGAAAAATTATTCCTATATCGGACACAAGACCTGATGGAAAATATTTTTCACATAATTTCTAATATTTGGTAAAGAAACGTTTGGCCACCAGGGGTCATAAGTGTTAATTTCTGCTTCTGATGTATTTGTAGCAAAATCTGGGCTCCTTAAAACTACTAATTTTTTTTTTTTCTTGGGCCGATACCGCTCATATGGAAAAAGCTTTTGAGGATACTTTCTTCCTAAAATAATGCATGGTTTTCCCACCAGGAGACGTAAAGTCACATCTTATTTTTGCCGATATCTCTGTTTCTAAGAGTCAGATTTGAAGAATTATTTCTGTGTTGGAGAGCCCTTCCGGTGAGAAATGTTTCTCATATAAATTCATGTTTTTCTTAATGCATAAGTCTGCAACCAGAGGGCGTAAGCTCACGATTCCGTTTACAGCAATAAGAGGGATTAAAAACCCGATTGAAAAACTTCTTTCTTCCGTCAGATACTATTGTTTTCCATACCGGTTCCATTGCCTTTGAATAGCTTTGAAAATTTTAATTTGCGTCAGAACGGATTCAAAAGACGTGTTTATTACACCCGAAGCCGTTCCTGTCGGACTCCGCGAGGCCGGGTGGTCGTATCGTCGTATTGCGGAGCGAATTGGACGGGAAGTATCGGTGGTGGTACGATGGTGGCGTAGATGGTCCGAGGAACATTCCCACACGAGAAGACGTGGAACCGGGAGTTACAGACGGACTGATGAGCGGACCGATCGACGCATAAGAAGAGCGGCGTTGTCAAACAGAACATCCACTGCGAAGCAAATCCGAGCTGCCGTTGCACCTGAGGTGACTGTGCGAACAATCCGCAACCGTCTACTGGATGTAGGACTACGTGCACGTGTGCCTATGGCATGTGTACCTCTGACTCCAGCCCACCGTCAGGAACGGCTGCAGTGGTGTCGCCAACGTCTGCATTGGAGAACGCAATGGCGATCTGTCGTGTTCAGCGATGAAAGCAGATTCTGCTTGGGAGCCTCCAATGGCCGTATGCGTGTTCGCAGACGCACAGGTGAGCGTCTCCACCCTTCTTGCATCCGCCAGTGACACACAGGGCCTACACCTGGTCTCCTGGTGTGGGGAGCGATCAGCTATCACTCCCGTACACAACTAGTGTTTGTACCAGGTACGTTAAACAGCACTTCCTACATCAACAACATCATCATCATTCAGCCCGTTGCTGTGCCATTTGCAAGGTCGGTCCATCGTGGTGTTTTCCAGCAAGATAACGCACGCCCACACACGGCACGTGCAACGCAACATGCACTTCAGGGTGTGAGACAACTTCCATGGCCTGCACGTTCACCGGATTTGTTCCCCAGTGAGCACGTGTGGGATTTTATAGGGACAACGACTTATCCGGTCTCCACGGCCAGCCACGACCATCCCCGATTTACGCGTCTAGGTTGAGGATGCTTGGAACTCATTACCCCAAACTTACATCCAACATCTGTACGACAGACTCCATGCCAGAATTGCACAGTGTGACGCAGTTCATGGCGGTTCAACCTCGTACCAACCATGTTACATGGAAATGTTATTTTTCAGTTTCCCAGCAAATACAGCTGTATTTTGCCATAATGTTTTGATCGCGTTATTCTCTGTATTCCGTTATTATGCTGTATAAATTTCGTTGGTATCAGATGTCTCCTTCTTGGCGTTCTTTTTTCCCTTTCCGCCAGTGTATTTTACTGCAGGAATGCCAATCTTTGGAACAGGACGAATTCAAGTACCTTAGAGAATCCGTGCCTTATACTTGCTGTTATTTACACCAAAGGTGGCTGGCTCTCTTCGATAATAATAAAATTTCGTATTTTTTCCCAGTGCGCGTATAAATCAGTAGAAACAAGATATCGAACCGAAGACCAATCAAAGTGAACAGGATCAAAAATCAAAAGAAATGTAGAATTTAACAGAAATGAAAAAAACTAAGTACTAAATTGGACATTAAATTAAGAAACAGTTCTGAAATGCATATTACAGTCACTTATCATGAAGAAGCCAGTATAAACCAAAGTAATAATCTCTTATATCTATTGAGTGAGAACGGGAGACATCAATACTAATATGAAACGAATACTTAAATGAAGGTGAGCGTAAAAAAAAAAAAAAAAAAAGAAATACACGGTCGAGTCACATTATAGTGACCACTAGCTAATATCCAGAGTAACCTCCGTATGCAGCGCGGACAGCAGCTAGACGGGCTGGGAGTTACTCAATAAGGTGCTGGAAGGTGTTTATAGGTATGTGGAGCCATGCTGACTGCAATGCATCTGAAAGTTGCTTGCAGGTTGCGTGGTGGAGGATCCACACAGAGAACAACACGATCGAGGTATTCCCACAGATGCTCAATTGGGTTTACGTCTGGGTAATTTGGGGGATAGGGAAGTACTTTGAGGTCTTCATCGTGCTCTTCCAAACACTCTCGGACATTTCTAGCTGTATGGCAAGTTGCACTGTCGTGGTGGAAAATTCCATCTGCCCCAGGAAAGACAAACGGCATGTATGGGTGTACGTGGCCTGCAAGGGTGAATTAATAATGAATACGGTCCGTGGTACCTTTCAAAGGTATGAGTGGACCCAGAGAATGACAGGAAAACATCCCCCAGACCATAACGCTGCCCCCACCAGCTTGTGTTCTGCCTGCAATGGTTGAAGAGTGTTTGTTCTTCGATGTTTCTCGACTTATATGCGCCAAGGTCCATCCTTTCGATAAAGCAGAAAACGTGACTCATCGGAGTCTGTGGGAATTGGCGGCCGGTGTGGCGCAGTGGAAGCATGTCCGGCGCGTAACTGGAAGACCCGGGGTTCGATTCCCGGTGGCGGCCGATGAAAAGTTTTCTGTGACTAACTTATAAACCTGGAAAGAGCGATGACTTCTATTTGATGTTCCTAATCCACGTCAAGTTTGTATTTATTATTCATTCCCCTTCTAGTTATTTACTCAGTTGCTGCTGTTCATCTTTGGTGAATCGCCAGCATTGTGCTAGCCTCCAAAGAAGCAACCTTCCAGGTGGTTTGGCAGTTTATCGTATGTGAGTCTGGAGAATTTCGAGGCCGCTGTGGTGCAGTGGAAGTATGTCCGGCGCAAACCTGGAAGTCTGGGTTCGATTCGTGGTGGCGGCCGATGATAATTTTTCCGCGACTCACTTATAAACGTGGAAAGAGCTATGGCTTCTATTTGATGTTCTTAATCCACGTCAACTGTGTGTTTATTAAATCATAATTATTTCGGTATTGGAAAGCCTGTAATGTGACTTTTTAGATAACACACGGTGCATAATATGAAGGGATTAGTATGTTTAGAAGATTTGTGTGATTTCTCTGTTATTCATAATATGGGCGCTGTGTATGATGCAGTCCGTAGATTGAAAGCACGGAGATAACTGCAGTTCAATACCATTGAGTTGGAGTATTGATAATCCGCCGTACCACAAATCATTATGTGTATAACGAATCTAGACTCTCGAGACAGCAGTGTTTGCAGTCGCTCTGTTGTATGCTCGGGCACTCGATTAACCGAATAGCTGAACTCGCTGTTACAGCGGTAGTACATAAGTGAGTTCTGTTCAAGTATTCATGCATGGCATATCTGTCGGCTTCGTACACGATGTCTTCTGATCCGCCTATTTTCTAAATGCAAAGGTTAAACTGATGTATTTATGTCGTTAACCTAATGTAATACACACTACTCTGTTTAATTCATTTTTTTACATTAAACCCTCCAACCTCCACAAAACCCAGCGAACAAAAATACTCTAGTCTAAAATGTTTTCCTCTTTATTCAGCTGATATCAAGCAACATTAAATAGTCTCGTGGGAGCCCTACCCACGGTTTTTATGAGGTTATGTCGCAGATTACATGGTAGTATGTTATTCTAGATTTCATACCGGAACATCTATGTATCTCTGACGTTGTGTCATAGGCTGGCAGCAAATCTGAAAGTATACAAAACGACAACCTTGGTGCACAGAGAGAAAGAGAGGTGTAAAGCAAACGGATCAAGCGAATGTTTATCTGCGACTCAATTATATGAGTTACTGAGAACTATAATCTGTCATTTACAGTTGGTCTGTTATTACATGTTACGACGATTTGTGAAGTTGTATTAGTAACACGAAACTGTGGTTCTTCGAGTGGAATTTTACTGCTATCTACGAAATAAGAATAAAGAAGCTTTAGATTTTATTAAGTGTAGTGCCATAAGAAAAACGATGAAAAAATCCGTTTTATCGGTGTATACTGATATGAAAATCCTCCAAATACGTGGCGTCAGTAAAAAATAAATACATCGCTCTTTCCACGTTCCAGAAACACATGGCAACCGAAAAATTGTTTTCAGCCGCCGCCGTCGAATTGACCACCACGGAACTCTCGATATCTAGCCGAGCGCGTTAACTTTACACCACGATGTGTATTTTTTAAGTCAGCTTCTGACATCATAAATCCGTAAGATGGGCTCAGCTACTGAGACGTCTCCATCTGGTGGGCATTAACGGCACTGGCTATATGTCTTCGCCTTTTGGATTTAACTGCTATAATATATATAGCCAGTGCCGTTAATGCTCACCAGATGGAGACGTCTCAGTAGCTGAGCCCATCTTACGGATTTGTGATGTCAGAAGCTGACTTAAAAAAATACACATAGCACCGTGGATTGTTGGCCACCGTGGTATAAAGTTAACGCGCTCGGCTAGATATCGAGAGTTCCGTGGTTCAATTCCACGGCGGCGGCTGAAAACAATTTTTCGGTTGCTATGTGTTTCTGGAACGTGGAAAGAGCGATGTATTTATTTATGTATACTGATATATTGCAGTAAACAAGCAACCTTTCACCACAACACAAGCAACCTTTCACCACAAAACGAGCAACCTTCCACCACAGGCAGGATTACCGGTTGAAGCAAAATATTCGAATTTTGTTTAGAACTCTAAGTTTGCTTTAGCCGGTAATCCTACCTGACGAAGCCACAAGTTTTGTGGTGAAAGCTTGCTTGTTTACTATATCAGTATACACCAATAAAACGGATTTTTTCATCGTTTTTCTTGTCGTTTGTTAATATAAGTACACTGCCATATTTTACAGCTACGATCTCTATTTAGGAACTATTAACATTATTATTGCCCCTATTCAAATACCAGTGTTAAATATTAAGGAGCTATTTGAGAACAGAAAAATACTCTACGAAAACAGTTAAAACATTGTTCACCATACTTATAATCGGAAAGACAGTTGTGATAGTGATTGCGTTTTCTGTAGTATCAGAGATGTTTTCTGGACAAAATATTTACTTAGCCCACTATATTAGGCTACCTATATTTTAATGATCTAATGAAATTCTGAATTCAAAATAGCAGGTTTTAAATACATACTTTTCCGTCGATGTAAAGAAAGTTTATTATGTTTTAAAATTTTGAAAATTAAGTTGCGAATTCTTGCAGGGAATTTCCGGATTTAAGACGCAGAGGGAGATGTATTACATTTTGTCCTTATGCTCCAGTTCTGTCCTTTCAAGCAGCTAATAACCGGAAATCTGGAATGGGAGATTACTGTTTGTACACGGTACTGAAATATATCATTAAGCTACAGTCCATACTACACACTAGTGTCCAAACTTAATGGGACAAACACAAAACCAAGAATAACGCAAAATCCAGAAGACAGGGTTCAATGACAGTTGATACGGGCATAAGTATGTCGATAACGCAGCAACGCAAAACAAAAAAGGAATGTCCATCACCGCATGAAGAATGAGCATGCGCATGGCACCATGGCAGTCCAAAATTGATGTAACTAAGGGCGAGGATCTAGAGGGCCTAATAAAGGAGTTTGATAACCCCAACAGCGATAGAGTTCACACAACGGGCTTTCATGTTGCTTAAAAGGCTGTGGATTAAAGTTTGGGGCAAAAAGTGCCACTCTTACAGTAAGGCGCGTCGGAGTCCAAGAAGGTTACGGGAGGAACCTGGTGGCTTGCAATTATATTTTCAGGGCATCCCAGATATTTTCTATTAGGTTGACATCAGGAGATCTCGCAAGCTACACCATCCTGTGAATATACTCACTCTCTAGGTATTCACTGACTACCCGGGACCCATGCGGACGTGCGTTATCATCCATAAAAAGGAAATCGAGGCCAACAGCTCCCTGAAAAGCCTTACATAGGCTGTCATCTCCGCAGCGTGCAGTAGTCAGGGTGTCTCTTGGGAAAATGTGCAGTGGCGTGTGTCCATTCAACATGCCAATATGAAAACACATTTTTGCATGTGACGGATCGATCCCGCAATTCTCTGCTCCGGACACAGACTGCTTTAGCAGTTAAGCTACACCGACGGAATTTGTCGCAATAACTTTGCTGTCTAGACATGTGTTTCACCTCTGTAGCAGAATTCCAGCCCAAACCAGGAGGAGTCCTCCACCATAGAGGTGAATTTTCCATAAGTTGGAAGGAACATTTCCATTTTCTTCACGTCTCGAAATGTACAATCCCGGTTTAGGCCGTACCGAGACTCGTCACTGAAGAGAAGACAGGCCATTGATCAAGCGACGACGCTGTCGAGTCAGATTCTGACGGATAACTCTGCGCGATGCAGCGAGTGGCGTACAGACCATTGGCCTACTTGCATACAGACCTCACTCATGGAGTTTCCTGTAAATTGTTTGTCTCGATATCCTGGTTCCAGTAGCAGAAGAGAGCTCCTGCTAGAGTTTCTTGGCTGTCGACTCCCTATGACGGTGAGCTATTATAGACAAAACGGTCGTCTTGACTTGTTGTGGCTCATGTGCCTCCTTGTTCCATATTTCTGGTTATCGCTCCGGTTTCTTGGAACTGTCTCCAAGAATTGGAGACAACTTGTCCTGACAGATACAGCCATCTTGCTACCTCAGCTTGCGATTGGCATGCTTCCAGTCTGCCAATCGCTTTCCACCGTAAACAGCCTTCTAAGCGATTGTGCGGAGCCGATCGCTAAGAGTCCAACTCAAGCTTCAATTGCCGCATCCCGCTCAGAACAACTTTTATCAAGGTCGCGTGCCTGCCATCTCGATAGCGTACGGTCGTCATTTGCATATTTCTGTAGGAACTAGCACATTGGTTTTTTTTTGTTTTTGATTAGGGGTTTAACGACCACCGTGAATAACTCAATGGGCTATCCCTAATTTAGGGCTACTGGTTCCAAGGAAGGAAGTGGGCCGGTGACGTAGGACAAACACAACATCCATACATCATCGGGATTGCAACCCGGGCCCATCAAAGACGAATGATCTGAAGCCATCTCTTAGACCACTGCGCCACCAGGGTGGCGTTGCTTAGGTTCATCGATTTAGCATTTCCCCATGCGCATGTCTCTGAGAAATCTTTACGATCGGTCATCTCGTTTTGGACATATTCTCGAATTTTTTTTTGTAGCATTAATTTTGGACACCAGTTTATTACAACCATACAGTCTGATTGAAAACTATGGTAAAATGCTGATACAGAACTGACATAATGCAAAACTAAACACCCGAAAGATAAAATATATTCAGCAACAGTTTGATTACATCAGACCACATGGGAAAGGATTAATTATGTCACACCACCTGATTATCTGAAACTGAGGTATTAATAGAGTATATTTTTTGGGGTGAAAATAAAAGATCTCTCCTATGTGCAGGCAACTGAACATAAAAAAAAGATAAATCCCTGAAGCTTTTGAATTTGCTTGGCTGTACCATTCTCATCTAATCAAATAACAATTAATGACAGCTAGACGCAGAAAAATTATTCTATGCAAATAATGTGGACTGCAAAACTCCCAACAGTTTAAAATCTTACGGCATAACCTAGCGTTCTGTATCGAACCTTCCTATTCACATTTACAGACTTCCCGTTGCAGAATGATTTTCTAAGACTACTGAATCATAATTTCTCTTAACTAATTTCACTATGGTGTTGTGCGAAGGTGATAAAATGTAAATGGTACTTTGTAAATTTGCATATAGGCAAATGCAGCAACGAGACGCAAGATTCATGATTCAAGCCGTCTACTGCAGAATCTGCTGCGAGTCTAGTGTCATATAAGATCGCATCTCAGCTTTAGTCGGGTAATTAACCTCCGCGTATATCGTAGAACGATCGAATTCGGGCCCTATCAACCACCTAAGGCGTTGGAAAAGGCGGGGTTGCCCTCTTCGAAAGTAAGATTCTTCGTTCTTAGCTTCGTTGGTGCTACAGTGCCGGTCCTATAAATATTAAGTTTCGGGAAATTAACAATTTATATCTCGTCGCTCATCGATCGGTTCTGCAGGAAGACGGGGGGGGGGCAGACAGAGAGTACATTAGCCTGAGCAGCCGTCACGGTGATAATTAGTTTTAAACGAAGTCACACGCGAACCAAGAAAGACGACGACGAATATCTGCGCAGAACACGAACAACGTTCTTTTGGTACGCAATTGGGAACGCCATGTATGTATACCTTTTTTGGGGGACGGGGATTTCTAATTTCAGTTGAATAGAAGTTAAAGAACCCTACGCTGTTCAGTCAGTTTCATTTGACATTTTTAACTTCAGAACAAAGTTTACGATTCCTATTGATGTCAGTTCTTCAGAATGGTGCTTAGCATCTCGCTAAAAAATTAAGACAGCATCATGGCAGCATTTATGATTGTCATCTTTAAAAATGTTCTGTGTGAACGGATATTAAATTACAACATAAAAAGTTTAAAACACCTGCAGAGACAAGAATGAGTGAAAATATCTTACGCCTCCGCAGATACCACCGCATAGTTCTAAATTTGTTAAACCATTTCCTTACATCTTTTCAAACATCTGATTCACTTTTAATGAAACCACTATTACTTTAAATCTCCGAGATCGATACCTCAAAGATAAAAAAACAATCAAGTCTGTTTTTTGTTTTTGTTTTTGCAGGTATTCTTCACAGATACATCTTGTAAAGACCAAGAAGAAAGGACCCGAAATGTAGCGAAAACGAAATAGCATCGAGTGCTATCAACTTAGAGATGTGACAAAAGCTCTAAATTAAATGTGACCAAGTGGGGAGAGCTGGACACTGTTTAGTTCAGAGAGAAAAACAAAACACTCCACTGCTGAACCACCTTTGGGTCCAGTTGATTCCAAATAACCACAAATCGTTTCTTTTACGGCAGTTGCTCTTAAACTGGAATTTCACCAACACGAGAAATTAGGAAATATTGGGTGGAGCGCGGGAGAACGATTGTCCCTGCTTTCTTACACTTCCATGGATGAGTTCCTGACCGTTTGTCCTCTTTTATCTAATACAAAGAAATCAAAACAAAGAACTGATTTCTTAAGTGGAAATTGAATATCTAAATCGGTCTTCCGGTTCACCTTTTGGTCTTTAAATCGTCTGTCTCTGCATGAAGGACTATGAACAGTGTTTCCTTAGATGAGGCTACTGTAGTGTACTCGTGTAAACCGGTGAGTGGCTCGGAACCTTATGAAAAGGCTTCGGTGGATCGTTGGAATCATTCATAGAAAACGCTCACCAGTTTTTTTTCATTCTGAACACGACGCTAGATGGCGACACGCTCGCGAACTGAATTGAGCAACAGTTAACCGAACTCAAAGCACAGTTTTCTTTATTTTTCTTAGTTATGGCACATAAAAGGACAGTTTTTTACGCTTTCCAACCGTAGGTTGAAGAAGCGTATATGGTCCAGCTTTGTCCGTCCGTCCGTCCGTCTGCCTGCCCGCACGATGACTCGCGTTAAAAATGGTCCGATTTCTATGAAAGTTTAGTATGTGTACGGGACCACCTGGGGTCAAAGGTCGGGAATGGAAGCTGGATGCATTCCATTGTTTTTATGCGTCATAACGTGCGTAAAAGTGATTAGATTTCGATGAAATTTTAGTATGTGGTAGCGGACCACCTGGGGATGAACCGTATTGAAAATGGGCGAAATGGGGTCAAAGGTCAGGACATAGGATTGGGATCCATTCCATCGCCCTTATCCTTTACTATTAAAGGAGCAATTCTTGTATGTATGTACATTTTATTTTTAAAACGGCTCTAAGGATTTTGATGAAAGTCGTTAACCTACTGTTTTCTGGTACTAGAAATCGATTTAGCTTCATCTCGACTTTGGGAAAATTCGTTTAGTGGGTTAAATAACCACCCCGAATTACCCTGTTTTTAGTGTCATGGCGTCATCCCATTAATCTTACCCATGCTTAGAAATCTTATGACGTCACACTCTCGCAATTGAGTTGTTGGCGCGCGGTCACGCCATCTGTCTCATTACGTCACGCGTTGTGTGTGGATCCTATTAAAGTTTCATGACGTCACACTCTCGCAAGTAGGTGGTCGCGAGTCCCATCTGCCTCATTACGACACGCGTTGTGTGCGTATTGCGCATTACTTCTATTTTCTTTTAGAACAAAAAGTAAGTTGTGCCAGCTGCTTGGAGTTGATAGTATAAGCTGCGGAACGCTGATGTGTTTTTCTTTTCAAAAGGTAAACGTAATACAGCATTTTTTGTTTTTTGTTTTTTTTTACGGTTTTGAATAGTCACTTGATGGCGTGCGTATCCGCTGTGCTAAAATATGATTAGTTCATTTTTATTAATTAATAATAAGTGTGTCATGTGGATGGTAAAACAATATTAAAAATTATAGTTGGTCGACCCCTACGAAACGTGGACGTTTCAACTTTAATAAGACGAATAAGCAGAATACCGCACTGTTGGAACAAGAACAAGCGGAAGAAGTAAATATGGAACAGCTTGGACATTCAAGAGCCGATGGTTTCCGATCACATTCCAGTCTCGAAACATATGACCTTCCATTGGAAGAAGACCAGCCTACGAAAAGACCATTCCGGGCAGCTAAGGCGAAGAGCATGGAAATAATGTCCGACGTTATTATAACCGTCAATGAATCTATATTGGAAGAAAACCTCGAACAAATGCGGCGAATAAATAAACAGCGAATCGTAGCTGAATCATCCGAAGAACGTAACCAGCGCTTGGAAGAACTACGAAGCCGTTCATCACAGTGAATCGCAACCGAAACCGCGGATTAACGTGTTCAGCAACTGGAACACTTGGGACAACGTGCAACTGAACGACTTAGCTTTACAATACTTGGAAATAACATATCAAAATGAAAAAAATGTGCCCTCATCCTCCCTTTAACCAAGCGATGCTCGGTGTTCCTAATATTGCGTTACAACTTACGTAAAAATGCTTTGATTGAGACAAAACTTTATCATCTAAATATATAAAAATCCAGAAATAAAATAAAAATCTAGAAATAAAACATCTAGAAATAGAAACAGTTTTTAGCCGCTGGTGCAAGTAAGTAGCTAATTTACAAAAATTAACAGCTGGCGCAAGGAAAGTTTCTCACGGAAAAAAGGTAGACAAAAATATTTTCAAATCGAACAATTAAAAGAATAAATATAATAGGAAACATCATATAAATCTACGCTTTCTAGCGGAAGAATTTTGCGCAATGGAAAAAAATGAAATTATGCGAAAAGTATTATTCATGGCAAAGGCTATGCTAAGGAAAAAGAACTTGTTAAGTACGTCTCCCGGAAGCAGAAATATCGAGAAAAAGGTTTCGACCTTTACGCTCCCTAACGGAAAAACTGTGTATTATGTATTTAAAGGGGATAATGCTCCTCATCTTTATTGTAGTGAACGGCAGAGAGTAAAAAAAAAGAACTTTCTTAATGTGGTTTTCAGAAGCGTATATATAACTGCAAACAGACACACAAAACTGTGAGCTACAAAACTCCTAAAACACAAACCTAAAGTGTTCCACAAGATAAATGGCATCCGGTGTTCAAAAAAATTTTTAAATCACACATTCAGAAGCAGAGATATTGAGAAAAATTATTAAACACTGGTGCATCAAATGGCGAAAATTATGCATAATTTTGAGAAGAAAATATGCGTAAGGAATTTTAATGGTTAGCACTAGATGGCCGAAAAAGAATTTTTTCAATCGGATTTTTCGTCCCGCAGTTATTGCTGCAAAAGGAAATGTGAACTTACACCTACTAGTGGCACATTTGTGCTTTAAGAAAAAATTGAAATTGTATGAAAAACATTTCGCACAGGAAACGCTCTGCAACAAAGAACGAACTTTTCAAGTCGGACTCTTAGAAGCAGAGATATCACCAAAAATATGATACACGCCTGCGCCCATGGCGGAAAAACTATGCAGTGTTTTAAGCAGGAGGTATTCTCAATAGGTTTTCTGAGGCCAGCGGTAGCCGTCCACAAAAAAAATTTCAATGAAGTTTTCAGAAGCTCAGATTTTGCAGCAAATGCATCAGAAGCAGCAAACAACACTTATACCCCTGGTGGCCAAATAATTCTTTACCAAAAATTAGAAATTATATGCGAAACATTTTCCATCAGGAGCTGTATCCGATGCAAGAAAATTTGTTTGAAATTGGGAGCTTAGAAGCAGAGATATCGGGGAAGACGCAATTCATCTAAACGCCCCCTAGTGGAAAATCTACGCATTATTTGAAGAAGAGGCTGTGTCTTTGATATAAATGGCATCAAAGGGAAAATATTTTTTTCATTCGGATATTTAGAGGAAAATATATGGAAAAATATGTATTTTCAATTCGATAGGATCTGCATTATTGAAATGATATAATAGTTCTATGAGCACAAAATGAAAATTTTGTGAAATATAGGGGACAGCCAAGTCACAAATTACATTCCAATTCATAATAAACGGGGCACTTATTTCATCAATGAATAGCCATAGCTAGAAAAAATCGTCACCATCATCATTGGCAAACATTATCAATCTACTGCTGTATGAAGGTCTCCCCAAGTTTCTTCCACAACAGCCTGTCTTGTGCCAGTCTCCATGTTACTCCTGCATGCTTTCGAATTTCATCCACCCATTTCCCACGTGGTCTTCTGAGTCTTTTCCTTTCCCTTAGAATCCAGTCTAAAATTTCTGTTGTCCATCGATGGTCTGTCTTTCTGGTAATATGTCCAGCCCATTGTCACTTTTTTTTATTGGAGGTTTAACGATCACCGTGAGCAAATCTGTGGGCTATAAGCAGTCACTCGTCCCTAATTTAGGGCCATTGGTTCCAGAGAAGGGAGAGAGCCAGTGCCGTAAGACAAACACAACATCCATACCTCACCCAGATTCGAACCCGGACCCCTTTCGGACGAATGATCAGAAGCCATCGCTTAGACCACTGCGCGATGCATCATGAGCAACTTAATACGCTATAAACAGTCGTTCAACCTTATTTTAGGGACTCTGGTTCCAGAGAATTGAGAGAGAGTCAGTGATGTAAGAAAAACAACATCCATTCTTCACTGATATTCGAACCCGGACCCAACTCGAACGAATGGTCAGAACCCATCGCTTAAACCACTGCGCAACCGGGGTTGTAATGTTCGTTTAAGTGTCACTGTCTGAACACTACATAGATCAGCCTCACTTTTTGGTGTCCATGACGAAGATCGAACACGCGCCCCTCACTCCGGAGTAAGTTGCTCACCTGACTAAGCTACACGGATGGAATGTATCGATGCAGATTTGTCGTCTTGACGCGTGCTTTACCTCGGTACTACGTCACATTACCTCCCTTTTATTTTTTATTTTTTTCTTGCAAGCGAAGAACGAACTTTTATTAATTCTATACGATGTGTGGAACAACCGGCACACATTTTTCAAGGAACCCAACGTCCAGTACATCAAATTTTATATTCCGGTGCCATTGTCAAAACACAAATTTGTCAGCGCCCCCCCTCACTCCGGAGTAAGTTACTCTCCCAACTAATCTACACGGACGGAATGTATCGCTGCAGATTTGTCGTCTTCATACATGCTTTAAATCTGTAGCACGTCACATGGTAGCCTAGTTATCTCTATTGCTGGTATAATTCCTCATACTCTTCTAAGCAGCTAGATACTTTGATCCTGCAGCACCTAAGGACCAGAATCAAAGAAGCAGTGATTTCGATAACTGATGCACCATAAGACGGTTTTAAGGCCATGAATGAGTATGTCCATACTGACAAGTAGTGAACCATTAATTTAGAGAAGAAAAGCAAATTTAAAAGATAATAATTACATCTGTTAATGACCAATGCAGATTTCCTTTTCGAATATATTGTCAGGATTTAAAAAGATGTCCGCCGGGAGAGCATTTGCAAATAAACATTTAATGAACATAGCGAGAAATCTTAAATACCATTGACGTCACTGCCTCTAACATTCAAAATATACATACTAGTCTCCTCCCTTTTGCCGATTCGATACATTCGTTATCAGGTGGATTGGTTATGAAACGCTTGGTTTTGTTAATAATGAGCCGTATCTAAATATATTCCAATATTTCCACTCAGAATATTTCATTTCAGTTGGAATCTTATTTCTCTCTCTTTTTCTCGCTACCTATCTGCTCTCGTTTTTTTTTCTTTTGCATGTTTTTAACGCAGATTCAACTCGACCCGAAAATCGAGTAGGCGGGATACAAAATCGATGCCCAGCATTAAAAACCAGACAAGAAAAAAAAAAAAGAGGGGACGGGAGAGCCAAAGATAGTACTTTACCTTAATCTGGAAGTCCACCGCGCCCTCCACTGCATTTCTATCAAAATAAACAAAATAAAAAAAAATATTAATAAAAAAAAAAAAAGGAAAACGAAAGCAGAATTTCTGTGAACTTAGAAATCGATAACTTTGATTTCCAACTTTTTCTGAGAGCAAGAGTTCGGAAAAACGCTACTTCTTCGCCTGAAAATGATTGATGACGCTGGTTATCGCTTAATCTTAATTTTTTTCCTCCTTCTTTTACACCCTCCCTTTCCATTCCGTCTTTATACGGTGCGTATTTAAACGAGCTCAGCTGTGAATATTTCTTTTCCTATTGTCTTAAGAATCGATACTTTAATATATTTTTTTCGGCGGTAAAAAGTATTTTTAATCTGTTACGTCCTTACAGCTTTTGTATTAAGCAGTAATTTAAAATCGATAGATTTTTAAGAAAGATTAGTAGAATTTAGTTGTTTCCAAAGATAAAAAAAAATGCCCCAACTGAATGCCGTTTTTCCAAAAAGGTGTGCAGTTAATCCAGATCAGATACATGCTTGTGAAAGGGAACCGATTGACTCGTCACATTTACCGTTAATAGAAAGTTTATTTTAATGTTGATAGATGGCGCTCTTTCCTTTTCTAATCACTCAACTCCTACCTAGTTTGACTTTTTTTTTTTTTTCTTTTTTTACCCCATCTCTGGAAGCTGTTGATTTACTGAGTCATTTCCCTTGACACAGCTGAGAGTTTTCCGAGCGGCAAACATCATATAATTAATTTATAGAGGTTTTAAATCAGGTGTGCCTAAGATTTTAAATTGTGGGTCATGTAAAGGCGGAAATTTCTTGGATGGCCAGCTTTTGGCTTTTCAATACATTTGAGGAACTAAGACATCTCAAGACGCTATCCACAGAGATTAAGTCGGGGATAACCTCTCATTTCTTTTTATTGGAGATTTAACGACCACCGTGAGCAACTCAATGGGCTATAAGCAGCCGCCCGTCCCTAACTTAGGGCTACTGGTTCCAGGGAAGGGAGAGAAAGACAAACACAACACGTGTGTGTGATAGCGCCGTAAGACATGCACGACACCCATGCCTTACCGGGACTCGAACCTGGACCCATCTAGGACGAATGGTCAGAAACCAGCGCTCACACTATTGCGCCACTCGGGTGGCAACCTTTTTTTTTTTTTTTCATTGGAGGTTTAACCGACCACCGTGAGCAACTCAATAGGCTACAAGCAGTCGCCCGTCCCTAATTTTAGGGTCACTGGTTCCACGAAAGGGAGAGAGCCAGTGCCGTAAGACAAACACAACACCCATGCCTCACCGGGATTCGAACCCGGACCGCTTTCGGACGAATGGTCAGAAGCCATCGCTTAGACCACTGCGCCACCGGGGCGGCACTTCTATTTTTAAAAGGTAAGTTACTAAGAAAACAGCGCGAACATTTCTTCGCTGCTCAGTTACCTATTTTTAATTGGGTGTTGGTTCCAGATTGAGTAGTGCTACATTTTTGGCTGATAAGTACTGGCTGAAAAGATGTGCCCTCCGATTGATTAGTAATTTACCTATTAAAAGGAGAGATGGCTGCCCTGGTGGGGCAGTGGTCCAGCATGAGAAAGAGAGCAGGAAAATTAAGAAGCAAAGGGGAAAAGTTAAAATATGAACTGAGGGTGATGAAAGATCTAAGCTTTACTGTAAAGAAATATGCAAAAATAAAACCTAATAATGTACATTAAGTTTAAACGTAAAACATCATCACGTTAATTTTTCTTTCTAGATTGCGTACCTCTTCAGACCCATAGGAATTCTCTGCCATGCTCACCCTTTAGTGGATGGTACTAACCTGGGAGAGACACCCAAGTAGGATACGCGCAGCTGGAGACGCCAGGTCCCTTCTTAAAAAGAAGAAGCGAGCATGCCATTCACGTATCACCTTGAAATCGAACACATTCCAAAGACTATTTAATCAGAAAGATGATATACTGCAATGCACTCGTCTTTTTTTTATCGGAAAAATCTATCCAAACTTGCAAAACTGGCGGAGAACAAAATCGTACATTTCTGGACAGCCATTTTTAAAAAATAAGATTTCCGAAATTCTTTACTGCCTGGAAGAAACGAAAACTCGATCGCCATATCAAATTTTTCAACCAAACATTTATAATGACTCGGATTTCAAGCTGCGATTTTTTGCTGAATGGTTTCTACATCGCAATCCTAAAAAGATAAGAATTGTGACATTTTCCTTAAAATGAAAGTCTGCAAGGCAAAAAACCTAATAATGACAGATTTGTAGCTGAACTATCCTTGTAAGAAACAATCACTCATCACCTTCATGAATACGAAAGTAGAAGAAACATAGGGCCAGTTAGCAGACTTAAAGCTGAAAGGACATATATAGAAAGGGGGGTGACAACCATGGTCACGGTGAGAAACTCGGTGGGATGTAAGCAGTCTCCGTCCCTAATTTAGGGCTACTGGCTTCACGGGAGAGACAGTACCGTACGTCAAACACGAAAGTACGGGAAACATAGGGCCAGTTAGCAGACATAAAGCTGAAAGAACATATATATTAAATATTGTTCAAACTGGGTTTTTTCGGAAGGAGGGGGGGGGGGTGACAACCACGGTCAGAAACTCGGTGGGATGTAAGCAGTCTCTGTCCCTAATTTAGGACTACTGGCTTCATGGGAGAGACAGTACCGTACGTCAAACACGAAAGTACGGGAAACATAGGGCCAGTTAGCAGACTTAAAGCTGTAAGAACATATATATTAAACATTGTTCAAACTGGGTTTTTTCGGGGGGAACGTGAGGGGGTGACAACCACGGTCACGGTGAGAAACTCGGGGGGATATAAGCAGTCTCCGTCCCTAATTTAGGGCTACTGGCTTCACGGGAGAGACAGTACCGTACATCAAAACGAAAGCACGGGAAACATAGGGCCAGTTAGCAGACTTAAAGCTGAAAGAACATATATATTAAACATTGTTCAAACTGGGGTTTTCAGGGGGAGGGGGTGACAACCACGGTCACGGTGAGAAACTCGGTGGGATGTAAGCAGTCTCCGTCCCTAATTTAGGGCTACAGGTTTCATGGGAGAGACAGTACCGTACGTCAAACACGAAAGTACGGGAAACATAATGCCACACGAAAGTAGGGGAAACATAGGGCCAATTAGCAGACTTAAAGCTGAAAGAACATATATATTAAACATTGTTCAAACTGGGTCTTTCGGGGGAGGGGGCTGACAACCATGGTCACGGTGAGAAACTCTGTGGGATGTTAGCAGTCTCCGTCCCTAATTTAGGGCTACTGGCTTCATGGGAGAGACAGTACCGTACGTCAAACACGAAAGTACGGGAAACATAGGGCCAGTTAGCAGACTTAAAGCTGAAAGAACATATATATTAAACATTGTTCAAACTGGGTCTTTCGGGGGGAAGGGGGGCTGACAACCATGGTCACGGTGAGAAACTCGGTGGGATGTAAGCAGTCTCCGTCCCTAATTTAGGGCTACTGGCTTCATAGGAGAGACAGTACCGTACGTCAAACACAACATCCATGCATTACTGGATTTGAACCCGGACTCACCACTGACAAATAGTCAGAAGACAGCGCTTTGACCACTGCGCCACCGAGTAGGCTTGATCAAAATGTGTAATTTCGATATATTAACTAAACAATAGGTATGCTAAGAGAATACCACAGGGGCTTGTAAAAAAAATCATTTCTAGAATTTTTTTACGGAAAGTGGCAGGTTTTGAAATCCACCAGAACAAAATTAATGTTAACGGAAAATAGAAGAAAAAATCAAAGCACTTTTTCTAATGTAAGTTGGTACATTTTTACTAAATTTAGTCATTTATTCTAAGGTGAGTCGCATTTTAACCAAAAGCTTTAAAAAATAAAACACTTTCTGGGGGGAGGGGGTAAGGCTTACCTGGACCCTCTCTAAATACGCCTCTGGAATAACGTATTACACCTAGAAACCCTAAATTTTATGAGTAGGTAGTTATATAATCTGGCTTTAAGGAAAAAAACAGAAAATATTTCGATTATTTTCGAAGTAGAGTTGGAAATGCACAAAACTTAGGCATATAGCTTGAAATGCAATGCGGAGTCAAGGTATCGTATGCAAATGAATGGCGTGGCCTCATTTATGCAAATAAGCCACTGCATAAAACCGGTTGTTGCGGAGGTGCACGTCACATCCTTTGTGAAGTGTAAAGAAATTATTTTGAGATAAAAGATTTGTTTTAATGGCTGCGAGCATCATTTAACAGATCAACTGCGGTGGAAGGCGCTCTGAAGACTAGAGGCAAGCCAAGGTCAGGTGGAAGTTGCAAGACAGATGAACGCGAGTCCTTTAGTGGTCCTCAGATTGTGAAACCAATTTCAAAATACGCAGTTAGCTTCCCGTAAGTACAGCAAAGGAAGGCCTAGAGTTGCAACATCAGTGGGTGACCGATATCTCCGATTACCTGCATGGAGGAACAAAACGGCTACCAACATCGCTGCGATCTGCCTTTTCTATGGCAACACAACAAGATCGATGGTATCTCCAACTGTGCGCAGAAGCCTTCACGAAGGAGGTTTTTATTAGAACTCTGCGTGTTGGTTACGCCCTGTGACGGGGATGATCGTTTGAAATGGCCATGTCTTCACGACAGTTTGACTGTAAACGAATGAAGGTCTGTCCTGTTCACAGATAAGTCCGAATTTGTCTTGTAGAGCGATTCCAGGCATGTCCTGGTCTGGAGAGAATTAGGGTTTTGCTATCATTCCTTTTTGTCCCGTGAAAGGGGTACCTACGGTGGTGGTAGCGTGCTGGTTTGGGGTGGCATTCCTTAGTTGGACGCATAGACCTCGATGTGATTCCAACACATCATCCTAGACCCCTGTGTTCGCCCTTACGTATGCAGGTTACGTAATAGATACATTTTTCCTAGAAGACGATAATGCTCGTTCCCACCGAACCAGGTAGGTAGAACAATATCTTCAAGAGGAGACACCTGTATGTACCGGCCATCCATGTCTCCCGAACTTAATTCGATCGAGGTCCATAGCGTTCAGCAGAATTATTGTTGAGAATCGATTTTTGTTACTTTGCAGTTTACCGAGCAAAATTGCTGTTTAAGAGATATTTTCTAAGTGCCAGAGCATTTTAGAAACAGATTTGATGTGAAAAATTAGTCAATCAAAAAAACTTTCACTTTCGGTTGCTGACTGTCCAGCTGAGTAACGTATGTAACTTGGTGAGCGATGGATGGGATAAAATATTTCTTCCAAACTAAGCAACACACAGACAATGAATTGACAATCGAGGAAATATTATGGGGGTGCACTTAAGCAGCCGTAGGGGAGAGAGAGGAAAAGGGTGAGAAGAAATGACGATGCAATGAGCTTCGTCTGGGTCATAAATAGGGTGGGGATCAGTGCAGGAGTGATGCTTGACAGCAATGGCATGAGTAAAGTGTGACGCGGAAAGATACCAATTGAGTCCCACTGAGATGTTTCGAGCTGGCTACCCTACTTTTCAGAATAGTACACTCTTTGGTTGACTTGGAATATAATTTTCAGCAAATAAAACCTATATAGTAGGCTACGTCCGTCCCTAACGCTCTGACGTCATTCAGTATTTGCAGCGCCATCTGCTTTTATCCGGTGGTCTCAAATCGGAGCTAAGCTCACTGCTGTCGCACGATCCGTAAAATGAAGGAGAAATACGGGAAAATAAAAGAAAGTAAGACAAACGATTTCATCGTTGGCAACAGGCACGTGCCCGAACAACTATCTGCTACGTTTGTTCTGTTACGTAGGTGTGATGTGTTTTATTTCATTTTCTTCGCATTGCAGAGTAATTTCATAAAACGGAATAAAATTGCAGAATAATTTCATAAACAAGAATCAGCGTTATTTTATTTCATAAAAAGGAACAAGTAAAATTGTAAGAAAGTAACTGCAGGAATAGTTTTCATTCACTGTGACGGAAATTTAAGAAACTATTGGTTCCGTGGATTTTTTTTTTTTTTAGTACAAGATGGAATAACAGCTAACAATATTCTAATACTTTGCGTAACTTGAACAAAGGTAGAGCTAATCGCAGAAATACCTTACAGACTGCCCATTAATAATTCAACCGTTTATTATAGTTATGTATATATGCTGACCTTGGCAACGTACAATGGACGCTCCCTATCTTCTGATTCAAGGCTTCTTGAATTGGAAGTGGAACTTCAAAGGATCAAGTGGGACATCGTGGGGCTAAGTGAGGTAAGGAGAAAAGGAGAAGATCTCATCGAACTGAAAAGTGGACATCTCTTCTACTATTGTGGGACAGATACTGGCAGAACTAGTGGTGTTGGATTTATAATAAACAAGAAACTGAAGGATAAAGTTGTAGAAGTTGAAAGTTCCTCTGACAGAGCTGCACAACTCGTTATCCAACTCTCGAAAAGATACCAGGCTCAGATTATTCAAACTTATGCACCCACCACAAGTCATCCTGAAGAAGAAATTGAAGAATTTTATGAGGAAATTTGTCATCTAAATAATAAAGGTAAGCAGCACTTGAAAATAATTATGGGAGATTTCAATGCAAAAATAGGGCAACGGCAACAGAATGAAACTTCAGTAGGTAAATTCGGTCACGGCAACAGAAACCAGCGTGGAAATACTCTCGTTGAGTTTGCAGAGGCAGAAGGGTTTTTCATCTTGAACTCCTTCAAGAAAAAGCCACACAGGAAATGGACATGGAGACATCCAAATGGGACGACAAGTGAAATTGATTTTATTATGTGTAACAAAAAATTCGTCATAGAAGACTGCAGTGTGCTAAACAAGTTCAACACAGGTAGTGACCATAGATTGGTGAGATGTAAGATGCACCTCAACACTAAACTTGAACGTGGCAAGCTCATAAGACAAACAAAATCTATTGACATAACCAACCTTAAAAAACACCATAATACCTTCAAGTTGGAACTGAAGAACAGGTTCTCTGCTTTAGAAGGCCTAACATCGGAAGAAGTGGACATCTCTGAAGTTAACAGAAAAGTAACCAAAGCTCTTATGGAAACAGCAACAAAATTAGCTGGGTCTAAGAACAAGTTGCATGTAAATAAATTATCAGGAAAAACGAAAATGTTGATGCAAAAAAGAAGAGAGATGAGGACAACTAAAGATGATGTGACTTCCAAAGTGGAATATATAGAGCTATGCAAGACAGTACGAAAAAGTATCACTGAAGACGTAAGAAAATTCAACTGTGAACTAGTGAGGAAAGCAATTGAAAACAACCAAAGCCTAAAGATAGCAAAGGGACATCTCAGTAAGGGAAGAAAACAGATTATGGCACTGAGAAAAGAAGATGGTTCTGTAACAAGAAATAGAGGCGAAATTTTGACAAGAGTGAAAGATTTCTACTCCAAATTATATGAAAGGGATGATACATGCACTCCAGACATCATGAAAGATACCAGTACCAGAGTTCCTCCAGTCCTTCCAGCAGAAGTTGCACATGCAATCAAGAACATGAAGCGGGGAAAAGCTCCAGGAGAAGATGGAATTACTGTAGACATCATACAAGAAGCAAGTGGAGAAATCGAAACAGTACTCGCCCAAATTTTCACTCGATGCCTTAATGAAGGAAAGATTCCTGAGGATTGGAACACCGCTACAATGATCCTGCTACATAAGAAAGGTGACATTGAGGATCGCGGAAACTACAGACCTATCCGCCTCCTATCAGTAGTTTATAAAATCTTCACTAAAGTTCTTTCACACCGCTTGAAGGTAACACTGGACATGGCTCAACCGAGAGAACAAGCTGGATTCAGGAGTGGCTACAGCACAATAGATCATATCCATGTGCTGAGAGAACTAATTGAAAGAGCGAGGGAATATGAACTTCCATTGTGCATGGCTTTTATCGATTATGAAAAAGCCTTTGATTCGGTGAAACCATCAGCAGTTACAATGGCTCTGAAAACCTGCGGTATTGAAGATGCATACATTAATATTATTAATAACATCTATGAAAATGCAAGTGCACAGATTAGGCTGTTTGAAAATACAACACACATAAAAATTGGAAAGGGAGTGAGACAAGGTGACACCATATCTCCGAAGCTCTTTAATGCCACATTGGAGGGTGTTTTTCAGTCACTGAGCTGGGAAAACAAGGGGATAAAGATTAATGGAGATTATCTAACCCACCTTCGTTTTGCTGATGACGTAGTCATTTTTGCAACTAGCCCATCAGAGCTGCAGAGTATGATCCAGGAACTTGCTGACAAGAGTAAAGAAGTGGGATTAAAAATGAACTTTCAGAAGACAAAAGTGATGTTCAATGCTTTTACAAGAAACGAAGATTTATCGATTGATGGAGAAAAGCTGGAGATAACAGATACGTACTTTTATCTTGGACAGCAGATATCAAGTGAGGGTCACATTGATGAAGAAATTAATCGGCGTACAAAACTCGCCTGGAGAGCTTTTGAAAGAAACAGCATAATTTTCAAGAGCAATATGCCATTATGTCTTAAAAGAAAAGTGTTTGATCAATGCATCCTTCCAGTGCTTACGTATGGTGCAGAGACGTGGACCTTAACTAAAAGAGACATACAAAGGCTGCAGACAACTCAAAGCAGCCTGGAGAGGTGCATGCTTGATGTAACCAGGAGAGATAAGAAGAGGAACTCGTGGATCCGAAAAATGACAAGAGTGGAAGACATCATGATTAGAGTTAAATCCCTGAAATGGCAGTGGGCTGGACATACTGCCAGAAGGACAGATCATCGATGGACAGCCGAAATTTTAGATTGGATTCCAAGGGACAGGAAAAGACCCAGAAGAAGACCACATGGGAGATGGGTGGATGAAATTCGAAGGTATGCAGGGGTGACATGGAGGAGACTGGCACAAGACAGACCGTTGTGGAGGAAACTTGGGGAGACCTTCGTCCAGCAGTGGATTGATAATGATTGACAATGATGATGATATATATATTACGATTCTTGCTACAAAAATTTCAATCACAGCTTTTTTACCCGTGCCATGAGCTAGTGTACGGAGAACTGGATTCATTTTTCTTAGAACGTTATTACAATTCGCAAATTCTATTTACAAATAGCACTGTAACGAAATCACTCTTCAACTCACTATAATAACGCATAACTTAAGTGAATAGCCGAAACGAGGGATGAAATATTTGATGGCAGCGAACTTTGAACTGTCAATCAAAAAAAAAAAAAACTTTTTTTTTTGTTGCTGATGTTTCAGCTACAGTTTGATAAATTGGCAGTCGAACCGTTAGCATAGCACGTCAAAATACAGCAGAGGATGCAAACAATTGTTTTCAGTGTACCTAAAAAACTCAACTATAAACACAAAATAGTCACTTTTGTTTTTAAATCGCGCAGTTTTCGGTTTAGCATTACAAAGTAAAATCTGTATAACGTAAATTATCGCACAAAAGATGAAAATACACCAGGAAAAAGTTTCCTCTGAGAAAATGTCTTCCAAATTGAAAACGTAAGAGAAGCATTCCAGAAGAAGAAAAAACAAAAGTCCGGGAAATCGCGCTCAGTATTTAATAGGATAGGTTTTTCGAGCTGGTGGTAACGTCATCAGCGAAAGTTGCGTAAGCCACGCAATACTAAAAGCAGCAGGAAAAAATCAAATTGGTCACCACGCATATGACGTGATCTCTTTCATACACAGATGCGCTCAATGACCTCCGTTGCCCATTGTTCTCGTTGAAGCCTCTTATTTCTACATTTACAGCCACTCTATTACTCTATAAAAATAGCATGCATGTGCAGTTCTGGCTCTACATTCAAAAATGACTATCTAGTGGAATTTCTTTTTATTCACCGTGAAAGGATAATGTCATATATGGCAAGCTCACTTTTGTTCTCTAAAAACAGAATTAATTTATTTTGACTAATAATAACTTGGTTTAAAGTGTTGCGCCCACGGAGTATACACGTTTAACCTGAGTGCAAGTACTCTTTACCACATACAAGCCGAATACACAAGACAATCAAAAAGTATCACCTATTGAGCCTATAACCGCCAAAAATTGAAGTAATACATTCAGAATGAAAGATCTCATGAATAAAAATGCGTTCATTCTCAACATTTCTCAGGGAAAAGCTAATACATCCATGCGCTGTTAAAAATACTTGCACAGAACGAAAAAAAAAATGAAAAGAATTACTTAGCAATAATATCATCTCAAAATCTTTTATGAAGTTGAAATTATTCGTATTTTTAAGTCAGGTTCGTAAACCATTACGAAAATTTGTGTCGCATGTATAGTGTAAAATGACTATTCATTGCGACAAGCAGCACGACTTTTATTTCTTTTCGCGGGTAAAAGCTTGGCGTTAGACTGTATGAATATCAACAGAAAAAATATACTTAAATTTATGTCAGCAACATGATCGATTAATTGAGTTTGTTTACTTTTTCTAGTATTTTTCTAATGTTTGCACCATTAATCGTTCATTTCGGTAAGTTTATCACTGAAGGAGTGCGCCAATAGCTATCTACAGAGAGAAACATATACGCATTTCAGTATTTTGGTATAAATTCAGAATTTTCCTTTGTTTATTTTGCGGTTGTGTTTTGTTGCGCTGTAGTCCGTGTCACAGTGACTATTTTTGACATCAGGACACATTTTCGGTTCTAAACTTTTAATGCCCTTTTCTGGTGTCACTACTAATAGAAGTAAGAAAGTCAACCTTTCTGTGGAGGTATTGTTGTGAACAGCTTTTTGTCTCAGTAATAAAACGCACATAGCGCATTAAATCCGTTTATTTTTCTGGTGTAGTTAGCACAAAGATTCGCCAAGCTTTTGCACTTCACTGGGATGCTTTTTCAAAGCAATGGTAGAACAAAAATGCAGAAAATTGGGACATGTGAAAAACGAAGATAATTTTTGAAAATAACGCTGGTGACATCACGAGCATATTACATAAATTTTTATCACGTAATTATACAGAGCGCCGTGATGTGTTTCCATCTTTTAATAACACATGCCAAACCATTATTAGTTCAGTATAGACTATATCATTGTACGCCACTTTGCTGGATAGGATTTCCACTGTTTCCCTGATGGCAGTCTCTTTGAAATTCGGGCAATTCTTCTAATATTATTCCATACAGGAGCTGCCGAGCAAGGCATGACTTCTCTGGCGAAGGCTGTATTCTGCATGTCCTGGTTCACACTTCGTACGTGTTCTTTACATCTAGTGTCCAAGGATCGCTTTGTCATTCCTGTGTATATCTTTTCCGTGTTGTCAGGATATACCAACGGTATAGCATACACACCCGCCGTTTCTTCCTCACACTGTCTCTCCTTCCAACTTGGTATCATATGTGATAACGGGGTCGGGGACTTCATTTATATTAATATGTTGTATTTGCGTAATACATTATTTAACCAATATGTAAAAGCCTGGGATATATGTGCTGGATCCTGCGTATCTCATTGCCCTACTAGGCGATTTTGCTATTGCTGATATTATACGATTTCTCACAGTCCTATGTACTCTGTCTATGTCATCCTTCTTATATCCAGCCTTTCGACCTTTGCTATAAATATTATCAATTTCTTTATCATTTAGGTAGTCGGGTTTAGAAATTGATAATATTTTTAGCAAAGGTCGAAAGGCTGGATATTAGAAATTTAAAGAAAGATAAGCATCATAACACAGGGTAATTCAAAATGATTCATCTGATTTCAGAAGAGCATAATTACATACCTATCAACCGTGTGTGGCCTGGGAATACAAAAAATGAAAGAGGAAATCTCAGAGTTTTGCTAGGTCACCATGAGAGGGCTCCACTGTCACGGTATCGCCACTTAATTGGTATCGTGATTTTCATCGTTTTCTCAACAAAGTGATCCCTTGCCATTGGCTTGATCGCAGTGGACCCCATAACTTTATGCTCTATATTTGGCCACTTAGGTCACCGGAACCTACACCGTGCAACTTCTCCTTTCTTTTGGGAGTATCTTAAGGGTACTGCATATAGGCCACTGTCGCTTACAACCCTGGATGAGCTCCAGGGTTGTAGGCAACATTTCTAATGCGCAGGTTCACTAGTTCCAGCATATCTGTTGTCACTGACTCCACCGCAGTAACAATGTGTTTTTCACCTCATCTAGGGTTGTAGGCAACGGTGGCATGAACACAATATCCTTAACATATTCCCAAAAGAAGAAGTTGCATGGTGTAAGTTCCGGTGATCTAAGTGGCCAGTTGTAGAGCACCAAGTCATAGTGTCCCCTGCGACCAATCCAATGGCAACGGTGAACAGCACAATGCCAATAGAGCGGCCCCACAGTGACAGTGGAGCCCTCTAACGGTGACCTACTAAAGCTCAGAGATTTCCTCTTTCATTTGGTGTAGGCCTAGGCCATACACAGTTGATAGGTATGGAATTATACTCTTCTGGAATCAGATGAATCATTTTGAATTACCCTATACAATGGTGTCGAAAAGTTAAGGATAATCGCAAAAAAAATGTGTTAAATTACAAAAACAATAAGGCACAATGAAATAGGCTGTTTACTATACATAGTTATCTTAGGAGGAACTAAATATGGAGTACAAATTACATAGAAAAATTTGTGAACCAGGAAAACGTACGAATAGTCCAAAATGGTGAAAACAGCAAGAATTTTCCGGAGGCTTTTCTGAATTTGCACAGCAGTCTAATAAGGCGTATGGTTACCGCGACACAAGTGTCACACCGATGTCTCATGCTGTTTAAAACGAAAACAAGAACACTCTGTGACAAAACATCCCAGTCTCGAAAAAGAGCAGATTGAAGGTCCTCGAAAGTTCTAACCTGCAATGCGTCTGTCCAATGAATCTCACACATGCTCTACTGCGTTTAGGTCCGGGGAATTGGCTGGCTGTGACATACAGTGGATATCATCACTTTTCAGATAATTATCGACAATAGCAGCTCTGTGAAGTTTTGCTTTATCAACCATGCAGCACCTTAAAAAACCTCACGTAGGTGTCGAGAATTTAGTCTCTGTATTTCTGAGCTGTTAACGTTCCACTAGAGTAGACATTGAGCTGTGTGCGCCCGTTGGACATAATGCCACCCCAGATAGGTACACCACTACCTCCGAAATGGGGCATTTCTCGGATGTCCGTGGGGAAATAACGAGTTCCTGGTTCTCTCCAGATCAGAACACGACGGCTCTACCTTTCGGAACCGAACTCTGATTCATCGAAGAAGAGGGCATTGGCCCATTCATTTTCGTCAGAGTCTCGATGTTGTTTGCACCACAGTACCCTGGCATTTTTTGCTGATGGAGTGAGTGGGTTACAAACTGCAGATCTTTTCGGGTATAATGCTTGTTTGTTGAGCAGTCTGTATACTGTTTGCCTTGAAACAGCAGATCCACCAGCAGGAGACAACTCTGAAGCAAAAGCTATCACTGTCATAACTGTTACGTCTTGCTGTTAGTGCTATAATACATAGCAGTCATCCTGAGCAGCTGTAATCCGTAGAAGACCCACCATAGATTGACGATGAACACCCCAGGTGTCCTGGTATCTTCTCCGAAGTCTGGATACAATGGGTTGATTCACGCCAGTGGCTCTGGCAACATTACTCTGCGTCTGGCCGGATTTTAAAATTCTTATAACTTGACAACGCGTAAACATATCCACTTATCTTTCTGAAGTACTATTTTGATAAAAAAAAATTCTACTACAGGGCACGATGGCGACAAGAAATGTCACTTTTCATTTTTGTAGCTGTTCCTGAACTACACAAATGTGTTGCCTTACCGTTAGTCACATAGTATTGGGCCATGATTTCCACACTTGCATACTCTCACTCCCTCTGTACTTTACTTTATTGCCCTTATCCTCCTTCCCCCTTCCGCGTGTTGCCTTTTTTCAAAACTATGTTTAGCTTTTGGACACCAGTGTAATATTCAGTAAAGCTATAAATGCCAAGGTGAAGGATATTATTTCTCTAAACAAATGGTTCTCAAACCTTTTGGTTTCAGAACTCCTTTACACAGATAAAAATTATTGACGACCATCGAAGAGCCTTTGTTTATGGGTTATATATTATGAAAAGGGTCTCAGAGAATCCTAGGGTTCCGTGGACCACACTTTAAGAGCAGCAGCTAACGTATGAATGCCATGGATTGTGAAACCTCATAAGCGTTCGTAGAGTCCAAAACAAGGTAATTTCGATAAAACAGACTATATCTGAGAGTATGGTAGCCAAAACTCTTCCTAAATGCTGGTAGACACTTCAAAACTAGAAAGATGTATTCACTATTATCTTAACTTCAGTCATCAGTTTCGAGTCTAAATTCCAAACGTGAGCTTGCTAGAAGCAAACATATTTATCCCGTTTGTCTATTCCTTCGGGAGCCAGGATTTCATATAATCTTGGAAGTGTGGAGAAAGCTGCCATTAGCACAGACATTAAAATGTTCCTGTTACGTGTGTATCACAAGGAGAAAAAGAACTTCCCTTTTATGGCAGGTTTTTATTCTATCTTTGGTCGCAATGCTTTTTCGCTACGCATGCAGTGCTTTTCTATCTGTATTGAGTTGGGCTAATTATTTTACCCATGGTAATTTCGCCTTCTATAACAAGAAATAGAGGCGAAATTTTGACAAGTGAAAGATTTCTACTCCAAATTATATGAAAGGGATGATACATGTACTCCAGACATCATGAAAGGTACCAGAGTTCTTCCAGTCTTCCCAGCAGAAGTTGCTCATGCAATCAAGAACATGAAGCGGGGGAAAGCTCCAGGAGAAGATGGAATTACTATAGACATCATACAAGAAGCAAGTGGAGAAATTGAAACAGTACTCGCCCAAATTTTCACTCAATGCCTTAATGAAGGGAAGATTCCTGAGGATTGGAACAATGCTACAATGATCCTGCTACATAAAAAAGGTGACATTGAGGATCTCAGGAACTACAGACCTATCAGCCTCCTATCAGTGGTTTATAAAATCTTCACTAAAGTTCTTTCACACCGCTTGAAGGTAACACTGGACATGGCTCAACCGAGAGAACAAGCTGGATTCAGGAGTGGCTACAGCACAATAGATCATATCCATGTACTGAGAGAACTAATTGAAAGAGCGAGGGAATATGAACTTCCATTGTGCATGGCTTTTATTGATTATGAAAAAGCCTTTGATTCGGTGAAACCATCAGCAGTTACCACGGCTCTGAAATCCTGCGGTATTGAAGATGCATACATTAATATTATTAATAACATCTATGAAAATGCAAGTGCAAAGATTCGGCTGTTTGAAAATACAACACACATAAAAATTGGAAAGGGAGTGAGACAAGGTGACACCATATCTCCGAAGCTCTTTAATGCCACATTGGAAAATGTCTTTCAATCACTGAATTGGGAAAACAAAGGGATAAAGATTAATGGAGATTATCTAACCCACCTTCGTTTTGCTGATGACGTAGTCATTTTTGCAACTACCCCATCAGAGCTGCAGAGTATGATCCAGGAACTTGCTGACAAGAGTAAAGAAGTGGGATTAAAAATGAACTTTCAGAAGACGAAAGTGATGTTCAATGCTTTTACAAGAAATGAAGATTTATCGATTGATGGAGAAAAACTGGAGATAACAGATACGTATGTTTATCTTGGACAGCAGATATCAAGTGAGGGTCACATTGATGAAGAAATTAATCGGCGTACAAAACTTGCCTGGAGAGCTTTTGGAAGAAACAGCATAATTTTCAAGAGCAATATGCCATTATGTCTTAAAAGAAAAGTGTTTGATCAATGCATCCTTCCAGTGCTTACGTATGGTGCAGAGACGTGGACCTTAACTAAAAGAGACATACAAAGGCTGCAGACAACTCAAAGCAGCATGGAGAGGTGCATGCTTGGTATAACCAGGAGAGATAAGAAGAGGAACTCGTGGATCCGAAAAATGACGAGAGTGGAAGACATCATGATCAGAGTTAAATCCCTGAAATGGCAATGGGCTGGACATACTGCCAGAAGGACAGACCATAGATGGACAGCCGAAATTTTAGATTGGATTCCAAGGGACAGGAAAAGACCCAGAAAAAGACCACATGGGAGATGGGTGGATGAAATTCGTAAATATGCGGGAGTGACATGGAGGAGACTGGCACAAGACAGACCGTTGTGGAGGAAACTTGGGGAGACCTTCGTCCAGCAGTGGATTGATAATGGTTGACAATGATGATATAAAGGACTGTTGAGAGAGTGGCAGTCAAACTCATCTTCATTACATTCCTTCTGACATAGGAAATTCATGACTACAGCTATGGAAACAGGAAGCAAAAAGGCAGAGAAACATTTTAACACTGAAAGGGAAGACAACGTACTTTATGAAGAGGTACTGAGAAATTACATCTCGGATTGTGACAATGAATCTGTGTATTCCAAAGGTATTATTGCTATGCTTCTAACAAAACTTACATACACAGGGTGCATAAGAAACGAAAATGTGTCGGACTCAAGAGATGGTACTCACAACACAATCGTTCACTGCAGTAACAATCCCAATAATAGATTTCAACTTAAACCTTATACCCGGAGGGAGGGGGACAAGTCAGCTAGAACTAAATGGAACAAAAAAAGAAAAAGCTCTTCAGAGGGAAAAAAGAATTCTGTGCTGTGAAGAAGTACGCAATCGTAATAGACTTGCCTAGCGAAGTCCAGTAGGTTAACTTTGTTGACCGACATTTTACGATATGCTTTCTTTTCTTTCTGCGCTTGAAATTCCCTGCAATAAATTTCAATTATAAAAACGAATTTCTCTGAATTGTGAAGGTTCATTGCTGACTTCGTACCCAATATACGTATATTCTATTACTTTTACGAATTATCTCTCTTCGTTTTCTGTTTCAAAGAAGAACTTTCTGAAACTACCAGTTGGAAACTGTTTTAATTGCTCAACATAGACAGATATTAACTATGCACACAGAAATAAAATTAAAACCCTATTCAAATTAGTTTTTTGCTTTTTAAATTATCTTCAATTAGTAAAATGTTAACTATGTTTCTGCATTATTCAAAGACACGAATTTGTTTTTCAAAAAATACACATCTTGCTGATACATTATTTATTTTACTCTTTCTTTTCCCGAGAAAAGCTTAAGTTTATAAATCTACTCCGGCACGTTCATTGCCTCTCATTATGATTTTATTCGTTTTAGTTAATATTACTACCTTCATTTTTTTCTAATTGTGGGATAGCACTATCTCTCGGCATTGTCAAGTCATAACTTCAAAGGATGTTTTTATCTTTTTACACCTTAATAATTAGTTTTGCTTTCTTTTGCGTTAACTAATCCCTGCCTTTCATAACAGTGGCTTCATTTCTTTTATTTCGCTTCCCGAAAGATTATTAATTCCTTCTTTGCACAAGAAATAACTTTTTCGAAACATTTAAGTATTTCTTTCAACACTTTATTTAATGAGGCTTTGTTTTTGCGTAAGAAAAATGAATAGTTCAGACATTACTCACTAGGAGGCATGGAATAAATTTCTCCTTTTTAGAATAAAATAATAATTCTTATTAATTACTTCTAGAATTATCATCTGCTTGGCAGTAAATTGTAGATCGTTGTTGACCAGTATTGCTTATATTTAACATCATGCGATTATTGGAAAGCTAGTTTCTGGCCCTGTAAAATACACTGGTGTGCAACGTTAACGGATAGCACAAGAAATCACAGTAAACACGCAGTGATGAACGAAATTGCAATGAAAGCAGATAAGTATGCAAATATAGTGGTGCCGAAGAAGAAACTATGCGCACATGGTTTCTTCTTCGCAGAATATGCAAATCAGAACAGCTGTGACGTCTTTACTAATCATAACCAAGACTCATTTAAGACTAATTTCAACTGAATAACACACAACATTTACTACGAAATATGTACAAAAACCTTCACATACGTAACTCACTTGAAGAAAATTCGATCCTTAAGAACTTTAATAAAAGTCATACGACTACACACTTAGTAAGATCTTTCGGGACACATTGTTCCCATTTTAAAACCGTTAAAGAAACATCACCATGTTTCTGACAATGATAGAACACTGTCTGAAGAACCGTGCTCAATTGAAAAAACTGAGGGATAACCCAGATATAGCCCTCGTCTATTATTTTAGGTTCAATGGTGTCATTTACAGACAGGAGAGTGGGTCACCTATGGGCTCACCGCTGTCTCCTGTTGTTGCCGAGATTATGATGCAATATATAGAGGATAGCGTACTATCAACTTATCTGGAAACTCCATTATTGTATATCAGGTATGTTGATGTCATTTTAGTATTTTGTAAGTATCCTTTGGAACAGTTGTCGTTATTTACAGAAAAAATGTCTTTACAGTGTTATTCTATTCAGTTTACTTCGGAAGTGGAAGTTAACTGTACACTACCTTTTTTGGACTTCCAGTTGTTTAGACATCAGGAGCGTCAATCTATTCAGTTCTCAGTTTACAGGAAACTGTTGGTATTCCTTCGATAATACCAGCACAGTCGACCCACTCCTTTGGCTACAAATTATCTGGGATTCGTTTCATGGTCCAAAGGGCGATTATGCATTCTTCAAGTGTAAGACTTCGTCTTATAGAACTTAAAAAGATTAAAGAAATAGTTACCCTCTTTGGTTATGAGACTGATATTGTTGACCGCCTATTTTCTAGTTTGAAGGGAAAACTGAGTTCTACGTTGCAACGCAGTCAACCATCTTACAGATTTGTGGGTTCCATTAATTATTTCCCAGCACCAGTGACAGTGTAAAAGAACTTATGTAGACGATTCTGTTTGGATGTTGGCGTGAAGACAACAAATATCCTTACTTTAATAAAGAAAGATGGAGACAATGCAGGTATACAGAAACGTCATGGTGTTTACAGTATACCCCCTTCCACCCGTGGACGATTCCGTACAACCCAAACCATACATTGGTTCCACAAAGCGTGCGTTACAATTTCCTTTGTTGGAACATAAATACGCTTTTAAGAATGGAGCAGAGAACACAGCATTGGCACGCCTGACTCTGGATGAATTGCATTATCCAGATTGGAGTCATGTAAGTATATTGTCTTCACAACCTGACATTCCGTCATAATTGTTAGCTGAGAGTTTAAGCATTTATGCTAACAGGGACTCAGTGTGTAATGATAATTACCCTTGTGATATACCGGATCCCTGGAAACAACTTGTTCCAGTACGCAACACCAATATTAACTTTTGATTTTTTTGTATGTTATAATTTTATAGTTTGAATTGTTTGAATTGGTAGTATGTATATTCTGTAGCATGTGCTTGATTGGTGTGTGTGTATCTGTGTTGTCAAATGATGCGATTCAATTGAGTGGTGTATGTGTGCTTATGGTTATTTTAGTTTTGTAATGTTTTGGATCTTTACCTAATTTGAGAACATTAAGAGGCCGAGTAAAACTGTGTGCGCATGCTTATTTGTGACATGCGTCATTGCTGTAACTTCAGTGTATATATAGGGTTCGCACCGGACTCATACAATCTGTCTAAAGATGGGAACAAGGTGTCCCGAAAGATCTTACTAAGTGTGTAGTCGTATGACTTTTATTAAAGTTCTTAAGGATCACTTCGAATTTTCTTCGAGTGAGTTACGTGTGTGAAGGATTTTGTACATATTTCGTAGTTTTATCAGCACGTAAACTTCAGTTCAGTTACATAACATGTAATTAAATAAACATCAAAATACACTTCATTACGCTCTGTCCAACTTCCTACTAATCAAAAATAAAGCTCCCTCTACTCAACGTACGCTCGCGTCTGTCGTCTCGAACACAATGCTCTCACGTATGCTCAACGTCACTATGCAGGATTGAGAACGGCACACCACGTCATAAAGGTTATTGTGCGGCTCGCTTTTTATTGCACTTCGTATTCCTTCTCAAATAAGGCAGGAGAGCATTGCGGTGTTACATTAAGTTTAAAATGTCTTGAAGACAGGATATTGTAGATTCACAGTGGTGGCGATTGATCGGTAGGCAGAAAGCAGATCAACCCAAGTGGAAGATGTCTAGAGTATTAAATATATTGAGTTGGAAAGAAAGTAATGTCCGATGACGCGGCACCCGAAGTCCAATCCACGGCCACGTTGCACATGGGCCATTGAGACATCTGAAACTTGGAAGTGGACAAGGAGTAGTACATCCGCCATAGTATGCTGTATGAGTTTCTTAATACAGCATACAATATCCAGTTTCCGTTGTATGCTGTATGCAATTTTGACCTTTCAGATACTCCCAAAGCTGGTAATTTTTTTTGTTTTGAGGTTTAACGACCACCGTGAGCAACTCAATAGGCTATAAGCAGTCGCCCGTCCCTAATTTAGGGTCACTGGTTCCAGGGAACACAGAGAATCAGTGCCGTAAGACAAACACAACATCCATGCCTCACCGGGATTCGAACCTGGACCCCGTTCGGACGAATGATCAGAGGCCATCGCTTAGACCACTGCGCGACCGGGGCGGCAAAAGCTGGTATTGCGACAGGCGACGAGAAATGGTTCCTGTGTGATAATGTCAGCGCCCATAAACGGTGGTTGGACCCAATACAGAAGCCCATGCCGACCACTAAAGCCGACTTACACCCACGTAAGGTCGTGCTGTCTGTTTGGTGTTATGTGCGGGGTGTCGTGCTGTTTGAGCTGCTGCCGGACAACAACACTATCACCGCCGATGTGTACTGTCTTCAGCTCGACAATCTGCACACATCGTTCACGTCTAAACGAACAGCACTGTTGAACCGCAAGGGCGTCCTCCTACAGCAGGATGGATCGACACCTCACACAGCACGGGTGACCTTTCACACGATCAGAGCCCTGGGCTTAAAGCTGCTGCCGCACGCAACCCATTCCCAGGGCATTGCTCCAAGCTACTACCACCTTTTTCTGTCGTTGTAGCATTTCCTGGACGGAGAGTGGTTTACCAACCAGGAAAATGTCGAACCCTCACTTACTCACCTCTTTGAGACCAAATCGCCGCTATTCTACAGGGACGCTGTCCAACAGCGGCCTAGACTATGGCAGGAGGTTGTGGCAAACGATAGTGACTACATTTTGGACTTCTTTGGTTTTTTATACACTGTAATTAGCACTTTTCTGTTGCTTTGAATTTGAAGATATTACATTCCTTCCAACTCAATACCACAAAATGTCATCTCAGGACCATGGACGCGGTTTATCGGGACAGGAGAGCTTCGCCATTGACTGCAACAATGGCGTGCCAGGTCTGCCACTGGTGCCGGCGACTGCTATATATCTCTGACAGCAGCAAGATATTTATAGATAATAGCTAGGCAGCAGATTCTGGTGCTCGCAGCTTTCAGCAGCCCCTGGTACGAGAGTAACTCGATTAACAGTTTACTGTAGGTTGCATGAGAGAGGTTTCAATGCGTAGAGATGTATGATTAGGGTCACTTAATTCTTTTCTCCACAGGGGTGCGTTTAAGATGGAGTCGCCAACATTGTCTGTGGAGACCAGACAACTGGGTATGTGTGCTCTTCACGGATGAGTCGCAATACAGTTTAAATTACTAATTCCGGAAGTACTTTCATTTGGCGAGAACCATGGTTCGCGACAGCCCCTCAAATATCCCTGAAAAGGGCCAATTTTTCCATGAAGGTGGCTTTATTATCTGGGGAGGCATCATTACAAACGGTCGGTCTGACCTGCACATTTTTCAGAATGGCTCGGTAATCGGTCAGAGATACAAAAATGGGATTCTGAACTCCTATGTTCTGGAGTTTCGTCGACTCACATTTCCTCCTGTTGGATGGTAACACCAGATCGCATGCACCTCAACCGGCGGGTGTGTATCTGGAAACAGAAGATACGGCTGGAATTGATTAGCTGGTATATTCGCAGACATAAATCCTGTTGAGTATGTCTCGGATGCCTTGGGAAGGCCAGTTGCAGAACACAAGGTCTCATCTAGGACCTTCCAGGAACTCCGAGTAGGATATTTAGAGAAGTGGCGGTTTATTCCACAAGACTTAATTGACACTCTCATTACCAGTATGTGAAGTAGTTGCGTGCGCTCTATGTCTGTAAGAGCGAATAATAGGCTTACTTACTATTCCGGCCAACGACAATGGAAAATTCATACTTTGCTCTTTCATGTATATGATTTAACTGCGAAGTTATGCTATATGCAGATCTTGTAATATGTTTCATTTAAATTTCCTGTAAAATATCATCGCATTTCCTTTCGCCCATCGCGAGAGATGTAGATTATCGTTTAATTTTGGTCACCAGTGTAAATACGTATAACAGTTATGTCTCACTAACACTCAAAGTCCAAATCCGACTTACAAACAGGTAACACGCTCCCCTGGGGGCAACTAAGGAATTTCAACAGGCGAATGATATTTTCATGATTTTTGTTGTTGTGCTTTTCCCTGAAGGGAAAAAATAAGAATACAGGCATTAATTTTTTTAGAGCTTGCCTCTCCTAGAAAGATCAAAGCGTTGTAGTTTTGCAAAAATGATTATTTATGCTCTCACTACGCAGGGAAATCAGTCTAGTACGAACCCCGATAGAGTTATCTGAGCGGTGTCTTTCACCGCAGTATTGTCTGACTGGTGATATGATTCTGTTTCACTCCCTTAAGGGGTATCGGAGAAGGGTATTCATTTTGGATGATTCATCAAAGCCGTTTAAAGCTGAAGTATATTGCATTCCTTGTACCTAGCTTGCGCAGTATGTGATATAGTATGCATGTATTAGATTTGCCTGGAGAATTTGTTCTGCATTTTCATTTGATTTGAACTATAAACACTATTGAATATTTTCATGTAACTCAAAAATATTTAGACGATCCAATTTATCATGCTTCTTTTATAAGAATAGGAATCTGAAGAAATTTATGTTTATAGGGTAAGCTAATATTTGTTTACATTTCCGTAAGTAAATGCAAGGAATGTACACATTTTATTACGATAAGAAGTAAGTTAATCAACAAAAATTTAAAATAATAAAACAAATAACGCAATTGATAAAATGCCTATGTTTGAATTTTGTGGACATATTTTTACACGTTTTGAAACAGAGATGCATGCCTCTTTTACCATATTAAGTGAGCATGAATTGAAATGTAGCAAATTAGAAAATACCTGAAAAAATTAGATTTTATAGGGGAGATATTCAAATTAAATTTTATGAAGGTACAATATATTAAAACAATAATGGGAGCGGGAGGATATTTCCTTTATATTGTCAGTTTTCGTTTTTGTGGGCCACAATTTTTCTTAGTGGAATACTAATATTTTTCCTGTATTTGCATGAAGTACAAATGAAACATGAGTGTTGTAATTGCTTTTCGGTGCGGAATACTTGCCATACCTAACTAAGGTATCAATGTCGCCTCTATCATTTACGTTTCCATACGAAGGAAATAGAGAATTAAAAAATGAATAATAATCGAAGCTAAATAGAAATGGAAAGAAATCTTCGTAGCCCCAAAAACTTAAAAAAAAAAATTAACATGAAATCTAAACACGCAAAAGCTGCAGAGAGCAGAAAATGTTTGAAATGCAACTTTCTTTTCTTTACCATCTAAGCTTTTAATTTGAATATCTGATCATTCTGTCCGGCATGCACTGAACGCTACAGAATTTTTAACGGAGATGACACCATTGACAACAGCAATGAGCACAGATGGATGAAGGATTTTAAAGAAGGGGAAACCAGCATTGAAGACAAACTTCGCAGTGGGAGGCCATTATCTGCGAGCACTGACAAGAATAGTCAGCGAGTGGATGAATTGATTCGCGGGAAGAAACCAGTTACAATCCGTGAGCTTGTTGCACAACTGGACTGTGGTCACAATCCCGTACAGAAGATGGTGAAAGGCTTAGGGTATCGGAAAGTGTATGCAAAGTGGGTATCTCTGCAGTTAACACCCGATTTGAACGAGAGAAGTGTGGAATTCTTCTCTGATCTTCTCGAAGCGTTTGAAACCAATAAAGATACGGTTTTTTTCGATCTAGTGACGGGATGAAACGTAGGAGTATCTTTACGAACCGGACACGAAGAATCAATCCACGGAATGGCGTCACTCCTTTTCACCAAGGCTTAAAATGTTCAAGAGCCAGCGATCAGCACAGAGCGTCATGGTGACTATTTTCTGGGATGACAGGGGTATCATTCTCCTTGACTTTCTGGTACGTAGCCGTACAGTGGCCAGCTAGTGTTACATTCAGACACTCAATAAGCTTAGAGAATCCGTGAGGAGGAAGAAACCGAACAAGAATCTGATAAGGATCTACATTTTCCCACGACAATGCAAGACCACACACATCTTTGGCAACAAATCAGGCGATTAGGATGGTAGGTGGTCTCTTACCCACTGTACAGCCCAGATCTGGAGCCCTATGACTTCCACCTGTTTGGTCCAATGAAGGTCAGTCTCCGGGGACAACGATCTGATGACACAGACGAGGCGAAAGTGGCTGTGAAGAAGAGGGTGCAACAGTCCACAATTGAATTTTTTTAAAGAGCATTCGAGAGTTGGGTTCTATGATGGCGCAAATGCATCGCTTGTGAAGAAGACAATGTTGAGTAGTACCTTTGTATAGAGGAAGAGTTACTCTACCAACATGTGCAATTTGAACGACCTCTGTCAGTTAATAAAAAAAAGTTATGCCCACTTTTGCATTACTTTCGGTACAACCCTCGTATTACTTGGCTGCGAGCGAAGTAATACTTTCCAACACCGGGAAGGTCATTCGTCTTTAATTTTCTTTTTACGTAATCAATAAAACAAAAAGATTACTCACTACAGATGGATTATATTTTGTATGCAGTTACATCCGCTGCCCAATTTCGAACCTGATCTGCAGTTGAGTGACTTCCACTTCATGGAAAGGCTGATAAAATTCTGGTCCATTCTTTACCAAAACGAAGTTTATGCACGAACTTCTATCATATTTTTAGCAGGATCGTATCCACGTTGTCCGTCGTATAGATACCGTATTTGCCGCATGGGAATTATTACCCAGTTAAAGGAATGCTCCACTTTTTTCAACTTCACTCAATTGAAGAGTGTCCGGATATTTTAAATGTAAGTTATCATTTCCTTCGTAAAGTGTGTTTTGAAAGATTGTAATTATTACTTTTAATACACAGTGATGTTACAGAAATCCCTGCACCTAGATCTGCTATTTGTAGGGATATGGTTGCAGATAAATAAATACGTTTAGCACATTTTATTCATCACAATTTAAGAAAGCTACTCTAACACATCAGTAATATTTTGCATGGGGAATTGCAATCAATACCTCAAGAACAAAACAAAATTAAAAAAATGCTTACTAAGATTGCATGAAAAATTTAGCTTTGCTGCTATATCCCCAAGACTCCGGATAACACTCTAGTAAGAAGAAACAAATAGCTCCTTATTGACACCGTAACTTTGAGAACTTTGTTTGGCAGATTTCACCTGATATTTCGAACAACGTAGCCCTGTAACCCGCAGCTCTATAACCCTCCCAGAACCTATAACTTCACAAAACGTTTCAGATATGTGTCAATAATGTTACAATTTCTCATTTTGGTTACACTTTCAGAATCTTACAATCACGTTTCAGCAACATCTACACTAGCTACCAACAAGTAATTGGACACCTATGCAACCAACGATATCTGCGGTCCTGATACACGTCACGGCCGCCGCCGTTAAATATCGTGTGGGAAACAACGCAACCAGTCGCATGCAAGATGCCACGCTGTTTGGAGCTCTGATTTCGAGAAAGGTGTAATCGTCGGGTATCACAGAAATGGCCGATCCATACGCGACATATCCAGCGAGTTGAAGTACCCAAAATCGACAGTGGCCTACGTGATTGGCAAGTGGAGGATGAGAGGTGACTGTCGGAATGTGTCCCGACCCGGCAGACCCACAAAACTGGGAGTTAGAGACCGTCGGGTGCTGGCCAGAGAAATTCGGAAGAACCGCACCAAATCGATGGACCACGTCCACGACGAGTTTCAACGGGCATCAGGGAGTGTTCTTTCGACGAATACCATCCGTAAGGAAGCCCATCTGCTCGGTTATCATGGACGTGCTGCTGCCCACAAGCCTTTGATCACCAAGTTCAATAGCGCTGCTCGCCTAACGTGGTGCAAAGAACGTCGACAGTGGACCGTTGAACAGTGGAAACAGGTTCTCTGGAGCGACGAATCAAGGTTCTTTTTTTTTTTTTTTTTGATTGGAGGTTTAACGACCACCGTGAGCAACTCAATGGGCTATAAGCAGTCGCCCATCCCTAATTTAGGGTCACTGGTTCCAGGGAAGGGAGAAAACCAGTGCCGTAAGACAAACACAACATCCATGCCTGACCGGGATTCGAACCCGGACCCCTTACGGACGAATGATCAGAGGCCAGCGCCTTAGACCACTGCGCCACCGGGGCGGCGAATCAAGGTTCACCCTCTACTGTACGGATGGAAGGGTCTGGGTTTGGCTTCTGCCTGGAGAACGCCTCCTGTCGGAATGTATTGTGCAAACTGTGAAGTTCGGCGGCGGTGGAATTATGCTGTGGGGTGTTTCTCTTGGTATGGCACGGGACCCTTGGTCGCAATTCCTAATAGACTCAACGCCGAGGCCTACTGCACCATTTTGGATGACCATGCGCTTCCTACGTTGTGGCAGTTTTACGGGCTGGACCCATGTTACTTTCAGGATGACAATGCCACCTGTCAAATTGCGAGGTCCACCATGGCTTGGTATGGTATCAATGGGGTTAATCGAATGGACTGGCCTGCGCAGAGCCCGGACCTTAACCCTATCGAGCACCTCTGGGACGAGTTGGAGCGTCGACTTAAGGGGTGCCCCCACCGTCCAAAATCGGTGAAGTAACTGACCTGTCTTCTCCAAGCCGAGTGGAAGAAAATGCCGCTAGCGGTCGTACAACTCCTGCTTGAGAGTATGTATGCCCTGGTGGGTCGCAGCTGTAATCGCCGCTCGTGGAGACTCTACCAACTATTGAAGGTGAATAAACTTCGTTTTCCTTTGCTATCACAGGTTTCCAATTACTTGTTGATAGATAGTGTATTTTTGAACATAACTCTTTGTACATTACGGTTAAGTTGAAAATAGTATTCACCAATACTATTGTTTTATAGTTTCCATTGTACATAATTGCTACCTTGATACTACATTCGGCGATATTTAAGATTTCTGGTTTGACAACGGCGTGGATGCGCATGCGCATTTATGCCATTTCACCAAAGCACTCTCTTAGTCGTATTTCCATGTGCTACTGGAATATTCTTTGGTGATACTGTCGTACCCGAGTTAGCTAGTTAGTTGATTTAATATTTCATCCTTTTTGTTTTCGTGATTCAAGATCATCTGAAAGTAAGTAATTATTTTGATTATAGTTTTTAAATTCTAAAATGGATTTTATAAAATCTAAGTAGATGGCTGTGTTGTTGTATTAGTATACTATACCAGCATGTTTTTTTACTTGAAGCTGAGAAATTTCATGTTGGTAGGTATTTAGAGAAATGAATTTGATTTCCTTTCTTTTTTTCGCTGCAGTATAGTCTATTCCACATGTAAGACAGAAATTCAACATCCTCATTTAGAACCGATTTTTTGTTCTTTTTTTTTTTTATCAATATATAAACGTCGCAACTGTTCCCAATGGACAACGGGCAGCGTTCAACCTGTGAAAACGGAAACAACTCGTAATTCGATTGTTGCTGCTTTTGAAACAGCTGTTGAGTGTAATACTTTTTGTGATTTTACATGGTTTATTAAAACTATAATATTCAATGTAGTAAATACGTAACAGTAATATGATATCACAAATATCTTTCAAATACGTAACAGTAACATGAAGTTGGTACGGAAAATTTTTTCGGATGCTGTGTGTTTCAGGAACGTGGATAGAGCGATGTATTTATTCATTAACTGTCGCCACGTATTTGGAGTATTTTCACCTTGGATCTCGCCCTTTGTATTTAACTTTTACAATATATATATAGCTAGTGCCGTTAATGCCCACCAGATGGAGACGTCTCAGTAGCTGAGCCCATCTTACGGATTTATGATGTCAGAAGCTGACTTAAAAATACACATAGCACGGTGGATTGTTTGGCCACCGTGGCGTATATGTAACGCGCTCGGCTAGATATCGAGAGTTCTGTTGGTTCAATTCCACAGCGGCGGCTGAAAAACAATCTTTCGGATGCTGTGTGTTTCAGGAAAGTGGAAAGAGCGATGTATTTATTTATTTATTAACTGTCGCCACGTATTTGGAGTATTTTCATCTTTCACGACCTTTCACTGTAACATATCGGTTATGTTTCAAAGTTATGTAACGTCTGAGGACATGTTGACGTAACCGTAAGGTTTCTGAAACATTACTGTTACATTGCGCAACGTATCTGAAAAGTCTCGATGTTTCAGTGCTACGTACTTGTAACATATACGAAATATTCTGTGCTGTGTGGGAAGTATTTTAGAATAGTTTAAGTGTATTTCTTAATAAAGAATCTGGAATTGTTGAAATATAATATCCAAGTGTCTCTCTTTGTGTAGCATTTCCTACTTTTCTATTTCTTAACTTATTTGTTGGTAATACTGTATTTCAATTTTCTCCTGCATTTCCTAATTAAAAAACTGAAATGCAACAATACAGATGCGGAAAAATAAAAGCCCAACGCTCATACGAAACCAATCTACATCTTTATCATTCGTTTTCACCATAAACAACTGTACACCCAACACCAATTGAAAACAGCTATTTGTTTTCCTTTTTTAGCATTTTTTTTTCAATTAATTTCGCTTCTGCATGTAATCTTTTACAACGGAAGCGAAACAACTTTGCCTCGAATCACTTTCGACACACTGCTGATATTTAATCAGAAGTAGATTTTAATACACAGGAAAGTATGAACAGCACAAGCACAGTGCACGAGATCATATTAAAGGAGTTTCGTAGTAAAACCGGTATTGTGTAAATGACACAATTGTAGATCCAGTTTTATTTATGTCTGCAGTGATTTCCCTGCATTACTGAGAAAGAAAAACCATAAAAGAAGCGAAAACTTTAGGGAATTGCTCAAAATCGCACAGAAAAGCTGCTTTCCAATAAGTTTCTTTTAGCAAACGTCATAATCAGCATAAATCACAGTTTTATTCACACCCTCAAATTTGAGAACGGCAAATGGTATCAGTACTTCTAAACCCTTAGTTGAAGGTATGAGTCTCCTCTCACTGAATTATCTGTTTCACTAGATATTATTTTCAATTTTACAGATTGCATAAAAACGTGATAAAATGGCGCGATAGTTTCTTCAGTTGGAAATTTTTTCTGAAACCTTTGATTCATTTTGAAATGCCAAAAGCTCAGAAGAAAAGTTTGTTATTTAGCTGGTATTTATGCTCAGAAGATAATTCAGATAATTTTCGGATTGCGTTTTAGCTGGTAAGAAAAAATTCGCACCTTTTGTTTAAAATGCAACTAATAATGAATTAAGCTGTTTAATATATCTCTTTTGGCCACATTTAGCGAAATGTGAAGCGTTTCTGTTGATTATGTATACAACGAAGAGCTAAAACATTATGACAATCGAAGTAACTGCTAGTAAACAACGGCGCGTGTGAAGCTTATGCTATAGTATATAAATAACACCTGATACTGAGCTCTGTTAATAAGTGTTGTTCTTGTTCTTCAGATTGGAAAGTCAGCAGATTTAAGCGAGTTTGTGTGCTATTCTGGCAAAATCTAAATTTCAGTCTTCGTAAAAAGCAGAGCGAGTAGATTGGGAAAATCTTGAACTTCATGAAATGCTTTTCGTAAGTGAACAACGCGCCCCCTAGCAGTTGAATGGTAAACTAGGCTAAAAATATATGGCATAACTAGTGCATTTCTCAATCACGGAAAGTTCATTACATTCAAGTATTATTTAACAGCTTTCGTGTATCGTTCAGTACATTTATTAATTGATATCTGTGCGTCCAAATCTGAACAACGATTTACATACAACGCGAAAGAATAAAAAGTGTCTATCTTGTTGTTTGTCATTGCGGATTTAAAGATCACCGTGAGAAACTCACAAGTCGCCTGTGCCTAATTTAGGGTGACTGGCTGCAGGGAAGGGAGAGATAACACTGTCGTAACACAAACACACTATCCGTGCCTCACCCGTGATTTGTGAACCTAGGCCCACCTCTAGAGGCCCCAGTGGCGAAGTGGTCACTGGGACAGCTGTACGTTTTCACCTGAAGTGTTATGATTAGTTTGGTCTTCAATCATGGGTTGATTGGACTATAAAATCGTCCCCGTAATTTTGAAAAATTACTTGTCCTGGTATTTCTGTTATATTCTAGAGCCATTTCGAGAGATTAAAATAAAAATATCTTAATTTTTATTGTGCAAAATATTTATAAAAATACACGGTCGAGTCACATTATTGTGACCACCCGCGGATATCCACAGTAACCACCGTGTGCAGAGTGGATAGCAACTAGACGGGCTGGGAGTGACTCAGTGAGGTGCTGGAAGGTGTTCACAGGTATGTGGAGCCATGCCGACTGCAGTGCATCTGATAGCTGGTGGAGGATGCATGGTGGAGGATGCATGGTGGAGGATCCATAGGGCAAACAACACGATCGAGGTGGTCCCACAGATGCTCAATTGGGTTTAAGTCTGGGGAATTAGGAGGCCAGCGAAGTACTTTGAAGTCTTCATCGTGCTCTTCCAACCACTCTCGGACATTTCTAGCTGTGTGACACGTCGCATTGTTGTGCTCGAAAATCCCATCCGCCCCAGGAAAGACAATCATCATGTATGGGTGTACGTGGTCCTCAAGGATAGATTCATAAAGAATACGGTCCACAGTGTCTTTTACAGGCATCAGTGGACCCAGGGAATGCCGCGGAAACATTCCCCAGACCATAACGTAGACCCCACCAGCTTGTGTTCTTCCAGCAATGATTGAAGAGTGTTTGTTCTCCGATATTTCTTGCCTTGTACGCCAACGTCCATCCGTTCGATGAAGCAGAAAACGTGTCTCATCGGAGAAGGCAATCCTTTGCCAATCAGTGGCTGTCCAATTCCGATACTGCCGTGCAAATGTAAGCCCTGCCTATGCACCTTCGTTAGCATAAGTGCAGTGACCATCCGTCAGCATCGAAACCCCATACGCAGCAGAGTTCGTTCAAATGTCGTATTAGACACGCTTCCGGTAGTCCGCTGGTTCAGTGTTCAGTGAGTTTCTCATTGTACATTGCACCGGATAATTTGGTGTGAGTTCCGACACCGAATTGTAGAGTGCAATGAGCGCGTTTTTTTTTTTTTTTTTTTTGTTTGTTTTTTAATTCTTTCTAACCCGAAAAAAATATTTAAAAATGGATTTCCGGAAGGAAAAATTCAGCGAAAAAGACAACATTTACGTCCCCTAGAGAAAAAAAATCTGCGTTCTGCCCATGTTCTTCTTAGAATATTGGTGTACTGAACCGTTCAAAAAAAGAAAGTTTGAATTCCATTTTTTCTACACAATCGGTAATACATCCACAAACAGAAATAGCTACTTTCGTCCATTAGCGGTTGAAATGTGTGCCACAAAAAGAAAATGGCATAAAACATTTATTTCTCAATGCAAAGGAGATATTTTTTGTCGATTTCTTACTAACGAAGATACGGTTCAAAATGGAATGCAAATAGAAATGAACAATTACATTCCCTAGTGGTAAAACTGTGGGGTGCAGATATTGGCAAATATATGAAAAATATTATTCGTCACGAACATTATCAGCAGAAAAACATAATTTTCTAAATCGGACTTTCAGAAGCGGAGATATCGTCATTGCCTTAACGCACCCTAGCGTGAAGACTAGACATTACGTTGAGATAAAAACTGCATAAATGTTTTCCGCAATCAGTGACATCTTACTGAAAAGAATTTCCTCAGTTATATTCCTAGAAGTTAAGATACAATTGAAAATATGTTAAAAACCGAAATACGCGCTTACACTCTAAGCATTTGTCACAAAGTATTGTAAAATGCATGCAAAATATTGAAAGTCGTGACCTCTATTTAACGAAAAAATAAATAATTAAATAAAAAAATCAGAAACGATGAAACCGAATTTTTCATTGTAATGAGCACATCTTTTGAATCCTTTTCGATACCAATAATATGCACGCATCGTCAAAAAAATAGTTGCACCCAGAAGGAAGCAACCGACAGGAACAAAACTTGGTGGGTAGGTTTGACATCGTGAGACATGCAAATAATTCAAGCAGCCGCGCATGTGACGCAAGGAAGGAGGCGTCGTAGAGCTGTGAATGACCGGCAATATAAGGTCGTCCCGTTGCGCGCGCTTGCTATTCTGACTCGTGCTGTTGTGTTGGTTGCATCCTTCGCTAGTGAAGTATGACTCGGCGAAAAGTTCAGAAGCAATTCGAGCAGTTGGTAGGAGTTCGAGAGAGGCCGCGTCGTCGGGCTCCGAGAAGCGGGATGGTCTTATGTATTGTGAGCCATACCGGTCGTGCGGATATCACCATAGCACGTTGTTGGCGGCAGTGGATAGAATAAGGCACGCAGCGGTGACAGGAAGGGTCTGGAAGACCTAGACGAACCAGAGAGAGAGAGAGAGGACCGACGAGTTGTCCGACATACGCGAAGAGATACAAAAGCCACGATTACGGATATTCAGCGAGCAGTGGTGTCCTCCATGCATGGTGCGATTAGTGCCAGCACCATTGGTAGACGGCTGCACGACGCAGGACTACACGCACACTATTACGACGACTGCCCTTAACAACAGTGCATAGTCGCCAAACACTGCAGTTGTGCCGTGCCAGACTGTCATGGGTCCACTCAGAATGGCAACAGGTGATCTTCAGTGACTAGTCCCGCTTTTGTCTTGGAGACGACAAATAATTCGTAGTGTGGGGCCACCGTGATCAGCGCCAAGATGAACGGTTTGCTGTCGAGCGTCACACGTTCAGAAGGCCTGGTGTTACGGTGTGGGGTGCAATTTCCTATGATGCAAGATTACCTTTGGTGTTCATTACAGGCACTTTTGGCAGATTAACGTTACGCTAACGAGGTCCTGCAACCAGTGGCCCTACCTTTTCTGAACGCACACTCCGGGGTCGATATTCCAACAGGACAACGCTCGTCCGCATACCGCTCCTGTCTCGAGAGCTTGCCTTCAAGGCACTGACACTCTGCCATGGCCAGCCGCATCGCCAGACCTATCGCCGATTGAAAATGTGTGGGATGTTATTGGACACGCTACTCACACTCCACCCCTACCGCACAATCTGTAGGAACTGCGTGAGAAGGTTCAAGCTGCATGGGATGATTTATCGCATGACACCATTAGGAACCTGTACAACTCCATGCAGAGACGTCTGGCATGCTGTGTGAGCAAACATGGGGGCCCGACGCCATCCCGAGAGGCAATACTTATTGACATGTTGCTCAATAAATACTGTCCATATCAGTCTCAATGTTTAATCATTTATTGCTCCTGGTAACCTTTACCTTCCTCCCGAATAGCATTGCAATCCGACACGTCCTTCTGGGTGAAACTTTTTTTTTTTTTTTGACGATGAGTGTATTTCAAGTTTTTTTGAAAATCTAAGAATTCAGTAAAAAGGAAATTACATTTGCACCACTGAGAAAGAACTGCGCATAGTTAAAAATACGTAATCAAAGCAGGGTTATTCATATCAAGTGGAAACGGTAAAAACATATTCAAAGAGATTTCCGCAATCTATAAAATATCCCGAAAGGAGAATAAATACTTACGCACACTAGCACCTGAAAAGTATGTTTCAAAAATTGACAAACTCTCCACTAAAAGTTCCTTGTAGCTGATCGAAATTATCAGAGAAAAACGGGTTTTCAAATAGAACAGTTGAAGAAAGAATATATATATTCTTTTGGGAGCAGGGTGTTGAAGCCATGTGAAGCCATCAGCAGTTACAATTTGAAATCCTGCGATATTCAAGATGCATACATTAGTATTATTAGTAGCATCAATGAAAATGCAAAGAATCGGCTATTTGAGGATAAAGCACCAATAAAAATGGAAAAGGGGAGTGAGAGATGGTGACACCATATCTCCCAAGCTCTTTAATGCCACATTGTAAAATGTCTATCAATCACTGAACTGGTAAAACAAAGGTACAAAGATTAATGGGAATTACTTAACTCACCTTCGTTTTGCTGATGACGTAGTCCTTTTTGCAACTTCCCCTTCAGAACTGCAGTGTATGATCCAGGAACTTGCTGAAAAGAGTATAAAAAAGTAAGATTAAAATGAACTCATGTACAATGCTTTTAAGAGAAATTAAGATTTTGCGATTGATGGGGAAAAGCTGGAGATAACCGATAACTACATTTACCTTGGACAGCAGATATCAAGCAAAATTCACATTGATGAAGAAATTAATCGACGTATAAAACGTTCATGTCATAATAACATTGATCTGATTATTACGGGAAAGCTATTTCTGTTTTGAATCCTGTTCTTTGGAGCAGCAATGCCTTTCCAAGAGTAAAAAGACATTTTTTCTGCGATTGTACAGGGCATCATTTTCTATGGTGCGGATACATAGACACTGAATAAAAGACATCAACAAAGATTATTGGATAAAAAGATGGACTTTCGGAGGCGTTCCGCAACAAAATCCAGATGTAAAAAAAGTGCATAATACAAAAATTCGAGAAATTATGAGTGTTAAAGTAGACATTCTTCAAACTATTGAGATGCGGAGATTACAATGGTTCGGCCATGTAAGAGGAATGTCATCAGAGCGACTTGCAAAAATTCTGATGGAAAGGGAGGCCCCAAGAAAGAGGGAAAGAGGAAGACCAAAGAGAAAGGGGATGGGGAGATTAAATCAAGTTTAAAAAATAATGGACTGGATGAAGTGATGGCCTTGGATAGAGAGAAGTGGAGAAAAACTCTGGCTGAACTATATGGTCGAGGAAATCAGCTTAGTGGAAATTCCTGATGATTATGATAAACCTTGCTTGGGGAGCTTTTGGAAGAAACAGTACAATTTTTTGGGGCAATATACCATTGTGTCTTAAAAGAAAAGTGTTTAATCGATACATCCTTCCAGTGCTTACGTACGGACCAGAGATGTGGATTTTAACTAAAAAGAAAAGGACTCCATACAACTAAAAGGAGCCTGGAGAGATGCATGCTTGGTGTGTCCAGGAGAGATACCAAGAGGAACCGATGGATAAGAAAAATGACAAGAGTGGAAGACAGTATGATAAGAGTAAAATCCCTTAAAAATCAATGGGCTGAACATGTTACCAGAAGATCAGACGACCGATGGACAACCGAAATTTTAGACTGGATTCAAAGGGACGGGGAAAGAATCAGAAGATCACATAGTAGATGTTTGGATGAATACATTGGGAGCAGAATTTTGAATAATGAAAAGCAGAATATATGCTAAAAACATTCTTCATTGCAAAAACTATACAAAGGAAAGATATTTTTTTAAATATTGGCAGATATTGCTGTAAATGCGTCGCGAACATAGATATACGCTTTGGCGCGAAGCCGTTCTTCTCAAAAAATACAAATTATATGCAGAACACTTCGCACCAGGAGCTCTATCATGTGCAAAAAGGGAATTTCAAATGGGAATTTTAGAAGCAGAGATATTGGACAAATCGCAATCAAACTTTACCCCGTAGCGGGAAAACTCGGTACTACTTGAAAAAGAAAGTGCACCCAAAATAGTCTTCGTTGCACACGATATCAAAGGAAAGAATGAAATTACATTTCTTAACAGATAATTTAGAAAAAAATTATGGAATAAAAGTATTTAAATTCGATAGCATCTGCATTTAACCCCTCTAGCGGCCAAATTATGCATCGGAAGAAACCCCGAAATGAAAGATCATCGTTCTCACTTTTCAGACTTCTTAATCAGATTTTATTTTTAAATCGGACTAATAGCTGCAGAGATATGGTGTCTCCCACCTGAAGGACGGACGGACTAAGGGATATCATAAACAGGTGCCCATTTTTTTTATTAAAATGGTGCTAATATGTCCGATTTTTAGAAGCAGAGATTTCGAGAAAAGTTCGATATATATCTATGCCCCCTAGATGTGAAACCACGCATTATTTCGAACAGAAGGTGTGCATAAAATGGCCTTCGTGGTAAAATATCTCGGAGGGTAAACTTTTTTTTTTTTAAATTGGCATATTTCACTCAATTTAACAGAGTAAAATATTTATTGAATTTAATATGTGTATTTACGCCCCTAGCGGCGAGGCTATGCATCGGAAGAAGAATGAAACATACATTGTAGTCCCACAGTTCGAGCTTTCGGCTGCAAAAAAACGTTTTCCAAATCGGACAAATAATTGTAGAGATGTGGTTCCCACAGGCGGACGCACAAAGTGCTACTACACAGTCGAGTCACATTACTGTGGCCAGCAGCTAATATCCAGAGTAACGGCCGTGTGCAGCGCGGAGAGCAGCTAGACAGGCTGGGAGTGATTCAATAAGGTGCTGGAAGGTGTTCGCAGGTATGTGTAGCCATGCTGACTGCAGTGCATCTGACAGCTGCTGGAGGATGCGTGGTGGAGGATCCATTGAGCGAACAACGCGATCGAGGTTGTTTCATAGATGCTCAATTGGGTTTAAATCTGGGGAATTAGGGGGCCAGGGAAGTACTTTGAAGTCTTCATTGTTCTCTTCCAACCACTCTCGGGCATTTCTAGCTGTGACACGTCGCATTGTCGTTCTGGAAGATCCCATTCGCCCCAGGAAAGACAATCAGCATGTATGGGTGTACGTGGTCTGCAAGTATGGATTAATAACGAATTCGGTCCATATTGCCTTTCACAAGTATGAGTGGGCCCAGAGAATGTCACGAAAACATTCCCCAGACTATAATGCTTCCCTCATCAGCTTGTCTTCGTCCAGCAATGGTTGAAGATTGTTTCTTCTCCGGTGTTTTTCGCCTTATACGCCAACGCCCATCCGTTCGATAAAGCAGAAAACGTGATTCATCGGAGAAGACAGTCGGTTGGCAATCAGCGGTGGTCCAGTTCCGATACTGCCGTGCAAATGTAATCCTTTTCTGCCGATGCACCTTCGTTACCATAGGTGCAGTGACCATCCGTCTACATCTGAGCCCCATACGCAGCAGGGTTCGCTGAACTATCATTTTAGACACATTTCCGGTAGCCCCCTGGTTCATTCGAGCAGTAAGTTGCTCAACTGTAGGGTGTCGATCGGCCCTCACGCACCTTCGAAGCCGACGTTCACTTCTTACATCAATGGCACGTGGTGCTCCGCAGTTTCCACGTCACTTATTCGGAATGGTACCATTTCTCCAATCACGATGCACTTTAAAATCAGCAGCAGCACGCGAACAGTTCAAAAACTGCCACTCATGGCTCGAAAGCCGATAATAATCCCTTTTTGCAAATCTGATAAATTGCTCCTTTTATCCATGACAGCAACAAATGCTATGTTTTCAGATTGTCTACAACACACCTTATATACCCTCTAAGTCAGCTCATGACACGTGCCTTCTTTCATTGTCTACGCGCTGTGGACGTCAAAAGTAGGAGTTGTCAAAATAATGTGACTCGACTCTTTCTCCTCAAAAGGCATGCTAAAATTTATACAATTATCAGAACTTTGTTATGTATTAAACATAAAATTTCAGAGTGCGAAAAAATGTCCAATTTCTCGAAAAGAATATGAATGCGCAGGCATGAGGAATTGAATTACTGAAGGTTATGCAGCATGTTTGTACTATTTTCACGGCTACAACATTTTATAAGCTAATACGTATTAATAAAATATTTAATATTTTTACTATTTTCAGGGCTATAAATTTTTATAAATAATTTTAAATTGTTTAATAAAATTAAAAAATTTTATAAAATTAAATTTTTTTATAAAATTAAATTTTTTTATAAAATTAAAAATTATATTTTTTAAGTTTTATAAATGTTTTATAAAATTTTGTAAATAATTTTAAATTGTTATATAAAATTTTATTTTTAGTATTTTCATGGCTATAAAATTAAAATTTTATAAACTAATATTTATAAAATTTTATAAGCTAATATTTAAAATTTTATGAGCTAATACTTGTTAATACAATATTCAATATTTTTACTATTTTCAGGGCTATAAAATTTTAAAAGCTAATACGTATTAAATGAAGATATGATTGTTGAAATCCAGATATCATGAAGTGTGATTTATGATTCAAGAATGTTACCCTGCTTTCGAGTGTCAGACGAATGTCGTAATAAATAATTTTAAAGATCTTCGTCGTTCAGAATTAATTTTTTGCTTCCTAGTTCTGCAAACAAATGTGACTTAAAGATATTTCCAATTAATTATTTTAATCCTTTTGTGATCTATCTTTACCTAAGTTTTCGAAAAAGTATTTCGTCTGTTTATATTGTAATTAATTCTGTGCTTAGTTGAAGCGGGTAAAATCTAAAACCGTATTTTGTAACAAAACTACAGATAAAACATGATTTTTTTTATCACCACTGACTATTATTACACATTTTTATTCATATTTTAATTCACATTGCGAGTTTTTCATTAAAAATTCGAAGAAGCTCAAACCAAGAATATCTTAATTTGACTGCGAATCAAAGATGTTCACTCGAGGGAAACAGAGTTCCATAAAATTTATTTAAAGCTCCTGTTGCTATAATGCGAAAGAAAGCACAACTGACGTCAGAGATACCGAAAACAAGATTATTTCAGTGTTTTTTCTTTCTTTTAATGACGGCGGTGAAAATGGTTGAAAGCTTGAACGGCCATTTTAATGGATAGTGATATTTCGTGTTCGTTACATCTGCTGATATAGAATCTACGTGGGTAGTCTTTTGTGTATTGTCGCTACGAAAGATAAAGCACCTGCCTAAATATATACGCCTATCCGCCACAAAAAGACTTTATGACCTTTACATTTTAAGCCACAATAATTAAGTCAAACGCAAGCAAGATGTTCACGTTTTCCACCTCTTCATTTGGTTGACGCACGTGACTTGGATCTAATGAAAAACTTCGAAGACTAGCAGAGGAAAAAAATCGTATCTGACGCCCATGTCCTGTGGATGGCTTTAAAGCAAAATGTCAAAATATCGTTTGCGTTTAAGCTGGCAGGTGTATTCGCTTACTGATATCCGCTCCTCTCTGGGCTTCTTTCGTGGAAGGAAAGACCAACTTCGATTAGAGAAGGAAAATAGCAACCATTGATCAAGAATCATAAACACGAAAAAAAATAACAGAAGTAATTAAAGAAAAAAGGGAAAATGGCACTTGAACGGAACGTGCAGTAGAAACAAGTGCATCTATACATAGAAAGGAAGAAATAAATACATGAGTTCACTGAAAAAAGATTTTCAATTATGTTTAGACAAAAAAAAACCCCATCAAAAATAGAAAAACTTCACATGCCTGCATAATCAGAGAGAAAGACATTTACAAAAGAAAGTAATCATGTGCATATACAGCAGAAAATAAATGAAAATATGCTATAAATTGTAATGTAGTCAACATATAAAATGTTATTTAAATGAAAATATGAAGGTTTTTCATTAAGTACAACTTAACACATTTACTGTGGAGGGACTTTTTGGCCGACCCGGTGGCGCAGTGGTCTAAGTACAACTTAAACACGCAACTTAACACATTTACTGTGGAGGGACTTTTTGGCCGCTCCGGTTGTGGCACTTTTTGGCCACGCAGTGGTAGTGAACATTCGTGCAAGATGGGTGCGGATTCGAATCCCGGTGAGGCATAGATGTTATGTTTGTCTTACGACACTGGCTCGCTCCCTTCCCTGGAACCAGTGGCCATAAATTAGGAACGGGCGACTGCTTATAGCCCATTGAGTTGCACACGGTGGTCGTTAAACCTCCAACCAAAAAAAAAAAAAAATGGACTTTTTGAATTTACTATAGTTATTTTTGCATGAAATTTCCTGATATGAGAATTCATACAACAATATGATAGGTTTTTGCAAAATCTTCATTTGAGGGAAGGGGAATTATTTTGAAAATCATTTTCGTCAGAGAGGAGATCATCGAAAAACTTGGTGCTTTAAAAGAAATGTGTTGATATCTACCAGTTTTCTGTTCTTTTATTAAAATACCATTTATTAACAGGGATTCGTGTATACCAGTTTGGACACCAACAAAATTCCTGTGTTTAACAGTTTCTTACGAAATGCTGTATGTGAAATCATGCCACAGCCTGCCAACAACCCTGACTTCGCCCTGAGCGATTTCTGGTTGTTCCCATCAATGAAGGAGAAATCCTGTGGCCACACACCTGTACAACTTGAATACCTTTGCCACATGCTTTGTAAAGTGGACTGAACAATGGGATCATTGCATCTCATCCGAGGGAAGATTTTATGAGAAAGAACATATTTTGCTGTACCTATATTTCTTCACTGTGTGATTTTACTTTCGGTTTTTATGGAACGGCCTTTGTACATATAGTTATTTACTGTCCGTCTGCAAACATGATATTACCGTTACTTCTGGATATTTTAGGAAGTCTTGGCCATTCTAAATCATTATGCAAAATTCCAAATTTGATTATGCCTCTGTGTGCCAAAATGTGCTCTTTTTTATTCTGTTGGAAATTTCAATGGAATGAGTAATTTTTCCGGTATACTAATATGATTAAAGCTGCTTATACCATTTTAATGAGATGACCATGTTAATCTATGTATCCAGTGCGAAGTTCTGCGGCCATCTGTACTGTAAAACGTCACGTACAGTGCTTATGAACAGTCTATGCTACTATCAATGCGTGCTGAGTAATAATTTTATTCGGGCACTAGCTACCGGTTATTAATTTTTAATGGAAATTGTCAACAGCGTAACCCAAACTTCACTAAATACCTTCCTTGTTGCTAATCAAACACGATTCTTTAAATACTGCTGGAATCTGACATAACAGCTATGTATTTTCAGTTCACAATTGTTATCTGTATGTTCCAGAAAAAAACACACGTTTCTATCTTGAACACATAAATACTGTGCTCAAGAATTCGGTTCAATTTTGTCCTACATTATAGTGCAATATCCGGCACGTATACCATAACGTGAGGAACTTTTTTTCACATGCACTATAAAGTTATTCTTGAAACCATCTGACTTTCACCATTGTTTCGTGTAAAGCACAAAATCCTGTTAAAGTGGTGTTCTCTTGCGCCACGTTTAGAAGCTACTCAAGAAAATCATCCGTCGGTCTCCGTGAACGAAGCTCCGGATGAGGAGGCGTATTAGTAGTGTTGTTCCGACATCTTAGATTTTAACGTCTAACAAGAAGAGTTAGGTAGATTGAAGAACTGTGAAGTCAAGTGTTCAATCAATATAAAGGTAGGTAACTAAGATAATTATTTGGGTGTATGTGCTTTCCTTAACATTTAATTATTTTCATGTTGAAGCTTTTCATGTACCCAGCCATTTAATTTGCAAATCACAGTGATTAAGACTTACATTGTTTTAAGCAATCTTGCTGTTTAGAGGTTAAGTATGGTTTCCTAAACGATATTTGTTCAGAAAGTGTTACGATATTTGTTAGAAAGTACCCCTGTGTCGTCGATTATTGTACAGAATTTCGACAAGTTATTGGAGAATTTCCAATTTTAGGTATAGGTATTATTCCAGATCACTACCTAACCAAATAACATTTCACTAGTCAGAAGACAAATTTCAGAGCTCAACAAGATAGAGTTTAATAGCCTATGGTTTAGAGCAGTTCAGCCAATATAAAAAGGTACATAAATTTGAAATATTTGAAAATAGGTCGTCAACTAAAGTTCGTGTTGTAAACGCCGAATCAATCCCATACGTAAAGATCAAATAAAAATTACATCGCTCTACCTGCTACAGCGCGATGCATTTTTTTAGTTTTCTGAGGAATCTGTTCACATGGAAATATATTCACATGTGGTATAACACACCCGATTTACACACAAATTGGCGTATTAATTTTGAGAATGACACCATGTGCTAATATAAGGGATGGAGATTAAAATATTCGTCTGGATATGTGAGAAAAAAATGGAACATTTCTTTCCTTGAAAACGGATGTAAAAACAATGTTTCAAAACTGTAGCACAAAAACCCAATTTTGAAAACAAAATGATATTTATAACTACACTTAAATTTGGTGATATCTGGCACCAAAAAAGTGGTATTACACCAGCTACACCACCTTTTGGGAAAAGCTACACCAGTATCTGGTGCATGAAAAATGCAACAACAGTGTGCAACTTTGCATCAGAAATGTTCAACAGTGATGCAGTCCTGCAGCATAATATGATGCAATTTGTATGATATTATGGTGAAACTTTGAAGCATAATATTGGGTACCTTTGTACCACACAGAAAATTCAGCCGTCTTCTGCACGATTTACTAGATAAAAAATACTTTAATGTAAAAACAATAAGGTTAAAATTTACACATAGTTAAAACAAACAAGAACTTCGAGACTGCCTCAGTCTCTTCATGAGGTGTGGATCTTCTCAAGATGATAGTAGGCTGTATAAATCTAGAGATCGGGGTGTGACGACAATGGGCATGCGCAGTGTTATTGAATCGTAGATAACATGATAGTGTCAGTTTTTAAAAGCATTTGTACTTAATTAATTAGTTAATTAATTAATGTCAACATTTTGTTAGTCATCCTGAAATAAAAGTTTCGAAGGTATTGGCACCACACAATAAAAGGAAGTCATCATTACAGTAGTGATGGTTGGCAGTTATTTGCAAACTTTCTGTAAGAAGAGTGAAACTTTTCGACTTTGGGGTAGTTAAATATGGTTGCTTCTTTTTTTCGAAAAGTTTAACTGCTCTTACAGAAAGTTTGCAAAATAATAGCCAAACAAACTTTCACAAGGGAGGTCATCATTACAACACTGCTGTAATGATGACTTTCCTTGTGTAGTGCCAATATCTTAGAAACTTTTATTTCAGAATGATTTACAAAATTTTGACATTAATTAATTCACTAATTAAGTACAAATGCTTTCTAAAACTGACACGTATCATGTTGTTTACGATTCAATAACACTGCGCATGCCTATTGTCGTCACACCTCCATCTCTGGCTGTCATCTTGATAAGATCCACATCAGATGAAGAGACTGAGGCAGTCTCGGTGTAACTATTTGTAAGCTTTTAACCTTATTGTTCTTACATTAAAGTATTTTTATTTAGTAAATCGTGCGGAAGACGGCTGAATTTTCTGTGTGTTATAACGTAGCACGAAAATCGATCTGTAGTGCCTTTGTAGCACTTTCGAATATGACTAATGTAAATTCGCACCATAACATGGAGCATAACTGCGTTATAGTACCTGGTTTTGGTGCAAAGTACCTCAAAATTTATAACAATGTAGTAAGAATTAGTTATAGTGAGAAAGTTCTTATATATGTATCATTAGTAAAAAGAATATTTTCTAGACAGCATCGAGAACTCTAGGCAATGTTATTTTAATTTTTACATTGCATCGTAAGGAACATTTCAGAATATGTAAGTAAAATGCACCTTTAGTGTCAGGTGACAACTCTGCAATTGCTTGTAAGGTGTGCAAGAACTGAGCCTGTACATTTGTGTCAGCGCCAACTAAAATAAAAAATTGCTCAATTTCTGTATTCCGAAAAATAAAAATATCCCTCTGGAATTCCAAGGCAATTAAACTTCACATTTTCTTGTTCCTCCAGTATCTGTACAAATACCAGAGGTCAGCTTTCCCAAGGGTATTATATTGTTCCCAGCTTTTCCAAGTGCTCATGTTTTCATCTAGATCTGGTAAATGTATGTTCGTGCTATATAAAAGATGCTTTTAAAGAAAAAGGTTTATATAAATATTATGCGTTGACACATCAAGAAAGCAAATCTAGCCAGATGTGTTATTCAGAGCCCACCAAAAATGGGACACTTCGTTGTTTCTTTGGGGCGCGTGGACACATTAGAAGGAACGCCATATTTAAAAAAAGCGCAGTGCTGATACTTGTAGAAAGAAAATGTTAAAAACACATAAAAGATTGAAATTTGATCTGCATATCTGGAAAGAAGAAAAACAAATGGTAAAGACTTTTCGATTTACCTTCGTGTCTACCTTCACAAATGAAGGGCATTTTTTTAAACAACCATTTTTGTTAAAATAATGAGACCAGAATGAAAGTGCTTTTGCTCATCAAGGGAGTGAGCGCAAATGTTCCTTCATGAATTCCCGACAATAAACCTTATGTTAATGGCACAATTTTTTAGCTATGGATACTTAAAGAACTGTACTGTACTCCAGGTTGGAGACAGGTACAGAGGGCGTTTCTTCTAACAAAATTTTCCAGAAACCGTTAACACTTCTTTTTTTTTTCATTAGGAAGTTTCGTGTTGAGTTTTGGCGGCTTCGTTTTATCAGATACTTAAGAGGTTCTCTGTGATCAACAGACTTCATTTTGCTTTATGGATCACAGCTATCTCGTTATCGTTGAAAACTATGAGGCGTGTCAAGGAAGGTGCATATATATATATATATATATATATATATATTTGTGCATTACTTCAGAACGCGGTAACCTAAAGAAAATGCTGCATATTTTCTTAGGTTACTTCAGAATGAGGCTATTTATTCTTAGAACGCTTCTTTAATGATAATGTTGAGTTCTATATGTCAACCAAAAGAGATTTTCTTGCACACCATATAAATTCGAAAACGCATAAATCATCATCCCCTTGATTAAAGGGGTATTACGACTTCTAAAAGCTAAACTATCGTGCCTTCAGGCAGACAGACGGACAAAATTATTCAAGAGATGGACAAAAATATGCTAAAGATAGATGAAGTTAAACGTTTCTTTATATTTGATTTAATATCATTCGTGTTCTACTGACTTGGCGTGATTCGTAGTCTGGAAGAACCAGTTAAACTCACGGCCTACTCGTGTAATCTTATATTATACACTAGCGGACAATGAAATTTGCGCACCAAGAAGGAAGCATCGGATTGAAATGACATTTTATGGACGTAATGATACAGATGAATGATGCTCATAATGGCATAACAGAGCTGCAGGATAATTACAGAGGGATCTGTGACACGCAGTCCGGCCAATCTTCAATAGCGCGTCGCACAGTCTCGTACGGTACGGCATGGAGGCGAACAGACGCCTGACGTTGTCTGCGGCAAACTGGCCCACACGTGTTGGGCGGTGTGCTCGAAATCCTGGATAGTGCGGCATGGCGGCAGCCGGCGTTTCAACTGGTCCCACAAATGCTCGATAGGGCACATATCCAAGGAGAGGGCAGGCTATGGAAGTGTCCGGACATGGGGTAGGCAGTCCTGAGCAACCCGAGCCGTGTGCGGGCGGGCGGGCGTTATCCTGCTATTATAGCGCACCTGGAAACCCGACCAGGAATGGGAGCTCATAGGGCCGTAGGATCTCATCCACTTACCGCTGACCTGTCAATGATCCACGTACCACTACTAGAGCTGATCGGCTATCGTAGGCAATGGCTCCCCATACCATAATGCCTGCAGTGGGGGAGGTGTGACGCTCGATAGAAAGGTTGGGATTGTGCCGTTGACCCGGGGACCTCTACACTCTGACACAATGATAATTTGTCACCAAAACGAAGCGGCACTCGTCGTGAAACACCACACATCGCCAGTCTGTGGCGTTTCACGTCGCTTTGGCCTGGCACTACTGCACGCGAAGTCGGCGATGTTCCGGTGTTAAGCAATGGTTCGTAGGCACACAGGAGCCGCTGCATCTGCCTGTATAGTGGACCGGGTCCCGTGGGATCCGTTTGTATCTAGCGCACGATCCGTCAAGCCTCTCTACTGGTGGTACTCCTGGTCCGTCTGGAGCCGCTCCGACGTGTGTCACATTTCCGTCACGTGTCTACTGCTCCCAACACAGTCGGACGGTACGGTCAGAATGATCCACGTGGTGGGGTATACGGCGCGCCGACCACCCTGCGGTTTTCAGCCAGATGATCCGGCCTCACTCAAAGTCCGTAAGTTGAGTAAATAGAAGTCTCTGGCGTCTGTCCGGCATTCTTGTCACTCTGTACTCTTGCTTGCGTCAGCTGGTGCTTTTCGCTTTCATGGGGCATGACTACACGCCGGCTGCTGTTTCGTGCTTGCAGCGCCACCACAAGGTGTGCGGTCATGCGCGCTTGCACCAAACGTGGATCATTTGCATACCAGCATGCACTCTAGCTATTTACAAAGTTTCGCGGTTGCAACATGTTTTCTTCTAGGTGCACAAGTTCATTATCTGTGAGTGTATCTTTATACTTTTATACTGTTTATCTTCCTTTTTGGTTGATTACTTGAAAATTTCAGTATAATATTCTTTATTTGGTTTTATGCTGTGTATGTTCGTCTGACCAGTCTTTTCCGTTCAAGTTAAGGAATTAATTTCGCCCAGAGCAGGTGTTTGCGAGCTAACTTAGGGTACGATCGTTCATCAGCGTAGTTTTAATGCGGTAGGAACGAATCTTTTGAGAACAAGGTGTCTCTGGATTTCTGATTTTCGAAAATCAAAGCCATAATACAGTAAGAGTCAATGAATAAGTATTGGCCCGATATTTTTTGTACTAACGGAAGTGAAAGAAAATATTCTCACTCACTCTCTCTCTCTCTCTCTCTCTCTCGCACACTCACACACACACACACACCGCAGGTCCTTGCGGCCGTTTAGATCAACTACGGCAAACAACCTAAAAAGATTCCACATCTCTAAACATTGCCATCATTTTCTGAAGTTCGAATGCTTCGTGACTTATGCAGCTGCCAGTGCTACACGATGGCTCGCTAAGAATAATCAAAGGTCCGGATTTAGTTGGCATCTGAAGCTGACCCCGAATACGTACGATGAAGGATAGAGGTCCCTAACATAATTTAGATCCTTTTGAATCAGGAAAACTTGAAAATAACAAATAGGATGTTTTTGTACTAAGGTCAATAAAGGAAAAAAATGGCACGCTTTCATTTAAGTGAGCAACTGGCATAAAATTCACAAAGAGGCACTGGGATTATTAATAAAATTATCGAAAAAAGTAAAACAAAATTCCGGAGATCGCGAGTTCTTAAAAAATTTGGAACTACTAGTAGAAGTCACAAAAGCATATATGCAACACACAATTTCAGCCAACGCTCGTAAAAGTCATCTCAATGAGGAAATGCGCGAGCCTATTAAGAAATTCAACTAACAAGAAGGAGCAAAGTAACAATAAGTATCAGTACACATTCAATTGCAAAACTGAATACCAACAATAGAATAAAATACAAATTTGAAGTTGTGATTCCGTCTATTAGTGTAAATTATGACAAGAGTGGCAAGTGTGTAGTTAAATAGACGGAATCACAACTTCAAAGTTCTATTGTACAAGTATACTGGTGTAATCCCATATGTCATGGTAATAGAATGAAATTTCAGTTGATCATGGCAGGAAGTATTATGAGAGAAATATTCATGGGCTGAAAATATTTTCACCATGAACTCGGTTTTAACGAAATGTTTCATAGAAAATGAACAGGTTGCCTTCTGATTTACAAAGATGCGGGAAGAATTTTGTAATGCCTAATTACTAGACTGTGATCGACAGCTGCATTGAGCCTAGAAGTTTTAACACGCAGGCAGCTGACTTTGTGCCGTCAGATTTAGCATGTGTTTCCGCATAAAACGCAATCCAGAAGAAACAAGGACGGAAGCAAAATTTAAAACAAGACGTAAACGTTTTACGCAAGACGTGATGATTTCACGGTAGAATTAAATATACGGATTGTAAAGGACTATATTGAAAACACGCACACACAAAAAGCGCAGAAACACAGGTACAAGAAGTTCAAATAAAATCATAGTAGCCTCTGGTAAAACACGAAACAATGCAATAAACAAAAAATAGGAGAAACAATCCCTTAAGACATTTCCCTTATTTGAGAAATTAAATATTCTTCTTGAATTCCTTCTTCGTGCATGCGTTTTCTGGTGATTATTTAATAGATTTAATAGCGCAGGACCGATATTTCGCCACTGGGAGACAAATGCACACAAGTTTTTTTTTTTTTATTATTGGAGGTTTACCGACCACCGTGAGCAACTCAATGGGCCATAAGCAGTCGTCCGTCCCTAATTTAGGGTCACTGGTTCCAGGTAAGGAAGAGAGCCAGAGCCTTAAGTAAAACACAACATCCATGCCTCACCGGGATTCGAACCCGGATCCCTTTCGGACGAATGATTTTTTTTTTTTTTTTTTTTTTTTTTTTTTGATTGGAGGTTTAACGACCACCGTGAGCAACTCAATGGGCTATAAGCAGTCGCCCGTCCCTAATTTAGGGTCACTGGTTCCAGGGAAGGGAGAGAGCCAGTGCCGTAAGACAAACACAACATCCATGCCTCACCGGGATTCGAACCCGGATCCCTTTCGGACGAATGATCAGAGGCCAACGCCTTAGACCACTGCGCCACCGGGGCGGCCGGACGAATGATCAGTGGCTATCGCTTAGACCACTGCGCCAACGTACACAAGTTTACAAAGTTGGTGTGGAAGGTGGGGCCGCGAATTACCAAGAATTAGTACGCACTATTGGCGGACTCCATGCTGTGATTCGGTTATAGAAAGGTCTGCATTAAATCTTCACAAATCATGACCTAGGGCACATCTTCTTCAGATCTAAGTGCTTAGGTGTAAATTCTGGGTGAGCAGTTCGTCTAAGTATTCCTGGAATAGAAATAATCCTATACCAAGACTGGGTAAGATTTGGGAAGCACAAGAATTAAAAATATCAACATTCGTGTCTCCTTCCTTCGACTGTTTTCAGTTTAGCCAATAACGGTTTGTTAAACATCTTTACAAAAACAAAAAGCCTCATCGGGCATTTTACTGTAACCCTCACGTTTTTGTTTTTTTATTCTGCTACTAGCGGAGCTATGTGGCCTTGCTGGGGTTAACAAAAAATACGTGAATCAGCTTCTGGCCAGCATTTTCCAAGCTTTCCTCATATAATGAATATGATATTTGGCACGAATATATTTCATTGAGATATCTTCCAGTATTAAAAAGGAAAGGATTAAAAAAATTATGCGTGTGCCGACACAACTGGCTTAAACCAGCAGTCTCTATTGGCCGTGAATACAGGAAATTTGATATCTGAAACATCTACGTTTTTCTATCGTGTTGTGATCAGCATAATGTACGGTTAATTTGAAGCACAAGTCAGTTTATCCTTGAAGAGCCACTGGATTAGCGACTTTGAGTGTTCTTTTATTTGCAACCAAGATGAACAGCTTTTCATTTTTACCAACTCGGGAGCATCCAACAGAGCTGGGCATGGGGAAAAGCATGAATTTTGCATGTTGAGTCTAACAGTTTTTAACGATTGAACCTTTGTCTTGTTGATAAACATGGCAAACATGAGAACAACAGGAACCTGTAGGCGTTTAAAATAAAATGGATGATTGGAATGTGTTAAATACAAATATGGTCTCTGCATCATGGCCAATCATGATAGCAGCTCATGAAATTTGATATACGTTTCTTTATAGTCAGTTGTATAAATTAATAGCTCATTATTTCCCACCCTGGGTTATGTACGTGATAAAAGATTATCTGGAAAATAGAAAAATTCTGAGCAAAATTAAATCCGATAAAATATACAGTACTTTAAGAAATATACAAGCAGTGATGCTACAAGATAGTGTGTTAGCATCCGCCCTTCATTGTATTTGTAGTTCAGATTTCTCAACAGAAAGCAAGATAAATTTTACCATATGCTGATGAAATAAAAAATATTAAACGCTTCTAAAAAAAATCAGCTTTCGTGTTGTACCACTACGTGATAGTACATAAAGTCGTATTACTGAGGTTGGAAAATTAAAATAAATGCTGACGAAACACAGGCAACCTTTTTCCCCAAAATAAATAAATGCTGTTTCCTGAACAACGAAATTGTTTTCTATGAAAAAAATTTCCCTGGGCTAACAAAGTCAAATACTTGGGACTCATCATGGAGAAAGCTTTCAGGTGGAATAAACATATTACTAAAACAGTGGGAATAGATTAACGTTTACGTGTCTGTGTTGCACCAACGATTAAAAAACAAGAGATTGAGCTATAAAATAAAGCTTTATTATTGAAAACATGTATTCATCCCATTATCATTTACAGAAGTGCTATTTCAGAGTCTGTGCAAAAACTTACATAAGTAAAATATCAACATTATAAAATATGGTGACAGAATTAGAGGAAAAGTTGCAACTGTGAAGTAATAATAGCAAATAAACTTTATTGACTATACGATTTATGAATTAGCAAAAATATATTATCAAAAAGCCGGGAGACACCTAAACTCCAAAGTGAGAAAAGCATTGTTGTATGATACTATTGCAATTCAAATATATAACAATCTCAGTGATACTGTGAGCAAAGATGACATTGAGATAAATGGAATCGTACTTTTCCCTACCGAAGCGAATGGAACAACTGTTAGAAGATCCCTGAGGTTGAGAAATCTATCATCTCCGAGAAATCCAAGAAAAGTGGGTACTGAGCCAAAGAAATAGTCACCTATGTCTAACCTGACAGGTTCGGACATGGTGTCATTTGCCTCTTCATTGGGAGATGGGAAACGCCCGTTTCCAGTGCCTCTGTCTTCCTCTGAAGGTGATGAAAAGAGATTCTTATCAGAACCACGTACTTTTCACAAAGAAGAAGAATCAGAATTTACTACACAAAATAATGGACATAAGTCAGAATCAACAAACAGAGTTTACAGTACAAAACGTGTAGCTATCATTTCTTGAGTAAATAAAAACAAAAACAAACTTCAGATTTTCCAACACGATAAGACACACTTGTGTTCACAACTACCTAGAGAAACAAAAGTAACAGTCAAACCGTGCTAAGGTAAGTACGTAGGGCAGTTTTTAGCTTTCTTCGCGGGAAACCATCGAATCCTATAACTAATTTTTCCTCACTTTTCTATCTCACTTTCCTCTTCGCACCTAATTCTTTTAATCTTCCTCACAAAAGACACAGTTGGCGGCAGGTTTGCAGGGCCAAAACCTTTGTATGGTTCATCGCACCGCATGAGGACAAAGCACCTCTAGAAGCGACGAATTTTTTCGGATACAAAACCTCAAACTCCATGGATCAACCATTCTTGGGCTGTTTTCTGTAAGATTTTCTAAACTAACATGCGCAAAGGATCGGTTTCAAGAATATAAGATAATTTTGCTGATGGCAGGAAAAATATGTTTTACTAAATTAAATTATTGAACTGTATATATACTTTTCATAGCTTAATAAGGATTGCTCGTGTGTCATGCAAGATTTCTTGCTGACCACAATTTGTCAATTTAATAAGTAAGACATCTAAGTTAAAAATTAGAATAAAAAGGCCAGTGGCCTGATATATTGAACACCTTTTCCATTTAGCAAAAACATGTGAAGACGTTAATATTATAGGATGAGAAAAAATATTACGAGCAATAAACCTTTAGTTCCCTCTGTCTCAAAGTCACGAATACGTATGTTGACGTGTCGTCTTGGATGGAAATACCAGAGTCCCTTTCGTCTTTGACAATGCAAACCACCTAGAGAACATTTAAGATGTTAGTTCTTCGACTGTGTCAGATCAGAGACCTTTGTTAACACTTACTGAAGATTAAAAACTACTTCCACTTAGTACTTTGCACTTACAGAACCAAAACGAGGCATGTTGCATGACTAAAACGTCACCCCTAAGAGGACAGTAGTCCTTGTTAGCATTTCCCGAGCGTCGTGGAAGTATCGGAACTAAAAAGTACTAAAACTTCCACTGGTACAATAAACAGTTGATTTCTCAGCGTAGAGAACTACTGCATTCCAAGCATTCTAAACTACAATATTTTCAGCCATAGCTGTAAAACTAAAAAGGTTTAGAAAACTGATGTACAAGTTCTGAGTAAGTGATAATCTACCCACGTAATTTATTGACATCCAGTTATGAACACCTGTTTTCACAAAGAGATAAACAAAAAGGAGTAGAGTATAACCTAAAACAGCACCTTTTACTTTCAGCGGCTGTTATTCTAACATCTTAGCTTACAGTTTTATCATGTGAATTGAAAAAATAATTTCCTTTATGTAGTTATTGCACGTTTGTGTTCAATATATAATATTATAATAAGAAGGATGTCATAAATTCTGCTTTTGACCTGTCTCATGCAGGTCTTGCTGATATTATTCCAAGTAGTTTTTCTAAGTGCGCAATCATAATTTTCAAACAAAAATTGAACTATAATGGACATGATTTTGCTTGAGAAAATCGGGAAAGCTCATTTTAGTCGGGCTGGCATTCGATATGTTATCTCACAATAACATATCGAATGCCAAATTATAACTCGAAAGTGGTGCATCTGGAAAACTACGGGATGTATAGATAATAATCGCTTTAAGAGCAGCTAATTTTAAAATAGTGTTCATAATCCTGCCTATTGAACATTAAATTGCGACTGACAAAAGATTCCATGTTTACACCTTACAAAAACGGGTGAAATGCGAGCAAATTTCGTGGAAAAAACAAACGGTTGCGATTATAATTTCAAAATGCTTATTTTAGATTTTATCTCAAATTTAAGTAAAAAGAAACGCACCCTAGCGTGGACCTAATGCCGATGTAACATGAATTGCGAAGATCATGGTTAAAACTACTCTCGATATTCAAAGAAGATTTTTAAGTGAATTCGTAGTTTGAATTATCGTCGGACTAAAAATATGCACCACTTAGTCAAATTATTTTACAACGGGAAAGGGTCGTTCAAAAAGTTGCTTTGTTGAGAAATACAGGTAGAGGATTCTGAAGGAATGTTTAAATTGGACTTTTTTTTAGAAGCAATTTAGTTCAAAATAAAAATATACACTCATCGTCAAAGAAATAGTTGCACCAAGAAAGAAACAACCGACAGAAATGAAACTTGGTGGGTAAGTTTGACATCGTGAGACATAGAAATGATTCAAGTATCACGCTCGGTCGCGCATGTGACGCCAGCAAGGAGGGGTCGTAGCGCTGTGACTGGACGGCTATATAAGGTCGTCCCGTTGCGCGTGCTTGCCATTCTGACTCGTGATGTGTTGTTGGTTTCATCCTTTGCAAGTGAAGTATGCCTCGGAGAAAAGTTCGGAAGTAATCCGAGAAGTCGGAGGAGATCGGGAGGGGCCGCATAGTCGGGCTCCGGGAAGCGGGGTGGTCTTATCGCCGTACTTCGCGTCATACCGGTTGTGCGGATATCACCATAGCACGCTGTTGGCGGAAGTGGATAGAACAAGGCACGCAGCAGCAACAGGAAGGGTCTGGGAAACCTAGACGAATCACGCAGAGAGAGGACTGAAGGGTTGTCCGACATGCACGGTGTGACACAACAGCCACGATGGCTGATATTCAACGAGCAGTGAATATCCACAATCGTGGCATCGTCCAAATATTGCCAGCACCATTGGTAGACGGATGCACTACGTAGGAATACATGCACGCAGACAGTTACGACGACTGCCCTTAACAACAGTGCATCGTCGCCAAAGACTGCGATGGTGTCTTGCCAGACTCTCATGAAGCCACGCAGAATGGCAGCGGGCGATCTTCAGCGACTAGTCCCGCTTTTGTCTTGGAGATGACCAACGAATCCATGAGTGGGGGCACCGTGGTCAGCGCCAAGATGAACGGTTTGTTGGCGAGTGTCACACGTGCAGAAGGCTTGGTGTCATGGTGTGGGGTGCAATTGCCTACGGTGCGAGATCACCTTCATTGTACATTACAGGCGCTTTGACAGCCCAATGTTATGTTAATGAGATACTGCAACCATTGGCCTTACCTTTTCTGAACGCACACTCCGGTGAGAGTTTCCTAACAGGACAACGCTCGTCTGCATGTTGGTGCTTTCTCGAGAGCTTGCTTTCAAGGCACTGACACTCTGCCATGGCCAGCCGCATCTCCAGATCCATCACCGATTGAAAATTTTTTGGATGCTATTGGACGCGCTATCCACACTCCACTCCTACCGCACAATCAGCGTGAGAAGTTTCAAGCTGCCTAGGATGGCTTATCATAGGATACCATTAGGAACCTGTACAAGTTCATACAGAGACTTCCGGCATGCTGTGTGAGCAAACATGGTGGCCCGACGCCATACTATGGGACAATAATTATTGAAATGTAGTTCAATAAATGCTGCCCATAGCAGTCTCAATATTTAATCATTTATTGTTCCTGGTAACTTTTACCTTCCTCCCAAATAGCATTGCAATCCAACTCGCCCTTCTGGGTGCAACTATTTTTTTGAGGACGAGTGTATGTGCATTTAGTTCATCTTACTGCAAGCTGCGGCACGCAAAGCAAGAAATGAATCCATCTATTGAAAGAAAAATTAATTTTCCTAGTCTGACATTTAGAAATGCAAGCACCCTGTGAAACAGGAGTTTAGTTAATCTAATTAGAAATCTATGCATTACAGAAATATTAAAGCACTTTTTTTTATTGAGGGTTTAAGGACCACCGTGAGCAACTCAGTGGGCTATAAGCAGTCGCCTGTCCTTAATTTAGGGCCACTGGTTCCAGAAAAGAAAGAGAATCAGCGCCGTAAGACAAACACAACATCCATTCATCACCGGGATTCGAACCCGGACTCGTCACGGGCGAATGATCAGAAGCCTTTGTTTTGACCACTGCGCCACCGGGCGGATCAAAGCACTTGAATCATCTTCATTGTTTGCATTGTCTGATAAAATGGAAATGTATTTCATGTCACCGATAAATGCTGTTTTGTATTGTATTCAGACGGACAGATGGATTGATAAAATGACACTCTAAATGCAAGGACGTTTTCGTCGAAGGACGTGCAAAAAATGTAAAAATACGAAACAGAAAATGCGACTTTCTTTTTTTTCCGGAAAAGAATTTCTTCTAAGAAAGAAGTCACAGTAATGGAATATCCCGAGGATATTGAGAAGAAAGAGAGAGAGAAAGAGAGAGAGAGAGAGAGAGAGATGCAGAAAGTGGGCAGAAAGAACCTTTTGTCTCTGAAATTCTCAGTAAGGCCAGAATGGAATCCCCTAGGGAGAAATGAACTCCCAGTTGGCGAGGCAGACCACATACGAACCAAAGAGCCCGCCAGCGAAATCAATGAGAAAAAGAGACAGGGTTTCAAGATCAAAAGACAGGTAAAGAGAAGCTGGAATAAAATGTGACAAAAACATGCTCGCAAGAAGAAAAATTTCTTGTCAAAATAAGTCATGCAACCTGGAGTATCTTTTTATTCATGCGTAAAGTATATATTTATAGGAGAAACGCGGAAAAAAAGTAAGACGTAGTCCGGTTGGGTTGCTTGAATCCCCAGCGGAGAGGATTTACTTTTTTCCTTGGCTTAACATTCACGTTAAGGCAAACGGGTGGATTATGAAGGTTTTCTGATATGTACTGCCATTGTAAAGCAAGACTCCTTACTCGCACCTACAGAACAGATTGCATTCATTGATCAACGAATACATGCTACCTTTGCACAAATATCGATAAAAAAGTACTTCAAGGAATTTTATATTTCTCGTAATGGGTATTTTTAACATAAACAGCTTTTGATTCTAAATAACATGTCACTCTCCATTAATTTCAATCTTTTCCTACGCTATAACGCTGTTAGAAACCAAAAAAAGGATTTATTTTTCCCGGGTTTAACGATATACTCGTAGGGCAATAAGCAGTAGTCCGTTCCAAATCTGGTGCCATTAGTTCTGGGGTACGCCTGTGCTGTGGGGCAGGTGTACAACCCATGGTCTCATCCGGAATTTGGGCTTGTCTCGTAGGAATGGTCTAAAGATAGTGTTTCGAACTCTGCGTTGCCAAATCAACTTGCTCGTTTGAAGGCACCTTGTACGTTTATTATTATTTCTTTTGGGTGTATTTCTTCCCAAACACTAATATCTTTTGAACAAAGGTGGTTATTTAAATCAAACGGCTACTGGAGCTTACCTTAACCCAAAGTTTTTCTACCCATTCGTGGTGGTGTCTTTAAATTACAAGCAGCTACCAGTCCCCAATTTAGGATCACTTATTCCAGGGAAGGTTGTCCCGTGGGCATAAGCGTCGACTTCGTAAGTTCGAAACACTTTTTGAACCCCCAATGGTTTTGTTGTGGGTTCCTCGAACCCCTAATACTTCTGAGCGTATTTCGTGGGGAAAATACACGTAAGGATATATGCATAAATTTTGTTTTTCATTATCAGTTCTTCAAGGTTTTATTATTCATTCGCCGTTTACTATATATAGAAAGTGTGTATAGAAATGTAACCCCCAGACTGTTTATTGCGTCTCAAAAAATAATTAGTGTTTCTTCGTACTCATCAAATTTGACGCGACAGACAATACCTCAAGTACCGTTGTTTAAGAGCATTTAAAACTGCCTCCTTTATAAAAGAAAATCCTTCGGTTCGTCTGGGTTCCCACAAAATACAAAAATCTAGCTCTGCATTTGGAGACGAGAACCTACTCGAGGTCATAGTGATAAAAGCGGAAATATGTTGTACAGGGGGTTATGTGAGAGAGAGAGAGAGAGAGAGAGCATCAGCAGCCGCTGGTGACGCCATATCTGATCATCTGGTTTCTTACGCCCTCCGGGTGGGAGGGTTCAGTGACGTGACATCACTTACTGAAAACCTGTGCTGGAGCACAGGTTGATAGCAACCGTCTCTTACTCTCTGCAGCAGTCTCTGAAGGTCAACAAGGCTCCCACAGCTTTAGCAAGGCCGTGATTGGTTAATACGCAATATGCACTTCTTCTCGACGAAGCACAATTTTGTTTAATTTTTTTAGAAAATACTAAACAATATTTCTGTAATATTTTGCAAATTTTTAGTTATTTTCATTTAGTTCTTGTTTCATTTTTTCCTGACTGTACATGCAGCAGACAACTGATACGAAGTTGAGCCCACGGAAAACACAGGGCGTGCTGCTGATGCCATGTCCTCTCCCGTCTAACTTCCTATTTTAACTCAGAAATCATTTGACGAAAAAGTTGGCATTTTTAAAATTGGTAAAAAAACCTTAAAATAAATTTTACATGTTTTTGTTACTTTTATAAGACAATTGAGTTGGGAATTCACACAGTTCCTGTGTATTGTATATAATAATGTCGCGCCTACAAAAGCTAAATAAGTAATTATCTAGAAAAAAAAATCTGTAATTAACTATAATTTGCTTCATTTTAGCATTTCAGGAGTCTTATTTGTGCCAGATAATCTAACTGAGTGAAATTTAAATTAGACCCAAATACTTTGAAAAATGCATGGTTAATTCGATAAAAAATTTCCTGAACCCCCAACAATTTTTCAAGTCGGCGCCTATGCCCGTGTGGCAGGTGCGCACAACCCATGTCTCACACGGAATTCGGGGCTGTTTCATACGAATGGTCAAAAGCCGGAGTTTAGACCACTGCGTCACCGAGGGGGGGGGGGGGCAAAACAAGCTGCACGAGGGAAGTAATCTTGTACATTTATTATTATTTTTTGTGTGTCTCTCTTCCGAAACTTCAATGTCTAGTGACTTAAAGGTAGTTATTTAAAGCGCATAGCTACTGTTTACTGTAAGGCAAAGTTTATCTACCCATTCAATGTGTAGTCTTCTAACTCTAAACAACCGTCAATCCCTAATCTGTGGCTACTGGTTTCAGGGAAGCGACACAGTCAGGGTCAAGTAACAAATATATCACCCATGACTGATTTGAAATTCGAATCTGTATCCAGCTAGAGCGAGTAGTCAGAACTCAACACATTTGGCCACCAGGGCTGCCGTTGTATTCTTATTAGAAGTGGGACGAATCCTAAATTTTCTCGAATCCGAATCCTGAATAGTTCTCGAATCCCTCGAATCCTTCATATAAGAATAATTACAAAACAAACGGGAAAGAAAAGACTTACTTAAAAGTTTTTAATTGATGCAAAATTTAAATCTGTGCTTAATGAAAAACAAATTAAAGAATACAGTTTTAAAAAAATATACCCATACTTATTAAGAAGATACAAATGGAATTTATAATTTACATTTACTAAATGAAGTACATAACTTTTGAGTCTTGAGGTTCATTTTCATTTTCTGAACATAATTTGACAAAAAATATTTGAGTAATAATTCATATTTTTGACATTTTCCTTTAATAACAAAAGTTTTAAAACCTTTTTAAATCAAAGCAAGTGTAGAGGTGGGGAGAATTATTTCAAGAGTTGATGTAGATAAGCACTAAACATGGAACACTAAATTGAGTAAATTATTTCCAGAAAATTAAGAAAAATTAAAAACATGTTTGTTTTAAGAGTTAATAAAAACACTAAACTCTTTCAGGGCAATGTAAAAACATCAGAAACCTTTAACAGATATTTTTATTTAAAAATAGCATTTGAACTCGTTCTGGGTCGAGTCTACTTCGTTTTTATCAGCTGACACCTGATGTGCTGAATAGCCTTTCTCACATTGTTGTCGATGATGGTGTGATTAAGAAATGCTTAGAGAGTTTCCTCAAATTTTCGAAGTAACGAGCTATTTCAAATAGCTGTAGATGATCTTCATCGAGTGTGTTATAATGTCAGAACTCGTCATGCTGAAAAAAATTCGAACAAATGTCGCTGTAGAATAAGCACCAGACGCCAAGTGTTACAGGTTAAGATTCCAAAGATTTGAATGACGAAGACAGCGCGAAGATTAGAGTTTTCTAATCACGAATCTTTTTCAAGATTCGCGGGATCCGAAGATTCGATTACCCCATCCCTAACTCTTATGATGCAGTATCATTACACATAGCCAACATCCATTGATAAATAGACTTTGGCACGTTGCTTTCTTTTATAAGAAACTATATGAGAAAAAGAAGCTCAGCCGGCCCGGTCCGTAGGCGGAGTGTCAGAAGTCTCGATTCTACCCATTTGCCTGGTTTCGGTTCAGGCGTAAGTGTGATTTTTGTTCATTTGTAATGTCTTTGAATGGCACTAAATACGAAACGAAAGACTATGTACATACTAACAGACCTCGTTCAACACCAAAAAAATTAAAAATTAAAAATTAAAAAAGAACGTGACTCCAATTTCTTCGGATATGTGACTTCCCACGAGCATGCTGTTTCGCAAATAGACAAAGTCATCGCTCTTTCCAGGTTTATCTTTAATTAACACACACAACAATAGAAAAATTGTTGTCTAGACATCGCTGGGATCGAACCCCAGATCTCTCGATAACTAGCCGAGTGCGTTCAACTTACGCTACGTTGCCTACAATCCACGGCGCTATGTGTGTTTATCTATGAGCATCAGACTTCACAAATCCGTAGGGATGGGCTCAGCAACTGAGACGTCTCCATCTAGTGGGTTTAACGGCACGAGCTATTTAATCATAGCTAATAAATCCAAAGGGCGAGAGATATGGTGAAAATCTTGCAAATACGTGGAGACAATGTAAATAGACAAAGTCATCGCTCTTTCCACGTTAGTCTTTACTCTACACTACAGTAGCCGGGAAACTGTTATTCGTTTCTAAGTCCATCCCCACTGATTTGTAAAGTCAGATGCAGATAGATAAACACACATAGCACCGTGGATTGTTGGCACCGTAGCGTAAAACGAACGCACTCGGCTAGTTATAGAGAAATCTGGGATTCGATCCCAGCGGTATCGAATAACAATTTTTCGGCTCCTGTGTTGACTGTTGGTTAAAGAAAAACGTGGAAATAGCGATGACTGTCAATTTACATTGTCTCCACGTATTTGGAAGGTTTTCACCATGCTGCTTCGCTTGCAACAACGTAGGAAAACGATGAAATGAAAATGCGAATACAATTGTAGAGACATATAAAACAATAACGCCACAGAATGAATAATTGGAGTCATAAAGATATACATGGTCTAGGCTGATGACATATCTAGCTCCCATGACAATGTACACTTGAGCAAGTGTTAGACAGTTTGCATTGTGATTTCAATGCTTTCTGAATGGACTAAATTGAAAATACGTGTCTTCATTAATGTCATAAACTGCATGCTTTGTTGCCTTCTATGATGAATTCAGATAAAAATAAGTCTCTTCCTTCAGAAACGGCACTGTTCAGAAAAATAGAAAAATCCCTTATCTTATGTTCCCTGCTATCTGAACTGATGACACTCAAGTGAAGAGAGGTTTTTCTTTAACAAGAAAATATTCCACTAAATTAAAAGTAGACACCATATATTGAAAAAGCAAATGCACCAGTGTCAGCTTGATGTCTAAAGATAGCTAATAAATCCAAAGGGCGAGAGATATGGTGAAAATCTTGCAAATACGTGGAGACAATGTAAATAGACAAAGTCATCGCTCTTTCCACGTTAGTCTTTACTCTACACTACAGTAGCCGGGAAACTGTTATTCGTTTCTAAGTCCATCCCCACTGATTTGTAAAGTCAGATGCAGATAGATAAACACACATAGCACCGTGGATTGTTGGCACCGTAGCGTAAAACGAACGCACTCGGCTAGTTATAGAGAAATCTGGGATTCGATCCCAGCGGTATCGAATAACAATTTTTCGGCTCCTGTGTTGACTGTTGGTTAAAGAAAAACGTGGAAATAGCGATGACTGTCAATTTACATTGTCTCCACGTATTTGGAAGGTTTTCACCATGCTGCTTCGCTTGCAACAACGTAGGAAAACGATGAAATGAAAATGCGAATACAATTGTAGAGACATATAAAACAATAACGCCACAGAATGAATAATTGGAGTCATAAAGATATACATGGTCTAGGCTGATGACATATCTAGCTCCCATGACAATGTACACTTGAGCAAGTGTTAGACAGTTTGCATTGTGATTTCAATGCTTTCTGAATGGACTAAATTGAAAATACGTGTCTTCATTAATGTCATAAACTGCATGCTTTGTTGCCTTCTATGATGAATTCAGATAAAAATAAGTCTCTTCCTTCAGAAACGGCACTGTTCAGAAAAATAGAAAAATCCCTTATCTTATGTTCCCTGCTATCTGAACTGATGACACTCAAGTGAAGAGAGGTTTTTCTTTAACAAGAAAATATTCCACTAAATTAAAAGTAGACACCATATATTGAAAAAGCAAATGCACCAGTGTCAGCTTGATGTCTAAAGAGGGAAAGTCCTTGGTTCTTAGATTCAATCTTACCTTACGAATCACTTGGAAATAAATTTTGTGGTGGTGGTCCCAATGAAATAGAGGAATGCAAACTATTTCGACAGAAATTATTTTAAAAAATTCGTATTTCGATTATGTTTGATACCTGTTTAACTTTTGATTTTACGCATAATTTCGATTAAAGTAGCTTATTTTCAAGCAGTTTTTTTTCGGTAAAATAACAAGACTGCTCGGATAACATTGAATTACAAATTGAATTAGTTGATCTCTCGATGGCGAAATTGTGTGATTAGGTCATGAACAGTGTGTACGAGCCGACTGACACAAGATAAGGAGACAATACGTTTTCTGAGTAGCAGTATTTATGTTAAAGGGTATTCTAATACTATGTGTTCAAAAGTAGCCGGACACTTTCTTTGAAACGCCACAGCTATTAAAAAGAAGCACGCGGCCTACCAAACGTCATAGACAAGGCGGATACACGACAGAACTTTATGATTTTCAACCAGGAACGGTCATAAGATGCCATCTTCAACGAGACAGTTGGGGAAATTTCTACCCTGCTGCAGATCTCCCAATTAACTCTAAGAAGAGATCTTATTATGAAGTGGAAACGCCTAAGTGCAACAACAACGCAATTACGACCTGGTAGGCAACGTAAAATGACAGAGAAGGACCACCGAATGCTGAAGCCGGTGGTGCGCCAAAATGGCTTGTCCTCGCTTGCAACACTCACCACCGAGTTCCAAAACGCCTCTGGAAGCAACGTCAGCACCATAACGATTTATCGAGAGATGAAGGAGATGGATTTCCATGGCACAAGATCCGCACAGAAGCTTAGCATCAGCAAGAACAACATCAAGCGTCGGGAGGATTGGTATAAAGCTCACTTCCAGTTTACTCTAAAGCAGCAGAAACGCGTTCCCTGGAGTGATGAATCACAATTCACTATCTGGGATTCTGACGGACAAGTCTAAGTGTGGACATTCCAGGTTTGCGACTGTGTTGTGCCAATTATGGAGTTTAGTGGAGGAGGCATTAGGCTCTGGTGGTGTTTCCGTGGTTTGGCTTGGGTCCCTGGTTTCGATACCAGGGAGTACTAGCCCAGTAATAATGACATTTCCCACTATTCTGTTCTCCCAAAAGTACGGCAGCAGTTCGATGAAGGCCCTTTCTTTACCAAGAGCACAAAGCCCCCATCCACAAAGCTAGGTCAATGTAAGAATGGTTTAATGAGACGGATGTCGAAGGTTATTAGCTATAATTAAATAGCTTGGGCCGTTAAGCCACACCAAATGGGAAAGTCTCAGTCGCTGTGCCCATTCCTACGAATTTGTGAAGTCAGATGCTGACAGAAAAATACACATCGTGGATTATTGGCATCGTAGCGTAAATCGAACTCGCTTGGCAAGTTATCAAGGGATCTGGTGTTCGATCACAGCGGTGTCGAAATACAATTATTTGGTTACTGTGTATTAATTAAAGAAAAACAAAACGTGAAAAGAGTGATAACTTTGTCTATTTACATTGTCTTTACGTATTTGGAAGATTTTCTCCATGTCGAAGAACTTGACTGGCATCCACATAGCTCCGATCGCACGCCCATGTAAAACCTTTCGGATGAATTGGAAGGCCGATTGAGGGGCCACCCCGAGCCTCCTGATATCGGAGACGGACCTGAATAATGCTTTTGTGAAAAAATGGAAGGCGATTCTTGCAGTAACAAAGGGAAATCGAGTGCAAAGCCTTTCCCAGTAGAGTGGTGACTAAGAGCAGAAAAGAGTGAATGAACTGTATAATAATTCCTTTCCTATTGCACGGCGTTTGTGAATATCAATGTGTTCGGATAGTTTTGATCAGATATTTTATTAGTTTTGCTGGAAGGAGCTCGATGACCTGACTGCTAGAGGTGGAATCTAACTAAACTGGTGTGCAAAAATTAAGGACGAAGAGGAGAAATTAGCATAACAGCGGAACGAGCAGGCAGAACGAACCGAAAGACCATTCAGGAGGACTAGGGTCCGGTACGGTAGGGCATACGCATATATGCAGCATGACGTAAGGGGGGGGGTCGGAAGAGTATAAAGCACACGAGCGGTGTACGCTCAGCGATTCGGTGAAAGCTATTGCACGGTGTACATCGGTTTGAACGACGTGGAGTTGCTGCCACCGGGTGATATGGCCAACAGGCAATCCAGTAGCCGACATCTGGATGAATTTACCCTAGGTCGCGTTATTGGGAAGTTGGAAGAAGCTCAAAGTGTGACTAGTGTGTCCGAGGAGTTCGGGATCGCACACAGCATCGTTTCACGAGCTTGGAGAGCGTTTCAAACGACAAGAACAGCTGTCTGAGAGTTTCGCAGTGTTTGTCCACGAGCAATCACGGCGGCGGACGACCGGTATATTGTCCTACAGGCGAGAAGAGGCAGACGGCAGACAGCGAAATAAATCGCAAGGCACATGCAACAGACAACTGGACGTCCGTTATCGCGTTTTACCGTGGCCAGGAGGCTGCACCAAGGTGGCCTATTTGCACGACGGCCAGTACGGTGTGTGCCATTAACGCCTGCTCATCGGAGACGGCGGTTTCTGTGGTGCCCGGAACACAAGAACTGGACATATCAGCAATGGGGTAGAGTTCTCTTTACGGATGAGAGCCGATTTAGTCTGACGAGCGATTCAGGACGTATACACATCTGGAGAGAGCAGGGAACACGCAATCACACCTCAAACATCATCGAAAGGGACCGGTTTGGAGGTAGCGGAGTTCTCGTTTGGGGCGGTATCATGCTTGGTAGCCGTAATGACCTCCACATCTCCCAAGGAGGTTCAGTTACTGGTGTTCGCTGTTTTTCTTTTTTTTTTTATTGGAGGTTTAACGACCACCATGAGCAACGCAATGGGCTATAAGCAGTCGCCCGTCCCTAATTTAGGGTCACTGGTTCCAGGGAAGGGAGAGAGCCAGTACCGTAAGACAAACACAACATCCATGCCTCACCGGGATACGAACCCTGTTCGCTGTTGTACAGAGGTTCTCCTGCCTCACGTGCGTCTGTTTTGAGGTGTTGTGGGACCTGAGTTCCTATTCATGGACGACAAAGTTACATTTCATCGTACAGTGGCTGTCGAAGAGCTGTTGGAGAGTGAAGATATTCAACGCATGGAATGGCCCGCAAGGTCCCCGGACCTAAATCCAATCGAACCCGTGTGGAACCTTCTCGGGAGACGCTTGGCAGCGCGTCACCAGCCGCCATCAGCGATTCCGTAGCTGCGGAATCATGCCTCAACAGCTCCTTGACAACATCGTCCTCAGCATGGACAGACGTTGTAAATCCTGCAACGCAGTCAGGGGTGATCATATCCCCTACTTAAGACTGGATCTTTCTTGGCAGCCGCGTGTCACATGGACGTTTCTGTCTTCTGTCCAGTTGTGGTCGAATCAACCTTTTCAATAAAGTGCCTTTGTATCCTTTGGATTCCTCGTTTGGACGGGTTTACTCACTTGTCCCATATTCTTACATCTTGGGGATCTTATGGTATGATTTGAGTCGATGTGGAGCACTTCTGCACGACGTTACATTCGAAAAACAGTCTCGTCCTTAGTTTTTGCATGCCAGTGTATTATCGTTCATTTGCTTAACTAAATTGGGGTACGATATTCACCTCCAAACCGAAGAAAAACTAAAGATAATTGATGCAATCCTTTTCTTACATATTGGCGACTTAAGTGTGGATTTTGAACGAAGTTGACGTAAAGAAAGATGAAGCATTTGAAATATGGTGCTAAGCAAGAAGCTACCTTGAGCCTCTTAAGACATGGAACGAAAGTGTAAAACTGTTAGTCATTATATTTATCCGCGAATTGTCAACAGAAAAAAATTTCTCGCAACAGACATTTAACAAGAACAGCAGGTTTTCTTACATACATATCACAAAGTTTTACTGTGAATTTCGGAGGTTAGCTCCTCAAATCAGAGCACTGATAGAATTAGACATTGCTGTCTTTATGTTCAATATCTCCATTTCCAGCCATCTGGACTCAAAAACCGATTTTTACTGACGTCCATCACGCTTTACACGCATGGCTATTTGTGTTTCATACTCGTTATCTCGTTCCTTTGAAGGTATTCCAAAATCTGCTGTTTCCTTAGAATCCCTTTATTCTTCTTTCTTACTTGACACGTAGGATGAATACTCTTAGCGCCTCACTAATTTTTTTAACATGGTTAAAACACTATAAAATATTTGTCTGCACCCTACTAATAACATTTTGCTTCGTATTAAACATCTGCAGCACATCTCTGTTCCTCACATTAACAGAACGAACCTTGCCTGAAACGCGCAGTAAATAAGAGGCATCTTAAGAATACAAACGACACTTACACTTCTCCTGAAGTACCCAGATTTCACTACAGCCATTAGGGATGTTTTCGACAACCCATCAATGCTGTGAAATTTTGTTAAAATAGTTTTGAATTCCAAAGATTAGTAAGTGATATTAGTTACTGAATTCACTCGGTAACTGATCTCGACATCTAATCTTTTTTTCTCTGTCAAACATGCTTTTTAATGCACAAACACGTTCACGTTGTGTTAGTACCCATAAGATTGATCTAGCATTCAGTGCTATAAGTTTTCTCAAAAACCATGCCTTTGGGGTTTTTTTCCTGGTTTATCCCTTTTGCGACCATACTTGCTAAAGGCTCCCATACATATGGACGAATATTGTCTCCTGAATCGTTTGTCGAAAGAGTGAGTATAACAAAAAAAATGCACGCTCTTTTAAGTTGCATAGCCTCTGCAGGATTAGCAGAAATAGTGTTGAGTCAACTGATTTCACTAAAGAAAGAACTGACCCGGAAGTTGGTTTCACAGGGACGATATCATTCATCCTCATAACATCTCTTCTCGGTGGAAAAATACTATGATTGAATCGCGAAAGGTCTGACGGTCAATACACATCAAAAGCCTGAAAGTTTCGTGTGGTGACTAGAACTAAAGCTTCTTTCCGTCAGTCTGTAAAAAAGGACGCAAAACTTTGAAAAGTAACAACACAAAGAGAGAAGTCAGTTTGAACATTAAATTCGAATAAAACACTCTTTTTAATTACAGCACGCTATGTTAGTGACCAATCGTTAACGTGTTGTACTTCGTTTGAACTTCACACACACTTTAGAACTGAGACATCAGCACACAGCAACTTGCAACCACTCCTACCATTAATATCTGGGCCTCCTGCAATGAAGAGTGAATTAGACACTACGCAAGCATCACATCACAAACCTAACTATACATATGTCCCTAGTGTTATGATGAAACATGTGTGAATACAAGATGCCTCGATCAACAGAATCAAGTGATTCCCAGCATGGACTGATAATATGCGATAATGATTGATAACAGCGTGTCACGTAAACAGTCGCTCCGAACAAGATCTCTCAGAGGCACTGAAGATCCCTAAGAAGGGGTTGATCGTTTGATATGCAAATTGAAGCAGACCGAACGTGAAACTACCAAGAAACGACCCGATATACCTCCAAGGCTAACAGAACATGACAGGAGAGCTGCGCACAGGCCTATCAGCTGAAAACACAGATCAGCATTGTTTAAAGTCAGGCTAACCATATGTGAGACTATTGGGACCAATGCTAGCACCAATACAGTGCTCAGTACGCTCTACGGCATGGGTTACCACGGTCAAGCAGCCAACTACAAGTCGCTAATCACTTCGGCTACTGAAACACGCCGATTAACAGCGTTGAAGGAACGTAAATCTTAGACTGTAGAGTAAAGAAAAATTGCGCTTTGGACTGCCAAATCACAGTACGCAGTCAATCAATCTGGTGGCCGTTCTTGACCGTTGCGGGTGCCGGAAGAAAATTAAATTCTTGACTGTATAATCACGACAATGAAGTTAGGTTGAGATAGCGTGATGGTATGGAGCACTTACTCTTGGTTCTTCTTGGTCCCATTAGCAGTTTTGGACAAAACCATGAATGCTGAGCTGTACCTAGACGTTCTAGGCGTAGTAAAGTTGGACCTAGACCTAGATGTCCTACCTTGACCTAGATGTCCTGGAGAAGAATGTCCTACCAACACTGTGACAGTGCTTCAGAAAAAGCACATATCTCTATCAACAGAGCAAAGTACCGTGTGAAACTTTAGAGTTACATCTGAGTTTGAGTACCTGGAAAGTAGTAAACTTGGACTGGCCATCCTTCATTCCTGATCTTAACAATATAAAAAATCTCTGGGACAACTTGGAGCTTCGGGTGCGTGGAAGACCAGATAGCCAAGTAAACCAAGCTGTGGTCAGTGTTTTGAAACCCAAATTGTGGAACATACGGCCGGACATTTAAACATTAAAAAAAAGACTGGTGGATAGTATTCCGAGAAAACTAGAGTCAGTCATAAGAGGCAAATGTTTCAACATATAATCCTAAATTTTCTGAAGTTAAAGATCATCTGTAGACATGCAGGGGCCTTGATATCAATAGTAGAGCTGTGTATGTCAAACAGCCGCGCTGATATTGCACAACTTGGTATGAATCTTTCACCAGTAAAACACCAATTGAATAAATGGCTATTCATGTACATACGCTCTGCTCCCAGCATTTCAAGCTTTCAGTTGATAAAAAATATTTCGGGACGAAAATCTCAGAATATGAAAAGTAGGAAGAAAGCTTGTGAACGATGAATTAATAGGAATCCTATTTAACGCTTTCTGAGAAATTCCATACTTGTCGTCTAAGCACAAAATTGTGAACGCAGCTTTGTCATCGCCGTTGCTGCGCTTTGAAATATTATACTTAACATAAGTGCAGTTATAAGTGGTTCTCGCTGCCTTACTTCTTTTTAAGCGTTTATTCATCTTCATTAATATTTTCCAGAGAGGCAATACCTTGTCCTCACCAGAATCACTGCAGTTTTATAGAAAAACAATAAATAACATTTTGCGAGACTCAGTGAAAGATTTAGAACACGTGTGTTACGAACGACTTTTAATAACATGAAAAAGTGCAACTGACGTAAATTTACTGCCTAAATACAAACATCGTTGTGAACTGGAGAAGGAAGATTAGTTTTATTCATTCTCAAAATATGTTGGTTTGGACATGAATTTATATTAAAACAGGATTAGCTGCAGAGAACCTGTAACTAAAGTAAATTAAGAAAGAGTTCTACCGAACAGTTTTATCGTGCTCGACGGTATAAAGCAGCAGATCAAGAAAATTTGGGAAATGGTATTTAATTCCTCGGGGATGCAAAAATAAATATTCACTAAACCTGTCTTCATGAATTCTTTCGAATACACGGATACTGCGTCAAGAGACAAAAGATACACGTGAAAATTAAACGGGGATTAAAGGAACAATGAACAACGAGCAAAGAAGTTGAAACAAAAGTCATAAATAGTCGCACTTAAAAGAATCAAAGGCACGAAAATGCGTTTTACATTCTTCCAGGTGCGCTGTGTTAAGAGATATAATTTTGAAAATGAATATCGGAGAACGCGTTTCATTATTTCAAGATTCAATAGAAATATTGAACGTATTCGTTTGCAAAGGAGATGAGGGATTAACTTTTCTCTCGCTGTAAATGCTCAAGGCGTGAAATTTGTATCATTTTTCAACTTTGTCTTGTAGATCCATTGAATTTTACTTTTTATGATTTTGTGTATGTATTTTGAAAATGAAAACACAGAATGTTTCACGCAATTTCGAAGCTCATAAGAACATGTTTAAAAAATTCAAAGCAACAATAATATGTGTTTTTATGTTCATCACTTCCAAATGTTACTTCTACTTACTTGGCAAGTACTTTGCTCGGAAGCACTGGAAATTTTGGTATTTTTATAAAAATATTCCAGACTACATTCGAAAAGTGTCGAAATCAAGCATATATGTAATACTAGCTGATGACTTTACCTCCACTGTCTAAGTGTAGACTTCGCAGGGAAATTTGTAACTCTCTCATTAGTTCGGAATTAAGGTTCCTGACGGCGCTGCGATAGCTAGCCCGTCACCCTCCGGAAACCAGTCTTCCATTCGAACAGATTCGGTCTAGAGACCTGTGGGGATCTGCCTCCCCAACGGGACCGGTACCTTACACCCTTCTATCATAACCCGTGTGTGCGACATGCTATGGGCAGTTGGGGCAAGCAACTTTCCAATAATTTATCTCATCTCGTGGCCAGGAGATCGCCCGCCAACGCGAGTTTTTTGGGACTAATGTCCTTTATTAGGTATCTAAACAAAATACAAAATACGTGCACGATAGGTATGAGGGTCCCAACACCCCTCTCACAAATATTCAAACACTTAAGCACATTAATAAAATGACGCAAATATTTACATGGTTCACAGTACTAGGGCCAGTGCTGTGGTGATGACCCTGGGCCAGAGTCATCAGAATCACCTTGGTCAATAGACCGAAAAGCTCAATATTGAGAGCTACATACCTCCGAGGGTTCTACCATCTGTCAACCATAGTTTACCCGGCTTTTCCTTTGCTCAAGTTCCCTAATAAGACTGGAACACGTCTTACTGAAGCTGGAGTGAGAGACGTCCAGCTTTAGGCGGAACTTGGCATTCGCAGCAGAGCAGTTGCTGCACTTCGGTGCGGATGCACACTGGTGGTGCTGGTGCCCAACTTCACCGCAATTGCCGCACCTTGCTTCTGACTCAGGGCAGTTGCCTCGGAAATGGCCGAAGCCATTGCACGGAAAGCACCTGACTTCCCTCAAAAATTCCTTTAGGCGGAGCACTGACCAACCCAAGTTCAGTGTTTTCCGCCTCGTCAAGAGTTTGAAGGCTTTGGGCTCCACGTCTGCCACCCAGTGGACCCTACCTCCCTTGCCCTTGATGGTAAAACTGGCTGAAAACCCGTTATCGAGGTCGGGGTTATGCCCACGAACCGCTTCCACAAACTCTTTCCGTGAGAGATCCCCGTCGACCCCATAGACTACAACCGGGGGTATCTCTTTCGTGGGGCCGTGGGAAGTGTGCAATCTTTGGTTAACGGATTGCTACTCAACTCCTGGGCTAGGCGGTCGAGTTCCCCGGGATGGGAACACTCCACCGTGCTCCTAATGCTGTTGACCCCTAACCGCAGTTTAGTTGGGTTGACTGCGTTCTTCAGGGTTCTCTTTACATCCTCTGAGGACGCACTCTCAACAGTGGGATAGACCAAGAGCACAGGTATCCTGACTTCTTAGTTTTACACCCAATCGGGGCTGACGAAGGCCCTTTCGCCGAACTAGCCCCTTTCCTAGCCACTTGGGCGTAGGAAGCCACATTGGAGTCGCTCTCGCAGCGCGACTCCTGGCGAACGGACAGCATGCCTTCAAGAAAAGCTGTCCGATTTGCTTGTTCGAAACAAAATACTCTCTAGGTCCGCTTGCAACTTCTTTCTTCCTGAGGGAGTGACCCGAGAATCCGTGAAAGCGGTCTCTACTTCCCCCAGGAGGAAGTCTATGCGGCTTATGAAAGCCTCAGGTGTTAGCACCAGGGGTGTCTTGGGATGCTGGTAGGCCTCCAAAGATGTCTCTGGAGGACCAGCGGACGACCCCTCAGGAGTCCGAGAGGGTTCGGGCTGGGGTGGTGTTTTTCCCTTCCTTGCCATGGGAGGAAGTGGCAAGGTCGTGCTTACACCACAATCGGACTGAGATGGCTCAGCCAAATTAGAGGCTCCCTTCGTGAGTGTAGCGGCTTTAGAGCCCTTTACCCCACGAAGAGTCTTTGAAGATCTCGTCCTGGCGCTAGGTTTTATCTTCCGGTTGGCCTAGGAAGTGGGGCTAGGGCCCTTAGAGCTACCGACAGGGCTTGGTATCTTTTCAGCCGCTACCTTCAGGGTCTGGGTTGTCCCGGACAGTTTAGGGGATGACCCCTTTGGTTTCACTTTACCCTTCTGGGTAGTTGACATCTCTGTGAGAGAGATGAAAAAATACAAAGTTTTATAAGTACTGAGTGGGCATCCTGGGGTTCTCCCACTCAAGTCAAACCTTAGAATCCGGGCGCTCGGGCTTTGGACTGACAAGGTATTAAAGAGTCCCTTCGTCAGCTGGACCGGCACGACGTTGACGTACCCGAATCTGATGTTGTATGGCTGAACGGAACTTCGCCCTCACAAGGGCGCTTTTCTAAGTTCCGTCACTGCTCTGATTATTACCAACATATAGTAGAATTTTTCTTAAAAGAAAAATCGCGATAGCGGGATGAATCCTCCTCTTGCGCTTGAGATCGTCAGTTCTGCTAAGCAGTGCAGTAAAGCTCAACCAGACACACAATGCGCTCTCCCCGGATCGGAATCAGATCGACCGGTCAAGCATATATATAAGTCGTTCAAAAAGTAACGAGACTGACGTCATAGCGCCAAAAACAAACCCACGCAGAGAAATGCGATTGCCCGTGTTGGAACACGTGCAAGGTCAATCACACGACGACGCGTCGTTACAGCGCTCTGCTAGTTCACTCTTGTAGTAGACGGCGTCGAGTTCAAACGTTACTGTAACCCAGTATGGATTTAAAACTGGGGCAAAGAGCTGCTATTAAACATTGCGTGCGTTTGAATAAACCGCCAGAGAAACGCACGAAGTAAATAAAATAGCCTATAAAGAAGATGCTTTGTCCCGTGCAATAGTTTTTTAATAGCCCAAGAATTTGTGAATGGTGAAGTGTGTCTGGAAGATGCGCCACCCTGCGATAGGCCTTCGACATCGTTCACACATGGCTTCCGATTAGTTTCCAACGCTGTGTGACGTCAAACGCGTCACAGACGTATCAGTACGTGTACAAGGAATTCGTGAATGGTGAAGAGTCATGAAAATGCGCTACGCTCCGGTAGGCCTTCGACATCCACTACGAAGGTTAATGTTGATACCATCGAGGCACTCCTGCGCGAAGACCGTCAAATCACCATTGAGGAGGTTGCTCATGCGATGCAGATGTCCGTTGGTGATATTGTGATGATGATATGTGAAAAACCAATCTCCTCAAATCGACGAAATATGCTACGAAGTGCATAATCTGCACATAGTGTTAGTGTACCTCCTATAAAATAGACAAGTGCTATCGTTTCGTCATTTGCTGCGCCAATTTGTTTTCATCTAGTGGTAATTTTGGAGCAATTTTTTTTTATTTCCAGTATCTCGTCCCCGTATTCTGCGAAGCGTTCCTACCAAGTTTGATTGAGTTGTGCCCACTGCAAATGGCTCTGAATACGAATAGCTTATTTATAAATACCGTGTATATAAAAAAATGTACATATACTGTTTTAAAAAATCGCGCCGATATATCTATTAAGAGCTGAATACAAAGTAGTAAACAATTAATAGTTTGCATGATGCCATAAATAGCTATGAAATTATAAAAAAATATGTTTCTGTAGCAAGATTATACGTTGACAATATATCAGCAGGATTTTGGGTCACTCATTAGCACTCTGCAATAAGTGCTTATGCTGCCTGAATGATTATTTAGGCATTAGTTTTTTGTCTGAGGATTTCCAAGGAAGCTCACGCCTGAACAAATAATTAGGCATTCAGTAACCAATAAATGCCATCACTCCGTAAGATCAATTTTTAACAGAGAATTTTCCGGAAGCTCACGCCTGAATGATTATTTAGGCATTCAGTAACCAATAAGTGCCATCAGTAAGATCATTTTTTCCAGAGGATTTTCCAGGAAGCCCACGCCTGAATGACTATTTAGGCACTCAGTAACCAATAACTGCCATCACTCTGCAAGATGAATTTTTAACAGAGAATTTTCCAGGAAGCTCACGCCTGAATGATTATTCAAGCATTCAGTAGCCAACAAATGTAATCACACTTCGCAAGATCAATTTTTACCAAAAGATTTTCCGGGAAGCACACGCCTGAATGATTATTTAGACATTCGGTAACCAATAAATGCCGTCACTCCGTAAGATGTATTTTTAAACAGGGGATTTTCCGGGAAGTTCAATGGTGTTAAGCTCAGTGAGCTTAGCTGGACATTCCGTTCCATTGTTACATTAACTTACGAGGAAATCACCAAATAAATTACGCTTACTCGACGTGTTTTTTCATCTGTTAAAAGAAATTTTGTTAGACATATATTCTGTTATATTTTATCCGATGAAACTATTTTTTTCCTGTCCGATTCATAGAAGCACAAACATGTACCCAGATTGAGCGATAATATGCTGCTAATATTTCTTTTATTTTATCTATGCTGTATGTAGTGCTACTGACTGAAAATGAAATTTACAGAAGCTTGAAGATTAAACCTTTTACTATTCAGTTGTATTAATATGCCCCTAGTTCTAGAAAACATAATTCATGTCACACTATACTAACAACGGAGTTCAAAATAGATATTCTTCAATAAAATCCTGAACAGAACTACATTTCCCTCGAAGCTGAAGAATGCTCAAGTATTTTTTGCAGAGGAAAAAAACAAAACAAGAAAAAGAAAGTGATTCAGGTAGGAAAGTAATCCAGTCGCTTTCAATTAGGGCTGGAAGATTAGGGGCCATATTCCGTGTTTACATGCAGCGACTTTGAACAGTAAATGAACATCCAAAAATCAAATTACAGCGGGCGCTTTGGGACTTGGGTAGTCTAAGTAAGGAGAGTTCAGGGGAAAAGATGACGATAAAAGTAATTAGGTTCGAAGCCAATGGTACCTGCACCTATCGTGGTAGAAAACCTGTTATTTCTCATTTGACATGTACTGTACTCCTCTTGTGCCCAGCTAGTCTTCATGAATAAAGCTAGACACATTCTTAATCTACCCTTATCTTTCAAGCTTTTAATAAAAAACTCTAATCTTTAATTATTAATCAAATGCTTAAATTCAGATTTGTAGAAAAAATGGGCAAGGATTTTTTTTTCATCTTTACAGTTTTCAAGAAAGGAATTTTGCAAATTACGTGTTTTTTGTGTTCTGTGGAGAACTGAATGTTAAAGGTAAAGCCAATACGTTGAGTACAGCAGCGGTTTCCAGCCTTTTTTGACTCACGAACCCCTTTCAACATTATATAATGTTATCGCCAACCCCTTTCAACATGGTATTGTTATCTTGGACCCGTGGGCTTTTCCACAAATGATACCTTGTGGGCGTGGATAGTCCTCACCTACCGTAAATGAAAAGCCAAATTTAATACAGTCTTCACTGTATTTCTTTTTTTAGTACTAGATGTCTTGAACACTTTTAAGCAATGTTTTGAAATTTTTCACAGTTGAATGCGTTTTATGGGATTTCAGAAGATCACATTGCGGCACATTTGAAGAAAGGATATCATTATTGTGCTCTTTATTATCACGTTTTACCATGGTTTCAGTCTTCACCCAATGATCCAAGATTTCACGATAAAAAATATAAATCAAAAGTATTTCCCTTTTGAAATTCAAAATTTTCACAAGCTTCACCGAATTTCAATGCTCTGACAGTATCAGTGAACAACAGCAGCACTTGTACACTCTGGAAGGTCATCCCCCAAGCTGATAACTAACCGATTTCTTTCTAAGTCAGAGTCATGTAGAAGGAACTATTCCGTGACCTCGCGATGTCACGGTGTGTAGTCTTTCCCTCGCAGAGGATGTCTGTTCACACGGACGTTTTTTTTTTTTTTTTTTTAATTTATTTAAACTTAATACAGCAGCGATCATTTTGTCATGCATGCTGGCTATGTAAGAACGCGTGAACTTATTTGTGGTTTAAAAAAATACCTTTATTGTAATTTTATGGAGACGTTATTACAAAATTTTTACCGCGAACCACCAAATGGGAACCGCTGGAGTACAGCCAGAAGACTTCGTTTTCCTTTATTTGTTCTTTTTTCTAGATAAAAAAACTGCTCAAATTAGTCAGATTTTCTTTGAATTAGATATCAGAAGAATTTATGTTTCGAGAATATATTTCTTGCAGAAATTAATCTGTTTTCCTTTGATTTAAAGAAATAGACATATTTTATGTTTAGAAAAATTATTTCTTAAACGCACTATTGACTAAATATCAGATCTTTATGTTTAGAGAAAATATTACCAGCTCAAACTGCTCTACTTTCCCTAGAGTACATTGAAAGATTTTGATGATTAAGACTCATATTACTCCTATTGGTCTGTTTTTGCGCGACTTAAAAAATTGGTTGCGGAAAATATTCCCTATAATCAAACTAGTCTATTTTCCTTTGGCTTGCATAGACGAAGACTTATATTTGCCACAGCTACGTATAAAACACTGTAATTTCTGCTGTTCTTTTTAAAAGATTATGATGCACATACAACACTGCAATAATAAAACAGGATTTCTTTTCACAAGTCTCAAATTTATTTGGAATCTATCGCAACATATGAATTTTTAATGGTTCACTGAGATACAGTGTTCAAGGTGAATATGACGAAAAATAAATACCAAGTCTTGTAAATTCATCAAAAGAGCAAAACTGCCAAGCCAGTCTCTTGTTTCCATTGAGAAATAGGTATTGTGTTCATCTCTAAATCAATGTCAAACGACACAATCTAGTTAAATAAGTTAAAGAAAAAGCACAAAAAAGGCCAAAGGCTTTAGAAGAGGTAGATTTCTAAGGGAATATCAAAAGAGATATTTTACTTCTGATGATGACAAACAGAGAGCTCAAGAATACAATAAGCCGCCGTCTGTCTTAGTGGGTTTAACCCAGAGAATTCCAAACATGAAACAAAGCCCGCCTAAGTTAGTCTACATCTGCCGCCCTTCTGCTGACAGAGGAGGAAGGCACCTGCAATGCCTTCCCTACGAACGAAACAAATGCTCCCATTGTTTACTGGATTTAAACATGGATGGTTGCGTTAAAACAGGTGTTTAAAGGTCGAACTGTGGAGCAGGTTGGCTTTTCTGCACATTCCATTGCAAGGAAGTTGAGGGATATCACATATTTGGCTTTCAACAGAACGCTTTTTACTTTATTGAAAAAGATGAAAGTGTCTAAATCATGAAAAAGTTTCAGAATACAAGTCTTGTTCCGAACACGATATAGTTGTGTAGGCCCTTCAAATGTGCGCTCATTTATGCAACCTAAGCAAGTTTCGATGTCATTTACACAATAAAATCCTAAATTTCCCTGTACTGTCGGAAAAAGGGTATAACGTACAAGTTTGTCCGCGCCACACATCGAATTCGGGTCCTCTCACTCCGGAGTAAGTCGCTCTCCCAACTGAGCTACGCGGGCATGTGTTCTCACTGCTATCTGCCTTTATCTCATGTACGTGGGTGATGAACATGAAATAAAGGCAGATAGCAGTGAGACAGATAGCTCTGTCATTTTACATGGTTTACCAGGTAGCGATTGCGCTGTTGTCTCTGCTAAGCATTTCCACTTCATAATAATATCGGGGCAGCCGAAGCAGGAAAAAAAAAATTCCTGACTTGTTGCCAAGATTTCATCCTGTGATCGTGCCACGTTGAAAGACATTGAGTTCTATCGAACAACCCTTTCTACTGTTCATGCTCGTCTATGATGTTTGCGAGGCGACGCGCGTCTTTTTCTATATGCATGAACCCTGAATCTGAATAATGGGCAATTCCGCTACTCCATATGGCTGTCCGGATACTTTTGATCATATAGGGTACACTGTGAAACAATTTGTGGTAGGTTGCACCAAACAGTGCTGCACCACTTTCTGAGAAAAGATTCACCATTGTGTGTGCAACGTACTGTACCACAACATGTTTAACAGTGTATGTATATCCGGAGGCAAAAACAACCTTTCCCGTGGGATTTGTAGAAGCAAAAAAAACGCATTTACAAAGTGATGCCAAAATCTCAACACTTTATGACATTCACAAGCACGATAGAAGCCGTGATGAAAACTCTCACTATATCACATTGCTCGGGTTGTCCAGGGCGCGGGTTTATGCATTCTCGTAGTGCAAGGTCAGGGTTAAGTTCCGGGATAAGGCACATAAATGCCCTGTTCATTTTTCGGGTGCTCTCCGTTTCTTGAAATCAGTAGGTCTAAATTTGGAACGGACGCCTCATTACAGCACTAAATGCTCATGGAGAATCATCAAATATTGTGACGAAAAGTTAGTAAAGAAACTTTCAATGAAGAACCGTTAATTAATGCATAATGATGTGCAGATCATTGTGACAGCTCCTGTAGCCAAGGGTTGATGCGTGCCACAGAACGTAGTAGTGACATCACCAACCTGCGCGAAATGTATAAAGACGGCAAAGGCAGGGCATATTAATTTTCCGGCATGAAGCCAGTGTTATAGAGAAAGAGAAGGTGTAGTCGGAGTTTGAAAATAACATGATTATCGATGGAAAGGAGGTGGGGACCAGCGTTTCAGAAAATCCAGTTACTGTTCGAGGGCAGATGTAGTTAAAATGGGGCAGGAATGGTCTAAAGAGGGATATACATCCGCCCAATATGCCAAAAAGCGGATGCAACCACTGGCTGGCAGTTGAGATTATCACCGGTTGGTGCGGAAAGACCAGGATAACACACAATTCAGGGTCGCTCAGTTAACAACATACAGTTAAAGGTCGCCCAGCGCACCAAACGAAACTTTTCTGAGAACATATTCCAGTGTTAGGTCTTGCGGATATGCATAAGGAATTTGTTTTTCGTTCATGCCCATGACCTACAGTCATCAACAGCTCCGCCTACAGTCTTCGGCGTAGCAACCGTAACTGGACATTGGACGACCAAAACAGAGTCGTTTGGTCCGATGAGTCTAGGTTTTATCTCGAACCTGCCAAATGGCCCGTATTCGATGTCACGCAAATAAACAGCTGTAAAAGGACTATCCAGTTTGGCGGAAATAGGTAGGAGGTGCGTTATCGTGACATGGGTATTGTGAACAAGATCAGATCAGATCAGATGTAGAGGATTTTAGGAAGGGAGTGTCTGACCCCAGGTTTTAAACAACCCTTAGAAATAGGAAGTTAGCAGAATTGGGCTAGAGTGCCCGATAGGAAAGTGACACGGAAGCGAAGTAGAAAGGAGGAGGAAGACGCCCTTATTTATTACCGGTGGGCCAGTACCCTGGGTCCGACGCAAGGCGGGGATTTAGTGGTTCGAGCGTTCGTACTTGCCTGAGATCGAACCTCAGGTTTCAACGTGGCAGTCAAGAACGTTGGTCATCCGTGGCCAGGGATTGTGAACAACGCTGGGTCTCCTCCTATATATCGAACACACCCCCAAGTCCAGATCCTACCTTGGCAGTGCAAGTGTTGCTCCATATGGTGAAAATATATCAGGATGTCATTGGACTATTTCAGAAAGCCAACGACCTGTGTTTATCATGTCTGCGGGGCGCCGCTGCGTTCTCGATCGCTGACATCAAAATCACCTGCTTTAAACCGTTAAACCAAACCTCACACGTGCTTTTCGATACAATATTCTCCCCCAGAACAAATCGATGCACATACTTTTCAGCGCTCTTTCCTTAATGAAATTCGCAACGAATGCAGTATCGCTTGCTATCTTTCACCTACCGATGTGCAAGTGCGTTCGACTGTTCGGCAAACTTCTCTGTGTCACATTTTATACTCGGGACCAGTTACGATCACATGACAACAACGCGGGGGAATGTCGGATATGTAAATTAGCGGTATACGTCTCACAAATAACGCTTTAAAACTTATTTGTGCACATAATACAACAAAACGATATAGAATATCGGAGAGTATGGGATAGAGGTGTGCTTGTACGTCAGTGTTGTCAGGGACTTTTACATGAAATGAGCAGACCAGAGATTACGAAATCAGTAGATCAGTTTTGTTTGTTTTTTGCTTGAAGTGTGTACCACGTGATAAATACAACGTAGCAATGGATGTAATTTTAATACTAACGAACACTTAAATCTACTGGTATTTCAAATAATGCCAGTACTCTTCAAACTGCTACAGAACGCCGGAATGAAAATTGAAACCAATACAATACTAAATCACTTTTTTTTTTACCAGATAATTACTAATGATTTGCTTTATAAAACAATGCTCACCATTGAAACTAATGCTGGTGTAAATAATGATGGCATTTGCCATTTAATGTAGCTACAGTTGTATGGGTCCCTCGTGTTTCTCTAAAAACAAATAGTTACCTACTGGCACTTCTTACTAAACTGTACCAGATATTCCCGAAACCTTTTTTGTTCAGAGGTGAATTGTTGATTGGATAGGTACATGGTGAGTTCTGAAAGGATGCAGAGATGCCTAGACAGCGTGTCCCTCAGTGCGTTAGATAAAACGCACAAGTACTGGCGTACTCTCTTTGACTGCTCCATTGCCTACAGAAGTGACTTGCCTGATCAAATAGCGGGTAGTAAACAAGCTTGTGAGATATGGTGCCACTTTGTCTCACTCAGTTTCCGGTATTTATAAGTACAAAGTTGTCAAACAGCTGAACCTTTGCATTTTTTATCTATTTTTGTTTGGTTGGGTATAACGACCACCGTGGGCAACTGTATGGGCCCATAAGCAGTCGGCCGTCCTTATTTTAGGGCGATTGGTTTCAGGGAAGCGAAAAAGCTAGTGCCGTAAGCCAAACATAACCATGTCCCATGGGATTCGAACTCGGACCCATCTCGAAAGCGCGTTAGGAAGCCAGTGTCCTTCCGACTGCGCCACCGGGGTAACTCTCTGCGTTTGCATTTTTCTAAGTGCTATTAATAATTTTGAACTATTTATCTTCAATACTGCAAGATTTCGTAGACATTGAATCTTCTGATGGTTTTACGAAAACAGAAGTCTTTTCCAAATCAATAAAAGCCATACGTAATGAGAGTTTCTTTTCATTCATTCTTTCAATTAGCTGTCTCAGTGCTCGATTATGAGCTGTAGCGTTATAGCCGCTTCTTAAGCCATCCTAATCTTTTGGTTAAGACAAATCAAGAGTTTCCTTTAAGTCACGTGAGAGTAAATTAGGGAAGATTTTGTAAACAAGTGATAGGAGACTGGTAGATCTGTAGTTCTTTATTTCATCTGTGGCCCCTTTTCGTGTAGCTGTTATGTCTTAAACGAAAAATGTTTAATCAATGCATCCTTTTAGTTCTTCCATATGGAGCAAAGACGTAGTCCTTAACTAAAAGAAACATACATAGTTTGCAGACATCTGAAAGCAAGATAAAGAGACGCATGGAATGTAATAAGAGGAGCACGTGCATCAGAGAAATGACAAGAGTGGAAGACAGCAGGATCTAAGTAAAATTCCTGAAATGACAATGGGCTGAACATATTGTTATAAGAACGTACAACCCATGGACAACTGAAATATGGCACTGGATAGAAAAGGACCCAGAAGAAGACCACGTGGCTGATGAGTGAATGAAATTCAAAAGCGAATTCTTAATCATGTAGACCTTTAACTGCTGAATATTCGACATTTCACTTTTAAAACTCAATGTATTTGCCATAACTCAGTGAAAAATTTGATGCACTGTATGCATGTGACACAGAAATACAGCATTACGATGCAAATGCACGTTTATAACTAAAGCTACGACACTTCAGTTTCTGATTAAACTACACGACTGCAGAACCGTGAAATTATAAATTTTCATATACACTATATTGATAAAAGTCACCGGGCACCCCTTCAAAAGCAAACGAACGGTTCCGCCGCGTTGTTACGATGCGCGGTACAGCTGTAAACGCTTTAAACACAAGTCTGCAGCTGACCACGATCATGTCGCTCTGTGAGGTTGAGTAAAAACGTCGCGGCGAAATAAAACTGACTTCGAGAAGGGAAAGATTGTTGGGTGTTATATTAGTGCGTTGTCCATAAGAGAAACAGAACGTACCGGCAGACCAAAGAAAATCAGTGATAGAGGACGTCGAAGGCTCAGCCTCAGGAGAGTCGTTACAGCTAATCGACGGAGCACTGCACAAGTCCTCAGTGTACAGGTGAGTTAAAATGCTGGAACCTCGGTATGTACACGTATCATTCGCAGAGAACTTCAGTCCATGGGTTACCGTGGTCCTGCGGCTGCTCATAAGCCTTTCATCTCCACTCGGAATGCTACTCGTCGGTTAGCATGGTGTAAAGAACATTTATCGTGGTACGTAGATCAATGGAAACGGGTCTTATGGGCTGATGAATCCAGATACACGATCTATCAGTCTGATGGCCGTGTGTGGGTATGGCGGTAGCCGCGGGAACGTTATTTTTCACAGTGTACTGTTCCTACGGTCAAATTTGGAGATGGCAGTGTACTCGTGTGAGGGTGTTTTTCGTGGTATGATCCCGGACCATTGGTTATCGTGGACAAACCTGTTAACCAGCACGTTTACTTCGACATTCTGGACAATTATGCCCTACTAACTCTGTGGCAATACAATGGAACCGAGCCTTGTTGGTACCAGCAGGATAATGCACAGAGCCATAAAAGCAAGGGGCTGTTATGGCGTGGTTTGACGATAATTCCGTGCTGTATGTGGACTGGCCAGAACAGAGCCCTGATCTTAATTCCATAGAGCACCTATGTGATGAATTAGAGCACCGCATAAGAAGTTTGGAACCAAGGCCTACTACTAAGCAACAGTTAGCGGCAGCATTATGGACTGAATGGAAGCACATACCTATCTCTGTGTTCCAAAACCTCGTCGAAAATATGTCTCGAAGGGTCAGTGCATGCATTAAGGCCAAAGGTGGATCGAGACTGTACTATTGTATTCCAATAAATCCTATATTGTGTTTCTGTTCCAGGTGCCCGGTGAATTTTTTCAATATAGTGAATGTCCAATGTGCATAATTAATTATAAGTGAAGTCCCACTCAGGTCACGTTTCTATCCTCCTTCCCCAACTTCAACGATGCTCTCAAAAACCGTGGCAATCAGCAAAGCTCATGGTGAATATGGTTAATATATATCAAATACGCGGAGATAATGTAAATGGACGATGTCATCGCTCTTTCCACGTTATTTTTTAAACAACGCATAGCGACTGAAAAATTGTATTCCGGCACCGCTGGGATCGAACCCCAGAACTCTCGATAACTAGTCGAGTGCGTTCGAATTTACGCTACGGCGCCAACAATTCTCAGCGCCATGCGTGGTTTATCAGTCAGCATCTGACTACACGAATATGTATTGATGGTCTCAGCAACTGAGATGTCGTCATCTGGTGGCATTGGTGCCCTAAACCTTGGTGCTCAAACTATGAGGCGCAGATTAAACTAAATTTTCATTTTAAATTTCATGCCACGAAATCTTTTTTCTGATGTATAGGCGTTGTGCTCCAGTCGATGGGTAAGCAGAAAAACGAATTTAGACGTAGAAGGGGTTCGATATTCATGTCAATCTCTTACCAGAAGTACAGTAAGGATAAGCAATGAAATATGATTCAAGTGCCATTAGAAAACTCACGTTTGAAGGAATTTTAGACAAAATACGCGACACATCTATGAAATAAGAGAGAGAGTGATTGTGACAAATAAAACGTGCAGAGAAGGTCGAAAATGAATAGAAGGCAATGGATCTTTAATTGTTCGTAACCAAAAATGCACATATCACCGCATTCTCTGTATTAGTTCGGTGACATGTGGCAATGAAAGTAATGTTTGTTCACGCGTCGGGAAAATGTTGAGTTCAAGAACTGAGCAGCGGACAAACGTGAAATTTCTGTTAAAATGAAACTAATTAATCTTCTTGTATTTTAAGTGCCTCATACGGAGAAGAATTCATGTCGGATGTGTGTGCTTTTCCGTGGTATAAGAGTATCAGCGAAGGCCGGGAGGACATTGAAGGCAAAAACAGAAGACAATGTGGGCGAAACTATGCCATTGTTCGAAGTGATCGACGGCTGAAAGCTAAAATGACATCAGAAAGGGTAAACATCGATAAAACTCTGTTAGGCAAATTTAAAATAGAAAGTTGAGCATGACAAAAGTTTAAGCCAAGATGGTTCTAAAGCTTTTCACGCCTGAACAACAATAAAAAAATTCGCAAACGAATTTGTTCCGATATTGTGGTGTAAATTAACGCGAATCCAATCCTTTTCTAAAGTGTCAACACTTGTGATGAAACTTGGATTTTCCAGTACGATCCGGAAACGAAGAAAGCAGTAGATGCAATGGAAAGCACTAACGTCATTAAGGATGAAGAAAGCACTGAAAAGAAAGCTATTTTCTCTGACATTAAGGGTGTAATTTTGGCAGTGGGTTCCCGATGAAGCATCAGTGAATCAGCATCATTATAAAGAGGTCCATTGTGAATTTAAGAAAGCGAATCAGAAGGAAGCTGGAGGTGAGGAAAAATGGCTTAATTCGAAGTAGAAGTTTTTTTTTTTGATTGGAGGTTTAACGACCACCGTGAGCAACTCAATGAGCTGTAAGCAGTCGCCCGTCCCTAATTTAGGGCCACTGGTTCCAGAGAAGGGAGAGAGAGCCAGTACCGTAAGACAAACACAACATCCATGCCTCACCGGGATTCGAACCCGGACCCCTTCTGGACGAATGAGCAGAGGCCATCGCTTAGACCACTGCGCCACTGGGGTGGCAAGTTCTTTTCTCATCCAAGATAGAAGTTCTTAACTTGACAAAAGATAGTAAAATTTCCAGGATAATCACACTCACAAATTTTAGTACATATCCATAGACCGCGGATTTTATATGAAATACAAAGTGATAGCCGTTGCATTCAAGTAGAAACGTAAAACGTTTTTTTATCTCACGACTAGTAACTAGACTTTATTGAAAGAAAAATTTAACATATCAAATATTTATTATGTGTAAGTATACAAACTGCTATGAAATCTTTTAACTATGCATAAGTCTTGTGCACGATGATAGTTGACTCAATACTAGAATTTAAATAGATTTTCAGGTAACTGAAACGTTGTAGAATGTGTAGAAATTGTAGAAGTTGAAAAACACAGGAAGAGCAATCAATTGATATACTGATCATTACATACTACTTTTCTGAGTAGGCCAGCTTCATTGTCAATGCTCACACGGAGGAACCTCGAAGATCTTTCAATTAACCGATAGTTAATTCTCACTAATAATCACGTAAACTACTAATGCTGCCCATTTTTCCAAAATTTTAGCCTCCGGCAACAGTAGTTAATTAATTACTCAAATTTCACCTAAACCTAAAAAGAATTATTGAAGCTATTTAATTGTAATTGAACCGATCTTTCACCTATGTTAGGCACATTGATTCGGTTTCAATAATTTCCAACCGACTGAGTCTTCTGGAGTCCTGCAACAGAATATTAATGTTGCTCTCCGATGAACGATGAAATAATTTAAAACAGAGGAAACAGAAGAAAGTGAGTACTGGACTGGTGAATGTTTGCTATTGGGCTTTTAAACAGAATTTCGACTTTGACAGTGGGTTCCACCGAACTGTTGACATTCTAACAAACGGTTTGCACAAACCGGACCAAACGGCCTACATAACACCCTCTGCATATTTTCTGCATTGCAGATGATTTCACATTAATTAAGGAGATTATTTATGACTTCAACTGAAGCACTATTTTTCACAGAAGCAACTTATTTCCGTCAAACCACGAATATTCTGAGTTAAAATCCGAACAACTTGTTGACGCGAAAACATATCTTACAGTTATTGCTCCCATGGGGGTATTGGCGAGCTGTATTTTTGTTTATTTCCCTGTAAAAATTCGCAAAGTACCTCAGTGGAAGATTATTTTTATTTCTAAATGATAAAAATTTTGTGAGACCGTTTCTTGGAAATGCACGTTTAAGTCGTTTTTGTGCTACAGGTGACTTACTTAAGAGTATTCGAACAATATCCACTTTTTATTTGTGTGCGGAACACAGTGCGCGAAGACAATATGAGAAAAGTCGAACTTCCTGGAGGACAACTCGTTGGAAAGCGAAGATTTCCCCTCCATAGCTATGGTTTTATCTGACTATTGTGGAAGTTGCTTTCATGCACAAAGATATTTAAATCAGCCGCCGTGTTCCACAGCACCCAACTTTGCGACTTTGCAAAGTTAGTAAGTTGTGCTCGAACATCCCACAAAGCGGGCATCTGGTTCGTGCCATGAAGTCGGTGCGATTACAACAAATGAGAGAAAATGAGTTGGGGAAAGGAAGTCAGAATCACACAGATGGAGGTCATTAACACAGCTAGCTAGCCAGCAGCAGCAACAGCAGCGAGGCAGGTTGCAACAGCCAGAACTCCTAATCGCCTGATTATACTGATGACTCGCAAGTTCCAGTACGTTTCCCTTTTCAGCCTGCACCGCTACCTTAAATATCGTCCTTCCCCTCACCCTGCTGATCCACAAAATTACACACTGATCATGAGCTTGACGTGATGAATTTGTCACGGAAATGATACATTACTCGCTGCAAAATACAAAAAATAATGTGAGAATGGACTAAGAGACAAGCAGTCTGAAGTTCACGAACACTTAAATCCCATTACGTGAAAATGGCATTATGTTAAATTGCTAGTTCTATGTCTGAGTTACTCTATTTCTTTTACGAATCGTTTCGGTCACCGAATTGCAAAGCGAGGTCAAAAATTCGTAAAAACAAAAGCTACTAGTTTAGAGGAAACTGCATTATCCTCTTGCCAACAGAAAGGATATCAGTCGAGTAGACAGAACCGCAGGTTTGTGGCTGATCGGCAATGCGCTCCACCTCCTGGTGGGCAATTGGTGTTGTATTTGCCTCATTACGAAGGTTCTATCTCATCCCTGGAACCAGTGACCCGATAATAATGATGGGAGGCCATCTACAACCTTAGAAACAAAAATCGCGATGGCTTAGTCCCTAAAAAAATTCGCTGATTTGGTAACTAAATTCATATGAAGAATAGAGTATTAGGCATAAGCGCCGACTTTCTATGAATTCAACGGGTGATCGAGATCTCAACATAAAGTTTGAGTAAGGGCGTCTTTAAGCACCTACAAGTTGTGAGCACAAAGCTAAAACTTGTACATAGTTATGTCTAAAGTTACAATATATACGTATACGTCAGTTCACGATACCTAGGGAAAAACCGCGCATTACACAAAATTGAAAGCGCACGAATCATTATCATGGCCTTGTTGGCTTTTTCCCTATGAAGTGAAACGAATATGAAATGGTTAGCGCTCCCGACAAAAAAGTATTTTTTAAGCCCAACCTACAGGTGCATTTTTAGAGTATCTTTCTGAATTGTAATTTCAAACCAACTTCTTTCATCCCTCCCGTGTTTGGTTCCTCACAGATGGATGTTTATACCAGCTTCGTCCGTCATCACTCTCAGGGTATGAAATAAAATTCAATTTTCGTCAAATAGGGGTTTCAAATCCACTCTTTTTTCGTCCCTCTGTGTGATTCTAAATAGGATTTTCAAGTTCATCTCTTCCGTCGTCACTCACAATGTGCGATTCTAAATAGTTTTCAAATCCACCTATTCCTTTGCCACTCTCAGTGTGCGATTCTAAATCGGATTTTTTCAGATCCACCGCTTCCAAGCGTTAGTCACAGTGTGCGATTCCAAAAATGATTCTCATATCCCCCTCTTCCCCTTCGTTACTTCGAGTGCGTGATTTCAAATGGGGTTTTTAAATCCACCTCTTCCTTCGTTACCCTCAGTGTGTGATTCTAAAAAGAGTTTTTCAACCCACCTCTTCTTTGGTCACTCATAATTTGTGTTTCTAAATATGATTTTAAAATCCGCTGTTTCCACCGATTTTCAAATGCCCCTCTGCCTTGGTCACTCTCATTGTGATTTCCAATAGGATTTTTCAAATCCACCTTTTTCCTTCGTCACTAACCTTTGTGATTCTAAATAGGGTTTCTAAATCCACCTCTTTCTCAGTCACTCTCAATGCGCGATCCAAAATTGGGTTCTTAAATCCACCTCTGCCATTTCGTCACTCTCAGTGTACGATTCTAAATACGTTTTTCAAGTCCATGTCTTCCTCCGTTACTCTCTGTGTCTGATTCTAAATATGGTTTTCAAATCAATCTCTTAGGTCACCCTCATTGTGTAATTCTAAATAGTGTTTTTAAATCCACAGTTTCCTTTGACACCGTGAGTATATGATTTGGGATTTCAAAACTGTTCTAGAGTCTGTTCTATCTAAACTTTCTCCATTCTTAACTGTTCTTCAGCCTGGTCTAATTTAATTTGGTTTTTCGCTAACTGCATGAACCACCTAACCTTTCACCTCCGTTAAATACAGAAATTTGAAGGTACCAAAAGTATCAGCTTCCTTTATAGCATACCGTATTCTGACTAATAAATTTATAAGAACTCCTGAAATGAAGAATGCAAGGATATTATCCTTTAAAACTTCAAAATCATTTAATTCGTAAACCTTTCTCTTTTCTTTCCAGAGATTTTTTTTGTAGCTATGGGTTTTTCCATCCCCACGAAATTTTAATGGGTGCCTGAGCCCCCGAACATCAACGTTGTCGGCGCCTAGGTAAACTGAAGTCACAATCTACATTCCTTAACCATTTTATTTTCGCGTGTCATCATCATCATCAACCATTATCAATCGACTGCTGGACGAAGGACTCTCCAAGCCTCTTCCACAACAGTCTGTCTTGTGTCAGTCTCCTCCATGTTACTCCCACATACTTTCGAATTTCATCCACCCATCCCCCATGTGATCTTCTGGGTCTTTTCCTGTCCCTTGGAATCCAATCTGAAATTTCGACTGCCCATCAATGGTCTGTTCTTCTGGCAGTATGTCCAGCCCATTGCCATTTCAGGGATTTTACTCTGATCATGATGTCTTCCACTCCTGTGATTTTGTTTTATCTACGAGTTTCTCTTCTTATCTCTCCTGGTTACACCAAGCATGCACCTCTCCATGCTTCTTTGACTTGCCTGCAGCCTTTGTATGTCTGTTTTAGTTAAGGTCCACGTCTCTGCACCATACGTAAGCACTGCACTGGAAGGATGCATTGAGTGTGTGTAATGAAGTGAAAATGTAAAATATGTTGAAAATAGTAAGTACGGTACAGATGTTTTCAAATGAGTTTCCGTGTGTAAAATTTCACGGCTCTAGGAAGTTTGATACTTCTGCAGTGCTAAGTGCAAATAAATGCGCACGTGTAGTCAGTAGAATTGGTTTCCAAATCAAAGAGCAAGAAATTAGCACAACACGCTAACTGTATTTCATTTGCAAAATTACGGATGCACAATAGATATGAATATTTTATTTCATTTTTTAACCAGTAACTTTTACAAAATGTATTTTAATTGAACGCTTTATCATGAATAATTCAAGAAAAGGAAGATGATTTATGTTGGAAAGCGAAATGTATTTAGATATACCAAACTTAAACCCAGCAGCTGCGCCCAGAATATCTCAGGTGGAAGCTGCTGCACCGAGAGTATCTTCGAGTCCGGCGTTTAAAGGTTAAGACGGAGGTTCGAACATGGTCGTGAATTTGATTATATCCAATCATTTGCAGTCGCTTTAGGTAAGGGAGAAAACAGTAAACAATTGCAGGGTCAAATTACGGTAGATACACCGGCAGCTGAGTGGCCAGTAAATAACCCGTAATTTTACAGTACCATATCGTAATGTTCTTTAACATGTCTAATGACCGGGAAATAAAAAGGTCTAATGACCATGATGTTCATTATCATGTCTAATTACAAATAAATAATAATACATGCTATGTTCCTTAACATGTCTAATGGGAAATAAAAACGTCTAATGCTGTAATGTTTGTTAACATATCTAATGACTGGGAATAAACATGTCTACTCACCGGAAAATAAAAACGTGTTGCCCACAGAGGTGTTGCCAGTAGACTGATTTACATGAAAAACAGAAATATAACCGCTTTAAGAAGAACGTTGTCAGATTGTCAAGGTCAAAATACAGTAACAGTTCAAACACCGTGAACATGTAGTTTATCTACCGAAAATTAATGGTTGGCCGCCAGGTGGCGTGCTTACGATCTGTAAACAGCCTTAATTCGGGTGAAAAACTGACTATTCACGTCAATTTTTTACAGAGAAGTTTTCGCGTTTTCCCAAAGCTACAGTTAGCAAGGAACAACTACAAGTAACTCACCACATACACTCAATGGACAAAACATTAGAGATACTTACGTAACAGCGTGTTGATCCTCTTCTAGCGCGAAAACGAAACTGTACACGCTGAGGCATCGACTCCACCAGATGCCAGAGGGTTTTCCGAGATTATGTCAGCCATGCCTGTTTCAGCATTGTCGACAACTCCACCTGAGACTTCGGTTCAGAATCCATGGATCTGATATTCACTTGATCTGAAACATCAAGATCCATGGATCTGATGTTTAAAATTGTGAACTTTGGGGGCCACCAGACGTTCCAAACCCAGATGAGTGTGCCTTGAGCGATGGCTGGGAGATTTCGGCCCGGAGGGGCGGCGCATTGTCCAGCTGAAACAGGCCATCAGCCACAGGATGCGCGAAGGTCGTGAAAATGTGTAGGTTATCAGCCAACACATGCTGATAGCGCGCAGCTGTTAACTACCTCTCTAAACACACAAACGGACCTAATGTGTACCATGAGAAGGTTTCTCAAATCACCACGGACCCACTACCGGTTTGGTCAGTGCCGACCTGGCAAGACGCAATAGCTTCATATTGTCAAAGCCATACCTGCACCCTCCCGTCAGTTCGGTACAGCTAAAAACGGGATCAGTTCTCACATCTATTATCAGTTACGGTATATAGGAAGCCAACTTCTAAGCCTTCCTAGAAGTTGGCTTTATGGGGTGGCGCATAGCTAACTTCTAGGGAAGGCTTAGAAGTTAGCTTTATCATCCTGCGGCTGATAAAGCCAACTTCTAAGCCTTCCCTTATTCCAAACTCGTCAGCTCACCCCAAAGGTTACAAAATGTGTGCCCTGCGATTCATGCTTAATAGAGAATACATGCCACCACCAACCACAATCTTAGAAAAGAGGAAATCAAAAAAGTGTACCAGATTGCTCGAAACCACGGATATACAGACATGATGCTTAATAGTATATTGAAACAATTAAGCTGGAGGTCACGATCGACTCTTCAGGGAGACAGAACCACACGTTGATTCAATCGAGAATATACAGTGTTTAGTGAACACCTTGGGAAACATTTTCTGCATGAACCAGTAAGCTTTTGGAATCAAAACCAACAAAATCCTATTCCGTATTAAGAATGGCCGCGACGATGTAGGCTTTGAACAAAAACATGGAATTTATTCCATCCCATTGAAACCTCTGGACAACTCAATGGAAAATAGGTTTTATATAGGATCCACAACCAGATCGATTGGAATTCGACTCAAGGAGCATCGATACGATGCAAAATGTGGGACAAATAACACGGCCCTATCCAGAATCACAAATAGAGAAACACATTACCTTGAGTGGTCAGAGGTATCAGTCGTGGCAGTGCCTCGATCAAGGATTAACACTTTATCTATTGAGAGCCTTTACATTTGGAACGCAGCACACAGAAGCTGCAATGAGGAACTTCCTTTTCACTTACCTGCTCCATGGATATCAGTCGTGAATAGTACGTTTTCTACATAACGAAGATTTTCTTTACAGACAAAAAGAGGAAATAGCCAATAACCCAAAAATAGACTCTCACGCTGTACTAGTTGGGACTTTAACTTCCATTTTAGATTTAAATGTATTTATTCATCATGTTATAAGTATATCGATTGTACTCTTATTTACTATGACGTTTATTGGTCACATGACAGATTGTTGTGCGTATATACGTATAGTTGACGTTCACGAAGTCTCCTGTGCCACTCACATCTGAGGAAGGGTTGCGCTGACTCGAAAGATCTCGTATAGTTGTTGAGAGTTTGGTGACGTGTTTCTAGCAACGCCCCTTTGTATATTAAAGCACTTTGATGTCGAGCTGAAGATGTGTCACTGAGTTTTTAACTATTTATTTTTTTAAATCGTGTTCGGACGGATTTACCGCATTGGCGCTTTGTGAAAACGGGATTCTGAGCACACAACGCGGCGCCTCTCTACAGAGGTCTGCTCTAACCCTAGTTATGAAAAGGGCGCCTTACCGTTTACTCGGTGATGCTACTTGGCCCTCAGACATTTAACCTGGATGACATTTTCGCAGCCGTTGCCAAGCGGTTGGTCTCTACGATCCTGGATAATCTACGTCAACCCGGGTCGGCGACCGATTGCTCTCTGAGAACTGATACGTCTGTCGATGGTGTACTCGCAAGACATTCTTGATACCGTTGCCCTCGGGAACCCGAGGGTTCTTACCACTTGGGCGACACAATTACCCAATTGTCTGGCGCCAATAATGCGTCCACGCTCAAAGTCGTTCAGATCACATTTACCCAGGTTCGATACGCTATTGGAAAGCCCTGCTGTCCGTCGAATTATCACCTACGTTCGGTTTGGGTCGGTTCCACTCTGCGGCGGGGATGTCCATTACTTGCGTCGGGGATATTTATTGAGAAGCCCTGCTCATCACCCCCATCTCTAAAGTTTTGTCTACTGAGTAGTGGCGCCCATAGGAGTAATTTTAGGGAAGGAGCTAAGAAAAATCCTTACCTCCTTCAAGGCTGTCAAGCATTTTAAAAATAAAGAAGATACTGAAATACAACAAAAATAATTGATACAATCAACCAATAATATCTTATTATTTTTAAACATGCTTTAAAAAAGTTTAGTCTACTTTAGTGTTTTAAATTTATCAAACATTTGGCTATGCCACGGCGGGGGCGGGGGGCTCGAGCCCCCCTTATGGGCGTCCTTGCTACTGAGAGTTCAATACCTACAATATGATTGGGTGTGGGCGTTCAACAGCATAAATTACAATGAATGCTGGTGAGTATGACCCTATTTTGTCATCTTCTCAAGCGTCATTTTTTATTCTCAGTGTGTCACACACATTTTGGAAGTACACGATCAAATGAAGCCTTCCTTAAAACGATAAAAATAATACAAATGAATATTTTTGCGAAGCACCACTCAAGCGATTAGCATTCAAAGAAAAACTTGTACTATTGATTAAATAAATATTAGATTTTTTACTCGTATTTCAGTAACGCATAAGCGGTATTTGTATTTTACAATCTTTCTAGATATCTGCATTTTTATATATAACAATTTCGTGAACTTCAAAAAATGGAAGTCACGGCGCACGCGCGAACTCACGCACGCACGCACACACGAAGTAATGGCGGCTGTTAAAATATTTTGTAGGTTGTTTTCTTATTTTAATTAGTTTTCAGTATCTGAAAATTAACAGAATTGATTCTATGTACTCCAACATTTTCAAATTCCGAAGATGTTAAAACGTAAAGGTTAAAAAAAGAGACAAAGAAAAATCTCTATACAACGTGTCTGTTACTATGATGGTAAAAGAATCCTAACTGAAGTAAAAGCGCAGAACAAAATAATAAAAGACGAAAATAAAAATGAAGGCACTCAGGTATTTCTTAACTAGCAAAGAATGTAATATCATCAAGCGAAAAAAAGTCAAGAACATCCAATGAACAAATCGGACTTGCGAGGAGGGAATTTTCTTGGAACAAAAAATGTTTGAATGTCCCGAATTCTCATTTGTTTTCTAAATTTTCATACTTTCGACATCAAACCGTAAAAGTTTGCATCCAAAACGAAAAAAGAAAAAAAAAGATTGTTTTAGATACACTACGATTTTTCATCCAATCAGATAAAAAAATGGAGATGCGAATTTTAGAAACGCAGATACAGTGTGAAATTGAAATATATGTATTATTTTGCTTTGTGCTTCTTTGTCTTGGAAATATCACATTTGGCGAATCAGAAAATGTGCGGAGAGATTTACGCACTTAGCTCTACTCAGTATCAAAGAGTTTTTACAAAAGTGCAAAAGTGAGCGTATCTATGGAGCACAAATTCATTCGAAATAAAACCTAAATCTACGCTACCTATAAGAAAATGTCCCATAAAGAACTCAGGAAACTGCATAGAAATTTTGGGAATGGGTATAGAAATCCGATCAAAAATTTAGGTTTCAAAGTTGAACTTTTACACGCGAAGTTATAGTTGTAAATGTACACACTGTCCAAAAATATGTACCTTTATTTAGTATTTATTTTATTTAGAACCTTTATTGGACAACAAGTATGCGACGCAGCATAGATTCTATGAGTTGCTTCAGATCGGTTTGGTCCAAAGGTATATTGTTGCAACAAAATACACTATCTACCAACAAGTAATTGGACACCCCTGCAATCGACGATATCTGCGGTCCTGATCACGTCACGGCCACCGCCGTAAAATATCGTGTGGGAAATAACAACGCAACCAGTCGCATGCAAGATGCCACGCAGTTCGGAGCTCTCTGATTTCGAGAAAGGTGTAATCGTCGGGTGTCACAGAAATGGCCTATCCATACGTGACATATCCAGCGAGTTGAAGTACTCAAAATTGACAGTGGCCTACGTGATTGGCAAGTGGAAGATGAGAAGTGACTGTCGAAATTTGCCCCGACCCTGCAGACCCACAAAACTGGGAGTTAGAAACAGACGGGTGCTGGCCAGAGAAATTCGGAAGAACCGTACCAAATCGATGGGCCGCATCCGCAAGGAGTTTCGACAGGCATCCGGGAGTTTTCGTTAGATAAATACCATCCGTAAGGAAGCCCATCTGCTTGGTTATCATGGATGTGCTGCCGCCCACAAGCCTTTGATCACCAAGTCCAATAGCGCTGCTCGGCTAACGTGGTGTAAAGAACGTCGACAGTGGACCGTTGAACAGTGGAAACAGGTTCTCTGAAGTCGACGAATCAAGGTTCACCCTCTACCGTTCGGATGGCAGGGTCTGGGTTTGGCGTCTGCCTGGAGAACGCCACCTGCCGGAATGTATTGTGCCAACTGTGAAGTTCGGCGGCGGTGGAATTATGCTATGGGGGTGTTTCTCCTGGTATGGCACGGGACCCTTGGTCGCAATTTCTGGTAGACTCAACGCCGAGATTTACTGCACCATTTTGGATGACCATGCGCTTCCTACGTTGTGGTAGTTTTACGGGGTGGACCCATGTTACTTTCAGGATGACAATGCCACCTGTCATGTTGCGAGGTCCACCATGGCCTGGTATGGTGACAATGGGGTTATTCGAATGGACTGGCCTGCGCAGAGCCCGGACCTTAACCCTATCGAGCACCTTTGGGACGAGTTGGAGCGTCAACTTATGGGGTGCCCCCACCGTCCGAAATCGGTGAAGGAACTGACCTGTCTTCTCATAGCCGAGTGGAATAAAATACCGCTAGAAGTCGTACAATGCCTGGTTGAGAGTATGCTCCGGAGGGTCGCAGCTGTAATCGCCGCTCGTGGAGGCTCCACCAACTATTGAAGGTGAATAAACTTCGTTTTCCTTTGCTATAACAGGTGTCCAATTACTTGTTGGTAGATAGTGTATCTCTCAACTCTGTAAGAGTTGAAGGAAGATTTTATCAATGAGGAACAGCTTTTTCCAGTATGTACCACAAGCTTTTAATAGGATTGAAATCAGGTTAAGGTTGAGGCCAGGAGAGACGATGGAAGTCCTCCTCGTGCTTATCAACCCATTTTTGCATGATGTGCCGTTGCATGGTCATTCACAAAGATGGCGTCGCATGCACGAAATAAAGGGAAATGTTTAGGGTGCATCTGGTCTTCTACGGCACTCAAATATTTCCTCTAGCTTGTCTTGTCTTCAACTGGTATCAGTAGATCCAGTCCGTACCAACCAAAAATCCGCCGTAGCATGCTCGGATTGTGTTTTAATATTCAAAAACATGCCGAGTCCATCTCTTCATGAGGTTCTCACCACATTCTAAAAAGGCCATGAATATACACTATATTACCAAAAGTAATCGGACACAACAATGTTTTCAAATGGCTTTATTATCGGTCCACCTTTTGCTTGTATGACAGCGACAACACGTCGAAACCTATCAACCAATTTCCGGTTGGTCTCGACAGAAATGGCTCGCCATTTGTCCTGCAAAGCTGTTTGCAGAGTGGAGAGACAGTGGTTGTAGTCGACCACGCATCCCTCACTCCAGTTGATCCTAGAAGCGTTCTATGGGATTAAGATCGGGATTCTGAGCAGGCCAGTCTAACAATTCCATCTTGTTTTCCAGAAAACAGTCCTCCACAAGCCATGCAGTGTGGTAGGGAGGTCGATCGTGTTGGAAGAGACAACGGCCATTTCCAAAATACTGCCACATTGTTGGTAAAACGGAATTAACCAGAACGTCGAGGTACCCATCAAAGTTCACGGTTTGTGGTATAATAACCATAATAACCAACAGGCAGAGTCCCATTTACGAAAACTAACTCCATACCATGGTGGAGCCTTCGCCAAACTGAACACTAGGAAGAACACAGATCGATGAAAATCGTTCGCCGGGTCGTCGCTACAAAGAACTATTTTCCAGTCGCCCACAGTCCAGAAGCGACAGGATATACACAACTCCAAACGGAGCTTTGCATTCTCCGTAGTGATGTATGACTTATGTGCCGCTGCTCTACGATAATAACCCACACTGTGGAACTCTCTGCGGATAGTTATGGTACTAATCGAGCCATTACAAGCATTTCCTAATTCAGCAGCGATGGAAACGGCAGAGGATGAAACATTTCTTAACCTTTCTTACCATGGCGCTTTTGTTACGTTCCGTCAGTTTGTGCAGCCTTCCTGAACATTTTTTTTAATGTAGTTCCACCATCTGCATCCATCGCTTCACATCATCACTTGCAGTCGATTTTGGTATGGTGGTGTTAAGAAATACTATTTTAAGTGCCTACTTTTACTGAAAGACTTGCTAAAAGTTATCGATTGTTTCAAAATTGCAAAACGCATTATTTTCTTAAATTGTTTCATCCATTGAACAGACCAACCAACTTTCGGATGTTTTTACAATTTGTCATCTCTCTCTCCTTTGGTAATGTCCTCTTAAAAGGGATTTCTAGGAGAGAGAGTTCTGAAAACAGAAATAGGCTTAATACAACGGCCGTTCTATAGAAACAGAGTAAAATCACACAAATTGAAGAAATATAGGTACAGCAAAATAAACGGTTGAGTACATTATTGTGACCACCAGCTAATATCCAGAATAACCGACGTGTGCAGCGTGGACAGCAGCTAGAAGGGCTGGGAGTGACTCAGTAAAGTGCTGGAAGATGTTCACAGGTATGTGGAGCCATGCTGACTGCAGCGCATCTGACAGCTGCTGGAGTGGGTCTGGTGGAGTTTCCATACAGCAAACAACACAATCGAGGTGGTCACACAAATGCCCAATTGAGCTTAAGTCTGGGAAATTAGGGGGCCAGGGTAGTATTTTGGTCTTCATCGTGCTCTTCCAACCACTATCGGACATTTCTAGCTGTATGACATGTCGCATTGTCGTTTTACAAGATCCCATCCACCCAAGGGAAGACAACGAGCATGTATAGGTGTACGTGGTCTGCAAGGATGGATTCATAACGAATTTCGATTCATAGTGCCTTCCACAGGTATGAGTGGATCCCCAGAATGCTAAGAAAACATTCCCTAGATCATAATCCTGTCCCTACCAGCTTATTTTCTTCCAGCAATGGTTGAAGAATGTTTGCTCTGCGATGTTACTCGCCTTACACGCCAACGTCAATCCTTCCGATGAAGCAAAAAACGTGGCTCAACGGAGGAGCCAATCCTTTGCCAATCAGCGGAGGTCCAATTCCGATACTGCAGTGCAAATTCAACTCTTTTCTGCTGATGCACCTTCGTTAGCATAGGTGTAGTGACCATCAGTCTACATCGGAGCCCCATGCGCAGCAGGTTTCACTGAACTGTCGTTTTAGACACAATTCCGGTAGCCTCCTGGTTCATTCGGACAGTAAGTTGCTCCTCTTTAGCGTGTCTATCGGCCCTCACGCAACTTCGAAGACGACGTTCACCTCTCACATCGATTGCACGTGGTGCTCTGCAGTTTCCACGTCGCTTATTCGCAATGGTGCCATTTCTCCAATCACGATACACTTTAACCACAGCAGCAGCACGCCAACAGTTCACAAACTGCGCTATTACAGAAATACTGCCACCCTTGGCCCAAACGCTGATAATCATCCAATCTGATAAATCACTCCTTTTATTCATGACAGCAAAGAGTGATAATGTTTTCACAATGCCTACAGCACACCTCATATACCCTCCAAGCCAGCTCGCGATACGTGGCTTCTTTAATTGGCTACGCTCTGTTGACGTCAAAAGTAGGCGGTGTTCACAATAATGTGCCTCGAATGTGTATATGTTATTCTTTCTCAAAGTATCTTCCCTCCGATGATATGCAACGGTCCCATCGTTCAGTCCACTTTTCAAAGCATGTGACGAAGACGTTTTGTAGAAGCTGGTTCAGCGACCCCTGTACAGCTTGAATAACAGCAGCATCTGTGCTGAACGTTGCGCCACGGAATTTCTCCATTGTTGGAAACCACCAGAAATCGCACGGGGCGAGGTCAGAACTATAGGCAGGCTGTGGCATGATTTCAATACTTCATTTCGTAAGAAATTGCTGAACACAAGCATCCACATGTGGGTGGGCGTTATCAAGGTGTAGGATCCACCTGGCACCAGTTCTGGCAGCTTAATTGATATGTGTCATCGCAGACGCTTCAAGACTGAAATGTAATATTCAGCATTGACAGCAGTTTGTGGAGGAACGGCATTCTGGTAGATTACACCTTTATGATCAAAGAGAATTGCCAACATCACCTTCCCAGCTGATTTGGTTTGGCGGACTTTTTCGGAGTACGCGAGCTTGTGTGTTTCCAGACACTCATTGCGAGCTTCGTGAGGGCGTCGAAATAGTGGACCCATGTTTCATCGGCAGTTATTACTGTGTTTAGAAAGTTTGGATCGTTTGCAATCATTTGTTTCCACTCATGTCACACCTGAACTCTGGCTAATAATTGTTCTCTCATCAGATGATGAGGTACCCATCTGGAACACACCCGATGCATCAGTAATTTGTCACGTAGAACGCGGCCTTTTTGAAACAATAATTGATGTCGCTATGTCTTCACACCTCATTCGTCGATCTTCTTGAGAGATTGCCCAAACAATGTTAACAATACGCTCCGTAACAACACTTTCAGGTCGACCAGGTCTAGGAGCGAATTCTGCCGACACACGCCCTTTTTTGAAATCATTGTACCATCTAAAAATCGTTGATTCACCCAATCGTTTACCTTTGTAAGCTTTTTTCATTAAATCTACTGTTTCTGGAGCCGCTTTGCCCAAACGATAGCAAAATTTTATCGTACGACTTCTTAACTCTAAATCGCTTACCTCTAGAGCTGTATGGCGAAATGCAGACGTACCTTAAACAACTTTGCATTAACAAAACCAGAATCGTCTGTCACGGCTAATAACTGTTGCCATAGATACTTCCTTAATTCGGTTAGTCGTCTGCATGGTTATTGTTTCCCTTTGCAATGTTGCCATCTCAAAAGAAATTACTCTCAGTTTTTATGGAACTGCCTTTCTAAAAACGGATTCCTTCCGGTCAGGCACATACATAGTCTCCCAATTCTACAGATGATACATAAATTTCAAATTATCGTGATGGTCAATATATCCTCTCAGTTCCAACGATAACGTTTGCCAAACTATTTCGGACGTATTGAGTCTGTTTACGATGGTATTAGTATTTACTTTCTCTAGAGAACAAAAGAATATAAGTACAGAAGGTTACATGACGAGAGCTCTCCACTATTTCTGACCTTAGTAAAAAAGGACATCTTTATGATGCAATAATGTGAGTTCATGCAGGAGTTTTACTACAGTTAAAGCGTTTCTCGAAGAATTTGTAATTATTTTGCCCATAATCATAAGATGTTGGCGACAAAATTTAACATTTTTCAGAAGCTTAAAAGTACAGTACAAATACATATCTGTTTTTACCTCCGGAAGCCTTGCTTAGGATGATTGAAGCAAAGCCGGCAGCTAAACAATGAAGGCTCAAAAGTTCATGTCTTACCTAAAAAAAGAAAGAAAAGAAATACACATTGTTGTGCTACGACGAAAAGAAATTAAAAATAAATCTAAAATTATTCAAATTTTAAAAAGTATACATTGAACACATGCACACCACAGAATTCACAGCTTCAAGGAGGTTTTAGAAAAAGTTTGTACCCACACATTGATCTGTACATGTCTTTCTGTGTATTTTTCTTTCTTCACTTTGTCTTTTCGAGCTCTTTCTCTCTCTATTCAATCCTTTCCGTCCCTCAGTTTTTTTTGTTTTCATACCTGATTCTATCTCACTCTTTTTTCTTCTTTGTCTATCTTTCTTTTCTGTTGCTTAATCTGTCGGCGTTTATTTCTCTTCCAGCCAGTTTCTGCCTTATCTCATTCTCTCCAACTCTCCATTCATTACAATCTGCACTTTAGTTCTCTTCTTGCCTTATTCGATCTCTCTTTCTCTGCATGTCGCCATGTTTCCTATATAAACTACTCTTGTTTTACGCTGTGCTTTCCTCCCCTCTCACCTTTCTCTCTCCCTTACTCTGTGAGAGAAAGCAGAAATTCTCCTCCAAATGTGGGAATATGTTTTCCATATACAAGCTATCGTTCTGACTTTCTCTCTCCTATTTGATTATTTTTCTCTTCTTTTCTCTTTCTCTCTTTCTGCCCTTTCCGTCACTTTTCCTGTGAGAGAGTACAGAAGTTCTTCCCACAGTATGAATACGTACACCATATTGAAAAAAGTCACCGGGCACCTAGAAGAGAAACGCACCATAGGATTTATTGACATACGTAAGTTCGGTGTCGGTCCACCTTTGGCCTTAATGCATGCAGTGACCTTTCGAGACGTGCTTTCCACAAGATTTTGGAGCACAGTGATAGGTATAAGCTTCCATTCAGTACATAATGCTGCCACAAACTGTTGCTTAGTAGTAGGCTTAGTTTCAAACTTCTTATGCGGCGCCCTAATTGATCCCATGGATGCTCTATGGGATTAAGATCAGAGCTCTGTGCTGGCCAATCCACACACGATGCGGAATTATCGTCAAACTACGCCGTAACAGTTCTTGCTTTATGGTTCGGTGCCTTATCCTACTAGTACCAACAATGTTCGGTTCTATAGTATTGCCACAGCGTTGGTAGGGCATAATTGTCCAGAATGTCGAAGTAGACGTGCTGGTTAACAGGTTTCACCACGATAACCAATGGGCAGGCAACATACCACGAAAACCACACAAACGCGAGTACACTGCCAGCTCCAAACTTGACCGCAGGAACAGTACACTGTGCCAAATAGCGTTTCCCCGGCTGCCGCCATACCTACACACGGCAATTAGGCTGATGGATCGTGTATCTGGATTTATCAGTACATAGGACCCGTTTCCATTGATCTACGGTCCACGATAAATGTTCTTTACATCATGCTAAACGACGAGCAGTATTTCGAGTGGAGATGAAAGGCTTATGAGCAGCCGCACGACCGCGGTAACCTATGGAATAAAGTTCTCTGCGAATGGTACGTGTACATACCCAGGTTCCAGCATTTTTACTCACCTGTACAGTGAGGTCTTGTGCAGTACTCCGTCGATTAGCTGTAACGACTCTCCTGAGGCTTCGACGTCCTCTGTAACTGATTTTCTTTGGTCTGCTGGTACGTTTAGCTCCTTCTGGCACGCCATGTGTCTTCCACGTATTCAGTACATTCAAAACAGTTGACTTGGGTATGTTTAAACGCTTCTCGGTTTCTCTTATGGACAATTAACTAATATAACACCCAAAAATCTTTCCTTTCTCAAAGTCAGTTCTCTCCCGCCGCGACCTTTTCACTCAGCCTCACAGTGCGACATGATCGCTTTCAGCCGTAGGCTTGTTTTTTTATACTATTTGCGGCTGTACCGCGCATCCATTCATTTGCTTTTGAAGGGGTGTCTAGTGACTTTTGTGAATATAGTGTATTTGCATGCACTCGTTTGTTCTCCCAATTTGTCTTCTCTTTCTCTCTTCTGTGTGAGAGTCCCTCGCTCTCTTCTCGTGTAACATTTCTTTTTCTATCTGCTGTAATCTTGTTTTCTAAATTTAGGAGGAATTGTAATGTTATGTTCATAGATAAATATATTCTGGACCCCATCCAGCAATTATTTCCTGGTTAAAATGAAACAAACGTCAGTGCTCTTGTTCAATAAGGATTTTCAAAACTTTTGAGGAGTATTTTCGTTTTCAAATTATGAATGAGATTATAGTGGATGAATGTTTCGTGGTCGTCGTGACGATATAATAGTAATTGTTCAGTTGAAATACGAGATAGATGAATCCAAAATACTGAAATCCAGTAATGCCCATCATAATTTAATGACATGTCAGAAAAAGAAATAGGCATCCTTTGATTAAGTTAACTATAAATGTTGCAATATGTTGCCACAGTACTGAAACCCCTAGAATTCCAGCAAGGACGTGGTGCAAATATCCATCACATATTTTTAAATTACATCACAAAATTATACGAGCTACTCTTAAATTAAATATTTTATTTTAATAAAATGTTTCATGAAAGCAGATACAGATGGATACATTAGTAATCATTCGCAAATAACGACAGAATGTTTCATGTCTGGAGAAGTAGTAAGACCAATGTTAGATAAAAAAGTTCACTACGATGAGAACACAATTTTAATGTAAATTTACTTTCCTGTTAAGATAATTTTTAAAGTTTCGAGGCATGATCCGCAAAAAGCCATAACAATTATGTTCTTATTTTAGTGGATAATTTTAATTTACCACTCTGTCGACCTCTAATTACTCAGTTGATCAATGTGAGCAACAGATGTCTTTGCAATATCGGCAGTCTTAATTTGACTAATATCAGCATCTAGTTTGAATAATATCAACAACAGAAGTTAGACCAATATCGCCAACAGAAGTTAGATTAATATTCCCAATAGACGTTATACCAATAAGACCAACAGAAGCAAGATCGATTTCTGCAACAGAAGTTACACCAATTTAAGTAAAATGATTGCAAGCAGAGTCTGAACTGCAATTGAACCAATATTAGCAACGGAGTCAATAAAGATGAAAGAAGATAGACAGCAAACTGAAAATCTTCTAAATACGTGACATCAGTGAATAAAGAAAGATATCGCTCTTTCAACGTTTATCAATTTGTTCTCGCCCTTTGGATTTATTTGCTATAATTAATATATAGCTTGTGCTGTTAATGGCCACCAAATGGAGACGTCTCAGTTGATGAACCCATCGTTCGGATATATGATGTCAGAAGCGCCGTTGATTGTTGGCCATTGTAGCGTAAGGCGAACGTACTCTGTTAGATATCGAGAGATCTGGGGTACGATCCCAACAGTGGCCGGATAACAATTTTTCAGTTGCTATGTGTTGATAAACGTGGAAAAAGCGATGCTTTGTTTAGTCACTGAAAAAAGCAAGTAGATAGTAAACTGTAAATGGAAGTGAGACAGTTTGCTGTCTAACTTTTCCTTCAGAAGAAGTTAAACAGCATACTGTCTACGTTCCTTGAAAAAGCCATCTGCTTGATGTGCGAAAGCTTGGAAATTTTGAAATTATTTTACGACAATAAATTCAGATTACTAGTTAGTTTAATTTTTCTTAATTTATAACAGCTTGACTAATGACAGCAACAGGAGTTTGAGTAATTAGAGAAAAATGTCTCATAAACAAGATTTTCTCACCATTTTGTTTTGTAATCTTGATTCCGGACTTTCCAACTCTTCAATTTCTGTCTCCGAATTTTGATTTTACGAGAAGTACCACGCCTTTTCTGCCAACTGCAATGATTTCTGTTCTCCCTAAATTTTAAGATGCCAATTGATTGAGTCGTTTCAGGTGCGAGGTCCTAAAACAAAAGAATGAGATCGAATACCGAATATGACGTTTTACTGCACTGATTCCATCCTTTCCATAAAACCAGTGGCCCTGAATTGAGAAATTCAAATAGTTTCTTTCCTGATACACTAATAAGATGCCATAAATATCTGAAGGATTACAGAAGTATGACCCGAAGCTATCGAGCTTCGGGTCATACTTCTGTAATCCTTTAGATAAAACTACCGAACGCACTGCACTGAAGGCTTTTTATAAAAATCTAATCTACGCAATCAAAAGTTTTCTGAGAAATGATCCGAATTGCATACCACTTAGCTTTGGAATCACATCAGAAAGTATTCGATATAGTTACAACAATCGAACGCAAAGTGAAGAATTTTTTAACGTGACGTTCAGAAGCACAGACATAGTACCATCTTGAATTATCAACTGACATCATGCCATAAAGAGATTTTTTGACATTACCCATTTTTTAATTTAAAACAAATTTCAGTAGACCGAATATTCTAGGATTCATAAACACGCTAAAAATGCTTCGGTCGTTTGTAAGGCAGGAACGAAGTGACACATCGTTATAATGCTTTATCAGTACAAAACATATAACCCTTTCAGACAGACAATTGGAAAATCCGAAATGTTAATTTTTTACTGGAACTGACGCCTTTCTATTACACCTAGCAGTAATCGACGGAACAGTAATTGTTTCATTCTTCTTTGCACTGCTTATACGTATATCAGGGTACTATATAATAAGAGGAGCTTTTTAATTATGCCGTAAATAAGACCGCATTGCCGCTTCCTGCAGGTTAACTTGTTTCGTTTCAAAAAAAAAAAATCCAGAAATTTAACTCAAAGCAAATGTCATGCTTTATACTGCGTTGTAAAAAGTGTTGAAATTTCCTTATTAAGCCCACGAGAGTTACTCAGTATGTAGAAATGCATTTGTTTTGTTTTCGGGGTTTAACAAACACCGTGATTAACTTTGATTATAATCAGTCGCCTTTCGATAATTTAGGACCACTGTTCTTACGAACGGGAGAGAACCATATCCTTTAAGATGGTAAATATTCAGAATTTTTGTCGCTACACGATATTAATAAATAACACAGTGATCAACATGAAGCTGGTCACAAAGTTAAGAAGGTTTTTAGTTAAAAACACATATGTACGAGTTAAAGTATATATTCGAGATCTTTTGAACAATCATGTTGTCCATCATCAGGAAATCGATAAAGAATGAACATATCCTTTAAACAAACACCACACTACTCATGATTCGAATCGGGGCCTATCTAGGACGACTTATCAGAAACCCACGCCTCTGCTCATTCAGCGTACTGGGAGCACAGAAATTGATTTACCGTCTTGGTTTTTCATAACTCAAGAATGAAAAGATTTGTTTCAGATAGGTACATTTTCAACGGTTAATTAGATTATCGACAGTGCCACCGCTACCAGAAAGAAGCCGCAGATATCGCATTGCCTTCATGGAAAATATGACTGAATTTTAACGTTCATAGATGAAGGCGTTTTAGACGTGATGTGTATGTGTACTGAGGTAAAAAGGAACAATTACACTCTGCCGAAATAAACCCGAAGCACCCCGAAAAAATTGTTCTTTCCTGTTGAAACTCAGCATGCAAATACCTGGGAGCCGAATATGCAAATGCTTCAAATATATCGATTAATGACAAAATAGAAACTCGCCACAGCAGATGGAACTGTGCATCGAGGAGAATATATCAAGAGCAAAGCTCGCACGCAGGACATTTGCGACAGCGGATTGCGGTTGCATCAACCTCCATGGACTGTGAGGATGCCTCGATGTCGGATCCTTGCACAATACGAGTGGTTGAGCGAGTATGTGATAGGGCGTATGATTGGACAGAGTAGCCGGTTATTCTAGTCGCCATATCGCCAGGTATTTGACTCGGAGCGACGCTGCAATCTGAAGATATTGGCGTCAATGGGTCGAGAAAGGCACAACCCAGCGGTCCGTGGGCTGCCAAGGATTACGACAGAACGCGACGATCGAGCGATTGTGAGAGTTGCACGAACACAAACGAATTCGTCGCTTGCAACTATTCGTGGCCATGTTAGATCGCCTACAGGAACGGAAGTGCCATCCGGCCAGCTGCCAGACGACTTGAGGCACCGTCAATACAGTATAGAAGGCCCCTGCGCTGCCTACCACTGATCAGAGAGCATCGGTGGCACCGTTTACAGTGGCATCGGGCCCAATCAACGTGAGATAGTGCCCAATGGCGTCGTCTTGTCTTCAGTTATGAGCCACGGTTTGCACTTGGCGCCGATGACCAGTGTATACGTGCCTGGAGAGGAGGCGGCCAGCGGACGGATCTTGTTTTTACCGTGGAATGGCAAACATCTCGCACACTGGGAGTGTCTGTCTGGCGAGCCATTTCCTACGATAGCCGGATATACTTGGTAGTCCGCCATACCACCATCAACGGTACGTTGACGCATTGCAACGTCATGTCTCTGCGAGCTTTTCCCTGTTTTCCTTTGCTGCCATTAATTCTTAATTGCACATAAACATCTGTGACTTATGATGTCATAATGTAACAGCATAAATATTGGAATAAATAAAAAATAAATAAAACATTTTACGACCTGTTGTGTTGCCATTCCTGTCGCAGCATCACTGAGCAATTTTTCAACAGGATGATGCACGGCCACACACGGCACAGCTCTCTCAAGCCTGACTATATAATGTCGATATCCTTTCATGGCCAGTCCGATCGCCCGACCTTTTACCGATCGAACATGTACGGGACATGATTGGACGCCAGCATACGCTCATTACGGAATATCGGCGAACTGGCTCGCAGTTTGGACACCATCTGGCATGCTATTCCTCAGGACAATATCAGTGAACTGTAAGCATCTCTGTCGCGCAGGGCAACCGTTTGCATCAGAGCAAGAGGGGGCGCTACAACGTACTGACTCGATTTACTCATGTAGCTGTTTTATCCGAATAAATGACGGAATTGCTCTGGAATTGCTAGCACTTCCTTTGCTACACATATGCATCATACATACTAATTTTCATCTCGATTGGAAGATTTCTTTTGGGTTACAGGATATGTACTACAGGTTGGGACATGCAAATGATAAAAATGTCAGTGAAAATGCGCATGCGGTTTTGGAACAGCGCCCTCTTAACTGTCTGGTCTTGGGTGGAAACAACTGGCTCAAACGAGATGTTGCAATGAATTGAAAACAGACATTGAGTCGAAAGGGTATTTCTTGTGTCTCACTATGCCCCGCCGCCGAAGAAGGTAGCATTGTGAACATCTAATGGACCTGGAAAGAAGAAGGATTGTTGAGATGACGGAACCTGGATTTTCCTTCAGAGAAATTGCCACTTGTATGAGACGAAACGACAGTACGATGATGCAGACGTGGAGTTAATAGACAGATGAGGCTCGTACAGCAAAATCGAGCGACTGCACGGGATGACAGCAACCTCTACAGCATGGCAGCGGCCGATCGCAGAGAGATATTCACGATGTTAGCGGAGCAGTGGATCACTGCCACAGGTCAGTCTTTACTCTCTAGCACAGTTGACGTCGTCTACGTATTAGAGGACTGATCGCTAGTGGCCCATTGCCGCGCATTCCTTTGACCTAAAACGCAGAGACTTGTGGCTGCAATACGATCTCGAACACAGGCGTTAGGGCGTTGATTGACAAGTCGTGTTCTCTGACAAGTCACGATTCAGTCTGATGCACCATGATGGTCTCATCTGCGTTCGAATACAACGTGGCGAACGGCACTTTGCAGAGTGCATTTCGGAGCGTCATACCGGCCCAATGCCAAGCGCCATGGCTTACGGTGCCACTGAATTAAATTCGCGAACTTGCCTGATATGAATTGAGGGAATCGTCAACAGCCAGCGATACATCAGAGATATCTAGAGACAGAGGTGATACTCTTCCTTCAGAGTTTTCCTGGAGCTATATTCCAGAAGAACAATGTTTCGCCACATTTGGCCTGGAATGTCCAAGACTCCTTCCATGCACGGCAGAAATGCTTCTTCTCTGGCTTGCACGTTCGCCGGGTTTGTCCCCAATCGAACATGTCTGAGACGTGATAGCTATGCGACCGGCCCCGTCCAATGCTTCCTTCATCAGTCACCACAAATGAACTCTGATCTCGCATAGAAGCAGCCTGGCACGCTATTCCTCGGGAAACTATCAAAAACCTCTTCCGTTCATTGCCACGACGGGTAGATGCTGATATTGCTGTTCGAGGTGGCTTCACATGATACTGAGTCTTGAAGTGAAAACATTTTATATAGCTCTACGAATATAATCCTGAAACATGAGAAATCTGCGAGATAAATTTCATTTGAATAGCTCGATTGTGTCTTGGTGTTGCAATTTTCACAAAAAGTAGTGTACTGGAATTCATAGTTGAAACTGTCTCTTCAGGTTTGATCAGTGTCACTACTGCAACTGCACAGAATAAATGGAGTAACTGCATCAATACATCGGCCTCTGACGTTTTTCTGGGACATGATGTTCTGAAAATGACGTGTAGAGAAATCGGAGCATGACAACAATGGTTCTTTTGGAATTGCAGATGCTAAAATGTACGAATGAGAAGAATGTATTTAGCTTTTCTACTTTCCCGAATCTCTCCTTTCTTTTCTAACCTTTGTTAAAAGTTCTTCCTTCCAAAATCTATTTAAAGTGTCACAGATTTATCACCCGAGGAACTTTAGTACTATCCTGCATCCATCCAAGTTAACTCACAGTAATCTCTTTTGTACATGTTAAAGAAACTGCGTTCTCGGTAAAGATGACAGGCATTTGATCAATAAAGCAATTATCCTCCCAACTTTGCTTTACTCAGTGCCTTTACAGGCTTCTGTATTCCCAGAAGGCATCTCCGGAAAATTGAAAGTTTCCAAAACAAGATCTTATACCAATTTGTAACGCACGTTGGCTCCTCCGGTGGAACAGGAGGTCAGCAATGACCTCTATTTGATTACCGTTGGTGAGAAAGCCCAAGAGCTTCTCATTAATATGCTCGGAAGATCTGACAACTACAAACGAACTGCTCCTGCTCCTATTAATTATATTGTATCTTCCTGTAACAAGGATTCGTAAAATCAAGGTACTGCCTTTTAACAAACTACGACGAAGTTTAGAATTCCTGAAGAATTGTTGTGAAAGAGAAAGTGGATCTCAGATGAATCTTGTTAACTCCATTTCCTTCCGGCGGATGTTTTGAAGAAGAGGAGCCCGAAGCAGTTTCACAAACAGAGATTCCCTTTCCTCTTTCTTGAAAATGAAATCCGAAATATTTCTACAAATATTGTTCATGTTCGTACCTTATAAAATTGAACGTTGCGTTGCAAATTTTTAGATCTCGTCTTTATTACTCAGGAATCGCATACCCACAGAATTGGAGCAATTTTATATTGCAAATCTTTGTGCAGCATGCAAAATATGCTTTGTGTTTGCTATGTTCCATTATAAGCTTTAGTTACAAGTTTCAAACAGCGCCTGTACCAATGGATGAAAAACTATTACTTTGGAAATTAGATTATTGTATGCATCACTTAAGTTTGACTCACTTTATAATAGGTTAACCAAACAGTAGGGTTCTTTAATGGTGAACAAATTGCAGCTATATAATTAATTGAAGTTACAAAATGGAACACACACACAATTTTGGAGTACTACATTGAACAAACGCAGCGCACCGACAGACTAAATTCTTCTTTCGCACAAGGTCAAGGAAAGCTGCGATCACGTGTTCCGTGTGTCCGCTCTTATCGCCAAGTCCAAAATCTGAAAACTTATATTCTGCACTTTTTAGCTCCGTGGGAATACATAGAAACGCACTTCAATTAATTCTCTAGCACTTTACATTCTCAAAATCATTAGGAGGAAGGATTTGGAAAAGCTGTTAATGTTACTCTTTCACCTTTTTTATCTGGTATTTCGTGAGATTTTACGGTCAGCCCCTTAATTTCAATACAGTTTAAAAATTTATTAACTAATGGTATGACTGTTTCCACCCTTGTTTACGAGTTATGATGACCGTAATACAATCGTAATAGTTGCAATATCTTACAATGTGGGTCTTTTAAGCTACACACATACTCATTTCTGAAGAAGTGCTTCCGAGACGGCAGTCCATTTGAAACTTTTGAATAACAAATACTTAAAATCGATTGCTTTGCTTTTTCTATCTGCGTAAAAATAAATATTCATCTAATATCAGGTATCATTTCAACAAGTAGAGTAAAACTTCGAATGAAATTTGGAGGACCAAATTTCATTAATAGTGTTTACATCGCTCGTTCGCAGACACTTCGACATGCATTAATTTGGTTTTAGTAGATTTTCTTTCATGAAAGTCCTAAATCACAGTTCAATAAATCAACCATTTTCCATCTCTTCCTGGAATAGACCTCATTTCAGTCGGTTTAGTTCTATAAGAGCCCTCAATAATACACTATATCAACTACTCTTTCAGAGCTGCATAGTATGATCCAAGAGCTTGCTGACAAGAGTAAAGAAGTGGGATTAAAAATGAACTTTCAGGAGACAAAAGTGATGTACAATGCTTTTACAAGAAACGAAGATTTATCGATTAATGGAGAAAAGCTTGAGACAACCAATACCTACATTTATCTTGGGCAGCAGATATCAAGTAAGGATCACAATGATGAAGAAGTTAATCGGCGTATAAAACTTGGATGGAAAGCTTTTGGAAAATGCAGCACACTTTCCAAGAGCAATATGCCATTATGTCTTAAAAGGAAAGTGTTTGATCAATGCATCCTTCCAGTGCTTACGTTTGATGCAGAGACGTGGACCTTAACTAAAAAAGACATACAAAGACTGCAGACAACTGAAAGAAATATGGAGAGATGCATGCTTGGTGTAACCAGGAAAGATGAGAAGAGAAACGTGTGGATAAGGAAAATGACCACAATGAAATCACTGAAATGACAATGGGCTGGATATGTTTCCAGAAGAACGAACCACCAATGGACAACAGAAATTTTAGACTGGATTCCGAGGGACAGAAAAAGACCCAGAAGAAGTCCCCATGGGAGATGATAGATGCAATTCGAAAGCATGCTGGATAGACATGGAGGAGACAGGCTCAAGACAGAATTGTGGAAGAAACTTGGGGAGACCTTCATCCAGCGGTTGATTGATAATGGTTAACAATGATTAGGATGATATATATATATATATATATATATGAGACTTCATCCAGCAGTAAATGGCGACAGGGATTATGATATATGTATGTACAAGGTGGCTCTCGCACATTGACAATGAAATTAATCGGCCGTATAAAACTTGGTTGGAGAGCATTTGGAAGAAATTGTACAGTTTTCAAGAGCAATTTACCATTACTTCTTAACGTGTTTTATCAATGCATCCTTCCGGTTCTTACGTATGGAGCAAAGACCTGGACCTAAATTAGAAGAGAAGTACAAAGGCTGCAGGCAATTAAACGAAGCTTGTAGAGATGCATGCTTGGTGTTACCTGTCAAGATAAGAAGAGGAAATCGTAGACCACGAAAATGAGAAGAAGTCATGATCAAGTAAAATCTCTGAAACGGCAATGGGGTGGACATGTTGCTGGAAGAACGGACCGTCGATGGACAAGTGATATGTTAGACCGGATACCAAGGGACAGAAAAATACCCAGAAGGTGACCACGTGGTAGATGAGTGAATGAAATTGGGAACATGCTTGAGAGACACGGAGGGGATTGGCTCAAGACAGATAGTTGTGGGAAAAGCTTTGGGTATCTTTGTTCATCAATAGATTGTTAATGTTTGACAATGGTTATGACGCAGTAAATTCCTCCATTTTTATGCCAGGGATGGAATTCGAACCCACAACTTTCGGCTCCGGAGCTCCGAGTGCTATCCACTATACTACACTGGCATGTGCTCACACTGCTATCTGCTTTTATCTTATGTGCGTTCTGCGGGGCAGGCACGCAACATGGATCATAATGATATACAATACAGCAACGTAAATTGGAGAAAAAAATTATATGAGAAAACAAACTCAAAAGGAATGTTAATTAGCTAATCTTACTTCACATTCTTACAACAAAGCACTCAGTTTTGCAAAATTTAAAATCAGCAAAGTTTTCCTGACACTAAGTACTGTTCACTTCAATGTCATAAGATTGAAGCACCCGATAGCATCAGTGTCATTAGGAAGAAACTCTGATGACGCTGATGCTATCTTTGTTCATGTCAGAATAAGATGAAGATGACGTGTTAAGGTCCAGTGACTGACGGTCATTAGAAAATGTAGAAAAATTGAAGTTTAAGACGGAAAAAAAGCACTGCCGCCAACGCCCTTGTTCAGCTAAAGAAACAACCTCGTGAATTCTCATTTCTAAAATCTAATATCTGTATGAAATAAACGTTAACCTTTTGTAGTCTTCTTCCGTGCCATAAGCATTGAATCATTGATATGTAAGCCTTCGTGTACTTAGATATTCGTAGGTCATCTCAAACTACTAACAACAAAGTAAAGAGGGAATTGTAGTGTGGTCGCAGAGTTTTACTGCAGATCTATTGAAATTCATTAGATGCACACACTCAGGATAGTACGATGCAATTTTGATCAGAAGCAGGTCAGACCGAAGAACCGAAGTCTGTGTTCAAGATTTAGTGACTTCCTCTTCCTGCTTTATCGGAAAGATGGATACATTTGTGATACTTTTGTGCAATTGTTCTGTTGAAGAAACAAAGGAGCTCTGTTTTACCTCCAGGTGAAAATGAAACATTTCCTAGAAACAGGTGGTCTGGCGCTGAGCATAAATATACATTCTTCTGTTTGGAAGTGATGATTCAGCCGAAACAATAGGTGCTTGTTTTCGACAACGCATACGGAAATAATTCACTCTGAAGAATTTAGTTTATAGTTTTTAAAAGAAATAACGACAAAAATGTTTATCCTCCTTACAGAGCGTATTTGTATTCAAATTAAAGAGGCGGAAGTGTATTTCACTAAATCACTTCTCCAGCTAAACAGAAGCAAAAACTCATGTGGATGGTAAAAGAGAAAAAATTGAACGAGTCTACTTCGGCAACTGTGCGTGCAAAACAGAAGATCACAAATACTCAGTAAAAGCTCCAGTTTACTGTTGTACGCCAAGCTTCGCTCTCCACTGAGAGGGTTTTTCAAGGCAGTGTAGACATACAAATGGAGGGAATTGGAACACGTAAGTAACAGATGATTTTTGAAAATAACGCGAGTGACATCACAAGCATATTACACGAATTTTTATTCACGCAATTATACGGCGCGTCGCTATGTGTTTACATCTTGTATTAACGCATGCCAAACCCTATGGTAGTTCAGTAGAAACTATATCATTGCACGCTAGTTTGCTGGATAGGATTTCGGCTTTTTCCCTGATGGCAGTCTCCTTAAAGTTCGTATAAGAGGCAATTCTTCTAATACTATTCCATAGAGCAACGGCCGAAGAATGCATGACTTCTGTGCGAGGACACTAGATGTAAAGAGTAAGTGCGAAGTGAAGGACATGCAGAATGCAGTCCTCACCATAGAAGTCATGCATTCATCTGCCGCTCCTGTACGGAATAGTATCAGAAGAATTGCCTCTTACACGAACTTTAAGGACTGTCATCAGGAAAACAATTGAAATCATATCCAACAAACTAGCGTGCAATGATACGTAGTTTCTAATGAACTACCAAGGGTTTGGGATGCGTTATTAAGAGATGGAAACACATCGCGGCGCACCGTATAATTGCGTGACAAAATTCGTGTAATATGCTCGTGATGTCACCCACGTTATTTTCAAAAATCATCCTGTTCCTTACGTGTTCTAGTTTCCTGCATTTTTATATCTACCATTGCCTTGAAAAAGCCACCCAGTGGAGTGCGAAAGCTTGGAGAATCTTTGTGCTTAATACACCACAAAAATAAACGGATTTAATAGGCCACATGCGTCTCCTGAGTATTCACAGTGCGGTGTATTTATAATTACGTGATAATTTCATTTTACGAACAAACACTATTTTCCACTGGTTCGAGTTCGGATCCAGAAGGGGTTGTGAATTTTGGACTCATTTGATTCTTTATTTTTCCCAGATTTGAGTGCTAACGGAAGTCGTAAACAGTAAATTATGGGGGAAAGAACCTCTTTATATCCATCTTTTGTTATGTAAAAAGCATATTAAAAAAACAGTCATACCATTTTTATCATGTACTCCAGCTTACTTTTCTCTTTGTGTGAGATCTCCGCTTGTAGAATTCCTACCATAATTGTGCTACATATTAAGTTCAAAGATTATCTCCGATTTGAAAAATTATTTCGGCACCGGATACAGCTCCTGATGGTAAATCGTTTGCACATAATTTCTCATTTTTGTAAAAACATGGTTTGGCCACCCGGTGGCGTAAGTCTTAATTTCCACTTCTGATGTATCTGCAGCAAAATATGAGCTTCTAAAATCTCGATTGAAAAAAAACATCGTTTGTTGACCGATACTGCTCATGTCGACAAACCTTTTAGGAAAATTTTCTTCTTGAAAAAATGCATGGTTTCTACGCTAGGGGAGTAGATGTATATCTTATTTTTGTCAATATCTCTGCTTCTAAGAGTCCGATTTGAAAAAATTCCTTCTTTGTTGGATAATGTTTCCGATGCTAAATGCTTTCCTATAAATTCAAAATTTACAAGTAAATCATAGACTTTCCAAAGGTAAATTGCGTTTTCTGCGTCATTTCTGCTCCTAAAGCTCCGATTTGAAAAATTCTTTCTGTATCGCATATAAGACCTCATGAGAAATATTTTTCACATAATTTCTAATGTTTGGTAGAGAATGGTTTGGCCACCAGGGGTCATAAGTGTTAATTTCTGCTTCTGATGTATTTGTAGCAAAATCTGGGCTCCTGAAAACTCGAGTAAATTTTTATTTTCTTGGACCGATACCGCTTATATGTATAAACCTTTTGAGAATACTTTCTTCCTAAAATAATGCATGTTTTTCCCACCAGGTTACGTAAAGTCATCTTATTTTTTTGTCGATATCTCTGTTTCTAAGAGTTCGTAAGCTCACGATTCCATTTACAGCAATATCTGAGGGATTAAAAACCCGATTGAAAATCTTCTTTCTTTCGTCAGATCTATTGTTTTCTATACCGGTTCCATTGCCTTTAAATAGCTTTGATAAATTTAATTTGCGTCAGAACGGATTCAAAAGATGTGCTTATTACACCCGAAAATTCGGTGTCATCTTTCTTGTTAAAAACTCTACTTGGATAATTGGCTTTTTTTGCATATGAGGTTTTTCCACCATGGTCGTCAGAATGATTTTGATTTTTTTCATCTAACCCTATATGCTCGTCTTTAATCAGGATCTGGAAATCATCATTATGATCTAAAATCTATTGCCACAGTGTAACCATACTTTTAAATCAGCATGTTCACACTTCCAGCGCTCGACATTTTCTTCTATTAGGGTGAGTCGAAAGTTTTGCAATATTTGGAGCACTTTATATCTCCATGCGTACCTTTACGACGAAAGCTGACTAGCATTCAAAGTATAGGCCATCGTGTTGCTTCGTCTTTAGCCATCTGTCTGCCAGTTCTTCGATTTCGCGGCGGTACCAGTTCTTGTCCTTCGAGGCGAAGAACTCCTTAACCCCAGCTGTCACCTCCTCCTAGTTGTTGGAGTGCCGCCCTCGAAGGAAGTGGGCCATTGACCGGAACAAGTAATAATCCGACGGGGCCAGATCCGGACTATATGCTGGGTGTGGCATCAGTTCGATGCCCTCAAATTCCTGGAGTTTCGTCCGGGTCGTTCGTGCAGTGTGAGGCCCAGCCTTTTCCTGCTCCAGGAGAGAGCGCTTTCTGTTCACCAGTGCCAGCTGTCCTGTTCAGAGTAGAGGTTGACTTTGATGGTCCGACCATCTGGAACAAATTCGTTATGGATAATCTACTCAAACTTCCACAAGACGCAGAGCCTCACATTGTGCTCGAGGCGCCCACGTTTGGCAACAGGTTCTGGAAGCTGGCCCGGGTTCAACCAATGCCGTTCTGTGTTAGGTTTACGGAAATAGACCCACGTTTGATCGCACGCAACAATTCTCTTGATGAAACGTACATCGCGAAGGTTTTCTTGGAGCCTCGTGCACACGTCCACTCGGCGGTTTGCTTCAGCTGGCGTCAGTTCGTGAGGGACAATGCGGCAGCTTGTGTACACGTTGCCGAGGTCCTGAAGATGACGAACCACAGCGATCTGTAATATGCCCAGCTTGCCTGATAATCTCAGAGTGCTGGTTGTCGGATTTGCATCTACGGCCTCTGAGACTTTGGCTGATCGAGGTTCCTGTCCCCTGAGCGAAATTTCTTGAATCTTCTGGTTGTAGTGCTGTGTGGTCCACGGAACCTTCCCCTTTCGAATGACAAATGTTTCGTGTTGCTTGAGCAGCGTTATGACTGATTCCAAACTCGTAAAATTAAAGTTCCTCAATTAGCTGGCTGTGGCTGTTCATCTTTTAGGCGTCCCAACCACAGACAGAACGATGACATGCAATGCTGTTCACAGCAACGACTACCATTTTGTATCCCTTTCGACTGACTGCAGTGCGCGACTTGAACTAGTTTAAACACGTGATTTACCCGCCGCAGTATATGCGCGTTTATGCAAATATTGCAAAACTTTCGACTCACCCCCTGTATTATCATTTTAATTCGTTTATCACGGCTTCTTCGTTATTGATGCTCTTCATTGAGTTTCCTAAGTTTGTTTTTTAGAAGATTCCAAGAATCCTTTCTTCAAGTCAATTCTTTTATGACACTGTGTAGTAATAGTCTGTCTTGCCATTTGAGAATAAATGCTTTCGAAGTAGCTGTTTCAGTTAAAACCGTTCAACAGATTCTATGATAATCTACTTCAGCAGCTCTGCACGGTAAATGTGATATTAGGAGGTAAAAAAACATTACATTTTCTCGTTCTAAATGTTCAGCAGAGAGATTGTAAATTCTTTTGTTAGAAGTAAAAACACTATTCAGTATTTTCCAAGATTTATCTCATTTTCTTTCACATTATAATGAAGGTTTGTGATTTCATTCCAGAAAGAAACTTTGGTATTCATCCAGGTCACGTAATGCCGCTAGGGAAAGTGGATGAGATCAGTCATCCAAATAATTGGAATCCGGATAATTGGCGCGCTGCTGTACTTCTGAATCAAAGACGCCCGTAAACTCATTCGTTTTGGAGTTATGACCAATAGTTTGGCGAACCAATTTAGGATCATCGAGTATTACGCAAACACCAATGTGAACAAGATAAATAATCCGAAAAGAAAAGTTATTTTCAATCGAAATTCCAGAAATGAAACAAAAAATGGCATCTTACTTAGCTGAATTGTTTTTGGAAATTCGCAACCACAGTCTCAGACAACAGAAATCGCAAACCAATACCAAACCATTTCATTTGTTGGTTGCTGTGCCAATAGTCTCCCCGGGGATTTAAAATGAAATATTCTTAAATTGAAATGCAGAACAAAATGTCAGATCTTTTGGTTTGACTGTAAATTTCTACAACCCGTTCCAAGGAAAGTCAAGTTGAGTGAAATATTTGCTCAAGGCGAGAAGCGCAGGAATTCCACCGTATATCGTCGTGCTTTTATCTTTCTATTCACAAATATCCTTTCTTTTCACTGCTGCCTGAAAGGAATCTCGCGAATGAGAGGGTTTTACATATAAAGAAATATTGCCGTTCGTATCAGGGTGATATAATACCCAACCTACGGCCATTAAGGCGAATAAAAGTATGTAAGAGCAAGACTATATCTAGCTTTCTCTGTTTGCTTTGGCGATCCATATACTTTTCTGCTGCGTTATTGACATACCGTTATTTTCTTCCTACTTCGGCAAAATCATAAAATCTCGGAAACCAGAATTCAAAGACTGATGTGTTTTCACCGCAAAGGTGTGCAAACCATTTGTTTTATGCGGGCAATAAAACATATTTTACAGTTACTATGAATATATGTTTTTAAACCAGAGCTATAAAAACAGTACGTACGTATATTTATAACTATGACAACAATAGAGGAATAACTGAATACAAATGTTAATTAATGCATTTTATGACTACAAAGCTTGTGCTGTTGAGATAAAATAAAGTAGCAACGTTTATTTACGTTTGGCTTGGTTTCATCAGGACATATGGAACATAAACATTCAAATCATTATGACATCAGAATTCTGACAGTCATGGATTTGGAGAGTTGTTTCCACGGGCTTGAAAGAAATGGAGTAGATATCATGCAGTGAAAAATTGCCGTACATGTGGAAAGCTTCTATTAAGCTGAAGATTCCTTGCAGAAAGAGTTTGATTTTCTTAGGGGAACTGCAAGACACATAGGATATAACCCCTCCGTTATACATAAAGCCGTCCAAAAATTTAGGAAACCGAAGCCTGTCTGCTCGCACACATCAATATACCTCCCAGTGCTAAAGAATTGTTCTGTAATCCCATTTGCTCCTCAAATTTGCTTCAGAATTTCAATTATGTTAAAGTTTAAATTTCAAAGTTATTTTCAAAACTATAAACAAGGTGAATTTTTAAAGATCAAATGACTACGTCGAAGACACAAATTCCTGGAGAATTCATCAGATCCCTTTTGAATGTGGCCTTTTATATATCGGACAGACCCGCAGGCATTTAAATTTCCGTGTGAAGGAACACAAGACTTACTTACGGAACTGAGAAAGTCGGCTATATTGTCAGGAAAATAGTTATACATTTTTGTTTGAAAACACTATACGCTTATTAATAAACCTGATTTGATTATATGTCAAGTTTAATATATTAGAAACTTTGCACATATACCCGCGATTCTCCACTGCTTGCTGATATCAACTCCATTTCTTTCAAGCGCGTGGAAACAACTCACCACAATCCATGACTTTCAGAATCTGATGTCACAATGATTTGGAAGTTTACTCTCCATGTGTCCTAATGAAGCGGAGCCAAATGTTCTGCGAAATTATAGTAGACGTTAAAATAAATAAATACTTTATTGTTAATTAACGTTGCTATTTCATAACAAATGTTAACTTTAAGGTAAATGAATGTGTGCGCATATTTTTAACATATCGGCTTGTCTGTTATAGAGTATCGTTGACTTTCATCGAAAGTTCATTTTACCGAAGGTCACTTGATCGAAAGGGACATTTCGCCGAAGGGTCACTCGACCGAAAACTTCATTTAACTGAAAGGTCAGTTCACCTAAAAGTTAATTTCATCGAAAGGCCATTTGATCGAGAACTTCATTTCACCTAAAAATTACTCAACCTAAAAAATTCATTATATCGAAAGATCATTTCACCGAATGGTCAGTTTAGCGAAAACTTAGAATTTTGTTATTAGAGATCTGTTGGTGTGTGGTGCGGGTTTTTGAAAACCTGGTCACCTAAATGTTATGGGAGTGTATAAAAAATGCATTTTTAATTTCGATGAAACAATTCTCCATAAGTAGGTTTTTCGAAATATAATATTAATCATAAAGCCTAGATCTGGGCTTTTTTATCAAATTTCAATCCTCCGAACACTCATGTTCGTAAGGGTTACATAGCAAGTGAAGTAAATAATATTCCATCTTTTACTCAACCACAAAAACTTTTTGAGCGTAGGCCTAGATAGAAGCCATTTTAACAGATTTTAGCCCTACTCATATTCATAAGCGTTACATATTATTTAAAGTAAAATATGTTGGTCTCTTGCTCAAACCTAAAACATTAATATAAAGGCCTTAAGCCTAGATCTGGGATTTTTTAATGATCATAAGGTTTTTATGTAAACCTTATGAACATGAGCACGCACGGTTAAAATTTGCTAAACAGGCATAAGCCAAGGCCTAGGGACTTACAATTAATTATTTTTGTCTTAAAACTAAATCTTTGCGCTCTTTGTAACACGTGGAAATCAAAACCGCAATTCGAGTATGATCCCTAACGTTTCGGTGGTCTGTCTTTCGAACTGGCACAACGCCTTAACGGATCCTGTAATGAAATCCAAAGTTTTCGATAAACTGACCCTTCGATGAAATAGCTTTTAGGTAACGAGATCTTTCGGTGAAACAAACTTTTCGATTAAGTGACCATTCGGTGAAATGTACCTTTCCGATCACGTGACCTTTCGGTGAAACCAGCGTTTCGATCAAGTGATCTTTCGGTGAAGTGATTTTCGGTCAAGTGACCGTTCTGTGAAGTAAGCGTCGGGCAAATGAACCAGACCCGTCTGATACACTTTATAGAGTTTTAAATTCTTTAATATCTCGTATTTTACATTAAAATAAAGTTGATCAAAAATAATCGAAACTGAATAAATACTATACCGTGCAAATTATTTGGGACAAGGTATTTTATTCTCATAATTGTAATGTGATCGCCAATTGATGTCAGAAACCTACGTAAACCGATTTTATCAGCTGTGAGGTGATGTGACTGTTAGAACTTGATTGTGGTTTGACCAGTTTTAAACAGAAAATAGGCACTTCAGCTTCAGTTGTGAGCTTTCGGGTGTGACAGGTGGATGTTAGTTTTTGCTCTCTGTGAATACGTGTTGCTTTCGTGTATTGAAAAATAGATATTTCCCCAAGGAAGCGTGCAAAAATAATTTCTCTGAGGGATCACACTTCTATGACAGTGAGAGATATCGCTTCTGCAGTTGGTGTAGGCAAATCAAGTGTATCAAGACTGCTTACGCGATACAATGCATCTGGATCACAGTCTCCAAAAAGGAGAGGTAAATGTGGAAGAAAATGAAAAACAACTCCACGAACCGATAAATATCTAATCAGAAATAGTAAAATGAATCCAAAAAAAAAAAAAATAACAAGCACCAACCTTCAAAGAGATTTATTGGCTGGTGGTTGTGTTGTTAGTGATTCAACTGTACGCCGTAGGCTTCTGGAAGTTGGCCGGAAGGCAAGAAGACCAACGAAAAAACAATATTTGAATGCGAAAATTAAGGAAAAACGTTTAGCATGGGCCAACAAATATAAATCATGGACTGCTGACGACTGGAAAAACGTAATTTTCAGTGATGAAACTCATTTGTGTAGGGTTACCAAGAAAATGTCGTTAGACGAAGCAACTGTGAATCCTTAAGACCTGAGCATGTCAAACAAACTGTAAAACACCCTCTGAAACAGATGTTTTGGGGTTTTTTCACATCAAATGGCACTGGAAGCTTAGTTCCTGTTCAAGGTATGATGAATTCAGCCAAGTACGTAGAAATATTACAACGTAGGATTGTTCCATTCTTGCAAAATTTTGAAGGGACATTTCAACATGACTTGGCCCCATGTCACAATTCGAAATTGGTCAAGAATTTCATGCTGGAAAATCAAATTCATTTGCTTGATTGGCCTGGAAATTCACCAGACTTAAATCCCATAGAAAACTTGTGGAATATTTTGAAGAATCGTTTAAGTAAAATGGACTGTACAACCAAAGAACGCATGATAACGAATGCTATAAAAGTGTGGTTCCACGATTATGAAGTCAAAAATATGTGCGCTCAATTAGTGGAGTCAATGCCAAAACGAATTCAAGAGTTCATTTCTGCTAAAGGAGGACGTACTTCATACTAATACAGGTATTTATCAGTGTATATCAAGGCACAGAATGATATAAATGCATAGTTTTGGACAAAAGAGTGATTTTTTACTGTGTCCCAATTAATTTGCACAGTATAGTATATGTAAGAGCATACGCCGACTGTTCGTTTAACGAAAGAAATGACTAAATGGTAGCAGAATTCTACTTCTTTTTTGTAATTCGGAAAGTTTCCCCAACGTTAATTAATCACAAGGAACTGTACACCAGCTATGCATAAAATAGTAACATATTGGTAATTCGAGTTATTGACGTAAAAATAGAAATAAATGTTTTCAAGTTTTGTCACATGAACCAAAATGATCTTTTCAATGAAAGATTAATGCTATTCCTCTACATCTACAATATCCAGACGGTTTCAAACGATACTACATTGGAATGACCAAGCGTTCCTTTAGAATTAAAAAACAGCAAGCATAGAAAAGACAAATGATGGTAGACTAACCATGGTCCTATTCAGAGAAGTCAAATTCAAGTCCACTAACCCTGTGTGGGATAATATACGTACAGAAGTTAGCTTCCTACTCCATCCCTAAACCTTCATCCATTAGAGAAACCGGAAATCATTACCAACAGTGTGGTTTGCAATGATAGCGTGTCTCTAGAGTTACCACGGATTTGGAACCAGTTCCTCAAATAACACCTATTTGCCTCCAAAATACTGCTTGCAACCAACGTGGATGGAGCCCCGTGTCGTCAAACAAAAATTGCATTCGGATTTATTTGTTTACTGTCAAGTTATTACATCCAAATTGTAGAAGAGTTTTAATATTCAGATCGCAGTTTTCTGTCTACCTTCCTTACAAAGCCATCTGGTTGATGTGCGAAAGCTTGGAAATTATTATTTTTATGCTAAGAAAACGGATTACTACAATAACATACGCTGTTAAAACCTTTGTGGTAGGTTGCACTCAAAAGGGGTGCTACAACAGGTGCACCACTTTCTGAGGAAGACATGCCATCGTGTTTTGCAAACAAAACCCAAAGACGTGGTTCAACTTTTCACCACGTTATGGTAGAAAGTTGTAAGCAAGGCTGCACCATGTTGTTGTGTTTGTTTTGCACCACAGAATGGTGTATCTTTTCTAAGAAAGTGGTGCATCTAGTGTAGCAGCACTTTTCGGTGCAACCTACCACAACATTTTTGAGTGTAGTTTCATCATTTTCTCCATTATTCATAGTACATATCCTAAAAATGAAATAAAAAAAAAATATTCGAGAGTTGAAAATTGGGAACTTGCCATAGAGTACAAAAATATTTGGAATTTAAAACAACAAGGCGAAAATCATTTCTAAGAGATATTTCACGCATGTGTCTCTCAAGTAATGCTGTAAAACCTTTTCACCCGTTAGTAAACGTGATACTCACCAGTAGTGCTTTTAAACAAACAGTCTGTTAGCAACTACTCACTTTGCACTGAATAAATGTGATCACCTTAATTCATTCAAACATCTCCACTTCTCTTGTACGGCAGTTTTTAAATGAGTGAAGATGAATATATATGTCATATTTCTTAAGCTGGAGGTAGGACCCAAAATATTTCTATGGTTAAAATATACACCATGCAAACAGAAAAGTATTGACACCTACAAATATGCAAATAAATGTGCATTTGCCGAACTAGACGAGTGAGATGTGTTGGGTGTTGCATATAAAAGGGAGAGTTAGGTACCTGTCAGACTGCAGTGCGAACGACTCTGCCGCGCGGAGCTGAAGTGACGAATTCTGAAACGTGCATGGTGATTGAATGTTACCTGATTAAGCAATCATTGTCGCTCTTCTGGGACTCAAAATTCACTGTAGCTGATTATGTAAAATAGATGGTGCTACTACTGCAAAGCCGCGCTCTGGGAGACTGCAAAACTGGACGATCGTGCCAAACGGAGCTCTTCGCTGAATGTATAGCAGGCGCATACGTCCTTTGCAACAAAGCTGGTCGGAAACGTCGCACAAACCACTGGATCAGCCTTTATTACCGGAATAGTATGTCGGGAACTGCATGTCCACAGTTACCATGTTAGGTGAGCTGCGCACAAACCATACATCACTCCAGAAAACACCAGACAACGACTACAGAGGTGCCTTTCTAGCCGCTCATGGAAAAGAGAAGAGTGGCAGACGTTCGCACGGAGTGTGAATCAGATTACTCACTCATGTTCGGGCGGACGTATTTCGATGTGGAATTGTGTCCGGGTTACACTGTCAAACGGACTGTTTTGTCTCTACAGTCAAGTTTGGTTGGGGATCTGTTGTAGTGTGGGGTTATTTATGTGACTAAGGACTCTGTCCTGCGTTGTAGTGCCCTCCACACAACCCTTTGATTAATATATACTTCAATTCTACCAATTTATATTTGAAAAGTATTTTCCTTCTGGAAGCCTGACTGCTGTGACTTTCAAATCTTTCAGCAATTAGAACTTCAAGTGCTTTTCGTTTTTTCTACACGGTCGAGTCACATTGTGACCACCAGCTAATATGCAGAGTAACCGCCGTGTGCAGCGCAGACAGCAGCTAGACGGGCTGGGAGTGACTCAATAAGGTGCTGAAAGGTGTTCACTGCTATGTGGAGCCATGCTGACTGCAGTCCATCAGACAGCTGCTGGAGGGTGCGTGGTGAAGGATCCATAGAGCGAGCGACACGATCGAGGTGGTACCATAGATGCTCAAATCTGGAGAATTAGGGGGGGGGCAAGGAAGTACTTTGAAGTCTTCATCGTGCTTTTCCAACCACTCTCTAAGATTTCTAGCAGCGTGACACGTTGCATAGTCGTCCTGGAAGATCCCATCTGCCTCAGGAAAGACAATCTGCATGTATGTGTGTACGTTGTCTGCAAGGATGGATTCATAACGAATTCGCGCCATAGTGCCTTCCACAGGTATGAGTGAACCCAGAGAATGCCACAAAAACATTCCCCAGACCATAACGTTGCTCCCACCAGCTTGTGTTCTTCCAGCAATGGTTGAGGAGTGTTTGTTCATTGATGTTTCTCGCCTTATACGTCAACCTCCGCCCGTTCAATGAAGCAGAAAACGTGACCAATCGAGAAGGCAATCCTTTGCCAATCAGCGGAAGTCCAATTCTGATACTGCCGTGCAAATGCAAGCCTTTTCTGACGATACACCTTCCTTAGCATAAGTGCAGTAACCATCCGTCTGCATTGGAGCCCCATACCAAGCGGGGTTCGCTGAACTGTCCTTTTAGACACACTTCCGGTAGCCCCCTGGTTCATTCGGCTAGTGAGTTGCTCCACTGTAGAGTGTCGATCGGCCCTCACGCACCTTCGTAGCCGACGTTCACTTCTCGCATCAATGGCACGTGGGAATCCACAGTTTCCACGTGCCATCATGACAGACATGGTGCCATTTCTCCAATCACGATACACTTTAACCACATCTGCACGCAAACAGTTCAAAAACTGCGCTTTTTCAGTAATACTGCCACCCTTGGCCCGAAAGCCGATAATCATCTCTTTTTGCAAATCTGATAAATCGCTCCTTTTATCCATGACAGCAACGAATGATATGTTTTCAGAATGCCTACAGCATACCTTATGTACCCTCCAAGCCAACTCACGACACGTGCCTTCTTTCATTGACTACGCGCTGTTGACGTCAAAAGTAGGAGATGGTCACAATGTGACTCGACTGTGTAAGTTTTTGAAATCATCTTATTTAGACATCTTCAACTATTTTCTCATTGTCAGAGGTTAAATGCGATATATTTGAAATATTTCTCCTAATTTAGACTTCAAGTGACTTTTTCATCTGGAAGGTTGACTGCAATGTCTTGGAAGTCTTAACTATTCTGCAGCGGTTTTTTTTGTTGTTGTTTGTGTGTTTGGGATTTTAATTACTACCATGAGCTACTCGATGGGCTCTAAGTGTTCCTTAATTTAGGGGCAGGCTCCAGGGAAGAGAGAAAGCTAGTTCTGCAAGACAAATACGCCATCCATGTCTTATCTGGGATTCGGACACTGACCTGGCTCGAACGAATGGCCATAAGCCAGCGCTTAGACAACTGCGATAGCTAGTTTTCTTTTGCATCCCTTTTATGTTCTTTCTGTTCAACTTTTTCCTTCTTGGAAGTCTTGGTGAAGCTTTTAATATCTTCCATACCCTAACGATTTATATTTTTTTCTTTAATGCTGATTATAAGAGACTCTTTTCATTTCAAGAACATTTTCGTTTGTTACCCGTTTCTCCGCTTTTCAGAATATCAACAATGATTCATCCTGTGGTTGGGGAAAATTTGCTTTGGCTCATACCAGAAAGACTGCAACAGGATTTGGTGACCAGCAAATTTCAGCGAAGTTTTTCTTCGACTTACACAACACATACCTGTTCTGTCCAGCTTGTGCAATAAGAACAAAATACGATGAAAAGCAAAGTTATTGAAACATTCTTCACGTATACATAACTGCAAACTAAAACTTAATCACGAAACTTTTCCGTGATAAATAAAAGAACCGTTGACTCGAAACAAAATTTACAGATCCTGGATGTTAGAAAAAATTTCTGATGAACTAACCCGATTACCTGGAACAATGCGTAAGTACAAGCTTCACTTTGTGGAAAATCGATTTAGCCGGAAACTTTTGATGAATGAATATAGAAGCTTTACATAAAGAAAGCTGACCTTCATTCTATACTTTGTTGGTATTTGTGCTGTTCACGACACCTGTTAATGCTTCAAAAGCTTAAAACTGAGGATAAATATAAAGGGTCCCAAGCATGTTTTGCAACAAACTTACAGCACTAAATATAGCATATCTTGTTTTTTAAAGCAATAAAGTCTTTATGCGGCGCAGATATCGCCATCCTGCAGATTAGCGCAATAGACGTGAGCAAATTATAGAGTTGCCCAAAATTCCCTGTATCGCAGCACCTCGTGCTCATGAGATATACTGTATTTTGTGACTACGTCTAGGTACTTGATGTTTTAAACTTTTACCTCTAATATTTTATATAGCAAGCCAGGAAAATTTCAATGGTAAAACAAATTCCGATTATACTTCCATAGAACGTTTCTCATAGTATTTTTTAAACTAACATTCTCACTCCCTAAATACGATATTGATGTTCAAAGGATATGCTGTTTTGATTTTTCTGGTGAATCAAGGAATGGACGGGAGTAAAATTAAGAAGAAAAGCATAGTATCAGTTTAATTAATAACGCTTTAGTGAAAAAATTGATGGTTAAAAGCTTCAGTGGTATCAGTGTGTGTAGTTGTTATAGATACTACGACTCTCCAAGCCTCAGCTTCATAGCCAACGACGTTATCGGCTCTTTTAACAAGTGAAATGAGTTTCATTTTTCGTAGGATCTTTCCTTTTGATCCGTAATGTTTTTTCTGCTAAATGTTTTTAAGCCAAATAATTTATCAGCAACAGTTTTCGGCTGAAATCCTTAGCAGAAGATTTAATTGCTCATCTAACAACAAAGCAAAACTTGGAAGACTAAGTCTTCCTTTCGTTTGGTAGTCTTACTGGATTAGATCTAAAACGGTACATCACTGAACAGCAGGTGTGTGTGCTTTGGGCGTGGCATCAACTCAACTCTTTCACCTACAACGCATGCAATTTTTTGAGGAAATATCGTCGGACACATTTTTCCTCGGAAATTCCTCATGTTTTCCGATTAAGGAATTTAGCCGACAAATTAGCGTAATGCTTTCTTGACTGCCTGCTCGTCCACTTGCCTATATGTCAGTAACTTAATAACAGCGGAGTGATGATGCTATAAAATATTCCGATAGGGTTAGATATCGGTAATAAATTATGTCCGATATTCCAATTCAGCAGTGGTTTGGCGAAGCGAGCATGCGCACTGAGCATGCAGAATGCTTAGCAGGCACTTATGTTGTCAATCTTATTTTCCGTTGCATGTGCTTTCCTTCGAGGTCGGTAATTTCCGGTGCTTGAACGTGAACTCTTTTCCTTGCACTTCCTCGACGAGGAAGCGATTCTTTGAGATTAGGAGAACAGAAGCTCACTGCTTGGGCTAAATCAAGCATTCAAGGTTCACAGAAGCTCTACAAAAGCCAAAGCGGATATATTTTCTCGTTTGTCTGCATTCCTTCTGTTTACCCGTGTCATAAAATTGTAGGCGTATTTAATGAGTTTACACAAAATTAACATATTTAGTCTGACATTTAATTAAAACGCATTTGTATGCGCATGTATAAATGCATTTTGAATGTACTGCATTTAATAAGATAATCAGGAAAAGTACAGATTACAAACGAAAATTTCTTTTTTTTTTTTGTTTAATCAGAAATTTATACCTTTTTCAGAGATGTGCTAAGGAAATGGAATGTTATTTTTAATCATATTTAATTTCCTAACAAACTGGAATGAAGAAGCCAACGTCCAGATTATTCGCAGGTGTAGAAAGTGTTTGTCTCTTTTCACGAGTATATTTAGAAGAATTTATGCCAAGGTAACTTAGTTGCAAAGAGTGAATAAAGCTTTTCAAATTTTCTTGCGGGGGATTTACATGAATGTTTTCTAGGAAATGGTGTTCTCGTGAAGTTGCAGAGTATACAGCGATGTTTATGTCTGAGACATACATTTTCAAATGGAATGCATTATCCGTTTTTACTTGTGTATTTTTCAACATCATTCTAAAGAATTTTACTATTATTTTTAAGTCATCTCTCAGGATGGTCTATCAGAAATCCTAGCTGGATGTCCTCAAACGTGATCATTTGTCGTTCTTATTTTCGCAGTTTTTCACTAAATAAGAGGAATTCTTAAACTGTAGTTGCATCAATATTTTTACGAGTGTGACGTCTTTCTTCTGTAACTCGTCACACGACTGCCAAATGAATCAGCCAAGAAGTTACAGTTGTGACGTAATACAGAGATGACTCACATGTCAACACAGCGATAAGCCCTTGGCGGCGTAACTGAATTGCAAAAGCAATTGGCTCCGGAGCAGAAGTATGTGTGTTAGAGTCCCGCCATCGGAAAATTTGGGTTTCACATTGGCGCCCAAAAGTAAAAAGGGATCTACAGGCAGTTTGTTTCTTCGAAAAACTCTGATGTTTTTCGATGAGAATTCCTTCTTCGCTTCAAAAAATGTGTGATGTTTCTTTTTCTTTTATTTATTGGCGGTTTAATGACCATTGTGAGCAACTCACTGGGTTATAAACAGTCACTCCTCCCTAATTTAGAACCACCAGTTCAAGGGAAGAGCGAGCCAGTGCCGCAGGACAAACACAACATCCATGCCTGACGGCATTCGAACCCGGATCCATCTCTGACGAACGGATATAAGCCAACTTAGACCACTGCGCCTCCATGGCGTTTTGAGATGTTTCTTCTACACATCATCTGGAATTAGTGAGAATTTCTTCTGCTACAGTGAATTACGGAAGCACGATTTGCTACGTATCCGAAAACTGCGATTTCGAGACCCCCGCCTTTCTCGAGGGGGGGGATATGTGATGCACTACAGAGGTTACACAAATGTTAAGACGCCAAGTAACAGTGATATGCCCTTACTGGCGTAGCTTAATTGGGAAAGCTTTCGGCTCAGGAACAGAAAAATGTTGGTTTGAGTCCGCCACAGGCAAATTTGGGCTTCACATGCTTCTATTCAGTGTGTTTTATTGTTTCAGTGTTCGAAAAATAGCCTCATTTACTATCTCAATGCATCTATGTTGTAAGAGATCGAGTAAAAAAGAGATTTCGGAGGAACTGGACAACAGATATCTACAGCCACGTTTAACGCATTTGTGAACGTTGTACAGCACAGGTATAAAACGAGAAGGATGGCATCAAGGACAGGTATACAATATGCATGTTTTCTTCATTTTCTTTTTCTTATTTATTTTTGACTCAAGAAACGTCATAATGTCGTATACCGAACGTTTCATAATATCACGACAAACCTTTCTGAAACTTTTAAAAAAAGGACACACTTTACTCCCGCAAAAGAAGAAAACGTAACGCCATTTTGGCCGGTAGTATAAGCTACTTCCACCAAGCAGGAAAATTGAGCTTTAAAACGGTGACACACCTACGTCCCAGGTGAGCGCGTGTCAAGAGAGCAAAGTTGCAGCCACAAACTTCGTCGGTGTAGTAACTTCGTCGGTGTAGCTTAATTGGGGAAGCGTTAATTCCGTAGCAGATGGATGCGGCTGCGATTCGCGCCACGCCACAGGCAGATGGCTTTTAAGCTATAAAACTGGAAACTTTAGTCATATTGAAGTCTGTTCCTTTCAAATTAAGTTCACTCTTTAACCCATTTTGCAAAAACACTTATCTTGACAAAGATCGAAATATGATTATGATATAAAACAAAGAACATTATGCAATCTTGAAAATGTAAAGAATTCATTCTCACGCCGACACTGATCACACACAAAAAGGGTTTTCACAATTCCACTCGTGGAGCTGGAGACATCATGACAGACATGAATTGATAGGGAAAACTATGGGGGTGTATATTTCTATGCTACATGAAATGATTTCTCAAACACATTTCCGGAGGAGAAGCAATTTTTCTTCTTCCGAAGAACTTTTCCAATATGACTTTGTACGGAGATATCATGTCCACAAACGCAGTTCATGTCACATTTAGACTGAAGAATGAAAAAGTATCCAAGGCATGTAAGTCACACGCTGCTCTAAAATTTTTCAAATCCCAGTCAATATTCTATATCGGGAAAAAGCAACTTCTGCGGTCGATCTCTGAAAGAATATTCTTCTCTTTATGACATACCAGATACTTATGAGCCCATTGAGTTGCTCACGGTGGTCACTAAAACTTCATGACATACTATAAAAATAAAGAAAACCTTACATTATCGTTTTAAAATTTATGTACATAAGGCGGTGAAGTAAAACTAGTGTACTGAAATAGGTTGCGAAGAACAAAACCAATTTCTGTGTCTGTCTTCAAGCTTTTAAAATCTGGGGTGAACTTATGCAATTTTCACTTTTTCCAAACGTTTTCTTAAGCAATTCGCAATTTCAGCGCAGCGAAACACGTAACGTTTTTAAAGAAAACAAAGATTTGTGTTTAATTATCAAATGCAGTCAATATTTGATTTTTTTAATATCTTAAAATCGGTATGCAATGTTATTCAGCGTGTTCGGATTTAAAGACTCTTGATTTCTCTTTCATAAAGTCAAAAACTTTTTTTTTCTTTATTCAGCTGTGCACTGTTCTTTGTTGATATGCTAACAGTCGGAGATTTTCCCAATGCAATTCAGACATATTGGGAATACGAAGGAAATAATATTAGGTTGTGAGAAAGGCTTTTCGCATTTCTAGATAAAATTCAAAGCTTCCACACACCATTGCCCTCTTGTTTAGTAATGTACACACTATTATTTCCCAGTATATCTCTTCATCTTTCGGGTAACTTGAGTATTCCATCCGCTCAGATGTTTCCAGGTTTTGGAGCAAATAACTAGTAATGATTTTTTTTTTAATTGTAGGTTTAACGACCACCATGAGCAACCCAGTGGGCTATAAGCAGTAATCTGTCCCTAATTTAAGGTCACTGGTTCTAGGGAAGGGAGAGAGCCAGCGCCGTAAGACAAACAACATGCATGCCTCACCGGGATTCGAACCCGGACATATCTCGAACGAATAATCAGGAGCCATCGCTTAGACCACTGCGCCAACGGAGCGGCAAAGATTAATAATTTTGAGGGCCTCCAAAGAAATAAAGTACTTTCGGTTGAGCGAGTTCTGCACAAGTAAGAATAAAAAGAAATCTGAAGGCGCACGATCGGGTGAATATGCCAAGTTAGGCAGGAGATTTCAGCTAATCCTCAACATTTTATTCCTGGTGGAAGACAAAGCCTTCCCTCTTGTGCGGCCTTCAAGTTTATCCAAACGGAAACAATACCATGAAATACGGGGTTACACCAGTATACAATACAATTTGAAGTTGTATTGGAAACAGTACTTATTAAAATTAATCGTTTGATTGCTGGACAGCAGTTTGTAATACAAGAGAGTTTCTTGCCTTCCCACCGCACACTAAGCATTACTTTCTTGTGATGCAGTCCGGGATCTGGAGTGGTTAATACAGCTCATCTCGCTTCTTCCACGATCTTTTCCGTACCACGTAAGTTTTCACAATCCATTTCTCATCGCCTGTCACAATTGTTTTCAGAAATGTGTAGTTTTTATTCTGTTTGAGCAGTGAATCTCAAATACATTTGCTGTCTGGATAATTTTTTCCACACAAATCATGGGTTCCCAAACATCAAGACCCTGCATATCTGCAGTGTTCTCGCAATTGCTCGGGTATTATTGTGTCGGTTGCTTTCAGATAATACTTTTATTTGGTCGTCGTCAACTTCAATGTGTTTTCTAGAGGGCGGTTCACTGAGTAATCTCCAACGAAACATTGCAAAACAATACTGACACTTTCGAATTCTTACAGCATTCTCACCATGTTCAACACATACAGAAGTTTACCAAAACAATGGAAACACTTACTGTTCGTATGTAACGTTTTCCTAATAAGCTGTAGTCCAACTTCGGGCTTTCAGAACAGAATCAATTCAACTTGGAATAGACTTTGCACACGTCGTGCATATACGATAATGGAATTTGTGACCATTCTTCCTGTAAAATATGCCCCAACTGTGCTAATGATGATGGAGGTGGAAAGTCTGATCTGATCTTTCGTCCCAGATATTCCCACAAACGTTCAATAATATTAAAGTCTGCAGATTGAGGTGGTAAGGGTCGTATACGGTGATTAGGGAATAATGCCTGCAACATTCGATGCACGTGTCCTTCAAGAAAGGATTCGTACGTTGCAGTAGTGACTCGACCTTGTAGAATAACCAATGGCCCTAAGGAATGTCATGATATTGCACCCCACGGCATCCACCTCCATGATTCACAGTCTGGGTGGTACGCTACTGCAGGTTTTCGACAGATGCACATTCCTACCAGAGGTGGCAAACAATGTGAATCAAGACTAGTCAGACCAGATGACACATTGCCAGTCTTTAGCATCCCAATTAAGTTTTACATTTTTTGCGCCATCTTACACGTTTTATTACATAGATGTCGGTAATCAGTGGTTTGGGTACTGCAGCACTCATAGGCGTAACCACTGGGGGGGTCAGGACCCCTCCAGATTTTCAGAGTTGAGGATCCCCAATGTAAAGTACCCCCCAAAATTTTCGGGAATATAATCATATATTGCACACTTTTTTATGAGGTGAACCGACTAAATTTAATAATATAAGATTGTGATTTTTTGTAAAATGCAAACACGTGTGTAATGTGTAATTAATAAAACAGCGATATCGATTCCTAATAAACAAAGGCAGCTCCACAACTCTTTAATTTACATTTCGGCCCTATGTATTATAGTTTTACAGTTGTGCTCGCTAAGATCCACAATTCGCCAACAGTGGCGCCTATGTTGTGCCCGTTAGATCGCTCCTCAGTAATTGCTTCGCTCCTACGTGTGCGGGGGAGGGGGTCCCAAACTATTTTATACAGTATGCATATATTATTGAATATACATATAATCTACGGGGGCGGCCGATCATTGTGTACGTGTGATTGGACCCCCTTCCCCTTCAGATTTTGAAACATGGTTACGCACTCAGTACTGCCATAAACATCTGTATGACAGAGTTCCGGGCGAACTGTTATGACAGAAACGGAACTAGTGTTCAACTCTGCTACTTGCTGTGCCCTGGTCTAGTGCTTCCGTTGTACAATCAGTGTCAACGTTTGTCTATCCCTGTCTAACATTTTCGTATGGCGTCCCCAATTCACACGTTTGGAAGCAACACTCCGTCCTTTTTGGTGGGTAGTCAAAATCTTCGCTGTAGTTTCTCGTGTTACACCTGGTATATGTGACGTTCTAGCAACTAAAGCTTCTGCAAGACGTCCACCAATGACCATGCCTTTATTTGCGGTCACTATCTGACTGCCCACAACTGCACCAAAGCAGGTATTTTAGCTGAAGCTGAGACACTATTACGTGATCTCCGACATCATGCTTCACCCCTTTTATATACCACACATCGCTAGTGATGTCATCCTTGTGACTTGTAAAAGGCACATTGCGCATTCTCCAGCCGCAGTCGTTGTTTTCATTATTTTAATAAACCCCTGTATCTTTATTACGTTTGTGTCGCACTTTTACCCTTGCGATAGAAAAGATAGAATTCATTTTCGTCATTTAATGACTTATCGACTTTCATTTTCAAAATTACATCAAGCAAACACAACTGAACTGATCACTCTAAACTCCTTTAGAACAGACGTGTCGGAACCTGTTTTTAGAATGTAGAAATACCAGGTGTCTGCAATACAAATTTACCTTTAAAATTGGCACTAATGGCATCACTCCCAAAATCAGAAAATATTTTAACCCAACAGAGTAAAAGGGCCAATTGACTAGCTAAACTAACTTCTAGCCCAGCGACTGGCAGTTTTGTATTTCATCTAAAGCCCAGTAACTGGCTAACACTGAGGTAATTTGAAGAAATGCAGTCGAATAATAAATAGCGCTTTAATAAAACAGTGGATTCTTATCTAACTGCTGGACAATCATTACCACTGTAGTGGTACAACCTCATATCATACTGGGTTTTAAACAGCACTGAATTCCCTAGGAGCCGCGGTTGGTGAATATTAATCACAGGACTCAAGAGGAATAGCAGTATTATACGACATTATAGTATTATATAGCAGTATTATACGTGCCACCACAACGAACCCCTGACTCTAAAGCTGCTCCTTTCGATGCAGTTCTGGGTTAGGGTCCATTCCACTACATTCTGTGTGATTTTATTTTGTTATGTGCCCGAATGTTTGATCTAATTGTTACGTGTCACTCTCTGCTGCACGTTTGCTGTTATTTCATGTTGTATTGCGGGCATTTTAAGTTTTCACTGATACTTTATCTTTTTCCACGTTATGTCGTAGTGGTAAACGGTGACTAATAAAACTTGTCTACTTTTAATACTGTTCACATTTATGCATCTTTGATTACGTTTTTTCCTACGTTTTGCATTTTTCCATTTGATATCGTTAACAGTCTTTGTTTTTCATTTAACGTGCCTTGTATGAGCGCCTTCATTGTCCCATCGTGTGGACACTCCTACATCTGCTTTGTGTCCTTTTAGTCCTTTTTTATTGCTGTATTTTGTTTTGCATATCTCATGTTCTGTATGCTGTAATGCAGATAAACTGAGCTCCGTAGAGGGTGTTCACAGTTTCTAAAATAACAAAAAATAATGTTTTGACGCAGGTTTAGATTTACATCTCACTCAAATTGTTAACATTTTTACAGTATATGCATTATAACTGACAACGAACATTATAATGCTTAGCCGAAACTGTAATGATTTTCTTTGTGAAGCAAAATCGTGAATATTCTCACAGAAACAGTATCGTATAATTGCTTTTACTAGCAAAACGAAGCGCTAAGTTTTCTGCTCATTCCATAAAAAAATTTGCCCTGTAGTGTCATAATATATACACTGATGCATTCGATATTCCAAACGATGTAAAAGACTTCTGTTTGACTTAGTGAATGTTAAGCTGCATGAATAAAAGCAAGCGCAGTTTCAGAAGAAAAAGTAACATCTGGCAAACACAATATTTAGGTTGAAAAATGCATGTAAGATATGCCATGTTAAGCGTTTCAATTTGTATGTTAGCAATTCTTGATGGTCACTCAGACCGTCGCGTCGGTTTATGGGCATTCATAATATTTTCTAGTGTTTTTATTGCGATCCGCAGATCTTGTTTTTTCGAGTGCAAAATAGTTCCCAGAAAATAAAAACCGAACTGGCATATCTTGCTTCCGTTAACAATTGCGGAAAACAGCTTTGGAAACAGCATTAAAACTACAACTGTGTTCTTTTTCTTCTTTTCGTGGCAATTTCTGGAACTTTATATAACATCAAGAAATATTACTGACAAAGTGAAGTAAAAAAGAAAATCCCTATCGGATGACACAAAAGCGCAGAATGAAGTAAATGGATAAAAACATAAAAATAACAGGCGAGTCTGTCGGGATGCTTTTCTTTATTTTTTTTGTTTCTATTAGACGTTGCTTCTAATGAGATTCCTCTAGAGTGTAGACATTATTATATCGAGAATGGAAGGTTCTTGTCCGGCAGCTGCAAAGAATGGGCCCATTATATGAGAACAGAACTCCGGACGACAAAGAAATCCCGCAGCCCTTTCATCAGGAAAACCCTCTCCCTCTCTCTCTCTCTCTCTCTCAGAGAAGACGAGTATTATCCGTAAGATCGTATTACATGCGATGACCTTTAAGACGAAGCCAAATGCACGAGGGATGACGATATGATTCAATACTAGGATTACCGTGGTATTTTTAGACTGCATGGCAGCTAAAAAATTTCACTGCACTTGAATATTCAGAGTATTTATTCATGACCCCACACTGATGTCGTCATTAGACGACTACTATTATTAAAGGTCCTTGAGGCAAATCGAAGAATTCTTGTCTCGAAAGATCTTCCCTTTCTTCTTGATATTGAAACAAGATAACCTTAAGAAATTCGTCCATCCAATTCAGTGATTCAGATCTTTATACGAAATACAGTTTGCTCTAATCAAACCTTTCAGTTTGTTTTATTAAACAATCATCAGAGCACAGATAAAAACTGAATCATATTTAATATAAATAATGCAAAGCTCACACAAAATTTTCGAAGACTGATTGGGACTTGACAACCGAAGCCTGCAGAGGAAAGGAAATGATCGTGTGTTTGTTTCAAATACGAAATTCAACATTTGATTTCATTCTGTTCAAAATATAGAACAAAAACAAACAGTTTTTAATACTTCAAGTGGACGACGTGAAGTCATTTGCAAAAGTTTAAGACCCTCTCTCAATTTAATGAAAATTTTCAAAGAAATAACTAATTACTAGTCAGAGATATTTGAGAAAATAACACCACTGATGAATACTTACATTCTTTAGAACAGAAAAAGAGCGAAATCAGTACTTTGTGCAGCAACCTTTGTTTTTTCTATAACGGACAGCATACAATATGGCGTACCCTCAATGAGGGATTTGCATTAGCCATTTGAAATGTCTTAGCACCTCACGTACTTTATCGCGTTAATCAAATCTTGGGAATTTGATTGCTGTTTTTCTGCTACCTTGTCTTTTAAAATAGTCCACAAATTTTCAATGGGGTTAAGGTCGGGACTATTACCAGGCCAGTGAAGCGCAGTCGTGTTTTTCCTCTGCAGGTAGTCCTTTACTCTCTTTGATATGTGGCATGGAGCACCATCATGAACAAAGATTGGGCATCTATGCACTTGCATATGTGTTAACAGCTTCTCACGTAACATTTCCACATAAAAAGGACCAGTCATGGTAGAACCTGTCGCCCAAAAGGATAATGAAGTTGTACCGGATACTTACATTGTCATCTGACAAGGCAGATGTTTCACGGTGCTAACAGTGTACTTTTCATCAAACCTTTAGCATTTTCGCCGTCGACATGTGCTTCAAGTAATTTAAATTGACGCACAGTTGATTCATCGGAAAAAAGAACTTGGCTCCAATTTTCAACAGTCAACGATTGGGGACGCTACGCAAACTGCAGTCTCTTCTTTCTAAAGACAGAGGTTAATCTAGGTTTATGTGAAGGTTTATAAGACTTTTGCTAAGACGTCTGGAAAAAGGGCTGACACTAATATCATACCCTTTTGAATGTACAAAGGCCTTGATTTTCTTGCACGATCTCCTCGGAGAACCCATAACTATTCGCTTTATGGTATTGTCATCACGTGGGGTTGTTTTCCTTGGACGTCCACTTCTCTTATTTACCTGTATCTTGACATGTCATGATAGTACACGGTCAAGTCACATTACTGTGATCACCAGCTAATATCCAGAGTAACCTCCGAGTGCGTCGCGGACAGACGCTAGACGGGCTGGGAGCGACTCAATAAGGTGCTGAAAAGGTGTTCACAGGTATGTGGAGCTATGCTGACTGCAATGCATCTGGCAGCTGATTGAGGGTGCGTGGTGGAGGATCCATAGAGCGAACAATACAATCCAGCTGGTCCCACAGATGCTCAGTTGGGTTTACGTCTGGGGAATTAAGGTTCAAGGGAAGTACTTTGAAGTCTTCATTGTGCTCTTCCAACCACTCTTGGACATTTCTAGGTCGCATTGTCGTGCTGGAAGATCCCATACACCGTAGGGAAGACAATCAGCATTTACCGGTTTACGTGGTCTGCAAGGATGGATTCTAAACGAATTCGGTCCGTAAGCCTTCCGCAGGTATGAGTGGACCCAGAGAATGCCACGAAGACATTCCCTAGACCGTAACGCTGGCCACATCAGCTTGTGTTCTTCCAGTAATGGTTGAAGAGTGTTTGTTCTCCGATGTTTCTCTCTTTATATGCCAACGTCCAACCGTTTGAAGAAGCAGAAAACGTGACTCTTCGGAGAAGGCAGTCCATTGCCAATCAGCGGAGGTCCGATTCCGATACTGCCGTGCCAATGTAAACCTTCTCTGCCGATGCAGCTTCGTTAGCATAGGTGCAGTGACCATGGAGGTGAGTGATTTAGAGTTAAGAAGTGAAATGGGTTGTGCGGTAAAATGTTGCTATCGTCTAGATAAAACGGCTCCAGAAATAGTCGATTTAATTCAAAAGGCTTACAAAGATAAATTTTTGGGTGAATAAACGATTTTTAAATGGCACACTGATTTCAAAAAAGAGCATTTGTTGGCAGAACTCGCTCCTAGGCCTAGTCGACCTGAAAGTGTTGGTAACACTCTTTGGGCAATCCCGTAAGAAGATGGACGAATGACGTGCGATAACATAGTGGCGTCAACTAACATTTCCAAAACGTTCAAGTTCCGCATTCAACGAGACAAATTACTGCTGCATCGTGTGTGTTCCAGATGGATACCGTATCACCTGACGACAGAACTATTGTTATCCAGAGTTCAGGTGTGTCATGAGTGGAAATAATTAATTGCAAACGATCCAAACTTTCTGAACAGAGTAGTAACTTCCGATGAAACATGGGTTCATTATTTCGATCCCCTCACGAAGCGCGAAACGAGTGTCTGAAAACACATAGGCTCGCCTCCACCGAAAGAAAGTCCACCAAACCAAATCAGCTGGGAAGGTGATGATGGTAATTTTCTTTGATCACAAAAGGGTAGTCTACTAGCATGCCATTCCTCCACAAATTATTGTCAATGCCGAGTATTACATTTCAATCGTGAAGCGTCTGCGACGACGCATGTCGATTAAGTGACCGAAACTGGTGGGCAAGTGGACCCTACACCATGTTAACGCCCGTCCAAATGTGGCTGCTTGTTTTTAACAGTTTCTCACGAAATGCAGTATTGAAATCATGCCACAGCCTGCCCACAGTCCTGACCTAGCCCCGTGTGATTTCTTGTTGTTTCCAACAATGAAGGAGAAGTTTCAGGGAGCAACATTCAACACAGATGCTTACGTTTTTCAAGCTGTATAGGGGTTGCTAAAGCAGCTTCCAAAAAATGGCCTTTGCCAGATGCTTTGAAAAGTGGACTGAACGACGGGACCGTTGCATATCATCCGATGGAAGATACTTTGAGAAATAACATATTTTGCTGTACCCATCTCTTCATTTTGTATGATTTTACTTTCAGTTTTTATGGAATGGCCGTTCTAGTGTTGTATAATAGGTACGACATAATGCGACAATGACAGAGACTGAAAATTAAGACGGCTGTAACGCAGCCTGCCATCTAGCGTGAATCAGATGTACTGAACGTCTGGCATGAAATCTCCGGGGATTTAAAGGCACTTTGATGGCACCATGTGTAGATGTTCACAATCTCATGATTTATGGCAAAATATCTGGGTTTCGTTCTATATGCATCTTTCTGTAGCACCTTTGAGGAGGCCTGCCACACCTTTGGAAGTAATACATAGAACAGCCCTTATTGCAATTGTGGTCCAAGAAGAAGGTTGATTCTAAAGTAACAAATAAACGTCATTTGTTTCTAGTAACATAACGTTGGTACAGATTTTTTCCGTGCTAGTTTTCAGCTCTTGTACATTTCTACAAACCAGCCGCCTTATGCTGCTTTGCCTGCTTTAAATCTTGATGAGTTATAGAGAATTAGATTGTGCCATTTCAGTATTTGGTTGAAGAGATTTCAAGAAAAATCCGGCTTCAGAACAATGACTGTTCCTCTTCAGTATTTGGTTATGCGTATTGTTCCTTTTTGGTTGTGCACTTCAATATTTGGTTATGTGTATTGTTCCTTTTTGGTTGTGCACTTCAGCATTTGTTCACTTTTGGTTGTACCACCTCAGTATTTGGTTGTGCCCGTTCTTTGGGTTACGGAATACTCGAAACTGGTAAAAATCACCTGATCTATGCAACCACCTTCGGAATCAACCTTGGATGAAGAAGAGGCAAGTCTCTTTCTCTACATTTCTATGTCAACTGCAAATGGTCCTGGGTACTTTCCTGGAGAGAAAGATATGAAGATTATGTGTCTACAAAAGATGAATAGCCAATGCCTGCACGCATCGATTATCCCTGAATATTAGTGCTTCCTTTGGATAGGTTATGGAAAACACGGAGAGAGATTGGCCCTCCATGACCTTGGTAGGTACTTTCTACTACAGTAGGTACTATATCAGAGCTATTAAAGTGAGCAAGACAAGGAATGGCTTCACAGCACTCAAACCTAATAGAGCCGATGACAAACAGACCAAAGTAACTTAGTAACCAAGTGTAATAAAGAAACGGTAATTCAAAAATTTAAGTGAAACAGCTATCAAATATTAGCCTTGTTGCACAAATAAGGTCATTAAATGTGCACATTTTAGAGTTCAAATTGCATTGAACGAAGTAGGATAACTTCAGTTATATCGGAAGTCGGATTCTTAGCACGTGTCTTAGCACTCACACGTAGGCTAATGTTCTAATGTCTTCATTCTATCAACGACTTGTTCTTGTCAGGCAGACAAAACCAAGGCCAAAAGTATTCACATATTTTCCACCATTCCCGGCATTTGTTTCCAGCTAGGTGGAATATTCATGTGCCAATTTTTCATGTGGTCATTAAAATTGAGAGTTTTCGTTTCTGGTCCTCGGAATATTTTCTCTCCTATGTTAAATCAAACAACATATGGAGGTGGCTCAACAGGATAGATTTTGTAAAGAAACTCGGCCAATTCCTAACGCTGATTATTTCTTGTTTATAGGTATAGTACATACAGCTACTAGAAATATGCTACAGAAAATACAGCTACTAGAAATATGCTGAAAACCTTAAAATACGAAAAAGAAAGTTGCCATCAAAGAAACAAGTTTTAAGTATTTTATTTTACCACCAAAAAACATTCAAAATGACTACTGGATAAAATTACAGATCAGTCATTAAAGAAAAACGACCGTTTTAGCAAAAGGCTCGCATGTATGTTCGAAATGAACAAGACCGCATCAAGAAACTCAAAAACAAAATCATGAGAAATTAATTAAAATAAAGAAAAATTCCAAGAGGCAAAGGGACAAACACAAAGCAAAGCCGACTTTGCAAACAACATTAGTGATCTTCTTGATATAGCCCACATGATTGTCTAAAATTCGATGTACACCGATGAGTTATTACATTATGACCACCCCCAGCCTCGAGGAATGAGCGCGCCTGGTGACCAAACTGTGGCGCAGTTGAAATTCACAGAACAGTATATACACAACCCGATGACCGGCTTTAGGTTAGCAGAGTGTTCGGAGTCAGAATGGGGAAAAGCTGCCGATATATCGGAGTTTGATAAAGGCCAAATTGTGATGGTCCCGTGCCTCAGAACTACAATCTCTGAAACAGCACATGTGGGTTGTACACTTGCCGCTGTAGTCAGTACGTACCAAACGTAGTGCAACGACAAACCGTCGTCCAGCCGTGTATCATCCGCAGCTCATTGGTGCCAGAGGGGAGCGGAGACTGTCACGCGTTGTTTCACCTCGGACGCAGGGCCACAGTGCGACTAATCACCCGCAGTTACAGCGGTGGTGGTCAGGGCAATGCGTCACAGCACACAGCTCATCGTAGCCTTCTGCGCTAGGGCCTGCGTAGCCGAAGACCCAGCCGGGTCCCTATGTTCACTGCACGTCATCGCTAACAACGCATGAAATGGGCCCCAAGATCATTGCAATCGGACCGTGGATGATTGGAAGAAAGTGGCCTGGTCTGACGAATCAAGATTCCTGGTGCATCACGTACATACACAGCGGGGCGCAGATACTCCGATTACCAACGGAAGCTATGGCACCTGTGTGCACTGTTGGGAAGAAACAGGCTGGAGGTAGCGGTGTTATGCTGCGGGCGATGTTTTCTTGGGACACTTTAGGCCCCATTATTCCAATGGCACAATCCCTGACAGCTGTCAGGTATCTGTACATCGTTGCGGACGAAGTTCACCCATTTATGACAACTGTGTTCTCTGCTGGTGATGGCCATTACCAACAGGATAATGCGTCATGCCACACTGCCAAAATCGTCTAGGAGTGGTTCGAGGAACATGCTGGTGACTTTCTGCTAGTGTCCTGGCCTCCAAATTCACCTGACATGAACATAATCGAACATTTGTAGTTTGACTTGGAAAAGCGGGTTCTCGCTAAATCACCATCACCAAGAAAAGTACGGGAACTCGAGGAACTGGTGTTGGCATTATGGTACCAGACACCATAGGATAACTATCGCCACCTCGTCGAATCAATGGCTCATCGAGTGGCCGCTGTTTTGCGTGCTAAAGGGGGTCCCTACAGCTTATTTGGTTAGTAGTCATAATATAATGTCTCATCGGTGTAGATCCACGAGGACAGACCCTTCCTCATTGTCCAAAGGGAAAAAGAGTCGTCGTGGGTGTTTATGTGCGGATGACATTGTCAATTACAAAAAGAAAAACAGACTTGAATAATGTAAATGGAAAGCAGAAGAACTCCGTCAGCGTTAAGAAGACCTGACGAGATAAATCTGCAGCTCAGGATTCAGGTGCTAATATACAAGCTTCAACTGATGACAGCGCGAAATTACCGATGCTGAACAGAACACGGGCGATTTTCTTAATGCATCAAAGAGTGACTAAGAAAAAAACGAAAGCTGTTGTGAAACCAGATTTGGCAGCTGTATTTGATCAGATAAAGATTAGCGATTGGAAATGCCACCAACATCCTGAAAGCTACAACAAAAAGCCTTAACAAGACAACAGGTTTGAAGGTCAACATATCATTTTGTTCGAATGCAACGACAAGAGATTCACGCACACCTTCCAAAGAATTTAAGCAGTTTTTCAAGCCTCCGTACTTTAAGTGGTCCATTGGGATAAAAAGCTTCTTCCAGATCTTAGAGGAAGTAAAAATGTGCATCGTTTACCTATAATTTTCTTTGTTTCCTCTTCGGTCAGTTGATTGGTGTAACTGTATTGTATTTGAATTGTTGTTCTGGAGAGTGCTGCGCTCTCTATTGTTATCAATGCCTTAAGAAAATGGAAGATTAGTGACTAAATAAAATCTTTGTGTTTCGACGCAACAACGAGCAATACCGGACATAGAAATGGGACATGTGTTATCTTTGAACAGAAACTGGAAAATTTTCTCTTGAATTTTGGATGTAGTCACGGTGCCATGGAAATTGTGATGGAAAACGGTTTTTAGCAGATGAATAGGATTCACAACATCTGGCCCACAAGTAAAAATTTCCAAATTCTTGAAGCAGTTATGTACCAAAATCGATAAATCCCAGTTTGAAAATCGAAAAAACCAGAGTTGTGTTTGCTTTGACACTTTAAAACATTATTATTTTGGATTTTACAATTAACCAGCTTCAACTGCAACAAATAATACATGATTATGCAGAATTCCTGGAACTTTTAATTATTTTCCATGGCGTAATTTTCCCACAGGTGATGCGATTAATACATTTTATGAATTTCACAATGCAAGGTGGAAGAGCGAAGCCTTGTAGGCTTTCAGGATATGGATGATTACAAGCCACGGCATGATTTCCCTACCAGACAATTGAGAGGAACTTTTGATATAAGCATTTTCATGACGCATGTCTGCTTGAAGGAACGGGTTCCTGCAAATCTCCCTCTTTCTTCGCCAGAATATGACCGAACATCACTTCAAGTGTTAGGTACCTATGAAAAACTATAAATCAGACAATCCATAAAATCTCCCGCAATATATTTGAAGGATCAATGAATGAAATACGGGATTACACCATTGTACAAATGCACAATGCAAATTCGGAAGATGTGAATCGTTTATTAGGGTAAATAGGACATGGATGTTAAGTCAAATAATTTCCGAAAACTTAAACATTTCGTCGTGCTGGAGGGGAAATCGAACCCGCGTTTCCCGGGTAGCATACTCGGGCGTTATCCGAGAGACGCGGGTTCGATTCCCACTCCAGGACTACAACAAAATTTTTACATTTTCGAATATTATCTGACTTCACATCCATGTCATATTTACACCAATAAATGGATTCACATCTCCCAAATTTATTTTTGAAGGATGTTTGTGGTATCTAACGGAAATGCTTGTTGGATTGATCTTTTTTTTTTTTTGACGAGAAGGCGTCGATATAGTCAAAGCGTGCCATGTTGAAAAACATGAATGAGAAGAATAAACTGAACGAACCGCGAAATCTCACTCATCTGACCTTCAATTGGAATGAACAACCTTGAGATTACTTAGAATTAGATCCATAAACTTCGTATCACAGAGATAAATATGTGCTGGAAAACTATATTACTAAAGATTTACGAGTTTTAAATGACAATGCTGAAAGAAGTGTAGTGCTCACGAGAGTAATTCAAATGGTAAGATTTTCAAATGCATTGAGATGGCAAGAATGGGTTCATTTAGTACACATACTCCCCACCAGATGGCAGTAGGAGCCCACACTTCAGATGACTTCAGTCAATTCAGCCGTAGTTTCAAGATGACGACCGCACTGATAGGGTGAAAAAAATAAGTTGTTTATGGGCAAACAAAGTTCAAATTGTAAAATTCATCATGAGCTAGCGTATGGCACTAATGTGATGATAGTAGAATACGTGTTAAAATGGTGAGGCTGTTTGAAAATTCTCGGCTTCACAGTGCTGTCACAATAGTCAACCGCTTGAAATCCTGGAGCTGGGAAATTGTGCCACATCCACCGTAAAGTCCTGATTTGGCACCGTCTGACCACATTCCCTTCCCGAAGATGGAAAAGCATTACACAGATCAACACCCTCATTCTAATGAAGATGTTGAAAATGAAGTCGGTCCCAGGACGCATTTTTCCTATGAAGGATTTGACAATTTGATTTATCGGTATAATGTCTAAATAGACTTTGTGACTATGTGGGAAAGTAAAGCTAATATGATATTTTAACTCACCATGATGCACTACTTTTGTCTGTTTCTTTTAATAAAAGTTCTGGAACCGTAAATTTTCAATATATCTTGTAAATTAGCAATATTACTGCTGTTGAAGATCAAAAACAGTACTTCCCTTTAAGGTGTGCACCAGAATAGAGAACATTTTTCATCTGAAGTGTAAGCGTGGACTGAAAAACGGTGGAAAATAAAACAACCTTTTTCATCTGTCAGATAAACAGAGGTATATAATTAATTTTTCCAGTTAGTTCTTGTCAAGGGTTTCCTGCAATATGGTAGCAATAGGGACTACTAAAAAAACGAACTTTTCTGTCTATGTCTATTATATCCCTTCGCCACCATTCTACGTGATGCCAGAACATTTTGAAGTATTTCAAAAACATTTTGAATCGAAGGATATTCTGAATTCTTTATATGATTCTGATAATGGTATGATCAAGCGTTATTCTGAAATTTAGAAAACGTCACATTCTGTATTGACTGTTCTATTCTTTCGAATTGTACAAAAAGAAGGGTTTTTCATGCGTTACATCATCTAGACTTCTTTAACTGAAAGGGGAAAGGAATCTTAGTTTTAAATTCTGATTTGTGGGAAAGTTGGAAGAGTGCAAATTTAAAATCACTTTGAGAAAAAGACCTCAGCTCGTGCTTATTTTCAGCGTCGTCCTTGAAAGACCATCTCAGAATAGAAATTGTCAGCCAAAGTATCAAGCCAAAATGGGCAAGAAGCACACATTTTCTATTCCGGACATTTAATCCGTATTCAATACCAAGAAAATTGCTCCAGCTTCTGCTGAATGGCTTGGAATCTGTCTTGAATAACAAAACGGTTCTTTACACTCATTGGCTTTTCGGAGTGATGCCATGGTTTTTATTAAAAAAAGTAACATCTTCAAGTTCAGAAAAGAATGCTAGGAGCCGAAGATTTGAAGTCGCAAATGCATAAAGGGGCAATATGTGTTTTTCTCAGCGAAGACTAGACGGAGCGAGAGAAAACGAGTCTGGAAGGAATACGAAGTCCAATACCAGACGGAACTATGTCTAGACACACGGCAGACGGCCTCCACAGGAAAAAACGTTAGTAAAATATTGCAAAAAGTGTTCACACAAAGATATTTAAAAAACGTGGAAGCGAATGTAATAGTTTCAGGATAAGCATTAACTAAACTGCTACAGAATTTCGATCACGCTGGATAACTCGAGCAAATAATTGCATCGCAGAGAGGAACTAATTTTCTGAGGAATTTGGTTAGAAGTGAAAACACTTGCATGCATGTAACTACTACATGCGTTAAAATGTTATTAAAAGGTTCACAAAAATTCGAAAACTAATAAAAAACATTATACGCGTGGTTATGTACATTAAATTTTATTACCCCTTAAACATTCCTCTCTCTCTCTCTCTCTCTCTCTGGTGGAATTTTAACGAACGCTATCATCTTGTTCCTGCGGTTTCCTTCGGGATTTTTTAATTAGTTATAAGTCGTAAAGCATTCGGGTATTATATGTACAAATACATTTCGCCCTAAAAACGAATACAAATAAATAGTGAAGAGGTGAGTATACAGAGTCGAAGGCAAACATGAAAATCAAGAAAACAGAATACGTCAGACCTAAAGTTTTATTTCTTGAAAGAGTATTAAGTATAATTTACGGAGCGAAAAAGAAATCCCTTTCAGCGCACGAACGTTTTCTTGAAATATATTGCTCTACAAAAATTAAAAAAAAAAAAAACAGCTTTCAAAACTAATGTACACTAAAGTACCATTGAATTATAGACAGCAGAAGTTATGTAAATTTTCGGGTGCTACTTTCGAATTATTGTGCATTCCCGACAGGAACTGTGGTTAAACACAGCTATCGCCCAGAACTTCCCCAAGAGTTATCGATTATTACAAGCGTGATTTGGATGATTTCGACAGAAAAAAGATTGTAGATACCTCACAGAATGTGTCACTCCATCCCGGAGATCAACATACTGAAATTGTCCCATACTACAGTGTTCATAGTGTTTCGGGAATACGAAAATTCTGGCAAAAGAACAAGCTCCCAAATGAGCTGCAGAGGTGTACTAGCCTTGTCAACCCGCGGTATGCGCTATTTGGGAGGCTATGTTCGAAATGATAAGGGCAATATACAAGGTGGTAGAAAAGTCCTCTAGGGGTATCGATTGACAACTGTACAAAAACGAACAGATCTACAGCAACGCGGTTTGGGGCATTTGAAAGAGTAAATATTCGAGTTTAATAATCTTACCTTAATACAACTCTACATGTGCGCCTTTGGTGGCACGTAACACATACAGTCGGTATTTAACTTCTTGCCATATGCGCTGCAACATGTCAGAAGCGATTCTATCAGACACTGCTGTAATGCGCTGTTTCAGCTCTTGAAGGCTGCTTTATCTTTGCCGGTAAACCATGTCTCTGACATAGCCCCAGAGGAAGAAGTCTAAAGGAGTGATATCCGGAGACCGGGATGGCCAAAGAATGGGACCATCTCTGCTAATCCATTTGTAGGGAAACTCACGGTTCAGATATTCACGAACGTCAAGTCCCCAATGTGGGGGAGCACCATCTTGTAGCAGTTCAAAGTTTGGTTACAAATCCTGTAGTTGAGGAATCGCAAAGTTCTGAAGAATGTCCAGGTAATTATTCGTTTACACTGTGGGCTCGGAGAAGAACAATGGCCAAATTACACGATTATGCATGAGCCCACACCAAACTTCACCTTTGGACTGTGCGCGACGTGCTCCCTTAATGAATGTGGGGTTTCAGTACCCGATATACGAACGTTCTGAGTGTTGACTTTTCCGTACACGTAAAACGTTGCCTCATCCGAGAACATTATACGACGTAGGAAACGTTCATCAACTTCCAGCCGCTGCAACATATCCCGAGCGAATGCTAAGAAACGAGGTCCATCGTTCGGTTTAATCTGGTGTAGGAGTTGCACTTTGTATGCGGTTAGTATCTGGCGTTTGTGAAGCACTCTCATCAATGTAGATCGTGGAACATTCAGTTGTAAAGATGACCTTTTCGTGGACTTGCTGGGACTACGAGCAAAAACTTCCTGCCTGCTATGCACAGTTTCTTCATTGACAGGGGGTCTGCCACTTCTTTGCCGGTCCAAGACGCTAACACTATCCAAGAATTTCTTCTGCCACACTCTGACACAGAAATCACTCGATGGATCTTTCCCATATGTCCGACGGTAATTTCTTTTTACCGTAATCGCAGAATTCGTATCAAAAAACCACCAACGCACATTGCCTTCTCCTGCCACGACGACATTTTCAGTTGTTTTGCAGTCGGCGTTGGTATTTTCGGGCACGTAACGCCATCTGTTGGAAAGAAACGGTGTTAAAAACTCGAATATTTACTCTTTCAAATGCCGCAAACCGCATTGTTGTAGATCTGTTCGTTTTTGTAGTTGCCAATCGAAACCCCTAGAGGACTTTACCTCCCAGTATATTTTGTAATACGTATTCACAAATCACCATCGATTTCAACAGTGGATCAAGTCGCTGTGTCAGTGAAAGGACTTAGCAACGTACATTTCAAAGACTAGGATTCGGGAGTTGCCTTCCCACAAGAGTTCCACTGCTAAGGGCACGACACCGAACACAAAGCCTTGCTTGGACAGAAGCACACTGACACTCACCACAGATGACTGGAAACTGATAGCTTGGAATGACCAATCCAGATTTAAACTGCATCAAGCCGACGAGAGGGTGCGGACCTGACTTCAACCACATGAAGCCATGGACCCTTCATGTCAAATTGCAGCAGTACAGCCAAGAGGCTGCTTGGTGACGGTAAGGCGTTGTCTTCAGTTGCTGAAATAGAAACCGGGTCACCGGATCGACAATTTCGTGCGGGTGAAACGGGTCGGGTCGAGGTGTTCTTGGCCCAATTTCGACCCGGTTTTATTTCAGTTTTATTTTTCAAAAAAAAAAAAAAAGGACTAGAATTTTTTGCTCGATACTGGTGGCCGCAGACTGAAAAATGATTTGTCATGAAATATGAAGGAAGAGTGTTCTCAAAAGGAAAAGTGTACTCCAACTGAACTAAGAGGAACGACCGTTCCTCCAACTGAACTAAGCTTGCCGGCTTATCGCTACAGCATTGCAGATTTGACGCTGACGTCAGTGCAGTTGTACGTTTTCTACGCCATGTCATACAGTACGTTAAATGGTCCGTACGTAAAAATGTACCACCAATGATTACCCAAACACGGCATGCATGCAGACTGTTTAACGAATAAAAGGCACAACTTATTTGGTCTCCTGCATACATTAATAATGCATTTATTTAAAACTGATGCAGTCCATGGGACTGCACAGCACCAATATGTGTTAGATGCGTACCGCACGATAGAGGTCCGCACGGGCCGGGTCGGGATTTTTGGGTTTAGAGAACAAAGCAACCGGCCAGGCCGGAACAAGTGTACCCATTTTTTTTATCACAATAGTAAAGAAAGGAAGAAAGTCGTATTCCCCGTTTTCGTGGATTGTTTAACTGTTTTGCTAGTTTTACTTACTTCCATGAAATAGTCAAGGGGGTATCACACAGGCAAGAAGAGGCACTCAAAGTGTTTTTACCCATCTGTAGGTATTAAGATGGCAAACATATTTTTTTTAGCTTGTTGACGAAAAAGAAAAAACATTCGACCCCGAGCGATTGTGTGTGTGTGCGCGTGTAAGAGAGAAAGACGACTGATTGTTTCTCCTATCCCTAATCCCGAGAGTGATTGACATTTGTAGTGTTACCGCTTGCTAGTTCGGAGATAGGGACATGTCATTACCCTCCTGCGGCATTTCACTCGGAAAACTTATCGGCAGCAAAGCCCTGTGGATGTCTTCATGTATTCATAGCTGCAAATGTAATTTTCTTTAACCATGGAATTTAAGATATCCAAAGAATTGCGCGAAAAAATTGTCACATGCATTCAGTGCTCTCAGTGAAGTAGTTTTTAGGAGAAAAACGCACCATAGTACTCTTATTTTGAGTACACCAGGTCGTGAATTCGCAAGGAACGCTTATAGTAAATCTGTTTATTTTCGTGGTGTACATTTGTATAAAAATTCAGCAAGCTTTCACACTTCTGAGTGGCTTTCTCGACGCAATGTAGACATAAATGCATTGCCTTGAGAAAGCTTCCCAGTGCAGTGTGAGATCTTGGCGAATTTTTATACAAATTTCCACCACGAAAATAAACTGATTTACTACGCCATAATCATTCCTTGCGTACACATCATATTGCTGGAACATTCTTCCTATGCACCATATTTCGCCCCCATGCGACTTTTTTCTTTTCCCTAGAGTCGAACCTGAACTGAACGGGACCAGAGTTGAATCAGTTAGGTAGTGAAGAAGCGAAATGAGAAGTTCCTCAAAGATATCACATCAGATGAGCAACAGTACTGCTTCGCTCAGTGGAAGATCAGAACGCAGCTGCGTGCTGATGTGGAAGGGGAGCACATTCAAGGTGAAAAGAGTTAAAAATATAAGTTTGTTATTTACCTAAAGCTATAGCATCAGTTATTAATAGTCATACCTCGCATTCTATAAAACTATTTTGCTATTTGCGTTAATGTTAACAGGCGAAGAGGTCGGCGATGAATATGTAAAGTTCAAAGGGCTATGGGAGTTAGAAAAAATTGGGAACCGATGCAGATATGCCCATGATTTTCACTCACAAATCTGTCTCGGTAGGTTACAACAAATTATACTTTTTAAAAAGCTTGCGATGTTGACTGTATGGAGAACATTCATTCTTTTGTTTTATTTCGGAGCCTAATGATCTCGCCTCCCCCCTCCCTTCCATGAGCAATTTAGATTATATGGAGGCGTCGTTTTCAAATTCAGCGCCATTTAATCCAGGAATGGGGAAGAACCAGCATGGGCAAGACAAACACAACATTCACACATACACGCGGAAGTACGAGAAGATAGAAGCCCGCGCCCTATATCGGTCGCCCACAGGAAAACATTCGGGCAAGCAAGTTTCCATGTCATTATCGAATACTCTGAAACAATCAAAGCGACATTTTTTTTTTTCTTTCTTTCTTCCTTCCTTCCTTTTTTTTCTGCCAAACGGCGCACTTAAGTATTCGGTGTCATTTCCTCTTATTGCATTGCAGAAAGAAAAAAACAGAAGAAAAGGCCAAAAGATTATTTCCACGTGATTTTTCTAAGAAGATGACATAAGCTTACTTCGGGGGATTTTACTTCTGTGGAGCTTACTTCTGTGGAGCTTACTTTTGTGGAGCTTACTTTTGTGGAGCTTACTTTTGTGGATCTTAATTCGGTGGAGCTCACTTCGGTGGATCTTAATTCGGTGGAGCTCACTTCGGTGGATTTTAATTCGGTGGATTTTAATTCGGTGGATTTTAATTCGGTGGATTTTAATTCGGAGGATTTTAATTCGGAGGATTTTTTCTTAAGATTTAGCACCCAGTCGGGAGTGAGATGTCGATCTTGTGCTTATCGGATGATTTTCGTTACTTTCCTGGAATCAACTAGTTTAAATTATGAATTTATAACTTCAATTTGAACATCATATGGATTATTAAACTCCTTCGAAACTACCTTCGTTTCCGTAAATTAAGGAGAATACAGAAAAATCGCAATAACTAAAAAAATATACAATGAATGTAATGAAATTAGGTGAAAACCTGTATTGTATACTACGTTGCAGCAAGACCCTAAAACATTTCGTGACAAGCACTTCATTCCGACAGAAATGACCATATACAGAGCCAGGAAAAAAGGTGTCAAAGTCAAATACCCAAAGTACCACAATAGGGAGTGTGGTTACCCTTCACATCAATCCAGGCCCTCAGGGAGATGCTTCATGCTATTGATAACGGCGTTTAGGAGCTCAGTAGGTAGCAACGACATTTATTTGGGCAAAGCTTGTATGAGGACGATGATACGTCTCCACTGCAATGACAATTACTTGTACAAAGCATGGTGGGAGGACGATAATACGTCTCCCTCAGTAGCTCATCTGGGTACGAAATTAGGGCTATCTCCCACCCGCCCACCCCGCCCCCATGACTTTTTTTTATTAATTACGAAGTTTATTTTTCAGTTATTAAGTAATACAAGTAACTTTTTTATTTTAGGTACATGATATTGCTAGCATGATACCAAATAATTATAAGGTATAAGATTCGGACACTTGTTTGTATTCGCCGCTAGGGGTGCTGCAATCGGTCTCATCTGATAGAACATAGTCACTTTACTATATGTACACACTACTTCCACTACTCCAGTATTTTGCGTTCAAAAGACTTACGTATGTGTCTTCTTTAGGTGCGAGACTTGTGTCTTCTTTAGGTGCGAGACTTGTGTCTTCTTTAGGTGCGAGACTTGTGTCTTCTTTAGGTGCGAGACTTGTGTCTTCTTTAGGTGCGAGACTTGTGTCTTCTTTAGGTGCGAGACTTGTGTCTTCTTTAGGTGCGAGACTTGTGTCTTCTTTAGCTGCGAGACTCGTGTCTTCTTTAGCTGCGAGACTTGTGTCTTCTTTAGCTGCGAGACTTGTGTCTTCTTTAGCTGCGAGACTTGTGTCTTCTTTAGCTGCGAGACTTGTGTCTTCTTTAGCTGCGAGACTTGTGTCTTCTTTAGATGCGAGACTTATGTGTCTTCTTTAGATGCGAGACTTATGTGTCTTCTTTAGGTGCGAGATTGTTATGTATGTGTCTTCTTTAGGTGCGAGATTGTTATGTATGTGTCTTCTTTAGGTGCGAGATTGTTATGTATGTGTCTTCTTTAGGTGCGAGATTGTTATGTATGTGTCTTCTTTAGGTGCGAGATTGTTATGTATGTGTCTTCTTTAGGTGCGAGACTGTTATGCATGTGTCTTCTTTAGGTGCGAGACTTATGTATGTGTCTTCTTTAGGTGCGAGACTGTGTTATGTATGTGTCTTCTTTAGGTGCGAGACTGTGTTATGTATGTGTCTTCTTTAGGTGCGAGACTGTGTTATGTATGTGTCTTCTTTAGGTGCGAGACTGTTATGTATGTGTCTTCTTTAGGTGCGAGACTTATGTGTTAAACTATTTGATGAAAGAAATTACTTTGACATTACACATTATATTCAGTGGTTCTCAAATCAGCTAAAATAATTTTTAACTTAGCCACTTCTCAGTTTCATAGAATTGTAAAAATATGTTCTACACAAGCTCATGCAGTTAAAAATCTTAAAGATTTTATAAAAAAAAATAACAAATTTCCTTTACATTTTATTAGACATTACCTTAAACAACTGATCTTAAACTTTAATTTTGTTTCGCGAAGTTTCAAATTGCACATTGACATGCTTTACTAACCCAGGACCTAAAAAAATAATGTTGGTAGGAAAGACTAAGTGCCGCCTGGTGGGTCCCTGGTGGCTGAAGACACATACATAATAAGTCTCGCACCTTGCTGTTCACACACTTTTCGTGTGGTTAGAATAGAGCTTTTATCCATAAATACATCTTCGGCAATTTGGATACACGTTAGTCATATGTTTCTTTTACACTTCGGAGTCATTCTTGGATTGCATTTGATTGAATTTTTGGTTTTCTGACATTTGTTTCTCGTTTGTTTTAGGTTCGGTTGTGTGGCTTCGGGAGCATGGCCAGACAACATTTGAATTTCTCCTGTAGGTTACTGGCACCAGAAAAGCCATTCTACAGGTTGACGCTCTCCCGATGATGGCAATCTGTCTTATTAAATTTACTTTAGCGTTAATTTTCTTGTTTAAATGTTATAGTATATCATCATCATCAACCATTATCAATCCACTGCTGGATGAAGGTCTCTCCAAATTTCTTCCACAATTGTTTGTCTTGGGCCTGTATCCTCCATGTCACTCCAGCATACTTTCTAATTTCATTCATCCATCTCCCATGGGGTCTTCTTCTGGGTCTTTTCCTGTCCCTCGGAATCCAGTCTAAAATTTCGGTTGTCCATTCTTCTGGCAACATTTCCAGCCCATTGCAATTTCAGTGATTTCATTCTGGCCATGATGTCGTCCACACCTGTCATTTTTCTTATCCATAAGTTCCTCTTCTTATCTTTCCTGATTACACCAAAAAATAAGAGAAATTTTCAGGTTCAAAGACAAATAAATTAGCAGACTTTCATTAAGCTCCATTCGTTAACCCTTTGACCGGCTGGAACGTGTTAATTTGGGGTTGACAAAATGGAATGGTATCAGTTCGAACGAATATGTTCGCTGTCTAAGATATGGTCCGAACGCTGCTGGAACGAGTCAGCTTCCGCATCAGAAAACGTTGTATAGTTTTGTTATTCATGTTGCTCACAGGAGGATGATTGGCACTAATATTTTCTGACTGATTACCTGCTAGAAGGGCTATAACAATGGCGACGAACCTAAGAAGGGAAACAAAAGATGTTTGAGTCACTTGTTTCTCTTTAGTGTCATGATGTCCTTGTCAGAGAGACCCCATTCCCAGTCATGCTTTGGGTCGCGGAGCAGAAAATGAAAGACTAGAAGAGAGATTCTCTCATTACCACTGGCACGTTTATGGTCACTACTGCTGAGGTAAGAGGAGGTAAATTGTTTTGCCATAGCGTTTGAAAAACTAAGCACCTACGGGAACATTTCTGTTTGGGCAGCCAGAAAATATTTCGACGCATTTTGGTTCAGGTACATAAGCCGCTAATCGGGTTAAGGACAATTGTGATAAATATCCACACTCGTGTTGCAAAAAAAAACTGAAATGACCCTGACAGTTTTAACTTAAATTCAATTAAAATTAAATTATATCTAGAAATAAATTATATGAAATGTCTGAAAAGGGATGTAAAACGTTTATATAAAAGTTTTACATCATCATCAACATAGTCAACCATTATCAATCCACTGCTGGACGAAGGACTCCCCAAGTTTCCTCCACAACGGTCTGTCTTGTACCAGTCTCATCCATGTCACTCCCGCATACTTTCGAATTTCATCCACCCATCTTCCATGTGGTCTTCTTCTGGGTCTTTTCCTGTCCCTTGGAACCCAATCTAAAATTCGACTGTCCATCGATGGGCTGACCTTCTGGCAGTATGTCCAGCCCATTGCCATTTCAGGGATTTTACTCTGATCATGATGTATTCCACTCTTGTCATTTTTCTGATCCACGAGTTCCTCTTCTTATCTCTCCTGGTTACACCAAGCATGCACCTCTCCATGCTTCTTCCTTTGAGTTGTTTGCAGCCTTTGTATGTCTCTTATAGTTAAGGTCCACGTCTCTGCACCATACGTAAGCTCTAGGAGGATGCATTGATCAAACACTTTTCTTTTAAGACATAATGGCATATTGCTCTTGAAAATTATGCTGTTTCTATCAAAAGCTCTCCAGGCAAGTTTTATACGCCGATTAATTTCTTCATCGATCTGACCCTCACTTGATATCTGCTGTCCAAGATAAACGTACGCATCTGTTATCTCCAGTTTTTCTCCATCAATCGATAAATCTTCATTTTTTGAGCATTGTATATCACTTTTGTCTTCTGAAAGTTCATTTTTAATCCCACTTCTTTACTCTTGTCAGCAAGTTCCTGGATCATACTCTGCAGCTCTGATGGGGTAGTTGCAAGAATGACTACGTCATCAAGGAAACGAAAGTGAGTTAGATAATCTCCATTAATCTTTATCCCTTTGTTTTCCCAGTTCAGTGATTGAAAGATATTTTCCAATGTGGCATTAAAGAGCTTGGGAGATATGGTGTCACCTTGTCTCACTCCCTTTCCAATATTTATGTGTGCTGTATTCTCAAACAGCCGAATCTTTGCACTTGCATTTTCATTTATGTTATTAATAATATTAATGTATGCATCTTCAATGCCGCAGGATTTCAAAGCCATTGTAACTTCTGATTGTTTCACTGAATCAAAGGCCTTTTCATCATCGATAAAATCCATGCACAATGGAAATTCATATTCCCTCGCTCTTTCAATTAGTTCAACGTTTATATATAATTATATAAATATGTAATATCTGAAAGGGATGTAAACGGGAATTAAAACGTTTTAATACATATATATTGAGAAATAAAATTAGTTTATTTAACACAAAAAATAGCATATCCAGAGTAAAGTAAGAATAGGGAGATGAAAATTTTACGTGCACTTTGTCACTCACAACAACACGAAAGATGAAGATTGAATTGTAAGAAGAGTTCCTGATTTGCAGTAGCACTCCTTCAGCACCATATGCCACCTACAGTCAGCGATCTCTCCCAGGATCTCCTAGCTACTTCAGCCCTTCTTCCCCTCCCTCTGTCCCCAGATCCTCCCAACACACCCACCTCCACACTCAGCTCCAGCCTTAACTCTTTCAGTTCCGTTCCCAACATGGGCACAAAAGAAACGGACTCGTGACTAGAGCTCTCTTTTGAAAAATGTCTTTTGTGAAATATGACTCACACTTCATCTTTTTCGCTGAATTCCTCCCTCTCTTTAGCCCCCTTTTCTCCGCATCTCTCCTTCCATTCCAGCTTCCAAATACCGGCCCCCTTTACCTTACACATCTGCGTCTCTCTCTCCCTCTTTCTCTCTCTCCTATTTGTCTCTTGAACTCCCCAGCGTCACCTAGGGCTCTGAAAATTGAGGAGCCTACTCTTCGGAGCTCAATACCAAAAGTTATAACTCAAAATGAAATCTTCCATTCTTCTTGCTTCCGGGCGTACAGTATGGGCTGTGCGGACGAAAATTGTGTTGGTAGGCCGAAGCAGCCATGTGAAATAGTTCGCAAAATGTGGAGCGAACTCGAAATGGTGTTAGAGAATAGGGCGTTATCAAAGTTTTTTTCAGGGATAGTCAGCTCACCTTACAGATCAGTGTACCTTTCGTCCGTAAGTAAACAAATAAATCCAGGAGTTCTTTCAACAAAAAATACTAAGCAAACTAGAATCATTTTCGTGAAACCAAATTACAAGGAATCTATATGCAATAGAACAAAGCACATTAAAATTCCTTAAGCATATTTTCCCCCCTTTTCTTAAGCAGCGAACAGATCATAAAAGAAAAGCATATAGAGCACGCCTTCACATAAATATTTCAAGACATTGTGCTTCTACAGACCGTTATTTTGGGGGGTTGACGAAACCTTCAGAGTGGACCTTGTTTAAACTATCAAAGCTTTTGTGTGAATGAAGGAAGAAGTTGATGAAGGTACCTAAATACAGGCTGTTCCGCAAAACACGCCACCTACTTTGAATATTTATTATTCTTTTAGCGCAATTAATAAATTAAACTGTGGAACGTTAATTAACATATGTACAGAAGATACCCATGAAAGGGGACGCAATAGTGGCAATGCTCATTTTTGCAGAACACACATACATACTCAGAATGAATTCAGCTTTGTTAATGAGATAAATAAATAATTGAATGTAAAACACGGATTTCAATAATTTTGGGTTACTTTGGGAAAATTAAGTGTTACATTGAGCTACATTCCTATTCACACAAAAGAAAGACCTTCAGTCAACGCATTCCTCCAATCTTAATGTATGAACACTCAATACAAGGCGATCTGAAATAGGATAGAAGCTTCTTTCGTAATGAAAAATGGAATAAATATTGTCACATTTTACTCTGAAGGACTGAAAAAGAAATTGTTTCACATAACAAGCTAATTTTTGTATTTTCTTATTCAAAGGTACTTATTAATTTAAGCCTAACTTATTTTATGTTACTACCATAACATTTCACTTATTTATTCATGCGGAATTTCTATTGAATAACCAAATTATGCATATACCTTTTTCCATTTGCAAAACGAAGCATTTAAATTTCAAAGTTAACAACGTAATACTCAATTCTTTATTTTATTTAGACCATGGATTGCTTTTATAACTTTGCAATCATGCTACCTATTTCGAGAAATTTCACGTACATCTGTTTCACAAAGAAATAATTTTCCGGGGTAAATTATTTGATACTACCTTAGAGAACAGCTAAGGTAAATTGCTGATGACTATGGAATATCATATTAGGTCCAATGCAGCGTTACACCATGATCTAAAAGTTTTCGTACTCAGTTTATCCATATAAGTATCGCAGATTCTATTCGCAATGACGTCCAGAGGCACATAAAATAGACATGTCTATATTTTCTCCTAACTGAAATGCAGGTGCCCACGTTACACATTGCTGTGCATCTTAGTTATTCTGGTAACCTACTTCACAATTTTCGTCACAAAGCAGATGTCTCTACGTTCATCAGATTTAATGTTCCATGTATTTAATTGTGGAGGGGGAACACTGCCTTATGATAGATAACCTGGTTTAAAATCTCCTACACGATATGTCACATTCACTTGATTCTTCCGTTCTGCTACAAGCATCTCACCCAGAAAGTTCTCCTCATCGAATCAGACTTTCTATCAGCACAGATAATTTACTTTTGGATATTTCTGTGTACATGAAATGGATTAGATTATTACTTCTGCTGATGCAGAAAGAACAGAGCAGACATTTAAAACATCCCCTGTAATTGTACTCAGTTTGACATTCGAGCATGTTTCTTAATGCATCCAATAATAAATCTTACACGTCAACTAATGAAAATGGAAATAAAAATCCATTAAGGGAATATAGGTTGGTCTAGCATTATAGAAAAACTGTAAAAGCTGGGACACACACACACACACACACACACACACACACACACACACAATGAAAGACTGCTAGATGAGAGGAAGAAATACTGAGCTATAGAGAGATCTCAAGATCTGGAGAAGATTGGTTGAAGTTCATTATCAGTATTGAGATCAAGTTCTGCAGAGAAATGAAAAAGGTTTTACTCATACTGAAACGAACCAGACTGACATGGAATGGAATAATGGGCAAATCGCGCTTTAAGCTTCCTTTTTCTCTTCTAAGAGAGGAAAGCATTCTAGAATTAGACGAAATTAAAATTCATATAAATTTGCTTAGTACTAAAACTGTACATTAATCAAGAAATACATATATGCTATGTCTTTAGAATCTGGTTTTACTCGTATTAAAGATAACTTTCTCAACAATGGCGTTTGTTGTCATGATAAGCGATAATTTAATATTTCTTTTTTCCTTGCATGCTACAAAGTACTAAGTTTTACAAAAATTCAAATTGATCGAATTGTTCTATTACAGAGGACAATGAGCCTTAGAGTTCGGGTAAAATAAGAAGAGAGAGAACAGCGCATTTGTTTGCGAAAAAAATTTAATATCACTATCAGCTAAAAGAAAAATCCCGAATAATATACATTAGAAAGTTCTTATTCTTAATGCCGGAAAGTATTGAGAAACAGCAAGTTTCAGATCTACCATATCACTGCCGCAATTCTACTCCTTGGATCTGAAGTTCATGTAATACTAGTAAGAGTTGCCTACACTTAATTTTGGATTACTGGCGCCAGGAGACTGAAATAAAACAAGCGTTCAAAGTTTGAAAAAAGATCCGGTATGTACTTCTCAAGTTTTGTCTTTCATGTGCGATCTTCCATATCTGATGGTAGATCAACACAAGCCACAATTCACCAAACTCAGCTGATAGCTTTATTATCTTACACAACTGTATTTGTAGCGTGGGAGCTGGAAGAACAGTTTGTATTAAAATTAAAGCCTGCAAAAATGTTCAATGTAATTTTTTTCCACACATTTTGAGTAGTGACATATGACTTCTCGGGAAATCATTTTCACAAAAAGATCTATAAAAAAGTTCTAGAAGTGAAATGTTGCTAACTCCTTCTGAAAAAGATCTTTACAAGAGGAAAGCCACTAACTCAAAAGAAAAGAACTAATTTTTGCTTCCAATCAAAAATAAAATAATTATTCAGACATCAAAGGCACAGAAATGTATGTAAAATTCCGAAATGCTATGCCACTTTTTTTTTAAGAAAGCTTAGCATATGCTTTTTTCTAAAACATCAAGCCATCAAATTAACTTCTAGAGCAATATTTCGATGTGTTTCTCTCTAAAAAGTTTTCCTCAGAAAGTTTTCTCTAAGAAAATATTTACGCTGGGTTGACTTTCTTTCTGTTCTAATATCAACGAAATTTTAATTTTTTTTATTGCAGAATTTATTTTTAACCTCAAATCAACAGCGCAGAATTGCGTGAAAAATTTGGCTTCACATTTAAAATGCTCGAAGATTAGTTTCTCTGGCTTAAATTTAAAAGGCTGAAAGTTTCAATGCTGTCGTAAAATGTTACTGGGCTAGAATGTTTTAAGTTTTGATATAGTATGGATGAAACCGTTGGAAAAAAATTACATCAGATCTTGTGATCTTTAAGATCAATCGGCTTTGTTTGGAGCAGATTTATACTATCACAAGCTCTGTCTTGAAGCGTATCTCCAAAGATATAGAAAACAAAATCAGGCAAAGAATAAACAACAAACGCAAACCAAAGGTCAAAGAAGAGAACCACTGTTTCAAAGCATTCTGGATTGTGGCTATGGTCTAACATTTAATGAGATTCGTGATAATGCCTACAAACATCCTGGAGAACAATCTATTACAAATACAGAGGTAAAATTGTACATGATAAAAATATTTGGGGATAACATTAAGTTCTGCAAACCACCACAAAAAAATCAATTCCAGCTTGCTTATTCGTCACAGCTCACTGTTGATCAAGTAGCAGAGAAGCTACGATCTATAGACTGTGTCAGGGAGACTTGCAAAATGATTAGACATTCGCTGCTGGAAACAGATTAGAGCCTTGACGATGTGTTTGGGGATGCAAACCAGGTAGAAAAATCTTGGTTAAAAACGCCAATCCTACATCCACTAATTGATTTCTTGTCTCACGTAATTAATGTTGATAAACTAACCATCCTATCTCACATTTAATGATAACAGTCAACATATGCGATTTCAGGTGAAGTAGAAGAAGAAGAAACAGACAATGATGAAATTGGAGAATATCAGTGAGAAAACAAACTGTCATAACACGCAGAATCAAAGCTCTTTTTCAGATAATGTTCAACAATTTTCATAAGGAAAGAAAGAAGACTACTCTGCATCTGATGACTGGCCATTCAATTCATGAGAAGTGTAAGAGCAAGCAGCTTATCACTTTATTCAACAAAGCTGCATTTGTCAGTCTGCTAGAATGAGATTATGGAATCGCGTCGTAACTTTGCACAACACACAATGAAATCATATTCGGTGAGCCTTGCACTTCCAAGTCATTTTATCAGAAGCAACTTCACCGTCGGTGCAATGGATAATTTTGACCATGAAGAGGCAAGCATTTCAAGTTTTCAGGGAACCCATGATACCGTTATGGTCTTATTTCAGGAAGCTCCGAGTGTAATTCTCAGCAAGCCAAAGCTGTCAGCCGTGGATTATAATAAACTTGGAAAACGTTCCGTTGCTGTACTTCCATGTCAGCAGGTTAGAAACTTTAGCAAGCCATCTACACCAGTGAATATTCCACCAGATTTCAAAATCATTGAAGAGGTTAACACATTTTACCATGTGACGAGATTAAGAAGGAAGAGACAGGGATATATTGCTAAGTGTTGAAGGATTAACTAACCAAAGTACATTGATATGGTCTGGCATTCATGCTATCATCTCAAAGGCAAATAAATGTTCCGTTACAACATGTCAGTTTTCTCCCAATACTGCCTTACCCAGTGACAACATATGATAATGTGTACTCCTATATGAAGAATTTTCAAAGCTTGCTTTAACATCTCTATCAACAAGAACTGCCAGTTGTACGTGACGAAGGCGTTTTCCATATTGCCGCAGAAAATCAGTTGATCACAAGTGAATTCCCAGACCTTGTGTGCTACTCCTGTGATCCTTCCATATGACCAAAATTCTACTTGCATGTATTGTAAAATGCATAAAGGGCAGCGGGTTAGAAAACGTCCTCATTGAAAACCATATGTTTGGTCCAAAAGTAGTAGAGAGTGTCCTCAAATGTAGCAATGACATAAGGTCAGTAAAAGGAATGTTTATGCTAGCAGAAGTGGTAGAGAGGCTTAAATGGAAAGCATTTTTGAGTACCATCGAGGACGATGACGAATTAGCTACACAAGTTGGTGACGTGCTCAACTCTATGCAACACTCAACAATGGAAGAAGCACAGCTCAAGTTCCAAGAACTGATTGCAACATCAGAAGAAACACTAAATTCGTTGAATGTTTTCATACAGGAGCAAGTTAAGAATTCTGAGCAGTGAAAATACCTGGAGGGATTCTTGCATCTGATAAATCTTTTGAAGAACCTCACAAGAGCAGACAGGGAGGGGAACTGGAACCTCTACATGCAAACAGTGAAGGGAGTCCTTCCAATTTTTCAAATGTTTGATAGAGTCAACTATTTGAGATGGGGTTCACTGTTCTTCGAGCAAATGCTTAACCTTGAGACTCGTTATCCTGATGTATTTGATCAGTTCGAAAACTGTCATTTTGTTGTTCGAAGAACAAATCGTACGTTTAACTCCGTGGTGATCGCCATGGCTTTCGAACAAACAATAACCCGCTCTCAGAAGTCATCGGGAGGGATTATTGGCCAAACAAAAGGAAAGGAATACATTACTGAATTGGAGCTTGCTTACGATGAAGTCCTTCTCATAAGAAAAACATTTCAAAGGCTGATGAACATTACATCAGTTGACTATGAGCTGATAATTAATCATGAGTTAACAGGAAGCCTCAGAAACAGAATGGAAGCCAACATCCAACAGATGTTCTAGTATGTTGAAATCAGAGAAAACCCATACCTTGTAAGAGGTGAAAAGTTAGGCTTCACAACATTCTTACGAATGAATGTGTTCCAGCATTGAATGCTAAGAAGATGCTCCAGTTTTTTATATCAACACAAGATGTTTTCTGCATGCTTGGAGAGGAAAGATTTATAACACGCTCAAAGCAAATATCAGTGCCTATTCATCAGCAAAAGCTACCCTGATTTCTAAGTGTAGCACAACCAGATATGCAGACAAAAAAGCAAACTGTGAAAAATGTCGAAGACCATTTATAGGTTCAGCGAAAAATTTATATTGTGAAGGAAAGAGGAATGACATTGACAGAAATTCTAACCTACGATTTTTCACCTTCTGCTTTATTAGATGAGAATGGTGCTATTATCAAACCCATGGTCTCAACTCATTTCTGAGTTGACTAGAAAATTAGATACACCTGACAGAAATTTCCAAAAACAGCATACCCTGAAAACCAGTGTGGCTGTTGATGGTTGCAGATAAGGGAAATGACGCCAATGAAGATATGTTTACAATCTTTGACAGTAATGTTAATAATGTTTGTAAATTCAGTCGTGTATACTGTGTTTTTGATAGCTACCTTCAATCGTCAATCAAATATAGTGAAAGAGAAAGAAGGTCTTCTGTGCAACCACTGTCGTTGACATCCATTGCTACCACTACGAAGCTTCCTGTACAGATGGAAAGATTTTGGACATCAGCTGACAACACAATTCTGATTGAAGATGCCCTGAGCGAGTTTCTGATGACGGTATCAGATAACCGACAATGGGAAACTATCCTCAGCGCATCGTTGCTTCAAAATGGACCTAACTCCCGACTTAGCAATAAAAGATGGAAACTTCACGCAAATCAAGGATACTCTCCTTGGAACTGTTGAGGAGGATGACACGTATTATTCCTCATGTTTTCCATGCTGTTAAAGAAGGTTTACAGCGTATCGGTTTGCTTTTAAGTGACAGATGTTTTTGCGATACTCACTCATTTCTACAAGTTTCTTAACTAAAATGGACTCTCCGCTCTATGGATGAGAAAGTCGCCATCAGATATTATACCAGTTCATAATCTTGTGGACAAGATAGGTACTACCACAGACGTCGTTCTTGCTACTAATTTTCTTACAGGCTCTGATGTGACCAGTAAGATAGGCACCAAATTTTCATCGCTCAAGGAAGAACCAGAAAACTATTTCCACAACTTTGGTAGGTGTTATCCTCTAAGTACTCAATCCTTTAGGTTAGGCGAGGAGTACTTGGTGAAATCTTTAAAACCAGGCTCCGTGTGCAAGACATTTGATGCACTTCGATTTGAAATAATGACCATAGCTGGCATTCCAAACTTACAAGCTCTTCATTACAAGGTCACCTGAAAAGATCATTTTACACAGTATACTTATGCTCTACAGTGCAAATAATAGACGACCCCTTAGCCCAAACTGATTTTAGATGGACAATGCTGATGATTCATCATTCTTGCCAGACCCTTGCATCAGAACTACCTGAAGATGTGATTCTTACCTGTATTTGCAAAAGCAGTCATACAAAACAATGCAGCTGCCGCAGAAACAATGTTTCTTGTAGGTCCTTTTGCAAATGCAACATGTCTTGTGACATTCAGAAACATGCATAAAATACTTAAAATGATCATTTAACACTATGTGCATGTACAACTTGTGATTCTTTCTGTATCGTAATTTAATAGTGATACTTCAATACATCATTACGCATTCCCATCTTGTATGTTTTTTTCGGGTTTTGTTTGTTTTCTCCTTCAATATTCACAGCCAAGGGTCCCAGATGAGTAAACATAGTCATATCTTACAGGAAATTTTATGAGGAATCCCCCCCCCCAAAAAAACCCCATGTATTTCGTATAGGTATACTAGAAAGAACAGAAAATTACGAGATTCAATACTAATTACTGCGCGTATATATCCAAAACAAAATGGCGTCCTATACAATTTATGCCCGGGTTGCCAGATGTCTACCCAAGATTTTATCCTTCCTTTGGGCATAACCACAACCTTCTCATTAATTACCTTCTCTACATTTCAGTCAGAACAGGTTGTAATATTTTATAGTTATATTGGATCATGTAACGCAAATCACTATTTTTTCCTTCCTTTTTTAATTTTTTGTTTCTTATTTAAATTTTGTTACTCTTATGTATATTTTTATTCTGAAAGGCAAACCTGAGCATCCATGTTTCTCCGTAAGTTTTGGCAACAGTTGGGAGTTAATCATATTGTAAATAGATGACGATCCTCTCATTGTAAGGAGGAAAGAAAACGAAGTCTTCTACGTAAAGTGTGACGATGACATCATAGAAACATTACCTGCTATTGTGTGATGAATGAGTATAAGCTGTTGTTAAGTTACAACTGAATCGTTCAGTTAATACTCATGTACACTGGTTTCCCTAAATTAAGGAAAAACAGAAGAATTGCGATTATGAAAGATGAGTTAGAAATGCACGAAACTTTGGTATGTGATGTAAACTGCAACGCAGAGTCAAGTTCCAATGTACTGTTCAGGATGAAAACATATGTAAAAAGTGAAAGAGGTTACATACAAAAAAACTTAAAAAGGAAAATATGGAGATATATCTTACAAGGTGCCTCAGCAGTTGGACTATACTTTAAATGGGAACATAATTCAACTTCTCTGGAAATACATGGGTTTTAAACAAGTATGCTTTCGACCTATTGAAAAGATTTCTATACAGAATGCCATTCGAAATATGTACGTGCGACAAGTGTTTTTCTTTCAGGCGATCAAGATTTCTGAAAAAAGTAGGAATAACGACAACGGGATCAGAGCTTTTATTTATTAAGTGTCAGAAATACCGTGACTGAAAGCAAAGAAATGAGCATCTTCCTAACTGCGATTAGCAGTAACGGAAAAGCTGATCGTCTTATCATTATCCCGTGTTATCTGAAAATATGAAAGGAGTAACAGTAGAAGAAAAATAATTGCTGTTAATGGCCTTTACCGGAGACTAAAATAAACGATCTTCGTGTTGGCCAATTTATTTTCTGTGCAGCCCATCGTTTGGTCTTATTGCGGACTTCGACAAAAGTGCCCTTAAATTCTCACACGGAAACACTTTTGCAATTTTAAAGAGCTAATGTTCTTGAGAGCCACTTAATTTAACCAAGTTTACTGCCAATCTCGTTAAAACTACTATAAATGGGGCATCAGAAATTTTCGAGACGCAAGTAGACAAATCAGCAAAAGGAAAGCAAATAACAGGTCACGGAAATTCTCTATAAATTATTCAGAGGTCATTATCTTAAGCATATTTACAAGTGCCACATTCGAAGCTGGCCTCAGGAACGTAAGCAAGTCCTCACAACATTCATAAAGAAGCCATGTTAAGCTAACTGTGAGATTCAAATGATAAAACGGGAAATTTCATAGCTAAGCAATTTATTGGTGAGAAACACTTGGATAATACGCATAAGCTCTATTGTTGGATACATTGAGAGCCACGCTGGAATGTCAAACTGAGTTAAGCAACAGTAATTCATTTCGTGCATCAGTGATCCTAGTTATATTTCATTTTACCGTCTATACACGTTGACGATTTTGAATCTAAATATTAAAATCCGAAAAAGATCTTAAAACCGCCTGAAACTATAGATAAATATCTTTATTTGATTATTCACACACTGCTAGATCTTTCAAAACGCCAAGCGTTTCATCTTCAGGTATTAGGTGATCAACAAAGATTAGAAACATTATAATCAAATAAAGATATTTATCCATAGTTTCAGGTGGTTTTAAGACCTTTTTCGAATTTGAATATTTAGATTCAAAAACTTCATGGTGTCATCATCATTATCATTGTCAACCATTATCAATCCACTGCTGGACAAAGGTCTCTCTCCAAGCCTCTTCCACAACGGTCTGTATTGTGCCAGTCTCCATATTACTACCGCATACTTTCGAATTTCATCCACCCATCTACCATGTGGCCTTTTTCTGGGTATTTTCCTGTCTCTTGAAATCCAATCTAAAATTTCGACTGTCCATCGATGGTCTGTTCTTCTGGCAGTATGTCCAGCCCATTGCCATTTCAGGGATTTAACTCTGATCATGATGTCTTCCACTCTTGTCACTTTTCGGATCCACGAGTTCCTCTTCTTATCTCTCCTGGTTACACCAAGCATGCACCTCTCCATGCTTCTTCCTTTGAGTTGTCTTCAGCCTTTGTACGTCTCTTTTAGTTAAGGTCCACGTCTCTGCACCATGCGTCAGCACTGGAAGGATGCACTGATCAAACATTTTTCTTTTAAGACATAATGGCGTATTGCTCTTGAAAATTATGCTGTTTCTTCCAAAAGCTCTCCAGGCAAGTTTTATACGCCGATTAATTTTTTCATCAATGTGACCCTCACTTGATATCTGCTGTCCAAGAGAAACGTATGTATCTGTTATATCCAGCTTTTCTCCAACAATCGATAAACCTTCATTTCTTGTAAAAGCATTGTACATCACTTTTGTCTTCTGAAAGTTCATTTTTAATCCCATTTCTTTACTCTTGTCAGCAAGTTCCTGGATCATACTCTGCAGCTCTGATGGGGTATTTGTCATCGTGTATAGACGGTAAAATAAAATATAACTAGAAACTGAGTTAACTCAGAGAGTATGTTTTAAAGTTCTGCATCTGTAGAAGTAATATAGTTCTTTTCATGTACACTGAAATATTTGATAAAGAGAACCTTTTGATAGATATTCAAACAGATGCCTATATAGTTGACATCACTAGTAGCACGATGGAATCAAATGAATTTGATAGACGATGTACGAGATTTTAAAACATTGGATCATAAGGCAGTGTTTCCCTTCGGTAATTAAATACATGGAACACCAAACCTGCTGAATGTAGACACATCTGCTTTGTGAGGGAAATTGGGACGAAGCAGGTGACGAGAATAGCTAAGATGCATAGCAATGTGTAACGTGAGCACCAGCACTTCAGTCAGAAAGGGGAAATGTGTTCAAGTCTGTTTTATGTGCCTCTGGACGTCATCGCGATAAGGGTCTAAGAGAAGTATATCGGTAAAGGGAACATGAAAGCTTGCAGGTCATGTTGTAACGCTGCTTTAGACATAATATGATGTTCCCTAGTCATCAGCAATTTACCATAGCTATTCTTTAAGGTAGCATCAAATAATATACCCCGGAAAATGAATTCATTGCGAAGCAGGTATATGTGAAATCTCTGGAAATAGGTAGCATGATTGCAAAGTTATTAAAGCCATCCATGGTCTAAATAAAATAAAGAATTGCGTATTACGTTGTTATTTTGTACAATAAATGCTTGATAATGATGTAACACGCATGATTTAGACATTGTGAATGTAACCCGAATATTAACGATCGGAAACCAAAGCGTGCAAATTTTTCCTACGACTTTAAAAAAACACAGCAACACCTTAACATTTTGAACTTATTCGTTATTTCATTATAATTTTGAAATTATGTGATTCGACTTCGACGAATACCTCTTATTTTTCTGTTTATTTGATTGTCACGGAACATGAAAGGGGAAAAGGCACAGGGGAATTTTAAAGTGTAATGCGAAAAAGGTTATTGCCAATTAGACCCAAACTGGAATAACGTACAGCCGATAGACTGACAAGTGCCAGAAATAAATATTAGATATTTTCCTTGTTTAATAGTTTGTGTTCTATTGGAATAGTCAATTGAGAATGTCAGAAGTTGTAGCACAATATTAGTGAAAGCAATAGTATTAATATATGTGAAATAAGACTACGGTTAGATATCTTTTAAAAATGGAAAAACTAACGGAGAAAGAGCAGTAAATGAAGCAAAGTTCACCAAGAAGTAGAAAATAAAGGTTACAACAATAAAGAAGAAAAGTTAAAATCTGCTGCAATATGCTTAAAGAATGCGGTAGTTCCGAAGAACAAATCTAAAAGAATGCCAATGCTAAATTAAGACGCTACTAAAGCGCAGTGCGATAAGATCTTTATTCAAAGTATATTTTTCGCGGTCTTCTGAAAAGACTACGATTTGAAAGCGGAAGGCTATGTTAGATAACAATTTTGCAGCTATTAGCAGCAAATTTGAAATTAATGGTTTAAGATATAAAGACTTTTGAGTTCTACTTGCCTTATTTGCCTTGCGTATTGGTCGTATAGAAGCATTCTCTGTTGGATATAATAAGGAAACTGCTGTTTCTGCCAGAAAGTCATCTAACGCATACAAATAAACTTTAGCCTGAGGAAATGCCATTAGGAACAAGTTTAGGTGCATCACGATGATTTGAAAACTGAATCTGATATGTACTCTGCATACATTGCAGAGAATATATACTTGAATGTAATATCTGTGTATCAGTTTCTGTATAAAAATTTCATTTCCTTACCTTCATATTTGTGCTCTGTTTTATAAATTAATATACGTTGCCGAAATATGAATATATTGTCTTCATTTATCATCTACTGCTAGTAAAATATATGACGATGTTAAATAATTTGGTTTAAACCACCCATTTATTAGTCCCAATTAGTTAATATTGCACTGCATTTCAATGTATTCAAGTAATTTACAGTTGTGTTTAGAACTTTCTACTGAGAGTATAAATTCAGCTGCCCAGCGTATAAGCTTTGGCAGCCACAAAAATCTCAGGCAAAATATGCATAGTATCTATACAAAAAAAGATATTTTCATCGAACTTTCATAAGGTTTTATTCTGTATTTTTGCGCATTGTTACCATTCCTTTTTAAAATTGTAAAATTGATTCTATTAATGATTGTGAAAAGTATCTCTTGGGTATTAACAGACCTTAGTTTTCAAAGAATGGGAAAACACAAGTTTTACCGTGACAGAGGGCAAATTTGCGCCCTTTCACTCCGGAGTGTTTTGCTCTCCCAACTAAGCTACACGGACGGAATGTAACGCTGCAGATTTGTTATCTTGACACGTGATTCACCTCTGTAGTGCGTCACATCATGTCCTATTTGTTTTTATTTGAAGCGAAGTAGGAATGTTTCATTAATTCCAGATGACGTGTGGAATGAACATCACACATTTTTCGAAGAACCCAACTGCCAGTACATCCATACCAGCTTTGCAGTCCCAGGTACATAACCGAAACAGCCCTCACAAAACTTATATTCTGTAAAGCAAGTGCTGCCTCAAAATACCCACCGGCGTGTGTCGTTAAGGCAACGGTTTCGGAGCAGAGGCTCCCATCATAAACAAGTCTATCACCTTCCATTGGGGCCCTGCCGCTCAGCACATTGTACAGAATAAGCAGTACCCGGTTGGATGTTTCAAAAGCAACTAACTAAACAAAAAACTTTAACACGGACCATTTTGAATAAAGTGAGTTTGTTGTGATGTATACCTCTATTTAACCTTCCTTTTAATTTTCTGTCGTAAATTTAATTACTTCTTGGTTAAAGATTTTCTCAATGAACGCCACATTTCCTTGAAGAACTTTTACAATTTAGCAACGTTGACAGTGGGTCACAGCAACACAAAAGGACAACACTGAATGTAGTAGAGTGGTAGTGATGGAATTGTCGAGAAGATTGTAAAACTGTGATATGAAGCTTGTCGAGATATGTGTGACCGACTATTTCTGCCCCGACTGAATTCTGCGTAAAGACCTGAGAGTGACGTTGTATCATTGGATATGACCGTTCAGTGAGTGAAAGAATAAAGCCGTGATTGGTTACACAAGTCTCTTATCTCTTATGCTGATTCTTTTCGCTGGTCTCTGGCAGTTAGCAGTTAACCCTTTTAACGACCATGACCCAAAAATTTTGCATCATTCTAAATAACATAAAGCCCGAAACTGTCTGTTGTTTCACTTCTTTTTTTAATAAAAACAATAGTGACTGAAGATGACTCCGGCTGATCCCCCATAGATCCAGAAAATTTGAAGAATCAGTAAGGGTAAGAAATCTGACTCACTCTAGAGCGGCATTTCGGGCGTCTATGGAAGTTTGTACATACGCGCGTTTTGGGCGTTATGGTCGTTAGAGGGTTAATTATCTAAATAGTTTGAATACATAATAATCATAATTGTCAACTATTACTAATCTACTGCTGGATGAAGTCCTTTCCAAGTTTCTTCCGAAATTCTCTGTTCTCAGCCAATCACCTCCATGCCACTCCATCATGCTATCGAATTTTCTGCCCCCATTTTCTAAGTGGTCTTCTGGGTGCACTTCTATTTCTTGGTATCAAAGTTTTAATATTTCAATTGTCCATCGGTGGTCCATCTTCTGGTAATATATCCAGCCCATTGCCACTCAGGGATTTTACCTTGATTCTAATGTCATCAACTCTTGTCGTTTCTTTGTTCTATGAATTGCTCCTCCTATATTTCCTGGCTGTACCAAGCATGCAGCTCTTCGTGCATTTTTCTGTAGTCTGCAGCTTCTGAATGTTTATTTTAGTTAAGGTCCATACCATTGATCCTTACGTAAGAACCGAAAGGTTGCACTGATCAAACACTTCTTTTAAGATATAATAGTAAATTTCTCTTTAAAAATGCACTGTTTCTTTCAAATGCTGCGCAACCAAGTTTTATGCGCCTATAAATGTCTTCTTTGACGTGTCCCTTTCTTGATATTTTTGTCCAAGCTAAATGCAGGTATTAGGTACTTCTAGATTTTCTCCTTCTCTCAACACCTAAATCTTCATTTCTTGTAAAAACATTATACATGAATTTTGATGTCTGCCACTCTTGTTATTTTCCGGATCCACGAGCTCCTCTTTATCTTTCCTGCTTACACCAAGCATGCATCCCTCGACGTAAGCCTCGATGGCTAAGCGCTGGCTTCTGACAATTCGGACAAGATTGGTCAAAGTTTGAATCCCGGTGAGGCATGGATGTTGTGTTTGTTATACAGCACTGGCTCCCTTTCCTGGAACCAGTGGCACTAAATTAGGGATGAACGACTGCTTATAACCCATTGAGTTGCTCACGATGGAGGTTAACATCCCAAACGAAAAATTTCTCCATACTTCTTTCAGTTGTCTGTATAGTTTTTTTTTAGTAAAGGTCCATGTTTCTGCTCTATGCGTATGAATTGGAAGAAAGCATTAATTAAACAGTTTTCTTTTAAGAAATAATTGTAAATTGCTCTTTGTCCTGTTTGTATATATGTTCTCCTAGTTCTCTAAGAATCTTTAGCTAAGAACTGCGTTCAGCAAGATACAATTATCATAAACTTAAAATATCGCAAACAACTAGCTTTAAACACCATATCGTGTAATGCAAGACAGTGGGCGCTGTTAAGGTATTCGAATGTGCGCGTAAATTCAAAAGAGAAAATTGAATGTGGCCACTAAAGATTAGTCATATAGTAACAGTGCTTTCAGCAAAATCAGTTTAGCCACCTTACATGACACTCATTCTTTGAGAAAAAAATCAGCTGCTTATTCCTGAAGAGCACAAGCATGGGAAATATTGGCTTCTCTAATGCATCAGTAGAAATGATGAGAAACTCTCATAAAGCAAAGCACACATGCTAAGAAGAATCAGTTTGCAGTTTTTCTCAGGCAAAGATTTAAAACAAAAACACATCTGTCATCAAACTCAGCTGCAGAAGTTCCGGTTGAACGGTGTTCCTTCCGCAGGATATTTATTTTAAGCGGAGAGGAAGGAGTTTCTTTATTTTGACTGTTTCCGATAAAATTCGAGACGCACAACTGTCTGCTACTGGGAAATTCTTTTATTCTGAGTCTTCATTCGTTCAGAATGATATTAGCAAAATAAGTGCGTTTACGACAGAACCTCTATCACTCTTTAAGCTGGTCGCGAATAGTACAAAAAAAGCCCCTTTTCAATAAAGATATGAAAGTTTTCCAACTGTAGCCTATAAATTTCCTAAAACACAATGCATGCATTTACTTTTACTTATTTATAAAACTCTTAGCACTTCTTTTGTACGTAGAAAATCGAAGCACCGGTCTCTTTGTTCGTAAATATGATATCTCTACTGGAAGGAAAATATTTCTCTCTTCGTAACAAAAGACTAGGTTTCCATCAAGTTGTTCTTCGCTCATCGGCAAGTGCGTTTAATATTGTAGTTCAGGTGGGAAGCAACGTTAACGCAGTGGTCGATAATAGATCTGAACAACCAGAAGCGCACAATTGATGTAGTCGGCAAAAGTTTGGATCAAGGAAAAGAAGTAGATGCTGACACGATCACTGAGGAGCACCTTCATTAAGGAAGAATTTGTTGAAATATATGTGCTTAAAAACACCTAAAAAGGTACGCAGCTGTCAATTCGCGAATTCGAAAACTAGTGACCCAGAAAATAAAGCAGGATTAATGGCATATGAATGACAATTATTTAAAATGTACATACTTAGATGCCATGTTTTATCAAATACCTTTTTATATCGAAATGCACAGCTTCAGTTTACGGAAATTTACTGTATCTTTACTTCAATCCTGTTTGAAACAGACTGAATGTGACCTTAAGATTTTTAAGGCAGGAAACAATAGATATTTGCATTGCTTATTGTTCAGAATGTACCATAACATCAGAAAACTTGCAAATTACATCGCCCTTGAGCGGAAATCGAACCCACATCTCCCGATTTCTTCTCTAGCATGCTGTCCGTTACAGCAACCAGAACAATGAAATTCCAAGCATCTGATTATTGTAAATCTGAACGTCTTCAGATTTAACGCCAGTCAAAGCAATAAGTAGCTTTCTCGTGGCGTTTTTACAAAATCGCCAGTATTTCCAACTTGGATATTGTGGAAGAAATATTCTTCACAAATAAATGGAACACCTTTTTCAAGTTTTCTGGTACATCCAAAACATTAAATCCACTTACCTAATATGATGTCGGTCCTCCTCTTGCAGCCAAAAGAGCTCTCACCCGATGAGGGAAAGATTCAAAGAGATTTTGGTAGGTGTCTCTTGATATTTGGTACCGTGACTGTAACAGATCAGACAGGTCCTGTAAACTACGTGGTTGGGATGATGTTGCTGGTAAAAGTTTCTCCAACGTAAACCATAAATGCTCGATGGGATTCATTTCCGGCGAATTTGGGAGCCATGGAAATAAATGGAATTCCTCTTCATGTTCTTGAAACCATTCCTGAAATTCCTCCGAAGTGTGTTAAGGAGCAACCGCCTGGATCCGTCACACAATGCATCCAGGTGAGAAGGCTTCCTTGGGTAAAAGCCGGACACGACCTCGTGTAACAAAAAACGAGATTCGTCGGACTATGAGACCCTCTTCCAGTCTTCTATGGTCCAATGTCGATGATTACTTGCCCATTAAAAGCGTTAACGACGGTTATCGGCTATGAGCATAGGCATACAAATGGATCTGCGGCTGCGCAGACCCATAGCCAAGAGCCTACGATGATCTGTGTATTAGGACATATTGGTCTCTTCACCACAATTGAAACCATGAGTAATGTCAGTCACAGTATCCCTCCTGAGTAGTGTGGGCGCCACTATACCGCCGGAAGTGACGTCACAGGTGTGCGTGGCCAACTTCAGAAAGTGACGTTGCAGATGCGCTTCCCGTGGACGTCCACGAAGAAACTTTTCTTCCGGTGGCAACAATGGGCGTGGCCCTCGGTGTCCGCCATTTTTTTTCACTTCATGACGTCACAGATACCCCGTACTACTCTCCTGCTGCTGCGGACAAGGTAAGATATCCTGCGCTGACCTACCCTCGCGTTATCGGCGGCTCGAAGTGTCACTTGTTTCTGACCATCTTTGATAGGTACTAGCTACTGCGTATCATCAGCAGTCTACCAGTATCGCTGTTTCGGAGATGCTCTTACCAAGGGGTCTTGCCAAAGCGATCTGCCCTTTGTAGAAATCAGATAAATCCTTTGCTTTTTCCCATATTGAGTAGAAACGAAATATGAGTGACAGCGCTCCGACTCAAATATAGGGTGATCCATAAAGAAGTATACAGTTTCCAGATGCTGTAAAACAGTAACAGTTGGCGCCACGGACCACAATTGCGAACCGTTAGGTAGATGTACTCACAAAGTGTGTGTCCCGCTACTGAGGGAAGTGACGTAGGCGATGGCGCGCCTGTCACGTGACAAATCAGTCAAAAACGTGACTAATCAGCCTGCAGTGGAGAAGGCATTTTGTGTTCTTGAATTGAGCAAAACGGAATCTGCAACTGTTGTGCAATGGCATTTTCGATCACTATTCGAAAAAGAACCACCAACCAAACAATCTACCTACGATTGGCATAAAAGTTTTGAAACTACGGGCTGTTTGTGCAAACTTAAAAGTCCTGGACGACCGCGTGTATCGGAAGAAGTTGTCGATAGTGTTTGCACCGCCATTCAACGAAGCCCGGGAAAATCAACGCTGAGGGTGAGTTGTGAAGTGCAGATTTCACAGCCCACTGTCTGGAGAATTTTGAGAAAGAAGCTGAAAATGATTCCATACATTTTCAGCTTCTTTCTCAAAATTCAGATATCTTACCTCGCGTTTGGGCGGAAATGGATTACCGGATCGATGTGTGTCGTGTGATTAGGGGTACACACGTAGAACATCTCTGACTGTCTCTGAAACAACTTGAAACATTTTCCTACAATTATGTTACAGGTAACATAAAATATCTTTCATTGTTCTTGCTCTATAGTGCGTTGAAATAGTATACTTCTTTATGAATCACCCTGTATTATAGAGTGTAGGTGGTTTTAATGTTTTAGCTGAACGGCGTATGTTGAATAGTAAGTATTCCTGTTTGCAGCCTTAAAAATCCTGTCTTTGTTTCATGAATTAGTAAAGAATATTTCTTCCACAATCTCCATGAATATAACCTTCTCGTGGATTTGAGCTTGGAAAGCTATGAATAACTGCGTAGTATCTCCCTGCGGTTGAGTGGTTCAGGTCGTGAGCTTCGGACTTCTCATACTGTAAAGTAGGGTTCCAGTCTTGGGGGGTGGGCAAAATGTGTTTACCCTTCGTGCTCTGGTTCTCTCCTTTCCTGGAACTAGCGGCTCTATAGTTTGAATCTGTGACTTTTGATAGTTTTAGATGATCACGAGAGAAGTTACACCCCAAAGAAATAGAAAGTAGCTACTCGTTAAATTTCTTTTCTTACACTATTGAGTGCAACTGTCACCTCTGGTCACATATTTTAGGAATATGTTCTATATAAGCAGGATTGTAATCTGTTGAAAAGATTTTTATTGTAATGGAAAGCGTAAGCATTGTTATATATTATTGACGCATCAGATTCTATGAAGAATGGCAAAACAAATCTAATATTTTTGTCTCATGGCATAGTTTACCTCACGGTGCGGTAAGTGTACATATTTTCCTGCGGACAGAAGCTTCCAAGATACGTTGGTTGTAAGGCTCAAAACCGGAAATTCCAGTACAAATTGAGCTTTGACATGTGAAAATCGTTGATTAAAAGGCTCAACAGTCAGGGTGCTTGTTTTTAACCTTTGGCTTTATAACTTTCACTCTTTAACCCCGACATTTGTAATTTACCCATATAATAAACAAAACTGCTTTCGCTATATTAGTTGACTTTTCCCTAAAGACCAGTGTTTTTAATTTCTCTCTAGAAGATAAATTCATCTGATTTAAAAACTTCTTTCTCTGATGGACATCCGCATCATCAGCTTTGGTTCACTTTGTTCCTTACTTTTCTTATTTTAGTGTGATTTACAGTATGTTCAGACCATAATTATAGGAGAAAGGAGGGTCTCAACAAAGCGGAATCTAAAGGGAGGCTACGAAATTTAACGTTCATTGTTCTTCAACAGCTTACTAGCCGTAAATAGAAAAATCTCATGACTTCCTGAGAACGGAATCTCAGATTTAAGATTTGAGCCTAGCGGCATAAAGATGGATACCTTTGAACTGTTGGGAGAGTGCAAGAATCCACTTATAATAAAGTAAAAGTGTTTGTCTATAGCCACACCAGAAAACATTTCATAGCACGGTTTCTAAAATGTAAAGGAAAGTCTAAGGTTTGTCTGAGAAGTAATTGATTCCGCTGTTTGCTTCGAAAATACTGTCAAGGGAACACCTGGTGTCGAAACCGAATGTTCTACACAGCAAATTAAACAAAAATTTGAAAACAAAGAAATAAAACAAATGTGCTATTGTTGAAGCCTCCTTTATAACAGTCCTAGACAGCAGGAATTTGTAAATGTTCAAATTAACCGTGGAGTACTACCCTAAAACATTAAGGATGTTTCTAAAAAACTTGAAGAGAAAGATCTGTTGATGAAATAGTGAAAGAGATAATGAAAATAGACAAACTCATCGCTCTTTCCACGTTTTTCTTTAACACACAAAAATCGAAAACTTGAATTTAGACACCGCTGGGATCGTACCCCAGATCTCTCCATAACTAGCAGAGTGCGTTCGCCTTACGCTACGGTGGCCAACAATCCACGGCACTATGTGTGTTTATCTCTCAGCATCTGACTTCACAAATCCGTAGGGATGGGCTCAGCAACTGAGACGTTGACAATCTTCTGGGTCTTCCCCAAGGCCTGTAGACGCCGTACCACCGTCGATTGAGCCACTTTCAAGCGTTTCGCCAGGTGCGTGGTCGATTATGTGACATCCTCTTGCAACAGCGATTCCAGATCCTCGTCTGCGAGTTTCTGCGGTCTACGTGCGCGTGGCTTGTCTTCCAAGCTTAGATCCCCTTTCTTAAACCTGGCAAACCATTCTTGACACGTCCACTCACGCATAACCGTTTCGCCATACGCCTGACATATTGAACCGTATGCTTCAATCGCACTTTTCTCTAAATTAAACATGAATAACAAACAGTGCCGCAAATGAACTTTATCGACCGCCATGCTTGGCTTCATGTACGAACCGACAGCACGGGTCACCGCCGACCGGTTAGACCTCTACAGCGCCCTCTAGCGGGGGTGGCGGAATCTTTTGCATACCCCTAATATATGCTTCGATTGGTGCAAGGCGAAGCGTTTTATCTGAGTCCCGATAAACATGTTCTGGGTAGTGTAACTGTACATGTTAAGGTTTCAAAAATCTCCGCTTATATTACTCAAAAAGAGAAAACATAAATCTTCTAGGACAAGAAGTTATAGTCGCCTATACACGATTTTAAATTTTAAATAAAGAGTTAAAACATTTACGAGGTAAACCTATTTATTTGCGATAAAAATATCTAAACATAAAGGCCTTTCGGATATACACCAGATCCATCCTCAGATGAAAGACAAGGGAACAAGGCAAAACACTGCAAATAAGTATACATGGGATATTTAATGACGCAACAAATAAGGGTAGACGCTCAAGTGAAAACCTTTTGAGGCATGGCAAACTGATGTAATTTTCATAAGCTAAACCTATGTGGAAAAGTTGTTTTCTTCACAAAAAAAGTTAACTAGGTTGGTTCCCGTAGATAAATATCTTCACGGCTGTGTGATACTATCGTTACAACTTAATTGACCAATATTTGTAAATATGTATGCTTTCCGACAGTAGTAAAGAAGATTTTGAGGAAGGGATTGCCAAGATTGCTGCTTCCTCCCATATTGGATGATAATGGCCGCCTCTCACTAACCGTGCTAGGGAGGTTGACATTCCATTCTTATCATATTTATGCTCGCATATTCTAATCTTCAAGAGGCGTTGAGTGGAGCCTTTATAGATTTTATTGAGCTGCATGGGGTCCATGGCTTTTACTGGTATACTGTAGATACTGTGCTTATTTCTCTATCTCCACTTGGTCGCGATATTTCTTAACCATTGTTAGGATGTATAACGAACAAGTTTGTCCTCGCCGGGCATAGAGTCCGGGTCCCCTCACTCCGGAGTAAGTGGCTCCCCAACTGATCCACGCGTACATGTGCTCTCATTGCTATCTACCTTTATCTCATGTGCGTCCTGCGGAGCAAGCACGTCACAGATGTTATAGGCTTTAACACCGAAATCTATCCCGTGTCGTCTGCAGATATTTCTCAGGATTGGGGTAATTATTGGGTGAAAGTTCATAGATCCCACATATCTACGCTTATTACTTTCACGTTGCAGAGTGATTTGTCCAGTTCTTACATTTTTTTTTAAGTACGTTAGTCACAATACAGTCTGGATAGCCATAGGTTTTTGCAATTTCTTCTTGTTTGAATTTCATGCTGTCGAAGGGTGGAGCTTGAGGAACGTCTGAATGATCGATGGAGAAAAAGATATGTAATATGAAATGAATATAATTCAGTGAGTGAGCAGGATGGATCTATTGTAGATCCGAAAGGTCTTATGTTTGGATATTTTTATTGTAAATAAATAGTCTTAACTCGTAAATATTTAAACTATTTATTTAAAGTTAAAATCGTGTATAGACGGCTATGACTTCTTGCCCTGAACGTTAATGCTTCACGAAAACAGAAATATCAGTCTTATAAACGACGGTTACTGTACATGCTTTATGGATACAGGTTCATAAAATTATTTTTATGTCGTATACAGTTGAACGTAACCAAAATGTTTCCTGAGCTTTAGAGAATACATTTTATAAAGAAAAAATATCCTCCCCTTGTCAAAATCATATCTCAGTTGTCTTCGAAGTTTCCCTGCAATCTTGTCGAAGGTAGAGATACACTCACGGACAATGAAATTTGCGCACCTAGAAGAAAACATGCTACAACCGCGAAACTTTGCAAATAGCTAGTGTGTGTGCTGGTATGCAAATGATTCACGTTTGGGGTGATTGCGTATGACCGCACACCCTATGGTGGCGCTGCAAGCACGAACCGGCAGTGTAGTCGATGCCCATGAAAGAGTAAAGCACCGGCCAACGCAAGCAACTGTACAGGGTGACAAGAATGTCAGGAAGACGCCAGAGACGTCGATTTGCGCTACTTACGGACTTTGTGAGAGGCTTGATCATCAGGCTGAAAACTGCAGGGTGGTCGGTGTGCCGTATATCCTGCCACGTATATCGTTCTGACCATACCGTCAGACTGTGTTGGGAACAGTGGACACGTGATGGCACTGCCACACGGCAGAACGGCTCAGGACGGACCACAGGTAGAGATGACCGACGGATTGTGCGCTAGACACTAACGGATCCAAGGAGACCCGGTCCACAATACAGGCAGATGTAGCGGCTTCTGTGTGCCTACGAACTACTTCTCGACACCTATCGGAAGCGAATCTGCGATCCCAGCGCCCCTTACGTGCTGCCTTTAACACCGGAACATCGCCGGCTCCGTTTGCAGTGGTTCCAGGCGAGAGCGACGTGGAACGCCCCAGACTGGCGACGTGTGGTGTTTAGCGATGAGTGCCGCTTCGTTTTGGAGACATGATCATCGTGTATGGGTGTGGAGGTCCCCGGGTCAACAGCACAATCCCGACCTAGCTATCGAGCTCCACGCCTCCCTCACTGCAGACATTATGGTCTGGTGAGCCTTGCCTACGATTGCCGATCAAGGGGCGCTATAACAGCAGGATAATGCCCACCCCCACACCGCTCGAGTTGCCCATGTCTGCCGACGTCATGCCCAAACACTTCCATGGCCTTCTCGCTCCCCGGACATTTCCCATATCGGGCATGTGTGGGACCAGTTGAAACGCCAGCTGCCGCCGTGCTATCTGGGATTTGGAGAACACCGTCCAACACATGTGGGCTAGTCTGCAGAAGGACAACATTAGGCCTGTGTTCGCATCCATGCCGGACCTTATTGCAGCATCTATCGCCGCACGTGCCTGTGCCACGCGCTATTGAAGAAGACCGGACTGCGTGCCACAGATCCCTCTGTAATTGTTCTGCAGCTCTGTTTTTGCCATCATGTGCATCATTCATCTGTATCATTACGTCCATAAAATTTCAGTTCAATCCGATGCTTCTTTCTTGGTGCGCACATTTCATTGTCCGTGAGGGTATTTTTCTGCATTTCTGAAAAGACGCTACACATAGAAGAACCCGTGCTATGCTTCTCATCACCATATTATTTTAAAGGATTTCTTCAGTAAATTTTACACATGGAAACGTAGTTAAAGACGGAAAAGCTTTATTAATAAATGTTCAGAGTCTTTTCATATTTTCGTCTGCCGAAACGTAATGTTTTTAAAGATCTTTCAACGACGCGGATACACAAAATCATTCATATATCGTGTACGGTTGAGCGTTACCAACATGTTCTCTGCGCAAAATTTAAGTGAGACAGCATTTTAAAAAATAAATAAATAGGGGGAACATATAGTACCGTCTCCCTTTAGACATCATACACCGTTGTCTTTAAATTTTCCGTACAGCCCTATCTGATACTGGATACTTTATTTCATGGTTTTGAAAAGACCTCTACACGCCCAAAGAATTAAACCCGTGATATAATTCTTAGATTTTTGATACTTTAAAAAATGTCTCCAGTAAATTTTTATGCCTGGAAACTTAATTAAGGGCATACTTTTGGGAAAGATTTAATATTTAATGTTTAGACTAATCTCTCTTTTTTTCTGTTCCCCGAAAAGAACTGTTTTTAGAGATCTTACGCTTTATGGAGTCTTGCATTTCGCGCACTAGGTGCTATATAGATCTTTTTCGGAACTAGACAAAAAGCAACCAGCAGCTATTTTTCTCAGCTTTTCCTCATAAAAGCTTTTTTTTTTTATTTAAAAAAAGTGGATTTAATGAAAAAAATCGGTAGCGACAACATGTACTAAGAAGTGAAAAGAAATTACTTTTTCATCTGCATTCGCTAATTTTACTCCGAAATTCGTGCATCGTTTCTGCTCCACCTCGTCTTCCTTTTCTTTTTTTACTAAGTTCTTTTTTTCTTTACCCATGTGAATGTGGGAGTATGTCATTACGATCATTTTTCTCCCGGAAACCGACAACAAACGGGAAAGAGCGAAATGAAAGTTTGAAGTGAAAAGAAAAGAAGGATCGCAGATATAAATTGAAGAACGTGTTCTACGAAGAATGAGTAAAACACTCGAAAAATTTTATAATATCGGACAGTTTAATTACAGTGTGATGGATTTTGAGAGGCTGAAGTGCAAGCGCTGAGGACGGTGGAGGCTGTTTTCTTATTATTCGTCATTGGGACGTGAACAAAAGAAAACAAGACGACGAGTGTGCTCTTCCCTAATTTGTGAATATGACAAAAGACACAGCTCGGCTAATGGAACAGTTAGGCTGCACGTGTCACAAGTAATTTACACTCCGTCAGAGCTCTGGATAGCGCCGGCTTCAAGTATACATGACACAACTTGGGGAGCGTACGCTCTTGAAAGGCAACTCAAGTCTGTTTCTTCCTTTCTTTAGAAGAACCTGTCATACGCAAATGAGTACGCATCCCTTCGGTGTGAGTAAAGTAAACAGCCAGTATTTGGGCCAGAAAGTCCAATCTATCACGTGAACAAATCAATACGTAATAAAGCTCATTTTTTTTTCAGATTTCCCTATGCGGGTGTGCACTCAAACTTTATCACATCGCCTAACGACGTGAGATATGATTTTACCCAGTAATCATGATGGAACTAGAAAGGCAACCAGAATAAATACATTTTATGAAACATATCACCGGCATTATCAACCAGTCGTATTCCACTGCTGCATGAAGGTCTCCCCCAGTTTCTTCCACAACTCTCTGGCTTAACCCTTTAAGCTGCCGATGTACATGAACCAAGTGGTGCCCAAAATTTACCAAGCTTCCCAAAAAGAAATGTCCACATAGAGATCGGGTTTAACGAAAGCTACGATAATACAATTCCTTTCCCATTCTCATCTCAGTAGTACCGGCCATATACATGCTACTGGTGCTCGTATATAATATATCCTTCTAGTCCTCTTCTCTAGCGATCTGTTCTGGTCTGCTCTATGACTTAAGGAATGAAAGGAAAACGCTTGCTTCTTTCCAGTATCATAGTGTCAGTGTCTAGTCCCCCTTACACAGGTATCATGCCCCTATGCAGAGAAACGAGTTACTCAGATATGTTCTCTCTCCTTTCTTTGGTTCGTCGCATTTGATATAGCTCTTCTAGCAAGTAATCAGTCAGAAAGGATTAGTGTCAATCAATCCCTTAAATGATTACTTTTAATAACAAAGCTAAGGGGAAAGGAATACTTTCTAATTCTCAGGCTCACTCCTTCCAGTTGCGTTCTATCCATTTCTTAGACAGCAAAAATATTCATTAGGCCTGATTTTAGCTCATTCTTCTAACACCGAGTTCATTCGTTCCAGCCGGTTAGAGGGTTAAGGTGGACGTCTATGATTTTGCTTCCTATACTTCTAATGGGAAAACTTCTGTACACTTTTTCTTCACAATTAATGCGTTCCCAAGGATGAAAATTTGAACATCGATTAAAATAACTTCATATTATAACTTGGAATACTTAATATTTTTTAAAACATAACCGTAATCAAGCAATACAACATTTGTTTGTCTACTGACGTCATCAATGTACAGGTCGCGCCATCTTTTTTCTGGTCTCGACACCACCAAAGGAAAAGTTATTGATTTTTAAAATAATTATGGTTATGTTTTAGAAAATATTAAGTATTCCAAGTTATAACATGAAGTTATTTTAATCGATGTTCAAATTTTCATCCTTGGGAACGCCTTAATTGTGAAGAAAATGTGTACAGAAGTTTGCCCACTGGAAGTATAGGAAGCAAAATCACTAGACGTCCACCTTAAGTAATTCTCTTCCACGTCACTCCCTGATTTTTGGAATTTCTTTCACTAATCTCTTCTCCTCGGTCTTGTGGTCCTTTGATATTCAATATCGTATTTCAGTTGATCAACGGTAGCCAGTTCTGAAAATATGTCCAGCCCATTGACACTTGCGCTCCCTTAAATGTTTATAAACATGATATAAAACACCTGGTGCAAATTCTACAACGGACTAAAACTGATCTTTCTGTAAGTCAAGGATATCTTCTAGAATGGAAACATGTTATAATAGGAAACTGCAAAAGTAGGTGTAAATGAATCTAGACCAGAGGTGGTAAATCTTTTCATGTTGGAAAGCCACATTAAGCTAGTTGTAATCTAACAAGGACACATTCAAGAAACTTCAATTACTATACCGTGAAAATTAATTGGGACAAGCTACTTTATTCTCAGAATTGTAATGTGATCGCCAGTTGATGTCGGAAACCCAGGTAAACCGGTTTTATCAGCTGTGAGGTGGCGTGACTGTTGGAACTTGATAGTAAGAATGTGGTTTGACCGGTTTTAAACAGGAAATAGGCACTTCAGCTTCAGTTGTGAGCTTTCGTGTGTGACAGGTGGATGTTAGTTTTTGCTCTCTGTGAGTACGTGTTTTCGTGTATTGAAAAATGGATATTTCCCCAAGGAAGCGTGCAAAAATAATTGCTCTGAAGGATCACACTTCTATGACAGTGAGAGATATCGCTCCTGCAGTTGATGTAGGCAAATCAAGTGTATCATGACTGCCTATGCGATACAATGCATCTGGATCATCGTCTCCACAAAAGGAGAGGTAAATGTGGAAGAATACGAAAAACAACTCCACGAACCGATAAATATCTAATCAGAAATAGTAAAATGAATAAAAAAAAAAACAAGCACCGATCTTCAAAGAGATTTATTGGCTAGTGGTTGTCGTGTTAGTGATTCAACTGTACGTCGTAGGCTTCTGGAAGTTGGCCGGAAGGCAAGAGGACCAACGAAAGAACAATATTTGAATGCGAAAATGAAGATAAAACGTTTAGCATGGGCCAAAAAATATAAATCGTGGACTGCTGAAGACTGGAAAAAGGTAATTTTCAGTGATGAAACTCATTTATTTGTGCACGGTTACAAAGCAAATGTCGTTAGACGAAACAACTGTGAACCCTTAAGACCTGAGCATGTCAAACAAACTGTAAAACACCCTCTGAAACAGATGTTTTGGAGTTTTTTCACATAAAATGGCACTGGAAGCTTAGTTCCTGTTCAAGGTATGAATTCAGCCAAGTACGTAGAAATATTACAACGTAGGATTGTTCCATTCTTGCAAACTTTTGACGGGACATTTCAACATGACTTGGCCCCATGTCACACTTCGAAATTGGTCAAGAATTTCCTGCTGGAAAATCAAATTCATTTGCTTGACTTGGTCTGGAAATTCACCAGACTTAAATCACATAGAAAACTTGTGGAATAATTTGAATAGACGTTTAGGTAAAACGGACTGTACAACCAAAGAACGCATGATAACGAATGCTACAAAAGTGTGGTTCCACGATTATGAAGTCAAAAATATGTGCACTCAATTAGTGGAGTCAATGCCAAAACAAATTCAAGAGGCCATTTCTGCTAAAGGAGGACATACTTCATACTAATACAGGTATTTATCAGCGTATATCAAGGCATAGAATGATATAAAGGCATAGTTTTGGAAAAAAGAGTGATTTTTTACTTTGTCGCAATTAATTTGCACAGTATAGTAGATATATTTCAAAATTTCTGGCTTTTTCCTATGTTTTTTTGAGAACCAGGTGTACGCTACGCCGCGCCGGTGCGTACGAAAGACTTACGGAACAGAATTTGTGCTGCAATAAACAAGGTTTGATCGCGACAGAATTTATACTACAATCAACAACGTGGCACCAGAAATGCCTCTCAGCACGTGGGCTGAGGTAGAATAGCAGTTGGACGTTTGTCACGCCACCAGTGGAGCTCATTTTGAAGTTTATTTAAACGTGTAAAACAATCTCAGTTTTTGTATCTGAACAATACGTGTCGCTAGTAAATTGTGGCAAGTTCATAATTCATTATTCTTCCTTTTATTATACGTCTAAGCGGAACACCTTGTATTATTCTGCAAATATAACTAACAGACTGATGCTTAAACGTATTGTTCAAAGTGATTTGAGGCATGTCAACCAAAGACCTTCCTTTATTTGTATCTATGTATTAATTCACAAGAAAAAAGTCGATATTCCAGACAAGAAAAATATCTGCAATCCCATTAAAACGCAGATAAAACAAATCATTTAGTGGAACTCAAAAGGATAAACTGAGTTTCACTTAGCGCCATTTCATATTAAAGCCTTTTTTCACCAAGGGTAGCGTTTTCCACAAAGTAGCATTCAGGAAGCACAGACTGTTTTTTTTTTTTTTTTTTTTTTTGGATTGGAGGTTTAACGACCACCGTGAGCAACTCAATGGGCTATAAGCAGTCTCCCGTCCCTAATTTAGGGTCACTGGTTCCAGGAAAAGGGAGAGAGCCAGTGCTGTAACATAATATCCATGCCGATTCGAACCCGGACCCCTTTCGGACGAATGATAGGTGGCCATCGTTTAGACCACTGCGCCACCCCGGCACAGACGTTCTGCTCTTTTCGCTGAAAGAGAATGCCATTTCTTGGATAAGGTTCGGCTCTAGCAGGCACGTAGGGATGGTTTTGTGTATCCCGGATAACTGTAGATAACTATTGGTGGTGTGGTGGTTAGCATACTCGGGCGTTATCCGGGAGACGCGTGTTCGATTCCCGCTCAAGGTTGACTAAATTTTCAAGTTTTCAGGTATTATCTGACTTACCATCCCAGTCATATTTACACCAAAAAAAGGATTCTCATCTTCAAAATTTTTATTGTATGGTGTAATCCCGTATTCCATTCATGAACTAAAGAGGGTGTTCACACATTTTCCGAATGTTATTGATAAGAAATTACAGAAAATAAAAGACGTTCAAAGAACTGAAACTGGCAACAGCGTGTTAGATGAAAACAAAAACATCTTCTGCATTAAATATCGTCTAAGAAAATGCCGCGCGTAAACAAGCTGTGGAACGTTATCGTTTTGCTCTTGACGAAGATAAATATTCGTATGCTGTAATTAGAAAAAGCTGTGAAAATCGTGGATGCGTTTCTAAATGTAAAATGAGCAACATTATTTATAATAGGGAATAAAATAGTCAAGGAAAAACAACACCAAAAGAATATACAAAGAAGGTATGTACTTTTACGACTATTTGAAAAGTAAAGTTTCTTGTCTAAAAAGAAAATCCACCGACCCAAAAATCAATCGCTAAGTCGTAAAGATCTCTGTCAAATGTAAACAAAGTAATAAGCGAAGATCTGAATTTGAAAAAAAATTAACAAGAAACATAATGCTAACCGCCTTTTGCCTAGCACGTCGCTCAGCGCAGAACAGGATGTAGACTTCTTTATGAAAATTACTTTACCGGACGCAGATGGAAATTTATTATGGTTATTGATGAAGCGTGGACCTACCTAAACGATTAACAAAAAAGGTGGATTTACTATCGCAAAAGAGCAGAAAAAGACTTACAAATTTGGTTCGAAGAATCCAAAGAAAGTTTCAGTAAAAAATAAATTATTATTGCCGGGTTCTCGTACAATGGAAAATTAAAGTTCCGAAAAGAATGTAAAAATCAATTTTACATCAAACAGAAGTCATCGCTCTTTCCACGTTTAGAAGTGAGTCACGGAAAAATTCTCATTGGCCGCCACCGGTCGAACCCAGGGTCTTCCAGTTACGCGCCTGATATGCTTCCGCTACACCACAGCGGCCTCAAATTCCTCTAGACTAGCATACACTGACTGCTAAGCCATTTGTCAGGCTGCTTCTTGGAATCCCGCACAATGCTGGGATTCACCAAAGATGGTAAGCAGACTACTGAACAAATAACTAGAAGGCGAATGAATAATTAATACACACATTTGACGTGGAGTAGGAACATCAAACAGAAGTAATCGCTCTTTCCACGTTTGGAAGTGAGTCACGGAAAAAATCTCATTGGCCGCTACCGGTGCAGTGGAAATATATCCGGTGCGTAACTGGAAGACCCTGGGTTCGATTCCCGGTGGCGGCCAATGAGAATTTATCCGTGACTCACTTCTAAACGTGGAAAAAGCGATGACTTATGTTTGATGTTCCTAGTCCACGTCAAATCTGCGTATTACTCAATTCTACATATTACAAAAATAATGTTTTAACTCCTATATTTAAAGAGGAAATACCATTCTTTTATCCACAGAGCCTTCAAAGAGTAGAACTCCATCAGGATAAGGCTACCAATCATACAACCAAATCTACCACTCTATTTCTTGAGAAAAATGAACAAAGAGACAGGTATTAAAAGTCCACACCTTTTGCTCATATTCCTTCAATGGTGCCTTCAAACTGTTAAACAGAGCACTTCCTAAACGCAGACCAAAAGCAATGATTGGACTGTAGAAGAGGAGTGGAATAAAATACCACTACCGATTTTACAAAATATACTGTTATCTTGGAAATCTAGATGTACTTTCATAGTGCAGAGAAAGGGCTATTAGATTAAACATTCAATAAATAAATATTATTTTAAACATTGATTATAATGCGGTAAAGTTGTTCTAAAATATGTGAACATTCTCCGCAATTCCGTATTTTTTTACATATAAGACGCACTTATATTTGCAGTTGACGACAGAAGATGCGCCATATGTGACAATCTCGCTTTCTTGCTGTTCGCCGACAATGTGCCCGTTCACTTCTTTGACGATATTTTTTTCGAACGGATCCTGACAAGCTTTAGATTAAAAAAATCCCAGCTTGCACGGATTGTTTATATGCCCTAGAGCGGCAATAGACTTAGACTTCAGACATCTTACTTTGACACGTCTGGCATCAGGCGAGGACAACCATCCGAACCAATAATGAACGCCATTGGCTGAAAGAATGGCGGGAAAATTCAGCAGTGCATGCTCGCCATTGGCTGATGGACGCGTGGCGTTTCTCTATGTTATTTACATCAGTTGTATCGCACATTGCTAATTTCGCAAAGATTCAGTGATTCGTAAGTTCTTGTTTATACGCATAATTTTTTAATAAACATTTTTAAAATTCCATTTCTTAAATTGTTCTCAAAAATACGGTAGTTTGTGTTTCACATTCTGCAAATGCTGGAACGCAACTGTATCTATTCTTTTGCTATCTTCTTCAGTGATGTTTATGCTGTAGCTTTTTTCTGCTATCATCACAAATCAATTTATAGCATGCAAGAACGTTTTCCGATCCTAAAATATGCAATATGTCCTCATCAAAAAGCTATGTGTGCAATAGGCTTAGTAACAGCTGCTTCTGGTGGCTCAGACTTTTGTCCTTTACCTGAAACTTTGCCTTCCTTTTTACTGTCTTCATGTTCCATGTGTGTTCGTTAAACAATTTCTTCTCACGGCATTTTATGTAATTACTTTCCTAGAAATATATCTTCCTCTTAAAATCCTCTGAGACCTTGAGCAAACAGAGTGTGATAATTTTCCAAACACGCTCATATTAACTCATCATTCCACACCAGGCTTCAGCAATTATCTTAAACAGCTTTGTTCATACAATTTTCTCCAAAACTTTCCATTTTCCGACTCAACAACTTTCTCTACTTGTTTGAATATATCCATGGGTAATAACTTATGGAAGCCTACATAACGTTTCCATTCGTACATTGTTTTGAAAGGAGCTGCGTTTCGAAGTACATCACGTTGATTGGGCACAGGAAATAGCTTTGCTGAGTTACCTGGAACAATGGCCTCATAGAGAAGCGAACAACAGCTTTGATCGTGCATAAAATGAAGGAAACTCAATATTGGAAAATAATTTAATTCTCTCTTTGGATTCGATTTCTATGCAGCAGGCAGCAAAACGTTTGCAATAACATTGGGATCTTTAGGAAACTTCCAAAAGATATTAAGTACACCAATAATAACTAAGAGAAAGAAGAAGGAGATATGAGAGACATAAGGGAAGGAAGAGGAGCGAATGCTTTAGCAAAGAAGGTAGTTTGCAATGCAGCAGTTCCCATACGGAATGAAAGAAAACTGGTTGCCACTTTCACTACTTATAAGGGAACTTAGCAAAGAAGGTAGTTTGCAGTGCAGCAGTTCCCTTATAAGTAGTGAAAGTGGCAACCAGTTTTCTTTCATTCCGTATGGGAACTGCTGCATTGCAAACTACCTTCTTTGCTAAAGCATTCGCTCCTCTTCCTTCCATTATGTCTCTCATATCTCCTCTTCTTTCTCTTAGTTATTATTGGTGAACTTAATATCTTTTGAAAGTTTCCTAAAGATCCCACAAGAAGCGATGTCTGCAATGATGGGGTATCATTTTAATGAATTGCCGTCTCCGTGGACCCAGTTTATAGGAGGGTCCCCATAAAAACACATTTGACCTCTTTTGGACTCCCTTAACGATGGAAATTCTAAACATAGTACCACCTGTATTTTAATCTGGGTGATGAAGAGTATGAATGCCAATTTTGGTGCACGTCCATCAAACCTTTTAGGAACGTATGCGAAACAAACGTACACATACTTTCACTTTTATATATAGAGAGATCACTGAAACGATGAAACGTTTTCCGTCTTTAACACGATTTTAATGATAAAAATATAATATACTGTATACACAATTAAAAACGAGCACTTTCGAGACAGCGGCTGCCCTATCCTCAGATGTAATGAATAAAGACACATTTGATCTATATGTAATATGGATCATTGCATTGTGGGACGCTTGGTAAGTTAATAGCCAATAGTAATCTAAATGCGCCAAACTACTGCGTATACTGTTGGCCCAATGGTCTATGAAGAAAACATGGAAATATATTATAGAAATCAGATATGGTGTAGGGTGGGTAAACATTCAATTAAAGTTTATATCACAATTTATAATTTACTGTTTTAATAAGCGACTTCCAAACATTTTGTAACTGATAGGGGGCATGTTGATTACAACATTGTACTCCGGAAGCCTCAATATATACACTTTCTGCAATTAAAAGGTCACCAAGTTTACTAGGTGTGTTAATTATTCTTGCATTACTCCAGTCGGGATTAAGATCATTTTGGATAACAGATTTGGCAAGGGATTTACAATACATGCCTGTTTTAATATTGTATTTATGTTCTTTTATTCGTAATCATAGATTACGTTTTGTAGAATCCACATAATTAGAGGCTGTTTTGTCCTGTGGTTGCCTTAACCAGCGGGATATTGTAAATATCCCACTGTCCCATTTTGCTATTCCGTTCACGATCTTTACGAACTACAGAAAAAAAGTTTCGTGCTCGTGAACCAAATTTTAATCCATATGGTTTACATAGTTGTGTTAAGTTTCTCGTTAAAGGTGCATTATATTGCATAGAACCAACATATATGGAACTGCAGTTGGAGTTTCTTAACAGGGTAGTATGCAGATCATAGTTTACCCTTCTAAACACATGCCTAATCAGATATTTAGGAAATTCATATTGCTCAGCTAAACCAAAAATATAGTTAACTTCTTGCTCAAATAATTCAGTCGTTGATGAATGTGAGTGAGCTTTTCTAAACAAATAGAATAATGTTTGACAGCTTATGTTGTTTAGGGTGGGATGAATGAAAAGGTATTAAAACAGGTGTATGACAGGGTTTTCTATATACGCAAGTGGTAATACAATTAAGATTATAGTTCTTGCGAATAAGAATATCCAAGTAAGGTAAACTATTGTGAATATTAAATTCTATCGTATGTTCGAACGGGTTAAATTGCATAAAGAGAATTTGCCCATTCGTCCTCTGGTGTCAGGCTATGTAGCCCCACCAGACCTTTAGAAAACGCCTTGGCCCAATATCTTGCCACTTATACTGTGGATTCACTTTATTCTATTAAAAGTTCCACAAAGGCTATTGAAAGACTGCGATTACTTCAGCCACAATCGCAGCCATTCATTCTGGAATCTCTTGATGTGGTCTCATTGTATCCTAATGTACCTGTAGAGGCCACACATCAGATCATTGAGGCAAAACTTGCTGAGTCCCATATCCCAAGTTCAGAAATTAATGCTATTATGAACGCACTTCGTCTTGTTAAGAAACGTTCATATTTCAAATTTCAAAACAGCATTTACCAACAGTTGGAGGGCTTCCCAATGGGTCCCCCCCCCTGTCTGCTGTTCTAGCTGAAATTTTGTTACAGCATATCGAAAATCAGGTCGTTAGTTCTTTCACTTACCGCCCGTTGCTTTATTAAAGGTACGTTGACGACATCCTACTTGCATGGCCTCACAACCGGGATGATTTATACTTATTCGCCAACGAACTATCATCCATGTTCCCAACTATCAGTCTCACGATAGAATTTGAAGTTGACAATAGTTTATCTTACTTGGATATTCTTATTCGTAAGAACTATAATCTTAATTGTATTACCACTTGCGTATATAGAAACACCAGTCATACACCTGTTTTAATACATTTTCATTCACCACACCCTAAACAACATAAGCTGTCAGCATTATTCTATTTTTTTTAGAAGAGTTTACTCACATTCATCAACCACTAAATTATTTGAGCAAGAAGTTAACTATATTTTTGGTTTAGCTGAGCAATATGAATTTCCTAAATATATCTGATTAGTCATGTGTTTAGAAGGGCCAAATATGACCTACATACTAACCACCCTGTCAAGAAACTTCAAGTGCAGTTCCATATATGTTGGTTCTATGCAATATAATCCACCTTTAACGAGAACCTTAACACAACTAACTATGCAAACCATATGGATTAAAATTTGATTCACGAGCACGAAACTTTTTTTCTGTAGTTCGTAAGGATCGTGAACGGAATAGCAAAATGGGACAGTGTGGTATATACCGTATCCCGCTGGTTAAGGCAACTACAGGACAAACAGCCTCTAATGATGTGGGTTCTACAAAACGTAATCTATGATTACGAATAAAAGAACATAAATACAATATTAAAACAGGCATGTATTGTACATCCCTTGTCAAATCTGTTATCCAAAATGAACCTAATCCCGACTGGAGTGATGCAAGAAAAATTAACACACCTAGTAAACTTGGTGACCTTTTAATTGCAGAAAGTGTATATATTGAGGCTTCCGGAGTACAATGTTGTAATGAACATGCCCCCTATCAGTTACAAAATGTTTGGAAGTCGCTTAGTAAAACAGTAAATTATAAATTGTAATATAAACTTTAATTGAATGTTTACCCACCCTACACCATATCTGATTTCTATAATATATTTCCATGTTTTCTTCATAGACCATTAGGCCAACAGTATACGCAGTAGTTTGGCGCATGTAGATTACTATTGGCTATTAACTTACCAAGCTTCCCACAATGCAATGATCTATATTACATATAGATCAAATGTGTCTTTATTCATTACATCTGAGAACGAGGCCGCCGCTGCCTCGAAAGTGCTATGTTTTTAATTGTATATATATATTATTCATTTTTTATCATTAAAATCGTGCTAAAGACGGAAAACTTTTCATCGTTTCAGTAATTTATGTTGCACGAGTCTTCAATTTTGGTTGATATAGAGAGATTATTCAGATTTAAACGAACGTAAGAATATCCTGACACCAGTGAAATGGACAGTTTTGATATGGACCGTTGTGTAGCTACGAAGGTCCATATGCGCATGCGCAAGTTAAAATCTGACGTTCAAGGTAGAAAGGAAAGCTGGATAGCAATTGTGTTAGTGAGGCGGATTGGTAAATTTTGGTCTTTGATATCATTTTAAAGCTCTCGTCCACAGCATGTAATCTCCCTGGAGGGGAATCGAGAGGCAGCAATATTTTGCAACGGCGCCCGGTTTTCACAGCACTAACATGTATTTTTGTAATGACTTATCATATTTCGCATCAGGTTCTCGTAATTTACACAGATTTCAATTAGATGTTAAGTTTATTTAAAACGTAATGAAATAATAACTAAGTAAGCAACAAAAGAGTTGATTTACAAAGCAGCAGTTGCCACATGGAATGATAGAAAATTGGTGGCACCTTTCACTACTTATAAGGGAACTATGGTCAGGGAGACTCTTGAGATGATCACAAGGAGCGATGTCTGCAACGATGGGGTATCATTTGAACTGCCGTCTCCATGGACCTTCATTTTCCGCAGCCTCTGAGTTTGAAACTAATATCAAATATGACTTGATACGTTGCATGATGCGTAACGTGAACATTGCACCCATGCAATGGGTAACAATTCACCTATTCGTAATGCGTCGTATGTGTATGTGTTTAATACGCGTGTTATTGTCTGGTTTTAAACTCCAAACGGATCGCTGGTCTAGTGTAAGTTAGCCCTGATAAAGCCTCCCGTTAGAAGGCATGATTAAATATTTTTGATATACAACATTCTCACGGAATATATGACCTTGTTGTCTCCTTAGTTCGTTTGCAATGTTTTTGAATAAAACAATAGCAGACCCGGCACATTAACACGCACGCGTAGTTAGCAATGTGTGACGTATTTTCTAAATTAATTTTCCTTTTTAGTTTCTTTCCCAATGTAAATCTTGAGTTTATTCTCAGTTATATTTCACTCTTAACGTGATACCTTTTCTCTCAAACGAATACCGTTGGCAACATAATTGAGGTTGAATTAACGTGACGTATGCCTGATATAAGATAAGAACGACTACTAAAGTGTTGCTTAGAGAGAGTTGCTTGAAAAGCGTTGTGTTGTAGAGCGTTGTGGAGCTGTGTGGTGTGTGGAGCGTTTAATGCAATATGCTATGTGATGTTATGATTTGTTATGGAAGTGCTACATCCTGAATAAAGCATCTTTTCCGTAAGTTTGACTTCTGTTGTTTACATGTTTCGTCTCGCCGTTAAAGTTTAATTTAGGAACTATTTCATCTTATGGTTATGTTTTTAAAATAACGTAGAAGTACGAAAAGACTTCTACGTCATAAATGATAAGCATAATATAAGCATTCACAGGGTAATGGAACTATCGATTGTACTAACGTATGCATTACGAATCGGAATGTAAGTTGGGAATTTGCTGCAATTTAAAAGTGAACAAATACAGTGAGAGGACAGAAATCCTTGGATACTGGTTCCTGGACAACGCGATGCTGAAACCATCCTTGCAAATGGACGAACCCATGTTTGGCTGATATAGAAGTAGTAAGACAACTGCATTCACAGAGACTCTTACTCGATGTTTGTATAGACTAACGCGTGAGTTAATACAGTTTGAAAGAGGGATGGTAGTGGGTACCGGAAGCATCAGTCACTATATCGCGGAGGTAGTACAGGAATTACAGTGTCCCCGTTCTACTGTATCAAGAGTATCAGGAATACGCCATTTCTGGAATAACATGCATCGTGGACAGCGATGTGGGCGGATAATGGTGGTGGATGAACGTGGCCGTCGATGCCAGACTCGTATAGCTACAACAAACAAGAGAGCGACAGTGGCACAACTCATCGCAGACTTCAACATGGGAAGTGCCAAAAACGTCTCCACCAAGACTATCCGGCGATCATTAGCCGGAATAGGGTATGGAAGCCGTCGACCCACCAGTGTCCCATTGCTAACGCCACATCGCCGGATTGTATGCCTCAATTTGGCGAAAAGACATGGGCACTGGACCTTGGATAATTGGAAGCAGGTTTTATGGTGCAAAGACCCCCTTGTTTCCATTTATTTTGCTCAGACGGAAGGGTGAGGATTTGGCGGAAATTGTTCAAGTTGGAGGGGTGGCTTGGTTATGGTGTGGGGCATATTCTATTTCAGCTGGGGGAGGCTAATTATGATCTGCGGGATGTTTTGTTTAAGCTGGGGGAGGCTAGTTATGACCTAGGGAGTGTTTTGTTTAAGCTTCGGGAGCCTTGGGTATGGGCTGGGGAGAGTTCAACTAGTGCACGTTGGGACCTCTGATACATTTAGATGTATCTCTAACCGTCCACGTTATGTGTCTATCCTTGTAGACCATGTACATCCGTTCAAGGTCATCAAGCACCGGTAGGACAACATATTATCCTGCAGCGCAATGAGCCACCCCACAGAGTCTTGGTGACCAGAACATAATTAGAAAAGCGTTCCGCAGAAGTTCCCGTCCTGGAATAGCCTCCCTGATCACTGGATATGAATCCCATGCTGAACCAACGGGTCCTCATTTTTTTGACGAATTATCCCATTCTCTTAAAAATTCCAATTTGAGCATTATCGAATTTTACTTCACTTTCACGGTCTTTCAGAAGAAGTGGTTATTTACTCCTCTTCTCCCGTGTAAGCAAGGAGTCGCTTCCCGCAAAAGTGTTTCTACAGACAGTATTTGAGTTATTAATAGACATCCTTGAACTTTGAGGAATTGCAAAGCGGCCAATTTGGGTGAATACTTTAGACTGCTTCTTGCCCTGAAGTTCCGCGTTCCAGTCATTATCGTTATTTTTAAACTTCCATTTTCTGCCTTCCTTACAACCAATCATTCTAAATCAGAGATCAATAAGTAACTCTTCCTTGCAGTCGATGCATATGGGAGTCGATAAAATGCTAAGCGTTCATTTTTTAGCAGACTTATTTATTTTGTATAACACTTCATTGAAATCAGATGGGACCACTCTGGTGGTGCAGTGGTCTAAGCGCTGTCTTATATAACCATTAGTCTGAGAAGGGTCCAGGGTTCGTATCCCGCTGAGGCACGGATGTTGTGTTTGTCTTACTTCACTAGCAGTCTCCCTAATTATGTGGCTCTAAATTAGGGACGGGCGACTGCTTATAGCCCGTTATGTTGCTCACGGAGGTGATTACACCTTGAATAAAAAACAGAACTCAGATAGGGTTTCAAAACATCTGATTGGTTGGTTATTCGGATTTTGTTGGGGCCTGAGTGGGCTAAAAAGAATCAGTCACAGTGGTTCAGTACATAAGCAGTAAGAAAAAGATATCAAAACTTAACTAAACACATATATGGATGATATATCTGAATTCTATCAACCCTCAAGTGCTAAGCACGACATGAACATCTGGTTGTAATAATCTGATAAATCCTCAGCCTTTGATATATCCATGAATTCACTCCGCCGTCGCTCCAGAAGCCGAGTGGTAGAACCTCTGGTTTCTAATCATATATCCGAGACGGGGTCGAATCCTGAATGGGGCATTAATGGTACGTTTGTCTTACAGCTCTTTTTAGGGCTATTGGAACCAGTAGCCCAAAATTAGGAACGTCCTTACCTGGAACCAGTAGACCAAAATTAGGGACGCCCCTCCCTGGAACAAGTAGCCCAAAATTAGGGACGCCTCTTCTGGAACCAGTAGCCCAAAATTGGGGTCACCCCTTCCTGGAAACAGTATCCCAAAATTAGGGACGCCCCTCCCTGGAAACAGTATCCCAAAATTAGGGACGCCCCTCCCTGGAAACAGTATCCCAAAATTAGGGACGCCCCTCCCTGGAAACAGTATCCCAAAATTAGGGATGCCCCTGCCTGGAAACAGTGGCCTAAAGATTAAGATTGGCTTATAAGACCATTGAGTTGCTCACGGTGGTCTTTAAACATCAAAATTCATTCTTTATTTGTTTTTACGCTTATCAGTAGCAGTATAAAAAATACTCCCTAAATGTCTTTTACTTCGCCTCAAAAGATCACATTTCCCATTGGAATTTACCTTTCTCACACTTCTGCCATGAATTACGTCTCATTTTTTTCCAAATTCAGTTTGTATCATTATTTCGAGCAAAACAAAATTTTATCAGACATTTTGTATGCTTCTTACATGTACATCTGCTTCGTTATTATTCGTTTCATTCTCTTAGTGGTTGAGTTGTAGGAATGGTTTTTGAGTAGAGATTCTAAGCTTGAACCATTGCTGTTTTAATCGTGCTTAGTGTGTGCTCTCTATCAACTAGAAGCCCTAATTTTGGCATGAACGATTGCTGTCAGCGGTGTTTAGAAACCGCTAACTATTTTTATGTTAGCAGTGTCCATTATCTGAATCATATTAACCTCTGGGGGATGTAAACAAGTCAAAAAGAATTATGAACATCTGTTGGAATTGGCATAAAAAACGGCTTAAGCGTGTTTGTTCACAGATTTGTATTCACTCTTCATTATCAGCAGCATCATTAGCGATTCTAGTACTAAAACGAATTCCAATGTTTAATCCTTCGTAGCTTCAAAGGATATGGAGTAGTTCCTTTTTAAAATATTAGGTGTTGATGATCTATTTAAATGCTTTCTTCATAGCCATGGATATATGCTGAAAAAGAAGTAATGCTTCAAAGCACTCCGCCATGCTAAATAACTAACAAAGCCCTCTATGGCGGGTGTGAATTTAAATCGTGTCACTATACAGGATTTGTGAAGCGAAGATGCTTCACCAATTAGAAGCACCAAATAAAGACTGAGCGCAAGATCAGTGAAAAACAAAAGTGATAACGAACGCCGCTGATAAGGCGAAATGTGAAGCGAAAAACATCAGACACTTTAAAATGAAAGGGTTGGAATGTCATTTTGACAGTTAAGTCGGTGAACCCTCTGAAAACAAGGCATCCACCATCCATGTGCACTAAGGTGATGTTGAATAATTTATGGCGTGCAGCGGTGATGCAACAAAGAGCTTCGGTTGTTAGTCCAATTAGAGGGTGTCCCCTCTTTCTCTGTCTAGGTGTTCTTTTGATTTTGTTTTTCATGTGTCTCAGGTGGTCGTGTTACAAAGCACCAGTCTCTTTTGCATTAATACACACATACAATGTAGCCAATTTTTCTTCCTTTTTTGTTATGTCACTGAAACAAAGTTAGTTACTTCACCATCAACCTACAGTTGTTACCTTTTTAGCAGGTGAAAACATGAATGCGATATCCTTAGAAAAACAATTGCTGAGAAAAAAAAACGAAGTTTTTGTGATGCGCGTGTGTGTTTCACCATGCGTCCTTTACTAAGCTGTGGAAAGACATATCTTCCGATCCACATAAAACTGACAGTTATACATTCGGTTATTTTTCAGAGGATACTTTATGCTCTGAGTGAAAATAAAATGCAAAAAGAAAATTGGTGAATTGTTGTTTGAGGGTTTAACAACCACCATCAGCAACACAATGGACCTAAGCAATAGCCTGTTCCTAATGTAGGGCTACTGGTTCCAAGGAAGAGAGACAGCCCCGCGTACCACTCGGTAACCGGGTCGTCTTGCATTTGAAATGATACACCAGAACATTGATGATTTGGCTTCTAAAGACGAAAATTAATGAGTGGGCTTTGAAGGGAAGTGAAAAACAAATTATTTTTCGAAGTATCAATCTCAAGAAAAATGACAAAGAATTTGTGAGATTTGATCATATTTTTGGAAGAAAAGCCCACTTTCCTTAAACAGTACTGACGAGGAGGAATTTGTGCGATTTGATCCTATTTCTGTAGGGAAAGCCCATTTTCCTTAAAGCAGTACTGAAGAGGAGGAACATGTGCGATTTGATCCTATTTCTGGAAAGAAAGCCCATTTTCCTTAAAGCAGTACTGACGAGGTCCACATGTGCGATTTGATCCTATTTCTGGAAAGAAAGCCCATTTTTCTTAAAGCAGTACTGACGAGGAGGAACTTGTGCACTTTGATCCTGTTGCCAGAGTGTAAAACCTTTTTCCTTAGAACAATGCTAGTGAGAAAGGACCTATGCGCTTTGACCGAATTGTTAGAGCCTTAAAACAATAAGCAATTCTAACCATGGACAATACTAATGAGAAAGAACTTGTGATCTTAAATCTTACTGTTACACTGTTAAAAGTTTTGTGATAGGTTGCACCAAAGAGTGGTGCTACACCAGTTATCCATTGTAAAATTCCTTCAGCTTTCCGTGGAAAAATACACCACTGTGTGGTGCAAACGAAACCCAATAACATGATGAAACCTCTTACCATATTGTGGTTCACTTAGCATCAGAACGTGGCGCCAAGTTGCGCTATGTTGTTGGGTTTTACTTGCAACACACAATAGTGTATCTTTTCTCAGAAAGTGGTGCAGCTGGTGTAGCAGCACTTCTTGGTGCAACCTACCAGAAAAAATGTTAACAATGTAGAGTGGAAAACCTTTCTTACGCTTTCCAACCGTAGGTTGAAGAAGTGTATATGCTCCAGCTTTGTCAGTCTCTGTCCGTCAGCACGATAGCTCGTGTAAAAATGGTTTGATTTCGACGGAATTTTAGTATGTGGTACGGGAAATCTGGGGACAAACCCTATTGAAAATGGAAGAAATGCGGTTAAAGGTCAGGACATAAGAGCGGTATCCATTACATCGCCCTTATGCGTTATAGCTTACGTAAAAATGCCTCGATTGCAACAAAACGTTATGTTGTTCCGGAAGTATACTTAACCGGTTCTGTTGAATATCATCAAAATGGAGTCAAAGGTCAGCGCTCAGGAGCGATTTTTATTCCACAGCTATTATCCTCGTAACTTGACTAAAAATTCTTCTAATGCGACAAAACTTTAGTATGTTGTTCCGGAGGTACACTGAACCAAGTCTGTTGAATATAAACGAAATAGGGTCAAAAGTCAGGGCACAGGAGCGAGATTTATTCCACAGGCGTTATCCTCATAACTTAATAACTTGCGTAATAATTTTTGGTATGTTGAAAAGCGTATCATGATCAATGCATTGCATGATTTTACTAAATTGTTCTTTAAAACACTAGTAATGAGACGGAACGTGTGCCATTTGGTTATATTGCTAGAATGGAAGAACTTTTCCCTTCAAATAATACTAATAAGAAGGAACTTCTGTGCTTTGATTGAATTGCTAGAGAGAAAAGCCTTTTCCTTCAAAACAGTGCTAGTGAGAGAGAACTTGTGCCCTATTACCAACTTGATGGAGTGGAAGACTTGTCCTTAAAATTACATTGTTGCACAACAAAGAAGGAAGTTTAGAATTTTGTTTCCATACCTTGCAAATGTTTTATGTGACTCCCCTGGCTCACGTGGACAACATCTAACCGGTAATCTATTTGACGCCATACACTATGAAGCATGTCCGTAGTCACTGATGACAGTGCAAGATGAATGCGCATCTTTAGTTCTTGCAGTGTTCTCGGCAAAGGTGGCACATTCACAAAAAGAAGTCACAAGGAGTAAGGTTCGGAGAACTGGGAGGTAAAATCCCTGTCGTCCTGTTCACAACGTGTTGCTATGTTACTAAGTCACCATAGCAACACAGCAGTCGATTCCAATAAAATTCTTAACTTCTTTTTTATGTAGAGATATCAGCCATTTTTCTTCATAAACACGCTATTGTCAGTTGCCCTGTACTTTAAAAGGCCAAAGGCTTTTAAGCATTGCTTAAGCCTTTTTGCGCCACCTTGGCCTTTTAAAGTAATGTTTATCAAAAACAAAACTTTAAACGGCCAAGCTGGCGCAGTGGTTAAAGCACTGGTTTCTGAGCTCTCTGGGTGCAAGATGACTATGGACAGATGCAGATGGTCTTCAATGATGGACACATAGCGTTGATCGTTTAGATATGCATCTAGGCACACCTAAAGCCCCAACGTGTGCCACTTGAACACGATCCAGACCATAACCGAACCTCCACCAGCCTAAACATTTCGTTGTTGACATGCCGGGGGCATCGCTTCATGCGGTTTTCGCTAGATCTGCCTCCGCGAAATTCCAAGAAACGGGACTCATCGGAACAGGAGACCTGTTTCCAGTCATCTCAGGTGCAGTGCCGATTTTATTTCGCCAAGTTAAGGCGTACAGTCCGGTGAAGTGGAGCTAGCAGTGGGACTCTGACGGATTGGCGACTCCCATAATCTATTGCTTCCTAATAATTCCCGATGGTTTTGGTGGACACGTTCTGACACATGATGTGTTCTGTGCGAGCTAGTGTTAACATATATTAATTGGAACCGCAGGCCAACAGCTCCACGAAAACGCCTAACATGTGGCTCTACGAACTCGTCCTTATAGCGCTGAGCATTTACATTGCCCCCTAAGAGAACGTGAAGTGGTGTGCGGCCGTTGAACATAATGACAAACGCACATACACACATGAGCAGACCCGACCCCCCCCCACTTCCGAAGGAGCTTCATTCTCTGACATTTCTGGATCTCTACGGGTACTACTGTTTCCTCCAGATGAAATGGCTAAGCGAATCTGTTTGTAGGTCTGAATCAGAAGCATTTTACAGGAGTTTACTCGTTTGGGCTCCAGGAATGATATTGCCAGCAGCATTTCAAGCGAGATCTTCTGTGAGATGCCGTTAGTGGAACATAAACCAAGTGTCTCCTGGCATAAATAACAACTACGTTAAGTCTTTGATATATCGTTTGCCTTGATACCATAGTCCTAGTGGTAGCGGAGAGTTCCGAAGACAATTGCTGTGCTATATAGAACTTATGACACAGTGCCGTTAAAGCGACATAGCGGCCTGAGTGTTTCTTTTTGGCCACTTCTCCTTGACGCTCCACCGCTGTTGTTGAATTGCTGCCATCACAGTGAAACTACTACGGGGTGGATATTCACGTCCTTTACGACCAAGGTGATCACTTCCTGCTTTTGGAGGAAATGTCCTTTTCTTACCATGTCTTCCTTTTCTTACGATGCCCTCCTGCCATTAAGGAAAATAGCCCAAATGTCCGGCTTTTTCAATAAGGAATAATTCAATTACATTTTGATCAAATTCTTCTGCTGTAATCATATATTCCATCAAGCCACCGCTAAACTGTATTCAATAATTTCTAGATTCTTGCTGGCGCTCTAACTTCTTTCCCGGCGAGTTTATTCCAACAATATTGCAGTTGCCTGCGGTAGTGCGTCGCTTGTGAGTCAACAGCGCAGAGAAAACCCGTCAGTGCGCGTTAGTCTGTCTGTCATTCATGCATGCATGCATGTGGACGGCGCTGTGCGGTGTAGTCGTGTAAACAGTCAGCTCATACTGCTTGTTATGTGGGTTGTGAATCGTTGCTGCGAGTGTTTTCTATTTATAATTCAAGTTCCTTCATCAGTGTGGGGTATCATCATCGTCAACTATTATCAATCCACTGCTGGACGAAGGTCTCCCCAAGTTTCCTCCACAACGGTCTGTCTTGTGTACTGCTAGTTAAATACAATTTGAAAGACTTGCCATGATCAGAGTTTGACAAATATTTGTTAAAGAAGCCCGATCTACTGAAGAAAATCTTTTTATTGAAGGTTTAACGACCAATGTGAGCACCTCGATGGGTTATAAGCAGTCGCCCGTCCCTAATTTAGTACCACTGGTTCCAGTGAAGGGAGAGAGTCAGTGCCGTACGGCAAACACAACAACCATGTCTCATCGGGATTTGGACTAGAACACATCTCGGACGAATGGCCATGAGCCGGCGCTTAGACCACTGTGCCACCGGGGGGGAAGGGCAAGAAAATACCTTCCAGTTAAAAATATAAGTAAAAATGTGAAGCACACTATAATCGTTCTTTTCTTTTTTAAAGTCTTACACGTAATAAATCCTCGAGCTGTAAAATTTAGATGCAGAGTATGTGCATTCATATTTATTTTTGTACAAATTTATTGTGTCCTTTTTAATGAAAATGCCCTCCCATTCTAAAAAGTCATTTGGTCACCCTGCTACTTTATTTGCTTTTAGGCGCCCGGCATACACATATGCATCAGGCATAAGGAAAGCATTTTCTGCCTTCGGAACGCTTCTTACACGCGCTGTCAACGAGAAATGTCAGTGCCATTCCTCGATGGGCTTAAGTATGTTACTCAATTTACATTCATTGTCATAAACATCCGCTTACCAAAGCGTCGGATTGAAATGAGATTTTAGTAGTGAGATGGTACATACCAAAGACAGAAGATACGGTACACATTCCGGTCAGAGTTAGTACCGCGTCGGACCGCCTTGTGCTAGGATGCTTTCGGTGATGCGGTCCGGCATGGAGTCAAAGAGACGCCGTATTTTATACTGGGACAGATTGGCCCACACGTGCACGATGGGTGAGAGATCAGGTGATCTGGCAGACCACAGAAGCGTCGAAGCATGACGTAGGCAGTCCTGCGAACCCCGAGCCGTGTGCGTACGAGCGTTATCAAGTTGGGAAATGGCTCCGAGCCGCCCTGCCAAGAAAGGCAGCACATGGGGCCGCAGGATCTCCTGTACGTAGCGATGGGCTGTCAACGTCTGTTGGAACACTGCGAGGGAAATCCGGCTGTCATTCACGATTGCTCTCTAGACCATCACACCTGCAGTTAGGGACGTGTGCCTCTGTACAGTGAGGTTGGGATTGTAGCGCTCACCTGCGGTCCTCAGTTCCCATACAGAAGCGGGATTCGTCGCTGAACACGTATGTCGCCAGTCCGTAGCATTCCACGTTGCTCGCTGCTGAGACCACTGCAATCGACGCCGACGATTGTCAGGTGTTAATATCCGAAAACCTAAGGGCCGTCGAGAGTGCCGATTTCGCCTGGAAATGGTTCTGTCGGACACAGGAGGACCTTTTACAGCTGCCACATGTCTCTAGATATTGCAAAAGAACGTCGTTGCATCTGTGCGTGCCGCTCTCACCGTACGGCCCGACAGGCCCAAATGGCGGTCAGGCAGTACGGTGCTCATCCTGACAATACGGCCTCGTTTAAACACAGTCAGTTGCCCGTACGCACATCTACGGCGGCTCCTCGGCGTGTCTATCTCTCAGGGATCTCACCTGACTCTTACCGTGCACTTCGGCACGAATGTGGAGTCCCCTGCGCGGTGTCTTGTAAGCTCCCAAGAATTGAAATTGCAGCGTCGGTGTTGGATGCGCAGGTATGCGGAAACGCACGAAACTTTGATCATTTGCATGTCTGTCCTCCGCGTAGCTATTCACAGAGTTTCGCGTTAATTGCACGGAGTTTTTCTTGGAGCTCTTATTTTTATGATAATGAGTGAATATTGGACAGCATTTTGCTCACTGATAAGCAAATTCGGCTATGGGCTTTCACTTCTCGTGTCCATTTGCCTATGTCCTGTGAACATTGTAACATTTCATCAAGCGCTTTGGATTTTCTACCATTATTTTTCGGACTTTAATTCTGGGCAGCAGTGTACAATTAGTAAATCGTCTTACCCTCACCACACACCTACTTTTACTGTCTCTTTTTTGTTACCTTCCGACTCACTGTCAGTTGTTGCTAAACAGTGTAAGGAAATTTCGGGAAGTAACGTGCCGTTCAGAAAGAAAATCTAACGGAGAAAATACTTAATTTACCTAAGAATATAAACTCAAAAAAAAATTAAAGATGTATGTCATACTTCTTTTATGCTTTGGTTCTGATGGGTTTCATTAATCGGGAATGAAATAAGCTCCCTCCCTATTACATGGTAAAATATTGTCTAGACCCCCAAAATTAATGCAACCGGAGTCCCAACTCTGCTTAAAAGTATAACATACATCTGCATACATCATACGGGTAGACTTATATAAACTGCCTACTAAAGGGTTGGATTTTTTATGAACAGATCTTAATAAAGTTGTATGAGATATTCGGAATGTTTGCTCTGAGAAAAACTACTTATGAAATAACTGAACCATTGTTTAGAGAAATTTTGTACTTGTACTTGAATTACATCACAATAAAAGAGATTTCCCATTTTTATGTGGTTCTTGCAGTTTAGTGGCAACGACAAAAACTGAATAACAAAAGTGTGAAATGTAGAATTTTAAATCCATTATTCTTTTGGTTAGCTGAACTGGGACTTTTCTCTAAGTTTGCAGAAGCTGTAAAAATTAATAATTTCGTTACTGAAAGAATAGCTTAACGTTGAAGAGATAATCATCTAGCAGCTGTGTAGAGAATTTCGGTTTTTACATATTCAGCGTATTTTTCTAATATGTTATGAGTTGTAGTATAAACTGAATAACGCTATACGCGAATACCCTGTATGTAAGTGTGTGTTGTACTTGTCTCAACAAATTTCTAGAAATACAATCTTGGTTTTTTTTATCATGAACTGAAAATTTCATTGTATGGCGATCTGCAGGAATAGGTAAAACGTTTTCCAAATCTTGAAAATTGCCTATATACTGTATGAATTTCACATTGTGCACAGATTCAAAAAGGTTTCAATAAACAGACTCAAGATGCGAGCAGTAAATTCAAATGGTGTTTGTTTTTAATAACACACCCACTAAAAGTAGTCTAGAGCTTCTGAAACCAAGCTTTAAACCTTAATTTCGATCACGTTTAAGAGCTTTCTGTGGTTTGGCGTTCCCTAAGTCGCTAAAAGTTCTAGGTAAGAGTGGAAATTTAATCTTATAGAGGAGAAAAAGTGGAACAAAAAAAGAAAAAGGCCACATGGTCATCAATTAGTGAAGTTCTTACTAATCCAAACACGCTTAAGAAACATCATGGAGATAAATGGCCGAAGAAAAAAACCATTTGTAACTAGAATATCTTTCTTCTTCTTCCGTTTCATAATTCAAGTTGTGAAGGCTTCCTATTTTGTCATCCAAGAAATACTTATGGGAAGCATGTCAGAAACAGATTTCTAAATGGCCTCTGAGGAACTCGTTGCCCCGAAGAGCTTTGGCATTCCTTTTTATACTTCTTTTTATTTGTTTCTTTATCTATAAATGCTTATCCCTCTAAAAACTCTTCTCTTTCATTTCCTCCGCAAAAGCTTACATTTTTATTTGTTTTTATCTCATCATTGTGAGCTGAAAATAACGCTCGGGCTTCTTTGAGCACAAAGAAGCTTTTTTAACCAGTACAGTAGAAAGTAGCGACACTTAACGATTTGTAGAAAAAAAACTCACTGGTGAAAACTTAACTTTCACGAATTGTATCGTGCATTTCGTATGATAGTACTCTACGCAGAAACACTTCAAACGCTTTATGTCGTATTTTTTTTCTTTTAGTTTAATGACCCCAGGAGAGAAAGGAGTCAGCCATTCCTAATTTTGAACATTCGTTCGGAGGGCAGGATAGCACCATCTGCGAAAGAGAACATAGCAATCATGTCTTTTACGTGAGACTGATCTGATTTCATTCAGGAAAAGTTAATGTTGTTGACATATCAGCCTCTCAACTGAAGTCATGTGAAAATAAAACTTGGGCAAAGATTGTCTCGAAACAACATGTTGAATCATGGGAAAAATTTTCATACAGCATGTAACATATTTCGCTAATATTTCCACTCAAGTTTCATTAGGGGTCTGAAACGACAGCAGTCGCTACGTTTTGCGCAAAATGAAAGATGAAAAAGGAATACGGACATAACATCGGATGCAACAGTCCTTTTTTGTTTGTTTCTCTTTTTTTTAATGAACAGTTTTCCAGAACCATATGGAATTTTTTTATGTCGAAATTGCCAAAGCCAATGAAATGCCGTTTCCACCATGAGATCATATCTCATTGTTTTTTTTTTATTATTCATCTATATTAAACGTTATTATTCATCTATATTAAACGTTACCGGGAAAATACGTAACCGCAATTTTCACAAGTATTTGCATATCGTGACTAACACAATAGGAACTTACGCCATCTAGCGGGAAAATTGAGAAACTTGATTACATGAAAATGTATGAAAAATCTTATTTATTGATACATCAATTCAATGAAAAAAAACACATTTTTTACGATGCAGTTTCTGCCTTGCTCACAAACGGCAAGACTGATTGACGAAGCGAGAAACTGGGAAGAGTGATATGGCTACTTTTAAGTGCATAGTACATCCAGCACTTCGAAATAATGCTGAAAATCAGAGGAACAATGTTTCGGATGTGGAAACTTTCTCTGTTGACGTTATCTCCACGGATAAACCCAAGGGCTATTATAAGCAAATTGTGTTCAAAATACGGAAAAGTAACACAAGGCAATTCTGAAAAATGTATGCTTCGGCATAACACACTAAATGCTGATTTTATATTTCTCCTAACAACGAGAAAGAGAAATGACTGCAGCTGAAGTTTTGAATAAAAAATTCGGCGTTAGCTGCATAACGTGCATTGCATCGCCTTAAATATAAGGACATTCGGGGAAAATAAAGATTGCATATGTACTACCTTCATAATAAAATGTAGGCACACTTCATTAAACTCACGTATTTCAGACGTGGGAGATCCCTTGACAAAATATTTGATTAATTAGAGGTTCGTGATCAAAAAGGTGTGCTTATTCCCAAAGAGGACTTTATCCACGTTACTATTTTAAATCACAAATGCGCTGTTCTGTTCACATTTTTTCAGCGGCTATAGAATTTTCTTCAACTTTACATTTTAATTTTCGAGCTGTTTATCCGACGTAGTGTATATTGCCTGCCAGTGGAATCTTGTAAGTAATCAGTTGAAAGATTATTTCGTGCTATCTCATATCACAACGTCTAAGTCGAAGCCGTCTCTGCACGATCACAATTGTTGCACAGAATAAATAAAATAACTAAAACCATGACATGTTTAAAATTTAATTTAAAAATATCACAAGTTAAAATATATACATTAGATCTTTCGAACCCCGCTACGGGTCCATCTTCAGATATGTACAAATGGATCATGAATTAGTAAAATATATAGTGAACGGAGTTAAAAGGCAGATTGTGACGCTGTGTCACGGTCACGACGCATGCGCGGTATGGTTCAAAGTTAAAGTATGTAATGTTCCCAATGGAAACAGATATATTTGAGAGTGAATTATTCTGAGTCCTCATTTTCAGTCCCAGACAGCAGCATTTTCCATGGTGATGGGATATAACATGGGAAATCTTCATTACAACATAGCTATTTGTTGTTGTAGATAAGCAGGCTTTCAGTAAATAATCATGAACTTTGTATTGGGGGGGGGTTGTAGCCAAGATTACTACTTCGTCCCAGATTGTGATCATGCAAAGACGGCTTCCACTTACAAAGCTTGGGGAACCCATTACCCAATCTGGGACGAAGTATCCATCTTGACTACCATCCCCTAACACTACCGTATAAGAGACTCAAGCAATCATTTCTGTTCTGAGCTTCGTTTCAGGACGAATGTTCTTCCTCTTCAACAACTCTTTCTATCGACAAAATAAGGGAGCACCCATGGGGTCCCCACTCTCCCCCATCCTGACAGAGGTCATCTTACAGGATCTGGAAACTACGGTATTTAATGAATACCACCTTAAACATATTCTATATATCCGATGCGTGGACGACGTTCTATTACTCTGGCCGTACTCAATGGAGGAATTGACTTGCTTTGCGGATATCCTATCAAATCAATGTCCTACTAAATTTACCGTGGAAGTCAAGAACGACTTTACACTTTTTTCCCTCGACATTCTGTTATGTCACGATACTGTGACACACTTCATTACAACCTCTGTTTACCGAAAACAGACTTCGTTTGCCGCAATGATACCCTAAGTATCTGCTCATCCTCTGAAATATAAACTTTCTTCAATTAAGTTCATGCTTCGTCGTACACTTACCCATTGCTCCTTAAGTGACCTACATAAATCCGCACTCTCGAGAATTAAGGAAATTGCCAGAAACAATGGTTATTCTACTACAATTGTTGACAACTTATTTCGCAGATTACAGACATATACATTTACTTAAACCAGGTTTGTTGGATCCATAGATTAAATCCCACATATCAGAATCCTCCAGTCTCAGATGAAAATACGTAGGCTTCAGTGAATACGCGCGGAAGATTAGATCGTGAAGTGAAACTGAAGTTAGGGGTGACACGTCAATGTCAAACTCAGTGAACCAAATTTAGCATTTCTGAAACTGAAGTTAGGGGTGACATGTCAATGTCAAACTCAGTGAACCAAATTTAGCATTCCTGAAACTGAAGTTAGGGGTGGCATGTCAATGTCAAACTCAGTGAACCGAATTTAGCATTTCTATTTGTCTTTACAAGAGAAACGTTGACGCAGATCTAAAAATGGATGTCACTAAACTCTAAAATATAGCATTAACTGAGTTTACAAAAATTTAAGAGGATGCCGCCCCGATGGTGCAGTGGTCTAAGCATCCAAGACGGGTCAAGGTTCGAATCCCGGTGAGGCATGGATGTTGCGTTTGTATTACGGTACTAGCTCTCCCTTTCCTGAAACCAATGGCCCGAAAGTAGAGACGGGAGACTGCTTATAGCCCATCCGGTGGTCGTTAAACCGCCAAACAAACTGAACTGATTTACTGAGATCATTTAATGTACGTGTCAATATGTTCGATGCTTTCCAGCGCTTAAATATGTAAATTCTTTTCTCTGTCGTCAAGCAAGATCCGTGAGAGGTGATCATAAGCAAGTGCACTTTACGTCGTTGATTACCAAGTGTAAAGCGCAAAAATTGAAATCCAACGTTAATAAATTTAAAGCAAACTAAAGGCAAATTGCTGGTAAAAATATTCGACACCTAGTATACTGTAGCCAAGATGTTTCTATAGGGTTGATGCATAAGTTCATACCGTTTAATTTCACGAGTGTTTCCCAGGTCAGTAGTGACTGTGCAGATGGCCAGTTGTATATCAAAATGTAGCCAGTAATATGGTGTATCTAAATCATATTGTCTTGTGTGATTGTAGCTAATGGTATTTTGGTTTTCAGGTCCGGAATTACAGAGTGTCAAGTAGAGAGGAATGAACATTCCCGACATCTGCTGCTCTACGAGTTTAACAAGAGATCCACAGCCGCCAAGGCAACTCGACAAATTTGTGTTGTGTATGGGGAAGAGACTATTGCTCCGAGGACAGCCCGCAAATGGTTCGAGTAGTTTCGACCTCAACAACTCTCCACGCTCAGGTCGTCCATCTGACTTTGATGACGATCGTTTGAACCATCTGATCCACTTGGATCAGCTTCAAACCACACGCGAATTGGCCACTGAGGTGGACTATCAGTCCACCGTAGGGCGACACCTGGAACGTATGGTAAAGGTCCAGAAATTGGAGTCTTAGGTGCCTTACACTCTCACCGAGAACAAAAATCAGCGTTTTGCCATAAGGGGTTCCTTGCTCGCCCGTTATTGCGAATGTTCTCAGCAACACAAACACTTCCTGTCACGTATTCTTAGTGGAGATGAAAAGTGGTGCATGTAAGTGAATTGAATTTCAAGCATCGGAGGGAACGGTTAAGCCCAATCGGACCATTAAATCTGTATTCTATTGTGAGCAACTCCGCCGTGTGGAGGGAGCAATTCAGCTGAGACCTCCATATCGGGCCCCATGGTGTCCTTCTCCAGCATGATAACGCACGGCCTCACAGCGCAATCATGACTAAAATGGCCATTAGGACATGAAATGGTAGATCCCTCCACATCTGGCATATTCCCCAGATGTCACCCCTTCAAGTTATCACCTGTTCCGATCTCTGCCGATGCACTCCGTGGCAGAACGTTCAACAATGATGTTGATCTTCAGAATTTCCTTGATTTCTTCGCAGCAAAACCTGCACGTTTTCTCCAGAATGTCATTGCAGACCTACCCAGATGTTGGGACATCATCCTATACAATCGGGATGAATGTATAGTTGATTGATTCCGTTTGACCTTCTGACGTAATACATTCATGTAGTGTGATGAAAAAAACGCCAGGAACTTACGCATCAACGCAATAGTATAGCTAAACACGTTAGCTTTCATTTCGTATATTTTAAAAATTGTATTTATTAGCAAGAATATCCAAAAAATCATTAAAAAACTACAATTCTAATACGTGGTGACTAACTTTTCTTCCCTTTTCTGTAAAGAAACTAGTCAAAATTGTTCACAGAAGCTGCCGACCCCCATCATTCATTATTTTGCTGTTGACTTCATTCAGTAACGAATCCTAGTTTCCTCCAGATGTTTTAAAGTTTTTTGTTGCAGTTTTCAAAATTCCTCACCCCAATCTAAATTTAAGTAGATAAAGATTTTAATCATTTCATTTAAACGATTTCTTTCGAAAATTTAAACCAAAAATAGTTTTTCGGCCTACAATGTTTCAGTCAGATATGTTGAATAAGTAAAAAAACTTGTTTTACGAAACATCTCCCAGAAAGAAAACAAAAACATCCTAATATATTTGCGCTAAGCAGATAAAAAGTTTTTTTTCTGCCATTCGAAAGATATGGCTTCCAAATCAACTCAAAGTCTCGATATCTGAGTATTTGTCAGGCATCACCTTCTGAGTCGCATTAGCTTTAAACGAAATGTAATTGAGCATCGTGAACTGCTAAATCTTGGCATGCAAAATGCTGAAAGCAGTATTGCTTTAAATATATCAATATCACAAGATTCATCTCGACGCGAAGTGAAAAACGAATAGAAAATTCCATTTAGGAATTAAGAAATACGAAGCCAAAGAGAAAACGCAAAAATCCTGGACTAAATAACTTTACCTTTCGCTGTAATAAAAGGATCTGCGACATTTATAGTAGGCAAGTGACAAGGAACGTAAGAAACGGAATAGAGAGATATAATGCTAAGTAATCCTCTTTGTCTTTAAGGCAAGATAAAGAGGATTACAACAAACGAACTGTCAAGAAAATAATGAACATTGTAGTAAAGGAAACAATTCTGAGATATGGGTTCCCAGTTATATGCTTAATGCACGAGTCCTATCTGAATATCAAGACAGCACCGCAACGTAAAAAATGTATAATGAAACCTGTATGACAGAATCCAAGGGACTGGAGCTATTTTCAGCTTTATTTTTATTCAGATGAATCCATGGAAGCCATTGAAATGTAAACTTTTTTGTTTTTACGTAGGACTACATCTAACTCCGCGGATAGTATGGGGAGACTTAAGGCCGACCGCCTGTGGCAAAAATAGGTCCCAATTGAATTTATTATACCGTTAAAAATACGTGCTCTTCACACTAATCGTGTTAGCATATTCATAAACAGCATGGAGTCTAATTTACGTACAGCCGATGGTGCGCGCGAAACCCCTCGCTTCCTGTGCGCCGGGGAGATGATGCAATATTTCTGGGGGTGCCGCCGAGTTTGACTCAGTCGATCTCGGCAACCGTGGTCGCAACACGATTGTGCGTGGTATCGGTTTAAAGCTATCGACGAGATCTACTCAAATATATCAAAAACATGTCGCAGTATTTTGAACTAAACGTTTTAATTTTTTTTTTTGCAAACCGGTGACACGTTTGAAAATATCGCGCTTTATCTGAACAATTGTGAGTGCAAAACGACTGTGCGTGGCATCGTTTTAGCTCTCGACTCATCTGAGTTTGAAACTGTCCAGTGGCTCCAAAGGTCCCGGATTTAAACCATGCGGAACTACTCTTGGATACCATGGAGTGGATATACACTATATCGACAAAAATAACCGGACACTCCTTCAAAGGCAAATGAACGGATCCGCTGCATTGTTAAAATGCGCGGTACAGCTGCAAACGGTATAAAAACAAGCATGCAGCTGACTGCGATCATGTCGCACTGTGATGTTGAGTAAAAATGTCGCGGCGGGAGAGAACTGACTTTCAGAAAGGAAAGACTGTAGGGTGTTATATTAGTGGGTTGTCCATAAGAGACACCGAGAGACGTTTAAACATACCCAAGTCAACTCTTTTAGATGTACAGAATAAGTGGAAAACACATGGTGTGCCTGAAGCAGCAAAACGTACCGGCAGACTAAAGAAAATCAGTGATAGAGAACGTCGAAAACTCAGGAGGGTCGTTACAGCTAATCGACGGAGTACTGCACAAGATATCAATGTACAGGTGAGTAAAAATGTTTGAACCTTGGTATGTACACGTACCATTCACATAGAACTTCATTCCATGGGTTGCCGTGGTCGTGCGGCTGCTAATAAGCCTTTCATCTCCACTCGGAATGCTACTCGTCGTTTAGCATGCTGTAAAGAACATTTATCGTGGACCGAAGATCAATGGAAACGGGTCAGAGATTGATAAATCCAGGTACACGATCCGTCAGTTTGATGGCCGCAGCCAGAAAATAAGAAAATAGATCCATCAGTTTGATGACCGTAAGCAATTTGTTTTCTTGTCGTTCGTTCTATGTGTAGCCAAGGGAAACCTAGAAAACGTGAATGACTGCTTGCCACTTTAACGTTTCCTAAAATTGGATATTCTTTCATCAACGGTGATAGATCTTATTTACCCGGTCACACGAAGTGCTGTGATTCATGATACTATGAGGTATCGTTCATTACATATCACAAACATTCAGCAAAAGTTATGATTGGTTTTCACCGTTAAACCAGGAAGCATGTTCAATTTACAGGCCACACCAACTCACGTCCACTGATCTAAAAGCGCAAATAAGACGTCTAGCTCCGGACGAGAGCTTAACTCATGCAAGACTTGACCCTCCCACCTGCATGTTCACTAACATTTGAGAAGAACTTCTCTCTCAGCTGTTGGTATGAGTTTTTCCCCTACGTTTTCCTCTCATGATGACACAGCCGATAATAATAGGCATCTGACCAAACGCTATAGCATCTAGAAACATTAACCCAAAAGTGTGACCACCTTCACCATGCTACAGCTGACAATAGTGATAACGCCTGAAACTCTAAGTAATCAGCGAAAATTCTTCAGAAAATCAAATTACATTGCTGGCCACCAAAATGCAACACCAAGAAGAAAGCATCCAATTGGCCTGAAATTCGCAGCATGCGTCACCCGCGAGAGGACATGCAAACGATTAGCATTGCAGGGCATATGCTCATCATGTGCGCACAGCACGCCACCGAGAAGCACTATAAGAAGGGTGCGCAGAAGGCGGGGAGTAAGTAGTGGAAGTGTGTTGTGCTGCCAGACTTGTGCGTGGGAAACTTCCTGATGCCTCGTCGCAGAATACGGCAGTCATTCGAGCACGTTTGGGAGTTCAACAGAGGACGAACACTGGCTTATCGCGACAGCGGTTTATCGTACCGAGACATCAACGCCAGTCAGGGACGACATCCAGCAACAGTGAGGCGAGTATGGATTTGGTGGGTGCAGGAGAGATGGACGGATCAATGTGAGCGACTGCCGCAACCGCGGCACACAACCGAACGAGAGGACCGGCATGTTGTGCGGTGGACACCGCCACATCACGAACGTTAGCGCAGGAATTAGGGTGTGTTGCGCAACAACCTGTGTCAGCACGTACTGTTTGACGTCGTCTGCAGGAGCTGGGACTTGTCGCACGGCGTCCATTGCTCCGATTACCATTGACGTTACCCACCGGCGAGTGCGGTGGCAGTGGGCCGTTGAACGCCGCACCTGGACTACGGAATGGCACGACATTGTCTTCTCCGACGAATCCCGCTTCTGCCTGCAACACCACGATGGTCCGATCCGCGTGTGGCGGCACCGCGGCGAGAGACTGTATGACGCCTGCATTATGCATCACCATACCGGTCCGTCGCCTGGCGTTATGGTTTGGGGCGCAATTGGATATGACACCCGCACCCCTCTGGTAAGCATCGCCGGTACACTCAACATCCACCGCTACATCTCCGACGTTTTGCAGCCTATAGTCCTTCCTTCCTTCCTTACTTGCAGGACCTACCAGCGGCCACGTTTAAACAGGGCAATGCGCGCCCGCACGTGGCATGCATCGTACAACAATTCTTCACGGCCCAGCAGGTGTCACAGCTGCCGTGGACCGCCTGCTCTCCTGATATGTCACCCATCGAACACGTCTGGTTGCTGATTGGCAACAGAGTGGCCCGGCAAGCACCCCCCTCAGCTACGCCTGATGAACTGTGGCAACGTGTAGAAGCAGCCTAGACAGACATGCCCCAAGCCCACAACCAAAGCCTCTTTCGTTCGATGCCGCGGCGTGTAGCGGCCGTTATTGCCAGCCATGGGGGCCACACGAACTATTGATGTCTGCGTGTTCTGCAAGTCGCACGGGCCTGTAAGCTCAATCGTTTCATCTTTGTATCTGTTGTTATGTGTCCAGTTAATCTGACTTTGGTATCTCGTGTCCTTCTTGGTGTTGCATTTTGGGTGGCCAGCAGTGTATAATCACAATTACAAATGCACAAGGGGACGTTCAGTATGATTACGGAAACAAGAACGATTTACTGTGGGCAGAGCTTCCACTATTGTTTTCAGTCCTGAATTTATAGGGGGAAGGGGCAATTGCCTCCCCCAGCCAAAGAGTGGCCTTTATACAAAAATATAATAATTGAAAGATTTTAAAACAAAAAAGAAAAAATTGTGAGGAACGATATTTAACATTGGCCTACTTTTTAATTTTCGTTAGTGATGTTGCTATTATATTAGAAATTTCGGGGTTGTTAGTTCTCTTGTCATATTTTCTTTTCAGATTGCAGTATCTCACGGAAAATCCAGCTTTCTGGGGCTCAGAAGAGAAAGGCTTCCAAAGATATAACGCATCACCCATTTCTTTGCGGACACATTGTTTCCATTAAAATCAGTTGTGGAACATTATTATATCAGTTTCAATTACATGCAGTAAAATGGCTGTAATGGGTAAATCTGATGAACTCTAGTTTCTACTAATGAAATGACGCCGTCTGTGCACGATATACACTGGGGCTCACCGTGGAACCTCCAGTTACGTTTAATTAAAATGCACTGAGTATAAAAGAACTTATAAGATTTTTCGGACACCCCGCACCGGGGTCCATTAGATACATAAAAAGAGGTCATGTGGGCTGGATACAGATAATTTATAATATCACAAGTGAAGCAATTGCGAACTGCCATCTGATGAACTGTGGCAACGTGTAGAAGCAGCCTAGACCGACATGTATACAAAAGTAAACATACGATTTTATGCCTTCCTTTTATGTAATCGTATGTTTAGTTTGTACAAGAGATGGCAGTTCGCAATTGCGTCACATGTGATATTATAAACTAGGTGAAAGCCTGTCAATAATGACGGGAGAAAATAGAATTTATGATACAGAAATTGACATTTATTTATTGTGCTTTTGAGTTCCACGTCAATAGATGAACACGTTAGCTCACAGCTTTCTGAAAATTTCCCGAGCAGTCAATTATGGAATTTTACACGACGGGCTGTATGTTTGTTATGTGTTTTGTATAAAATAAACACTTTCTGGTTAGTCAACACTTCCTGGTACACAACATTTTTCGTATACACCGACTGTGAACCCTGTATCAATATCCCCTGTTCTTTTCCGTGAGCTATTTTTATCTTGACGTCGTCAGATCGTCGTACTCTTAACGTTTCCATATACAGATGGATAAACACCGGTTCAGGTAGTGAACCAAAATTTCTGGTGTAAAGTTTTCGTATCTCTAAAGAGCAAGGTGGTTAGAAGAAGATATCTGGATATGCCCTTGTTAACGGAGCAGTACCACTTTGCGTGAAGCCTATAACCGCGAGAGAAGGTCGTCAAAGTGTGGGAAAGCTGATGGTTTTCAAGGCTATTGCAATGCATTTTGTGTTGGCCGAATCGCCTTCTTTCGTCGGAAATGTTTTCAATCTCGCATCGTAACTTGCTGCCAATGCGTGAGGAAATGCTGAATTTATAAAATCCTTAATTATTTTGAGGCTTCTTCCCATTTTTATTTTAACCCGAAATACACGAACGTTGGTGCGAATTCTAAACAAAACATAACGTTAAAATTGAAAAATCCACTCGTATAAGAAGTATAATTCCTTTCTGTTTTGTATTAACACGGTTTCTGCAACCTCAAACCACACTATTTCAAAATACACACAGTTGAATTTACATAGGTGTAACGTAAACAACGTCAAATTCCCACAGTTTGCGTCTTCACGGTAAGAGACTCAGGGCATCTCCAGAAGTATTATTCTAACCTACTTAATAAAGAGTTGACCGTGTGGCGTAACGCATCTCTGGCGTCATGAGAGAATGATTTGGATTAGATGACGTCACACCAGCAACTGTATTCTTTGTTGCTATGACAACAAAACAGGGATTTTCCCCTTAACCTGTGCGTGTGTAGGTGATGACGTCATCTACATGAAAAGCTAAGAGTGACGTCACAAACGTTTGTTTCTCGGTTGTTGCGACGAAGACTTAAAAAGTGGCACGGAGGAGGACTCTAGCAAATTATATATTAGGATTGTCTGTATCCAGCCCACATTACCCCCCTTTTTGTGTATCTGACGATGGACCCAAGTGCGGGGTGTCCGAAAGATCTTATACGTTCTTTTATACTCAGTGTAGTTTTATTAAATGTAACTGGAGGTCCCACGGTGATCCCTAGTGTATATCGTGCACAAGCGGCGTCATTTTATTAGTGTAGTTACTTTGCACGAGTATTGTGTTCGAACTTTACTTTTTTGCTGTTTATTTTAATTTCTGAGTACGAGAAACCCACCGAACCTGAAGTGCCCTGGGCCCCGAAGATCTAAATCCAGCCTTTATTGTGGTCACTAAACCGATGTGTTCAAATGCAAAAAGTTACCAAGATTTTAAACGACAGAGTTTAATCCCCTTATTGCTACGAACTCATTAACGTGAAGAACGCTTAGATAATGGTTACTTAGGAAACTTAGCTGCTTCTTAGTAACCATATTTTTAAGTAGTTAGGCTAGTCGTCCAAGATGGCCCCGGATTTGAGTCCCGGATGAAGCATTGAAGCTATGTTTGCCTTACAACACTTGCTCTCTCCTTACTCTCGAATTAATGACTAATTCAAGGGCAGAAGGCTGCCAATGGCTCTAGAAGTTCACGGTGGTCATTAAACCCAGAGAAAAAGGAAAGAAACCGTATCAATGTACATCCCACTGAATAGACAATAGACAGTACGCCTCGGTTTAAACCCTTTCGGAACCTTCGTCATGACCTTTCCACTCCTTTTTACATTTTTTCTTTACAACACTTTGGTTTAAGTTACCCTTCGTGATGAAGAAGAAAAATGTTAATCACAAAATAAATTGTTTCATAATTCTCTCATCTGTTTCAGATAAGGGGACATTTTCTGTCATTCGGAGATTTAAATGTTCGAAGACACACACGTTCAGTGTTGAACTTCACGTCTTTTCTGCCCGATGCGAATATACACAATCCATGCAATAGGAAAAACCAATTTTCCCGAACCATCCGGAGAAAATCATGCGAACACATTAGCATATAATTAAAAGACAAAACGGTTTAAGGTTGTGTTTTCATACCTCGAAATAAGATTCTACTAGTATATCTTGAGATCAGGGAAATATTCGAACATTAAAAGCATATTACAATCCAGAGATGTCTGCGTACAGATGATTAAGCCAAACGGACTAATAAAGACTTTCTTAGTACGTAATAAAGCAATGTGTGTGTGCGTGTGCGTTTCGAAAAAAAATCAGAATTATTTTAATCGCGGTGGATTCTGTAAAGAAACAGAAGAAATTATACACAGTGCGTCAAAGAATTTTTAAGACTGGGCCTGTAAAACGAAATAGAAACAAGAAATTATAATTTGTTTTGGTGTGTTATTCAAAATAAGTCCCTCCGGCTTCAATACACTTGTTACGGCGATTTAATAATGATTCGAATGCATGTTCCAGTTCACTTTGCGCAATTGCCTCCAAAGCACGCGTCGAAGCTGTTTGTATGGTCAAAATATCATCAAAATAACACCCTTTTAACGTCATTTTAAGTTTTGAGAACAAAGAAAAGTCTCAGGGTGCTAAATCAGGCGAATACGGTGGATGATTCAGCACACACAGACGTTATTTTTCGCCAAAAATATACGAACAAGAAGTGAGGTGTGACTGGGTACATTATTGTGCAACAAACACCAACTGTTTTCATCCCGATATTCTGGACGAATGCGACGAATTCTGCCCATCAAACGCCTCAAAACATTTAAATAAAACTCACCAGTAATTGTTTGTCCACTTGGAACAAATTCTTTGTGGATAATAAATACCCTTACTATCGAAGAATGTAATAAGCATTGTTGTGATTTTCGATGGAACTTTTTCTTGTTTATTTTGGCTTGCGGCGAGTTTGACTCCCATTCCGCCCTTTGTCGCTTTGTTTTAGGATCATATTGAAAATACCATGTTTCTTCACCAGTAACAATCGATTTTAAGAAGTTTGGATCATTTTCAGCGGCTGAAATGATGTCTCTGCAATGTGCACTTCTCCTTGATTGGTTAACGTGTTGTTCATTGGTTAACGTGTGTGGAACAACTTTAGCACAAACTTTGTTTTGCCCAAATCTTCATGTAGGATGGTTCGAATCGTTTCTTTGTTTATGTTTAAAGACTCTTCCATCATTCTTAGTGACACACATGGATTGTTTGCCACGAAATCACGCACTTTTTCAATAGTCTCAGGTGTCCTAGATGAACTTGGTCTTCCGGTATGCTTATCTTCTAGAGTCTCTTTTCCGTCCACAAAACGTTTGTGCCACAGGAAAACATTTGATCTACTTAAACAAAACTCGCCGTAAACTTGTTTCATCATTTTGTACGTTTGTTTCCCGGGTGCTGTTACCAAGTTTTGCGTTAAATTTAATAACAGCCCTTTGTTCCATCTTAATAATTCAACATGAAAAAAATTTTACTTCTCTAATGAACGGCCGTTTCGTTTGAGTTACTTTAACAACTGCGCAGTACTTTTGGCAGAAAGCAAGCAGATGGTCACGGTTTATAACGCATTCGCGATTACACTGGTGGCGCCACCGTAGGCTGAAGTCTAGCGCCAGTCTTAAAAATTCTTTGACGCACTGTGTATACACACAGGTATACATATATGACTACAAGTGATTTTAATTTTTCGATAACAATTGAAGAAAAGTTTCAAATTGTCGCCAACCCAGCAGAAGGGATATTTGTGAAACAGTCAGGTTCACACCCCACAATTAACAGACAAGAAAAATGCTGAAAAAGATTAAGCTGATACTTGTGACGCAGATAAAGTTGTAACAAATGCTAGGATGAAAGGAGGATTTCAAACTGCGCGACGACTTAAGGAAGAAGTTTCCTAAACGTTATGCACATGGAAATTGCATTAAGAAGTGCTCGACAAAAAAAATGCGATATACATACACTCCCCCCCGCCTCCCCCCAAAAAAAGAAGCACCCTGAGAAAGTTGTTCGAAGTATCTTAAGGCCGAATATGCAAATGTTTAAAAAATAACGACGAATGACAAAATAATGGCCAGCCACAGCCCGTTGGAACAGGGCATCGAGGAAGGTATATCAAAAGCAAAGTTCGGACGCAGGAAGAATTGTGACAACGGATTGCGGTTGCATTCACCTCCACGGACTATGAGGATGCCTCGAATTCGGATCCGCGCACAATATAAGTTGAGCGAGTTTAAAAGAGGAAGTACAATTAGGCTGAGATTGGCCAGTCGGTTCAGTCGCCGTATCGGCAGGCATTTGGGTCGGAGTGACACGGCAATTGGTCGATGTTGGCGCCAATGGACAAGAAGGGAACAACCCTGCGGCACGCGGGTATCGGACGTCCGGGGGCAACGACAGAACGCGAGGGTTGAGCGATTACGAGAGCTGCACGAACAGAACCAAAACTTCGCTCTCAACTATCCTTGGCCATGTTGCGTCGCCTACAGGTGCGGAAGTGTCCGGACCGTTGCCAGACGACAGGACACTCCGCCACCTACCAGTAACCAGCTAGTATAGCCGGCATCAGCGCAGTGGTGTCGGCGAGTCCGACCAACGTGGAATAATGTCCAGTGGAGTCTTGTTGCCTTCAGTGATAAGTTACGGTTTGCACTTAGCGCACGCGATCAGCGCACACGGGTATGGAGACGTGCCGGTCAGCGTACTACGGATCCTACCTTCGGCTCGCACACCGGGATGGACTGTCTGGGGATTCATTTCCTCAGATAACCGAACGCCTTTGGAAGTGCTCCGTACCACCCTCACGGCTCAACGGTACGTCGATGACATTCTACGACCTTTTGTGTTTCCATTCCTGTCGCAACATCACTGACCAACATTTCAACACGATAACGCCCGGCAACACCCGGAACGGCTCTACCAGACCTGCTTCTGTAATGCCGCCACCTTTCCATGGCCAGCTCGATCGCCCGACCTCTTACCGATCCAACATGTTTGGAGCATGATGGGACTCTCATCCTGGAGTGTCGGCGAAGTGCATTCTGAAATTTGAACATCTGGCATTCTATACCTCAGGACAGTATCCGTGAGCAGTGTGCGTCCATGTCACACCGGGTAACCGCTTGTATCCGAGCCAGAGGTGGCGCTACAACGTAGTGACTTGTTCCACTCGTGTAACTGTTTTATCCGAATTAATGGACCAACTGTTCTGAAATTGTAATCACTTCCTTTCCTATACACTGCACATACCAATTTTCATCTCTATTGGATTATTCTTTGTGTGCTTAGTCTTTTTTTTCTTTTGACAAAGGTTGTATATATTTACAGTCAACGGTGAACTATTTGTTTAACTATTGTTTGTTTTAAATAATATAATTTTAAATATTTCCAACGTTTATGCAATATTTTTGCAACCCCGTGTTTGTAAACATTCCCATAAATGACAGATTTTTTATTTCGTCGCTTAGTGCTAACATCCATCTATTGTTTTCAGAATACTTCAGTTTCTGAGTGATCACCACAATACGTATGCATTGTACTTACGTTTGCTTATTTATAATTACCTAAATAAAAGATAATTTCATTTTTTTCGTTCATTTATATATTTCTGAATCACCAATAATCATATATCTTGTTTTTGGCATTTAGTACTATCTCTTTTTTGACATTTACTTTGTTATGACTAAATACCAGTGATCCTGGAAGGTTTGTTAACTACCAGTTTCAGCTGCTCTCAATAACATTATTTTTATCTCTATTCCTTTCTACTAGAGGTATGCAAAAGTTTCCGCCGTTTTAAGGAGAAAGGAGACAGGAACAATCAGGAAACTAGTACACATTTATTCAATGAAACATTGGCCGTTAGCATCAATGACCTTTTGCTTTCAGGCAACAAATGAATGCCTCTGTGATAGAAGGACCCTGGTCTTGAGCTGACGAACGCAGTGACAAATTTTCCACCTCTGTGACTGTGGTGAACCCCTGTTGAGCTAGGGCATGTTGCTTAGAGCAAAACAGATGAAAGTCTGATGGTGCAATGTTCGGGGAGTAAGCCAGGTGCGGTAAAACCTTCCAGTGTAACTGTTCAAGGGTTGATTTCGTGGTGGCACCGACATGTGGTCTGGTATTATCCTGTAACAGGATGACTGGATGACGTCCTTTACCTGTCCATGGACATTTTAGTTCGCTTGCGGGATTCAGTTTTATCAACTGATCACTATATCGTTGTGCAGAGATTGTTTTTCGCCGTTTCAACAGTTCAAAGTACAGCACTCCATGCATATCCCCTCCACACACCTTTTTTCCCGTGGATATCCTGTTTTGCAGTGGAAGTTGATGGCTGGCCTGGGTCTACCCAGGATCGCTTGCGTACGGGGTTGTCGTAATAGACCCATTTTTCCATCCCCGGTGACAACCTTCCATAAGAAATTCTTCCCTTGAAACCTCTTCAGCAACGACATGCAGATGCCCAATCGTTGACCAATATTACGCTCCGTTAAAGTATGCGGAACCCACTTACCAATCTTCTGGATCTTCCCCAAGGCCTGTAGACCCCGTACCACCGTCGACTGCGCCTCTTTCAAACGTCTCGCCAGTTTAATGGGTGTTTGTGTGGCATCCTCTTGCAACAGCGATTCCAGCTCCTCGTCTGCGAGTTGCTGCGGTCTACCTGCACGTGTCTTGTATTCCGAGCTTAGATCACCTTTCTTATACCTGGCAAACCATTATCGACACGTTCGATTACCCATAACCGTTTCGCCATACGCCTGACATATTGAACCGTATGCTGCACTCGCACTTTTCTCTAAATTAAACGTGAATAACAAACAGTGCCGCAAATCTACTTTATCGATCGCCATGCTTGACTTCATGTACGAACTGACAGCACGTGTCGCCCGTCGGTTAGACCCCCACAGCTCCCGCTAGCGGGGGCGGCGTAAACTTCTGCATAACCCTAATATTTCACTTTCACTGTGCTTCTCCAGTAACTATGTGGTCAATGGCGCGGCTTCTGACTAAACATCATAGTTGGGCCAGGGTTCATGTACCAGATGAGACATGGGCGGAGCCTGCATCCCACAGCTGTGTTTCTATGCCTTCCCTGGAACCAGTGAACCTAAATTAAAGACGTAGACTCCTTATTGCGTTGAGCGCACTTAGAGGTCGTAAAACCCTGCAAAATAAAGGAACATTATGGCTAAGAATCCCTAAGAATGTACGCGATAAAAAACACTATCATTGAATGTTGAATCCCAAGAGAACAAACATTTTAACTGGACGCGTTTTTTACGCTTTCGAACCGTAGGTTAAAGAAGCGTATATGTTCCAGCTTTGTCCGTCCGTCCGTCAGCACGATAACTCGCGTACAAATGGTTCGATTTCGATGAAATTTTAGTATGTGGTAGGGGACAATCTGTGGACGAATCCTATCGAAAATGGGCGAAATGGAGTCTAAGGTCAGGACATAGGAGGGGGATCCATTCCATAGCTATTATGCTTCATACCTATGACGTAGAAGTCTTTTCGTACTTCTACGTTAATTTAAAACATCAACATACTAAGAAAAAGTTCCTAAATGAAAGAAACCTTAACGGCCAGACGAAACATGTAAACAACAGAAGTCAAACTTACGGAAAAGATGCTTTATTCAAGGTTGTAGCACGTCCATAACAGAACGATATCAATATTTAAACATACCACACAGCTTCACAGGTCTTAACACAACGCTCGCTTTACAACGCACTCTTTCAACGCTCTCAATAACTGCTCTTCAGCAACCTCCCTTACAACAGTTTAGTCGTAGCTTTTATCTCTCGTTCTTATCAAATCAGGCATACGTCCCGTTCATTCAACCTCCATTATGTTGCCAACAGTATTCGTTTGAGAGAAAAGATATTACGTTAAGAGGGAAGAATAACTGAGAATAAACTCAAGACTTACATAGGGAAAGAAACTAAAAAGGAAAGTTAATTTAGAATATACGTCCCATACCTTACGTAAAAATGGTTCGATTTCGATGGAATTTTAGTATGTGGTAGGGAACCACCTTTGGACGAACCCTATTGTAAATGGGCGAAATGGGGTCAAATATCAGGACATTGGAGCGGGATTCATTTCATTGCCCTTATGAATCACAACGTACGTAAAAATGCTTCGATTGCGACAAAACTTTATCATGTTGTTCCAGATGTATACTGAACCGGTTCTGTTGAATATTATCGAAATGATGTCAAAGATCAGGATATGTGCGAGATTTATCCTACAGCCATTATCCTCATAACTTGAGTAATTGTTTCTGGTATGTTGGAAAGCGTATCATAATCAAAGCATTGCATGATTTTACTAACTTGTTCTAAAGTATTTTCAAGCCAGAATGTGAAACCTCGTAATTTGAATGGTCGAACACAAGGGTTTCTGAACTGTTGGATAAGCACTAAAGTAAAACAGTACGGACAGCTAGCTGGCTTATTCTTGTGCTCTGCAAGCAAATGATAGTTACCGGAGAGCATGAAAAAGAAAAACAAAAAAATGATGAAAGAACTTTATTAATACAATTTGAATGCGATCAACCACACCAAATGTGAGCGGAAGTCTAAATTACGCATTGTTATATATGTCTGTTGATTAGGCAAAAAAAATGGGAAAACCGCAAGTACCTGACGAACTCAAAATAGTAGCTTTGTAGGAGTGTTTTCTTAAAAAATCATGCATTTCTTTAACTCTTTCGTAATTTAATAATATGCATATTATGTTTTATATTATAAGTTATGTTCATAGGCATTCAACAAATGCTGTGTACGGCATAACTTCCCAAAGTGGATTATATTTGAAGTAAAGCCCTCTGGTAGCAGTGTGTCCCATTGCTTCTTTCTTTTCACGAACTAAAAACGAAAAGATCTGAGCCCTTATGACAGTTTTATACAGAAGATAGTTCTCCTTAAAGTACGTCAGAGTTAACTTCGCAAAAAAAGTTCATTGAAAGAACTTTAAGAGAAAATCGGAGATATTGCATCAAAACGTGAAAACACGGTACAGCCTCATCATTATCGAAGGATGGAAACGGATTATGCAGAAAGGAATCTTGTGTTGCTGAAATTTCTAGAAAAAGAAATGTATTAGAAACAGAACTCTTACTTTCAGATAGCCTCTTTTTTTGTTTATGCATTCACTGCGGACGATAAAAGGAAAGGATTCCTCCGTTGGGGATATGAATAGTTTTGTAAACAGCAGAACTCTGGAACATTACGCGACAAAGAATAGGACGAACTCGCGTATAATCCTGCAGCGTCATGCTTATTCCCAACAAATATGCTCCAAACTCTTATATTTTATATAGTCAGCAATTTCTATTTTTCCAGAGAGATGTTGAAAGTAGAGCAAGCTCTATTTACTTTACCAAAGCAATTCTTCTTAGTGCAACTGGCAAAATAATCTCCCGGTAAAAACATATGCGTCATTTGACAAAAATGTTTCGTATATTTTAGTGGGTACCTATATCAGTAAATCCGAATCTTTTGCGTTGCCTGTCTAGCGTTAGGTTTTTGAAATGCAACTAAGCGATAAAGATATTTAAGTTGATATTTTTTGGTTTTAAGTCTCTTATAACGCGTATAGACATGAACATTGCAAATCGTTTCGAAAAGCTACATTTTAGGCCAAATTACCAGTTTATCTGTATACTTCACAAATTTAGTGAACGCGTGATGTGGATAAAATTCCATGCAGTACCGTTCCGGTAAAAAGTACTACGTCGCTGCACTGATATTTTTACTTTGCAATAAAAGTACGGTAAACAGAGAAAATATGTTGATAAAGATCACAAGGAATACGTCTAACAGCACCAGGCCACCCCGATGGCGCAGTGGTCTGGGCGCTGGCTTCTCACCATTCGTCTGAGTAGGATCCTTGTTCGAATCATGGCGAGTCATGGATGTTGTGTTTGCCCTATGGCACTGGTTCTCTGTTCCCTGGAACCAGTGGTCCAAAATGGGAGACATGGGATGACTTATAGCTAATTGAGTTGCTCACGCTGGTCGTTAAACCGCAATGAAACCAAAAAAACGTAGACAAAATTGTTTTGCAGCTATCTTATTGGTACAAATAATGATAGGATTTTCCCCCTCATCTTCATGTTGAGGTGCCATGTCCCTAGAGAGACACTTAGGCAATTCATCACCATGAACCGCGCAGAGCATAATGACAAATATCCTGGGGAAAGGAGGATGTACTCCGTGGTGGCTTCCCGTTGTCTTCCACTTCACAGAACCAAAGTGCGTCCGGGGCAGACTTGACAGGGAACCATCTCCGTATTCGCGTCCCCAAGGACATTCCCCCCCCCCCCCCCCCCCCATGAATATTGCTCTTCTCTCCTCGAAACTCTGCTAGTTTCGAGAAGAAACTCACGGATGACAGATTCTACATCGGCCAGTGAAGCACAGTGCCATCTTTGTAGAAAGTGGGCCTGGTTGTAGTAGGATGGGACAAGCTCCGGACTATGGAGGACAGTGTAGGATTTGGAAAGCTTTGACTTTCTATAGTTTTCGGCGGAATAATCTGAAGGTTTCAACTTGGGGTATTGTTCACTTGCAGAACCCACAGTTTTCTATTCGTGGGCACCGGGAAGCGTTGGCACAGAGAATCATGGACCCTCCGCAGTTGTTCGGCACACAGGTTTCCGTCCGCATCCTGATCATCTTGTACGAGTTCCCAGTGCACAGGACCCTAACAGTTCCCCAAAATCCAAGGCATGACTCCTCTCGAATCACCTTCTTTACACCACTGACTGGGCTTACTGGCATTGCCGCAACCATGGGATTCTAGAGGTTGACTAACGTTGAAATATCCACTTATCTGTTTCGACACGATGCCAAAATCTGTTTACCTGTGGCTAAGGATCACTATGGAATTCCGATGTACAATTATTTTATTTTCTCATTTTACACAAAGGTTATTAAAAAACAGTATTCTGGTACTCTTTGTAGATAATTTAAGTTATGAATCTTTCGCACGACAAGATTTTTGTGGGTGCGAAATAAAACGAGTGATTTGAGAGCACACATTGCATTTATTCGCATCACTCGTGACCACACCGAACCACAGTCCCTTACATGCTAAGTGGAATTAAATCATAAACAATAATATTTACTAATTCCTGACATTGAGAGATACTTAGGTGGATGGATTAATCAATGTTACTGTAAAACCAATGAAAGAAGATATGCGAGTCATAAAAGAAAATATTTTCTAAATTATGACGGCAGCAATAGTAAGTATTTTGACTATTTAGTTTTCAGAAAACAGTAATAATTTTATTATTACATACTAGCGGAGGTACCCGGCGTTGCCCGGAATAGACAAAGTTTTTTTCTTTTGCTTTTCGATCGGGGTTTTACGACCACTGTGAGGAACTCAATGGGCTATAAGCAGTCGCCCGTCCCTAATTTAGGGCCACTAGTTCCAAGGAAGGGCTAGAGCCAGTGCCTTAAGACAAACACAACATCCATGTCTCACAGGGATTCGAACCTGGACCGATCTCGGACGAACGGTCAGAAAGCATCGCATAGGCCACTGCGCCACCGGGGCGGCAAATTTTATTTTCAAGTAACAATGTAAATTGCACTAAAAAAATCCTACCATGATGAACAACGCTCAGCTTTTATGAGATAGTTTGCATTTTTACCGCTTTTTCTCTGGGGGCATTGGCCTTTTTCGCGCTGTTCCGAGGTCTCTGCCCCCTTGATACATTGACTCGTTTCCGCTGATCCATGTCGTCGTTGATCACGCTGTTCGGTTCTTTTTGTTTTTGTTTTTTTCATTGCAGGTTTTTTTAATGATGTATTGGTCTCAGGTAACACATACAACTTGAATTCATATATTGGTCGTGGTTAACACATACATCTCGAATTCAGAAAAATACAGTACTGTGCGTCACAGGGTACGAATAGTATGCAATACATTGAAATCATCAAAGTACAGATCGAACATGTGGTACAGCATTGCAGCTTTGCAAATAACAGAGAGTCAGTGCCGAAAGACAAACACAAACATCCTTGACTTACCTGTATTCGAACCCCGACCCCTCCGTTGGGCAAAGGATCAGAAGCTATCGCTTAGACCACTGCTCCAACGGAGCTGCATGGCTCGGTTGTCTCACTCGCTCGAAATTATTTCTTTGCTTTCGGCTGAACTTCTCCGATGGGTTTCAGTTTGTTTGTTTTTTTTAGAGGCATTTCACCACACTTGATGAAAAGAGCTCTTCAAAATTATTCATCACGCTGAATCACAAAGCAGTACTTTATTTGCACCTGCTGTTCTGACACCTTATTATAATGGCCGTTCTGAGCCCTAAAAACTCAAAATAGCAAATATTTACAACAATGCACTCTGCATTCAGCTTTCTAGAGGGTACATAAGGCACTATCTAGCAAATCGCTTATAAAACCGTTGAGAATGATGCGTAACCATTCGGACCCTTCCCCATATGCCTGAACCGCGGAAGCTTGCGAGGAGTGAGGCGTCACCTGATGACCGTTGCTCTGACACGCGGAGTAATACCCCAGCAGCCGACTCTCACCCAGTCTAGAGACGGCCCCGTAGAAACACATTTGATCTTTTTTGACTCCATTAAGAATAGAACTGCGCACTTTAACTTGCCCTAAAAACTCTAAAGAGGGAACATATACAACAATGCGCTTCCTGCAGCCCCGCATTGGAGAAATGTGTTTTTTTTTTTTTTTTATGAATTTTCCAAAATCGGACCGCGGTCATTGTTTACATTCTCTCTGAAATCGATTGCTCTGCCTTTTTAATCGATTTCTCGGCTTTTCTTAACATACATCGCTGGGAACAGGGCTTCCGTATGTTCCGCCGGTGTTTTTTTTTTATTTTTTTATTTTAGGAATTTTCAAAAATCGGACTTCCCCGTATGCCTGAACCGTGGAAGCTTGCGAGGAGTGAGGCGTCACCTTACGACCGTACCCCAGTAGTAGACTTTCACAAAGTCTGTAGAGAGCCCCGTAAAAACACATTTGACCCCTTTTAATCCCCTTAGGGATGGAATTTCTAAAAATCGTCCCACCTGTATTTTAATCTGGGTGATGAGTATGTATCCAATTTTGGCGCAAATCCATCGAACCGTTTAGGAAGGTATGCTGAACAAACTACAAATATACTTTCACTTTTATATACACTGAGTGGCCTCTTTATTATGACCACCCCTCAGTTCTTTGTTGGGCCACCTTTTGCCTTTAATACTGCGTCGATTCTTCGTGGCATGGACTCCACGAGATGTTGATAGGTGGTTTGTGGAATCTGAGACCATGCTTGATGCATAACACTTTCCAGGAGTTTGAGGTTGCAGGGTTTTGGATCCAGCTGTCGGATGGCTCGTTCAACTTCATCCCAAAACTTCTCAATGGGGTTGAGATCTGGAGATTGTGTGTGTTGGGGGGGGGGGCACCTAAGCAAAGTAAACTCACCGGCATGCTCCTGAAACCAATCCTGTACAATATGAGTACTATGGCAGGACGCATTATCTTGTTGAAAGTAGCGATCGCCATTGGGATAAACCATGCACATGACAGGATGCACTTGGTCCGTAACGATGTTTAGACATGATGTGCCAGTCAGACGTTGATCAACATGAAATTAAGGGCCCAAAGCTTGCCAGGAAAACATTCCCAAACCATAACGTTGCCTTAACCAGCTTGAAGGGTTGCAGCCATGCTTTCGTGCTGTTTCCGCCAAATTCTCACTCAGCCATCGGCATGGTGCAACTGAAAATGGGATTCATCGGACCACATAATTTGTTTCCAATTATAGACTGTCCAATCTCTGTGCACCTGTGCGAACTGGAGACGTTTTCTCTTGTGACAGCAAAGGTGTTCGAACAGGCCTTCAGCTGCCATATCCCATCCGATGCAGTGTACGGCAAATAGGGCGTGCACAGAGATCATTTGAGGGGATCCGTGATTAAGATTGTCATTTGCTGCACTGTTGCCCTTCTGTTGTCTGTTACCAGTCTGGACACTCTCCGTTCCGCCCGAGCAGTCACTAGTCGATGGCGACCACACGTTGCATGTAGAGACCCCATTTTTTGGCTGACAGTCCACAGTCTTTAAACACTTTAACAGCTTCTCTGGAACATTTCACGAATGCGGCGGTTTTGGTGATACTCGGTCCATGGTTCCGAGCTCCTACAATCATCCCACGTTGAAAGTACGTCAAATCGCATTTTTATATTCTTACCCATCTCGTCACCCAAAAATCACTTCTTCTACTGTCGCAAGCACTAAGTTTTCCCGTTTTATACTAGCCTCGCCCTCTGGCGGTAACAGCGTGCAACCATAGCTCATTTGCTTAAAACTGTCAGGTGGTCATAATAACGTGGCCACTCTGTGTATAAAGATATTATTCAGATTTAAACGAATGTAAGAATCTATCCTGACAGCAGTAAAATGGACCTTAGTACACCAGTGAAATGGACACTAGTGAAATGGACCTTCGTATAGCTACGAAGGTCCATATGCACATTCGCAAGTTAAAGTCTGACCTTCAAGGTAGAAAGAAAAGCTGGATCGCAATTGCGTTAGTGAGGCGGATTGGTAATTTTTGTCCTTGGATATCTACAAGTTACACCCCATCGTGTTATACATCATTTTAAAGCTCTCGTCAATAGCAATAGCATGTAATTCCCCTGGAGGCGAATCGAGAGATAGCAAGATTTTGCAACGACGCCCGGTTTTCACAGCACTTAACATGTATTTTTTTTTAATGGCTCTTATCATATTTGGCGTCAGGTTTTCGTAATTTACACAGATTTCAATTAGATGTTAAGTTCATGTAAAACGTAATGAAATAATAACTAAGACAAAGAGATAATTTACAAAGCAGCAGTTCCCATTAGGAATTATAGAAAACTGGTGGCCCTTTTTACTACTTATAAAGGAACTATGGTCAGGGAGACTCTTGAAATTATCACAAGAAGTGATGTCTGCAATGATGGGGTACCATTTTAAAATGCCGTCTCCGTGGACCTCCATTTTCCGCAACCTCTGAGTTTGAGACTAATATGAAACGTCACTTGATGCCTTGCATGATGAGTAACGTGAACATTGGATTCATCCCATGGTTAACAACAATTCACGTGTTCGTAATGAGTTATATGCGTTTGTGTTTAATATGCGTGCTATTGTCTGATTTTAAACTCCAAATGGATCGTTTTCCTAGTGTAAGTTCGCCTTGTTACAGCCTCGTGTTGGAAGGCGAAAGCTTGGCATGATTAAATATTTTGATATGCACCATTCTCACGGATTACATAACCTTGTTGTATCCTTAGTTATTATTGGTGTACTTATTACCTTTTCGAAGTTTCCTAAAGATCCCTGTTTGTAATGAAGTAATGTTCGGCGATAGTTTAATAAAATACAGTGTTGAGCAAGAATAAAATTAACTATTACTGCGTCACTTCATTTGACAGCGTTCAAAAATTAGATTTCAACAATGGTTTTGACTACTTCCATTTTTGAATTCGTTGCATCAAAATTTTATGCGTGGAATTTACTTTACTGCTATATATAAGGATGCATAGCATCAAAAAAATATCGGAAAGACAAAGCGATACTTAGCAAGTAGATACAATGAACACGGAAAAAGTGTCAACAATAAAATTCACCAAAGAAGTTGAACAAAATGGGAAGTTACGCTTCCTTGATTTCTTGTTATGTAGAAACCTAAATACTCAACAGATCAAATACTCTGTTTATAGAAAACCCACTTTCACCCGCTGTATCATACCGCTCAACTCATCTCACCCCCCAGAACATAAATCTGCAGCTTTTCGCTTCTTGATTAAACGTGCTTATACACATTCTACATCAGGTAAAGCAAGACGTGAAGAACTTTCCAGAACCTTGTCTTTGGCTCACAAATTCGGCTACCCGGAACAATTTTTTCAGAAGTTGTTAAGAAGATCTACTAGACTGAACTTCACCACTTTGTCTAGGGAAATTCGGACAACTAGATTTGTAGGTAAAGTAGATTACCTCCCTCCTATAGTCTCCACACTCGGAAAAATCTGTCAGCGACATGACATCTCTTTTGGATTATGCACCAGAAATATCTTTGATATGGTCAGGAATGACCGGGATAGAACTCCTACCCTCAGGAAACATGGGGTATACTGCATCCCTCTTATCCATGGAGACCCGAATGTTACTGAGAATTGTTATATAGGTTCTATTCTCAGGTGCTTAAATACCCACCTGAGAGAACACCAGTACACGCTTCGAGTTGGCACTACTCATACTGCCTTTACGTTAGCTGTCTCACACAGGACGGTTACTCACCAGATTGGGAAAATGTGAAAATTTTGGAAACAAATCGCAATAAAAGTACTATTTTCCTTTCCGAAAGCCTGTATATTCTTGCTTATGGTGACAGATTTTGTAATGTGGACTTGCCCGCATATGTACCGGGACCTTGGCGTAGATTGGTTGCCCCGACAGAGACTTTGTCCAATGGCTAATCTGCACTTCTTGCCTAGTGTCATTTGTAATTTCTTATACATAGCGTAATATCAGCTGTTAATAACATGTCCGCCTTTTTCTGTTTAAATGTTGGCATCACTAAAATGTTGGTGACGTGGTGCACGGGGGGGGGATTTTTATGTGTATATAATGACTGCCTCTATCGTGTCCCTGTGGTGCTTTGGACCCGTAGATGGGGACAACGGGATCCCCGAAAGCGCTAGTCAGTTTTTTAACCTACTTTCTTCTAAATAAAGTGATTTTAATTTGCAACTTATGGTATGGTGTTTTATCGCACAGGTAGACAGCTGAATTCTTGTATATATGTATATGTCAACCAGGACATGCAGATTAATTCACTTTCCATGATGTCATTAACTTCTCGGGCGCTTCGATATGGAATAATATTAGAAGAGTTGCCCGTTACACGAACTTTAAGGAGCCTGCCGTTAGAGAAACAGTTGAGACAATCTTCAACAAGCTAGCTTGCAATGATGATGTCTCAATAGCTCGGCATGCATTATTAAGGAATGAAAACACGTCGTAACGCAGATACGATAGCATGATAAGCAACACAGCCTGCCAGTGGAAAGTGAAAGCTGGACAACTTATATATTGTACTACGCCACTAAAGAAATTGATTTATACAACGCTATAAGCGCTTGGAAATTGCATTACAAATTGTTCTCTGCAATGAATCAGTCCTATTGCATGTGTTCGATAAGAATGTGAAAACAGATACAAAAGGGAAATCGTATTAGGTCTCCTCATCATCGATACAAAGTTACTGCAACTAAATTTACATCATAGTCAAGGAAAGAATTCACACGTGCGCATAGAATGATAATAAACCTAACATTCCCAATGGAGCAGTCGGTATTATTATTTAAATTCCTTCCTTCTCTGTGGAAATAATCAGTTCCGCTCTGATGCTAAGGACATTATTTACCCAAAATTTGTTTTGACCAAATAAAATCGCATACTGATTGATGAAAATGGAATCTTGGATTATTTTTAACTCTTTCCTCCGTTGCAAAACTATCAATTTCAGAAACATATGACTACGAATGCACTAAATTACTTTAAACCAACCTAAGTAAACCAGCCGGAACTAAGTGGAATGAGTTTCCAGAGAAACTGAGCAGAATTTTTCAGACGCTTTGAGATATGAACGAGCATTCAGAAAAAAACTGAAATATGCAAACATCTGCTTGTGAACTCCGAAATCTTTCATAGCAACACGAAAGACATAATGCCACAAAACGGTAGATTCTTACATTGTTAACCACAAATCAGACAAAACTTAAACTGACAAGGCTTTTCATATTCCTACTCGATTCGAGACGAAATTGGAGAAAATTTTCAAGGTCAGCGTGCTGGTCTGTCAAGATCAGCAAACCTCAGAGAGAATTGCCGTGTAAAGGGATGTCAGAATTGACGTAAGCGACTTCAAACAAGTGAAAACAATGCAGACTCTTGTAGAATGCGAAATTTCGGCCACAGCTATCCCATTCCGCTCGACCAAGCAAGAACAACAGATTTCCGGGATGACTCTGGCGTAGATAAAATCAATGTCAAGGCAGTTGATTACAAACTGAATCATAAAACGAGGCTGGTTTTTCTTCTGTTTCCCAAGATTCCTGCTATAAGTAAGAAAAATGGGATATTTTTACAGTAAACGTCAAAAAAGGAAGAGCGTTGTCTCACGCGGCAAATTGAATGAATATAAAATATCGTGCTCATGTGATTCGATAATGAAAAGAGAAGACCGTCTATTGGCTGCAGAAGCCAAATTTAAAGAAAAGCACAGGAAACCACTGCAACAAAATGGAAAGCAAATTACAAAGCCATATACGTCTAAAACAAAATCAACGAGTTAATAATTTTCATGAAATGTCATTAGCATCAGTTTGCTCAATGAAACAAAAGAATGAATGTAGGTGTAATATTCTTGAAATCAGATATTACAATCTTGTGATGATTATATATATTAAGAAAATACAACGTTTGTCACAAATATTTTATAAAGTTAACCAAGGTTTCGCCGGGCTCAGTCAGAGCCCAGCGAAATATTGGTTAACTTGAAAAAATAAAATATTTATGACAAACGCTGTATTTTTAACTTGAAAAATAAAATATTTGTGACAAACGCTGTATTTCCTTAATATATAGGTGTAATGTTATCGGAGCCTAAATTTCCCTTTAAAAATGCAAATTTGAAATTTTCACAAAAATTATGCGACTAACGTAATCGTGTTCTAGCGCATACTCGAAATGTATAATGCCCAGAATCCACAGACTGAATAATCAAATCCTCATGTATAAGTTGCACGAATCTTGCATGCTTGTAATAAAGCGTGTTTGAATAACATAATGGTAATTCTGATGTTTTCAAAAATTTGACCACGAAAGTTTATGTATTTACACCAAAGTGCCATTGAATTAGACTTACCAGACTAGTTACACGTTGGGTCACATCTTGTCCTAATATCAGCGGCCACATGACAAAACATGAACGCCAGACTCTTATCAAAGTGAACTACAGGTATCGCCAGACATTTCTTCTTCAAAGCTGTCTATAATTTGCTCAGCTTGGTAGCCGATGGGACATGTGTCTGAACAGCTTTCTAGACGGTATTCCAATGGTGTTTAAATCCGGGCTTCTACGCGGCCACTGATACGTTTCAAGTTGCAACCACACAGCAAGGTGGAACCCTGTGGGTTGGGTAATTATCTTGTTTAAATATACCCATTACCACTGGGATGCATACTGGACATAAATGGATGTAAATGACCGGCAAGGTTGTCCACAGATTTGGGTGCATTCAAAGTCGACTGAACACGTACCACAGGTACAAAAACATTCCAGCTAAATACACCATCAGACCATCACTGAGCCACCACCATCCTGTAGACTTTTCAACTTGACATGAAGGGTCCGTGGCTTTATAAGGCTGACGTCAGATTCGCACTCTCCTAATGGCTCGATGCAGTTTAAATCTGGATTCATTTTCCAGACCATCACTGAGCCACCATCAGCCTGAACTACCTTGACATGAAGGGTCCATGGCGTTATGAGGTTGAAGTCGGATTCGCACTCCCCCTTTCGCTCGATGCAGTTTAAAACTGGATTCATCCAGTTCTGTCGTCCAGTTTAGCCCGGTGTCGTGCCGTTAACAGTGGGACCTCTCGTGGGCCGGCGGCTCCCCAATCCTAGACTTTAAAATGTACGTTGTACTGTCCTTGCACTGACATGGCGACTTGATCTAATGTTTAAATCGGTGGTTATTTGTGATACTGTCTAGCGTCTATCAGTCCAAACAATGTGGCCCAAACGGTGTGCACCACGAGTTACCAAGGCTTATAAAACCTCTGGCAATTTATCCAGGAAATTGTTCTTTTGCCAGAAGATTCGTATTCCCAAAACACTCTGGCCACTGTATCACTGGAAACCCCCAGTATATTAACGACTACAGAAATATAGTGATACAATCCGTGGGCACCTACAATCTGCTCTCGGGAAATCACAGCGCAGTTTAGCATTGATGTAGTCTTCGAACGCACCACGTAATGAATCATTTGGCGAATGGTCACGGCAGCGACGACTATGTCGCGGGCTGATTCAATGCAGGACACGAAAGGCCACCCCGGTTGTGCAGTGATTGGCTTCTGATCATTCGACCGAGATCGGTCTGAGTTCGAATCCCGGTGATGCATTGATGTGGTGTTTCTGTTACGGTACTGGCTCACTCCCTTTCCTGGAACCAGTGGCCTTAAATTGGGGATGGGAGACTTATAAAGCCCATCGAGTTGCTCATGGGGTGGTCGAACACACACTGGAAAAATAAATATCGTCTGGGTGGGCAAATCCAGGTACGTTCTGTATTATGAGGATGGTATGATCCGAATTTGGTACAATAAACATGAGAACATGGAGCCATGCTGCCAAATGTCAACAGTTCCTATCTATGGCCACGGTGTGCTAATGAAGGTAAGGTTTTCCAAGCACGCATTAAGTCCCCTTCTCCCCGGTACACATCCAGCAGTGGACTGAGAACGGTTAATGATTTTGTTGACATTCGTTGACAAGCTATATCTTCAGTTGATTTTACCTTAAAATAAATAGAACAAAACCATTTGGTAATTCAGTGGAGTGTTCTTACTCTGTTCTGTTCTCCTCGTGAACGAAAGTGTTTTATTAAAAAAATATGTATAAATTTACCCTTGTTTTGAATTTACCCAGATTCATTCACTCATACCTAAAATATTCATTTGTATAGAATGTTGGGTGTACTGTATGAAGTATATTAACAGTATTGTACGTTTAGCCAATTCTACTGAATTAACGACATGTGATCAACCTTTTCCGATCATTTATAAGGCTAAACATTTCGGTATGGGGCGTCGGAAGTAAGATATTATCATGAAAATTATCATATTCGCATCACAGCTTTGAGATCTTTTACATATAGTGTTGTTCATAGAATACACAACTAATAATATCTTTTTTAATTTACCTTTAAATATGTATGCATATTTTGGACAAGGTGCTACACATAATAGTTAGAGAAAACTTACCTATTGAATATAGCTTCTATTTTATACATTGTAGCATAAAATCTAAATACAACTATCCTTGTAAACCGTATGCTACGCCATGAATTCCCGTGATGCTATATTTCCAGATGAAATTATTAACACGATTGGAGAAGTTGGAACTGAGTTATTTCGTTAAATGATTGCAAAATTACGAAAAGCTCTACTGCAATTGTGTAACCAAAGAGGTTAGTTTTCTGTCCTATATAAAATCACTTTCTTAATACTTTCGGAACTCTTCAAAATGCACTTGGTTAATACTGAAATTTCTACACCTAGAAGTTGTGGGAAAATTCATCTGCTATTTATGGATGGAGCAATATGGGCGATAAGAACGATACGATTAAGTTTTCAAAACTAATGGGCAGTTTTTATCACTTGGAAGAAAGAGCTCATCAGCAACAGATGCAACCACATGTGTTGGTAATGCATTCAGGAATGTGTCATGGAACTGAGTAGAAGAGACGTCTGATTGACTCTTGCGGCAATGCCCATCAAGCTAACTACCCCTGATCTAGCCGCGCGGCTGTTCTGTGTACCGATTGCGAGTGGGTTTAGAGATGTCATCCAATCATGGGCTATGCATATCCTACTGGGAACAGATCCGTGGATGGAGATGATCATTCCAGGACGTTGACAACGCGCAGACCTTCCCTGGTGATGTTTAGTTTGCTGACGCACTTTATCTTTGCTGCATTGCTTGCAGGTCCCACCTTACTAACGGAATAGCGACAGCATTCAGAACATTCTCCATGTACCGCCCAGTTGTCAGGGCCAGATATCTTCGGTTGTCATGGCTGATTGTTCTACCTTGAACAAGTGGTTCCCAAAGTGTGCGGCGAGAAAAGATGCCAATTGTGGCGAGAAGATTCTAAGACAATATGCTATTATCGCATTTATTTGTAAGATTTATCTTTAGTATTGTTGGAAAACAGCGACTGCGTTGGTGATTTCTAAAACACTTTAATTACTTATTCTGAAAGTTAAAGACTGCAGGCGGCTAAAATCTGATAGTGTGTAAGTTGTGGTGAAGCATCCTCAAAACACATAACATTGGACTGTTTTTGGATATACAACAACAAACAGTATCCGCGCATCTCTTAAACAGCCTTAGCTATTATACAACTTGAAGTATGTATTCCATATTAAATGGTGTAACAATTTGAAAGCTCGGCACTTGGTCGTTTTGTGTTTTTATAAATTGTTACACCATTTAATACGGAATAAATACTTCAAGTTGTATCATACTAAGGTGTAAGTTCCATTACTGTAGCCTTAGCTATTCTTCTCCAAGCCATATTGCTGTGACAAATATCAAAGCTCTGACAAATACCAAAGATCAGAAAAGAGAAAGGCTTCTTTGTGTTGATGAGGAGATTAGAGTTTCTTTGTCTCAAATCAGACCTAATATAAATGAGATTACCTTACAAAAACAAGCTCACGTCTCTCATTGAGTCTATATACACTGCCTGGCCACAAAAAATTCGCGGTGTGAATGAAAACATGCAAATGCCGAGGAGGGCATGACCGGTGAAGCATTTCGAATATTTGCATAATGTTGCGGCTAATACAACCTTTAAATGGAACGGCACGAGTCTGCAGCTCATCAGTTCTAAGCGAACGTGGCGGAAGGCGTTATACGCGGTCGAGGAAAAGATGTGACAGATTTCACAAAGGGCCAAATTATTGGCCTGTGGCAAGGGCAGAAGACCTGCAAGGAGATTGCTGAAATCACTGGCACCGGATTACGAACTGTCCAGCGCATTATTAAATCGTGGAATGATGGCGGTGAAGCATCAACTTCCCAGAAAATGTGTGGTCGGGAAAGAGTCCTGAATAATCGTGACCGAAGATAATTAAAACGCATAGTGAAATCGCATCGCAAACAAAAAATAAAAAAACGACACTAGAACCCACAACCATGTTCAATAGTGGAAGCAAAACCATTTCCACTCGCACCATGAAACGGGAACGCAAAGGACTGGGATTAAACACATGTGTTCCAAAAAGGAAACCATTGGTTAGTGAGAGTAATAGGAAAAAAAAAGTCTCCAATTCGCCACGGAGCATAAAGATTGGACTGCTAAGCAATGGGAGATAGTTATGTGGTCCGATGAGTCGAGGTATACTCTGCTCCAACATTATAGATGTATCAGAAGAGAACCACATGAAGTATTTGACACTTTCTCTACTGTACAGGCCTCAGGAGGAAGTGCTATGATCTGGGGTTGCTTCTGTTCGGCTGATCTAGGCGCAGCAGCACTATGCATCAATAAAATGAAGTCACCCGAGTTTCTCAGCCTACTGATTGAACACCTTATCCCATCAATGGAATTTTTCTTCCCTCGAGGCAATGGCCTATCAGAATGACAATGCCATGATTCATCGCGCTAAAATTGTGAAAGATCGGTTCGAAGAATCATTCGCACACTTGAATTGGCCACCACAAAATCCTGATCACAGCCCCATTGAGGATCTGTGGGATATACTGGAGATGAATCTAAGGAGTAATTCCACTCTACTGTCATCCACCAAGGATCTCGGCGAAATGTTACTGCAAAGCTGGTCACAAATCAATGGGAAGACAGAGCATAAAACTCAGACACCATGCCACCCCGAATGTGTGCTAAAGGTGATACCACGAAGTATTAACATGCACGACTTTCAATTTGGCCAAGGAGTGTGCTTACTTAACGTTACAAATGTAAGAGGCTCGTCTATAAGTATATTCTGGGTATGAATCATAATTTTATGTAGCTGCATTGTTTAACAATTCACAATTTTTGGTTCCCCCATCATGATGATATGAAGTAGTCGTGATCTATGTTATGGATCAAACACCGCTAGGAGATTTTTTTAAGGTATATATATCTTATCAATACAAAATACCGTGTGGTGCGAGCAAACAGCAAATTTTTATTCCAAAGTTTTTGAACCATTGCCCTAGACCATTGTCCCAGCCGTTCTTGTTGCATGCCTTGGAGCAATTATCCTTTAAGTGTTTAAAGGCGGTAAAGCAGAAGGAGAATTCTGTGTAAAGTTTTTCGTCTAAACCCATAATAAAGTTAAAAAGATAAAGGAAATATTTCGCAAAATCTTCAGTGCATGAACATACAGGGGTTTATTAAAAAAATGAAAACACCTGCTGCGACTGGAGTACACGCAAAGCGCCTAATACAAATCACAGGGACGACATCATCCGCGATGAGAGATATACACAGTAGAGTCAAAATGATAATTGTGCAAAAGACGTTTAGTTAAAGTTGTGTCTATTTAAAGCTCACACACAGTCTACTCACATTGTTGTGACCACCTCCTACTTTTGACGCCAACAGCACGTAGTAGCCAGTGAAACAAGGCACGTGTCGTGAGCTGGATTGAAGGGTATATAAGGTGTACTTGTAGGCATTCTGAAACCATATCACTCGTTGCCATCATGGATAAAAGGAGCGATTTATCAGATTTGCAAAAAGGCATGATTATCGGCTTTCGGGACAAGGGTGGCAATATTTTCTGAAACAGCGCACTTTGTGAACTGTTCGCGTGCTGCTGTGGTTAAAGTGTCTCGTGATGGGAGAAATGGCATCATTGCGAATAAACTACGTGGAAACTGCGGAGCACCACGTTCCATTGATGTGAGAGGTGAACGTCGGCTCCGAAGGTGTATGCGTGCTGATCGACACGTTTCAGTGGAGCACCTCACTGGCCGAATGAACCAGGAGGCTACCTGGGAAGTGTGTCTAAAATGACAGTTCAGCGAACCCTGCTGCGTATGGGGCTCAGATGAAGATGGATTGTCTCTGCACTTATGGTAACGAAGGTGCATCGGCAGAAAAGGTTTACATTTTAACGGTAGTATCGCAATTGGATCTTCGCTAATTGACAAAGGATTGCCTTCTCCGATGAGTCATGTTTTTGCTTCATCGAACGGATGGACGTTGGCGCATAAGGCGAGAAACACTGGTGAACAAACACTCCTCAACCATTGCTGGAAGAACAGAAGCTGGTGGGGACAGCGTTGTGGTCAGGGGAATATTTTCGTGGCATTCCCTGGGTCCACTCATACCGCTGGAAAGCACTATGAACCGAATTCGTTATGAATCTATCCTTGAGGACCACGTACACCCATACATGCTGATTGTCTTTCCTGGGGCGGATGGGATTTTCGAGCACAACAATGCGACGTGTCACACAGCTAGAAATGTCCGAGAGTGGTTTGGAAGAGCACGCTGAAGGCTTCAAAGTACTTTCCTGGTCCCCTAATTCGCCAGACTTAAACCCAATTCAGCATCTGTGATACCACCTCGATCGTGCTGTTCGCTCTATGGATCCTCCACCACACACCCTGCAGCAGCTGTCAGATGCACTGCAGTCAGCATGGCTCTACATACCTGTGAACACTTTTCAGCCCCTTATTTAGTCACTCTCAGCCCGCCTAGCTACTGTCCGCTCAGCACACGGCGGTTGCTCTGGATATTAGCTAGTGGTCACAATAATGTTATTCGACCGTGTATAAGGGAGGGTCGTACGATGTCGGCTATCACGTAGCAGTGCACAGTTCCGGGTGAAACAACTGTGACAGTAATTATCGACAAAGTCAGATCTCAGTGACCTCAAAAAGGACATGATCACTTATGCGTGTCTTGCAAGAACTTCGGTAACTAAAACGGCAGAAATAGGTGTAACACGAGGACCTGCATCGACGATTATGACTACCTATCAAAAAGGACACAGCGTTGTATCCAAACGTGGAAATTGTGGACGCCATACGAAGATGTCAGATAAGGATAGGCGAACGCTGGCACGGACCTAGCGAAGCAAGCACCAGACCACGGAATCTCAAATAGCAGCAGAGTTGAACACCAGTCAGAATGATCCAGTTTCCGTCATAAGTTGTTGGGAACTCCATCGTGCCGGAATTTATTTATTGCTGTGCTGCAATCCACAAATCTCTGCTTCCCAAGAATCAATGTAACAAAACCTACAAGGTGGTGCAAAGCATATGAAAACTTGGATGCCAAAAACTGGCAACTCGTTATTTAGTCTCATAAATCATACTCCACATTGTTTCCCACCACTAGCAGAGTATACGTCTGGCTAAAACCTGCAATAGTTTACCATCCTGACTATTTGGTTCAGACTGTGAATCATAGAGGTGGATCCCTGATGCCGTGGAGTGCAATATCATGGCATTCCTTAGGGTCATTTGCTGTTCATGGTCGTGTCACAACTGCAACGTACGAATCCATTCTTGGGGACCATCCAGTGTTGCAGGCATTGTTCCCTAATGACAGTCCCTGGGTTCAAGCAGATTATGCACACGAGCGTTAGGCGAAACGTGTTAAGATGTGGTTTGCGGAGCATCAGAGTGATTTACAGTAGCCACCCTGGCCGCCTCAATCTCCAGCCCTCAATATAATTGAACATTTGTGAAAATATCTGGAGCGAAATGTCATATCACACTTTTCAACTTCACTGACACAGTTGGGGCATATTGTACAGTGAAAATGGTCCCAAATTCCGTTATCGTATGCACATGACTTGTATAAGCCTACTCCAAGTAGAATTCTGAAAGCCCGAGGTGGACTTAGAGCATATTAATACATAAAACGATCTCCACGAACATTATTTTGATAAATGATTACACCATGTGACACCATGTGAAATTTGGACATGCAGAAGGAAAGATAAGACTGTTTTGGAATGACATTCTAGCTCGAATGTTGAGTAGAAAGTATAATCAAGGCAGTAAGTCACATGAAATCGAATGAAGAAATCGATTATCTTTTGTGTGTCAAAGTGACTAGAGCACCACATAGAAGCGGCGTAGGTGTAGGAATTTTGTCCCCGCCACAGCTGGTTGAGAAAAGAAAATGTAATACTGCATACTTACTGAGTTCCTCATTATGTCTTTGATAGCAATACCGTGTGTGAAGAAAGAAAATATGTTTTTATTATGAATGAAATGCAGGGCTGAATTACTTTGGCGCATGACACAATAATGCGATGACATATTTCATTTAATAACTTGGTTTTGAGTTCCTTCAAGATAAAGAACGGCTCAAGCCTACTCTCAGACACCTACAATGGAAGAGTGGAGAGTAGCAGCGAAAGTAAACATCTCTCGACACAATTATCGAAATATCCTAGAGACGTAATACCCTTGGTAATAAATTTGATCATCAGAATCAATGATTTCGGCATTATATCTAATGTTTTGAGCACAAGATGAAAGACTTCGCTTTATCTTCTATTATTCTAGATCCCGTTATGAGCAATATGATTCAGCTGCTTAGGATTACCTGACAGGGCCAGCTCTCTATCTCGCTCGCTCTGTCTGAAGACGCTGAATAGAATGCAACCGCGCAAGATGGAGAAAAGGCGGTGTAGAAAGGGATGAATGTGAAGGACGGGGAGGAAGCACGGTTTGATGGGGAATAAGGACGACTCGCGGCACTGGCTCGGCTACTCGTCCAACACGCAAAGCACTTTGGATCCTCGCTCCTACTGCCATTTGTCAAACATAGTTGTCTTCTTCCAAGCTGCAAGACACCCACACAAGCACACATCACAAGTACTAATGTTCCTCAGAAGAGTAACAACTGCCATCAGGGAGCAGGCAGCATCGGGATGACGATGTGTTTTCTGCTTCATCCAGCAGATCCCGCTGCTGCTGTTCTTGTTTTCCTTCTCTTCCCCTGTTTCTCGTGTTTCCTGATCCTAATGCTCCTGGATCTAACGATGATGATCTCCTCTCCTAAACTATTTGAAATTTCCGCTAACGGACCTATATCACGAAATCCTTTTAAAAGAGAGGGACTGTTTGCGCGAATTGTTTATCTTTGCAATAAGGATGTTTCTCGGACATCAGTTCTTCTATCTGATATCGATGACTGCTTATGTACTTTGTGCGATATAGAGATGTGGAGTACGACGTATCAGCTGAAAGCATAACACAACTACAAAACTCACAGAAAAAAAAAACTCTCAATCGTAGACTCTTTCCCTTACAATATAAAAGTCTTGTATCTGCAGAAGAACGCATCGCGGAATTCAAACTGCATTTGGTAATTATCACCGGATTTCCAATTTCAGCGCGGGGAAAAGAAACTTCGATTTTTCTTTTATGTATATAAAAATCTATATATGGGATTGGAAGTGGTAGGAGAAGTTTAAAGAGACAGTAATGTCTAAAGGTAAATACGGAAAATCTTTAGATCTTTAATTGAAAGAATAACGAAAAATTAAGAAAAACAAAACGATTTATGATTCTGTAACGACTATAGGAATCAAATTGAGAGTACACCGTTCGAAAAGATTTTTTGATAAGCAAGTAAGATTGAGAAAAAATAAAGAAAGGTAGGTTTGGAGAGAATGGCATAATATAGGATGAAAATATATTATCAGTAGATGAAAATTCAAAACTACGCCGTCTGTGCACGATAAAAGCTCAAGTGTAAACCTTTTAACTAGAATTGATTTTATTATCCTTCGAGTTCTTTGTTTTTCGAGCAGAGACGGCAGAATTTTGAATTTTCATCAATGGGATTTGCACGAAGATATCCTATACATATATAATCAGTGTTGGTATACGGTATATAGCATGCACACGTATATAAATGAATATACGCATATCTGCAAGATTTCCACCGTTGATTTTCCGTTACTTTGAATTAAGGCTCCAAACGCACAAGAAAAAGCAATTTCTTTCCCTAAATTTTTTAAATGATTATCTGTCGTCCTAGGAAACGAAAGCATACCTCTCTTAATGGGATGATTATCGTCAATCTGCCAACCTCCGCGAAGTTCCTTCTAAAGGAGAAGGTTCATGATTTAGATCTCAAATCTGTTTCACTACAATAAACTAAAATATTCTATTTATATATATATATATATATATATACAAAGAGCTGAGACTAAAACATAAGATATTACCTAAGAAGTTAAAACGAAATTTGCATAAAAACCTGAAGATCAAGACGCGCAACGCAGCAGTCACGAAAATTCAGAATTCACATACTATTTATTAAGAAGAGACATTAGCAAAAACAATTTTCTAACCGAGATTCCAAAAACATTATAAAACTCATATTCTGACTGGTATGAATAAAAAAAGGATAAAATAAAAGCAAACTGAATGTAGTAGGTGTCGACGAGAATGCCGAGCCTTGGCTCAAGGACCAGCAAAACTCTGCATTTTCTCACTTCCACAAAGACCTAGTTGGAAATGGGTTTCCGCAAAGCCATAGATGCAAGTTTAAAGCCCCTAAAATTTATAATTAGCAAACCTCCTGAGAGTCGCATGAAGAATAATTTAGTGAAAGTTTTTGCATGCATCTATAACTTTCCTGGCCCAACCCACACTCTTCATCTGCCACAAAAAACAGAAAAACGATTACAAAAATCACAAGTTGTGAGAGGGTCTGAACAAATCACAGAATTATTCAGCTAAACCACGTTGCTGAGCAACCAAGCCGCCTAAGAAAGAATTTGAACATTAATAACAGTACTAAAAAGTACTACAAAGTCTTATTCTTTGTGGTGAATGAAAGCTTTACCTAAAATGCCATAAAATTAAAAAAAATTAAAAAATAAGGATTTTCAACAGAGTCCTGAGAGTAAACAGGTTTTTTGTACCCACAATTTTCGCAAAACCAGACATCACAAGAACAAAAAAAATAATAAAAATTAAAATGATGCTTTGGAAAAATTACATGAAGTTAACAATTAGTTGCAATATTTACAAAATATTCCAGGAGTGCTTTAAAAGTGTATAATAATGTAGTTTAACTACATTATTATACATCATTATCTTAATGCACTCCTGGAATATTTTGTAAATATTGCAACTAATTGTTAACTTCATGTAATTTTTCCAAAGCATCATTTTAATTTTCATTATTTTTTTGTTCTTGTGATGTCTGGTTTTGCGAAAATTGTGGGTACAAAAATCCTGTTTACTCTCAGGACTGTTGAAAATCCTTATTTTTTTTATTTTTTTTTAATTTTATGGCATTTTAGGTAAAGCTTTCATTCACCACAAAGAATAAGACTTTGTAGTACTTTTTAGTACTGTTATTAATGTTCAAATTCTTTCTTAGGCGGCTTGGTTGCTCAGCAACGTGGTTTAGCTGAATAATTCTGTGATTTGTTCAGACCCTCTCACAACTTGTGATTTTTGTAATCGTTTTTCTGTTTTTTGTGGCAGATGACGAGTGTGGGTTGGGCCAGGAAAGTTATAGATGCATGCAAAAACTTTCACTAAATTATTCTTCATGCGACTCTCAGGAGGTTTGCTAATTATAAATTTTAGGGGCTTTAAACTTGCATCTATGGCTTTGCAGAAACCCATTTCCAACTAGGTCTTTGTGGAAGTGAGAAAATACAGAGTTTTGCTGGTCCTTGATAAAGCCAAGGCTCGGCAGTCTAGACACTTTCTACATTCAGGTTTGCTATTACTTTATTTTCTTTTTTACTCATGCCTGTTGGGCTTTGAGGTTATCTTTGTTGTTTTAGCCTTTGTTAAATAATTTTTTTTATTACTGTCTCTACTTAATAGTGTGTAACTCGTGATCCGAAAAATGAGAAGAGTGGAAGACATCATGATCAGAGTTAAATCCCTGAAATGACAATGGGCTGGACATACTGCCGGAAGGACAGACCATCGATATACAGCCAAAATTTTAGATTGGATTCCAAGGGACAGGAAAAGACCCAGAAGAAGACCACATGGGAGATGGGCGGATGAAATTCGAAAGTATGCGGGAGTAAAATGGGGGAGACTGGCATAAGACAGACCGTTGTGGAAAAACCCTGGGAGACCTTCGTCCAGCAGTGGATTGATAATGGTTGACAATGATGAATCATGATTATATATATATATATATATATATATATATATATATATATATATATATATATATAGGGATGTAAGGTCAGGTGATGCGTAAGTTCACAGCCTCTCCTTGACAAATGTCAACCCCGCCTTCTCGTGGTACATCCTGTTCCCACTAAAGGGGCTCTGACGACCGCCAATAGCGGTATAACTATACATCGGGATTAGAGGAAATGCTATCCCACACTCACCAACCCGCTTGGCCAGCGTGGTGAGTTATGGCCAAACCCCTCCAAAATGACTCCACAACTTAAATCTTGGCCCTCAGTCTCCGGCAGCTGGAATGTACCTGGCCAAGGCAGCGGCCAGTGCGACATGAAAGCAGAGGATGCTAAGAATCCCCGGAGGACCGGACTAGGCAGCCATCTGATGCTGACCTTGGCTACGTACAACGGACGCTCCCTATCTTCTGATTCAAGGCTTCTTGAATTGGAAGAGGAATTACAAAGGATCAAGTGGGACATCGTCGGGCTAAGTGAGGTAAGGAGAAAAGGAGAAGACCTCACTGAACTGAAAAGTGGACATCTCTTCTACTATTGTGGGACAGATACTGGCAGAACTAGTGGTGTTGGATTTATAATAAACAAGAAACTGAAGGATTAAGTTGTAGAAGTTGAAAGTTCCTCTGACAGAGCTGCACGACTCGTTATCCAACTATCGAGAAGATACCAGGCTCAGATTATTCAAACTTATACACCCACCACAAGTCATGCTGAAGAAGAAATTGAAGAATTTTATGAGGAAATTCGTGATCTAAATAATAAAGGTAAGCAGCACTTGAAGATAATTATGGGAGATTTCAATGCAAAAATAGGGCAACGGCAACAGAATGAAACTTCAGTAGGTAAATTCGGTCATGGCAACAGAAAGCAGCGTGGAAATACTCTCTTAGAGTTTGCAGAGGCAGAAGGGTTTTTCATTTTGAACTCCTTTTTCAAGAAAAAGCCACACAGGAAATGGACATGGAGACATTCAAATGGGACGACAAGTGAAATTGATTTTATTATGTGTAACAAAAAATTCGTCATAGAAGACTGCAGTGTGCTAAACAAGTTCAACACAGGCAGTGACCATAGATTGGTGAGATGTAAGATGCACCTCAACACTAAACTCGAACGTAGCAAGCTCATAAGACAAACAAAATGTATTGACATAACCAACCTTAAAAAACACCATAATACCTTCAAATTGGAACTGAAGAACAGATTATCTGCTTTAGAAGGCCTAACATCGGAAGAAGTGGATATTTCTGAAGTTAACAGAAAAGTAACCAAAGCTCTTATGGAAACAGCAACAAAATTAGCTGGGTCTAAGAACAAATTGCATGTGAACAAATTATCAGGAAAAACCAAAATGTTGATGCAAAAAAGAAGAGTGATGAGGACAACTAAAGAAGATGTGACTTCCAAAGTGGAATATATAGAGCTATGCAAGACAGTACGAAAAAGTATAACTGAAGACGTAAGGAAATTCAACTGTGAACTAGTAAGGAAAGCAATTGAAAACAACTAAAGCCTAAAGATAGCAAAGGGACATCTCAGTAAGGGGAAAAACAGATTATGGCACTGAGAAAAGAAGATGGTTCTGTAACAAGAAATAGAGGCGAAATTTTGACAAGAGTGAAAGATTTCTACTCCAAATTATATGAAAGGGACAATACATGTACTCCAGACATCATGAAAGGTACCAGTACCAGAGTTCTTCCAGTCCTTCCAGCAGAAGTTGCACATGCAATCAAAAACATGAAGCGGGGAAAAGCTCCAGGAGAAGATGGAATTACTGTAGACATCATACAAGAAGCAAGTGGAGAAATCGAAACAGTACTCGCCCAAATTTTCACTCGATGCCTTAATGAAGGGAAAATTCCTGAGGATTGGAACAACGCTACAATGATCTTGCTACATAAAAAAGGTGACATTGAGGATCTCAGGAACTACAGACCTATCAGCCTCCTATCAGTGGTTTATAAAATCTTCACTAAAGTTCTTTCACACCACTTGAAGGTGACACTGGACATGGCTCAACCGAGAAAACAAGCTGGATTCAGGAGTGGCTACAGCACAATAGATCATATCCACGTACTGAGAGAACTAATTAAAAGAGCGAGGGAATATGAGCTTCCATTGTGCATGGCTTTTATCGATTATGAAAAAGCCTTTGATTTGGTGAAACCATCAGCAGTTGCAATGGCTCTGAAATCCTGCGGTATTGAAGATGCGTTCATTAATATTAATAACATCTATGAAAATGCAAGTGCAAAGATTCGCCTGTTTGAAAATACAACACACATAAAAATTGGAAAAGGAGTGAGACAAGATGACACCATATCTCCGAAGCTCTTTAATGCCACATTGGAAAATGTCTTTCAATCACTGAACTGGGAAAACAAAGGGATAAAGATTAATGGAGATTATCTAACCCACCTTCGTTTTGCTGATGACATAGTCATTTTTGCAACTACCCCATCAGAGCTACAGAGTATGATCCAGGAACTTGCTGACAAGAGTAAAGAAGTGGGATTAAAAATGAACTTTCAGAAGACAAAAGTGATGTACAATGCTTTTACAAGAAATTAAGATTTATCGATTGATGGAGAAAAGCTGGAGATAACAGACACGTACGTTTATCTTGGACAGCAGATATCAAGTGAGGGTCACATTGGTGAAGAAATTAATCGGCGTACAAAACTTGCCTGGAGAGCTTTTGGAAGAAACAGCATAATTTTCAAGAGCAATATGCCATTATGTCTTAAAAGAAAAGTGTTTGATCAATGCATCCTTCCAGTGCTTACGTATGGTGCAGAGACGTGGACCTTAGCTAAAAGAGACATACAAAGGCTGCAGACAACTCAAAAGAGCATGGAGAGGTGCATGCTTGGTGTAACCAGGAGAGATAAGAGGAACACGTGGATCCGAAAAATGACAAGAGTGGAAGACATCATGATCAGAGTTAAATCCCTGAAATGGCAATGGGCTGGACATACTGCCAGAAGAAGAGACCATCGATGGACAGCCGAAATTTTAGATTGGATTCCAAGGGACAGGAAAAGACCCAGAAGAAGACCACATGGAAGATGTGTGGATGAAATTCGAAAGTATGCGGGAGTGACATGGAGGAGACTGGCACAAGACAGACCGTTGTGGAGGAAACTTGGGGAGACCTTCGTCCAGCAGTGGATTGATAATGGTTGACAATGATGATGATGATATATATATATATATATATATATATATATATATAGGGAAAAACAAAACATAATTTTGAACACTAGTAATAAAACAATAGAAAGACCAACGGTCACCAAATACACCATCCGAACCAAGCTAGCTTCAAACAATGTAAAGTGCCGAATAAAAGAATGCAGGGAAGCATATTAATGACTGACCCTTTGCTTAGCCGTAGTGGTGAGTTACGCCACCTAATATGCTTACACCATTTAAAACTTATCTCTCAGTGTCCGGCTGCTGGAATGCACCTGGCTGAGGCAACAGCCAAGGAGACATGAAAGCAGAGGGTGTTAAGAATCGCCGCTGTCATCTGATACTGACCTTGGCCACGTTCGATGGACATTCCCTATCTTCTGATTCAAGGCTCATTGAATTGGAGGAGGAACTCAAAAAGATCAAATGGTACATGGTGGGGCTAAGCGAGGTAAGAAGAAGAGGAGAAGATCTCATTGAACTGAAAAGTGGATATCTCTTCTACTATCGTGGGACACATACTGGGAGAGCTAGTGGTGTTGGATTTATAATAAACAAGAGACTGAAGGACAATGTTCTTGAAGTTGAAAGTTCCTCGGATAGGGCTGCGCGACTCTCGTAGAATTTGCAGAATCAGAAAAAAATTTCATCATGAACCTCTTTTTCAAGAAAAAGCTACACAGGAAATGGACATTGAGACATCCGAATAGGACAAGTGAAATTGATTTTATTATGTGTAACAAAAAATTCGTCATCGAAGACTTCAGTGTGCTAAACAGATTCAACACAGGTAGTGGCCATAGAATTGTGAGATGTAAGATGCACCTCAACACTAAACTCGAACGTGACAAGCTCATAAGATAAACAAAATGTTTTGACATAACCAACCTTAAAAAGCATAATACTTTCAAGTTCGAATTGAGGAAAAGGTTCTCTGCTTTAGAAAGCCTAATATCAGAAGGGGATATTTCTGAAATTAACAACGAACTCACTTCGGCTCTTATGGAAACAGCAACAAAAATAAGTGGTACTAAGAGAAATTCACATATGAAGAAAATTTCAGGAGAAACAAAAATGATGCAAAAGAGGAGGGAAATGAGGACAAATAAAGAAGACATAACTTCCAAAGTAGAATATATAGAGCTATGCAAGACAGTACGAAAAGGTATCACTGAAGATGTAAGGAAATTCAACTGTGAACTAGTGAGAAAAGCAATTGAAAACAACCAAACCCTGAAGAGAGCAAAGGGATATCTCGCTAAGGGAAGAAAACAATATATGGCTCTGAGAAAACAAGATGGGACTGTAACAAGAAACAGAAGCAGAAATTTTGACAAGGGTGAAAGATTTCTACTCAAAATTGCATGAAAGGGATGATAAACCTATTCCAGACATTACGACAGGTACCAGTGCCCAAGTCCCTCCCTGCAGAATGTACACATGCAATTAAGATCATGAAACGGGGAAAAGCTCCAGGAGAAGATGGAAATACTGTGGACATTATACAAGAAGCATGTGGAGAAATTAAAACTACACCCGCCGAAGTCTTCACCAGATGTCTCGAAGAAAGGAAAATTCTTGAGGATTGGAACAATGCTACAATGATTCTGTTACATAAAAAAAGGTGACTTTGAGGATTTCAGGAACTACAGGCCCATCAGTCTCCTATCAGTGGTTTATAAAGTCTTCACTAAAGTTCTTTCACATCACTTGAAGGTAACATTAGACATGGCTTAACCAAGAGAACAAGCTGGATTCAGGAGTGGCTACAGCACTATAGATCATATCCATGTACTGAGAGAACTAATTGTTTTTTTTTATTATTATTATTATTGTAGGTTTAACGACCACCGTGAGCAACTCAATGGGCTATAAGCAGTCGCAAGAGAACTAATTGAAAGAACAAGAGAATATTAACTTCCATTATGCATGGCTTTTATTGATTGTAAAAAGGCCTTCGATTCTGTGAAACCATCAGCAGTTACAATGACTTTGAAATCCTGTGTTGTTGAAGACGCATACACTAGCATTATTAATACCTTCTATGAAAATGCAAAGGTTCGGATATTTGAGGATACAGCACAAATAAGAATTGGAAAGGGTGTGAGACAAGGTGACACCATATCTCCCAAACACTTTAATGCCACACTGCAAAATGTCTTTCAATCATTGAACTGGGAAAATAAAGGGATAAAGATTAATGGAGATTACTTAGCTCACCTTCGTTTTGCTGATGACGTAGTCATTTTTGCAACTACCACTTCAGAGCTGCAGAGTATGATGGAAGAACTTGCTGACAAGAGTAAAGAAATGGGATTAAAACTGAACTTTCAGAAGACAAAAGTGATGTACAATGTTTTTACAAGAAACGAAGATTTATCGATTGATGGAGAAAAGCTTGAGACAACCGATACCTACCTTTATCTTGGGCAGCAGATATCAAGTGAGGGTCGCATTGATGAAGAAATTAATCGGCGTATAAAACTTGGATGGAGAGCTTTTGGAAGAAACATTACAATTTTTAAGAGCAATATGCCATTATGTTTTCAAAAGAAAATGTTTAATCAATGCATCCTGCCAGTGCTTACGTATGGAGCAGACATGAACTTTAACTAAAAAAGATACACAAAGACTGCAGACAACTCAAAGTCAAAGAAGCATGGAGAGATGTATGCTTGGTGTAACCAGGAAGGATAAGAAAAGGAACTCTTGTATAAGGAAAATGGCAAGAATGGTAGACATTATGATCAGATTAAATTCCCTGAAATGGCAATAGGCTAGACATGTTGCCGGAAGAACGGACAACCGAAATTTCAGACTCAATTCCAAGGGACAGAAAAAGAGCCAGAAGAAGACTTCGTGGGAGATGGATGGATAGATGAAATTCGAAAGCATGCCGGAGTGACATGGAGGAGACAGGATCAAGACAGACAGCTGTGGAAGAAACTTGGGGAGATCTTCATCCAGCAGTGGCTTGATAATGGTTGACAATGGCGATGATAACATCTATAATTGTCAGTCGTTTAATTGAAACTTCTAGTTGGTTATAGTTTTTACCTTAAGTTAGCTTTACTGCAACACTAAAAGGGTTAGAGTTCATTAGGTTTAACTTTACTTTAACAATCTCAAGCTTCAATTAACGTTGAATTAACTTTTCATTGAGCAGACAGCTTCAATGCTAGTTGTCGCTAGAAGTCTTAATTAGGCAAAAAAATAACTAATGATGTACACTGCTGGACAATTGCTAAGGACGGATCATAAACGGCTATATAGCGCATAAAAAAGTAAGTGTGGTTGGATGCCAAGTGAAATAAAATAATGTCAGAATGCCAGGACATTACAAGAAAGACAATTTATTGTGCTCTGAAATCCAGAAGGCTTTGGAACGTGTTCAAGGGACAAACAGGCCATTTTGTGCAGAATACGTAAACGTGAAAAAATTGCAATTACCGTCCGCAGGCGTTCCGGCGTAAGATGTCAGTACGGGATATGGCCACCATGGAGGACGATGCAAGATTCCACACGTCGTGTCATGCTTTGCACAACATTATCAAGCAGCTGTTGGGGTAATTTATCACATTCCTCTGTCAGTGCACGGATGAGGGTGTCCTTGTTTATTGGAGGGCATTGGCGACCAGCAAGACTCCTCCCCAAAGCATCCCACACATTTTCAATGGGATTCAGATTTGGAGAATGTGCTGGCCATACGAGGCGTTGAATATCGTCGCTCTCAAGACACTCCTGGACAGCGATTGTTCGATGCATGTTGCGTTGTCGTCCATGAAAATGAATCTATCACCGACAGCACCACGGAACATGCGAACATGAGGTAGCAGAACATCATTAATGTATCGTTGGCCAGTCATAGTCCCAGTTGGAAGCACATAGAGGGACGTACGGCCATTGATCATGATGCCAGCCCATACCATGACACTACATGTCGGATATCGGCCCTTTTCCTGTATGTTTGCTGGACAATATGCAGTACCACTATCACGCCAGATCAGTTGTCGTCGACTTTCAGACGATAGACTGTATCTACTCTCATCTGAGAAGAGGACAGCAGACCAGTCGTTATCAGTCCAATTGCGATGTTGATGGCACCATTGCAAACGGGCGGTACGGTGACGTCTGGACAATGGATGCACACAACAGGACAGCGGGCGTATAGTCCTCCTTCATGCAAACGTCTGGCGACAGTTTTTCGGGAGATCCGCTTGCCAATAGCAGCCATAAACTGATTTGCTACCTCACTAGCTGTGCTGCGCCGGTGTCTTTTTGTTGATAGCACTATGTACCGATCTTCTGCAGGTGTCGTACTGCGAACACGACCTCCCCCGTGATGTTTGCTACACTCTCCATTTGTTTGAAAGGATTTCCAAAGCCTTGAAACAACACTGTGGCTGACGTCGAACTCCCTGGCAACATCTGTTATTTTTCGCCCTTCTTCAATCTTGCTAATAATACGGCCACGCGTAAAATCATCTAGGTGATGTCGGGAAGACATACTGAAAATTGCAAGTTCGTCAATTGATTCTTTCCCTTTCAACTTTGCGTTTGAACAACAACGGTCAATACGCGTCAAATCCTTTATATATCTTATCAGCGCTATGACGTCACGAACAAGTTCGGCAATCCAAAATTTGCATACGCACAACACGTCTTACTATATCCCGCACTTATGCTAATTTCCACATTTTCCTGCCTTCCATTTTATGGTTTCTATCGTTGCTATTGTCATTCGTCCTTAGCAATTGTCCGGCAGTGTAATTCAAGGAAATGACCACAGTTAAGTAACAAGACAGAACTTACGAACAAAACATTCATCTTAATTATAGGGAGCAAGACGTCAGAAGTCAACAAGAGGTCGTCACACAAAATAGAATTAGCCTCTCTACTCTTTAACAGACTTGAGCACACGCAATTTCGCTCGCTCGTTCATCAGTCTTGAACTAGCATAGACCAAGACTCAACTAAGAAAGTTTGTCTAACACTGATTGCTTACAGATGATCGCTTAAACAGGATCACATCACTATGTCTACCCAATCGTCAAAACTCACATACTATACAACAGCGCTCTTAAAACATTGCACCTGAAACCTTGCTTCAAGCTCTTATCTCTTGATTCACACTGTCATTGCCCTTTTGACCTGATATCAGTTTTTGCCAGAGTAAAGTTCGTCGAGATGGAAAATGTGACCTGCCATGTGGCTTGGCAGTTAGTCGTATGCGAGTCTGGAGAATTCGAGGCCGCTGAGGCGCAGTGGTAGCATGTCCGGCGCGTAACTAAAAGACCCTGGGTTCGATTCCCGATGGCGGCCGATGATAATTTTTCCGTGACTCACTTATAAACGTGGAAAGAGCGATTACTTCTGTTTGATATTATTTTATCTTTGCTATTGTTCATCGATGAATTTCGAAATCTTTCGGAATGCGCCTCGTATATTAAGCTTCAGCAACTCTAAGAAAAAGTTGCTGCTATTATTTTGGCAAAGTGCAAATTGACATGGGCTTGGGTTCCAGATTAGACATCGGTTGTGTGTTTGCTCTGCGGAACTGTTTCTGTGCTCTACCCTGGAACCATTGCCCTAATTTAGGAACGGGAGACTGTATATATCTTCAGATGTTCATAGTATCGTTACATCCTGAAACAGAACGGTAAATTTTTTGATTTTTTCTGAAATTTTCGTGAACGATGTGCCTTAATATTCGAATTCTAAATCGGATGTATGTACGAAGCTGTTTCTTTTAATACAAGACTCTAGATTCTTAAATTGGATGCATATTTAATTAATACTCTCATGATCTAGTTGACAACTGCTAAAAGAATTTCAATGATGTTTATTTGGGATCTTGCATTTGCTCATTAATACATGTGTGTTGCCAATAGGAAAGATACACTCCTTTCAAGATTTTTGCTGCATAAAGGCTATTTTTGTTGATATTTCTTGTTTTCTGATTAACTTTAGTCAAATTAAAATAAATTATTAAATTTTATTTCGTTAATTATTTTTAGAACTAAGTTGAATATTTCATCCTATAAGGAGACTGACAAAAACATCTGAAAAATAAAACGCCGCATACGGCTTCCGCAAAAGTACCTGAACTGAATTTTGTGAAACTTGCATTCGAATCAGAATTTGTATCAAAACTATAATTCCAATTTGTGTATGTGTCACTTAAATGTAGGTACAGCGTATGATATAATGTGTACTTAAACTATAAAACAGCTTTAATGGACAGCTTTTCAATTTTAATTCACATTTTTCAGAATTCTTCAAATGAGCAAACTTTTGCACATCCAAACCTAGTCCGAATATCTGTGGTATATGGATTGACGTTTCAGCTTTCTTCTAAAGAAAACTTTTTGCTTATATTTTTCTTTACGAAAAAAAGGCAACCTTTCTGAAATGAATATGAACTGGAGATAATTCCTTAGTTCTCTTTTTCATGCCAAAGTAACCAGTGTGTTAGGTGTACCAATTTTCACCCAACTGTGGCAGTATAACGCGCATACCAATGACAGCTCTTAAATAACTGCATTTTTCGAAGTAAGATAAATCTTGAAAAATCTAAGGTGGCTTTGGTTGGTAATACAACTTATCTTCAGCAACGGATCATACTTCTGATTACTTGCTCCGACATCTAACAGGACGATAGCATTTTACCAGCGATTTTGTTTTCAGTTCCGGAGTTTATTTCCATGAGCAACTCTTTAGGACCAAAAGCCGTTACGTGTTCATAATTCGGGCCACATCACTACTCCGGTGCCCGAATGGTCAGCGCTGGTGTCTGGCGAGCCGTCCGAGTTGCACCCAGGTTCGAGTAGTATGTTGTCCCTCTTCTGTGAACAGTGACTGTATATTAGGGACGGGCGACTGCTTATAACACTAAGGGTTGCTCACTGCGATCTTTAAACCCAGGAACAAAAGAAATCAAATTGGAGGCTAGTCGCCACTGGTTCCAGGGAAGAGGCGACCTACCGCCGTAGTAAAAAAGCACCACCCATGCCTCATCCGTGGCTTGAACCCAGGCCCATCTGGGACCATTAGCTATTAACCAGTGCCTCTGATCACTCAGCAACTATGGCGATGAAGTCTGGTTAACAGCTGCTCCAAGAACTAAAGTACGCTGTCATTAATCAAAGTAGTTAAACAAGGAATTTTGTACGAGGCTAGTCCGTAGTTTGAAAAGTCTCTCTCGATACACTCTTACGGTAAAACCAATTCATGACGATTAAAAACACCTTGTTCAATGAAAAGCCACACTTTCATTGACATGAGAACCACTGGTAAGGGTTGAAGCCATATGCACCAGTAACAGGGAGAAGCTTGCTGAATTTTTGTTTATATAGTCACTCATGCTCTTTTGCGTATAAAATCTCACGAACCTACTGCTCACGCAACCTGAAAGTGGCTCTGATATTTTCATTTTAACTGAAATAACGGAAATTTGGAGGACTAGGAGAAAAGTTTCTTTATCGTGATCTTCAGTAAAGATTGGTTGGAGGAAACAGCATTTTTGGAAAGGATTAGTTTCTTAGACGGCCATCTCAAGGTATCATTAGTTGGTTAGATACACAACGTCCGAGAAGATTAACTAGTTAGAAGCATATTTCTAGGGCTGATAGATTATTTGTTCAACTGCAAAATGATTTGGTACTGTTAGATATTCATCCAACACTGGCTGGTCAGACATACATCCTCAAAAAGAATTGACTGGTCGGTGTCTGCATGCGTCAAAAAGAATGTCACACACGGCATTTAAACGTTTTGAAAAATCATGATGCAGAACGTAGTTAAAACGATGAGCTTCAATTGTAGAGAATGTAATTTGATGGTTTTTAAAAGTATTGGTCGCTAGGCCAGTAATAAACATTTTAATCTTCCTGAGTTTTCAATTAAGAGAGACCCAGAATATAGAAACATTAACTATGCTAATTTTTCACCCGAGACTGCACGAGACTTTTGCCTAATGAACTGATGTCTTAGCCATCTCTGAACGTAGGATATTTAACGCTAATAAAACTCGAAAAAGTGTTAAATCACTTTGTTAGGCATTGCAAAAGGTTTATATCAATATTGTTATCAGTGAAAGCACCATGAAAAGCCTCAAAGAAAAAACACGTGGCCTGCAGAGGCTGTAAGGGAATTTAAACCGTCCGTCTTTCTTCGTGCAGTATCTTGACCCCTGATTTGACATCCTGAAGAACATCGGTAAGTTTTTTGAAGAACGTCGAGTTAGATAACAACAAAAGACGTCAACTGAGATGTAAGCGGGGGATACGGAGTTCTTGCACAAAAGCAGTACATGTCATTTAGTCAGGGAAATGGCCGGATATGGGTCTATAATATAACTAACTGAAGCAAAGATAAACGGACGTCCCCGAATTCCAGCGGCACGAGGACATAGTCTCAATAAACTGCGATAATAGTTTCCCCTGAAAATTTCGGCCTAACCATATCCCAGACGAACGGCGAAGGCTCAGAGGACTTGAAATTACTATTACTAAGCGGAAATTGTCAATTCTTCGCTTCAGAATGCAACGCGCAGTAGCCGATCCGCACGCCTGGTTCATTAACACATCGAAACTCGAGGAATTTTCCATTTAAGTTGGAATAATGCCTTTTCTGACCTGGGAATAATTACATGGCATTAATGACTTCCCTTCTGCGTGGAAACACTGTAGTAATTGCATTCAGAATTGGCTCGAAATGACATGAGAAAGAACTGGATGGAGTTGCGAGACGCTCTGTAATAGTAATGATAGTTACTGCAATCGTTAACCCGCTGTTTTGCGCCAGTGTTGTATAAGAACAGATACGCTGCAGGTTAACAAAGAGGCGTTAACTGATTAAGTTTAAGAATGTAGGGGGAATTTCGTCCAGACGCTTTGAAACAGAGTTTAAAGCATGGAATTTTCAGATTCGAATCAGCTGTTAAAATTCCAGTCTTCCCAACGACAAACAGACTCATCCCGTTTTCGAAAATCGTTTTAGTTTTCATCATTGCCGTTTATAATTCGGTCTGTGGCTCCAAATGCGAACTTCCCCTTGAGGAGTAAATGAGTGTATTAAAGCTGAGACGATCGCTTGAATGGTTTTCCGATTTCGCGTCGTAAATGAATGCGTTGTGTTGCACTCTGCGTGATCCGAAAATTAAACACGACCAAGTCATTCATTTCATATTAATTTATGGAATTTTCCGAAAGAATGAATTTACATCTCTTCCAATGTCCTGAGAAAATTACAAAGGAGAAAGAAAGGAGTCTTGGGTACACAAAATAGAATTCAATGTAACATTCAGGTGTTCAACTTACCGTGATGAGACTCCGCTTTTCCTTTACTGTGTAAATCATTCAGTTGAATGACATTATTAAACTTATCTTTTGTCCTAATCTGGCAGTGGTGTATCATTCCACAATGCTACTCTTTCGATGACGCAACAGATTTAAATTTCTTATTAAAATTGAACTGGACAGGTCATTTTAGTGTATCTCTCCCTTGATCCGTAGGTGCTTCAGCCAATAACGAGCATAATTTATTTCGGAACAGACCAAACTTAAATTTCTAACAATAAAAATTTAATGCAGTGGATATTTTATTTACTGCAATTTGCCTTTAGAGAAAAGCCGTTATTAGATTTAATTGTAAAATCAAATAGTCAGGCATCGTGGTTTAGCAAGTAAGTAGAGCACACGTAACGAAAACTCATTTTTTTCAATATTCTTCATTAAAAGGTGTAAAAATTACCTCAAGAAACAAGAAAATATATATATATCCGGGATTGGACGCCAAGTCCGATTCATCATGTTCTAGGGGAGACAATTCAAATGCGCCACAAAAGTTAATGCAGTTTATAAAAGGTGACAACATAAGTCGATTATGTTTTCACTTTTTCGTCTTACTGTTGAATTTGCCATCTACAATATAACTAGAATCTAGTTGCTATGTTTTATCTACTAATTACAGCCAAGATCAGTACGTTATTCCTGTGTGAAGAGGGCACTTCATGCTTCTAATTTTGCAGGCAGAATGTCACAGAAGTACAGCGTTTTTGTGTCACAGCCGCAAATTCATAAACTCTTATTATATACACTGCTCGATATAGAAATTGCCCACCTAGAAGGAGTGAGGATAGAGGGTTAAAATCGAGCATGCATGAAGGAATACATAAGGGTTTACCTTGATGTTGTTTTCAATCACGTATAGTGTTTATCAGATGAGATAATGCAGCACAATCGGTACGCCTCAGTAAGTGGTTGCACAGCCGCGAACGGCAATACAGGAAGCAATACGGTATGGCAATGAGTGATACATTCGACAGATATCGTCCTGAGGAATGGAACACCAAGCAAAGGTTGACTTGCTCCCATAATTCCTCGAGATCGTGCGCAGTACGATTCGATTGGAGAACGATGTACAATGTGGTCCAACTGGTTTTTGATTGGGGATAAATCGGGCAATCTTGCTGGCTATTCATAAACTGTAACAAAATAGGCTGCAGAACCTCGCTCACGTATCGTGCAGCTGTCAATGTGCCCATGATGCGGACGAGAGGTGACCTGCTGTCATGCACAATAGCACTCCGTATCATGATACCTGCCTGACCGATGGTGTGGCGGTCGTGAACGGAACCGGGATCCATCGATCGTCAGCACCCAGACAGAAACGGAAATCATTACTGAAAATCAGTGGTCCATTCGTGACCCCAGTTCGCATGACTTCAGCACCAAGCCAGACTGTCGTCCCGGTGGCTCAGTGGTCAAAACGCTAGCTTATGACCATTCGTCCCAGAAGGGTCCGGGTTCGAATCCCGGTGAGGAATGGATGTTGTGGTTATCTTACGGTCCTGGCTTTCTTCTATCCGTGGAACCAGTGGCCCTAAATTAGGGACTGCGTATAGCTCACTGAGTTGCTCACCGTTGTCGTTAAACCCCCAATAAAAAAAAATCCAGATAAGCGCTGTGATGGCTGGCCGTCAATGGCAGTCAACATAACGGTTGCCTGTTTCACAGGTTTACCACATGTAACATTCGGTTTACAGTTCGGGTCATTATGACGACGTCCATGGCCGATGACACAGCACGTGGAATATCGGCTGAAGTGCTTTCTTGTAGCGAACAATCGTGTCGAACAGTCCATCGCTCCAGGCGTGCTGACGCCTATCAGACCGCACTACTGTCGCTCCTACGCACCTAGTTGTAGCCACTGGTGCCAACAGCGTTCAACAGTTTGTGTATCCCGTTGCACATGCGCAGTGATACGTGTAGCCCAGCATGCTTCACACAAGTCCACAATTCTTCCTCTGAAACGCATCCAAACGTCAATAAACCTGCAGACGGCGTGTACCCGGAATTTTCGGCCTTCGCTGCTGAACAGTTTCTCAGCACAAACGACAAATCTGAAACGTCCGCAACATTTCCACAAGTGACCACACATTACCATCCCTGCTGCTCTGGTACCTTTATCTCACGAGCGTGTGGCATCATCGGCTCTGGCTTAACATCACTTACACATCTCGAGTGGGTACACCCGCCCTGAGAGTTGAATATTTGTAGCACACCTTCGGGGTGGGGAAGTTTCCCTGTTGAGGAGTGTATTTAGGAACTAAACTTCCTGATTCGCTCAGTATTTTTGTATTCCAATTTTTGCTGTAATCTAAGATCTGGCATAGATCTACCCATTTTTTCCCAATTACTGTTTCAACAAATGCTAGAAGAAAATTTTCCAGCAAATAATAAACAGTATTCATGATTAACCAAAGCTCTAATGCAAAACAGCAACAAAATTAGCTGGGTCTAAGAACAAGTTGCATGTGAACAAATTATCAGGAAAAACCAAAATGTTGATGCAAAAAAGAAGAGAGATGAGGACAACTAAAGAAGATGTGACTTCCAAAGTGGAATATATAGAGCTATGCAAGACAACACGAAAAAGTATCACTGACGACGTAAGGAAATTCAACTGTGAGCTAGTAAGGAAAGCAATTGAAAACAACCAAAGCCTTAAGATAGCAAAGGGACATCTCAGTAAGGGAAGAAAACAGATTATGGCTCTGAGAAAAGAAGATGGTTCTATAACAAGAAATAGAGGCAGAAATTTTGACAAGAGTGAAAGATTTCTACTCCAAATTATATGAAAGGGATGATACATGTACTCCAGACATCATGAAAGGTACCAGAGTTCTTCCAGTCCTCCCAGCAGAAGTTGCTCATGCAATCAAGAACATGAAGCGAGGGAAAGCTCCAGGAAAAGATGGAATTACTATAGACATCATACAAGAAGCAAGTGGAGAAATTGAAACAGTACTCGCCCAAATTTTCACTCGATGCCTTAATGAAGGGAAGATTCCTGAGGATTGGAACAATGCTACAATGATCCTGCTACATAAAAAAGGTGACATTGAGGATCTTAGGAACTACAGACCTATCAGCCTCCTATCAGTGGTTTATAAAATCTTCACTAAAGTTCTTTCACACCGCTTGAAGGTAACACTGGACATGGCTCAACCGAGAGAACAAGCTGGATTCAGGAGTGGCTACAGCACAATAGATCATATCCACGTACTGAGAGAACTGATTGAAAGAGCGAGGGAATATGAACTTCCATTGTGCATGGCTTTTATCGATTATGAAAAAGCCTTTGATTCGGTGAAACCATCAGCAGTTACCACGGCTCTGAAATCCTGCGGTATTGAAGATGCATACATTAATATTATTAATAACATCTATGAAAATGCAAGTGCAAAGATTCGGCTGTTTGAAAATACAACACACATAAAAATTGGAAAGGGAGTGAGACAAGGTGACACCATATCTCCGAAGCTCTTTAATGCCACATTGGAAAATGTCTTTCAATCACTGAACTGGGAAAACAAAGGGATAAAGATTAATGGAGATTATCTAACCCACCTTCGTTTTGCTGATGACGTAGTCATTTTTGCAACTACCCCATCAGAGCTGCAGAGTATGATCCAGGAACTTGCTGACAAGAGTAAAGAAGTGGGATTAAAAATGAACTTTCAGAAGACAAAAGTGATGTTCAATGCTTTTACAAGAAATGAAGATTTATCGATTGATGGAGAAAAACTGGAGATAACAGATACGTATGTTTATCTTGGACAGCAGATATCAAGTGAGGGTCACATTGATGAAGAAATTAATCGGCGTACAAAACTTGCCTGGAGAGCTTTTGGAAGAAACAGCATAATTTTCAAGAGCAATATGCCATTATGTCTTAAAAGAAAAGTGTTTGATCAATGCATCCTTCCAGTGCTTACGTATGGTGCAGAGACGTGGACCTTAACTAAAAGAGACATACAAAAGCTGCAGACAACTCAAACAAGCATGGAGAGGTGCATGCTTGGTATAACCAGGAGAGATAAGAAGAGGAACTCGTGGATCCGAAAAATGACGAGAGTGGAAGACATCATGATCAGAGTTAAATCCCTGAAATGGCAATGGGCTGGACATACTGCCAGAAGGACAGACCATAGATGGACAGCCGAAATTTTAGATTGGATTCCAATGGACAGGAAAAGACCCAGAAAAAGACCACATGGGAGATGGGTGGATGAAATTCGTAAATATGCGGGAGTGACATGGAGGAGACTGGCACAAGACAGACCGTTGTGGAGGAAACTTGGGGAGACCTTCGTCCAGCAGTGGATTGATAATGGTTGACAATGATGATGATGATGATTCATGATTAAGAAGACAAACATTTAGCTTCTCACGTTTCGCTTTTTATATAAGGATGTTAATCTTTCACTGACACTGTTCCACTAATGAAACAGATGAATAGCACTAAAATAATACAGTAACTAACGCAAGACAGCGGTGAGAGATGGCGTTTTCTCTCGAAATAAAATGAGAATGGGCAACGTGGAAGTATGCTGCTATTCGTTTCTACCAAGCTCTGGCTAGCTTCCAGCAGAGTACCTAACTGCGCAAGCTCAAATACCCCTGAGCAACAGGCGATTATGCTCACGGGAAGAAATCAAGATCGGATGGAAACCTTTTAATATCTGACTGCAAAGAAGCCAAGGCGCTTTCACTGCCGTGATGGTGCTTTTTCAGAACGCATAGCACCTTAATCCAATATGTTTTTAATGTAATCTTCACGCTCACAGACCTTTTTGAATCGTAAATGTTTTCGTTAATCTAGTAAAATTTCCTAAAAAATGTTGGGTAGAGCACATGCTCATGTGCTCCTACAGATAAGCCGCCAGTGGAGTCAAATAAAATGCCCTTTGAGACATGCAAAATGTTAAAAAATAACAGACAACAGGAAATTCATTTAATGAAATAATTCGTATCCGATTTTAAACGCTTATGCTCATGAATATATCAGCTCTTTCTAGATATTGCACTGTACATTCCGCCTACAGGGCGGATTATGACGAAACTACATCGTTGACAGTTATCTAGTGACCAGCACATGAAATGATATTCCTTTACATATGAAAACAAATTAGAATTTTCACTAAACTGTGTTTTAATATGGCAAAATATGGACGCATCTGCAGAAATATACCTACAAATATTTAAAATTTCGTGCTGAATAGTAATCAAATCCAACAGCTGTCGAAGCACAATAAAAATATACGATACAGATCTCAAAGTACGTATTTAATAAATCCTAAAATATGTGCATGATAAAAACGCAAGATCTTTCTCGTGTATCGCACATGTATCATCAGGCTGTGAACTGATTTGGGTCAGGTACTTGCGGGGGTACATATAGTCATCGTCAGGAGACATATGCGCATAATTCTGCGTAAGATACAGTAAATTAAGCATTAAGAAACATGTGTGTGGAGTATCTTATGCTAAATAATAAGTGAGTCATTTGCCAAAAATCTCCAAGCAAAAGGTACAACAATAGGAGTATCGGTGTTACAACATTTGTCTCCATATGCCATGATATACATACTTTCTGAAAACAAAGTCTTTTAGAATGAGTTTGTAAAAGAATAAAAGCGTCCTTCTATAGCTGTGTAAATGAATCCTCTTTCACTAGACGGTCTGGGACTGTAACATATGATCCAATTCTTAGAGTATTTATGTTCCTGGATTGGAGTCGGTAAATTGCGATGGGTAGGCCCGATATAAGTTTCAGTAATATTGACAGAATAATTACTCACCAAAGGGATGCTGTACACTACATATTGTTTTAGGATATCAAGCTTTTAGGATTTACTAAATACTTCGAGATCTGCATCGTATATTTTTATCGTGCTTCGACAGAAGTTTGATTTGATTATTAGGCACATACTTTTTCGTATGAAAAGATTTTCTGCTTTATATTTACCATGTCATGGTTCGTCAATGGAAACACTTTTAAGGGATCAACTAGAGTACCATGTGGAAAGCATGAATTAAACTGCCTTAGCTGATTTCTGGTGACATTGCTTATTTGACTGAAGAGAATCTACTACGAATGCCTGCTTCTTTACGGCACACAAAGTGCTGTTGTTTATCTCTTCTGCCTATAAATTTTGGGGTTGGCGTAAGAACGGCAGCCGTAAATGTCTTACTGATCAAGCACGAAAAGCAGCAAGACAGTTTTTATATTATTTGGCTTTTTTTTTTTTTTTGTGGTTTCAGGTACTGACTCAGTCCACGAATGGCACAGTTGGGCAGCTGCAACCTGAACAATGGGCCTTGTCCGTGCGTCCAAATAGACAGTCCGCTTCTGTTTTTAACTGTTTTGCTCGAAGGTACTTTAAAAGCGTGGCTTATTCTTTTAATACTGTATTAATGTTTCGTGGGGTTGTTTCATTTACCTCATAGCTAGCTTAGGCATCCTTCTGGATACCTACATCCAATAGACACTTGCTGTGAATCACACACATGCGAATCCAACTGGATTTTCAGAAGAAACAACTTTAGCACAATTGCTATTCAGAGGTTTTCTTAACACACATTCTCTTGAAAGGAAGTTTCACAAAAATTAGCTGACATTTTAGAACTGCATTTTTCTCTCAGTGCTGAATCCAATGTCACATAGCGAACCTGATCTAGCAAAATTCCCGAGAGATCTTTACTTATTTGCTACAGAACTGATTTCTTCACTTTCTCTTGACTAATGATCCATTATTAATTATACTTTCGGAAATGTTAGGTCACACTTTTGATTATGAACTGTATTTTTTGAAGAACGAGAATTACGATGTCTAAATTACCACAGTTTGTTCTTTTGCATACCAACACGCATAGTCCAATCAAGAAAAGGAGGACACTCGCACTCGGTTTTGCCCTTAGGACACCAAGCCCTAGTGCCCGGGAATCCTAATTCTGCGGCTGATGATATTCTCAATAATTCTGAGCAACCAACATTATGGCAGCAGTTAGGCGAATTTGTCAACAACACAGTGACCCCGTCCACAAATCGAGGCATGTGAAGGAATAGCTTGATGAGATGGGTGACGAAGAACTTGACTGTCCTGTACAGAGTCCGATCTCAACCCTATATAACACCTTTGATGTGGATTGGAACGTCGACTGCTAGCCAGAATGAACCGCCCGACATCAATGGCCGACCTGACTAATGCTCTTGTGACAGAATGGAAGGCAATTCCTGCAATAAAGTACCAAAATCTATTGGAAAGCCTTCCCAGTAGAGCGGAGGCTGTGATACTTGCAAAGGGTGGACCAAATTGATATTAATTCCTTTTCTATTACGGGGAGTTTGTGCATCAGCAAGTGCCAGAATACTTTCGATTGGATAGTGTATTTATTTTGCTGAGTGAAAATATGACTTTTGTTTTACATTCACATGTAAAGCTTTTCCACAAAATGGCCAGAGTATGCGTAAAATGCTTTATCAATTTGGAAATGTAGGAAAAATAACTTTATACAATTACTGAAACTATACCCATCCCATTTAAAACATACATATCTTTTGTTCTTATATCTGAGGAGTTTCCCATTCCTCCTCGTAAAATCTATTTCTTTTCCCTTTAAAACGACTCTTCTTACACTTCCATTTAATGTGTTTCTTACTGTGTTTCTATGTGCAACATCCAACAGTAGCCTCCCATAATGATTTCAGTGTTATATTCTTTTACATTATAACAGCAAAACTGGCAGTTATCATTGTGACTTTTTTGGTTCCCTACAGACCACTTGCACAATAAAACGAATGGATTTTCTCTTACCTTTCGTACACTGCTCAGCTGTTCAACGTAAAGCCCAGGAGTTTTCCTAGTGTCTGAGTTTCACTCCAAAGTACGCGTAATAAGCAATTTTTACAAAGAGTAATGTTGTTCTGTTGCTTTTCAATGAGAATCTCCCCAATAAAAGAAACAGTCTAGACGGTTAAGACACCTTATAGCCATTGTCACAAAAAGGGCCATTCACAACACAAATACTATAGATAACTTTTCAGTGCAGAGAGACATAACTCCAACAATCAGCTTTAAAGCGAGCTGGAGAAGAGCTTTAGTGCAAGATCAGACAGACTTGAACCCTATTCTCACATGTTTTGCTGTCATGTTGCCCTGTCCTCCATCATACTTCTTCCTATCTTCCACAAGTGTTACCAGATTCATGTTCGGACATGTTACACAAAAAGACTGAGTGGCAATATTATTTTGTACGTGATCAAATAGAATCAGTAACTTACAAAACATTTGCTTTTACCTACGCGAATGATTTAAAATTTCAGTTTTGTGGAAAAACTGCACGTGATACATATTTGAACATCATTTGTGAAATCAGAACATCGAAATTAATGAACAAACTACGAATTGTGAGATAACAGTTAAATACTGGTAATTAGTTTTTCTGTAATTATCTTGATAGTTTAACTTCAACTTAGTGCTTCACTGGAGTCTTAAATCGTCACTTTAATGTAAAGGTTTCTTTCCCAGATGAGTCTTAATCTTTCGTAGCCGCTTTCTTACGAGTCCAAACTGTTTATTAATCATGATTTCAGCACATCTTTACTTCAAATACATTGAAGCCAAAAGTCATGGGATAGAAGTATGCAAATTTTTTAACTGGCGCTGCCTTCGTATAAAGGCTTCGACGCACGCCACGATTTTCATTAGTTGCGAGGTGAAGTCTCGTGAATCAGGCTGAACAACCGCCAGTAGGGTTAGGGCAAGCCGACGTAAATTATTGGAGTTTGAACGAGGTATGGTAGCGTGAGGCAGACGGATGGGACATTCAATTTCCGAAGTTGTGTGACAATTCAACGTTCCTCAATCAACGGTGTCACGTATGTACCGAGAATACCTGATGGAAGGCATTATATCACCCACTGTGGACAGCGCAGCACCCGACCACGGGTCCTGAATGACCGTGACCAGCGGCGTCTGACCAGGATTGCCAATGCTAACAGATAAGCGACATTGGCTCAAATAACAGCTACATACAATGCAGGAGGTACTAGAGACACCACGACATCGGACACAGCGCCTCACCTGGGCTAGTGAATACGATAATTGTACCCTGGAAGACAGGCAACATGTAGCGTAGCTCCAAGAGAGTCACGCTACCAGTTGTTACGAGCTGATGGTCGAGTTTGGGAGGGAAGCAGACCTCATGTTGCCATGTACCCAAGCTGTCAAAGCACTGTGCAAGCTGCTGATTGTTCCATACATGTGTGGGGTGTCTTTACATGGTACGGTTTGGGGCCTCTGGTCCTCGTAAACACGTCATTAACCGCTAATCGCTTTGTTGCTCTGCTGGGTGACCATTTGCAGCCCTTCATTGACTTTGTTGCTCTGCTGGGTGACCATTTTGTAGCCCTACAACAATGAAACTGTAGAATTTTCCAGGCGGAGAATGCCCCATGTCATCGGGCCCCAAGTTGTCGAAAATTGGTTCGAGGAGCATTCTGAAGAGTTTCGACGGATTGTGGGACCACAATGTTCGCCCGACAGGAACCCAATAGAGCACTTATGGGACGTCGTGGAAAGGTCCTTTTGCACCCAAGATCCTGCACCTACAAATACCAGGGAACTGTGGGCGGCTGTTCAGACGGCGAGGCTCAACATCTCTCCAGAAGTCTTCCAGCCACTTGTGGAATCGATGCCACGTCGAGTTGCTGTACTTCGCCGGGCTAGAGGAGATCCTACACGTTACTAGATACGTATCCCATGACTTTTGGCACTTCAGTGCACTGGATTATGACCATTCGTCCGAGATGGGTTTACGTTCGAATCCCGGTGGGGCATAGATGTTGTGTTGGTCTTATCGCACTGGATCTCTCCGTTCCCTGAAACTAGTGACCTTAAATTAGGTACGGGCGATTGCTTATATAGTCCATCGAGTTGCTCACGATGGTATAGTTAAACCTCCAAACAAAATTGCCATGAATAGGTTGCAGTAACTCAAGCATCAAATACACTATCTACCAACAAGTAATTGGACACCTGTGATAGCAAAGGAAAACGAAGTATATTCAAATTCAATAGTTGGTGGAGCCTCCACGAGCGGCGATTACAGCTGCGACCCTCCCAGGCGTACTCTCAACCAAGCGTTGTGTGACGGCTAGCGGTATTTTCTTCCACTCTGCTTGAAGAAGACAGGTCAGTTCCTTCACCGATTTCGGACGGTAAGGGCACCCCTTAAGTCGACGCTCCAACTCGTCCCAGAGCTGCTCGATAGGGTTAAGGTCCGGGCTCTGCGCAGTCCAGTCCATTCGATTAACCCTATTGTCACCATACCAAGCCATGGTGGACCTCGCCACATGACAGGTGGCATTGTCATCCTGAAAGTAACATGGGAACACCCCGTAAAACTGTCACAACGTAGGAAGCGCATGGTCATCCAAAATGGTGCAGTAGGTCTCGGCGTTGAGTCTACCAGGAATTGCGACCAAGGGTCCCGTGCCATACTAGGAGAAACACCCCCATAGCATAATTCCACCGCCGCCGAACTTCACAGTTGGCACAATGCATTCCAGCAGGAGGCGTTCTCCAGGCAGACGCCAAACCCAGATCCTGCCATCCGAACGGTAGAGGATGAACCTTGATTCGTCACTCCAGAGAACCTGTTTCCACTGTTCAACGGTCCACTGTCGACGTTCTTTGCACCACGTTAGCAGAGCAGCGCTATTGGACTTTGTGATCTAAGGCTTGTGGGCGGCAGCACGTCCATGAGAACCGAGCAGATGGGCTTCCTTACGGATGGTATTCATCGAAAGAACAGTCCCGGATGCCTGCTGAAACTCCTCGCGGATGTGGACCATCGATTTGGTGCGGTTCTTCCGAATTTCTCTGGCCAGCACCAGTCGGTCTCTAACTCCCAGTTTTGTGGGTCTGCCGGGTCGGAGCATATTCCGACAGTCACCTCTCATCTTGCACTAGCCCATCACGTAGGCCACTGTCGATTTTGGGTACTTCAACTCGCTGGATATGTCACGTATGGATCGGCCATTTCTGTGATACCCGACGATTACACCTTTCTCGAAATCAGGGAGCTCCGAACTGCGTGGCATCTTGCACGTGACTGGTTGCGTTGTTGTTTCCCACACGATATTTGACGGCGGCGGCCGTGAATCAGGACCGCAGATATCGTCGATTGCAGGGGTGTCCAATTACTTTTTGGTAGATAGTGTATAATCCGCTGTTACAACAGTCTTTTGTATAAGAGTGATACAAAACGCTCAAATTCTCTCTCCATAACAGATCGATAATGAGTACAATCTCTACTCTTGCTTAATATTGTTTTATAGAACTTCGTGCAATAAGTATTCGTGCAAGATTACAAATAGCTCGTGACATAAGTCGCCCCTCTATCATTGCCTAAACAACATAGCACACTAAACATCGCACACACAGGCTCTTTCCTCTGCAGTTTTACTACGTAGTCGCACTCTGATCTGTTGTCAGTTTGTTGCCAACGTCAAATTCATCGAAAGGGAATCGGTGTCGTTAAGTCAGAAAGATATTTAACGAGAAGAAACCAAATGAACACAAGAATACAGAAACTCACAGTGAAAGTTAAATTAGAGGTATGCGTCACCAAATCTCAAACAATAAAACAGTTGTAAAGTTGTGTTATCGTTGAGCAAACATTTCGTCCAAGGATTCAGACATTTTTCCACTATTCTTCAAATCTAGACAGAGCAATAAAATTGCATGATATTACACTACTACTTCTGGTCTGGTTTCAAATCTCCGGTGATATGTGGACTTCATGTTCGTTTTCTTGGAACTCTATCTTTCTCTCCTTTAAATATTTGCTCTAAAAGAGACAGATTCTTTCTACCCTTGATACTCAACAGGATCGTAGAACTTTTAAAGAAAGGAAGGTTCCACGTATAACAAATAGAAGACAAATTCTAATTGTCATGAAAAACTGCAACAAAGTAATTAATAGAACTGGACTTTTCGGTGATGTCATTGATTATTGCAAATAGCAACAGCGTTCAAGTTCATATTTATTCAGCCAGTCTATACTTGTCACGTTTTAAATATGTCGCCAATAATCACGGAAATATTTTCTTACAATAAAACTAACAGAAATGGTAAATCAAAATTGGACAACCAAAAGGCGCATATAGCGCTTTAAAATCCGTTTGTTAACTGGTATAAGACTTACATAAATTCGCCAAGCTATCGCTCTCCAGTGGGAAGCTTCGAGGCGATAAGTAGATATAAAATGCAGGGAATTAGAATAAGCAAGAAACAAAGTTTATTTTTTTTTAAATAACAGTGGGTGACATAACCAGCAACATTACGTGAATTTTTATCACTCAATTATATGGTGATCTGCGATGTATTTCCGTTCTTTAATAACAAATGGAAAAACCATTGGTTGTTTGATAGAAACCATGTTATTGCATGCTAGTTTGCTGGAGAGGATTACGACAGTTTCCCTGACGGCAGTCTTTTTAAAGTTCGTGTAAGGGGTAATTCATCTAATATTCCACATATAATTAGCAGAGCAATTCATAACTTCTCTGGAAAGTGATGAATTCTTCATGACCTGGTTGACACTTTTTATGTGTTCTTTACATCTAGTGTCCAAAGATGGCTTTGTCATTCTAAAATATATACACTGCTGGCCACCCAAAATGCAACACCAAGAAGGAAGCATCCGATTATCCTGAAATTCGCAGCATGCGTCGGCCGCGAGAGGTCATGCAAACGATTAGCATTGCAGGGCACATGAAAGTCATGTGCGCCCGGCACGCCACCGAGAAGCACTATAGGAAGGGTGCGCAGAAGGCGGGGTGTAAGTAGTGGAAGTGTGTTGTGCTGCCGGACCTGTGAGTGGGAAGATTCCTGATGCCTTGTCGCATAATACGGCAGTCATTCCAGCACGTTTCGGAGTTCGACAGAAGACGAATAGTGGCTTATCGCGACAGCGGTTTATCGTACCGTGACATCGGCGCCCGTGTGGGACGACATCCAGCCACAGTGAGGCGAGTATGGATCCGGTGGGTGCAGGAGGGACGGCGGACCGACGTGAGAGATTGCCGCAGCCGCGGCACACCATCGAACGAGAGAACCGGCATATTGTGCTGCGGGCAATGACGGCTCTCACCGCCACATCACGAATGTTAGCGCAGGAATTAGGGTGTGTTACGCAACAACCTGCGTCAGCACGTACCGTTCGACGTCGTCTGCAGGAGCGGCAACTTGTCGCACAGCGCCCATTGCTCCGATTACCATTGAAGTTACAACACTGGCGAGTTCGGCGGCAGTGGGCCGTTTAACGCCTCACCTGGACTACGGAATGGCAGGACATTGTCTTCTCCGACGAATCCCGCTTCTGCCTGCAACACCACGATGGTCGGATCCGCGTGTGGCGGCACCGCGGCGAGAGACTGTATGGCGCCTGCATTATGCATCGCCATACTGGTTTGTCACCTTGCATTATGGTTTGGGCCGCAATTGGATATGACACCCGCACCCCTCTGGTACGCATCGCGGGTACACTCAGCAGCCACCGCTACATCTCCGACGTTTTGGAGTCTGTAGTCCTCCCTTACCTGCAGGACCTGCTAGCGGCCACGTTTCAACAGGACAATGAGCACCCGCACGTGGCATGCATCGTGCAGCAATTCTTTACGGCCCATCAGGTGTCACTGCTGCCGTGGCCCGCCTGTTGACCCGATATGTCGCCCATCGAACACGTCTGGTCGCTGATCGGCAACAGAGTGGCCCGGCAAGCACCACCCGCGGCTACGCCTGATGAACTGTGGCAACATGTGGAAGCAGCCTGGACCGACATACCCCACGCCCACATTCTAAGCCTCTTTCGTTAGATGCCGCGGCGTGTAGCGGCCGTTATTGCCAGCCATGGGGGCAACACGAACTATTGATGTCTGCGTGTTCCGCAAGTCGCACGGGCCAGTAAGCTCAATCGTTTCATCTTTGTATCTGTTATGTGTCCAGTAAATCTGGCTTTGCTATCGCGTGTCCTTCTTGGTGTTGCATTTCGGGTGGCCAGCAGTGTATTTTTTCTGTGTCGTTAGGATGCACCAACGGTACAGTGTACTATAATAATGAAGAACTACGTGAAGAAGTTGTACAATAATGAAAAAATTCCGTCTGTTCACCGTATACTCTCGGGGTCCATACTGAAATACCCAGATAGGTTTTATTAAAGCACAAAAGTAAAAGAGATAAAATCACACACAAAAAAAAGAACGCCGAAAGGTCTTTTTCCTTTTTTTTTTATTGGAGGTTTAACGACCACCGTGGGCAACTCAATGGGCTATAAGCAGTCGCCCGTCCCTCATTTAGGTTCACTGGTTCCAGGGAAGGGAGAGAGCCAGTGCCGTAAGACAAACACAACATCCATGCCTCACCGGAATTCGAACCCGGACCCCTTTCGGACGAATGATCAGAGGCCATCGCTTAGACCACTGCGTCACCGGGGCGGCACCTTTCGGCGTAATTTACCGAAAATGCAATGGGGCACTTATGGGTTCCCCACTGTCTCAATTTTAGCAGAACTGGTTTTACAATTTTTAGAAGAGAAGGTTATGTCGGAACCCTCCAAAGTTCCAAGCCTTTACACGTGAGGTATGTCGATGACATTTTGTTATTTTGGACGCATAGCATAGAAGACTTTCACTCGTTTATTTCTTACATTTCATCGCAGTTCCCCACCATAAACTTCATTTTGGAGTGCGAAAAAGAGGGCAGTTTGTCTTTCCTGGACTTCACTTTAAAAAGAAATTCACTTACACAGTCTTTGCAGTATTTGATTTATCGAAAACCCACGGCTGCTAATGATATCATCCCAGCACATTCATCCCACCCGACGACAGACAAAGTGGCTGTCATTCGATTCCTTGTGAATAGAATGATTACTCATTCTTCAAACAATAAACTTAGGCTGGAAATCAAGCGAATTTATGATATAGCCAGATCTCATGGGTACAGTGATTCACTTATGCACAGTGTCTTCCGCAAAATTGGGAATGCGCGTGACAACTCCTTGAGTAGAGAATCTTCCTGAATCAGGTATATTAGGTCTGTTGAATATGTCCCACGGATAGTGAACATTTTGAACAATGTGTGTAAAACCATGTGGACTTAGTTTTGGTGTATAAACACGTAACATCCTTTCAGGAGTTAAAAAGACACCAGACCCGGTGGAAATGGGTAACAGACATTGTATGTATCGTATACCACTCCAAGCGTCCAACCCAGAAGATGTGGATCAAGAACACATAGGTTCTACCTCCCGGACATTCAACACCCGAATCAAGAAACATATGTACAGTGTTCGTGTTGGAGGTATGACAATCGCACTCGCTAGATTGGTTCACTCGGGAACACACTTTCCCATATGGAAGGAAGCGACGATCCTCGTTACCCCAAGTAAGAGGTCGCATTTCATATTTGCCGAAAGTGTATTCATTATTTGGAGTGGACATTTATGCTGCAACGACTATGTTCTACATGTTGTACCAAGACCTTGGACATTCTTATTTTCGGACAATGATTTTCATAATTCGACAGGTCAACCTGATACAGTTTCATCATTAATCGGTATTTTAATCATATGTTTCGTCAGTTTGTTCCTATTCCACACAAGGTGGCATATTGTAACTACGTCATATACAACATTATATATATATATATATATATATATATATATATATATATATATATATATATATATATATATGTTTGGGGATAGCCCAACTTTCTCTTTTTTAGTGTATCTGATGATGGATCCCGGTGCGGGTGTCCGATAGGTCTTATGATTTTAAGCTTTTACTTTTGTGTTTTAATAAAACCTATCTGATTGTTCCAGTATGGACCCCGGAGTATACCGTGCACAGACAGCATTTTTTTTTATTATGGTACAGTGTACACACACGCATTTTCTTTCTCACACTGTATCTCCTTGCAGCTTGATATTATATGTGATAACGGGGTCGCTGACTTCATTGCTATTGTGAGGTTGTATTTACGTAATAAATTTAACCAATATGCAAAGCTTGGGACGTTTGTGATGGATCCCGAGTATCTCATTGTCGTACGAGTTCATTTTCTTATCGCACTGTATTATACCAACTGTTACATTTCTATGTATTCTGTCTATGTGATCCTTCTTATATCCAGCCTTTAGACCTCTTCTTTAAATATTCTCAATTTCCTTATTATTTAGGTAGCCGAGTATTGTATACGGAATGCATAAGTGATCCTTAGACGCTAGATGTAAAGAACACATGCGAAGTGTCAAACAGGACATGCAGAATACATCACTTGCCAGAGAAGTTATGCATTGCTCGGCTACTCCTATGTGGAATAATATAATAAGAATTGTCCCTTAACACGAGCTTTGAAGAAATTGTCATCAAGAAAGCAGTTAAAATCATTTCGAGCAAAGTAGCATGCAATGATATGGTCTCTACTGAGCTACCAATGGTTCAGCATGCATTATAAAAAGATGAAAACACATCACGGCGCACAAAGTAATTGAGTAATGAGAATTCACCTAATATTGATCGCGTGTCATCCACGTTATTTTAAAAAATCCTCGGTTTCTTACAGAGTTCTAATTCTCTGAACTTTATGCCTACCTATTCTATTGCCTTGAAAAGGCCTCCCACTGGAGGGCGAAAGCTTAGCGAATCTATATGTCTTACACCAGCTATTAAACTGATTTTGCTACACTACATTGAGTGGCCACTTTATTATGACCACCTGACAGTTTTAAGCAAATGAGCTATGGCTGCACGCTGTTGTCGCCAGAGGGCGAGGCTAGTATACAAAGGGAAAGCTCAGTGCTAGCGACAGTAGTAGAAGTGATTTTTGGGAGATGAGATGGGTAAAAAAATGCGATTTGACGGACTTTCAACTGGGATGATTGTAGGAGTGAGCATCACCGAAACCGCCGCATTCGTGAAATGTTCCAGAGCAGCAGCTGTTGTTAAAGTGTTTAAAGACTGGACTGTCAGCCAAAAAACTGGGTCTCTACGTGCAACATGTGGTAGTCATCGACTAGTGACTGCTCGGGCGGAACGGAGAGTGTCCAGACTGGTAACAGAAGGGCAACAGTGCAGCAAATTACAGACCATCTTAATCAAGGATCCCCTCAAATGATCTCTGCACGCACTGTTCGCCGTACACTGCATCGGATGGGATATCGCAGCCGAAGGCCTGTTCGAACACCTTTGCTGTCTGCAGTTAACAAGAGAAAACGTCTCCAGTTCGCACAGGAACACAAGGACTGTACACAGTCGATAATTGGAAGCAAATTTTGTCCGATGAATCACGTTTTCAGTTGCACCATGCCGATGGCCGAGTGAGAATTTGGCGGAAACAGCACGAAAGCATGGACCCGAAATGCATTGCTACAACCCTTCAAGCTGGTGGAGGCAACGTTATGGTTTGGGGAATGTTTTCCTGGCATGCTTTGGGCCCTTTAATTCGTGTTGATCAACGTCTGACTGGAATATCAGATCTAAAAATCGTTGCGGACCAAGTGCATCCTGTCATGTGGATGGTTTATCCCAATAGCTACTTTCAACAAGATAATGCGTCCTGCCATAGTGCTCGTATTGTACAGGATTGGTTTCAGGAACATGCCGGTGAGTTTACTTTGCTTAGGTGGCCCCCACAATCTCCATATCTCAACCCCATTGAGAATTTGTGGGATGAAATTGAACGAGCCATCAGACAGCTGGATCCAAAACCCTGCAATCTCACACTCATGGAAAGTGCTATTCATCAAGCATGGCCTCAGATTCCACAAACCATCTATCAACATCTCGTAGAGTCCATGCCACGAAGACTCGACGCAGTATTAAAGGCAAAAGGTGGCCCAACGAAGTAATGAGGGGGTGGTCATAATAAAGTGGCCACTCAGTGTATAAGCACATTGTGATTGTGCACAGTCTAATGTACTTTGAACTAATATGAACTAATGAATAAAAATAGTTTTAAAATATAACTTTGTATTATATTTAGTAGGTTTTTCACGTTAACGAAATGTCTAATCGATTAAATGTGATTTAACACCATGATAATGTCAGTTAAATAATGAAAACAAAAACAAGAAAAACAGGTTCAATGATTACTTGTAAAAAGTCGTTGACACCAAGCTTCACTGAATATACGATTTAAAAAGTCATAACGGTAACTCTTCGTTACTTTTTTAGCTGCCGAGTTCCCCCTTTATTTTCCTACTGCAAGAGCAGCTGGTAGGCGGTTTTTCTGAGAAAGAAATCACCACCAGATGACCTGACGATAAATAAACTTTTTCCGCTGTTCCGCTCTGCCAATACGTGAAGCATTACAGTCCTATATAATCTCGGAACTATAAAGGCTCATCACTCACTGAAACAGTTACCTATTTCTTTCTCCGACTACGATATTTTTTTTTTTTTTACACATTTTTTCTCCACAACCAAACGCAAGTCAAAATATGCCGAACTTCTATTAGATCTTATCTCTTCCTCGTCTTTTTATGGAAACGGTACGACTCCTTCAGAAATGGGAATGGAAAATACTTTTGTATGAGGTAAAACCACGTCTCATTGCTCTTTTTAATGCATTTCGCATTTTTTTTTTTTTTAGGTGCACAAAAATTTCCACTATTCGGCTTAAATTGTTGCTTGCCTCTGTCATAACATCTCAGTTGCCAGTGGAATTCAAATCCTTCTTTGTGGATCAGATAGAAGTAAGAATTTTCCATGTTTTCCCAGTTTTCTTGTAACAGAATTCTTTTTTAGGATGTATTTGTACTTGTCAAGGCGCCTATATATTTCTTGATTTGAAATTTTCTGCTAGATAGATAAATTGAAAACATGGCCGAGAATTTATGAAATATTTGTGCTTGTCAGCATCTATATATTTCTAGGTCTAAAATTTTCTGCTGAATAAACAGATGTACAAACATGGCCAAGAATTTTTATTTATTTTGCCTTCCCTACTAGAGAGCGGTACAGTACAAATCACAATATGCCCTTAATGTTATCTATTTAATGAAAATATTTCCTTAAAACCTTGCACAAAATTCATGCAACTCGGAAATATAAATAAATGAAACCTAGCTCTGAGATTCAAAAGAAAGGTAGGACAGAGGAAGCTAACAGAGACAGCAAAAAACTATCCATTCATTGATCTCAATTTTCAAACTACCTAATTATTCAACACGGTTTTGAAAGGACTGTTTCCTGTACTTGCGTATCATGTAATACAATCCGTGACTACTGTTCAGAGCAAGTTCAAACCCCTGACACACGGGCGTACATGGCCATCAGTCTCACAAGACTGATGGCCGTGTGCAACCCATCAGTCAGTCTTGTTAAGACTGATGGCAGTCTTGAATTCACATATTCAATGCGAGTTCATAACCAAGACTCACGGTCTGCACAGAGCCATCAGTCTTGTAAGAAATGAATCAGTACTGGAATACATTATGCATACGAAACTATAATAATCTTCTGGATGTAGTAAGGTTAGAAATTTGCACAGTACAAAAAGCATTCAATAAAAATTGAAGCGCCTTTCGTGTTTCCGCAAGAAATAAAGACTTTTTCGCTCTTTCGAACAACGGTTTCTTGCCTGAAATATATGCGAATTTGAACACTGAAAATACTAGTTGCACAATTTTATAGAGGAATAAGTCCTAATCTTTATATGCTTCATTTTGAAATTGTTCTCATCGAAGTGTCAATTCAAGTCAACGATTCTAATATTGCATGTGGCTGTTGCGGTGTTTTGCATTTGATGTTACCATGACTGCTTGACGTCATACGATTCCTTAAATTTCGACTTCCATTTCGAAATGTGTTTTTCAACGAGACTAATTGCTAGCATTTTAAGTTACCAAGACTATTTGAAGTCATATCTGGCATTAATGTCAGACTTTCAAACACGTTAATGTACTTATACAGTTATACCAAAGCACAACAAGAAAATCGAAAAGATGCGAACGATCTCAAGCCTCATCATTTTAGTCAGGTGGTAACTAAAACTACCAGCTGAAAATCTGCAAGAAATTATAATAAATACGTTCTTACTTCGAGGAAAGATAGTCGCCCTGGGAGGTTATTTCCGTTAAATGTTGATAATCGTCAGGAAAAGATCTCTGAAGTACCTCAGCGACGCGAATATTAATCTACCCCTAACTCTACAAGCATTTCAAGATATTCCAGCAACAGTAGTGGACACCATGCAGATAAAGACCAAAGTATTTGAAACTGGTGGAATATCTCATAAGCGTCGGCATTGGTATTCTTTCTAGGGACTAGGAAGGCTTTGTGAACATACCGAAGCAATGTGTTAGGGATCTAATCACTGAAGTATTTGGACAAAACAGCTGAGATGTTGAAGTCGGGAAATTACATTTCTATGCACCAGGAAGGCTTTATGAACATACCCAAAGAATGTGTTAGGGATCTGATCACTGAAGTACTTGAACAAAACAGCTGAGATGATTATGTCGACAAAGTGTATTTCTATGGACCAAGAAGATTTTACTAGCATACCAGTGGAATGTATTAGGGACCTAATCACTGAAGTAGTTGGACAAACCAGCTGAGATGATGATGTCGACAAATCGTATTTCTATGAACCAGGAAGGCTTTATTGAACACACCGAAGCAATGTGCTAGGGATCTGATCACTGAAGTATTTGGACAAAGCAGCTGAAATGATTATGTCAACAAATTGTATTGCTATGGACCAGGAAAGCTTTATGAACATACCCAAGGAATGTATTAGGACAAAACAATTGAGATGATGTCGGCAAATTGTGTTGCAGATATACTGACACCGAAGAACGTCGACTCCCTAACCATGATGAATAACCAGTTGCTTTCTTTTTTACGCTTTCCAACCGTAAGTTGAAGAAGCGTATATGCTCCCTCTTTGTCCGTCCGTCCGATAACTCGCGTAAAAATGGTTCGATTTCGATTAAATTTTAGTATGTGGTAGGGGTCCACCTGGGATGAACCCTATTGAAAATGGAAGAAATGGGGTCAAAGGTCAGGACATGGGAGCGGGATCCATTCCATTGCCCTTATGCGTCATAACTTTCGTAAATATGGTTAGATTGCGACAAAACTTTATCATGTTGTTCCGGACGTATACTGAACTGGTTCTGTTTAATATCATCGAAATGGGGTCAAAGGTCAGGGCACAGGAGCGAGATTAATTCTACAGCCATTATCCTCATAACGACTAAAATGCTTCTATTGAGACAAAACTTCAGTATGTTGTTCCGGAGGTATACTGAACCAATTCTGTTTAATATCATCGAAATGGGGTCAAAGGTCAGGGCACAGGAGAGAGATTTATTCCACAGCCATTGTCCTCATAACTTGAATGATAACTTGAATGATTTCTGGTATGTTGGAAAGCGTATCATAATCGATGCATTGCATGATTTTACTAACTTTCTCAGAGTTTAACGACTACCACGAGTGACTTGCCGGATAATAGTTGAATGTGAAGTAATATTTGTTTTACTTTGATAAATGTTTATGGTCAAACAAAAAGACCAACATACGTTTCCCTGTAAAGCACTATTCTGATTAAAACGTAAGCTTTCTGCAATAACTTACTACAAACTATTTAGCCAAATCTCGGATAGCTCCACTTTGCGCAGCGATATACTTAATTAACATGAATCAACACTTTAGGAACTAAAATCAAAACGGCCAGAAGAATTGCAAATGATTCGTATTTATAAGGTTCAGTCTCTTGATTCGTCAAGAAGTATGGAAAAACACCCTGCTCAATCAAACAACTTAGTCACAGAACATATGCGACGGGACACAATCCTCTCTCTTTCAGCAACACACAATACTGAGTTTGCTTGATACTCTAGCGGCCGGCCCGATGGCGCAGTTGTGTAAGCGCTAGCTCCGAGAAAGGTCCGGGTTCGAATTCCAGTGAGGCATAGCTGTTGTGTTTGCCTTACGGCACTGGCTTTTTCCCTCCCATGGAAACCAGTGGCCCTAAATTAGGGAGGGGCAACTGCTAATAACCAATTGAGTTGCTAACGGAGGTCGTTAAAACTTCAATCAAAAATATAAAAAACAAAAAACAAAACGATACTTTAGCAACTCACAATTTACAAAACGCCGTATTCCAAAAAAGTATAATCGTAAAATATTGCCAATGTTCAACAAACAAATCAGACTGATACAAGGAAGTGTAAACATTATGTGAGAGGGTGAGTGACTGCTCCAGCCAGCGTGAATTCGTGAAATCCTTCAAATCAGATCCCCCGATAAGTTTTAAAACGGCAGCTTTTATCAGCTTTCGGATAAGTCATTACACTTTGACCTGCCGACAGGTTTCCAAAACGAATTCGTCGAGAGAGAAAATGTATCGTTCAAGCTTAAAACCGCATAATACTAAACCCAAGTTTACGTAAGACAAACTAAAAGGTTAGACTATACGTCACAAACTCTAAGAACTATAAGCAGTCTTCAGTTCCTAATTTAAGGATACGGGTTCCAGAGATGGGACAGAACCAGTAGACGAGCGCGCCACCTGTCTCATCCAGTACTCGTATCCGGGACCATCTCAGACATATGTTCAGAAGCCAGTGCCTCAGACACCTTGGCTACCGGGGTGGTTACCCATATGTTGGAAATAATAATATTGGTTCTATGACGACATAAATATATTTACGCCAGTGTGTATGAACTTATTTAACTGCGGGAATAAAACAAAACTTCCCAACGGAATTTTTAGGTTCATTGCATCACAAAGAATGCCGCCGAGCAGACTGCAACTGTAAATTGGTGCTGTTTTCAAAATACCAACTTGAAGGGACTTTGCAAGAGAACGCGTTTAATTATCGAGCAGTTGGAAAATACGCTATGGAACGTTAGGATATCAATCGGCGCAACAAAGGATGGTCGCTTCTATTTTCTGGAAGTGATACTACATTGACAGAAGACAGCTAACTTCCATTCCGAATAAAACGCTGACAGTTTCCTATGATCTCAGCAATGGCGATGACCACTAGCAAACGTCAATGACAAACTTTCTGCACGTTCGGCAGGGTCTAGTTTTTGCTTCAAGACAACGCGACCAACATCAAGCAGTTTATCGCATGGAAGGGCGTTGTGGTGATTCACCATCCCCGTCTGATTTGGCACTGATGATAATTTCCTGATACCAAAAGCTAACTACCACCAAGAGAGGCACCAGTTTAAAAGCGTTAGAAATCCAAAACGGTGTGAACAGGCAAATAAACAGATTTTCACAAAATCAATTCCACAGAACGATACAGAAGCTATAAGACCGTGCAAAAAAGTGCATTGAGTTAGGAAATATATACTTTAAAGATTAACTGTCAATAATAATGTCCTCAATTTTTTTTTCTATTGATATACTCAATAGAAAAAGCACTCCTAGAACTCTTCAGTCATAACTTGTATGAGTTCACTGACGCATTCTCAGAGAGAAGTGTGCGCCTTCAGGAAAAGTACAACATTACATAGAACTTCGTTCCGTCGTAGAAAAGTTTTGTCGACTATGTTTAGTGGGAAGATCTATTTCCCGTGCTGAACGAAAACCTATGTTATTTTCCACTTTCCTAGAAGATTAAATTAAGGAAGCCATTTTAGGCATTGTGTACTCATAAAAAGCTATTTGGTTTTATTTTCTTCAGTAACTGTTCTATTTATAGCTGGTGCAATGCTTTTTTGATGGTTTCCTACTGTTCCGTTTGCCAGTGATATTACTCTGCTCTTATTCACCATCATATGTGTTATTAAATAAAGTTTCTACGTTTTCTGATATCCTACGTAGAGGTGACTGACTAATTTTATGAGATCCTCTTATGACAGAAACTTCGAGTTCGCTTTTCGCGAACAGTTCTTGAATAACTCATGCAAATGTATCATCAAATATTTAAATTGTTCAGAAAATATCTCCACATTCTGAACTTTGTTAGATTTTTCGCCTGAAAAAATCCATCGTCAACACGCATCTCCATCAGTGCCTCAGATTCATCAAAAACGATACTACTACAAGATCCAGCAGGCGGGTCCCTGTTATTTCTAGGGATTTATGCACACTTCCCACCACCCCCATCAAAGTCTCAACAACTCCATTTGAAGGAGTGCAACACACAAACTTTTATTTATTTATGTATTTATTTATGTAGAATGTTTTCAATCATTGAACTGGAAAGACAACGGAATAAGAATTCCTGGAAATTATTCAACCTACCTTCTTTTTGCTGACGACACAGTCGTTTTTGGAAGTGTCCCTCAGAGCTGCGGTGTATGGTTTAGAAACTTGCTGAAAATAGTTAAGAGGACTTAAATATGAATTTACCGGAAATAAAATTGATGTAAAATACTGTTTCAAAAACTGAAGATTTAGTGGTTGGTGGAGCAATTCTATAAGTAACAGATGCTTACATTTAACTTGAACAGCAGATGAAAATACGGACCATACCGAAGGAGAAATTAACAGCAGTATAAAACTTGGTTGGAGAGCATTTGGAAGAAACAGTACAATTTTCAAAAGCAATTTACCATTATATCCTAAAAGAAAACGTTTTAATCAATGAATCCTTCCAGTTCTTGCTTTTGGATTAGAGACATGGACCTTTACTAAAAAGGTAATCCAGAGACTGCACACTACTGAAAAAAAAAAAGCATTCAGATATGAGTGCTTGGCATAACCATGAAGAATCAGAAGAGGAACTCGTGGATCTGGGAAATGAAGGGAGTTGAGGATATCATGATCAAGGTAAAATCCCGAAGTGACAATGGGCCAAACATATTGCTAGATGAACTGACCACCATTGAGCAACTAAAATACTGGACTGGATTCCAAGAGACACGAAGAGACCCAGAAGACCATGTGGGAGATGGGTGGATTAAAATCGGACGCATATCGGAGTGATATGGAGGAGACTGGTGGCTAAAGTCAGAAATTTGTTAAAGGAATTTGGGGAGACCTTAATCCAGTAGTGGATAGAAAATAATTATTTAATTAAATAATTATATTATATAATTGTATTATAATATAACCAGATGGAGACGTCTTGCTAGCTGAGCCCATCTTACGGATTTATAATGTCAGATGCTGACAGAAAAACGCACATAGCGCCGTGGATTGTTGGCCACCGTGGTGTAAGGTTAACGCGCTCTGCTAGATATCGAGAGATCCGGGTTTCAATTACCCGGCGGCGGCAGAATAACAATTTTTCGGTTGCTGGGCGTTGTTAAACGTGGAAAGAGCGATGTCTTTGTTTATTCACTGACGGTATTTGGAGGATTTTCACTTCGGATAGAAAATAATTGATGATGATATATAGTATGTATATATCGTTAATTATTATTGTCCTTTAACAGTTAGCTTTAATGAACTGCCCAACGTTACCATCAGTAAATTCTACCATAATGCAATAAATTTAATTTTTTTTAAATTTGATATACATATGTTATAGTAGTCTAATGTTTCACTTTTAGCTTTTATTGTTTAAGAGAATTGTGAAAATACCTATATCCACTGTTTCAGAAATTTACCTTTAGCCTTGTTTAAGAAGCATTTAGACGTGAGAGATGAAAAATAAAAAGAGCACAAAAATAAAAATGTGAAGTTAGGAAGAAAGATTCCCGGGGCTAACCATTCTTCTATAAGATATTCAAAGGTTTTACGCTTTTTGAAGTTTAACCCAATCTTCATTCCTATATTTAAAGCCTAAATACTGCACTACAAAAATGTTAAGCCCTCAACAAATTAGTTTTCTAAAAATTCTCATCCTCCTAAAAACTATTTCCACTTCACCGAACACACACAATGTGAAACAACTATTTAAATCCATGTTTGCTTCAGCTGGGCTGTTTGAAGTCTCCGCCAAATTTGTACAAACACTTTTTTACCCTTTATGCTTCTGCAGCCTCTTTTTGAGAAATGAAGCAGGAACTCCTGCATATTCTCCCGTAAACTCTATTGTTCATGGCGCTCAGGAACTTCACCACCTCGGCATATTGTTGCAGAACGTGTTCCTGCCAAAAGTTCCCTTTTAGCACACCTTCGCAACTCCAGCATAATTTTTTTTTAACGACCACCGTGCGCAGCTCAGTTGCCCGTCCTTACAATTTAGAGTCACTGGCTCCAGGAAAAGGAGAGAGCCAGTGCGGTAAGTCAAACACAATATCCATGCCTCACCGGGATTCGAACCTGGACCCATCTCGGACGAATGATTTTTTTTTCTTTTTTTTTTTTTTGATTGGAGGTTTAACTACCACCGTGAGCAACTCAATGGGCTATAAGCAGTCGCCCGTCCCGAATTTAGGGTCACTGGTTCCAGGGAAGGGAGAGAACCAGTGCCGTAAGACAAACACAACATCCAAGCCTCACCGGGATTCGAACCCGGACCCCTTTCGGACGAATGATCAGAGGCCATCGCTTAGACCACTGCGCCACCGGGACGGCAACGAATGATTAGAAGCCATCGCGTAGACCACTGCGCCACAGGCGCGGCAGATATTTGATCAGAAAGTTTCCATTAACAAACATTTAGGCATTTTCTTCTACATACGTAGCTTCAGTAGGTCTAAGCGCTGGATTATGACCATTTCGTCCAAGAACGGTTCGGGTTCGAATCCTGGTGACGCATAGATGTGTTTGCCGTACGGCACTGGTTCTCTCCGTTCGCGGGACTATTGGCCTTAAATTATGGACGAGCGACTGCTTATAATCCATCGAGTTTCTGCTCACGGTGGTCGCTAGCCTTCAATACAAAAAAAGAAGTAAATTACAGCACAGGGATATTCTCGTTGCTACCTGCGCCACACTCTTTCTAGTCCACAGTAGCAGTGTAAATGCTAGAGTTCCATAGGGCGCAGCTCTAACGTTTACATTGTTCGACGTCACATTATGTCAAAGAACTTCACACTTCAGATGTCAAGGCAAATTTCGGAAAGTCAGACAGCGACAAATGTTCAACAAACTTCTCGTGAACGACGGTAAGATCAAATATTTTCGCATTCTTTCGCTGCGTTGAATTTAAAGCATTGCAACCAACCATTACGTATACGATCGTCTTCAGCTCTAACAAATGAATCATTATGTGTGACCCAAACCGACCGTAGTCGTAGAAGAGCAGCCATTTATTTCTTCCGCTTCAAATGTCTATCGGAAATCTCGCAAAGCTGTCGCACGAATCTGAATAATTAAAGAATTGAGAATTAGGTTCTGAGGTCCTTCAACCACCGCGGCCGCCAACGTACAAACAGCACACGATACATAAGCATGTGTATACTAGAAACAATTGTTTTTACAAAATTTAGTAAAAGCTTCGCTGTTATGTAGTCCAAGAAACCGGGATTAATACGTACTATGGCAACATAATATTTCATTTCATGACCACCTTGCAAACTTCATCTGCAGATCTTCTGAACACCAGGGAAAGATTATAATAAATATTAGATTTGAATTACAAGGCTGGCCTCTTTAGCATAGGCAGGTAAGGCTGCCATTTCTAGGGACCATGGAATTTAATATGTTAATTTTAACCATTGAAATTTTTTACCAGTATAACTTTTTTTTTTTTTTTTAAAGTGGAGTTTTAACGACCACCGTGAGCAACTCAATGGGCTATAAGCAGTCGCCCGTTCCTAATTTAAGGTCGCTGGTTCCAGGGAATGGAAAGAGCCAGTGCCGTAACACAAACAACATCATGCCTTACGGGATTCGAACCCTGACCCCTTTCAGACGAATGATCAGAGATCATCGCTTAGACCTTTAAAAAATATAATCAGTAAATATCAAAAATAAAATATATAAAAATATAATTAGTAAATATCAGAGATCATTGCTTAGACCTTAAAAAATATAATCAGTGTCTTAAAAAAATAAAATCAGTAAAAAAATAAACAATGGAGTTTTCGCTTTTATTTCACCCACTTATTTTAATGCCTTTAAATAAAACTGTACGCAACAATATTTTCCTTCTTTCTCTTTTGCAACAAAGCTAAATGTGTGTTTCGCCGACTCTACAAACAGAAATAACAAAGAAAGAGTGTGTACTCAAAAAACAAAACTGCAGGTAATAGTTTTCTGGGGTGACTGACAAGCAGAACTTCTCAGATTCACTAATTTAACAGAGTTAAAGTTCGATATTTTTGACTACAGTAGATTGTTTTGCTAATGCAAATCTAAACCTGTCTTATAGTATTGAATAAGCATATGCAAGCGATGAAAGCAATGTACAATGACGTTTCCAAATAAGCGTACAGTAGGCAGCATGCAGAAAAGTTCAGACTACAAGTGAGCCTTCAAATATTTCAATAACATATGACTTTTTTTAATTTTAGTTTCCTGTCACTCAGAAAAAAAAATACACGGTCGTATCTGAATAATATGACCACCCCCGGAATCACAGTGTAACCGGCCAGGCACGTCACAGAGTTCACGTGACAAGGTCGACCACATGGAGATATAAGCTGCCGGCCAGGACAGATGAGCCATAGTGCGTCACGTGAGCGCAATAAGCAGAAATAGTTATATGACGGACGTTCAAAAGGGAATGACCATTGGCTACCACACCACGGGTGGAAGACTTCGTGGCCTGTTCGCGAGATGTCGTAGTAGGGGTGCAGCAAGAATGGACACCTGGTACACTGAGTATCTCCCGACGTCATAACTGTGGAGTCCGAAAGACCATCGACCCCAGAGGTGAAGGTCGCCTCCGTCGACTGGTAAAGGGCAATCGACGAGCAGCAGTGCAGCAATTGACAACACAAATGAAGGCTGGGGCCCCGAGGTACGTGTCCCCGATAACAGTAGAGCGAACCCTCTTACGCATGGGTCTCCGGAGTCGACGCTGCGTCAAGGCGCCCATGTTAACCCAGTTCCATCGGCTACGATGCCTGCGGTACGCATGGAACTACTGTCATTGGACAGTGGGAAAAGGTTTCCTTTTCCAACGAATCGAGGTTTCTACTACACAGAAGTGACGGGCGGTGGCGGATACGGCGTCAGACACCACACGAGAACATATCCGCGGATAAGCTTGTCGATCAAGTACAGGCCGGCAGTGTGCTTGTCTGGGGGATGGTTTTCTGGTATGACCTGGGATTGCTGTTACAACTGCATGGGTCTCTGAACGCCAATGGCTAGCTTTTCATCCTCGCTGACCACATGCATTCCTTCATGTTGGACGTTTACCCTGGTGGTGATGGTGTCTACCAACAGGACAATGCGTCGTGCCATGTAGCTAAGGGAGGGCGTGACTGGTTCCAGGAACCCGACAGAGAGGTCTCCGTTCTCCCTTGGCAGGAGAAATCGCCTGAGCTCAATCCCATACAGCACTTATGGGACTATTTGCATCGACAGGTTTGACTTGCCGACCCACAACCACGTGATCTCCGGGACCTCCTTGCTCTTCTGCAGTTCGAATAGGCACGTGTGCCTCATTGTATCCATGCGACGCTGTCTGGCCGCTGTCATCCGGGCCAAAGGTGGTTATTCCCATTAGTAGTAAGGTGGCCATATTTTTTCTGATACGATTGTGTATACTACTCCAATCTGATTGAAAACTGATATTTTAGCGATTAAGAACCATGCACATTTTTCAACGAAAAACGCCAAGTATGTCTTTGTATGTAGGGCCGAGGAAATACTAAGGATGGGCCTGTTGATTTGAAAAACAAAATTTGGCCTCAAAATTTTAGATTATGTTTCATATCATTTCTGAGATATTTCAAAGGAATATGATTTATCATTAACTGATAAATCGGTTTCATGTGATGAATAAACAAAAGCAACTTCTCAAAATTCTGGAATCAATTAAATGCGATTTCCATTTATTTTTTTTAGAAGAGTTGAGTTTTAGATTTACAGCAAAGTGGCTGTACGTTTCATACAGCCTTCTGAAACGAACGAGCTTCGAGAAATAAGATATTCCTCATTCTTTTTAAAAATTCATCTAACTGTCGAAATTCGACGCGTATTTTTATAGACAGTAAGGATAATTCACTTCGTCACAAAATAAACTATCGCGCATGCTGCATGGAAAGCAAGAAATCAGGAAAATGTCTTAGTTGTTTCGAATCGGAGTTACTTTAAATTTTCTGAGCGTAAGGGAGAAATGTCTGCTTTTTTATGCTGCAAATGGTGTCATTTTCTTTTCTCCTTTCGGAGGATGTTATTTAAATCCGTTTCTCTTTTATTTCCTCCGTAAACCAGCTAGTCTTCCTTCAGGGCATCCGGAGAAAGACCACTTCGGAATAACCGTCCGTCCCTTCCTACCATTTGTCAAACTGAGCGCTTGCCTGCCTCCTGATGTATTCCTCTGGCTACATAAACCACTTCGACCTTTTCCTGCCATGTTATGTCTATTCTTCCAGTGAACGAGACGATTGAAAGCTCCGGATTTGAATATTCCTTCGTGAGTGCATTTTATACTTTTACGTGCGAGCAATATGAACAAATAGAATGTCGAAACAAAAATGCATCGCTCCGAAGATTACAGAAAAATACCGGATAAAAACTAAAAGAGCGTAACAAAGAAACGGAATAACAGCATATGCTATTCGGAAATTTTCCGAGGGCAAAATAAAATATGTGCATTTCCACATGAACAGCGGTAGATGTTCTTACTAATTTTCATTTATTTTAGACCCCAGTCGTGTCGCGCGGGTTAGCTCTTATACCAACAATCTTCTGTTTTCGCGATAATGCGCCCAAAGTAATTTCAACATAAAATATTTCGAGCTACTCATTAAAGAATTATGCTCTGCCACACTCTTAGTTCGTCCATGATGATCAGATAAAGGATTATTTTCACTTTTTTTTTTTTTTTTTTTGGTAGGAAGATAGTACAAGTTGAAAGAAATCAAGAACAGGCTCCGACGTAAATGTGTAAAGTTGCTGTTTTCTTAAACATAAACAAGTTAGAAAAATCATGCAATTCATTGATTATGATACGCTTTCCAACATACCAGAAATCATTACTCAAGTTATGAGGATAATTGGCTGTGGAATATATCTCGCTCCTGTGCCCTGACCCCATTTCGATGATATTCAACAGAACCGGTTCAGTACATCTCCGAAACAACATGAAGTTCTGTCGCAATTTTTTTTACATACGTTATGACGCATAAGGACCATGGAATGGATCACCTATGTCCTGACCTTTTACCACATTTCGTCCATTTTCAATAGGATTCGTCCCCAGGTTGTCTCCTATCACATACTAAGATTTCATCGAAATCGAACCATTTTTACGCGAGTTATCGTGCGGACAAATAGACAGACAGACGAACAACGCTGGAGCATACACGCTTCTTCAACCTACGGTTGGAAAGAGTTAAAAAACTAAGAAAGAAGTGATTGTGTACATCGAACTTTCAGTCGAAATAACACTGGGCAATCATTTTCAAAATTAAGTTTTGGATTACCCCTTAAAGCGTTGATCACTAGTTCTTCTGGAATCGGTGGTAAGAAGGATGAATCCCACACGGCATCCTCCTAGCAGTATTTCGTGAACATCAAATTAAATAAGTAGGCTTTACGAGAATAGTCGCCAGCCACGGTATCCAGGATCCTGTCGGCATACCAGCAAGAGGGAAGAACCACTTCCAATAGGAGTAACTGTCAAGATAAGAGGAAGCTGTCTGACAAGGACTTCCGGGTGCTAACACGGATGGTAGCCAAAATAACAAAATCACAGCTGCCCAACTCGCCGCAGAGTTGAATACGCACCGCGACTCACCTGTTTCCATCAAAACTGTTCGTTGGGAGCTTCACCGGGTCAACATTCTCAGTCGTGTTGCTATCGCCAAAATCTGGATCACCAGTGAGAATGCCAGACGTCGGTTGCAATGGTGCCAGTAGCAAAAATCATGGATGTTGGACAACATGAAATGTGTATTGTTCTCTGATGAATCGTCCTTCACTGTCTTTCCCACAACCGAGAGAGTTTACGTGTGGAGACATACCTCACAGGCTTCACCCGGACTGTTTATTACCCCCAGTGAAACACGGAGGTGGATCAATGATGGTTTGGGCCGCAATATCGTGACAGTCTGTCTGCCGGATGGTTGTTCTTGATGGGCACATCCCTGCCAAGGACTATCGGACAATTCTGGAAGACCAGGTGCACCCAATGGTTCAAACATTGTACCCTGATGGTGGTGCCGTGTATCAGGATGATAACGCACCGTTACACAGAGCCAAACTGGTGGAAGAGTGGTTTACTGAGAATGAAAGTGGGCTTGAACATCTGCCATGGCCTGCACAATCACCAGACTTTAACATTGAGCCACTAAGGTGTTCTGGAGGGGCGAGTCAGGAAACGTTTTCCTCCCCAGCATCAGGTTGTGAACTAGCCACTTTTCTGCAAGAAGAATAGCTTCAAATCCCTCTGGCCACTGCACAGGACTTGTATCTGTCCTTCCCACGACGAATTGCAGCTGTATTTGGCCTCCAATGGAGGCCCTACACCGTACTAATAAATTGTTGTGTACTAAACCTATGTGTTGCAGCTTCGTTGTCTACCCCGTGTATGTGTGCACAATGTACATCCTTACGTAATTTCTCTGGATTTATTATTTTTTGTTGAAATCCTGAAATTCATGTCTGTTTAATGGACATGACAAAAAATATTTCTTCTCCATTGTTTTAATAGCGTCAAAGTTTAATAACAATATTGCTATAATAAATGTTATGTTATTTTATTTTCGAAGCAAGCTTAATGCCTTTGATCTCATAGATTCACTACCGAAATGCATTGCAAGTTACATATTCACATTCAATACAAATAAATAATAAAACAATGTTGAAGCACAAAAGCTTCGTATTACAGGTAACCAGTGAGTTGACTTAGATATGCGTCATTACACTGATTTAGCATTTAATAGTACTGAAAACATCACCGGCATAGCTCAGTTGGTTCAATCGCTGTGCACCGCGTGGGAGACGGGTATTCGAATCCCGATCCATCCAGCCATCTAGTCTGCAGTTTTTCCGCAGGCTCCCTGTGTTTGGGACGCGAATGCGTGGATGGTTCCATGTGAAGTCGGCCACGGATGCACTTTGTCCCTTACCCGTCTGCATCAGAGAAATGGCAAATCGGCTGCTTTAATTTGCCAATAATCCGCAAGGACTCGTGTCTTTGCGGAACTCAACCAGCCATGGGCAGACGAGATAGAGAAAGTAATGAAACCGCCAAAGTCAAAACAGTACCAAAAAGAAAGCTAAAAATGCAGCCAAATACTGACATTCAAAGAATTCTCTGTCCTTTATTTGTAAATATGTCAAATACAATGGTTCATGTCAAATAACCAATGAACCCCCAATTTACGTATCCGCTGAGATATGCCGAACTAAAAATTTGAAATTTAGATTTAAGCTACCTAAAAGGGAATTTTATTTCAAGAAAGGCTTTAAAAGTGCCACCATTTCTACACTTATTAATCCCCTTGAGAAAACATTTTGCACTGGGGAGCCTAAATTGTGTCAGTCACGGTACTTAAAATTTGGTCTTTTTCCGATGCATAACTTCACCGCTAGGATACATAACTGCAGATAAAAATTAACCCAAAATACATTTTGCTCTCAGTGGCGTATATTCGAGGCTAGCTGCGAAGCCAATGGAATGCATAAATAAAAGTCAAATATACACAAATAAAAACAAATTAGCAAAGGTATTAAGGTATGTCGATGCTTTCGCTGCGAAAAAAACACGTATGGATTCGCTTCTTTTGACTAAAGATCAGTCTGGCGAGCAAAGACCAACGGGTCGCCTACTGGCGGGATGGCATCATCGTAACTCTAACAGCTCTAAAAGTCAGTCTTCGCTGTTCTGATCTGATGACCTTCGATACGATCGCCAGCTAGCGTTTCCATGACAACATGAATGAGCAGGTGAAGGCTTTGGCAACGGTTTGCTCAGAAAATAGAAGAATTGGACTAAATTAGTCAATCGCATGCTCCCGCTGGTAACAGTATGTGTTTTACGAGAGTTTTTTCAGTTTGCGTGAAGTGTCAATTTAAAATCAGTGATATCGTATCTTGAATTCGTGGCTTTGTTGTATTCGAACTGTTTTTCATGTACATTTGAGCAACTTGGCTGTTTTGTCAATAGAGAAAAACATTCTTTTTAAATATGAAAAAGTACTCTGAAGAAACTTTATGAAAGCGTAACACTTAAGTCCACACAAAAGGAAAGAAGAATGGAGTTTACGTATTCAGAAGAATGGAGTTCATGTACAAATAAGTGTTCAAATCCTAATCCTTATAATTATTTCGTATCATGTTAATAGCATGTACCAAAAATTTAGAAAAAAAGTTACTTCTATTAGTTTCGCAAATGAAAAATAAACTTCGCACTTAAAAAAAAAAAACAGTACTAGGTACGGGGTGATTAAGCCCATGTCTCGGACACAAGATACGCCACTGTTTGCTCTATATCATTGGCACTAAGAATCCGACCGGAAAATTTTTCTCTACGGTACCTTTTATCAGGAAGGTAGTTTTACCAACTTTCTTTTTCTAATGTAGTTTCTCCTCTAGAGTACGTAAATACATATTTCCACACATTTCTACTAACAGTTCGTTATGAAAAATTCCATTTGCAGCATTAGTCATATTTCCACATAAAACCATTGCTTCCCTTGTAAAATGTTGAATAAAAAAATTATTTTGAAATTTATTAGTAGTCACTATACGCAACCCCTGCGTAAATTGTTTTGTATGCACTGATGCAGAGTTTTTCATAGAGGATTACATTTATTTGAGACCATATTTCAGTACTTTATATTCTGTCTGAAACATTTTTTATGCTTGGGTAGCTTTCCGCATAATAAATATTTTGTGCGCATGTTCTGCTTCCAGTAATACACAATTTTCTGCTAGATCGCTGGAATATACATTCCCTTGTACGATCTTATTTCCACCTCTAAAACTTGTTTTTTCATGGACGAACTTTCTCTATGACGAATATTTTGTCCGCTTTCATAAACCCTCAGCTATAAAACTATGATATACCCAAAACTGTTTGGTAACTGCATTTTGGCATTGTTGCGCTTTCTTTTCTTTCGAAAGATGTGCTCATTACATCCTAAAATCAGGAGGCATCATTCTCGTTTTATTTTTAGGATTTCCTTGACAGCGTCTCAAGGAAAATTAGTTTGTAACGGAAATCAGGGAACTTTTTCACGAGGCCTTAAAGCTCACAGTTCATGCGCCGAAAACAAATAACGGTTGTTGCATCAGCAAGAAAGATATTGCTGCATTAATTTTTTGCACACTAAGCAATATTCTTAGCCGTCGTGACAAGAATCTATTCTTCGTTTTTAGCCGCCCTGGTGGCGCAGTGGTCTAAGCAATGGCCTCTGATCATTCGTCCGAAAGGGGTCCGAGTCAGCTACTGTGGCTCTCTCCCTTCCATGGAACCAGTGACCCTAAATTAGGGACGGGCGACTGCTTATAGCCCATTGAGTTGCTCACGGTGGTCGTTAAACCTCAAAAAAAAAATGTTTTTATAGCAAAGCATTGAAGAAATCTTTTTGGATACTCAGAATTTAATTGTTGCAGCGAAAATATTGCAAAAACCACATGCACTGTGCTGTATATATTAAATAAACTGGATATGAGCGCCATGTTTACCACCATTAACAGTGTTGCAACTGCAGCAAACTTGTAACTAAATATTTATGAAGAATTTTTGCTGGGCTCAATAGACTTGGTGACACCTGAAACTATCAAGTATATACGTTTTGCTATATATGTTACTGCTAAAATGCAGAAATCAGTTATTCTACAGATTATCTAGGTAACGTGCAGATTAACTAGGGTGATCCGTTAAAGTGCCGAAAATTGTTTCATTGCTCAAATTACCAAGGTAATCTGCAAATTACCTAGATAATCTGCACATTACCTACTAGGCACTCGTTAAAGTGAAAATAAGATCTTTGCTAGAACAGCAGCAACGTTTCTGTACGCTTAAATTTCATTGCTTGATCATTCTGTCTCTTTCACAGTGGCCAATTGGCAAATGAGTAGAATACAATATGTCAAACAATTCTTCGGCATGGACAAACTTTTTCACACTTTCTCGCGCATATGACAACGGCTCAATGAGTTTTTCACAGCCTTGTACAGTCAACACATCATACCTTTGAATTATTCGATAATCTCGAGATGATTCTTTCTTCTGGGAAACATTTTTTCGCTTTACATCTTCAATTATGCAATCATAGTTTCGTTTTGTCATTAAAACACTTATATTTTGAATCTTCGCTAAAGAGGTTTTCGAAGAATCTTTTCTTCCTTTTACTCACCAATTCGGTGCTTGCTTGCATACTAAGAGTTAAATTTATGTGCTTTAAAAAAAATCGCGACACAAATTCACGCGCTAACAGGCAGAAACGAATTTGAAAACAGAATTAGCTATGCTACGCACTGGAAGCCGACGCCAGTTATGAGAAATAAAAACAACCGGCGACGACTAGACGCTGGCGAAACGAAACTAAAAGTGGAGGGAGAGGGGGAAGGTGTAGGGAAAGGAAATGAGAGAAACAGGCGAAACTAAACTAAAAGTGGAGGGAGAGGGGGAAGGTGTAGGGAAAGGAAATGAGAGAAACAGGCGAAACTAAACTAAAAGTGGAGGGAGAGGGGGAAGGTGTAGGGAAAGGAAATGAGAGAAACAAACTTTTGTACTTTAACGATACGGAAGCCGTTAATGTGCACATTACCCTAGGTAAAATGCGGAAAACGTTAACGGAACAAATCAGTTAATCTGCAGATTAGCTAGGTAATGTGCACATTAACGGCTTTCGAGCTTTAGCGGTAACATATATACTGTACGCCTTTGTCTTTCCTTCACGCATTTCCGTTACATCTTTTTTATTTGGGAGTTTAACGACCACCAACATCCAACTCGATGAACTACGAGCAGTCACCCGTCCCTAATTTAGGGCCACTGGTTCCAGGGAAGGAAGGGAACCAGTGCCATAAGACAAACACAACACCCATGTCTCACTAGGATCCGAACCCGGACCCATCTTGGTCAGAAGCCAGAGCTCAGAACACTGCGCTACCGAGGCGGCCATTACATTTCACACGTACAACACCAGGTCATCGTGGCATCCAAATGAGGGTGAAGTTGCATTGGGGATTGTTATTTCTGTACATTCGGATCGTTATAGTAATTACACAGTTTTCAAATACAACAGTTACAGGAAGCTGACAAGTGAGATTACTCAGATATTTGAAAGTAGTTAAGTCCAGACGCGTTTAATTGTTATTTAACGATGCAACAAATGTTTTATGTCCACGTAAAAGAGAACTTTTGTGATGGTTTTTCGAGCAAATTCGAATATTTGTTGCAATATCGTATTTGGACACTAAAAATTAAGTTGTGTGAATTCACAGAAAATTTCTGAAAATAACCTGCAGCTAAGTTGCCGGTAGGTGTCAGTCTTTTTCGGGAATTTCTGTTTTTTAAAATGCCCGTTTATTTTAACTTCCGCATTTTCACAGATATTCCGTAGTCAGAAATTCCATTTATTTCAGAAAAATGCTTTCAAGTTTTTCCGTATTTAAGTTGAAATTCCTCAAAATCGACGACCCTGCATTTTTAGCCCTTCCGCTGCAGTCAGGATCGAACCCCCGTCGCTCTGGTTGGTTCAACAGGTAACACCCGCGTTTAACCACTGAGCTACAAACGCACAGAAATCTGAGTCAAGTACATCGTAAAGCAAATTGCGCGACGATGATTTTTTTTTTTTTTTTTGTCATTAATGTGAGATTTAGTCATTGTATTTTCTGTTGGAGCTTATTTTTCTGCATAGGTTTGCAATAACTTTTTTTATCTGTGGGACTACTTTTCACAAGCATTTTTAATCTTGATTTTTCGAAGCAACAAAATGTTTTGCAATTTGAGTTTTTAAACTGACAAAGACTTTCAGTTATCCTTAAAAAAGGAGAAATGTACTTTTTTGTAGTATTTCACAAAAAAAAAATCTGAATATAAAATTTACTCTTGATAGCTATAATAGCTTTTGTCTTAATTTGCCCCAAGACACACACACACACACACACACACACACACACACACACACACACCGTACAATAAGTTATATATAAACATCGTACAATTCAGTAAGTCCAAAGACATAGATATCCGTACAATAAGTACTCAGTTTCTTACAATAACACAATATATAATAAATAGCTGGTGCACAAAATACGGGAGAGAAGAAATATCCTGTGCACCAATAAAAAAAATTCACGCGATATGCTATCCACAATATCTCGCTACGGAACTTCAAAATCATATCCTTTCACAGGCGATTGAAATTTAAACGTTAATCAAAGCTCAAGTATTCTCATCAATCGCTCCTATTACCGGTAATTTCTCGTCATACGGATACGGAAAAAGTGAGAACAGAGATTTTCCGTTAATATACGAAAGGAATTGTAGAAAGATGTCTGAAAATTCAGAATTTTCCGTTAACACATCTCTGAAACTGTAATTTACCCTCAATATAAGAAAGAAACTGCGGAAAGGTTTCTAAAAATTCGGAAATTTTCCGTGGTATGAAATATCCGTAAAATTCAGATTTCTTTGTTATTTCACGGAAAAAGTTGTATCAGAAATATGCTTCGTTAATTCACGAAAGAAATGACGGAAAGTGGCTTGTGAATTTCAGAAATAATTTTGCAGTGGAGTTGCTGAAAATGACTAAGCCTATGTCTGTACATGTGACAAGTTTCACTGAAATGAAGTTTTCGTGTTGGTTTGCGAACAGATTTGAATATTCCTTTCGCACTGAGAGCTGCTAAAAATAATCATACACGGTCGAGTCATATTGTGACCAACAACTAATATCCAGAGTAACCGCCGTGTGCACCACCGACAGCAGCTAGACGGGCTGGGAATGACTCAAGGTGCTGGAAGATGTTCACAGGTATGTGGAGCCATGCTGACTGCAGTGCATCTGACAGCTGCTGGAGGATGCGTGGTGGAGGATCCATTGAGCGAACAACACGATCCAGGTGGTCCCACAGATGCTCAATTGGGTTTAAGTCTGGGGGATAAGAGGGACAGGGAAGTACTTTGAAGTCCGTGCTCTTCCAACCACTCTCGGACATTTTTTAGCTGTGTGACACGTCGCATTGTCGTACAGGAAGATCCCATCCGCACCAGAGAATATAATCAGCATGTATGGGTGTACGTGGTCTGCAAGGATGGATTCATAACGAATTCGGTCCATAGTACTTTCCACAGGTATATGTGGACACATAGAAGGGCGCGAAAACATTCCCAAGACCATAAAGCTGCTCCCACCAGCATGCATTCTGCCAGCAATGGTTGAGGAGTGTTTGTTCTCCGATGTTCCTCGCCTTACACGCGAACGTCCAGTCGTTCGATGAAGCATAAAACGTGACTCATCGGAGAAGGCAATCCTTTGTCAATCAGCGGAGGTCCAATTCCGATACTGCCATGCAAATGTAAGCCTTTTCTGCAGATGCACCTTCGTTAGCATAGGTGCAGTGACCATCCGTCTGTATCGGAGCCCCATACACGCAGCAGGGTTCGCTAAACTGTCGTTTTAGGAACACTTGCGGTAGCCTTCTGTTGCTTCACTGTTTAGTGTCGATCGGTCCTCACGCACTTTCGAAGCCGACGTTCACCTCTCACATCAATGGCACGTGTTGCTCTCCAGTTTCCACGCCGCTTATTCGAAATGGTGCCATTTCTCCATTAGCAATACACTGTAACCACAGCAAATACACGAACAGTTCACAAACTGCGCTGTTTCAGAAATGCTGCCACCATTGGCCCGAAAGCCGATAATCGTCCCTTTTTGCAAATCTGATAAATCGCTCCTTTTATCCATGACAGCAACGAGTGATATGTTATAAAATTGCCTACAGCACACCTTATATACCCTCCAACTCACGACACGTGCCTTCTTTCATTGGCTACGCGCAGTTGATGTCAAAAGTTGGAGGTGGTCACAATAATGTGACTCGATTGTATGTCTGTAAATACTTCACGTTTCATCAAACAGACTTACTTCGCGTGAATATGACAACTTTGAGCTGAAAGGTAATCGCATAAATAACAATCGCCAGAACAGGGAAGTGTTTAACCTTGCTACATGCTTTTAAAATATTTTTGATCAAAAGATTTTTTCCCCTGTATTTTTAAATGGCTTGTGGTCTTTACTGAAGCAACGTTTTTTGCTGGAATGCTGTCTGTAGCAGACAATTTGTTGAACTAGACTAGCCAAACTGTTTGCTAGAGCAGCAAGAACTGCTTTCCACAGAAAGGAGAAAACTTGTTGCCGTCGCAAACTTAGAATTCAGGTAATCCAGATAGTACGCATATCATGGCTATTTATTGTGCCTCTTTTCACAAGCGAAATTTGCTAGCTCTGCAATTTTTTCGCTGTTATAAAAAGTATTTTTTGTAGTGGGCGAATCACAGAATGCGAATGAAAATCCCTACATGAACGAAGTTTATTACCAGGAAATTCGCAGCAAACAAGTGCTTCAAATCAGGCCGTACTTCCTTGGGTTCAGACATGTAAATGTTTGGACAGCCACTTCAGTACCATCGTGGAAGCATTCTCAGCACGAAACTGTCTCCGTTGTTTTGCGACATCTTGACGGCCCATTACTCTCAACATAAGCCTCGACCAGTTTTCGATAAATCTCCCTTGCTGGCGTGTGTTCTGTCCATAAAAGAGAGTAACACGCAGCAGTTTGCCTTGCGAGACCGCATTATTAAGGTGACCATTAATGTGAGCTCCTAAAGCACATTTCTACATGTGTAAGATTCTCTGTTGCCACTCGTAAAAGTCTGTCTTGCTAGATCGCTCAAACTCATTACTTTGGTGTAAGACAAAGAAAAAAGAACTATTGATACTCCTAATGGGTTCGAATACCCCTAAAACACTAACATTGTCAGAGCTGTTGAGATGGACTGTATATTCGAAATTTGCTTTCATACTCAAATAAAAGCTGTTCCTGACCAGGGCCGTAACCACAAAGGATTTTCGGGACGGTTTTCTGAATCTGGAAATTAATTTTCACTCTACTTCATACATATGTTGAGTTTTTCCTCTGTCACACTTTTTTGGGCATACAATTATTCTATTTAACACTCCCCATATTTCAAATGCTGACTTACAATCACCACCTGTTGATATTAGAAGATTTCTGCCGATTACGTCAGCTACTGTCTGTATTACTCGACTTCCGGTAGGTGATGCATCATTCTACAGCGGCAGCTTTTGATAGAGTTGAAGGAAGCGTCAGTTTGCTTCTGGTTTTCATGCTGAAAGGTTTTTTGTCTTTCCTATATATCGAAAAATGGGCAAAAAAAGGGTCACTAAATGTTACTCAAAGGACGCATATAGTGACTTTATATCATGAAGGATACTCGGAACGTGATATAAGCAGAAATGTGAATGTGGGCAAGACTGCTGTTCATAATGCGATCACGAAATATCGAGATACGGTTGAATTTAGATACCGAAATAGAAGTGGACGTCCAAGGAAAACAACCCTACGGGATGACAATACCATAAGGCGAATAGTCATGCGTTCTCCGAGGAGTTCGTGAAAAAACAAAGGCATTTCTACATTCAAAAAGGGTCTGATATTAAGTATCAGAACTATTTCCCGAGGTCTTAGCAGAGATTTTGGATTAAAGTCTTATAAAATTGCATATAAACCTAGACTAACCTCCGTCATGAAAAAGAAGAGACTCCAGTTTGCGAAGCGTCATCAATCGTGGACTGTTAAAAATTGGAGCCAAGTTTTTTTTTCGATGAATCAACTGTGCGTCTTGAATCACGAAGCCCATGTTCGACGAACAAACGGCAAAGGTTTGATGAAAAATACACCGTTAGCACCGTGAGATATCCGCCTAGTCAGACGATATGGGGTGCTATGTCAGCGTCCGGTACTGTTTCATTATCCTTTTTGCCAACAGGCACTACCATGACTGGTCCTTTTTACATGGAAATGTTACATAACAAGCTGTTAACTCATATGCAAGTGCACAGATGTGTAATCTTTATGCATAATGGCGATTCATGCCACAGATCAAAGACAGTAAAAGACTACCTGTAGAGGAAAAACATGTGCTTGACTGGCCTTAAGAATATCGAAAATTTGTGGAAAACTTAAAAGACAAGGTAGCAGAAAAACAGCCATCAAGTTCCCAAGCGTTTACATGACTCAGTAAAGTACTTGTGGTGCAAAGACATTTCAATTGACTACTACAAATCCCTAATTGAGAGTATGCCACATCGTATTCTGCCAGTTATAAAAAAACAAAAGTGGCCGCACAAAGTACTGATTTCGGTATTTTTTCATGTTCTAAGGAATGTAAATATTCACCTGTGGTGTCATGTTTTAAAATATCTCTGACTTTGAATATCTAATTTTCAATAAATTGACTGGTGGTCTTAAACTTTTGCAAATGACTGTATATGCTACACTACTTACACAAGTATATTGATCTATCTGCCCTCTTATTTATGTGCGGCGTATGCCCCAATATCTTTTTATTATTAAATTGATGTGAATAGACTAAGTAAAAAATTATACGAATTAAATTCTTCTCGTTTTCTTTACTTACACGTAACACACCTACTTGTGATGCAGTGCAGTAGCACAAAGTTCAAAGCAGTAACATGTCTGTCCGCCTATTGTACAAAGGCTAGCCGTTGTTCTTTTTCTTCAACAAACCTATTGACGACATCTTCGGTACTGATGTATACTCGTAAGAGCCAAGCCAGGTAACCTCACTGGACCTGCAGAGTTTCGTAAGTATGTTTTCAAATGCCTGAGGGATAAACAGGTTCGTTCCGGAGTACTAGTTATTTAACAGGAATAGTACTCAGCATCTTTAACAGGAAGTGAACATTCGGGAAAAGATTTTTGTTACAATGAGATAATGCTTCAATGGCTATACTATGACATTCACTTCTTGGTGTGCTGTTCCATTTTCTTTTCCACAAATAAATCTCCCATGTAACAGAATAATCATCCAAAAAAATCATTATCCGGGGACGCCGGTGGTTTAGGGGATTAGACATGTGCGTGTAAAATAAAGAGCTGTCGATCTGCTAGCAAAAGTTTATAAATTAACTATTTGACTTTTGAGACATTTTAAACATTTCGTGGAGGGTGTAAAATCCCAACACCCCTCCCTAGCTACGGCCTTGTTCCTTACAAAACCTTTCTCCTTTCTGTGAGCATGATTTCTTAAAATACAGTGAATTTTGGTACAGTACTTGCAAGCTAAAGAATCAAACGGCGCCGAAATGCTGATTTTTGATTGTAAGAAAGGAAGCGTTAGTATAATCATAATCTAGTGTCTTGCATATCCCTGATATTATAGAACCATTTTTTTTTTGTTTGGAGGTTTAACGACCACCGTGAGCAACTCAATGGGCTATAAGCAGTCGCCCGTCCCTAATTTTGGGTCACTGGTTCCAGGGAAGGGAGAGAGCCAGTGCCGTAAGACAAACAAAACATCCATGCCTGAACGGGATTCGAACCCGGACTCCTTACGGACGAATGATCAGAGGCCAACGCCTTAGACCACTGCGCCACCGGGGCGGCAGAACCATTTTTAATAACGGTAAGAGAATCAAGCACCACTGTTAGGTTAGCTGCGTGTCAGTTAAAGAATGTTTGTTTCTTTCGTGGTTTAGCGAAGACCATGAGAATCTAAGCATCCGGTTGTCTGTTTCTACTTTTGGTGTAAATACTCGTAGTTCCTTGAAGGGAGAAAGCCACCATTGTAAAACAGACTCAAACCTGGAATAAACTCGAACGATTATCCAGTATCCCCAGTCTCTGATCATTTAGAAACCAGGATGGCAATAAAGATGAACGAAATGTGTAAGAATGTTTTGTGCCATTCGACAAATGAACATGTTTGTTGAAAGCAGGCCTAATGTCAATGGTAATTTTAATAAACATCAGTGGTTTTCACTGCGTCATTCCTTCAATGATAATCAACAACAAGTATAATTTTGGAGAACTTCAAATGGATAGATATCTCACTTAATGTTCAGTTACTAGTCTTTTAAAACATCTCCAGGTGTTACCAAAGAAATAAGGCAGGGCCCATTAGAGAAGTTTATAAAATCTATGCGGGTTCCAACTCGTACAATCGCGGTAATCTAGTAAAAGCCTAAAATATACGCACTGGAATAAGCTCAGCTGCCAGTATCTCACGTCACAAGAACCAAAATCCTGGCTGATCATGCTGAATGGTAGAATGCTCGCCTTCCGAAAACTAAATAGTTCTGCCTAACCTTTTCCTTCCTTCATTCTCCTGCTATCTTCCATTCGACTAAGCTTCGTGAGGAAGCCAACATCGCCTTCGTTGTTCCAGTATTGTCAATGGGATAAGTCCTTGCAGCGTGGCAGGCACAAACAGGAAAGTCTTCAAACCTTCAGAGAAGTTTTTGAGAATAAATTACCTTACTTGCTCTTTATAAATCTGGTATAAAATATAAGATACACATTGATGAGTGCCACCTCGATGGCAGAGTGATACGAGGCATTGGCCTCTGGTCATGCTTTCGAGATGGATCCGGGCTCGAATCCTTGGTGAAGCATAGATGGTGTGTGTTTGTCTTACGGCACTGGCTCTTTCCTGGAACTAGTATTCTGAAGTACTGGCGACGGCTTTATAGCCCGCTGCGAAAGCCGCGTTAGCCCAGTGGTAAGATCAGTCGGTTTCTGTTGGTCAAGGGTTCGATCCTAGCCTCATTTCTTCCACCACTAAAGACTTGTCGTGCTTCGAAGGGCACACTATGCCGGCGATCCTAGGGTACTGAACTCCCTCACCCGTAAAAAAAGGTCATCTGTTCCTTTGCTCACGAAGCGCACGCTCTGATGTGATATCGTCTGGAATTCTCCCACGATGTTAGTTCGCTTATCTCTATTTGACACTCAAACGTTTCTACCTGTTGATCAGTTTAAATGCCAGGATCTCTACAAACCCTCCCTTCCACCTTCCCGCTTCTAATACACGGCGTATAGCTTCTGGGGCCGAGGTAGCTGCGTCTAAGCTGCCCTTGGGTGAAAATTCTACAAGAAATGGTTGCTTATAGCCATTGAGATGTTCGCCGTAGTAATTACACCTCCAAACAAAATAAACATCGGAATGTGCTTTAGCAACCTAATAAAAATTGCACAGCTCGTTCATAGGAAATATTACCATATGGACTTCGAACGCGAATATCGTCACATGCAACTGTAATTACCATATCGTACACGTTGATGGGATGTAATTGCTTTTTTCAAGAACGTCCGTACAAATGTTCAGCTGTAACTCAGAAGAGATACGAGTACGTATCCAAGAACATACTTATCACTTCACTAATTTGATATGATGATTGACTACATACAACCAGTGGCGTATATTCGAGGCTAGCTAGGCTAGCTGCGAAGTCAGAGTATGCACAAATAAAACTGAATTGAATATACACAAATAAAAGTCAATTATCAACGGTATTAAAATATGTCCCTGCTTTTGAAGGTGCGAAAAAAAAAAGAAAAAACGCGTGCGGATTCGCTTCTTTGACTAAGTCTGGCGAGCGAAAACCAACGGCATAACGCAAGCACCTCTTCCAGTCTTCGCAGTTCTGATGCTAAAACTTTCCGTACAATCGCCTGCTAGCGTTTCCATGACAAAATGAATCAGCTGCTAGAAAGGAATGGGCCATTGCTTTGGGCAAGGGTTCGCTCAGAAAAAAGAAGACAGACTGTCTCAATCACTCGCATACTTCCACCCATAAAAGTGTTTTGCGAGAGTTGTTAAAGTTTTTGAGAAATGTCAATGAATTAAAATCAGAGATATTTTATCTTAAATTCGTGGCTTTGTTGGATTCGAACTGTTTTGATTAATTTTATGAAAGCTTCCCTGAACATCCACTGTCAAAAAGAACTCTATGCTTCAAATATTGATACAGCTCGACTAAAAAATGAACTGAAGGTGTTTCCTTGATGAATACAAAAACAAATCAGCAAGAGGCATTACGTTTTAAATAAAGTTGAAGAAATTGGTCATAGTGTTTAGTGAGGTGTACAAATTAGCAGACCTCATATTAAACTCTCCACCAACAACTGCAACTTCCGAAACACGTTTTTCAGCACACAAAAAAAAAAAAAAGAATCAAGATATATCTTAAAGCCACACAAGGACATGCACATTCGAAAAACCTTGGCTGTTCTGTCAATAGAGAAAATAATTCTTTTTAAATATGAAAAAGTACTCGGAAGAAACATTTTATGAAAACGTAGCACTCAGGTTCACACAAAAGGAAAGAAGAATGGAGTTCATGTACAAATAAAGTATTCAGAAGAAGAATGGAGTTCATGTACAAATAAGTGTTGAAATCCTAATCCTCATAATTATTTGGTATCATGTTAGCAATGGCATGCATCTAAAATTTAGAAAAAAAGTTACTTCTATTACTTAACAATTAAAAATTAAACTTCGCAATTAAAAAAAACAGTACTGGGGGAGGGAGAGGGGGAGATAGCCAGGTCTCGGACCCAAGATACGCCACTGCATATAACAGTACTCTTACTAAGACGTATATAAGAAATATCAATCAACTCTGCTTACTCTAACACTTATTTCGTCCTTGGGAGTTTTATGACAAATACAAGTAACATGTAAAACTGCAAACACTAGGGCAAAACCTTCGTAATTATCCATAATTGACATGCATTTAATTCTTATATTTTAGCTATTATATCCCGTAAACTGCCAAATTACTGAAATATAACGCTAACGTTATCCACATGAAAGTTTCTATAAAAATTCAGTTCCCTTACCAGCCTTTCGGTGTTTCAAGACATCGCTACATTTCCAATTCTTCTTTCTTTGCATTTTGTTCTTAATGGATTATTGCGTGCACCAATGTATGTTTTTAATGGCGTTTGAAATGCAGTCCGCCGGAATACGTCATTAATCCATAGTATTTGGCTAGCATTTTATCTCCGTTTTTCATTTTCTTCCGTACCAAGCCCTTTGCAGCACCACACGAAAACACTTTTCTGTTTGACAAAATAAATCTCTTTTCTTACATTCGTCCATGGCTTCACCTTTCTTCGGAGCCTTCTGCTGTTTGCTTCTTCTCACGTGATCGTCACAAGTCCCGAATTTGGCGCCATCCCGCAACTCCACCTGCCACTAAAACTTCATTGTGTGAAACAAATGCGCACATTTTTTCTCCTTCGCGTGCTTTGCGCAGCTAAGCATAGACCACCTGTCCTTTTGAGCTTTTGAAAAACATATGCAAATCTAAAAAAAAAAAAAACATGCTTTCGTTACTAGTCTCGTTTCATGACCTGGGTTTTCCATATATTTTCTGTTATCTTTAGCGCATTTTTTACTTCCAGGAAACATGAGCAAATATGGGTGTGTACTCGAATTCAACGAAGTGTAATTGTTTACTCTTCCGGCAAAAAACAAGCGGGTAACTGACACATTTACGACAGCTAGAAAAAGCAATGATGAACAAAACTTACATTTCACAAGACATTCGTAACCTTAACTACATATTAAAACACACTTTCCGATTTTTATTCCTAAGCACAATAATGGCTATATCGTTTAACACACACACACACACACACACACACACACACAGAAAAAAAGAATAGCGCACTGATATCTTTTTGCATTGATTCTTGTTTCGAATTCTAGTATGCTTTTTCCTTTCTTTTTTTTTTAAGGGAAGATTTTGAAAAGGCTTCTTCAGCCATTGCTTTGATTTTGACACAGCACTCAATTTACAATTTGATCTTGCTGTTTCCTATGTTAGACGTCCAACCAATTTGCGTCCAACGCGTGCATTTTCTGGGGTAGTTACCAAAGCGTTTCTTTACGTTTCCGACAACGGCTATGTGTGTGTGTGTGTTACTACGCGGCATAAATAGTTCCACTATTTAAAAAATACAGTAACGCTGTTCTTTTAAAGAGGAAATGTATTTCAGTGAAATCAAATATAATATAAGAAATGGAAAGTGAGATAAATGTGAATTTTCTTGCATTTCAATTCTTTAAGCCTTAACAATGTTTTTCTCCATTCGCGCATTCTCCCACCTCATCTCGTCTTTTTTTTTCCTTAGTCTTGACGTAATCTGGATCCACTAACAATATGCAATGGGACACGACTGACTGTCAAGGGACACATGTAAAATATCCTCGCATTTTGCAGAAAATCACGTTTCTTTTCTACGCATTCAATCGTCCTATCTTACCTTCCATTTTAGTTTAAACGCACAGTTTCATTATCGGAACACATTTCTGTCCAATGTTTCCGTGCAATATATCCTATTCATAAATTCAGGAAATATCCCAAAACGCTGGCCCAGAAGCTGATTCATCTACATTTTGTTAAACCCAGGCAATGCCGGGTACCTCCACTCGTTGTACATAAATGTACGTAAAATAAAATGACACTGATACATGCATACGTACACCGACGAGCCATTTCATTACGACCACCCCGAGCCCAAAGAAATGAGCGTGCCTGGAGACCGAACGGTAGCGCAGGTGAAGTTCACAATGCAGTATATACACAACCCGAGGACCGGCTTTCGGTTAGCAGAGTGTTCGGAGTCAGAATGGGAAAAGCTGCAGATTTATCGGAGTTTGGTGAAGGGCAAATTGTGATGACACAGCACCTTGTAACTACGATCTCGGAAACGGCGCGGCTTGCTTGTTGTTCATGTACCGCTGTAGTGAGTACGTATCAAAAGTGGTGCACAGATGGCCAAACGACGAACCGTCGTCCAGCCGCGTGTCGTCCGCAGCTCCTTGATGCCAGAGGGGAGCGGAGACTGTCGCGCATTGTTCACAGCGGACGCAAGGCCACAGTGCGACAAATCACCCACAGTTACAGCAGTGGTGGTCAGGGCAATGCGTCACAGCACACAGTTCATCGCAGCCTTCTGCGCATGGGTCTGCGTAGCCGAAGACCCAGCCGGGTCCCCATGCTCACCGCACGTCATCGCCAACTACACATGAAATGGGCCCAAAATCATCGAGATTGGTGCGTGGATGATTGGAAGAAAGTGGCCGAGTCTGACGAATGAAGATTCCTGGTGCATCACGTAGACGGCCAAGCGTGGATACACCGACGCCAATGGAGGTTATGTCCCGTGGATGCACGTTTCGGCGGAAACAGGACGACGGTGGCGGTGTTATGCTGTGGGCGATGTTTTGTTGGGACACTTTAGGCCCCATTATCCCAATAGCACAATGCTTGACTGCTGTCAGGTATCTGAACACCACTGCGGTCCAAATTCACCCATTCATGGCAACTGTGTTCCCTGCTGGTGATGGCTATTACCAACAGAATAATGAGCCATACCACACTGCCAGAATCGTCAAGGACTGGTTCGAGGAACATGCTGGTGACTTTCTGTTAATTCTCTGGCCTCCAAATTCTCCTGACATGAACCCAATCGAACATTTGCGGTTGTACTTGCAGAAGCGGGTTCGAGGTAAATCATATCAACCCGAAATGTACGGAAACAGGAGGGCCTGCTGTTGACATTATGGGACCATATACCCCAGGATATCTATCGCCACCTCATCGAATCGATACCTCCCTGAGTTACCGATGTTTTTGGGGCTAAAGTTGGTCCTACAGTTTATTAGTTAGGTAGTCATAATGTAATAGCTCTTCGGTGTAATTAAACTACGGGCTTGCATTGGAAATCGTGGTTTCCAATTTTTCCCGCTGTTTCTGTTCCGACATTTCGTTTCGTTTTCGAGGCAATATGTAGCAAGCTATAGAAGCAGGTATATCGGAAAATGTAAAAAACCTTTACACTACTAGCGTAAAAACTATGCATTATTTGAAAACGAAACTGTTTTCCAAATGACCTTCGTAAAGAAAGATATCGAAGGAAAGATACATTGCTTATTTATGGATTTTCAGAAGCAATGATAAGGAATAAAATATAGTTTGAATTTGGTAGTACCTGCATTTTTGATTTTTTTTTTTTGATTGGAGGTTTAACGACCACCGTGAGCAACTCAGTGCGCTATAAGCAGTCGCCCGTCCCTAATTTAGGGACACTGATTCCAGGAAGCGACAGAACTACTGCCGTAAGACAAACACAACATCCATGCCTCACCGGGATTCGAACCCGGACCCATTTTGGACGAATGATCAGAGGCCATCGCCTTAGACCACTGCGCCACCGGGGCGGCGTACCCTGCATTTGCGCCCCTTCGTGCAGAACTTATACAACGGAAGAAGACAAATGGGCAAGGATAATCGTTCTCACAGTTGCAGCTTCCTAATGCAAAAAGATATTTTGAAATTTGTCTAACAGGTGTAGATATGGCGCCTACAAACGGACGATTATTAGTTACAACGAGCTCTTTTTTTCTTTTTCTTTTTCAAAAGACGTGCTAAAAGAAGCATATTTAACTGCATGAAGTATCACTCGAAGTATCAAAATGCCTGTTCACAGAAACGCATTAAAAATATGAAAAAATATATACAATATTTTATGCAACATGTCTTTTATTTTTCTCTGGTGGTGGTTATTTTATACTTTTTGGCTGGTGCGAAAAGATAGTTCAGAGATTATAGGTGGTAGGAGATTGAGTTGTGTATAACAGCAGTTCTCCCAACTCTGCTTTCTCCATAGGATTTTAAGTTTAGCAAATTCGAATTTTTAATCGAGTAATTTAAGCAGGAAATATGCGCAAAATATTTTCCTCTATGAGCGGTGTCTCGCCGAAAAATATTTTTTCAACAGAATTAATTCCAAAGTACCTATGTATTTTACCAAACAGAGAAGTTCATTTCATTATGCATTCTATCCTACAAAACTCTCAGGGTCTTTCTCTGACGTAAGCTGCGTGAATATTTTGTTTCGTCCATCGCTGTTATCGCAAGATATGCTACAGGAAATCGCGAATGCTTGTCCCACTTCCAGCAAGATCACCTTGAAATGAGAAAAGCAGTCACCTACACACATATATGATGCCAAATGAAAGTAGTCATACGGATCTTTGTACCAACTCATTTATTCTTACATCAGAAATTTGTAAATTTTGTGTTTTGCTTTGACCATTCCGACATTCATCTGTTTAATTCAAAAGCAAATAACTGTTTCCGAACGTGGTAAAAAATGCTAATAGTTCTATTCTCTGCAGCATTTGCTTTTCGTGGTAACTTATCTGTAGTAAAAGAGGGCAGATGTCTCTATAGTTTGTTTATTGAAGTTATGGAATCATGGCATTTTTATGATAGAAAATACAGAGCAACGGCATTGAAGTCGGTGCAATACACTGTAAAAATATTTACGAAACCTATTTTCCATTATTCCTCTCGTAAATTAACGAAGCATATTCCCGATACATTTGCCGTGAAATGATGAAACAAGCTGAATTTCGCGGATTTTTCGTACACTAGAAAAATTCTGAATTTTCAGAAATCTTTCCGCAATTCCTCTCGTATATTAACGGAAATATTCTGTTCTAACTTTTGCCAAATCCATATGGCGGAAAATTTCTGGTAATAGGGGCGGTTCGCAGGAATATACTTGAGATTTGATTAACCATTAAACTTCAGTCGTCTATAGGAAGACCTGATTTTGAAGTTCTGGAGCGAGGTCGGATAATGTGGGTAGCACGTGACATGAAATTTTGGTTGTTGTGGTACAAGATATTGTTTCACCTCTCCTCCATTTTGTACACCGGCTATTGTATATTGTGTTACGGTTAGAAACCGAAAATTGGCTTAAATTATTGTATAGGTGTTTGTGTGACATTTATGTATCGGTCTGTGAACCCCACCACAACAAAAGCTATTGGCTTAGTGTGAATGAAATGTCCGGCAAAGGACCAGCACACGTAGACGGCGAGAACGGAAAAGTAGGACAACTTACCTAGGCAAAGTAATCCCCCTCGGCATCGACATATAGTTGTCATCTGTCCGGCAATGCCATGATCCCGGAACGAGAAAAGTCTTGTGGATGGGACTTGAAGAAGTCATCAACTGCACGTTGAACCTCGTTGTCTGTCGGGAACTGTTTCCCGGACAGAAAGTGATCCAGGCGACGAAACAGACGATAGTCTGTCGGAGACAAGTCAGGGGAATAGTTAGGATGAAACAGTGCTTCATAGCCCAAGGCACTCAGTGTCAGCGTCGTTCATTGTGCGACATGAGGGCGGACGTTGTCCTGGAGTAGACGAACGCCATGACTGTTGACCAAAGCCAGTTGTTTCTGCAGGAATTTCCGGTGCATCTGATGTAATTCAGCACAATAGGGTACTGTAGTGATGGTTTGGCTTCTTGCCAAGAGACTCCGATGAATTATCCCGCCTATGGACCGCCAGACAAGGAGCATCATCTTCTTGGTGTGTAGGGGTGGCTGAGGATGCCATCCAGCAGGTTGTGCCTTGCTTAACCATTCGGTAGATCATTTCCGATTATCATAAAGGACCTACTTCTAGTCGCAGATGATGATTCTATGCAGTAGAGGTTCCTGTTCATTCCTGGCAAGCAGCGACGTGCAGACTTCCAAACGTCTAGTTTTGTTGGCAGTTGTCAACTCATGCGGCAGCCACATGTTCAGCTTTTTGACCTTACCCAGCGCAGCCAGAAGCCGAACAACTGTCGTTTGGTGGACACCTACCTCCGCCGGTATCTCAAGACACGTTTTTCGGGGGTCCGTTTCAACCCCACGTAACAGAACATCGTCAGAAACAGCAACAGGTCGGTGACCACGTGACAGGTCGGTCTGTATCACCCTCTTTGAAACTTCACAAACCATCCCCCAATTGTTCGTTCATTGGTTGTATTCTCCCCAAACGCTTTGTTAACGTTTCGAGCGGCAATTCTTGCAGAATGGCCCAGTTTAAATTCATACGGGAAGATAACTCTCAAATCCGGAGTCTGTATGTTTCCTTTGCCAGCCACTTTACGTCCAAACAAACCACAGTTGAACCTTGTTCTTCACACACGTGCTAGCTATTTATAGTAACCCTGTGACGTAATATCCGCAACACCTGTGGGTGGTTCCATTCCGTGGTGGTGGGGGCCTGTCTCGATTGCTCGTTCGCGCCGTACTTTTCATTCGCATCAACCCAATATTACAGCTATCAAGAGTGAATTTTACATTGAGGTGTTCTATGAAAAAATATTATAAATCAGTGCCTTTCATCTTTTCTTAAAGATAATTGAAAGTTATTTTCACTTTAAAAAGATCTCAAGTTCCAAAGTTGCTTCGAAAAATTACGATGCAAAACATAGGTAATTTGTGATAAGTCCTAAAGAAAAATATCAAATTATTTCAAACCTAAACAAAAATAACAATAATAATAATAATAAGCTTAAACAGAAAATAAAATGCTTAATTCACCCGCATTAATAACAAAACACATCTCATCATCGCGCGATTCGAGTTCTACTTTATATGTTACTGTGCGTTACGTGTTTTTCTGGCTCAACCGTAGCACGCGCGGTTTCCGTAGGAAAAGTTCCTGGTTCGAAATCCACCAGGGCAGAAGGATTCGAAAATGGGCTGAAAAAGTTAAAATCGAAGGTTTTGCGAAATTTCGTCATTTTTTATGGCATGGCGCATTATCCTTTTTAAAGAAAGTACTACTAGATAGGAGAACAGTTGCCATGAAAGAATGTACCTAGTCTTCAATGATATTTAGGTAGGTGGTAAACGTCATAGTATCCTGAACATGAGTAGCTGGACCCAGAGCTTTCCAGCAGAACATTGCCTAAAACATTACCGGTCCTCCATCGGCTTGTTCTCGTCGCATGGTGCAGCCTGATGCCAACACATCCCCTCGTAAATGTTGCACACATACCGGGCAGACCAATTAGTTCTACAGGAAACGAGATTCATTAGACCAGATGACCTCCCAATAATACAAAGTCCAGTTTTGACTATCGCCTGACCATTGTAAGCGCTTTCCACTGTGAACCGAAGTTATCATGGGCACTCGGAGGGACCTGTGGCTATGAAGCCCCATTTTCAGCAGGTCAGAAGTACTGTGTGTTGTAATACATTACTTCCGCCACCAACATTCAAATCAGTGATGCATTCAGGCATCTTTTCGGGGGTACTTAGCCTCCACCCCCCCCCCCCGAAATTCCTTGAACGGCCCCACCTGTAGGTTTTTGGACGATGTCCGCTTATATATAATCTAATTGTTTTCGTTTATAGCTGTATATTTGGATAAATTAATTAAAAATAAAATCTTAAAGGAAATGAGGGAAAATATTATAACAATAAAAAACCAACATCCAGATGAGCTTCAGTCTAACATTTCTATCATCCTTCAATAAAACCTTAAACAGTCTTCGCTGAAGGGGCAATTTTTCAAGTACTGACAACTCGAACTACTTCCGCAATAAAAACCCAATGCCGCAGAGTAGAGATGTTTGCACTCCAATCATCATCATCATCATCATCATCATTGTCAACCATTATCAATCCACTGCTAGACGAAGGTCTCCCCAAGTTTCCTCCACAACGGTCTGTCTTGTGCCAGTCTCCTCCATGTCACTCCCGCATACTTTCGAATTTCATCCACCCATCTTCCATGTGGTCTTCTTCTGGGTCTTTTCCTGCTCCTTGGAATCCAATCTAAAATTTCGGCTGTCCATCGATGGTCTGTCCTTCTGGCAGTATGTCCAGCTCATTGCCATTTCAGGGATTTAACTCTGATCATGATGTCTTCCACTCTTGTCATTTTTCGGATCCACGAGTTTCTCTTGTTATCTCTTCTGGTTACACCAAGCATGCACCTCTCCATGCTACTTTGAGTTGTCTGCAGCCTTTGTATGTCTCTTTTAGTTAAGGTCCACGTCTCTGCACCATACGTAAGCACTGGAAGGATGCATTGATCAAACACTTTTCTTTTAAGACATAATGGCATATTGCTCTTGAAAATTATGCTATTTCTTCCAAAAGATCTCCAGGCAAGTTTTGTACGCCGATTAATTTCTTCATCAATGTGACCCTCACTTGATATCTGCTGCCCAAGATAAACGTACGTGTCTGTTATCTCTAGCTTTTCTCCATCAATCGATAAATCTTCATTTCTTGCAAAAGCATTGAACATCACTTTTGTCTTCTGAAAGTTCATTTTTAATCCCACTTCTTTACTCTTGTCAACAAGTTCCTGGATCATACTCTGCAGCTCTGATGGGGTAGTTGCAAAAATGGCTACGTCATCAGCAAAACGAAGGTGGGTTAGATAATCTCCATTATATTGCACTGCAATACATCATCATATTTTGGAAGCTGGCTTTCAGCTTTGTTTCAATCTTCTGCATGCCGACTTTCCATGTATACGGTTAAGCCTCAATGTAGCTAACTTGATGCTACTACCTACTGCTTCTAATACAACAAAATACATTTCTACCTAATTTTTAACAATAGCAAATTATGAAAAATTGTTCCCATAAAAAGGTGTTTTTTTCTATGGCGGTAGGTGATTTACGCTCTGTGACAAAAAAAAAATAAAAAAATAAAGGCACCTCAAACTGTTATCCACACACACAAACGGTTAGTTAGGTGTTTTTTTTTCTTTTTTACTATGTGCTAATCTAAATAATCTAAAGGAGCTGAAATCAAATGACAGGGCACTATACGTTTTCAGGTAACTGTAATGATTCCTTAGTAATCAGAAACATGCTTGTAGTAAGGCAAGGACATTTTTACCACTCCTAATGTTGGGAGTGGGGAATTTTCTCCAGCACAGCCTTTTCTTACTAGCATCCTCAATATTTTACACCACCCCATGGTGAAATCCGTGGTGCATTACTGAATTAAAATAAAGGTATAACATTTTTACATTTTTAATCATTTATTTGTATGTGTAGATTTCTTGGAATTCGCATTTGCAATATACGAGCAAAAGACAATTTTTACACTCTATTTAAAAATTTTATAATTGTTAATGTGCATATAAAAAAAAATTGTGATTATATGTATATAAATCAGTTAACAAGTTCCACCCCCCTTTCGCAATTTGTAATTGCACCACGGGAAAAAACTCTCTGAATGCAACACTGATTCAAATTACCAACGAGTTACGCCACAATCAGAGACGGATTTCGGACTAGGCGCACTACAGGCGAGCCTAAGGGCCCCAGAGCCTGAGGGTCCCCGAAAACCTATAATTGGATTTCCAGGTTTGTTTCTGTTTTCCTGGACCGAAACAAATCAATCCTTTAAGCGACCACTTTATTTGTGTTGCCAATTGATATCTTACTTTCTCATATTATTAGGGGTATGCAAAAGTTTCTGCGGCCCCCACTAGCGGGCGCTGTAAGTGTCTAACCGGCCGGCGACCCGTACTGTCAGTTCGTATATGAAGCCAAGCAATGCGGTCGATAAAGTCCATTTGCGGTACTGTTTGTTATTCATGTTTAATTTAGGAAAACGTGCGAGCGAAGTATACGGTTCAATATGTCAGACGTATGGCGAAACGGTTATGGGCGAGCGGACGTGTCGAGAATGGTTTGCCAGGTTTAAGAAATGTGATCTAAACTTGAAAGACAAGCCACGAGCGGATATACCGCAGGAACTTACAGACGAGGAGCTGGAATTGCTGTTGCACGATGATGCCACACAATCAACCACGCAACTAGAGAAACGTTTGAAAGTAGCGCAGTGGTCTAAGCGATGGCCTCTGATCATTCGTCCGAAAGGGGTCCGGGTTCAAATCCCGGTCAGGCATGGATGTTGTGTTTGTCTTACGGCACTGGCTCTCTCCCTTCCCTGGAACCAGTGACCCTAAATTAGGGACGGGCGACTGCTTATAGCCCATTGAGTTGCTCACGGTGGTCATTAAACCTCCAATCTAAAAAAAAAAAAGTGGCTCAGTCGACGGTGGTACGGCGTCTATAGGCCTTGGGGAAGATCCTAAAATATTGGTAAGTGGGTTCCGCATACTTTAATGGAGCGTAATATTGGCCAACGATTGGGCATCTGCATGTCGTTGCTAAAGGGTTTCGAGGAAATAATTTCTTGTGGAAGGTTGTCATCGGGGATGACAAATGAGTCTATTGCGACAAACCGGTACGCAAGCGATCCTGGGTCTACCCAGGCCAGCCATCAACATCACTGCAAAATAGGATATCCACGGAAAAAAGGTGCTATTCTGTGTGTGTGGTTGGATATGCATGGAGTGCTGTACTTCGAACTGTTGAAACCAGGCGAAACAATCACAGCACAACGATATAGCGATCAGTTGATGAAACTGAACGCCGCAATCAAGCAAAAACGTCCTTGGACAGGGAAAGGACGCCGCCCAGTCATCCTGTTACACGATAATGCCAGACCACATGTCGGTGCCGCCACAGAAATCAACCCTTGAACAGTTACACTGTAAGGGTTTACCGTACCCGGCTTACTCCCCGGACATTTCACCATCAGGCTTTCATCTGTTTCGCTCTATGCAACATGCCCTGGCCCAACAGCGGTTCACCACAGTTCCAGAGGTGAAAAATTTCGTCACTGCGTTCTTCAGCTCAAAACCCGAGTCCTGAAATCTCAGGGGCAGGGCCGGATGGAGCTCTTGCGGGGCCCTGGGCGAAATTTTATTGCGGTGCTTAGAGCAAAATTTCATTGTGGGCACTAAAAAATAAATCTCATATTCCAATAAAGTCGTTTCTGAAAATTATCGTGCGTGAGGAAGACACACGAACACTACCGTAAAGACAAAACGATTATCTCAAAGAAGTATTTGCTTTAAGCTTAAGAAAAATACCATAATACTGACTGAAAGTTCAGAGAGAGAGACAGAGAGAGAAAGAGAAATAGAGAGAGAAGGGAAGAGAGAGAGAGAGAAAGAGAGAGAGAGAGAAAAGAGAGAGGGAGAGAGAGAGAGAGAGAGAGAGAGAAAGGCAGAAAATGAGAGGGAGAGAGAAAGAGAGAGAGAGAGAGAGAGAAAGTAAAAAGTGTTAAAATCTGCGATTTTCTTTCCCGGGAGAAGAGGTTTAGGTTGCATTGTGACTCTTATAACAGCTTATTCACAAAATGATAAAAAGATACCTGCTTAGCGAATATTTTCTCATAGCGAATATTTTTGTATAAGAAATATAATAAGAATCCCTCTGAAATAAATTGGTATAAACAGTTTTTCCCCTGATACATGTTTAGTGATTTATTTTTAATGCACAGTGGAGTAACTGATAAATTAGTGACATTCTAAACTTTTATACGCGTTTATATGCGAAAGTTGCCTCCTTTTTTTCTTTTTTTTTTTTTTTGAATTTCTTGTAATGTTGGAAAAGTGGCCTCCATATGTAGACCGAAAGTAACTTGGATATTGTTCTTTTTATTTCCTTAAATGTAAGTATCAGGTTTTCACACAAATTGTTGGATATATAAAAGTAGGATACCGCAAAATGATGAAATTTAATTTGCTATTTCATGAATGCGGAAAAGATTAATGTGGTTACAAAAATCATTTCGAATCTGCAAATCTCAGTGTCCGTATGACGAACAGGGGGAATAACATATTCAAAAATGGGGAGATTGGAAACAAACAAAAAACTTCAAAAATATATTTTTAAGAGCCTTGCGCCCCAAAAGTTACAAAAAAAAGTAGTTAAATTTTTTTTACAGAAAATTATTTTGTTTTCTGAACTGCGGGGCCCCCTAAAGGCGCGGGGCAACCGGGGCGACTGCCCCGGTTGCCCCTATGGTCCAGCCGGCCCTGCTCAGGGGCACAAATTTGTTGCTTGAAAAATGGCAAACGATCATTGATGCTAACAGGCAATATTTCGCTGAATAAATGTGTACTGGTTTCCTGATTGTTCCTGTCTCCTTTCTCCTAAAAACGGCGGGAACTTTTGCATACTCCTAATAGTAACAATTTTTTTTTCTTGATGTTGTTGATACTCCAAATTTTCGAGTTCCTACTGACGTACTTGTTTTGAAAGGAACAGTTAAAATCATTTGGTTTTCCGTTTAGTGGTAGAAAAAGAAGAATTCACTCTTCCCACACTTTTCATTGTTAAAGGCAAATACTTAACTGACCTGCTGTTATATAAATTACTTCCATGTTACTTCCAACCAAAGGAAAACATCTGTGTTTGAACCTTTCCGCCTTCTCCACTGAGTTGCGATGAGGATTACTTGTAGATATAATGTTCTGATGATCGAGAGTGTTTGCTATTAATTGTTTTTTCCCTTTGAGTAGGATAATCAAGCTCTTCCTCAGCCCTAATCTTTCCAAACTAGCCTAAACCAAAAGAGTTAATATTTAGGCTCAAAAAATTAAGAAATTCGAGAATACTACACTATTTATCTTTTTCTTATTTAACAGTGTTAAAAGAAATTTCTATTGTCTCCCCTTTAATTCTGATCATTATAAATTGTATTATCACCTTTTCTATTCCTCAAATCGATATAAAACTAACAGTTGAAAAAGCAATAAAAAAAAGTCTCAATAATACTCTTACTCAAAAAAGCTGTGGCCCATACATTTAAATTTTCGAACGGGATCTTCTGCATTTAATCCTTATGCTTCTGTTTCAGATAACTGCCGTGCAGGTTTAAAAAATAATCTTACGTATCTTTTTGACGGAATAAAAAAATGCAGACCTTCTCAGTTTTCCGATGAAAATAAATAAGAAAAATTCTTTCAAGAAACGCATTCTCGATTTCCTGCACTGACTGATGAAATTCTTACTGTCCAACTTTTTTGGACTATGGACGGCTTAATCTTTTCAACTTAGGGAATTGTTCGACACACAAAAACTCCTCCACGAAAAGTCATCCACCCTTTTCAAGTAAAGTACTGTGCACAAATTGCATTTTACCCGAATTTTCTAATGGGGAGGACTTTCCCAGTTGCCAGTGTCTTCAAGTATTTCATTTTTGTTTGATGTTCGTTGCCTACTAACGCTCATAACGTAAAAACAGGATGATTTTCAAAAGCGGAAGCAATGAAAGGAGCACGTTTTGTTATTAAAACGTATTCCAATTTCAAGACAATTTACAAGCAATGTACGGATAGTTAGAGAAATTCCATTTTCAGTGCCCTTAGCGTTAAATTTGCCAGGCAATTTGCAAGTGAAAAGGTGCTAAAGTAATTAGTTTTGACTAACGTTTAAAACTTAAAAAGAACTTTTGCTGTAACTGAAATGGAGTTTTCGTAGCGTAAAGCTAAAATTTACTAAATTTCCACATTGAGAATCCCTAGCGGGAAATTTATGAACTAGTAGTGAAATTTAAAATGGGCAAAATTCAATGAATGTTTATGTCCTATCATTCGCAAAAATAATGTTTGAAAAACCTCTGAAAACCAAATTCTTTGGACTTATTAGCGCCTCTAGCAAGAAATTAACGAACTAAATGGAAAATTTAAATATTTGATAAGGAACAGTTAAGCCTAATCTGGGAGGCGCAGATATACTTTTCCCCTCTAAGTTGAATAGTTTCCTTACAATAGAATTTTACTTTTTCTGGATTTTTGACTTTGGCAACCCTTAGCGGCAAATTCATGAAGTATAGGATTTTTAAAGTGCCAATTCTTTGATTTCCTATTAGCCGCAAAAATAATTTTTGAAGTATATCTAAAATAGGTCGATGTGCAAGAGCAAGCAAAGTGATTACACTAGCACTGTTTCTTACAAACGTTCTAATAATAGGAAGATATAATGGCATTTTTAGAAAGAGTAAAAATCTTTTTCTTGACTTTACTTTTTTTTTTCGTTAATCCGACGGGTCAAAATTTCTGAAGTGATAAAAAGGGGGAAGGGGCTCCATGATCATGATTATTTTAGCGCCTAGGGCCCCAAAGGATCTAAAGTCGCCTCTGGCCACAATACCCCTTCTTTTTACCATACGCGACAACCTTCGGTAACTTCTATAGCATGGATGAGCCGTGGTTGGCCACCATATCGCCGTCGGTTCGCGTTGTTTCCCCTCCTCGGACCCCCTTTTCGAAGGTACTAACCACGGCTGACGGTGATCACCCCGCAGTAATTTCACTTGCTTAAAATAAACACAGACTGATTAGTCTTTTACAACCTAATCAATGTCTACTGCCATAGTTATTCAGTGTTGAGTAGCTTTAGATTGGTGGAAATAGGGTTTCTTACTTGGGTAACTATTGCTTAACGGCAGCTTGTCTTAAACACCGTGTAACCTACCACGTGACATGGCGTAGATGACGTTTGAGATTATTCTGCAAAGTTCCATCTACTGAACTACGACTGCCGGCGTAGTTCAGTTGGGAGAACACTCAAGGCGTGGGATCGTATTCCACCATCTGCAAAAAGGTTATATGTTCTAACCGAAATATTTTTTTTTAAATATTGGATATGCCAAATTTCCGAATTTCAAGGAAAATCTTGATGTGAATAATTGGAAAATTTACGTATCGGTCAATAATCCTGAATGTAAATTTAATACTGAACTCAAACCCAGAATTACAGTTATTCGTTTTGCAATCAGAGGTTTTGAGCCTGAAATAATAATCTGCTTTTTGTGTTTGTTTTCCTAGTAAAGTGAGTCTTCCCAAAGAAACTGGAAAATTGGTTTGGGGGAAGGGGTGAATTTTTCATTCCTCTGGTGAAAAATATAAAATAAAATGTTTATTATTTTTTTCTGTTTTTAAGACTTTTTTCTCCTATTATTTGGGGCTGGAAGTAATCACGATAAATTGCCAAAGATGCAAAAAAAAAAAAAAAAATCAAATGAAGGTAAACATTTAATTAAATAAGGAGAAAATTGCAAAAATTAAAGGGCTAACTTAACAGTTTAATTAATAATATATTTAAATAATACTTAAAATATTAATCCGTCCATAACATTTGTAAGGTTTCTTCTCTTTCAAAGGACTGATTTTAAAAACATGCGATAAGTCCCTTTCTGCATAGTAACTGTTCACAACTGATCCCATAGAATCTTTTCTGAAGTTTCAGTGTGCTTACAAACATTTTCGAGTGTGCGCAGATTTTTACGTAAAGCTGGAACTTATCCAATCAATACAACGTAAATGGCTGCGTCTCATGCTATTTATCATCCTAAGATTCGTTGACACTACGAATATTTCAAGACACCAGACGAATAAATATATTTATGTTGTTATAAGTAACCAAAAATTACCGTCAGTGTCTGGAACCACCTATTCAGTTGGGTACATTATCATAAAATCCCCCTTTACAGAAGTTGTAAGGAAACCTTTGCATTAAATAATTCTAACTGAATGAGAAGATTTGGCTAAGTGTTGTTTACAGAAGCATTCCCTGCGTGTCGGAGCTTTCAGGTTGAACGTGCCAAGGGGAATGTTTATGAATGAAAAGTTGAAAGGTTAATGGCGTTTCTCCGTGCTGTTGCCCTGTTTCTCCTCCTACGTAACAGTTCTTCTAATGTGAATCCGGTGCAGGGTTATGATTTTCAACGACGCTCATGCCGTGAATTAGTGCTCTAACACTTGGGCACAGCTGTTGAAATAACAAATAACATCTTGGTCCAATTTCTTCAACTGTTAATTATGGGGACGTGAGGGTGGTGTAGCCTATCTTCAGAATGGTAAATTGTGACGTCATTTTTTTTTTTTTTTTTTTTTGCGAAAGTTAATGAAACCAGGATGAATCTTTGTTGGTCGCGTCATGCACATCTGCGGGTGAGTCGTTCGTGAATGTGTTTATTGCTAATGTGCGATTCTGGTCTCAGAATTGGTAGCATGCTAATGTTTGCAGCTTCGAAAACCTTTTCCTCCGTCTGTCTCATTCAAAAAGAATGAAGACAAGCTAGACGCGTCATTCGCGTTGATAATCTTCGCGCGGGTTCTTTCACCCAAGCCGTAAGCCTTCGTAGCATTGATTGCCCGGTCAATGGAAACAACCAACCGACCTAATGGCTAAAAAAATTTACCGGATCGATTTTAACTAAATGTTATAACCCGGAACGTGGCGTGAGAAACACTGCAGCTGTCGTTTTCCAGCGTTCTCTATTCCTTCTCCATTTTCGTTGATTAATACTGAAGATTCTTTCTCCTCCCTCCCATCCGAAAAATAAAAAAGCAAGCTCTCGATATAAACTCCTGGCTACAGTATGCAACTCTTCCAGCCTCTGGTAATGATTTTTGAGAAGAATTGATCACGAAAATAACGGTCTACGAACGTGATCATTTTTGAAATAAATTTTCCTCGTGAAGCGAAAAACTATAGATTGTAACGTTCACTCGATGACAATCCGAAAAGGAATTTCTGATTAGTAGTGAAAGCTGAAGACCGGAGTTCGAATCAGTAGAAGAACTGGCAGCAATTGACGCTCCCCACTATTTACCACAATCGAGGTCTGCACAAAAAAACATGTCTGATTTTTTTTTAAGGAAATGTTTTCAACATCAACACTAGGTGCGTTTTCGGAGATGAAATATCACTTTAGCGATTTCCAGAGTTCTTTGTTCTGGAAGGGCCTTTCTTTTCATATCCCGGTATTCATTTAAAATATGTATATCATATCATCATTGTCAACCATTATCCATCCACTGCTGGATGAAGGGCTCCCCAAGTTTATTCACAACGATCTGTCTTGAGCCTGTCTCCTCGATGTTACTTCGGTATGCTTTCGAATTTCATCCATCCATCTCTTACGTGGTTTTCTTCTGAGTCTTTTTTTGTCCCTCGGAATCCAGTCTAAAACTTCGGTTGTCCATCTGTGGTCCGTTCTTCTGGCAACATGTCCAGCCCATTGCCATTTTGGGGATTTTGTTCTGATCATGATGTCTTCCACCCTTGTCATTTTCCTTATCCACGAGTTCCTCTTCTTATTCTCTCCTGGTTCCACCAAGCATGCATCGCTCCACGCTTCTTTCAGTTGTCTGCAGCCTTTGTATGTCTTTTTCAGTTAGGCTCCATATGAAAGAACTGGAACAATGAGTTGATTAAACATTTTCTTTTAAGACATAACGACATCTTGCTCTTGAAAATTGAACTGTTTCTTCGAAACGTCTCCAGCCGAAAATGATGCAAGGTCGGGTGGTGCGTAACATATCATAAATAGCCTCTCCTTGACAAATGTGAACCCCGCATTATCGTGGTGCATCCTGTTTCCAGTAAAAAGGCTCTGACGACCGCCCTATAGCGGTATAACTATGCCACCAGGATTAGAGGAAATGCTATCACACTCACCAACTCGCTTGGACAGCGTGTTGAGTTATGGCGAAACCCCCAGAAGATGATTTCAAAACTTATATATATATATATACGAATTTTCTTTTGTGGTTTTTCTGCGTGTTCATCCCTGTAATGCTACTACATGTAATTTCCCCTTGTCTTACCGTTCGGCACTTACGTACACTCTTGAGGTCAGTTTCTTCTGTCCCTGTGGAGCAGTGGTCCAAACCCAGGTTTCTGGTCATTCGTCCGAGAAGGGTCCGGGTTCAAATTTCGGGTGAGGCATGGAAGGTGTGCATGTCATACCGCACTGGCTCGCACCATTTTCTAGGACAAGTGGCCCTAAATTACGGCCGGGTGACTGCTTATAGGTTATTGAGTTTCTTACGGGGGTGTTGGTCATTTTCACTCAAGAAACTCCGAAAAGGGTCTGTTTCACTCAAGAAACTCCGTAAAGGATCTGTTGCACTCACAGCATATCCCGGTTCATTGAATAATTGCATCCAAAAGACCCCTCTTCTCCCCCCCCCCAGAACTTCTGCCTGGTGAGAGATCACTGCACTCAGACACTCTCTCAAAGCTTTTCTGCTGTATGAACAATGTCCTGAAACCACTGAGCACCTGGACTAGTGATATTCATCTCTTTTGTTCAGTAATGTGCGTTGAAACTATATTGAGGAGATGAAAAATATATTTTCATAGTGTTCCCTTTTTTGTCGGATCCGTTTGCATGTCAGCATGTAAAGGACATGTGACGGTTACCATTTCTGCTTCAAGATATAGAGTATGAAGATGAATATCCAATATATCATGAACTTATACATTGTTTGCTTTAACTATATTAGAAAATACAAAAAAGTCAACCTACTGTAAGTGTTCGCAGATATTCTACCCCAAAAGGATCGTATGCTTTCATGAAAGATCTTCACTTTACCTGATTTAGGTAATGATATTACGTCTCTTACATTACAACATCAAGCACAATATCAGTGAATAATATAATTGCTGAATAAGAGTTGGAATTACCAGGAACTTACAGCGAGCCTATTATGAACATTACGGACTTCGTTGCCATTCAGGGAATGCTCTTACAGACTATAGTCTAGGCGAAGCTATTCGACACAGATGTGCATAAGGAGTTTCTGTTGTTTGGTTTAGTAACTGTGATATATAATTCGGAACCACTCATTTAGTCGGCATTTGCAAATTGGATTTATCACAGAGGTTCTTGTTTAAATATTATCAATATACGTATGTGCTTGTGTTTGAAAGTAATAGTGTATGTATATATGGATTTGTAAATTGTTCGCATACATAATTTTATTAAACTTTTTCATGACATGCTATAATGACAATAGTAGTGGGTAGATCATACATTTTTAGTATCTATATATATATATCATTTATATCATATAAAAAATATGTCAGTACAATATACACTATCTACTAACAAGTAATTGGACACCCCTGCAATCGACGATATCTACGGTCCTGATACACGTCACGGCCGCCGCCGTTAAATATCGTGTGGAAAACAACAACGCAACCAGTCGCATGCAAGATGCCACGCAGTTCGGAGCTCTCTGATTTCGAGAAAGGTGTAATCGTCGGGTATCACAGAAATTGCCGATCTATACGTGACATATCCAGCTAGTTGAAGTACCCAAAATCGACAGTGGCCTACGTGATTGGCTAGTGCAAGATGAGATGTGACTGTCGGAATGTGCCCCGACACGGCAGACCCACAAAACTGGGAGTTAGAGACCGACGGGTGCTGGCCAGAGAAATTTGGAAGAACCGCACCAAATGGATGGGCCACATCGGCGAGGAGTTTCAACGGGCATCCGGCAGTGTTCTTTCGATGAATACCATCCGTAAGGAAGCCCATCTGCTCGGTTATCATGGAGGTGCTGCCGCCCACAAGCCTTTGATCACCAAGTCCAATAGCACTGCTCGGTTAACGTGGTGAAAAGAACGTCGACAGTGGACCGTTGAACAGTGGAAACAGGTTCTCTGAAGTCGACGAATCAAGGTTCACCCTCTACCGTTCGGATGGCAGGGTCTGGGTTTGGCGTCTGCCTGGAGAATGCCTCCTGCCGGAATGTGTTGTGCCAACTGTGAAGTTCGGCGGCGGTGGAATTATGCTATGGGGGTGTTTCTCTTGGTATGGCACGGGACCCTTGGTCGCAATTCCTGGTAGACTCAACGCCGGGACCTACTGCACCATTTTGGATGACCATACGCTTCCTACGTTGTGGCAGTTTTACGGGGTGGACCCATGTTACTTTCAGGATGACAATACCACCTGTCATGTTGCGAGGTCCACCCTGGCTTGGTATGGTGACAATGGTGTTAATCGAATGGACTGCCCTACGCAGAGCCCAGACCTTAACCCTATCGAGCACCTCTGGGACGAGTTGGAGCGTCGACTTAAAGGGTGCCCTCACCGTCCGAAAACAGTGAAGGAACTGACCTATCTTCTCCAAGCCGAGTGGAAGAAAATACCGCTAGCAGTCGTACAACGCCTGGTTGAGAGTATGGCCCGGAGTGTCGCAGCTGTAATCGCCGCTCATGAAGGCTCCACCAACTATTGAAGGTGAATAAACTTCGTTTTCCTTCGCTATCACAGGTGTCCAATTACTTGTTGGTAGATAGTTTATATCAGCTGTCACCCATTAGGCTTTCTATACTTCATTGTCGCGTGGTCCTTAGCCACTCAAGAATAACGTGTAACGAGTTTTTCTATAAGCATGCACGTTTTTCTGCTGTTGGAAAACTGCGATTACAGAAATGTAAGTACGTGTCATATGTATATACACAGTACGTACAGAAATGTACGTACTGTATATATACATATGACATTAATACGCAAGGAACGCTTATAGCGTAGTAAATCCGTTTATTTTCGTGATGTAAATTTGTATAAAGATTCGCTAAGCTTTCACACCCCACTGGGAGGCTTTCTCAAGGCAATGTAGACATAAAATGTAGATATTTTATGCCTACATTTTATTTATTAGACATTTTATGTCTATATTTTTAAAAAATATATAAATGTAGACATTTTTTGTCTACATTGCGTTGAGAAAGTCTCCCAGTGGAGTGTGAAAGCTTGACGAATCTTTATACAGATTTACATCACGAAAATAAACAAATTTACTACGCTATAAGCGTTCTTTGCGTATTCACAACCTGGCGTTTTTAAAAATAAGAGTACCTATGGCATTAATTTCTCTTTTATATACATTTCGCTGCACATACGCTCCATGTTAACTCTATAATCGTTGTTTGAGGTGTGATACAATTATACCACTGCTTTTCAGTGAGCTGGTGGAACGTTGCGCAGCAGAGAGCATCTTGTGCCGGTTATTCTATGTTCCACCCCCAGGTTTTTCACATTCCCCCTTTTAGTCAACAAGAGCTGGTGCAACTCAACTATCAGATAATGATCAGAGATTGGGGTGAGTGCAACCCACCCATGCCCGCTTACGTTGATCTCTAACCCCCCCCCCCCTCCTCCCAACAAAAAATATGCTCTATGAGGTGTTTTATACTGTAAAAGTTGAATGGTTCCCCGAAGGATCTTATCACTGACAGATTCAGGATACTCCGAGAAGACGTAATGTCCTGAAGGCACAAAAGATTATTTCCACTGTTGTTTCTGGAACCGAATATGCGAAATAAATGCTAGACATTAATTTAGTAAATGCATGCAATAAAATATTTTAATTCAGGATGAAACAGTATTTGTTTTCTAGCCTGTTACTACGTTAACTCTACGTTGAGTTTATTGTACTCTATGTTCTATTTGTCTTCACCTCAGGATAATTGAATTTCAACTAAACTGCGTGATCTACTAAATAGTAACACTATACTAGTGATCCAATTTATTTGCGTCACTATACTAGTGACGCAAATAAATTGGATCACTAGTGCGACATAATAATTGGATCACTATCTGCGACAGAAATAGATACTGTTTCTGTCTAACTTCCTTGAAAAGGCCATCTGGTTGATGTGCGAAAGCTTGGAAACGCTTATGTGTTTATTTCCTATGCCAATAAATCGGATCACTAGTATAGTGTTACCATTTACTACTTAACTGGTGTACTGCTCCTCGTTATCAACTGTTCCTCGTTATCAATGCATGATCTACAAATGGACGGTGACGCATGGGTTTCGATAGGTTCAAACAACTATTCAAAAGAAGAATCAATCCACAAGGGCAAACGAAAAAATTAGGAAGTCAACGATAGTACATTTTTTATGAGGAATCTAATATGTGTCATTGCTCCTGGAAGAATGGTTTCATTCCCTGAGTTATATGCGTAACTTGTAGTATTCTTCTTTCAGGAAGCCAAACTACAAAATCTTAACATGAAACATTTCAAAAAAATGTAATCCTCATTTTTTGGTGATACAGCAGTGTGGGAATTCTCGCCATAATTTCAACTTAATGAAGTCGGGATTCCAGTTATTATTTTTAAAATATTATTTTAAAGTGAAAAAGTAATAATTTAGGAAAGCGAAATATCTCCCTTGCCCACCTCAGAAGGTACGCCTATGAATTGTGTCACAAACCTCTTGTGGAAAAACAGCGATTTCATCTATTTTTACTAGATGTCAAAGTGTCAAACTCAGATCACCCGGTTCCGGGGACAAGGTATCTACCACCTCTGTGGTTTGAATAGCTTGTATCTGACCGTTCTTCCGAGATGGGCCCCAAATTTGATTCCTGGATGAGGCAGGGCTGGCTCCACCCCTCTCTAAGGTAAGCTTCCCTAAATTAGTGACAGGCGACTGGTTATATTACACACTGATGGGCCAGGACATTATAACCATCCCCAGCCTAGAGACCCAAAGGTGGCGCAGGTGAAGTTCACAGAGCAGTATACAACCCGAGGGCCGGCTATCGGTTTGTAGAGTGTTCGGAGTCAGAATGGAAAAAGCTGCGATTTATCGGAGCTTGTTACAGGACAAAATGTGATGGCACGGCGACGCCTCGGAACTACGATATCGGAAACGGCGCGGCTTCTGGCTTGTTCACGTGCTGCTGTAGTAAGTATGCATCAAAGGTGGTGCACAGATGGCCAAACGACGAACTGTCGTCCACAGCTCATTGATGTCAGAAGGGAGCGGAGACTGTCGAGCATTGTTCACAGCGGACACAGGGCCACAGCGCGACAAATCACCCGCAGCTACAACAGTGGTGATCAGGGTAATGTGTCACAGCACGCAGCTCATAGCAGCCTTCTGCGCATGGGCCTGCGTAGTCGGAGACGCAGCCGGGTCCCCATGTTCACTGCACGTCATAGCCAACAACACATGAAATGGGCCCAAGATCATCGAGATTAGACCGTGGATGATTGGAAGAAAGTCGCCTGGTCTGACGAATCAAAATTCCTGGTGCATCACGTAGACTGTCGAGCGCGGATACTCCGATTCCAACGGAGCCTATGGCACCTGGATGCACTGTTGGGCGGAAAGAGGCCGGCGATGGCAGTGTTATGCCATGGGCGATGTTTTCTTGGGACACTTTAGGCCCCCATTATCCCAATAGCACAATCCCTGACAGCTGTCATGTATCTGAACATCGTTGCCGACTAAATTCATGGCAACTGTGTTCCCGGCTGGTGATGGCCATTACCAACAGGATAATGCGTCATGGCGCACTGCCAGAATCGTCAAAGTTTGGTTCGATGAACATGCTGGTGACATTCTGTTAATTCTCTGACCTCCAAATTTACCTGACATGAACCCAATCGAACATTTGTGGTTCGACTTGGAGAAGCGGGTTCGCGGTAAATCATATCATCCCGAAATGTACTGGAACTGGAGTACCTGCTGTTGGCATTATAGTACCAGATACCCCAGGATACCTATCGCCACCTCATCGAATCGATGCCTTTCCGAGTCGGCGCTATTTTGCGGGCTAAAAGGGGTCCAACAGTTTATTAAGTAGGGGGTCATAATTTAATGGTTAATCGGTGTATATGCCCTTATGAGGTGGTCGTTAAGCACAACTACTCGCCGGAAAAAAATCGAGTAGCTTCGACAGTTATCGGGAGCAAAACGTTTCTTCAGGGCTGATATAGAACAAAGTTTTAATTATTTCTCCCACGACCAAAACAAGATTATTAAATTTCGTTCTTCAGTCGTTTCAGTTAGTCGCATAACAGAAAATACGTAGTGTTAGCACTTCCAATGCGTTTGCTTGAAATCCGTGACATGGCTTTAAATGCTTTACTTTTGATAGGTGCAATATATTTTTAAAGACAAAGTCAATTTGGTTGCTTTATTATACAATCTCGTTGACCCCGGGCCGTTTTTCTCATCTTTCGTTTTTTGTTTTGTTTTGTTTTTTTATGTTTTTTAAAGCCTAGTAGTGCGAATTAGTCTTTTTGTTGTTTCTCTGTGTACCGAGTGATAAGGACATCTCCCTCGTCCGCGTCAGTCCCACCCCCACCCCGTCCCCCCGAAAAAGTAGTGGGGAAAATAAGCAAGCTGTTGCAGTTTAAAAAAAAGTTGAAGAAAGAAAAAGATAAATAATCTTGAACTTTCGAGCGTCTTTTGTCGCAGTTACTTTTAATTACAGCCATCATTTCTTAGTCTACCATGGAAATACAATTCTTTTTACGCTGCCTGTGTGTGTTTTGCTGATGCCGTTACAATGTGTTTAACGAGTCTGTACCGCCGTCTGCGACAGCGAAATCTGAACAGAGAATATATGTGCCTTTATGATAAAATGGAAAATTTAATCTCCTCATAAAACAGTATTGCCTCGTTCCTCACTTTTTCTTTATGTTTTATTGTTATCAGGACCCAAAAATAACAAAAAAAAATAATTGCCTGAAACACCATAACCTTGAGCAAAACTGTAAGAGGGGAAGAGACAGGGAACATAAAATTCTGCATGGATGACAATTAAAATAGCTTCACATGCACAGTACCTTGTAAAAATTAAAAAGGAAAAAAAAAACAGTGCAAGGAGGAAAAAGACGAAGAATGGAGAGAGGATTTTGTTTACTGTAAAGAGCAAGAGGTCGCCCACCGGATGTCCTTCCGCTGAGGAAATGACAAGGTCTCAAAGAGAGATAATAACACCTTTGTGTTTGTTCACGTGGGATTATGATGTGACAGACTTTGTTGCGTAATAACAAAAGGCGCGAAGCTGCACAACCCTAGCAGGATAATGAAAACTGACATCGCAGGCTAAACTTTTAATTATTAAGGGGATTCGCTAATCCGTCGCCTTTTGTCTCCCTCGCTCGGCAGGTTAAAGATTTGTTAACGGTTGACTTGATTAATCCTCTAGTTATGAATAGAGACTGCTGCATTATTCTGTTGATCGAGATTATTTAAAATTCTGCAAACCTAAATTAACACAAGATAAAAAAACTGACTCATAATACTAGCGAACGAAATGGAATGATAGCTAATTAAACAGAGAAACATTCCTGCAACAGGCACGTCGGTAAGATGTTAGTTTATCGAGTGAATAGCGAACTGTAAACTTCACTGTAGTGTCGCCATGTATTTCTATCAGTAAAATCTCGGGTTCTTTAAAATGTGACTCATTGTCAATATGTGAAATTTCGTCGTATTCAATTTTACCCTAGATAATGTTTTTAATGTTTCAGCAGGTAGATTTAAGCATTAGATTTCTATATCTTAACTTATTCAGCAATTTTTAAATCGTGTTAATTGAATTTGTAAAGCATGCAAATGTAGATTACAACAAAGCGCATATTGTTAAGGACGACCGCCTTACTAAAGAACGTTTTGCATGATTTAGTTTCTTTTGCGTCAAAGGAAGTGACACACTAATTTTTAGAATATTTTCTAATTAAAATGACAAAAAAATGTATAAATGTTTCATTTCGCTGCAGAAATGATAGTGGAAAAGCTCGATACGTTATTATTACGGAACTGAATATCAAACATTAATATGGCGTTTTGGTTATATAAAAATGTGTGCGAAAAGAATGTTAAAAATGCACTAATATTAAATTGTATGTTTGCATTAAAAAAAGAAATCATAATAATGATGCCGATTTCCTTTAACGTAATTATGGCTTATAGTTTACAAAGTATAAAGCACTAGTGTCTGTTAAAGGTCTGCACGGGCCAGGTCGGGCCGTTTTGTGGTATAGAGAAGAAAGCGCCGGGCGGGACTCTTCCCCAGACACATATGACCGGGCAGGCCCAAGTCGACCCATTCTTTTCATCTCATTGTAAAGTGTTCTCCGATTTTCTGGTGTGTTTAACGGTTTCGTTGGCTTTACCTACTTGCAGGACATAGTCCAGGCCGTAATCATAAAAGCAAGGAAAGGCACTCACAGTGTTTTTACCAATCTGTAGGTATTAAGATGGTAAAACTATTTGGGGGTTTGTTGACAGCAAAAAGATTCGACCCCGAGCGAGTGTGTGTGTTGTTTAGAGTGGGGGACAGGGAGTGTTTGTAGTGGAGTGGGGTGTGTTGTGTGTGTGTTTGAGTTTGTATGAGAAAGTGGGACGACATCAATTTTTTCTCCTATCTCTAATCTGTATAGGGATTGACTTTCGTAGTGTTACCGCTTACTAGTTCAGAGAAAGAGAGATTCTGAACACCCTTAGTTTTTCTTTTTCTCTCTCTTTCAAGGTTATATTTTTTGATAATTGTCATAGTTTAGTTAACGTTTTCAGGCTTACATTCAACTAAGTATTTTCAATAATATCTCATTTCATTATTTAATTTTCACATTTTAATACAATACAGTTGAAAGACGAAATAATACCAAATGGCACATCACGGGCCGAGCCGAGCTGAGCCTAAGTAACAGCTGCAATTGACGAGCCCGGGCCGCGCCGATTATCTGATATTTGAAACGGGCCGGGCCGAGCCTAAATAACAGCTGTAATTGACGAGCCCGGACCGAGCTGAATGTCTGATATTTGAAACGGGCCGGGCCGGGCCTAAATAACAGCTACAATTGACGAGCCCGGGCCGCGCGGAGTGTCTGATATTTGAAATAGGCAGGGCCGAGCCTAAATAACAGCTGCAATTGACGAGCCCGGGCCGGGCCGAGTGTCTGATATTTGAAACAGACCGGGCCAAGCCTAAATAACATCTGCAATTGACGAGCCCGGGCCGGGCTGAGTGTCTGATATTTGTAACGGACCGGGCCAAGCCTAAATAACAGCTGCAATTGACGAGCCCGGACCGGGCCGAGTGTCTGATATTTGAAAAACTATTAAAAGGCAATTGAAAATTTTCTCTGACGAAAATCGACACTACAGTTTGTGAAAACTGCAGCACCTAGATAGAATCGTGCTATTCAAATGAAATTTATATCACGCATGCTTCATGTTACAGAAGATAATTGATTATATTTGTAAAGCTATACCCGATTTTTTCGGTTCAAAACTGAGTATCGTGAGAAGCCACCTTGAGCAACAACATTGCGTGAATGAAAGAAGTTTTTGACATTGAATGAAAGAAGTTTTTGACATTGAATGAAAGAAGTTTTTGATATGGTCCTGGGGAATAGCCTACCAGGCTGCTTTTATGTGAGACCAGAGCTCCTTTGTGGTGACGGGCGGAGGCACTTGACCGACCAATCGCTTAAATACCATCTCCTAGACATGTTCGATCAGGGACATATCCGGCGAACGTGCATGCCAGATATGAAGCGGTATCTACCGTTCATGGAACAGGTCTTGGACACACCAGGCCACATGTGGCCGGACATTGTGATGATGGAATAAAGCGCCAGGACAACTCTAAAGGTGATCACTTCTGCCTCTAAAACATCCCTGATGTATCGTTAGCTGTTGTAGGTTCCCTCTGTTCGTATCAGGCGAGATCGCGAATTGAACCCAATGGAGCCCCAAAGCATGATGCTTAGCGTTGGACCGGTACGACGCTGCAAAGTGCTGTTCACCACAATGTCTTCGAACGCGTAAGCGACCATCATGGTGCATCAAGCTGACTCGTGACTCGTCGGAAAACAAGACCTGTTTTCAACCAGCCCTAATGTCTGTATTCGGGATCCTGTTGCCGCCTGAGGTATGTGTGTTTGAGAGTCAAAGGAATGCGCAGCAATGGGCTCCTAGAGACCAGTCCTCTGTTAAGCAAAGGCGGTCGAGCTGAGCTGGAGAACAAAGCCTGAACTGTGACACTTCTCCACTGATGCGCTAACACAGTGGATGTCGCTGTGCGATCGATCACTGCCATGCGGTAGAAGTGTCTGTCATACCTGTGCAGTCGTGTGATTTTGTGGTTCACTTTCTGGATTTCTGGATGTCCAAACCTCACTGACATCACGTTCGTATCCCTGTAGTGACGTTTTGTACCGTACCAGTGGTATTTTCGCGGGAGGAAAATCTACCTTTTCTCATACTCACAATCCTTTCTCGCTCAAAGTCCGTTAGGTGTTCATGATGTAATATTCTTAGGCAACGGGGTATAGTGAGACACAAGAAACACTCTTTCCACTCAATGTTGACTCTTCACCGATTGCAATACCGATACGATACGATAATGATTATGACGGTGCGTGCAGAATAAATCCAATGATGAAGTAAAACGTTGTCTTATGCGGTTTATCTGATCCGAAGATATCATATGTACTTCGTAAAGCTTTAATCACACTTAACTACACTGCTGACCACCCAAAATGCAACACCAAGAAGGACCCGAGATAGCAAAGACAGATTTACTGGACACATAACAACAGATACAAAGATGAAACTATTAAGCTTACAGGCCCGTGCGACTTGCGGAACACGCAGGCATCAATAGTTCGTGTGGCCCCCATGGCTGGCAAAAACGGCCGCTACACGCCGCGGCATCGAACGAAAGAGGCTTTGGATGTGGGCTTGGGGTATGTCGGTTAGGCTGCTTCCAAACGTTGTCACAGTTCATCAGGCGTAGCCGCGGGCGATGCTTGCCGGGCCACTTGGTTGCTGATCTGCGACGAGACATGTTCGATGGGCGACACATTGGGAGAACAGGCGGTCCACGGCAGCAGTGACACCTGGTGGGCGGTGAAGAATTGTTGCACGATGCGTGCCACGTGCGGGCGCGCATTGTCCTGTTGAAACGTGGCCGCTGCCAGGTCCTGCAAGTAAGGAAGGACTATAGGCTCTAAAACGTCGGAGATGTAGCGGTGGCTGTTGAGTGTACCGGTGATGCGTACCAGAGGCGTGCGGGTGTCATATCCAATTGCGCTCCAAACCATAACGCCAGGCGACGGACCGGTATAGCGATGCATAATGCAGGCGTCATACAGTCTCTCGCCGCGGTGCCGCCACACGCGGATCCGACCATCGTGGTGTTGCAGGCCATCGTGGTGTTGTTGACCATCGTGGTGTTGTCGTGCCCTTCCGTAGTCCAGGTGCGGCGCTCAACGGCCCACTGCCGCCCCACTCGCTGGTGGTGTTACATCAATGGTAATCGGAGCAATGGACGCCGTGCGACAAGTCTCCGCTCCTGCAGGCGAAGTCAAACGGTACGTGCTCACAAGGTTGTTGCGCAACACACCCTAATTCGTGACGTGGCGGTGCGAGCCGTCAATGCCCGCAGAACAACATGCCGGTTCTCTCGTTCGGTGGTGTGGCGCGGCTGCGGCAATCGCTCACGTCAGTCCGTCCGTCCCTCCTGTACCCACCGAATCCATACTCGCCTCACTGTGTCTGGATGTCGTCCCACACGGGCGCCGATGTCTCGGTACGATAAATCGCTGTCGCGATATGCCACTATTCGTCCTTTGTCGAACTCCGAAACGTGCTGGAATGACTGCCGTATTCTGCGACGAGGCATCAGGAAGCTTCCCACGCACAGGTCCAGCAGCACAACACACTTCCACTACATACACCCCGCCTTCTGTGCACCCTTCTTATAGTGCTTCTCGGTGGCGTGCCGGGTGTACATGATTTGCATATGCCCTGCAATGCTAATCGTTTGCATGTCCTCTCGCGGGCGACACATGTTGCAAATTTCAGGCCAATGGGATGCTTTCTTCTCGGTGTTGCATTTTGAGTGGCCAGCAGTGTACTATTCTACAGAACACGCGGTTTCGTTGCGGCAGGGAACCTTGTCATGATGCAGATCGACGATTTTTCATAACACCTGTGAGGAAAACATGTACCATGTGCATGACTTCCCGAAGCAAGACAGACTTTTGATCGGAAGTTTTCAAAAGGTCTGTGCGCGATGGGTCCTACGAATGTTGACAGATATGCAGAAGGCATTCCACAAACGAATGCACTGATGCTTTTTGCAAATATGACAAATTTCTGGCCCCGTATTGCTATAATGGATGAAACGTGTTCTTCGCTTTCACTCACAGACTAAAAATTAAATTCTACCAAGGTAATGCCTCTTCTTTGCCCTCCAAGAAGTTCCGTTTCGCCCCGTCAACCGGCAAGGTGACGACATCAGTTTTTCTGAATGCTGAAGTAACCATCATGATGAACTATCCTGAAAATGACACCATTGTCACTAGTATGTACTATGCCCACTTCCTTTTCCAACTTCCTGCAGGCATCAACGAGAAAAGGCGTGGAAAATTGCCAAGTGGTACCTCACTCCTTTACGACAGTGCACCGAATCATAGTTCCCGATTTCAAAAACCGACATACAGACTGCTTGATTTGAGTTGTTCCAGCACCCACCTTGTTCAACAGCCCTTACCCCTAGCGACTTTTGTTTGTTCCTCAATTGAATGAAAACATACGTGGGGAGCTATATTCTCCTAACTCTGAGGTGGTCGTAGCTGTGAGTGCGTGGTTGGAAGACCAAGTCACAAAAAGGAAATTCTACCGGGATCAAAGCATTAGAACATCAGTGGGGAAAGTGCGTTGCAATAGCCTGTTTCGTATGAGGGTTCTACCCCGCGGCTCTGATCATTCGGACATCGGGGCAACCATTTGAGTTCCCAGATACAGTGCTTTCCCATTAGGGGTATAACGATACATTTGTATTTATCACTATATCAAGGTTTTTAAAAGCCAAATTTACTTTTTTTCTTTTTGCAAACTTATTGCAGCAGTTGTTCAGTTCCAGATGGAAAAATTTTCATTTTTTAAGCTTTCCAACCGTAAGTTGAAGAAGCGTATGTGCTCCAGCTTTGTCCGTCCGTCCGTACGATAAGAGGTGTAAAAATGGTTCGATTTCGATAAAATTTTTAGTATGTGGTAGGGGACCAACTGGGGACGAACCCTATTGAAAATGGGACAAATGGGGTCAAAGGTCACGACGTAGGAGCGGGATTCATTCCATTGCACTTATGCGTCATAACTTCCGTAAATATGGTTCGATTTCGATTAAATTATGCTATGTGGTAGGGGACCGCCTGGGAACAAACCCTATTCAAAATGGGTGAATTGGGATCAAAGGTCAGGACATAGAGCGGGGTGCATTCCATTGCCCTTATGCATCATAACGTGCGTAAAAATGGTTCGATTTAGAGGAAATTTTAGTATGTGGTAGTGGAACACCTGGGAAGGAACCCTATTGAAAGTGAACGAAATGGGGTCAAACGTCAGGACATAGGAGCGGGATCCATTCCACTGCTGTTATGCATCATAACTAACGTAAAAAAGGTTCGATTTCGATTAAATTTTAGTATGTGATAGGGGACCACCTGGAGACAAACCCTATTGAAAATTGACGAAATGGGGGTCAGAAGCCAGGACATAGGAGCGGAATCACTTCCATCGCCATTATGCATCATAACGTACATAAAAATGTTTCGATTTGGATGAAATGCTAGTATGTTGTAGGGACCTGCCTGGGGACGAATCCTATTGAAAATGGGCGAAATGGGGTCAAAGGTACACAGAAGCGGGATCTATTCCATAGCCCTTCTGCATCATAACTTACGTAAAATTGCTTCGATTGCGACAAAACTTTATCATGTTATTTCGGAGGTATACTGAACCAGTTCTGTTGAATATTATCAAAATGGGGTCAAAGGTCAGGGCACAGGAGTGAGATTTATTCCATAGCCATTTTCCTCATAACTTGAGTAATGATTTCTAGTATGTTGGAAAGCGTATCGTAATCAATGCATTGCATGATTTTACTAACTTGTTTTAGCATTAACCCAGGGAATTCAAACAACTTACAATTCTGTAAGAATATTGGTTAATAAGGACGATTTTTTTTTATTATTTTTACACGCACAAGGCATCAGTGATCTAAGAAACTTACAAAGCAATAGGGCTGTACATTTTTCGACATTTTTCGTTCGGTCTTCATCCGGAACTAGTCTAACAACAGGTTTAGTCAGAGAAAGTGCAATTTGAAAAAGGAAACGGTAGAAAATATTCACCAAGTTCAATAGAAAGATGCGAAAAAAAAGCAATTTTTTCTCCTTTCTTTCCTCATCTCAATTTAAGAGAGTCATGAGAGATTTACAAGATCTCTAAAGACTCTTAATGCTCCTGCGTAGTCATGAAATGTTCAAGACCCTGCTCGTCACCAAGAAAGCAACACGACTGACCTAAGTTATTGTAGAGATTCTGCCCACAGAGGAGGTTTAGGCTCACCTGCCTACGCCTGTAACAGGCTTTTGAGCAGAGGAAAGAAACGGAAGTACGTTAGATGGAACTCAGCGACTCACGATAGGATTGTTGGTAGATATAGCCACTAGTGTGCGTCACAGAGCAGGAGACTCAGAGGTTAATCTTCCATAGAAACTCATGGCAGTAATATGGCCCCTAAGATCTCAATAGAACAGCGCGCCAGTGGACGAACATGGAACTAAAACGTCGAACCGTAACCGCCTGCCTTTTTTCTTTTTACAAGAGTTTACAACTCTTTCCGCGGTGCTACTTATAGAGCTACTGGTACCGTATCACGTGACAGATGCGATCGTAGTTTCATGTCCGACCACTGGAGCGCTGTCTAAACACAAGAGTTGGACCTCTGTCTCTCCTCCACTGTGGTGTACGTCGTAGGTGAGACTGACGTCACATGACGTCTAAATACGCATTAGTAGCTGGAGACAGAGAAAAGCGTTGGGGAAGGAAAAGACGTCCTTTTTTTTAACCAGGGCGGCAATTTCCCGCTGTCCGACGGCTTTACGTGCTTATCCGATGCTCGGCTGACACTTTGCGGTTCGAATGTTTATAACCTACCTGGGATCAAACCGAGGTCCAACCCAACACTAGGCAGAAACGCTGACCACTATGACGTCCGTGCCCAGTCGGGTTTCAAATAGAGATTTTGGCCATGTGCAAACATTCCAAAATTCTGGGGCCGCTCCGGTAGCTCTGTGGTATAAGCAACGGCTTCTGACCATTCGTTCAAGATGGGTCCGGGTTTAAATCCCGGTGAGGCATAGATGATGTGTTTGTCTTACGGCACTGGCTCTCTTCCTTCCCTGGAACCAGTGGGTTTAAATTAGGGACGGGCGATTGCTTATAGCCCATTGAGTTGGTTTCTCACTGTGGTCGTTAAACCCCCAATAATCAATAATAAAAAAACCTTCTGGGAACTTGCACTTCAGAACCGGGATGATGAACGCACCGGATTTAAATTCCCTCACTACGAGTCTTTTTTTTGATTGGAGGTTTAACGACCACCGTGAGCAACTCAATGGGCTATAAGCAGTCGCCCGTCCCTAATTTAGGGACACTGGTTCCAGGAAGCGCCCGTCCCTAATTTAGGGACACTGGTTACCGGGATTCGAACCCGGACCCAATCCGGACGAATGATCATAAGCCACTGCTATAACCACTGCGCCAAGGCAAGGGGGACAGGCACCATGAGTTTATTTCTACCGTTTCCTTTTCGAAACTGCGTTTTCGTTAACTGAACGTACAATTAGGTCTGCTCTTGATAAAGCTGTAACTGTAGCTACATATGTCGGTACATGCAGAACGTCTTATTGCCGCCCCGGTGGCGCAGGCCTCTGATCATTCGTCTGTAAGGGGTCCGGGTTGGAATCCTGGTCAGGCATGGATGTTGTGTTGTTCTTACGGCACTGGCTCTCTCCCTTCCCTGGAACCAGGGACCCTAAATTAGGGACGGGCGACTGCTTATAGCCCATTGAGTTGCTCATGGTGGTCGTTAAACCTCCAATAAAAAAAAACAAAAAAAAACGTCTTATCGTTTTCTAAGTTTCTTAGCTTACTGATGCCTATTCTGTGTAAAATAAAAAGAATCGTAGTTTCCGATCAACGTTCTTATGATATTACGCACGAAAATCGTACACAGTTCTAGGATAATTATTACAGACATTTAACGTGGACCAGGAAATTCAAACAAAGGTCTTCGCTCTTTCCACGTTCATAAGTGAGTCACGGGAAAATTCGCATTGGCCGCCACCGGGAGTCGAACCCAGGGTCTTCCAGTTACGCGCCGGATATGCTTCGGCTACACCACAGCGGACTCGAATTCCTCCAGACTCACACACTCCAAGTGCCAAGCCAAGTTGGTAGGTTGCTTCTTGGAGCCCCGCACAATGCTGGGGATTCACCAAAGATGGTAAGCAGCAACTGAAGAAATAATTAGAAGGCGAATGAATAATTAATACAGACATTTAACGTGGACCAGGAAATTCAAACAGAGGTCTTCGCTCTTTCCACGTTCATAAGTGAGTCACGGAAAAATTCTCATTGGCCGCCGCCGGGAGTCGAACCCAGGGTCTTCCAGTTACGCAACTGGAAGACCCTGAGTTCGACTCCCAGTGGCGGCCAATGATATTTTTTCCGTGACTCACTTATGAACGCGGAAAGAGCGAAGACTAGGATTTAAAAGAAATTAGAAAAAAAAAAAGACAAGGAAAAGGATAATTTATCATTTATACGAGTAGTGCATGCTATTTAATTTAAGTTATATCGAGGAAGAGATTTTATTTTACTGAAAATCGTCTGATGTTGGAATTACAGCCCACATTACCTAATACGGCGCCTGGCGTGATCTTTAGAATAATAAATTTAAGAATTACAAGCATTGAAACGAAGAGTTTGCGAAAAAGTATATAACAATCTATCTTATTTCCATATATTTATCATTATTCAGGAGATCCAACAACAATAATCAAACAACCGAAAAAAAATCATCCGGCAGTGCTGGGGGAAAAGGGAACAAATTTGATCGCGAAGGAATTCGAAATTCGTGTTTATTCGGATCTTGAAGGACCCACGTTATCTGGCCACATTACGCCAGCTTTGAACTAATGCAGCTAGAGTTGGAAAAGCGCAGAAAAATGGCATCATTATTATGAGATCCACGGCATACGAAATAAAAGCACAGCCGTGTCTCTTCTCATCAAAGCAAAGTAATGTGCTTCAGTGCTTAGTAGAACTGGGCATCCACGAGGAATACAAATGCATGCATACCGACCCCGAACGCTAATCCTTATTCCGTTTTTTCTTCCACTAAAACACACACACACACACATGCACGCACACAGGCTTCAATTCCAGCAGCTACCAAAGCCTCGCTTGCTAATTAGAGGCTCCGCTTTTTTTTTCTTTTTTTTTTTTTTTTTGCTCTAACTTCAAGTTCGCTGAACTGCAATCATCAAAATTCACAGCGAGGATGAAGAAAGGGAAAAAAGTAGGACGCAGGAAGACATTGATTAAAAGAGAAGTTAGAAGCATGAAAGTACTTTCTAGAAGAGACGCTTGGACATAGAAAAGGAAAACAGCGGTAAATCACAAATAGCATATAAGAGTTATTACTTTGCGCATGTGGAACGTAACACTACACAATAAATTTGAAGTCCTTTTCTACTTTTCTATGGTTACATTGTATTTAATACGGTAAAAACCAAAAAGTTTCAGATAAATTTAATCAACTCTATAATATTAAGATCTGTTCGCGAGGTGCTGTAGTAAGGGTGTACCAAGAATGGACCACTGGCACACCGAGTACCTTCTGACGTCATAACTGTACAGCCCCAAAGGCCATCGGCTCCAGAGGACAACGTTGCCTCCGTCGACTGGCAAAGGGCAATCGACGAGCAATAGTGCAGCAATTTGCCACGCAAATGAACTCTGGAGCACCCATCTAGGTGTCTCCGATAACGGTAGAGCGAACCCTGTTACGCGTGGGTCTCCGGAGTCGACGCTGCGTCAAGGCCCGCATGTTTGCCCAGGTCCATCGGCAACGACGCCTGCAGTTTGCATGGGACTACTCTCATTGGACATTGGAAGAGCGGAAAAAAGGTTGTCTTCTCAAACGAATCGAGGTTTCTACTCCACAGAAGTGACGGGCAGTGGCGGATACGGCGTTAGACACACGAGAAACAACACCCGGCCACGCTTATCGGTCAAGTACAGGCCGGCGGTGACAGTGTGCATGTCTGGGGGTTGTTTTCTTGGTATGACCTAAGACCGATGGTACCACTGGATGGGTCTCTAAACGCAAATGGCCACTTGTCCATCCTCGCTGATCACATGCGGCCCTTCATGTTGGACGTTTACTATGGTGGTGATTGTGTCTACCAATAGGACAATGATCCCTGCCATGTTCCTAAGGGGTGCGTGACTGGTTCCAGGAACACGACAGTGATGTCTCTGTTCGCTCTTGGCCGGCGAAATAGCCCGACCCCAATCCCATAGAGCACTTATAGGACTATATGGATCGACAGGTTCGACGTGCCGACTCACAACCACTACATCTCCGGGACCTCCGTGCTCAGCTTCAGTCCGAATGGACACGTGTGCCTCTGGCAACCTTCCAGGGCCTCATTGAGTCCATGCTATATCGCTGCTTTCATTCGGGTCAAGGATGGTAATTCCCATTATTAGGTTGGTGGTCGTATTACTCAGATATGACCGTGTACTTATGTCTTAAAAGAAAAGTGTTTAATCAATGCATCCTTCCAGTTCTTACATTTGGAGCAGAGACATGGACCTTAACTAAAAAAAAACATACAAAGACTGCAGACAACTGAAACGAGCATGGAGAGATGTATACTTAGTGTAACCAGGAAATATAAGAATAGAAACTCGTGGATAAAAAAAATGACAGGAGTGGAAGACATCATGATCAGAGTAAAATCCCTGAAATTGCAATGGGCTGGACATGTTGCCAGAAGAACGGACCACCAATAAACAACCGAAATTTTAGGCTGGATTCCGAGGGACAGAGATAGACTCAGAAGAAAGCGATATGGGAGATGGTTGGATAAAATTCAAAAGCACGCCGGAGTAGCATGGATGAGAAACGCTCAAGACAGGCAGTTCCGGAAGATACTTGGGGAGACTTTCATCCGCAATGGATTGATAATGGTTGACAATGATGATGATATATCACGAAGCTGTTTTCTGAGTTTCAGAAGTTAGATCTCCAAAGCTGGATATCATCTGCGAGATCACGAGTTACAATTTTGGCGCTGTTCTTGCAGCAAACGCTTTTTTTTACGACCGTCTTGGCACACAGATCGAGCTTCGCCGGATATCCATCACACGTCTCACACATGGAATTTTGCACTTCATACTCATTATATGTTTTCTCTTATAGGCTCCTTAATCTGGTTCGCACATGAATCCCTTGGCCTTTCTCAGCCTTTCTTACATACCTCTTGGGCTGCATAAATTCTGTTAGTCAGTACTTCATTACACATTCCGCCGCCCCGGTGCTGCAGTGGTCTAAGTGCTGGCTTCTCACCCCGGTGCTGCAGTGGTCTAAGTGCTGGCTTCTCACCATGGTCTAAGTGCTGGCTTCTCACCAGCACTTAGACCATTGCGCCACCGTCGCGCCATCGTCCAAGATCGTCAGGACTTGAATCCCGGTGAGGCATGGATGTTGTATTTAGTCTTACGTCACTGGCTATCTCCCTTCCCTGGAACCAGTTGTCCTAAATTAAGAACGGGCGACTGCTTATAGCCAATCGAGTTACTCACGCTGGTCGTTAAACCTTCAAACAAAAGAAATGTTTCCTGACTAAGCGGTTAACTTATCCATGTGGCATTCAGCAGAAAAAGTATTACAAGCAAAAAACCATCGTCTGACTTCAATACACTTTCATTTGAATGCAAAGCAACGTTGTCTGACAGCAATACAACCACGGAAGGCTGTTTATAGCGCATCCAGTTGCTTACAGTGGTTGTCAAACCCCCAAACAAACAAACAAATAAACAAACAAACAAACAAAACCTGCAAACTTTCAAGAACTGAAATCCGTAAAAATTTTCAGCCAACGTTTTGTCAATATATTGATTTGAGTGATGTTTCGAAAGTATTGATTAAATGCATCGAACGTGTGGATTAAAAAGCCGATCGATTTATTATGAAAATGATTTGTCAATTTTAATCGATTTCATATGCTATTTTTAACGTATTTACGACTGTTTCACGCTTACGGAGATTAAATATGAAATTTCTATCTGTGTGAGATATTATACCTACACACAGATAAAAATTTTAATTGTAACTGTGAAATTGTCGCGATATATTGCTGTAAGTTCTTATTGCAATATATTGTAATAAACGTATATATAAAAATTTTAAGGTTTTAACCCTAAATTTTTGTGTTAACATGTTAGAATACCTTTAAAAGACACAGTTTTAAGTCTTTTGGGGATGCTGATTTTTTTCATTTCTCCCTCTCTCTCTCACTTCCTCTTACACTCTCTCTCTCTCTCTCTCTCTCTCTCTCACTTTCTCTCACACTTACTCACTCTTTCTCTCACACACAAACACACGCACACACACACACACACACACCATCTCATTTTCTCTCTCACTCACTCACTATCTCTCTCTCTCACACTCAACCACTCTCTATCTCTCACTTTCTCTCACACTCACTCACTCTCTCTCTCACTTTCTCTCACACTCACCCACTCTCTCTCTCTCACCTAAAAACTCACTCTGGAACACCTAAAAAACTCACTCTTTCTCTCACCTAAAAACTCACTCTTGAATACTTAAAAAACTCACTCTCTCTCACTTTCTCTCACACTTACTCTCTATCTCCCACACACTCAGTGTTTCACTTTTTCTCACACTCACTCACTCTCTCTCTCACTTTCTCTCACACTCACCCACTCTCTCTCTCTCTCTCTCTCGCTTTCTCTCACCTGAAAAACTTTCGCTTGAACACCTAAAAAACTAACTCTCTCTCTTTCTCTCACACTCACTCTCTCTTTCTCTCACACTCACTATCATACTTTCTCTGACACTCACTCTCTCTTTCTCTTACACTCACTATCATACTTTCTCTCACACTTACTCACCTACTCTCTCTCTCTCTCTCTCTCACTCCTCAATCTTAATCTTACAGCGTTTTTACTGTGTCTTTTCCGCCAGGCTGCGAGGAGGTTTAGAGACGAAGAAGTGAGAGCGAGAGAGAGAGAGGGAATGCGATGTGAATGCGATAGAATGCTGAAACTGAACAAACATGCCATAGATTTGTCACTCACGATTCGAACCCCGGCACACACTACACGGGCGATTAGCCATAATTCCACATGTCGGATCCTATAGTTAATGGGACGTGCGGTTGTACAGACTTAGGCCTAAGGCATTGTCAGTAACCATTCGATGTGAAAGGAAAGTATAAAAATTATGGACTACAAGAATTAAAATGGGAATTGCATCTCTTAAATTTTTTGCGTTAATTAAAACGAATATTAGGAAACTACATCATTTTAGCATTTCAAGAACTCAAATGATAAGAGCAAGCAAAAATCTCCCGATTCATATCACCCTGTAAGTGAGAAACCTTGGCTAATAGAGTCGCCAACGTTTCACACTTCAGAAGGGAAACTCGAATGTAACGAGATGCTGTCTCCACATGAGATAAATTAATGCTTCGCAATATTTATTAAGTCCCGAATTGATACGTCGTCGAAATAAATAAGCAGGCATTCGTCGTAGCATTATTATTACCGATCGCTACGCCACCATTGGAACGCCGCTTGTAAAAGCATCTTCCACGCGCCTCTATCATTGATCGCTGCCTCAGTGCAGTAAGTGTCAACGGAATGCAGTCGTCTCATAAGTATGTTTCCTACCGGGAACTCGGGCGTGAGTTCGCCGAAAATCAGCTGCAGAATTTTAACACAAGCAATTCCTTTAAGGGGAAATGATAACATGAAACGTACACCGTAAAATTAAATAATGAAGTCTGGGGCAGCTCAGAAATATACACTGAGGGATAAAATTAAGTAATGGTCAATATCACATATAGAGAAAGGCATTCAGATTCCAACAATTCCTTCAATAGGGTAACCTAAGAAATAATCTTTTTGGAAGAACTTGAATTTCACATCAATTACCAACTTTAAATATGCAGTATGATCATTTTCAGTTACATATCTGTTTGTGTATTTGCTGGAACTATTCGTACTAGTTGGTTTCACTGCAATAGTTGATTTAAGACTTCAGGAGAGTTACTGAAGGCCGCCCCGGTGGCGCAGTGGTCTAAGGCGCTGGCCTCTGATCATTCGTCCGTAAGGGGTCCGGGTTCGAATCCCGGTCTGGCATGGATGTTGTGTTTGTCTTACGGCGCTGGCTCTCTCCCTTCCCTGGAACCAGTGACCCTAAATTAGGGACGGGCGACTGCTTATAGCCCACTGAGTTGCTCACGGTGGTCGTTAAACCTCCAATCAAAAAAAAAAAAGTTACTCAAGCTAAACGCTTGTGAACATAGCATTACACTTCTAATTATAGGAAACACACTAACGTCCCAGGATACTAAATTCATTAACACAGACTTACGATTAATTCGCTGGTTTTATTTGGTGATATGGCACGTCATCGTAAGTTAAACACTTGAGTCAAAAATGCCCTCATCTTCATAAAAGCAGAACTCGGAGTTGAGCTATGACTTTAATTGTTCAAGGATTTGTTCATTAGGCCAGTGTTTCTCAACCTTTTTCTATTTGTAGCCCCTTTACCATATCAGTTTTTATTGCGCCTCTCTTTCCAATCCTTTTACCGGTACGCAGCCAAAACACCATACTTGTTACATAGGTTTGTTAGCTACTGCAACCTGAACACTGAAATTGCGTAATTGCGGTGTAATTTTTACATTACACAAATTCTTTAGTATTGATCTGTTTAAAAGATCTATTCAAATCTATTGTGTGCATAGATCGTCGTACGTATCATAAAATACACTATATTGACAAAAGTCACAGGACACCCCTTAAAAAGAAAATAAACGTATCCGCTGCGTTGTGGAGAATGTGGACAGCTGCACCGCGCGGTGGAGAATGCGCGGTACAGCTTTAAACGGTATAAAAACAAGCCTACACCTCACCGCGATCATATCGCACTGTGAGGTTGAGTGAAAATGTCGCAGCGGGAAAGAACTGACTTTGAGAAAGGAAAGATTGTTGGGTGTTATATTGGTAGGATATCCATAAGAGAAACCCAGAGGCGTTTAAACATTTCCAAGTCAACTATTTTGAATGTACTGAATAAGTGGAAGACTCATGGCGTGCCTGAAGCAGCAAAACGTACCGGCAGACTAAAGAAAATCAGGGATAGAGGACGTCGAAACCTCAGGAGGGTCGTTACCGCTAATCGACGGAGTACTGCACAAGACCTCACCGCACAGGTGAGTAAAAATGCTGGAACCTCGGTATGTACACGAACCATTCACAAAGATCTTCATTCCATGGGTTACCGTAGTCGTGCGGATGCCCATAAACCTTTCATCTCTACTCGGAATGCTACTCGTCGTTTAGTATAGTGTAAAAAACATTTATCGTGGACCGTAAATCAATGGAAATGGGTCCTATGGACTGATGAATCCAGATACACGATCCATCAGTCTGATGGCCGTGTATGGGTATGGCGGTAACCTGGGGAACGCCATTTACCGCAGTGTACTGTTCTTACTGTCAAATTTGGAGCTGGCAGTGTACTCGTGTGAGGGTGTTTCTCCTGGTACGGTCCCTGCTCATTGATTATCGTGGACAAAATTGTTAACCAGCATGTCTACATCGATTTTCTCGACAATTATTCCCTACCAACTCTGTGGCAAATCTAAGGAACCGAGCCTTGTTGGTGCCAGTAGGATAATGCGCAGAGCCACAAAGCAAGAACTGTTACGGCGTGGTTTGACGATAACTCCGTATCGTGTGTGGATTGGCCAGCACAGAGTCCTGATGTTAATCCTACAGAGCACCTATGGAATGAATTAGAGCGCTGCATAAGAAATTTGGAATCAAGGCCTTCTACTAAGCACCAGTTAGCGGCAGCATTATGTACTGAATGGAAGCGCATAGCTATCGCTGTGTTCCAAAACTTTGTCGAAAGCATGTCTCGAAGGGTCAGTGCATACATTAAGGCCAAAGGTGGTTTCAAAATATCTTTATTCAAGGTAGAAATCAGGAGACGAACTAATAAGGACGTCTAAATACAAATAAAATACGATCAAAGATCGTTAAACTACTAAAACCTATATAAAAATATACAGCATAGTGCACAAGTTGAAAAATGGAGCAAAATTACAGCTCGTGATAAATGAACAGCGACAAGCATGTCTGGGCATTGAGGAAGGATTTTAACAAAAAAAACTTATTGCTCATAAGTGCATTGCTGTGCGATTAACAAACTTGTTCAAGAAAATTGAGAGCTTCAGGAGACAACATTTCTCTTGAAAAAAAAAAAAAAAAAAAAATACAATAAGACAGTAAGGTGTAACACATCATAGTTACAAGAATGTACAGTACAAAGCTGGACCGACACCGTACTAATGTATGTCCATAAATGATATGTTGTTTTTCTGTTCTAGGTGTCCTGTGACTTTTGTCAATATAGTGTATACATCGTTGCAAATTTCTGTTCGTCATCACCCGCCTACCGTATCGTGATTTTTGCCAAGTCCAACCGAGCAACGTCTGAGGAGAGTTCGGTGCGCGTAGATTTATTGCCTCCGAGTTTTGGGAGGAGCAGTGCTTCCAGGCATATGTCGAGATACCGATTTTTATTGTAAATCATGGCTCAAGTTGAGTACTTTGTTTATTAAACAGATTTTCTTTCAAACGCGAACGACTCCGCTTTTCTGACCTTTTATAACAATCACGATTGGGGTGCTCGTACATTTATTGCTTTGTGGAAGATATTTTATTTTCTGAATGTATTATTTTTTGTTGTTGTTGTTTCAATAAATAGAGTTTCCTTCGATTTCCACCTTTCTTCGCGCACCCCCCCCTCCTTTCTTTAGATATTTCGTGTCACCTTAGGAGGTCGCGCCTTACAGCTGGAAAATCACTGCATTAGGCAATGAAAAGTCTTAGCCCGAGGGGGCTCGGACTTTCCATTTCACGTCATCGACCAGATTCAGACTTTCATCTCGCGTGCTCTTATTGCAAATAACGCAATACGTATTAATTTGGAAACCCGAGATGGCTCAGACTTTCCGTTTCACTGCTCGACCATGACCATCTTATTGCAAATAATGCAATAGGTATTAATTTGAGAAACCCGAGCAGGCTCAGGCTTTCCATTTCATGGTCAGAGCAAGTTCAGACTTTCATTTCGCGTTTTCTTATTGCAAATAACGCAATAGGTATTAATTTGGATAGTCCGAGCGGGCTGAGACTTTCCATTTCACGGTCCGACGAGATTCCTACTTTCATTTCGCGTTCTATTTTTGTAAATAACGCAAGGCTCCTTCGGGAGAAACAACGCTGCTTTACTGAACTGAAGTACCTCAGTAGTAAATGGAATGTTACGCAGAGATACGTGCCACATTTCTCGTAGGAATTCCTCTCACAGATGAGGTTTAAACCTGACTGCCTACTTCTTTTACGAATGTAAACGCATTTCCTCTTCCATACTTAAGTACAAACATAGTAACCTCGATCCCCAAGTATATAAACAAATACTTCGAACTTTCTCATTTCTGTTGTGGCAATGAATCGTGCCAGAAGCTTAGACATCTGGTTTCATAAAACAGAAAAGTCTGTTTACGTAGACATTTCTCGGAAAAGAGAAAAGGCTCGTACTTCAGTCGCTAATTCTTCTCATATAAGCATCGTTCGGAAACGATAGTCAGGTGTTGTATGACATCTAAAGACTCTGACTAGTCATATCCTCAGTAATTATCACATTTTAGATAAAGTATTTACAGAAGTTAAACTGTCCGCCACCACAGTACTATATAAGTGGTTACAAATGAGTTTCCTTTTCTTTCTTTTTTTTTTTTTCGGTTGTAGGTTTAACGACCACCGTGAGCAACTCAATGGGCTATAAGCAGTCGCCCTTCCCTAATTTAGGGTCACTGGTTTCAGGGAAGGGAGAGAGCCAGTGCCGTAAAACAAACACAACATCCATGCCTCACCGGGATTCGAACCCGGACCCCGTTCGGACGAATGATCAGAGACCATCGCTTAGACCACTGCGCCACCGGGGCGGCAGTTTCCTTTCCAAATGTGAATTTCAAAAAAAAACTTCCACAATATCATGTAGTATTTATTGTGTGTAAAAATTGTGCGTAGGGTAGTTACTCAAATGCCGACTGTTACCTCAGTCACAGTGTCAACAGAAATTAAAACCGACGAAATGAAAACGATATTTGATTTCAATTTTGATAGAAATAAACCGGCCCTTTTGCAGATTCGCACCTAACAGCCTGGGTTTTCGATTTCCACTAAATCAACGCATCTGTTGGCGGATGCACTTTCATGTCTTTCGTTTCACTCGGTGATCTTCGCTAAATGATTATTGAACAACACGCCAGTCTTCGTTTTGTGAGTCTGAACGGTTTTCTTTAACCCAGAAACAAAACGCTAAACCTCTAAACGCCTGCCCCGAGCTCGGAATTTCGGACTTCATGAAAAAGAAAGCCCGATAGATCTCGGGCTGGGTGGGCTCAGTGTTTCTGCATGGCTCCTCGATGAATCTCAGAAGCTGACGCAAAATTACGCTTCGGTATAAATATTTTTTCGGTACCATCTAGTTTTGGGTGACAATGACCAAAAGACTCCAACTCGGTGGCGTTTCTTCCAGAACCCGAATGACCAACTGGAACCGTGTTGGTTGCATGCTGATAACTCAAGCTGATTTACTTTTGTGATTTTTAAGAATCAAAGAAAGAATTTAAAGGAATTGAGTGTGGTATATAGTAGACCTACTAATACAGGAGCGTTTTATTTGCCGAATTCATACATAGACATAACAAAAAATAAGTTTCATATGTTTCGCATAAGTTTTGTTAAACACGGAGAAACCAAATTTCTGGAACATATATTTTTTCTTTTGTTTTCCGCATAATCGCCATATTTAGTAAACAATTGTCGGAACGAGAAACCAGTTTTTCAATACTGAGAAAGTAAAAGTTCGCTCCAAGTTCAAGGACAAAAGTTTTCACAACTTCCTTGAGTTCACCACCATTTGAGAAACACTTTCCCAAAATCCTTTCTAATTTTGGGAAACAAGTGGAATTCGCAGGGAGCAAAATCAGGACTGTATGGTAGATGCAGCCATGCTTCCCACTTGAAATTGCGAAGAAGGTCCTGCGTGACGGCAGCTTTGTGTGGGGTTGCGTTGTCGTGGAACAAAACGATACCTTTAGATAATTTTCCTCGCCTTCGATACTTAATTTCTTTCCTTAACCTCTTTAATGTCTCGCAGCACATTGCAGCGTTTATTGTACTCCCTATTGCCATAAACTTTGTGTACTACTGCCCTTCGCAGTCAAAAACGACAGTTGCCAAAACTTTTTGGGCAGACGGCGTCTTTAAATTTTTTACCTGTTGGCGAGCTGGGGTGTTTCCACACCATGAATGCCGATTTGCTTTCTGGTGTGAAGTGATTCACCCGCGTCTCATCGCCGGTGACGATGCGCTGCAATAATATGTGCCTTCTTCAGAATAACGTTGCGGGAACGCAAGACTGGACGCAAATCGCTGGTTTTCGTGCTGTTCCATTAAAGATGGTAGATCTTATCTTGAGTACACTATTATGAAATGCAGGTGCTCGTGAATGATAGCGTTTACCCTACCATATGACACGCCCAAAACTTCGACAGTTTCATTAATTTTAATGCGGCGGCTATCTCTAACCAACTCCTCGACGCGCAAAATGTGATCAACGGTCGTTGAAGTCGAAGGTCGGTCTTTGTCCGGTTCATCTGTCAAATCCGCATGTGCTTCTTCGAACTGCTTATATCATTTTCAAATTTCCTGGCGAGACATTGCCTCGTTTCCATAAACTGCCGACATTTCACGATGGATTTCAGTTTGATTCAAACGTGTTCTTTATATAAAACGCACTGTTCCGCGAACTTTCGACTTCGCGTAACACTCCAGCTGCAGTGCTATATCAAACGACCGTTAACGAATAAAGTACGCAGCACAATTGTGCCACACTCCTTCCACAAACAGATGACGTAACGTAAGACATCACTCCGCAGCCGCGTTCTTTTTTCTTTTTCCGATAGTTGTCGCTATGTGAAACTTATCTTTTGATACGATACACACTCTTATACTCAAAATAAATAATATCCAGATCTCAGTATGATTAAACAAACATTTAAAGTGTCGATATCACATTTGTTAGACTCTAGCACCTACCCCTTCGTAACACATAAACTTGCCTTGTGTTTATATCAGTATACTCTTTTTTTATCCTGAAATTAAGAAGTTGCAAATTAAAATGACATTTTGCAGAATAGTTTATTTTTAAACGTCAACGTACACATTTCGGGGCACTTAAAAGCCACAGCAAATATTAAGACCAGCCAAAACAGAAAAACAGAGTGACAGAATCAGAGTGTAAGTAAGGTGATACAATTCAGACACAAAAACCAAAAACCAAACATATCTGAATGGACGAGATAAAAAAAAAAAAAAAAAAAGGAATGAAAGTCCCGCCTATCTCTTCCCCCTAGGGCAAAACTGTTTTAGATGGAAATAGGGCCTCAGCGTTGCTTACGTTACTTAGAAAGCGTTTTTTAACCGAAAGAGGGAAGGAAAGCAGCGGACGGAAATTCGAGACATCTGCCTTCTATATGTTCAATGCTGATGGTCTTTATAAATTATTCAAACTTCGCAGTTTGCTATTTTTTTCACTCAGCACTCATTTTTTCCCCTTATTTAAAAAAAATAACAAGAGACGTTCCCAAATTCCAAGGATGGCAAAGTGCAAAAAAACATTAAAGTAAGAAAAAATCCGTGATAAAGGAAAAATAAGATGGAATATTAAATTTCCGATACCTCCGTCAAAAATATTTTTTGATGAAAGATCTCGTACCTATCGGCGGAATTCGGTGATGTCGCATGCAGCAAGCACGAATAATGGAGAAGTTTCTAGAAAGAAAATTGTTTTTTCGACGGAGATTTGGAATCTGATAACGAAAAAGATATGCTAAAAATGTTGGAGTTTTAAATTAGGAGGAGCAGGTATTGTGTCGTGGAGAGAGAATTAAGAAAAAAAGCATTTGTCTTGCTAGCCACTAGTAATTACACGAACCACTTTTATTGATACTACGAAAAAAATCGTTCTCCTACATTTTTTATTAGTTATTTATACACTGTCTATATTCCAAATGCTAATATTTGCACAACTGTTTCAATAAAGAAAAGAAACATTTCCTGTCTTTTGTAGTTTTTATGGCAACAGAAATTATATTTTTCGGATAAATTACATTTTCATTTCCATCTAGAATGAAGATAAATTAATTTTTAATATGTGTGTGGAACTTACCCGCTTTATTGCCAAGAATTTGATTTTAATTTACTATTACAACAATATGAAGAGTCTAAAAAAAGTGTGACATTAAAGAAATCCCAATTTAATTTCTATGCGACGTCTGACATTTATGAACTGCACATTTTGCCACATTTTGCATCTGTTGTTTTTATTCGTCATTGCGATCATTTGAAATCGGTTTGTTTTGCACAAGTGAAAAGTGATCTTACTGGAGTTGTAATAGCAAATTAAAGTAATTTTTTTGGCAATACAGCGCGGGAAAATGCTACACACATTAACAAGATGCTGCAACGAATTTATGAAATGTAGCACTATTGCATCCGGCGTCCGATTTAAGGTAGGGCAAGATTAAGATGCCTTCTTATGCGCAGGTTCATTCGCTGGTACTAGCCGTATTCTATTAAATGACCTCTTCAAATGACAAAGCTAAGACACCTTATATATAATTTATGACTACCAAACTTGCGGTGTTAATGTAGAATAAAAATAACAGCGTTTCTCACAATAAATGTTTATTATACATCGACTATAGTTTCGCAGAGCGTTTGGCTCGGCTTCGTCACGACGAATTGAGCGCAAACATTTAAATCGATGTGACATCATCAGAGTTCTGACGGTCACGGATTTTGGTGAGTTGAAACCACGCGCTCGCGAAAGATATGGAGTCTACGTCATGTCGTTGACAAGGCGTGAAGAGTTTCGATATAAGAGGAAAGCTTCTAATATATTAAGCTTGATAGTCGAGCAGGGTTTATCAATAAGCGTAGCGTTTCCAAACAAAAATGTGTTATTATTTTCGTAACAATATTGGGCTAAGACGACTTCTTGAGTTCATATTTCCGTAAGTAGGTCTTGTGTTCCTTCACATGAAAACTTAGTCCTGCGGGTCTGTCCTATATATGAAAGTCCACATTCATAAGGTATCGGATAAATTCCCCAGGAATTTATGTCTCCGACATAGTCTTTTAATCCGTGAAACTTCATCTTGTTTATGGGTTTGAAAATAACTTTGAAATTAAAACTTTTGAGAATTTTTGAAATTTCCGTACTGCAAATTGCATTATGCAGAGGATATAGCCCTTCCGTTATAATACAAAGCTGTCCAAAAGGAAATCTAAGCCTGTCTGCTGGCTCACGCATTTTAATAGCACTCCCAATACGAAAGAATTGGGCGGTTATTCCATTTGCTCCTCAGATTTGCTTCGTAATTTCAAAAATTCTCAAAAGTTTTAATTTCAATGTTATTTTTAAGCCCATAAACAAGATGAAGTTTCACGGTTTAAAAGACTACGTCGAAGACATAAATTCCAGGGGAATTTATCAGGTATCTTATGAATGTGGACTTTCATATGCAGGACAGACCCACAGGGCTTTAAATTTTCGTGTGAAGGAATACAAGATCTTTGGTAAATATCTTATTGGAACCTAAAAATGTTTGTGTTCTTGGGTCTGCGTTGATTATTCTCACCAAAAGTTCCATAGTAACAAATAAATATCAACTAATGGATCTAAATACTATTACGTACCTCTTAATCCTTAGTCGATACGAAGCACATTATTAATGTGTCAATTCACTTTGCTTGTGGATTCATTGACGATTCTCAACACATGTCGCGATTATTCCTACTATAATTCCATTGGGAGATGAAACACCTGGTTTTTAATCTTTCTTTTACGTACATTATTGCACTTTGTTTCCAACACCTTAAATGTTTAAATCACTATATACATGTTGATAAAATATTCCATTCCATAGATGTTCACTTGTACTTGTTGCACCAGCAGTTAAATTTGAAGCTTAAAAATATTTCACCATTAAAATCCAATAAAATGTTTAAAATCACGGCATGCTTGAGATCACCACTTTTCCACCATCAAACTCCCACCAAACTCTCGTTAAAGCTTTTCAACTTATATAAAGCCATCATCAGAACCTTCATCTGATACACGATGTTGCAGACCGACAATGCAAGCTAGATGATTCCATTACGGGGTCTCTCTACGTGTGCGAAAGGGCTAAAGGATCACGTGCCTCTCCCTGCATTCTTGAGTTTCGTACTTTTTTGATCTACGTACGTTAATATGAACTGAAGAAGTCGTCTATAGCCCAGCATAGTCACATAAATGGCCATAAGTTTGGGGTTTTTTTCGAAACGCCACGCTTATTCATAAACCTGATTCGACTATCAAGCTCTCCACTGTAACCGGAACTCTTCACGCCTTGTCAACGACATGACGTCGACTCCAATACTTTCAAGCGCGTGGAAACAACTTACCAAAACCAGTAACCTCAGAACTGTGATGATGACACAATGATTTAAATATTAACGCTCCATTTGTCCTGACGAAGGCGAGCCAAACGCTCTGCGAAACTATAGTCGATGTATAATAAACATTTTATTGTGAGAAACGTTGGAAATTTTATTCTAAGACGCCTTCTTACGCGCAGGTACACTCATTCACTTCTTAGACCGCGAATATGCCCGTTTGACTTGATTTCAGCCGCTTTACAAACCCCGAGTTAATTCGTTTCAGCCGGTTAAAGGGTTAAGATAAATGTGGGTGGAACATGGATTTCGGAACGGTCCTACCCGAGAATCGCTTTGTGCTCTATGTCACTATGTGGATAAAGAACAATGCTGATTATAACCACAATTCACATATTAATGGGGTATGCGAATTGTGGTTGTACTCAACATTGTTCTTTCATAGATGGCGGGATTTTCGTGTTTGTGACGTCTTCCAACATTATTTAAGTCAATGTCCTTCTAGTGATATTACACTGCAACATCTGATGATGAAGACGACGTGTCTTCGAAAGATCTAATGTAGTGTAAGGTGTCTTTTAACAGTAAAGGATTTTAATATGTGGTACGATGCATACTGCATTTGTTTTCATCGTGTTTCGTCGACAATTTAATTCTGCAATTGGATTTTAACACGAATTAGTTTTGTTGTTTTTTCGTCAGTTTCTGAACAGAAGTTTTATGAAAACTTAAGAGTGTTCCTTTTGAAATGCACAGTTACAATGTGTGTAGGCAAAGAGTTTTTGTCATGTACGTAGTGAGCATGTGATTGAATAGAACTAAGAAAGCAGTGTCCATTTTTTTATAAAATATTCTGCGAAATTTATTGTATTTGAAAAATTAGGAAACCTAGATTAAGATTTTGATTGATGCATTTCAGTGCTACAAAGGCTGATCAGAAAAGCAAAATTCTCAAATACTGTTGTACCATTTCCAATAATGCTGCCGCTAACTGTTGCTTAGTAGTAGGCCTTGGTTCCAAACTTCTTATGCGGCGCTCTAATTCATCCCCATAAATGCTCTATGGGATTACGATCAGGGCTCTGTGCTGGCCAGTCTACACACAATAAGGAATTATCGTCAAACCACGCCGTAACAGTTCTTGCTATATGGTTCGGTGCATTATCCTGTTGGTACCAACAAGGCTCGGTTCCATAGCTTTGCCACAGAGTTGGTGCGGCATTATTGTCCAGAATATCGAGGTAGACGTGCTGGTTAACAAGTTTGTCCACGATAACCAATGGGCGGGCACCATACCACAAAAAACACCCCCACACGAGTACACTGCCAGCTCCAAACTTGACCGTAGGACCAGTATACTGTGGTAAATAGCGTTCTTCCGGCTGCCGCGATACCCACACACGGCCATCAGACTGATCAATCGTGTATCTGGATTCATCAGCCCATAGGATCCGTTTCTATTGGTCTACGGTCCACGATAAATGTTCTTTACACCATGTTAAACGACGAGTAGCATTCCGAGTGGAGATGAAAGGCCTATGAGCAACCGCACGACCGCAGCAACCGATGGGATTTTCTCTGTGAATGGTACGTGTACATACCAAGGTTCCAGCATTTTTACTCACCTGTACACTGAGGTCTTTTGCAGTACTCCGTCGATTAACTCTAACGACTCTTCTGAGGCTTTGGCGTCCTCCATCACTGATTTTCTTTGGTCTGCCGGTACGTTTTGCTGCTTCAGGAACTCCATGTGTCTTCCACTTATTCTGTACATCCAAAACAGTTGACTTGGGCATGTTTAAGGGCCTCTAGATTTCTCTTATGGACAACAAACTAATATAACACCTAAGAAGCTTTCCCTTCTAAAAGGCAGTTGTTTCCCACCGCGACATTTTCACTCAACCTCACTGTGCGATATGATCGTGGTCAGCTACACGCTTGTATTTATGCCGTTTGCAGCCGTGCCGCGCATCTTAACAACGCAGCGGATCCGTTCATTTGCTTTTGAAGGGTGTCCGGGGACTTTTGACGAAATAGTGTATATTTGCATCATTCTCATTGACAAGTCGTGACATTTGCTTTAGTTTCAAAATATCCTCCGATAATATTTACAGTAAAAGTTGTGACAAGCTCTCGAACCAATAGGGCACATACAGTGGGATTTTAATATGTTTTGGGCCAAATATGCCTGGCTTTGTGTCGCCCTGGCATTAATATTTTACTATTTTTCCGAGTTGATGTCGTAACTTCAGCGCACATCTTTGTTGCAGCCGGGTCAATCTTAGTAGTAAGTCTATATCACGTTCTTTTTTTACGTTCTTCCACTGTGATTCTCTGTGGAACTACTTATCCTGTTTGAAACATGTTCCATGAAGGCTCTTTTCAAATTCCGAAGTATCGATGGGCAAGAGTCACAAAATACGGAAAGTAAGATGGTAAAACCCATATTTTCAGATGAGATAAACTGGCATTGTGGGTTAAAGTGTTTTCACGAGCGACACACACTCTTATAACACATTTTGACACATTTTCGAAGAGCGAAAGAATCTGTTAGAAATAATATCAGCTATTTACACTTTTCAACTGACAAACGACTGTTTTCGGTAAGACAAAAGTCCTAGATTTTGCCGCGTATTTCTTTGGTCGTAATTCCAACAGGTCGAGAATCGTCTTTGTAGTGGATCTCTCTCTCTCTGATTTAAATAACGTTGATTATCTCTTTAACATTATTTAAATCAAATCCGTGGATTTTGTTATAACGCTCATCGTCATCGTAGAATTCTTTCTTTTAGTTTAAAATTCAATTTGGAAATGCTTCGCGATTACGGACTGACCTAACAAATCCACCTCTGAACTCCAACAAACAAACTACAGAGGCTGCCTTAATGTTTTTGTTCTGCCAAGGGATGTTGAAATGCTGACAAGTACTAAATATTCATGTGTTATTGCATCGTGCGTGAACTTCGAACTTACCGAAAATGCTCGAATTTCAATCAACCGCTTTTCGACTCATTTATAAACCTGGTGTAAACTTCGTATGGGATCAAATGTATTCAAAATCATTCCTAGAGGTATAATTCATTATTTATTACAACCGAAACACTGAGATTTCTCATGTGGAATAAACAGAGAAGCTGCTCGATCAGTTTAAGAGCTGAACAAGATTTGTTGGCACGTGGTGGAGAAATTAAATTACTAACAGGAGCGGAACAAGTTCAATAACTTGAGCTTATCAATGGAAGATGCGAAAGAGCTATTACGATCGAATGAGAGCAGGCTAGAATAAATGAAAAAAGATGTCAGTGCTACTCCGTAAAAAAAAAGTAGCCAAATAAAAGTGAAATCTCCAATACAGCATGAAGGACGGTTGTAAAGCCTGCTCTTTTATATTGGTCAAAAATGTGGGTTACAAGAGTAAGAGAAACAAAAACTGGGAAAACTTTGGACGAAAAGGATATCAGTAAAAGGACGTAGAAGAACTAAAGACATGAAAAGCTCAGAATTAGAAAAAGTAATGCAAAATTAATAAAAAAGGTTATAATAACGTCGCCTAATTCAGATCGAACTTCTTTGCAGGAGAAAACAAGGAAATTCAATTCGGAAATCAATGGAAATGGAGTTTACATTGTTACATGAAATAAGGTAAAAGGAGACCAAGAATGACAGAAGGGGAGGGGAACAGTAGAGAACGTCAAGGAAGTCAAAACAAAAAGGGAAGGTACATAGGTGGGAAAAAATGGTAAAGACTCGTTCCTGTGAAAACCTTAGGACTGTTTCGAAGTAACGTGCCGAAAAGGAAAAGAAGTAGATTGCAATCCTAGCAGCCATACACTATATTGACAAAAGTCACCGAACACCCCATCAAAAGAAATGGAACGGGTCCGCTCCATTGTTAAGATGCGCAGTACATCTGCAAACGGTATAAAAACAAGCCTGCAGCTGACCGCAATCATAAAGCCGCGGATGGCTTAGCGGTTAGTGTTTCAGACTGTCGATGCTGGGTCCCCAGGTTCAAGCCTGGGCTGATCTTTCAGAGATGGTGTGGTTTACTAACAATCGCTGAATATCCGCCGTGCGTCGGACGAGCACGTAAAGTGACGGCCTCCAGGCTGGACCCACTGGTAAAATGGGTATCCTTTCCTATGTCCCCCCTGAAATTCTCTCACATATCTATGTGCAATATCTTGTACGGTGGCGCCATCTACTGTACTCTAATCTCACTGCAAACTGTTCTGTCAAAGTCGCTAGACTTGCTCTCATTCCTGCCCAAAAGGCGATCTCGCTGTAGGTGGCTGGGACCTAAACTCTACTCCCTGTGGACGGAAGTCCTACATAAAAATGACAAATCCTGCAAGGACCGCAATCATATCGCACTGTGAGGTTGAGTGAAAATGTCACGGCGGGAGAGGACTGACTCTGAGAAAGGAAAGATTGTTGGGTATTATATCAGTGGGTTGTCCATAACAGAAACTGAGAGGCGTTTAAACATACCCAAGTCAACTGTTTTGGATGTACTGAATAAGTGGAAGGCACATGGCGTGCCTGAAGCAGCAAAACCTATCGGCAAACCAAATAAAATCAGTGATAGAGGACGTCGAAGCGTCAGGAGAGTCGTTACAGCTAATCGACGGAGTAGTGCACAAGACCTCACTGTACAGGTGAGTAAAAATGCTGGAACCTCGGTATGTACACGTACCATTCGCAGAGAACTTCATTCCATATGTTACCGTGGTCGCGCGGCTGCTCATAAGCCTTTCATCTCCACTCGGAATGCTACTCTTCGTTTAGCATGGTGTAAAGAACATTAATCGTGGACCGTAGATCAATGGAAACGGGTCTGTGACGTATATTCTAGATTAACTTTCCTTTTTTTACGCTTTCCAAACGTAGGTTGAAGAAGCGTATATGCTCCAGCTTTTTCCGTCCGTCTGTCCGTCCGTCTGTCGGCACGATAACTCACGTAAAAATGGTTCGATTTCGATGAAATTTTAGTATGTGGTAGGGGACCCCCAGGGGACGAACCCTATTGAAAATGGATGAAATAGTGTCAAAGGTCACGTCATAAGAGCGGGATCCATTCAATTGCCCTTATGCGTCATAACTTGCGTAAACATGGTTCGATCGCGCAATGAAATTTTAGTATATTGTAGGGGACCACCTGAGGAAGAGCCCTATTGAAAATGGGTGAAGTGGAGTCAAAGGTCAGGACATAGGAGCGCGATGCATTCCATTGCCCTTATGCGTCATAAGGTGCGTAAAAATGTTTCGATTTCGATGAAATTTTAGTATGTGGTAGGGGACCACCTGGAGAGGAACCCTATTGAAAATGGGACAAATGGAGTCAAAGTTCAGGACATGGGATCGGGATCCATTCCATCGCTCTTATCCCACACTATTAAGGTGGACATCAAGTAATTTTGCTTCCTATATTTCCAATGGAAAACATTTTGTACACATTTCCTTCACAATTAGTGCGTTCCCAAGGATGGAAATTTGAATATCGGTTAAAATAACTTCATACTATAACTTGGAATACTTAATATTTTCTAAAATTTAAGCTTAATTATATTAAAAAACAATAACCTTTCCTTTGGTGGTGCTGAAACCAGAAATTGATGGCGCGACCTGTACTTTGATGACGTCAGTGGACAAATAAATGTTGGATTGCATAATTACGGTTATGGTTTATAAAATATTATTACGGTTATGGTTTATAAAATATTATTACGGTAATGGTTTAGAAAATATTAAGTATTCCAAGTTATGAAATGAAGCTATTTTAATCGATGTTCAAATTTCTTTCTTGGGAATGCATTAATTGTGAAGAAATATGTACAGAAGTTTTTCCATTGGAAATATAGGAAGCAAAATTACTTGACGTCCACCTTAAAGTAGCAATTCTTGTATGTATGTATGTATGTACATTTTATTTTGAAAACGGCTCTGGGAATGTTGATGAAAGTCGTTAACCTACCGTTTTCTGGTACTAGAAATCGATTTAGCTTGATCTCGACTTTAGGAGAATTCCTTTAGTGGATTAAATAACCACCCCGAATTATAACGTTTTTAGTTTCATGGCGTCGTTCCATTAATGTTTCTAATGCTTAGAAATCTTATGACTTCACAATCTCGCGTTTGAGAATGTTGGCGCGCGGTCACACCATCTGTCTCATTATGTCACGCGTTGTGTGTGGATCCTATTAAAGTTTTATGACGTCATACTCTTGCCAGCAGATGGTCGCGATTCCCATCTGCTTCATTACGTCACGTGTTGTGTGCGTATGTCCGTCCGCACGATAACTCACGTAACAATCGTTCGATGTCGATGAAATTTTAGTATCTGGTACGGTATCACCTGGGATGGAACCTTATTTAAAGTGAACGAAATGGGGTGAAAGGTCAGCACATAATAGCGGGATCCATTCCACTGTTGTTATGCGTCATAACTAACGTAAAAAAAGGTTCGATTTCGATGAAATTTTAGTATGTGGTAGGGGACCACCTGGCCACAAACCCTATTGAAAATGGGCGAAATGGGGTCAAAGGTCAGGACATAGGAGCGGGATCACTTCCATCGCCATTATGCGTCATAACTTACGTAAAAATGTTTCGATTTGGATGAAATGTTAGTATGTTGTAGGGACCTGCCTGGGGACGAATTCTATTGAAAATGGTCGAAATGGGGTCAAAGGTTAGGACACCGGAGCTGGATCTATTCCATAGCCCTTATGCATCATAACTTACGTAAAAATGTTTCGATTGCGACAAAACTTTATCATGTTATTTCGGAGGTATACCGAACCGGTTCTGTTGAATATCATCGATATGGGATCAAGGGTCAGGGCACAGGACCGAGATTTATTCCACAGCCATTATTCTCATAACTTGAGTGATAACTTGAGCAATGATTTCTGGTATGTTGGAAAGCGTATTATACTCAATTCATTGCATGATTTTACAAACTTGTTAGTTTCTTTGCCTATGTAAATCTTGAGTTTATTCTCAGTATTCTTCACGCTTAACGTAATATCTCTTTTTCTCAAACGAATACGTTTTGGCAACACTATTGGGGTTGAATGCACGTGACGTATGCCTGATCTTGATAAGAACAAGAGATAAAAACGACGACTGATCTATTGCTTGAGAGCGTTGTAAGAGAGTGATTATTACGAGCGTTGGGTTGTAAACTAATTATTGATAGGAGTGTTGTGATAATGTGTGGTGTGTGCAGCGTTTACTGCAGTACGGCATATTACGATGTGTTTTCTTCAGCCTGAATAAAGCTTTTCCGTAAGTTGACTTCTGTTGTTTCGTCTGGCTGTTAAGGTTTTCTTTCATTTAGGAACTATTTCTTAGTATATTGATGTGTTAAAACAGCATAGAAGTCGAAAAGACTTTTTCGCTACAGGTCCTAGGGACTGATGAATCCAGATACACGATCCATCTGCCTGATGGCTGTGTGTGTGCATGATGGCAGCCGGGCGAACGCTATTTACCACAGTGTACTGTTCCTACGGTCAAGTTTGGAACTGGCAATGTACTCGTGTGGGGGTGTTTTTCGTGCTACGGTCACGTCCCATTGGTTATCGTGGACAAACCTGTTCACCATCACGTCTACCTTGATATTCTGGATAATTATGTCCTACCAACTCTGTGGCAATACTATGGAACCGAGCCTTGATAATACACCAAGCCATAAAGTAAGGGCTGTTACTGCGTGGTTTGACGATAATTTCGTATTGTGTGTGGACTGGCCAGCACAGGGACCTGATCTTAATCCCATAGAGCACAATATGGGATGAATTAGAGGGCTTCATACGAAATTTGGGAACCAAGGCCTACTACTAAGCAACAGTTAGCAGCAGCATTATGTACTGAATGGAAGCGCATACCTATCGCTGTGTTCCAAAACCTTGTCGAAAGCATGTCTCGAAGGGTCAGTGCATGCATTAAGGCCAAAGGTCGACCGACACTGTACTAATGTATGTCAATACATTTATTGATATGCTGTGTTTCTCTCCTAGGTGTCCGGTAACTTTTGTCAATATAGTGTACGTTGTAAGTCTCAACAAATAAACGACATCGGTTGCATTATTCGTTATTTTAACTAGATTCAAATTTGTGTATCGGATTCATGATTGGAATAGGGATTTTTTTTTAATTGATAATGCAAAATGTGCCTTCCCAATACAAAATTCATGGCCAAGCTTAAATTTTGAATATGACTGTAGCTATTAAGATGTACTTTGCCAATGCTTTGGAAAGGAAGAAAAGAAATCCACTTTTCAATAAACCGTGCTAAATCTCTTCATCTTTTCATCTTTAAAATACAGGTGATGTTATTGATCGTTCGTATGAAATGACTGGAAAACTAAAGTAAAACCTCAAATTCAAATATTTCATAATCATGCAGAACGTTGGCAACCGATATATCTTTTACACAAGTAAATGATATAACGTATTTTTCTTTTAGCTATACGATACGTCACTGAAATAAATATAACTTTAAAAATATAAAATTTTTCCTCTGGCTTATATTTACAGAACCTAAAAAGCCCTTTTGGAAATAGTTACCAGGAAAAAATGCAAATACGCCACACGACAGAAGCTTCAGCACTACATAAAATTGGAAAATATGACGAAAATTTCAGACATGTTTTTCTATGATAGGTGCTAAATAAATTTCTCTAGGCCACGTTTAAAAAACAGATATTATGAGAAATGTAAACATACATATACGCCACTTGCAGAAAATATGGGGCACTTGGTAAAGGGGGAAGTATTTATGTGTATAAATTTTGTCAGGATTTTACGTCTACCAGATTAAAAAAAATCTCATATCCTTTGTGACGTACTACAGAGGTAAAAGCACGTGTCAAGACGACAAATCTGCAGCGATATATTCCGTGCGTGTAGCTTAGTTGGAAGAGCAACTTACTCCGAAGTGAGGGGGTGCAGATTCGATCCCTGTCACGGAAAAATTTGTGTTTTCACACCTCCTAACAACTAGAGGAAGAATATACATATTCTTCCTCTAGTTGACTCCTGACTTTGCCGCTAGGAGGCGCTGTAAGCGGTCTCATCGAATAGCGCATAGCCACTTTACTATACCTGGACACCGTTTTTGTGGCTATAGCTGTCGGCGTTTGAAAGTTACGGGCTGAGAAAGGACTTTACTGGGTACCCTGTATACTCTGAATGGATAGAAATTATGGGATACCTACTAGTAACGGGTAGATTCAGCTTTCGCCTCGATAAGAATAGTCACGTGGCGAGACACTGAATTCACTCGGCCACGAAAGCGTTCCATTGGTATTTCCACCCACGCTGGCTGCACTGTTACCCATAATTCCGCCGCATTCCTGGGTGGAGAATCCAAAGCACGAACAGACCTTCCCACTGTACTCCAAAAATCTTTCGCAGGGTTCATTTTCGGTGAACGGGGAAACCGTTCCACAGTGGGAACTTCTTTGCAATGCTCTTCTAAATATGTAGTAGTAACCACGGCTATGTGGCAAGAGCATTGTCATATGTAGAGGATTTTAAATTAAAATCTAATATCATTGTCATATGTGGAGGATTTTATTAAAATCTAAATTCTCTACGTCATATGTAGAGGAATTTAGGAAGGAGTGTCTGACGCCAGGTCTTAAATAACCCTTAAAAATAGGAGGCTAGGAGATTTGGCCTAGAGTGCCCGATAGGAAAGTGATACGGAATCGAAGTAGAAAGGGGGAGGAAGACGCACTTATTTATAACCGGGGAGCCAGTACCCGGCGCTCGACGGCTTGACGTGCCCATCCGACGCACTGCGGATATTTAGTGGTTCGAGCGTTTTCCCCTACCTGCGATCGAACCTGAGATTTCTCCGTGGCAGTAACGAACGCTGACCACTGGGCCATCCGCGGCCAGTCTAATTGAATACAAGCAGTGGGTTCGTACACTAGTGAGAGAGGTGACAGCGATGTCTTGCCCATGAAGCAGGTATTCGATGATTTCTGTCCTCTCAGTGTATTCTTACGCTAGGTAGAAGGAAAAACTATGAAACTTTGAAGATTAGGAATAATTGCTTCGAATTTATATTTATTAGACGCAAAATGAATTTTTCAATTTCTGAGAGACAGACACGTTGCATTAAATTGACACTTGCATATACGTCACTTGGCGAACAAACTAACGCACCGGGAAGTAAAAATAATATAAGCTCTTTTTTTTTTTTTTTTTTTGAGGTTTAACGACCATCGTGAGCAACTTAATGGGCTATTAGCAGTCGCCCGTCCCTAATTTATGGTCACTGGTTCCAGGGAAGGGAGAGAGTCAGTGCCGTAAGACAAACACAACATCCATGCCTCACCAGGATTCGAACCCGGACCCATCACGGACGAATGGTCATAAGCCAGGGCTTAGATCACTGCGCTACCGGCCGGCACTTGAAGCTCTATCAAATGCAAATAGTTTTTCTAGCGATCAGATTTGTTGAATCAGTGATATCCTTCCATAGAAACGAAGGCAGCGGCAAGCTCTTCTATGGGTATACTCAAACACGTCACAAACCTGATGCGTAATTACACTTAACTGTTTCCTTCTACGCTTCACTTTTAAGGAAAAGGAAATATGCTCCTTAAAAATGAAGCTGTATCAGAAGCATCCGAAATATGCTTCTGGTACAGCTTATATTCGCGTAATAGAAATTCTGTGGTCTTCTTCTTGCATTTTATATTTCCAAGGGTTTTTAAGTTTCCTTTTGATGATTTGTGTAGTAGTGGAATTTATTTCAGCCCGAAACTCTGACTAAAATCCTTTTTTTTTTTCCAGTATTTCAATTTCCATAAGCAATTTTACGAATTCAAACTCTAAGTAAATCATACGGTACTTTATTTATTTTTTATATTTGCCTAGTGTGTTTTCGTAGGTCTCTGTTGATTCCGTTTCTGGGAAAAAGGTATATCTTCAGAATTTTTTTTCGTTTATTTTTTGTGTGAGTTTTCCAAATTCTTATTCAAGCTGCATGAAGCTTTTTCGGGTAATCTTTCTTATTCCTTCAGAACAACTACTTTCCGTTCCTGCGAATTCGTCAGAGCATAAAAATAAAAATATTTTTAAAAGAAGGAGATACGAAAATAATGGGACGAACAGAATGTTTGAAAGACAAAGAAGCAGGATCTGCTCAAGAAAACGGAAATAGGTTTCCCCGGACATGATAAAAAAAATTTCAACAATGTTCACGTAACAAATAGTTCATAGCAAAAAGTAAAGATTTTTTTAAGAAACGCAGAGTTGACTTTATTTGCTTTACGAAGCCGAGAATTTGCAGAATTTTGTTATCAACTAAACAATTGGAAACAACCAAAAAATCAAAAGCGTTAGCAAAAAATACCGTACAAACAATTGAAGATTATCTAAAATATGTTCCAGAGGGAAACATCAAGAAAGACAAGTGCTAAAGAAAAGATGATTAGATACCTGGAAAACAAAGTGCAAATTTTTTTCTGGAATTTTCGAGCCATTCTCCGTGGTTCCTTTCGTGAATTAACGAAATATATTCATGTTTAAACCTTTTCCGTGAAGTGACGGTCCTGACGAATTCTTCCCACGCCAGGAAAATTCTGAATCTTTAGAAACCTTTCTGCAATTCCTTTCGTATATTAAGGAAGAAATTCTGTTTCCACTTTTTTTCAGTATCGATATGACGGAACATTACTGGAAAAATGAGCGATTCCTTAAAAATCTTATAACGAAGTAAATTTCTCCGTCATTTCTGTCCACGCCAGGATTCGAACCCGGGTCCCCTCATTCCGGAATAAGTTGCTCTACCAATTGAGCTACGCGGACGTTTTATTCTGATTCCTATCTGCCTTTATGTCGTGTGCGTCCTTCTGGCAGGTACGTCACATCTCCTGGTACGTTACATCATCTCCCCTTTATTTATTTATTTTTTTTTTTTTTTTTGATGTGCTGGAGAAAGGATTCTCTTATTTTTCCTATCTCGCGGTGTGGAAAGAACATCACACCAATGCGAGATTTTGAACGGTCGGGTCATCCGGATAGTTCGGGCGCCATTATAACGAAGTAAATTTCTCCGTCATTTCTGTCCGCGGCAGGATTCGAACCCGGATCCCCTCATTCCGGAATAAGTTGCTCTACCAACTTATTCCGGAATTTGTTCGTCATTTCTGTCCGCGCCAGGATTCGAACCCAGATCCCCTCATTTCGGAATAAGTTGCTCTACCAATTGAGCTACGCGGACGTTTTTATTCTGATTCCTACCTGCCTTTATGTCGTGCGCGTCCTTCTGGCAGGTACGTCACATCTCCTGGTACGTTACATCATCTCCTCCTTATATATATATTTTTTTCGAAGTGCTGGAGAAGGGATTCTCTTATTTTTCCTATCTCGCGGTGTGGAAAGAACATCACACCAATGCGAGATTTTGAACGGTCGGGTCACCCGGATAGTTCGGGCGCCATTATAACGAAGTAAATTTCTCCGTCATTTCTGTCCACGCCAGGATTCGAACGCGGATCCCCTCATTCCGGAATAAGTTGCTCTACCAACTTATTCCAGAATTTCTCCGTCATTTCTGTCCGCGCCAGGATTCGAACCCGGATCCCCTCATTCCGGAATAAGTCACTCTACCAGTTGAGCTACGCGGACGTTTAATTCTGACTCCTATCTGCCTTTATGTCGTGTGCGTCCTTCTGGCAGGTACGTCACATCTCCTGGTACGTTACAATCTCCAATTACGTAATCAAGTCAACAAAATAATTTTTGGAGTGCACAAGAAGCTTGAATATATTTGATAGGGATATAATGGGAAGTGTCGACATAGTGTCTTTATATCCGTCTATACCAATACCAGACAGAGGTTGTTGGAAACCTTGAACAAATCGTCACTTCTCGTGAATTTACACCGAACCAAACTATCGGAGCCTTAAATCTAGTTACTAATTACAACTACACCAATGAGCCACATTATTATGACCACCTACCTAATAAGCTGAAAAAAACGAACACAGATGGGTTCGCCTCTATCTTCAGTCCTTGCATAAGCAGTACTTAGACCGCTAAAAGATTGTATCTTTCTACGTTGTATCAAGAAACCCCGAGTGTGGGTCTGCTTCGCTGATGATATATTCTTCATCTGGGAACTTGGAGTAGACGAATTAAACGATTTCATGAGCAAGATAAGCAACCTACACTGTACGATAAAGTTCATCATGGAGCTTGAAGTAGATGGAAAGTTGACTATCTTGACGTCACGCTCAAAAGAACTAGATCATCCAGCTTTGATTTCGACATTCATTATAAATCCACAGCAGTACCAAACCTTGTCCCTCCTGATTCGCACTGCCCAAAAGAGTAAACATTTTCGGCGTTTAGAGCATGTCTCTGTAGAGCGTAAAACGTATGCAAATCCGACTACCTAAATAATAAGGACATTGATAATATTTATAGCAAATGTCTAAAGGCAGGATATAAGAAGGATGACATAGACAGAATACATAAAACTGTAAGAAATTGTATAATGTTAGCGATAACAAAATAACCTAGTAAGACAATGAGATACACCTATCCCAGGCTTTACATAGGTTAAAGAATTTATTACGTAAGTACAACATATTAATAGCAATGAAGTCCTCGACCTCTTTATCACATATAATATCAAGCTGCAAGCAGAGGCAGTGTGAGAAAGAAAAGGCGGCTGCGTACGCTATACCGTTGGTATATCCTGACTATACGGAAAGGACATACAGTATATCGGAATGACAAAGCGATCCTTGGACACTAGATGTAAAGAACACGTGCGAAATATCGATCAGTACATGCAGAATACAGCCCTCGCCAGAGAAGTCAGGCATTCATCGGTCGCTCCTGTATGGAATAGTATTAGAAGAATTGCCCGTTTCACGAACTTTAATGAGGCTGCCAACAGCGAAACAATCGAAATCCTCTCCAGCAAACTATCATGTAATTATATCATCTGTACTGAACTATCAATGGTTTGGCATTCGTTTTCTAAAAGATGGAAACACATCGCGGCACAGCGTATAGTTGCGTGATAAAAATTCATGTAATATGCTCGTGATGTCACCCACGTTATTTTAAAAAAATCATCTCTGTTTCTTACGTGTTTTAATTCCCTACATTTTTATGTCTACCATTGTCTTGAAAAAGCCTCCCAGTGGAGTGCGAAAGTTTGGCGAATCTTTGTGCTTAGTACACCACAAAAATAAACGAATTTAATACGTTATATGAATTTCTTGAGTATTAAGTTTCAATCGTCTGTCGGAGGATGTGAATTTAGCGAGATTGGATATTGTGGATAGCATATCGCATGAAATGTTGATTATTGTGGCAAAGGACATTTCTTCCCCAGTCCCTGTTTTGTGCACCAACTATTGTAAATTGTCTTAACGTAAAAAAAGATGTTACTTAAAATATTGTACAGGTGGTTGCATGATGTCTTCGTATCTATCTGTGGGCCCTTAAGGAGAAAACTATTATAGCTATCAAGAGTAAATTTTATATTACAGAGTTTTGTGAAATAATACTATAAAGCAGTACATTTCAACCTTTTTTTTTTAAAGTTAATTGAAAGTCATTGTCATTTTAAATAGATCTCAAGTTTCAAAGTATTCTGTTACTTCGAAAAACCTCGATGAAAAAGCTACGTAATTTGTAATAAGCCCTCCAATTGGAAAAAATAGAATTATTAAAAATGTATTCAGAAAAATAGTAAGATCCAGAATAAAATAGAATTACTAATACTTCCACATTAATAACAAAAACATTTCGTTGTAGCACGATTAGACTTCTACCTTATATGTGACTGTGCGTTACGTGTCTTTCTGGCTCCACGCGCTGTTGCCGTTGAATACGAACCCGGTTTGAACCTCACCAGGTGCAAAGGGAAAGTTAACTTCGTACGGAAAGAAAGATAGATCTCCGGTAAAATGGCTGGAAAAGTCGAAATCTCAGGTTTTGCAAACTTTTTACGGAACCACCCGAAACGGACGGTTCTGATATAAACGGAATAACTGACAACAGTAATTCTGTCAAATTACTGAAGTTGGAAGAAACGGAAACTTTTGAAAACGGAAGTTTCGTTAAAAGATTCACACCTACGGATAACTTTTGCTGCACGTTATTTTCAGGATTTTTTTTTTTGTGAATTCACACCACCTATTTTTAACAGTGCATCGTTAGCCCTTTAACGACCATGACCCAAAAATCTTGTATCACTCTAAATACCATAACGCCCGAAACTGTCTGTTGGTTCCTTTTTTGCTTAGTAACAACAGCAGTGACTGAGTGTGACACCTGCTGATCCCTCATAGGTCGCGCAAATTTGAAGAGCAGGTAAGGGTAGGAACTCTTACTCACTCTAAACAGGCGTTTTGGGGCTTCTATGATTGTTTGCATCTACGGGCGTTTTGGGCATTATGGTCGTTAAAGGGTTAAACCAGTAGTAACAGAACGGTTGATACACCAAGTATATGAAAATATCAACAGCCTTCTGAAAATAACCTACTTACTCAGAAATGTATAACGGCTGGAAGGGTAGCAGCCTTCCCAAAATTATAAATTTCAGCTCATCGTTAACGTTTCAGGCAACAATGAGCTTCACAGCAGTAGGAGGGAATTTAAAATTTTTATAATGAATTTAATGGATTTACTTGCACATTTAATGAGTAAATTTACCCAAACAGTCTTCCACAAATTAACGCAATGAAACTTACGGTTAATTAACAGTACTGTGTAGTTTCAATTAATAGTATCCATTTACTATTATTTTATGATATTTTGTACATGTTAGTGTTTATAAACAACAAAGATGGCACCGAATTTTTGTTTGTAATAAGCACGTCTTTTGAATCCCTTCCGAAGCGAATAAATGTTTTCAAAGTTATTAATAGTCAATGGAACCGGTTAGAAATAAAAAATCTCAACCGGATTTTTACAATCTCAGAAATACAAACAGCTACACTGACTCCACACCAGCGGCTAAAACGAACGTTACAAAAATTAACAAATGGTGCACATTTTTTTTTTATAGCAGAAGGAAAATATAGACAAAAAGATTTTCAAATCGAACAGTGAAACGAAGAAATATAAAAGGAAGCATGATATAGCACTACACCCCCCCCCCCCCTTCTAGCTGAAGAATTTTGCATAATGGAAAAGTTGAAAATATGCGTTTTCAAGTACATCTCCCAGAAACAGAGATAACGAGAAAAAGGTTTTGATTTTTAAGTCCCAATCAGAAAAACTGTGCATTATTTAAAAAAGATAATGTTCCCCATTCTTATTGTAGCAAATGGGATACAGTAAAAAAAAAATTGTCAATAAGGTTTTTAGAAGCGGAGATACAGCTTCAAACAAAAGTACATAAACACCACGCAGCGACAAAACGGTGAACTACAGAACAACTCTGCAGATACAAGCCTAAAGCGTTTCACAAGGAATTTTTTCAATCGTACTTTTAGTCCCGCAGTTATTGCTAAAAATTCTGTAACAGGATACGTAAAATTACGCCCACTAGTGGTAGATTTGTGCGTTAAGAAAAATGTGAATTTTTATGCAGAACATTTCGCTCCGGAAATGCTCTCCGATAAAGAAAGTATTTCTCAACTCGGACTCTTAGGTGCACAGGAATCAACAAAAACAAGATATACATATATGACCTGGCGAAAAGACTTAAGCTAAAGGTATTCTCAAAGATTTTTAGTTTTGAACGGTGTCTGACCACGAAAGAATGTTTTCAATCTTGTTTTCAGAAGTGTAAAATTTGCTGCAAATAGATCAGAAACAGATATAAATACTTACACCCCCTGGTGGCCAAACTATTCTCTACAAAAAATTAGAAATTATATGTAGAGTATTTCCCACAAGAAGCTGTATCCGATGCAGAAATAATTTTTGAAATCGGACCTTTAGAAGCAGAGATATCGCGGAAATCCGAATTTACCTAACTGAAAAAAAAATATATTACTTGAAAAAGAAACTGTACCCAATATATTCTGCGTTATAATGCGTCAAAAGGAAGAACGAAAAATTTCAATCGGATATTTAGAAGCAAATATATGGAATAAAAGGTATTTATTTTGAATTTCAATCCTCTAGCGGCGAAGTTATGCATCACAAAAAAAAAAAACCCAACAGAAAGCAAGGATCATTGTTTTCTCATTTCAAGCTTTCCAATGTAAAAATAATTTTTCAAATAGTTCTAAAAGCTGTGGAAATATGATGTCTACAGACGGATGAAAAAAGTGATACTGTAAGCATGTACATTTTTTTTACAAAAGACGTGCTAAAAAGGAAGTCACTGAAAAAATGCAATTTAAAATATGTATGAAATAATTATGCCCTTTTAGCAGGAATGAATCTCGCGATTGTATCTAGGTGCACAGTACATAATAAAAAGATAAGGAGGCAAAAACCTTTTTAAAAAAGTACTAATTATTAAATTTTCACCAGACCGTTTGATTCCCTAACGACCTACTTTATCCTACCAGAATGGCCATCAATGAAAGAAGAATACATCAATATAGAGAAACCAGAAAAAACTCATGAGAGTTACAGCCGAAAAATTAGGGAAAACTGTAGCGTACGAACTCAGGGAAAGGAAGTGAGAATAACCTTAGATATGCTGAAGGCATTTCTTGAATTCTTCTTTCAAAAACATTACCCGTGTGTTTTATGTACACCACTATCAGAAGGTTAGAATAACTATTAGGTCCATGTATAAACTTCTGGAGCTTCGCTCTAAAAGCGAAACAGTTGAATTTTTCCTGATGTATAGGAAAAGCTGCAACATTGCGTTGAAAGACACGTGTTGAAGGACAGCCTTCGCGCGAAGTAAGTTGAACTACAATATGACGATAGACAAGGTACATAGTCGTCACTTTTTGTTTTGGATACTTTTTCTCGAGAAACCCGCTGCAGAAGCATGTGACTGGATTTGTTCGGCGCTTGAAGGGAAAGCTGTAGCAGTAAGCACGTGTATCAAGTGGTTCGCGGAGTTTAGAAGTAGAGATAGCAGCGTGAAGGACAAGCAGTATAGCGGACGGCCGAGGAGATGTACAGGTGCACACACATATTTAGAACGATTTTCCACCAAATGTTTTCTATAAATTATTTCCTTCGTAAATGTTCTATCTGATAGCCCTTTCTCTCGACTGTGAACCTACATTTAGATATCCAGGATAACAAGGCATTTCTTACAATTCGTGGTGGGACTACACGGTTGAGTCACATTATTCTGACCATCAGCTAATATCCAGAGTAACCGCCGTGTGCAGCGCGGACAGCAGCTAGACGTGCTGGAAGTGACTCAATAATGTGCTGGGAGGTGTTTACAAGTATGTGGAGCCATGCTGACTGCAGAGCATCTGACAACTGCTGGAGGGTGCGTGGTAGAGGATCCATAAAGTGAACAACACGATCGAAGTGGTCCCACAGATGCTCAATTGGGTTTAAGTCTAGGAAATTAGCAGGTCAGAGAAGTACTTTGAAGTCTTCATCGTGCTCTTCCAACCACTCTCGGACATTTCTAGCTGTGTGACACGTCGCATTGTCGTGCTGGAAGATCCCATCAACACCAGGGAAGAAAATCAGCATTCATGGATGTACGTGGTCTGCAAGGATGGATTCATAACAAATTCGGTCCATAGTGCCTTCCACAGATATGAGTGGACCCAGGGAATGCCACGAAAACATCCCCTAGACCATAACGCTGCCCCCACGAGCTTGTATTATATCAGCAATGGTTGAAGAGTGTTTGTTCTCCGATGTTTCTCGCCTTATACACCAACGTCCACCTGTTTGATGAAGCAGACAAAGTGGCTCACCGGAGAAGGCAATCCTTTGCCAATCAGCGTAGGTCCAATTCCGATACTGCCGTACAAATGTAAGACTTGTCTGCCGATGCACCTTCGTTAGCATAGGTGCAGTGGCCATCCGTTTGCATCGGAGGCCCATACGCAGCAGGGTTCGCTGAACTGTCGTTTTAGACACACTTCCGGTAGACCCCTGGTTCATTCGGCCAGTGAGTTACCCCACTGTAGCGTGTCGATCGGCCCTCACGCACCTTCGAAGCCAACATTCACATCTTACATCAATGGCACGTGGTGCTCCGCAGTTTTCACATCGCTTATTCGCAATGGAGCCATTTCTCCAATCACGATACACTTTAACCACAGCGGCAAGCGAACAGTTCACAGTGTCTTTGAAACAACGTTCACCAGCGCACTGGTTCAGAAATACTGCCACCCTTGGCCCAAAAGCCGATAATCATCCCCTTTCGCAAATCTGAAAAATCGCTTTTTTTATCCATGACAGCAACGAGTGATATGTTTTCAGAATGCCTACAGCACACCTTATATACCCTCCAAGCCAGCTCACGATATGTGCCTTCTTTCATAGGCTACGCGGTGTTGACATAAAAATAGAAGGTAATCACAACAATGTGACTCGACTGTGTATACTCTACTCCTCTTCCATTGCTTTCCATAGCCCAATTATTGTTTTAGGTCTGCTTTTAGAAAGCGCTATTTTTAGCAGTCCGAAGGCACAATGGCCCATTATTGACACACCAGGGGACTTCAAATCTTTGTGTATTACAGTTGATACAAAGATGTTTAACGATTTAGCGATTTCTCTTTGTGTTAGTTGATTTTCTGTTAAGACCGGAGATCATATTTTTGGAATAGTCGTAAAAGTACGTACCTTGTTTGGATATTCATTAAGTGCTCTTTTTCCTTTTAAAAGCAATGCTTGGATATTTTCCCCTCTATTATTAATAATATTGCTTATTTTACATTTAGAAATACTAATTCCATGATTTTTACAGCGTTTTTTTAATTACATAATATGAATATTTCGATTCGTAAAGAGATAGAACATAGCATTCTACCCACAGCTTGTTTACGTACGCCATTTTATAGCAGCCGATATTTAACTGCAGAAGATGTTTCTTTCGTGCTCATCTAACACGCTGTTGCCAGTTTCACTTCTTTGAACTTCTTTTATTTCTGTAATTTCTAATCAGAAATGTTCTATAGATGTGTGAACATCCTCTGTAGAGCGCAGATTTGCAAACTCTTCGGGGAGAAGATGTAGAGCTCAGATTTACAAGGACTTCTGGCTGATGTAGAGTGCAGATATGCAAGCAGTTCTGGAAGCTGTTGAGCGCAGATTTGTCATCTCTTTTTAACCCTTTAACGACCATAGCCGCCCAAAACGCCTGTTTAGAGTGAGTACGATTTCTTGCCCTTACCAGCTCTTCAAATTTGCACGATCTGCGAGGGATCAGCAAGAGTGACCTTCAATCAGTACTGTTGTTACTAAACAAAGAAGTGAACAAACAGATAGTTTCGGGCGTTAGGGTATTTAGAGTGATACAAGATTTTGGGGCCATGGTCGTTAAAAGGTTAAATGAAGATGGCTCCCAGCCGACAACAGAACTGGCAATATAGTTTGGTGTGAATCTGTCGACCGTAAAGCTTCAAAAAAATTCAAAGCCTTCACCCGACAATAAAACGTGTGACGTGCCAGCCCCGCAGGACGCACACGACATAAAGGCAGATAGCAGCGAGAAGGAACGTCTGCGTAGCTCAGTTGGTAGAGCGACTTGTTCCGGAATAAGTGGACTCGGGTTCAATCCCCGGCGTGGACAAAAATGACGGAGAAATTTACTTCGTTATAATGGCGCCCGAACTTCCTGGATGACCCGGCCGTTAAAGATCTCGCAATGGTGTGATGTTCTTTTAACACCGCGAGACAAGAAAAAATAAGAGAACCCCCTTCTTCAGCGCTTCGAAAAATAAATGCGTGTGACTTTGCATTCCACACACCAGATTGCCTGGGAGTTCTCAAGTGCACGTCCTACAGCGGATGGCTGCCTGCAACGATTCATGGTCACTGCTGACCCGTGGGACATGCCCCCGCCCTCTTGGGGGGGGGTGTCACGTGCCTGCCCGAAGGACGCACACAACATAAAGGCAGATAGCAGCGAGAACGAACGTCCGCGTAGCTCAGTTGGTAGAGTGACTTGTTCCGGAATAAGTGAACTCGGGTTCGATCCCCGGCGCGTACCAAAAATGACGGAGAAATTTACTTCGTTATAAACGTTTGAAACCTATGCATAGACTTAAGAGCAAACAAACGTGTTAAATAATGAACCAGAAGGTGAAATACAATAGAGGAGCACAAATGCCGAAGCAAAAGTAATCAATTAAACAGACGATCATAGAAATCCCCAACAATGTTTAATTATTCACTGTTTCTTCGAAATAAGCACAAATATAAAGGGAAAGTAATAAAATCAGCAGCTGCCATCAACCACGTAGCGTACTATAAAACATTATGTTAATTTTATAAAGAAAATTAAGAATTCACGAGCGCATTAAAAGGAAGCAACTTTTATATAATGCCCATTCACATATTTAAAATAAACTTAATTATTATAATTGCTTCATCTATCAGATTAAATTTCCACATAAGATAAAAAAAAATTATGCGATGTGTAAAAACCAAATGTAACAAACTGTACGCATGCAGATTATTTATTATCTTACACGATTAAAAGAGTTGAATGTATCTTACAGAATTATTCAGGAACCGTATTATTTATAATTGAATCACCTGTAAATGTAATCCTACGAGATGTGTTTGCATCAGCTCAGAGTTAGCACCACCTAGGTGACGTGAAAGCGCCACCTTCCCACTTGAAACTGTACGTCACCTGTCCATTAGTAGTAGCAATTAGATTAGTTAGTGAGCAACATGAATTTCTCCAAGAGCAGAGACTGCTAGTTACTGAACATTATTCCTCAACAAGATCTTATGCTGACGTGCAGTGAATACGTTCTCACGTCCCTTTAGGAAATTATGGGGCAATGCTACGAGGGGTTAAACCCCTTTCGGGAGACTAGAAACGTATAATCACCAAGCAAAAATCTTTGGATGCTTGCATTACAGTCACAGATGTAATGAAATACACAAAGCCCAATACATAAATTACGCCAACCGTTTTCTCATGGTCAAGTAACCTATGGACTGAAATATTGAAATTCGAGGTATTCAAACACAGTAAGGCTTTTAAGAATTGCCCAGTTTTCGATGGCTCACCAGGGAAAAAGCAATAAACGTAATAGTTACTGTTTTTTTTGGGGGGGGGGCGGGGGGGCAAGGAATGGACGGCGTTGTATGGTTTTGACTGCAACGTAAAGAGCCATAACTGTAGGATGTGATAAAGGAAAAGGCTCATATTTTTCCTGACAACTCCTGGAGCCCTAGCTCGTGAGCAATTTGATTGGATACTCTGTGAAGTACTACATAGGTAAAGCACGTGTCAAGACGACGAATCTGCAGCGATATATTTCGTCCGTGTAGCATAGTTGGGAGAGCAAATTACTCCGGAGTGAGGGGGCGCGATTTCGATCTCTGTCACGGACAAATTTGTGGTTTTACAATAACTTCAGTAATTCCTTTCGTTTTGTTGATTTTACGAATACAGTAAATGGTGAGCATGGAAATATATCTCAAAACATAATGGCACCTTTCATTCCGCTCTTGAAACAGGAATGAATGTCAGTGCTGATTTAATAAGTCGAAGTTTGAACCGTCGTAAATCTGATGGCATTACGTATGTCTTAAGACAGTTAGTTATTTGGCAGTAGTCTCATCGCTGACCGTTTCTCATCCCCGGATCACCAGATTTGACTTTCTCTGTTTCCTTCACTGGCGTTTTCTCTACAGCAGCTAAAGAGAATTTTGTTGGCATAACTATCATGTTTGTTTAACACTAAATGCCGACAACGCCAAACCCTTAAAGTTTCTTAAAAATGTATGGAAGGCCAGGATATTGAATGAAAATTGCACATGGACATCAGGAGATTGAATGAAGATTGTATGGACGTCAGGAGATTGAATGAAGATTGTATGGACGTCAGGAGATTGAATGAAGATTGTATGGACGTCAGGAGGTTGTATGGATGACAGGAGATTACATGGACGGCAGGAGATTGAATGAAGACTGTATGGAAGCCATAAGATTGAATAAAAATTGCGTGAATGCCAGGAAACTGGATGAAGATTGCACGGACGACATGAGATTGAAAAAAACATTTGCATGGATGCCAGGAGATGCAATGAGTATTGCATGAACACCAGGAGATCCAATGAAGACTGCATGGAAGCCACGAAACTAAATGAAAAACGCATGGAATCGAGGACATTCGATGAAGATTGCATGAGCGCCAGCAGATTGAATAAAGATTACATGGACAACAAGAGATTGAATGAAGATCGCACGGACACCAGGGGATTGAATGAAAATTGCTGGACGCCAGGAGATTGAATGCGGATTGCGTGGAGGCCATGAGATTGAATGAAGTAAGATTGCATACACAACAGGAGATTGAACGAAGAACACCAGGAGATTGAATGAAGAACATTAGGAGATTGAATAAAAATCACCAGGAGATTGATTTAAAATTGCGTGGAGGCCATGAGATTGAATGAAGTAAGATTGCATACACAACAGGAGATTGAACGAAGAACACCAGGAGATTGAATGAAGAACACTAGGAGATTGAATAAAAAACACCAGGAGATTGATTTAAAATTGCATGGACGCCATGAGATTAAATGAAGATGGCATGGACGCTTGGAAATTGAATGAAGATTGCGTGGGCGCCAGGAGATTGAATGAAGATTGCACTGACACCAGGAGGTTAAATGAAGATTGTAGGTTCTCTAACACATGGAAAGAGAAAGAAAACGAATTCTTTCTTTTCCGTGTAATGAATAAGTAAAAATAAAAAACGAAAAATCTTAATTTTTCTGACTAGAGGGAAATATTTCTAATACTTCCGACAGGTAGTAGGGTATTCAGGACTTTGTTCACGTCACTGTAACATTTCGCTCGATTCTTTTCCTTTTACACACATCCCAGAGAAATCCATTTTTTTCCAACCAGCCTGTGACTTCATCTGCCTCTTATTTTCCTCTGTCCTGTGGCGAGGATGAGTCCATTTTATGATCTTCGATGCAAGGATTTCTTTAATTAGCTAGCTTTGCAGGAAATAGAGGATCAGTTTTTGCACTGCTGAAGAATGTTTTCCTCACAGGAACAAATAACTGCTCACTAAAGTCGTAAGGGACCATCAACTGATTTATATCCTCTTGTTCAGGACGCTGCTGATAGTTTCTCCATACTGTATGCGGAAAAGGGGCCTGTCCCTTTTCTATGTGGTAGAGGGGGCCAGTCTTTTTTTTTTTTCTAATTGTGTAGGGGGTCTGCGAGTGAGATATCTTTCTCTGGAGTCAAAATGCTCTCTGTGTTCTAAGTTTCGTAATTAGGTCACTGTCTCATAATCTTTAGTGATATTCATATATGTATATGCGTACAACAACTCTAAAGGTAGGGTAAAAATAATAGCAGAAAGTTACAACTATAACCGTTTACAAGCAACCTGTGAAAAGTGAGCATAAAAAATATAATCAACTTATTCGTGAGCATGTATCTATTTCGAACATTTGCTGTGATCAAGTCTGAAGTGTATTCCACAGATTTTTAAGATAATAAAGATGTAATGGAAGATTCGTTTAACAAATGCAATGCATTATTTGTGTAACGTGACTTTTGTATCACCCTATAGTGTTTCTGCGACCCAATTAATTCCATGAATTATACTGTTTCAGTTCCCCATCAAACCTCGTTATCTCCTGATTACAATATTTGCGTTAATGACTAAAAACCTTCTTTCAATTATATTTGCTGTCTGTACTACCATGCCGTTTCCCACAGTTCATGTTAACACTTGATTTACGGTGTTGTAATTTGTGTTAAACCAAAGAGTTAGAGCAAGTCACTATGGATTTATTTGGTCTGGAAACAAATCCCTTTTGCATAGTAATCAGAAGAGGAGAGAAAAAAAGCAGGAAGCAACGAATACCCAATTTGCTGTCATTCTCACGGCAGCCTTGCTCAATAATTTAATAAAAATGCAAATAAGCACTTGTCCTTAATAGAACTGAGTATTTCCCAGAAGTGTCGAAACAGCTGGTTCGGTCACATTGATTCGCTCTATTCACAAGTAGTAGCACTTGAGACAATTTTCTTTCTTTCCTTCTACCTCTCCCCCTTTCCTTATCCCCCCAGTGGCACCCCTGTGCCTGAACGTCATCTCTTCAAACGCCATTTAAAAACCCTTTACCGTTGCATATACTGCGTAATGTCACCTCCATAGGGGCTTTAAAAGAACTTGGAGCATCATCAGACACAATGCTAGCCTTTCATAGTTATGTGCGGGTCCACGACACGTGGCATCTTTGAATTATGTATAGAACAAATCGTACAACCACTCCGTGAAAAGCTGCATCTTGTTCTGCGACAGGAAGTACAAATTTCTCCAAATAGCTTGAACTTATAAAGACACCGGCCTTTTGAATTCGGGAAATGCTCAGCAAACAAAGGAGTTTCTGGGAATAAATATCAAATGCCCTCCTGACGATGCAGCTGCTGTATTACAATAAAATTATGAGCGGGACGTGCATCACACGATTCCTAGATAGACAAAAGGAGAAAGAAAAACAAATGTTAGTTTGCCAGTTCATCCTTGGAATAAATTCTTACTCGAGAACATGGATTTCTCTAGTCATGCAGAAATAATGTACGGTGAGAAAAATGGAACAAGATTTAAACTGCGTAGGACTCTTCTTTTCGAGATGTCTCTCTCAAACGGAAGCACAGTATTCAGGTTAGAACAGTGTTTACATTGTGCTTTCAGACATAACACGTGAAAGTATACGTAGTCTAATAATTAGGCAGCCACATCATTGCCAAAGAACAGACTTCATACACTGGCGACAAAGTACAGGGAGCCCTAAAAGTCTTGACTTCGTTTCAGAAAATTTGTAAAAAAAATAATAACTGCACCACTTACTAAAATACACTCATCGTCAAAAAAATAGTTGCACCCAGAACGAAGCAACCGACAGGAATGAAACTTTGTGAGTAGTTTTGACATCGTCGGACATGCAAATGATTCAAGTATCACGCTCGGATGCGCATGTGACGCAAGCAAGGAGAGGTCGTAGCGCTGTGCCTGATCGGCTATATAAGGTCCTCCCGCTGCGCGTGCTTGCCATTCTGATTCGTGCTGTTGTGTTGGTTGCATCCTTTGCAAGTGAAGTATGCCTCGGAGAAAAGTTCGGAAGAACTTCGAGCAGTTGGAGTAGTTCGAGAGGGGCCGCATCGTCAGGCTCCGGGAAGCGGGATGGTCTTATCGCCGTATTGCGCGCCATACCGGTCCTGCGAGTATCACCATTGCACGCAGTTGGCGGCAGTGGATAGAACAAGGCACGCAGTAACAACATGACGGGTCTGGGAGACCTAGATGAACCACGGAGAGAGAGGACCGACGCGTTGTGAGACATGACCAAAGTGACACAACAGCCACGATTGTGGATATTCAGCAAGCAGTTGTGCCCTCCATGCATCGTCCGATTAGTGCCAGCATCATTGGCAGACGGCTGCACGACGTAGGACGACACGCACGCAGACCTTTACGTCGATTTCGCTTAACACCATTGCATCATTGGCAGACGGCTGCACGACGTAGGACGACACGCACGCAGACCTTTACGTCGATTTCCCTTAACACCATTGCATCATCGCCAAAGATTGCAATGATGTCGTGCCAGACTGTCATGTGTCACTCAGAATGGCAGCGGGTGATCTTCAGTAACGAGTCCCGCTTTTGTCTTGGAGGAGACAACCACCGAATCCGTGTGTTTAAGCACCGTGGTCAGCGCCAAGATGAATGGCTTGTTGTTGTGCGTCACACGTCTAAAAGGCCTGGTGTCATGGTGTGGGGGGCAATTGCCTACGATACCAGATCACCTTTGGTATTCATTATTGGCACTCTAACAGCCCGACGTTATGTTAATGAGGTCTTGCAACCAGTGGCCCTGCCTTTTCTGAACGCTCACTCCCGTGCGATTTTCCAACAGGACAACCCTCGTCCGCATACTGCTGCTGTCTCGAAAGCTTGCCTTCAAGGCAGTGGTACTCTGCCATGCCTAGCAGCATTGCCACACCTATCTCCGATTTAAAATGTGTGGGATGCTATTGAACGCGCTATCTGTACTCCACTCCTACCGCACCATCTGCAGGAACTGCATGAGAAGATTCAAGCTGCATACGAGAGCTTATCGCAGGACACAACTCCATGCCGAGGCGTCTGGCATGCAGTGTGAGCAAACATGGCGGCCAGACACCACACAGAAAGACCCAACTTATTGGCGTGTAGCTGAATAAATATTACCGATATCAGGCTCAATGTTTAAGTCATTTATTGTCCGTGGTAACCTTCACCTTCCTCCCGAATAGTATTGATATCCGACACGTCCTTCTGGATACAACTATTTTTTCGACGATGAGTGCAAGATTCGAAGAGTTTGAGGGGTGAACATCTCAAGGGGTGAACAGTGGCCCTAAATTAGGGACGGGTGACTGCTGATTGAGTTGATCACGGTGGTCGTTAAATCTCCAATATAAAAAAAAAAACTAAAAAAACCTCTAAAGTTTTGTTGCTTACCATTGCGAGTAGATGGCGCTAGTTGTTATTTTCATAGCTACTGGTTACAATGGCGAATATGCAGTAAAAAACTACTCTTGTGGCGTTGTTTTTTGAAAAGAAATCAGTAATTCAAGCGCAAAGAAATTTTCAGGCACGTTTCGGCAGAAATCTTCCTGATGCTAAAATAGTTAAGCATTGAAAAGATAAATTTCTAGAAGCTGAGAGTGTGCTGGACAAGCCAAAAAGTGGACGTCCCAGTGTTTCAAAAAAAAAAAAAAAAGACGTGGAATGGGTACGAAAGCATTTTCCCACAGCCCCAGGAAGTCAACCCCACAACTGCTAGACAGTTGGGATTGCCAAGCACACTGGTGCGAATTTTGCATAAAAGTCTGCTGTTAAGCGAATACCAAATCCAGATTGTTCAAAATGTCGATGCCGCCCTGGAGGCGAAATGGTCTAAGCGATGGCTTCTTATCATTCGTCCGATCTGAGTCTGGGTTCGAATCCCGGTGAGGCATGGATGTTGTGTTTGTCTTACGGCGCTGGGTCTCTCCCTTCTCTGGTACCAGTGGCCATAAATTAGGGACGGACGACTGCTTATAACTCATTGAGTTGCTCACGGTGGTCTTCAACCCCTCCCCCCCTCCTCCTTCTTCTCTAGCAAAAAAAAAGTTTTTACGAAGAGAACGATAAGCGTTGCCGTTTGAAATTTGCTTGCAATTTCGGCCCGTAGTTAGGCAAAGCATTTGTAAGGAGTGGCTGATGAGTGAGGTCAAGCAAAGGCTATAAAGAAGGTCGGGCAAAAGATATAAAAGATGTCGGGCAAAAGATATAAAGATGTCGGGCACGGGACTGTAATGTGAGTCGCTAGGACGGGCAAAAGGAAACACAAATCGGGGACCTTCCGACCTGGCCCTTCCCCTGCTGTAGCTTCATGGATTCCCTGTAATTACCCTATTGAATTTTTATGTGGATTTGTGAAATATAGAGTATACAGCACAAAGGTGAATGATTTAGAGGACTTGAAGGAACGGATTGTGAACGTTATTGTTTCTGTTGATATGGATTTCTTAATACGAGCATGTCGAGAAAATGAGCACAAGTTGTACAATGTACATCCTCCATGCAACTAAAGGGCACACATACAGAGTGTATTAGTTTATATCATAAAAAAACTTTATTTGTTTATCTTTCTAATCCAATAAGTCTTATTAGCAGCTATTAATAATATAAACACCCAGATCCATCTCTCTGGAACGTTTGTCGTCACACCAACGTCTGCATTGTTGCGTCATCACTTAACGAGCAATTCGTGTGTGCTATCGCGATGTCAAAATGATTACCTGCTACATAATAGCACAATATCGCTTTCAGATGTCAAGGTGATCACGTGCTAATTTAAAAACATTGGATTATTAACGACTCTAGTTCTATTTTTCCGATCTACAAAATTCGAATTGAATTCTTAATATCACAGCAAGTTGAGTTTGCACGCTATCACATTGAGGTGTAAAGGTGATTGCGTACCAATCTAAAAACACTGGATTATCAATCACTCGAGTTCTATTTTTCCGAACTACAAAATTCGAATTGAATTCTTAATATCACGGCAAGTTGCGTTTGTACATGCATATTAATTTAATTTAGCACAATTCGAATATTAATTTATACGCTTTAATTATTTTTTACCTTTATAATTTGAATAACTTTCCGAGTTTAGTGCTGATTACATTAAACATTTTGCAAAATATCGATCTATCTAAACGCTCTAACCTACAATAAAAACTGAAATCTTGCGATGTCGAAGTGAGGAAGATTGCATCTAAAAGCAGATGTCGCCCCAATAGCACATTGTCAATAATTTAGATAGTTTCGATTTGTAACGCCAGATGTCGCATTATTTTGTAGAAAATGCTTCGGAATGAAGTATCAAACTAACCTCCGAATAGGACAGTCCAAAACAAGCCGTGAATGGAATAACATGTGTGCCAGAGAAAAAGTAATTTAACGCGAAAAATCAAAGCAAAAGTTATTAAGGTAAGTTTACACGACAAAACCTCGACTACAAGGAAAATCGCTAAACAACAAATATTTCGCACAGAATGTTTATTTATCGCGAGATCTTTTAAAAAACGGAAATAAATAGCATATAATTTTCAGTTCTAATATGAATGAGTTCTTGGTATATAAATTTTTACTATATTTCCTTATAGAAATCCGGCGTCTATTTCATTTGTTTTCAATCTGCTTCAATTAAAAATTTCCCCATCTTAGAACGGGAAACATCCCCTATATATTGATATTTATTTAAAGCTCAAAAACAACCGTCTAGGTTAGATTTTAATAGTTTTCTGAAAATAGGGTAGGACTTCTGAGCTCGAGACAGATCTTACTCACGCTATGTTGTCAGCTTATCTAGCTTCCTTTGGTTATCTAGCTTCCTTTTCCTTTAATATTTTCTTTAACGCAATAAGTCTTAGTGTAGTTATTTTTTAATAATTTTCTAAAACTAGGTTAGGACTTCTAAGCTCTAGACAGATCTTAATCGCGCTATGTTGACAGGTTCACTAGCTCCCTTTCTGGCAGTTGTACACGTGTTGAGGGTCTCAACTACTTTTTCGTAAATACATATGTACCTCAGGAATCGCCTCTGTCACTTATTTTTTGTCAGCGATTTCCTTTTTGCTAATGGCTGCCCATTTCACGTGCTGGGTTGTACACGTACTATTAATAAATTTCATCACTGCGTTGGAATCTTACGTTACTTTTAATAATACTTTTATATGTGTCATCTACGATGTAGCATATCCGAACTCAAGACCTCATTTAGTATCTACGTCAAGTGTGTGTCTCTCTGGTCACCCAGCCACCACAAAGTTAATATGTGGTGCCTTTTTTACCTTTTTTACGCTTTCCAACCGTAGGTTGGAGAAACGTATGTGTTCCAGCTTTGCCCGTCTGTCAGTCTGTCTGTCCGTCCGTCCGTCCACAGGATACCTTGCGTAAAAATGGTTTGATTTCGATGAAATTTTAGTATGTGGTAGGGGACCAACTGGGGACGAACCCTATTGAAAATTAACGAAATGGGGTCAAAGGTCAGGGCATGGGAGCGGGATCCATTCCATTGCCTTTATGCGTCATAACTTGCGTAAAAATGGTTTGATTTCGATGAAATTTTAGTATGTGGTAGGGGACCACTGGGGACGAACCATATTGAAAATGGAAGAAATGGGATCACAAAGGTCAGAACATTGGACGAGATTCATTCCATTGCTCTTATGCGTCATAACTTAAGTAAAAATGCTTCTGTTGCGACAAAACTTTATCATGTTGTTCCGGAGGTAATACTGCACCGGTTCTGTTGAATACAATAGAAATGGAGTCAGAGGTCCGGACACAGGAGCGATATTTTTTCCACAGCCATTATCTTCATAACTTGACTAAAAATGCTTCTATTGCTACAGAACTTTAGTATATTGTTCCGGAGGTATACTGAACCTATTCTGTTTAATATAATAGAATGCACTGCAGTCAGCATGGCTCCACATATCTGTGAACACCTTCCAGCACCTTATCGAGGCACTCCCAGCAGCCGGCCTAGCTGCTATTCGCGCTGCCCACGGCGGTGACTCTGGATATCAGCTGGTGGTCACAATAATATGACTCGACCGTGTATATATATACACTGCTGGACAATTGCTAAGGACGGATCATAAACTGCTATATAGCGCATAAAAAAGTAAGTGTGGTTGGATGCCAAGTGAAATAAAATAATGTCAGAATTCCAGGACATTATAAGAAAGACAATTTATTGTGCTCTGAAATCCAGAAGGCTTTGGAACGTGTTCAAGGGACAAACAGGCCATTTTGTGCAGAATACGTAAACGTGAAAAAAATGCAATTACCGTCCGCAGGCGTTCCGGCGTAAGATGTCAATACGGGATATGGCCACCATGGAGGGCGATGCAAGATTCCACACGTCGTGTTATGCTTTGCACAACATTATCAAGCAGCTGTTGGGGTAATTTATTCCATTCCTCTGTCAGTGCACGTATGAGGGTGTCCTTGTTAATTGGAGGGCATTGGCGACCAGCAAGACTCCTCCCCAAAGCATCCCACACATTTTCAATGGGATTCAGATCTGAAGAACGTGCTGGCCATACGAGGCGTTGAATATCCTCGCTCTCAAGACACTCCTGGACAGCGACTGTTCGATGACATGTTGCGTTGTCGTCCATGAAAATGAATCTATCACCGACAGCACCACGGAACACGCGAACATGAGGTAGCAGAACATCAGTAATGTATCGTTGGCCACTCATAGTCCCAGTTGGAAGCACATAGAGGGACGTACGGCCATTGATCATGATGCCAGCCCATACCATGACACTACATGTCGGATATCGGTCCCTTTCCTGTATGTTTGCTGGACAATATGCAGTACCACTATCACGCCAGATCAGTTGTCGTCGTCAATCAGACGATAGACTGTATCTACTCTCATCTGAGAAGAGGACAGCAGACCAGTCGTTATCAGTCCAATTGCGATGTTGATGGCACCATTGCAAACGGGCGGTACGGTGACGTCTGGGCAATGGTATGCACACAACAGGACGGCGGGCGTATAGTCCTGCTTCATGCAAACGTCTGGCGACAGTTTTTCGGGAGATCCGCTTGCCAGTAGCAGCCATAAACTGATTTGCTACCTCACTAGCAGTGCTACGCCGGTGTCTTTTTGTTGATAGCACTATGTACCGATCTTCTGTAGGTGTCGTAATGCGAACACGACCTCCCCCGTGACGTTTGCTACATTCTCCATTTGTTTGAAATGATTTCCAAAGCCTTAAAACAACACTGTGGCTGACGTCCAACTCCCTGGCAACATCTGTTATTTTTCGCCCTTCTTCAATCTTGCCAAGAATACGGCCACGCGTAAAATCATCTAGGTGATGTCGGGAAGACATACTGAAAATTGCAAGTTCATCAATTGATTCTTTCCCTTTCAACTTTGCGTTTGAACAACAACGGTCAATACGCGTCAAATCCTTTATATCTCTTATCAGCGCTATGACGTCACGAACAAGTTCGGCAATCCAAAATTTGCATACGCACAACACGTCTTACTGTATCCAGCACTTATGCTAATTTCCATATTTTCCTGCCTTCCATTTTATGGTTGCTATCGTTGCTATTGTCATCCGTCCTTAGCAATTGTCCGGCAGTGTATATACCAGTCAATAGATAAATCGATGTGGTGTATAAGTCGATGTCCAGACTTCAGAAAAAAATATTGTCTTATACACTTAATAAATACGGTATACTAAACAAATATACTGTATAAGCTATGTGTAAGTGAATTTTTTTGAACACTAAAATACAAATTGATTTCCCGAAGTAAAACTTTTGATGTAAAAAAAATTGGAAAATTTGCTTTTGCTTGTTCAGTTTCGAAGAGACGATTTTTTCCCAGCCAAGCAAAAAGGAGAAAGCTTAAAAGTTTTCGTGGAAGAATATCGAAATTCTGCCTGTGTCGTTGTGAGACTTGAGCTGTAAAAAAAGGGAAACGGACTTGATTATACGTTGAGGTGAGTCCCGAAGTTTTTGCGGATCCTAAATGCTTTTCGGTCTAGCACGAAAACTGACTTTTCTCGTTTTCACCGGCAAACATTTCCTGTTAATGCCACCGCATGTGTCATAAGTTAGACATGGCATTTCTTGCTCTCTTTTTTTTTTCTCCTCGTGCCTCCTGTGGCAGAAGTCGTTTTCCGAGACGGACGAATGACGAATGGTTTCCTGTAACAGCACGCTTGATCTCTTGACGTTGATAGATTTTAGTCACGTGGCATCCAGAAGGCAACAAACATCGGGAGCAGAACTGACTCCATTGATTGATTGGGAACCATCCCCAAAGCCAGATCGCACTTACGTCTTGATCTCCCACCATTCCTCTTTGCCATGATTTGCTTCGCTATGACGTTTGCCTTCCACTATTTATTCCAAAAAAAGTTAATCTTTTTTCCTTCCTTCCTTTATTTATTTTTCAAGCGAGGTGACTCTCAGGTAAAGGCTCGCCGTCAATGAGTTGCAAGCTTTTAGTTTGTTTCCAAGATGATATTTGTTTGTTGGACCCCTTACCAATTTCGAAGCTGCCTTACCCACTCATGCTTCATCACTGTTTGGATATTACATAACTAGCCTATAGCCCGTCCTAAGACGGTTTTTTTAAGCTTTAAAAAAATATTAATATAGAGGAAATGTTTCCCATCATCAGACGGTGAAATATTTAATTGAAGCAGATTGAAAAGAAATAAAATAGACGCCGGCTTTTTGGTAAGAAAATATAGTAAAAACTTAAGAACTCATTCATGTTAGAACTGAAAATTATATGCAATTTATTTCCGCTTTTCAAAAGAAATCGCGATAAATATTCTGCGCGAAATATTTGTTGTTGTTCAACAATTTTCCTTGTAATCCAGTTGCTTTCGTGTAAACTTACCTTAATAACTTATGCTTTGATCTTTCGCGTTCAATTACTTTATCTATGGCACATATGTTATTCCGCTCACGGCTGACTTTAGACTGTCCTATCCGAAGTTTAGTTTGAAGCTTCATATCGAAGCTTTTTCTACAAAATAATGCGATATCTGGTATTACAAACAGGAACTATGCAAATTCTCGACAATGTGCTATCTGCTTTTAGATGCAATCTTGCTTACTTCGACATCGCGAGATTTCAGTTTTTATTGTAGGTTAGAGTGTTTAGATAGATCGATATTTTGTAAAATGTTTAACATAATCAGCACTAAACTCGGAAAATTAAAATTAAAAAGTAAAAAATAATTAAAGCGTGCAAACTAATTTTCGAATTGTGCTAAATTAAATTAATATACAAACGCAACTTGCCGCAATATTAAGATTTTAATTCGAATTTTGTAGATCGGATAAACAGAACTCGAGTCATTGATAATCCAATGTTTTTAAATTAGCACGTGATCACCTTGACATCTCATTGTGATCGCGTGCAAACTCAGCTTGCTGTGATATTAAGAATTAAATTCGAATTTTGTAGATCGGATAAACAGAACTCGAGTCATTGATAATCCAATGTTTTTAAATTAGCACGCGATCACCTTGACATCTGAAAGTGATCTCGTGCTGTTATATATTTGCAATCATTTTGACATCGCGGAAGCACACACGAATTGATCGATAAGTGATGACGCAACAATGCAGACGTTGGTGTGACGTCAAGCGTTCCAGAGAGACGGATCTGGGTGTTTATATTATTAATAAACACGCCTGGTTTTAAATCGCAATATACATACGATCGTGAGGCTGATTCTCATGGAAATGTTTAAATTTCACTAATTAAGGGGAAACAATGATATAAAAAAACATTTGGACACAAAATTTAAAAAAAGGAAACCAGCCATTCATGAACACCAAAGAAACATAATTATAGCCATCAAGAAAAATTCAAAACGTTATCATATATGAATATTAAATAAGCCAAACAAAAGAGAAGAAAAGAAGTTTGCATAAAAATCAGATTAGTAAACAGCGGATAATAATAACATATGCAAATGAGAACTGATTATGCAAAAGAAACATCTTAAATGAAAGCAAAATAAGAAAGCTCAAATGAAAGTAAAGAAATATTAATAAATCAAAGAAATGCGCATCGTTTATAAAAATTATATAAGACGAAAACGAACTAAGATAAAATGCAAATAAGCAAACAGATACTCTGAGGTTATTAAAAACTAAGTGAATAAAAGCTCATATTAAATTTAAATACGGAAAGAAAAATTCCACTTTGCATGAAAATTAAATAAGCGCATGATAACTCAGCGCTCACGTTCGTTTTCGCGTTTATTCTTTTTACACAATTTTACAAGACACCTCTCATTTTCTATAAGGGTTTAATTTTGTTTTAATTTAACTTTATTTGCTTGTTTGTTTGCTCCTGTTACCTTGTTAAATCTTTTGCATCTTAATGTTCTTGTGTGTTCTACCTTTCAAATACAGTTTTAATAAATTTATTTATTTATTTTGGCATTTACTACTTCGGACGAAGCACTAACTTCTGACACTTCGTCTGTGATGGGTCCGGGTTCGAATCCTGTCGAGGCATGGATGCTGTGCTTGCCTTACGTCACAGGGTCTACCCGTTCCATGGAACCAGTGGACTTAAATTAGGGACGGGCGACTGTTTAAAGCCCAACGAATCGCTCAAGATCGTCGTCAATCCACCTCTCCCTCCCCAACCGCCAAAAAAAAAAAAATATATATATATATATTTTAAAGCTAACACCTATAATCATAGCTTTCGGTCTATATTGAGTTTTTCACTCAAAAAACAAACCATCCAAAAAAGTGATCCCATCAAAACTTTCCGTAGGCTGTGTTAACGATATTCTAACTTGTTAAAAACAATAATTTATGTCACTTTTTTCCACTGCAGAGAAATTAAATGAAAGTCGGAGTGGAGATTCACTGACGATCGATATATTTTTAAAAACTAATTTACGTGACTTTTGGTAGCACAAGTTTCGTGTGTTTGAATTCCTAAACATACCACGGTGAGCCAAAAGTTCGTCCCGTTTTGAGCTACAGGCAATATTGCGTCTCCATTTATGTGCTAAACACGCGTTAGCGTCGACTGGGTGTCGCGATGACGTGGAACACACGAGGTTGATGACGTGCACGTGGCACGGAGCCGCACTGCGTTATCAGGTGAGCAGATGATGGAGGTCGATAAATGTGCTGTTAAGGTGCTTCTACGCCATTATCGAAAAAAGGCGTTAAACGTGGAATCACCAGCGAGAGATATTTGCGTTTTTGAAGGGGAGGACACTGTGGGGACCAGCACCGCACGAAAATGGTTCCGGCATTTTTAAAAAACTAGGTAATTAGAAACAAACTGTCGATATTGCGATATTTCTAAAATACCTTAAAAAATAGATATCTGTCCATTGGTCTATTGATGAATTTATACCTGGCAGATATCTACACTTTAAGATTTTAGAAATATCGCAATATCGACAGTTGTTTTTAATTACGTAATTTTCACTGTTTCGTATCCTTGGTGCAACGATGAACTTGAACTTTGCGGCTTGTATGATAGAACATTTTATTACCGTAAGACTGGACTGACTTCACTTTTAGGACATACAAGCTCTCGTATGTTTTACTGCTAAAGATTTTTTTGTGGAATTATACACATTTACAGTGCCTGTCCGTGCATCGGGACTTCCGAACACGTCTGAGGTGATATCTTCCTATAGAAATTCCGAAATGGTGTACATTATTGTATTATTGCACACATTACATATTGTTTTTTAATTAATATTTAGTTTCATCTTCTGATTGCGACATGTGTATATAACATATGGTAGTAATAAATGAAAGATCCAAGACCTACTTTGGGGGATTCTACACCTACTTTGGGTGATCGGTGTGTACTTTATATATATTTATACGTGTGCAACAGTACATTTAACTCGGACAGTATATATCAAGTGAGGGTCACATTCATGAAGAAATTAATCGGCGTATAAAACTTGCCTGGGGAGCTTTGGGAAGAAACAGTATAATTTTCAAGAGCCAATATGCCATTATGGCTTAAAAGAAAAGTGTTTGACCAATGCATCCGTCCAGTGCTTACGTATGGTGCAGAGACGTGGACCTTAACTGAAAGAGACATACAAAGACTGCAGACAACTCAAAACAGCAGGTGTAACCAGGAGAGGTAACAAGAGTAACTCGTGGATCGGAAAAATGACAAGAGTGGAAGACATAATGATCAGAGTAAAATCCCTGAAATGGCAATGGGCTGGAGATATTGCCAGAAGGACAGACCGTCGATGGACAGCCGAAATTTTAGACTGGATTCCAAGGGACAGGGAAAGATTAAGAAGAAGACCACAGAATGATGTGTTAATGAAATTCGAAAGCATGCTGCAGTAACATGGAGGAATCTGGCACAAGACAGACCGTTGTGGAAGAAACTTTCGGAGATCTTTGTCCAGCAGTGGATTGACAATGGTTGACAATGATGACGATGATGATGATAATGGTATCTCCAATTTACAAGATTTACGTCCCAAGTAGTATACGGTTCAAATTATGTACATGTATGTACACTGGTGGAAAGTGAAAAAAAAAAAACACCAAGAAGGAGACGTCTGATACCAACGAAATTTATACAGCATAATAACGGAATACAAAGGATAACGTGATCAAAAGATTATGGCAAAATGCAGCTGTATTTGCTGGTAAACTGAAAAATAACATTTCCATGTAACATGGTTAGTACGAGGTTGAACCGATATGAACTGCGTCACACTGTGCAATTCTGGCATGGGGAGCTTTGGGAAGAAACAGTATAATTTTCAAGAGCCAATATGCCATTATGGCTTAAAAGAGTCTGTCGCACAGATGTTGGATGTAAGTTTGGGGTACTGAGTTCCTAGCATCCTCAAGCTGGACGCGTAAATCGGGGATGGTCGTGGCTGGCCGTGGAGACCGGATAAGTCGTTGTCCCATAAAATCCCACACGTGCTCAATGGGGGACAAATCCGATAAACGTGCAGGCCATGTAAGTTGTCTCACACCCTGAAGTGCATGTTGCGTTGCACGTGTCGTGTGTGCTCATGCGTTATCTTGCTGGAAAACACCACGATGGACCGACCTTACAAATGGCACAACAACGGGCTGAATGATGTTGTTGATGTAGGAGGTGCTGTTTAACGTACCCGGTACAAACACTAGTTGTGTACGGGAGTAATAGATGATCGCTCCTCACACCAGGAGACCAGGTGTAGGCCCTGCGAGTCGCTGGCGGATGCAAGAAGGGTGGAGACGCTCCCTTGTGCGTCTGCGAATACGCATACGTCCATCGGAGGCTCCCAAACAGAATCTTCTTTCATCGCTGAACACGACACACCGCCATTGCGTTCTCCAGTGCAGACGTTGGCGACACCACTGCAGCCGTTCCTAACGGTGGGCTGGAGTCAGAGGTACTCATGCCAGAGATACACGTGCACGTAGTCCTGCATTCAGTAGACTGTTGCGGATTGTTCACACAGTCACCTCAGGTGCAACGGCAGCTCGGATTTGCGTCGCAGTGGATGTTCTGCTTGACAACGCCGCTCTTCTTATGCGTCGATCGGTCCGCTCATCAGTCCGTCTGTGACTCCCGGTTCCACGTCTTCTCGTGTGGGAATGTTCCTCGGACCATCTACGCCACCATCGTACCACCACCGATACTTCCCGTCCAATTCGCTCCGCAATACGACGATACGACCACCCGGCCTCGCGGAGTCCGACTAGACGACTTCGCTCAAAGTCCGATAACTGCTGAAATCCTACACGTCTTCCATGTCCAGGCATTGCAGATTCTTCGGGGTCTTCGTACGTGTCCGTACGCCGACGACTAATTACATTCACTTCGCCGTACTCCTTAAATACCACCGACGATAATTTGCATATTATGCCGTGCTGTGGCGTAAGCGCTCACCGATTGGTCCCGAAATTAACACCACACCTACGTAAACTCGACCCCATTATCATATGTAAATTTCATGATCATCCGCCAATTCCTTCTTGGTGTTCTTTTTTCACTTTCCGCCAGTGTATGTTGAACCTCATCTTATAGAGTATAAGGCTATATGAAGTTGGACAAAAATCAGTTTACATGGTTTTCAGCCCAACAGCTAAAGATATTAGTTGTTTGGCTCAAGGGAAAAGTCCAGGAATAAATAACAGTTTTTAACCATTTGTATGCAGTATTAATGAAGCAGAAGAGATTGTTAACAAGTTAGTGAAATTAGTCAAATAGAGAGAGTGTAAGACTATATTTGCAAAAAAAGGTGATAAATCAAATAACAAAGTAAGGTTCAATTGCAGAAAACCCGATGGTTCAGTGGTATAATACGGTTAGTATTGCTGACATTATATCTGCGGTGGGTATACTGTAAAAAAAGTGGTGCGCATTCACGGAAAATTTCTGAAAATAACGTGCAACAAAGTTCCCGGTAAGGGTCCGCCTTTTAACGAAATTTCCATTTTTAAAAGTGCGCGTTTCATTTTAACTCCCGTGTTTTCACAGATTTTTCGTAGTCAGTAATTCCGTTTATTTCAGAAAAGTCCGGTTAAAATTTTTCCGTATTTATACAGAAATTTCGCAAACGCTGAATTATTTAGCTCTTACGCCAAGGAATCCTCTCACGCCGGTGGTGCGGATCCAACTCAGGTTAATGGGGTTAAGTCTATATGAGCCGCGCCTTAACCACTGAGCCAGAAAGTCTTAGGAACAGCACTTACATTTGAGGTAAAACTAATGCCGCGATGATGATTTTTTTTCCGTTATTGCGAATGGTTTAGTCATTTTATTTTCTGATGGAGCTTATTGTTCTTTTGAATACGTTTGTAATAATTTTATTTTTTCTGTAGGAGGACTTATCACAAATTAAGTATAATTTTTTCAACGTGATATTTCGAAGCAACAACCTGCTTTGCAACTTGAGATCTGTTTTGTTCTTGTTTTTTTAACTGACAATAACTTTCAACTATCTTTAAGAAATGGTAAAATGTACTCTTTTGTAGAATTATTTCACGAAACTCCTAAATATAAAATTTATTCTTGAAAGCTATAATAGCTTTTGTCTTAAGCACTGATACATATATATGGACATCTTACAATCACCTGTACAACAATTTAAATGCTCTGTTTCTTACGGTAACACAATATGTAATAGCTGGTGCACAAAATGTGGTAGAGGAGAAGAAATATTATATCATGTGCCATAATAACCAAAATTCATGCGATATCCACAATATCCGATCTCGCTACAGAACTTCAAAATCAGTTCCTTTGACAGACGATTGAAATTCAACAGAAAATCAAACCTCGGGTACTCCTGCGACTCTGTCCTATTACCGGAATGTTTTCGTCATACGGATACGGGAAAATTGAGAGCGGAATTTTTCTCTTAACATACGAAAGAAATAGCGGAAAGGTTTCTGAAAATTCGGAATTTTTCGTCAACACATCCTAAAAACGGAAATTTACCGCCAATATAAGAGAGCAATTACGGAAAGATTTCTAAAAATTTTGAATTTACCATTACCACATACTACGAACGGAAATTTACCGCCAATATAAGGGGAATTGCGAAAAGGTTTCTGAAAATTCTGAATTTTCCGTTAACACATCTTAAAAAGGGAAATTTACCGTCAATATGAGAGGGAATTGCGTAAAGGTTTCTGAAAATTCAGAATTTCCCGTTAACACATCATGAAAGAGGAAATTTACCGTCAATATGAGGGGATTTACGGAAAGATTTAGGAAAATTCAGAATTTTCCGTTAAAACATCCTAAAAGGGGAGATTTACCGTCAATATGAGGGGAATTGCGGAAAGGTTTCTGAAAATTTAGAATTTTCCGTTAACACATCCTAAAAGGTGAAATTTGCCGTCAATGTGAGGGGAATTGCGGAAAGGTTTATGAAAATTCAGAATTTTCCGTTAACACATCTTAAAAATGGAAATTTACCGTCAATATGAGGGGGAATTACGGAAAGGTTTATGAAAATTCAGAATTTTTCGTTAACACATCATAAAAGAGGAAATTTACCGTCAATATGAGGGGAATTGCGGAAAGGTTTCTGAAATTTCAAAATTTTCCGTTAACACACCTTAAAAACGGAAATTTGCAGTCAATACAAGAAAGGAATTGAAGAAAGGTTTCTGAAAATTCAGGATTTTCCCGACGAACGAAAAAACCGTGAAATTCAAGTTTCTTCCCGGCATTTCACGGAAAACTTTGTAATCAGAAATATGCTTCGTTAATTCACGAGAGGAAACACGGAAAGTGGATCCTAGGTTTTAGAAATTTCTTTACAGTGAACGTCTGCTGTAGAAAAACGAAGTAAATGAAAACATAGTTAAATAGTTCTGATCAGAGATGTTCTGAAAAAAAGTTCCTTAACGGTGCTGGATTAGATGAAACAAACCTTGAAAGAAAACACTTCAAATTTCCAAAACCAATTCAAAATTTGATTTGCTTTTTAACAGTCAGAATTTTTAATCAAATTTTTATCAAAGTTGCTAAATCTGGATAGTTTTAAATAAAGAAAGAATGTCACGTGTAAATCAAATGCTAAGAATATTTTTCCTTTAAATACTGCTCTCCCATTTTATATGATTCCAAATATTCAGTGGGGATAATATAACCGGTCGTATGGAATGCGCATGATAAGCTACCTTTGCTAAGATTATGGGGTGGGGTTGGAGGATATCTTTTGAATAGTTTTGTTTCTGTCGGGGTTTAAGTGACCACCCAAAGCATCTAGGGACATAGGCAGTCGTCCATCTTAGATTAGAGGCCACTGTTTTCAGGGCAGACCATGGCTCACCCAGGCATCAACTCAGCTTGAGCGATAATTCAGAAGTCAGCGTATCTGACCACTCGGCCATGGGAGTGTCCTTTTAGGGTAATCATAAGGAATCAGTGAATGGACTCAGAGATTACTTTTGTTGGAATTGTGGCGAGTTTAGTAGAAATGCGCCCTTCTCAACCATAACACACTTGACACTCTGCAAACATGCATTTTTAAAGTTCCTGGATTGATTTCTATTCCAGTGGCAACCAGTGGCAACTTTTTATCTAATCCATATCCTAAACTACCTCTCTCTCTCTCTCTCTCTCTCTCTCTCTCTCTCTCTCTCTCTCTCTCTCTCTCTCTCTCTCTCTCTCTCTCTCTCTCCCTGTATCTGTCTCTCTGTGTGTGTCTTTCTTTCTGTCTGTCTCTCTCTCTGTCTGTATGTCTCTCTGTGTCTCTCTCCCTTTGTGTGTGTCTCTGTCTGTCCGTCTGTCTCTGTCTCTCTCTTTCTGCCTTTATCTGTCTCCCTGTCTCTGTCTCTATCTCTGTGTCTCATATTCTGTCTGTCTTTATCTCTCTTTGTGTGTGTGTCTTTATCTCTCTTTGTGTGTGTGTCTCTTTCTCTGTCTGTCTCTCTTTGTGTGTGTCGCCCTCTCCCTCTCTATCAGTCTGTCTCTCTGTTTCTTTGTGTGTTTCGCTCTCTCTCTCTCTCTATCAGTCTGTCTCTCTGTTTCTTTGTGTGTGTCAACCTCTCTCTCTATCAGTCTGTCTATCTGTTTCTTTGAGTGTGTCTCTTTCTCTGTCTGTGTCTCTCTGTGTGTAGCGCTCACTCTGTCTGTCTGTCTCTGTCTCTCTCTATTTCCCTCTCTGTCTCTGTCTGTCTCTCTATCTCTCTCTCTTGATAAAGGGAAGTTCCAATTCTCTTAGCACTAAAATTTTATGTACATGAAACGCCTTACGCAGTGATCCGGGAGTTTTGTTTCATCTTCGAAATGCTAACAAAAAATTAAGATAAAAGTATGCCTCAATGAAAACACAGGACTCCCTAGTTTTGCATACATAATAATCTAAAAATAAAAAGTGCCTCAGAGCCACTAAGACACCTCTTCTACATCACTACTTAGGTTCATTGATCGGTTGATTTGCGTTTATTGACCCAAGAGACTCAGAGAGCCCACTAGTTTGGACGTGTTTGTAGCTTGTCGGGGACTAAGAAAGTAAGAAAGGCCTAGAAAAAGTTGGATTGATCATGTAAAATGACCCAACAGTAGGAGAGATAGTAGGGTCAGGAAACCTTATCATGGGTCGAAAGAAATCGAGATAGTTTGGAAAAAGTAAGCATTCATTTTCATTTTTCTTGCTCTCAGTTTGTGTTCTTGCGTTTTAGCTTCCCCAAACTTAAATCATCCGGGTATACATGTATTGTCGAAAGAAGAAAGTGATAATGATGAACGCTTCTTCCTTGAAATAGATGATACGACTCCAACACAGAAAAAAAAAAAAAAGCCCGTAGACGCCATAAGCAGCATATATTGGAAATTCATCGGAACAGAATGGCGTTCTTGATATTGATCGCGTGACAACAAATAAACATGTATCCGTCTCCTCCTTAAAATTTCCAAAGAATGCAATATCTGAATGTCCACATGTCTGCATAAATGACAATAACTCCCTACTCGCTTTTTCTTCGCAAGTCATAACGGTACAAAACTTTTACGAAAAGAAAAAGGCCGAGGCTGACGTTTTGTCAGCATTTCAGCCCTGTTCTCATTTTTCAAAATGTTCAAGTAAAAGTAATGCATCTTGCAAGTTACATATTTTCAGTCTTTTTCTATAAAACTTAAGCTTTTTGATATGTTCCGAATCGATTTATGCATTGTATTGTCAAATAAGACAAAGGTGCGTGAAGGGAAGTTACTGTACCAGAGAAAAGAATAAGTATTCTTTCAAATAAAGCCTACTATACTTTCAAAATATTTTCAGCAAAATTGAAATGTCACACACGCAGAACAACTCGTGCTCCAGCGTGAAAAGGAAAAGCTGTTCTGGAGAGTACAGTTACGTGTTAAAATAAACACAACTAATGTTTGTTTTTTTTTCTCGTCGCAGTTTGGGTAGTTAAGCGACAACATTCAAAAGAGTAGTTTCTGGAAATCTAAAACAGCTCCGAAAACACTCAGTCCAATAAACACAGATGAGAGATGATGTGGTTCTTTTTCTTTATCGATGAATGATTCTTTTCACTTGATAAGATCCGCGCACATACGCAAACGAAAAAGGGCTGTCCAGGAAGCTGAGTGGTTTGAGGCGCTGGCTTATGGCCATTCGTTCAAGTAGGGCCAGAGTCTGATCCCCGAATGAGGCATGGAAACGGGTTTTTCTAAAGTTAAAACTGTACAAGATAATCATTTCCCCGGTAGCACAGTAATGTCGAATCGACGTCGATTTTTGGTTACCAGGTCGATATTATGTCGAGGCATAATTTTCGAAGTAAAATCGATGAGACGGAACTTGAAGAAAACTCATTACATTGAATTTCAGTATATTTGTAGACGGTTTTACGCAGTTTATCCCTTTAGTTTCATTAGGTCGAATAATCGATGTTTTTTATGCGATCTGTAAGCATCGCGCGCATGTGCCTTTGCAAATATTACACCCAAACAAACTTTTTGTGTGTTGGTCGGTTGTATCGTTTCTGTTTGTAAAATGAGATTCTTACCTGTCTCCTTTTTCGCCGGTAAATTAAAAGGTGTCTTTTTTTGCTTAAGTATGTTTATAAGAAATTCAGTTTCGTTCCTTTAAGTGGAATTACTTTTTAAGATATATAATTTGTACGTACGCATCTCCCAATTGGGGATAGGCCTAGCGCGATGCTGACAGATCACCAAACATTCTGTGATTTTTGAAAATTATGTGTCTTTTCGAATGTGTCCGAAGAGACTTGGATTTTGAAACAATAAAAAAAATTATATGATCTTTTAATCGTGGACAGCGTCGTAGAATCGTACTACAAATACGAATACATTCTACGTTTTATGCGACGATTAAAAGTTTAGAATTTCATGTTTCAACATCTAAATTGTAGAATAAACGTAGATTCGACATTACAACACTACTAGAATCGATTACTAAACTGCGTAATATCAACGTAGAATCGAAGTCTGCACTACGTAGAAACGATATATGTTTCTCTCGAAAGGTCGAATCTTCGTCTACTGTTGACTTGATATTGACTTAATAGGTTTCAGATTCGACGTCAAAAAGACGTAACAAAAGTGGACATGGATATCTACAATATATTCGACGTTTCATATCGACCAAAAATCGATCACAAATTCGACGTCGAATCGATGTTATGTGCTACCGGGTTATCTCTCACATATGTTATGTTTCTCTCGAAAGGTCGAATGTTCGTCTACTATTAAAAGTTTAGAACATCTAAATTGTAGAATAAACGTAGATTCGACATTACAACAGTACTAGAATCGATTACTAAACTGCGTAATATCAAAGTAGAATCAACGTCTACATTACGTAGCAACGATGTATATGTTTCTCTCGAAAGGTCGAATCTTCGTCTACTGTTGACTTGATATCGACTTAATAGGTTTAAAATTCGACGTCAAAAAGAAGTAACAAAAGTGGACGTTTCATATCGACCAAAAATCGATGAACGCTTCTTCCTTGAAATAGTTTCATATCGACCAAAAATCGATCGACGTCGAATCGATGTAATGTGCTACGGGGGTTTGTCCCGCCGACAAAGGGGTTAAAATACAGTATAAGCGCTCATCGAAAAGGCAAAGTGCAATGCACAGTCGTAAATCTTTATTAATACTATGTCGATAACTTATTACATAAGCTATCCGAAGCGTTTTGTCGTCCTCAAACTGTGAAACGGGTTTCTTGAAATGGAGGGATGTTCACACAAATTGAAAGTAAGAGAGCAGATCCTTGGGACATACTTGCATTAATATAAGATGTATAAAATAAACGGCCTGAACAACAGCATAACTGAACCAATATCTACATAGCTTGTCCCAAAACAACTGAGAATGTTTTTATAAAAAATGTGCAATACTGCGTTCGACCTTGGCACGAGTCTCGAAAAACCGGCATTTCTTGTAGTAACCATAGCAACCCGCCATACCTGTTTACCACGCAGGAGCCTCGGTTGTGCGCAGTTTAATAAGCGTTGTTTTGTGAACCCCTAACAAGTGTTTTCGCGCTGTGTTTTTCGAAAAAATGGATGTGAAAGAGGAACAAAAATGCGTCATTAAATTTTGCTGTGGACTTAAGAAGTCTGTCGGAGAAACTTTCCGTCTTATGCAAGAGGCTTAGAAAGATTAATGTCTTGGAAAATCAACAAATTACAGATGGCATAAAGAATATATGGATGGTCGTGAGTCTGCGGCTTTTATTGCACATGGAAGGAAAACCTTCATTGAGTGTTACAGAGGTAAACATCAATAGTATTGATGATTCAATACAATAGGTGTTATTATACGGGAAGACAGACACCCTTCAATTACAGATATCGAAGATGGGGTTCACATTTCAAATTCCCCAATTTACAGAATTTAAATCAGGCATTTGGGCATGAAACAAGTTTTTTCAACTTGGGTTCCCTGTTTCTTGACGAAGGAACAAATGAATCGTGGAGTTGAGGTTTGTCAACAATTAAAGCAAATGGTAAACGAAGACCCAGAAGTCATTCAACGGGTTATTGCAGGCAACGAAAATTGACTACACTATTTTGACCCACACACCAAAGCAAACGGCTATGTTTGGAAATCGCCGTCGTCGCCTAAAGCGAAAATATTTCGTCAATCAAAATCAGCGGGAAAGGTCATGCTCGTTGCGTTCTTTGATTGTCAAGGTACGATCTATCAACTCATTGTTCACCAAAAAGTACGATAAATGCTGACTACCAAAAAACAGTGCAACTGAATCTGCAGAAACATGTACGACCACACCTAAAAAAGAATTGAGAGTTACAGCACGATAATGCATGGCCTCATACAGCCAGTTTTGTCGTTTCTTATTTGGAGAAAATGAATCTTTAGTTGATGCCCCAACCTGAATATAGTCTAGACTTGTCATTATGTGACTTTTGGTTTTTTCGCATTTTAAACAAGTTAGTAAAGTCATGCTAAGCATAAGAGCATAAGGGCGATGGAATGGATCCAGCTCCTATGTCCTGACCTTTGATTCCATTTCCAATAGGATTCGTCCCCAGGTTGTCTCCTACCACATACTAAAATTTCCTCGAAATCGAAACATTATCGTGCGGACAGACAGACTGACGGACGGACAAAGTTGGAGCATATAAGCTTCTTCAACCTGCGGTTGGAAGGCGTAAAAGAGATATTACGGAGACGACAATTTGAGACTGATCAACAACTTATGACAGCTACGCAAGGGTGCTTAACAAAATTTCAGAAGAAGAATTCCAGAAGACATTCAAAAAGTCGGAGGAACGTTGGAACAACTGTGTTCGAAGCAATGGACAGTATTTCGGAAAAGACGACCACTTCGTTGATAAGGTATGCATATTTGTTTTATAAAAACATTCTCAGTTGTTTTGCGACAACCCTTGTATATAGAAAATGACAAAAAAGCTGGATCGAAACTAACTAGAACTTATTTAGACATCACTTTCGGTCTTCATCAAAAGCTTTTGGAATATCAAGCTCACGACTCGAGATTTACCAAAAGTATTAAGGAAAGGCTGAACCAACTTCTGCTTACGAAAATCATATTAATGAGTATAAAAGATGTTCATTAATTAACGTCTCCATACTTTGCATAAATGAAATTTCAGATCGATACTTTGCAATGGTAGGATGAATCAACATTTTCTGAAAGATAAGGTATAACAAAAATAAGCAAATATCCAACCTACTGGAAATGAACAGCAGACACAAAAACGATATAAAACATATGTTAGTTCAGGTGCAGAAGATTTCATAACAGCAAGTATCTGAATAATTAGTTTTATTAATTCTAAGACTATGGATTTTCTAGGCATATCATTATTGAAAGGCCCCAAAGATCTAAAGACATGATGTTAAAAACATCTGGAAAAAAAGAAAGAAAATAGGATGTGTACTCGTCTCTATCGTTTACGGTGGAGTTCTCGGGAATAATGGAGGGAAAAAAGATCAGTTTCTGCTTTAGGGGAATTAACAGCATAACCATCTGGACAGATAAGAGGTGAAATGGGAGAATAAAAATCCTTGCCAATGGTTTTGGCAAGTGACCAAATGAATGACCATTGGACAGGATATAAGCTGTTCACATTTCCTCTTATCGAAATCTTCCTTTGTTTGGTCAATCACTTGGTTGCACTTTATGTCGGGGTTCAACAGCAGCTTGTTTTGATCATTATAAGACACTTTGTGGTGTTGTCAAGTGACGAAACCCATTCTGAAACATACGTGGCTCTTCTGATGATCTTTTCCAAGGAAATAAATTGTTCATTTCTAATTAGAACAGTTAAAACGAAAGACAACTGCGTTGATACATGGTACTTCTTCAACCTGTGGACAAATAAATATCTTCCTTAGGAGTGGTTTCAATTAATCTCGAAATGTTTTTCCGTAAATGTTAAAACTTAGGCTCTGACAGAGTTTTCATTTTGATGTGAAGCGGTTAAACGTAAATCTTTTTTAGATTTTTTTTTTGTGCCCTTAGAATTTGATTTGTATGAGGAAAACAAAGTGTTTTTATTTATATTTTGCAGGTTTAACGACCACCGTGAGCACCTCAATGGGCTATAATCAGTAGCTCGTCCTTAATTTAGGACCGGTGGCTCCACGGCAGGGAGAGAGCCAATGCCGTAAGACAAACACTACATCTATGCATCGCCGGGATTCGAACACGTACCTCTCCCGGAAGAATGGTCAGTAGCCATCGCTTAGACTACTGCGTCACAAGGGCTGCAGGGAAACAGTTTCACAAAATAGGTATTCTACAAATGTCCGAAAAAAAAAAAAAAACCCCAGAAAAATACGTTATTAATTACGGTCAAGTCACATTATTGTGACCAACAGCTAATATTCAGAATAACCGCCGCGTGCAGCGCGGACAGCAGCTAGACGGGCTGGGAGTGACTCAATCAAGTGCTGGAAGGTGTTGACAGGTATGTGGAGCCATGCTGACTGCAGTACATCTCACATCAGCTGGAGGGTGCGCGGTAGAGGATCCATAAAGCAAACAACGCGATCTAGGTGGTACCACAGATGCTCAATTGGGTTTAAGTCTGAGGAATTGGGGGGCCAGAGAAGCACTTCGAAGTCTTCATCATGTAGCCAATAAAAGAACCCACGTGTCGTAAGCTGGTAAGGAGGTTATATAAGATGTGCTGTAGGCATTCTGAAAACATATCACTCGTTGCTGCCATAGATAAAAGGAGCGATTTATCAGATTTGCAAAGAGGGATGATTATCGGCTTTCTGGCCAAGGGTGGCAGTATTTCTGAAACAGCGCAGTTTGTGAACTGTTCGCGTGCTGCTGTGTTTAAAGTGTATCGTGATTGGAGAAATGGCGGTGTCACGTCAATTCGTCGCGTGCGTCAATTGGTCGACTGCGACGATTCGTCGCGCGTCAATTCGTCGCCTGCGTCAGTTCGTCGCGCGTCAATTCGTCGAGCGTCAATTCGTCGCGGAGAAATTCGTCGACTACCTCAATTCGTCGCGTTTACAGATTTTGGTTACATACAAAACGAATGCAGGAAAACGTACGATTTAAAATTTTCGTGAAATCTAGTTTTCATTTCAGAACCATCAAATTTGATATCATGAAACTCTAACTTAGACGCTAGACGATTTTTGGAAGGGCTGGAGCTCGGGGGTCAGAGCCCCCCCCCCTCATAAAAAAATTCGTAAAATCTACAGTTTTCATTTTAGAACCACAAAATTTGGTATACTATCTCATGGTACTCTAACTTAGACGGTAGACGTTTTTTGGAACGGGTCGCCGTCCGGGGGTTTAAAGCCCCCCCCTACAAAATTTTCGTAAAATCTACAGTTTTCAATATAGAACCACCAAATTTGGAATACTATCTCATGGTACTCTACCTTAGACGGTAGATGGTTTTTGAAACAGGTCGAGCACGGGGTCGGAGCCCCCCTATAAAAATTTTCGTAAGAATTACAGTTTTCAATTTAGAACCACCAAATTTGGTATACTATCTCACGAAACTCTAACTTAGACTGTAGACGGTTTTTGGAAGCGGTTGGAGCCAGGGGGGTCAGAGCCACCCCTTCCATACAAAAATTTTCGTAAATCTACAGTTTTCAATTTAGAACCGCCAAATTTGGTATACTATCTCATGGTACTCTAACTTAGACGGTAGACGGTTTTGGAATCGGTCAAGGGGCGCGGGGTAAGAGCCCCCACATACAAAATTTTCGTAAAATCTATAGTTTTCAATTTAGAACCATCAAATTTCTTATCATGAAACTCTAACTTAGAAGGAACCCGGTTTTTGGAACAGGTCGGGGCCCGGGGGTCAGAGCCCTCCCCGTACAAAATTTTCTTAGAATATGCCGTTTTCAATTTAGAACCACCAAACTTGGTATACTATCTCATGGTATTTTAACTTCGACTGTAGATGGTTCTTTGGAAAGGGTTGGAGCTCGGGGTTCAGAGCCTCCCCCCCCCCATAAATTTTTTTCGCGAAATCTACAGTTTTCAATTTAGAACCACCAAATTTGGTATACTATTTAATGGTAATCTAACTTAGACGGTTTTCCGAACGGGTCGGGTCACGGGGGTTTCATTTCCCCTACAAAATTTTCGTGAAATCTACAATTTTCAATTAAAAACCACCAAATTTGGTTTACTATATCAGGGTAATCTAACTTAGACGGTTTTCGGAACGGGTCGGGACACGGGAGGTTTGATCCCCCCAAACATTTTTTTCGTGAAATCTACAATTTTCAATTTAGAACCACTAAATTTGGTATACTATCTCATGGTAGTCCAACTTAGACGGCAGACGGTTTTTGGAAAGGGACGGGCACTGGATCTGAACCCACCTCATAAAAATTTTTGTAAAATCTACAGTTTTCAATTTAGAACCATCAAATTTGGTATACTATCTCATGGTGCTCTAACTTAAACGGTAGACGGTTTTTTGGAACGGGTCAAGGCCCGGGGGATAAGTGCCTCCACATACAAAATTCTTCTTGACAAGTGGTCAGAAGCCAGCCCCTAGATCACTCCGCCGCCGTAGCGGCACACGTGAAATGTATTTTTCATTCGGCCCCAAACACTCTTATGGACATACTAGATTGAACTTGACGCAAATAAATCATTAATATAATTTGTACTAGCAGGGATACCAGTTATTTGCCAGGTACATATTACTATTTGTGGAATCACCAAGTTCAGCGGGTGAAAGTTAATGAATGAAAAAGATATTCCTGCAATTTTCCAGTAAACTTATTTTAAATTTTTTGATTTAGTTAATTTAATTTTGCGAAACAAAAAAGAAAGAAAAAGGAATGGGAATACTTACCTTCTAGGATACATCTATAGAACTGCAGTACATCTGGCGTGTGCTTCTGTGAATCCCGCAACAAAGAAATGCAATGTACCTATCTGATGTCGATTGCGTTCGACTTCACATTGGCATTGATCATCTTTTTCTTACCGTTTTGAATTTTGAATATCTGGAACTCTCTATTTGCATTACATTATATTTCTTCCTGATAAGCCGTTCGTTGGTAGTGAAAGCTAAACTATATTGATTTGTGTTTTTAATACACCATTAAACGCATATTTTTGCACGTTGTTGTTATGTACAGTCTCTAACTTAGACCGTAGGTTGGTTAGTTGGTTGGTTGATGGTTTATGGTGCAAGGCCCTCAAAGGACCAAAGAGCGCCTTAGAACGTAAATAGGGTATTCTTAAGAGTAAAAAACAGAGCTTTTTATGAAAATTTTGTTTGGGGATCCCTTGACTAGGGCCCCGACCCCTTCCAAAAACCGTCTACCGTCTAAGTTAGATAACCATGAGATAGTATACCAAATTTGGTAGTTCTAAATTGAAAACCGTAGATTTTACGAAATTTTTATGTGTGTGTGTGGGATGGGGGGGGGGGGGCTCTCAACCCCGGGCTCCAACCCCTTCCAAAAACCGTCTAGCGTCTAAGTTAGAGTTTCATGATACCATATTTAATGGTTCTGAATTGAAAACTTTTACGAAAAAAAAATTATGGGGGCGGACGCTCTGACCCCCGGGCCTTGACCCGTTCCAAAAACGGTCTACCGTCTAAGTTAGAGTACCATGAGATAGTATATCAAATTTGGTGGTTCTAAATTGAAAACTGTAAATTTTGCGGCATTTTTATGACGGGGGGGGGGTCTTAACCCCCGGGCTCCAACCCCTTCCAAAAACGGTCTACCGTCTAAGTTAGAGTACCATGAGATAGTATACCAAATTTGGTGGTCTTAAATTGAAAACTGTAGATTTTACGAAATTTTTTATGACGGGGGGGGGCTCTTACCCCCGGGCTCCAACCCCTTCCAAAAACCGTCTAGCGTCTAAGTTAGAGTACCATGAGACAGTATACCAAATTAGGTGGTTCTAAATTGAAAACTGTAGATTTTGCGAACTTTTTTTATGAGGGGGGCCCTTACCCCCGGGCTGCAACACCTTCAAAAAATCGTCTAGCGTCTAAGTTAGAGTACCATGAGATAGTATACCAAATTTGGTGGTTCTGAATTGATTACTGTAGATTTTACGGCATTTTTATGACGGGGGGGTCTTAACCCCCGGGCTCCAACCCCTTCCAAAAACTGTCTAGCGTCTAAGTTAGAGTATCATGAGATAGTATACCAGATTTGGTGGTTCTAAATTGATTACTGAAGATTTTACGGCATTTTTTATGACGGGGGGGGGGGGGGGCTCTTACCCCTCGGGCTCCAACCCCTTCCAAAAACCGTCTAGCGTCTAAGTTAGAGTACCATGAGACAGTATACCAAATTAGGTGGTTCTAAATTGAAAAACTGTAGCATAGTATAGAATCATGTCTTGCCCTGTCTACAATACTGTGGTAACATTTTCGTTTGTATCGCTCGTGCTTTATTGTCTGCCTCTCCTTCGCCCTACGTGGCGAAATAATTTTTTTTTTTTTTATGATTTTAACAATATTTTGTTTTACGTTTCACTGGAACTTTCCAGCTGATGTATATACCGCTGTATTTATTGGCAGAATTCCATTGTCATGTACATAGAAATGTTATTTTACTGAAGAATAAAGGCAATTTTGAAATGTAGATTTTACGAAATTTTTATGGGGGGGGTCTGACCCCGGGCTCCAACCCCTTCTAAAAACTGTCTAGCGTCTAAGTTAGAGTTTCATGATACCAAATTTGATGGTTCTGAAATGAAAACTAGATTTCACGAAAATTTGGATGTATGTGGGGGGTGGGGTGGGGTGGGGGCTCTGACCCCCTTCGGGCCTTAACCCGTTCCAAAAACCGACAACCGTCTAAGTTAGTTTACCATGAGATAGGATACCTGATTTGGTGGTTCTGAATTTTTTGATTGGAGGTTTAACGACCACCGTGAGCAACGCAATGGGCTATAAGCAGTCGCCCGTCCCTAATTTAGGGTCACTGGTTCCAGGGAAGGGAGAGAGCCAGTGCCGTAAGACAAACACAACATCCATGCCTGACCGGGATTCGAACCCGGACCCCTTACGGACGAATGATCGGAGGCCATCGCTTAGACCACTGCGCCACCGGGGCGGCAGTTCTGAATTGAAAACTGTAGATTTTACAAAAATGTTGTATATGGGGGGCTCTGACCAACCGGGCCCTGACCCCTTCCGAAAACCGTCTACCGTCTAATATTTTTAGTGCCAAAGAAAAAGCGTAATATTCCTATCTTGTCTGTGTCCAAACTTTATAAATTTGATCAGGGAGGAAGACGTTCGAAATCGTACGTTTTCCTGCATTCGTTTTGTATGTAACCAAAATCTGTAAACGCGACGAATTGACGTAGTCGACGAATTGACGTAGTCGACGAATTGAGGTAGTCGACAAATTTGTCAGCGACGAATTGACGTATAACCAGAAATGGCACCATTGCGGATAAGCGACGTGAAAACTGAGGAGCATCACGCGCCATTGATGTGAGAGATGAACGTCGGCTGCGAAGGTGCGTTGCGTGAGGGCCGTTCGACACGCTACAGTGGAGCAACTCATTGAGCGAATGATCCAGGGAGATACCGGAAATGTGCATAAAACGACAGACAGTTCAGCGAACGAAGCTGCTAAGGAAGGTACTTCGGCAGAAAAAGCTTACATTTGCACGACATTATCGGAATTGGAACTCTGCTGATTGGCAAAAGATTGCCTCCTCCGATGAGTCCCGTTTTCTGCTTCATCGAACGGATGGACGTTGGCGTGGAAAGAGAGAAACATCGGGGAACAAACACTTTTCAACCATTGATGGAAGAACACAAGCTGGTGTGGGCAGCGTTATGGTCTGGAAAATATTTTCGTGACATTCCCTGGGTCCACTCACACCTTTGAAAGTCACTACGGACCGAATTCGTTATGAATCCATCCTTGCATACCACGTACACCCATACATGCTCATTGTCTTCCCTGGGGCGGATGGGATCTTCCAGCACGACAGTGTGACGTGTCATACAGCTAGAAATGTCCGAGAGTTGTTGGAAGAGCACGATGAAGACTTCAAAGTATGTCCCTGGCCTCCCAATTCCCTAGCCTTAAACCCAATTGAGTATCTATGGGATCACCTCAATCGTGTTGTTCGCCCTATGAATCCTCCACCACGCACCCTCCAGCAGCCGTCAGATGCACTGCTGTCAGCAAGGCTCCACATACCTGTGGACACATTCGAGCACCTTACTGAGTCATTCCCAGCCCGTCAAGCTGCTGTCCGCCCTACACACTGTGGTTACTCTGGATTTTAGTTGGTGGTGACAATAATGTGACTCGACCGTTTACTTCATATCCATAGAATTCCATTCCAGCAAAAACACAAGTGTTGGGAAACTGCTTGCCACCAGCAGGCAGTGATGGGTCACTGCTGGCTGAAATCTGCCGCTCACCGCCCGGTAGCGGTCCGTTGGTGGCAGCGCCATCAATTGGCGAGTCATTGATGGCCCTGCAGCATCGCCGTGAATTGCGAGCTTCCAAGCAAGTGCCACCAGTGGCCCGTAGCTGGTAACCGATGCAACCACAGCACCAGATGGAAGCAACGGGACTGCGCACGTGCAGAAGCAACACTTGCTGTGTCTCTCGTGGTACCAGTTAGTTGAAGACGACGCTATCGCCATCGTGTTATTTTAGTGGATGTTAAGAAAAAAAGCCTTATGTAGAGAGGCGAGTTAATTTCCTAATGAAATGCCACGTCGACGAAGATATCAGATTAAGCCATGAAATACTAGATTACAGTCGTGAAATACACCCACTCCATTCCCATGAGTAAGAAGAAATAATTTGAAACCGCTTGAAACAACAGTGCTTTAAAAACATTAAAAAAACGTTTGTTGAAAAAATAATTATACGCGTACAAAAATTTATCAATTATTTGAAAGAAAAAAAAGCAACGCTATGTGGATATAATGTACTCATCCATGGGTTGAATACACAAGACTGGAGGAATTCGCTTCTATTGGGTTGTCTGTAAAGTCATGACGCATTTTAGCCATGTTTTGCAAAGGTCATTTATTGATAGAAAGAACAAAGATCAATCAATGATATAATGCCCGTTTTGTTCGATAACCTTTTGCCATCTTTCAGTGAGCTGCAGAATGCCTCGTTCATAGAAGGACCTGTCTTTCGTGGCGAAAATCTGTACAAGGTGCTGATTTACAGCCTCATCTGAATTGAACGTTATACCACGCAAGGACTGCGGAAGGGAGCGAAACAAGTGGAAGTCTGACGGCGCAAGGTCAGGCGAGTATGCTGAGTGGGCTAACAGATCCCACCCAAGCTCCAATAATTTTTGGCGGGTGATCAAAGTTTTGTGTGGTCTCGCGTTGTCGTGATGGAACACAACACCTTTACGATGAACAAGCTCTGGATGTTTCTAGATGATGGGTTCGTTCAAACTGTCCAATTGCCGACAGTACACATTCGAATTGATTGTTTGGTTTCCTGGTAGGAGCTCGAAAAACACACCTTTAATATCCCACCACACTGAGACCAGAACCTTCCGCTGATGAATGTCTGCTTTGGATGTCGTTTGAGGCGAAGCAGCACGTCGGGACCCATACCGCTTTCGCAGCACATTGTTGTACACAATCCACTTTTCGTCACCAGTTATCAGTCGCTTCAAAAAAAGATCGTTTTTCTCACGTTTAATGAGCATATCGCAGATGTTTATACGCGCCGTCAATTGAGCTTCCTTGAGTTCATGAGGAACCCACACATCGAGCTTTGCTTACGTATCCCAGCTTCTTCAGGTGGTCGTAAACGCTTGAATGGTGGATGTGCAATGTTTCTGCAATCTCTCGTGTAGTGTAACGTGAGTTTAACTCGATCAATGCATTGATTCGGTCGTCATCAACCTCGGTGGGCCTCCCGGACCGAGGGGCATCGTTGAGGTCAAAACTACTAGCACGGGATTTTTCAAACCACTGCTGGCACTGACGTTCTTGTACAGCATTATTACCATACACTTTACGCAACTTTTCACAAGCTTGACGCGCGTTCTTCCCTTTACGGAAGTAAAATATGGCGAAAATGCACAGTTTGGTCTTCCATCTTCACCTTGATGTCAAATCTCCGCATACCAACCAAATCGCTCACTATTCCTCTTAGACTGCAGCTAGAACTGGCACCTGTCGAATGGCATATCGATAACAGAGCTGCGCATGCCTCTAGTACTTCCAAAACCGCCCAACCGCCATCGGGTGCGAATATACGTCATGACTTTTCCGACAACCCAATAAAAATAACGAGAAATAAAATTAGCTTCGGACAACGGAAAGGAAAGATACAACGTTTAAAATATAACGGAATGTGACATGAACGGGTAAATATATTAATTCAACAATCGCCTTTCAAAACGACAAGGACAGCACAAAACTTTGGAAAGCGTCTTTAAGTTGGTACTCTCCTTGAAAATGAGTAAAGTTCCCTTAAGGTAAAAAAAACTATCGTTACGTTGAAAAAATAAATTAATGAATTATATGAAACTGACATTTATGAAAAATACCTCGCAATATTGTAAAATTAAAGAGAGAACCATTTGATTACACATTCCGCAGGAAAGAGACTCATCTTCAAGCACACGCTCGTGCGTGGTAAATCAGTCGCGTCGGTAGAGAGCTAACCTCCCACTCCGACAGCCCTGGTTCGTTTCCACCCCGATCCAGACGGGCGTGTGTGTTGAGAAAATTTCCCCAGCGCAATGCTATAATTCAGAAGTTCCTTAAGGGTGAAGAAAAAATTGTAGCTTTGGGAAACTGCGGTTATCCTTATTTTTTTTTATGGCTACTGCTGGGAAATTGGCGGACAAGATTCGGCAAGCCATCAGTTACGTCACCTGATTGTCGGCTGCCACTGCCGGGAAACTAGCGGACCACATTAGGCTAGCCATCATTTATGGCACGTGCTTGCAGGGCCGCTGAAGGGCCACTTGTGGCAGCTACTGCCTGTGATGGATAACTGATGGCGCTGTTGTGGAATATGACAACTGATGGGGTGCCAACTGTTGGTCAGCTGTTGGCCTGAACTGCTGGCCCTTCTGTTAGCCGCCCGGGCATTTCCTTGACGGTTCGGCAGCGGCAACATAGTGCTGAGCGATTGCTGGCAGTGCTGGCCCAGAAAGACTGCTTTTGCTGGGATGATTCAAGAATAGCTGTTTTCAAACTGTCCTATTCATGAAATGGCGGCTATTTTCATACACCTTCCGTGCCAACATATACCAGGCGATCTGGTGATTTTGCGGGCCAAGGTTCGAGCAATTTTATTTTTTTCGACTTAAACCAAATCTGGGACGCTTTCGATATATGAATTTTGCACTTGTCCTGCTGAAGCAACCAATTTCTTCCGGCCATTTTAAGTTTATTTCGACGAAACTGTTTGCTTAGCATCTGCGGGTAACCAGAACGTCCAGTCAGTTTTCCATCCAGGAATGCAGTATCGCTTTTCTTTTCCAGCCAACTGCACTCCATACCATGACCGAACTACTTCCCTGATGTCGAGAGGAAAACGTTAGCGGTTCTTGTTTGTCATTCTTCAAATAAATGTGCATACCATTCGGGCCATCCAGATTAATTTTTTTCTCTTCGGAGAAAGTAACTTTCCGCCAAATCAGAGCTCCAACTCATATAGCTGCGAGCGAATTCTTTTCGACTGGTTTTGTGGACTGAAGCCAGCATTGGTTTCCTCTGGAGTTTTCTCGAACGAAGTCTTGATTGATTCCGAAACTGTTGTGCTCGTCGAACAATAACTGGCAAATCTTATTTTATTCGTCGCGCAGTTGTCGTGCTGTTACAATTCTATTTGATGCTTGGCGCCTCAGAACAGGAAATTCCCGATTCGCTACTTTGGTTAGCCTGCAAGTGCTCTTCTTTTTACCGAACCTAGCTGGATCTTTCAGGTAATTTCAGACACCTTTTGAGCTCCTATTGACAGCTCGGGAAATATTGATAGTATTCATATCAATTTGTGCTCTTAAGGCATCGATTTTCCCCCATTTGATGTCAGACAGTTGACAGCCGGACGACATGCGTTTTTTTTAATCTAGTACTTTCAACAAGTTATTTCGTCAATTTTGTCTTCGGACTGTTAGTATAAATAATTACTAGCACCTGTTTCTCTCGAAGAGCACCCGTATTGCTAAACATTCAACTGAGCAGGGCCATAATTGCTTCGTTTTTTACGCTTTCCAACCGTAGGTTGAAGAATCGTATATGTTCCAGCTTTGTCTGTCTGTCTGTCTGCCTGTCCCTCCGTCGGCACGATAACTCGAGTAAAAATGGTTCGATTTCAATGAAATTTAAGTATGTCGTAGGGGACCACCTGGGGACAAATCCTGTTCAAAATGGACGAAATGGGGTCAAAGGTCAGGACATAGGAGCGGAATTCATTCCATTGCTCTTATGCGTCATAACTCACGTAAAAAGTGTTCGATTTCGATAAAATTTTAGTATGTGGTAGGGGACTATTTGGGGACGACTCCTATTGAAAATGGGTAAAATGGGGTCAAAGGTTAGGAGCTGGACCCATTCCATTGCACTTATGCGTCATAGCTTATGTAAAAATGCTTCTATTGTGACAAAACTTTAGTATGTTGTTCCGGAGGTATGCTGAACTAATTATGTTTAATATCATCGAAATGGGGTCAACGGGATTTTACTCTGATCGTGATGTCTCCCACTCCTGTCATTTTCCTTATCCACGAGTTTCTCTTCTTATCTTTCCTGGTACACCAAGCATGCATCTCTCTTTGCTCTTTCAGTCGTCTGCAGTTTTTGTATTTCCTTTTTAGTTAAGGTCCACATCTCTGCTCCACGTAAGCACTGGAAAGATGCATTGATTAAACACTTTTCTTTTAAGACATAATGGCATATATTCTTCAAAATTGTACTGTTTCTTCCAAAACCTCTTCAACCAAGTTTTATACGCCGATTAATTTCTTCATCAATGGGACCCTCGCTTGATATCTTATGTTCAAGGTAAATGTAGGTAACGGTTATTCAAGCTTTTCTTCATCAATCTATAAATTTTGATTTCTTGTATATACATTGAATATTAGCTTTGTCTTTTGAAAGTTCATGTTTAATCTAACTTCTTTATTCTTGTCAGCAAGTTCCTGGATTCTGCAGTTCTGAAGGGACAGTTGCAAAAATGACTATGTCATCAGCAAAACGAAGGTGAGTTAAATATTCTCCATTAAACTTTATCTCTTTGTTTTCCCAGTTCAATTATTGAAAGACATTTTGCAATGTGGCATTAAAGAGTTTGGGAGATATAGAATCACATTGTGTCACTCCCTTTTTGTGCTCTATCCTCAAATAACCAAACCTCTGCACTTGCATTTTCATAAATGCTACCAATAATATTTTCATAGATGTTAACAATATTTTCAATACCGCAGGATTTCAAAGCCATTGTAACTGCTGATGGTTTCACGGAATGAAAGGCCTTTTCAGAATCAATAAAATCCATACATAATGGGAGTTCATATTCCCTCGTTCTTTCAATTAGTTCTCTCAAAACATGGATACACTGAATCTCCTGAATCTACATTAGTTTGTTCTCTCGGTTGAGCCGTATCCAGTGTTACCTTCAAGCGATGTGAAAGAATCTTAGTGAGAATTTTATAAACCACTGATAGGAGGCTGATGAGCCTGTGGTTCCTGAGATCCTCAATGTCACTTTTTGTGTTTAGCATGATCATGGTAGCATTGTTCCAATACTCAAGAATCTTCCCTTCATTGAAACATCTAGTGAAAACTTGGGCGACTCTAATTTCATTTTATGCACTTGCTCTTCTTGCATAATGTCCACGATAAATCCATTCTGTCCTGGAGCTCTCCCCGTTTCATATTCTAAACTGCATGTGTAACTTTTGCCGGAAAGACTGGAGGGACTTTGGTAGTGGTACCTTTCGTAATGTCTGGAGTAGATGTATCATTCCTTTCATATAGTTTTGAGTAGAAATCTTTCACTCTTGTCAAAATTTAGCCTCTATTTCTTGTTATAGTATCATCTTTTCTCAGCGCCATAATCTGTTTTCTTGCCTTTCTGAGACTTTGCTTTGATCTCTTTAGGTTTTGGATATTTTTAATTGATTTTCACACTAGTTCACAATTGTATTTCCTTAGGTTTTCAGTGATACTTTTCCTTACTGTCTTGCATAGCTCTACATATTCCACTTTGAAAGTTACTTATTCTTTATTTGTTATCATCTCCCTTCTCTTTTGCATCAGCGTTTTTGTTTTTCCTGAAATTTTCTTCATATGCAATTTGTTCTCAGTACCACCTATTTTTGTTACCGTTACCACAAGAGTCTTGGTTAGTTTTCTGTTAACTTCAGAAATGTCCACTTCTTCCGATGTTAAGCCTTTTAAAGCGGAGAATACGTTCCTCAGTTCCAATTTGAAGCGAGTATGAGGCTTTTTAAGGTTGGTCATGTAAATACATTTTGTTTTTCTTTTATGAACTTACTATGTTCGATTTTAGTGTTGAGGTGCATCTTACATCTCACCATTGTATGGTTACTCCCTGTGTTGAAACTTTTCTGCAAACTACAGTCTTCAATGACAGATTTCTTGTTACACATAATAAAATCAGTTTCACCTGCCTTTCCATTGGGATGCTACCATATCCATTTCCTAAGTGGCTTTTTCTTGAAAGAGTTCATGATGAAACACCTTTTTACCTCTACAAACTTTACAAGAATATTTCCACGTTGGTTTCTATTACCGTGACGTTTCATTCTGTTGTTGTTGCCCTTCTTTAGCATTGAAATCACACATAATGATTTTCAAGTGCTGTTTGCCTTTGTTATTTAGACGCAGAATTTTCTCGTAAAATTCTACAATTTCTTCCTCAGGATTACTTATGGTGGGTGCTTCAATAATTCGAATCTGGTAAGCTTCAATAATCTGAATCTGGTATCTTCTTTATTGTTGGATAACGAGTAGCGCAGCTCTGTCTGAGGAACTTTCAACTTCTAGAACATTGTGCTTGCTTCACTTTCGTGTTTATTATAAATCCAACAAAACTAGTTCTGCTAGTATCCGTCCAGCGATAGAAGAGATGCCCACTTTTCAGTTCAATGAGATATCCTTTTCTTCTTACCTCACTTAGCCCAACGATGTCCCACTTGATTCTTTGGAACTTCTCCTCCAATTCGAGGAACTTTGAAACCGAAGAAAGATATCATCTGTTAAACGTAGCCAAGGTCAACATCAGATGGCAGCCTAATCCGATCCTCTGGTGATTCTTAGCACGTACTGGCGATGTATATATATTTCAACTGCCGGAGACTGAGGGCCAAATTTTAAGTTGGGGAATCATTTTTTTTATAGGGGAAGAGAGAGTTTGGTCATAGCTCACCACGCTGGCCAAACGGGTTGGTGAGTGTGGGATAGCATTTCCACTAATCCCGGTGGTATAGTTATACCGCTATTTGGCGGTCGTTAGAGCTCCTTATGCACCGCGAGAAGACAGAGTTGACATTTTTCAAGGAGAGGCTATGATATGTTTGCGCATTATATATAAGTTATATACGTCTTAGTTTATTATAAGCACATCCCGACACATACCCCATGCAAACCCTACTCGAATCTGATGATTAGTCAGAAAACTACGCCTCTGACTGCTCGGCCATGGGGGTAGCTGAGAGAATTTTTCCACTTGGACATGAAGAAGCACGGGGGTTATCGAGTGAATACGTAATCGGCTGTTCTAGAAAAATGAATTTTTCGAATACGACTATTAGAAGCAGAGATATCAAGAAAAACGTTTATGTATTAACGCCCCTTGGTGCAGAGGTATGTTGTCCACAGACGGACGAACACAAGTGATAATATAAGCACGTACATTTTCGCAAAAGATATGAAAAATAAGGATAGGTATGAAAGGTAAGCTGATGTCAGTTCGAAATGTTTCAGTGCACTATGTGACAGAAAAACGCATCATGAGCAAGTGAAAAAATATAACACAGCTTCGATGTTATTAGTGAAAAGCAAGGGCTCAGTCCTTAATGACGTTGGATATCCGACATTTTTGGCTCCAATTCTATTCATTAAAACATGCAAATAAGGTAAAAGAGGTGCCTACAGTTTTTCCGACTCCTGGCAACACAATAGCGAAACGCACAAGGCCATTTTCTTCTTTCACACACACACACACACACGTACAAACATGCTGGAAATGACATCAACTCTGAATTCGGAAGAGGAGATTTTCGATAACAAGGGTAAGGATTTACAAAAGGATTGGTTGCATTCAGTTCCGCAGGAGAAAAAAAAGTTGATGAGGCAAGTTTCCGCATTTCTTTGCACATCGAGAGAATTTATGCGCGAATATATATCTAAAAACTTCCCCAATAGAATTATTTGCATGTTTTGATGAAAATGTGGAAGGCTGTTTTCGAGATACAGATCCTGACGTAAGTACGTGGTGGTAGGCAACAATTTCTTTCTATTTGGGGTAAAATATATCAGCCGAAATGTCACCATTGTCAGACACTGATGAAGCCATAGATTGTGATTACGGATAATGTAATGAGAATCATTTCGCCGCAACCAAGTATATAAAAATATCAGGTCATTTTTAAAAGTACTCCCAGCTTTTTAAAGAAAATTTCAGAGACATATAGCTGCTGATTGAATAAATTTTATTCAGGGAAATAATCGCATTTGTAAACTGCAAGTTTTTGCTACATGTCCACAAGTTTGTAGATGTCATATTTGTAGTTACATTTTGAAACAAAAAATGCATTATTGTCGTTTCGACATGATTTTCATATTTGCATTAACCTACCAGATAAAAAATTGTCAAAAACGAAAAATGTAAAAATCTCTGCCACTAATATTTCAGGAGTTCACAGGGTGGGGTAACTCTTCCTAATCAGTGTTGTCAGCTTTGTCCGAGTGTTCTTTGTGGCGTGCTTTGCGTTATCATTGAGATACAGAATATCTTCACTGCTGATTACAGCTGGCAAGTTTTTTTCTTTTGAGTTCTGGATGTACTCCCTCTATCCGACAGCTGTATATACTGGTAGTTATTGTCTGAGCCATTTCCATCTACTCAAATTGCATTACGCCCATGATAACCTACCAGACACACAACAAAATCTTCTTCGGATGAAGTCCTGTGTTAGAGGAATACCCTGAGGGTTCTCCGGATCCAACCATTGAAATGGCCGCTTTAAATTGTCTTACAGGATCCATTTTTAGTCTGCTATGATAATGCTGTCCGAAAGAGATTCTTTTCGGTGCCGGTTAAGGTGGGACTCACAGATCGTAGACCTCTGGAATTTGTTCGTTTCGGATAACTTATGTAGCACTCATTTATCAGCTTTAGGGATCTAACCTATGGCTCGCAGGTCTTCCTTAACAACTAACGGTGAACATCCAAGATACGTTTACATGTAGGAACATATTTGTTGCGGATCAGATCCTAAAAGAGATTTTAAGACATCATCATCCATTCCTGTTCGTCGGCTGAACTTAGTGTGTATTCAGAGTTTTCACCATCTCGTGCAAACAATCTCTGGCAATAACAATCTTTCCGTAAGCTTGGTGAATCCCACTAGCCGCAACAGATGCGTTGATTCGGAGTTAAAAGTCGTACGACAAGCAATGCCGAATGTGTTATTATGTCTCCATTTTTGGAATTGTTTCCAACATATGGGAAAAAATGAATCTTGAAACTGTGGAATCCCATTTTTCAGTAACGTACATTTAACACTTTATGACGATATAAACACTGCGATTTAATCATTGAGCAACAGCAATAACGAATAGGTGTGAGTACAGGCGGATACTTTCCGAACGACCTGATTGCATAAGAAAAGCATTCTTTACTGAATTCAACCTTTCGGTTGTAATTATGATTTGCCTGACTTTTTCAATTAACTGTCCGATTAAAGTGCGTAAAGTAGGACGAATTAATCTTTTATCCCACGGTAAATCCCTTTATCTCTGATCATTCAAAAAAGTAACAAATGCTCAAAGCGTTTATAACTTTCTTTAGATATTATTATCAATAATTCATAGAAGGTCAACTGGAAGGATAAGAATTATCTAGAAAACAGATCTTTTTCTAGTGCCTTCATCGTCATCTTTGTCTTACACGCTTTGGTTTAATTAATCTTTAGTAACTACTTTAAAAACAAAAATAATGACCACAAAATAAACTAGATTCCACCACACTAGTTTCTCTTATTTCAGTATAAGACTTTCCTGTGTCTTATAGAGTTAAAAGGTTATATATTAGGTGTGCAATTTAATTCTCGGCCCCTAACCGCAAGCGATCATAGAACGTCGGCAAATGTAAATAGCTGTGTGCGATAATGGCTGATTGTAGCTCCATCCAACAGCTTTCCAGGCAACCGTAACCGCACACAGCTGTAGTGACAAAAGTGCGAAAGTTGTCGGTGAAAGTAATGTCGTTCGAGAAGTAACATTTGAGGCACTGCCTCCTGTTTGCGTTTCAGCTAAAAAAAAGTGCCGCGGAAGCCCAGTAAATGATCTGTGCTGCTTTGGGTGAGGCTGCTGTGTCCTACAGTACGTGTAAGAAGTGGTTCCAGTGGTTTAAGCAGGGAAATTTCGATCTCCGTGATGCAGAACGTCTGGGACAGCCACAGAAAGTTGACGATGAGGAACTGGAACAACTGTTGGACGCGGAGCCCTGTCGCACACAGTCAGAGTTCGCCCAGGAACTCGGAGTAACACGGCAGCATTCACAAGGAGGGCCGTTGGGTGCCCCACCAACTCTCAGCTGCCAACAAGTCTAGGCGCTACGATGTTGCTGTGTCCTTGCTCTCCAAATTCAAGAAGAAGGATTTCCTCCACAAGATTTTGACCTGTGATGAGAAGTGGATCCTCTACGATAATCCTAAGCGGCGGAAATCGTCGGTTTCTCCAGGTCAGCCTATCAGCAGTACCGCCAAACCGAATATCCATGTCTGGAAGTTGTTGCTGTGCATATGGTGAGATCAACGCGGTATCGTACACTATGAGTTGTTCAAACCTTGTGAAACGGTCAATGCTGAGCGTTATTGTCAGCAACTCATTCGTGTGAGTGACGCACTGGAGACGAAAAGCCATACAAAGGCAAGCGCAGAAAGTCGGTCCTGTTGCTTTAGGATAACGCGCGTCATCACACCGCGAAAACGACTTCAAACACGATCACCGACCTGGGATGAGAGATTTTGTCCCACCCGGCGTATTCTCCAGACTTCACCTCGTCGGATTATCACCTATTTCACTCCCTGCAACATCACCTGAGTGATACGCACTTCACTTCTGTCGAGGAGGTGCACAGAAGTATTGATGACTTTATCAACTCGAAACAGCCCTCTTTTTTCCACAGTGGCATTCGGAAGCTCTCTGACCGATGGCTCAAATGTATTCAACACGACGGGAATTGCTTCCCTGATTAGGTACGTATTCGATTTGCTATAATTTGCTGTCAACGTGTCGTGGCTGTGGCCGAGAATTAAGTTCTGAGATAAACCGAATGTTTTGAACAATAGACACACACCTTCAGAGGGACAGCAAAAATTCAAAGTAGTAAGATCCAACGCTAAGCTTTCGATTCACTGAAACCCAATGTAGAATAGCCTTGCGATTTAACGTAGGCCTAACATTAAGCCATCGTCTTCTATTCCTAAAATACAATGGCTCAGTGTTGGGCCAACGTTAAATTGCAAGGCTGTGCTACCTGGGAAAGAAATTGGGCTGTTACATTAACACAGCCAGAATCAACAGATGAAAGGGAAGCTGAAGCAAATAATGCTGAAAACTATGAAGTCGGTAAATCTCCTTCAAATGGTGAAATGAAAAAAGCACTTCGAATGTTGTGACTTGTAGCTAAGTACAAATTAGATGAGCTCCGTAAACATCGCAAACAAGTTGTACCGTTCAATTCTACATCCCTTCCTCTCATTCTTATCCCAATCGTTTTCATTTTTTTCACTGCTTTTACATATGTCGGTAAAGGTTAAAATTTAGATAACATACTTCCAGGTAATATACACTAAAGAGCCAAAACATTATGACCAGGTGTCTTTATGAAAAACGAAGCAATTGCTGGTAAACAGCGGCGCGTGTAAATGTCATGACACTGAAAAAAATATACCTGATGCTGAGCTGTACTCTTGTTCTTCAGATGGGAAAGGCAGCAAACAAGAAAATTTGACAAAGGCCAAATACACAGACGGAAAAAAATCCCAACACCACGAAAAAATAGTTGTAGAGGAATGAAATGGCGGCAATACAATTGTATAGGTAACATATTTAATCGATTAAGGTTTCAAGATCACAGCTTATTGTAAGTGCGAGAAGAGCCATTTTAAATGTGAAATGCTGGTACATTAATAACCGGAGTAACCGCCAGAATGTTGAATGTAAGCACGCAAACGTTCATGCATTGTGTCGTACAGGTGCTGGATGTCAGTTTGTGGGATGGAGTTCCATGCCTGTTGCACTTGGTCGGTCAATACAGGGACGGTTAATGCTGGTTGGGGTGACGCTGGAGTTGTCGTCCAATGATGTCCCATACGTGCTCGATTGGTGAAAGATCTGGTGATCTAGCAGGCCACGGCAACATGTCGACACTCTGTAGAGCATGTTGGGTTACAACAGCGGTATGCGGGCGAGCGTTATCCTGTTGGAAAACACCCCTGGAATTCTGTTCATGAATGGCAGCACAACAGGTTGAATCACCAGACCGACGTACAACTGTGCCGTCAGGGTGCGTGGGATAACCACGAGAGTGCTCCTGCTGTCATAGGAAATTGCTCCCCAGATCATAACTCCAGGTGTAGGTCAAGTGTGTCTCGGCCGCAGACAAGTTGGTTGCAGGCGGTCACCTGGCCTCCTTCTAACCAACACACGGCCATCACTGGCACCCAGGCAGAATCGGCTTTCATCAGAAAACACAACAGATCTCCACTCCGTCCTCCAATGAGCTCTAGCTTAACACCACTGACGTCGCAAACGGCAGTGGTTTGGAGTAAGTGGAATGCACGCTACACGGCGTCTGGCTCGGAGCTGTCCTTCAAGTAACCGATTTGTAACAGTTCGTTGTGTCACTGTGGTGGCAACTGCAGCTCGAATTGCTGCCGCAGACGAGCAAAAAAAAAAAAAAAAACAAAAGGTGCGCCACGGCCATACGCCGTACACGGCGGTCTTCCCTCTTAGTAGTGCCACGTGGCCCGCCGGAACCAGGTCTTCTTGAAGCAGTACCTTCCCTTGACCGCCGCTGCCAACAATCATGCACAGTGGCTACATTCCTGCCAAGTCGTTCTGAAATATTGCGGAACGAAAGAGGGTAAGGAACTTCGTTCCTAAACGTTAGTGATTCGTCTCGAAAGACCTGATAGCCTCTGATAGCCCCTCAAGTCTGACACTTGGGCATTGATAACACGCCGCAGCCAAACGAGGTTAGGGAACTTCGTTCCTAAACGTTAGTGATTCGTCTCGAAAGACCTGATAGCCTCTGATAGCCCCTCAAGTCTGACACTTGGGCATTGAAAACACGCCGCAGCCAAACGAGGGTAGGGAACTTCGTTCCTAAACGTTAGTGATTCGTCTCGAAAGACCTGATAGCCTCTGATAGCGCCTCAAGTCTGACACTTGGGCATTGATAACACGCCGCAGCCAAAAGAGGGTAAGGAACTTCGTTCCTAAACGTTAGTGATTCGTCTCGGAAGATCTGATAGCCTCTGATAGCGCCTCATGTCTGACACTTGGACATTGATAACACGCCGCAGCCAAAAGAGGTTAGGGAACTTCGTTCCTAAACGTTAGTGATTCGTCTCGGAAGATCTGATAGCCTCTGATAGCCCCTCAAGTCTGACACTTGGGCATTGATAACACGCGCCGCAGCCAAAAGAGAGTAAGGAACTTCGTTCCTAAACGTTAGTGATTCGTCTCGAAAGACCTGATAGCCTCTGATAGCCCCTCAAGTCTGACACTTGGGCATTGATAACACGCGCCGCAGCCAAAAGAGGGTAAGGAACTTCGTTCCTAAACGTTAGTGATTCATCTCGAAAGACCTGATAGCCTCTGATAGCCCCTCAAGTCTGACACTTGGGCATTGATAACGGCGGCTACACATAACACGCCGCAGCCAAAAGAGGGTGATAACACGCCGCAGCCAAAAGAGGGTAGGGAACTTCGTTCTTAAACGTTAGTGATTCGTCTCGAAAGACCTGATAGCGTCTGATAGCTTTCATATCCTTCAGTCGCTATTCCCTGTGGGTCAACAGCGGCCCGAAATTTTGATTTACAGCTGTGGCATTGTAGTGTGTGCCCATCTTTTGAGGAACGTGAGTTTCGTTCAGTCAGTTATCTGCCTCTGCCTCACAGCTTTATTGCCTTTCGAGGGTAGGGAGTAAGAAAGGACGTTACTGGATTTCCTGCAGTTCTTAACATAACACTTCCATCCGGGAAGTACCTACAGCGAGAACACTTAACTGCAAATCTGTAATACTTGAGGTTTAAATTCGAAGTATCTTCCTGGAACTGTAGTCTACTGCAACCCGAAAGCTCACATGACCTAATAAAGTGTCCCATGGAACATTGATTACGTTTTTTACGTAACTTCTTATGCTGAATTCAAAAATGTAATAAGAATTTTTCTATCACCCACAGTTTTTATGCGACAACGTTTGTTTCAGTATCGGCTGCTGAAATTTTAGACAACAGAAATAACGTACACAAAACGTGTTTTTAAATTACCGTTGCTTGTATTTTATTTCGAGTATAGCGTGCGGGAAAAAAACAATCTATCATTATAAAGGCACTAGTATAAATGTGTAGCCAGAGTCAGGGAAGATTCATGCACGGACGACTCACGACTACATCTGAGAACCCATTGTTCTGCTAGTGGTGAGCTGGCCTTCACAGTAAGCATTGCGAAAGTCGTGTTATCTTTTCGAAGTGAATAATAACTTACACGATTGCGCTGTGTTTCAGATCGTGTCTTTTATGCCAAGAAAGTGTTTAAATTACCCCGACATATTCTGTTACAAGTGCAGTGAAGTAACAACCGTCAAAGCTCGGAAGCAAAATTTACTCCATTAATTAAACGATATTATGAGCTTTGTGTTAGTTGTGAAATGGATGACCAAGATAAGATTTGGCCCCTCACATCTGTTGTGTAGCATGTGCTTGGAACTTCTGTGGCTGTTTGAAAGTCATTGCTCTTTTGCTTGGTTTGCAGTTTGGATGCATAACATTTTTTTGTTCCTTATGTGAGTGGGATAGTAGAGCCAGAAGAAGTCATTATATACGAGAAAGGACTGGCCGAAACGTGAATAACTAACTCCTTAAAAGGAAAATGTCGTAAACCCTCCACTGGTCAACCCCGCAAATATTTACTTACCCTCCTACACATTAAGCAAGGATTTATGAAAAACTCTGTCAAGGCAATGGACCCAAATAGTGCTGGACTCACGTCTTTAACAAACAAATTCCCCAGAATTAGTGACGCCCAAATTAAGGAAGGGTTTTTTGTAGGCCATCATACAAAAGAATTGATACAGGATGAACAATTTGTGGAGAAGTTGAGCCAAGTTGAAAAACTTTCAAAAGACTTTTAGGGAAATTTTAAGGCAGAAAACTATCGTGGCTGAGTGTGTGAACTCTTGAACTCATACAGAGGTATGCGATGCCATATGTCCATGAAAATTGATATCCTGGACTCCTTGGATTTCTTTCCTGAGAAACTATCGTGAATAAGTTTGTGAACTCTTCAACTCACACAGAGACACCGGATGCCATATGTCCATGAAAATTGATTTCCTGGACTCCTTCTTGGATTTCTTTCCTGAGAAACTATCGTGACTAAATGTGTAAACTCTTGAACTTATACACAGTTACGGGATGTCATATGTCCGTGTAAATCGATTTTCTGGACTGCCACTTGGATTACTTTCTTGAGCATCTAGGCACTATCAGCGATGACCATGGCGAGAGATTTCATGAAGATATTTCGATCATGGAAAAGCTGTACCGGGGCAAGTGAAGTCCCATTATGCTCGCTGATTACTGCTGGACACTAAAGACAGGCGTTCAACAAGTGAAGTAAACCAGAAGGTCATCAATTGTTACGTTTTTGGTAATTTATTTATGGTTATATATGTGTATATAAATATACGATTTACTCAAATTTAAACTGTGTGGCACTAAAAGAATCTTGCGTTATGATAAAAAAAAACTATCATGTTTGAATTCAGCATTAAAAACACTATTAAAGTTCCATATTATTTCTTGTGAGACAAAGTATTTTTTAGACCAGTGAAATCGTCTCCCACACAAATGTACATGAAAAAAAATCTTTTGCAATTTCTATCAATACTAAAAGACGGTTTACTTCTCCTCTGTAAAGGGTTTGCTAAACTCGACATTAATCCCCTTTATTTTTGTTTAACGTTTTAACTACCACCATGAGCAATTCTAAGGGCTATAAATAGTCGCCCGTCCCTAATTTAGGACCACTTTTTCCAGGGCAGTACGACAAGCACACTAACCCATCCATCATCCCGGGACTCGAATCAGGACAAAATTCAGGCAAATGGACAGAAACCAACGCCTATGATCACTCTACTACTGCGGTGTCCTGAATTTCACAGCCACGGGCTTTGAATCGCAGGATCGCCGTTGATTTATGCGAATAAAGCCAGGTTTCACTAATAGAGGCATGCAACTCTCAAAACACTGAAATAATAAGAGCTCTTGCACGTAACTTTCCTGAAACCGCTTCATTCCTGTAATTACTCATTTGGTGTTGCGACTGCTAGGAAACACCTTATCGGCGAGCGATGTTTTTTTGTTCTTTTCTTTCCTTTACGTAGAGATTCGCCAAAAGATTACTACGCAGTTCATTGCATTGCTGAAGCGGGAACAAGAGTTTTGTGCGTAGCAGGGTGACGCTACAGGACGCATGACAAGGAGTACTATGAACTTGTTTCATGACTTTTTCGTGGGTGAAATTAATAATCGCTAAAATAAATGTTTAAGGTTAACACAAATGTTAAAAATGTCGCTTCATTTTCAAGATTTAAATTAATAATTATGTACATATTTTTTTATTTTTTAACAGCTCGCTATGCATCTCAGTTGTACTGCAATAAAGTACATCAATATAAGCACACGGTGTTCCACAAAATAAAAAAATAAAAAAATTTGGGTGGACCAAAATACCTGTGTGTGTCATAAAACGAATTACAAAACTGTTCTTAAGTGAACAAGAGTACTTTTTTATGTTATTCTATTATCTGTGAAGCTTTGAGTTATGTGTATACTGTATTTATTTCATTGAATATTTTTATCACTAAATTGCAGTTATTTTACCCTTCACAGTCTCTTAAAAAGAAAACCACATCTTCAGACAAATACACAAATTCTAATAAAATTTAAAGGATTACGTTTATGCCAACACTTTTGTCCCAAGTGCACGAAACATCGGATGATGAATTTCTCTTTTCCGAATCAAGACCAGCTAAAAAATTCCAACAATAATTTTTTTCTCTCGTTCAATGTGTGCGTCCATCATCACCAAAAATGATTTCTTTCCAAGCATCTTAGGCTCTGATTCATTCTTGCTGCTTAAATCAGCATCAATTCCCCAAATTTTGGTATCAGAGAATTAGTCATTCTGGATCAGGAGAATCCTGATGAGTCGTCATTAGTATTAATTCATAAAGCAATATAAAAGTGTTCTAAGCTGATGTGAGCAGAGGAAACATTTTAGGTCAAGTGAAAATCTGATAAATCTAGCAGTTAGGTCAACGAACTTCACCGAAATGCAGCTTTTCTGACACATATTGCTATATACGTATATTGATCTATAGATAGAAGGGTTTGCCCACTAAAAAAAAAATTCCAATTTCCCGCGAAAGCATAAAATTGCCTTTCTTTTCTTTTACGCGCACCTTGGGATTTGCGAAACATCCGGTGTCATTCTTAACTAAACAGAAAAATATCCGGTGGTCATAAGGTTCGTTAACGGAATGCTTTGCCCTCAACTCGGAACTGAATACGATGAAGAGACGACGCAACGGTTTGATCTTACGTAGGTGATAACTATACGAAAAGAAAACATACAGATCAGCAGCAGTCTGGAGTCGTCGTTATTTCTACGAATGCTTAACGTCGTATTGGTGATGTATTGTACTTTAAAACGCAGTTGTAAAGGCGAAACAATGCAGTAGAGCCGAGCCCCCTTATTGCTAGGAGCTCGGGACAAGGCGAACCCCTCGTTAAATCTAGGCGCTCGCTAAAGCCGTTTTGGTTGAAAATTCCTATCATATATATGTGAAAATATAAAAATATGCAAATACGTTCTTAATAATATAATGTACAGGGTGTCCCAGCTAAAAGTAGCACGGCGCCCGTAGACGAATGTAAACGTTGGAAACGTTTCTACACGTGTGTTTAACGTAAACGTTTGTAGTTAACGTAAGCGTTTGTTTTACAGGTTTTGAACCTGAAGTTCTCTAAACGACTGCGATACTGTCAGTGAATACACAACGAAATTGCACAAGGTCTTATGGATCCTCACCTGTATTTCATGTCGGACGAGGCTTGGTTCGACCTCTCCGGTTATGTCAATAGCCAAAACGCACGACATTTGTCCATCGTAATTCCAGATAAATCTTCCAAACTCCATTGTACAATGAAAAGATTGGGGTATGGTGCGCACTGTCCACACGCAGAATCATTGGACCCATATTCTTCATCAACACCACGAACTCCGAGCGGTAGGTACATAAACGACATATTCAACGTGTTCGTTGAACAGTTGACAGAAGAAAGTGTACGCATACTTTCAACAAGACGGGGCCACAGCGCATACTGCACGAGCATCTTTGCATCAAGTGCATTCAGTGCTGAGCGAACAGTGTCCAAAAGAGGGTGATCTCCTCGTTAGCCTTACCTCAATACCTGTGCCTTTTATTAGTCGGTGAACCTTAAAGACAAAGTGTATGAAACTAATTCACACACGCTAGATGAATTGAAGACCAATATCACAAAAGTTTTCAACATCATCACGGTGGATGAGTTGATGAGTTACGCGATGTATTCCACAATATGCCCAAGACAACCGTACTGTGCAGTAACCAGGGGGAGGGGACGAACATTTGCAGTACTTATTTTGACGACATGACAAGATTGTGTAAGCATAGTGTTGACATTCCTTGCAATATTTGAACAGCAATGTTATTATGCACTGTTTTATTCATTCATGCAGAGTTCCAGCCCGTGCTATTTTTCACTGGGACACCCTGTATATATGCATATGTAAAAATATGCATATACGTTTATAATAAAATAAGACATATAGGCATACATGAAAATATGTATATACGTTTATATTATATATCCACAACATTTATATTTGCCTGAAAGGTTTAATTAACTAGATTAGTATTACAGTTAATTAATGAAACATTTCACAAGTATATTCAATTTGGCTGCCACGTTAGACTGACCGCTGTTTAACAACACAACACACATGAAGCAGAAGTGGCACCTATTCTCCCAGTGCAGAGCTCACTTGGAGGGTGAAAGGAGGAAATAGACACAATTCCAGGGATAGTTATCTCCCGTTTCTCCTCGGTGACATCTCCATTCCATTAGTCTCCTATTCCTCTCTGCCATTGCCTCCTTGAAATGCACTTTAATGAGCGTCAGCCCCTACATCGTCTTTTTGCTTAGGGGTACGTGGCCTGTTTTCTACTCTGCTGACGTAATATCTTTCCATTGTTTTTCTATCGACATTCTTCCATTAGCACACCAGGATTCCTGTGCTCTGTTGAAATTTCGGCCTGCATGCCGCCATTTCTATTCCTCCATTCCAGGACAGGCGCAGCAGATTATTTTTATTGCCTCGTTAAATATAGAATTTCGTTTTTTTTTTTTTTTTACTTTGCTTGTTAAAAGTGATCATCTTAGCTTTTCTCTCCCTCGTTAAATCCTGGACTTCATTACATTTTGTTCGTTAAAAACGACCAAATTAGCTTTGAATTGGCATTATACCAAACAGTTCTTGTTTTGCTCGATAAATCTACTGATCTCGCTAAATAAGGCTCGTTGTAAACGGGTTCTACTGTATTGCACTTATATTAAAGTTCTCAGTACTGCAAATGAGTTAAGTTCTTGTAGAGAGTTTAGAAGAGACTTTGGCCTCTAGCCATCACTTTCTCTTTGTTAAAGGTATCAATACTGCGGATGAGGCGAGTTCTTGGAAAGAGTTTAGAAAAAACTTTCTCCTTTAGCCATCACTTTCTCTTTGTCAAAGGTTTCAATACTACGGACGAAGTAAGTTCTTGGAGAGAGTTTAGAAAAACTTTGGTAATCACTTTCTCTTCGTTAAAGGTCTCAATACTGCGGATGAGGTAAGTTCTTGGAGAGAGTTTCGAAAAGACTTTGGCCTTTAGCCATCACTTTCTCTTTGTTAAAGGTCTTAATACTGCGGATGAGGTAAGTGTTAGGAGAGAGTTTAGAAAAGACTTTGGCTTTTAGTCATCACTTTCTTTTTGTTAAAGGTCTCAATACTGCGGATGGGGTAAGTTCTTGGCGAGAGTTTAGAAAAGACTTTAGGCATCGCTTTCTCTTTGTTAAAGGTCTCATTACTACCGATTAGGTAAGTTCTTGAGATAGTGTAGAAAAGACTTTGGCCATCACTTTCTCTTTGTTAAAGGTATCAATACTGCGGGTGATGTAAGTTCTTGGATAGAGTTTAGAAAAGACTTTGGCACTTTCTCTTTGGTAAAGGTCTCAATCCTGCGTATGAGGTGAGTTCTTGGAAAGAGTTCAGGAAAGACTTTCTCCTTTAGCCATCACTTTCTTTTTGTTAAAGGTCTCAATACTACGGATGAGGTAAGTTCTTGGCGAGAGTTTAGAAAAGAGACTTTGGCCATCACTTTCTCTTTGTTTTGTACATCCAGTATCTGTGAACGATTTCTGCTTGTATACATAAATTAATGAACAAACTCCCTAAACCATAAATAACAGCACGGGAGAGATTCTGCAGCGCGTGTCTGAAAATGTGTCGTAGTCATAGCGTTAGCTAGCGGTAAATTCTAGGGAAGGCAACTGGCAAATCAGGGGAGGTTAGAAAATTATTAGTTACTTCGCTAAATTAATTTTAACCCAACACAGTAAGCCGTATTTCTTGAAAAATTAATAAGCACAGCAATACTGTTTTAAGGATATGTGTATAAGTTACACATATTGTATTTTTTAAGACTAAAATGACTCAAAAACTGGTTAACTGATCAGAATAAAATTTTACATATTTTCAAGCTTTGTTTTAAAAAAACGTTGACAGTCGATTTGGTTGAAATTAGACCTTTATATAATACGATACCGTTGTTCGCTTCCGGTGATTTTAAAATGAAATTCGGACGAAATGTTTTTGAGAACTCTAAACGAAAATCATTCACGGAAGACCGGAGACAACATACTGATTAACTTTCATGCAATGAATAGTTAATGAACGAATAATTTAAAATTGTAACGGAAACTTAACAGAATTACATTTTTTTCACTCAGAAACGTGTTCTTAAATTAATACAGGTGTCTGCAAACACCACATATGTCTAATAATGGTATCTTTTGCATTACGTTTCTGTTGTGTCTAAACTTCTGAGAGATGTTGATACTCCTCCTTTCACACCATTACTATGTATAGCTATATTTACTGCATGTATTGGTTTTCCATTGCATAGTGTGTCACAGTTTGAAGTGTTTCACTTACGTTTCAATGTTTGTGTTCCTTTCCTTCGTATTTTTACGTTTCATGGTCGATATTTTCCCTTCTACTTCAGAGTTTTAAAATTTAATTTTCATATTGATAGATCGATGGACAAGATCTTGAGTCATCTGTTTTACGGGCTTTTGTTCTCAGTGGATATTTAATTTTTTTGCATTAGTATTTCTTTCAAATATGACATGTGCTAATTACTATTACTACGTTTATTGAATCATTCCTAGGGGAGGCTAACCTCTCCTGACGGCCTCCAAGCTACGGCCCTTGTCGTAGTGAATGCATGCGCAAAGAAAGCCAGTTTTTAGCATTTCCCATTAACATTTCCGTTGCACACATTGACATACTGTATCAATCTAACAATAATGGACACATTAGTTTTGAAGATACGGAACTGAAAAACTGAGTAAACCCCACTTAGTTTAATTCCGTGTATTTTGCTAATATGATCTATTTTTGAAATGTAAAGCATGTTGGCTGAAATTTAAAAAAAAAAACTGCAGTAAAACTGAAAGAAACTACTAAAATCATAAAATCATGCGAAAATGTATATTTTATTTTAACTGCCTAATATATTGTACAATGTAATAACAGATTGTAAATAAATACACTATGAACACATAAGACCATCTTCCTTGGGCTTGAGTTAAATGGACCAGGCTGAAATTAAGAGAGCAGATTCCCTCAACTATTTACGGATACACACCTAAATGAACAAAATAAAAACAGCGTCAAATTAATAGCGTGGAATCAATGCAGCAAAAAATAATAAAAATGGACATGCAAATTTTCAGCCGATAAAATAAAACGCAATTCGATATAGCAAAAAAAAGGCACACAGGGGTAGAAAAACACCTATTGTTATTATGACAACAATTTAAATATTCACTCACGTGAATTCTACAGTAACTTTTATTCAGTGCAAAATCAAAAGATGAAAAATGCTGCTTTATACTGTTGTGCTCAAAGACACTACAAAGACGTGAAATGGACTTTTGTTTACTCATGAGAGAAACTTTTCGTGTTTGAGAGCTGAGCGATTGAGTTTGCAAAAACATAATGCATATTAATTGGAAACTTGTGCTTACGACGTGAATGCTGGGCCCATATAAGTAGTGGAAGCCAAAAATTAAACAATATAATATTGAGTGAATTACCAGTTATTCCCGATATACGAGGCGTGTTCAATAAGTAGTAACTCCGCGCAAGTGTCTCGCGCATGACTTGATGTCTAGCAACCAGTCAGACGGCAAACGATTCTTTCGGCCATTAGCTTTATTTTTCTGCTTAATAGAACTCCGTACATCTAGTTTTTCGCATTTACTTGTGTTTAAAATGGATTATTCTTTTTCAACTATGTCGACGGGTTCAAACAACGATCAGTTACACAGCGTTTAATTCACGAAAATGTACCTCCCAAAAATTCCACGCTAGATTAGTGGCAATTTATGGTTCTGGAACTTTGGACATAAGCAGTGTTCTTCGTTGGGTAAGAAAATCAAAGTGCAGTGGAAGAATGTTGGCAGTAAAATATCAACCGCAGAGCGGGAGTCCAGTAAGAGTGGCAGTTTATGGTTCTGGAACTTTGGACATAAGCAGTGTTTGTCGTTGGGTAGTGGCAGTTTATGGTTCTGGAACTTTGGACATAAGCAGTGTTCGTCGTTGGGTAGGAAAATCAGAGGACAATGGTGGAATGTTGGCCGTAAAGGATCAACCGATGAGCGGGAGGCCAGTAAGAGTGGCAGTTTATGGTTCTGGAACTTTCGACATAAGCACTGTTCGCCGTTGGGTAAGAAAATCAAAGGACAGTGGTGGAATGTTGGCCGTAAAGGATCAACCGTAGAGCGGGAGGCCAGTAAGAGTGGCAGTTTATGGTTCTGGAACTTTGGACATAAGCAGTGTTTGTCGTTGGGTAGTGGCAGTTTATGGTTCTGGAACTTTCGACATAAGCAGTGTTCGTCGTTCGGTAAGAAAATCAAAGGACAGTGGTGAAATGTTGTCCGTAAAGGATCAACCGCAGAGCGGGAGACCAGTAATAGTGGCAGTTTATGGTTCTGGAACTTTGGACATAAGCAGTGTTTGTCGTTGGGTAGTGGCAGTTTATGGTTCTGGAACTTTCGACATAAGCAGTGTTCGTTGTTGGGTAAGAAAATCAAAGGACAGTGGTGAAATGTTGTCCGTAAAGGATCAACCGCAGAGCGGGAGGCCAGTAATAGTGGCAGTTTATGGTTCTGGAACTTTGGACATAAGCAGTGTTTGTCGTTGGGTAGTGGCAGTTTATGGTTCTGGAACTTTCGACATAAGCAGTGTTCGTTGTTGGGTAAGAAAATCAAAGGACATTGGAGGAATGTTGACCGTAAAGGAGCAACCGCAGAGCGGGAGTCCAGTAAGGGTGGCAGTTTATGGTTCTGGAACTGTGGACATAAGCAGTGTTTGTCGTTGGGTAGTGGCAGTTTATGGTTCTGGAACTTTCGACATAAGCACTGTTCTTCGCCGTTGGGTAAGAAAATCAAAGGACAGTGGTGGAATGTTGGCCGTAAAGGATCAACCGTAGAGCGGGAGTCCAGTAAGAGTGGCAGTTTATGGTTCTGGAACTTTGGACATAAGCAGGGTTTGTCGTTGGGTAGTGGTAGTTTATGTTTCTGGAACTTTCGACATAAGCAGTGTTCTTCGTTGGGTAAGAAAATCAAAGGACAGTGGTGAAATGTTGTCCGTAAAGGATCAACCGCAGAGCGGGAGGCCAGTAATAGTGGCAGTTTATGGTTCTGGAACTTTGGACATAAGCAGTGTTTATCGTTGGGTAGTGGCAGTTTATGGTTTTGGAACTTTCGACATAAGCAGTGTTCGTTGTTGGGTAAGAAAATCAAAGGACAGTGGAGGAAATGTTGACCGTAAAGGATCAACCGCAGAGCGGGAGGCCAGTAAGGGTGGCAGTTTATGGTTCTGGGACTGTGGACATAAGCAGTGTTTGTCGTTGGGTAGTGGCAGTTTATGGTTCTGGAACTTTGGACATAAGCAGTGTTTGTCGTTAGGTAGTGGCAGTTTATGGTTCTGAAACTTTCGACATAAGCAGTGTTCTTCGTTGGGTAAGAAAATCAAAGAGCAGTGGAGGAATGTTAGCCGTAAAGGATCAACCGCAGAGCGGGAGTTCAGTAAGAGTGGCAGTTTATGGTTCTGGAACTTTGGACATAAGCAGTGTTTGTCGTTGGGTAGTGGCAGTTTATGTTTCTGGAACTTTCGACATAAGCAGTGTTCGTTGTTGGGTAAGAAAATCAAAGGACAGTGGAGGAATGTTGACCGTAAAGGATCAACCGCAGAGCGGGAGTCCAGTACGGGTGGCAGTTTATGGTTCTGGGACTGTGGACATAAGCAGTGTTTGTCGTTGGGTAGTGGCAGTTTATGGTTCTGGAACTTTGGACATAAGCAGTGTTCGTCGTTGGGTAAGAAAATCAAACGACAGTGGTGGAATGTTAGCCGTAAAGGATCAACCGCAGAGCGGGAGGCCAGTAAGGGTGGCAATTTATGGTTCTGGAACTTTGGACATAAGCAGTGTTTGTCGTTGGGTAGTGGCAGTTTATGGTTCTGGAACTTTCGACATAAGCAGTGTTCGTCGTTGGGTAAGAAAATCAAAGAGCAGTGCAGGAATGTTAGCCGTAAAGGATCAACCGCAGAGCGGGAGTCCAGTAAGAGTGGCAGTTTATAGTTCTGGAACTTTGGACATAAGCACTGTTCGTTGATGGGTAAAAAAATCAAAGGATAGTGGAGGAATGTTGGCCGTAAAGGATCACCCGTGGAGTGGGAGGCCCTAAATCCCAACTTTTGATTTGAATAAGCAAAAAATTCGATGAGGTCATCAGGAAAAATCGAAGAATAACGCATAGAACTATAGCAGGTAAGCTGAAAATTAATTTAGGTAATGTCAATGACACTGTTAACATTTTAGGATACAACAAAGTGTGTGTTCGTTGGGTACCGCATCACCTAGCGACTGAAATGAAGAAATCAAGACTTGAAATATGCCGAAGGTTCCTTTCTCGCTATGAAAAAGTATGGAAATGATTTTCTCTCAAATATTGTGACTGGCGATAAGAGTTGGGTTCACCATTATGACCTAGAAATGAAAAATCAATCGCTGGAATACCGACACCCATCTTCTCCTCGAGCGAAAAAATTCAAAATTCAAATTTCTTCCAGTAAGTTCGTGTTCCCTGTTTTCAGGGACTACAGGGGCATTATTATTCAGGAGTACATGGCGAAAGGTAGGACTGTCAACTCTGAGAGCTGCGTGCATACTTTAGAACAGTTAAAGCAAATAATAAATCGCTTGTGTTGGGGAAAAAAGCAATGATTCTACAACACCACCAACGCCAAACCCCATGCCAATGTATTTTACTTCAGAGGCTACACAGAAAATCGAATTTGAAGTTCTTGAACACCCTACCTACAGTCCAGATTTGATGCCGTCGGACTTCTGGTTGTTTTCTGCTCTCAAGAGAGATCTGAAACGAATTCAGTTCACCTGTGACGAAGATGTTGAAGCCGCTACGAGATAATGGTTCCGAGAACAACCTGAAGATTTTTACAGAGACGGTTTTAAAACACTTGTTAAACGTTTGCATATCTGTATGAAGCGTGAAGGGAACTATGCAGAAAAATAAAATATGTGAATTAAAGTAGAAATTCTGAGCTTTGGTCTTGTTTTGTTTTAATTTGATATCTTGCTACTGGGCTTGTACATAAATATGGAGGCATTAATTACTCTCTGAATATCCTCTGTAGTACGAGCAGTGATGCAATTCGTTAAAGGCTAAGCAAAAACGATTATGTTGTACTTTCGCAGCTTCCTCCTTAGGTGTTATTCGATTAGAAACTATTCTCTAACGCTGCTCTTCTGAATGTTAGGTAAAGAAGAGAAACCCTTAATGTGAAGCTTTACGTGTGGGTCAATTGTCATTCTGAATGAAGATTGAGAAAAATCGTTAATGTGAGGGTAGAAGCAACTGTCTAATTATCGCTCTGAAGGGTTCACTAGATCAAGATAGATAGTCAGTGTTAAACCAGGCATACTCCACTAATTCTTGTTCAGAATGGAAGATCAAGAAGAATCGATGGTCTGTGGCTAGACGCACTATGGCTCACTATCAGTCTCAAGTGCGCAATTCGGGGCACTGAAGTCCACGTTACTTCTAATATTGTCGGCTGTATCTCTATTGTGAGTCCAAAGTTTTTTTCTTTAATAGCGCAAGATCAACTCTGGTAAGATGAATGCAAAGGATAAGACTTCTAAATCAGAACAGACAAATTCCGCCAGTGGAAGCAAAAACCCAATTCTACCGACAATCCCGTGCTAGGCAGGTACTTAATTCTACGATGTAAAATTCTTTGATTCTTCCTACCCTAGATGGTCCAATAAAGCATTTATAACTGAGTACTTAAGAATTGGAAAATTTTCTAATCAAGTGACGATACTAGTCAGAAATCATCCATAGTTCTGACAAATCATGACCTTTTAAGTCCTACTATCTGTACGCTGAAATTCGGTTGTCACTTTAGAATTTTTGATAAATATGATACACTTTTGTTTTTAAAGTATTGGTAATAAGCAGGGCCCGGACGTTGATGACTTAAAACTTCTTACAAGATGCCCTTAAAGAGATGAAAAATGCCCTTCAAATTTGGAGGAAAACCTGCCTAAAACAGTTTGTATACTATTTTTTTTTTTCAAAATTATTGAAATAACTTCAATCTTAGACAACTCATAAACTAGAATTTTGTCTTTTCTTTATAAAATACACCGTAGAACCTCAGAAGAAAAGAAAAACAAAACAAAGTAAATACCTTCCAGGTAATATACAAAGGGTGTGGAATGTCAGCAACAGCACACGATAAGTGGCTTTGAATTCTTTTATTCACTGCCGTCTCCCACAGTCCCTTTCAAAAGTGGACAATGGGGATTCCCTTTCCCCAAAACTGGATAACATTAAGCCGTGTCTTGAACAGGGGCCAGAATGAGCTACTTTGGAATGTTTTTTTTGCTTTGGTCATTTGACAATCCTGGTTTTGAGAGTTGCAATTTGAAACCATAATCCTCAAGAAAATTTCACTTTTTTAATTAAAAAACCACATACAGTAGAACGCAAAAAAAAAAAAAATCCAAAAGAAAATGCTCCGAAATTTAAAAAAAAAAGTGACCTAAGAGATTAAAAAAAAGGCCCAAAAATGAAAACAATGAAAATCTCATCAAAGTCCGGAACCAGGTAATAAGAATACTATTTCTAATATTAATTATTCAAAATCATATGTACAGTTGCAAGACTTATTTTCATTTGAAAGGTTTTCTACAGAAATTTTTGTACGTAACGAAATCTGATTAAAGCTTTGAAATTTAAAAATCGTTAGTTATCAGATTTAAAAAATAAAAAGTAGTTAAAAAGTATGGAAACAATTTCCCTGGATTTTCTTCTCTGTTTAATCATAAATGAAATCTAACAGGCCTTATTTCTGCACGAGTAGGTTAGAGAAAAGCAGGCGAACAAGGATATTTTCTTTTCAGTTTTTTCCAAAACTGGATGCGTTATACACTATCTACCAACAAGTAATTGGACACCCCTGCAATCGACGATATCTGCCGTCCTGATACACGTTACGGCCGCCGCCGTTAAATATCGTGTGGGAAACAACAACACAACCAGTCGCATGCAAAATGCCACGAAGTTCGGAGCTCTCTGATTTCGAGAAAGGTGTAATCGTCGGGTAACACGGAAATGGCCGATCCATACGTGACATATCCAGCGAGTTGAAGTACGCGAAATCGACAGTGACCTACGTGATTGGCCAGTGGCAGATGAGAGGTGACGGTCGGAATGTGCCCCGACCCGACAGACCCACAAAACTGGGAGTTAGAGACCAACGGGTGCTGGCCAGAGAAATTCAGAAGAACCGCACTAAATCGATGGGCCACATCCGCGAGGAGTTTCAACAGGCATCAGGAAGTATTTTTTTCGATGAATACCCTCCGTAAGGAAGCCCATCTGCTCGGTTATCATGGACGTGCTGCCGCCCACAAGCCTTTGATCACCAAGTCCAATAGCGCTGCTCGGCTAACGTGGTGCAAAGAACGTTGACAGTTGACCGTTGAACAGTGGAAACTGGTTCTCTGGAGGGACGAATAAAGGTTCACCCTCTACCGTTCGGATGGCAGGGTTTGGGTTTGGCGTCTGTCTGGAGAACGCCTCCTGCCGGAATGTATTGTGCCAACTGTGAAGTTCGGTGACGGTGGTATTATGCTATGGGGGTGTTTCTCCTGGTATGGCACGGGACCCTTGGTCGCAATTCCTGGTAGACTCAACGCCGAGACCTACTGCACCATTTTGGATGACCATGCGCTTCCTACGTTGTGGCAGTTTTACGGGGTGGACCCATGTTACTTTCAGGATGACAATGCCGCCTGTCATGTTGCGAGTTTCACCATGGCTTGGTATGGTGACAATGGGGTTAATCGAATGGACTGCCCTGCCCAGAGCCCGTACCTTAACCCTATCGGGCACCTCTGGGACGAGTTGGAGCGTCGACTTAAAGGGTGCCCCCACCGTCCGAAATCGGTGAAAGAACTGACCTGTCTTCTTCAAGCAGAGTGGAAGAAAATACCGCTAGCCGTCGTACAACGCCTGGTTGAGAGTACGCCCTGGAGGGTCGCAGCTGTAATCGCCGCTCGTGGAGGCTCCATCAACTATTGAAGGTGAATAAACTTCGTTTTCCTTTGCTATCACACGTGTCCAATTACTTGTTGGTAGATAGTGTATATAGTACTAGCTAAATACCCGTTCTTCGAACGTGATGATATTAAAATATAGATTATGTACAGTTGAAATGGCCATACACTGCATATTTCGTCGCTCTTTTGGGAAGCACATGTCTGCCTGACTCATTCTGCCAGATGGCACATAAGCAATTTCGTTCATAACTGCAAATTTAAAACTTCAATCCTACACGAAAGAAATCAAAATACGTCATTACTCCTCCCTTTCATCGTTAAAATATTAATAGACAACAGAACAAAATAATAATAGAAAACAGAACAAAATACGTTGTTACTTTCAGCATAAATGTAAAAAGAACCTTGCTTACAAACAAATTCGTAAACACTTTCGTTCGAAACTGTGCATTTAAAAGCTAGCAAGTCAGATGTTTTTGGAATCGTGAGCAAAATTGTGTTGCCATCGCTAATATCTCAAGGGGGAAACACTATTTTTTTTCAAATTTCAATTACTACGAAAATCTACGAGCATATTTATATTTATTGTAGTCACCTTACCACTTATATGACGTCACCGTTGCTTCGATGAAAACGCATGTTGGTAATTTGATTTTGACTCCAAAAACTTTGACATTCAATATGTCAAATGCTAATATAAATGTATAAACGCAAAGCACATTATGATATAACACTTTTTACGTGAATTTTAAGGTTTTTTGTTAAATAAATTCAGAACAAATAAATTTAGGACAAAATATATACTGAGAAGGTCAACTGAAGTCATTCAAAACTTAGGGCGGGGCTTCAGTTGCTGGGCAACAAAGGCTCGATCATTGCAAAATGTCCTAGAGTTATCAAAGTTGGGTTATTTAAAAAACCCATTTCGACCCACTTAAAGTTATCGTAGCAAAAAATATTTCCTTTCTTAGTGCGCCTCTATGTTGTAAAAGGAACATTCCTGCCAAATATGTAAAGTTCGTTTCAGCCAGTAACCACTGAGAATGGTTACAAGCTAAAACGAACTTTACAAACCATTGCTGCATTTTCAAGCGAATGTGAAAGGAGATTTTCTCAAACGAATTCGACAATAACTCCATCTAGGTCTTCTCTTTCAATCACGACAATAATTCAATTAGTTAGTATTCATAAAAATTCTCGAGCATCCGCTAACTCAGTGTGATCCAACAAAATACGTCAAATCCTGGATCCTTCGAGGATATCATCCGGCCCTGGATTCGAAAAGAAAGAAGCGGATGGGAATGGTAGTGACATCTCAAGAGTTGAAAAATATTGGACTATATTTTAGGATCAAAATGAAATTCGCTTCTGTTCATTAATGCAATGTATTTTTTGTACAGATTTAACACTCATCTGTGAGTAAGCCCGACAGAAATTTCAATATTTTCTTTTCTCTGTTCAAAGGTTTAACGAACACCGTTAGCAACTTGAGCTGTCGCCCGTACCTAATTTGCGGCTACTGGTTCCAGGGAAGGTAGAAGGGCAGTGCTGTAAGACGAACACAACATCCATACCTAGCGGGATTTTAACCCGACCCCATCTCGGACGAATAATCAGGTTCAAGCGCTTAGATCACTACGTCACCTTGGCGGCAAAATTTCAGCATTTGATAATTATTATAAAGCTATTACGGAATACTAGATTCGTTTTAATTTAGTCAACTCTAGATAAATCACATTCGAAGGGAGGGCAAAAAAATTCGACTTATCAAGAGAACATTATGCTCATAGGACATATGCGGGTAACATACTTTTTTCAAGTTATAAAGAATTTCGACTTGTCGAAGTTCGAGTTATCAAGAGTCGACTATATAATAATTTATTAGGGGTATGCAAAAGTTTACGCCGCACCCGCTGGCGGGCGCTGTAGGGATCTAACCGGCCGGCGACCCGTGCTTTGAGTTCGTACATGAAGCCAAGCATTGGGGTCGATAAAGTTCATTTGCGGCACTGTTTTCTATTCACGTTTAATTTAGAGAAAAGTGCGAGTGAAGCATACGGTTTAATATGTCAGGCGTATGGCGAAACGGTTATGGGTGAGCGGACGTGTCGAGAATGGTTTGTCAGATTTCTGAAAGGTGATCTAAGCTAGGAAGACAAGCCACGTGCAGGTAGACCGCAGGAACTTTCAGACGAGGAACTTGAATCGCTGTTGCAAGAGGATGTCACGCGATCGACCACGCAACTGACGAAACGTTTGAAAGTGGCTCAATCGACGGTGGTACGGCGTCTACAGGCCTTGGAAAAGATCCAAAATATTGGTAAGTGGGTTCCGCATACTTTAACGGAGCGTAATATTGGCCAACGATTGGGCATCTGCATGTCGTTGCTAAAGAGGTTTCGAGGAGAATTTCTTGCGGAAGGTTGCCACCGGGGATGAAAAATGATTCTATTGCGACAACCCCGTACGCAAGCGAGCCTGGGTCAACCCAGGCCAGCCATCAACATCCACTGCAAAGCAGGATATCCACGGGAAAATGGTGCAGTTGTGTGTGCGTGTGTGGTGGGATATGCATGGAGTGCTGTACTTCGAATTGTTCAAACCGGGCAAAACAATCACTGCACAACGATCAGTTGATGAAACTGAACTCCGCAATTGAGCAAAAACGCCCATGGGCAGGTAAAGGACGCCGCCCAGTCATCCTGTTGCACGATAATGCCAGACCATATGTCGGTGCCACCACGAAATCAACCCTTGAACAGTTACATTGGGAGGTTTTACCGCACCCTGCTTACTCCCCGGACATTGACCCTCAGACTTTCATCTGTTTCGCTCTATGCAACGTTCCCTAGCCCTGCAGCGGTTCACTACAGTTCCAGAGGTGGAAAATTCCGTCACTGCGTTCTTCAGCTTAAAACCAGAGTCCTATCACAGGTGCATTCATTTGTTGCCTGAAAAGTGGCAAAAGGTCATTGATGAAAACGGCCAATATTTCGTTGAATGAATTTGTACTGGTTTCCTGATTGTTCTTGTCTCCTTTCTCCTTAAAACGGCGGAAACTTTTTCATACCCCTAATACTATAACACGAGCATGTAAATTATGTTTTACCAGTTTGTACCGAAAGGTTTGTAGTGTGTTCCCGCCCAGAGGTGGTTAGAACCTTCAAATAGTGGTCCGAGGAGAGTAACCGCGAATCGCGGGAAAGGTGTGGCCCGACCACGGATGATCGATACTAGAGGTGAGTGGAGGCGGTTCCGCGTTGTACAAGACGACCGAAGCTATACTGTGCCACAACTCGCCGGTAATTTGAATGATGGTGACAGCAGTAATGTGTCACAACACACAATACATGTAACCCTGCCGAAAATGAGGCTGCGTAGTCGCAAGCCACCCCAAGTGACCATGCTAATCTCGGCTCATAGTCTAAAGCGCCTACAATGGGCACGAGAACAACAAAACTGGACCTTTGAATGACTGGAAGAATGTCGTCTGGTCCGATGAATCTTGTTTTCTATTGTAACATGTGGACGACCGGGTACGTGTGTCGTTTACTATGGGAATTATTGGCCCCAGGATGCACCGTACGACGAAAACAAGCCGGATGAAGTGTAATAACTTGGGTAATGTTCTGCTGGGAAGCCCTAGATCCAGTCATTCACGTGCAGGAAACTATGACGTCTACCACCTACCTAAACATCATTGCTGACAAGGCAAATCTTTTCATGGTAACGGTATTACCCTCTAGTAGTGCCTTCTTTCAGAAGATAATGCGCCATGCCACACACCTCAGATTATTCGCGAATAGTTCGCGGAGCATGAGAAAGACTTCCAGATATTGCCATGGCCTCGAAATCCTCCAGACATCAATCTAATGAAGACTTCCTTTTCATCAATCAAAAGAAAGACTTCCAGTTATTGTCATGGCCTTGAAATCCTCTAGACATCAATCTAATGAAGACTTACTTTTCATCAATCAGAATAGACTTCCAGATATTGCCATGGCCACGAAATCCTCCAGACGTCAATCTAATGAAGACCTCCTTTTCATCAATCAAAAGAAATACTTCCAGATATTGCCATGGCCTCGAAATCCTCCAGACATCAACCTAATGAAGACTTCCTTTTCATCAATCAAAATAAAGACTTCCAGATATTGCCATGGTCCCGAAATCCTCCAGACATCAATCTAATGAAGACTTCCTTTTCATCAATCAAAAGAAAGACTTCAAGATATTGCCATGGCCTCGAAATCCTCCAGACATCAATCTAATAGAGCATCTGTGGTTTGCGTTGGAACATCAAACCCGATCTGCGGCGGCTCAACCACGTAATTTACAATAGTTAAAGAATCTGAAGGTAACATGTTGCTACCAAATACCATAAGACACCTTTAGAAATTTCTTAGCATACATGTCTCGCCGAGTAATCGCTGTTTTAGCGGCACATGGAGGACGAACATCATATTATGCATAAATTAATATTATTTTGGCTCTTCGGTGTATGCTTGGGAGTTTCTTCGAGGGCCTAAACTTTTCTTTTAAGCGTTCTGACCAAAGTTGTTTTTTATCATTTTGAGAGAACAGGTTTTCTTTGCTAGGTTGCATATACAATATTTTTTGTCACATGTGTGTATGTGTGGCACAGGTCGCACTTGCTCATAAGCCTTGAGTGGTAACATTTTTAGAGACAGGTTGCGCTCGCACAAATTGGAAGTTTAACAAACATCTCAGCTGCAGTGCAAAAGATTGCACAACAATAATACATACACACCATCAGAAGAGTCTTTAGTATCTGAAACGTTTCCTAGAACGATACAGTAATGAATACTATTATAAAGATATAAAAGTACTTGTATCGATCATATCAAGTCTGCAACATATCTAGATGTAAGATTTGCTTTCTTTCCTTGAGAATATTTATCGGATGACCATCTACAGAAGACGAGAATGAGTTAGAATAGCAGGAACTATACTGTCATTTAAATGACATGGCAGGTATTATTATTATCGTCTGCTTGTATTTGATCTGTCTCTTTTACTGCATGGTTTATCAAAATCCGATCAATGCTGCTGATGACAAAGTCCGTTCCCAGTTACGAAAGGCTTTGTAAGGAAGAGCAACGGTCTTTATTGAAACAAGATGTGTGTCCCCAGTCTCGTTAGAAACATCCAAGAGTCTGTAATGAAAGCCTAAATTCTGGCAAGTAAAGCAAAGGGACAAGATGATGGATCTACGGAATGATTTTCTGAGCACAGAATGATGGATCAGCGGAGAAAAAGCAAACATCAAACCAAGAGGAACTAGAATAAAAACCTCTGAGGTCGTCCTACTGAGATTTATAATGGGACACTTGGTCCTGTCTAACAAAGTATGAATTACACATGATATATTGTGGGGAAATCTCTGTAAGTGTCACCTAATGATCAAACAACGGAAAACATACAGCTGAAAGATTATATTACAGAGAGGTCAAGTAACATCTTAGGATAAAAACATATGAGACACTGGAGTGTCAACATATTGTGATAAAACTGCGAACCGAGCATAATAAAAAAAGCTGTACTTCACCGCCCTCAGGGTGAATGCTAGTAGAAGAAATATCCCAACCGATATTGCGGCCGTTAAATAGCATTGAAGCCGATATTGCAGATGTTGTAATGAAACTGTCTAAGGAAAAAAAACATCTTTAAGCTGTATCGTGAACTTTATCAAAGTACTAATTATATAGTGAGTTTTGAAAAAAAGGTCTTGAGTCGTGTCCAAACAAACTGCAAGAGTTATGTCACATATTGGGGAACGCTACATCATTACGACGTGCGCATATCAACAGATGAAATGAACACTGAACTTCAAAACTGAAAAATTCTTTTTTTCAGTTTGTTTCCTGGTAGGGTTTGCTTTTTTTTTTTTTTTTTTTATAAAACTGATTTTGTTATTTTTCCTTTTAAGGACCAAACACAACACTATGAACCACCTTGTCAATTAACAAATACGACGCATTGGCAGATATGATTTTGTGATGTATGATCTAAGTATATGATGCAATTACATAGTAAGGAAGGAAAAAAAGGTGATAACATATCTCCTAAGTTCTTCAACACCGCATTGCAGATGTTTTTTGAATCATTAAAGTAGGAAGTCGACGAGGTGACAATGAATCATTGACGAAGACTGTTTAACCCCTCTTCATTTTTCTTGTTTCTTTCTTTTTTTTTTTTTTTTTTACGACATAGTCATCTGTAAGTACCTCCTCAGACCTGCAGAGTGTGATACAAGAACCAAGAGTGACGAAGGGAGATTAAAACGAACCTACAGAAACCAAAACCGATGTAAAATGATTTTACAAAAACTGATGATTTCGAGCTAGTTGGGGAAAATCTGGAAGTAATTGATGCCTACATTTACTTTAGATAACAGATATCAAGTGAAGTCCACATCGAACAAGAAATTTATATGTGCACAAAACTTAGCTGCAGAGCATTCAAAAGAAACCGTACAACTTCTAAGAGAAATTTACCATTATACCCTAAAAGAAAAGGGTTTAATCCATGCACCCTTCGAGATCTTGCTTATTGGTCAAAAACATATACTGTAGTTATAAAAGACACAGAGGTTGCGAACAACTCAAAGAAGCATGAGAAAGTGCATTCTTGATATTCTTGCAATCGTCGCTGGATAGCCTCTCATCAGCAAAAAAGCTTGGTATTTAATTCTTCATATGGGGTTTTCTTTCTTCAGCACGAGTCTCGTATTTCAGGAATGAGAATTTCGGAAGAGGTATGTCCCCCCTGCATTATCTGTCCTATAATGCTTCATATAGGGCACTGTATATCGTAGTCAAACGTTTTACACAGGCACAGATTTAACAGGCAGAAACCTCAGCACTTCAGGAGTCAATACAACATCTGAAAAATTTGCTGCGCACAACTGATCACCGAATTTCGCATTAACGAAGATAAAATCAAAGGTATACACATTCTGATTTCGTGCTGTATTGATACCATTGTACACTGCCGGACAATTGCTAAGGACGGATGACAACAACAACGATAGCAACCATAAAATGGAAGGAAGGAAAATGTGGAAATTAGCATAAGTGCGGGATACAGTAAGACGTGTTGTGCGTATGCAAATTTTGAATTGCCGAACTTGTTCGTGACGTCATAGCGCTGATTAAGAGATATAAAGGATTTGACGCGTATTGACCGTTGTTGTTCAAACGCAAAGTTGAAAGAGAAAAAATCAATTGACGAACTTTCAATTCTCAGTATGTCTTCCCGACATCACCTAAATGATTTTACGCGTGGCCGTATTATTGGCAAAATTGAAGAAGGGCGAAAAATAACAGATGTTGCCAGGGAGTTCGACGTCAGCCACAGTGTTGTTTCAAGGCTTTGGAAATCATTTCAAACAAATGGATAGTGTAGCAAACGTCACGGGGGAGGTCGTGTTCGCAGTACGACACCTGCAGAAGATCGGTACATAGTGCTATCAACAAAAAGACACCGGCGCAGCACAGCTAGTGAGGTAGCAAATCAGTTTATGGCTGCTACTGGCAAGCGGATCTCCCGAAAAACTGTCGCCAGGCGTTTGCATGAAGGAGTACTATACGCCCGCTGTCCTGTTGTGTGCATCCCATTGTCCAGACGTCACCGTACCGCCCGTTTGCAATGGTGCTATCAACATCGCAATTGGACTGATAACGACTGGTCTTCTGTCCTCTTCTCAGATGAGAGTAGATACAGTCTATCGTCTGATTGTCGACGACAACTGATCTGGCGTGATAGTGGTACTGCATATTGTCCAGCAAACATACAGGAAAGGGACCGATATCCGACATGTAGTGCCATGGTATGGGCTGGCATCATGATCAATGGCCGTACGTCCCTCTATGTGCTTCCAACTGGGACTATGACTGGCCAACGATACATAAATGATGTTCTGCTACCTCATGTTCGCATGTTCCGTGGTGCTGTCGGTGATAGATTCATTTTCATGGACGACAACGCAACATGTCATTGAACAGTCGCTGTCCAGGAGTGTCTTGAGAGCGAGGATATTCAACGCCTCGTATGGCCAGCACGTTCTCCAGATCTGAATCCCATTGAAAATGTGTGGGATGCTTTGGGGAGAATTCTTGCTGGTCGCCAATGCCCTCCAATAAACAAGGACCCCCTCATCCGTGCACTGACAGAGGAATGGGATAAATTACCCCAACAGCTGCTTGATGATGTTGTGCAAAGCATGACACGACGTGTGGAATCTTGCATCGCCCTCCATGGTGGCCATATCCCATATTGAGATCTTACGCCGGAACGCCTGCGGACGGTAATTGCATTTTTTTCACGTTTACGTATTCTGCACAAAATGGCCTGTTTGTCCCTTGAACACGTTCCAAAGCCTTCTGGATTTCAGAGCACAATAAATTGTCTTTCTTGTAATGTCCTGGCATTCTGACATTATTTTATTGCACTTGGCATCCAACCACACTTACTTTTTTATGCGCTATATAGCCGTTTAGGATCGGTCATTAGCAATTGTCCAGCAGTGTATAACATCCACCCATTACTTCAACAATATCAGTCAATACACTCTCGCAAGTCATATCAGTCAAATGCTATCTGTGCGCCTGTTGACAACCATTCCGCAAGGTCAATCCCAGCGTGACAGGAAAAGCACATCATTGCAGCTTCAAATCTACCGTGTACTTTGCATTGTCACTTGCGAGTAATAATTACAACAAAAGAAAAACAGCATAAATTTGAGAGTACCCGTTGGGACATACAATTATACTACCACAATAAAAAATATTAACAAGACCAAGTAAGATGAGCCACCGTTGGGACTAACCTTCACACGTGGCTGCATAAAGCAATCTGCCGTTCTGTGTACTACTGATTATTTCGAACTCTCAGTGTCCCGGAACTCAATTTCTGCAAGCGCATTAAGTCTTCAAAATGACACCTTCATCTACGCACAGAAGTTATAACACCTTCATCTACGCACAGAAGTTATACGAAATTTCGAAATTAATGATTTTTCACTACACAATCCTTGCTAGCAGCTCGGTTTTAAACACAAATGTTAGTGTCGCACACACTGTGGATTGACTTAAATAAAAAATGCTGACTACACCTGAAAATGGTAAACGAACAGATCTTGCTTTCAGAGTCATAACGCAGAAGTATGAAATCTAACACATTTACCAGCTTCGAAGGTGGTACCAAAATGGAATTCAACCATTACATTAGAATCAGCGTTAAGAATCAAATTAAACTTTGATCAAATATAAAGGTTAGGTAGGATATAAATAAATTGGTTTCTATAAATAAAGGAAAAACACAAAGAAATCGCGATTATTTGTGAAAGAAGAGTTGGAAATGCACGAAAACTTGGTATGTGACGTGAAATGTAACGCGGAGTCAGAGTATTGTATGCAAATGAGTAGCGATGGCATCGGTTTATGAAATGAGCCGCAGCATAAAAGGGGCTGTTCCGGAGGTGTGCGTCACATCGTTTGCAGAATGTAAAGAAAGGATTTTGAGATAGCAGATTTGTTGTAATGGATGCTAGACGTCATTTAGCAGATGAAATGAGGAGAGCGATCGGCAGACTAGAGGCAGGCCAAAGTCAGATGAAAATTGCAAGATGGCTGCACATAAGTCCTTCTGTGGTCCACAGACTGTGGAACCAATTTCAAAATACGCAATCAGCTTCCCGAAAGTACAGCAAAGGAAGACCTAGGGCTACAAAATCCGTGGATGGCCGATAACTCCAATCAACTGCTCAAAGGAACTGGACGGCTGCTCCGACACAGATGCGATCTGCCCTTGCTACGGTACTTAGAACAATGGTAGCTGTTTCTACTGTGTACAAAATCTTCAAGAAGAAGTATTTATGTTAGGCGACCAGTACTCTGCGTAATTGTCACGCTCCGTCACAGAGGGGGACGTTTGAATTGGACAAGACTTAACGTGAATCGGACTAAAACCCAAAGGAGGTCGGTTCTCTTCGCAGATGAGTCTAGATTTGCTTTGCAGAGCGATTCCAGACGTACTCTGATCAGGAGAGAACGATGTACATGCTATCATCCCTCTAAGAACCGTGAAAGGTACAGTTATGGTGGCGATAACGTGCTGTTTGGGGAGGACGTACAGACCTCTATGTGCTTCCAAGAGATACCCTGAATGCTCGATGCTATAAAGACTGTGTTATGAACTCCTATGTTTGCCCTAATGCAGGTGATATAAGAGATACATTTCTCCTAGAGGACGATGACGCTCATCCCCACCAAGCAAGTCTGGTAAAACAATATCTTCAAGAGGAGACCATTGTCCGTATGGACTGGCCAGCCAGGTCTCCCGACTTTAATCCGATCGAGGATGTCTGCCGTGCTCTAGGGAGACGTTGCTGCTGTCAAGGCGTCAACCCAACACCAAAGAGGGGTTTAGGCCAACTTTGCACGAACAATGGTCGCTGCTACTTAATGAGCTCCTAAACGCCATCATCATATAATGAAACATCGCTGTGAGGCCTGTATTGCTATGAAGAGTGGCAGCACATTTTATTGAAGCATTTTGGCTATTACATTTTGACACCTTATTTTTCACCTGGTGCTGTATGTGGTCATTTTTGTCTGAATGAAGTTCTGAAGAAATGTTTTAGGGTCTTTCTCTAACGTACGATATGATACAAGTTTTCACCAAATCTCATGTAATTCCTCCATGTATTTTTTGAATTATCACGATTTTTCTGCTTTTTATGGAGAGCTGTGTACGTTCTCGGGTTTAACCCTTTAACCAGCTGGAACGAATTAACTCGGAGTTAGCAAAAGGGGTTGAAGTTAGTTCGAATGAATATACATTGACTACAAAATGTGCGGAACGCAGCTGGAATGAGTAAACCTGCCCATCAGGGGGCGTTGCTTTCGCCTCTGCTTTTGAAAAGTGATAATTTAGGGAGATCATCATCATCATCATCATTGTCAACCATTATCAATCCACTGCTGGATGAAGGTCTCCCCAAGTTTCCTCCACAACGGTCTGTCTTGTGCCAGTCTCCTCCATGTCACTCCCGCATATTTACGAATTTCATCCACCCATCTCCCATGTGGCCTTTTTCTGGGTCTTTTCCTGTCCCTTGGAATCCAATCTAAAATTTCGGCTGTCCATCTATGGTCTGTCCTTCTGGCAGTATGTCCAGCCCATTGCCATTTCAGGGATTTAACTCTGATCATGATGTCTTCCACTCTCGTCATTTTTCGGATCCACGAGTTCCTCTTCTTATCTCTCCTGGTTATACCAAGCATGCACCTCTCCATGCTTCTTTGAGTTGTCTGCAGCCTTTGTATGTCTCTTTTAGTTAAGGTCCACGTCTCTGCACCATACGTAAGCACTGGAAGGATGCATTGATCAAACACTTTTCTTTTAAGACATAATGGCATATTGCTTTTGAAAATTATGCTGTTTCTTCCAAAAGCTCTCCAGGCAAGTTTTGTACGCCGATTAATTTCTTCATCAATGTGACCCTCACTTGATATCTGCTGTCCAAGATAAACGTACGTATCTGTTATCTCCAGTTTTTCTCCATCAATCGATAAATCTTCATTTCTTGTAAAAGCATTGAACATCACTTTTGTCTTCTGAAAGTTCATTTTTAATCCCACTTCTTTACTCTTGTCAGCAAGTTCCTGGATCATACTCTGCAGCTCTGATGGGGTAGTTGCAAAAATGACTATGTCATCAGCAAAACGAAGGTGGGTTAGATAATCTCCATTAATCTTTATCCCTTTGTTTTCCCAGTTCAGTGATTGAAAGACATTTTCCAATGTGGCATTAAAGAGCTTCGGAGATATGGTGTCACCTTGTCTCACTCCCTTTCCAATTTTTATGTGTGTTGTATTTTCAAACAGCCGAATCTTTGCACTTGCATTTTCATAGATGTTAATTGACACTAAATGACCAATTTGTTTGTCTAAGTGGTCATTTTTTTATTATTGTTATTAATGCTTTCTAACTGATTGCCTGCTAAAAGGTCTGCAACGATGTCCATTAACCTAAGAATAGAGAAATGTTTGAGACACTTATTTCTCTCCAGTGGCATGTTGTCCTTATTTAGGGGGGGCCTTCTTCATCAAGTCTTGGAACAGAGGATAGAGGACTATAGAAACGAGATCTAATAATTTTAAACAGGTTTACGGTCGGCTCTGCTGAGATAAGTAACTTTTTTGTCTTGGCTTTCGTAGAACTCAGTCGGTATATGAACATTTCTGTTTGGGGAGCTCAGAAAAGTCTTTGCACCATTTGGCTCAGGTAATCAGCCGCTTAAAGAGTTAAGACCCAAAAGAAAAAAAGACAACATATCTGTAAAACAATTTAAAATATCGTAATAAAAGTGCAGCAAGTTATACAGCACACAATTATCTCAAGATATTGCAGAAAAGTTATGGGGTGTTACCGATTGGTTCGGACCGAGGTTTGCAGCAAATTAATGCACAGAGGTAACATCCAATTTTTCTCTCCCTCTCTCTTCAAAGTGCTGGCACGTGGTTGAGCGTATGCACCCTGCGAGAAGCAATAATCATTCGGTCGGAGTAATTGGACGAGTGGTTATTGCCATTCACTCACTGAAGGAAAAGGCGCAGTGAGCGGCAACATATGTAACATTTCATTCAACACACGAGAGAAAATGGTGAGAAGCTGATGTCAGCATCAACTTTCACATAAACCTACTTCTCCATAATCAGTTTCCGCGTTTATGAATCACATCTATGAAATTCGGTTACTGGATTTTGAGAACAAATGAACATACACCATGCTGGACCGAAATTGGCGAGCACTTTGCTCAATTAATGGATTCCCTCCCCATGTAGGAAATGTCGTGATCATTTTTCGTATTGTGACGTATATTCTAGATTAACTTTCCTTTTTTAGTTTCTTTCCCTATGTAAATCTTGAGTTTATTCTCAGTATTCTTCACGCTTAACGAAATATCTTTTCCCTCAAACGAATACGTTTGGCAACACAATTGAGGTTAAATGCACGTGATGTATGCCTGATATAAGATAAGAGCAAGAGATAAAAACGACGTCTGATCTATTGCAAGAGAGCGTTGTAAGAGAGGGCGTTGAAGAGAGCGATTATTAAGAGCGTTGTACGAGAGCGTTGTATTGTAAACTGATGATTATTGAAAGGAGTGTTGTGATCATGTGTGGTGTGTGGAGTACATTGTGATGTAATCGTTCAGATGGAAGTGTCTTCTACAGCCTGAATAAAGTTTTTCCGTAAGTTGACTTCTGTTGTTTCGTCTGGCCGTTAAGGTTTTCTTTCATTTAGGAACTATTTCCTAGTGTGTTGATGTGTTAAACCAGCGTAGAAGTCGAAGAGACTTTTACGCTACAGTATCCTTTATTTTCTAAACATCCTACAATAAATATGATGAACAACAGAAGAGGTACGAGAATACCAAGACTGCATCACATACAAAATTCCGTTCGGCATTTCAGTGTACAGGATACAGAATATAGCAATCGTTTTATAAAAAATGATTACCACTAAAAAATTTTTCTTCTTAATCTGAGACATTACATTAACATTTCAGAATACACAAACGAAACATGTAAGAGGATACGTCTAAAAGATATTAAGTACACCACTAATAACTAAGGAGACAATAAAGTCATAAATCCGTGAGATGGTGTACATCGGAAAAGTATTTTAATTATGCCGAGCTTTTGCCCGCCAACAAGAGGCTCTGTCAAACTTACACTAGAGACGATCCGTTCGGAGTTTAACATCCGGATTTTAACTTTAAACTCCACACGGATCGTTGTTCGTCTGTGTAAGTTTGGCCTCCCTTGGCAGGCGAAAGTTCGGCGTGATTAAAATACGTTTTTGATATACACCAACTCACAGATTTATGTGACTTCATTGTCTATGAAAACACACTTTTTTCGTATCCGAGCCTGCTCGCTCCGGAGCCAGGTGTTCTAACCCACTAAACTGCACCGACAGAATGTATCGCAGCAGATTTGTCGTCTTGACACGTTTCATCTCTGTAGTACGTCACATCATCCGCCTCTTATTATTATTTTTTTTAAGGGAAGAAGGAATTTTTATTAATTCCAAACAATGTGTGGAACAAACATCACACATTTTTCGAAGAACCCAACGGCCAATGGATCCATTTTCCACAATCGGGCGCCAATGGGAAAACACACTTTCGTCGGAGACGGGAATCGAACAAGCGCCTCCTACTCCGGAGCCAGGTGTCCTAACCAACAGAACTACACCGACAGAATGTATCTCTGCAGATCTGTTGTATTGACACATGCTTCACCTCTGTAGTACATCACGTGTCTCCTCAGTTAATGAAACATGTAATTTGATTTTACTATTTCTTCTGGAACAGAGAAACTGCACTTCATGTGCTACATTTTTGGTGGGAAGGGTTGAGGGGGGGGAGCTAACAACCACTGTCAGCAACTCAGTGGGCTCGACCTTAATTAAGGCCACTGGTTCCAAGAAAGCACTCTCCAGACATTAATTAAGGCCACTGGTTCCAAGGAAGCACTCTCCCGACCTTAATTAAGGCCATTGGCTCCAAGGAAGCACTCTCCCGACATTAATTAAGGCCATTGGTTCCAAGGAAGCACTCTCCCGACCTTAATTAAGGCCATTGGTTCCAAGGAAGCACTCTCCCGACATTAATTAAGGCCACTGGTTCCAAGGAAGCACTCTCCCGACATTAATTAAGGCAATTGGTTCCAAGGAAGCACTCTCCCGACCTTAATTAAGGCCATTGGTTCCAAGGAAGCACTCTCCCGACATTAATTAAGGCAATTGGTTCCAAGGAAGCACTCTCCCGACCTTAATTAAGGCCATTGGTTCCAAGGAAGCACTCTCCCGACCTTAATTAAGGCCATTGGTTCCAAGGAAGCACTCTCCCGACATTAATTAAGGCCACTGGTTCCAAGGAAGCACTCTCCCGACCTTAATTAAGGCCATTGGTTCCAAGGAAGCACTCTCCCGACATTAATTAAGGCCATTGGTTCCAAGGAAGCACTCTCCCGACCTTAATTTAAGGCCATTGGCTCCAAGGAAGCGGAAGATACAATGCCATAAGATAAATGCAACATCCATGCCTCCTCTGGATTCGAACCCAGACACATCTCGGACGAATGGTCACACAACAGCGCTTAGACCACAGCGCAACCGTAGCGTCTGTCCTCGACTTATCCAGGTGAGAGTCTCACTTGCTAAGACATGTCCTACCGGACTTACACTTTTCTGAATATCGAACCACATGGTGAAAATATAAAATCTCTACCACTACGTAGCTCTGTTTCCTGTTTACTAGAAAAAACTAAAATGTGCATTTGGAACATTTTTCGTGCATTCAAAGTGTCACAAAGAACAACCATTCAACATAGGCGCAGCGTGTGAACTCTTTTTTTTTTTTTTTTTTTTTTTTTTAGGGGTGGGCTGTAAGGATAACTATAAACTGATGTTTTGTTTTGGAGGGAGGTCAGTCATTCTTTGAAAGAATTTTTCCGTAAATGTCACATAACTTGAGGTTTTTAAATGCGAAGCAAAAAAAAAATTCTTTTATGAATTATACTTAGTCACTGCTGATAATGCACGGCGACGAATGCGTATTTTTGACAAGATACTAAATTTTTGAAAGTCCTGTATTTTCCTACAGATTCTTTCACGTATTACAAAGATTTTTTGCTGATGCATGAATAATGTTATAAAGTGAATACCTCCATTAATGGACACCTCCGAACAACGGTAACGTCAAGGTTTGGTTAGTATACAACAGCTGCACAATCAGCGATAACCTCCGAAGTGCAGTAGTGGAACCAGGATGGGGGCATCAGGGAGAACCCCCCGGGCAAAACAGCTTTTTCCTTTTTAAATGGCCGATATCGTAAATACTTTTTGTATTTATTTTTGTGAAAGTATGATAACAAATACATACATTTTTGTAAAAGTTTTAATAACACTGTATTCATAACAAGTTGTAATAATTTGCTGTAAATTTGGAGATAAAATGAAGATGATCCAGCTTGAACGAAAAACAAACAAACAGGATTAGTGGTTTAAGAAACTGTAAAAATTGAGATAGGAAGTGAAAAGAGATTTTGATTGATCATCAAAAGCAATGCGTATGCTTTGTTATATTCCTTACATAGTGCTGTCTGGTATCATTAGTAATTGGAAGAAGGAAAAGTAACCGTGTGGAGTACTTTGGAGTGTGTGTAAGACAGTGTGGGTGATAGACGCATCACAACTGGTCCATAAACAAAAACCTGTAACACTTTTCCGGGTTGAAAATTTTTCTATTAAATTTACTCACCTGACTAGGAGGGATCAAACATGTTTGGAAAAATTTTATACAGGCGTGAGATCTAAAAAGCATCAAGGTGGTTTGCTCGAAAAGCGAGCTACCGTGCATCATGAAAATAGCACTGATTTTTCCGTTCTTGTTCGCAGTTTGTGTTTTACGACAATTGTTTCATTGGAAAATATATGCAAAGAGCGCTGCAACGCCAGGAAGGGGCCGTGCTGCAAGTTTATAGTGGGTGGGGGCCATTCACAATCTCTCTCTCTCTCCCTCACTCTCTCTTTCTCGTTTCATTTTTTTTAGACAGGAACAACCCCGCCCTTCCCCCAAGGTAAGCTTCTGGATCCGTCCCTGCCAAAGAGGAACCCCTTAACCGCGGTCAACGGACACCCCAGTCACTCCGGAAGATTTAACAGACATCTTAACCCATAGACTTTACTTAGTTTATTGGTTCATCTGCGGGTGAGGACGATGAAGACAAAGAATATTGCTAAAGGAACTGTGCTTCGTGCACGATGGGTTGAAATACGGGGGATACGATGGTGTATTGAGGCAAGCTCCAACACCTGTGTATGTCTCAGTCACTTATCAAGGCCGGTGGGGATGGGTGGTGGTTCCTGGAATACTGATCATTGGCGGCGGATCTCTTGGTTCCTGCTGTTCCTGCATCCCCGCGCGGTTACCGAACTGCACAGTTACACTTCATCGTCTCTACAATTGTTCTCCGTCTGCGATGGGCCCGGGTTCGAATCCCGGTGAGGCATGGATGGTGTGTTTGTCTTACGGCTCTGGCTCTCTCCCTTTCCTGGAACCAGTGGCCCTAAATTAGGGACGGGCGACTGCTTATAGCCCACTGAGTTACTCAAGGTAATCGTTAAACCTCCAATCAAAAAAAAAAAAATCGTTATCTTCTTCTTTCCCGTAGGGTACGCTAATTTCCAAGTAGTAGTGAATCTAGACGCCCATCTTAGGGACGGTTCCACCGGTCTAAAAAAAAAACGAGAGAGAAAGAGACTGTGGAGGGCACCCGCTGTAAACTTGCGGCGCTTGCTTTTCTGGCATCAGAAGACTATTAAACTTTTCCATTTAAAAGAAATTGTTCTAAGTTTTTAAATCACGAACGTGAACTGAAAAATCAGCACTATTTTCATGGCGTTCAATTGTCCGCATTTCGAGGAAACCAACTTTATACTTTTTTTAATCTAACGTCTAGTAAAATCTTTCAAAATAGAGTTTGGTCCCTTCTGTTCAAATGGGTTAATTTAATAGAAAATTTTCCAGCTCGGAAATGTGTTAGTAGTTTTTGTTTATAGCACAATCGAGGTACGTACTTCTTTCTTTCACCAACACTATCTCACCCACACTTCGAATTAACACAGTGACTTTCCCTGCTCCCAATTACTGATGATGTCAGACAACACTACAAAAACAGAACAATGCTCACCCATTGCTTTCCATAATCAGTCAAAACCTCTTTTCACTTCCGCTTTCATCTTCCTCTGAACCTTTAGTATTTTTGTTCTGTTTTTCTGCCGAAGCTAGAACACAACATTTTATCTCCAAATTTTCGGCAAAGTTTAGTTGTTATGAAAACTTATACGAAAACCTGTGGATTTATTACTATGATTTTACAAAAATAAACGCATTATTTAAATACTGGCCATTTAAAAAGAAAAAATTTGCTTTAGGGGGCGATCAACCCCCCCCCCTCTACTGCTTACCGCTTATTCATCATCATCATCATTGTCAACCATTATCAATCCACTGCTGGACGAAGGTCTCCCCAAGTTTCCTCCACAACGGTCTGTCTTGTGCCAGTCTCCTCCATGTCACTCCCGCATATTTACGAATTTCATCATTATTATTTCTGGGGATATTTAATTTCTAAAATCTTCTACACCATGATTGATTGTTGTTAACTCTTTCTATTCGAATAAGTTTTCACCCATACTTAACCAGCACTCGTTTTTCTTTTTCCTGCAGTAGAGGCCACAACTTAGCAGTAAAAGTTAAGCTTTGGCTCGCCAGCTCCGACATACGAGTTATAGAGGCATCATCGGCGTGGCGGGTGACAGCCGACACGCGAGCTACTTGGCGAAAAAAAAAAGTCTCGCGAGTGTTAAAGGCATCATCGGCGTGTGAAAAGAGGTTTTGATTAAGTCTCTATGCGAGCTATAGAGACTTAATCGGCATGGAGGGTGACACCCAACATGAGAGATATTCGGCGAAAAAGAAATGTCTCTCGAGCGACGACATGCGAGCTATAGAGGCGTCATCGGCATGGTGGGTGACACCTGACACGCCGATGGCGTTTCTTTTCTTTATTCGGTGAAAAAGAAATGTCTCCCGAATCCAGACATACGAGTTATAGTGGCATCGTCGGCGTGGTGGGTCACACCCGACCTACTTCGCGAAAAAAACGTCTCGCGAGTGTCGATATGCGAGCTATAGCGACGTAATCGGCATGGAGGATGACACCCGACACGAGAGATATTCGGCGAAAAAGAAATGTCTCTCGAGCGACGACATGCGAGCTATAGAGGCATCATCGGCATGGTGGGTGACACCTGACACGCCGATGGCGTTTCTTTTCTTTATTCGGTGAAAAAGAAATGTCTCCCGAATCCAGACATACGAGTTATAGTGGCATCGTCGGCGTGGTGGGTCACACCCGACCTACTTCGCGAAAAAAACGTCTCGCGAGTGTCGATATGCGAGCTATAGCGACGTAATCGGCATGGAGGATGACACCCGACACGAGAGATATTCGGCGAAAAAGAAATGTCTCTCGAGCGACGACATGCGAGCTATAGAGGCGTCATCGGCATGGTGGGTGACACCTGACACGCCGATGGCGTTTCTTTTCTTTATTCGGGGAAAAAGAAATGTCTCCCGAATCCAGACATACGAGTTATAGTGGCATCGTCGGCGTGGTGGGTCACACCCGACCTACTTCGCGAAAAAAACGTCTCGCGAGTGTCGATATGCGAGCTATAGCGACGTAATCGGCATGGAGGATGACACCCGACACGAGAGATATTCGGCGAAAAAGAAATGTCTCTCGAGCGACGACATGCGAGCTATAGAGGCGTCATCGGCATGGTGGGTGACACCTGACACGCCGATGGCGTTTCTTTTCTTTATTCGGTGAAAAAGAAATGTCTCCCGAATCCCGACATACGAGCTATAGAGACATCCATCGGCGTGGCGGGTGACACCCGACCTATTCGGCGAAAAAGAAATGTCTTGCAAGCGCCGATATGCGAGCTTTAGAGGCGTTATCGACGTGGCGGGTTTAGGTATTCAGCGATTTCGAAATGTTGGGTGTCACCCGACATTCGAGCGGAAAGGGTTAAGTTTAGCAGGGGTTCATCCAATTCAAGGGAACAGCAGGTGACGATAAACAGGAAAACGCTTGAACTACTGAAACCCATGCATTTTGCGAGATCAAAAATTTGGTTGAGAACAATTGGCAGCCCCGGTAGCGCAGTGGTCTAAGCGATGGCCTCTGATCATAAGTTCGAAAGGGGTCCTGGTTCGAATCCCGGTGAGGCATGGATGTTGTGTTTGTCTTACGGCACTGGCTCTCTCCCTTCCCCGGAACCAGTGACCCTAAATTAGGGATGGGCAACTGCCTATAGCCCAATGAGTTGCTCAAGGTGGTCATTAAACCTCCAATAAAAAAAACAAACAATTAATTGTATTTACCGTTCTACAAAAGGATATTTCCGTCCTTGAACTACGTTCAGTTTTCTTTAGGCTAAGATTACGCAGTCGGCACTCTGATCTCCGTGTCGCCACAATCGCTGACCACATCTGCTTCTAATTCCGCAGAGATTACCACGACTTGCTCAGCCCCAAACCAACTGCTATAACATATTAATTTAAGCTCACGCTGCGAAGAACTACAATCTCCTAACTACGGTCACCTTTTTTCCAAATACGAGAGGCGAACGTTATGCAGAGGTTTCACGGAGTAATGATTTCTCCAAATGGATAGAATTTTGCCGTTGTGTTACTTCTTCACAAAATACGTCACATAGGTGAGCATAACAATATGTATATCAAGTTCTTCCTGTTAGAACTTCGTAGCGACTACATTAAACGTCCCACTCAGTGGGCCAGTGTTATACGCAAGGAGGTTAGAATAAGATATCTGGAGATGCCCTTGTTAATGAAGCAGCACCACTTTGCGTGAAGTCTTTAACCGCGAGCGACGGCCGTCAAAGTATGGGAAAGCTGGTGGATTTCTAGCCTATTGCGCGCAATGTATTTTGTGTTGACTGAATCACCTTTTTTCGTCGTAAATGTTTGCAATTTCGCATCGTAACATGCTACCAATGTGTGAGAAAATGATGAATTTATAAAATTCTTAATGATTTTGAAGCACCTTCCCATTTTTATTTTAAATTAAAATACACGAACGTTAGTGCGAATTCTAAACAAAAGATAACGTTAAAATTGAAAATTTCACTCGTGTAAGAGGTATAATTCATTCCGGTTTGATATTAACACGACTTTTGTAACCAAAAACCACGTAATTCCAAAATACACACAGTTGAAATTACACAGGTGTCATGTAAAAACGGTCAAATTCCCACACCTTGCTGCTTCACGGTTAAGAAACTCGTCCGAGTTCGAATCCCGGAAAGTCATACACCAATGAGCCGTTACATTTTGACCACCTACTTAACAAGCTGTAGGATCCTCTTTAGCCCCCAAAATAGCGACCACTCAGCAAGGCACCGATTCGATGAGGTGGCGATAGGTATCCTGCAGTATCTGGTACCATAATGTAAACAACAGGTCCTCCAGTTCTTGTACATTTCGAGGTGGTAGTGATTTAGTGCAAACCCGCTCTTCTAAGTTGAACCACAAATGTTCGATTGGGTTCATGTCAGGCGAATTTGGAGGCCAGGGCATTAACAGAAATTAACCAGCATGTTCCTAGAACCACTCCTTGATGATTATGGCAGTGGGGCATGGCGCATTATCCTGTTGGTAATGGCCATCACCAGCAGGGAAAACAATTGCCATGAATAGGTGAATTTGGTCCGCAACGATGTTCAGATACCTGACAGCTGTCAGGGATTGTGCTATTGGAATAATGGGACCTAAAGTGTCCCAAGAAAACATCGTCCAAAGCATAACACCGCCTCCGGCGGCCTGTTTCTGCCCAACAGTGCATCCAGGTGCCATAGCCTCCGTTGGTAATCGGCGCATCCGCGCTCGGCCGTCTACGTGATTCACCAGGAATATTAATTCGTCGGACGAGGGCACTTTCTTCCAATAGTCCACAGTGCAATCTTGATGATCTTGGGCCCATTTCATGGTTGTTGGCGATGACGTGCAGTAAACATGGGGACTTGGCTGGGTCTTCGGCTACGCAGGCCAATGCACAGAAGGCTGCGATGAACTGTGTGCTGTGACACATTGCCCTGATCACCACTGTTGCAGCTGCTGGTGATTTGTCGCACTGTGGTCCTGCGGTCGCTGTGAACAATGCGCGACAGCCTCCTGGCATCAATGAGCTGCGGACGACAGTTCGTCGTTTGGCCACCTGAGCACTACATTTGATACGTACTCACTACAGCGGCACGCGAACAACGCACAAGCCACGCCGTTTCCGAGATCGTAGTTCCGAGGTGCTGTGCAGTTACAATTTGTCCTTTATCAAACTCCGATAAATCGGCAGCTTTTCTCATTCTGATTCCGAACACTATACTAATCGAAAGCTGTCCTTGGGTTGTATGTATACTGCTCTGTAAACTTCACTTGCGCCACCGTTCGGTCTCCAGTCTCCGCTCGGCAGGAGGTGGTTATAATGTAACGGCTCATCGGTGTATAGATGTAGTGTTTGTCTTACGTCACTGGCTCTCTCCCTTCCCTGGAATCAGTGGTCCTTAATTAGGGACGGACACTTCTTAAAGCCCATCGAGTTGGTCACGGCGGTCGTTAAACCCCCAAACAAACAAACAAAAAAAACTCCGATTTTTATTAGCTGTTGTAAGCTTGCCCTAGTAATCAAATCGTCTTAAGTGCTGCTGGTTGAATGGCGACGCTACGCCTATGCCATTCCAACCAGAAGCCTGGAAAGTTTTTCGTGAAAATACATTTGAGATGCTCTGGGCTTGCCGGTTCAAAGGACAGTTACTAATTTTAGCCACAGTGAAAGCGTAAGTGAATTAAATTTGCATCTGCGTGTGACGTAAGTTCAGTGCCTTTGACGAAACGGAAAAGTTTACTTGAATAAGCAGCTTCTCAGGAAACATGAAGCGTTGCTTTCAGTTTATTTGAATAAGAGGTTTAAAAACGCGATTATTTTCCTTCGGTTCGTAAATTCAGCGTAACAAGGAAGAGATCATACTTGAGAAATAGCCATTATAACTTAATAGAAACTGGTCTGCATTGTAAAAAATGAACTGCGATTGTAAACAATAAATCCCGCTGACGTCACACATCGTCCTTTTTCTCGGTGTATCAGACACATTTGTTTCATATCCTGATTTCTATTGGACAGAAGCTTTGTCTGTAACCAATTGAAAGAAAAATGGTGACACTGGGGTGAATAAGGAAATGTGGCCGTGACATCCTAAGAACGCTGTCTAAACTGAAAGAGTCGTTTTTTGCTACTACAACTGGCCAGAGATTTCCTTGTATTAAATCAAAAATATTTTTCCACTCAGCTTGGGTTTTGAAAGACCCCCTCTTTATAAAAAGAATGCAGAAAAAAACTGTGACGATACAAATTGCAGCTTAGAAATCCTCTCAACTGAAAAAAACAATTTCTCCACTTAAAAAAAGTATGGACTAACCATCGACACACGAAATTCTGCTGAAGTTATGTCAAACTCGAGATAATATTCTTTGGGATTTACGAAGTAAACAAATAATTCATACACTCAGTAGACAAACCATTAGAGGTAGAAGTGATGCATAGTTGACATGGGCACCCCACCGCAAAGAGTGGAACAGATCCAAACCAAACACATCGGATAAATAGGTGGACAGCAGGCCTTTCCAACAGTTGGGCCGCGGATGGCCTAGTGGTCAACGTTCGTGACTACCGCGGAGAAACTTCAGGCTCGGTCCCAATATCCGCCGTGCGTCGGATGGGTACGTTAAGCCGTCGGACCGCGGGTACTGCCTCCCCCCCCGGTAACAAATACGGGCGTCTTACTTCCCCTTTTTACCTCGCTTCCGTGTCACGTTCCTATCGGGCACTCTAGCCCAAATCTCCTAGCTTCTTATTTCTAAGGGCTGTTTAAGCCCTGGGGTCAGACACCCCTCCTCCCCCTCGTAAAATCCTCTACATATGACTTGATCTGATCTTTCCAACAGTATATCGCAATCGATGAACATAGGTAAACGTGGTGATCTGAGCGACTTTGATAGTGGACGCACTGTCCGCATAAGACAGATGGGTCATTCTACTGTTCAAGTATTGGGTTGGTGCGAATGAAATATCCGGCAAAGGACCAGCACACGTGGACGGCGAGAACTGAAAAGTAGGACAACTTACCTAAGCAAAATAATCTCCCTCGGCATTGACACATAGTCGCCATCTGTCCGGCAAGGCCATGATCCCGGAACGTAAAAAGGTTTGTGGCTGGGACCCGAAGAAGTCATCAACTGCACGTTGAATCTCTGTGTCTGTCGTGAACTGTTTCCTGAACAGAAGGAGATCCAGGCGACGAAACAGGTGATAGTCTGTTGGAGACAAGTCAGGATAACAGGCAATATGAGGCAGTGCTTCATAGCTTCGTTGTGCGACATGAGGGCGGACGTTGTCCTGGATCAGAAGAACACCATGTCTGTTCAACAAAGCTGGTTGTTTCTGGAACAATTTCCGGTGCATCTGGTGTAATTCAGAACAATAGGGTTCTGCAGTGATGGTTTGGCTTCTTGCCAAGAGACTCCGATGAATTATCCCGCCTATGGACCGCCAGACAAGGAGCATCATCTTCTTGGTGTGTAGGGGTGGCTGAGGATGCCATCCAGCAGGTTGTGCCTTGCTTAACCATTCGGTAGATCATTTCCGATTATCATAAAGGACCTACTTCTAGTCGCAGATGATGATTCTATGCAGTAGAGGTTCCTGTTCATTCCTGGCAAGCAGCGACATGCAGACTTCCAAACGCCTAGTCTTGTTGGCAGTTGTCAACTCATGCGGCAGCCACATGTCCAGCTTTTTGACCTTACCCAGCGCAGCCAGACGCCGAACAACTGTCGTGTGGTGGACACGGACATCTGCCGCTATCTCAAGACACGTTTTTCGGGGATCCGTTTCAACCCCACGTAACAGAACATCGTCAGAAACAGCAACAGGTCGGTGACCACGTGACAGGTCGGTCTGTATCACCCTCTTTGAAACTTCACAAACCATCCCCCAATTGTTCGTTCATTGGTTGTATTCTCCCCAAACGCTTTGTTAACGTTTCGAGCGGCAATTCCTGCAGAATGGCCCAGTTTAAATTCATAAAGGAAGATGACTTTGAAATCTGACGTCTGCATGTTTCCAACTCGGTGTTAAACACAAATGTTGGTGTCGCACACACTGTGGATTGACTTAAATAGAAAATGTTGACTATATCTAGAAAAGGCAAACAAACAGATCTTGCTTTTAGAGTCATAACGCAGAAGTATGAAATCTAACACATTTACCAGCTTCGAAGGTGGTACCGAAATGAAATTCAACCATTATATTGGGATCAGCGTTAAAAATAAAATCAAACTTTGATCAAATATAAAGGTTACATAGAATATACATAAACTGTTTTCCATAGATAAAGGAAAAACACAGCAAAATTGCGATTACTTGTGAAAGAAAAGTTGAAAATGCACGAAAATTTGATATGTGACGTGAAATGTAATGCGGAGTCAGAGTATTGTATGCAAATAAGTAGCGATGGCATCGGTTTATGAAATGAGTCGCAGCATAAAAGGGGCTGTTCCGGAGGGGTTTGGTACATTTCACCGAAAACCACTTGACCGAAGGGTCACTTCACCGAAAATCCCTTTTCACCGAAAGGTCGTTTCACCAAAAAGTTCACTTCACCGAAAATTTATTTCACTGAGAAGTTCATTTTGCCGAAAGGTCGTTTTGTCGAAAAGTTCACTTCCCGAAAAATCACCTTATCGAATGTTCACTTCATCGAAAGATCGTTTTAACCAGCTGCTAATTTCGAGCGAAAGGCAATATTCTTTGAATTTGAAACTCAAATTATTTATTTATTTTCGTGAGACGCAACCTAATGTCGATGTCACCCAGAGATGTGTCTCCTAATACCTCAAATATTAGTACTACTCTACAAACGTGTATTTCAGTGAAATCTCATGTGTGGAAAATTTGCCCATATCTAACCTTATGAAAACTAAATTACATATAGGTACTTATATATATTGAACTAATTTAGCGCACTAAGCTTAAAGTCGCCTATGTAGATAAATCGAAGTCTCTAGGTAGGGTCTCATTGAATCTTCAGATGACATGGACCTTTATTGAACTCCCTTTTTTTTTTTTTTAATTGAAGGTTCAACGACCACCGTCAGCAACTCAATGGTCTGTAAGCCGTCGTCCGTTCCTGATTTAGGGTCACTGGTTCCAGGAAAGGGAGAGAGCCAGTGCCGTAAGACAAACACAACACCCATGCCTAACCGGGATTCGAACCCGGACTACTTCACGGACTAATGGTCACAAGCCAGCGTTTAGACCACTGCGCCACCGGGGCAGCGAACTCCTTTTGCACTAAGATGCGATATTATTTGTTTTAATTATTACCATGCCTCTGCATCAATTAAAATTGATTTGTTTTTTTCTCTCTGCTGTTTTTCGTGGATGACAGATGACTTTTCGCAAATAAATCAGAATACAAAGGTAGGGGCTTCTGTGTAGCTTATCGACATGCCAATTTCATATATGTATGCATGTGAGTCAGTCACTTCTTTACCCTTTATACGTATCTCTTTCTATTCTCCAGATATTTATGTGGAAGCACGGGTGTTTTCAGATGTGCAGTCACCCATAGTGTTGTGAGCGAAATAGTTTGAAGACAAACGACTGCTGTACAAGTTCATCTCTTCCAACAGCCCAGATCTGAGTCCCGTAGGAGACGTGTGTTGTATTTTATTTTTTGATTCTGCTGAGATGAAGGCAATTTCTTGATTCATACATGCCAAATAACTTACATTAGGATGGTATATATTATAGCAGTGATGGCGAATTTATGATAGACAGAGAGCCATAGCATGAAAGAGGTTAATATTAGAGGGCCAGACTTATAAAAAATTTTATAACTGCTTACTGGAATTCAGTATTAAAAACACAGATGTCGTCAATTGAGTATAACTTTATTCAGATGTTATTGATTCCGCCTTTATTCATAATTTGCAATAAGACAATACATTTTTTTATTTTACATGCTATGTCAATGCTAAAAGTGGGGCTTGTTAAAATTTCCTACCAGAGATTCAAAGTCCACTTCCATTTCTGATGCAACAATCTGAGAGTATTTGACAATGCCGAATCAGTCAACCTCCTTCTGGATTTTGATTTCACAACCTTCATTATAGAAAAAGTTAGTCTCACAATTGTACGTACTACCAAATTCTGAAATCAGCAGTCAGTTTAAGAGCCCGTTTTCTCAAAAGTGGGAGCCATTGTTTTGGAAGTAATTTCTGCAAGTTTAGATCCAGTCGCTTCTGTTCTGTTGAGAGATGGATCACGTTGAAGTTCACACAACCCTATTTGCAGTTCTGCTGGCTGACACTCCACTGTGCATTTGAAAGGGATATTATAAAAGCTCCATTTGTGGAAGAAATATCTTAAAATCTTGAAATCGACCATTAAATTCTGAAATCAGCTGTTCAATGTGATCTGCATGCTTTATAAAGTTAGCACTCCCCTTTTCTGAAAACTGCTTACAATGAGGAAAATGCACCAGATTATTCTTTTGCAAAGACAGTTTCATTAGATCCAGTTTCTCTTTGAAGCCATCAATATATCCCATCATTTGAAAAACTGACTTCTTTTCCCCCTGTAGCTGTAAATTCAGGACATTTAAATGCTGGGCATGTATGTCTGTAAAAAATGCAAAGTCCTGAATAATATTAATATCCTTGAATTTATTTTGAAGATCAAGTGAAGGTGGCATGTTGTCTCGTAGGAAAGCAAATGCTTCATCTTTCAGTTCAAAAATTCTGATTCAACATTTCCCTCGACTAAGACACCTCACTTCAGCATGAAACACGCGATCAACATAGGTAGAATCCACTTCTTCTAAAAAAGCAAGGACATTTCTGTGAGTAAGTGAGCTGTTTCCTCCTCTGATCAAAGTTGTTCTTTTGGCCATAGTACCCATAGTGTCAATCAGTTTGAGGGGCTTTGCACACAGGGTTTCTTGGTGAACTATGCAATTTAATGTAGGTACGTCAATTTAGTTTCCCTTCATCAGTCCATTAAAACCAGTTTTAGTATCAACTATAGTCCTATCACCATCGGTACATACAGCAGACAACTTTTCAAATTCACCAAATTCCTCCATTGCATTTCGAACAGCAGAAAACGTTTTTTCACCTAACTAGTTGTAGCATGCAAAGAAGAAACTTTCAATAGCCCTTCTTGAATAGAAGTCTTCTCGATCACTTTAACAAAAATTAGGAGCTGACTAGTATCCGTGATGTCTGTACTTGCATCAAGTTCCAATGAAAAGTGTACACAATCTTTAATTAAAGAATTCAAGTTGGAACACAAATGCAAACTGATATCTTCAGTTTTCCTAGCAACATTTTGTTTTGAAAGAAGTACAGGTAAAAATTCGTTTCTGACATTTTCTTCATTAAACACTTCTGCCATTTTAACTACACACATTTTCACTAATTCTTCACCACTGAACGATTCTTTGCTTTTGTAAGTTCGTAACTAATCACATAAGATGCCAGCAGTGATGATTCTTGAATCTTGTTCACATTGCTACTTATATTTTTTCTTATTTCATATTCTTCCTTAATTATTCAATAGCGCTTTTTCGCTGGAAAGTTTGTCATAGTTTTTCGAATGATTTGTGATGTGTCTTTTAAGATCGTATTCTTTTAATACGGCTAGCACTTAAAGGCAAACTGCCGCCCCGGTGGCGCAGTGGTCTAAGCGATGGCCTCTGATCATTCGTCCGAACGGGGTCCGGGTCCGAATCCCGGTGAGGCATGGATGTTGTGTTTGTCTTACGGCACTGGCTCTCTCCTTTCCTGGAACCAGTGACTCTAAATTAGGGACGGGCGACTGCTTATAGCCCATTGAGTTGCTCACGGTGGTCGTTAAACCTCCAACCAAAAAAAAAAAAAAAAAAAAAGGAGGCGAACTAAGCATTGAGATCAGTTATCCTTATTGAGGATAAACAAATAATCGAACCCCTATTCTGTTTTAAATGCACGATTTTCACCGTCTACTTTCCTAAATTTTGAAAACATCGTTACAAAAACGCGAAAAGCAAACTATACAAAATTTAGCACGTGCTAGCGGTTGGACAGCCTGCAGTGCGTCACGCAAGAGAAAGTGGAGGAAATTCTTGGAGACTATAATTTTTACTCAATGTTCAACTGCGCGTCTCAAAGTAATGGTTTTAACTGAGCACTTGAATAGCACCTTCTATGTGACGTCACAAGGTCAGCACCGACTAAAGAGAAGGAGGTGATGAAATGCTCCGCAAAAGAGAAGTCGCCTGTGCGTTCTTCAGTAAAAAGGGCGAGTAATGAACAGGAAAGTTTAATTGGGAATTAATGCTTGTGGTGATAATGCAAGAAAATTCCGTGAAGTTCTAAATCTTATTTTTAGTCAAATATAACAGGGATTGAGCTGGCACATTCAAGTACGCGAGCAATAGTTGCTACTCTGGCAATCTGAAGTATAAAATGTATTGAATAAAATAAGAGTAATACGCAGGCCGTAATATCATGTAATCCCAAAAATGCTGTAGTTTTTTCAACGTGTGAAGAAAAGAAAGAAAACCGTACCTGGAACAGATATTTTAATCCATATAATAAGTACCCCCGGTAGTTACAAACTTCTCCCATCGATCGACAAGGTTTTGAATCCCAGACTTGTAGAATTCTATGGGCTTCGATGCAAAAAGTGCAGAAAGGGTTCGCCGTACCTCCTTCACATTTCGAAGTGTAGTCCCAGCAAGATGGTTTTGCAGGCTGCGAAAGAGGTGGTAGTCGGATGGGGCGATGTCAGGGGAATATGCTGACTGCGGAAGTTTTACCTATCCGAAGTCTTGCAACGTGGCACTGGTCATTTTTGCTGTGTGTGGTTCTGCATTGTCCTGTTGCAGCAGCACGCCTTTGAGATTCACGAGTGCTGGACGTTTACCCTGCAAAGCAGTGTGCAGACGCTGCAGCTGCTGACAGTAGACTTCTCCTGTAATGGTTTCGTTGGGTGGCAGCAGCTCGTAATGCATTATGCCTTGCATATCCGACCACACAGACATCAAAACCTTTTGTGGGAAACGTCCTGGTTTCGCCACTGCTTCAGGCACATTCCCTTTGTGAAGCCACTGCCGTTTACGCTTAATGTTGTTATAAACAATCCATTTTTCATCGCCCGTGACAATTCTGTGCAAAAACGGCTCCCTTTTTTTCACGGGAGAGCAAAGAAGTGCAAATGTCCACAAGCGATTGCAGCTGTTGTGGAGTGAGATCATGGGGTACCCACTTATCCAGTTTCTACACATAACCGAGGTCCTGCACATGCCGGTGAACAGTGGAATGGATTGAATGAACAAGTGTGGCCAATTCCTCGAATGTTGCCTGCGGATTTCCCTCAACAGCAGCTTTCAGCACGTCGTTATCCAGCTCAACAGGCCGTCCAGGTCGCTGCATATCCTTGAGGCTGGTGTCCCCACCTTCAAAATTTCTAGAATCAGCGTTGACATTTCCTGATCTCCAGGGTACCCGGCCCATATACGGCATTGGTGTTTCGTGTTGCTACCGTCGCTGAATGTCGATTGGTTGAACTCGTACAGCATAATCTGCCTAATGTGGTCTTCTGACACTGCCGTTTCCTATGCAATATAAGTGCACAACGACTGCACCTAGAACTCCCGTTTGCGGTCTGCTAGCGTGATCCCTCTTATACTCACCGTGGTCGACGTCATACTCTGGGCACCAGGTAGCTCACTACTGCTGGGCTTGCACAAAACGACATTACTTCTGGGATGACCTGTTAAATAGACTGACCGGGCGAATCTGTACGCTGGCCGCCATTTGGCTATCACTGGTATACAGGATTACAGAAATTTTACTGTAGAAGGAATGAGTTTTGAATTAAATACACCCTGATAACAACATGTGAAGCAAGAAGTATCGCCTCCAGTCGCGTGGGACGCTGAAACCGGCAGTGCCTATAAATAGAAAAAGTCTCTACGCATCGGAAACTAGTAACGGAAAAATAATCATAGGTTTGGCCATGGACAGTTAGTAGCTGCAATGAAGGCTGGTTCTTCAACCACCGCAACTGCTGAACTGCTGGGATTTCCACGTCCGACCGTCGCAAGTATATACTACGATTACGTGAAATACGGCAAAACTTCCAACCAATGGAAGAAGTGTGGCTATAAATGAGCAAATTACTCTCTAGTTAAGCCCAGGCTGTCGTCTCACGTCGTTATCTCACGGCTAGCACCGAGCAGATAACGTCAGAATTTAATGAAGCTTCCACAAGCTTGTGCACAAAAACTATCCGTCCTGCCATGGAAGAAATAGGTTATGACAGTTGATGTGCACGTCTTGTACCCTGTTAACTACAAGGCATCGAAAGACTAGGCTGAAGTTTGCAAGGCCTACCACAACTGAATTGTGGAGGCCTGAAAACACGTCATCTGGTCTGACAAATCACGGATTCAACTATTATGACAATGGGACGGTGTGGCGTAAAACACACAAAACGACGGATCCGATTTGCCAAGTTGGGGTCATACAAGCAGGTGGAGACGGTGGAACAGTTTGGGATTGTTTATATGGGCTTTCTCGGTACTCCTAATACCCGTCGATACCACCGAGATTTATTTATTTATTTATTTTTTGATTGGGGGTTTTAACGAACCCTAGCCTATTAACAGTCGCCCGTTCCTAATTTAGGACCACTGTTTCCAGGGAAGGGAAAGAGCCAGTGCCGTAAGAAAAACACAACATCCATGCCTCACCCAGACCCATCTCGGACGAATGTCAGAAGCCAGGGCTTAGACCACTGCGCCACCGGGGCTGCGACCTCTAAGATTATCTGCTAGGATGTTCACGAACACCTGTCGGGAACAATTCTCCTTCATACCATGACGGCATCTTTCAAAATGACGCCGCCGCCCCGATCGCGCAGTGGTCTAAGCGATGGCTCCTGATCATTTGTCCGAGATGGGTCCGGGTTCGAATCCCGGTGAGGTATGGGTGTTGTGTTTGTCTTACGGCACTGGCTCTCTTCCTTCCCTGGAACCAGAGGCCCTAATTTAGGGACGGGAGACTGCTTATAGCCCACTGAGTTGCGCACGGTGGTCTTTAAACCTCCAATAAAAAAGTAAATAAATAAAAAGGCCGCCCCATTTCATACTTTAAGAGTGCCGACAAATTGGCTCCAGGAGCATTCAAGTGGGTCTACCACTCTCGACTGGCTTTCTCAATCGTCGGACCTCAAATCGATTGAGAATTTCTGGATTTAGAAAGATCTGTCAGAACACACCAAACCCAACAGGCACCTGCGGATGCTCTACTACAGGCGGCGATCCTCGCTTCGTAGGCAGCAGTACCACCTCTGTGTTTTCAACTGAGTCCTTACCAAAAAGTGTGGCTGTTATTGTGAGGGTAAAAGGCGGAGCAACATGTTATTACTAGGTCGGTATACATAATTTGTTCATTCAATTCAAAAATTACAATGATCACTGACTTGCATTGAGTTCATGCATAAAACAACAGCTGATATTTTATGTTAAATAGTTTTCTCTGTGTAGCGAACCGAGGGTAATCTAAAATGTCGCACTGTGATTTAATTAAAAATAAATACGGCCATTTCACTTTATAATTGAATCTCATGTGATGTTCTAATTTCTTCTGCCTATCTTTAATAAAAGTTCCATGCAGCACTCCTGTTTTGTGAACACCGAGTTAATGTTTGAAAATTCAAATTGTAAAATTGCGACCGTGGTTTATGTAGCTGCCAACCTAAGCTGAAGAACAATTCACTCTACGACATAGATTTTTTTCAGCACGTTAACACAGTAAAGAACCCGACTAAACTTATGATTGTCTTAGTGTTAAAATACTTAAAAAGTTAATACGCATATGTTAAAATATTCATAAATGTTTTAAAATGTACGACATGTAGAATAAATCTGCCACAACTTGCGTTTCAATGACCTACGCAGAACTTTGTAAAGAATTAATTTTGACTTCACATTGTGTCTGCTCGAGTTATGATATAATAAATAATGACAATAATTAATATTAGCAGTCTAAAACTGCACAACGAGACACTGTCATCTATCTCACATCGCAATCATAGATGTCAATGTGCTACAAATAAACTGCTCAAAAAATGGAATTACGAACAAAATGATCAGACAAGAACGGTGTAACAGGGTACTTTCGCCGTTCAAAAGAGAGAACAGTTCATTATCTTATAGTGAATGAAAATCGCATGAAGCTTACCTTCGTCAGTTAGCACGTTGTGTGGCCTTTTTTCGGTTGCTCACAACAGCTCGACACCTATATAGCGTATAGCAGATGAGATAGATATTTTACATGGGTTTGAGGTAGTGCCGTTCGCAGACGAGGCAAATGGTCACAAAGTTTTGCAAGTGTCGTAGAGATCGACTGATGCCTGTCAAAGCTCCTCTTCAATGCACCCCAGACGTGCTCAATCGGACTAAGGTCGAAGAATCTTGGGAAACCCAGAATACCATGATTTTCAAACTCGTTCATTGTCATCTACAGAGGGGAAACTGTGTATGACCTACCGCACCATGGAAAGACGTCCCAGTAGTACCTGATGATGGCGTCTCGGTGTACGAAATCATTCATGTGACCTACACTCAGATATGCCCGCCATCGAAGCAGATACAACCAAACACAATGACCGAGCTTCCCCGGAAGTACAAGATGGTACAAACACTGACTGCCGCATATTCTTGAGGTTCTCCCGACACGAACTCGTCCACAGACGGAATGTATACCAAATTTAGACTCGTCGCAGAGCTTTGCCATAATAGCTATTGTCGCGCCCATTCAAGTCTTTGTGCCGCCTCGGTGGCACAGTGGTCTAAGCGATGGCTTCTGATCATTCGTCCGAGATGGGTCCAAGTTCGAATCCCGGTGAGGCATGGATGTTGTGTTTGTCTTACGACACTGGATCCCTTCCTTCCCTGGAGTCAGTGGCCTTAAATAAGGGACGGGCGAAATCTTATAGCCCGAGTTTCTCACGGTGGTCGTTAAACCTCCGATCGAAACAAACAAATCTTTGCCAGGTTGCCATTGAGTGTTTCCGGCGCCATGGACGTCACGACCATAGATCTTCCTTATACAGTCGATTACGGATCTGTCAGAACACGCCAAACCCAAACCGGTATCTCTTAACATTTCTGAAAGAGCCTTGGATGTGGCAGGGGGCATTTTGGGGTTTCTGGTACGTAAGTAATCGATCTTCTTTTGAGCAGTTTAAAGAATGTTTGGTAATCAAGTGGTGAAGATCAACTTTAACCATGAGCGATAGAAGTATTACTCACTTATATCAAAGTATGTTTTACCCAAACTTTTTTTTTTTTTTTTTGTGGATTAACGGGCCATTTTAATGCTCCAAAAATTATTACATTTTCGTTTGAATAATTGCCATTCAGAACAATATACGCCACATCTTTATTCATAATGGAATTATTTGGGACGCTGCTAACAATATTTAAGTTTCACCGTGGGCTTGATAGATGAAACAACGATTTGTTCAGAACTGTTTCTACATGGCGCGCATTTTAAAACTCATTTCCCAGAACTGTGTTGGTATGAACTTTTAACTACTTCCACAAAACAGTTGGTGCTTGCAAAATCCACGCAGCATTTTGTTAAGGAATACGAAGGTTATTGCAATACACTTCTTATTGTAATAACTATATAGGTTTCTAGTTTTCTATTTGAAAGATACCATCTTTTGGAATTCCTGTTCATACTAGTAGTTTTTTTTTTTTTTTTTTTTTTTTTTTTATTGCAGGTTTAACGACCATCGTGAGCAACTCAATGGGTTATAAGCAGTCGCCCGTCCCTAATTTAGGGTCACTGGTTCCAGGGAAGGGAGACAGCCAGTGCCTTAAGACAAACACAACATCCATGCCTCACGGGATTCGAACCCCGACCCCTTCCAGACGAATGATCATAAGCCATCGCTTAGACCACTGCGCCACCACTGGTAGTTTGAACATGAATGCTGGCGGTACGTATATTAACGACTATCTACTGTAAAAATTCGTTTCACTAAAATGCACTTATGGTACTAACTCGACGATGACAGAAAATCTATATGCGTTAATCTGAAACTTGATTGTGATGCGTACCATGTTGAGATTTTATTGCCGATGATATACAAACGACGTAGGAAAGAAAAAGAAAACACATATGATAATGGAAATTACCCAAAGCTGTGAACTTGTATTGTCCTGATAAAAAAAAAAAAAAAAAAAAAACAGGAAACAAAAACAACTACAAAAAAAAAAAAAGCATTCAGTACTGTTTCGATTTTTTGTTCTCACGCAATCTCGCCCGAACTAGCGTAATTCTGCCACCATGAATGAGGTTAAGGACCTAAAATAGTTCTCTTTATGCTTTACGAACCGCATACTGCACGCCTCAATAGACTTCCGCAGACCAGGTGAGGAAACTTTTTCTTCCCTCCCTCACATACATTAGCAAGGCCTTTAATGCGTCAAGACAGCGCGTCGGTCACGTGACTATTTCTGGAACTTGAGTCTTCAGCCGAGGGCCTTTACGATTTATGCATAACTTAACAACTTTTCCTAAAATTTCCATTTGCACCGAATGTACACATATTGACGTTTTACAAAATCTATGTAGCTCTTTAAAAAAATTACGCGAAAGAGCTACACCGTAAAATAAAAAAAATGGTGTGAATTCACGGAAAAATTCTGAAAATAACGTGCAAAGTTGCTGGAAAGTGTCCGCCTTTTAATGGAACTTCAGTTTTTTAAAGTGCCAGTTTTTTCTGTTTTTTAACTTCTGTATTGCACAGATTTTTCGTAGTCAGTTATTCCGTTTATTTCAGAAAATCCCGTTTCAAGTTTTTACGTATTTAGACAGAAATTTCGCAAAATCCAATATGCTTAATACTTCAGCCATTACGCGAGAGAATCCTTTTGTGCCGGTGGTAGGGATCGAGTCCAGGCATTTGGGTTGAAGCTGCGCTTATAAACCACTGAGCCAGAAAGTCACAGGGACCACAGTCACATTCAACGCAAAACGAATTGGGCGATAACGAATTTCTTTCTTTTTTTTTTTTTCTATTAATGTCAGTTATTTATTATTTTTTTTATTTTCTATTGGAGCTTATTATTGTTTGAATACGTTTGTAATAATTTCATTTTTTTTTCTGAAGGAGGTCTTATTACAAATTACATATTTTTTTCATCATGTTTTTTTTGTAGCAACAGAATGATTTGGAGTTTGATATCTTTTTTACAACTGACAATAACTTTCAACTATCTTTAAGAGAAGGTGCAATGTACTGTTTTATAATATTATTTAACATTATTTCACAAAACTTCTAAAAATAAAATTTACTCTTGATCGCTATATAGCTTTTGTCTTAAGGACTTCACAGACTGATACATAAACATCGTACAATCACCTCTAAAGATCTGCATGGGCCTTAATTTGGAAATCCCGTCCCGTATATTTCTCCTGTTTCCAAGGCCCCGGCCGGCCCGTAAAATTTCAACAATTACTAAAACACGAATTTGACACCTGGTGCACTCGGTCATTCGACTCCTGAAGAGTTTTCGTTTTCTTAATTGCTACACGTATTCTATTACAATAAACGTTAATTCGGAATATTTCTCTGACTCTGCATAAGTCACGTGATGTCTGAGGAGGAGGAGAGCTTGTATAGTCAAAAATATTTCATGCAAACGACAATTTCCATGCCTTTAAAATTTTCTGGATTTTTCAAATGATCATTGCCTACCGCCGGACCCGGATTATCCTTGGGGATAAGGAGGAGGCTTAATTCGAAAAGTACGAAATATCCAGAATTATGAGTCCGATCGTTCTACTTTACATTCACATATTCTCCGGAAGCGTTTTTTTCGCGAAAATCTTTCACTTTCTTAAACTACATAATAAGTATGGAAGAGTATTTATCAGCAATTCTGAACTGAACATATGCTAGGGAAAACAACGACAAACTGCCCAGCTAATCAGTGCCCCAGAAGTTTTGGAAACGGCTGGGCTGGGATATCTGGGTTCATTTGGACATCTGCTGACTCCCTGAGAGTACAAATGGAGAAAAATACGGCACAGATTTAAACACAGAAGTTTCTCCCATGCCATTTAAGACAACTTAAAAGCTTTTCACACATTTAGATAATAAAGTGCCGTCGACCAGAACAATAAAAAGATCGTCTGCGAGCGGGTGGCCTGATTTATAAATGTTGCAGTTAATAGCCTGCCCTGAAGAATGAGAGGAGGGTGAAAGTTAGAGAGGGAAGGGACCACATTTATATTGAAAAACTAAGGGAGCTGACCTACTCCATTTGTTTTGTATGAGGGGAGGATATCGTAAAGCTCCTATCCTTTCCAACAGCGGAAATTATTCAATCTTATCCTGCTGCTGTATGTTGTGAGATTTCCAAACGAGAAAGGCACCGTCGTACAGCGAAAAAAAGAAACCTGCTTGGCCAGTGTCTGTTTTACATTAAATATTGAAGGCCTGGGCCCGGCGGGTTTTCCCAACTTAGAAATGAGCAAAGGCCCGACTGAGCGCCCGGGCCCGTGCAGACCTCTAATCACCTCTACAATAAATCAAGTACCCGGTTTCTTAGGGTAACACAATATATAATAGCTGGTGCACAAAAAGGGGAAGAGGAGAAGAAATATCCTATGCCATGGTAACAAAAATTTATGAGATATACTATCCACAACATCCGATCCCGCTACAGAACTTCGAAATCAAATACTTCGACAAACTATTGAAATTTAACAATTCATGAAACACCCAAGTATTCGCGTGAATTTCTCCTATTACTGGAAATTTTCCGTCATGTGGATGCGGAATAAGTGAGAACGGAGTTTTTCCGTTAATATAAGAAAGGAACTGAGGAAAGGTTTCCGAAAATTCAGAATTTTCCGTTAACACATTTTGAAAACAACAGTAATTCACCGTCAGTGTAAGAAACGAATTGCGGAAAGGTTTCTGAAAATTCAGAATTTTTCTGGGGCACGGAAAATCCTTGATATTCAGAGTTTTTCCTGTCATTTCACGGGAAAAGCTGCATCAGAAATATGCTTCGTTAATTCACGAAAGAAATCGCGGAAAGTGGCTCTGAATTTCAGAATTTATTTTACAGTGTACATAACTTAAAATTGTACCAATGCCAGCACTTACCAGAATTGTTATTTTATTTATTTTTTTTTTGATTGAAATTTTAACGACCACCGTGAGCAACTCAATGGGCTATAAGCAGTCGCCCGTCCCTAATTTAGGGTCACTGGTTCCAGGGAAGGGAGAGAGCCAGTGCCGTAAGACAAACACAACATCCATGCCTGACCGGGATTCGAACCCGGACCCCTTACGGACGGATGATCAGAGACCAGCGCCTTAGACCACTGCGCCACCGGGGCGGCCCAGAATTGTTATGTGCTGCTGAAACCTGACAACAGTCTTCAAGTTGTCGTTACTGGAAACTTCAAAAGACGAGAAATAATATTCTTCTAGTACCTTCATAACATCAATGAGTGTCCTCAGCAGATAAGAAAGAGTCATCAGAACGGAGTAACATTTTCTTTGCACAATGCTGAACTACCATAAAAAGAAAACAACTTAATAGTCGTATGTCCCATTGTTCAATGTAATACACACAATTTTCTGACAGCAGATAACTAAATTTATGTAGGGGATTTTCTAGTTTTCTTTCTTGAAGTGAGTTTACGGAACAGTTCTTACAAGGTGGCATAGCGTATTAAAAACAAGGTTACTTTTAGCCATTACTATCTGTACTTTACATAGAGGCGTCAAAACTGTTTTTTGACAACGGGAGGCAAAATACAAGGGTTGTCCAAAATAATGGAAACACCTCGATGGAAACAGTGACTTTGATATGTGCTGCTTTTTGTGTGAAACGAACATGTAGCTACAACTGTTTTTGTAAAAAAAGTGTTACTTATAGTCTTAAGGGTCTTTGTGATTGCATTGTAAATCGGTGTTTGCATAATTTCGTTCCAGGTGAAGGCACAATGAGTGACCTGTCGGAGTTCCAAAGAGGGTAGATTAGGAGCCCGTCTGGTTGGTGCGTCGGTAAACACAGTGGCGCAGGTATTGGGGGTATCGAGAGGTACCGTGTCGAAGCTCATGACAGCATAAAATGTTCACTGCACAACATCATCTGCGAGAAACAACTGTGGAGGGAAAACCAAACTCACTGCGAGAGACAGGAGGACATTAAAGAGGATTGTGACCGCAAGGAGGATGACCACGGAGACAAAAGTGACTGCTGAGCTTAATGCACATCTCCAAAACCCAGTGTTGACCCATACCGTGCAAAGGGAATTGCATAAGCACAACATTTACGGCAGAGCTGCGTTTGCAAAACCCCTGGTGTCACAGGTGAATATGAAACGGAGACTACAGTGGTGCAAGGAACATAAAACGTAGTCTGCGAATCAATGGAAACACGTCTTGTTTTCACATGAATCAAGTTTCTCACTATTCCCCACCACAGGACGGGTTTACGTGTGGAGAACCCCCGCAGAAGTCTACAACCCAGACTGTCTGCTTCCTACAGTGAAGCATGGAGGCGGTTCCGTAATGGTTTAGCCATGATCTCAGGTTTGCAGCAGGTCCCATTATCACCATACACGGACGGATGACTAGCGGGGACTACGTCACTCTTTTGGCCGACAATGGGCATTCAATGGCGCGGACATTGTTTCCGTCAGGGGATTGCACCTTTCAAGATGATAATGGTTCTGAAAATTTATGATAATCACCGAACTTAAACATCACTGAGCCCCTGTGGTCTGTGTTAGAAAACAGAGTGCGATCCCGTTATCCTTCTCCGACGTCTCTCAAGGAATTGCAGCAGTTTCTGCAGGAAGAATGGTCTCATTCAAAACCATTATTTCTAAAACTAAATATTCTAAAAATTCATGAAATTTTTACCTTGAAACTAGGTATCATGCTTTTTAAAATAATGCATCTTAAACTGCCTATTTTTCAATCTGACATCAAATATCTTGATTATTCTATCTTCACCAGATCTGTTGCTAACAACAATATATGTCAGCCGTGTGTTAGACTTAATTATGGTTTAAATAGCATACTTTATAAAGCCATTATCCTATGGAATAATCTCCCAGAGAGCATCAGATCCCTGGAAAATATCAAAAAGTTTCCTTGTATCTGCGAAATTACATTGTAAATCACCCTGATCTCCATAACATTAAATCCTATCATTAAATTGTAGTTCCAAGCATGCTGCTAACAGTGGCGCTTCTGTTATAACCATCTTACTTGCTTTCATATATGCCATATGTTTTATTCTTTTTGTTACGTCTGATAGGGGGAATCACCTTACAACCAATGTCTTCATATTCCTCCTGGTGCATTGCATTTTCATATAACTGTAAGTTTTAAATTTTTTTTTTTTTTTTATTGTAGGTTTAACGACCACCGTGCGCAACTCAATGGGCTATAAGCAGTCGCCCGTCCCTAATTTAGGGTCACTGGTTCCAGGGAAGGGAGAGAGCCAGTGCTGTAAGACAAATACAACATCCATGCCTCACCGGGATTCGAACCCAGACCCCTTACGGGCGAATGATCAGAGGCCAGCGCCTTAGACCACTGCACCACCGGGGCGGCAAGTTTTAAATGTGTGCAATAAATAATTGTATTGTATTGTATTGTATTGTATTGTACAGCATACCACCATCCAGGACTTGTATGCGCCCATTCCAAGAAGGATTCAAGCAGTTTTAAACGCCAAGGGTGCTCCCACACCGTATTAGGTGCGTAACACCTATTGTTTCAAGATGTTTCCATTATTTTGGACAACCTCTGTATCTGGATATGTATTTTTTGGGTCAGATCATAAGACGTACGATGCTGTTGTAAAACAGGACGTGACGACACCATTTGATCATGCTGCATATAAAACGATTATATCGATAAAATTTAAATTAATGTAAAACTTGAACTTTATATTCATAGTATAGGGTTCCTTGGACAAAATATTTTACTCAAACGATGTTAAACTGTATTGATTTGGACACCTGCACATTAATTAGTATGAATTCGACAAGAATCGTAGCCCCTGGGTTATACATCAAACAATATATGTATAAAGAAATATATTTCATTCCTTTCTCCTCATTCGATTTTCTTTCCGTAAAGAAAGACTGGTTTTATTCACTTTGATGATATAGAAAACGCTCTTCTTATAAAAACATAAAACTTTTCAAAAATTTTAGGATAACTGTTTTTTAACAAGACTGGTAGTTTGTGAGACGGCCGACCCGTCCCGGTCGAGTGCGTTATAGCAAAGCCGTCAGAAAGTATAAAACCATGACATTAGCGTTATCAGTTCCCTCCGTTTGTGACGTCCCTCAGGTTACACGCTCTGATACGTCTGTGTCATGTATGACGTCATACACGACAGCGTTGGAAACTAATCGAAAGCCTGGGTCTCCGTCCGACGTCACTAAAAGAGGGAACTCATCGCTCTAATATCATGGCCTTGTATTTTCTAGACATCCTTGGCTATAGCCAAAACCATCTCGAATAGGAAACGTCAGAATTCTTCTGTGACGTCATTGCTAGAAGGCCGGCCCGCTATTGAGTGCCGATCTAATAATGCGTTGTCCCGGTGGAGAAATATTTTTGCGAATGTGATGCTATGTAATTCGCGCAAATGGCGACAAATTGACCCTTTCTTCTTTGTTTATTTTTCTCAATTTCGTGCCTACTTAGTTAATGGAAACAGATCATATCCTTAGTTTTATTCTTTTCTCCCATGTCCTGTAACATCTACAAGTATTTTATGTTAAAGAAACTATTAAATTTGAGTTCATTTGCCATCATTTTAGCTACTAATAACTGTTTTTTTTAAGACTTCACTTGAAATTACTTCCACGTTCGTTGTGTGACTAAAAAAAAAAACTTTAATTACATAACAAACGCGAAATCAAAACTCGTGAATTAATAAGTACATTTTCAGAAATGTAAAATGCTCTGAAATTCCCTAAATAATACTTGCTTCTATTTGTAGAAATGAAAAAAAAACTATACATTAAAATCTCTTATGCAAAACTTGTGTCCTATAAACATTTTCGATGGGTTTTTTTTCTTTTCTTTTTGATTGAAGGTTTAACGACCGCGGTGAGCAACTCGATGAGCTATAAGCAGTCGCCCGTACCTAATTTAGGGCTACCGGTTCCAAGGAAGGGACAGAACCGTGGCCGTAAGACAAACACAACATCCATTCCACACTAGGATTCGAACCCTGACCCTTTTCGGACGAACGGGCACAAGCCAGCGTTTGGATGACTGCGCCACCGGGGGGTGGGGGTGGGGCTGTTTTGATATCTTCAAATTTACTCAATACCATCGAAAATTTCATGCTGGGAAAACGTTTTAAAAAGGGTATTTTTTTCTCCTGTATTACATTGCAGAACATTTTTCCCCCTACTTGAATTGTTCTGTTTTTACCGCATTTTTCTATTCTGCTTTACTATGATCGTATACAGGTCCCGATTTCTGCACGCGCCTCAGAATTTGGAGGGGCCTCCAAACTACCTTAATAATAATATTAATTTTCAGAACCAAAATATATTTTTCGCTATAACACGAAATTACTATATGTTTTGGTTTCAAAATTTCCGATGAGATTTTGGAAACCAAATTATTACTATTTCATATAATAAAGCTCAAGCGTTGTGCTGCGCTGTGATCGGCCAGTGTAACATCTTAATCTGACCCTTATTTGTAACAATCAAAATGCAATGGGAACAGCCTAAATTCGGAGCAATATGGTATAGTATACATGAAAAGCATTTCAGCAAACTTGCATAATTTACTCAAAATATTTTTATTATTAATATTAGTTTTGTGAAAACAAAAATTGTGAATCAAAATTCATAATTATGTAGGGTTTATTTTTACATAAATAAAAATGCAAAAAAATTTTTTTCATTGACACTACTTTATTTAAAGACTGTTGTAATAATCTACATGGAGTTTTGCAATAATTTCTTACAATGTGTGTGGTCAGCTGTAAGACTTTGTGAGGAATTGCTTCTTGCAGCTTAAACTACCATGGGTTCATCGTTTGCATTAAATTTATGGTAAACTAGTTGTTTTAAATTATATCTCTGGGAGGATAGTTATTTGTTTCCGTAAATGATACTATAAGACAAAAAAATAATTCCAGAGTAATTAATGTTACAGCTGTAAGCTCTGCAGGTGCGAGGAAGTACAAGTGGTGTGAATCCTCATCTCCTCGTTTATTACATGCCACATTGGCTGTAAAGTTGACGAGCATGTGTTTTATTGTTTTTACTGCTAGAAAAACTGCTTGCAAGAAAAATATTTACCAGTAAATATTTTTTTCGACTGTTTGACTGAAAATTTTAATCAAGGGGGCTCCAGACATAGGACGTGCACAGGGCCTCAACTGACCTAAGTTGGGGCCTGATCATGTATATATGTTGCTTTACTCCATATGATGAGTAATAAATCACACATTAGATATAGCTGTGGAAATCTGCACAATGAGATTATCCAAGACTTCTAATGTTGTCTGTAGTCTGAAGATTCCCTTTCTTCTGGTAACCCAAACATCTGAGAGGATGAGGTAATCCTTTATATTCTGCCACCAGATATTTCTATCATAAAGAACACTAAGTTTTGTCACAAAATAAACCTGTACCAGACCGGAGACTTCCACATACATAATCTTCCATAATTTGATTTTAACTTCATCTGCTAATTAATGATTGGCTTTTGTTGAGGCCCACAAATAAAAGTGAGCGATCAAAATAGACACAGAAAAAATGCAAAAAATTAACAAGAAAGGCAGAAATCTACATAAGATTAAAACAAAAATATTCATGAAGTATTAGTATAATATTAGAAATGGACTTTTAAGTTACATAAAATAAAATTATTAGATGGATGTTTCAGTTGTGACAGCTACCTTCATCAGTCATGGAATGTAAGAGAACATGAGGTGGTAACACATGTTGATTCAAATGCTGCCAGATTTGAAAATGGTTTTCCAAAAGACATGATGAGTATCCTACAAATGTTCCAGAAAAAGGCAGATCTTGATACTTTTGCAATATCCAAGAGATTTTTTTATTAATGTAAGGTGAAAGACATTTTGTGTTTTTCCATGTTATGAGTGTCTTTCAGAAAAAAAAGTGCACACTCATATTATCACAATATTCATCTGTCTGTGGAGACCATATCTCTGTAACAATTAGTCTGACTTGAAATATTATTTTTACAGTCAAAAACCTGAACTGTGAGAATAACAATTCATACATTTGATCTTTTTCAATGCCCAAACTTGCCACTAAGGGCATAATGCACATGCTATTACATTCAAAATATGTTTGACTCCATATATATTGCTTAAAAAATATTAAAAACAATTCTTACCTCCAGATACCTTTTACCACGGCCATTTTCATACAGTTTCTATTTGAAAAGTGCATAGTATCACCACTACGGGGTGCAAATGCACATCACATTTCTCCGAAAATCTCTGCTTCTAAAAATCGGATTTTAAAAATTGCTTTTGCATTAGAGACCATGATGCTGAATATTTTGCATGCATCTAATTTTTCACATGCAATATTTCGTGACAAAATGTTTTGCCACTAGAGGGTGTGGGTACATATTTTTAACATGTCTGCAATAGCATCTTTGCTTCAAAAAACTCTAACTGAAAAATTATTTTTCAGCTGGACACCACTCATCACAGATAACTTCTAAGTGTATCTCTTTCCTCTCAAAATAATGCTGAGTTTTCCCACCAGGGGCTTTAATGTAAATCTCTTATGATATCTCCACTTCTAAAAGATTTAAAAAATTATTTTTGCTATGGATAGCATTTGTGGCAAGGAAATATTTTTCATATACTTGACAATTTTCAGTTTTGCCACTAGGTAAATTAATGTGCAGGTGCTAATTTCCATTTGTTCCATGCTTGAAACCGTCTTTGTTTCGGAGAACCCAAGTTCTTTTTATTGGAGGTTTAACGACCACCATAAGCAACTCACTGGGCTATAAGCAGTCGCCGGTCCCTAATTTAGGGTCACTGGTTCTAGGGAAAGGAGAGAGCCAGCGCCGTAAGACAAACACAACATCCATGCCTCACAGGGATTTGAACCCGGACCCATCTTGGACGAATGATCAGAAACCATTGCTTAGACCACTGCTCCGAACCAAAGTAGAAAAATACTCTTTACCTTGGATATTTTTCATTATGTGAAACGTTTTGTGTGTAATTCGCGATTTTCCAAAGCAAAAATTTTAGCTAGTTACTAGTGGCCAAAGTAGCTATTTATATCTTTGCATGTTTTACCAATTATGTAGAAATCAGGTTGATTTTTATTTTATTTATTAATTTTTTTGGAACCAGTTCAATACACTATGAAGAATACTGTTTGCAAGGCACATTTTAATTTGAGCACATACTTCCTAGGAGGCATAAATGCATTCTCTTTTTCACTGACTCTTTTCTCCTACAATTCTACTTTGAAATATTTTTCATGGAAAGGATTCAGAAGATGTATTCATCACACTATAGAATTAAGTGTCATTTTTATCATTAAATCTACTTACATTTGAATCAAATGTGTTACCAACCCACATTGTTCTTATACATTCCACAGCTGATGAAGGTAGCAGTCAATTACTGAAACAACACATGTAATAGTTTTACTCCACATAATTTAACAGCGTAGAGTTCATTTTAAATGTTATATTAGAAACACTTCACAAATCTCTTGATTGCAAAAAGTTTGTACACTGACCACATACATGGTGGTCTTTTTAGACTCTAGAACAAGGCTGTATCCTAAAAATTTTGCTTTTTGAATTAGTCTATTATCTGTGTTCAGATACCACTGATAATAGTTCCTCAAAGCAAATCTCCTTTCTTCTTTTACATTGATAACACTATTATGGATGGTACAGACGTTGATGTATGCAAGCACAAAGACATTTATATGTTCCTTATTAATATGCCACTAGCCACATTTCCCCATAATAACTTACAGGTTAAAGTAGCATAACTGCTATTTTTACAAAATTCTGTTTACAGGAACCAGAACCTGTCCTTTCCAACACAAACGGAAACTTGATAACATTGACATCTAAAACGAGCGAAACACACACTGTTACGTGCGGTAAAAGGTTCGTTTAGCGGCGGCTTTCGGTCATCCTACGACCTTGATCATCCGCGATCGACTGGTTGCCAGAACTACATTGCTGGCCACCCAAAATGCAACACCAAGAAGGAAGCATCCGATTGGCCTGAAATTCGCAGCATGCGTCGCCCGCAAAAGGACATGCAAACGATTAGCATTGCACGGTATATGCAAATCATGTGCGCCCAGCACACCACCGAGCACTATAAGAAGGGTGAACAGAAGGCGGGGTGTAAGTGTGTTGGGCTGCCGGACCTGTGCTTGGGAATCTTCCTGATGCCTCGTCGCAGAATACAGCAGTCCTTCCAGCACGTTTCGGAGTTCGACAGAGGACGAATAGTGGCTTATCGCGACAGCGGTTTATCGTACCGAGACATCGGCGCCCGTGTGGGACGACAACCAGCCACAGTGAGGCGAGTATGGATTCTGTGGGTGCAGGAGGGACGGACCGACGTGAGCGATTGCCGCAGCAGCGGCACACCACCGAACGAGAGGACAGGCATGTTGTGCGGCGGGCATTGACGGCTCGCACCGTCACATCACGAACGTTAGCGCAAGAATCAGTACGTGTTGGGCAACAACCTGTGTCAGCACGTACCGTTCGACGTCGTCTGCAGGAGCCGGGACTTGTCGTACGGCGCCCATTGCTCCGATTACCATTGAAGTTACACCACCGGCGAGTGCGGCGGCAGTGGGCCTTTAAACGCCGCACCTGGACTACGGAATGACACGACATGGTCTTCTCCGACGAATCCCGCTTCTGCCTGCAACACCATGATGGTCGGATCCGCGTTTGGTGGCACCGCGGCGAGAGACTGTATGACGCCTGCATTATGCGTCGCCATACCGGTCCGTCGCCTGGCGTTATGGTTTGGGGCGCAATTGGATATGACACCCGCACCCTTCTGGTGCGCATCGCCGGTACACTCAACAGCCACCGCTACATCTCCGATGTTTTGGAGCCTGTAGTCCTCCCTTACCTGCCAGCGCACCCGCACGTGGCACGCATCGTGCAACAATTCTTCACAGCCCAACAGGTGTCACTGCTGCCGTGGCCCGGCAAGCAGCACCCGCTGCTAAGCCTGATGAACTGTGGCAACGTGTGGAAGCAGCCTGGACCGACATACACCAAGCCCACATCCTAAGCCTCTTTCGTTCGATGCCGCGGCGTGTAGCGGCCGTTATTGCCGGCCATGGGGGCCACACGAACTATTGATGTCTGCGTGTTACGCAAGTTGCACGGGCCTGTAAGCTCAATCGTTTCATCTTTGTATCTGTTGTTATGTGTCCGGTAAATCTGACTTTGCTATATCGTGTCCTTCTTGGTGTTGCATTTTGGGTGGCCAGCAGTGTACAAATTGAAGTTGGGGTGTTGGAAATGTTGCTAGATTTTAGAAGAGAGATCCAAATAAATGGGATTTGGTGAGGGGTCTCTGAATTGCAGTTTTTGGTGAACAAAAACTGCAATTCAGGAAGTCCCATTTCAACTTCCTCTGGTCTCTCGGTGTATATTGGAAGCACATACCGAAGCATCAAAACAAGGCTTGGTGAACACAAAAAAAATGTTTCCAATGGTCTTCCAAAGACAGCTTTATCTGCACTAACCCTTGAAGACGCCTCTGCAGTTCCTATTTGGAAAGAAACCAAAAAAGTTGCCCCTTTCATCAACAAGGCATCTCTACGTTTCCAAGAGAGCATTGAAAATGCCTTTTCACCAAAAACTGCAATTCAGAGACCCCTCACCAAACCCCCCTTTTTTTTTTATCTCTCTTCTAAAATCTGGGAACATTTCCAACACCCTAACTTCAAATTGTAATTCTGGCAACCAGCCCATCCACTTGATCGCGGGTGATCAAGGTCGTCGTAGGATGACCGAAAGCTACCGCTACACGAACCTTTTACCATACGTGACTCTGTGTGTATTGCTCGTTTTAGATGTTTATGTGTTATTGTCGCGTGAAGCCCAAGTTTTAAACCAAACTTGCTAACATTCAATCTATTCCACAAATGAGCTTGGTGGAGGGGGCAGAGATATGAGAAAAATCATCCCTCAAACTATGGTTCCTAAAAGTTTAGACAGAAGTTAAGAAAACAGTAACTGAGCTGCTAGTGCCTTATCTGAAATTTTCCAAGATCATTAATGGCCAGAAAACATATTTTGTTCACATTGATCAATAGATGACATTTCAGTATTAAAACTACATTTAGAATGCTTACTGAGAAGTTAAAGCAAAAACTGAATTGCAGCACTTAAGGCTTTTCAATAAAATCTGACATAAAAGACTTCTAAAACTTCATTCATTGCTACTTTATGGGTATAACATACATGCTGCAGGTTCCTGTTTTGATACTAACCAACCTCCTTAAATATGACAGACCTCAGGGATTGGCCCTGTCTCCCAGTGTTTCTTTGGTGCATGAATGAAATTTTCTATGCTGTACTGATAATAGTAACTCCATACACCTTACACTGCCTATTCTTTCATTTGTAATATCAAAGTTATCTGGTGCTACTGTGAGGACAGCCTCGCGCAGTTTCATTGGTAAAACAATTCCAATTCTTGACTAAAAGCAATGAAAGAGATCAAAGTTTTTCTTCTGTTTCCATACTAGCCAGATGATACTTTTATACAGGGGATTTCTATCAAATGTTTCTTCAATTCACTTGAAACATAAAGAAACAAAAACAGGATTTTGCCTTGGAGCTAAACTATGACTTTCCTATTGAACATTTAGGACTGCATAAATCTGAAAATTATCGGATCTTAGAGCAACATTTCTCAATCTGTGGGTCCTGAGCCAATTTTTGGTGGGTGGCAAAAAGTTTTGAAATGTGAAAATTTTGTAGTCACTTTGAAAATGCACTTCAAAATGACTCATACCATTATGGATGTTGATGGTGTGATCAACTGAAGCTAGGAATAAGGGCACCCTTTATAATTATGTGTAAAAATAAATTTGAAAACTTTTTTGGGGGTGGAAAGGGGGATATTTCAGAAACTTGAAAAACAGTAGTGAAAAATTAATTGAATTCCATTAGTTTTTTTATTATCTACAATAAATTAAAAAGAAAACACTAACAGCTTGTTGCTCTAAAATTGGGTCACAAATTCTGAAAAGTTTTAGAAGCACTGTCCTAGAGAAATGTTTATACACTGCTAGAGTATTGCGCCCAAATTAATGGAAAAACATTTTATACATCGCAAAGGAGAAAAGCAGTTCTTCAACTGGTTTCTACATGGGAGGGCAGCACTCTCGAAAGCTCAGTAAGGTTGTGTTTTACTGAAAATATTTTTTTTATATACTCTTTAATTTAAGACTGGGCAAAAAGAATACTAAAATTTGGCCTGTGAAAAGATATGTGCATTTTGAATTTGGCATGTACGATGAGCAATGTTATTTAGAATTTAGCAACCTGTGAATTTTTCTTTAGTAAGAGGAGTGATGGCCTGATTCCAGGAATGAAGTCAAGCTAGTGCTAATAGAAGTCTTGGCTCAAGCATGTTGATGGGCTACTTTTCCTGAGATTCACATGTCTGGGAAAACTGAGAGAGGAAAAAAAAAAGGCAGCCAGCTGACAATAAGATCAAATATGCCCTAAGCATGGGCACCCATAGCTTAGTTTTTAGGAGGAGGCAAAGAGAAATGTTAACTAAAGAATATATACAAACACCATATGAAAATTTCCTCTGTGCCTTACTGTATTTTAACCATTTTACCACATTCACAATACATGAATTTAATTGAAAGCAGAAGACCCAAAAACCACATGAAAAAGATGGATAAATGAAATTAGGCCGAACATTAAGGCAATAAAGAAATTTATTTGCCATTCTCTTTATCCGTTTAGCTAATTGTGCCACATGAGACACAGAACCCCAGAGATCAATCAATTATTCACCAGGAATGAAAAAAATAAGACACATTTCTCAGAAAAATTTTGAAAGATATTTGTCCAGAAGTAAATCGCTGCTGCAGAGAAAGACGTATTTTTTATTTCTTCACTTTTTAAACTTTTCCATACTGTCTGTGTATACACACTGTTCTCCATAATGCAATAGAAAATTTAATTATTACACTGTAAATTTCTACTGTAAATTTCCCCTTTTTCTTTTGGTAATTCCCATTGTTTTTCCTATTTTTATGGCATACACATGCATTCAGAAGTTCTACAGAAAAATTAGCAATCAGAATTAGTGTTATCGCGGAAATCTCTGTAATACTTTCCAAGAACAGAAAGGGCATGGTCTGATTTTCAGGGGAGGGCAAATGCCCCCTCTTGCCCCCTATATGGGGGTCTATGTCCCTAAGCATTACTTAGAACAACGAATAGTACCCTGCCATTTTCTAACGCAACACAATTGTTACAAATGAGTTTGCCTAGTTAAACATTCATCTACTAAAGAGTGTAGGAAAAGGAAGGCAACAATAAGCAGCACTCCAATATGCACATCTTAAAAACTTAATCCTTTAAGCGGTCGATGTATCTGAACCAAATAGTTTCCAAAATGTTCTGCCCTCCTCAAACAGAACTGCTGACATAGTGGGCGGGTTATATGAAAGCTATGGCGAAACTATTCCTTCCCCCTCTCATCTCAGCAGGATTGACTATATATCCATCGCTAGTAGTAAGTGCTCCCTTATGGTCCTTTGACTATTTATAGCCTGATATCTTTAGAGTGCTTTATTCTCTGCTCCACGACACAAGGAATCATTGGAAAGGGCTAGTCCTCCTGACACAGACATCGTGCCACTGTGTATAAGCAAATTACTCAAAGGTCTTTTCTTTCCTTTCTTAGGTTGTTCACCATTTTTGTAGTATTTTCAGGAGAAAAGGAAATATGACAAAAAGGATTATGGAAAATCATTTCCGTAAATAACCACTTTGAATGACAAACCTAAAGGAAAAGCAACGCTTTCTGATGTGCAGGTTCACTCGTTCCTGTCCACTTCGGCGCATTTCTTAGACAGTGAATATACACAGTGCGTCGAAGAATTTTTAAGACTGGGTCTGTAAAATGAAATAGAAACAAGAAATTATAATTTGTTTTGGTTTGTTATTCAAAAAAAATCTCTCCGGCTTCAATACACTTGTTACAGCGATTTAATAATGATTCGAATGCCTGTTCCAGTTCACTTTGCGGAACTGCCTCCAAAGCACGCATCGAAGCTGTTTGTATGGTCAAAATATCATCAAAATAACACCCTTTTAACGTCATTTTAAATTTTGGGAACAAAGTCGCAGGGTACTAAATCAGGCGAATACGGTGGATGATTCAACACACAGACGTTATTTTTCGCCAAAAATCTACGAACAAGAAGTGAGGTGTGACTGGGTGCATTATCGTGCAACAAACACCAACTTTTTTTCATCTCTATATTCTGGACGAATGCGACAAATTCTGCCCATCAAACGCCTCAAAACATTTAAATAAAACTCACCAGTAATTGTTTGTGCACTGGAAAAAATTATTTGTGGATAATAATACCCTTACTATCGAAGAATGTAATGAACAATGTTTTGATTTTCGATGGAACTTGTTTTTTTGGCTTGTGGCGAGTTTTTTGACTTCCATTCCGCACTTTGTTTTAGGATCATATTGAAAACACCATGTTTCATCAATAGTAACAATCGATTTTAAGAAGTTTGGATCATTTTCAGCGGCTGAAATGATGTCTCTACAATGTGCATTTCTCCTTGATTTTTGTTCATTGGTTAACGTGTGTGGAACAAATTTAGCACAGACTTTTGTTTTGCCCAAATCTTCATGCAGAATGGTTCGAATCGTTTCTTTGTTGATGTTTAAAGACTCTTCCATCATTCTTAGTGACGCACATCGATTGTTTGCCACGAAATCACGCACTTTTTCAATAATCTCAGGTGTCCTAGATGAACTTGGTCTTCCGTTATGCTTATCATCTTCTAGCGTTTCTCTTCCGTCCAAAAAACCTTTGTGCCACAGGAAAACCATTTGATCTACTTAAACAAAACTCACCGTAAACTTATTTCATCATTTGGTACGTTTCCGAGGCACTTTTACCAAGTTTTGCGTTAAATTTAATAACAGCCCTTTGTTTGATCTCAATAATTCAACATGAAAAATTTTTACTTCTCTAATGAACGCCCGTTTCGTTTGAGTTAATTTAACAACTGCGCAGTACTTTTGGCAGAAAGCAAGCAGATGGTCACGGTTTATAACGCATTCGCGATTACACTGGTGGCGCCACCGTAGGCTGAAATGTAGCGCCATTCTTAAGAATTCTTTGACGCACTGTGTATATACGAAGTTGTATCATTGTTTGAGCTAATTTCAAACAATTTTTCTCACCCCGAGTTAATTCGTTCCAGTGAGTTAAATGATTAAAAAAACAGAAAATCTGCTTCTCACATTTACACTCAAATAGCAATGAAGTTACAATCCATGTTCTGCTACATCTTCAATAAAAGATCCAAGTTACAACAGAGGACACAACTTCAATTCTTGCATGAGTTTCAGTGGTGCAATTATGGAAAAAAAAATGAAATACAATGCTAGACATTTTTTAAAATTTAATTAAGAGAGGGGGAGAAGTATGCTTATGTCGTCAGTGTCACATCACAAAAATAATTAACTAAATTGTTTATGTAATAACTGAACTCAAAAAGAAAAATCAGCAACAATAAATACATCTTTTAATAAAAAAAATTTCATTACAAAAAGAAAAGAGGATAAGACAATCAATTGGGCACAGAATAAATGATCATTGTGCTGTTTTTTTTATTTGACAAGGTTTCCTACTAAATCATACTACATACGCATCTGTCCACGCTTACGAACCACAAACGATAAAACCTACAAATGAAAGTACAAAATAATACTAAAGTCTTTCTGAATACAAGAATATGAAAGAAAAATCAAAACTACATAAACTGAAAAATAGTATGAAATACAAAACAAATTAAACAAACATCAATTTGGATTTCAAACTTATTAATTTCTAAAAACTTGTGCATTCTGTCATGCAAAAAGGGCTATCCACAGTGATTGTCATCCATATTCAGAACTGAACTGTTAGAACGGACGGATGGGGAGGATCACGAAAATACTAACCTTACTACTGAAAAAAAAAAAAAAAAAACTACTGTATAGAAAATTATTTCCCACTAAACCCATGACATACCCTACAGAATCCTTATTTCTTTAAAGTAGCTTTCCTCAGATGACTTGGCTAAAACATTGCAATTATTGGATAGTAATAAAAAAAAAAAAATCATCTGAATAACAAACTGGAAAGAAATATCTCCATTTATTATTTTATCAACAGACTTAGTATCGCAGCAAAACATCACAAAAAGAAACAAGTTAGTAAAATCATGCAATGCATTGATTATGATACGCTTTCCAACATACCAGAAATGATTACTCAAGTTATGAGGATAATGGCTGTGGAATACATCTCGCTCCTGTGTCCTGACCTTTGACCCCATTTCGATGATATTCAACAGAACCTGGTTCAGTATACCTCAAGAATAACATACTAAAGTTTTGTCGCAATAGAAGCAGTTTCACGCAAGTTATGAGAATAATGGCTGTGGAATAAATCTTGCTTTTGTGCAATGACCTTTGACCCCATTTCGTTGATATTCAACAGAACCGGTTCACTATACCTCCAGAATAACATGATAAAGTTTTGTCGCAATCGAAACATTTTTAAGTAAGTTATGATGCACAAGGGCAATGGAATGGATCTCACTCCAGTGTCCTGACCTTTGACCCCATTTCGCCCATTTTCAATAGGGTTCGTCCCCAGGTGGTTCCTTACCAAATACTAAAATTTCATCGAAATCGAACCATTTTTACGCAAGTTATGACGCATAAGGGCAACGGAACAAATCCCGCTCCTATGTTCTGCCTTACCTTTGACCCCATTTGGCCTATTTTCAATAGGGTTCGTGCCCAGGTGGTTCCTTACCACATACTAAAATTTCATCGAAATCGAATCATATTTACGCATGTTATGACGCATAAAGGCAATGGAATGGATCCCACGTTTATGCCCTGACCTTTGACCCCATTCCGCCCATTTTCAACAGGGTTCGTTCCCAAGTGGTTCCTTAACACATACTAAAATTTCATTGAAATCGAACCATTTGTACGCAAGTTATGATGCATAAAGGCAATGGAATGGATCCCGCTCTTATGTCCTGACCTTTGACCCCATGTCATTTATTTTCAATAGGGATCGTCCCCAGGTGGTTCCCTACCACATACTAAAATTCCATCGAAATCGAACTATTTTTACGCAAGTTATGACGCATAAGAACAATGGAATGGATCCCGCTCCTATGTCCTGACCTTTTGACCCTGTTTCGCCCATTTTCAATAGGGTTCGTCCCCACGTGGTCCCCTACCACATACTAAAATTTCGCCGAAATCGAACCATTTTCACGTGAGTTATCGTGCGGACAGACGGACGTCCAAAGCTGGAGCATATACGCTTCTTCAATCTACGGTTGGAAAGCGTAAAAAAAGGCATTCTCTTTTGCATACATTTATCCTTTCGCTCGAGGTTTTATTACTAACTTTCTTCAAAAACTATTGTGCCTTCCATTAAAAAATAGAATTGCTTATGGTTAAAAAGTAAAAATTTATGGTAATGGAAAACATCCTTAATACTTCTTGTAGTTTGGCTGCTGTTATCCTTAACAGATCTCTCAAGTTGTGCCAGAATTACTGAAAAAGACAAAAAACTTTCTCACAGGCAGCATTCCCCCTTAAAAATTATTAGGAACAACAGGACCCAAAACTACATCAAGAACTCCAACTAGAAGCTGTAATGTTACTAAAAGTCTTTACTATCACCATTGACAAATAATTTTGTAATGAAAAGATAGTCAACAGAGCTGAAGAAATTTTTCAACCAAAATTGGAGATTTACAGAGCCACCTAAAGAACAGGGGGTGAAAAAAATCAAATATATAGGAAGCTGAGCTACTAATGAAACTGCAGTGAAACGTCATTATATACAGAACAAAGGCTCCCTTTACTCAGAGTATGATACAATGCTATAGACTGTTGACAAAATACCAAATTATATCAGGGTTCATATATTAGATTCACATAAAACAATTGTCCAAAAGTTTAACTACTCGTCATTACCACAAAATTTTAATACCTTTAAGAAAGATAAATCTCAGATTTTTTTTTTTTTTTTTTTTAGTTTGAAAACCTTGTGATGCAGGTGTGAGCATTTTCTTTGAGAATCTGATTTGTAGCTTGCATAACAAGAAGCAGGACTTCAAGTTAACTACTACTGCCAGTGGTCTCTTGGCAAGTTTGGGAACCAGCATTTTTTTTTTCTTTTTAAATAAAATGACTCTTTATTATTATAGAAACAAGTCTTATGTATCCACTATTTTGCTGGAAGCCTCAACACATACACAAAACATGCTCTGGACCATACGAAAAGAAATGGCACATTCGGGCACTTCAATCTGTAAAACAAAAATGTTTCATTCAGCTTTGCACTAAAATAATCAAAACTAAATGAAAGCTATGGCGGAGCAATGGAACATTTATTCAGAAACTGAATGTTTTGCTTTAAATGCTGATTAGGCACCTCCTGAAGTTCAAAACTTCACTGTAAACACAAAGGTAAAAAATGCCCCAGACATGTGTCCCTAAGCCATACAAATAATTATTTACCATGGTTACATAACATTGTGAATGAATGTATACTACAATTTTTCCAGGATTTCATCTTTTCCTCAAACATTACAAATCTCGGAAAAAGCCACTAAATTCAACCGTGAAATTCTTTCATATCACATACTACAAAACAGTTCATCAGACCACAAATAACATAGTACTCACTCATTAAATATTTTAAATGGTGACAGTGATTAAAGGATATGATTTCAGGGAATGCTCAACACATATATTAATCACTGATATGCGCCCATTAATTAATCAACCTTTGTTAAATGCATCACAAAGACATACTTGCACATACTATTCATTCAGAGTATGCTGCCCTGATTGTTTTACCAACACATTCACACCTGTCACTTTAAAACAATTGTATTCTTACATAACAGCAAGCTACATCATAACCTTCTCACATTGCATTAACTGGTGTTCAGGTGTGTTAAAGGCAACAGGGGAAAAGAAAGTAGTTCCTGCAACAAATTTTCTCTACCTCTTTCTATTTACAAAATGATTTTCTCCCTCCCAGATATATTACTTCCTTGACAGCTAATGGCTGAATTTACTACATCTTATTTCTAGGTCACCCCTTCAGTTTGAGGCTTACCGTAAAACGCAACTATTAATAAATAATATTTAAGTTTCTTTGCAACTTTAATACTATCATTCAACTTTTCTTCTACATAAGAAGTACTTAGATCATATTTTAATGTTAGCACTGACAATTCTGTTCTGCAACTGAACCCACCTATTTTACCATTTTTCATGTCAGTTGCTTCGAACTTCAAAAACACCTTTACTTTTCACAAATCTCTCTGCCATAAAAAGATGGCAGTCTACATACGGTGTTTCATACAGCAAGTTTTGTTCTTTCATCCTCTTTCTTAACAAAAGGAAAAAAATTAAGCAGCTAATAACAGACTTTCTCTGTTTTGCTGAGTCTGTAATCTAATTCTTTATCAAGCTTTCTGTTTTGATGAATAATCAAAACTAATTAAAACCTTGCATTGTAGCTTCTTAACATGCACTAGCTCAAAATCTTTTCAGGAACAGATAATTAGCATATCTTCTGAGAAGAACAAGAAGACTAACATACTGCTTGAAGTGTCGTGTCACTGCTACAATCACAAAGCACAGTGATTAGTTAATATAAGCCCCAGTCTGACACAGGAAAAACAACCTCGACATTTTTTTTTTTATACTTTTGATTATCAGAATCTGCCATTTATTAACTGTGATTCTGGGCAGTAGCAATATGATCAGAAAGCAAAGAATAATTAAAGACACATAATAAAATCAGTGTTAATGACTTAAAAAGGTAGGCTGTTTTGCTAATGAAATCACCTATTTAATTTACTATAGTGCTGAAGTGGAGGGGGGGGGATGTCTAGAATAACTGCAATTTTCATCTACCCTCTCTTTGACAGTTAGAAAAAGTCATAAAAGAAAGACAATAGGAAATTCAAATGAAAAGTACAAGACTGAAATTTATTTGTTCAAGTTTGGACAACTAAGAAACATCTTAAGAGCTAAAACTTGAACAAATAAATTTTAGTCTTTTGCTCATAATTTAAATATCATTTTACACACACACACACACACACACACACACACACACAGGTAAAACCAGACCCAATGCCACTGAGATTAGTGTACAAATTTCAAATAGGCATACCCCATTTTCCACGGGCAGGAAAATAAATGCCCTCCATTTATTCTCTAAAAGTACTTTCTACATGTTTATCAGCTTATTGTACTACAAATTAGAAATATTATCACATTCAGAATGTACTAGATTTCCAACTGAATAGCACAAAACGTTTGATTAATGAATGCAAAAACATTTTTCAACATCCTTCCCCACACACAGTCATTGATTTGTTAGGTAGCACTTTTTAATTGCAAGTGGTGCAACAGAAAAAAAAACTGTCATTCTTAGGATTTCTAACAACACATTCTTGTTATAATAAACAGCTACTTATTTAAACACATATATCCTTCCCCTTCCTAAAAAGATGTTCACTTACAGAGTGACACTTCAGGTGTGTTTAAAAGGCACACACACACACACACACACACACACACACACACACACACACACACACACACACACACACACACACACACACACACACACACACACTTGCACCTTCAATTTAACTTGCACCTTCTAATTGGCTGTAAAAGTTAGTACCCAAAATATGATCAGTAATACTTGAATACCTTTCAGCATCAACTATAGATAAATGAAACCGATGTATATAGGTACAAGTTATATTTAAATGTGCACCTTGTATGTTTTCCAACATATTTTCTTCTGCACTATGCAGTAGTCTGATGCGATTTTAACCACGACGGGGTTTTTTTTTTTTCTTGTCTTCCTCTTATCTTCAAAGGTGCTTTTTTTGGTAATTATGCCATGTGAAGCAATTTCTTATCATAAATCAAGCACAATGTTCTTGGTTTATTCACTGATACACTACACTGAAGTTACATGTGTATGATTGTAGCAACTGCAAAATGTTACAATGGCATTTATACAGCAGCTCATAATTGACAGCTTAAATTGCTGGCACTGGCAAAATAGAACGGCAGCAATTGGATTACTAATATCTTGGAATGAGAAAATATATCACGAAAAAGCCTGTACTTTATTGAAAGAAATGCTGAGCTCAGTTTCCATGGATGAAATCAAAACAACATTGTAATTGGCCTATGTAAATAATACGCACCAACACAGCTGCCCTAAATTGTGGGTTTCTAACAAACTGCCCACCAGCCGGTGTCAAAACCAGTAACACATTTATTAAGTGAATAAGCTAGCTTTGGTTTCATTGGGAGAAGAGCAGTAATAAGATTTGTTCTAAATTAGAAGTTAGGAGAAAAAGTCTACATTCTCCTCAACTATGAGTTTCCTTTTTTTTTTTTTTTTTCAACAAGCCCATTTCTGTTTTTTTGTTTGTTTGCATGTTTCTTTTTCTTTCTTTTTTTTTCATTGAGGCTTACCTTCAATGATTTCCAAAACCAATATGAAACTGGACGCATATACTGGATTTTCACATAAAGTTATTAAAAGACTCTCAAACATTACTTCCAATGTGTCAAAGATTTTTCATTGATTGGCAAGTCAGTAAAACCACTGTCAGTAAAACAGCCTGCCAATAGAAATAATTACTGTGGGGGGGGGGGGGGAAAGACAACATATTTTCAATGGGCAATTTAATTTACAATTAATCAAAATGTTTATCAGGCTCGCAAGCTAACAAAAAGTATATTTTACATTTTGAAAGTGATATACAAGGATCAAAGATTTGACTAATAAAATGAACTTTCTTTTTAGATAACCCTCCGCTTCCAAATTGGTGCTGCAAACCACTGAAAGCAGGCCTTGAACAGCACAAAACCAGGAATATTTTTTTTTAAAGAAAACTTAGAATTGAGACATGCAAATGATTCCTCTCATTCGGAACAAATATTGTTTTGCTTGTTTCTTTTTCTTTCTTTTTTTTGCAAGCATTGGAATCTTAAAAGACATTGCTTGAACTCAGGCTTCAAAAGTTTTGAATTCTTTCTTAAAATATTTCAACATACAAGTCTTTAAAAAGAAATACTCAATTCCAGCAAAAATCTGATTATTATTATTATTCCACTACAGAAACTGGCAGAAGTGATATACTGTAGATACCGAAATTCGTTTTACCTAAACCATGTATCTTGCAGAGATTCTCCACTATCTAAAATATGAATAACTTCCCCATCCATCGCACGATAGATTAAAATGTGAACATGCAACAGAAATTAATAAAAAAAAAAAAAAAGAGAGACTCAGTTGCCATGCACTTACAGTTTTCAGAATTTATAGACTAATAAACATGTTTAAACCTTAACAGAAGCCTTAAAGATAATTTTCACAAGTATCACACCATAAAATTAGGCATGAAAAACATCTGGTCCACTATGTTTGAAGAATAAACGGAAGTGTGATAAGTTCAAGTTTTTAATAATTTGTACTTTACATCAAGCTCCCATCTCTATCTCAGTAAATAACACTTCAGAATGGAGCTTCCACATAAGCATAACTAATAGAAAGAATTGTAACATTAAATTATCTTCAGAACTGCTCTTAATGGCATAAATTCAAAAACAATGTCTTACTTAAATATGAACACTTGAAGAAACACTGTATTTTTAAAAGCATGCATTTCATATTACCAATTATTTTGAAGCTCTGCAAAAGCAATTCTCCAATTAAGCATATTTATCTTACAACACAACTAACAGGCACATCAGAAGAAATGTTTTCCATGGTAAAATATAACTGATACGTAAGGTCTGATGTTGTTAGAGCTGAAATTTTTCTTCAGCAATGATGCATAAAGTAAGGACTTTAAAACATGTTTTCCTAAAAGCATAGTTAAAATGCTTAAAATGTTCTTTTTGGGGGTGGGGGTGGGGTCTTTATTACTGACCGCAAATAGAAATATAAACCAATTGTAACTGCCTGAATTGATAAAAGTCAAAATTTATCTACAATTAATGAACTATGCAATTTCCTGACCACATGTACCACTAAAATATACACTATCTACCAACAAGTAATTGGACACCCCTGCAATTAAATATCGTGTGGGAAACAACAACGCAAGAAGTCGCATGCAAGATGCCACGCAGTTCGGAGCTCTCTGATTTCGAGAAAGGTGTAATTCGTCGGGTATCACAGAAATGGCCGATCCATACGCGACATATCCAGCGAGTTGAAGTACCCAAAATCGACAGTGGCTTACGTGATTGGTAAGTGGAAGGTGAGAGGTGACTGTCGGAATGTGCCCCGACCCGGCAGACCCACAAAACTGGGAGTTAGAGACCGACGGGTGCTGGCCAGAGAAATTCGGAAGAACCGCACCAAATCGATGGACCACGTCCACGAGGAGTTTCAACAGGCATCCGGGAGTGTTCTTTCGATGAATGCCATCCGTAAGGAAGCCCATCTGCTCGGTTATCATGGACGTGCTGCAGCCCACAAGCCTTTGATCACCAATTCCAAAAGCGCTGCTCGGCTAACGTGGTGCAAAGAAGGTCGACAGTGGATCGTTGAACAGTGAAAACAGGTTATCTGGAGAGACGAATCAAGGTTCACCCTCTATCGTTCGGATGGCAGGGTCTGGGTTTGGCGTCTGCCTGGAGAACGCCTCCTGCCGGAATGTATTTTGCCAACTGTGAAGTTCGGCGGCGGTGGAATTATGCTATGGGGGTGTTTCTCGTGGTATGGCACGGGACCCTTGGTCGCAATTCACTCAACGCCGACACCTACTGCACCATTTTGGATGACCATGCGCTTCCTACGTTGTGGGAGTTTTACGGGGTGGACCCATGTTACTTTCAGGATGACAATGCCACCTGTCATGTTGCGAAGTCCACCATGGCTTGGTATGGTGACAATGGGGTTAATCGAATGCACTGGCCTGCGCAGAGCCCGGACCTTAACCCTATTGAGCACCTCTGGGACGAGTTGGAGCGTCGACTTAAGGGGTGCCCCCACCGTCCGAAATCGGTGAACGAACTGAGCTGTCTTCTCCAAGTAGAGTGGAAGAAAATACCGCTAGCCGTCGTACAATACCTGGTTGAGAGTATGCCCCGGAGGGTTGCAGCTGCAATCACCGCTCGTGGAGGCTACATCAACTATTGAAGGCGAATAAACTTTGTTTTCCTTTGCTATCACAGGTGTCCAATTACTTGTTGGTATATAGTGTACATATTGTTAAACTTATTCCAACAATACATGGAATTTCCATTTCAGTTTTATGGCACTGCTAGCCATCAACTAGTTAAACTCTCTATATTTACGGTACTCAACAAAAGACTAGGGAAAGTTAGTGGGCAATCAAAGATTTAGTTGCTGGAGGGAGGGAGCATTGCTGACAGACAGGATTATATATTAGTAGACTGCATTTTGCACATCAAATTAAAAGAGAAATTGACTTCGACACTGTAGGATGTCCAAGTCTAAAAGCCATCACAAATAATGTGAATAAAGGACATTGAGGAAAGGATGAGATTTATGACATACCTGTTGCATTTTCTCAAAGTCCAAGCATGGCCGTTGAACATTTGTACTATTTGTTGCGGTGAGGAGCGTGCGACGGTGTCTTTTCCTAGGGGACACAGAGCACAGCTCATGCGGTGGGATGTTAGCCACAGCCACAGAGGCGTGAAACAACTTCGGTGGAGGGGAAAGCGATCTGCTGGGTTTGGGGACATTTGCAGGCGGGGATGATCGGAACTCCACAGGAGCTGACACACACATCAGATCCCTCACCTCTTCGTCCGATGAAGCAGAGTTTTCTCCGAAGCTGAGCCTGTTGTTGGCTTGAGACCATTTTCGCTTCTCGGCAAACTGATGATGGTGGCTGTTCCGCTCCCTCAGGCTCGCAGCACTCGTACAGTTTATTACTTCTAATTCTTCTTCTGAACTGTGATGGTCGAAATTGTGATCACTGTCACTAGGGAGTGCAGAGTCCAAAGCTGGCTCTAGCAAGGGGCTTTCTACATCAGTCTTGGAGGCTGCAGACAGCTGTTGACGCTCCTCTGTGCTGTGGTCATCTGTATCCGTGATGGTCTCCAAGGTGCTACTGGCCCTGTCGGATGGACCAGAACTCCCATCATGTTGTAAGTTGCTCCCATCCATATCTGTAAAGAAAATATTGCAAAATTAGTTAACTAGAAAAGGATATTTTTTTATCTTTGACATAAATTATAATTGACAGTCTGAATCCATAAACACAATCTGACATAAAAAGAAAATTTGTGTGCACAAAAGGCAGTCACCCAACCACACGTCAAACACAAGCACAGTAGATAAATCCATCATCATCACTGTTCTAAATCATCGACGCTGCTCTAAATCATAAAACAGTAACGGATTTTAAGCTACTTTTCTTTCCCTTAATTACTTTTTCCTTTCTTTAATATTATGTTCAAAAAATTATTTTATACATTCAGGGCATGATTGCTAGTTAACACAAAAAAAAAAAAAAAAAAAAAAAAAAAAAAAAAAGAAGAAGAATTTAACCGCATTTTTTTCTGTTTTCAGTTACAAATTTCAACCATTTTTTACAAGAAGAAATGCGTGGCAGAGTTAGCGCCAATCAGTGGGTTATACTGTTTGCTACATCTCTAAATTGCGCAAAGTGCGGTGCTGGAAACGTTAATATGCCCGGCCTTCGAACGGGGAAAAGAAAGCTATCTTATTGCAGCCGGAGATTGAGGCCTTCAAAGAACAAAATTTAACATGATCCTGTTCTAAAGCGAAGGGGAAGGCAGAAAAACGCTATTCGCAAATATGTGCAGTGAACCCACCCACAGAGAAAGTGCATGAACGCTTTCAATTCAATGCTAGAAATGACCCCCATCGCTTTAATAAATCCTGAATTCAGTAACTAAAACGCCTAAAAGAAATGAATTGCAAACACTAGATGGAAAAAAAAAAAAGGAGAGAAATGAGCAAGCCGGCTACATTATGCAGTGAGCGCACATCCCGGTACTACATGCAATCACGTACACAGCCGATAATAAAATATTTATCAGTCTAATTACCAGGCATGATGGACAACAAGACTTACTATGGCTGGTTCGCTAACACGACAATGACTTTACAAAGTAATAGGTAAAAAAACAAGAAGGGGGATAAAAAAAAAATAATAAGGGTAGCATCGATCGGGTCGCGGGGTTTCATGCCGCCATAGTAATGAGTTTCATCCACGGGATTAGCATTTTCATTTAGTCTCGTATCATGAAGTTAAGGTGTGGGATACAAATAGGCTTTTTGTGATGCATTTTTGTGTCAAAGAGATCATTTCAAACCGCCCCCAATTTACGTAGGGTGTGTCGGCGCCTCGTAATTTTTCCTTACTGCGCGTTAAAATCGTAATTGAATGAATAACTTATTGAGAAGGCACCCGTCCGGTGATGACGGAACATTAGCGGACTTCGTATCTTTTAATCAGTTCGCTGCAGTGGTGGCCACTTCATAACTGAACACAGAAGGCATGAAACATTATGAAGCAAATAAAAACAGGTTAGAAACCAGCTACAACAAAACTACAATTCCGATGGATGCGCATCTTAAAGCAAAGTGAATATAAAGAATGGGTAAGGTGGGTTGTTCCCCTCGCAATTTTAATTTCTTAGCTTGCAAATTTTCTTGGTATTGTTTAAAAAAATGCAAGTATAGAATAGTGGTTTAAGCGAACCATTGTTCCAGGGTTCCCACTCAAAAGTAATAAAAAAATCCCTGACTTTTACTGGTTTTCCAGGTGGTTTTTAAAGTTCTTCCAGAGTGGGCGACCCCTATCATGTTGCGATGAATTGCAGAGGCGTTACTAGACATTTCTGCTCCTGGGGCAAACCACAAAATATTGCCCCCCTCCACTCCCCGACGAAGTCGTTACGAAAAAAAAAAGCTTTACAAGTTTTTAAGATGGTAAACCCTGTTTTGTGTGTTGATTACGCACGGACTTGCATTATTTAGTACCCACACGCAATCACAACTTTTCAGAAAAAAAAAAAAACTAACACTGCCCATCGGGAGTTGCTTTTAACATTCCGCTTTACACTAAACTGGATACTTTCCTTTTAATCATAATTGATAACCTAATAATCAATATCGGTTCTGCTTCGGCAAAAGATTTTTAAGTAGGGCCCAGTTTTTCGGCGGACCAGAGGAAGACCGCGAAGTTACCGCTGGCACACATTTTGAGTAAGAAATGCGAATTTTAAGCCCCCAAACCACCGCAACTGGCGTAAGAAATTATTGGCAAATTCTGTACTTAGAAACTGGTGCAAAAGTTCCCATTTCGATTTTAATCAAATTGTACGTAGTGATTTTTGCGCCCTCTTTTCATCTGAGGAATTGTGACATTTCACTGCATTCATGCATTTTCTTCACCAAAGCACACACATTTGTAAATTCTTTAAGTAATTTATCTTTATAGAATTACTTGCTTTTCATTAATAACTAAATGTGCACAATATTTTCCGTATCATAATTCCATGAACTTTTGTGAATACTACCCACATAGAATTTGCAAATAAATTCCCATAGAACGTAGGGCCTATGTAAGAAAATATCTGTCAGTTGATTAGTTTCAGTTTTTCTATACACAATGCAGCTAAGCTTCTTGATGGAATGGCTCCTGTTCAGCGAAATACGTCGCAAGAGAACCATCAGACAAAATACTTGGATCTATTGTTTGGTTGGTTCTCTTCTGAAGTGTTTCTCCAAGCAGGAGTGTGCCAAGCCATTGTGTCTAATCGTTCCATGTTACAACAACTGTCTGCAGAAATTGAACAAACAATTAACAGGAAATTTTAAAAATTTAATTTTGCATCTTTTTTTAGGATATAAAGAGAAAATGTAATGTAACTGAAAGCAAACAGAAGTTTGAAATCTGAAAAAAAAAAAATGTTTTTTGGCAAAAAAAGAGGGGGAGGGGGATTTTACCTGAGTTTTGGAGCCATTTTCAAATTCCCGGAGAATTCCAGGTTTTCCTGCATTAAGTGACAAGTGCCCTTCATATTCCACCGTGAAGAAATGGTGTGCTAACTTTCATCGTGGAGACTTTTGAGACCGAAGACGCAACAAGATCTGGAAGGCCTTCAAGGGTGACAACACCCGAAATTGTTGATTGTGTCCATGACTTGATTTTGCCAGTTCAGCGAATCTCGGCTAAAACAATAGCTGTTACATTGGAGATATCCAGGGAAGTGTTGGGTTCATAATTCATGAACACTTGGATATGCAGAAGATGTAAGTGAAGTGAGTGCCCAAATGTTTGAACGCCGATGAGAAACTAAAACGAGTGGACACTTCCAAATCGGGTTTTCAGCATTTTGAGCGTTCGAGTGATAATTTTTTGCAGCGACTTGTCACGGTTGATGAAACTTGGTTACATCACTGCGATCCAGAGACGAAACAACAGTCCCTGCAATGGCGGCACTCGGTTGTTCATGGCCAAAGAAATTCAAGACTCAAAGGTTTGCAGGAAAGGTAATGGCAACGGTTTTTTTGGTATTCGAAAGGCGCTTTACTGACTGACTATCTCCGAAAGGCCAAACAATAAATGCTGAATACTATTTCAACTTGCTATGCCGATTAAAGGAGGCACTGAAGGAAAAAGCGAGTGAAACTGCGGAAAGGTGTTCTCTTTTTTGTAGGACAATGCGCCGGCTCACAAGGCTGGCAAGACAATAGATGCTTTAAGGGATCTGGGTTTTCTTTTTATTGGATTTTTAACGACCACCGTGAGCAACTCAATGGGCTATAAGCAGTCGCCCGTCCCTAATTTAGGGTCACTGGTTCCAGGGAAGGGAGAGAGCCAGTGCCGTAAGACAAACACAACATCCATGCCTCACCGGGATTCGAACCCAGACCCCGTTCGGACGAATGATCAGAGGCCATCGCTTAGACCACTGCGCCACCGGGGCAGCATCTGGGGGTTTCAGTGCATAGACAATCCACCCTACTCACCAGACTTTGCTCCATCGGACTATTTCTTATTACCACCAAACCTTAAAAAAGTTTCAAAGGGAAGCATTTTTCGAATGATTCGGAGGTGATATCAGCAGCAGAGCAGTATGTGAGTGATCAGACTTCAGACTTTTTTTTTTTTTTTTTTTTTGTGGAAGGATTAAAGAAACTCCAGAAAAGCTGTGGCAAGTGTGTTGAACTTCGGGGTGAATATGTGGAATAGTCTGCAAGTTTCATGACTCTAGCCCATTTCTTTCTTGGTGAGGCCGAGAACTTATCAGCATTCCCTCGTAAACCGCGAATGAAAACAAACAAACAAAAAGTACATGTTACATGTCAAACCTTTTTGGAATTAAGTTCTAAGCCGACACCATACACTGGCGCCTATCTAAGCGGGCAGCAACCAATTTTCTCAAATATTTAATAACATGCAATTTTTTATTGTGCCTAAAACACAAACTGAGGTCGCTCGTCTTACAACAGTCATAACATAATAGGACACGTACACTTACTCAAAATCGCCAACTACAATCTGTCCGCCATCAGATTAAATCAACTGCAAGCACCACTTTCCACGACGGCGTGATGTCGTCAACTATCGAACACAATGGAAAGTGGCGCCATAAAGACATTTCAGTAAGCCGCCACACGTTTAGAAAAGGAAAATGAACCTTTATAATATACATATATGTCTACTTATTCGAATTCTTCACGTTTACTTTCTACCACAAAAGAACTCTAATTACGAAGGTTGAATTTTAAAGTCTGGATATTTGAATGAGAAAAATTGAAGGGATATCAGAATCTGGCTCTACACAGAACATTTTGTGTGATGCCTCAGGCATAGATAGAACTTACGAAAACTATTTCCAGTTATCACATTCCGTGATGTTGAACGTACTTTTTGCCAAGACGTTTAGGGGAAACAAAAGAAGAGGGTCCTTGAAGTCTAAAAACATTTTCTATTGTGCCTTAAAGCTCCGCAAACAGACATAGATTTAGTGTGGCTTTTCATGTATTCTAGAAAATTTAAAACAAAAGTGATATATGAACATACACTGGTAAAAAATTGTGTGCAAGGTTGCACCAAAAAATGGTGCTACACCAGCTGCACCACTTTCTGAGAAACGATACACCATTGTGTAGTGCAAAATAAACTCAACAACATGGTGCAACCTTCCAGCATAACGTGGTGAAAAGTTGGAACCACGCTGGTGGGTTTTGTTTGCAAAACACGATGGTGTATCTTTTCTCAGAAAGTGGTGCAGCTGATGTAGCACCACTTTTTGTTGCAATTTACCACATAAACTTTAACAGTGTATGTTCCTAAGAATAGTATAACTATACCAGTAGACCCAATTTATTGGCGTAGAATAGAAATAAAAGTTTCCAAGCTTTTGCACATAAACCAGATGGCTTTTTCTAGGAAGGTAGACAGCTTGAAAAAGCCATCGGTTTGATGTGCGAAAGCTTGATTTCTATTCTACGCCAATAAATTGGGACTACTAGTATAATTATACCATTTTGAGTATAGCTGGTGTACTTGTTATTAAGAACATACACTATATATGCAAAAGTCACCGGTCACCTAGAAGAAAAACACAATATAGCATTTATTAACATACATTAGTACAGTGTCGTTCCACCTTTGGCCTTAATGCATGCATGCACTGACCCTTCGAGACATGTTTTCGACAGGGTCTTGGAACACAGCGATAGGTATGCGCTTCTATTTAGTACATAATGCTCACGCTAACTGTTGCTTAGTAGTATACCCTGGTTTCAAACTTCTTATACGCGCTCTAATTCACCCCATAGGTGCTCTATGGGATTACGATCAGGGCTCTCTGCTGGTCAGTCCACACACGATATGCAATTATCGTCAAAACACGCCGTAACAGTCCTTGCTTTATAGCTCGGTGCATTATCCTGCTGGTACCAACAAGGCTCGGTTCCATAGTATTGCCACAGAGTTGGTAGGGTAAAATTGTCCAGAATATGAAGGTAAACGTGCTGGTTAACAGGTTTGTCCACCATAACCAATGGGCCGGGACCATGCAACGAAAAACACCCCCATACGAGTACACTGCCAGTTCCAAACTTGACCGCAGGAACAGTACACTGCGGTAAATAGCGTTCCCCAGGTTGCCGCCATACCCACACACGGCCACCAGACTGATAGATCCTGTACCTGGATTCATTATTCCATAGATCTACGGTCCACGATAAATGTTCTTTACACCATGCTAAACGACGAGAAGCATTCCGAGTGGAGATGAAGGGCTTATGATATGAGCAGCCGCACGACCACGTTAACCCATGGAATAAAGTTCTCTGCGAATGGTACGTGTACACACGGAGGTTCCAGCATTTTTACTCACCTGTACACTGAGGTCTATTGCAGCACTCGTTGATTAGCCGTAACGACTCTCCTAAGGCTTCGACGTCCTGTATCACTGATTTTCTTTGGTCTGACAGTATGTTTTGCTGCTTCAGGCACGCCATGTGCCTTCCATTTATTCAGTACATCCAAAACAGTAGACTTGGGTATGTTCAAACGCCTCTCGGCTAGTCTTATGGGCAACCCACTAATATATCACCCAACAAACTTTCCTTTCTCAAAGTCAGTTCTCTCCCGACGCGACATTTTCACTCAAGCTCACAGTGCGATATGATCGCGGTCAGCTGCAGGCTTGTTTTTATACCGTCTGCAGCTGTATCGCGCATCTTAACAACGCAGCGGATCTGTTCATTTGCTTTTGAAGGGGGTGTCCGGTGACTTTTGTCAATATAGTGTATGTTCCTTTTGGTAATCCGCAGGGTTTTCAGTGATTCAATTATACATTTTTCGTAAATATTATACAGAACGTTTTTTAAACAGAATTTCAGATCTGTTATTATATGTTTACATTTTCTAGTGATCTGAGTGAGGCACCTCTGAGAAATGCCTTTTAAATTTTTGTATGTTAATCTTCAGTTACTGCGACAACACTACGCACTTTCTTTCACTAGCTACGCGCATACAATTTACAAATACAGAATTTCCCTGCTCATTAAAATGTTTTAAAATCGCTAAATTTTCAGGTTAATTACGCAAAAGAAAAATCACCAAGAGATTTTCCAGTGACTGCTCTGTGCGCCACAAAGCAAGTTGCCGGCTACTGGTGACATCACACAAAGAGAGTCACGAAATGAAATAAACCTAAGACAAATTATGAAATGCGTGACTTCTACTTTCTCAGTTGCTCTTTAGTTAGTACAAAGAAATCCTTGAAAATTTTGTTCTTTTTAAATGAAAATGTCAAATATTCTCTCTCTTCTAAGGTAAAAGAAACTTGACAAATCCCAAGGTTGATTTCAAACGAAAATTTTCGATTATCAGTAAACATTGGTGAAAACACGTTAGAATTACTATTGCTCATTATTACGCACATTTCAAAGCCAAACACTGATGAATTAATCGCTTTCTATTCTTACCTTCTGAAATTGAAAAAACTATAAGCTTCCTATTTTAATTTATGAAATTTATACCTGATGAAAGATTATAATACCTAAAAAACTGAAAATTTCCGGGCTGAATTCCATAGGGGATAAGGGTCGTCGATGTCTCGGCAATATGAAGAAGCACCGAATGCTTCGAACAGCGCAAATCTGAAGTTAGCTCAGAGTCCTAAACTAAGCTACATTTGCTTAGTCTCACATGCTTAGTGATTTCGTTTCCTCCCTCCACGGAGATGCAGTTTTTAAGTTTTCTGAAGAAGTTGCTACATGCAAAATTTGGGCACTTCCGTGCTGAAATAATACACTTGCATCCTAACTAAGCATTTTATCAAAACGGTGAAGAAAAAGATAGCACTTCGATGTCAGTTGTTCTCGCAATCTGTCGGCAGTGAAGGTCAGACATTATCTTTCGGTTAGGTGCCAACACCTCCCAGTGTATTATGCCCCGGACATCCCAACAAACACTCAACAAAACCTTTTTGGGACGCAGTCCTCCTTTTGAGGTCAATGAAGCAGGCTCCGCACCTTAGCACACAGTCCGTCGATGCTTTACATTACGGTACAGTACCCATTTCTCATCACCCGTTACAATTCGTCCCAAAAACGGTTCATTTCTGTGACGAGAAAGCAAACAAACACAAGTACGGATACTCTCCTCTCGTTGCTTTGCAAAAAGCTGCTGCAGAACCCAGTTATCGAACTTTATGATGAACCCAAGCGTATGCACCCGCCTTTCGACTGTTGTTCTGTGTACCGACAACGTTTCCGCTCATTCCTGAACGGTTGGATTTGGGTAATTTGTTATGGTTTGGTCCACATCGGATGTCCAGGACGTGGTTGATCTTTACAGCGTCTGGCTCCGTCACGGAATTTCCGAAACCAACAACGACACGTGCTATCATCAACTGCGTCCTCCTTATACACTTGACAGATGTTTCGGTTATTGAGCTCGTACAGTAAACAATGTCTAGTGTGCTTCTTATCGCATGATATGTTATACTGTCCGTGATTTCTGTTACGAATGACTTATTCGGACAAACCCTATTGCCTCTATATGCTCTACTGCCCCACGCTTTATTGGCCGAAACTTCGGCCTCGCAGCGTCGTCTGTGACGTAACTACTCCGATCGAAATTTGCATCTATTACAAAAACGGGTAGTACATTTTCACACACCTCTTTAGTTTCACATTTTTATATTATTTGATCTTTCTTCTATGCAACCTCTGGCGTTTTGGAATTTCAAATTTGTTCTTGGTTTTTTACTTTTTTACTTTATATGTTTTTGCTATATATATATATATATATATATATATATATATATATTCTATAAAGAAGATACCTAAGCAAAAAAATACATATATAATTTTGACTCACACCTAGTACAACATAGAAAAGGTTATGTATCTACCTGTGTGATCAAAAGGAAAAAAGATAAAAAAATAAAATAAAACAACTGAATGTAGAAGGTGTCGAGAATACTGAGCCTTGGCTTTATCAAGGACCAGCAAAAACTCTGCATTTTCTCACTTCCACAAAGACCTAGTTGGAAATGGGTTTCTGCAAGGCCATAGATGCAAGTAACATTCCCACCTAAAATAGTTTAAAAAATATATATATAAGTTATGTCCTCCTTAGAGTTGCATGACCTAGCACTAGTTAACAATTTCGCTTGCATCCATTAACCTTCCTGGCCCGACCCATACTCTTCATCTGTTACTATTAAACAGAGAGAAGAAGATTAAAGAGAACTCAAGCTGTGAGAGTGACATAATAATTAGAAATGATTTTCAGCCATAACGAAATTCCAAGTTCGTTTGAGAGAGAATTTAAACCTGAAAAACAAATTTTACATTGCAATTAAAAAAGGAAATGTTAATTTATAACGAACAGATTTTTGAAAGAAAACTTGAGTCTAAAACCCCCTACTCTACAACTTATGACAACACGAAAACGAGAATAAGTTAAAGATAATAATTAACTAAAGAAAACTTTGTGAAAGTTATATACCTTAAACAGTTAGTTGCAATATGTACAAAGTATTTCAGCAGTGCTTTAAGTGCATAATTAATTAGTTATTAAGAGCTTAACTACTTTGAAAAAAACAGCGCATAGACAGCGCATAGAAAAGGAACAAGCTAAGCCATCTTCTGTTCCTAGGTACCCCAAAAGACGCTCAAAGTTACAAAGAAAAGAAAGAGTTAAAACCCGCAAAAATGTTAACAGACAAACCAATGCCTAAAAGTTGAAAAGCTAAAAAACGACAGAGAAAAGGTACATGAAGTACAAACATTGAACTTATAAAACCTAGAACCCGAAAACAAGGAAGAGAGCTTACCTCTTGTGTTACAAAAACTTTTCTCCTCACAAGAGAAGAACATGGCTGACCTCTTCTGCCACTCCCTAGACGCTGGGGGGCAGTGAGGGTGGGGCTGATGGCCTCCTCATACAGCAAGAAACCAACGCGCGGAGATTTTAACCAGAGAAAAAAAAAAATATATAAACATAAGACTGTGGATCTGTATGATCAGAAAGAGCAGAATTAACTCTCCAGAATACATGAGAAATATTATAAAATACACGAGCAGTTTATTTAATAATCTTTGCATGTATTAAATCACCTTAGTGAGCTTCTATAGATTAATCAGAATCTTATTAATTTTAATGTTGGTTTTACTATTTTTAGTATAGCTATCCTAGTGATGAATAACTAGTTTTCTTTTTTATTTGTTTTTATTTTCTTTTATAAACGGATTTTTAAGTTTTTTTTTTTTTTTTTTTTTTTTTTTGATTTTGTTTATATTATTTAATTTTTTGTTTTAATAGGACCGTCATATCCATAGCACTAAGGTTCCTTTAGGTAGTTAATAGGCATCCTCTAGCCAACTTCCTTACGGCTTTGATTGGTCAGAATCATATTATTAACTGTGTAGAAAATTAAAGCAGATCTGCCAACCTTACTCTATTATTCAGAATAATTTTTCTTAAAGTTCTTTTGATGAAAGAAGAAGGAATTTCGTTCTCTAGAAAACTTTCTAATAGTATATTAATGTGGTAATTGAAGTCCAAATTGTTGCTGCAAATTCTTGAAATTCTTAGGACCTGAGAAATTAGTACATTCTCAATTACTTTGGTTGAAATGTTATTATTCCAGTGTAGATATTTAATTACTTTGAAAGGAAAATTAACTCTTTTATCATAGAGGCTAATAGATGGGTTACCTCTGTTGAGCTTAATGCTTAAGTCTAGGAACTCAAGTTCCTGATTACTGTGGTTGGTTTTACATAAGTTAAGAGAGCTAGGATAGATATTATCAAAATCACTCTCTATAACTTCTGAATTATTGATACACAGCAGATCATCAATATATCTAAAAGTGTAAAGGTAGTTATCTGAGCAGGTGGGGTGATTTTTAATGAATTTATATTCCTTAAAGAACAGGAATAGATTAGCGATATGCGTGGACGTTGATGTTCCCATTGGAATACCGTTCACTTGCTTATAGAGAGTATTATTATATAAGATATGGTTATTTATTATGCAGCAATTGAGATAAGAGTTCCAAGTTCCTACATCAACAAATTGGTTAAGTTTAAATTCTGCATACAGCTCTTTAAAGGTAGTGATTATATCTGATAGAGGCAGATTAGTATATAGGTTTTCAAAATCATAACTATTAATATCTAGGGGACAAACTTTGAGTATAGTAGAAATTACTTCTGCATTATTATTAATTATCCAAAAATCTCTGTACATCAAGTTAGAACAGTTTCTAATGTGTTTCAAAACCTTCTTTAAGACATCTTCAAAAGCAAGATCTATTTTCTTTTTATGACTCCTTACTCCACTAGCTATGAACCTGAATTTCACAGGATCCTTATGAAACTTAACCGTTGCAAAAAGAAATGGAAATTCAGGCTCATATCTTCTAGTTTGTGGAATTTTAAGTTTCTTGAAGAATGCCTTAAACCGATTTTCTAACTGCTTGGTAGAATAACTTACGGGCTCGTATGTTACTCTATTATTGAGTTCCATAGTTAACAATTCAAAATAGAACTTCTTACAGATAATTGCAAAATTATTGCTAGCTTTATCCGTAGTGGTAAAAATAAATTGGTCTTGCAGTTTGGAGAGTGACCTTTTAGCTTCTCCAGAGAAAAAGAGATTTCTGTCGAAACAAAAGTCCAGACCTGCCAACTCACCGGTGAAGCTATTGATTATATTATATTTCCATTCTGCGAAGGCCTCAATAGGCTGATTGTACGTTAAACTGGTTTTTATGATGTATTTATTTACATCTTGAGTGAAGCTCTCAAGAATCCTTTCTTTGGAAATTGTGAAGGAAGGTCTGAATTTAGAGCCATACTCTAATAAATTCCTAAGCTTTTCATTTTCAACAAAACTCAAGTTTCCGGTGATAATATGGTTGTAATTCTTATCAAAGTGAACTGTTTCTTTATGTTCATCACAAGAACAAGTAGTAATTACAGGAATGTAGCTCGAAGAGTTAAGTTTGTAGTTTTTAACTATTGACCCTAAGGTCTTAACATATTTAAAACTTACAATAGACTGGTGCCTGTGGATGGGAAAAAAATTGCATTATTGTAGAACAGCTTCCTTACATTGAGATTATCGTAGGCTTTATTTAGGAACCTGATGGTAACAAAATTACTAGAAAATTCTTTAAGAGAAATTTTATCTTTAAGAATATGTTTAAGAATGTCCAGAACCAAAGCAAAAACATGCTTATCAACATGGTCAGCAGTTTCATTCCAGAATTTGAAAAAACATTTAAGGACAGAGTGCTTGAAGGACTTGAGAATTTTGTAAGTATTTTTAACAAAATTAGTGCCAGTTTTAAAGCCTTCCAGATTTTTTAGCAAGTTAGCAAAATCAACTTTGCTTGATGTGCGAAATAACCTCTGTCCTCTATTACCTCTAGAGCAGCTCTTATTATTAACAAGAAAGAAGAGTTCATGAATTGAAAATTTATGCTGATTATGCTTATTGTCAGATAGAGTGGAATTAAGGCCATAGGGATAAAGAGACTGATGCTGCAAAATTTCAAGGGATTCAGTTTCTAGCCGAGCATAGAGGTCAGGGATAATATGTAGTACCTCTATTTTCACTTTGACAAAACCATGAGTATGGAAATGCTCTAATTCAAAGGTAGAGTACTGGTTGGCGTTTGTGGAGGGGTTCACTCCTGAATTAGAGAACTTGTTTACTAGAGACCTGTGACCATTAATCCTAAGATGAAGAGGATTTTTACTTTGGCCAATATAGCTAAGGTTGCAGACAGTACAGGTGAGCTTATAGATGGTATTGTAGGCTTTGCAAAACTTGTTGGAGCAATTATCCTCAACATAAGAATAGAGGTTAGGATCTGCAGATTTACATGTCAAACAACGTTTGTCATTTCATAACTTTAGATTACCTTTGCCAGCGAGTTCATACACTATGGGAAAGGGTGCTAGCCTAACCGAGCGGGAGGACTTAAAATATCTGAGCTGACCTCCAATCCTTTCATCGTCCTTAGAACTCCACTTGGGCCAAAACATACAAATTCTGAGCATACCAACTAGGAAAAACTTTTTAGAAATAAGCAGTCCAAGAAAAGACCAAACTCGAGTATAAACTACACTCCAAAAAGCTGCATCCAAAACATACTAAAAAGAAAAATTAGAAAATGAAAAAAAAAAAAACCTTAAGTAAAAAAAAATTAGTAATAAAAAAATATAAAAAAAAAATAATAATAAAACATTTCAACTAGAATTTGCGCATGAGCTGCTAAATAATAAATTGAAATTAGTTACTAAAGAGCAAAACTGAAGACTAAGGAAAAAATTTTAGAATTTAAAACGAAGGGTGCAAAATAACCTGAAAATCAAAACGCGCAACGCAGCAGTTTTGAAAATTCAGAATTCACATTCTATAAAGAAGATACCTAAGCAAAAAAATACATATATAATTTTGACTCACACCTAGTACAACATAGAAAAGGTTATGTATCTACCTGTGTGATCAAAAGGAAAAAAAGATAAAAAAATAAAATAAAACAACTGAATGTAGAAGGTGTCGAGAATACTGAGCCTTGGCTTTATCAAGGACCAGCAAAAACTCTGCATTTTCTCACTTCCACAAAGACCTAGTTGGAAATGGGTTTCTGCAAGGCCATAGATGCAAGTAACATTCCCACCTAAAATAGTTTAAAAAATATATATATAAGTTATGTCCTCCTTAGAGTTGCATGACCTAGCACTAGTTAACAATTTCGCTTGCATCCATTAACCTTCCTGGCCCGACCCATACTCTTCATCTGTTACTATTAAACAGAGAGAAGAAGATTAAAGAGAACTCAAGCTGTGAGAGTGACATAATAATTAGAAATGATTTTCAGCCATAACGAAATTCCAAGTTCGTTTGAGAGAGAATTTAAACCTGAAAAACAATGCAAAAGAAATCCAAATTTTACATTGCAATTAAAAAAGGAAATGTTAATTTATAACGAACAGATTTTTGAAAGAAAACTTGAGTCTAAAACCCCCTACTCTACAACTTATGACAACACGAAAACGAGAATAAGTTAAAGATAATAATTAACTAAAGAAAACTTTGTGAAAGTTATATACCTTAAACAGTTAGTTGCAATATGTACAAAGTATTTCAGCAGTGCTTTAAGTGCATAATTAATTAGTTATTAAGAACTTAACTACTTTGAAAAAAACAGCGCATAGACAGCGCATAGAAAAGGAACAAGCTAAGCCATCTTCTGTTCCTAGGTACCCCAAAAGACGCTCAAAGTTACAAAAGAAAAGAAAGAGTTAAAACCCGCAAAAATGTTAACAGACAAACCAATGCCTAAAAGTTGAAAAGCTAAAAAACGACAGAGAAAAGGTACATGAAGTACAAACATTGAACTTATAAAACCTAGAACCCGAAAACAAGGAAGAGAGCTTACCTCTTGTGTTACAAAAACTTTTCTCCTCACAAGAGAAGAACATGGCTGGCCTAAATAAAGCCTACGATAATCTCAATGTAAGGAAGCTGTTCTACAATAATGCAATTTTTTTTTCCCATCCACAGGCACCAGTCTATTGTAAGTTTTAAATATGTTAAGACCTTAGGGTCAATAGTTAAAAACTACAAACTTAACTCTTCGAGCTACATTCCTGTAATTACTACTTGTTCTTGTGATGAACATAAAGAAACAGTTCACTTTGATAAGAATTACAACCATATTATCACCGGAAACTTGAGTTTTGTTGAAAATGAAAAGCTTAGGAATTTATTAGAGTATGGCTCTAAATTCAGACCTTCCTTCACAATTTCCAAAGAAAGGATTCTTGAGAGCTTCACTCAAGATGTAAATAAATACATCATAAAAACCAGTTTAACGTACAATCAGCCTATTGAGGCCTTCGCAGAATGGAAATATAATATAATCAATAGCTTCACCGGTGAGTTGGCAGGTCTGGACTTTTGTTTCGACAGAAATCTCTTTTCTCTGGAGAAGCTAAAAGGTCACTCTCCAAACTGCAAGACCAATTTATTTTTACCACTACGGATAAAGCTAGCAATAATTTTGCAATTATCTGTAAGAAGTTCTATTTTGAATTGTTAACTATGGAACTCAATAATAGAGTAACATACGAGCCCGTAAGTTATTCTACCAAGCAGTTAGAAAATCGGTTTAAGGCATTCTTCAAGAAACTTAAAATTCCACAAACTAGAAGATATGAGCCTGAATTTCCATTTCTTTTTGCAACGGTTAAGTTTCATAAGGATCCTGTGAAATTCAGGTTCATAGCTAGTGGAGTAAGGAGTCATAAAAAGAAAATAGATCTTGCTTTTGAAGATGTCTTAAAGAAGGTTTTGAAACACATTAGAAACTGTTCTAACTTGATGTACAGAGATTTTTGGATAATTAATAATAATGCAGAAGTAATTTCTACTATACTCAAAGTTTGTCCCCTAGATATTAATAGTTATGATTTTGAAAACCTATATACTAATCTGCCTCTATCAGATATAATCACTACCTTTAAAGAGCTGTATGCAGAATTTAAACTTAACCAATTTGTTGATGTAGGAACTTGGAACTCTTATCTCAATTGCTGCATAATAAATAACCATATCTTATATAATAATACTCTCTATAAGCAAGTGAACGGTATTCCAATGGGAACATCAACGTCCACGCATATCGCTAATCTATTCCTGTTCTTTAAGGAATATAAATTCATTAAAAATCACCCCACCTGCTCAGATAACTACCTTTACACTTTTAGATATATTGATGATCTGCTGTGTATCAATAATTCAGAAGTTATAGAGAGTGATTTTGATAATATCTATCCTAGCTCTCTTAACTTATGTAAAACCAACCACAGTAATCAGGAACTTGAGTTCCTAGACTTAAGCATTAAGCTCAACAGAGGTAACCCATCTATTAGCCTCTATGATAAAAGAGTTAATTTTCCTTTCAAAGTAATTAAATATCTACACTGGAATAATAACATTTCAACCAAAGTAATTGAGAATGTACTAATTTCTCAGGTCCTAAGAATTTCAAGAATTTGCAGCAACAATTTGGACTTCAATTACCACATTAATATACTATTAGAAAGTTTTCTAGAGAACGAAATTCCTTCTTCTTTCATCAAAAGAACTTTAAGAAAAATTATTCTGAATAATAGAGTAAGGTTGGCAGATCTGCTTTAATTTTCTACACAGTTAATAATATGATTCTGACCAATCAAAGCCGTAAGGAAGTTGGCTAGAGGATGCCTATTAACTACCTAAAGGAACCTTAGTGCTATGGATATGACGGTCCTATTAAAACAAAAAATTAAATAATATAAACAAAATCAAAAAAAAAAAAAAAAAAAAAAAAAAAAAACTTAAAAATCCGTTTATAAAAGAAAATAAAAACAAATAAAAAAGAAAACTAGTTATTCATCACTAGGATAGCTATACTAAAAATAGTAAAACCAACATTAAAATTAATAAGATTCTGATTAATCTATAGAAGCTCACTAAGGTGATTTAATACATGCAAAGATTATTAAATAAACTGCTCGTGTATTTTATAATATTTCTCATGTATTCTGGAGAGTTAATTCTGCTCTTTCTGATCATACAGATCCACAGTCTTATGTTTATATATTTTTTTTTTCTCTGGTTAAAATCTCCGCGCGTTGGTTTCTTGCTGTATGAGGAGGCCATCAGCCCCACCCTCACTGCCCCCAGCGTCTAGGGAGTGGCAGAAGAGGTCAGCCATGTTCTTCTCTTGTGAGGAGAAAAGTTTTTGTAACACAAGAGGTAAGCTCTCTTCCTTGTTTTCGGGTTCTAGGTTTTATAAGTTCAATGTTTGTACTTCATGTACCTTTTCTCTGTCGTTTTTTAGCTTTTCAACTTTTAGGCATTGGTTTGTCTGTTAACATTTTTGCGGGTTTTAACTCTTTCTTTTCTTTGTAACTTTGAGCGTCTTTTGGGGTACCTAGGAACAGAAGATGGCTTAGCTTGTTCCTTTTCTATGCGCTGTCTATGCGCTGTTTTTTTCAAAGTAGTTAAGTTCTTAATAACTAATTAATTATGCACTTAAAGCACTGCTGAAATACTTTGTACATATTGCAACTAACTGTTTAAGGTATATAACTTTCACAAAGTTTTCTTTAGTTAATTATTATCTTTAACTTATTCTCGTTTTCGTGTTGTCATAAGTTGTAGAGTAGGGGGTTTTAGACTCAAGTTTTCTTTCAAAAATCTGTTCGTTATAAATTAACATTTCCTTTTTTAATTGCAATGTAAAATTTGGATTTCTTTTGCATTGTTTTTCAGGTTTAAATTCTCTCTCAAACGAACTTGGAATTTCGTTATGGCTGAAAATCATTTCTAATTATTATGTCACTCTCACAGCTTGAGTTCTCTTTAATCTTCTTCTCTCTGTTTAATAGTAACAGATGAAGAGTATGGGTCGGGCCAGGAAGGTTAATGGATGCAAGCGAAATTGTTAACTAGTGCTAGGTCATGCAACTCTAAGGAGGACATAACTTATATATATATTTTTTAAACTATTTTAGGTGGGAATGTTACTTGCATCTATGGCCTTGCAGAAACCCATTTCCAACTAGGTCTTTGTGGAAGTGAGAAAATGCAGAGTTTTTGCTGGTCCTTGATAAAGCCAAGGCTCAGTATTCTCGACACCTTCTACATTCAGTTGTTTTATTTTATTTTTTTATCTTTTTCCTTTTGATCACACAGGTAGATACATAACCTTTTCTATGTTGTACTAGGTGTGAGTCAAAATTATATATGTATTTTTTTGCTTAGGTATCTTCTTTATAGAATGTGAATTCTGAATTTTCAAAACTGCTGCGTTGCGCGTTTTGATTTTCAGGTTATTTTGCACCCTTCTGTTTTAAATTCTAAAATTTTTTCCTTAGTCTTCAGTTTTGCTCTTTAGTATATATATATATATATATATATATATATATATATATATATATATATATATATATATTGCTGGACAATTGCTAAGGACGGGTGATAAACGGCTAGGCTATATAGCGCATAAAAAAAGTAAGTGTGGTTGGATGCCAAGTGAAATAAAATAATGTCAGAATGCCAGGACATTACAAGAAAGACAATTTATTGTGCTCTCAAATCCAGAAGGCTTTGGAACGTGTTCAAGGGACAAACAGGCCATTTTGTGCAGAATACGTAAACGTGAAAAAAATACAATTACCGTCCGCAGGCGTTCCGGCGTAAGATCTCAATATGGGATATGGCCACCATGGAGGGCGATGCAAGATTCCACACGTCGTGTCATGCTTTGCACAACATTATCAAGCAGCTGTTGGGGTAATTTATCCCATTCCTCTGTCAGTGCACGAATGAGGGTGTCCTTGTTTATTGGAGGGCATTGGCGACCAGCAAGATTCCTCCCCAAAGCATCCTACACATTTTCAATGGGATTCAGATCTGGAGAACGTGCTGGCCATACGAGGCGTTGAATATCCTCGCTCTCAAGACACTCCTGGACAGCGACTGTTCGATGACATGTTGCGTTGTCGTCCATGAAAATGAATCTATCACCGACAGCACCACGGAACACGCGAACATGAGGTAGCAGAACATCAGTAATGTATCGTTGGCCACTCATAGTCCCAGTAGGAAGCACATAGAGGGACGTACGGCCATTGATCATGATGCCAGCCCATACCATGACACTACATGTCGGATATCGGTCCCTTTCCTGTATGTTTGCTGGGCAATATGCAGTACCACTATCACGCCAGATCAGTTGTCGTCGACAATCAGACGATAGACTGTATCTACTCTCATCTGAGAAGAGGACAGCAGACCAGTCGTTATCAGACTTATTGCGATGTTGATGGCACCATTGCAAACGGGCGGTACGGTGACGTCTGGACAACGGGATGCACACAACAGGACGGCGGGCGTATAGTCCCCCTTCATGCAAACGTCTGGCGACCGTTTTTCGGGAGATCCGCTTGCCAGTAGCAGCCATAAACTGATTTGCTACCTCACTAGCTGTGCTTGCGTCGGTGTCTTTAACCAAGTTTTATGTCTTTTGTTGATAGCACTATGTACCGATTTTCTGCAGGTGTCGTACTGCGAACACGACCTCCCCCGTGACGTTTGTTACGCTCTGCATTTGTTTGAAATGATTTCCAAAGCCTTGAAACAACACTGTGGCTGACGTCGAACTCCCTGGCAACATCTGTTATTTTTCACCCTTCTTCAATCTTGCCAATAATACGGCCACGCGTAAAATCATCTAGGTGATGTCGGGAAGACATACTGAAAATTAAAAAGTTCGTCAATTGATTCTTTCCCTTTCAACTTTGCGTTTGAACAACAACGGTCAATAAGCGTCAAATCCTTTATATCTCTTATCAGAGCTATGACGTCACGAACAAGTTCGGCAATCCAAAATTTGCATACGCACAACACGTCTTACTGTATCCCGCACCTATGCCAATTTCCACATTTTCCTGCCTTCCATTTTATGGTTGCTATTGTCATCCGTCCTTAGCAATTGTCCGGCAGTTTATATATATATATATATATATCTCCACTGCTGGATGAAGGTCTCCCTAAGTTTCTTCCTCAACTGTCTAGTGCCAGTCTCCTCCATGTCACTCCTGCATGCTTTCAAATTACATCCGCCAATACCCGATATGATCTTTTTCTGGGTTTTTTCCTGTCCCTTCGAATCCAGGCTGGAATTTCAGTTGCCAATCGGTGGTCCGTTCTTCTGGCAACATGTCCAGCCCACTGCCACTTCAGGGATTTTACTCTGATCATGATATATTCCACTCTTGTCATTTTCCTGATCCACGAATTCCTCTTCTTATCTCTCCTGGCTACACCAAGCATGCATCTCTCCATGCTTCTTTCAGTTGTCTGCAGTCTTTGTATGTCTTTTTTAGTTAAGGTCCACGTCTCTGCTCCGTACGTAAGCACTGGAAGGATGTTTTTATTAAACACTTTACATTTAAAACATAATGGCTTATTGCTCTTAAAAATTGTACTGTTTCTTTCAAAAGTTCTCTAACCAAGTTTTATACACGTCGATTAATTTCCTCATTCCAGCTTTTCTCCATCAACCGATAAATCCTTATTGCCTGTAAAAGCATTATACATCAGTTTTGTCTTCAGGAAGTTCATTTTTAGACCCACATCTTTACTCTTGTCAGCAAATTCCTGAGTCATACTCTGCAGCTCTGAAAGGACAGTTGCCAAAATGACTACGTCATCAGCAAAACGAAGGTGAGTTAAATAATCTCCACTAACCATTATTCCTTTGTTTTCCCAGTTCAATGATTAAAAGGCAATTTGCAATGTGGCATTAAATATATATATATATATATATATATATATATATTCTATAAAGAAACCTAAGCAAAAAAAATATACAAATATAATTTTGACTCACACCTAGTACAACATAGAAAAGGTTATGTATCTACCTGTGTGAGTAAAAGGAGAAAAGAAAAAAAAATAAAATAAAACAACTGAATGTAGAAGGTGTCGAGAATACTGAGCCTTGGCTTTATCAAGGACCAGCAAAAACTCTGCATTTTCTCACTTCCACAAAGACCTAGTTGGAAATGGGTTTCTGCAAGGCCATAGATGCAAGTAACATTCCCACCTAAAATAGTTTAAAATATATATATATATAAGTCATGTCCTCCGTAGAGTAGCATGACCTAGCACTAGTTAACAATTTCGCTTGCATCCATTAACCTTCATGGCCCGACCCATGCTCTTCATCTGTTACTATTAAACAGAGAGAAGAAGATTAAAGAGAACTCAAGCTGTGAGAGTGACATAATAAATAGAAATGATTTTCAGCTATAACGAAATTCCAAGTTCGTTTGAGAGAGAATTTAAACCTGAAAAACAAATTTTACATTGCAATTAAAAAAGGAAATGTTAATTTATAACGAACAGATTTTTGAAAGAAGACTTGAGTCTAAAACCCCCTACTCTACAACTTATGACAGCACGAAAACGAGAATAAGTTAAAGATAATAATTAACTAAAGAAAACTTTGTGAAAGTTATATACCTTAAACAGTTAGTTGCAATATGTACAAAGTATTTCAGCAGTGCTTTAAGTGCATAATTAATTAGTTATTAAGAACTTAACTACTTTGAAAAAACAGCGCATAGACAGCGCATAGAAAAGGAACAAGCTTAGCCATCTTCTGTTCCTAGGTACCACAAAAGACGCTCAAAGTTACAAAGAAAAGTAAGAGTTAAAACCCGCATAAATGTTAACAGACAAACCAATGCTTAAAAGCTGAAAAGCTAAAAAAATACAGAGAAAAGGTACATGAAGTACTAACATTGAACTTATAAAACCTAGAGCCCAAAAACAAGGAAGAGAGCTTACCTCTTGTGTTACAAAAACTTTTCTCCTCACAAGAGGAGAACATGGCTGACCTCTTCCGCCACTCCCTAGACGCTGGGGGCAGTGAGGGTGGGGCTGATGGCCTCCTCATACAGCAAGAAACCAACGCGCGGAGATTTTAACCAGAGAAAAAATATAAACTTAAGACTGTGGATCTGTATGATCAGAATGAGCAGAATTAACTCTCCAGAATACATGAGAAATATTATAAAATACACGAGCAGTTTATTTAATAATCTTTGCATGTATTAAATCACCTTAGTGAGCTTCTATAGATTAATCAGAATCTTATTAATTTTAATGTTGGTTTTACTATTTTTAGTATAGCTATCCTAGTGATGAATAACTAGTTTTCTTTTTTTATTTGTTTTTATTTTCTTTTATAAACAGATTTTTAAGCTTTTTTGTGATTTTGTTTATATTATTTAATTTTTTTGTTTTAATAGGACCGTCATATCCATAGCACTAAGGTTCCTTTAGGTAGTTAATAGGCATCCTCTAGCCAACTTCCTTACGGCTTTGATTGGTCAGAATCATATTATTAACTGTGTAGAAAATTAAAGCAGATCTGCCAACCTTACTCTATTATTCAGAATAATTTTTCTTAATGTATGCAGAATTTAAACTTAACCAATTTGTTGATGTAGGAACTTGGAACTCTTATCTCAATTGCTGCATAAAAAACAACCATATCTTATATAATAATACTCTCTATAAGCAAGTGAACGGTATTCCAATGGGAACATCAACGTCCACGAATATCGCTAATCTATTCCTGTTCTTTAAGGAATATAAATTCATTAAAAATCACCCCACCTGCTCAGATAACTACCTTTACACTTTTAGATATATTGATGATCTGCTGTGTATCAATAATTCCGAAGTTATAGAGAGTGATTTTGATAATATCTATCCTAGCTCTCTTAACTTATGTAAAACCAACCACAGTAATCAGGAACTTGAGTTCCTAGACTTAAGCATTAAGCTCAACAGAGGTAACCCATCTATTAGCCTCTTTGATAAAAGAGCTAATTTTCCTTTCAAAGTAATTAAATATCTACACTGGAATAATAACATTTCAACCAAAGTAATTGAGAATGTACTAATTTCTCAGGTCCTAAGGATTTCAAGAATTTGCAGCAACAATTTGGACTTCAATTACCACATTAATATACTATTAGAAAGTTTTCTAGAGAACGAAATTCCTTCTTCTTTCATCAAAAGAACTTTAAGAAAAATTATTCTGAATAATAGAGTAAGGTTGGCAGATCTGCTTTAATTTTCTACACAGTTAATAATATGATTCTGACCAATCAAAGCCGTAAGGAAGTTGGCTAGAGGATGCCTATTAACTACCTAAAGGAACCTTAGTGCTATGGATATGACGGTCCTATTAAAACAAAAAAATTAAATAATATAAACAAAATCACAAAAAAGCTTAAAAATCTGTTTATAAAAGAAAATAAAAACAAATAAAAAAGAAAACTAGTTATTCATCACTAGGATAGCTATACTAAAAATAGTAAAACCAACATTAAAATTAATAAGATTCTGATTAATCTATAGAAGCTCACTAAGGTGATTTAATACATGCAAAGATTATTAAATAAACTGCTCGTGTATTTTATAATATTTCTCATGTATTCTGGAGAGTTAATTCTGCTCATTCTGATCATACAGATCCACAGTCTTAAGTTTATATTTTTTCTCTGGTTAAAATCTCCGCGCGTTGGTTTCTTGCTGTATGAGGAGGCCATCAGCCCCACCCTCACTGCCCCCAGCGTCTAGGGAGTGGCGGAAGAGGTCAGCCATGTTCTCCTCTTGTGAGGAGAAAAGTTTTTGTAACACAAGAGGTAAGCTCTCTTCCTTGTTTTTGGGCTCTAGGTTTTATAAGTTCAATGTTAGTACTTCATGTACCTTTTCTCTGTATTTTTTTAGCTTTTCAGCTTTTAAGCATTGGTTTGTCTGTTAACATTTATGCGGGTTTTAACTCTTACTTTTCTTTGTAACTTTGAGCGTCTTTTGTGGTACCTAGGAACAGAAGATGGCTAAGCTTGTTCCTTTTCTATGCGCTGTCTATGCGCTGTTTTTTCAAAGTAGTTAAGTTCTTAATAACTAATTAATTATGCACTTAAAGCACTGCTGAAATACTTTGTACATATTGCAACTAACTGTTTAAGGTATATAACTTTCACAAAGTTTTCTTTAGTTAATTATTATCTTTAACTTATTCTCGTTTTCGTGCTGTCATAAGTTGTAGAGTAGGGGTTTTAGACTCAAGTCTTCTTTCAAAAATCTGTTCGTTATAAATTAACATTTCCTTTTTTAATTGCAATGTAAAATTTGTTTTTCAGGTTTAAATTCTCTCTCAAACGAACTTGGAATTTCGTTATAGCTGAAAATCATTTCTATTTATTATGTCACTCTCACAGCTTGAGTTCTCTTTAATCTTCTTCTCTCTGTTTAATAGTAACAGATGAAGAGCATGGGTCGGGCCATGAAGGTTAATGGATGCAAGCGAAATTGTTAACTAGTGCTAGGTCATGCTACTCTACGGAGGACATGACTTATATATATATATATTTTAAACTATTTTAGGTGGGAATGTTACTTGCATCTATGGCCTTGCAGAAACCCATTTCCAACTAGGTCTTTGTGGAAGTGAGAAAATGCAGAGTTTTTGCTGGTCCTTGATAAAGCCAAGGCTCAGTATTCTCGACACCTTCTACATTCAGTTGTTTTATTTTATTTTTTTCTTTTCTCCTTTTACTCACACAGGTAGATACATAACCTTTTCTATGTTGTACTAGGTGTGAGTCAAAATTATATTTGTATATTTTTTTTGCTTAGGTTTCTTTATAGAATGTGAATTCTGAATTTTCAAAACTGCTGCGTTGCGCGTTTTGATTTTCAGGTTATTTTGCACCCTTCGTTCTAAATTCTAAAATTTTTTCCTTAGTCTTCAGTTTTGCTCTTAAGTATATATATATATAGGGTACGCATCATGGTTAAGCTTGTCATCGAGAATCGTTAGGATTTTCATTTTAGCAACATAATATCATTTGAAAACGCTTTTTACCGAAGAGCAGTTTGCTAATAACACAATTGATAGGTCCTTGGAGATTTCCACGAAACAATTTTTATAAAATACAGTTCAAAATTATTCCAAAATTGTTGAAAGAATAGCCCTTGACTTACACTCGGTAAATTTCACGCATTTTAAGTTTGAAAGATACATTCTGGAAGCTGTTTTCGGTCGATCTTTTTATTGGAGTTTTTCGGTTTAGGAGAACCTAACTTCGTGACGCATGCGTCCTTCATTAGTAAAACAGTCGTGTAATTTCGGACACCATTATATTCCATTCCTACTGCAAGCCCAGCCATAATCATCCCTGCACGTTTAAAAAAAATATCAACAATTCTTATTAACCAGCGAATAAAGAATGCACTGAAAAGTGTTTCATAAACATTTTCATGCAGCTGCCAAGAGCCAAACCTTTACTTCTAATTTAGTGGACACTTTTATGACACACACATTCAAAGAAATAAGCTTTTCAAACCCAACAATTTAAAGCCGCAACGAAGAAAATTGGTCACACTTTCAAGTGTGCACGGATAAAAGAGAAAGGCCATCTGGACTTACTCGTAAAAACCCCCAGCAGCTACGTTCTTCGCAAAGCAGATTTACAATAAAGACTCGTACTGCCGCTCGGCACAGTTTTCCCCATCAAATAAAACGGCAGTAGTAAAAATAAATGAACAACTATACCTTCTTCAGTTTGTGACTATGCGTACATAAAGGCAGGCAGCTGAGCCACCGAGGTAACGGCCTTCGGTGTTCAAAGTTCAAGGTCGTCTGTTGTAGACGTGAGGCAAGACCGTAATGTCGGCTACTGACGCGTTCCTCGCAGCAGCAGGCAGTTCGGTTTCGCTTCCTAACCTGCATCCATCCACTCACCCTCCATCCGCGGACATCATCCTCTTCTCATTTCTTTCCTGTTTCTCATGAGTGGGGGTCTGAGCCTGTCTGCTGCGGGCTACATAAAGAAGAAAAAAATAACCCTAGGAGCTCGGAAGGATGAAATCGCTTGTCTATTGTGAGCCGTGATATTATCCCACACAGATGTTTGTGACGCACACGTACACGTAAATTCCAACACTTACTTCTTTTCATTTTTATGTCTCCGAAATGTGCGAAGTTTTTCAACTCTATTTGTCACCTACGAATTAATATTCACTCGAAATATTCAATCTACATTACAATGAACAACGCGCACAAAACACCGAGACGCCTCAACACTGATACTTCCTACATAAAACAAAATATCGATTAAAAATACGATAATGTAGTGCAGCAATAAACCCCCTAAGTGATAAAGAAGAAATTAAACTAAAAGATAAGACGGAATTCCTTATTGGAATATGTCCTCAAAAACAGATTAACTAGAAAGTATCAAAGTACTGAACATATTTACAACACGAGCGTGCAGATTTCCGTTTAATTCGCGTAAGAGTACAAACTAAAAAAAACTAGATTGCTAATTTTCATCGCTGTACAGTATGATTCTGTACTCAACCTTGTAAACATTAGCCTGATGAAGCCGACCGTCTTCGGCGGTAAAAACTAGCACTCCGGTTTTTTAAGCTTTCCAACCGTAGCTTGAAGAAGCGTATATGCTCCAGCTTTGTCCGTCCGTCCGTCTGTCCGCACGATAACTGGCGTAAAAATGGTTAGATTTCGATGAAATTTTAGTATGTGCTAGGGGACCACCTGGGGAGGAACCCTATTGAAAATGGGACAAATGGGGTCAAAGGTCACGACGTGGGAGCGGGATCATTCCATTGCCTTTATGCGTCATAACTTGCATAAATATGGTTCGATTTCAATGAATTTTTAGTATGTGGTAGGGGACCGCATGGGGACGAATCTTATTCAAAATGGGTGAAGTGGGGTCAAAGGCTAGGACATAAGAGCGGGATGCATTCCATTGCCCTTATGCGTCATAACGTGCGTAAAAACGGTTCGATTTCGATGAAATTTCAGTATGTGGTAGCGGACCACCTGGGGACGAACCCTATTGAATGTGGACGAAATGGGGTCAAAGGTCAGGATATAGGAATGCGATCCATTCCATCGCTCTTATCCCATATTATTAAGGTAGACGTCAAGTAATTTTGCTTCCTATACTTCCAATGGAAAAACTTTTGTACACATTTCCATTAAAATTAATGTGTTTCCAAGGATGAAAATTTGAACATCGATTAAAATAACCATATTATAACTTGGAAAACTTAATATGTTCTAAAACATAACTATAATCATATTAAAAATAAATAACTTTTCCTTTGGTGGTGTTGAAACCAGAGAAAGGATGGCGCGACCTGTACTTTGATGACGTCAGTAGACAAGCAAATGTTGGATTGCATAAATATGGTTATGTTTTAGAAAATATTAAGTATTCCAAGTTATAAAATGAAGCTATTTTAATCGATGTTCAAATTTTCATCCTTGTGAACGCATTAATTGTCCAGAAAAAAGATGGCGCGACCTGTATTTTCATGACGTCAGCAGACAAAAAAATGTTGGATTGCATAATTATGGTTATGTTTTAGAAAATATTAAGTATCCCAAGTTATAAAATGAAGATATGTTAATCGATGTTCAAATTTTCATCCTTGGGAACGCATTAATTGGGAAGAAAATGTGTACAGAAATTTTTCCATTCGAAGTACAGGAAGCAAAATTACTTGACGTTAACCTCAAAGGAGCAATTCTTGTATGTATGTAAATTTTATTTTGAAAACGGCTCTGAGGATTTTGATGAAAACCTACCGTTTTCTGATACTAGAAATCGATTTAGCTTGATCTCGACTTTAAGAAAATTTGTTTAGTGGGTTAAATAACCACCCCGACTCACCAAGTTTGTAGTGTGGTGTCACCCATTAGATGTTGGCGCGCGGTCATGCCATCTATCTCATTACGTCACACGTTGTTTGTGGATCCTATTAAAGTTTTATGACGTCACACCTTGCTAGCAGATGGTCGCAATTCCCATCTGCCTCATTACGTCACGTGTTGTGTGCGTATGTTCGTCCGCACGATAACTTGCGTAAAAATCGTTCGATTTCGATGAAATTTTAGTATGTGGTAGGGGAGCACCTGGGAAGGAACCCTATTGAAAGTGAACGAAATGGATCAAAGGTCAGGACATAAGAGTGGGATCAATTCCACTGCTCTTATGCGTCATAACTAACGTAAAAAAGGTTATATTTCGATTAAATTTTAGTATGTGGTAGGTGACCACCTGGGGACAAACCCTATTGAAAATTGGCGAAATGGGGGTCAAAGGTCAGGACATAGGAGCGGAATCACTTTTATCGCCATTATGAGTTATAACTTGCGTAAAAATATTTCGATTTGGATGAAATGTTGGTATGTTGTAGGGACCTTCCTGGGACGAATCCTATTGGAAATGGGGTGAAAGGTTAGGACACAGGAGCGGGATGTATTCCATAGCGCTTATGCATCATACGTAAAATTGCTTCGATTGCGACAAAACTTTATCATGTTATTTCGGAGATATACTGAACCAGTTCTGTTGAATATCATCCAAATGGATCAAAGGTCAGGGCACAGGGGTGAGATTTATTCCACAGCCATTTTCCTCATAACTTGAGTAATGATTTCTAGTATATTGGAAAGCGTATCATAATCAATGCATTGCATGATTTTACTAACTTGTTTAGTTTGTACTCTTACGCCAATTAAACGGAAATCAATTAAACGACGCTCGTGTTGTAAATATTCTTGGTGAATTCACAGCCCATTTTTTCAAAACCTTGATATACTCAACATAGTTTTTCGTTTTGTTTTGTTGAGATCTAAAGAACTTCTCTAAGCATTTAAAGCATACATGAGAGCAACGAAGGAAAACAAAAACATCAACTTTTTAATCGGCTGAAAAATCAGAACTCGCGGAAAGAAAGTGTGGATATAAATTACATGAGCAAGATAAAATTGTCCTTTGTAATTTATTTATATAAATATTAAACTATAACACACCACTGTGTTGACAGTATAAAATTACTGAGTTCAAAACAAAATAAGATGGTTTTAAAAGACACTGCATCAAACAGTTTCTCTTCGTGTTTTGTTGTTATACTTGCAAGAAAATGAGCTGAAGTTTCCTCTCGTGAGGAAGCCTAGCTTTCTTCTCAGCAAGTTCCACAGCCATATTTACTGATGATGAAGCTGCACAGTACCAATTGCTTAAATTTTTTTCTTCGATATGTTTCCCTTAACACGTTTTTGTTATATTTTTGCCTCAGATGACAATTTCATCCATCACTCTATGAAAGAATTTTCGGCCTAAGTACAATAAATGCTGATATAAAAGCTTTCGCCGTTTTAAATAAATGGCGTAACTTTGAGAATACAAATATTTTTGAACAACATGCATCAATTCTTACAAGTTTTCCAACTTCGTCACATCCGCTTTCGGAAAATTTCCCCTCCCTTATCAAGTTCAATTCCACACATTTATGGGAGGAAATAACATTTAACAACACATTAGAGTTGCAACATCGCTGAGAAAAAATTAGGATTGCAGGAAGAATCTTCGCTCCGACCGACTTCCGCCTTCGGAAATTTTTCCAACATTTTCAAGCAGAAATACAAATCTTTATGGAATAAAATTATATCTAACAACAATATTGGGCAGAAAAAAACATCGCTAGAAGACACAAGAACTGGACACATCAGCAATGGGGTCGAGTTCTCTTTACGGATGAGAGCCGATTTAGTCTGACGAGCGATTCTGCACGTATACACATCTGGAGAGAGCAGGAAACATGCAATCACACCTCCAACATCATCGAAAGGGACCGGTTTGGAGGTGGCGGAGTTCTCGTTTGGGGAAGTATCATGCTTGGTAGCCGTACTGACCTCTACATCTTTCAAGGAGGTTCAGTCACTGGTGTCCGCTATTGTACCGAGGTTCTCCTGTTTCACGTGCGTCTGTTTAGAGGTGCTGTGGGTCCTGAGTTTCACTTCATGGACGACAACGCTACACCTCATCGTACAGTGGCTGTCGCAGTGCTGTTGGAGAGTGAAGATATTCAACGCATGGATTGATTGGCCCGTAAGGTCCCCGGACCTAAATCCAATCGAATACGTGTGGGACCTTCTCGGGAGTCGCTTGGCAGCACGTCACCACCCGCCATCAACGATTTCGCAGCTGTGATTGGCGCTACAAGAGGAATGGGCAGCGATGCCTCAACAGCTCCTTGACAACCTCGTCCTCAGCATGGACAGACGTTGTAAATCATGCAACGCAGTCAGCGGTGATCATATATCCTACTAAAGACTGGATTTTACTTGGCAGCCGCCTGTCACATGGACGTTTCTGTCTTCTGTCCAGTTGTGCTCGAAGCTACCTTTTCAATAAAGTGCCTTTGTATCCTTTGCATTCCTTGTTTGGACGGTTTTGCTCACTTGTCACATATTCTTACATCTTGGGGATCTTATGGTAGGATTTGAGTCGATGTGGAGCACTTCTGCACGACGTTACATTCGAAAAACCGTCTCGACCTTAATTTTTGCACGCCAGTGTAATAAGTTCTTTTCTAAATATCTGTCGTTGCTTCCGGATGTTGTGATTTTCTTGGGGCCACATTTCCGGTGCCCTTCCATCGTTTGTTATGGGACAAAAACATTTATGTACTATTTTTGCCTCGCTGAACAAGTTTGTTATTGACTTTTTTGCCCTATCTGGGGGCGCGATAAACCCTCAACCCCCTAGCCCTCCCAAGGGGCGAGGGGATCCCTCGTGGTGTTATTGTGTGCGCCATAGGGTGTTTCCTATACAATTTCACAAGAAGTAAATCGCTAACTGCCATAGTTCCTGATATACTGGCCTGATCAAGGACTTTCCTTGTAACCCTTTCATTTCATTTTATTTCATTTAATTTATTTCGTTATGGGGTATAATTTATTTTGTTGTGGTGTATATATTTTTATGATACATTTGCTTCAACAGTTTTCTTTGTAAGAAAGCGCACAAGAGTCCACTTCCCCCTATTTTTTTTTTCTTTGACCCATAGTTCGTTAGTTGAAATCCACATTTAAAGTTTTATGTGGTCAGTACATGGAGAATTATTTAGACTGTCTCAAAAAAATGAACAATTACTAAAAATAAAAAATCCATGACTTTTTCATGACTTTCATGAACAGTAGACACCTTGTATTTAATTGCCATGCATCTGCGTAGAAATATGAACCAATAAGGAAATTTTTTCTGTACCAGAGAAGTATAACTGTGAAAAAGATTCCTCGATTTTTCTGATCTACTTCGCCGCAACTGTAGCAAAGTGGCTTTACACTTTTTTTTACGGCAGAGCGAGGATTGATTTTGAACTGCGCTTAAAAACGGAAAAAAATAACGGAAAAGTCCTTCTCCGTTGAGTGACATAACAAAAATAGACTAAGAGATGAACGTATGCATTTTAAGCAAAATTAGAGCTCAAAAATCGGCTTCGTTTGTCTTGAGAACTTCACGGGTCACAACGGTTTGCGCCAGTTTTAGCACATACCGAGCAACACCGATTTTGCGCGTGAGTTTCGCTTTAAAAAAATGCATATTTCGTTCATTAACATAGAAAGAAAAGACAGCTAGGAACGGGTAAAGAATGATTTTTATAAGAAAAATGCTATAAAAATATAAAGGCACTTTGCTACAGTTGCGACGAAGTACATCGGAAGAATCGAAAAAATCAAGGAATCTTTCTCACAGTTACACTTTTCTGGGGCAGGAGAATTTTTTCCCTTTTGGTTCATATTTATATGCAGACGACTACGTACATCTTTCGGCATGCATGGAAATTAAATATCTATGATAATCATTTTTTAATTCATGCAAAATCAGTAATTACGCTCTTGTTCACTGAAACTGACTGCTTATACATCGGTGGGTGTGTATCATATGATAATTGAGCGATATACACTGACGGAAAAAAAAAATCCCAACATCGACAGTTGGTAGGCGGTGAGAGAACATCTGTAAGATGACGTCTATGCAAATTTCGCGCTCGGCGCATACGTGTGGCGCTAGTAGTGCCCCTCGGAACATGCAAAGCAGGTTTGCTGTAAATACGCGCTGAAACGTTCGTGCGCGTTAGTTATCGTTGAGATTCGACGTAGGGTGTTGATGTTAGTCAAGAATGCCTTTAAAAAGACGAAGAAGCCATTATCAACAGCTCACGGAGTTTGAACGAGGTCGTGTAATAGGGCTACGAGAAGGTGGATTTTCTTTCCGCAATATTTCAGAACGACTTAGCAGGAATGTAGCCACTGTGCATGATTGTTGGCAGCGGCGGTCAAGGGAAGGTACTGCCTCAAGAAGACCGGGTTCCGGCCGGCCACGTGGCACTACTGAGAGGGAAGACCGCCGTGTACGGCGTATGGCCGTGGTGCATCGCACCGCGTCTGCGGCAGGAATTCGAGCTGCAGTTGCCACCACAGTGACACAACGAACTGTTACAAATCGGTTACTTGAAGGACAGCTCCGAGCCAGACGCCCTGTAGCGTGCATTCCACTTACTCCAAACCACTGCCGTTTCCGACGTCAGTGGTGTCAAGCTAGAGCTCATTGGAGGACGGAGGGGAGATCTGTTGTGTTTTCTGATGAAAGCCGGTTCTGCCTGGGTGCCAGTGATAGCGGTGTGTTGGTTAGAAGAAGGCCAGGTGAGCGCCTGCAACCAACCTGTCTGCAGCCGAGACACACTGGACCTACACCTGGAGTTATGGTCTGGGGAGCAATTTCCTATGACAGCAGGAGCACTCTCGTGGTTATCCCACGCACTCTACGTCGGTCTGGTGATTCAACCTGTTGTGCTGCCATTCATGAACAGCATTCCAGGGGTTGTTTTCCAACAGGATAACGCTCGCCCGCATACCGCTGTTGTAACCCAACATGCTCTACACAGTGTCGACATGTTGCCGTGGCCTGCTAGATCACCAGATCTTTCACCAATCGAGCACGTATGGGACATCATTGGACGACAACTCCAGCGTCACCCCCAACCAGCATTAACCGTCCCTGTATTGACCGACCAAGTGCAACAGGCATGGAACTCCATCCCACAAACTGACATTCAGCACCTGTACGACACAATGCATGAACGTTTGCGTGCTTGCATTCAACATTCTGGCGGTTACACCGGTTATTAATGTACCAGCATTTCACATTTTAAATGGCTCTTCTCGCGCTTACAACAAGCTGTGATCTTGAAACCTTAATCGATTAAATATGTTACCAATACAAATGTATTGCCGCCATTTCATTCCTCTACAACTATTTTTTCGTGGTGTTTGGATTTTTTTCCGTCAGTGTATATCTTTGAACTGCAAATTTCTGTCAATGCTGGTGAAACCAACAGGAAAATTAATGCGATTTTGGTGGGGCTCAGACAAAAATGTGTAATATAAAAACGCAACTCCACAAACAGAAGTTCCCGCGCCAAGACGATGAAAATTTTCAGATTTTCCAAGGCAGTGGTTACATGGAAAACGGCGAAAATATGCCAATTATAGAAGCACACGTGTTGTCCTTCCTGCTGTACAGACACATAAGAACGCTACATAAAAAAGGTGAGTGCGTATTTTCGCTAGTCGTTAAAACTCTGAACTGACATTACGCCCTCTAAGTTTTCCCAAGGCCAAGCTCAGTGTGGTAAACAATAAGTAATATCTCTCTCATCGGCTGTTTGACATGCGAGAAGCTTCCACTCACTGCTTTTCAAAGCAGCCCAGGATCTCCTGCCCTTTTTCATTCCCAGGATAAGCTTTGAAAAAAAAAAAGAAATGAGAAGTGTACCGACGACGAAAGAGAGGCTCCGGGTGTGCCCCCCAACCAAGTCACAGCTGGTGCAACTTAATATCTATTTCATCTTTTACCAGAGTCACTAGCATTGCCAAAGAGTGAATTCCTTTGTTCTTCCTTAGATTTCTAATCAGAGCATTTTATACATTTTTGGCACATCCGTTTACATTTGTAACGATGTTAAAAAAGCAAGTCTTCGCCAACATTTCTTCTTTTGACTTGGCATATATACTACATTGTAATTTCAGAACTTTCTAAAGGATGATGAATAACTGCGTTTTAAATATTCTTCCGGGGAGGTGGCGACATTGCACTGGTTGTTACAGAATTCAAATCATGGTGTGTGTGTGTGTGTGTGTCGTCTTATCCACGCCAGATGATGAACAAAGTGACACGTTATTTCTGTGGTTTCCATCGTTTGGTTTTGAAACGGCTACGCATACGTGAAGTACCTAATTGTAGATCTGCTTAGGCTGGGGCATGGCATTTGGGCTTTTGCCCGGCCTAGCCTGGCCTGGCCCAGCCCACCTTGAGAACCGGATGTCATTAATTATGTTCGGGTTGGGTTCTAGTCTGGTTCACATGATAGCAGTCAAACGTTATACAGGATCATTTCTGACATTTTTCCGGGTCTTTCTTTTTCATGAAGTAAAAATTATCCGTAATTGCCCGCAATTTCATCTCGTGACAAAAGTAATATATACAGGGTGTCCAAAAAATAATTGTGCACTGAAAGTAACAAATTATCATGTCGAACTGGTTCCTACAGGATATCTTGGAAATGGGTCCCACCGACGTCCAGGCATGTCTGAACACGCTTCTGAATGTTGGTGAAGACCTTTCTCAGGGTATGTGGTGTGATCTGTTGGATATGGGTCGTTATTGCAGCCTGTAGCTCTTGAAGTATGTGCGAATTACCTACGTACACCTTCCGCTTCAGTGCTTCCCAGAAAAAGTCAGGCGGTGTCAGATTCGGTGACCAGGCAGGCTACAGTCCCTGGGAGATGATGTGATTTCCGAAGAATTCCTCCAGAAGCTGTATTGATGCGTCAGCAGTTTGAGCAGCTGCACTGTCTTGCTGGAACCATTTATCGTTGATTCCCCGTTCCGTGAGTACGGATATGAATGGCTGGATAATCTGGGTACGGTACCGTTCTGAGTTAACGGTTTCACTGAAGCAGGTGGGCCCAGTGCACTGCCAGTTTCCCGAAACTTCGCTTTGAGCTGACGTACCGCATTACGGTGGGGGACGTCTGCAGCACGAAATTCCCTAGCGAACTGCTTTTGCATTCCGTCCGTGTACTTGTCGTCGTGTCGAAAGGCATGTTCCACCAAAAACACTCTCTGTTCAACAGTCAACACCATTTTCCTTGTCCCAAAACGAGTGATCAATCCACACGTCTGCCTCCGTCGACCATGACAGCTACGCGCGCCTCTGGGTGGGGAGACATTACCAGACACAGAGCACTTTCCACGTGGAGTGTCACTTCTACTGTAATTCAATTCAAAATTTCTTTGTTGTTACATTACTGCAATTCGTACATTCAGTTCACAGTTATTATTCGGACACCCTGTAGAGCGAGAATTCTAGTTAGCGGCAAACAGCTCAAGTAACCTTGGGTATGACTCTGAAAGCATCAGTCACTAGACGCACAAAGTGGCGCCAATTTTTGATGTTTTGACCATCTGACGAGGGTTAATTTGCAAACCCATTTGACGTCACAGCTCAGAATGCAAGCATTGTTATCACAGATAGACGATACGGACTGTTTTTTCTTCTACCTGTCTGGTGTTGTTTATCTTACTTTCTAAAAGCTGGAAGTAAGGCGGGTTAATCAAAAACCGTTGCACATTAACGGTTCGCGTTAAGTACTTGTTTAAGGTTTCTATTACAGTACGAAGCTGCATAGACCTCGATGAATTTAGATTAATTCATGTGGAAACTGAAAGGTGACCGTATATTTCTGATAAGCATGCTAAAAGTGAAGTTTGGAAATTCCTTAGCAGTGTAAACAAGTTAGTAAAATCATGCAATTCATTGATTATGATAACCTTTGCAACATACCAGAAATCATTACTGGCTGTGGAATAAATCTCGCTCCTGTGTCCTGACCTTTAACCCCCATTTCGATCATATTCAACAGAACCGGTTCAGTATACCTCCGGAACCAGATGATCAAGTTTTGTCGCAATCGAAGCATTTTTACGTAAGTTATGACGCATAACGGCAATGGAATAGACCCCGCTCCTGTGTCCTTACCTTTAACCCCATTTCGTCCATTTTCAACAGAGTTCGACCCCAGGTGGTCCCCTACCACATACTAAAATTTCATCGAAATCAAACCATTTTTATATAAGTTATGACGCATAAGAGCAAAGGAATGGTTCCCGCTCCTATGTCCTGACCTTTGACCCCATTTCATCCATTTTCAATAGGGTTTATCCCCAGGTTGTCCCCTACCACATACTAAAATTTTATCCAAATGGAACCATTTTTACGCGAGTTATCGTGCGGACCGACAGACAGACAGACGCACAAAGCTGGAACACATACGCTTTTTGAACGTACGGTTGGAAAGCGTAAAAAATATCTATGGTTCGTCACACAAAAGGTGGCAGTTTCGTCGCCTCAACATTTTTTCAGACGTTATGGAAGAAATATAACAAATGTTCCACACGTTTTTTAAGACAAACTCGTGCCAGCCTGATTTGGTGAACTTCATAGTTAACATGGCAAATATCGGAAAAGCGGGAAGACACGGTGCACATGCACCTCACCAGTGATGAAGTTCTAAGGAAATAAAAGTGCCTTAGCGGCGCAAGAGGGTAAGGTAAAAGCAACCTGGAATTAATACACTATATTGACAAAAGTCACCGGACACCCTTCAAAAGCAAATGAACGGATCCGCTGCATTGTTAAGATGCGCCGTACGGCTGCAAACGGCATAAAAACAAGCCTGCAGCTAACCGCGATCATATCGCAGTGTGACGTTGTGTAAAAACGTCGCGGCGGGAGAGAACTGACTTTGAGAAAGGAAAGATCGTTGGGTGTTATATTAGTGGGTTGTCCATAAACATACTCAAGTCAACTGTTTTGGATGTACTGAATAAGTGGAAGACACATGGCGTGCTTGAAGCAGCAAAACGTACCACCAAACCAAAGAAAATCAGTGATAGAGAGAGTCGTTACAGACAATCGACGGAGTACTGCACAAGACCTCAGTGCACATGTGAGTAAAAATGCTGGAACCTCGGTATGTACACGTACCATTCGCAGAAAACTTCATTCCATGGGTTACCGTGGTAGTGAGGCTGCTCATCAGTCTTTCATATCCACCCGGAATGCTACTCGTCGTTTATCATGGTGTAAAGAACATTTATCGTGGACCGTAGATCAATGGAAACGGGTCCTATGGACTGATGAATCCAGATACACGATCAATTAGTCTGATGGCCGTGTGTGGATACGGTGGTAAACGTGGTAACGCTATTTACCACAGTGTACTTACTGTTCTTACGGTCAAGTTTGGAGCTGGCAATGTACTCGTGTGGGGGTGTTTTCGTGGTATGGTTACGGCCCATTGATTATCGCGGACAAACCTGTTAACCAGAACGTCTACCTCAATATTCTGGACAATTATGCACTACCCGCTCTGTGACAGTACTAAGGAACAGAGCGTTGTTGGTACCTGCAGGATCATGCACCGAGCCATAAAGCAGGAACTGTTACGGCGTGGTTTGACGATTTCGTATCGTGTGTGGACTGGCCAGCACAGAGCCCTGATCTTAATCTCATTGAACCCCTATGGGATAAATTAGAGCGGCGCATAAGAAGTTTGGAACCAAGGGCCTACTACTAAGCAACAGATAGCGGCAGCATTATGTACTGAATGGAAGCGCATACCTATCGCTGGGTTCCAAAACCTTGTCGAAACAATGTGTCGAAGAGTCAGTGCATGCATTAAGGGCAAAGGTGGATCGACACCGTACTAATGTATGTCAATAAATGCTATGTTGTGTTTTTCTTTTAGGTGTCCGGTGACTTTTGTCAATATAGTGTATATTAAACGTATTATAAAAATCGGAAATTTCTGGATTTTTGTGTGCTCGAAGACACACAACTGGCGGAAGACCAAGACGGCGAAAATTGAGAAATATTTGCGCTAGACGTTGAACTGGATGAATTATTTGACTGGTGGAAAAAGCGAGAAAAGAGGAATATAGATATTTATCAAAAGTAGCCGGACATGTACTTCGTGCACCCGGCAGCAGCGCGAACGAGAAAAGAAATTCTAATGTAGTGGAGTTTGTAGAAAAGGAGCATCCAACCTACTTAAGTTCTGTTTGTGCGCAATAAAATACAGTTATAGGAACTGGAAGAATGTTCATCTTGGCAGTATATCAAATATGGTGAATTATTTGGTCTTTCATTAGTATGTGAAAACGCATGCATTTTACAAAGTTTTAGTTACTTTAGGCTGTAGTTACCCTAAAAAAAAAAAGAGGCTTTCAGTTGCTGGCGTAGCAGCATTTTTATTTGGTTTCAATTCTTTCAACATTTGCAAGCGAACATTTTTATTCCCGCAGCAATTAGGTTTGCTTTGGTAAATAGTACCACAGCTCACAACACAATGACTGTTTATCAGCAGAACCATCGTTTTTCAGGGCGATTGTAAATAGTCTGCCTCGCTCAGACTATAACAACAAGAAACGTCGGCCACACGATCGGAACAAGTACATGAATTTCGGACAAATTCTGACAGAATCTGGCAAAGTGGTTTTCACGGAGATCAGATGGGTAAAATTATTGCATTTTTGATTTCTACAGGTACACGTCGTTTCATCTGAAGAATTTCGTGTTCCGCAGCGATTTACATAGGTGTTTTTTCTTTTTTTTTTTTTTAGGGGTTTTTAACTACCTCCATGAACAATTTTTTGCGCTATATGCAGGTTCCTGTCCCTAATTCACGGCCACTGGTTCAAGAGGACAGGGTCAGAGCATTTTGTTTGTTTGTTTGGTTTGTGAGTTTAACGACCACCGTGAGCAACTCGATGGGCTGTAAGCAGTGGCCCTTGCCTAATTTTAGGGCTACTGGTTCCAGGTAAAGGAGAGAGCCAGTGCCCTAAGACAAAAACAACATCCATACCTCACCGGACCTCATCTCTGACAAATGGCCAGTGCTTAGACCACTGCTTCAGATCCGTAAGACAAGCACAACACAATGCGTCATCCGGGCTCCATCTCGAACGAACCCTACGAAGCCGCCGCTTTACACCACTTGGCCAATGGGACGTCGTAGTTGTGTCGTCCATTTGTTTGATTCGCCCTCTGATATCAAACATGGAAAGAACGAAAGTTGCACTACATTCAGTTATTATTCATGGGAAAATAATGAGAACAAAAGCTGCATTTGAAAAGATAACAGAAAATCAGATGTTACCATTTAATGAGAAAAACAAATTCTCTGTTGTGTGTTATTTTTATAACACAATATATTTAATGCTAGTATAGCCTTGATCTATTTCCAGTAAACATTTAAGCATACCTAATCTTTTGGAGTAACTCATTCTTACAGAATATGAGTTGAATCGCTATGAGAGGTTAGAATAACGTTCAAAGATGCCCAGTTGCCGAATAGGAGCAAAAATGTTTGTTTCTAGGGACTTGAGCTCGGCAAGTTTCGCTGAGAGCACGAAGACCTACTTATGAAATGCATGCATCCAGTAATTTCTCGAAGAGTCTATACCCAGAGGAAAGGTTAAAACACAGTGGCCTATGTCCCATGGGACTTGCGTATCAGAAACGAAGTTACATTGCACTGAAGATAGATAGAAGCTCAAATGCGACAGAGGGCAGTCAGGTAAGAGAAGTAGGAGCGCGTCGGAATGAAGGGAGCGGGAGGAGGGTAGGAACAGAAGAATTCGTGACACTTGCGTACAACATTAGATTTCCCCTGTAACATACTTATATGCTAAATTAGAGTAAATTTTGAAAAAGTGAATTGAAATATCTATAAAGAAATTTTTTTTAAGAAATCCAAAAAAAAAAAAAAAAAAAAAAAGGCGGTATCGCTTACAAAAAGGGGTGGTGGTGGTGGAAGGGGGCGAATCACGCCTACAGCTTTTAAACAAGCCAGCATAGATGCTGCCAGTCCTAAACCTAGATAAAGTGTGAAGGAAAGTTAAAATCATTCAAAATATGGATCACAGTGACCCTGTTGTTCGGGATAATTGCAAAAACATAATTATCCCCGAACATCTCGACATGTACGAAAGTGCCACTACGCCTTTATATGAACGCAAATGACACCAAATTTGACATGTACGCAAGTATCATCACTACACCGAACAGATTACCTTATTTGTAACGGGATATCTAACACCACGGAGCCGACGGCTTAGCGTGCCCGTCAAACGCACGACGAGAATTCATTGTTCCAGAGCAACTCTAACCTATCTGGGATCGACCCTGCGACCATTGGGTTGGAAAGCTGTTGCCTTAACCACTAGGTTACCCGCGGGCCCTATATTTTAATAGCGTATTAGGCTGTCGTGTTCTATGCACAGCTGGAAAGGTAAGAACGGTACGCTCGGACCGTGAGGCACCTGTTCCCAAACCAAGTAGAAATACCACCTGACCCAGTGCGATCACGAGGAAACATCTCGTACGGTTCATTTTCTCCTAAACAGGTAAATCACACTGCATTCAATATACAAAACGATATGATACAATACCATAATTTGGACTTTTTAAACTTAAATTATAGAAGGAGTAAAACACAAACACAACGCGCTCTTCTCTCCCCATAAAAGAATAAATTTTCAATTAGCGGGTTAAGGGTGGACTAGCAAAAAGCTCTCTGCCCAAGAAAAAGAAAAATTCAGGCTGAGCCCAGAAAGTCTCAAAGTGGGAAAGCATAAAAAACGCAAAAAAGGCCGCCTATCCAATTAAAGCCAAGAGAGAGAAGAAAGGGAATTTTGAATAAACGGCAGGACCCCCCCCCCCCCCTGCCGTCAATTCCAGAGGCACAGAGCAAGGTGGGAAGCTTGAGACTGACAGGACTCGATAGTGAGCCCTTGAAAGAAAAAGAAAGGGTTCTTTTTCTTGTGTTGCTTACAAGGCTCAGGTAAATGAGAGGTTCAAATGTGTGAAACGCAAATGGGAATAAATGTTCCCCGAGTTCCCGCACTTGTACAAGAGCGCTGGTTTAGGCTGCGGGTTCATACCCATTAAAGGTAAAGGGATCGAGCCACCAGTTGTAGGAACCAGATTCAATATACATCGCTTTGAAAGGCTTTTAACTGAAATCGTGTAACTGGGGTCCAAACAGCTTACACTATTCAGCTGAAAATCAGTACATATAATAACGGTGCAGCATCAGTAGGACGAATGACGAAGCAATGCCCTCAAAATTTTAAGTTGCGTTTTTGCTTCTAATAGAACAATGCTACCTGGCGAAACAACTTTTCAGTACTTCAATATTTGTCTTTGTCAGCAAGTTGCTTTTTAAAAAGTCATTACTTGGTCTTTTGAAAGAACTGTTGAAGCATGGGGTCATAACAAAGCGTAACCTCCCCCCCACACACACTCCCCCCCACACACACACAACTTCCTTTTCCTGCATTGCAACCAAATTCTTCAAAATGTCAAGAAAGATGCCTGATGGAAAGAAGTTCACGCTTAAATGTCAAGGAAGAGCTCGAACAGTCGCTGCTACAGAGGACATCTAACGGAGCAAGGGGAGTGTGACCTCTGAGGTCACACCACGCTCCATTAATACAGAGCTGGGAAATGAATCGCACTTAGAAAAATGGCGTTGCAGTAAAATACAGGCCCCAGTGGTGAAAGTGAGCAGGAACGGCGTTCCCCTAAATAGTGAACAAAAAAGTGCACAATATTTAAAAAAAAAAAAAATATGTACTGCGGAATGATGCCGAGGAAATTTCGTCTCACAGTTTATTTATATCTACGAATACTATTCGTAATTTGTGTAAAGATTTTTACGCTTGGAAAGTTTGGCTCTGATTTTGAAGTTTTCAGAGCTTTTGACCCGAAACAATAGATTTTGTCTTCGGACTCTTCGCTAAAAGCCCGTAGCCAGAGGATATGCTCGCATTCGACTGTTTCGCTTTCGTATTATTTACTACTATATTTCGCAGGGGTACGAAAGTTAAACTTGTAACAATATTTGCAGGCTTGATTTAGAACAAGGTTAATAAAGTCTACTAACCCTTGGCTTTAAAATACCAAACTCAAAATTCATTCACAGTAACAATTCGATACATAGCTGCTGACCAAGACGGCATTCTATAATTATTAAAAGTGGTATCTAACAGCTGCAGTTTTTTTGTTAACATAAATTTAGAAATGAACACTCACGCAGATGTTTCTCTCTAAGTTTAAATTACTGGGGTGTGTAGTTTTTATCCTTTTGATACTACATAACGTCGATGAACTGAATATGGCCATTTATTACGATAATTACTATGTACAATTAGGTAGGGAAACAATTAGAGAATTCCAAACGTTTTCACTGTTTTTCAGCTGTACAATTAAGAAAACCGAAACTCCTTCAGCAGGTGGGTAACCTCCTACTCTTTGTGTTATACACATTTTTAGCTGAATTACAAGTATAAATTTATTAGGGTTTAGTTTTTATTCGTTGTAATATTTTTTTTATTTTTGTATGTGCATTTAAAAAAAACAACATATAAAACGTGTGTGCGAGAGACAAAGATCAAGAAAAAGATTTGTTGATGGAAGAGTGTTTACAGCCCCGCATCCAAGAATTTACAAAACGAATGGATCAAGCCATGAAACCTTTCCACTTCCTGGCCTACTTCCTAAATCCAAAATACAAAGGAGAAGGTCTGTCTAACATTAAAAAAGAAAGCGCAAGTTCATGGCGTTCCCCCAAAACAAACCATCTGCTTCCACCACTAACAAGCCCTGAGGTTCTTGTATACCTACCAAGATGTCTATGGGCTAACTGAATTGGTCGTCTTATACTGGAGATCAAGTCAACAGATGGTGTGTCGTCATTTTGGAATAATCCCAAATTGGTACAACAGCATTTGTTGATTTATTTTATTGGAGGTTTAACGACCACTGTGAGCAACTCAATGGGCTATAAGCAGTCGCCCGTCCCTAATTTAGGGCCACTGGTTCCAGCGAAGGGAGAAAGCTAGTCCCGTAAGACAAACATAACATTCATGCCTCACCAGGATTCGAACCCGGACCCCTAACGGACGAATGATCAGAGACCATCGCTTAGACCAATGCGCCACCGGGGCTGCTTTGTTGATTTGATTAAATTTAGTCGGATCGTTAGATAACACAACATATCGATAAAAAAATCGTTTCTACCAGCGGATGTCTTTTAGTCTGGTACATTCGTACATCACAGTTCAAGAATTATTCATTCTCTTTTCTACACTAGTTTCACACGATAAAAAAAAACCCAGAAAAATATCACGATTATTTATGAAGGAAGAATCGAAAATGCACGAAACTTTGGTATGTGATGTGAAATGTAACGCGGAGTCACGGTGTCGTATGCAAATAAGTGGCGATGACATCGGTTTATGCAAATGACCAGCAGCATAAAAGAGGTGGCTGCGGAGGCGTCGTCACATTGTTTGCGGTGTGTAAAGAAAAGATTTTGAGACAGCAGATTTGTTGTAATGGCTGCGAGACATCATTTAACAACAGAATTGAGTTGGAGCTCAACGGATGACTAGAGGGAGGCCAACATCGTGTGGAAGTTGCAAGACGGCTGCGTGCGTCCTTCATGTGGCCATAGACTGTGGAACCAACTTCAAAATGCGCAGTCAGCTTCTCGAAGGTAGAACATCTGTGGATGACTGAAAACTCAAAAGAGAAATTATTATTAAATTCAGTAGTGAAACTATGTTTATTCGCACCACCAATGTGCCGCATACTTGAAGATATTCGGATGTTTTGTTGATAACAGCTTTTCACTACATCTTTGGAAATTCGTTTATTTATTTATTTACGATAATTATTTATTTTGATTATTTTACTGTGGATCTACCTGAAAATCGGAAAACTGCACAGGCACTATTCCCTTGGACTTTACTTTGATATAAAACATGAGCTACTTACCCTTCCACTGCATCAAGGACCGGAATTACGAGGGCCATAAGAGAAGTTCTGCACACGCTAATCTAAAATGGAAGCAGATGATGCAATCGGAAAAATGATCGCATATGTTAAGGTCAGACTTTCAGCAACGCACTGGTGTCAGAACAAGGCGCTATAATTTTCCGTGTGGACGTGGGAGAGTTTGGAAATGGGAGCGTGCAGCTACTCAGATCGAGTCACTGCGTTAGACCTGCGCTCGTACGTGAAAATAGAAACTCGGGGGGGGGGGACTCCGACAAATATCCACACTGCCTTGCAAGAAGTTTGTGGGCACGAAACTCTTGATTGAAGCACAATTTCTTTCCGAGGACAAAGTTGAGACCGAAAATTCGTCAAAATCGCCCCAACTTGTTGAAAGTGGGAGCGATCTTGCTGCACGACAACGCATCGTGTCATGGTGCAGGGTCAGTACAACGACTTTTGTCGAAATATAGGTGGGAGACTTTATCCCAGCCACCGTACAGCCCTGATCTCAGTCCACCAGACTTTGATCTTTCCCAAAGTTAAAAAATCGGCGCCTTGGCATCCGCTACGAATCGCTGGTCGAACTGTCATTGGACGTGACCCTAGTAACACGACAGCTGAAAAAAAGATGGCATACTAAGTAAGGGCCACCCGGGACATTAGCGGCGGAGAGGATGTGCACTGAAAGGTTTCTCCTTACTTCTGGATAAGGTTTCTCCTTACTTCAGATAAGTTTTCTCCTTTACTTCACACTTTTCTCAAAAATGGACAGTGTGCAGAACTTTGTTATGACTTTCGTCATTACATATTTCTTTATTTTCGCTTTCCCGTCTTATATATTTATGTGACAGACTTTTTATATACAACTGCACATCCATTACAAATGAAAATGTATTACCTACAAAACACAGCAAGAATTTTTGTAGTAATTTGATTAAGAAGAAAAGGAAAAGATATAAAATCTGAAAATTTTGCTACGTATATGTCAAACTTATGTGCGCGTTCACCGAAGGAAAAAGAAGCTTTATGCAACTACACTCACGGGGTGGGGCTTTAGATGTTCTTAAAACGTGTGTGATTACAAAATAATAAATTCATTCATCAAATGTATCACAGTTGCATACCCGGAGGAATTGGAGAGCCACAAAAACTATGGGACTATCAAGTAGAAAATAAAATTTACATAATTTCATCGCACGTGTACGTAATTTTCACTCTCTTTATTTCCGCTTGAATTGTTTCTTCAAGCCGTGCATTCCTTCATAAACATACTTTACTTCAAATACCCGGTTCCTGAAGTGTCCAGGTTTCGTCAATTTTTCACTTCACCCGGTTCTTGGCCAGTGGCGACACCTGCCGCTCAGAACTGGGTGGGCTATGGGGGGCTAAGCATGATGGGACGAGGGGCACAAATTTTGAAGTGTTTGGCAGAAATTTTGGCAAAAAAAAAAATCCGTTCCTGTGTATTTTACCCGACGCTGATAATGTTATCCATAGTACAAAAAAGTTTTTTAAATGAATATTGTACTTAGTACTTATTCTATGTATGTAGTATGGTAACCATAGACACAAATCTCTGTGGAAAGTTACTGTTTCTTCGCAATATTACCTTACTTAGGTCGGGTTTTTTTTTTATTTTGCTTTTATAAGGCTATTCATGAATTTTAGTTTGCAACCTGAAAGAGAATATGTACTTCTCTCTCTCTCTCTCTCTCTCTCTCTCTCTCTCTCTTTGTGTATGTGCGTTTCAACTACTCTTAGAAATTCGCTCAAAGAACTCCCTCCGTTTCCCAGAAGTATAAACACGAAATTTAACAAAAAATTTCTTTTATGTAGTAAAATTTCAGTGAATTCGAGAAACTTACAAACGTTAATCCAAGTCCCCTAAAATGTTAGATGGTTGCACTAGCCATATGTTCCAACTGCTTAAATATTTGGGGGGGGGGCTAAAAGGTGGGCTCGAAGAAAAGTTGCCCACCCCACCCCAGCCTACTCCCGCAGCGTCACGCCTGTTCTTGGCTGTCGGATAACTTAGCAACACCGAAAACAAAGCGGATGGTTATCAAGTCGACTCTACACTGTTTCCGTTTACATCATCAGCGGAAAACAGCTACTTTGTGCGTCCGCAGGGAAAATTCTGGTCTCAAAGAGCAGGAGGTGAAAATACGGAAATAATGTCCCTCCCTAATTTGACAGGGGCCGTGGTCGCCGAAGTGGCACATGTGTAAGTCGTGCGACATTATGTTCGGACACTGGTGGCATTCCTGTGTCTTCCTCAACACCAAGCAGAGTCAAGGTTCAAATAGCACAATGTGAGCACACATCCCCCCAGATGTCCAATCCGTGAAATTTCTGCTTACAAACGAGCGAGCTGAATGACTCCGGACGTCGGTATTTCTGAAAGGAATCCGAGACGTCCCAGGACAGAAATGCAGGAATTCGCTACACTGATTTCATACATATGGGAGCAACGTGCTGACAGGCACACATATCCTTTCGCGCTGACTGTGTAACACTAAGATTAAATATTAGTTCTCAATCTTCATTTTTTTAACGATTTTTCCAGTATATATTCCCACGGAAAAATTAACCCGGAGAAAAACATTGAAAATTTTTTCTGAGATTCACGAGCTACTTTCTCAGATTTCTTTCCTGACTTAACAGGACATATTTCTGGTACAATCCTTGCCGTGAAATGACGGAGTACAACCTAAATTTCTAGGGTTTTTTCATACACCAGGAAAATTCTGAATTTTCAGAAACCTTTCCACAATTCTTTTCCTATATTAACGGAAAAACACCGATCTCACTTTTTCTGTATCACGGAAAATTTTCAGTAATAGCAACGATTCGCGGGAATACTTAAGGTTTGAATAACTATTAAATTTCAATCGTCTGTCGCAGGATCTGATTTTGAAGTTATGTAGCGAGATCGGTTATTGTGGACATCGCATAAAATTTTGGTTATCTTGGCACCTTACCCTTCCCCATTTTGTGCACCAGCTATTGTATTGGGTCGTTTCATAATTATTGGCCGATTCGGACGCAAAGAAACAAAAAGCAGTAACAGACGACGAAATACATTTTATTCCAAAAAATATCTGCCCTCGGCAGCAATACACTGTGCCCAACGTGTTTTCAGTGCAAAAATGCCACGGTGGAAGAAACTGGCATCACAGCATCCTTGTTAGCGAACCGTTTGCCCCTCAAGAAGTGGTCCAAATGGAGAAACATGTGGAAGTCTGAGGGGGCCACGTCAGGTGAATAAACAGGGTGAGAGATGACATCGTATCCCAAGGCGTTGATTTTCCGCATGCTTCCAATAGACACATGCGGTCGTGCGCCATCCTGTAGCAGTATGGGACCCAAACGATTGACGAGAAATGGTTGTTTGCTGCATAATTTCTGGTGACATTCGTTCGGCTGACGGCAGCACACGTCCGTTGTGATTGTTTGACCTCGCGGCAAAATCTCATAATGAATCACAGTCTTGGCAGTCCACCACACAGAGATCAGAACCTCCTGTGTGTGCAACTCGGGTTTTGACATGTGTTTGGGTGGTTCCCCCTTTATCGAGCCCCGGCGATGTTCGCTTTCTTTTGTCATAAAGCACCCATTTTTCATCAACCGTAAGGATCCGATGCAGAAAAGGACCACTAGCCTCACATTTTTGGAGGTCAATGCATGTTTCTAGACGCCGTATCTGCTGCTGTTCGGTGAGTTCGTGTGGAATCCTGTATCCAGTTTTTAACCTTGCCCATAGCTGCCAGGTGTCTGGAAACTATCGCTGATGATACGAAAAGTTCGGCACTGAGCTCATGTACTGTGGACGTTGGGTTTTTCTTCCACTTTCCGCCTTAAATGTACAGTGTCACACAGAACCGGACAATAGGCTCCTGACTTATGGAAGCATCACCGGCATGGAACTTGGAAAACAGTCTACGGACAGTGCTGTCACTCGTCCTTCCGACAACCCACGCTCTATTGTCATTTGCGACCGTTTCGGACACATTCCGGCCAAGTTTGAATTCGTGCAAAATCACTGATCTCACGTCGGGTTGCTCCATCACGTCCCCAACTGCTGAGATCTGTCTGAAATACCGTTTTATAACACGTGGACTGAACCGATTCAATTTGCATGGGCGTTTGGTAGCTCCTCATACGCGGTGTCCCTTGTAACCGGCTATGCAAATTCGCCTTGTCGGCATCGGCCAATAATTATGAAACGACACAATATATTGTGTTACTGCGCGTAGAAAACTGGGTGCTTAAATTATTGTACAGGTGATTGCATGATGTCTATGTATCAATCTTTGGACCCCTTAAGATAAAAGTTATTATAGCTATCAAGAGTAAATTTTATATTTGGGAATTTTGTGAAATAATGATATAAACATTTTCTCCCAAAAAAATACAAGCACTTTGTAAGGACATAAATCAAGCTGTTCTTTCCATATAACATAACCATAGAAATTTGGTCGTCCTGGAACGAGAATCGAACCCGCATCTCCCAATTTGCGCTCGAGTATGCTGACCATTACACCACCATGAACAATGAAATTCAAACAACTGAACCTTTAATCTGAAACGCCAGACTTTGATTTCTTTTTTTTTTTTTTTTTTTTTTTTGATTGGAGGTTTAACGACCACTGTGAGCAACTCAATGGGCTATAAGCAGTCGCCCGTCCCTAATTTAGGGCCACTGGTTCCAGCGAAGGGAGAAAGCTAGTCCCGTAAGACAAACATAACATTCATGCCTCACCGGGATTCGAACCCGGACCCCTAACTAGACGAATGATCAGAGACCATCGCTTAGACCACTGCGCCAACTTTGATTTCACTGATCTAACTAAGTTAGCACTATGATGAGGCATGTTTGTTTCGAATGGTGCAGATCATGCGAATGCATGATCGTACTGACAGTTTCAATGCTCACACCCCCATTGTTTTCCAGTTCTCGGATCGTGTCTCATCGGTTGGGCTTTACTGCAGCATCCACACGGGCAACTGTCATCATTGAAACAGCACGACGTGGTGCTCCTGATCTCGGCCGCTCTGCAGTGCTGTTTGTCCAACACTAAAGAGCCGGCGTCACTGCGTTACAGCACTGCGTGGAAGACAAGGAGGTCCATTCACCGTCTTCAGTGGTTTGTGAATTTCGCTCGGTGGCGTGTTCTCTTTCAAAAACCGAATTACAGCACGTTGAGAAAATTTGGACATATCCATCTCCTACGAGAGAACAATAAAATTAGTCCAGCACGTTACACGGCTTCCGTAACAAACAAGCTGCAATGCAGTTACATAGCCTTTAAATCGCCTGTACACTAGCGCCCCCCATTGACAAAATTAGGAAGCGCAAACGCAATTCAGCTAAAGAGTTACAGTACTTATTTAAAAGCCCTTCTAAAAATGAATCTTTCGTGGCCCATTAAGAATGTCAGGGAGTTTGTATAGTTCTGGAAAAATTTCTAGCTGTGGCAGCTTTTTGAAATGCGAAAAAAAAATCTTTATAGAATAAGTTTGTACGTCTTTTCTAACACTTCCTGAGAAACTGCAATTCCCCACTCATAAAGGTATATTTATCCGTTTCCCAGTTCTGGTCTGGAAAACGAGTGCTCAGAAGATACATCAAGGAAATCTTACTAAGTCTTTCTCTTCTGGTGCAAATTGTGACGTATATTCTAAAATAATTTTCATTTTTAGTTCCTTTTCCTATGTAAATTTGAGTTTGTTCTCCTTTACATTTTCCAAACTTAACGTGATATCTTCTCTCTCTTACAAGAATGAGGTTAGCAACACATTTGAGGTCAGAGAGAAAGTGACGCATGAATGTGATAAGAACGATAGATAAAACGGACGATACAGCAGTTGCTATGTGTATGTGTGTGTGTGTGTGTGTGTGTGTGTGGAGATGTTCGATCGCTGTTAAGATATACGTGAATTATAATAATAGCAGTGCTATATTGTGGATGTCATCATTCGTACTGGACCAATCAAAGGTTATCGTAAGTCTGACTTCTGTACATGTTTCCTGTGGCCGTAAAAGCTTAATTAGGAACTATTGCATCGTATTTTTATTTAGTTCAACATTCCTTAGTCATGGTTTTAGACATAGCGTAACACCAATCTTTCTCACGAAAAAGGCTTACGTTATAAAATACAAAAGTAACTAACGCCTGTGTTTCTTAAGTGTAGCAGGTATTTTCGTATGGAAACACGCAAATATGAAAAGCATCAACAGCTTCATTTTATATGTGGAGATTGAGTTAAATTATTTGAACTATAAAAAGGTCACTAGCACCCAACCGATATTCTGTTTCGCCTGCAGTTTCAGATTGTTTTTTCATAGTGAATAATAAGCTGAAGTTGTGATTATATAAATGAATTTACGGAACGCATTATGTTTCACATTCAACTTTACAATGATTCCTGTATTTTCGATGTATGCGTTATATCTGCCTGTCTTTTCTCTCTCGACACCTCTGAGAATATCTCGGTCTCTGTGTGGGAGTTACACATAGTTCAGTGACCTTCCACTTCATGGTGTCAAGAGCAGTAAAATGTGTAATAAATATCCGAGAGAGAAATTTATATTCCAAAGAGCAACAGAAACAGGGGAGAATCAGAACTTCGTTTCGTAGAAACGCGAAGTCCCATCAACTGAAGCTTTCAAGCTGATAACGAGAATATTTTATATTTGAAAATCTTGCACGTAAAAAGGCAGCTATTACACGAACTCTTGTTTGATTCCTTACACGATTTCTTTTATACAGTCCATCCACCAGAGTTGTTTCGTATTAATACACCATATAAAAGCAACGAGGACATGCCTACATTTATTTGTCTCTGTTCCAAGTACTATGCAACAGAGTAACTGAAAAAAAAATCAGCCTACTGAGTGCTTTAGCAGCAATTTGTATTCTAAATTCGCAAAATGGCCGTTACGATGCGAATAACATTTATAAAAGTTTTTCAAAGTCAATGGAACCGGTTGCAAAAAAAAAAAAAATGATTTCTGCAACTGATAAAACATCCAGAAATAGAAACAAACTACTTACTTCCACCAGCCGCTGAAAAACATGTTACGAAATTAACAAATGGCGCACAAAAATATCTCATAGCAGAAGGAAGGTATCAGAGACAAAGTTTTCAAATCGAACATTAGAAGAAAAAACATAGAAGATAACATAATACATTAAATATACGTCTTCCAGCGAAAGAATTTTGCGTAATGAAAAAGTTGAAAATAGGCGAATAATATTCTCCACGGAAAAAGCTATGCTAAGTCAGCAAAAATACTTTTCGAATACGTCGCCCGGAAACAGATATAGCGAAAAAAAAAAAAAAGTTCTGATCTTTACGTCCCCTCATGGGAAATCTGAGAATTATTTAAAGAGGATAATGCTCTCCGTCTTTATTGTAGCGAGTGGCATACAGTAAAAAAGTTACATCTCAACACAGTTTTTTGAAGTGGAGGTAAAGCTGCAAACACAAACACCACCTAGCGCCAGAACTGTGAACCATAAAACTCCTCAAATACAATCCTTAAGTGTTCCACAAGGTAAATGGCATCCGGTGTTAAAAAAATATTTTAAATCGCACATTTAAAAGCAAAGATATTGATAAAAACAGATTCAAACTCTGTGCCCCTAGCGGCGAAATTGTGCATTATTTTAGGAAGAAAATACACACAAAGAGTGTTCATAGTTAGTAGCATCTGATCGGATTATTTTCAATCGAGTTTCTAGGAAGCCAGATATTGCTGTAAACGGAAACGTGAAACTTAACGCTCTCTGTGGCACACTTGTGCGTTATAAAAAAATCCCCAATTACGTGAAAAACATTTCACCCCGGAAACGCTCTCCAATAAAAAAATAATTTTACAAATCGGACCCTTAAAAGCATAAATACCGAATAAAATAAGATATACATCTACGCGGCCTGGCGGAAAAGCTATGCATTATTTTAAAAAGAAAGTATTTTGAAAAAAAAATTGAGGTGAGCGGTATCGGTTCACGAAATAAATTTCTCAATCGAATGTTCGGAAGCTTATATTTTGCTGCAAATACATTAAAAGCAAATATAAACACTTACGCCTCTGTGGTGGCCAAACCATTCTTTACCAAAAATTAGAAATTATATGCAAAACATATTCCACCAGAAGCTGTATCGGATGAAGGAAGAAATTTTCAAATCGGAGCTTTAGAAGCAGAGATATCGGAGAAAACGCAATTTACTTTCACGTCCCCGAGCGGAAAATCTATGCATTACTTGAATAAAATAGTCTTTGATATAAATGGCATCGAAGGAAAAAATAACTTTTTCTATCGAATATTTGGAAGCACAATCGAGTCACATTATTCTGACCACTTCCTACTTTTGAAGACAACAGTGCGTAACCAATGAAAGACGGCGCTTGTCGTGAGCTGGCATGGAGCAGGTGTATAAGGTGTGCTGTAGGCATTCTGAAAACATATCATTCGTTGCTGTCATGGATAAAAGGAGTGATTTATCAGATTTGCAAAAAGGGATCATTTTCGGCTTTCGGGCCAAGGGTGGCAGTATTTATGAAACAGCGCAGTTTGTGAACTGTTCGCGTGCTGCTCTGGTTAAAGTGTATCGTGATTGGAGAAACGGCGCTATTGCGAACAAGCGACGTGAAAATTGCGGAGCACCGCGTGCCATTGATGTGAGAGGTGAACGTCTGCTGGGAAGGTGCGTGAGGTTCGATCGACACGCTACAGTGGAGCAACTCACTAGCCGAATGAACCATGGGGCTACCGGAAGTATGTCTAAAACGACAGTTCAGCGAACCCTGCTGCGTATGGGGCTCCGATGCAGATGGATGGCCACTGCACTTATGCTAACGAAGGTACATCGGTAGAAAAGGCTTACATTTGCACGGCACTAACGGAATTGGACCTCAGCTAATTGGCAAAGGATTGCCTTCTCCGATGAGTCACGTTTTCTGCTTCACCGACCGGATGGACGTTGGCGTATAAGGAGAGAAACATCGCAGAACACTCTTCAACCATTCCTGGAAGAACACAAACTGGTGGGAGCAGCGTTATGGTCTGGGGAATGTTTTCGTGGCGTTCTCTGGGTCCACTCATATCTGTGGAAGGCAAAATGGATCGAATTCGTAATGAATCCATCCTTGTAGACCACGTACAACCATGCATGCTGATTGTCTTCCTTGAGGAAAATGGGATCTTCCCGCACGACAATGCGACGTGTCACACAGCTAGAAATGTCCGAGAGTGGCTGGAAGACCACGATGAAGACTTCAAAGTACTTTCTTGGCCCTCTAATTCCCCAGATTTAAACCCAATTGAGCATCTGTGGGACCACCTCGATCGTGTTGTTCGCTCTATGGATCCTCCAATACGCACCCTCGAACAGCTGTCATGCACTGCAGTCAGCATGGCTCCACATACCTTCCAGCACCTTATTGAGTCACTCCCAGCCCGTCTAACTGCTGTCCGCGCTGCACACGGCGGTTACTCTGGATATTAGCTGGTGGTCACAATAATGTGACTCAACCGTGTATATAAAATGAACCCAAACACGACATAACATTATAAGTGGTAAAAGACTGTATCTGGTTTAATTCAGAGGATAAAATACTTATCTGAGTAAACATCAGTGTGTTGTTTTAACCAGCAGACTGGAAACATTTAACATTTTTGTTGGAACCGCCACGTATACAGATTTTCCATGGAAACCTTGCGGAGAGGGAGATGCGGGTTTAACGGTTAACCAAGCGATACCAACAATGGTTTCGACATATGAGGCTCCCTCCCTCACTACAGTTAATTATCTGTTGCAACTGATTTTCCGCCATGTCATCTAGAATGCTGTCGTACGCTGTGCATGTCCTCTTCACGCAGCAGATAGTATACGAATTAACATCTAATCCAATACAGTCCGTTTGTTGCGCCGACGTTTCTTGTTAACCCTACATGATCACGTGTTACTATTCGCTATAAAATTGTGAGCGCCGATACATCAGCAAGCACAGTCTGGTACGCATCGCTTAATCGCAGTTTCCATGTTTCGTACAGCAAGTAACGAACGGTAGATCGTTTGTCATCTGTTAAACTGAAGAGGCTGCAGAGAAAGGAAATCAGGCATATGTAAGGCAAGCTAGATACCGAAAACCGATTCAGAAGAAGGCAATGATGTGAAAGGGATAGTCTACAATAAAAAAATATTTTATTTACATTTTCAATCAAGCTGCCACGGTGTATGCTGTGTAACTTAACTGTATGCTCCTTAAAACGCACGTTTAGAGCTCAAAAATACGTCATTAAATAACACATGATAAGCTATTCAAATAAATTTATACCTTCAGAGGCATGCCACTGTATGTGGAAGTGTTAACATTCTATAAAGCTTTCAATAATGAGACTAGGAAAACTGATTTGTAAAATTCACTCAGTTTACGCTTAAAGGTACGAATGTCTTTTTCACGGCCAACAGACAAGGAAGCCAAAAGCATACCTAGTTTTAACGAAAATAAAAAAAAAACTTACTGGTGAAGCATTATTTTAAGATGAGGTGCGTGGTTTCATACACTAGCGTGCTCCTCATAGCAGTTGTTTAAAAGGTGCGGCCTAAGATAAAGGAAGAAGTGCTTTAAGTACAGTCTCCGAAGATAAAAATTTTATCGGGAGATTCTACTCAGCAATTTCCAAAAGCTTCTGCACCTACACTGAAGCTCACTTAAGGGTAAGAAACAAGGTCGAACTGATAAAATAAGTAGCCGTGATGTGGGAAATAATATCTTTTCAAACAACGAAAGAGAAAAATCATTTAAGTGCATTTTTTACACTGTATAATTGCTCAGAATCCTTAATCACTACATTATCTGGCAGAAACTATGACCGCAGATAAAATCTGCGCATTCAGAAATCTCGACTTAAATGTCACACGCACTGCTATTAATTTTGAGGAAATGAGCAACTATCGAGTACTTTGAAGAGGGGGGATGGGGGGTGACGATCACTGTGAGCAACTAAGGGCTATAAAGAAGTCGCCCGACCCTAATTTAGGGTCAGGAGAAGAGAGAGCCAGTGCCGTCAGGCAAATATACCGGCTTACCTCATCGAGGGTCCACTCGGACGATCGGTGAGAGGCCAACGCTTAGGCCAGTGCGCCACCGGGGCAGCACCAACTTCTTCACTCGCTTCGCTTTCAAGGAGCAGTTTGCAATTTTGGAGCAAATACTGTACAAGATTTTCACAATGCAAACGCCTGTTCGACGCACGGAACGGTTGTGTGAGGTTTTCAACTATCCGGATACCCTATGTAGAAAACAGAGTCCGGGCACCCCTTCCGCAACCAAAAAATGGAACATTCTAATAGATCACGTGTGCCAGATTTCTTTTAAAACTGGGACGGCGGGTGGCCTGGTGGTCAACGTTCGTGACTGTCACGGAGAAAACGTAAAGTTCGATCCCAGGCAGGTACGAACGCTCGAACCACTAAATATCCACCGTGCGTCGGATGGGCACGTTAAGCCGTCGGACCCCGGTAATAAATAAGGGCGTCTTCTTCCTCTCCCCTTTCTACCTCGCTTTCGTGCCATTTTCCTATCGGGCACTCTAGCCCAAATTTCCTAGCTTCCTATTTCTAAAGGTTGTTTAAGTCCTGGGGTCAGACACTCCCTTTCTAAAATCCTCTACATATGATCTGATCCTTTAAAACTGCGGGTAAGCTGCTCAGACGTCACATATCGTCTACTCGTGAGACATGGCCAGCGTGTTGAGCTTACTTACTTCCAACAAGGTGTTATTAAAGGGTGCCGTATAACTAATCTGTTAGTGTGTGTGTGATTGCAGAGCATTCGTAACACCCACAGAGCATTCGTAACACCCACAGTCTTCAAGATGTTATTACTAAATCGAAACGTGAGAGACTTACACGACTGCCAAGAAACGTTCGCGAAGGCCAAGTAAATTGACGGAAAGGAACAAGAGAACTCTAAAACGTGTCGTCCGTGGATATAGTTATTCCTCTGCACAAAGTTAAAACGCTAATAGAAGAATGTGTTAAAGCACATTCCTCTGCGCTCAGTTAAAACGCTAATTCTCCTGTATCACTCATTAATTCAGACTTACATTAACTACTGCTTTTTATCCTGGGGTCAAACAACTAAAACAAACTTAAATAAATTACAGGTATTACAAAATAAATACATTAGATTAATAAACCTACTTTCAAAACGAAGTACTGCGATGACAACATACATACATCCATATTTACACCCTCCACTTCATCCTAATGATTTCCGAATCTTAACAACGGATCAACTTTTCCATTACAACCTAAGTAAAATTATGTTTCAAAGACTCAAGATTGATGAAACGAGACTCCACCGTCTATGTGCGATATGTTTAATAAAACACGAAAGATATTTACAGTTAAAATACCACACTAGCACTTTCGGAGTAACATTTACTCCATCATCAGGTGGAACAGAGGCAATGCAGCACTCCTTTATATAATAGTGCAACGATGCATTATGGGTATAAGTCATCAAACGTTGCATAGGTAGTGACTGTTGCCATTATACCAGTGTAACGGGTACAATTTCACATATTATTAGTTTTACATATCGATACAAGAATTTTGTTACAAATACAAAGTTATTATGATCAATTTTATATATTGTTGGAATTGTTAATATATATTACTATAATTTAAAGTTCAGGTTGGTAATACGCTCTTTCCAAATTTTTAATATGTCCGCAGGCAAGTAGATTACAGCACTTGTCCCCTAAAGCTTCGATGTACATACTTTCAACAAAATACAGCGAATGTATATATGCTGGAGTGTCCAGTAAGTCTAATGTTTTCCCAGTCTGGTTGCAGCATTCCATTTATCACATTCCTTGATAATGCTGTATTATTGCTGTTGGTTCGGATATCGTATTTGTGTCTCTGGACACGGATACCTAAACTTCTTCGTGTCGAGCCTACATGTTCTCCTGTTGAGGGGTTCAACAGCGGAATATTATACACATGCCATTTGTTCATAATATCTGTTGTTGCTCGATCCTTTTTAACTGATGATAGGAGGTTCTTCGAGCGGGTGCCGAATTGTAAGTTATGTTTTGAACAGATACGAGATAGTGTGTTAGTGATATGGGGGTGCTGGTCCAATGCTCCCACGAATCATTTATTAGGCCTTGTATCTGACTTCAGATTAATAGTTCATTCACTTGATATTCTGGTGTATAATCTATTAACCATTGTCCTGGGGTATCCATGCTTATCCGCTAATTTGAAAATAGACTGTATCCCAGACTGGAAATGACTATCACTTGAAGAATGCGTGAAGGCTCTTCTAAAAAGAAAATTGATAGCAGAAATGTTTTGTGGAGTTGGATGTGAAGAGTTAAAACGGGATAAGGCTGTTGCAATCGGTAGGCTTTTGATAAACACAAAAAGAGAGTGAGTTAGTATTTGAATCACGAAATAAACGAAAATACAAAAAAGGCAAAGAGAATTCAAGTTCGATCGTGAGCCCGATGTAGGAAATACTGACGATAGTGCACTACTATATACAGGAATGCTGCATTGCCTTTGTTCCACCTGATTATGGGGTAAATGTTACCCCGAAAGTGCTAGTGGGGTATTTTAACTGTAAATATCTTTCGTATTTTATTAAACATATCGCACATAGACGGTGGAGTCTCATTTCATTGACATATTGTGCGAAGTCATTCTTTTTATCGACTCAAGATTAATTTTGCATGTAGACTTAATTGAAATTAACTGCAACAGACATAACTACCAAACAAGAAATAGATTACTGCCCCGCCCAATACAGCCTAAATCCCAGCTATTAAAACAAAGCTTGAATTACTCTGGACCGGATTATTGGAATTCATTACCTGTACGTTTAACAAATATCAATGACCAAAATCTCTTTAAAAAACATTTACTGAGTTAGAAAATAAAAGATCCTTTCTTTAATTAAATCCAAATACCAATATTAATTAATTACTAAAAACGCAGTCATTTCTAAATTTATTATTCTGCATTAGATTCATCTACTAAGACCAAACTCGCTTGTCTTGCAATTTGAGGGAATGAAGAGCTTTGTCAGGAATCCAAAGAGGCCTTTTCTCTCTTGTTCCCTTTGATGTTCAATTAATAGCCTTTGCATGCATAATTTATTGTAACTTAATATCGTCATGTTACAGCATAAATAAATAAAATTATTATTATTATTAAATCATCACTAAAGAATTTCAGGATTCAATAGGAGTGAGTGTGTGCATTAAGACAATTCGTGAGAAACTACACAAGTTAAATTTCTACGGCCGAGCCGCTGCACACAAGGCGTTAATAAGAATCCGACTAAACGACTTGGTGCAAAACACATCGTTCATGGACACAAGACCAGTGGAGACGAGTGTTATGGAGTGACAGATCACGCTACACCGTTTCTAAATCCAATGGTTTTTGCTGGGTGTGGCGTATACCAGGTGAATACGGTAATCTGCCGGAATGTGTCATCCCAACTGTTGAATTTGGTGGTCCCGGTGTCATAGCATGAAAGTCGCTAGACTTCGAAATCAGGATGGGCGACGGGTGGGTCAGAATTATTTTTGGTGGGGCAAGCTTGACAGCATTTCTTTTTTTTTTTTTTTTTTTTTTCACGAAACACCGAAAGAACTAATTTTTAATGCTTTTTACTACCGGATACAAAGGAATTCGCGCAACCCTTCCCCTCCAACTGGACACACACACACACACACACACACACACACACACACGTGTCTGACTTGTTACGCCCCTGGTGTTAAATACAAGTGTTACTAGAATGTCGCCTTCAACTTTTTGTTCGCTCTAAATGCATTGCCTTAAATTGCTTTTCAAAATTTTGCACTTTTGCTTATGAAAATAGTACTGTACTTAAACAATTTAAAGGAAAACGTCGTTTTTGTTTATCTAAATCAAATTTTAAGTCGTGCGACGCAGACACAATACCTCCCCTCCCCTCCCCTCTCCTTAACACTTCCTTCCTTGAAGCCAGCAACTTTGCCTTGCACTCCTCTCCTACGAAGCAATCGTCATCCACTTTCTTCACTTTCACTGTCCCTAAGAGGGCAGGTGTATCTTTAGACTGCACTTTTCGTGTTGAAATCCCCTATTTTGTAAAGAAAACAAACAGCAGAGCAATTAGTAGAGAACCCCCTCAGTTAATTACTATGCATCCTCCTTATTAGCCCCCGTAGCCATACAAAAATGAAACTGATGCTTAAACTAAGGAATGGGAAGAGTGGAGGGCAATTGACTTTTTATGGCCCTACGGATGCTATTTTGATAACCTTTCTACGGAGATGTAATGAGGAAAATACCCATACAGCACAAAACGTTTCAGATATGTATCAATAATGTTAAAATCTCTCATTTTCGTTACACTTTCAGAGATATTTTACAATTACGTTTCAGCAGCATCTATTTTGGAGCATAACTCTTTCTACATTACGGTTACGTTAAAAGTAGCATTCACCGATACTACTGTTTTATAATTTCCATTGTACATAATTGCTACCTTGATGTTACATACCGGCAATATTTAAGATTTTTGGTTTGGCAAGGGCGTGGATGCGCATGCGCATTTCCCCGAAGCACTCACGTAGTCATATTTCCACGTGCTACTGGGATATTCTTTGATGATACTGTCGTACTCGAGTTAGCTAGTTAGTTGATTTAATATTTCCATCTTTTTTTTTTTTTGATTAAAGATCATCTGAAAGTAAATAATTGTTTTGATTATTATAATATATTAGTAGATGCTTGTGTTGCTGTATTAGTATACTATACCAGCATGTTTTTTTTTTACTTGAAGCTGAGAAATTTCATATTGGTAGCTATTTAGTAAAAGGACGAATTTGATTTTCTTTCTTTCTTTCCGCTGAAATATAGTCTATTCCACATGTATAATAGAAATTCGACACTCTCATTTTGGACCGATTTTTATTTCTTTTGTTATTAATATATAAACGCCGCCACTGTTCCCAATGGACAGCGGATTGTGTTGAATCTGTGAAAACGTAAACAACTCGTATTACGACTGTTGTTGCTTTTGAAACAGCTGTCGAGTGTAATATTTTTTATTGTGATTTTACAAAGTTTATTAAAACTATAATGTTGAACGTAGTAAATACGTAAAAGTAATATGATGTCAGAAATATCTTTCAAATACGTAACGGTAATGTAACGAAGTTACAAATATCTTTCAAATACGTAACAGTAACATGAAGTTGGCGTGTTGAAGTTACAAATATCTTTCAAATACGTAACAGTAACATGAAGTTGGCGTGTTGAAGTTACAAAGACCTTTCACCGTAACGTATCGGTTATGTTTCAAAGTTATGTAACGTTTGAGGACATTTTGGCGTAACCATAAGGTTTCTGAAACATTACTGTTACATTGCGCAACGTATCTGAAAAGTCTCAATGTTTCAGTGCTACGTATACTTATAACATATACGAAATATTCTGTGTGTATGGGTACGTAGGACTACATGAAATATAACACAAGACTTATTACTTGGCAAAGTCCAGATTATATTTTAAAGTTAAATATCCAGAAAAGTGGCCCGTTTAACTGGGTGGGCGCCAAGGTGGGTGGCTGAGTGGGCAAGGGCAAGACAAATTTTAGTGTGGCCTTGCATCTCCCTTGGCGACGTCCCTGTGTTATAGTCTGGGAATGTTTCTCGTGGTAAGGACGTGCACCGTTGGTGGTTGTAGATGGAAACACGAAGTACCGGGACATTCTTGACAACGCCGCACTGCCTATACTTTAAAAGTTTTACAGCCTTCCAATAATGTTCGCTCCATTTCGACATGCTTTGAGGATATGGGTGTACTGAATTTGGAGTGGCCAACTCAAAGCCCAGACCTCAATCCTATAAAGCCTTATGAGATGAACTTGAATGTTGGATTCGGACTCGGACGACACGCCCAAATTCTTTGTCTGAACTGAACACGGCTTTGCTGGAGGAATGGAACAATATACCTGCAGCTATTTACCAGATGCACAAAGTAACTGTGGCGAAAGGTGGGCCAACTTCTTATTGATTTTGCCATAAATGCAGTATTGCATAAAAATCACTGGTGTCCTCAGACTTCTTTCTACATAGCGTATTAAGGACTTAAGAATTGCATAGATTTTAAACAAAATCGGCAGTTGTTGTTCAGTTTTAACTAAATCCATCAAGCGAACACTATACTTCAATTCAATTTATTTAGCTGTTACATTAAAACCAAAAATACAAAGTAATATAACAGCGTAAGTAATTGTAACAGCGAGGGAGATTTGGGAAAAGGCCACAAAAGTCCTGACAAGACCCTGATCTCTCTGTACAAATATAGTGAAGTCAGTTACACATGAAAGCATGGCGCACAAATTCCAGTCAGTAGTAATAGAAATTAGTGTTAGTAAAGTTGTTCCCTCTCCCCCTTTTTCTGTACCCCTCCCAACCTTCCCACTATTTTGCCCTATATGTACACACTTTCCCATTTTATCACTTTTTTGTCCCTTCTTTTCCTCTCATATTTTTTTTTTTACATTTTCCGTTTCATTTCTCTTAGTTCCTTTTTTTTTTACATTCTTGGTAATCCAAGAATGTAAAGTTTTAATTTTTTTTTAATAGATTGAAAGTATTTATTACTGTAAGATCATGCATGAGGTAGAGAATTCCAAAATTGAGGCCCAGTGTAATTTAGAGACTGTTTAACATACTGAATCCTGGGAAAAATTGGTCTCAGTTGAGATCCACCTCTAGTATCATACACATGGGTAGGTAATGAAATTTCAATTAATGTATGATCTATATCATTTTTTATCCTCCTGTACATGACTTTTTCCAAATTATAATTAAATAATTGTTTTAATGTTAATATGTTACATTTATTTGGGTCAACGCGTATATATAGAGGTGATACTTTTTAAGTAGTCTATCTCAACGCTGTGAAAACAAAAATAAATGTATTTTGAAAAGCCAACAAAAGTGAGCTGAATGTCTAATTTAAGAAGTCAGCAAACATCTTGGTTTAATCCTCACTAACACAACACGCATTGTGAACTAAACTGAATTATTTTGCTGATCTTCCTCGTAAGGCAAAAAAAAAAAGTACCTGTTATAAGCTGAAGGCCAGAACGGTAACTGGATAATTACAAGAGGTGTCTCGTGAAAATCGAAATGATCAAATACAAGAGAGTTGTTGTACCAATCTTGTGTAGAGTGGAATAGAAATACAAATATTCGATTATTCTCGTACAGTCAGCCAGTGCTACACGTACATCTTCGGTACACACAGCAAAAGAAATTCTGTTTCTTGTTTATGTCCCTTTCTACATCCTGAAAGCTTAATACGAATTTTCCATAGTGCATAGATTTTTTTTTCTTTTTTAATTCTTCACTAATTTTTTCAGGATTAACAAATCACAATAATTTCCCATGGGGTCAAAAAACATTTTATAGACAAATCATTCCATTTCTGGGGAGCACACTACCCAGATGTATTGGAAAGGTAGCTAACCAGATTTTCACACTTTCATGAACTATTCCTCGTCGGATGAGTGGTTTACATTGAAACTATTTACTGTGCAATAAGGCAGCACACAATTTCATTACATAACGATCGCAAACGAGAACAATATGCCCACTGATAACGGATCAAAAGAATGTACTTAGTTGTTATCCATTCGTGCGTAAACCGAACATACACACGGAAAGGTTTCAATGGGGCAAATCTCATAGGTAGTGACAGATTCAATAATTCATATCTCTGAGCGAAGCCTCCAGGGGATAACATTTTGACTTCAGCTGGCCTTAAGCTACTAAGTGCATATAAAATACCCAAGGTACAAGTGCAACGCTCTAACTGCAAACGCTTCGTACGGCCTTCCACCAACCAGAACAGTTCAAGACACTATTATGCGAGTTGAGCTGTCTTCATGGAAGAGTTCGCCATTGTTTCTGTAATCACGAAATTTTTCTAAGCGTGCAAATATGTTCCGAACGAGTTACATCCGTTCCTCTTGCATTCTTGGCACACACTCACCACACTTTAGGAGCACACCTGTAGCACTGGAACACTTCCAAAACTTTTTTTGGTGCTCAAACATATTAGGTTACGGTTTTTTTGTTACTTAAATGGTGGAATCAAGAAGTGTAGCGTAATAGCAAGTCCAACAGAGCTCACCCGATCATGAATAAGCCATGCACTCATTCAAATCAATTCTGTAAGAGCTGTACCTGCTTCTTGGAGAACCGGAGCCTAATTTAACGAGTTTTTGCGTAGTTCTCATGATTAATACAATTTTTGTTCTATCGTTAATTTCAAGAATGAAATAAATTCTTTTTGGCATTCGGAAAAAAAAAAAAAAAAATCGCGTGTTGATTGCAAGTCACCATAACTTTTGATGCCATAAAATAAGGAAAAAAGGCTCTGAATAATTAAAATTAAATAAAGCTCACATCCGAAATAAGAACCTGTAAAAACAACGATTTTAGAAAGAAATTCTACAAAATTCAGCGATACAATACGATACGATAATTTCTTTAGGTTTAGAACTTATCTCACATTTAGTTGTATCATCATTGCCAACCATTATCAATCCACTGCTGGACGAAGGTCTCTCGAAGTTTCTTCCACAACGGTCTGTCTTGTGCCAGTCTCTTCCATGTTACTCCCGCATACTTTCGAATTTCATCCGCCCATCTCCCGTGTGGTCTTCTTCTGGGTCATTTCCTGTCCCTTGGAATCCAGTCTAAAATTTCAGCTGTCCATCGATGGTCTGTCCTTCTGGCAATATGTCCAGCCCATTGCCATTTCAGGAATTTTACTCTGGTCATGATGTCTTCCGCTCTTGTAATTTTTCTGATCCACGAGTTCCTCTTCTTATCTCTCCTGGTTACACCAAGCATGCTTCTCTCCATGCTTCTTTGGGTTGCCTGCAGTCTTTGTATAACCGCCCCCGGTTGCGCAGTGATCTAAGCGATGGCTTCTGATCATTCGTCCGAAAGGGGTCCGGGTTCGAATCCCGTGAGGCATGGATGTTGTGTTTGTCTTACGGCACTGGCTCTTTCCATTCCCTAGAACCAGTGACCCTAAATTAGGGACGGGCGACTGCTTATAGCCCATTGAGTTGCTCACGGTGGTCGTTAAACCTCCAATAAAAAAAAAAAAAGTCTTTGTATGTCTCTTTTAGTAAAGGTCCACGTCTCTGCACCATATGTAAGCACTGGAAGGATGCATTGATCAAACACTTTTCTTTTAAGACAAAATGGCATATTTCTCTTGAAAATTATACTGTTTCTTCCAAACGCTCTCCAGGCAAGTGTTATACGCCCATTAATTTCTTCATCAATAAGACCCTCACTTGATATCTGCTGTCCAAGATAAACGTACGCATCTGTTATCTCCAGCTTTTCTCCATCAATCGATAAATCTTCATTTCTTGTAAAAGCATTGTACATCACTTTTGTCTTCGGAAAGTTCATTTTTAATCCCACTTCTTTACTCTTGTCAGCAAGTTCCTGGTTCATACTCTGCAGCTCTGATGGGGTAGTTGCTAAAATGACCACGTCATCAGCAAAACGAAAATTAAAATTCAGCCATACAATATGATACGATAATTTCTTTAGGTTTAAGTTAGAACTTATCTCACATTCAGTTGTTTAAGTTGGACTAAAATTAAAATTCAGAGATTCAATATGATACGATACGATAATTTCTTTAGGTATAGAACTTATCTCACATTCAGTTGTATGAGTTGAAGAACTAAAATTATGGTCATGGTAGGATGCCCTAATTGGAAAGTGTTTTTAAAGAGGAAAATGCTGATAAGGGTGCGGATAAATCCACTGTATCTACGCCCTTACGACCTAAGCGAAAAAATCCAGCCCGATTTCCTGTCAATAATGAAAATAATCATGTCTGGCAAAAAAAGGCAGCAATTACGGGTAAAGGGAAGATTAAGAGGAAGGGAAACATTTTATTTGAAGTGTTATAAGTTGGATCAGTTAGTAGGAATAACTTTTTTGGGGAGGGGGGGGAAAGGGAAGCAGTGCTGGTAATTCATGAAAACTTGAATCCATCAGTAAGAGTAATTCCAACGTAAACCCTGGGGAGCTGAGCTGGCGAAGTGGAAATTGTGGAAATTTTCGGAAATTTGTGAAAGCATAAGCGAGGGTTTAGCTTAATCTACTAGATTTCGGAAATTGAACACAGGGAGAAACAAAGGCTTATTTTAATGAGGAATCACGCTTGATGAATCTACAGAAAAGTTATATTTTTGGAAATTGAATCGATTTCTAGGGAATTTCTTTACGGGCCAAACAGGGACTATTAAACAGTTTTATCGCGGATTTTTCAAAGTTATACTGGCAATTTGTGTAATAAAACGGAGATTTCGTTATATTTACGGAAATGGAGAATTATCATTGGTTGTTGGTTTTAGAAAGAGAATTATCAATGGCTATTAAGAATCAGCGACATAGCCGACTCCCTAACTGGAACGGAGTAACCCATCAGGAAATTCGGCTATAGTTGAACCCGTATATAACAAAGTCGAAGGGAGAGTCAAAAAATATTTGATATACGCGAACTTTGTTATAATCAGGCAGATCAAAAACGAGCTATTTTTGGCATATTAGATGTCTGATTAAAGTTACTCAATTATAAACTGTTTACCAAAATCTAGGGCAAATAAAACTTGTTAGTCAAAAACTATAGCCAGCAAAAAAAAAAAAAAAAAAAAAAAAATTATGTGAGAACCGCAATAAGCAAAATACGTATGATGTCTACGTAATCAATTTGTGGACTAATTAATACAAAAGGTATTATAGATATCAATAGTAAATTTATACTTAGGCATTTCGTAAAATATACTATGATACTGTTAAAAATAAGTGGTGTGAATTCACGGACAATTTCTGAAAATAACTTGCAGCAAAGTTGCCTGCAGATGTCTGTCTTTGAACGGAATTTCCGTTTTTAAAAGTGCCCGTGTTTTTAACTTCCGTATTTTCACAGGTTTTCCGTAGTCAGTAATTCCGTTTATTTCTGAAAAGTCCGTTTCAGATTTTTCCATATTTGCACCGACATTTCGCAAAATTGTAGATGTTGAATTTTTAAGCCCTTACACCAGAAAATCCTTTGGCACCAGTGGGACTCGAACCGATATCGTTGAAGTTGGCTCAACAGAAATCACGCGTCGTCACCACTGAGCTTGAAACACTCAGGAATCACACGTTCAAAGTAAATCTTTTCGCGCAGTGGGGATTTTTTTTTTTTCTTGTCATTAGTGCGAGTGAATTTAGACATCTTATTTTTTGTTGGAGCTTATTTTTTTAATAGGTTTGTAATAATTTAATTTTTTTCTGTAGGAAGACTTATCACAATTAAGTATTTTTTACAGTGATTTTTAGAAGCAACAGAATGCTTTGGAACTTGATCTTTTTTTAACAACAATGGCTTTCAATTAACATTAAGAAGAGGTGCAATATAATGTTTTATAGTATTATTTCACAAAACTCCTAAATATAAAATTTACTCTTGATGGCTATATAGCTTTTGTCTTAAGGGGTCCACAAACTGATACATAGACATCATACAATCACCTGTACAATAATTTAAGTACCCGGTTTCTTACGGTAACAACAATATGAAAATAGCTGGTGCACAAAATGGGGTAGAGGAGAAGAAATCTTCTGTTCCGCAGTAACGAAAATTCATGTGATATGCTATCCACAATATGCGATCTCGTACAGAACTTAAAAAACAGATCTTTCGACAGAAGACTGAAATTTTACAGTTTAATCAAACCTCAAGTATTTCCACGAATCGCTATTATTACCGGAAATTTTCTTTTCACGTGAATACGAAAAAATACGGAAAACTTGGGAACGGAGTTTTTCCGTTAATATACGGAAAACGTGGGAACGGAGTTTCACGTTGATATACGGAAAACGTGGGAACGGAGTTTTTCCGATGCTATGCGAAAGAAATTGCGGAAAGGTTTCTGAAAATTCAGAATTTGCCGTAAACACATCTTAAAAGCGGCAATTTACCGTCGAGAAAAGAAAGGAATTGCGGAAAGATTTTTGAAAATTCTGAATTTTTCTGGCGTACGAAAAATTCGTGAAATTCAGGTTTCCTTCATTCATTTCACGGAAAAGGTTCTATCAGAAATATGCTTCGTTAATTCATGACGGAAAGTGACTCGTGAATTTCAGAATTTTTTTTTTACAGTCATAGTACCATTCACCTTTTCTTAAACATAACTGAAAATCATTGTCAGTATAAAAAAATATCAAGTTCCAAACCATTCTGAAAAAAAAAGATAATCTGTGATATAAGTCCTCCTAGAGAAAAAAAAATAAAAAATTTCATATTTAGTTTTGTGAAATAATACTACAACGTAGTACATTTTACATTTTCTTAAACGTAATTAGACGCCATTGTCGATATAAAAAAAATATCGAGTTCCAAAACATTCTGTTGCGTAGTCATGAGAAAAAAAAATGTAATTTGTGATGAGTCCCTCCTGCTCCTGCATAAAATAATTATTATTAAGCTTTTCTCTCAGAAAATTAATAAGCCCCTACAAAAGATAAAATGACTAATTAATAAATACAATGCACAACAATAGAAAGATTCAGAAATAGAATGACAAAAATGTTTCGTCATTGAGCGAATCAAATGTTTTTCATTTCTACCTTAAACTTGACTTATGGTAAGTAGCTCAGTCCCGGATTGCTAGCAACTGTCCGGCAGTGTATTTAATTAACGTAAAAAAACATTTAAGTGACTGCCAAACACTCGAAAGTTTCACCCGTTGCATTTTATTTACTGTTAATCCGTTACGTCGGAAATATGCGTCGACTGTTGCTTTTGTGTGTATGTGTGTGTGTGTGTCCGCGCGCGCGCGCTTATCATAGTAGCTGTTTTAAATGTTTTTCAACATTCTCAAACACTGTGGTTGAGAGGTTTCAAGATGTAAAATAAACTGTACGATTTTCTAAACAGAGACAACGTGATTAAAAGTTGATGGGGGAGAGGCAGGGGGTGTAAGGTGTAGAATACAACATTTGCCCAGGAGATGTATGTGTGGTAAACGAAGAGAGGAAGCAGCGGGCTGAAGAAAATAAAATAAAACATTGTTTTCTTCGTGGGCATTGACCTGTCTGTAAGGGGAACCTTGTGGTGTTGTTTAACAGTAGGAAATTCCTAGTTTTCCAGTGAAATAAGAACAGTTAAAAACTGGGTGAGGGCCACTTATTTTTTTGTCTGCTGATAACTGTGCTAGACTTCGATATATGAGGTTTCTCAAAATGTTTTTCGTAATATACGGTTAAAATAACATAGGAAAATATTACGAAGTTCAAGGGATCTATAGAAACTTCGTATTATGCAAACTCGTTATATGAGGGTTTGACCGTATTTATGAAGATTGCCAAGAGGGCAACATGTACAAAACTCAATGCGATCAGTAACAGCTGAATCTGGGTAGTCTAGTTGCTAGCCGCCACAAAACCTGCATACCTTTGCACCTAATTTCTTAAGAGAAAAAAAAATGGATTTTGTTATTTTATATAATTTTAGACACTTCACAAATTTAGTACCGATAAGATCTGTTTCATACTTTTTCTCTGATCAATCAAAACTTATTACTTGTATTCACCTTCATCATAGTTTGAAAGATAATTCAAGTCAATTACATGCTACACTTATGAATTCGAATACGGAAATGTTATGAAAAACAGTACTTTCGATTAGAAATTGTAAACCAGATTTTAAAATACCACGAACCGTAATCAGTTCGTTTCCAGAGACCAACTTGAAATCCGTTAATTCTAAACAACGCTTCATTAATAAATATCTGTTACTCCGCAAGAGTCCATTTCCAGCCCATACAGGTAATTTTTCTCTTTTTTTTTTCAACACCCAAAAATTCATGGGAAAAAATTCAACAGTTCTTTGTAGTCCATTTTTAATGAACGAATGGCTCTACGATTCATTTGAAGTTGGCTACTTTATCTAGATTTTCTAGGAGCACTGCTTGGGCGAGTACGTGTTAGACCCCCTCTTCGGAAATAAAGTTTCCGGACAAAGTAAAAATGCAACATCGAGAAGCAGATGAAATACTTTCACAACTCCGAAAACACTTTTCTTTTTAAGGTTTAAAGAACGCGCCTACTTTAAAATTCTATAAAGAACTTTGATAATGGCCAGTTCATGAATCTAACACGATCAGTTAACCACATTTTATTTACTAGTCTTTACACACACACACACGTGTTGTTTAGCATAAACTTGAAGAACAGGTTTCGCATTCCCAAAAAGTGTGCACCACAAGAACAGTACACACCTGATTGTCGGGATATATGGAATGTGAATTTAACAGGATCATCAATAAATGAACTAATGTATTGGGTTGATGCATAAGATCATGCCGTTTTTTTCCCAAGAGTGTTTCCCAGGTCAGTAGTGACGGTGCAGATGACCAGTTGTATATCAAAATGTAGCCAGAAATATCGTGTATCTAAATCATATTGCGTTGTGTGATTGTGGCTAAATGTTTTTAGTTTTCAAGTCCGGAAGTATGGAGTGTCACGTAGAGAGGAATGAACATTTCTCACGCCTGCTCCTCTACGAGTTTCACAAGGGATCCGCAGCCGCTGAGGCATACTCAACAAATTTGTGCTGTGTATGGAGAGGATGCTATTTTGCTCCGAGGACAGTCCACAAATGGTTTGAGTGGTTCCGAGGTGACAATTTTGACCTCAACGACTCTCCACGCTAAGGTCGTCCATCTCACTTTGATGAGGATTTTTTTTAACCATCTCATCCACTTGAATACGCGTCAAACAACACGCGAATTAGCCACTGAGATGAACTGCGATCACGCCACAGTGGTGCGACACCTGGAACGTATGGGAAAGGTCCAGAAATCGGGGTTTTGTGTGCCTCACACTCTCACCGAGGACAAGAATCAGCGTGTTGCCACATGTGGTTCCTTGCTCGCCTGTTATCGCGAATGTTCTTAGAAACACAAACCCTTTCTGTCACGTATTGTTACTGGAGAGGAAAAGTGGTGCCTGTACGTGAATTTCAGGCATCGGAGGGAATGGTTAGGCCCAAACAAGAAGCCCAAACCACATCCAAAACATGACCTTCTTCCTGCGAAGATCATGTTGTGTGTCCGGTGGGACATGGAAGGGATTGTTCTCTGGGAAATGCTGCCGAGGAATCGGACAATCAACGCTGCACTCTACTGTGAGCAACTAAACGTGTGGAGGGAGAAATTCAGCAAAAACAGCCACACTGGCGCCATGGTGTCCTTCTCCAACACCATAACGCACCCCTCACAGTGCAAACATGACCAAAATGGCCATTCAGGACATGTAATGGGAGATCATTCCATATCCGGCCTACTCCTCAGGTGTCGCCTCCTTCAGACTATCACCTGTACCGATCTCTGTCGAATGCACTCCGTGGCAGAACGTTCAACAATGATGTTGATCTCCAAAATTTCCTTGATTTCTTCGCAGCAAAACAAACCTGCACGTTTTATCAAGAATGGCATTGCAGACCTATCCAGACGCTGGGACACCATCGTAAACAATGGAGGAAAGGATACATAGTTGATTGATTCCGTTTTTCCTTCTGATGTAATACATTCCTGTAGTGCGGTGAAAAAAACGGCATGAACTTATGCATCAATCCAATAACTAACTTGATGTGGGATAAACGACATTCGTTTTTGCAAAACTGCACAGTAACACGAGATAGCACAGTTTTAATCTTTGATTAATAAAAAAACACACACCATAAAACTCGTGTTACCTATTAATGAATGAAATTAAAAAGTGATCAGTTCCTTGCTGTGGCGGCTCGTGCTATGCGGCTGCGTCGCCACCATCATACACACGAATAAAGTCACTTATGATTTTCTTATTTTTCTTTTTTTATAAATTTTGAAGTTGTCATCATCAAAATTTGTATTGTATGGTGTAATCCCGTATTCCATTCATGACTTCCTTATTTTTTGATCGGGGGTTTAACGACCACCATGAGCAACTCGATGTGCTATAAGCAGTCGCCCGTCCCTAATTTTGGGCCACTGGTTCCGCGGAAGGTACCAAAAGACAAACACAACAACCATGTCTCACCGGGATTCGAACCTGGACTCATCTCAAACGAATGGTCAGAAGCCAGCCCTTAGACTGCTGTGCCATCTGGGCAGCATTTTCTTTAAGAGATGTTAAAGTTTCTTGTGCTGAAGATAAGTTGATTTTACTGCATCGTGCACGCAGCACGGCTATAATCTCCCATGTGCTGGGAGTTGCAACTCTTAAGTTTTCTGGAGACGCCTAATGTGAGAACACGAGCCCCAAGCTTCAAGATTTTAGCATCACTTGGTCGTGTTTTTGCTTTCACAGAGCAAAAAGTCACTTAGAGGATACAATGGCTGTATCCCTTTGCCACAAGTCCTTTCACTACATAACGTTGAAATAACGAGATGGCCTGAAGCTCACTACGGCACTAACGATACCCTAATGTGTTGCTATGAGCTCCAAGTAACCTACCCATTAGACATTTTCCACAATTTGTTTGTTTCGGCAGTAAAACTGACTGTTCACAAACCTAGGAAGGCGATGGCGTTTGTTTTTCTTAAAGCGGGGAGTTTCCACTCAATTCACCACCAGTCATTGCGAATTATAAAGCAAAATTTCTGTCGTTTATAAATATCCTGCATACCGAAATTTATCAGTATCCATTCAAAACTTTCTATACAATTCCATTCAGGGATGTATTATTCCTGTTCGGAGGCGTTTTCTAAATAATGCCTCATTCGTCCGAGATGGGTCCGTGTTCGAATCCCGTGAGGTACAGTTGTGTTTGCTTTGTGGCACTGGCTTTTTCTCATCCCTGGAGCCAGGGGCCCTGAATTAGGGACAGGTGACTGCTTATAGACCATAAAATAAAAAATGCCCTGAGATAATATGGAAGTCCACTGTATCCTACATTTTTCGCCAAAACGTAATAATGCCCATGGAAACGAATTTTCTGCGATGGCTGTAAGAAAGCCAATGCCTAACTCTTAACTTTCCATCCCCAACAAAAGCTAAATACTAATTGAATCAGATATTAGTGTATTTTAAGTATGTTACAGCGTATTACTAGAAGAATGCATCTTCTAGCACTTAGACAGCCGTATGAATGAAGGCAAGGGTTATATTACCTCTTACCGTAACACCATTTTTATACTCTTCCGAGAACCGCAAGATCAAATGATCATATGTACAGGATTTTAGGAGGGAGTGTCTGACCCCAGGTCTTAAACAACCCTTAGAAATAGGAAGCTAGGAGATTTGGGCTAGAGTGCCCGATAGGAAAGTGACACCGAAGCGAAGTAGAAAGGGGGAGGAAGACGCCCTTATTTATTACCGGGGGAAGGGGCAGTACCCGGTGTCCGACGGCTTAACGTGCCCATCCGACGCACGACGGATATTTAGTGGATCGAGAGTTCGTACCTGCCTGGGATCGAACCTGAGGTCCTTTCCGCGGCAGTCACGAACGTTGCCCACTAGGCGCATCCGAGAGCCCCAAAGTGTTAAAAGTAGCATTTTATAGTCCGCAAACATTTGTTATAGGTCGTAAATGGGGTCATACACTGCAGGGCAAAAAATGTTTCGTCAGATGCTTTACATCACAATAGGCAGATCCCTGTACATACCATCCACATGAACTACAAAGATTATGTTTTTTTAGAAAAGAGCAAAAAGCACAAGCCTGTCTTGTGCTAACCACTGTCCCCATCTAGTTTCGAGATGGCGACGATTCAGCTCGCTCTTTTGTTCATGCCAATAAATGGAAATGAACGTTGGATGCAAAAAGTTTACTTCTTTACACCACTTGTAGTATTCAGTTACATTTTAATTGGTGATTCACCCCACTCCGGAAAAAAAGAAAATCAGAACAAAAGATTTCTGGTAGCACGAGAGCTCGAGTTTCAAAGCATGTTTCAACGAAAAATACTTCCTCTAGCGTTCCAACGTTCTGCCGCACGGAAAACTGCTCTTTAATCAATACACGTATACCTGATCTTTACTCGCTTAAAAATTAAGTGAAATCCTCAAAGCACATTGCTCAAACCAGTCGGGACGCAACATAAAAACTTGGCAATTCCACCGAACTGATGATTCAGCGAGGCCATAAATCCCCTTACAAAAGATATCCCGACACAAGAAATGTGCTACCCTATTAGAATTTTAGAAAAGGTAACGCTGCAAAAAACAAAGTGAGATTTTAAAATAGCAGGCATAGGGAGGACAGGACGATGCAGAGGCTGGCTGGCTGGCAGGCAGGCAGCGGGGAAAAATCAATTGTTGCTAGGCAAATTTGGATCAATGAGGAGCCAAGCTCCGGTGCCTTCGCAGAGTGACTGAGCACCAAGCACTACGCGCGTACCCAGTCCCAAGATTCTCCTCCGAAACGCGCTAAAAGGCATTTCACATTTTTTTAAGGTTGCAAAGTTAAAAATGATATGCGAAACAAAGAACAACAGCAGCAGCATATTGAACTTAAAAAGAAAGCGGGGCACGACCAAAGAAGGCCACACCACGTGACCACAGCACACATTAGCAGTGGTTCTTTTTTGCATAAAGAGGAGTTGGCCGCTTTAATGACACTCATCCCGTCCTTCGACGATCTCTTTGCGGGGGAGTTTTGGGGAAACGGGGTATTAACCTCTGCAATCGATGGAACAGATGATGGCGAAGGTAAAATAATAAGTACACCGTCTGCAAGACTCTCCTCAGTAATGGATCAGCCGACTGAGATGCCCATCTTGAAATCACAATTTGATGGAACTTTTTAAATGTCGGATAACGAGAGGTGATGTGGACATAAGGTGTAATAATGCAACAGCACATACTCTGGCATATCATCCTATGATTACACAAACGCTGAAAAGAATACCGTTGATACTCAAATACGTGTTTGTTTGTTTTTTGATAGGAGGTTTAACGACCACCGTGAGCAACTCAATGGGCTATATATAAGCAATCGCCCGTCCCTAATTTAGGGTCAGTGGTTCCAGGGAAGGGAGAGAGAGCTAGTGCCATAAGACAAACACAACATCCATGCCTCACCGGGATTCGAACCCGGACCCCTTTCGGACGAATGATCAGAGGCCATCGCTTAAACCACTGCGCCACCAGGGCGGCCAAATACTTGTCACTGATAGATGGATGCCATATTAATCATACACGAAGACATACCTCAGAAAACCTGAAAATTACGCCGTCCTGGAACGGGAATCGAACCCGCATCATCTGATTTACGTTCGATTATGTTACCGTTACATCACCCAGAACGAATTTCTGATTATCATAATGCTTAGATTGGCGCCCGTTGGGAGCTTCACATCTGAGTCCCATTACATCTTCAGCTGCTTGGAGACAGAGTTGGAAACGTGTCAAAAATTTTGGACCCGGACGTCACATAATTTGACCCGACCCGGACAAATCTGCCTTTAACTATAAATTCGAATATATCATCATCAACATTGGCAATCATTATCAGTTCACTGCTAGACGAAGGTCTGCCCAAGTTTCTTCAACAATGGACTGTTATGGGCCAGTCTCCTCCATCTATCTCCCGCGTGGTCTTCTTCTGTCCCTTGAAATACAGTCTAAAATGTCGGTTGTTCATCGGTGGTCCCTTCTCCTGCTGTAATTAAAACAGCTTGCTTGTTGAATGCCACTAGATGGCGACACATCAGTTGCTGAGACCATCAATATGGATTTGTGTACTCAGATGCTGACTGATAAACCACGAATAGCGCTGTGAATTGTTGGCACCGTAGCGTAAAGCGAACGCACTCGGTTAGTTATCGAGAGATCTGGGGTTCGATCCCAGCGGTGTCGGATGAACAATTTTTCAGTTGCTATTCGTTGTTTATAAAATAACGTGGACAGAGCGATGACATCGTATATTTATAAGAACTTGTTGACCCTTTTCTATCTCTGCTTGGAGGTTTGTCGTTTTGGGTGGTGTAACGGAAATATACTCAAACGTAAATCGGGTGGTGCGGATTCGCTTCCCATTTCAGGACGGCGTAATTTTCAGGTTTTCTGAGGTACGTCTTCATTTATGAATACCGTTGATGTTGTTCTTTTCTCCACCAACCACTTCACCAAAAAAGGTAGTTTTGTCGAAATGATCACTTTACCAAATGGCTTTTACACTGGAAAGTTCACTTTACCGAAAGATTTCACCAAAAGGTTGTTTCACAGAAAAGTGAAACAACTATGATTTACCAATCCCCTGATAAACTCGTCATTCCCGGTACATACATCTTGGAACGTACCATTCAAAATGCACTAAACACGAAAGAGTATATTAACCACCGGCCATAAGAGCATTCATAAACTGGATGAGTTATATTTACACAACCACAAGTCCAGCAAGATCCGTTCATTTTGACCCAAAATTTGGGGGAATATATATAAGTCTACGCTGATGATTCGGCTGTTGAACCGACGATCAAACGTTTGTTGTTCTTAGAATGTTGTGTGAGGGACTGATTAATTTCAACAAAGTGAGCATTCAAAATTCTTGTGATTTGCTCTCTCCTTGAAAGGGTGTTCGATTGTTAACCTCGACACAACGTCTTCACTTTGTCTTCTGCTTTTTGTGTCTTATGTTGGCATTGATATTTTTCTCTAACTTTCGTATGTGAGGAACAGCAATCACTCAATTACACCGGCAAATCCACTTACACGTGCTAAGAACGAGAATTTCGCATATCGTAAAAGCATGACAAAGCCTACCGGTTTCACTCAAAAGCATCTGCTGAACCATAAGTTTTTTTGTTGTTTTTTTTTTTTACAAAACGCACCACCTTAGAGATACTGCAGCTACTTAAAATTTTGAAGCAGTTAGAACCAGTCCTGTTCAGAAGGCGGTTTCAGTTCAACCGGAGCGCCCACACAGTATGTAACTGTCAGTTTTCCGGTTAACAACTATTCGTTCACAGTAAATTTCATAGAAGATAAGATTTACGGTGCATAACTGTTCTTTCACGGATTATCTATAAATAATACAGAATAAAACTGTTAGTTTTTCGGTTTTGGGATGGCAATCTCGTTAACGGTTCAGGCCCGTCAAATTTACAGTCTGATTTACTACAGAGTGGGATGCTAAGTTTGAGAACATCCTTTTTATTTAAGTGAATCCACAGCAATGAACACTGACAAAAATAAGCTTTTCTCCGTATAAGGCCTATTCATTGACAAATCGTATTAACTAGGAAGGATCAATTCTAAAGCTACGTGTAATTTATGTATGCTTCCTACGAAAAGTGCCAAGCTATGTATTCGATTCTGAGTCTGCGAAGCTTCGCGAGAGCCTGGAAACCTGAACCCCATAGCAAGGGCTTGCCACCGCAACAGGTATATTACTCCAAATAGTCTGAACCATTCAACATGGGTTTAATTTTCCCCGTGGGATATTCTTCACAAACAACCCAAGAAGTGGGATGGGGTGGGTATACTCCTTCCGAGTTCTTGGGTTGTATATGTGGACACAAACAGTTTTTAATACCTAACTACGGAGTACCAAATAATTTGGTACTCCGAGGACTTGAAAAATATCTGAAAAGTTACATACCCGGCCGGGCATGTGCAGAAATTATTTCACCTGCCTAGGTAGTAAAAGCTACATGCCCAGGAAAATTCATCTTTTAAGGTAACAAATGAGAACGCTCGTTTATTTTTTAAGTTAAAAATATGAACTTTTTTTTTTTACATGTTTTTCATTTCCGTTTTAAGGGTTAGTACTAAAAATGTTCAATGCACGAAAGCGTGTATCTCAAGTTTTAAGAAGATGCTGAAATTAGTATGAAATGGTATGATGATGAAATCGGTATTTGAGAAATTTAGTAATTCTGCCATGTTTCTTTTGTCTACGCTTTCGCCCTTTGTCACTAAATACCGGAGGCTAGTTCCATCAGAGGCATGCATCCTGTCGCTGAATAAAAACAACATTTGGAGCAAAACTATATTTGGTTCCAATTTCTAGACCTAGAGCACAATATAATTAAAGAAGCGACATTCTTCAGTCCTTGACACTCCGTAACAATAATACACCTTCTGGTGATTAGCAGTGAAATGAAATACGACATGCGAGGACTGTCTTTTTTTACGCTTTCCAACCGTAGGTTGGAGAAGCATATATGCTCCAGCTTCTGTCCGTCTGTCTGTCCGTCCGCACGATAACTCGCGTAAAAATGGTTCGATTTCGATGAAATTTTAGTATGTGGTATAGGAGACATCCTGGAGAGGAACCCTATTGAAAATGGACGAAATGGGGTCAAAGGTCAGGACATAGGAGCGGGATCCATTCCATCGCCCTTATGCGTAATAACTTAAGTAAAAATGCTTCGATTGCGACGAAACTTTATCATGTTGTTTTGGCGGTATACTGAACTGGTTCTGTTGAATATAATCGAAATGAGGTCAAAGGTCAGGGCACAGGAGCGAGATTCATTCCACAGCCATTATCCTCATAACTTGGCTAAAAATGCTTCTATTGCGACAAAACTTTAGGATGTTGTTCCGGGGGTATACTGAACCAATTCCGTTTAATATAATCGAAATGGGGTTAAAGGTCAGAGCACAGGAGCGAGATTTTTTCCACAGCCATTATCCTCATAACTTGAGTAATAATTCCTGGTATGTTGAAAAGCCCATCATGATCAATGCATTGCATGATTTTACTAACTTGTATTTCTTGTAGTAAGAAATTCTATTTCAAACTTTTTTTTTATTTTTAAATTTAGTTGTCCGGACTGGACAAGTAGATTTTTTATTTAACAACCCAGGCCAATAAACATCTCGGGCATGGTGTTTTCAAGCCTTGATTAACATCAATGTTCCAGTGTATTTCATGTACAGTGGTTGGAATCACGTGGGATGTCTTACAAGAACTATGTGACGTATGTCGGGGAAGTATTACCAACAGCAAATTCAGAGTATTACTTTTCTAACAAAACTGTTACGCCATAGAATGGAAACATCTCGAGCCCCCGAAAGGAATGTTTAAACTCATAAAAAATGCTTTTCTATTTGCTGTCTTGCTATCAAATGACTAACATTAGGTACTCTCCTCTCGCCTCTGGAGTTATCAGTTATCTAAGAAGCTTCTTTTAGCTATCTCGTAGCGTTTAACAATATCACTCTTGATGCGACATGAAAATACTTTCTGATAAAAATTGTACAAAAAGAGGTCATTGATCCACTGAAATCTTTACCTTGATAAAATCGAAGGTTAATGTTATAAAACCGTTCTTACACCATATGCCTCAAAAGTTTCAATACTTTTTCATTTCCCATTCCCCAGGATTTTCCAATACTCTTTCCTTAGAACGTAGAAATTATTTTGTATTAGTGTTCTTGTGAGCAGAAAAAATGTTACTGGTACTTTGTATGCGTGCCTTTAGCTTCGATTACAGCTTGTAATCGCCTGGGCATTGATTCCACTATTAATAATAAAATTTTTTAGTTGTTTCTACACTGATTTTCAGCCATTCTTCGCTGAGTGCCTGCCTCAGTTCTGTTTTGTTGGAAATTTTACTTTTGCTCACTTGCAAATGCCACGAACTATCAATAGGGTCCAGATCTGGTGAATGTGGAGGTGTTTTCATTTTTCACTTTATAAAGCAACCACGACCTTGTTACGTTGGCTGTATGTTTAGGGTCGTCGTCCTGTTGTAAATAGAATGAATCCGCAATTTCCAATTTCGATGCACTGGGGAATAAATTACTTTGCTATACATCAATATGTCGTCTAGCATTCATATTACCTTCAATAAAGCCCATATTGCCAACTCCATTAAAAGCCATACATCCCAAAATCATTACATGACCATCGCCATGTTTTGCAGTAGGTCTAAAATGTTTTGTTTCAAGGGAAATGTTTGGCTTTCGCGCCACACATATTTCTTTCCATCCGAATCGAAAATATTTAACTCGCTTTCGTCGGAAAATTTCGCACTTTGCCAAAACTCTGCTAGTTTGCTGACATAAGCTTTGCCAAACTCAAGTTTTTTCTGCCTATTTGTTTCACTGATATAAGGGTTTTTTTCTGGGTGTCCTGCCTCGAATATATGCATAGTGAAGAATATATAGAACTTCCTATATGGTCCCGGACATTGAAGCGACGTCAGTAGCCAATTCTTGAGCACCTACGGAGGGGTTTTTGATGCTTTCCCAATGGTGTCCCTCTGCATTTATCTTCGTCGGACCCCCAGATTGCAATTTATTCTCTGTACTACCTCTCTCTTTTCTTTTTTATTACATACCGAACACTAGAAAATTTCAACTTTAACTTCTTACCAATTTCGCGATAACTTAAAGCCAGTCATGAAGAGCTTAGTTATAATCCATTGAAATACGAGATTCCCGTATTACAATGGAAAACTCGCACTTTTTTGGAGCCATGACAGCTGAAATTAACTTAATTGCCGCTCGAAAGATCTTATAACGTGTCTTTTAAACAGTGTGAGACTTGCATTTGTTGTCAATTTGCCTAATGTAATATGTAACTGCTTTAAAACAGAGCGTTGTTATGTGTGCAGATACTTTTTTGGTAAGAAAAATTAAGATTTCAATTTGTTATATATATATTTCTTGCGATTTGCAAAAAAAAAAAAACAGCAGAAAGGCAGCTGGGATCAAGGGCAGGGCCGGTTCGAGCCAGTAAGTAAAAACATTGAGGCGTTTTGTCAAGAGGGACGCCATTAACAATACAACTCGTAAAATTTTTAAACATAAAGTAGCCCATATTGCGGAAAAAAAATCAGGGGGTTCCAATTGCCTTATTTCGTTTTTTTTTTTTTTTTTGTTTTTTTTTTAAAGAGTGATTTTAGAATCCAACAACGGTACTGATCAATTTATTCTGCCACCTTCCTCTTTTGCCACAATGCTATCTTGCTTACTGCCTCTGTCAAAACATCTTCCATTCTTTCACTTTCTTCTTAGGAAACGAAAAACAATGTTTCATTTAAAGCAAACCTAAGAGGTGCTAAAATTTTATACACGAATAAAGAGTGGAAGTGCTGTCTAATTTTTCATACTAATTTTGTTTATTCGTTCCCTTTTACAACCGGAGCGGGTTTTTTTTTCATTGCGGGTTTAACGACCATCGCGCGTGAGCAACTCAATGGGCTATACGCAGTCGCCCGTCCCTAATTTAGGGCCACTGGTTCCAGGGAAGGGAGAGAGCCAGTGCCGTAAGACAAATACAACATCCATGCCTCACCGGGATTCGAACCCGGACCCATCTCGGACGAATGGTCAGTAGCCATCACTTAGACCACAGTGCCACCGGGGCGGCTTTTTCTTTTTCACCATCTGTTAACGTGAATTAAATCACCATTTGCCAAGCGACAATTTAAGTCACTGTACACTTGAAAGACATTAAAACATCTTACCTCTAACTTTTGGGAAGTGTGGGGGTATGGGGAGGGAGGGGGATAAATTTATGTGTGAAATTCGGAAACATTTTGTAAATTTTCATAAGCGAAAAGTTCAGGGGACCCGAAGGAGGGCTTTTGGTCGGGACGCAAACATGCCAAGCCTTGAGCTGAAAATCCATGCCAAGTCTCAGTAAGCAAATCCTCAGTAAACTGGAATACCTGCTGACTGCCTTCCCCATGATAATAAACATCTAATAATAATATACAACTAATAATAATAATAAAAAAATTAAACATGACGCTACTTCAAGATTTTTTCGAATTCTGATTTAAATCCAAGCAATTGTTTGAGTCGTATGTGATCCTTGTTTGGTATCTTGTACACAAAAATTTTCTTCATACAAAGCTTCAGAGCAGGATTCACCAGACCGTAGAAATTAAACAATACGGTGGGCAGGGCGTCACGTTTTCGACAGTTTTATACCAGAATCTCGCAATAGGAGGTGTAAGAAGTGCATTATAAGATGCTATTAAAATGTAAATATGAAACTTGTCATGTCAATTATTTTTTTAGTAAAATCCCCTAGACCTTCTTTCATCTGCAGGATTTCTTAATGTTGCTTCTTTCGCAAATTTTTTTAAAGCTATACTATGCATCTCTCCCGACAGCAGTAAATCCAAGTAAAAAAATTCGATGTAACGGAAGTAGTCAAAACCATTATTGAAATCTGATTTTTGAATGCATGAAGTGACGCAACAATAATAAATTTCATTGTTACACAATATATTTTACCAAACTATCGCCGACATTATTTCATCACGTTTTACATAAACGTAACAATATCTCATTGCAGTCTGGTAAATTACGAGAACCTCATGCTAAACGCCATTACAAAAATGAATTTTTGATGCTATGAAAACGGTGCGTCGTGGCGAAATTTGGCTTCCAATCGACCCCACGAAAGGATAGGGGGTATCTGCTATTGACGAGAGCTTTAAAATGATGTATGACACCATGCAGTGAAACCAGTAGACATCCTAGACAAAAAGTTACCAATCCCCTTCATCAACACACTTGCGATTCAGCTTTTCTTTCTAAACTAAAGATCAGATTTTAGCTTTCGCATGCGCAGATGACTTTCTATATCACATTTCATTGGTGAAAGAGTAGTTTCTCATATTCGTCTAAATCTGAATATAATAATAATAATAATAATAATAATAATAATAATAATAAATATTATTTTTCAGAAACTAAACAGTCGAAATACTTGCTATTGCCGCCGCCATAGTTTACTAAATATCTACTTTTATGACTCGCATATCTTTCATTGGTTTTACGACAAAACCATTCATTAATCTAACTACCTAGATGCCGCTCAATGTCAGGAATTACTAAACCTTATTGTTCGTTAATTAATTCAAACACTCGACGTGAATCAGGAACACCAAACAGAAATCATCGCTCTTTCCACGTTAATAAGCGAGTCTCGGAAAAGTTATCATCGGACGCCATCGGGAATCGAACCGAGGGTCTTCCAGTTACGAGCCGGACATGCTACCACTTGCCTCCTAGTTATTTGTTCTGTTGCTGCTTTCCATCTTTGGTGAATCCCCAGCATTGTTGTGCGGGGCTCCATGAAGCAACCTGACATGTAGTTTGGCAGTTAATCACATGTGAGTCTGGAGAATCAGAGGCCGCTGTGGTGCTGGGGTAGCATGTCCGGCGCGTAACTGGAAGACCCTGGGTTCGATTCCCGGTGGCGGCCAATGAGAATTGTTCCGAGACTCACTTATTAACGAGGAAAGAGCGATGATTTTTGTTTGGTGTCTTATTGTTCATAATGATTTTTTTTTATTATTGGGGTTTAACTACCACCGTGAGCAATTCAGTGGGCTATAAGCAATCGCCCGTCCCTAATTTAGGGCAATTGGCTCCAGGGAAGGAAGAGAGCCAGTGCCGTAAGAGAACCACAACATCAATGCTTCAATAGGATTTGAACCCAAACCCATCTCGGACGAATAATCAGAAGCCATCGCTTAGACCACTGCGCCACCTGTTATGATTTAATTCCACTTAGTGTGTACCAAACTGTGGTTTGGTGTCGTAGTGAGTGAGGCGAATAAATGCAATGTGTTGTATATAAATAAATGTATACTCCCGAATCAGTCCTTTTATTTCACACCCACAAAGCCCTTAGCGTGCGAAAGTTCCATAGCATAAATTATCTACAAACAGTATACCACGGTATCCTCTCATATTTTTTTTTTTTTTAACAATCCTTTCACTTCTTAAGCCTCACAATTCTTAAGAACTGCCTTATTTCGGAAGTAATTTATTTGAGTATTTTGGGAAGCGTGGGGTACAATCAAGAAAGGGATATTAAATAACGCTCAACCGCGCGACATGTAGCAACGAAACAAAACCAATAACCAACCACAACGAAAATTACTATTCTCATGCAAAATTTGTCTTTCCCGAGCTCTTGCCGTGACCTTGCGAACACTGATCAATTTGCATGCACGGCCATCCACCACGTGACCTGTCCTTCCTGTTCCGCCGCCGCTCCACCTATAACATTTAAATATTTCGTTGTTATTCAAATGCAACATGACTTAGCATAGAACCTGATCCTGAGCGAGGCAAAAAGAGCAGCTTAAAAAGCGCACGACTTACTGAAAAATGTTATGCTAAAGGGGCGGAAAAAAGAACATTATAATTTAGTGCACTCTGAAGGAGATTAGAATCAATATGTAGTTTTGTAAGACATATTATTAATTCAATAACATATTTAACAGTGCTGCCATAATCTAACGACGTAGTTACCAGCAACAAACACGTCGTGTTCAGGATAACAGATTTCATTATAAGAACTTTATTGTCAGGTAACCTACGGTTACCTCGTAGTTAAGTAAAAATTACTTTCTTAGTTACTTTTTTTTTTATTATTATTATTTGGGGGTTTGCCGACCACCGTGAGCAACTCTATGAGCTATAAGTAGTCGCCCGGCTCTCATTTAGAGCCAACGATTCCAGGGAAGGGAGAGCAAATACAACATCCATGCCTCACAGGGATTCGAACCTAGTGTCTTTTTTTTTTTTTTTTTGATTGGAGGTTTAACGACCACCGTGAGCAACTCAATGGGCTATGAGCAATCGCCCGTCCCTAATTTAGGGTCACTGGTTCCAGGGAAGGGAGAGAGCCAGTGCCGTAAGACAAACACAACATCCATGCCTGACCGGGATTCGAACCCGGACCCCTTACGGACAAATGATCAGAGGACAGCGCCTTAGAACACTGCGCCACCGGGGCGGCTTTTTTTTTAGGGTTTACCGACCACCGTGAGCAACTGTATAGGCTATAAATAGTCGCCCGGCCCTAATTTAGAGCCACTGATTCCAGGGAAGCAAGAGCAAGTACAACATCCATGCCTCACCGGTATTCGAACCCAGTGTCCTTTTTTTTTTTATTATTTGGGGGTTTACCGACTACCGTGAGAAACTATAGCCTATAAGTAGTCGCCCGCCCCTAATTTAGAGCCAGGAAAGGGAGAGAATAAGTGCCGCAAATACAACATTCATGCTTCACCGGGATTCGAACCCGGACCCATTTCGACGAATGGTAACAAGCCAGCGCTTAGACCACAGCGCCACCCGGGCGACTTGTAACATTATGGAGAAGCCGAAGAAAGTTATAAACTTAATTCAAAAATAACCAGAAGTGTTATAGCATAACATTTTAGAATACGACAGAGAACTCTGAAAATTGCCGCCCCGGTGGCGCAGTGGTCTAAGGCGCTGCGCTGGCCTCTGATCATTCGTCCGTAAGGGGTCCGGGTTCGAATCCCGTTCAGGCATGGATGTTGTGTTGTCTTACGGCACTGGTTCTCTCCCTTCCCTGGAACCAGTGACCCTAAATTAGGGACGGGCGACTGCTTATAGCTCATTGAGTTGCTCACGGTGGTGGAATCAAAAAAAAAAAAAAAAAAAAAACTCTGAAACCAAGGCTCGTGTAAATTTTGTGTTTTCACAGCAAAGGGGCTTGAGAGCTGGGAAAACTTCAACAACCCCCAACGAAAAATTACGGCCACACAAGCATTTCTTGTAAAGCCATTGCACACCTACAAACATCTAAAGAAAAATCTAGAGAGCACCGTGGCACTCTTTGCAGATAATTTATGTTATGCATCTTTCGCATGCCAAGATCTTGTGGGTGTGAAAAAAAACCCCCAGATATTCGACAGTATACATTTATTTATGTACATCATCATCATCATCATCAACAACAACTATGGGACAAATGCCGGTAAGAGCCAGCCACTAGATGGCCGAAGATTACAATCGTCTTGCATTTTTTAATAACAGCACATCGACACTTATCTGGTAAACCCTGTCAGGGAAGAGAGACCAGGGACTAACTGCGTTCCGGGCCGACTTCATCGCCATAAACAAACACGGGACAAATGCCCGTAAGAGCCGGCCACCAGATGGCAGCAGATTACAATCGTCTTGTACTGTATTTTTGCTAACAGCACATAGACACATATCTGGCAATCCCTGTCAGGGAAGGGGGACAAGGGACTAACTGCGTCCGGGGCTGACTTCAGAGGGAATCACACGGGGAGTCGGCGGAAACCCCCGGAGAAAACCGCAGACAAGATGGTCGGCAGGACTGGGGCTCGAATATGCGTCATAAACGTCCAACTCCCACATTAAGCACAGCTCGTTAGACATTGCATTTATTCGCGCCACACACGACCACACCCAGCTACAGTGCGGGACATACTAAGTGGAATAAAATTACAACAATAAACAATAAGGTTTGATCATTTCTGACATTGAGCGGTACTTAGGTAAATGGATCAATGAATGCTGTTGTCGAAATTCCAATGAAAGAAGATATGAGCCACAGAAGTAAATATTTACTCAAATATGGCATCGGCAATAGTAAGTATTTCGACAGTTTAGTTTTTCAAAAATAATATTTATTCAAATTTAGACGAACGTAACGAACGACCGAGACACCGACGAAATGTAATGTAGCTAAGAAAGTATCTACGCATGCGCAAGCTAAAATCTGACCTCAAGATAGAAAGAAAACCTGAATCACAAGTTTGTTAGTGAGAGGGATTGGTAACTTTTGGTCTATATAGGATATCTGCAGGTTATTTGTTTTTTCGATTGGAGGTTGTTGTTGTTTTTTTGATTGGAGGTTTAACGACTACCGTGAGCAACTCAGTGGGCTATACACTGAGTGGCCCCTTTATTATGACCACCTGACAGTTTTAAGCAAATGAACTATGTTGCCTTTTTATACTAGCCTCGCCCTCTGTTGCCGCCAGAGGGCGAGGCTAGTATAAAAGGGAAAGCTTAGTGCTTGCGACAGTAGTTGAAGGGATTTTTTGGGTGACGGCAAAAAAATGCGATTTGGCGGGCTTCCAACGTGGGATGATTGTAGAAGCTCTGAGCCATGGAGCGAGTATCACCGAAACCGCCGCATTCGTGAAATGTTCCAGAGCAGCTGTTGTTAAAGTGTTTAAAGACTGGACTGTCAGCCAAAAAACTGGGTCTCCACGTGCAACGTATGGTCTACATCGACTAGTGACTGCTTGGGCGGAACGGAGAGTGTCCAGACTGGTAACAGACAACAGAAGGGCAACAGTGCAGCAAATTACAGACCATCTTAATCAAGGATCCCCTCAAATGATCTCTGCACGCACTATTCGTCGTACACTACATCGGATGGGATATGGCAGCCGAAGGCCTGTTCGAACACCTTTGCTGTCTGCAGTTAACAAGAGAAAACGTCACCAGTTCGCACAGGAGCACAAGGATTGGACAGTCGATAATTGGAAACAAATTATATGGTCCGATGAATCACATTTTCAGTTGCACCATGCCGATGGCCGAGTGAGAATTTGGCGGAAACAGCACGAAAGCATGGACCTCAAATGCATTGCTGCAACTCTTCAAGCTGGTGGAGGCAACGTTATGGTTTGGGGAATGTTTTCCCGGCATGTTTTGGGCCCTTTAATTCGTGTTGAACAAAGTCTGACTGGCACATCATATCTAAACATCGTTGGGGACCAAGTGCATCCTGTCATGTGGATGGTTTATCTCAATGGCGATGGCTACTTACAACAAGATAATGCGTCCTGCCACAGTGCTCGTATTGTACAGGATTGGTTTCAGGAACATGCCGGTGAATTTACTTTACTTAGGTGGCCCACACAATCACCAGATCTCAACCCCATTGAGAATTTGTGGGATGAAGTTGAACGAGCCATCAGACAGCTGGATCCACAACCCTGCAATCTCACACTTCTGGAAAGTGCTATTCATCAAGCATGGTCTCAGATTCCACAAACCACCTATCAACATTTCGGGGAGTCCATGCCACGAAGAATCGACGCAGTATTAAAGGGAAAAGGTGGCCCGACGAAGTACTGAGGGGGTGGTCATAATAAAGTGGCCACTCAGTGTATAAGCAGTCGTCCGTCCCTGATTTAGGACCATTGGTTCCAGGGAAGAGAGAGAGTACCTGTGTAGTAAGACAAACACAACATCCATGTCTCACCACCGGGATTCGAACCCAGACTCATCTTGGATGAATGGTCATAAGCCAGCGCTTAGACCACTGCACCACCAGGCCGGCTATCTGCAGGTTACACCCTATTCTGATATCCATCATTTTAAAGCTCTCGTCAATAGTAGGTAAATCCCACCCCTTAGGGAGAGGGAACCAATTTTCGCTACGACTTTTCGTTTTCGTAACATCTAAAATTCATTTTTGTAATGGCTTTTATCACATTTAGCATCGTAATTTACGCAGATTGCGATCAGATATTGTGACGTTTATGTAAAACGATGAAATAACGTTCAGCGATAGTTTAATAGAATATATATTGTTGAGTAACAATGAAATTAACTATTATTGCGTCACTTCGTGGGACAGCATTAAAAAATTAGATTTCAACAATGGTTTTGACTACTTCCGTTACCCATTTCCGTTATATCGAAATTTTATGCATGTGATTTACTTTACTGCTGTCGGGAAAGATCAAAATTGGGGCATCAAATTGCTCAGGAAACGTATGTGTGTGTTAAGTCAGCAGAAACGAAATGTACGCACAAGCAGAGTTGTGTGAGCAAATTTAGAGATTAATTCATTTGTTTGAAGAAAGAAATGCCATCTTAAGACATGTGGTTCTGAATAAATCCCCACCACCCCTCACTCTGCTGGGCGCAGGCCGGCCTAAGGCTATTCGTTAACCAAATCGGGAACTACTCAAATCTATATAACGGCCTTAAAAGGCTTTGGCAGAAGCCTAGCATAGCATGGGAATCATTAGCCTGGAACTATCGGCTTAATGTGACTTCCGAACCACAGTGGGTGTTTCGCGACACCGGAATACGAGCATGGACTCTCGGAACTCGCGTGTCTTATGACCTAATCGCTACACCACACAGAGAGCTCAATGATGAATCTCCAATACAAAGTTCTAGCAATTACTTTCTAAATTTGAAGGATGAGAAACATCGACGTATAATTAATTATAGTTATGCTTAAACTCACTTTCAGTTAACGAAAACCACGCCTTCAAACCTGAGAGAGACTACATATGATGATGACCCGAACTCAATGCGCTTTATTCAGGCACCCAAGACAGAAAGCTGTTTAAGTTATAGGCCCATTTCTGAACACTGCATGAGTCCACCACAATTCACTAATGAAATACAGTATATCCGTTGGGGAACCCAAACGTGGAACAGTGGATATGGCAAACAGGCATTCAAAAGTGCACTAATTCAAGGTTCCATTGTGAAATACTGGAGTCATAACTGTTAAGCACCATTAAAATCTAAAAGATAGTTTGCAAGGTGAGTGACTCATAACATTTTTCCGTTCTGTATATTGATCATAATCGAAAAAGGGCGTGGCGACGCAATGGAAAAATATGTTCTCATAGTTACGCACGCCTTTCCGTGGGAATCCTCGAGGACACTTCTAATGGGTTTGCAAATCATTTTCTAAATTTCATACATTTCTGTAGAAAAACAAAAAAGCAATGCGTCAGTGCGAGTGAACGTGAATGCGACTCTGAGAGCTCGCCTGTGTCTGTCCAAGGTTGCCATAAATACAGATTCCGTCAGTTATGATGATGAACGACTAGTTGCTGCGGCTCCTGCCTCCAAGAACTGTGTTGCTGTCGTTGCACATGATTCTACTACGAGGATCTGAATGCTGCGCGGGCACCAGACGTCACGAAGAGCTATCACGGAAATCGGAAGGAAGTTATTTACAACCAGCAAGTGATACATTTGACATGTTAAAAATATCAAGAACCAGTACTTGCTTTGTGCGAACCCGTATTTGATAAGCTTACATGTAAGCTCAATGCATAAACAAGCATCAGGGGCACAGAAGACGGAAATCTGTTCGTGCAAAATTATGGAACAATCAGAACCAAAATAGCGGTTACGCTGCTACATTAAAACTTTATTAGTACGCCGCTTCAAAACTGTTTTTGTTGCAACATTTTGAAGAATACGTAGTGTAAATGTGTTGAACAAATAGCAGTTATTTAAGGAGGTACCAATTACTTTTTATTCCCTGCTTAATTGATTGGCGAAGTCAAAAAGATGTGTGCCAGAGTTTTTTATTTGTTGATTTAGGTGTTTATGACTCCCTATGGTCAAAGAAAGCTATAAGGTGTAGCCCGTTCAATATTTTAAACGATGGCCCCAGAGAAAGTACAGAACCAGAGCCAAAGGGAGGATCTGAATTCTCATTTACGTCTCATCCGGGACTACAATAACCTTGGACCAGCTACGGGGGTTAATCAAAAGCGAGCAGAGAAGACGGGGATATCTGTCCGAAGGAAAAGGAATAACTAATATAACTAATTCCAAGACGACTTTTAAAGTACTTCATATCTCATCGAGAAATGTAATCGGACACCATCGACGTTTCGATAATAATTCTCATGACACATATAGGAGAGGTTAAGATGACACAGCCATGTTTGGTGCTAGAACGCCAGGTACAAACAAAAGGTCAAACCTGGCGGTGGGGACACCAGCTCCCAATTCAACAGGAATACCAGCTGACACCATGCATTTACAACTTACATACATATCACTAAGCTGTTCTCTGAGATTCAGAGATTAGCTCCAAAAAGAAATGCAAACTTCCAGATATTTTTACTTATTGTTGTCGTATCAAACTTCTCCATTTACAGCGATCTTGACATACAACTCGTGTTTCACTGATATCCATTACACGCCGTATACACAAGATCTTTTATACTTCATACTCATAATCTTTTTCTCTTACAACTTACGCTGATACAAATAAATAAAAATAAAAATGAAGCATTCAAAACAGTCGCAGAATTGAGGCAATATTCAGCGCTGCACCATAACGTACCACCTTCGCGACGGCTCCACAGAAGGTATAACTCCTTTCCAATTAGACTGCACTCCTCGACGTCTTGAGCTATCACCTTTCCCACGGTCGTCACGAATTTAGCTTCTAAAATATTTTCCAAATGGAAGAGGACCTTTGTCCTAACGCTATCCATTATCGATGGCCCACATTAATGGTGGTCAAGAGACCCGAGCATCTGATACATAGTGTACTTCACGGTGGTCAGTCTCTTCACCACCTTGACACGAAGCAGCACAAAGCTGCCGATTCATGTCAGTCTTTGCACATTTCCGAAACACCATTACAACTCAGATAGCACTGAAAAAAAAAAAAATAGTAGGATTCACGGAAAATTCCTGAAAATAACGTGCAGCAAAGCTGTCGGTACAGGTGCGCGACTTGTAACGAAACCAGTATTTTGACAAATTTTCCATTGTCACTAATTCCGTGTGTGTGTGTGTGTGTGTTTAAGAAATGCCAGTTTCGGAGTTTTCCCGTTTTTACATAAAGATTTTCCAAGTTTTCGAAAACTCGGTTTTCACTTTTTCAGTTCCTTTACAGGGAAAGCTTCCTTTTCCCACTTTTCCTTTTGTTTTTTAAAGCCCGACGCATTGCAGGATTTTTCCCTGGTATATGAAGTAAAGGAATCCTAGCTGGCTATGGCCTGAACGCAAATAAGTTTCGCTACGGACTGAACTAGCAATCCGGGACTGAGCTACTTACCATAAGTCAAGTTTAAGGTAGAAATGAAAAACATTTAATTCGCTCAATGACGAAACATTCTGGTCATTCTATTTCTTAATCTTTCTATTGCTGTGCATTGTATTTATTAATTAGTCATTTTATCTTCTGTAGGGGTTTATTAATTTTCTGAGAGAATAGGTTAATAATAATTATTTTATGCAGGAGGGACTCATCACAAATTACATTTTTTTTCTCATGACTACACAACAGAATGTTTTGGAACTCGGTATTTTTTTATATCGACAATGGCGTCTAATTACGTTTAAGAAAATGTAAAATGTACTACTTTGCAGTATTATTTCACAAAACTAAATATAAAATTTATGATTTTTTTTCTCTAAAAGAACTTATATCACAGATTATCTTTTTTTTTTTTTTTTTTTTTTCAGAATGGTTTGGAAATAGATATTTTTTTTTATACTGACAATGATTTTCAGTTATGTTTAAGAAAAGGTGAATTGTACTATGACTGCAAAAAAAAAAATTCTGAAATTCACGAGTCACTTTCCGTCATGAATTAACGAAGCATATTTCTGATAGAACCTTTTCCGTGAAATGAATGAAAGAAACCTGAATTTCACGAATTTTTCGTACGCCAGAAAAATTCAGAATTTTCAAAAATCTTTCCGCAATTCCTTTCTTTTCTCGACGGTAAATTGCCGCTTTTAAGATGTGTTTACGGCAAATTCTGAATTTTCAGAAACCTTTCCGCAATTTCTTTCGCATAGCATCGGAAAAACTCCGTTCCCACGTTTTCCGTATATCAACGTAAAACTCCGTTCCCACGTTTTCCGTATATCAACGGCAAAACTCCGTTCCCAAGTTTTCCGTATTTTTTCGTATTCATGTGACAAAAAATTTCCGGTAATAATAGCGATTCGTGGAAATACTTGAGGTTTGATTAACTGTAAAATTTCAGTCTTCTGTCGAAAGATCTGTTTTTTAAGTTCTGTACGAGATCGCATATTGTGGATAGCATATCACATGAATTTTCGTTACTGCGGAACAGAAGATTTCTTCTCCTCTCCCCCATTTTGTGCACCAGCTATTTTCATATTGTGTTACCGTAAGAAACCGGGTACTTAAATTATTGTACAGGTGATTGTATGATGTCTATGTATCAGTTTGTGGACCCCTTATGACAAAAGCTATTATAGCTATCAAGAGTAAATTTTATATTTAGGAGTTTTGTGAAATAATACTATAAAACAGTATATTGCACCTCTTCTTAATGTTAATTGAAAGCCATTGTTGTTAAAAAAAGATCAAGTTCCAAAGCATTCTGTTGCTTCTAAAAATCACTGTAAAAAATACTTAATTGTGATAAGTCTTCCTACAGAAAAAAATTAAATTATTACAAACCTATTAAAAAAGTATGCTCCAACAAAAAATAAGATGTCTAAATTCACTCGCACTAATGACAAGAAAAAGAAAATCCCCACTGCGCGAAAAGATTTACTTTGAACGTGTGATTCCTGAGTGTTTCAAGCTCAGTGGTGACGACGCGTGATTTCTGTTGAGCCAACTTCAACGATATCGGTTCGAGTCCCACTGGTGCCAAAGGATTTTCTGGTGTAAGGGCTTAAAAATTCAACATCTACGATTTTGCGAAATGTCGGTGCAAATATGGAAAAATCTGAAACGGACTTTTCAGAAATAAACGGAATTACTGACTACGGAAATCCTGTGAAAATACGGAAGTTAAAAACACGGGCACTTTTAAAAACGGAAATTCCGTTCAAAGACGGATATCTGCAGGCAACTTTGCTGCAAGTTATTTTCAGAAATTGTCCGTGAATTCACACCACTTATTTTTAACAGTATCATAGTATATTTTACGAAATGCCTAAGTATAAATTTACTATTGATATCTATAATACCTTTTGCATTAATTAGTCCACAAACTGATTACGTAGACATCATACTATCACCCGTACGACACACTCTGTTTCTTGCGGTAACATAATACACAATTAACAGGGGTAATAACTATGAAAGGGGATATCTTTTTTCTTTTTTTTTTTTTTTTTTTGATTGGAGGTTTAACGACCACCGTGAGCAACTCAATGGGCTATAAGCAGTCGCCCGTCCCTAATTTAGGGTCACTGGTTCCAGGGAAGGGAGAGAGCCAGTGCCGTAAGACAAACACAACATCCATGCCTGACGGGATTCGAACCCGGACCCCTTACGGACGAATGATCAGAGGCCAACGCCTTAGACCACTGCGCCACCGGGGCGGCAGGAAAGGGGATATCCCTTGCCACAATAACCTTAAAATCATGCGATATGTTATTCACAATATCCGGTCTTGCACAGAAACCCAAAATCGGGTCCGCCAACATAACACTTAACAGCAGGGGTGCAGAATATGGCCGAACGCCCGAGCGAGGTTCGGGGGTAATTAATGCAGCTTTGGGGAAATTTTTGCCCGGGGGTAAAATTAATTTTTTTTTTTTATGAAAAACGATCTTTTAAACAAAGCTTTTTTTTTTCTTTTTAAAAGTACTTGATTCTTCTGAAGAAAATTAAAAACCAAACTTAATCATCCAGGATAACACATTAATAAAAAAAGCATTTACTAACCCTGAAGTGTATCCCCAAAATAATGTACATATTTGAAAGCTGTTTAAAAATCTGTAGTGAAGCTGTTTGTGAATCAGTTGGATCTGTAATTGGCAACCACCTACACAATCGGAACACCCAGTTCGACAGCAATTTTAATGAAGTCTTTGTTTCTTGGAATGGACCTCCTGTTCATAAGGCTTCACAACTTTTAAGAGAATCCTTGGACAGGCATTTCCATGGCGGAAGATACCATTTCACATGATTTTCTTCAGCACCACGTCTCAAGGTGTATGAGACGTCAAAGATGATTGAGAACCTTCACAAAGAGACGGGAAGGCTGTCATTTTCGATTTCGATGAAATTTCAGTATATGATAGGGGATCAACTGGGGACGAACCCTATTGAAAATGAGTGAAATGGGGTAAAAGGTCAGGGCATTGGAGAGGGATCCATTCCGTTGCCATTATGCGTCATAACTTACGTAAAGATGCTTCGATTACGACAAAACGTTTTCGTGTTGTTCCGGAGGTATACTGAACCAATTCTGTTTAATATCATCGAAGTGGGATCAAAGCACAGGAGCGAGATTTATTCCACAGCCATTATCCTAATAAACTGAGTAATGATTTCTGGTATGTTGGAAAGCGTATCATAATCAATGCAATGCAATGCATGATTTTACTAACTTGTTTATTTATTCATTGGAATAAATGTTGTTTTTCAAATTTTTAAGGAATAGGCTTTACGGATAGTTCTTAATCATCAACATATACTCTAATAATTGCCTAAGCTTGCATGAAAATCAGCTACGCGTTTGGGGGAAATTTCGGACAAAAAAATTGTGTTCTGGGGAAATATTTGGCCCTGAAAATTTTCTGCACCCCTGCTTAACAGTTAATCAAACGTCAAGTATCTCAAGTATTCCCGCGAATTGAACTCCTCTTATTACCGGAAAATTTCCATCATACGGACACGAAAAAAAAAAAGTGAGAACCAAAAAAAAAATTCGTCAGTACACGAACGGAATCACTGAAATGTTCCATGAAAATTGCGAAGTTTCCGTTAACAATTCTTAAAAACGGCAATTTTCGTTACTAGACGGAGAGGCGAATAAGAGTGTTTCTGTCAATTCGCGAAGGAGAAATCCGAAAAGATTCAATTTTTTCTTCGTCATTTCACGGCGAAAGTTGAATCAGGAATCATCATTCATCATCATTGTCAACCATTATCAATCCACTGCTGGACGAAGGTCTCCCCAAGTTTCCTCCACAACGGTCTGTCTTGTGCCAGTCTCCTCCATGTCACTCCCGCATATTTACGAATTTCATCCACCCATCTCCCATGTGGTCTTTTTCTGGGTCTTTTCCTGTCCCTTGGAATCCAATCTAAAATTTCGGCTGTCCATCTATGGTCTGTCCTTCTGGCAGTATGTCCAGCCCATTGCCATTTCAGGAATTTAACTCTGATCATGATGTCTTCCACTCTCGTCATTTTTCGGATCCACGAGTTCCTCTTCTTATCTCTCCTGGTTATACCAAGCATGCACCTCTCCATGCTTCTTTGAGTTGTCTGCAGCCTGTGTATGTCTCTTTTAGTTAAGGTCCACGTCTCTGCACCATACGTAAGCACTGGAAGGATGCATTGATCAAACACTTTTCTTTTAAGACATAATGGCATATTGCTCTTGAAAATTATGCTGTTTCTTCCAAAAGCTCTCCAGGCAAGTTTTGTACGCCGATTAATTTCTTCATCAATGTGACCCTCACTTGATATCTGCTGTCCAAGATAAACATACGTATCTGTTATCTCCAGTTTTTCTCCATCAATCGATAAATCTTCATTTCTTGTAAAAGCATTGAACATCACTTTTGTCTTCTGAAAGTTCATTTTTAATCCCACTTCTTTACTCTTGTCAGCAAGTTCCTGGATCATACTCTGCAGCTCTGATGGGGTAGTTGCAAAAATGACTACGTCATCAGCAAAACGAAGGTGGGTTAGATAATCTCCATTAATCTTTATCCCTTTGTTTTCCCAGTTCAGTGATTGAAAGACATTTTCCAATGTGGCATTAAAGAGCTTCGGAGATATGGTGTCACCTTGTCTCACTCCCTTTCCAATTTTTATGTGTGTTGTATTTTCAAACAGCCGAATCTTTGCACTTGCATTTTCATAGATGTTATTAATAATATTAATGTATGCATCTTCAATACCGCAGGATTTCAGAGCCGTGGTAACTGCTGATGGTTTCACCGAATCAAAGGCTTTTTCATAATCGATAAAAGCCATGCACAATGGAAGTTCATATTCCCTCGCTCTTTCAATTAGTTCTCTCAGCACATGGATATGATCTATTGTGCTGTAGCCACTCCTGAATCCAGCTTGTTCTCTCGGTTGAGCCATGTCCAGTGTTACCTTCAAGCGGTGTGAAAGAACTTTAGTGAAGATTTTATAAACCACTGATAGGAGGCTGATAGGTCTGTAGTTCCTGAGATCCTCAATGTCACCTTTTTTATGTAGCAGGATCATTGTAGCATTGTTCCAATCCTCAGGAATCTTCCCTTCATTAAGGCATCGAGTGAAAATTTGGGCGAGTACTGTTTCAATTTCTCCACTTGCTTCTTGTATGATGTCTATAGTAATTCCATCTTCTCCTGGAGCTTTCCCCCGCTTCATGTTCTTGATTGCATGTGCAACTTCTGCTGGGAGGACTGGAAGAACTCTGGTACCTTTCATGATGTCTGGAGTACATGTATCATCCCTTTCATATAATTTGGAGTAGAAATCTTTCACTCTTGTCAAAATTTCGCCTCTATTTCTTGTTATAGAACCATCTTCTTTTCTCAGAGCCATAATCTGTTTTCTTCCCTTACTGAGATGTCCCTTTGCTATCTTTAGGCTTTGGTTGTTTTCAATTGCTTTCCTCACTAGTTCACAGTTGAATTTTCTTACGTCTTCAGTGATACTTTTTCGTACTGTCTTGCATAGCTCTATATATTCCACTTTGGAAGTCACATCTTCTTTAGTTGTCCTCATCTCTCTTCTTTTTTGCATCAACATTTTGGTTTTTCCTGATAATTTGTTCACATGCAACTTGTTCTTAGACCCAGCTAATTTTGTTGCTGTTTCCATAAGAGCTTTGGTTACTTTTCTGTTAACTTCCGAAATATCCACTTCTTCCGATGTTAGGCCTTCTAAAGCAGAGAATCTGTTCTTCAGTTCCAACTTGAAAGTATTATGGTGTTTTTTAAGGTTGGTTATGTCAATACATTTTGTTTGTCTTATGAGCTTGCCACGTTCCAGTTTAGTGTTGAGGTGCATCTTACATCTCACCAATCTATGGTCACTACCTGTGTTGAACTTGTTTAGCACACTGCAGTCTTCGATGACGAATTTTTTGTTACACATAATAAAATCAATTTCACTTGTCGTCCCAATTGGATGTCTCCATGTCCATTTCCTGTGTGGCTTTTTCTTGAAAAAGGAATTCAAGATGAAAAATCCTTCTGCCTCTGCAAACTCAACGAGAGTATTTCCACGCTGGTTTCTGTTGCCGTGACCGAATTTACCTACTGAAGTTTCATTCTGTTGCCGGTGCCCTATTTTTGCATTGAAATCTCCCATAATTATCTTCAAGTGCTGCTTACCTTTATTATTTAGATGACGAATTTCCTCATAAAATTCTTCAATTTCTTCTTCAGGATGACTTGTGGTGGGTGCATACGTTTGAATAATCTGAGCCTGGTATCTTCTCGATAGTTGGATAACGAGTCGTGCAGCTCTGTCAGAGGAACTTTCAACTTCTACCACTTTATCCTTCAGTTTCTTGTTTATTATAAATCCAACACCACTAGTTCTGCCAGTATCTGTCCCACGATAATAGAAGAGATGTCCACTTTTCAGTTCAATGAGATCTTCTCCGTTTCTCCTTACCTCACTTAGCCCCACGATGTCTAGTGAATTTCTGATTTTTGTTTTACATTTAATAATAATATTACTAATACTACTAAAATTATTTTCATTAATCTGCATTACCTTCTTCATGCGTAGTTTCAAAACTCCGAATCCCAGGCCTGAACAGTGAAAACTCCTGCACAGGACAGGGACTCGGAGTAGCGGTATTGCTCTCCCTCACAGAGGAGTGCAATACCTCTGTGTCGAATTTTTCAAAACGTCGTGGTAGAACTGCTATTTAAAGGACTTGTCGGTTATTCACGGTATAGAACGAAGGGTGTGGGTCTTATGTCATCTGCTTGTGTGAAGTCTAACTCAACGACCGTTTGGTTGTCGTTACAACCCACAGCGAATGTTTAAATCCGACGAACTATGCCTAAACAGGCTTTCGAGCCGAGTATCAGAAACGAAGTGACGCTATACTCGGAGGGCAAAGCTATCCTGGCAATGAGGCAAATGCTACGGTTCCTTTTCACTCCCAGTTTCCAGTATTACTCCGCACTAATGGTGTGTAATTAATCTTCACTCGGAAATTTTGCGAGGGAGCTCCTCCCACAAGCCCCCCTCCCCCAGGGCAGTCTGTCACCGTGCCCTGACCATATCCCAGTACTCCCCCCACCCCCGCGCACGTTGCAGACCGGTAGTGACCGGCAGATGCCATTGGAAAAACCCGAAAAGACAGAAGAGTTTTAAAACAACAATCAAGAAGGAAAACGCAAAATGGCCGCGGATGGCCTAGTGGGCAACGTTCGTGACGGGCACGAAAAGGACCTCAGGTTCGATCCCAGACAGGTACGAACGCTCGATCCACTAAATATCCGCCGTGCGTCGGATGGGCACGTTAAGCCGTCGGACACCGGGTACTGGCTCCCCGGTAATAAATAAGGGCGTCTTCCTCCCCCTTTCTACTTCGCTTCCGTGTCACTTTCTTATCGGGCACTCTAGCCCAAATCTCCTAGCTTCCTATTTCTAAGGGTTGTATAAGACCTGGGGTCAGACACTCTCTTCCTAAAATCCTCTACATATGATCATTTGATCAAAAACGCGAAATGCCCTCGGAAACACTTATCTCGCCATCACCCTTCCGCTAATGACCCCCAAACCCCCACAGCAATAAATATCCCCTGGGTTGACGGCTTAACTCTGACACAAAGAAGAATGCTGTGACAGAGGACGATCAGTGACGTCACCAAACGCGAACATCTGTATTTTTTAGAAATGCTGCTGAAACTGAGGTCTGAATTTTTTAAATGTACATGCACACAACGTAATGAACACCTGTGTACTTTTTAAGTGCCAATTGAAACTGGAGTACGAGCTTTTAGACTAGAACTGTTTTATGCAGTGGAAGTATACACTCTGTAGCCTTCCTTCCAATACCAGGTTAAGATTGTCGCGAGTATAGGTGGAACTACGATAGGAAAGTTGGTAGACAAGGAAGTCAGAATACCTAGCCACTAGTGCGCGTCACGCCCCTTCAAAGTACGCACTAGTCGGATGATAGAAATGAGTGGCAGTTGAACGAACATCATTATTTTTAACGGGGAGGGGGATATACCCCGGATCCGACGGCTTACGTGCCCATCCGACGCACGGCGGATATTTTGCAGTTCAACACATCTGACCTTGGGGTCGATCCCGAGACCTTCCCTCGGCAGGCAGACGTGCTAACCACAAGGCCATCCGCAACACGGGCTTATGACTTCTTCACAGGCTACTCTTTCCACGGCTTTTTACCAACGCGAAAGTGAACGCTAGAACAAAAATGCCTCCCCATTTCTATTTAGGGGGCGGCGCGTTCCACTGAGATTTCTAGAGCAGCAGGAAACTATTGTTCTATATATTTCACCATGTTTTACCTGTAGTTTAACCGATATACATTTATGATTTTTTTCTTTTATGATGTCGGTACAGAAGAAATCAAAAGTACAGAGCAGTTAGCATTATGTACAGTTCACATATGCAATGAGAAGCTTGCTTTAAACAATACGGGAAACAATATCAAAATCGGCTTGCAAGTTAAGTTCGTAACATTTGCAGCATAGTAAGAAACGAATTAAAACAACCCAGAACTTCCCATTAACAACTCCCGTCTCCCAAAAGAAAAAAAAAGCCAAAGGCCTTCATATACGAAAAAATGTTTACAAAACATGACAATTTCGCGGAGGATGAGCTGCTAACATGAGGAGATATCTGTCACAACCAGTTTTCGAATTCTCTGGCCTATGAAAACACTATAAACATCCAAACATTGCTCTTTCACCGAATTTCCAGAAAGTAAAGAAAAAATAAATAGGAAAGACACTGTTACAGAGATTTTATACGGGGTTTTAGGATTTCATATAAAATCTCAAAATGCAACCTTTTTCCATCTCGTGCTCCCATTCTTTTGTTTCCTCAAAGCGTGAGAGAAATTTCTCAGTCAGTTCCCCACTAAACACCGGATGCACGGTTATTTGCTAAGACGACAATGTGTCTGAACTTAGTACATGCACATTGTTTGTTGAATGGAGATTAACTCTATCGCGCATTTTTTTATGCTTTTCAGGTTTCGATTTCAATGCGGCCGACGAATGACTAGCCCCTTACATTTTACTTTGAGGCTTATGATTTACCGAGGGCGGTGTGGTTCTTTCTCACAGGGAATTTTCGGATATGCTTAAGGGCATTTTTAGGAGACAGGGGAATACGAGGCGAGAAGAGGGTTGTCTCCAGGTTTAGTAAGCGAGCGGTCACGAAAAGACGACGAGGTAACTACCCCAGGCGAGGCCGGGAAGGTCTTAGGTGGACCGGGAGGTCAGGGGATTTCACGACAGCGCGAGAGATGATCGAAAGCGGGAGAGTTAGGAAATATAGCACAGCTAACGAAACAACCTTTGCAGGCAATTAAATGAAGAAAAGAATAAACGTTTCTTAGACATATTTACGAATCGCAAGAATTATTTGCATACAATTATTATAATTTGGTTATTACGTGTAAATTACTATCATCAACCACTACGGAGTTATTCGCAATTACAAGTTAACAACTAGAACAAAGATAAGAATGAACTTGTTAACAACACACTGAATGAATGATTATACGAGTAATTTGACAGGCCACAACAGTTTAGTCGAGAAATTTGTCAGGGCGAAATGTAAGCGTTTTAGGCAGAGTTGAAATTCAGGAATTTAGATTGAGATGAGTCAGTGGGCCGGTGCGAATCTTTACACTGTGCTCATTCCGGAGAATAAATAAATAAATAACTGGTTAGAATGAAAACCTCCCAAAACTCTTGACGAAACTACTGATCTGGCCTTCAGAACACGCCTTATTTGCATTAATTGGATTATGTAAGCTCCTGAACACACAAAGAGTAAGTGCGGAGCGCGTGAAAAGAGCGATAGCGTCAGTGATTTGAGAATGCCAACCAAATTTTCTTACGAAATATTTTCCAAAGCGGCGTGCAGTCATTTTGGAATGGCGACGTGAAAACTAATTTTTTAAAAAAAGTACAGTAATCGCACTCATATCAAAGAATAAATTGCGCAAGTGAGCAAACATTTTTGAACGGAGGAATGATATCTTTTACACAGTTCCGTAAAGATGATTCGCAAAATGATAAATACATACTTGAAAGACGTATGGACTTTCGCAGAACTGTGAAAACAGGCTCCCTCTCATTCGATTTGAAGATCTTAACCGGTTGAGCGACTAAACATTGATAGCTTGGACACAAAGCTGACTAAAATTCAAGGAAATGCCACGAGGTAAAACAATTCTGGATTATAATTTAGAACAGAAGCGACTGCTTATTCAAGACGTCACAGTGTGCAAATACTATGAAACTAAAGAATCAGACTCTTGCAGAATGATTGTTAACCAAACTAGTTTCCAGACATGAACAAACAACCTCCTGTTTCGTTAATGAAATTTGAATCAACATATCTACACAAGCAATCGTTTCCTTGCACGCACTTTATAAATTTCAGTTGTACCATACCACCTTGGTTCATGCATAGTTACTGATAACTGCTTACAAATTAAGAACAGACAAATTGGATTGCATATAAGAAGAATAAAATTTCTCACTGATAGTAACTATAGCCTTCATTTTTGTGTAACAAGTTCTTCAAACACTTTATCTGAAATGAAAGTATAACGTCAAAATCTTATTCCCTTAACAAAAAGTCGATCTGTATGTCATAACTACTATTTTAAAAACTATTTGCAATAGTTTTAGTGGAACTACCAATATTCGTGTAATTTACAATGTCGTTAATTTTATTAATAATAGCGTTCTGCATAGAGTAATTTCAATTATCGGATTACTATTCTCATTAACAAAAGTAACGCAACTAAAAATTTATCCGAAGTTATTTAATATCCGCACATCCTATTCAAGATGACGTATGTCTCCATCTATGGTATGCACTAGTCATTAACAAAAAAAAAACCAGCTATGCTTGGAACTTTGTCGTGAATAAGAATCTCTATACATACACAAAAAATATTTGGAATCGGAATTTTACTGAAATCCTGCGAATTAAAGACTTCTGCTTTTCTTAGGAAGGGATTTAAAAGATCGTTGCCCAATATATGTTGTCTGGTACCAAGTCTGCTCAGATATGACTGTTCAGTGAATAACGCTAATAATAGGAACGTTGGGATAAAGAAATGGAGCAAGATGCAAACTAACGACTAGCTATTTGTCGCATCTGCTTTATTTCCGCATTGGTCAAATGAAGATCACGGAGAAACAAGATACAAACCAGTCTTTTACGTTTGCATCTGCTTTATTTCCGCATCAGTTACACGAATTTTCTGACTGCATCAAAAAACACAATGTTTACATCTGCTCTGCCCAAAGTGATATTATATCGGTTTATCGCTAGTACAGGCATATCATCTGTGACGTCACCATGGTATCCTGGCCTTGTGAAGTTACCAACTCCCACGCGCTTCCAGCCATCTTGCTTCCAATGGCGGTGTTTCCGAGTGCAGGCGAAACCCACAGCCTTGTGTCGTTGAGTCAGCAATGGCAACCGGGTGAGCCGTCGGCTCTGGAACCCCATCATCATCATAATCATCAACCATTATCAATCCACTGCAGGACGAAGGTCTCCCCAAGTTTCCTCCACAACGGTCTGTCTTGTGCCAGTCTCCTCCATGTCACTCCCGCATACTTTCGAATTTCATCCACTCATCTCCCATGTGGTCTTCTTCTGGGTCTTTTTCTGTCCTTTGGAATCCAATCTAAAATTTCGGCTGTCCATCGATAGTCTGTCCTTCTGGCAGTATGTCCAGCCCATTGCCATTTCAGGGATTTAACTCTGATCATGATGTCTTCCACTCTTGTAATTTTTCGGATCCATGAGTTCCTCTTCTTATCTCTCCTGGTTACACCAAGCATGCACCTCTCCATACTGCTTTGAGTTGTCGGCAGTCTTTGTATGTCTCTTTTAGTTAAGGTCCACGTCTCTGCACCATACGTAAGCACTGGAAGGATGCATTGATCAAACACTTTTCTTTTAAGACATAATGGCATATTGCTCTTGAAAATTATGCTGTTTCTTCCAAAGCTCCCCAGGCAAGTTTTGTACGCCGATTAATTTCTTCATCAATGTGACCCTCACTTGATATCTGCTGTCCAAGATAAACGTATGCATCTGTTATCTCCAGCTTTTCTCCATCAATCGATAAATCTTCATTTCTTGTAAAAGCACTGAATATCACTTTTGTCTTCTGAAAGTTCATTTTTAATCCAACTTCTTTACTCTTGTCAGCAAGTTCCTGGATCATACTGTGCAGCTCTGATGGGGTAATTAATGTTGGGGCCGATAAAAGCATCAGCGTTCGGACATTGCAGCGTTTCCTGTATTCTATGGGGTCCCCCCTGGAACCCCATAGAACACAGGAAACGCTGCACTATTACCGGCCCCAACATTAAATTGCGCTGTGGTTTGCGGCAATGTTGCACGCCGAGTGGATGCTACAATGCGTGTCAGACTCCGCAGTCCGCGATCGTCCAGGGCTTTGCTATACAGCCACACCGGTCTTGCACACTGGATTTTATTCATGAATTTGCGTAGTCCAGATACACCCTTGAAATTGTTAACCGTGTAAATCCAAATTCCGTGGTAATTCCGATATGTAGTGACCCATCTCCTGGGGCGCCGACTATCGTACCATGTTCGAAATCGCTTAAATCCTGATAAGCTGCCATCTGAACTGCGAATGCTACTACTTGAGCTTGCGGAGATGCCTGCCTATATATATAAACGTCATTTGCGGACGATACCATTTACCACAATGGGTGTGGTGGCATGTAATTAAAATGCTAGCGCCCCTTCCTAGTTGTTTTGGCACTTCAGTGTATACTGAAGTGCCAGAAAAACTGGTGCAGACGAGCTTATGCAAAATGCATAGCAACGTCACCTATGCGCGTATTCGGTTGCGTTCGCCAGTACGTATATAAAGCGAAAGACATCCTTGCCACCTGTCAGAGCTGTTTTCGGTATGAGAATGACAAGTAATAACGATTTAAGCGATTTTCAACGCGGTGTCATAGTTGGCGCTCGTGAGATGGGCCATAGTATTTCGGAGGTAGAAACGGAGTTCGGAATTTCACGTACGACCATTGCAAGGGTGTACCGTGACTACAAGAATTCCGGAAAAACCTCCAACCTACGATACCAGTGTGGCCGTAAAAAGGCATTGGGTGAACGTGACCATCGTCGGATGTCAAGAATCGTTTCACGCGATAGGCGTGCAACACTCTCGCAGGTATAATCGGAATTCAATGCTGCAGCCTCAACAAGCATCAGCGTCCGGACTGTGCAACGTACCCTGCACGATATGGGCTTTGGGAGCCGATGCCCAACTTGAGTCCCCCTAATGGGTACGCGACACTGAGCTATGCGCCTCGCTTGGGCACGGCAACACCGCCACTGGACACTTGATGACTGGAAACAAGTAGCCTGGACTGACGAGTCGCGTTTCCAACTGTATCGGGCAGATGGAAGGATTCGTGTGTGGCGCAAACCTCATGAAGCCATGGATCCCGCCTGTCAACAAAACTGTACCGGCTGGTGGGTGGTCCGTAATATTATGGGGTGTGTTTAGCTGGACTTCACTGGGACTCCTGGTACGTCTACAAACGTCTGTGACTGGCCAACGCTATGTGCGCATTCTTTCTGACGAGGTACACCCGTTCATGTGCTGCATTCATGCTGATGGGTTAGGCCTGTTCCAAAAGGACAATGCACCTCCACACAAGTGTCGGGACGCCACATTATGGTTAGAGGAGCATTCATCTGAGTTTAGGGTGTTGCCATTCCCACCAAAGTCCTCAGATCTGAACGTGATAGAACACTTTTGGGATGCCATGCAACGCGCTATCGAACACAGGAATCCGAGACCTCTGCAGGAAGTAAGATGTTTATTGCCTACAGCACATTTCCAAAAGCTAGTGGAGTCCTGCGCTCCCGTGGGGGACCTACCAAGTATTAGACTGGTGTACCAGTTTTTCTGGCACTTCAGTGTTCGTAATTCATTTATACGGGTTTTGCGTTTATACGTTTAGAACTTCAAATTATTTCTGTTACGTATAAAAGAATCTTTTTATTCTTTTTATACGTAACCTGGTATTAATAACTTTGAGAGAATCGAGACACCGTTGTTCTGTTCCTTCTCCGTGCACAAAAAGTTGAACTTTGATCCCATCACAGAAAGGTATGTTGTTTACTTTTGGTTTGGATGAAAAATTTTGTTCGCATTTCACGACTCACACACATATACATATTTAAAAACTGATAAACCCCTAGGACGTAATTTTGTGGCTCTACCATTTCGTAGCGTTGTAGAATCGTACGTATATCTTCAATATTTATCATTCCGACTTCAAATGAATGCACCCAGGACCCCCAGGGAAAAAGAGACAAAAAAGCGTCGCATATTGAAGCACTTGTCTCAGGAATTAAACTTTCTCTAGAATCAGGATTTTTACAGACAGAAACACTATCGAAAGAGAAGTTTGATTTTTATAGGCTTTATGATTTTTGCAACGCGATAAAATAAATTATTTGTAACTTCTTTTCTTATTTATTTAGGTGCAAATTCCTCCTTTTTATTTTTGATTGAAGGTTTAACGACCATCGTAGCAACTCGCTGGGGTATAAGCAGTCGCCCGTCCCTAATTTAGGGCCACTCGTTCCAGGGAAAGGAGAGAGAGCCAAGCCTCAACGGGATTCGAACTCGGACCCATCTCAGACGAATAGTCAGCAGTCAGCGCTTAGACTACTGAGCCACCAGAGCGGCACCGACTCCGACTCCAGAAAAAAATTATTAAGGAATATCTGGAGTATTTAACGTTTTGAAATTTTATACGTTTTTTAAGGCAATCCCCTAGAAAAACGTATAAACGAGGTTCCATTGAAAGCCTGGGTACTATGCGCAGAAACACAAAACACATTTTATGCAAATTAGCTGCCTGCAAGATGTTTTAACTAGCAACTGCAAATTTGGACTCAAATGATGGAAAGACAAGGCTTCGGACTATTATCTTTTCGCCTTCGGATATCAATTTACGCTAAACATTAATCTAAAAACTTTCTTCATGCCGCCTATTATTTGAAAGTGCCACAGCTTGGCAGTGGTTTTTCTCCAAGCCCTACAGAAGGCATGTATTGACTGCTTAAGCATCAGGTGTTCCCCCACTTACCGATATGCGCTGTACCATTTAATTTGAAGACGGTACTCTTTATAATTGCAGTTCATGTTTTCGATCGCACAAAATCCGGTAACCCATTTTTTGAAGTGGTGTTTCACCATTACTCTATTGTCACCCTCTCCGTTTCTTCCTTTGAAAACAAATCGCAAATGCTGTTGCTATAAATATTGGACGGTGAATTTCGACTTTCCCTCACACAAAGAAGAAAAATCACGCAGCAGCGTATCACTGCGGACATCCAGGTATTGATGTGTTGAGCGTTCATTTGGTTATATTGTACGGCAGCAGCAGCTCTCAACTCTGGGTATGGTAATAAATCTCGGTATCTTTCTCTCAAGTCTCATCGGAAAAGAAAAAGGAGGAGAGGGGGGGGGGCAAGTTTCAAAGGAAGCGCAATGTTCCAGAATATTAAAAGAGAACACACTGCTTCGAAATTCACTGGGAGTGATTTTAATAAAGAATGAGATGCGGCGTGCGGTAAAAATTTGTATCTCAAATCGTATTTTGTCGATTGTTTTTCTCATTTGGATATTCACGCTTAAACAACTGAAAGTAGGTACTACTCTGATACCCCCGGTTGAAAAATAAATTCACACAGATTTATCTTCGAAAATTTTAAAAGCGTCTGACCTAGATGAAGAGATTTCAGTGGTATATATTTGAAAATACTGATAAACAGATATGTTCATAGCAGAAAATAGTACAACTATGCTAGTAATCCGATTTATTAGTAGGATATACACAGTCGAGTCACATTATTGAGACCACCTCCTACTTATGACGTCAACAGCGCGTAGCCAATGAAAGAAGCCACGTGTTGTGAGCTGGCTTGGAAGGTATATAAGGTGTGCTGTAGACATTCTGAAAACACAGCACTTGTTGCTGTTATGGATAAAAGCAGCGATTTATCAGATTTGCAAAAAGGGATTATTATCGGCTTTCGGGCCAAGGGTGGCAGTATTTCTGAAACAGCGCAGTTTGTGAGCTGTTCGCGTGCTGCTGTGGTTAAAGTGCATAGTGATTGGAGAAACGGCACCACTGCGAATAAGCGAAGTGGAAACTACGGAGCATCATGTGTCGTTGATGTGAGCGGTGGACGTCGGCTGCGAAGGTGAGTGAGGGGCCGATCGACACGCTACAGTGGAGCAACTCACTGGCCGAATGAACCAGGTCTACAGGAAGTGTGTCTAAAACGACAGTTCAGCGAACCCTGCTGCGTATGGGGCTAAGATGCGAACGGATGGTCACTGCACCTATGCTAACGAAGGTCCATTGGCAGAAAAGGCTTACATTTGCACGGCAGTATCGGAATTGGATCACCGCTGATTGGCAAAGAAGTGCCTTATCCGATGAGTCACGTTTTGTGCTTCATCGAACGGATGGACGTTTGCGTACAAGGCGAGAAACATCGGAGAACAAACACTCTTCAACCATTGCTGGAAGAACACAAGCTGGTGGGGGCAGCGTTATGGTCTAGGAAATGTTTTCGTTACATTCTCTGGGTCCACTCATACTTGTGAAAGGCAATATGGACCGAATTCGTTATGAATCCATCCTTGCAGACTACGTACATCCATACATGCTGATTGTCTTCCCTGGGGCGGATAGTATCTTCCAGCACCGCAATGCGACGTGTCAGACAGCTAAAAACATCCGAGAGGGCTTGAAAGAGCACAATGAAGACTTCAAAGTACTTCCCTGGGCCCCTAATTCCCCAGCCTTAAACCCAATTGAGCATCTGTGGGACCACCTCGATCGTGTTCTTCGCTCTATGGATCCTCCACTACGCACCCTTCAGCAGCTGTCAGATGCACTGCAGTCAAACATGGCTCCATATACCTTCCAGCACCTTATTGAGTCACTCCCAGCCGTCTAGCTGCTGTCCGCGCTGCACACGGCGGTCACTCTGGATATTAGCTGGTGGTAACAATAATGTGACTCGACCGCGTATAAACAATCGTCTGCAAGCTTTCGCACATCAACAAGATGGCTTTTTCAAGGAAGATAGACAGAAACTGCAATCTGAATAATAGACAAAAACACTTCATTTTAATGGCGTAAAGCTAATACCCAATTTAAGCCGAGATTTCGCACTCCACCGGGAGGCTTCGTTTGGGCTAAGCTTTCAAAGCCTTCTCAGATATAGCAACGTGCAATGTTGTTACAATTCAAAAATTTTGATATTATAGAACCAAACAGTTCCATTTCACGTTGAGGTCCGTCTTTTGACATATTCACGGGTGGAGACCGTGTTTTAAACGTGATCATTCAGCATGGAGAAGAGTTGCCTGTTGTTTCTTTGATACTATTAACAAACAAGTTTTCGTCTTTTTCTGTCTAATACGTTCAAATAAAAGTTAAAAATTGAGCTTATGCTATTGGTTACTCTTCGACGCGATATCTTAGATTACAGAGACCGAACATAAAAGTGTTTCTTGTGACAGAGAAAAAGTATTCTCAAAAAATCGTAATGAGCTCGGTCTGACTATCTATGAACACACAGTATTTGAGAAAGTTGCTATGCAGCGGAACGTCCATTATATGCGTATCAGCTACCACATTTTATCGGTCATGAGTTTCTATAACTCGCACGGTTACAAAATTTCACTTGCACATTTAATTTCGGTCTTTTGAAAGACGTACAAATTGACGCACCATTGTACACTGCTGGCCACCCAAAATGCAACACCAAGAAGGACACGAGATAGCAAAGCCAGATTTACTGGACACATAACAACAGATACAAAGATGGAACGATTGAGCTTACAGGCCCGTGCGACTTGCAGAACACGCAGACATCAATAGTTCGTGTGGCCCGCATGGCTGGCAATAACTGCCGCTACACGCCGCGGTATCGAACGAAAGGGGCTTTGGATGTGGGCTTGGGGTATGTCGGTCCAGGCTGCTTCCACACGTTGCGACAGTTCATCAGGCGTAGCCGCGGGTGCTGCTTGCCGGGCCACCCGGTTGCCGATCAGCGACCACACGTGTTCCATAGGCGACATATCGGAAGAACAGGCGGGCCACGGCAGCAGTGACACCTGGTTGGGCCGTGAAGAATTGTTGCACGATCCGTGCTACGTGCGGGCGCGCATTGTCCTGTTGAAACGTGGTCGCTGGCAAGTCCTACAGGTAAGGGAGGACTACAGGCTCCAAAACGTCGGAGATGTAGCGGTGGCTGTTGAGTGTACCGGCAATGCTTACCAGAGGGGTGCGGGTGTCATATACAATTGCGCCCAAAATCATAACGCCAGGCGACGAACCGGTATGGCGATGCATAATGCAGGCGTCATACAGTCTGTCGCCGCGGTGCAGCCACACGCGGATCCGACCGTCGTGGTGTTGCAGGAAGAAGCGGGATTCGTGTCGGAGAAGAAAATGTAGTGCCATTCCGTAGTCCAGGTGCGGCGTTCAACGGCCCACTGCCGCCGCACTCGCCGGTGGTGTAATGTCAATGGTAATTGGAGCAATGGCGCCGTGCGACAAGTCCCCGCTCCTGCAGACGACGTCGAACGGTACGTGCTGACACAGGTTGTTGCCCAACACACCCTAATTCCTCCGCTAACGTTCGTGATGTGGCGGTGCGAGCCGTCAATGCCCGCCGCACAACATGCCGGTCCTTTCGTTCGGTGGATTGCCGCGGCTGTGGCAATCGCTCGCGTCGGTCCGTCCGTTCCTCCTGCACCCACCAAATCCATACTCGCCTCACTGTGGCTGGATGTCGTCCCACACGGGCGCCGATGTCTCGGTATGATAAACCGCTGTCGCGATAAGCCACTATTCGTCCTCTGTCGAACTCCGAAACGTGCTGGAATGACTGTCGTATTCTGCGACGAGGCATCAGGAAGCTTCCCACGCACAGGTCCGGCAGCACAACACACTTCCACTAGTTACACCCCGCCTTCTGTGCACCCTTCTTATAGTGCTTCTCGGTGGCGTGCCGGGTGCACATGATTTGCATATGCCCCGCAATGCTAATCGTTTGCATGTCCTCTCGCGGGCGACGCATGCTGCGAATTTCAGGCCAATCGGATGCTTCCTTCTTCGTGTTGCATTTTGGGTGGCCAGCAGTGTACAAATATATGCATACATTATGTTCGTATACATCGAATAGCTGAAAGCAAGATTTTTTTTTTCTTTTTCGCATAGAGTACAGGTTTTTTTTCGCTTGGTGTACAATCTGACATTACTACATGGTTTGAAGATAATAAATTTTGCTTTTGTAACGAAGTTTTCTAAAGACTGATCGGAACAATTCCTGGACTGAAGAGATGCAAACATGGCAAAGAATTTCTAGTTTACGATACCGTCTGCAAACACGATATCCCCCGTATTTATACACTTCTGTGTGGCTGTGGAATGTTGTGAAACATGCTAGCTATAACACTTTTTCATTAGAAAACAGATGTGCTAATTAACACGAAACTTCGGTGGCATCGCCTATTTCAAACCCCTTTTTAACCATATAAAAAATGAAGTAATTTCAGTGTTAACACATAACGCTGGGAAAGCGAGAGACATTCCGCACGTTTTTCTTTTTCTTTCTTTTTTTTTTTTCAGATAAAAAATAATTTTTCTCACTTGCGCATATTCAAGGCGTTCATTCTTAATTTTTTTTCTTTTTTTTTTTCTCCCTACAACATTCTTCATCTCAAAAAAGTTTGGCACCACCTCATTGCAATGGCGTGGGCGATGACATATAACGCCTATGCCAACGAATGATACATAATTAGAGCCTGTGAAACCTCCCTCCCAACCCCTCACCCCAGCACGCATCCGACAGGTACGGGAACTTGTTTCAAGCACCAAGAATAAGTTTAACAAAAATGAAATCCACGTGCCAAGAGAGGATTCTGGTTGCAAATGAACACAAGATACAGAAAAATATTTACACAGCAGTCATTTATTCTCAAATTTTGTTACACCCCACAAGCCTTTCGAATTTCACGGCCTAAACCTCCCAAAATGAGAAACTACCTTATAATTCGAGCACGCCTCGGGGAGTGTTTGGAATTTATCTACGTCGGGCAGCTTCGTAACCGCTGCATCAATGCCATGTAATGCAATTCACGAAATTAACAGTTCGCGACATGCAAAGCTGGGAAATTTTGAAGTTCGCAAACTTCTGATTAGCACCGGAATCAGAAGATTTAATACAACATGCAAAACTGGAATCCATTTTCTTTTTTTTTTATTCTGAATGAGCAAAACAAAACAAAACGCTGGGGAAATAATTTACCACTTACGATGGTTCCACCTAAAATCTCTGCCTTATGTTTCCAATGGCAAAACTTCTTTACATATTTTCTTCGCAATGAATACATTCCCAAGGTTGAAAATTTGCACATCGATAAAACTAACTTTAAGTTATAGCATGGTGTATTTAATACTTGCTAAAACATAACCATAATTAAGCAATCCAATATTTGTTTGTCTACTGACGTCATCAATGTACAGGTCGTGTCATCTATTAACAGTCTGAACATTACTCAAAGAAAAACGATTGATTTTTAATATAATTATGGTTATGTTTTAGCAGGCATTAAGTATCTTATGCTATAACTTAAAGTTAGTTTTATCGATGTACAAATTTTCATCCTTGGGAATACATTAATTGCGAAGAAAATATGTATAAAGCAGAGATTTTAGGTGGAACCACCTTCAATCGAAAGTTAAAATGTCTCCAAAACGCCACCAATTATGATCAGTAAAACTATAAATATAAGTAGAGTAGTAGTAGTTTTTATAAAGTAGTAGCAGGTTGTTGTTTTTTCAGTATCATTTTACCTTACATGCTACTACAAATATCATCATCTTCAACCATTATCAATCCACTGTTAGATGAAGGCCTCAAGCTTCGCCACAACTGTCTCTCTTCAGCCAATCTCCCCAATGTCGCTCCAGAAGGCTTTCAAATTTCATCCACCCATCTCCCAAGTGATCTTCTGGGTGTTTCCTGTCCCTTGGTATCCACTCTAAAATTTCGATTGTTCATCGGTGGTCTGTTCTTCAGGAAATATGTTCAGCCTACTGCTATTTCAGGAATTTTACTCTGATCATGATACCTTCCACTCTTGTCATTTTCCTGATCCACAAGTTCCTTTTCTTATCTTTCCTGGTTACACCAAGCATGCTTCTGTCAGTTGCTCGCAGCCTCTGCAGTGTTAAAATTAGAAATAAATATTTTACTGGCTAGCGGACCACTAGAATTTGCAAACCACCTGTCCGTTAAAAAACTAAAAAAAAGCTTAGACATATGTGCAACTCACAGGACAAAGAATGTTTCCAGAATAAGATTCAGATGGATTGATGATACAGCAGGGTAAAAGTGCATTCCCAATCTGTTTTTAAGCAAGTATAGGGAACGAGAAGACTCCAAGAGTACCAAAATTCACATACATTAGCAGCCTTCTTTTTATATGTTTTATTGTTTAGGGTTTAGCTTCATTTTCTTTATTTTAGTCTTATTGCTCATCCCATCTACTTTCCCACGAAGTTAGTTTTAGTAACTCATTCAACACTGTTTCATGTGAATTGCTCTTTTGCAAAAACTACTTTCACACATCTAATTGACCTCCTCCGCTAGTGTTTTCTTGGGGCAGAAACAAAAGGTGGGTTGTGTTTGGTGTTAATATCTGCTGTATTCACTAAGGTGTGCAATTCCAAGGAAGAGCAGGACATTTATTTTGCTTACTTCTGCTCATTACGTATGGTGGGGATGGAAGTAACAAAATGCGGCTGTTGCCGTTACGAGACAAGGACTGGCAAACTGCCTTTCTGTATTTGTTGTTTCTTCCGCTTTTTACGAATCATGAGAGAGAAAAAAAAAACTTATCCAATAGCATTTCATGAACCTATCACTACTTAGAAGCCTAAAAAGAAAACCATACAGCAAAGGTAAAAGGAATAGAATTTTTAACTTGTGAACAAATTAGAAAAGAAAAAAAAATTACTGGCCATTCAGGCCAGTAAAATCAATAATTCAGTTGTCCGGCGGAAGTTTTATTGGCCAATGGCCAGCGGACCGCTGGGTAATTAAAACGCTACTCTGTATGTCTTTTTTTAGTCAAGGTCTGTGTCTCTGCTCCGTACATAAGAACTGGAAGGATGCATTGATTAAACACTTCGCTTTTAAGACATAATGGTACATTGCTCTTAAAAATTGCAGGGTTTTTTTCTTGCTCTCCGACCACATTTCATACGCCGATAAATTTCTTCATCAATGGGGCCTTCACTAATGGGACCCCTCCAACATAAACTTAGGTTTCGGTTACCTCTAGATTTCCGCCATCAATCGCTAAATCTGTAAAACCACAGTACACTACTTTTGTTTCCAGGAAGTTCATTTTTAATCTCACTTTTGTCAGCAAGTTCATGGTTCATACTCTGCAGCTTCGAAGAGAGACTTACAAAAACAACTATGCCATCAGCAAAACGAAGGTGTGTTAAATAATCTCCATTAATCTGCACCCCTTTGTCTTCCTAGTTCACGGTCATTGAAAGACATTCAGCAATGTGGCATTAAGATGCCTGGGAGATATGGTGTAACTTTGTCTCCCTACCTTTCCAATTTTTATTGGTACTGTATCCTCCGCCGAACCTTTGCACTTGAATTTTCATAGATGTTATTAATAATGCTAATGTATGCATCTTCAATACCACAGGATTTCGCTGCTAATGGTTTCATGGAATCAGAAGCCTTTTCATAATCAATAAAAAGCCACACATCATGGGAGTCCGTATTTCCTCGTTCTTTCAAATAGTTCTCTTAGTACATAAATATAATGTAACGTGCTGTAGCCACTCCTGCATCCAGCTTGTTCTCTTGGTTGAGTCATGTCCAGTATTATCTTCAAGTGATGCGATAGTAGCTTAGTAAAGATTTTATGAACCACTGATAGGAGGATGATAGGTTCATTGTTCTTGAAATCCTCAATGTCTCCTTTTTTTATGCAGCAGAATTACTGTATAGCGTAGTTGAATCCTCGCTCCGTTCATTGAGACATCTAGTGAAATCTGGGGCAAACGTAAATTCATTTTTACTCCCCATATTACGCCGCTCCCCTCAACACACACGAAAATGATTCCATAAATATATGAAAGAATCGTAATATATAATTTGCTAGAGCCCTCCTCCTCCGCGCCACTTTTTAAGTCGTCATAGCAACAACCAAGGAGCAAATGTTTGTGACGTCACGCTTAGCTTTTCATGTTTTCGTGTAGGTGACGTCTTCACCTACACGCGCACAGTCCACGCGTATACCATTTTGTTTTGTTGTCACAGCAACAAAGAACACAGCTGCTGGTGTGACGTCATCTAACCCAAATCATTCTCACATGATGTCAGCGATGCGTTACGTCACACGGTCAACTCTAGAGATACGAAATTTTTTTTGGTTGGAGGTTTAACAACCGCCGTGAGCAACTCAATGGGCTATAAGCAGTCGCCCGTCCCTAATTTAGGGTAACTGGTTCCAGGGAAGGGAGAGAACCAGTGCCGTAAGACAAACACAACATCCATGCCTCACCAGGATTCGAACCCAGACCCCTTTAGGACGAATTATCAGAGGCCATCGCTTAGACCACTGCGCCACCGGGGCGGCTAAGAAAATCTTTACATCAGGAATTTTGGTTCACTACCTGAATGTTTAGCTATCTGTATATGGCAACATCAAGAGTACGCCAATCTGACGAATTCAAGATAAAAACAGTTCACGGAAAAGAACAGGGGAGATTGATACAGGGTTCACAGTCAGTGTATACGAAAAATGTTGTGTACAACGAAGTGTTGACGAAATAGGGACTAAAGTTTTTACAAAACACATAACAAACAGACAGCTCGTCATATCAAATTCCATAACCGACTGCTCGGGAAATTTTCAGAAAGTTGTGTGCCAGCATCGCCATCTATTGACGTGGAACTCAAAAACTCAATAACTTAATGTCAATAATTTCTGTATCATTAATTTTTTCTTCCCGGTCATTATTGACGGGCTTTCATCTAGTAAGTACTAGAAAACACCAGTAAAATGCACATTCAAGGCTTCGCTTTCGCTGCGATATATCGAGTAACCCATTACCAGGGTGCTGTTCCGGATTTTTTTTTTTTTTTTTACCGTTGCGGAGTACTGTTCATGCTTATTTCATTTACTACTGTTAATATTCTTATGACACGTGCTCAGTGTTCCCTTTAAGTGGTAGGGCGACACTTGATTTTTTCATGTTATTAATACCATTTCCTAAAATAAAGAATATGAATTGAAAAAGCAATTGATTAGTGAACCCCAGCGAACGCACACGTACATCAAAAAACATATTTTGCTACTTTCAGATGAACCAAAAAAAAAAAAAATCTAACAACAAAGCACTCAAAATCTTGATGGTAAACGCTTACAACGTAATTCCAATTTATTGTAGAAGTTGGAGCAAGTGTTTTACAAATCACTGGCAAATACCTGACGAAAGTTGTGCACCGGCCAACATAAGATTCGCTCCATTTAATATCACTAGTCGTTGCAGATGAAACGTCGGAATGTTGATAGAAACTTCAATACCCAAAACACTGGGCAAAATAAACTACTAATCAAAATAATCACCCGCAAAAGCAACACACTTTTGCCAGCGAGATACAAGCTATACCATAGTGAAAAAAAATCGAGCTTCGAGATGAGACAAACTCATGGAATGAGGTTTCAACTGGTGTTTTGACTGTGAAACGATTTACCCTTTAGAAGAGGTGCACTGGTAATTGAAAAAATGACAGTCTGTAAGGCACAGATAAGATAAATAAGGCGAAAATGGGTTAAGGTTTCGTACCTCCACTTCCGCAGCATCTGAATCATCTGGAGTGCAACGTAATTTCTTGCGTTATCACAGAAAAACATGGGCCCATGGTGATTGACTAATGCTGGCTGTTTGGAGGATAGTTTCCATGTATAATGTCAAGTTCTTGATAATACCTGCCCGCCGTGATGGTTTGACCCGTTGTAAGGAGGAGGATTGGATCACACCAGCTGCGGATCACCTAACACTGATCCCCATTGTCTTCCTGGGATACAGTACCGGCTTTGGGATGCATGCGTTTCGGTGCTTCTCTCTCGTCCAACCATTGCGCCGAACGTCGGCGATTGGCAGACGACGTGCATCCATAGAAAATCAAGAACCTAACCTCCGTGATATACACTGAGATGCAAGTTTAATAGGTACATTTACCTAATAGCGTTTTGCACTGCCAACGTACAACCCGCTTCACCTCGTCTCGATGGGGTGTTAGTCCGGAGACTGTGCAGGCTACTCAGGCAAGAAATATTTGTACCATGTTCCTGGAACCATCTGATTACGATACGAGCCTTGTAACTGGGTGCGTTACCATTCTGCACGTATCCATCTCTAACAGGACAAACCATAACCGTGAAAGATTTTGTCGGAAACGATGTTCTGATACGCCGTGGCGTTCAGATTCCTTCGATGGTTATCAGGGGACATATTACGTTCCACGAAATCATTCCTCAGAGAAACACACCACCAGCCTGTACTGATGACACATGATGGCTCTACAGCCTCATGTTGCTTGTGCTAAACTCGGATCCAGCCATCCCCATGACGCAGAAGGAACTTTGATTTGTCCATCCAGGGCTACCTTTTTCTAGCAATCAACGGTTCGGTGTTGATGCTCCCTCGTCCGCTGAAGGCACGCTTTCGCGCTCTGCACTAACAGCGTCGGCACTCAACAAGGTCTTTTGCTATTGTAGACCACTACTAACATGATGTGTTCAGAGATAATCCAAAGCACACTATTTTTTTTATTCTGCAGTGGTGTCGGGTTGTGGCCTGTCTGTTCGCTTGCATGACTCTCTCCAGTTTGCCTTGACTCTTCTGATCCACCAGCTGTTTATATTCACAGGATCACCGACTTCTGGAAGTCTTTCGTGTGTGGCACGATTCACGGTAAGCCCTTGTTACTGCTGTGCATGAACAGCCCAGGAGGATGGCAGTTTGGAAGACGCTCGAACCGCAACGCCTAATCATGCCACGTTCAAAGTCGGTCAGATCACTCGCTTTGTCCATTCCGACCCTCAATCGAGCTGGTCTGATTTATATCTCACACCAGCTGCCTTACATGTTGGAGTCAGCCATTTACGTGATGACGGCAGGTGTGCCTAATAAACTATCATCCTCAGTGCAGGTCTTTTTAGCATTTTTCCGAAGTTTAAACATTGTAGTTCATTAAGAAGTTTTAGAAATGGCATCCACAGAACAAAAACGCATTAATACAGTACAGCTCGCTTATAACGCGAAGCTCTTAACCGATTGAAATTCTTGTTAAATCCGTTTTGGAGTGGAAAAATTCCATGGAAAAATATGCATACGTGACAATATGCATATATTTTTACATTACATATCAATATATGTAACTTTCTTTCGCTATTTTCTCGCTCCCTAATGATGACAACTTTTTTGTTTAAGGATAAGTTTTCCCTTAAGGCATTTTATCACTTATAAAAGTTTAGGATTTTCTACTTGACGGCTGTTTAACGACACACATGAAGCAAAACCAACACCGATCTCCACAAAGCAACGCTCACTCGCAGGGGAAAGGAGGGGCAATGGACAGTCCAGCGCTGCCACTGACGCGCTGTAGCGCGTAAATTACCCAAAAAAAAAAAAAAAAAAAAAAAAAAGACCCATAATTACAAATTCCACGCGTCCTTTGGGGCCCACATTTTATTTCGTATTCTTTTTAACATGCCATTTGGCAAAAGTCAAATTCGTGAAGATTAGGGAAAGAACGAAAACCGCCAGCAAATGCACCAGCCCTCAAGATTATGTAAGTATAAAAAATAAGATTATGTAAATATGCAAATGTCCTGATTAATTTATCAAACCTTTCAGCTCTCTTAATCAATACTGGAACAGTTGAAATTTAAAATGTAAAAAACAAACAAATTTACATTTAATGAGAACACTGTGGGCGATTATACTTTACTAAAAGTTGTACGTCCAGTTCAATGATTGTTCGTTAAAAGTCAGAACTGTTCAAGAGTAGTCATCACACAGTTCCTGTGTTTTGAAAAATAAAAGTCGCTCTGGTGTTCTGAACTGACTTAAAATACATTGTCCATTATGATAAAATTTAGTTGAAAATTATAAAATTTAATTCTGTCAGTACTTGATTTTTTTTTTAAAGATTGCTTTCAAAGAGCATAAATTAAAGTGTCAAACAATGTACATTACATTTATTTTTCATTTGCTTAAGTATAAATATTCATTATCTCTTGATTCTTTTGATTTTTCAAAGGACCCAGAATATCTCCCCAGCTTGATAACAATGCAACGGCAGCTCTGGGACGCAATCAAGGAGGTTAGAATAAATGTAGTAAGGATGGCGTCACAAACTTGAAGCACTTTGAGCAGACTAATTTAATGCTTAAACGTCTCACCAACATGGCAGCAGAGACTGTGATTGGCCGCGACTCGTCTCAAACGTTTCACCAACATGGCGGCAGAGGCTGTGATTGACTGTGACGTCATGATCATGACGTTTCGGTGGTTTCACTTTGATTACACGAGGGAAATGACTGCATGCTTGGTGTAACCAGGAGAGATAAGAAGAGGAACACGTGGATCCGAAAAATGACAAGAGTGGAAGACATCGTGATCAGAGTTAAATCCCTGAAATGGCAATGGGCTGGACATACTGCCAGAAGAATAGACCTTCGATGGACAGCCGAAATTTTAGATTGGATTCCAAGGGACAGGAAAAGACCCAGAAGAAGATCACATGGAAGATGGGTGGATGAAATTCGAAAGTATGCGGGAGTGACATGGAGGAGACTGGCACAAGACAGACCGTTGTGGAGGAAACTTGGGGAGACCTTCGTCCAGCAGTGGATTGATAATGGTTGACAATGATGATGATGATAATAACAAAATTGTGATTATATGTATATAATCAGTCAACTAGTTCCAGCCTTCTCAAAATTTTTAATTGCCCCCCCCCCTTCCCCCAACCTTACTCTGAATGCAACACTGTTAAGAATATATGTGAGGATGATGCATGACGCCACATTATCCTTTTACGGGTATTTTTCAGAAGAAAAAAAAAATCGACACACATAGTCGTAAAATCTCGCTATTGACGTTGCCCAGTTATTCACAGCACGACGTAAAACTGGGCTGCCGTACTACTGGATTTAAAGTTTTCTAAAACTGGTGTTTTGCTCCGAAGGGTATTTTGTTTCCCTTATCTCTTTTATGACCTTACGCCGGATGTCGGAGGGAGGTGGTGCTACTGAAGAGACATCACACACAAATAATCCATCACAAAACTTGGTCGTTCCAGCTTGTCTAGCATCCAATCACAACATGACTTTTCTGTATTAACAGCATCCCCACACTGATCTGAGCCCAACCCCTGGTAGGGAAGAGCGTGTCAGCTGAAGCATAGGTCAGGCACAAATAGAAGCAATATATCCTTGGAAAATGATTCCTCCCACCCCCTCCCGACACATCACAAGGCACCCTATTAAATCCTATTTTTATAGCCCAAAACCACCACCAGTAGGCCTCTGGGGTAAAAGTAATTTCAAAAAGATGTACTCCGCAGGCGGTCTATATCCCCAAAATATTTCTTCAGCTTTGGAGCTGGACCGAAATCTTGGTCACACACAAGTAAAAAAAAAAAAAAACATTCAAAAACAGACACACTTAAACATGACCACCTTTCTGGTGCGCAATTTTTTTTTTTTTTTTCATCTCCTTGTCTCACGGAGTATAAATTAAAGAAACGGGACCAGTTCTTCCGATTAATAAGTTATTTCGCAGTTTCGGGAGACATGAGCAAAACAGGACTAACCACAACAATACGACAAGACCCAATTCTATGAAGAGAAATCATATAAGCAGAATAGATACCATCATCCACTGAAGAGGAATTGAATTAGAGACAGCTAGCGTTATGCAAATTTGGTGCTGTGGGCGGCCCTGTAAACGGAAACGACATGACGTATGCAGCGATCCGACAATATAAGGAATGATGCGATGGGAATCACTAAGAGTCGGACGCAGTATGGGTAAGACGAAGGATCTAAGCGCATTTGATCGTGGGCAAATTGTCGGGGCCCAACGAATGGGTCACTCCATCTCGCAAGTCGTGCGAGGCACTGGGATTTTCACGAGCCACTGTGTCACGGGTGCAGCGTGAGTACATCGAATCCGATAAAACCATCCCTGCAAGGGCCAACTGCCGTGGACAACAGCGTGTGGATAAGCGGGGTCATCATCGGCTAGCTCACATTGTAACAGCGGATAGACGGGTCACAGTGCAAGAAATCACTCGGCACCTTAACGCTGGTGCACAGAAACGTGTAAGCAGCCACACCATCCAGAACCATCTTCTCGCTATGGGGTACAGAAGCCATCGTCCTACGAAGGTACGCTGCTGACCGCACATCACATGGTGCAAAGATTAGCATGGGCGCGGGAACATCGCCACTGGACCCTAGACATGTGGGAAAATGTTGCCTGGACTGTTGAGTCGAGATTCACGTTGGTACATGCGGATGGCAGGATACGAGTACTGCGCAAACCACATGAAGCGATGGATCCTTCTTGCCAGCAGGGCACTCTTCAAGTTGGTGGGGGTGGCATTCTCGTCTGGGGACTGTTTACGTGGACTGAAATGGGACCCCTGGTACCTGTGACATCGTCCCTCACAGGTCAACGTTACCGGAATATCCTGGACGACCATTTGCTCCAGTTTGTGCGTCTTCAACATCTCACTGGGGACCTCATCCTGAAACAAGACATTGCACAGTGCCATCGCTCCCGAATTGTGTCCGAATGGTTGGATGAACACTATACCGACGTGACCTCGCTTCCTTGGCCAACTAGGTCACCTGACCTCAATCCCATCAAGCACATCTGGGATGCCATCGAGAGAGATGTTCGAGGCTCTGATCCCCCCCCTCCATCAAATCTTCGTGAACTGTGGGAGCTTGTTCAGGGGTTGTGGATCCGTATGGCTTCCCAACGCTTCCGGTGTCTTGTCGAGTCCATGCCGAGACGAATCGCCGCCGTCATCAGGGCGAAAGGTGCTGCTACACGTTACTAGACAGGTACCTCTAATTCAATTGCTCTTCGGTGTATATCTACGATGATTTTGAAGCAGAATAGATTCAATCGTATCTATGATGCGACCGAATCTATTCTGTTTCTCTGTTTCAAAATGCCAGCTTCCACTGCATTTATTAATGTGATCTCCTTTACCAACTATCTACTATACGTATATGTACATAAAAAGCAAAGTGGGAAAATACGAGTGTTTCCGTCCGTGAATTGTTCGAAAACTTCTAAATGGCCTACAAATCTGAAAATTGACATGCTGATAGACCGTAAAAGGTCCGTATACGTAGAAAAGTCCGAAAACCACGAAAATCAAAATGGCGGCTTTGGAATAATGTGAATGAATTTTTCGCGAATTTGTTCAACCACTTCTAAATGACCTAAAGATCTGAAAATTGACATGCTGATAGGCCTTAAGGTCCGTACCCCAGAAACTACGAAAACCAAAACGAAGAGGAGAAATTAGCATAACAGCGGAATGAGCAGGCAGAACGGACCGAAAGACCACTCAGGAGATAGACTAGGATCCGGTACGGTAGGGCATGCGCATATATGTAGCATGACGTAGGGGGGGGGGTCGGAAGGGTATAAAGCACACGGGCGGTGTATGCTCAGCAATTCGGTAAAAGCTATTGCACGGTGTACATCGGTTTGAACGACGTCGAGTTGCTACCACCGTGTGATATGGGCAATCCAGTAGACGACATCTGAATGACTTTACCCGAGTTCGCGTCATTGGGAAGTTGGAAGAAGGTCGAAGTGTGACTTGGTGTGGCCGATGAGTTCGGGATCACTCATAGCATGGTTTCATGAACTTGGAGAGCATTTCAAACGACAAGAACAGCTGTCCGAGAGTTTAGCAGCGGTCGTTCACGAGCAACCACGGCGGCGGACGACCGGTATATTGTCCTGCAGGCGAGAAGAGACAGACGGCAAACAGCGGGAGAAATCGCAAGGCACATGCAACAGACAACTGGACGTCCGTTATCGCGTTTTACCGTGGCCAGGAGGCTGCACAAAGGTGGTCTATTTTGCACGACGACCAGTACGGTGTGTGCCATTAACGCCTGCTCATCGGAGACGGCGGTTTCTGTGGTGCCAGGAACACAATAACTGGACACATCAGCACTGGGGTCGAGTTCTCTTTACGGATGAGAGCCGATTTAGTCTGACGAGCGATTCTGGACGTATACACGTCTGGAGAGAGCAGGGAACACATAATCACACCTTAAACATCATCGAAAGGGACCGGCTCGGAGGTGGCGGAGTTTTCGTTTGGAGCGGTATCATGCTTGGTAGCTGTACTGACCCCACATCTTCCAAGGAGGTTCAGTCACTGGTGTCCGCTATTGTACCGAGCTTCTCCTGCCTCACGTGCGTCTGTTTAGAGGTGCCGTGAGTCCTGAGTTCCTCTTCATGGACGACAACGCTACACCTCATCGTACAGTGGCTGTCGCACAGCTGTTGGAGAGTGAAGATATTCAACGTATGGATTGGCCCGCAAGGTCCCCGGACCTAAATCCAATCGAACACGTGTGAGACCTTCTCGCGAGACGCTTGGCAGCACGTCACCAGCCGCCAGCAACGATTCCGCAGCTGCGAGTGGCGCTACAAGAGGAATGGGCCGCGATGCCTCAACAGCTCCTTGACAACCTCGTCCTCAGCATGGACAGACGTAAATCCTGCAACGCAGTCAGGGGTGATTATATCCCTTACTAAAGACTGGATTTTTCTGGGCAGCCGCCTGTAACATGGACGTTTCTGTCTTCTGTCCAGTTGTGCTCGAAGTCACCTTTTCAATAAAGTGCCTTTGTATCCTTTGGATTCCTTCTTTGGATGGTTTTGCTCACTTGTCCCATATTCTTACATCTTGGGGATCTTATGGTATGATTTGAGTCGATGTGGAGCACTTCTGCACGACGTTGCATTCGAAAAACCGTCTCGTCCTTAATTTTTGCACGCCAGTGTATATTCATCTGTAGAGAAATTTTACTGCGTTGTTCAAAGGCAGTACTTTCATTTTCGAAAGAGAATACTAAAAGCATTTTGTTTTAGTTTCAGTAATTTTTCTCCGAACTTCTGAAAACATGTTTCTTTAGGAACAAATCTTACCGTAAAAAATTAGAAACTACATGTACGTACATTTTCAGTTCCCTGTCATTGTAATGGTGGGAGAGACAAACTTCAGGCTTGTTCAAATTATCATAGTGAGACCGCAAGCTACGACTGCTGACTTCATATGAATCTTGATTATTAAAAAAACCCAGCGCTTTGGAGGGTGCGAAATGTGAAAAATATTACCGATATTTTTCTCTTCAGCTAAAAATTTGCCCTTTTCCTTTAAAGGACTTTAAAAACAATGAATCTTAATGTCGTAAGATCCTAACCAGTTGAAAAAATTCTACAGGACTTTTTTTTTTTTCTTCCCCCTCTCAAGAAAAATAAGAACAGCACACAAACTTTATTTCAAAAATGCTGCCATCTTGATTGACACTATTTCACGATTGTTTCCTTGTGTTCTCTGTTCCTCAATGATAATACCAGAGATGAACAAACGGCAAACGTTACCCAACAGAATGCTTTGTTTCCGAACTTTACTTTCAAATCTTGAGCTCTGTACGAAATACATAACTGATTTGTTTTTTCAAAAAAAAAAAAAAAAAGAAAGAAAGAAAGAAAAAAAAAAGAAAAATAGCCAAAACACCATTCAATTTAGCAGCCACCGATTTCTTTTAATGAAATTGCAACCGTTTAGTTTATGATCGATAATTCTTGAGTAGATTTAGATTCACGAATCTAACCTACAACAAAAATGTTCGAGAAAATTCTAAAGCAATGGAATTATTTTATCTACGTGTGTGTGAGCATATACACACACTGAGATAATTATTAGCGTGTGTATATATATATATGCGCCCACACACGTAGAGCTTATTGTGCACTCCTACCTAGTAGTATAAAGCGCAGAACTTAGCCTAAAGAACGGCCCGAATTCGTCGGGACATGTAACATACCAGATGCGGGAAGCGTTGCGCAGGAATGCTGTATCGTGCGGAAATGACTGCAGTTGCTGCAAATGGGAAAGCAGCACAGTCGCGCAACCCGTACTACCTCTCCTCAAAGACGCCCGATAGGGTTGAAATCCGGGGATTATGCAGGCCATTGAATCAACGAAAACGTGCCCGCATGTTTCTGGAACCATTCGGGAACGACACGAGCATTGTGAGCGGGTGCGTTACCATGATGAGCGTGTCCATCTGCTTGAGGATAAACAGCTACGAAGGGGTGAATTTGGTGGGGAACTACGTTCAGACAAGCCATGGCATTCTGATACCCTTCAGTGGGTATCAGGGGGCCGAATGTGTACCAGAAAAACGTTCCCGCACATCAGCACACAGCCCCCAGCTTGTACTGCCGACATCTAACAAGATGGTTCTATCCTGTCAGGTGTCAACGGGCAGTACATGAGCCAAATCAGGATCATGCCATCTGCATGATAAACAAAGAAACCGATTTGCTCGCCAGGTCACCTTTTTTCAGTTTTCAACGGTCCAGTGCCGATGCTCCAGCTCCACTTCGGACTGTATGCTGATCACATCGGTCCTAAACATGGTCGTGGACTGTGGTCGCGATACGATCCGATAAGTGCGATCGTCAACACACCAGTTCTGAATTTCGGAGTTTTTAGCCCGGTTGTGCCCCATCTACACGGTCTCGTCACATTATTGTGACCACCAGCTAATATCCAGAGTAACCGCAGTGTGAAGCGCGGACAGTAGCTAGACGGACTGGAAGTGACTCAATAAGGTGCTGGAAAGTGTTCACAGGTATGTGGAGCCATGCTGACTGCAGTGCATCTAACAACTGCTGGAGGGTGCGTGGTGGAGGATCTATAGAGCGAACAACACGACCGAGGTGGTCCCACAGATGCTCAATTGGGTTTAAGTCTGGGAAACTAGCAGGCCAGGGAAGTACTTTGAACTCTTCATCGTGCTCTTCCAACTACTCTCGGACATTTTTAGCTCTGTGACACGTTGCATTGTCGTGCTTGAAGATCCCATCCGTCCCAGGGAAGACAATCAGCATGTATGGGTCTACGTAGTCTGCAAGGATGGATTCATAACGAATTCTGTCCAAAATGCCTTCCACAGATATGAGTGGACCCAGGGAATGCCACGAGAATATTATTTAGAATATAATACTGCCCCCACTACCTTGTGTTCTCCAAGCAATGGTTGAAGAGTGCTTGCTCTCCCATATTTCTCGCCTTATACGCCAACATCTATCCGTTCGATGAAGCAGAAAATGTGACTCATCGGAGAAGGCAATTCTTTGCTAATTAAAGGAGGTCCAATTATGATACTGCCGTGCAAATGTAAGCCTTTTCTGCCGATACACCTTCGTTAGCATATGTGCAGTGACCATCCGTCTCCATCAGAACCCCATACGCAGCAGGGTTCGCTGAATTGTCGTTTTAGACACACTTCCGGTAGCACCCTGGTCATTCGGTCAATGAGTTGCTCCACGGTAGCGTGTCGATCGGCGCTCACGCACTTTCGCAGCCAATGTTCACCTCTCACATCAATGGCACGTGGTGCTCCGCAGTTTCCACTTCGCTTATTCGCAATGGTGCCATTTCTCCCATCACGATACACTTTAATCACAGCAACACGCAAACAGTTCACAAACTTCGCTGTTTCAGAAATACTGGCACCCTTGGCCTGAAAGCCGATAATCATTCCTTTTTGCAAATCTGATAAATCGCTCCTTTTATCCATGACAGCAACGAGTGATATGTTTTCAGAATGCCAACAGCACACCGACCTTATATATACCTTCCAAGCCAGCCGACGACACGAGCCTTCTGTCATTGTCTATGCGCTGTTGACGTCAAAAGTAGGAGGTGGTCACAATAATGTGACTGGAGTGTGTATTAGCATGCACTATTCTCACCAGTCTCCTTTAATTAAGAACTTCTTCGTCCACGGGATCACATACTGCGGCAGTACGTGTCGCACCTTTCAGAGTAAACACTTGCTATTGTGCATGAAAAGCACAGCACGGCAGTCTGGATTATGCTCGAGCCGGCACGCCTAGCCCTGACTATCATATCACGTCCAAAGTTATTCAGGTCACTCGTTTTGTTCATTCAGATTCTCAATCGAACGCAACCTAATGCTCAACGAGATGGCTGCCTGATTTATACAGAGCTCAAGTGACCTCCGTAGGAATGAGTCATTTATGGGATGAGGTTACCAAATCAACTGGCACCTGTTTATATCAGATTTTCTACTTTTCGCTTTACTAATGCTATATTGCTACCTTGCAAATTTTGAACTTGGGAATACTACATTCGGTGCATCTTGATAAGGCTAATTTCTGACACGATAACATTTTGTTTTGTTTTTCGAAACAGATCATATGTAGAGGATTTTAGGAAGTATCTGACCTCAGGTCAAAACCATTACACATATAAACACACAGATATATATATATATAGATAGATAGATAGATAGATAGATAGACAGATATATGTCTGTCGGGAACGCTTGACGTCACAACGTCTGCATTGTTGCGCCATCACGTATCGATCAATTTGTGTCTGCTCTCGAGATGTCACAGTGATTGCCTGCTATATATAATAGCACGCGATCACTTTTAGATGTCAAAGTGATCGCGTGCTAATTTAAAAACATTGTATTATAAATAACTCGATTTGTATTTATTCGATCTCTAAAATTCGAATTGAATTCTTAATATCATGGCAAGTTGCGTTTGTATATTCATTTAATTTAGCACAATTTGAATATTAATTTGAATGCTTTAATTATTTTCTACTTTTTTAATTTAACTAGCTTTCCGATTTTAGTGCTGATTATATTATACATTTTGCAAAATATCTATCTATATAAACGCTCTAACCTACAATAAAAACTGAAATCTTGAGATGCCAAAGTGAGCAAAATTGCATCTAAAAGCAGACGTCGTCCTAATAGCACATTGTCGAGAATTTAAATAGTTCCGATTTGTAATACCAGATGTCGCATTATTTTTGTAGAAAAAGGTTCGGTATGAAGTTTCAAACTAACCGTCAAATAGGACAGTCTAAAACAAACCGTGAAGGGAATAACAAGTTGCCGGAGAAAAAGTAATTTAATGCGAAAAATCAAAGTGAAAGTTATGAAGGTAAATTTACACGAAAACAACTTTCTGAGTTTAGTGCTGATTATATTACACATTTTGCAAAATATCAATCTATCTAAACGCTCTAACCTACAATTGTTAAACAACAAATATTTTACACAGAATGTTATTTATCGCGAGGTCTTCTGAAATAAATAGCATACGATTTTTTACTATATTTCCTTACAGAAATCCGGCGTCTATTTGATTTGTTTTCAATCTGCTCTTCAATTAAAAATTTCACACCGTCATAGGACGGGCACAACATGTCCTATATATTAATATTTATTTAAAGCTTAAAAACAACCGTCTTAGAAAGGATATATATACTAGTAAGAAAGCTAGGAGTTCGGGCTAGAGTGCCCGCCAGGAAAGTCACACGGATGCGGGGTAGAAAGGAGGGGAAGGTGCCCTTATTTATAACCAGGAGCACTGTACCCGGGTCCGACGGCCTAACGTGCCCATCCGACGTAGGGGAATATTTAGTGGTTCGAGCGTTTGTAACTGCCTGGGATGGATCCTGAGACATTTTTTGAAGCAGTCACGGACGTTTACCGCTAGGCCATCCATGCAGTCCCTCTTTTCGAAACAAATATATCGCACCAAATGTATATGGACGTCAGCGCCCCTACCGGGAAAATCGTACAACACGAAAAGCAGGAAAATGCATGCAAGATCTTGGTTGTGTTTAATTCCAATTTCATTTTTCTTTTCAAGCAAATATATTGTTTTTGGTCAAAAGAAAAGCGAGCTAAGCAAGTATATCACACACACACACACACACACACACACACACACACACACACACACACCTCAATTACACCACACAGCGAAGTGATGAGGTTGTGCATGTTAATTCCATAACTGGCGCAAAACTACCTCAATTAACGCTTCAACCACCGTACAGAGGGTGAGTCGAAAGTTTTGCAATATTTGCATAAACGCATGTGCTGCGGCGGGTATGTCACGTGTTTAAACTAGTTCAAGTCCCGCACTGCAGTCAGTCGAAAGGGATATAAAGTGGTAGTCGTTGCTGTGAACAACACTGCACATCGTCGTTCTTTGGTTGCGACGCCTAAAAGGTGGACAGCCACAACTGGCTAATTAGGGAACTTTTGCATTACGAATTTGTACTCAGCCATAACGCTGCTTAAGCAACGCGAAACATTTTTCATGCGGAAAGGGAAGGTTCCGTGGACTATAGCACCGCAACCAGATGGTTCGAGAAATTTCGCTAAGATGACAGAAGCCTTGACGATCAGACAAGGTCAGGCAGGCCGCAAACCGTGGATTCGGAGGCCGTGCGCCAGGCCGTAAAGGCAAATCCGACAACCAGCACTCGGAAATTATCAGGCGAACTGGGCATATCACAGACCACAGTGGTTCGTCCCCTTCAGAACCTCGGCAATGTCTACAGGAGCTGCCGCATTGTCCCTCACGAACTGACACCAGCTGAAGCAAACCGCGGAATGGAAGTGCGCACCAAACTCCTAGACCCCCACCCCCGCGACGTACTTTTCATCAAGAGAATTGTTACGTGCGATGAAAAGTGGGTTTATTTCCGTAACTAATGCTCACATACAACAGCAGTGATTGAGCCCGAGCAAGCTTCCTGAACCTGTTGCAAAACGTGGGCGCTTCGAGCACCAGGTGATGCTCTGCGTCTGGTGGAATTTCGACGGGATAATTCATTACGAATTTGTTCCAGGCGGTCGAACCATCAACGCCAACCTCTACTTTGAACAGCTGGAGCTGATGTATGCCGTTTCGGAGTAGTGCCCGGCACTAGTGAACAGAAAGCGCGCTCTCCTACAGCAAGACAATGCTCGGCCTCATAAAGCGCGGACGGCCCGGACAAAACTCCAGGAACTTGAGGGCATCGAACTGATGCTACACCAAGCATACAGTCCGGACCTTGCCTCGTCGGATTATTACTTGTTCCTGTCCATGGCCCACTTCCTTCGTGGGCGGCACTTCAGCAACCAGGAGGAGGTGGCAGCTGGGGTGAAGTAGTTCTTCGCCTCGAAAGACAAGAACTGGTACCTACGCGGAATCGAAGAACTGGCAGACAGATGGCTAAAGACGGTGCTACACGATGACCTATAATTTGAATGCTAGTCAGCTTTCGTCGTAAAGGTACGTATGAAAACAAAGTGATCCAAATATAGCAAAACTTTCGACTCACTCTGTGTAAAACGATTGTCCTTTAAAACATTCCTGCAAGCAGTTATAATAAAACTGTGAGATATATTGAAACAGGCAAAATCTTTTTGAAAAGTCGCACCTACGGAAAGCTGCCTAAAAACCGTTTCGACGTCCAGGTGTGATGAGAAAAATTTTGTAACTAACACAAATAAAAAATGAGTCTCTCTGATTTAAGTCACTCAAACTGTCTACTCTGGACCGACGTGTTATTTTCTGAGATTCCTCTAAAATAAAAACATCGGGTCCTTCCTGATTAAGTAACGGTTGATCGAATCACGGGAATACCAGAATTATAAATTTGTTACGGTAATTACAGATGACGGGTGAAAAATGCTCATATTAATTGGATGGTGATAGTAGTAGTATATGTAAAGGCAGAAGTTTAGAACTCTTCACTGGGCCTAACAGTCACTGACAGTGGTAGGCATTTTAAGGCGTACGCATTTCACTCCACTACAGAACAGGCATGATCAATGCCTTCAGTATTGCTTCAATTTCGCGATGAAACATTTCGCATCATGGACTAGCTGTTTGCAGCACGACAGCCGTTAGGCACGCACAGAATGTGCTGTGATGCGTGACGTTTTCATAAAGGCGCCTTGTACAAATACTGTATATGTGGCTCTTCGTATATCTAAATGAAATGGGAACGCAAATTAGGTAGAGAGAGACTGAAAAGGGCCTGCAGAAATTTTTAATCCTCCATTCATTTCTTAGTTCTGGCTAATGAAAAAGACATTTCAAATCAACAGTGTTTGTTGATCAATTATTATTATTTTTTTTTTTTTACATAGTGTATCAAAATGGCGTGAGAAGTTCCCAGCTGCGGGAAGACCAATTATGCCTGAACGAAGTGGAAGAGAGGCAAGTTCAACAACTGATAACGGCACTTAACGAATCAACAATGTTATTCTTCGAAATGGCAACGGCTACGAAACTGGATAAAACTCGAGTTCATGCAATACACTCGACCGATACAGTAGTGCTTCTTTATTCTTCCCTAGTTACAAAGAATGTTAGGAAATTGCAAAAAGACTATGCTGGCAAAAAAAGTTCGTAAAATAAATGTATCAATTTGAAAAAAAAAAAAAGACTTGTAATGCACTTCGTTACTTTGAAAACCTTGTAATCTTTCTCCACAACCCTCACATAAATTTGAAAAATACAGAGTGGTACTTAAGGTCACGCACTATGTTTTCCCCCATATGGGTATAATATGTATGAAAATCAGTGTATACCCTTATACACTCAATAGACAAAACATTATTTCCGGAAGAAATGCCAGTCATGCCTGTTGCAGCATTTTCCACAAATCCGCAAGAGACGTTGATCCAGGATCCATGGATCTGATGTTCCGCTCCATGGCCTCTCAGAGAGATTCGACAGGGTTTAAATCCTGGGACCCTGGAGGCCACTACATGGTTTCTAAACTCAGATGAATGTTTTTCGAGCCATGCCTGGGTGGTTGCAGCCCGGTGGGGCTGCGCATTGTCCTGCTGGAACAAACAATCCGTCACAGGATGCGCGAAGGCCATGAAAGCGTGTAGGTGATCAGCCAGCACTTGCCGGTAGCGCGCAGCGGTTAAGGACCTCTCCAGACACGCAAAAGAACCTAATGTGTCCCATGAGCCATCACAGAGCAAAACCAAGGATCCCTAAACCATCAAAGCCTTGAACACAGAGACGACCTGGCTTGATGGGACCCTGGTGTTGTGCTGTCGACGACACACTCGAACTCTCCCGTCAGCTTAGTTCAGCTGAAAACGGGATTCATCTGAATACACAAAGCGGTCCCACTCCGCGGAGATCCAGTTTTGATGTTCCCGGCACTAGACGAGGCGTAATGTCCGATGACGAGCAGTCAACAGTGTCACATAAGTCGGGCGTCGGCTCCTGTAGCCCAGGGTATGTAGCTTGCCCTAACATTCTGACGCTACTTGGGCCTCCAACATTTAAGCTGAATGTGACTTGCACCATGTTACCAAGCTGTCGGTCTGTATGAGCCTGTATAGTGTACGTTGATCCTGGTCATCAATGGCGTGTCCTCAGCCACCATTTGCTCTCTGGGTGGAGGTATGTCCGTCGATAGTATACTCGTGGTACACCACTGATACCGTTGCCCTTGGGAATCCTAAGATTCTTACTATTTGGGCGATAAAATGACCCATCTGTCTTGAGCCAACAATGCGTCCACGATCAAAGTCTCTGTTAGGAAGCCCTGCTGCTGTCAGCATACTTATCAGCTACGTTCGGTTTGGGTCCATTCCATTCTGTGTGGGGAATGCCTGTGTCAACTGTCCATCACCCCTATCTCAGATCTGTCTACTGAGTGTAGTTTTAGAATATTCACATCTATTTTGTTCTGTAAGTGTTTACCTATTATAGTCTCTTACCCCATGTATTACGTCATTTAAAAAAAATTGACTTAAAGACAATTTTGCCGATAATGGTTACAGTGCAAACAGCTTACATTAAAGTACCATGAAAATTAATTTGCATTTCATTTCTGAAGCCATTCCATCAATGCTCTCATTCAGGAGACCTTGTCAAGGTACTTGAAAATTTCCTTGTCAGAAATGAACTGAAAGTCATTTTATTATCCACCCTTGATAAGGGACAGACATACATGGGAGCTGAAGCTTGCCTCACATAATTACTGTCACACTTTGAACTATAACTCCTTTTTTTTTCACATAAGTACGCAACTGTGACTGACACAATGCACCCCCATCCTGCCAGAGGCACAGTTCCTTTGGCAACGTTTTTTGACTCCATCTTATGCATCGAAATACCAAAGGTGGTCAAGACCAATGGACACCTTGTTCATTGGTCTTGACTACCTGACTAGTGTATCTATTGATCACCATTGGGAGATTTCTTAGTTTGGAGGTTATCTTCAACGTTAATCCCACCACAGATGTTCTGTACCAACCAAAACTAGCCAGTTTTGTGGGGGTTACAGCTGTTTGGAAGTGTCTGTTAAGGGAGGTTTCACTGTAGCTAAAAATAAACATCTTTCTTCACGGTTTGAGTGTTTGTCTGTGTTAAATAAAATGAACATGTTAATAGAATAGAATGCACCTGCTTATTTATGGACATGAATGTTTTACATCTTAGTAGAGAAGACAATGCTTGTTTTATGAAATCTGCATTTCATATTCCTCCTTTATACCCATAACAGTGCTTAAGGAAACTAGAAACTCATTTAGTGTGCAATTCAAACACAGCAGGGCATCAGCTCTTGAAGGGTTCTATATGGATCATTTTACGGGACCAAACACCTTTTTTCCTAGTTGTAAATGCATTTATGGCACCTCTATTCATAGTGATTGTGGAATAACTTTTTTACGGGTCTTTTAGAGGGTTATTTTTAATGAAAGTTGGTTGTCAAATTTTCGAACTAAAGCCTAGTTCGTCATCAGGACTATGTCACTGGAGTAGTTGCTGCCACTCAATTGGAAGAGACCATCCGCAATTATCGTTAATTGTGGTACTTCTTCTTCTTGCTATTTCGATCCCTTCTTCTAGTTTTCTCTTTACTAAGTTTGACTGGTGGGCGATTATTTTCACTGAGTCCCAATTTATGGAGTGTCCACTTGCTTGTACATGTCTGTCTAGCCCTGTTTTGTTCCCAATGTTCCTAATAGCTGCTTGGTGTTCTTTCATTCGGACCTTAATACTTCTCCCTGTTTCTCCTATATAGCTGAGTCCGCAGTTACAGTCGATGCAGTAAATTACTCCTTCCTGCAATTGGATGTCCAATTCTTTCTGCTTTAAAGCTGGCAGGAATTTCCTTATTTTGTTATTAAGATCTGGAGCTAGCCTGATATTATGTTTTGCTCCGATCCTTTTCAGTCTCTCGAAAAGTCCCTTGTGGTACGTAATTTTGCTGGTGAATTTGAAGTTGGTTTTTCCTGCTTCTTTTTTGGCACTTGTTTAAATATTTTCTCAACAAATGGGGAGGGGTAATTGTTTTCTGCCAACATTTCCTTTAATTCTTCTTTGTGAAGATCTTTTGAGAAGCTGAAGAGACCAGGATTTCAATTTTTTCCAAAAATTGTCTCGCTGTATTCGATTTAATATAATCAGGGTGGAATGAGCAGAAGTCTAACATCTTCCCTGTGTTGGTGGGTTTTCTAAAAAGCTGAGTGAATATTTTCCCTTCTCTTGAGGTCAAGGTTAAATCCAGGTAATTGATGCTATGGTCTTTTTCCTGTTCCAGGGTGTACTTCAAGGTATTCTCTAGTAAGTTAAATTCTTCCAGAATCTGAGAGGGTAGAGATTGGTCCACAGTATCTACTATAATTAGGACATCATCCATGTACCTTACATAGAGAGCAAACAAGGAGGGTTGTATAAGGATTTTTGCCTCTAGTTTACTTATATAATAATTTGCTAGCAGAGGTGCTAGTGGAGAACCCATTGCAAGTCCTGAAGTTTGCCTGTAATATTTTTTTTTTCCAAACTGGAAGAAATTATTCTTGAAGGAAAATAGGAGCAGTTCATATATGCCAAGTAGTATTTCTCTATTGTGATTATGGAATACTATTTTTTTCATAAAGGTCATCTGCAATGAATTCCAGTAGGAGGTCCAGGTTAATGTTGGTATACATAGAGACTATATCCAGGCTTGCCATTACTGGATGAATTAATTCTGGCAAGTTGTCCAGTTTTCTTTTTAGCTGCATGGAATTTTTTAGTAGGTAGGGAGGAGAAGGGAAAATATCTCTGAGGTGACCAAGTAAATAATAATTAATGTTGGAGAGTGGCGAATTTCTAGTGTCTATTATAGGTCTTATTGGATGGCCTTCTTTGTGAACTTTTATCGTACCATAGATCTGTGGAATTCTTGACTGGATTTTGGAGAAGTTTTTGAAGAGCTCATTAAGCTGTTTTTATTTCTTAAAGAGCTGATTAATTTCTTAAGATTTTTTACAGTTTGATCTATAGGATTACCATTGAGTTCTTCATAATAAGGCTTGCTCAATTCAGCTTCCATTTTATTGTAATACTTCTCTTTTTCTACCAATACCAAAACTTTGCTCTTATCTGCTCTCAGTGCTACTACTTTATCATTGGCTTTGAATTTTTTAAGGTCAGTAATGGCACTTCTATTAAAATTGTAATCAACTTTTACTGGCTTTTTTTACAAATTTTGAGACGCAGTCTGAGAATTCTTTCCTTAAAGTAACTGCTGTATTTTCATCTTCTCTTTCTACCTTACTACAGATGCTTTCTAAATCAATCAGTATACGTTTTTTATCAAGTGTTGCGGAGGAAAGGTTGTAATTATATCCCTTATTGAGGAGATTAATCAGGTTTTCATCTACTCCTTCTTCCGTCAGATCCATGACATGTTTGTTAGTGGTGGATGGTATTAACTGTGGGCCAGGTGCTGTAGACATTAACTTTGGACTTAACCATTTATTTTCTTTAATTTTCAATTTTTCCTTAAACTTTTTGTTTTTATCTCTCACTGCTTTAGCTAACCAATTATCAATATTTTTCTTTTCTGCTTCCGGAATTTCACCTAATGAAGAGGTCCAAATACGAGTTTCTATTCCTTCGCATTTGCTCAATAGTTTTGAATTTATTACGAATCGCGCCATTCACCGTTTTTATTTCTATTTTTCTAATAAAATTTCTTGACAGATTTTCCGCGATGTTTTTTCGTGAGTCTCAAAAGAAGGTGGAACAAAATTAGCTCTTTTACATTTCTTAAGAAAATACAGTTGCGACTTACATTTGTCGCTTTTGCACTTACTCCTTTCTATCTTTCTGATGTTTCGCCATATATCCAGCCCGTATGTGGTTTTTATCCTAGTTGTAAATGCATTTATTAGGTGAAATTCCGGAAGCAGAAAAGAAAAATATTGATAATTGGTTAGCTAAAGCAGTGAGAGATAAAAACAAAAAGTTTAAGGAAAAATTGAAAATTAAAGAAAATAAATGGTTAAGTCCAAAGTTAATGTCTACAGCACCTGGCTCACAATTAATACCATCCACCACTAACAAACATGTCATGGATCTGACGGAAGAAGGAGTAGATGAAAACCTGATTAATCTCCTCAATAAGGGATATAATTACAACCTTTCCTCCGCAACACTGATAAAAAACGTATACTGATTGATTTAGAAAGCATCTGTAGTAAGGTAGAAAGAGAAGATGAAAATACAGCAGTTACTTTAAGGAAAGAATTCTCAGACTGCGTCTCAAAAATTTGTAAAAAAGCCAGTAAAAGTTGATTACAATTTTAATAGAAGTGCCATTACTGACCTTAAAAATTCAAAGCCAATGATAAAGTAGTAGCACTGAGAGCAGATAAGAGCAAAGTTTTGTATTGGTAGAAAAAGAGAAGTATTACAATAAAATGGAAGCTGAAATTGAGCAAACCTTATTATGAAGAACTCAATGGTAATCCTATAGATCAAACTGTAAAAAATCTTAAGAAATTAATCAGCTCTTTAAGAAATAAAAAACAGCTTAATGAGCTCTTCAAAAACTTCTCCAAAATCCAGTCAAGAATTCCACAGATCTATGGCACGATAAAAGTTCACAAAGAAGGCCATCAATAAGACCTATAATAGACACTAGAAATTGCCACTCTCCAACATTAATTATTATTTACTTGGTCACCTCAGAGATATTTTCCCTTCTCCTCCCTACCTACTAAAAAATTCCATGCAGCTAAAAAGAAAACTGGACAACTTGCCAGAATTAATTCATCCAGTAATGGCAAGCCTGGATATAGTCTCTATGTATACCAACATTAACCTGGACCTCCTACTGGAATTCATTGCAGATGACCTTGCAGAAAAAATAGTATTCCATAATCACAATGAGAAATACTACTTGGCATATATGAACTGCTCTATTTTCCTTCAAGAATAATTTCTTCCAGTTTGGAAAAAATATTACAGGCAAACTTCAGGACTTGCAATGGGTTCTCCACTAGCACCTCTGCTAGCAAATTATTATATAAGTAAACTAGAGGCAAAAATCTTATACAACACACTCCTTGTTTGCTCTCTATGTAAGGTACATGGATGATGTCCTAATTATAGTAGATACTGTGGACCAATCTCTACCCTCTCAGATTCTGGAAGAATTTAACTTACTAGAGAATACCTTGAAGTACACCCTGGAACAGGAAAAAGACCATAGCATCAATTACCTGGATTTAACCTTGACCTCAAGAGAAGGAAAATATTCACTCAGCTTTTTAGAAAACCCACCAACACAGGGAAGATGTTAGACTTCTGCTCATTCCACCCTGATTATATTAAATCGAATACAGCGAGACAATTTTTTGGAAAAATTGAAATCCTGGTCTCTTCAGCTTCTCAAAAAGATCTTCACAAAGAAGAATTAAAGGAAATGTTGGCAGAAAACAATTACCCCTCCCCATTTGTTGAGAAAATATTTAAACAAGTGCCAAAAGAAGCAGGAAAAACCAACTTCAAATTCACCAGCAAAATTACGTACCACAAGGGACTTCGAGAGACTGAAAAGGATCGGAGCAAAATATAATATCAGGCTAGCTCCAGATCTTAATAACAAAATAAGGAAATTCCTGCCAGCTTTAAAGCAGAAAGAATTGGACATCCAATTGCAGGAAAGTAATTTACTGCATCGACTGTAACTGCTGGACTCAGCTATATAGGAGAAACAGGGAAAGTATTAAGGTCCGAATGAAAGAACACCAAGCAGCTATTAGGAACATTGGGAACAAAACAGGGCTAGACAGACATGTACAAGCAAGTGGACACTCCATAAATTGGGACTCAGTGAAAATAATCGCCCACCAGTCAAACTTAGTAAAGAGAAAACTAGAAGAAGGGATCGAAATAGCAAGAAGAAGAAGTACCACAATTAACGATAATTGCGGATGGTCTCTTCCAATTGAGTGGCAGCAACTACTCCAGTGACATAGTCCTGATGACGAACTAGGCTTTAGTTCGAAAATTTGACAACCAACTTTCATTAAAAATAACCTCTAAAGACCCGTAAAAAAGTTATTCCACAACCTTTTTTCTTCAAAATGCAACATGCACACAACTCATTACATTAAAATTTCCTAAAACAAATTTCACCAATTACATCAGAATCACTTTTTCCTAAAAACTATGGCAATGAAACAGAAGTTTCTTAAATTTCATAAACATATAAATAACAAACTTCAAATAATTATGAAATCTCCCTTTGTGCTTACTAATTCAGAAATGAACAAAGAATACTGACAATGTCTTTATCACTGTTATAACAGCATCCAAGAAATACATGACATTCCTACAAAGACTCCAGCTGAATACATACTTGAAATTAGTAAAATACTTTTTTCTTAAAATAGATCAGATGTTTTCATGTTCACCATAAAAATTTATAATACTTCCATATAAAATTTCATACTTGCAATTATACACTTCATCATATGTGTATATCAAACAAAACATGCATAACTTACAAACTTATTGCGAAGGCAAAGTTTAATTTTGAGTGTTTACTTCAATCAACCGAAGTTGAAAGCTGATTTTATTGGTACTTCTCAGTTGAATAACATATGTGGTGAGAAATTAGCCTTTTAACATGGTGGTCCATCTGGCAGTTTGTTATTAGTTCCTTCACTCCCTGTTTGCTGATATCACATAAAATGAACTTTCATTTCAATTAGGGTCATGAACTCTTGGTTATTTGTTTTATTAGATCACTCTGATTAAATGGTTTTCAAGAAAAATGTGTGATTTCAACAAATGTTTTTCTATGCACATTTTTTTATCTAAGTGAGAGAATTGCTCTCTAATGCACAATGCAATTAACAGTTCACCACTTGGCTAACAGTCTCTCAAGGTGAACACTAGTGTGTGCTGTTGTTCAGAGATCAACTTCCAAATCAATGGGATGAAAAGACAAGAATCTAAATTACATTTTCTGGGGATGACAGGAATCTTTTAATTGTCCTGATAAAGTGCAAATCAACTGCTCAGCACAGCTTTGCACTTTGCATCCTTCCAATGAGGTCTGGTAAAATTGTCTTCAAATATTAAGGCCACCACTGAACTGTATATCCTGTAGATTTATAATTGATGTTAAATAAGTACTCAGCTGAAATTTAATTAATGCCACAGTCAAGTACTTCTGATGCAATAGATTTTACCATAAGAAATGGAGATATGAAGCAGACTCTTGAAAGATTGAGAAAGCTTAATTTTATAAAGCAATATTCAATTGATGGCAGTTGACTGATCTGATGGCAACATGGCATCCAAAATTTTGAAAATTTGAACTCAGAAAAATGTAAAGGAAAGTAATAAAAGGAACCAGAAAATAATTTTTTGTATCTGCGATTATTCTGCATCATTTGTTTCTGAAGTAGGGGGATTCCACATAAAGAGGCTATTTACAAGATTTCTGGATATTCATCTCTAAGGATGAGGATTACTGGGAAGATTATGCATTGGCTCTGCAAGTAAAAGATTTCACGGTAGCAATTTATAACTCTCAAAAGACTGATGGAAAAGGAATGGCTTTTATTGTTAGTGGTGGAGACTCTCAAAATGTTCACTAATTCTTTGAAAGGAGACATCCAGAAGAAAGATACAAAGAATGTAGTTGTTTTTGCATTGATTTTGACAGTCGGGTGCTTTTTAATGGTGAAAAATTAGTTAAAACTAATCATTTGCATCTTGCAACAAGGCTAAACAATGAAGATATTGAAAATGCATCTCAATGAAGTGATTAGTTACACTGGTAACCATAAGTGCAATTTCTTTAGAATGCTGCAAGAAGAGGTAATGGAGAACTAATGAACAGAAGTACAATTTCTTTAAAATTTCAGCAAGAAGAGGTAATGGAGAACTCATCAAAAAGTCACTGTTCTGCTTGTTGTGTGTCTTACTGCAAACAAACCATGTTCTTTGACTATGAAAATGAAGATCCCTCATTACATAAGATGCCTCAGTTAATAAAACCTGTAGCGATACTTCTTTACTACAAGAATGTACAAATCAAATTTGAGGAAGGGAATTAATGTAGAACGACCCCTCCACTTTAGTGTATTACTTCATTTATGCTTCTGATTAATCTTCCACAGAAGTTTGATTTTCTCGGGCATCTTGATTTTCCTTATTACTGTTTTTCATACATCCCAAGGACAGTCTTTTTATTTATAATAGCATATATAAGAAGCAGAAGTACCCTCTTACAATGGTTTCACATTATCCAATCTTCTTCCTGAAACATATTTGTTTGGTATTGAAAGATCTACATTTCCAAACTTATCCTAACAATCCATTTACACAGATGTGTTTACAATCTTTTCTTATTTGGCATCACTCCAAGGAGCAGCTGATGGCCAATTCCACTGCTACAAGAATTCCTACCATCAAATTCATAACTGATACAAAAGAAAGCAGTTTGATTAATTCTTTGTATGTATCCTTCCAAAGCAATAATAATCATTCAATATCAAAACTTTTTTTATCTTTTACAAACCTTATTTTTCTTTTTCAGCTTCCTTCCAAACTTATAAAAAAATGTGCAGCCATAAACTTTTTTTTTTTTTAATTGGGGGTTTACCATCCACCATGAGCATCATTTGGCTATAAGCAGTTGTGCATCTCTAATTTAGGGACGCTGGCTGGCTTCAGGGTAGGGAGAGAGACAGTGACATAAGACAAGCAACATCCATGCCTCACTAGGATTTAAACCCAGACACATCTCAGATGAATGATCAGAAGCCATTGCTTAGAGCACTGCACCACTGGGAGGCAAATCTTATTTACATAGCTAACATATGTATAATTTTATCTCTTGATAAAAAAGAAAAAAAAATGTGCAAAAATATTCGAAATAACTTCCTTGCACAGATTCCTTCCCACAAAAAATTAGTACAATAAATTATACACATCCTAAAAACAAATCAAATAAAAAGCTTCCAAAAAACCACCTGAATGTTTAAATTTGTTTGGCTCCCTTATGCTTAGAATTTCGGATGTTTAGATACCATTTTGCCATCAAATGCATTTCCTCTTAATGGTTCAATAATGCCTGATAAAGGTGAGCTCTCTCTTTTTTTTTTTTTGCCGGAGTCTACCTAACATTCATCACGACTTAGCAAATTGGTTAAGCTTACTTCATCAGAAGTATTTTCCCACAGCATCCAGACATCACCACAGCAGACTTAGCTTTAGAAAAAACGTCTAATGAATGTCATTAGGAGGATGCCGAATAGAGCACTTTGTTCAAACAAGCACAGATGAGCACACACATACACAATCTGCACTTGTGATTATAAAATTTAGATAATTCATCTTCTCAAACTATAACATAAATTCCCCTTCTTCTTACATTCTATGGATGCTGAAATCGATTTTAAGATATAACCACCAGTCAAATCAACTTCAAATATCAGATGCAAATGACTGAAGTAAACAGTTGAAAGTGTCCTTGCTTTTTCAGTTTTAAATAATTTACATTTTCTTTACATAACATAGCTACATGTCAATATTAAAAACTTAAAAAACAAATCTGCTGTATACTTGGAATATAGTCATCCTTATTCACAGGATCTCATTACTTCAAAAAAGAAAAAAATGTTTAACAATATTTTGCTCAGGAAAAAATATAAATTACAATATTCTAGTAAAACAGATAGGCTTTATAATTTAACATTTTAGATATTTAAGTTACACTTAATTTGCATTGCAAGTCCAAATTTTTATGTACCAAAGTACTTTTAGATTCATTATGAAGACAAATGAAACCACTCAATCTCATTGAAAAAAAAAAAAAAAAAAGTCTTGATAATCAAGTATATTTTCAGCAAGTGTTTGTAAAAACCAGATTCTCTGGATGCAATAATAAAAGTAAACAGTGAAGTTTACTCATACTATACATATTCTGAGATAGTCACCATTTCCCTAAATAATTTAATAAAAGATATGATATCCAATTTTCTTCTACTTTATGCCATCTTCATGGCATAGGAATGCTTCCTTCAACTGTTATGGAATTAATTTATCCTGTTTCTCTTGATTTCTATGCAAGGTAGTGTTACAGTGGACACCCCCCCCCCCCCCATCCTAAAACCTGAAGAAAACTCTAAAATTTGTCCGCCATGTCGCGTATGGTATGAGGTAGCTAGGAATCACAGTTCGGCAGGCTCACATGTTCTTTTACAGTTCAGTTTTTTTTATTTATTTCTCATTTACGTTGTTTTTTCTTTCGGATGTTCTCTAAATTAATTAACAAAATTGCGGGATAATTGGGAAGTCGCTCCAATGCTCTTGAAGGCAAGAAACGCAATATTTTTGCCATTTTGAATTATTTCTACCTGTGGGAAAAGGTAGCACTCAATGGTTGCTCTGGAAATTGATAAGAGCAAAGCGATAGGCCCAGAAGAGGACTTCTAGATTTCTTGAGGAGGGGCCGATGTTACGACTCCACCCCCGCCATTAATTTAGTAATTAATGGGCGTGGTTGATGTGTGAAATTAATTAAGTATTAATTGTTCGAGGCTTGATTGGAGTTTAAAAGTGTAAACAGCAGATAAAGTTTTATCTGGGGGTTTGGAAAGAAAAGAGGCGAAGAATTCTCTCTGGCTGGGTGGTCTCAGAATAGCTCTGTTAGGTCATAAATATCAGGGCGCAGCTGACGGGCAGCCTATGCAACACGGAAAGGGAAAGAGGAATACGTATCGAATGAGCCACTTGAGTAGGAATGAATGAAGATAGGGGACGAAAGGTTTAGCGAATAATCGTAAATTCGTCGATTGTTTGGGGCATTTTCGAGAACAATTGCTCTCTGTGTGGTCCGTGCAGAAAAATAAGAGTTCGCACTTGGCATGAAAATAAGGAAGAAAGTTTAGTTGTCTGTGCGCTCTCCGATGTGAAAGGCTGGATGCCTTGGATCTGCAAAAAATGAATTGGGAAAAATGAAGCAGCAAACCTCCCCGCATTTGGTAAGAAATGGAGACAACTCGAGGCAGCTGGAGATGCCAGTTTGCCATAAAGACAGCAGAATGCCTAAATCCGCAGGATAAAGCAGAAATTTCTAGGCTGGAGCGTAATGGAACTCAGCGACTGTTTGGCCTAATGAAAGCCAAGTTACAGGGGAATTAAGAAGTCTGCGAGTGGACAGTGGTCATTCCAATGAGAAGCGAAGCCAAGCAAAAGTCGGGTTCGGATGCCAACCACTGCAGTGTGGAATCGTCACCCCCATTCATCCCCTACTGTGGAGGAAGTGAAGAGATGCGCTTGTCTTACGGGGCGAAGCGAGGCCCCATGTGTGCGTGTGTGTGGTCGCGTAAGCAGCGAAGCCACTACGTGTAAGTGCGACGGGATAAAAACATGTCGAAAGAAAAATATGAGCGTAAGAGCGGTGGCTTCGATACCTAACAAATATACAGGTGAAATGTTGAGTTGCCGATATACGCTTAAGGTAAAAGCACGTCTGATTTCGCTCGGCCGAGAAAATTAATCTTGGAAACCGCAACATCAGATGTGAGAGGGCCTATTTTGCTTAACGGCCAAATTCAAATCGTCACGAGAATAGATCAGTGTGCACTCTAATCATTGCAACAAAGTGCGGCGTGATATTACCATTTTTAATTGTGTGCTTCATTTACATCAAGCGTCAAAGTGAAGTGTTGAATCATCGGTGCTGCCACATGGTGCAAGTGTCTGTGTGCGTGTTTTTTTTTTTTTGTCGTGTGATATTATGTGATGCACAACGGATTTGCACAGCAAAGTCACGAAACTGTAAGTAGATGAATATTTCCTTTTTCTTTCTTTCGCACATCTGCGAACTTGTGCCATCCCGACACCCAAAGCTGCATGGACATAGATGCAGTAATGCTGAGTGACTGAACCTCAGAGTAAATACCTGCACATACAGATTTCAATTTCTTACAGGGCCCATTTCCTGATTACTTTTTTTACATGAATAAGGGAGAAGGTGTGGTTACAAATTCCGCTGGGCGGGACAGTTTCTTTTAACTTTGGTTCAGGACCAACGTCATGGGGCAGGGTTCTGCATGTGCATGCTTATTAGATTTAGTTAATTAACTTTGGCAGTATTTCGCACCTATAATCTTATACCGCAAATTAACGTGCTTGTGTATTTTGTGTCGCGAGTATTTTTAATGTGATCGTTTGCATATAATTTTTTTTTCATTCTCTAAGCAATTGTATATGAATATCACCTGCAGCTCTATTTAGTGTGTAAACGAGTAGTATCTCTTGTTCAGATAGTCCGGTGGAGACTCAGTCGGCTGCGTTATCCGACAGTAAAGTGTGACACCGTATGCTGCCCACATATGAGGGGCAATTGTCTATGCGCCTAGAGAGCGCCGGATCTGTTTAAATCTCGCAGAACGTTATTAAATGTTGTGTTGTGTATTTGAGAATCATGTGTTATTTGCGAAAGTGAGTGTTGTACTGGCTGGTTGGGGATTGAATGTACCGGAGTAAGATCCGGACCACTACACTCAGTCACGAATTGGTGATTGCGGGTGAACCTCATCACAACTCTGATCCCAAAGTATCATTTTTTTTAGATTATTTTATTTTTTATTTGTTGTTGTTATTTTGTTCACAAGGTGGATTCACCCAAGCCTTATGCTTCGGGTCATTCTTCAACTTTTCATTTTTTATGTTCTGGTGTGAATCTTTGAGTGCAGCAGTGCACCTGAGATTCTCACCTGGTGCCGTGGCCAACTAAATTGTACTTCAGGTCTCGAGCACCGTTACCGGCCGACTCGGCAGGAACACTGCTAGTGCCGTGTAACAGTAGGTTACTGCTATACAACCCAGGATAACACTTCCCAGTAACTGAAGTCAGTGTACTCTTAAAGGAAAATTTATTATCCTTCCAGCATACATTTACAACAGCAACACATTGTGGATTTGGATCCACAAAGTGTTGGAATGTTCAGATGATTCAAATGATCAAATGATCATATGTAGAGGAATTTAGGAAGGGAGTGTCTGACCCTAGGTCTTAAACAACCCTTAGTAATAGGAAGCTAGGAGATTTGGGCTAGATTGCCTGATAGGAAAGTGACACGGAAGCGAAGTAGAAAGGGGGAGGAAAATGGCTTTATTTATTACCGGGGGCAAGTACCCGGAATGCGACGGCTTAAAGTGCCCATTCGATGCACGGCGGATATTTAGTGGATCGAGCGTTCATACCTGCCTGGGATCGAACCTGAGGTCCTTTCCGTGGCAGACACGAACGTTGCCCACTAGGCAACCCACGGCCTTCAGGTGATTCAATTGCTTTTATCTCCTATTATCCCCCGCCCCAAGGTCAGCATTGCCATATCAGATAAATTAAAAATGTGTTACTTTGTAGTAGGTAGCAGCATAAACTTCTTATAAAATTTGTTAACTTGAAAAGGTAATTCAGGAACAAGAAGAACACTTAGAGATGTAAATAAAGTTGGATGGCTTCAATTAGCCAGCCTGTAGACAAAGAAATAAATAATCATGGACTTTAAAATGCATTACTGAAAGAACACAAAAAACTGTGGATGCGATTGATGTAAATAAAAAATTGGCATCAGAAATTGCCAAAAAAAAGAACAAATTGTTGGATCAATTTGTCCAATGCCTGGAAAAATCTGACAAACATCTGCATTTCTAACTGCCTCCTAAAGCAGGATTTTATAAAAGTGGTGATCCCAAAGTAAGGGGTACAAAGGAAGAAAGACAATTTTGATCAGTTGTTTGAAAACTGGTTTGCTATAGACAGTGAAACATGAACAACTTTCCAGAAAACATGAAATCATTAGAATTCAGAAATCTATTGCAGAGGAGAAATTTTTGAATGTCAATGAAAAACCATCTGAAAGAAGGGTCATGATGGTCTTCAAATTCTAAGAAAAGCATAACACAGAGGAGACCCCCTCCCCCTAGTCTTATGAGAAGTTTTACAAACTCAAATGTGAAAAACAAAATATTAGAAACTTTCTTAGCTACCAAAAATGGATCAATTATTTAGATAATGTGTGCATTTGTTTTATATTTACAGTTAGTTCTCTTACTGAAGGTATATAAGCAATTTTGTAAAACTTCCTAAAATGATCAATATACAGTCAACTCCTGATTATCTGTGAGCGGTTTATCTGCATTTCGGACTATCTGCAATGCGACTTTGCAGTAATAATTTTTTTAGTCGTTAAAATATAGGTAATTTTTTTTTTATTCACGCTAATATTTTTTTATTACAAAAAAGAATTGAAGAAAAATGTGACTTAAAGACTTTCTGGCAAGGCTTTTCAATTCTTGACTCTATGTCATGGCAGGCACCTGGGATTCAGTTGAACCCATCACTACCAGTAGGTCGTAAAGAAAACTTCTCTCTGATGGAAACTGCGCTTCTAAAGGAAATACAAGTGCTAACATCATCGAACTAACCAAATTAGTGAAATCGGTTCCCCGGAGAGGAAAACGTAGATGAAACTAATATCGCCAAATTGCTGGACTGCGACATACATGACCCTGGATTTGAACACTTAACTGACAAACAGATAATTAATAAAGTTAGAGGAATAGCAGATGAAAACAAAGGAAGTGAAGAAGATGAGGAGAGTTCACAGCTATGGGTGAATCGTGAACCAGCATTGCAACATGTCGACGGCCTGCTCGAGTGAGTACCTTGAAGAACAAGACAATGCATTATTAGCTGATAAGCTGGTTTTGTGCCAACTGCAGTCCCGAATCAAAGAAAAATGATTTGCAGTAAAAAAACAGAAGCAAGTAACTGATTATTTTAAGATTTAAACAGTTAATTTTCCAGTATGTATTATGCTTGCAATAATAATAATTACTAGTCTGAATAAAACATAGCACTACGTTATGCGTGTAATTTGTAGATTAATTTACTTTTCCTGTAAAAATTTGGATTATCGGCAAATTTTATTATCCGCGAAACTCTTGCTGTGCACTATCGCGGATAATCGGGAGTTGACTGTATCTTGTAGTATATGCATGCAACTTCTTGGGTAGCATGGTGAGTTATTACCAAACATTCAAACGACTGTACAAATCAATCACTGGCCCTCAGACTCTGGTGGCTGGAATGTACCTGGCCAAAGCAATGGCCAGTGCAACACGAAGGCAGAAGCTGCTAAGAATCCTGAAGAACCAGACTAGCTGCCATCTGAAAAAGACAGCGTGCTGGATATCTTGCTAGTAGAAGTGACCTCTATTGAACAAGTTAGTAAAATCATGCAATGCATTGATTATGATACGCTTTCCAACATACCAGAAATCATAGGAAAATGCCTTGGTTTTGAGGGGACTAAAACTATGGTATAACGTTTGAGGTTCACATATATCAAAATTAAATCTCTTTGTGCCTGTGTTACCTATTTCTATTATCAAGAGCTACCACACATAAGCCATTTTATAATTAAAAATTCCATCTAAATCGGGCAATTTTCACGGAAGTTATTGTGCAAAAATAATGGCTAACAAATCTCACCCATGCGCACTGCCTACAATTGCTGAAAAAAACATTTTTGGTGGAACTGCTTCCAAAGTCATTACGGAACAACGTATTGTATTCAGTTGCAATCAAAGCGTTTTTAGTCAAGTTATGAGGATAATGGCTGTGGAATAAATCTCACTCCTCTGACCTGACCTTTGACCCCATTTCAATTATATTCAACAGAACCCGTTTAGTATACCTCCAGAACAACATGATAAAGTTTTGTCGGAATTGAAACATTGTTACATAAGTTATGATGCATAAGAGCGATGATGGAATGGATCCTGCTCCTATGTCCTGAACTTTGATCACATTTCACCCATTTTCAATAGGGTTTGTCCCCTGCCACATAATAAAATTTCATTGAAATCAAATGATTTTTACACGTGTTATTGTGCAGACAGACTGACAAAGCTGGAGCATATACGCTTTTTCAACCTACGGTTGGAAAGCGTAAACAACTGAAAACTAGACTGAATTTCAAGGGACAGGAAAGAACACATAAGAAAACCATGTTTCCAGACAGGTGGATAAAATTCAAAAGCATGTCAGACCCACATGGAAGAGACTGGCTCAAGACAAAGAAATTGTGGAAGAAACTTGGTAAGACCTTCATCTAGTAATGAAGTGATAATGGTTGATGATATGTAAGCATTACTTACTGATTAAGAAGGTAGTGCAGAACACGCTAAGTTACGTATAAAAGTTCAATGCAAATATATTTCAGCCATCACTATGGCCTTCATCAATGCGACTACGATTAGTTTACGTTGCCAGATTGGATAGGTAAGTTTTGTAATGATAACTTCGGGTGATGTGATGCAATGAGGGATTTCCAGATGTAAGGAACAAAAATGGGGAGCTCAGAGTTGCAATTTTTGGAAAATAAAATTTCCAAACTTTCTCTAAACCTTAGAGCATACCGATTTTGGAAGGGAGCCAACTTTTTAGTATCGGACCAAAGTGGAAAAGCGGAAGTGTCACCCATGGTAAGAAGAGATCAGGCAGATGAAGGTTTTCCAAATTTCACATCAGATTTGTGTTCCTGAAGTCTTGAGAGAATTTTCCGGAATGAATTTCCTATGTGTGCAGTTAATCCAACGTTAGTCTTGATCGGAATTTTATACACTCCAGGTGAAGAAAGTGGAGGTCTTGAGTCTCTGTCATTACGGAGTATAACAGAAATTGAAGGGGAAGAACGAATGGCAAGTCTAGATCCTTCTCTTTTGAAGATACTGATGAGTTTGTAGGCAGAAGGTTCGTGGTAAGGGATTGAGCCAGCAAACGTTAGTTCCTTTTTTTGGTGAAACAGGTTGAAGAGCAACAACCGGTTTTTTCTTAGCATTTTAAATCAATTTAGAAACCAGGAGAGGTGGAAAGCCATGTTGAGTAGCGATCAAGCGGATGTTTGCTAATTCATTTGTTAGATTAACTTCAGTGTTGCAAACCAAATGAGCTCGCTGAATGAGAGACTTGAGGGCTGACAGTTTATATTGGTGGAAGGTATGAGAATTGAAAGGAATAATGCTATTGGTAGATACTGGTTTTCGGTAGACAGAAGTGGAAAGAAGATTATTACATTTTGAGATGCTGACATCCAAGAAATTTATCTTGCCATCAATGTCTTCATTAAGTTTCTGTTATACTCCATAATGACAGAGACCCAAGACCTCCGCTTTCTTCGCCTGGAGTGTATAAAATTCCGATCAAGACTAACGGATTAACTGCGTACATAGGAAGTTCATTCCGGAAAATTCTCTCAAGACTTCAGGAACACAAATCTGATGTGAAATTTGGAAAACCTTCATCTGCCTTATCTCTTCTTACCATGGCTGACACTTTCGCTATTCCACTTTGATCCAATACTAAAAAGTTGGCTCCCTTCCAAAATCGGTATGCTCTGAGGTTTAGAGAAAGTTTGGAAATTTTATTTTCCAAAAATTGCAACTCTGAGCTCCCCATTTTCGTTCTTTATATCTGGAAATCCCTCATTGCATCACGTCACCCGAAGTTACCATTACAAAACTTACCTTTCCAATCTGGCAACGTAAACCAATCATAGTTGCACTGATGAAGGCCATAGTAATGGCTGAAATATATTTGCATTAAACTTTTATACGTAACTTAGCGTGTTCTACACTACCTTCTTAATTTGTTTGTTAGTTAGGTGCATTGCCTACCACTCATTTATTTATTACTTACTGGTGTGCTTTATTAAAACAAGTTACTATAAATATGTATTTTGTCAAATAAATTCGTATGAAGAAACAAAGACATCGCTCTTTCCATGTTTATCAACACATAGCAACCAAAAAATTGTTATCCAGCCACTGCTAGGATCGTACCTCAGATCTCTCGATATCTAGCAGAGTGTGTTCGCCTTACGCTATGGTAGCCAACAATCAATGGAGCTATGTGTGTTCATCTGTCAGCTTCTAACATCATCATAACGTGAGGTGAATGCATTCGGCTAGATATCAAGAAATCATGGGTACAATCTCAGCAGTGGCCGGATAACAATTTTTTGGTTGCTATGTGCTGATAAACATAGAAAGAGGGCAATGTCTTTGTTTATTCACTGACACCACATATTTAGAAGATTTGCATTAAATTCCTATGTTCATATTTTTATAACTTTATTCATAACAATTTCCTAAGTACATTTTTTTAGGAATGAAAAATTATTATAGAGTATGCAGCAGAACACTAAATATACATATCTGAAGATTTAAAAAACATCTGCTACTTTTAAGACTGACCTGTATATAAGACTCAAAACAAGCAGTCATAACAAACTTTAATCCTACCAGTGGTGGTTACTGTACTTCAATCACAGCTCACAGAATTCAGACCACTATCCCTCCACACATGTCGACGTCAAATTATGTGTATATGAGTAACAGAATTAAGAATTCCTGACTTATTTTAACAAAACATATGGAACACATAATCAATAGTTCATATGTTTATCTACACCAGTAATGATGTGATATGTCACAAGTTTTCTAGTGATAAACTCGAATAGTTTAAAGTTTCAATTTAGTTCAAATGTTCACACAACACACCAAAAAAAAAAAAAACTTAATTCTGAAAATGCTTCACACAGAATTTAAAATGATGATAAAAACTTACAGAATTTGAAATGAACTAGTAAAAGTTTCTCCTTTTGAAGAGATATTGGTAAACCACTTAATGCATGTCATTTTTACACAGGCAGATATTTAAAAAGAAAAATTGAAGAATGGCTATCACAGTTCAGCCAGATATTTCACAGTACTTTCAAATGGCTAAAAAACTTTAGCCCATGAGACCATACTATTGAAAAACTGATTTTGAACAAACAAGTCAAGCTACCATTATATAATTCTAGATCATGGGATTTTCAGCATTGAGAAATACTCCTTAATTTTGCAATGCACTTCTTATAAATGTAACTTCTGATGAACTGAGAAGAATTTTTTCTTTTTACTCCTGGACATTATTTTAAATGACTAGGTTTAATACTTAGGACAAAAACTGAATCTAGAATATATTTACTTTACAAGTAATGGGTGAAAGGTAACTGAATTTTTACAGTTCCTTTCATCAAAGAACCAGGTAACCAACTTTGAAAATAGGAATGAATAATCTTATATAACAAAGTGTCTTAACAAATTTTTTATAACCATTATGAAATTAACACATAATTTGAGAAACCTGAAAACATCATTAAAATGTGAACATAGAAAATACTGGTTAATACCAAAATTCTCTTAAACAATTATTTACTAGTCCACACTATATTTTTTAATGTGGAATCATTCAAAATTCAAATAATTCTTGGCAGTTAAATCATTTAATGGCTTCAGCATAAATCAGTACAGTACTGTAAAAAAATAGAAATATTAAATATCAATACTATTAACATTAATTCTTGAAATAATACAAATGTGTTAAGACCAGCTAATTTATCCACAGACCCACATCTTGCCGAAATTGATAAATTCTATTATAAAAAAAAATCTATGATGAATTTAAAATAAATTATATAATGTCAAATTTTGATATTTTTGTTACATAATGGGCTGTCAGATTCACTAAGAATTTAATTTTTGTTACATAATGAGCTGTCAGATTCACTAAGAATTTAATTTTGAAAAAGTTAAGTATCTTCACATATGTGAAGTCTAAGAACTGAGAATCAGACTAAAGCGACCAAATCACATAAAATCACTTACACTGTTCAAGTTCTTCCGCATCAGCCCCTTCATCGTCGGATTCTGTCCCTGAATCATGATCATCATCATTCTAAAAAGAAACATACATTTAAACTGGTGTCAAAAATTGCCCAAATGTTGTATAATAACAATAAATCTACTTTAAAGAGGCAAAATTTTAGGACAACTGCATATATTAAAGGATGATAACTACAACAGAAGATACCAAAGCACCATAAAACAATATCTTACAAAGCACGTTTGCACTGTCACAAACACACAAGTTAAAAAATTTTTAAATATGAGCATGAGCTTTAACTTAAAATTGTAAATTTGACTTAAAGCTAACAGCTTGCACATAAATTCATGTATGCATAAAACCTATTAAAAAAATGATCTGCGAGGACAAGCCTATATTTAAATACAAATTATATATGCATAATCACCATTCACTCAAATTTTCTGCAACTGGACTTCATAGCTAAATGAATCCCATGAATATGAATAAACACAGTGCTCTCTATTTTAATGTGAAATTAATATTGTTAGCACTTAGTTGTAGAAAATAATAATTGAAATACCAAATTGTCAATTTACAATAATCCTTTGTCTGATATATGACACAGGACAGACACACAAATATTTTTCCATTGTATAACACGAGGTCTCAATTTCATCAAAGAATCAATTTTACACTCAGCTGTTGTACTTTAATTTCTCTACTGGTCAATATATATGAAAAAACTACTGGTCCAAACAGACTACTAACTTTCAAATTTTTTATGTGAATTACAGAAAAGTAATAAGGAAGAATCTTTTAATGAATATTTATTTTCACTGAAGAAAAAACTGGACAAACATAACTATAAAAATGTACATTATTATTATCAGCACACAGGTGCCAGGTTTCTTATGTAACCATCCTTCTGAAAACTTGAAAATTACAACGCCCTGGAACAGAAATCGAACTCACATTTTCTGATTTCCATTCCAGCATGTCTGTTATATCATCCAGGACAAAGTAGTTAAAAGCAACTGAAGCTATTTTACTCCTAATGTTGATTCATTTCCACCTTCAACACTCTACTTTTAATCCCTACATGCTTCTCATTAAAGAATCTTATCCTTAAGAGCAAACCTCCTGGCAATTTAAAGATTTCTATGACTTGAGTTCAGAGAGGACATGAGTTCAAACAGAGAGTGTACTCATGTCCTCCATAACTTCAAAATTCCCGCACAAAAAATTTCTTCTCAGGAACAGGTCGACCACAATATTAGTTTTCTGGATGTTAACATCAACCAAGACTTCTCACTTGGCCTCTTTGTTTACAGGAAACCCATAATTTTATCCCTTACCATTCTTGCACCTTTGTAAAACACAAATTGGCTGCTCTAAAGTTATACATTCACCAAGCCAACCTTATTTGCAACAGCCATTCTGCTCTTCAAAAAGAATATCAGAACATCATCAACATTGGCAAATTACATGGCTTTCCACCCCTCTTAGTACATAGACTAATTAAGAGATTTAAATCACAGAATAGATTTAGTTTACTGCCTGAACCTTCCACCACCCATCAGTTTGTTGGCACTTTGCCCTTTAGCCTGCCCTTCACTCATAAAGTTTGCTCTATTTTCAAGTCTTTTGGCTACAGGATTGCAGTCAAACCATCTTCACATCTTCTCAACCAGTTAAAGACAGAGATCCCAATAAACCCCTAGAATTACAAGGTGTCTACTCTATCCCTATCAACACTTCCACAGGCATTACCTACTATATTGGTAGTACTTACCGCAGCATAAACCGGCGATTGATGGAGCATATCGCTGATGTTAAGAAAGGCAGCCCGTCTACATCCCTTTCAATTTTAACCATCAGCGATACATCCACAATTCCCGATTGGCAAACTGTTAAGTGGTTCGCCCCGTACAGCACTTGGCAAGCCCTCGGGTACTGCGAAAACATTGAAAATTACCTTACCCCTAACACCTGCAATACTCATGCACCTTTTAACATCCCTATTATTTGGAAAGCGCATTTGAAATCTGGCAACAACTGATGCTTTTACCACGTGTCTCATTCCATGGCTGATGAAGATAGAAGTCGCTACCGAAACGTCCCGCTTATAATTTTTAATGTAGCTTATGCATGATATGAAGACTTCAAGAATTCTAATGTTCAGTATGTTACATGTTTCTCTGCCAATTCTTCTCACTATGGTTACAGGCATATATTCCACTTGTATTACCAGACCTGCCAACTTTCAAGAACTGAAATCCATAAGAAATTTTTAGTGAATGTTTAATCGACACGTTCGACTGACTGATGTATCAAGCATATCGATTAGAATCCTGATTATTATGAAAATGATTTGTCAATTTTAATCGATTTCTTATGCTACAATTAGGATATTGGGCACTATTCAACTCTTACAACGATTAAAAATCAATCAATACATAATTACCTCATAAGTATATTACCGTTGGGCTACATACCCATATAAAAATTTCATTTGTAACTGCGAAATTATAGCAATATATTCCGGTAGTTTTTCTTTCTGAGGTTTTTACCTTAAATTTTTGTGCCAACACATTTGATTACCTTTTTAAAATGCAATTGGAAGTCTTATACCTGAGATTTCTAATTTTTATCTCTCTCTCTCTTTCTGGCTCTCTTTTTTTACAGTCTCTCCCACTGGGCTGCAAGCAGACAGGGTAAAAGACACAGAAGTGGAAGAAAACATGACCAGGTAAATAAGAATACACAGGTGCAATGGTACTTAGGGACACTTATTCTTTTTAAATGACACCAACTGGAGATAAAAAACAAACAAACAGAATTCTAAAGTATGTTGTCCATAAAATAACCATAATAGAGGTAGAATTTCCGTAAATTTTACAGATAAACCATAAAATTTGGCAGGTATGTATTACCTCCAACAATTCTTCTGGCTGGTGGAGCTGAATATCTTTTTCAGAATTAAAACATTATTAGGAAGTTAAATAATAATATTTTAATTCTGAAAAAGATACGCAGTTCCACCAGCCAGAAGGATTTACATTAAAATAAATCCTATGGTACTTACAAAAGTTTCAAAACCTATTTACACTAATCAAATCTACTGATCCACGAGGCAACACTCAAGGTATAAATCTCATGTTGCCTAAATGCCAGAAATTTTTAACAAGTCAACAAACATTTTTTCATTACATAAAAAAATTAATATTCATAACTTTCTTACACTTAAAAAAAGGTAGAGATAGTATTCAAATTAACTACTATATACATTTAGTAAAAAACTATGAATTAAAATATGAATGTTTGAAAAGAACAATCCCATGGGCTGGACTCTTGTTGGTAAACCTAATCTATTGTTTCACTTAAGCCTTATATTCCTACAAGGAACATCCTCAGAGCTAGTCTTTTGTTCATACATAAGGTCTCGAACACCTCATATTAGCACATGATGGGAAAAGGTGAAGCTGATCTCACTTTCAATTTCATGAGTGCAGTCAAATTGGAAGTGATATCAGCTCTAAACCTTTCCATCACATGTTAGTACAAAGTGTACAAGACTTTATGTATGAGCAAAGGACTGGCCCTGAGGATGTTCTGTGTAGAAATGAAAGTCCTAAATGAAACCACAGATAAGGCTTACTATCTGTTGTTCGGGCTGTGCGAGTATTCTTTCTTTTTAACATTCTTATTTCAATTCATAGATTTTTAGTAAAGGTAAATAGTAGTTAATTTTAATAATGTTTGTACTTCTTAAGTGTAAGAACATTATTTTCCAATACATAATATTGAAAATTTTTTAACATATTAAACATTTCTGGCATTCAGGTACAATGAGATTTATGCCTTGAGTATGTTCATGCAGATCCATAAGATTTGATAAGTGTAAATAGGTTTCGAAAATTTTGTATCACAGGATTTTTTTAAATAGTTATTTAACTTCATAATTATGCTTTAATTCTGAAAAATGTTTGTAAAATATGCAGTTCTTGTGGCCAAGAGGATCATCAAAGGCAATATGTGCAGAATATTATGTAACAAAGCAGTTAGTTCTGAGGTTAACAAGCAGTCACTTTAACAAATAAGTAATATCCACTTTCACCTGTCCAAGCAAGTTGTTATACAATTTTGTGTATACATATTACTTCAGTTCTAAACTCCTTACTCTTTCAAAGTCAAAGGCATTGTAAAATCAGAACTGGTCTTTTTTTATGATGGGAGTCAAAAAGAAGCAAACCCTAAGGTAACATGATTCATAAAGAGTTCTTGTATTGATACATCGGTTAACAGTAACTTCAAGCACAAACCAACAAGAGATTACCTTTTAAATGCATTTATTTTCCTTTACAGTTCTCAGATTTGTTATTTGGGAGCACCCTCAGTTGATATAAAAACTAACAATTGGGGTGATTCCGAGGTGAGAAAAAAAAAACTTGAACCCTAACCTCAATACCATATATACAATGCACATTATTCATATATTTTATTTCTTCTTTTGCTGGATTGACAACAGCTTGGGGACCATCTTTTAGCTATAGCAGAAGTCTACAGAATGGAGTCTTATGCCTGGATTTTTCTAATTGGTAAGTAGACACGCTTCTACTTGGTTTTACTTTTTCTTAGTCTTGCTAATTAACCTATTTTGTTTTTAGTAGCTCAAGTTGTAGTTTTTTTTATTATTATTTGTGTGTGTGTGTGAGAGAGAGAGAGAGAGAGAGAATTTCTAGGACCTCTTTTGACTTTACTGTTTAGTAACATTTTGCTAAGTATTGCCTAGAGAGAGTCTCAAGTCAGTTTAATTTTTTATATAAATTTCAAAAAAATTTTCAGCTTAGCTTCCAATCTGTAAGACATCTATTTCAACTTAGTTTTCCTGCAAGATTTAGCAACACTTTGATGTAAATATTGCAACATTCTATGTTAAGTTTTTTTAAACAGCAACAGGCTCTGTCTGATTTTCATCTTTGAATTGAGCCATGTGCAACATACTTGTATATGATTTTTGTTTAAAACAGGTTTGGTAAACAAGATTTTTATGGCAATGTGATGTTCTACTTCAAAAAGGTTAGGGTATATTTACTGGAATATATCATCATCATCATCATTGTCAACCATTATCAATCCACTGCTGAGTGAAGGTCTCCCCATATTTAAATCATTGTGACATCAGCTTTCTGATGGTCATAGATTTTGGCAAGTTGTTTTCATGCACTTGAAATAGAGTCGATGCCATGTCATTGACAAGACATAAAAAGTGTAGGTATATTTGGAAGCTTCTAAGATATGAAGCTTGATAGTTAAATAAAATTTAACAATAAGTTCTGCATTTTCAAGCCAAAATTTATGGTTATTTTATGACAGTGTTGGGCTACAGATAACTTCTTCAGTTCACAGTTCCATATGCAAGCCTTGTGTTCCTTCCATGGAAACCTAAGACCCTGCGGGTTTGTCTCATATCATCATCATCATCATTGTCAACCATTATCAATCCACTGCTGGACAAAGGTCTCCCCAAGTTTCCTCCACAACGGTTTGTCTTGTGCCAGTCTCCTCCATGTCACTCCCGCATACTTTCGAATTTCATCCACCCATCTTCCATGTGGTCTTCTTCTGGGTCTTTTCCTGTCCCTTGGAATCCAATCTAAAATTTCGGCTGTCCATCGATGGTCTGTCCTTCTGGCAGTATGTCCAGCCCATTGCCATTTCAGGGATTTAACTCTGATCATGATGTCTTCCACTCTAGTCATTTTTCGGATCCACGAGTTCCCCTTCTTATCTCTCCTGGTTACACCAAGCATGCACCTCTCCATGCTTTTTTGAGTTGTCTGCAGCCTTTGTATGTCTCTTTTAGTTAAGGTCCACGTCTCTGCACCATACGTAAGCACTGGAAGGATGCATTGATCAAACACTTTTCTTTTAAGACATAATGGCATATTGCTCTTGAAAATTATGCTGTTTCTTCCAAAAGCTCTCCAGGCAAGTTTTGTACGCCGATTAATTTCTTCATCAATGTGACCCTCACTTGATATCTGCTGTCCAAGATAAACGTACGTGTCTGTTATCTCCACCTTTTCTACATCAATCGATAAATCTTCATTTCTTGTAAAAGCATTGAACATCACTTTTGTCTTCTGAAAGTTCATTTTTAATCCCACTTCTTTACTCTTGTCAGCAAGTTCCTGGATCATACTCTGCAGCTCTGATGGGGTAGTTGCAAAAATGACTACGTCATCAGCAAAACGAAGGTGGGTTAGATAATCTCCATTAATCTTTATCCCTTTTGTTTTCCCAGTTCAGTGATTGAAAGACATTTTCCAATGTGGCATTAAAGAGCTTCGGAGATATGGTGTCACCTTGTCTCACTCCCTTTTCAAATTTTTATGGAATATATATACACTGCTGGACAATTGCTAAGGACGGATCATAAACGGCTACATAGCGCACAAAAAGTAAGTGTGGTTGGATGCCAAGTGAAATAAAATAATGTCAGAATGCCAGGACATTACAAGAAAGGCAATTTATTTTGCTCTAAAATCCAGAAGGCTTTGGAACGTGTTCAAAGGACAAACAGACCATTTCGTGTAGAATACGTAAACATGAAAAAAATGCAATTACCGTCAGCAGGCGTTCCGGTGTAAGATGTCAATACGGAATATGGCCACCATGGAGGGCGATGCAAGATTCCACACATCGTGCCATGCTTTGCACAACATTATCAAGCAGCTGTTGGGGTAATTTATCCCATTCCTCTGTCAGTGCACGGATGAGGGTGTCCTTCCTTGTTTATTGGAGGGCATTGGCGACCAGCAAGACTCCTCCCCAAAGCATCCCACACATTTTCAATGGGATTCAGATCTGGAGAACGTGCTGGCCATATGAGGCGTTGAATATCCTCGCTCTCAAGACACTCCTGGACAGTGAATGTTCGATGATATGTTGCGTTGTCATCCATGAAAATGAATCTATCACCGACAGCACCACGGAACATGCAAACATGAGGTAGCAGAACATCATTAATGTATCGTTGGCCAGTCATAGTCCCAGTTGGAAGCACATAGAGGGACGTACGGCCATTGATCATGATGCCAGCCCATACCATGACACTACATGTCGGATATCGGTCCCTTTCCTGTATGTTTGCTGGACAATATGCAGTACCACTATCACGCCAGATCAGTTGTCGTCGACAATCAGACGATAGACTGTATCTACTCTCATCTGAGAAGAGGACAGCAGACCAGTCGTTATCAGTCCAATTGCGATGTTGATGGCACCATTGCAAACGGGCGGTACCGTGACGTCTGGACAATGGGATGCACACAACAGGACGGCGGGTGTATAGTCCTCCTTCATGCAAACGTCTGGCGACAGTTTTTCGGGAGATCCGCTTGCCAGTAGCAGCCATAAACTGATTTGCTACCTCACTAGCTGTGCTGCGCCGGTGTCTTTTTGTTGATAGCACTATGTACCGATCTTCTGCAGGTGTCGTACTGCGAACACGACCTCCCCGTGACGTTTGCTACACTCTCCATTTGTTTGAAATGATTTCCAAAGCCTTGAAACAACACTGTGGCTGACGTCGAACTCCCTGGCAACATCTGTTATTTTTCACCCTTCTTCAAACTTGCCAATAATACGGCCACGCGTAAAATCATCTAGGTGATGTTGGGAAGACATACTGAAAATTGCAAGTTCGTCAATTGATTCTTTCCCTTTCAACTTTGCGTTTGAACAACAACGATCAATACGCGTGAGCAAACTAAAACACACGTGTTTTAGTTTGCTGGGTTCGAGTTTTTATTAGTTTTCCCTTTTATTGACATTATTCCCCTAAATTTAATTGGTCCTTTTAGCAAACAAAAATAGCAGAAACCCACAATTCTCTGGTCTTAGTAGATTAGTGAGTGTTTTCTTGTTGCTTGCCCTTGATGAAGCCGACAAGAGGGCAGTCATTAATATGCTTCCCTGCATTCTTTATTCGGTACTTTGCATAGTTTGAAGCTAGACTGGTTCGGATGGTGTATTTGGTTATTGGTGGTCTTTCTATTATTTTTGTTTCTCTTGTTCAAAATTTTGCTTTGTTTTGCACTATATATATATATATACTGTATATATAATAAATATATATATAAAATAATAATGTGTGTATATATATACACACACATTAATTTTTTTTTTTTTTTGGTTCATATACATGTGTGTTGCAGCAGATACCCACATTTTACTAGGTCTTTGAAGAAACGAGAGAAGGTTATCCATGCTGGTCCTTGAAAAAGCCATGGCTAACTGGATAACAACTGTCAAAATAAAATTTGTGTAATCTTTTCTATTCGTTCCAATCTAGCTCTGCTGCTTTTTTTTTTTTTTCCTTTGTGATGTTGGTTTCATTTTGTTTTTCAGCTTGGATTTTTTTGTTAGTATGTATATTTGCAATCCTGCTGTTTTTTTACTTGGAAATATATATATATAACTTTTCACCTTTTTTGGAAGCAATGTTTTACTGATATGTTAAAAATCCTTCAAAAGTTGCATATCTGAAGTCGAATTTTGCACTTCAGATTATATTGATTATTCCAGGCAGACCACAGAGATCAGTTCAGCTCCAGAAGCTGAAGTCCTGCTACTATCACATGCCATAATGATTCATGTTTCAATTCTTAAATTAGCCAATTGGATTAACTCAATCTTATATATAACCAAATTATTTGATATAGCTGCCAAAAAGGTAAAATAGCCTTGTTTCTAGCACACACAGCTCTAGTGAAACTGGAAAAGCACTTGTGATTACCATTTCATAGCATTTTCAGAAATGATACTGAGAATTCCCAAATTCCTGCAGAAGTTAAAAACACAAATTTCAGGGTCTAGAATATGAAAAAACCTTATAATTCTAAGTAAACTGGAAAGACAAACAGGCCTTTGCAGTTTACTATTACCACGACACTACCAAGTCCATCTGGTGTTTTGAAATATCCTTTGGGTATCACAGACTTGCCACCTCTCATTTGAGTGTTTGTTCAACTCAAATTTTAAATATATAAATGGTTTAATCTCATGTCTCAATTATTTATTCCATTTTTATCTCCAGACATTCACATGGGAAATGTAAAATCAGTGGAATGACACTGATATCTGTCAGTTCAGTACCATGATGTTCCTAATACATTTAAGCCTACTTGCCTCTTAACTGGAAGAACACTATAGTAATCCACTAAAGTAGAACAATTTCTGAGCTAATTACAGCTATTGCAATTCACATGAACTAAGCTAATACACCTGAAAACATTAATACAAAGGGGCATCTTGAAAGCATTGCCTCATCCTTAAGAACTTTTGAAATTCTCAAGTGATTTTAATGAAACTGCACTGACATATACTATGATATGTTTCCAATGTGGGAACAAATTCTTTTCAGAATCGGAAATAATGATCATGAAAGACACAGAAAAGCAGCGAGTTGTAATTGAATTCCTGGAAAAAGAGGGATGTGAGACTCCAGAAATCCACAGAAGACTCCTGGCAGTGTATGGCCACAATCAATATCAGTAACATCCAAAGATGGATGAAGAGGTTTCAAGAGGGAGAAAGTTCAGTGTCGGACAAACAACAGAGTGGAAGACAAGCAACTGCACTGACAGATGCCAACAGGCAATGAGTGAAAGACCTCATCACAGCTGATTGTCACGTCACCAACTAGTAATAGTGTGATGCAATTCATTGTGGTAATAGTGCTATGGAAACATTATTTAGGGATTTGGGTTACAGAAAAATTTATTCAAAGTGGATCCCAAGAAACCTAACCTATGAACAATGTGAGCAAAGGGTGGACATGTGCCAGAACCTCTTGGACTGTTATGAAAGGGAGAGTGAGGTATTTTTCTCTACCGTTGTGAAGGGGGATAAAACCTGGGTGTTCTTTCATGACCCAGAAACAAAACGTGCATCAATGGAATGGAACCTCAAATCTTTCCCTCAGCAGAAAAAGGTGAAAACAACAACTACTCCTGCAGGAAAAGTGATGGTGACAATTTTCTGGGACAAACGTGGTGGCATTTTGACCAATTTCCTTGAACGAGGTCCAACAATAAACAGTGCTCACTGTGTGCAGACATTGAAGAAGCTAAAATAAGCTATCAGAAGGAAAAGATATGACATTACACTTCATAGTGTTGTTTTACACCTTGATAATGCACATCCCAACACCTCAATGGAGATTTCACAGGCTATTGCCAAAATACAGTGGACAATGATGGCCCAACCCCCTACAGCCCTGATTTAGCTCCCTCAGACTTTTTCCTGCTTGCCTCTCTGAAAAAAGAAAAAAATCACCTTTCGTGGGGAACATTTTGACGATGTGACAGATGTTAAACTAGGTGTGGATGCATGGGTGAAACGACAGCTTTAGGAATTTTTCCAAAATGGATTTTACCAATGGGTTCAAAGATGGCAGAAATGCATAGAAAGTAATGGATAATACTTTGAATAGGCTAGCATTATTAACAATATGTCCAAGTATTTTGCCACCAAGTTTCTCATTTTTGCTGCTACAAATAAAAATCTTATGAGAAATGAGGCATTACTTTCAGGATGCACTTTGATGTTCAAATTCATTCTTGTGGGTCTTGCATAAATTTATTCATAAATTTCAAAATTAACAATACTCTTAACTTTGAGAAAATCAAATTCCCTCATCCCCCCACAATCCCTGCTTTATGAAAAAATTTTAAGAAACATATGGGCTCTCCAAATGCTCAACCAAGTGCATGTTTTCCTTACTAATTCATTTAAAATATATACATAGTTCAAGTTATATATGAAAATCATATCTCAAAAACACTTTCCCAGAGGTGTAACTAGGCATTTCTGCACCCAGGTCAAATTTCAAAATATTGTGTGCGCCTCCCTCCTCCTCCCACTTCCTCTGTGTGTGTGTAACTAATGTCATAGCATTTAGTAATATCTATATACATAAATATACACTGCTCGACAAAAATAACTTTACACCAATGACTATCCGGGAGGGGGGGGGGGCACAGCAATCAAACTGAGACTTATATTCAAAGAGGAAACTGCTGACTGATCTGAATCTGATCTGAATCTGATCAAAAATTGTACAAGTGTATGGGACTATTTAATGCCCACAAATTTTGTGTAAATTCTTCATTGCTTAACAGAAATTTAACAGATTTTAAATGTCTTCTATCATATAGTTCAGTACACAACAAATATAACACTTAAGAACTTGCAATCCTTATTTATTTACAGCAAATTTGACACCCCGGTGGCAAAGTAGTCTAAGCGCTGGCTTCTGATGATTCATCCAAGATGGGTACAGGTTTGAATCTTGGTGAGGCATGGATGTTGTATTTGTCTTAAGGCACTGGTTTCCTTCCTTCCCTGGAACCAGTGGCCCTAAATTTTAGGGTGCCTGCTTATAGCCCATTGAACTGCTCACGGTGGTTATTTACACCCAATAAAAAATAATAAGCAGCGAGTCAGTTGATTTTGCATTTGGTTCAGTTTTCTTCCTACAGAAAATTCTTACTGGGCGGGGAGTGTCTTTGTGACTTTTCTGCTACCCTGATTGCCATTTTCATTGCAATTTAGCAATCTAATGCTGAGGTATTTTTATTTGGGTACATACAGTAAATTTCAGAGCAAGGTGCCATTTCTTATCCCAAATGGGAACAGCTCTTTACCTTCTTTAAATGAGTTCAAAGTATTTAGGAAGTGGGAGGGGCACACTGCATCCCTTACAGTTACATCAAGAATGTTCTGGGCAGTGAAGCCGAACTGAGTGTGTTACAACATTTAGAACTGTAAAATACAGAAGAAGAAGGTAAGATTCCCAACTGCTTCAGAGTTTTGGCCTTTGGTAACTCATCAAATGAATGAATGTAGCTGACAGTCATGGCTTGCAATTGCAGCAGTGAGAGAATATCCCCACTCCCCCAGAGAATCTTCAACAATGTGAATCATGTCCTTACTTTGCAACATATGTACAACTGCACCTTCATTTCTAAATGTCAGCAACTAACATTCCCTGAACTTTATGAGGAAAAAATGTGAACTTTAAGCTGCCAAGGCTATGGAAACTGGTGATGCACATTTTGAGAAAACTCTCTAAACAGAAAAATGACAAAGTATGATGCAAAAAAAAAATCTATCAGAAACTGGTGCAAAAGTTTCAGTCCAATTTTAATTAGATCGTATGCAGCGATTTTTGCACCCTCCCCTGAGCTCCGCCCCACCTGCCCTGCCCTGCCCTAATCTATCAGAAACTGGTGCAAAAGTTTCAGTCCAATTTTAATCAGATCGTATGCAGCGATTTTTGCACCCTCCCCTGAGCTCCGCCCCACCTGCCCTGCCCTAGTTACACTTCTGCACTTCCCACAAACAAACAAAATTTGAATTTTATTTATATATATATATATATATATATATATCTAATAAATGATATATATATATATATATATATAAAATTCGGGATGTAAGGTCAGGTGATGCGTAACATCACAGCCTCTCCTTGACAAATGTCAACCCCGCCTTCTCGTGGTGCATCCTGTTCCCACTAAAGGGGCTCTGACGACCGCCAATAGCGGTATAACTATACCATCGGGATCAGAGGAAATGCTATCCCACACACACCAACCCGCTTGGCCAGCGTGGTGAGTTATGGCCAAACACCTCCAAAATGACTCTACAACTTAAATCTTGGCCCTCAGTCTCCGGCAGCTGGAATGTACCTGGCCAAGGCAGCGGCCAGTGCGACATGAAGGCAGAGGGTGCTAAGAATCCCGGAGGACCGGACTAGGCTGCCATTTGATGCTGACCTTGGCTACCTACAACGGACGCTCCCTATCTTCTGATTCAAGGCTTCTTGAATTGGAAGAGGAACTACAAAGGATCAAGTGGGACATCGTCGGGCTAAGTGAGGTAAGGAGAAAAGGAGAAGATCTCATTGAACTGAAAAGTGGACATCTCTTCTATTATCGTGGGACAGATACTGGTAGAACTAGTGGTGTTGGATTTATAATAAACAAGAAACTGAAGGATAAAGTGGTAGAAGTTGAAAGTTCCTCTGACAGAGCTGCACGACTCGTTATCCAACTATCGAGAAGATACCAGGCTCAGATTATTCAAACTTATGCACCCACCACAAGTCATCCTGAAGAAGAAATTGAAGAATTTTATGAGGAAATTCGTCATCTAAATAATAAAGGTAAGCAGCACTTGAAGATAATTATGGGCGATTTCAATGCAAAAATAGGGCAACGGCAACAGAATGAAACTTCAGTAGGTAAATTCGGTCACGGGAACAGAAACCAGCGTGGAAATACTCTCGTTGAGTTTGCAGAGGCAGAAGGATTTTTCATCTTGAATTCCTTTTCAAGAAAAAGCCACACAGGAAATGGACATGGAGACATCCAAATGGGACGACAAGTGAAATTGATTTTATTATGTGTAACAAAAAATTCGTCATCGAAGACTGCAGTGTGCTGAACAAGTTCAACACAGGTAGTGACCATAGATTGGTGAGATGTAAGATGCACCTCAACACTAAACTGGAACGTGGCAAGCTCATAAGACAAACAAAATGTATTGACATAACCAACCTTAAAAAACACCATAATACTTTCAAGTTGGAACTGAAGAACAGATTCTCTGCTTTAGAAGGCCTAACATCGGAAGAAGTGGATATTTCGGAAGTTAACAGAAAAGTAACCAAAGCTCTTATGGAAACAGCAACAAAATTAGCTGGGTCTAAGAACAAGTTGCACGTGAACAAATTATCAGAAAAAACCAAAATGTTGATGCAAAAAAGAAGAGAGATGAGGACAACTAAAGAAGATGTGACTTCCAAAGTGGAATATATAGAGCTATGCAAGACAGCACGAAAAAGTATCACTGAAGACGTAAGGAAATTCAACTGTGAGCTAGTGAGGAAAGCAATTGAAAACAACCAAAGCCTAAAGATAGCAAAGGGACATCTCAGTAAGGGAAGAAAACAGATTATGGCTCTGAGAAAAGAAGATGGTTCTATAACAAGAAATAGAGGCGAAATTTTGACAAGAGTGAAAGATTTCTACTCCAAATTATATGAAAGGGATGATACATGTACTTCAGACAACATGAAAGGTACCAGTACCAGAGTTCTTCCAGTCCTTCCAGCAGAAGTTGCACATGCAATCAAGAACATGAAGAGGGGAAAAGCTCCAGGAGAAGATGGAATTACTGTAGACATCATACAAGAAGCAAGTGGAGAAATCGAAACAGTACTCGCCCAAATTTTCACTCGATGCCTTAATGAAGGGAAAATTCCTGAGGATTGGAACAATGCTGCTACAATGATCCTGCTACATAAAAAAGGTGACATTGAGGATCTCAGGAACTACAGACCTATCAGCCTCCTATCAGTGGTTTATAAAATCTTCACTAAAGTTCTTTCACACCGCTTGAAGGTAATACTGGACATGGCTCAACCGAGAGAACAAGCTGGATTCAGGAGTGGCTACAGCACAATAGATCATATCCACGTACTGAGAGAACTAATTGAAAGAGCGAGGGAATATGAACTTCCATTGTGCATGGCTTTTATCGATTATGAAAAAGCCTTTGATTCGGTGAAACCATCAGCAGTTACCACGGCTCTGAAATCCTGCGGTATTGAAGATGCATACATTAATATTATTAATAACATCTATGAAAATGCAAGTGCAAAGATTCGGCTGTTTGAAAAATACAACACACATAAAAATTGGAAAGGGAGTGAGACACAGACACCATATCTCCGAAGCTCTTTAATGCCACATTGGAAAATGTCTTTCAATCACTGAACTGGGAAAACAAAGGGATAAAGATTAATGGAGATTATCTAACCCACCTTCGTTTTGCTGATGACGTAGTCATTTTTGCAACTACCCCATCAGAGCTGCAGAGTATGATCCAGGAACTTGCTGACAAGAGTAAAGAAGTGGGATTAAAAATGAACTTTCAGAAGACAAAAGTGATGTTCAATGCTTTTACAAGAAATGAAGATTTATCGATTGACGGAGAAAAACTGGAGATAACAGATACGTATGTTTATCTTGGACAGCAGATATCAAGTGAGGGTCACATTGATGAAGAAATTAATCGGCGTACAAAACTTGCCTGGAGAGCTTTTGGAAGAAACAGCATAATTTTCAACAGCAATATGCCATTATGTCTTAAAAGAAAAGTGTTTGATCAATGCATCCTTCCAGTGCTTACGTATGGTGCAGAGACGTGGACCTTAACTAAAAGAGACATACAAAGGCTGCAGACAACTCAAAAAAGCATGGAGAGGTGCATGCTTGGTATAACCAGGAGAGATAAGAAGAGGAACTCGTGGATCCGAAAAATGACGAGAGTGGAAGACATCATGATCAGAGTTAAATCCCTGAAATGGCAATGGGCTGGACATACTGCCAGAAGGACAGACCATAGATGGACAGCCGAAATTTTAGATTGGATTCCAAGGGACAGGAAAAGACCCAGAAAAAGACCACATGGGAGATGGGTGGATGAAATTCGTAAATATGCGGGAGTGACATGGAGGAGACTGGCACAAGACAGACCGTTGTGGAGGAAACTTGGGGAGACCTTCGTCCAGCAGTGGATTGATAATGGTTGACGATGATGATGATGATGATGATATAAAATTCAAATTTTGTTTGTTTGTGGGAAGTGCAGAAGTGTAACTAGGGCAGGGCAGGTGTGGGGCGGAGCTCAGGGGAGGGTGCAAAAATCGCTGCATACGATCTGATTAAAATTGGACTGAAACTTTTGCACCAGTTTCTGATAGATTTTTTTTTTTTTTTTTTTTTCCCCGTTGTGGAGGAAACTTGGGGAGACCTTCGTCCAGCAGTGGATTGATAATGGTTGACAATGATGATGATGATATATATATATATATTATATATATTTCTTCACTTAAACAGACAACTCACTTTTATTCTCATAGAAATACTGCCATTAGGGGCTATTTACAAAAAACAATTCAGAAAACAATCTTATTGTTTTAGCTCAAGAAGTGAAATTTCAAATGTGCTTATAACTATTATACTACCTCTAACTTTGCATTTCCAGGCAACTGAGGTGTTTTATATTGAATTGCAAGTTAGAATATGGTAGAGAAAGCCACTGCTATAGCCAGAGCTTGAAAAATATCTAAAACATTACATGTGCAAATAATTATTTACATTATGTGCAAAATTATTTACCTGCACACGTAGTAGGAAAATTTGCCATTTAAGATAACAAATTAAAACACTCATTTTTAATGTTAAAAAATGAAAACTTGTTTTACATGTTTTGCATTTCCGTTTTAGGGTCTGTATTCAAAATATTCAATGCAAAAAACAGTGTATCTGAAGTTTTAAGAAAATGATGCTGAAATTGGTATGATGATGAAATTTGTATTTGAGAACTTTTGTGATCCTGCCATGTTCCTTTAGATGAAGTTTTTGCCCTTTGTCACCAAACATCAGAAGCATGCATCCTGTCACTGATTACAAACTACATTTTGAACAAAAACTACATATGGTTCCAATTTCTGAACCTAGAGTATAACATAATTAAAGAAGAGATGTTCTTCTGTCCTTAGCACTCCGTAATGATAATAAAACTTCCAGTGATTAGCCGTGAAATGAAACATGACATATGATGACTGTCCTTCTCTTTGCAGTATGAAATTCTATTTCAAACTTTACTTTTAAATCTAGTTGCACGGTACGGGCAACTAGATTTTTTATTTACCTGCCCAGGCAATAATTTATATGCCACGGGAATCTCAGGCATGATATTTTTCAAGCCCTGATAACTCTTACCATCTACCATGAAAACTGACATATGGATGACATATTGGTTTAACTTCACACAAAATGTTGCAGAAATGAATGGATTTCAGAGCATAAGTAAAACAATAAAATTTTGGGTGTAGAAATATGGTCAGCAAATAACATCCGTAGTTTCCTCATAAACTTCAAAACTGCATCATTTTGAAGAGGAATTCTGAAGTTTAACATTGCAATGTCTCTTATCAACTTTTTTTTTTTCTTACATTTAACATCGATTGGGATGACCTAGAGTTTAGAAAAACTTTATTTTCATGGTATTTCTGAGATTACTTTGTGGCACACTGGAATCAGCCACTGATTTTTTCATTACCTACTTTGAAGAAAATATTTCCCAGTCTTCTGCATAAAAGGTGACGAGAGCAAAACTTCATGGCTTTTCCTCAAAAATACATAAATTACAAGAATTCCATTTTCAGAGTCATGCAAACAAATCATCACCTCAAAATTCACAATGCTTCTTTAAACGAATAAGAATCGTAACTTCAATAAAAAAAAACCTAATAAAAAAGACAGACTCATAGAAACACACAAGTCGTTACGTTTTTTGGTATATGCAAATTTAATGTTAAACATTCTGAGAAGCATGACATGACACATTACACAAAATCCCTTTGGTTCGAGTTCCACTTCAAGAAATTTTGTTTAATCTTCCTTCCCTCCGAGTTCTTTGATTTTTACAGATGTTTCTAGCCTCTTGATGTTGGTCAAGGCCTGTTCTCAATGTATAGAAGGTTTAACAAAAGTTGTGTTTACTTCTGAAGAATTTGAATGTTGTTGCCAGGTTCCTCAAACTGATTCCAAGTTCCTCAAACTGTTGCCAGTTACCAAACTGAAATGTTTTCACTGTGTATTTTGCAATTATGTTGCTGCTGTTGTAATTAGGTTGTTCAAAACACCAATTAGTTTTGAAGGCTCATTGATGGCACTGTTTTTTTTGTTGTTGTTTTTTTGGATGTAATAACTTTCTTTAATTAGTCTTTTGTTTTTATGAGATTCATAGTCCAATATTTTGAATATATCTGGGTAAAGCCTTAAGTGATTTAACACAATATCACATCGTTAACATTAGGAAAAAACGAAGTTCGTCAAGATTTCATAAAAATCATTTTATGTTTTCAATTACTTATGTTTATCTTCCTATTGTTAGTTGGCTAACCCCAACAGGGCAGCATTTATGCTACACAATGGGTTTAACAGCCTGGGATGAAGCTCAACAGGTAAACAGGGTATACTTGTTTGTTTATAACAAGGGATCTTTATTCTAAGAACAATGGCTTAGTGACTCCAACAAAATATGACAAAGTTTGGTAGCAACAAACCTGAACCAGGGATATTTCCATCACAAAGTTTAAGGATTCGTTTACCAGTAGTTTCAGATAATTTCTATATCAATTCTTTTTTTACAATATAACTAATAAACCATTTGTAACACTTACTTGTAGTTTGCAAATGAGCTTAAGCTATAAATTCATAAATGAATTTAAGTATATATTAAATGTGTCCAAGAGTTTTTTATTTTTTTTATTTTTAGTAGAGAAGAAAAACATTTTTTTTTTAATATAAATAACATCTCTGTTATTTTACATAATTGCCATTATTGTCTATGACCTCTTGCCACCATTCTGGTTGTAACTGAATTCCTCTTCAGTAGAACTCTGTTTTGGAGTCAAATAACTCAAGTAATGCAGTTTTGCCATCTTCAAATTCATCACAGGTTTTTTCAAAGAAGTTGTTCAGAAGAGATCGAAAAAGGTGATAGTCGGTAGGTTTAAGGTCTGGAGAATATAGAAGGTGAGGTAACACTTCCCCCATCCAATGTCCAGTAATATTTTTTTTTTTTTTTTTTCTGAGTGGCTAATGCTATATGGGGTAGTGTTGTCATGTTGCCAGATGACACCTCTGTTATTAACCAGTGCTGGATGCTTCGATTTCAATTTTTCTTTCAGCCTTTCGAAATGTAGGCAGTACAAGTCAGCACTTATCATTTGATTAAGTGCAAGCAGCTCCCAATGGATTAGCACCTTGACAACCCCACCATACATTTAAGACCTTTTGTGGATGCAGTCCTCTTCAATGAAGCATGGTCTCAAACCTTGCACACAGTCCTTTGACACTTTACATTTCTATAATGGCCCAACTTTTCTTCACCTAAAACTAATCGTTCCAAGAAAGGTTCATTTCTGTGGTGTGCAAACAAAGAAAGACAAGTGGTCTTTCTATCCGATCAATTTCTTGTGAATAGGTCATGTGGTGCCCACTAGTCACTCTTGGTGATAAACCCAAGCGCATGCATCCTTCTTTCTTCTGTTGTTCTGTGTGCAGAAAACCTTTTTTGATAATTCTTCAACAGTTAGATGTTGGTCATTTGATATGGCTTGTTTGAGATCCTCTTCGGAAACTTCTGATGGACATCCAGAACATGGTTGATCTCTGCAGCTTCTGTCTCCTTCACAGGATTTCTGGAACCAACAGTGACATGTGCTTTCATCTACAGCATCCTTGCCATTCACCTCAAAAATGTTGCAGCAGGCTTCAGCTACACTGTTGCCTTAGTCAAACTCATAAAGCAAGCAATCCCTAATGTGATCCTTATTGCTTAACATTAAACCTAATGATTTTTTTTTTTTTTTCAAATGAGATGCACCTGCATACTTGGTGCCAGTTTATAGCCAACTCTTCGAAACATTTTGCCCATCACACGCACCATCTGTTATTGCACTAGTTACTTAATTTTTTTTATTGGAATTTGCATCATGAAAAACAGGTAGAACTTTTGCATGCACCTAATATGTTAAATGTTTTGTTTTTTCTCATAGATAATTTTATCATCTATATATACGTTACCAGGGGGGATTGGGTCGACGAAACCAGGCCGGAAATTGTAAACTTGTGGTCCATTACAGAAACACACGTACCCAAACACCTCATAAATTTCCTCATGAAAAAAATTATGTTAACACCTGGATGAAATAGAACTTTTGAAATATGCATCGTAAAATTAATTCGGCCGTGAACAAATTTTAGCAGCAATTTAAAGGTGAAATAATTTTAAAAATCTACTCATAATTGGATGTAGCATATCAAACAATGTTCAAAATGGGGTGTTGTACCAGATATTTAATTATATTTATTTGGCCATGATTGTCTACTGCACAACAGTATTCGTACCACCTCCTTGAGTAGACACCTTTTAAGTCTACCTATTATTCTGGCCCATGAACTACCATTTTGATCCATGAACTAGTGCAGGTAAATCTTTGTTACTTTTAAGATAGACATGAGTGTGACACGGATTTTGAAACATCTTTGTCGAAGAATCACTTTGGGCTCTATGTCTGTACGTGGATAAAGGTGTGGGGATAATGGACCGGCAAATTTGTTACTAGTCCCTCAAACAAGATTGCAGAAGGTGGGTAGGGACTACCAATGTTCATCAAGTCCAATGACTTACTCTTAACCATAGTTAGTCTTAATTTGTTTAGAACAGCGTGCTCGGTCTGTCAAATTTTTTACTGAAGTAGAGAGAATTTTACTTTCTCATTTTAGAGCAAAACGCCCAACAAATATGTAAGATAGAATGAAGCATCAATTTTGTTTAAAGACAATAATGTTTTAGACAGATAATACTTGTGCAAAGCTCAAATGAAATTAACTATTCTTATTCACAAGTACCAAAATAATTATTTGTTCTTTCCAAACAATCTAGGCTAAGAGGATGCAAGAAATAGTGGGCCATTTCTCAAATGGTTCAGCGGGAAGTATCCTGGCGTCCCTGTGGCCCAATCCGCCCCTGTACATTACATCCCCTCATCTTTTCTATCTCCCTGCTTGTAACATAATGTCATTGTCTCTATGAAAGTAGTAGACATAGCTTGGTGACTCTAATGCCAGCAGTCCAAGTCAACTTAACATTATTGTGGAAAATATGGAATAGCTACCTCCACTAACAAAAGTAGTTCCTAGCACTTAAGTAAACAGAATTATTGATCAATCATTTTTGTTTACTCAGCAGTTCATCAGGAAAAATGCCTTTAGACATTTTTTTCAAAATGACAAGAGCATTTTTAAATAGATTTGACATGAAAAATTACTCAATCAGGAGACTAATCCTTTCAGCCACTGACTGCCCAGCTGGGAAATGCAAATTCAAAGGTGAGGAGATAGGGTGGTAGGGATATGGAAGACTTCACCTATTATTCGCAACACAGAAACAACAAATGGGCAGTTGGGGAAATGTGAGGGAGATGTACTTGGGCAGCCATCAAGGAAACACTCCTGTAAAATATGGGCATAAATGGGGGTCAGTGCACTGAATATTGTTTTTCAGCAAGGACACAAAAGGAGTGAAGTGTGACATGGTGTTGGTTGGTTGGTGGATTTTTTGTGGCGCAAAGGCCATGTTTGGCCAAAGAGCGCCAGACACAAGACAACCAAACAAACAGTATTAAAAATGTGTTATGATGCTTAAAATCAGACTGATTCGGTAAAAGCGAAAAATGAGAACGATGATAAGTTTCAAACCTAGATATGTTTAAAAAAGTCTATTTGTTTTAAAAATGAAAAGACAGTGAATGTATCGCAGTAGTCATCAAGGAGCCACTGCAGCATATCATCTTTCAACAAATGAGAATGAAAAAAGTGAAAACGAACACAACTACAAAAAGTATGAGTGACAGTGAGTCGGCAATTGCACGTCTCACATGTCGGGGCAGTGTTGCCACACAGTAAGAAGCAGTGGGTGAAACGACAATGCCCAATGCGGAGACGCACAAGGACAGTTTCCTCAGGATGGCTTGTTCGCAAACTAGATGGACATAGTCCGATCTGTGGTGTGATGGAAAGAAGACTGTTCCTGCCCTGTTAAGGCCAGAGGGACTGCCACTCAACCAGGATGAATGAGCAGATGCCAGGATGAAAATCACAGAAACATAGTGGCAGTCGAGTGATCAGCATGGAGGTCACGGATCTGGCAAAGGCATCTGCCAGCTTGTCATCCTGAATCCCAACATGGCCAGGAACCCAACAGAATCAGACTAGAAATCCAGCACCAGTCAAAGTCCGCAGGAAGTGATGAACGTCTTTGGTGACCAGAGAATTAATGAACTCGGGAGAAGATAAAACTTGGATGACAGACTGGGAGTCAATGCAAAGCATGGTGCGACGATAGGGTCCAGAGTGGATGTGACGAAAGGCAAGGAGCACAGCATACGTCTCGGTCGGAAAGACTGTCACTTCCGGAGGAAGCCTCTTAGCACAAGTCGTATTACCCCACACGAATGCAGAGCCTACAACAACACCGGATTTTGAGCCTTCGGTGAAGACAGGCACGAAATCGGGATGGAGTGAGATGTGCCTGGAAAAAAGCTGCTGGTATGACATTGTGTGATACTGTTCTTGTGTTCCATCAGAAACACTGAGTTGGGTACTGTATCTTCCCCTTAGGTTGTCTTGGAGTACAGTGTCAGAGCAATAAAATGCACAGGAGACCTCCCTACTGTATGCTTGGGAAATTCATGTTCCTAAGAACATTAGAAACCACCTTTTCTTCCATTCATCAGCCCAGGATAATCCAGCTTTCCTACAAAAGCAAAATCCCATGAAGTCAAGTTTTCGAGCTAAATGTAAAAGGAAGACGTTTTTAGATTTCAATATCTACCAGGTGCAATTCATTAAGAAACTGGTTTTAATAAACTCCTATTTGACCACCAGTGTTTGGTATTAACATACCGCTCAAAAGTGAGGATATGCCTGAACATATCTCCCCTTTCTTCACGGATCTTCTTTCATGTAAGAGCTAATTAGAAGAGTATGTAACTCAAAAACTAGTGAAAAAAAATATGTAAAAAACTCATTGAAATTGTGCTTTTGAAAAAACCTCCAATTGAAATTTTCATACTGGTCACTGCAGAACAGCCAGTGATTTCTCACTTCACAGGATCATCAGTATCAAAAAAAAAAAAAATGGGTATATATTGGCGCCACACTAGCGTGATTTCCTGCTTATTTTATTTACACAGATCTTGCTGACTATATTGCCAAATTATACTTAGCACTAGGTATCTACACAGCACAATATTTTAACATGCACTAGCATGCAAATCAGTGGTTTGGAAATTTGCTAAATGTAAATTTGTAGGAATTGCTTCTATTTTGAAATTCACAAACTCACATAGAATTTACATTATCTATCTATATATCTATCTATTTACCTACCTAATCAATTTATGTGTATATACATATATCTAAAAAATATTACTGACCTCTATGGGAGGGACTCAATTATACATTTGCACAACACATTCATTGAGATGCGGTTTATTAGATATACCTGCTCTTGTCGCATAAATGGCTCATTCCAACATGTAAGTCCACTCGAGTGTGATAAAAATCAGATGGACTAGATTGAGTCAAAAAGGGCAAAATTGGTTATCTGAGTGATTTTGAACATGGTATGTGTAAGAGTGGTATGGTATGGTATGTGTATATAGAGCTATGCAAGACAACACGAAAAAGTATCACTGAAGACGTAAGGAAATTCAACTGTGAGCTAGTGAGGAAAGCAATTGAAAACAACCAAAGCCTTAAGATAGCAAAGGGACATCTCAGTAAGGGAAGAAAACAGATTATGGCTCTGAGAAAAGAAGATGGTTCTATAACAAGAAATAGAGGCGAAATTTTGACAGAGTGAAAAGAGTGAAAGATTTCTACTCCAAATTATATGAAAGGGATGATACATGTACTCCAGACATCATGAAAGGTACCAGAGTTCTTCCAGTCCTCCCAGCAGAAGTTGCTCATGCAATCAAGAACATGAAGCGAGGGAAAGCTCCAGGAGAAGATGGAATTACTATAGACATCATACAAGAAGCAAGTGGAGAAATTGAAACAGTACTCGCCCAAATTTTCACTCGATGCCTTAATGAAGGGAAGATTCCTGAGGATTGGAACAATGCTACAATTATCCTGCTACATAAAAAAGGTGACATTGAGGATCTCAGGAACTACAGACCTATCAGCCTCCTATCAGTGGTTTATAAAATCTTCACTAAAGTTCTTTCACACCGCTTGAAGGTAACACTGGACATGGCTCAACCGAGAGAACAAGCTGGATTCAGGAGTGGCTACAGCACAATAGATCATATCCACGTACTGAGAGAACTAATTGAAAGAGCGAGGGAATATGAACTTCCATTGTGCATGGCTTTTATCGATTATGAAAAAGCCTTTGATTCGGTGAAACCATCAGCAGTTACCACGGCTCTGAAATCCTGTGGTATTGAAGATGCATACATTAATATTATTAATAACATCTATGAAAATGCAAGTGCAAAGATTCGGCTGTTTGAAAATACAACACACATAAAAATTGGAAAGGGAGTGAGACAAGGTGACACCATATCTCCGAAGCTCTTTAATGCCACATTGGAAAATGTCTTTCAATCACTGAACTGGGAAAACAAAGGGATAAAGATTAATGGAGATTATCTAACCCACCTTCGTTTTGCTGATGACGTAGTCATTTTTGCAACTACCCCATCAGAGCTGCAGAGTATGATCCAGGAACTTGCTGACAAGAGTAAAGAAGTGGGATTAAAAGTGAACTTTCAGAAGACAAAAGTGATGTTCAATGCTTTTACAAGAAATGAAGATTTATCGATTGATGGAGAAAAACTGGAGATAACAGATACGTATGTTTATCTTGGACAGCAGATATCAAGTGAGGGTCACATTGATGAAGAAATTAATCGGTGTACAAAACTTGCCTGGAGAGCTTTTGGAAGAAACAGCATAATTTTCAAGAGCAATATGCCATTATGTCTTAAAAGAAAAGTGTTTGATCAATGCATCCTTCCAGTGCTTACGTATGGTGCAGAGACGTGGACCTTAACTAAAAGAGACATACAAAAGCTGCAGACAACTCAAAGCAGCATGGAGAGGTGCATGCTTGGTATAACCAGGAGAGATAAGAAGAGGAACTCGTGGATCCGAAAAATGACGAGAGTGGAAGACATCATGATCAGAGTTAAATCCCTGAAATGGCAATGGGCTGGACATACTGCCAGAAGGACAGACCATAGATGGACAGCCGAAATTTTAGATTGGATTCCAAGGGACAGGAAAAGACCCAGAAAAAGACCACATGGGAGATGGGTGGATGAAATTCGTAAATATGCGGGAGTGACATGGAGGAGACTGGCACAAGACAGACCGTTGTGGAGGAAACTTGGGGAGACCTTCGTCCAGCAGTGGATTGATAATGGTTGACAATGATGATGAATGATGATGTGTAAGAACTTGATTGTTACAAAACAGTTTTATTACAACGGCTGTTCCATAAAAACTGAGAGTAAAATCACACAAAATGAAGAAATATAGGTACAGCAAAATATATGTTATTCTTAGTGAGAAGAATTGGCAGGAAACACGTAACAAAATAAACATTAAAAGAATTCTTGAAATCGTCACATCACGCATAAGTTACATTGAAAATTATAAGCAGAACGTTTCGATAATGACTTCTATCTTCACAGCTATGAAATGAGGCATGTGGTAAAAGCATCAATTGTTGTCAGATTTCAAAATCGCTTTCCAAAATGATAAGGAAGTTAAAAGGTGTGTCAGTATTGCAGGTGTTAGGGGTGAGATAGATTTCAATGCTTTCACAGTACCTGAGGGCTTGCCGATTGCTGAATAGGGCGATCCGCTTAACATTTTTTTATTGGCAAAATGTTAAGCATATGTTTCCTTTGTAATTCATTTAAAATGATACATGCATTTCAAAATAAATTACCCTATCTCAAAACCCAGTTTATGTCCTTTCTGTACTTTCTTAAATATTTAAAAATATTTCAGTACTTTATAATTATTTACAGACTGTTGAATAATTAATTGTGTACACATAATTGTGTCAGGTACTTTTATAACGTCACATGGCACACACTCTGGGAAAACTTTTCAATGCCATTCAGTAATTAATCATGGATTATTTCAAGTTGTTACCAGATTATAAAAATACTGCGGTACCACCTGAGTTTTTCTAACACTGTTTTTGTCTTACCATACACACAAATTTTTTTTTTGTCAAATTAAGGTCTAGAAAAATACAGCACATGTGAAATTTAAGTCATGATTAAAGAAAGACCTTTCATATAAAACAGCAGCTACAGATTTACAAGATTCAATCCTTTAATTTTATATAACAAATGCTCTGCTAAGAGCTTTAGGTCATTTTTGATAGTGGTATTGTTCAAAATACTGCATAGCTAAGATTTCAACCAGGTATAAGTTATAGAATCATCCAGTCCTAGAACTGCACTCACACATACATGTGATAGATTCAAATCTACGCAGGAAACTTCTTTGTATAAAGTGTGGTAAAGAATAGTTCATCTGATTTACGAACATACTACGCTAAAGTTTCCGTTAATCCTTTTCAAATAAGTTAACAATGGCTGTTAGGCTTGGCATATTTATATATGTACTATCATTGGAACAACTCTCCAAATCAGTCAGCACTTGCCCTAATAACCAATTATCCACATGTAAAAATAAGTTAAGGTTTTACAGTTCAGAAGCTATTATAAGCAGCAGACAGTAAGATTTTGATCATAAGAAATTTTGTATGGAACCTTTTGTTGTTTTCAGAACCACAAAAGTTGCAACAAAAAGCATACTATTTCATCTATGTAATGCTGTCTTAAAAAACTGCCTCTGTCAGTTTAAATATGTGATAAAATTTTCTTATGCAATTACAAAAAGTCCAGTCCACTAATATTCCAAAAACAGACATGAAACAAAGCGTCTATTGATATTCTTGAACATGACAATATACCATCCTTTGGCATTAAACTAAATTTCCAATTGTTCTGATCATTATTTCACTTTTTCCATGAGGCTACCACGAAAACTACGTTCGCAAATCACCACCCTGAGATGTAAAAGATTACTTCCAACACAAGAAACTTCAATATCTGCACTTGAAATACACACCCCATCCCCCACCCCCAACGCACACACAAACAATATTACGAACCTTTATGATAAGATGGCCACACACAAACACCTACATGTGTAAATATAAGTTACATGGGCTGGTGTTTTGCTTTGTTACTTATAAACAGCATACAGATTATTCGGTTGTAGTAACTCATGTAAACATAGGTAAAACCAGATCTGTTGGAATTCAAAAAGGTCATATGCATGTTTAGCTGGAGCCACAATTAGCAAAAAAATTTAATGATTTCTCAAAAGCAACTATTTCAGAGGTGTTTAGCAGCTGGAAGGCAAGTGGATCTCCCTATGTAAAAGGCATAAATGTGGCTTGAAAACTAAACTTTAAGAATGTGGCCATCATGCTGTGCGGAGGATTGTACAAAAGAACAGGTCTTCCAGTGTGCAGCAAATGTCCGTTGAATTTGACCAAGGCCAGAAGTAGCCAGTTTTGACACAAATCATATATATGAAGTTATCTTTTTTTCCAGCACATTATGGCATTTATATGAATAACAATGCAATAGCACATCCTGCCAGAATTGTGCTTCATGAGCATGACTTTTGTAATCTTCCCTGTCCTTCACAGTCCCCTGATCTCAACTGAAAATGTATGGGATGTGCTGTAAATAACTGTTTGGCACTGATGATCACTTCCATCAACACTGACAAAATTGCACAATATTTTCCTGCAGGAATGGCCATCTTTGGACCAAAATAAACTCTCACACCTCTTAGAATCCAGCTTGCATTGCATACTTGTTGTCATTCACAACAAAGGTGTGGCCCTAGTTGACTATAAAAAAATATTTGTGTTTTTTAGCCAGTTTGTTTATAGCCTCAATCAAGGGTTGACAAAACCCCAAGATTTACAGGGAGCCAGCTCCTTTTCTTTCAGGAGCTAGAACATTTATTCAAGAGATACTATGGAGAAAGCCCATAACATTCAGCAATTCAGTCAAAATCCACACAGCTAAAACTAGGGAACATATTATATACTTGTATTAATAACTGCATTTCAAAATAGTTTTTAATTTTGGAAAGTTCAGGTTTGCATTCTGGTGTACCATATTAATTCAAAAGCACATATGAATAAATACTCATAAGTGCCCCACACAAAATTAATACCATGGCTACAAACATCTCTGATCATGGATCTCTCTCGCTTGCACTGTAGAACTTTACTGCCAATATTACTGCAGAATGTATAACTGTTGATGATAGAAACAAAAATCAATATTGGCATCTTCAGTATTCTGATTTTATACTATAAGTCTCCAAAAAAAAAAATGCAAATATATATATGAAGATTTATAGATTGATGGTGAAAAGCTTGAGACAACCGATTCCTACATTTATCTTGGGCAGCAGATATCAAGTGAGGGCCACATTGATCAAGAAATTAATCTGAATATAAAACTTGGATGGAGAGCTTTTGGAAGAAACAGTACAATTTTTAAGAGCAGTATGCCATTATGTCTCAAAAGAAAAGTGTTTAATCAATGTATCCTGCCAGTGTTTACGTATGGAGCAGAGACATGGACCTTAACTAAAAGAGAGATACAAAGACTGCAGACAACTCAAAGCAGCATGGAGAGATGCATGCTTGGTGTAACCAGGAAAGATAAGAAGAGGAACTTGTGGATAAGGAACATGGCAGGACTGGACGACATCATGACCAGAGTGAAATCACTGAAATGGCAATGGGCTGGACATGTTGCCAGAAGAACGGACCACCGATGGACAACCGAAATTTTAGACTGAATTCCGAGGGACAGAAAAGACCCAGAAGAAGACCCCATGGGAGATGGATGGATGAAATTCGAAAGTATGCTGGAATGACATGGAGCAGACAGGCCCAAGACAGACAATTGTGGAAGAAATCTGGGGAGACCTTCATCCAGCAGTAGATTGATAATGGTTGATGATGATGATGATGATATATATATACTGTACTTGTTGCTGCTTTTCATGAGATGGAAGCTTCATAATAGAAATCAAAATTTTGAAAAAAGAAATTCTGATGATAGAATTTAAAAATTCAAGACCTAGGTGAAATTTTTCAGGCTATGTGGCACCTTTGATATGTCTACTCCTAGTCACAATATGTATTCAGAGTAACATTGGGCACAAATTTGCCAGGGAAAACCACACATTTGCTCAAAAGTAGATCCAATATGATCTCGTAATCAGTTCATACTGCGGAAAATTAAATTAAGCTGCATATTTAGTTACAATCCTGTTTAAATCAAACAAAAGCACTACATTATTCCTGTTTGAATTCCTTGAAAATTAAAAATTCCATGACAATACTTGTGATGCTGATATAGATTAAATCAGCAGCATTTATTCACAATTAAATATTTCATTTTAAGATCTCCTACAGTTTCACTGAACATTTCACTCAGCTTCATCAGTACAAAATGAAGCATAAATATTTAAATCATTGTGACATCAGCTTTCTGATGGTCATAGATTTTGGCAAGTTGTTTTCATGCACTTGAAATAGAGTCAATGCCATGTCATTGACAAGACATAAAAAGTGTAGGTATATTTGGAAGCTTCTAAGATATGAAGCTTGACAGTTAAATAAAATTTAACAATAAGTTCTGCATTTTCAAGCCAAAATTTATGGTTATTTTATGACAGTGTTGGGCTACAGATAACTTCTTCAGTTCACAGTTCCATATGCAAGCCTTGTGTTCCTTCCATGGAAACCTAAGACCCTGCGGGTTTGTCTCATATCATCATCATCATCATCATTGTCAACCATTATCAATCCACTGCTGGACGAAAGTCTCCCCAAGTTTCCTCCACAACGGTCTGTCTTGTGCCAGTCTCCTCCATGTCACTCCCGCATACTTTCGAATTTCATCCACCCATCTTCCATGTGGTCTTCTTCTGGGTCTTTTCCTGTCCCTTGGAATCCAATCTAAAATTTCGGCTGTCCATCGATGGTCTGTCCTTCTGGCAGTATGTCCAGCCCATTGCCATTTCAGGGATTTAACTCTGATCATGATGTCTTCCACTCTAGTCATTTTTCAGATCCACGAGTTCCTCTTCTTATCTCTCCTGGTTACACCAAGCATGCACCTCTCCATGCTTCTTTTGAGTTGTCTGCAGCCTTTGTATGTCTCTTTTAGTTAAGGTCCACGTCTCTGCACCATACGTAAGCACTGGAAGGATGCATTGATCAAACACTTTTCTTTTAAGACATAATGGCATATTGCTCTTGAAAATTATGCTGTTTCTTCCAAAAGCTCTCCAGGCAAGTTTTGTACGCCAATTAATTTCTTCATCAATGTGACCCTCACTTGATATCTGCTGTCCAAGATAAACGTACGTGTCTGATATCTCCAGCTTTTCTCCATCAATCGATAAATCTTCATTTCTTGTAAAAGCATTGAACATCACTTTTGTCTTCTAAAAGTTCATTTTTAATCCCACTTCTTTACTGTTGTCAGCAAGTTCCTGGATCATACTCTGCAGCTCTGATGGGGTAGTTGCAAAAATGACTACGTCATCAGCAAAACGAAGGTGGGTTAGATAATCTCCATTAATCTTTATCCCTTTGTTTTCCCAGTTCAGTGATTGAAAGACATTTTCCAATGTGGCATTAAAGAGCTTCGGAGATATGCTGTCACCTTGTCTCACTCCTTTTCCAATTTTTATGTGTGTTGTATTTTCAAACAGCCGAATCTTTGCACTTGCATTTTCATAGATGTTATTAATAATATTAATGTATGCATCTTCAATACCGCAGGATTTCAGAGCCATTGTAACTGCTGATGGTTTCACCGAATCAAAGGCTTTTTCATAATCGATAAAAGCCATGCAACAATGGAAGTTCATATTCCCTCGCTCTTTCAATTAGTTCTCTCAGTACGTGGATATGATCTATTCTGCTGTAGCCACTCCTGAATCCAGCTTGTTCTCTCGGTTGAGCCATGTCCAGTGTCACCTTCAAGCGGTGTGAAAGAACTTTCGTGAAGATTTTATAAACCACTGATAGGGGGCAGATAGGTCTGTAGTTCCTGAGATCCTCAATGTCACCTTTTTTATGTAGCAAGATCATTGTAGCATTGTTCCAATCCTCAGGAATCTTCCCTTCATTAAGGCATCGAGTGAAAATTTGAGCGAGTACTGTTTCGATTTCTCCACCACTTACTTCTTGTATGATGTCTACAGTAATTCCATCTTCTCCTGGAGCTTTTTCCCGCTTCATGTTCTTGATTGCATGTGCAACTTCTGCTGGGAGGACTGGGAGATCTCTGGTACTGGTACCTTTCATGATGTCTGGAGTACATGTATCATCCCTTTCATATAATTTGGAGTAGAAATATTTCACTCTTGTTAAAATTTTGCCTCTATTTCTTGTTACAGAACCATCTTCTTTTCTCAGTGCCATAATCTGTTTTATTCCCTTACTGAGATGTCCCTTTGCTATCTTTAGGCTTTGGTTGTTTTCAATTGCTTTCCTTACTAGTTCACAGTTGAATTTCCTTACGTCTACAATGATATTTTTTCGTACTGTCTTGTATAGCTCTATATATTCCACTTTGGAAGTCACATCTTCTTTAGTTGTCCTCATCTCTCTTCTTTTTTGCATCAACATTTTGGTTTTTCCTGATAATTTGTTCACATGCAACTTGTTCTTAGACCCAGCTAATTTTGTTGCCGTTTCCATAAGAGCTGTGGTTACTTTTCTGTTAACTTCAGAAATATCCACTTCTTCCGATGTTAGGCCTTCTAAAGCAGCGAATCTGTTCTTCAGTTCCAACTTGAAGGTATTATGGTGTTTTTTAAGGTTGGTTATGTCAATACATTTTGTTTGTCTTATGAGCTTGCTACGTTCGAGTTTAGTGTTGAGGTGCATCTTACATCTCACCAATCTATGGTCACTACCTGTGTTGAACTTGTTTAGCACACTGCAGTCTTCGATGACTAATTTTTTGTTACACATAATAAAATCAATTTCACTTGTCGTCCCATTTGGATGTCTCCATGTCCATTTCCTGTGGGGCTTTTTCTTGAAAAAGGAGTTCAAGATGAAAAACCCTTCTGCCTCTGCAAACTCTACGAGAGTATTTCCACGCTGGTTTCTGGTGCCGTGACCAAATTTATCTACTGAAGTTTCATTCTGTTGCCGTTGCCCTATTTTTGCATTGAAATCTCCCATAATTATCTTTAAGTGCTGCTTACCTTTATTATTTAGATGACGAATTTCCTCATAAAATTCTTCAATTTCTTCTTCAGGATGACTTGTGGTGGGTGCATAAGTTTGAATAATCTGAGCCTGGTATCTTCCCGAGAGTTGGATAACGAGTCGTGCAGCTCTGTCAGAGGAACTTTCAACTTCTACAACTTTATCCTTCAGTTTCTTGTTTATTATAAAACCAACACCACTAGTTCTGCCAGTATCAGTCCCACGATAGTAGAAGAGATGTCCACTTTTCAGTTCAATGAGATCTTCTCCTTTTCTCCTTACCACACTTAGCCCGACAATGTCCCACTTGATCCTTTGTAGTTCCTCTTCCAATTCAAGAAGCCTTGAATCAGAAGATAGGGAGCGTCCATTATACGTAGCCAAGGTCAGCATCAGATGGCAGCCTAGTCCGGTCCTCCGGGGATTCTTAGCACCCTCTGCCTTCCTGTCGCACTGGCCGCTGCCTTGGCCAGGTACATTCCAGCTGCCGGAGACTGAGGGCCAAGATTTAAGTTGTGGAGTCATTTTGGAGGGGTTTGGCCATAACTCATTTCGCTGGCCAAGCGGGTTGGTGAGTGTGGAATCCTGATGGTATAGTTATACCGCTATTGGCGGTAGTCAGAGCCCCTTTAGTGGGAACAGGATGTACCACGAGAAGGCGGGGTTGACATTTGTCAAGGAGAGGCTGTGATGTTACGCGTCACCTGACCTTACATCCCATATATCTTAACATATTAATTATGAATAAACTTTGCTGATTTGATCTATTCCTTGAAAATTATTAGACTTTTCCTCAGACACCTTAGAAATATTCATAATTGACTGACTTCTAGAACCAAGGTGTCCTGCTAATGGCAAAAGCATATGTGAAACGTCACATGTATGGCAGAAATACATTTGTTTTCATGGTTTATGACACACAACTCTCATAGTTAAACAAACTGCAATTAACACAAGATTCACCAAATATACTTTTCAAGCATCTTCTACAGATCTTCAAAACAACAAAATGTATCCAAGCTCCCTACCAGCACATTAAGACAAAATTGCACAGAGGTTTCCTCATTCATAATACCAAACCACAAAAATTTTAGAGGTCAGGTAACTTTGTATTTTGATGACAATTTATGGGCTGTTGCACTTTCTCATGGTTGGTTCAACAACTTCACACTGAAACACTTCTGCAGTTACTTCATTAGGTACTTCAGTAATACAACAAGACAGCTGTCATAATAATATTCAATACAATAAAATTCCATTTCACAACCACTCCTGACAGAAACTAAAAGCAGCCAAATTACAATAGTAACATCACATTAAAAAAAAAAAAAAAAAAAAAATCGGCTCTTGAATCAAAGTTATGCATATACTGATATCCATCCTTGGCAGCAGTAAATTTCCTCAGTAATTCAACATCTGATGAATTCTAGCTGCATCAAAAACATACTGAGTGCTCTATTCTCATAGCTGTCATAACTGAAAAATTAAAATTATCTGCAGTTTAATGAAAACACAAATTTGTTATTGTGAAAATCCAGTCAAAATGCAAGACACTGAGAAACAAACTATAGAACTGTCACGATTCTTTAAATAAACTTTGAGAAGTTAATTTTTAAGATATTTAGCTATGTTATTCACAGTGGCACTGGACTTCCAACTCAATTGTTATGCTTCCACACAAAAGTTTTCACAGTACCAAAATTCGTAAAAATACTGAAATACTATAACATTTAGAGAATTCAGTTTAGGTAAATTGTTTTCCATGTAAAAACTGAAGAAAAATTTTCATTAAAGACAATTAAATTTTTAAAATAATATTAAAAAGTGGTTTTCACTAGGGATATCACATCTTTCTTGTATATCAATCAGACCTCATCCAACAATGTATTTCAAATCACCCACATCGTATTACATTGTCTAATTTAATTTTTAACTGATTTATTCTATTCAGTATAAACAATATCTGCTCAACTTCTATAAGGAACTGTTATTATATAATTTAATGGTTTACCAGCATTGACTATTGGTGTAATAATGAAAGTCCAAAATTTCACTTTGAAGCTGAAATTTGCTAGAACTAAAGATCCACTAATTACATCCAGCTGAATACTGAGGACAACTTAAGTTGTTTATAAATCAGTTCCCCAAAGTAACACTTCTGTCTACTAGCAAAAACAGACTTTGTGCCTTTTACTAGTAGGCAAAATTGTTACTTTGGGGAACTGATTTATATATCCATTAAGAATATTTGAAATAGTTAAATTTGCTTGGACATACCACTTCAGATGAGAAGTGTAATAATGTATTAAATACTGCACAAAGAAATAGCTTCCTGTTAAAGATTTATTAAACTATTTTATCACCCAAATTTGGCATTTAAAGTTCTTATACTTTTTATATTCCCCTTACCCCATAAAAAAGGAGTCTGGATCTATAGAAAGTTACATAACATGAATGATCAGAATACATTGAATATGAATGTAATTTCCCACGAAGTGTGAACAATGATTTAGAAATACAGGGGAAATCAAAACAGACACTAGGAAACAATGCCATAACACCACATATTGATCGAAATTTAACTGATTACCATTCACAACTCCAAAACAGAGAAAGGATTTTAGGAGGGGAGACTGCCTGACCCCAGGTCTTAAAGAACCCTTACAAGTAGAGAAGAACTAGGAGATTTGGGCTGGAGTGCCCATCTGGAAAGTCACACGGAAGCATCGGGAAGCCACCTTTATTTATTACTGGGGGGGGGCAGTGTTCAGGGTTCAACAGCTTAATATGCCCATCAAATGCATGGTGGATATTTAGAAGTTCAAGCATTTGTGCCTGCCTTGGATAAATCCTGAGAGTTTTCCATGGCAGTCACGAGCATTGACCACTAAGCCATTTGTGGCCCCCCAAACTCCAAAATAATCTCGGTTGCTGCTTCCTAAACTGACTAACCAGTCTGCCATAACACATACGCACAAAGCACTTCCATTCCCAATATTCCTTGCACTGAAGTTAGAGTTGTACAACCATACTCTTCTTGCAATATTTCCATGGCACAACAAATTCTTCATGTGTTTGGGCTGGCTGCCAATCTGTAGCTTTTTGCCCTTGCCTGGGGTTGCTTGCTGTTTACATACTTAGGGATTTTCTTTCACCACTGGATAGACTACAAAATTTTCATCCTCTGGACATCAGAGAGAGATGGTGATAAGAAAGAACTATGAAATTATTCACTATCTACCGTGAATGAAAAATATTTTGCTTATGGGAAAAGAAAAATGCCATACTTTTTTTTTTCTAAGATAAATGGCATCTGAAAAAATTACTAGTCCATCAGACCACTGTGATTTCAGTTTTGTTGTTCTGACTACATTTTTAGTAGTCCATAATCATTGGACCACCCAAAATTCAAATGCTGAGTTGCAAACAAAATTATTCATTCAAAAAAAAAAAAAAATATATATATATATATATATACACTGGGATGTAAGGTCAGGTGATGCGTAACATCACAGCCTCTCCTTGACAAATGTCAACCCCGCCTTCTCGTGGTGCATCCTGTTCCCACTAAAGGGGCTCTGACGACCGCCCATAGCGGTATAACTATACCATCGGGATCAGAGGAAATGCTATCCCACACTCACCAACCCGCTTGGCCAGCGTGGTGAGTTATGGCCAAACCCCTCCATAATGATTCCACAACTTAAATCTTGGCCCTCAGTCTCCGGCAGCTGGAATGTACCTGGCCAAGGCAGCGGCCAGTGCGACATGAAAGCAGAGGGTGCTAAGAATCCCCGGAGGACCGGACTAGGCTGCCATCTGATGCTGACCTTGGCTACTTACAATGGAAGCTCCCTATCTTCTGATTCAAGGCTTCTTGAATTGGAAGAGGAACTACAAAGGATCAAGTGGGACATCGTGGGGCTAAGTGAGGTAAGGAGAAAAGGAGAAGATCTCATCGAACTGAAAAGTGGACATCTCTTCTACTATCGTGGGACAGATACTGGCAGAACTAGTGGTGTTGGATTTATAATAAACAAGAAACTGAAGGACAAAGTTGTAGAAATTGAAAGTTCCTCTGACAGAGCTGCACGACTTGTTATCCAACTCTCGAAAAGATACCAGGCTCAGATTATTCAAACTTATGCACCCACCACAAGTCATCCTGAAGAAGAAATTGAAGAATTTTATGAGGAAATTTGTCATCTAAATAATAAAGGTAAGCAGCATTTGAAGATAATTATGGGAGATTTCAATGCAAAAATAGGGCAACGGCAACAGAATGAAACTTCAGTAGGTAAATTCGGTCATGGCAACAGAAACCAGCGTGGAAATACTCTCGTTGAGTTTGCAGAGGCAGAAGGGTTTTTCATCTTGAACTCCTTCTTCAAGAAAAAGCCACACAGGAAATGGACATGGAGACATCCAAATGGGACGACAAGTGAAATTGATTTTATTATGTGTAACAAAAAATTCGTCATAGAAGACTGCAGTGTGCTAAACAAGTTCAACACAGGTAGTGACCATAGATTGGTGAGATGTAAGATGCACCTCAACACTAAACTTGAACGTGGCAAGCTCATAGGACAAACAAAATCTATTGACATAACCAACCTTAAAAAACACCATAATACCTTCAAGTTAGAACTGAAGAACAGGTTCTCTGCTTTAGAAGGCCTAACATCGGAAGAAGTGGACATCTCTGAAGTTAACAGAAAAGTAACCAAAGCTCTTATGGAAACAGCAACAAAATTAGCTGGGTCTAAGAACAAGTTGCATGTGAACAAATTATCAGGAAAAACCAAAATGTTGATGCAAAAAAGAAAAGAGATGAGGACAACTAAAGAAGATGTGACTTCCAAAGTGGAATATATAGAGCTATGCAAGACAGTAAGAAAAAGTATCACTGAAGACGTAAGGAAATTCAACTGTGAACTAGTGAGGAAAGCAATTGAAAACAACCAAAGCCTAAAGATAGCAAAGGGACATCTCAGTAAGGGAAGAAAACAGATTATGGCACTGAGAAAAGAAGATGGTTCTGTAACAAGAAATAGAGGCGAAATTTTGACAAGAGTGAAAGATTTCTACTCCAAATTATATGAAAGGGATGATATATGCACTCCAGACATCATGAAAGGTACCAGTACCAGAGTTCCTCCTGTCCTTCCAGCAGAAGTTGCACATGCAATCAAGAACATGAAGCGCGGAAAAGCTCCAGGAGAAGATGGAATTACTGTAGACATCATACAAGAAGCAAGTGGAGAAATCGAAACAGTACTCACCCAAATTTTCACTCGATGCCTTAATGAAGGAAAGATTCCTGAGGATTGGAACACCGCTACAATGATCCTGCTACATAAGAAAGGTGACATTGAGGATCTCGGAAACTACAGACCTATCAGCCTCCTATCAGTAGTTTATAAAATCTTCACTAAAGTTCTTTCACACCGCTTGAAGGTAACACTGGACATGGCTCAACCGAGAGAACAAGCTGGATTCAGGAGTGGCTACAGCACAATAGATCATATCCACGTGCTGAGAGAACTAATTGAAAGAGCGAGGGAATATGAACTTCCATTGTGCATGGCTTTTATCGATTATGAAAAAGCCTTTGATTCGGTGAAACCATCAGCAGTTACAATGGCTCTGAAAACCTGCGGTATTGAAGATGCATACATTAATATTATTAATAACATCTATGAAAATGCAAGTGCAAAGATTAGGCTGTTTGAAAATACAACACACGTAAAAATTGGAAAGGGAGTGAGACAAGGTGACACCATATCTCCGAAGCTCTTTAATGCCACATTGGAGGTTGTTTTTCAGTCACTGAGCTGGGAAAACAAGGGGATAAAGATTAATGGAGATTATCTAACCCACCTTCGTTTTGCTGATGACGTAGTCATTTTTGCAACTACCCCATCAGAGCTGCAGAATATGATCCAGGAACTTGCTGACAAGAGTAAAGAAGTGGGATTAAAAATGAACTTTCAGAAGACAAAAGTGATGTTCAATGCTTTTACAAGAAATGAAGATTTATCGATTGATGGAGAAAAGCTGGAGATAACAGACACGTACGTTTATCTTGGACAGCAGATATCAAGTGAGAGTCACATTGATGAAGAAATTAATCGGCGTACAAAACTTGCCTGGAGAGCTTTTGGAAGAAACAGCATAATTTTCAAGAGCAATATGCCATTATGTCTTAAAAGAAAAGTGTTTGATCAATGCATCCTTCCAGTGCTTACGTATGGTGCGGAGACGTGGACCTTAACTAAAAGAGACATACAAAGGCTGCAGACAACTCAAAGCAGCATGGAGAGGTGCATGCTTGGTGTAACCAGGAGAGATAAGAAGAGGAACTCGTGGATCCGAAAAATGACAAGAGTGGAAGACATCATGATCAGAGTTAAATCCCTGAAATGGCAATGGGCTGGACATACTGCCAGAAGGACAGATCATTGATGGACAGCCGAAATTTTAGATTGGATTCCAAGGGACAGGAAAAGACCCAGAAGAAGACCACATGGGAGATGGGTGGATGAAATTCGAAAGTATGCAGGGGTGACATGGAGGAGACTGGCACAAGACAGACCGTTGTGGAGGAAACTTGGGGAGACCTTCGTCCAGCAGTGGATTGATAATGGTTGACAATGATGATGATGATGATGATGATATACACTGGTGTGCAAAAATTAAGGACGAAGAGGAGAAATTAGCATAACAGCGGAACGAGCACGCAGAATGGACCAAAAGACCACTCAGGAGATAGAGTAGGGTCCGGTACAGTAGGGCACTTGCATATATGCAGCATGATGGGGGGTCGGAAGGGTATAAAGCACACGGGCAGTGTACGCTCAGCAATTCGGTGAACGCTATTGCATGGTGTACATCGGTTTGAACGACGTCAAGTTGCTGCCACCGCGTGATATGGCCAACAGGCAATCCAGTCGACGGCATCTGGATGACTTTACCCAAGGCCGTGTCATTGGGAAGTTGGAAGAAGGTCGAAGTGTGACTAGTGTGGCCGAGGAGTTCGGGATCACTCACAGCATTGTTCCACGAGCTTGGAGAGCATTTCAAACGACAGGAACAGCTGTCCAAGAGTTTAGCACCACGAGCAACCACGGCGGCGGACGACCGGTATATTGTCCTACAGGCGAGAAGAGACAGACAGCAGACAGTGGGAGAAATGGCAAGGCACATGCAACAGACAACTGGACGTCCGTTATCACGTTTTACCGTGGTCAGGAGGCTGCACAAAGGTAGTCTATTTGCACGATGACCAGTACGGTGTGTGCCATTAACGCCTGCTCATCGGAGACAGTGGTTTCTGTGGTGCCAGGAACACAAGAACTGGACACATCCGCAATCGGGTCGAGTTCTCTTTACGGATGAGAGCCGATTTAGTCTGACGAGCGATTCTGGACGTATACACATCTGGAGAGAGCAGGAAACACGCAATCACACCTCCAGTATCATCGAATGGGACTGGTTTGGAGGTGGCGGAGTTCTCGTTTGGGGCGGTATCATGCTTGGTATCCGTACTGACCTCCACATCTTCCAAGGAGGTTCAATCACTGGTGTCCGCTATTGTACCGAGGTTCTCCTGCCTCACGTGCGTCTGTTTAGAGGTGCTGTGGGTCCTGAGTTCCTCTTCATGGACGACAACGCTACACCTCATCGTACAGTGGCTGTCGCAGAGCTGTTGAAGAGTGAAGATATTCAACGCATGGATTAGCCCTCAAGGTCCCCGGACCTAAATCTAATTGAACACGTGTGGGACCTTCTCGGGAGACGCTTGGCAGCACGTCACCAGCCGCCAGCAACGATTCCGCAGCTGCGATTGGTGCTACAAGAGGAATGGGCTGCAATGCCTCAACAGCTCCTTGACAACCTCGTCCTCAGCATTGACAGACATTGTAAATCCTGCAACGCAGTCAGGGGTGATCATCATCATCATCATCATTGTCAACCATTATCAATCCACTGCTGGACGAAGGTCTCCCCAAGTTTCCTCCACAACGGTCTGTCTTGTGCCAGTCTCCTCCATGTCACTCCCGCATATTTACGAATTTCATCCACCCATCTCCCATGTGGTCTTTTTCTGGGTCTTTTCCTGTCCCTTGGAATCCAATCTAAAATTTCGGCTGTCCATGTATGGTCTGTCCTTCTGGCAGTATGTCCAGCCCATTGCCATTTCAGGGATTTAACTCTGATCATGATGTCTTCCACTCTTGTCATTTTTCGGATCCACGAGTTCCTCTTCTTATCTCTCCTGGTTATACCAAGCATGCACCTCTCCATGCTGCTTTGAGTTGTCTGCAGCCTTTGTATGTCTCTTTTAGTTAAGGTCCACGTCTCTGCACCATACGTAAGCACTGGAAGGATGCATTGATCAAACACTTTTCTTTTAAGACATAATGGCATATTGCTCTTGAAAATTATGCTGTTTCTTCCAAAAGCTCTCCAGGCAAGTTTTGTACGCCGATTAATTTCTTCATCAATGTGACCCTCACTTGATATCTGCTGTCCAAGATAAACATATGTATCAGTTATCTCCAGTTTTTCTCCATCAATCGATAAATCTTCATTTCTTGTAAAAGCATTGAACATCACTTTTGTCTTCTGAAAGTTCATTTTTAATCCCACTTCTTTACTCTTGTCAGCAAGTTCCTGGATCATACTCTGCAGCTCTGATGGGGTAGTTGCAAAAATGACTATGTCATCAGCAAAACGAAGGTGGGTTAGATAATCTCCATTAATCTTTATCCCTTTGTTTTCCCAGTTCAGTGATTGAAAGACATTTTCCAATGTGGCATTAAAGAGCTTCGGAGATATGGTGTCACCTTGTCTCACTCCTTTCCAATTTTTATGTGTGTTGTATTTTCAAACAGCCGAATCTTTGCACTTGCATTTTCATAGATGTTATTAATAATATTAATGTATGCATCTTCAATACCGCAGATTTCAGAGCCGTGGTAACTGCTGATGGTTTCACCGAATCAAAGGCTTTTTCATAATCGATAAAAGCCATGCACAATGGAAGTTCATATTCCTCGCTCTTTCAATTAGTTCTCTCAGTACGTGGATATGATCTATTGTGCTGTAGCCACTCCTGAATCCAGCTTGTTCTCTCGGTTGAGCCATGTCCAGTGTTACCTTCAAGCGGTGTGAAAGAACTTTAGTGAAGATTTTATAAACCACTGATAGGAGGCTGATAGGTCTGTAGTTCCTGAGATCCTCAATGTCACCTTTTTATGTAGCAGGATCATTGTAGCGTTGTTCCAATCCTCAGGAATCTTCCCTTCATTAAGGCATCGAGTGAAAATTTGGGCGAGTACTGTTTCAATTTCTCCACTTGCTTCTTGTATGATGTCTATAGTAATTCCATCTTCTCCTGGAGCTTTCCCCCGCTTCATGTTCTTGATTGCATGAGCAACTTCTGCTGGGAGGACTGGAAGAACTCTGGTACCTTTCATGATGTCTGGAGTACATGTATCATCCCTTTCATATAATTTGGAGTAGAAATCTTTCACTCTTGTCAAAATTTCGCCTCTATTTCTTGTTATAGAACCATCTTCTTTTCTCAGAGCCATAATCTGTTTTCTTCCTTACTGAGATGTCCCTTTGCTATCTTAAGGCTTTGGTTGTTTTCAATTGCTTTCCTCACTAGCTCACAGTTGAATTTCCTTACGTCTTCAGTGATACTTTTTCGTGTTGTCTTGCATAGCTCTATATATTCCACTTTGGAAGTCACATCTTCTTTAGTTGTCCTCATCTCTCTTCTTTTTGCATCAACATTTTGGTTTTTCCTGATAATTTGTTCACATGCAACTTGTTCTTAGACCCAGCTAATTTTGTTGCTGTTTCCATTAGAGCTTTGGTTACTTTTCTGTTAACTTCCGAAATATCCACTTCTTCCGATGTTAGGCCTTCTAAAGCAGAGAATCTGTTCTTCAGTTCCAACTTGAAAGTATTATGGTGTTTTTTAAGGTTGGTTATGTCAATACATTTTGTTTGTCTTATGAGCTTGCCAGCGTTCCAGTTTAGTGTTGAGGTGCATCTTACATCTCACCAATCTATGGTCACTACCTGTGTTGAACTTGTTCAGCACACTGCAGTCTTCGATGACGAATTTTTTCTTACACATAATAAAATCAATTTCACTTGTCGTTCCAATTGGATGTCTCCATGTCCATTTCCTGTGTGGCTTTTTCTTGAAAAAGGAGTTCAAGATGAAAAATCCTTCTGCCTCTGCAAACTCAACGAGAGTATTTCCACGCTGGTTTCTGTTGCCGTGACCGAATTTACCTACTGAAGTTTCATTCTGTTGCCGTTGCCCTATTTTTGCATTGAAATCTCCCATAATTATCTTCAAGTGCTGCTTACCTTTATTATTTAGATGACGAATTTCCTCATAAAATTCTTCAATTTCTTCTTCAGGATGACTTGTGGTGGGTGCATAAGTTTGAATAATCTGAGCCTGGTATCTACTCGATAGTTGGATAACGAGTCGTGCAGCTCTGTCAGAGGAACTTTCAACTTCTACCACTTTATCCTTCAGTTTCTTGTTTATTATAAGTCCAACACCACTAGTTCTGCCAGTATCTGTCCCACGATAATAGAAGAGATGTCCACTTTTCAGTTCAATGAGATCTTCTCCTTTTCTCCTTACCTCACTTAGCCCGACGATGTCCCACTTGATCCTTTGTAGTTCCTCTTCCAATTCAAGAAGCCTTGAATCAGAAGATAGGGAGCGTCCGTTATAGGTAGCCAAGGTCAGCATCAAATGGCAGCCTAGTCCGGTCCTCCGGGATTCTTAGCACCCTCTGCCTTCATGTCGCACTGGCCGCTGCCTTGGCCAGGTACATTCCAGCTGCCGGAGACTGAGGGCCAAGATTTAAGTTGTAGAGTCATTTTGGAGGTGTTTGGCCATAACTCACCACGCTGGCCAAGCGGGTTGGTGAGTGTGGGATAGCATTTCCTCTGATCCCGATGGTATAGTTATACCGCTATTGGCGGTCGCCAGAGCCCTTTAGTGGGAACAGGATGCACCACGAGAAGGCGGGGTTGACATTTGTCAAGGAGAGGCTGTGATGTTACGCATCACCTGACCTTACATCCTTTAGTAGGGGTGATCATATCCCCTACTAAAGACTGGATTTTTCTTGGCAGCCACCTGTCACATGGACGTTTCTGTCTTCTGTCCAGTTGTGCTCGAAGCTACCTTTTCAATAAAGTGCCTTTGTATCCTTTGGATTCCTTGTTTGGATGGTTTTGCTCACTTGTCCCATATTCTTACATCTTGGGGATCTTATGGTATGATTTGAGTCGATGTGAAGCACTTCTGCACGACGTTACATTTGAAAAACTGTCTCGTCCTTAATTTTTGCATGCCAGTGTATATACACTATACCAAGAAAGTAAATTATTTGTCACACTAATTTGTTTCATTTTCACAGAAATACTTTTTGTTCTTGTGGCTGAATAAGACTGGGTGTCTACTTTAGCTGGAAAGCTGAAATGAAATAATTAAGGGTTGAGAAATTTTAAAACCCAAAATTGTTTCACTGGGCTTTGGGTAAGTATACATGGCAAGGTCACATGCAAAATGTAGATGTATGCAGATAGTTTCAAATTATTAGCAGATTTTGCAGATAATTTTTGCTTGCCTATTAAAAAAATTGCTCTTTATAGCAATTTTTTTTTTTTTTTTTTTTTTTTTTTGATTGGAGGTTTAACGACCACCATGAGCAACTCAATGGGCTATAAGCAGTCGCCCGTCCCTAATTTAGGGTCACTGGTTCCAGGGAAGGGAGAGAGCCAGTGCCGTAAGACAAACACAACATCCATGCCTCACCGGGATTCGAACCCGGACCCCTTACGGACGAATGATCAGAGGCCAGCGCCTTAGACCACTGCGCCACCGGGGCGGCTTATAGCAATTAAAGGGGCTTAATTAGATTAATATACATAATTCTATTTTAACTTGAAGAACTTTCAATTATTTCACATCTTCTGAATTCTTACAGATAGATAGATGTTTCTGACCTCTAAATTTTATCAAGGCTTGTTCTCAATGTATAGGAACTGTAACAAAAGTTTTGTTTACACAGAATTTTTTTTATTTCATTGCAAAATTCTTCTTGCAGTTGTCAGTTATTGAATTAAAATATTTTCCTTATCTATTTTTGTAAGCCTATTTTTGAATTAAGTTGTTGAAAATGCTATTTATAATTTTTTATAATTAGGAATTTTTTTTCCCAGAGATTTTCTTTTTTTTTACTTTGAGTTTTAGAGATTTTCTGGCGAAGGTATTTTTTCCAGATGATTTTTAGCTAAATATGAGCATACAGGCACTTTAAAATTTCTATTTCAAGCAGTGCTAACGAGGATGAAAAAAAATATGCTTTTCAAAGCACCTCATGCAGTTATCTGATGATGAAACCATCATCAGATGACTGCATGCGCATGGAATGACTACTGGAAAGCAGTCATAACAATGCTCGCTATTGCTTAGCATTGTTCTATTGGCTGTATGTCACACTTTATAACATTTAAAAGGCAAATGACTAGTTATTACTTTTTTGACTTTTTAAGTTTGGAGGTGGGGCACGTGCCTCCCTGTGCTCCCAAGATGCTACACCTATGAACTTGTTTCACCTTTTTATGAATTAGGACTTTCAGTCATATACTTTTTCTGTAAAGAGCTTCCATGTTTCCCATTATACCCTAGTGCTTGTTGACTGCAGCTTTACTGTAGTGTTTGGGAAAAGATTTCGAGCAGTTGTCTTTTAAAAGTCATGTTAATTGTGTAGGCCATACTATTGACCCTTATTGAGAATCTTCCACTCTTTTTTCCTGTTCATTTCATCATCGAAGTGTTAATCCAAGAAATGTGTGTGTGAAACAGTGAGAGAATGTGAAGTAGTAAAATGAGTGCTTTAACATTTTGTCTGCATGAGTTGTATGTCAAATCAACCAATGCCTGGAACCTTAATGTCATGGATTTGGTTCATTTTTGGTACATTTGTACCTTACCATGAGATGTTTAAAAAAAATTTTCAAATTTTTTTGTCCACCCGTTTGAGATATTGAATTTTGAAAATTGCCTAAAAACGCCAAAATTAACTAGTCACCATAACTTAAAATGCCATTTACGAAATACCTATAATTGCTACAAATGTGGGACAGGTGTCATTTTAAAGTTTATGAATAAGGCTTTCATTTGATATACAATGCGGCAACTCTAAGTTTTCAAAAAATTTAAGTTTTTGGAAAAACAAATTTTTTTAAAAAATTTCAAAAACTTCACACTTAGTCTTGTAGCCAGTCAGTGCAAATTTCAAGGTGGTATCTCAATGATGTTATACAAAAATTTAATTTTCTTGTTGGCAGTGACAAGAAATTAAACCCCTCAAGTCCATTTTTCTACAATTTACATTGATAAAATTATGTGGTAAACTGAAATGAATCCAAAAAAAGTTATAACAGGATTTTTACAGAGTGAGAGACAGATGTACGTGTGTGTGTGTGTGTGGAGGGTGATAGGGCAGGCTATCTTGGCGAAGGAACTGTTCAAAACATGTAAGACAAGACCTGACATGTTTGTGCCTGTTTATTCACGTGCCCTTCCCCCATCATCTTGCCTTCCAGACAGCTTAGTTGTGGTCTGGCTCTCTGTGTGTGCACTTCAGTTTGTTTGGACAGTGTGTATTTAGTAAAGCTTTCTAGGACATTTTTGTTGTGAAGCTGCTTTATTAGTCTTTATTAAGTTTATTTCATTAACTGTTTGATGATTTAAAATATGGAGGAGAATAAGTGGTCAAAAAACTGTTGCAACCCTTTCAAAAAAAAAAGGGGGGCACTGGGTCAGTAAAGACTTGAGGAAAGCAACAGATTGGATGGTTTCACTAAATAGTGAAATCAACCACACATGAAAGTATGCACTTTATGCAGATTGCAGTTAGGAAAAGAGAAGCCATTGTCAGATGGAAAACAATATACTTGAAATTAATTTTCCTCCTGAGAATTATGAGATTCCTGGTCCTAGTCATATTAAGGAGTTTCAGTATTTGGACCCTGATGCAGCTTTAAGCCACTTAAATGCCTCTTTGACCTCCCTTTGTGAGTCTCAGGTGTGTAAGAAGAACATATTGAATAGGTCTAAGAAGTATTGCAAAGAAACATGGGGAAGATTAAAAGGACCTACAAAGAGTTATTTTTTACTTCTGAAGATGATTTAGATGAGAAAGAATGTCACTTTGCTGATTCAGAAATTATTCAGCAACTAAAGGAAAATTTTAAAACTATGAAGAGAAGTAAAAAGGTCATGATTTTGACAGTTTTACTAAAAAGCTAGTCCTGTAAAAGAATAGAAAGTGAATTTGGAGTAACTACATTGCAAGGAAGGCAAAAAAACTTGTGAAAGAAAAAGGAATTTTGTCCTCACCTAATCCCAAACCTGGAAAAATTTTACCTGAAGGCATGGTCAAATTAGTTAAGGAATTTTACTGTAATGAAGAAGTCAGCAGGTAAATGCCCGGCATGAAAGATTATATTTCAATCAAAGACAAAGATGGTTGTTGAACTCATCCAAAATGCTCTGATAGATACTTGGTAATCTTAGAGAAATTTACCAACTTTTCAAGTCCAAGTACCCATCTGAAAAGATAGGATTTTCAAAATTTGCCGAGTTAAGACCAAGGAACTGCATTATAGCAGGAGCTAGTGGGACTCACACTGTGTGTGTGTGTGCACAACACATCAGAATGTACAGCTCATGATTGCTGGTGCTAATTTAAACAAAGTGACCCTGCAAGGACATGATACTCCTTTAAAAACATATCAACATTGCTTATCAAGAATTATGTGTAATCCCCCAGCACAGAAATGTTTTTAGGTGACTGTGATTCATGTCCTAGCACTAATGAATTCAAGGAAGCCTTATTGACAAGTCTTGAAGAAGAAATGATTGATAACATCACCTACAAGCAGTGGGTTTCAGTGGACCGCTGTTCGTTTCAAACTATTTGCAAAACCACAGAGAATTTTGTTGAGGAGTTTTCAGCCCAGCTAATCATCTTGAAGAAGCATGATTTCATCGCCAAACAGCAATCTGCTTTTTTTGCAGAGAAGAAAATTGCACTTTGCCCTAACGAAGCTGTGGTGACATGGGATTTTTCTGAGAACTATTCATTCTTTCTGCAGCATGAAGCCCAGTCATTAAATTGGAACAACTCAATGGCAACTGTTCACCCCTTTGTTGTGTACTACAAGGAAAACGATTAACTAAGACATAAGAGTTTCGTTTTCATCTCTGAATGTCTGAAACATGACACACTTCTTCTTCATGCTTTCCAAAGAAAACTTCTTAATGCTTTGAAAGCAGAATTGCTCCCAAACTTGAAAAATATGTTTTACTTTTCAGACGGCTGTGCACCACAATACAAAAATCGTAAGAGTTTTGCAAATTTGTGTAACCACCACACTGATTTCCAAGGCATTGAGAAGCAGAGTGGCATTTTTATGCCACTGCACATGGCAAAGGAGTTTGTGATGGTGTTGGACAGAGTTGTATAAAAATAAAATGTATCTGCGTACACAACCATTGAAACAGAAAACTTGCTGCAAACCCGCGAATTATGATAACAATAGAATAAGATAATTTAAAGAAAAATTAATATAACAATAAATAATTATTAGAACATTACAGATTCCAGAAAGGACAAAAGGGCAATACGACTGAATGTGCAAAAATGTGTGTAAAATGGATCTTAAGGCCAAAACTTTAAAATATTGGACTATGAACCTCATAAAAACAAGTTATTAATTAAAGAAAGTTTTTATATCTAGAAAAGCAGTTCCATTAATGAACCTTCAAAAATTATAAATAGCATTTTCAGCAACTTAATTAAAAAATAATAGACTTATTGTAACAGCGTTCAAATTACCCAGTGGTCCGCAGGCCATTGGCCAGTAAAAATTACATTGGGCCAGTGAACCGTTTATGTTACTGGCCCGGGTGGCCAGTAATTTTTTTTAATCCCGTTTATTTCAGAATTATCAAGTTTATAAAGAACTGAACTAAATTTCAAAATACACAGGTTTGGCTACAACAGTTTTTGGATTTTTTTTTGAAATTCAGATATTTACTACTCAAAAATTGAAGATCAGAATTTCAAACCATACTTTAGTTTTATGAGAATTTTGGGCTGTAGAAGCCGTGGTCTGAATCAAAATATTTGAATTTAGACACCACCACTAGTTTGCCTAAGTAGTGGCCCCAGAATATGGGTCTACTCTTTTAAAATGCTTTCCAACTGAAGGTTGAAGAACCATTTATGATCTGGCTTTTCCCCATTTGTCTTTCTGTCCACATGGAGTAACCTCCTGCCTTTCACACTGAAAGAAAGTATTTCAAGCAGGTGGCTTTTGGTATGTTGCGAAGCGCTTCATAATCAGTACACTGTATGGTTTTCCCCTTAACTACTGTATTTTCTCCCTTGCAGCTTCGTCTGCTGTGCATGCGCATATATATGCATGTATTGAATTTCATGACTTCTGTTGCTCTTAATTGGTGATATACAGCTCCGATGAAATGACACGTTATTTTTTGCATATACTGTAAATGTGAAAGGTTTTTCTTTCACGGACCAGTGGGCATTTTGACGCACCAGTGATCTGCAAATTCAAGTGGTCCACTGGGCCTGTAGAAGACTTATTTCTAATTCTAACACTGCTTATAAAATACATACGGAAAAGATTTTAATTTAATAACTGGCAACTGCAAGAGGAACCTGGCAATAAAATTTAAAGTCTTTCTATGTAAACAAAACTTTTGTTACAGTTCCTATATATATTGAGAACGCGCCTTGATAAAATCAAGAGGCCAGAAACGTCTGTAAAAACAAAAGTACTCACTATCGGAAGATGTGAAAAATAGTTGAACATTCTCATGTTAAGATAAAATTAAATATATTAATATGAGTAAAGCCTTGAGTAAGTGTTTTAATTGCAGTAAATAACATTTTTATTTTTTTTATCTACAAGCAAAAATTATCTGCAAAATCTTCTAATGATTTGGAAACTAGCCGCGTACAGTGTACGTGTGTGCATCTATTTTCTAGGACTCTGTATAGGTATACAAAATACATATCAATTGAAACATTTATTAAAAAAGTTCAAGCTTAACTTTTCTAATGCACGATCTTTTTTCCAAAATAAAAATACGTACAATATGACATACCAGTATGAAAAAAAACTGAATATAATATCCAAATTGGTTAAATTTGAGAAATGTAACATAAATAAATACCTTTTAATAACATAACTTCACAAATAAGTAACTGCTATATTTCAAACACACAAAACAAAATGTCTGTGTAATCTTTCCTTATTATTTCCTTATTTCTCATGCCTTTTTCTACTTAAAAAAAAACAAAAACCTCTAATGTTTTTCCTTTCCAAAAATGAAAGAGGATAAGACATTTTGTTTAATCATTTTTATTAGCTACCTTTAATATTTTTGTGGATTGCTTATGTTCTCAACTCACTGAAAATAAAAGGCTGTGTACTGAAAATAAAGGACTTTACAGTAGTCACAGTTTTAAAGGACAATCCTTTAAAAAAAGGACACTTGGACACTGCAAATACCAATTCAACTAGTTAAGCTAGCAGACAAAATAAAAATCTACAGTTTTATTTTCTACTTTAAAGGCAGCTCCATGCCTTTAAAGTGGAAAACAAAACCTACCATGATAATGTGCAAAAGCTTTTGTATATTACCACTCTCAATCAAAATGTCTGCCCAGTCACATCAAATAAAACACGTCTTTCACTCAGTACTAAAACAAAATAAGCTGGTAGGAAATACTTTTCACACCTCCCTTTATGTATCAAAAACTTTAGAATGAAGTATAGTTGAAGTAATTGAATTCAGTTATTTCAACTATACTTTTGCCTTTCAGAGTATGAAATAGAATCTGTCCTTTGCTACTAGATTAAGAGGGCCAGTTGTTTTTAAACATCTGTTCCATGTATGCTCCAGGCATTTTGCAGCTTCAGAGATATGATGAATCTTACAGAACCTCCCATCAGATTTAGCAATTGTGTTAAGGGCCATGACTTCTATTGTTACTGTGTAACAGCAGCAGCCTGTGATGATTGTCAGGTCAGGTTGAACTCTTCGAGTTTAATATCTGCTCGTCATGACATCTCTGAGCACATCACAGTAGCGCAAGGTTCGTACTCTTCCAAGCACTTTTCAAGGACTTTTTAAATCCGAATTATCATGTGTGTACTGTTGGTCGGTCAGTATAGGTAGGTATTCTGTAAGTTCAGACCATTAATCTTAGCTGGGATGGGCATACCTTCAATGACCTGCCAGTTACTCCTTACCCCTATTTGGTTTATTTTATTAACTTTGAATTGCCCCTCTGTTTTGGTGTTTTTCAAAATCATTTTATTTTGCGGAATATTTTGAAAGGGTACATTATTTTTGTGCTCATCTGCTGGTATGACACTTATTGTTTGCTTTAACTTTTTATTTTTGATGCATGACTTTGATGCATTTTTTGATGCAGCCAGGAAACGAAGGGTCCACACGTGAAGCACAAGCAATTCCTGGAAGTTCCACCCTCCAGCAAGAATGCGTCCCTAACCCCAGTAAACAGAAGCCCATCACAATTTGCGAATACATCATTCCACTTACTTTACTGTGTAGTCATATCATTGCCATGGCACCAGCTGTCCACACACTCCCCTGGGTTTAACGCAAGTTCTGCGCTATTTGATCAGCTTGGTGTTTAATCAGAACTACACAAAAATCTCCTACACATCATTTTAGCACAAACAATTACTAAACACATGCTCTTTCATATCATTACTTAACAAAAAAATCAAGTACTATTTAGAAAGCCTTAAACTTTTTCAAGTACCTACTTTCAAGGACTTGAAAATGAACTTTTCTTATTCAAGGACTTTTCAAGGAGCATACGAACCATGTAGCGATGGTTTCCTGGAGAAGTACTTCTGAAGTGTTACATGAATCTTTCACAGGCAGTTGCTGGCGGGTTTAAGTTTCAGATTGCATCTTTCCGTATGCTAGTACGTGATACAAGTAGTTCCAAATACAAAACAGGATCAGATGCTTTTTTATGAACACATATCTATTTTTAATAAAACAAAAGTAAAATACATGGAATGGAACATGAAACATCTCTGAAATTGTAATTTTGCTCTCACTTTGTCAGCATAAAATCAATATCCCCTTCTGCTGCCATTGGCTGATGAAAAGAGTGGGATTTCTGTATCATATCTGAAGACCAGAATAATCATACATGCCAGTTATTATTCATAGCTCCCCCAACATGGGGGCACAGCTGAGAATATAAATGACAGGTCAGAAAACTATTGCATGTGGCACACAGAATGCTGCCGCCTAAAAACGAACAAGCCTATCGGTAACTGCCACAGAAGGATTCACTAAACATTTCGGAAGTCCAGGCTTTTCTGGTTTCCTTCTCCTATGACAGCTGATAATGCAAAGTGTGGGCTCTTGTCCAAAACACAATCAAAAGCATTTGGGGGGGATAAAGATTGAACATTAGGGTATTTTCAGTAACCCTGCCCCCCCCCCCCCCCCTCTCTATAAACTCCACATAAACCAAATAAGTAGCAAAATAACAGACATCAACAACTTGCAAAGGGTATGAAGCAGATTATCACCACTGGTAAACTCATTGTTTTTAATACAATTTGCTAATATTACAAGCTTTTTGAGGTCATTCTCATACTGATTTTTACTTTATTTAATACAAAGTCTGCCAGAACTGACAGATTTCAATGAATTGGTGTTGCTGCTTTTATTTTTTTTATTTTATTTGTAAAACCCATTACACCAAGCAAACAAAAAAATAAATTTGTGGAAATAATCACTCAATAAAAGCAAAATGTGTTATACAAATTACCATTGCTATTCAGTTCTTGAAAAGAAAATATTTTAAATTTATACAATTCAAAACGTACATGCATTAACATTATTAGCCTGATCAGTAAATAACAACTATATTCATGTTACTGTTTAAAGTAAAAAACTGAATTTGCCCAAAAAATTACCTCTCATAAAGGTATTTTCAGGAACACCAAAGAATAAATAACAAATGGGACCTTCTGTAGGCTTAAATAATAAAATAAAAAATTCAACTTTTAAGAAAGATGCCTTGCTGCAAGTATGTGTAATCTTCAGTGTATAGTGATCCAGTGGGTTTGTACTCATATGAGGAATTTACAAAATACCTACATTGCAAATACAAAACAGTTTACAAAACAAAGGAACAGAAAATATAGCCATGTGTACACACACACACTATATTACTCATTTCAATCTATGGGATTTCAGAAAACAAAAACTGACAGGTGCATTAGTTTTCAGTAAATAAATACACTTATCAAATTCAGTATCATCATCATCATCATCATCATTGTCAACCATTATCAATCCACTGCTGGACGAAGGTCTCCCCAAGTCTCCTCCACAACGGTCTGTCTTGTGCCAGTCTCCTCCATGTCACCCCTGCATACTTTCGAATTTCATCCACCCATCTCCCATGTGGTCTTCTTCTGGGTCTTTTCCTGTCCCTTGGAATCCAATCTAAAATTTCGGCTGTCCATCGATGATCTGTCCTTCTGGCAGTATGTCCAGCCCATTGCCATTTCAGGGATTTAACTCTGATCATGATGTCTTCCACTCTTGTCATTTTTCGGATCCACGAGTTCCTCTTCTTATCTCTTCTGGTTACACCAAGTATGCACCTCTCCATGCTTCTTTGAGTTGTCTGCAGCCTTTGTATGTCTCGTTTAGTTAAGGTCCACGTCTCTGCACCATACGTAAGCACTGGAAGGATGCATTGATCAAACACTTTTCTTTTAAGACATAATGGCATATTGCTCTTGAAAATTATGCTGTTTCTTCCAAAAGCTCTCCAGGCAAGTTTTGTACGCCGATTAATTTCTTCATCAATGTGACCCTCACTTGATATCTGCTGTCCAAGATAAACGTACGTGTCTGTTATCTCCAGCTTTTCTCCATCAATCGATAAATCTTCATTTCTTGTAAAAGCATTGAACATCACTTTTGTCTTCTGAAAGTTCATTTTTAATCCCACTTCTTTACTCTTGTCAGCAAGTTCCTGGATCATACTCTGCAGCTCTGATGGGCTAGTTGCAAAAATGACTACGTCATCAGCAAAACGAAGGTAGGTTAGATAATCTCCATTAATCTTTATCCCCTTGTTTTCCCAGCTCAGTGACTGAAAAACACCCTCCAATGTGGCATTAAAGAGCTTCGGAGATATGGTGTCACCTTGTCTCACTCCCTTTCCAATTTTTATGTGTGTTGTATTTTCAAACAGCCTAATCTTTGCACTTGCATTTTCATAGATGTTATTAATAATATTAATGTATGCATCTTCAATACCGCAGGTTTTCAGAGCCATTGTAACTGCTGATGGTTTCACCGAATCAAAGGCTTTTTCATAATCGATAAAAGCCATGCACAATGGAAGTTCATATTCCCTCGCTCTTTCAATTAGTTCTCTCAGCACATGGATATGATCTATTGTGCTGTAGCCACTCCTGAATCCAGCTTGTTCTCTCGGTTGAGCCATGTCCAGTGTTACCTTCAAGCGGTGTGAAAGAACTTTAGTGAAGATTTTATAAACTACTGATAGGAGGCTGATAGGTCTGTAGTTTCCGAGATCCTCAATGTCACCTTTCTTATGTAGCAGGATCATTGTAGCGTTGTTCCAATCCTCAGGAATCTTTCCTTCATTAAGGCATCGAGTGAAAATTTGGGCGAGTACTGTTTCGATTTCTCCACTTGCTTCTTGTATGATGTCTACAGTAATTCCATCTTCTCCTGGAGCTTTTCCTCGCTTCATGTTCTTGATTGCATGTGCAACTTCTGCTGGAAGGACTGGAGGAACTCTGGTACTGGTATCTTTCATGATGTCTGGAGTGCATGTATCATCCCTTTCATATAATTTGGAGTAGAAATCTTTCACTCTTGTCAAAATTTCGCCTCTATTTCTTGTTACAGAACCATCTTCTTTTCTCAGTGCCATAATCTGTTTTCTTCCCTTACTGAGATGTCCCTTTGCTATCTTTAGGCTTTGGTTGTTTTCAATTGCTTTCCTCACTAGTTCACAGTTGAATTTTCTTACGTCTTCAGTGATACTTTTTCGTACTGTCTTGCATAGCTCTATATATTCCACTTTGGAAGTCGCATCTTCTTTAGTTGTCCTCATCTCTCTTCTTTTTTGCATCAACATTTTCGTTTTTCCTGATAATTTGTTCACATGCAACTTGTTCTTAGACCCAGCTAATTTTGTTGCTGTTTCCATAAGAGCTTTGGTTACTTTTCTGTTAACTTCAGAGATGTCCACTTCTTCCGATGTTAGGCCTTCTAAAGCAGAGAACCTGTTCTTCAGTTCCAACTTGAAGGTATTATGGTGTTTTTAAGGTTGGTTATGTCAATACATTTTGTTTGTCTTATGAGCTTGCCACGTTCAAGTTTAGTGTTGAGGTGCATCTTACATCTCACCAATCTATGGTCACTACCTGTGTTGAACTTGTTTAGCACACTGCAGTCTTCTATGACAAATTTTTTGTTACACATAATAAAATCAATTTCACTTGTCGTCCCATTTGGATGTCTCCATGTCCATTTCCTGTGTGGCTTTTTCTTGAAGAAGGAGTTCAAGATGAAAAACCCTTCTGCCTCTGCAAACTCAACGAGAGTATTTCCACGCTGGTTTCTGTTGCCGTGACCGAATTTACCTACTGAAGTTTCATTCTGTTGCCGTTGCCCTATTTTTGCATTGAAATCTCCCATAATTATTTTCAAGTGCTGCTTACCTTTATTATTTAGCTGACAAATTTCCTCATAAAATTCTTCAATTTCTTCTTCAGGATGACTTGTGGTGGGTGCATAAGTTTGAATAATCTGAGCCTGGTATCTTCTCGAGAGTTGGATAACAAGCCGTGCAGCTCTGTCAGAGGAACTTTCAACTTCTACAACTTTATCCTTCAGTTTCTTGTTTATTATAAATCCAACACCACTAGTTCTGCCAGTATCTGTCCCACGATAGTAGAAGAGATGTCCACTTTTCAGTTCGATGAGATCTTCTCCTTTTCTCCTTACCTCACTTAGCCCCACGATGTCCCACTTGGATCCTTTGTAGTTCCTCTTCCAATTCACGAAGCCTTGAATCAGAAGATAGGGAGCGTCCATTGTACGTTGCCAAGGTCAGCATCAGATGGCAGCCTAGTCCGGTCCTCCGGGGATTCTTAGCACCCTCTGCCTTCATGTCGCACTGGCCGCTGCCTTGGCCAGGTACATTCCAGCTGCCGGAGACTGAGGGCCAAGATTTAAGTTGTGGAGTCATTTTGGAGGGGTTTGGCCATAACTCACCACGCTGGCCAAGCGGGTTGGTGAGTGTGGGATAGAATTTCCTCTAATCCCGATGGTATAGTTATACCGCTATTGGCGGTCGTCAGAGCCCCTTTAGTAGGAACAGGATGCACCACGAGAAGGCGGGGTTGACATTTGTCAAGGAGAGGCTGTGATGTTACGCATCACCTGACCTTCTATAAAGTCAACAAAAAAAAAACTTGAATCAAATGACAAAAGTTTCAACAATATTTGTGGAGTATGTACGTTACCACTCCTTTTTGTTCCATATTTTATCCAAGCAAACTGTTCAAAATTATTGTAAACATTCACAATGAACTCTAAGATCTAAGAGTACTAAAAAGCTTTAGATACAGCAGAAAAGATATTTTACACAATTGATAATATCACCATCTACCACATTCCAATAAAATTCTCAGTGAAAAATAATAACAGTTGTTGCTTGAATTTTATGTAGTATCAATAAGACCTACTACAAATGTGTCATACTGAAGGTTTATTAGCACACCTTGTACGAAATCAACGTGTAAGTTTGATATACATATCACTCAACACTATGTCACTGAAGCTAAATGAAACAAATGGCAAAAGACAGATTTACAATGCTACCAAGCCAGAGGTTCATTTGAGTCGGAGCTCACTGGAGCAATGCTCCAGTACTTCAATTCTGGTGAATATTTAAATTTTAGCCGGAGACCACCAGAGTTCCGAAATACAAGTTTCTTTTGCACGCACGAGCAAGATCATGAATACAAAATCAACCCTCCTTTTCGCTAAAGGCTTTGAATATGCAATTTGCCACTAAATCTACCTTTAGTGATGGCAAAACTTTGCCAACTTCAATAATTGTAGCTTCTGCATATTGGTCTCATCCCACACTTAGGGCTCCTGCACTTTTTTTTTTTGTTAGAAATTAAGCCCTGCTACCAACCTATAAGAAATGTCTCTGTACAGTGGAACCTTTTCTTGGTTTCCGCAAACATGCAAATGGCCAAGACTTTTTCTCAGCCAGAATTTATAGGCACATTCATCAATGAATATTTCACAGAATGCCTCCTATAATACAGGTATAAAGGTAATTCTTAAGGCAAATCAGATTAAGGTCATTTTTGAACAAGAAAAGGTTCCACATTTGGTAGATAAAATTTTACGAGTTTCCAACATTTGTGTTTATACTGTTTTTCATGATCTGCCATAGCATATTGAGCATATGTTAACTAAGAACAATACATAATGGCAAAGGGAAAACATTTATGATATTTTAACTTGCTACAGTAAAGATGGCAGCAGAACCATTTTATTCTACTAATGAAGGATTTCATATGGCTACTCTACAGGCCAAGATTAATGGCTACAAATGCAATTATCAGCATAGGCGAGTGTGACTTCATCATTTCCCTCTGTAATATAATGTAAATTCACAAAATAACTGAATTAAACTTAAGTCAGCAACTGGAAAGTAACACTCAAAATATAAGCCTTCCCACTGAATGTACTACATATTGACTTCAGCTGTGCAATGACTATATTAATTTCATTTAAAGTGCACAAATAGAATTTTTATGCACTTGTGTGAAACTTCTACCCATCAAAAGGGGTTACTACAAAAGATAGAGGGCTATTAAATTGAACTATATCCTGTTAAAATCATTTTTGTTATGCATCTTTAATATGACTAGTGATCAGTGCTCAAAATAAAAAATTTTGATGCGCTGGTATGCCCATGTTTAGTTAAAAATCATAAAAAAAAAAATACTTTCACCAGAGAACCTTCAAAACTGAAAAAAGTAAAAATAAAAATCGCTGGAAGGAAAACTCCTTTGTTTGAAAATGTAATTCACAATACCGTGGAATTCTATTGCACCATAAGACAGAAACAACGGCAGTTGAATTCAGTTGGTTGGTTTGTGAATACATCAGGCACTACTTATGCTGAACCAAGAACTGAGTTACACTTGCTTATAACGAGAGTCTCTACCCCTGGACCAACGGGACTTTTGAACCTCGGCTAATCATTAGTGATTCATCTGGACTTGCTTTTTTTTTTTTTTTGATGGGGGTTGGGGGGGGTTACAACCACCGTGAGCAACTCAGTGGGCTATAAGCAGTCACCTGTCCCTCATTTCGGGCCACTTGTTCCAGGGAAAGGCAGGAGCCAATGCCGTGAGACAAATACAACATCAATGCCTCACCAGGATTTGAACCAATCTCAGATGTGTGGTCAGAAGCCATCGCTTAGACCACTGCGCCACCAGGATGGCGACAGCTGGACGTGAACATAGAACCTTAAAGTCCTGAGCCAATAAAGGTAGACCCCTCCGGTTAGGGACTTTCATGAAGTCAGGCAGTTAGAATCTCTGCAATCAAAATAAATATTCAAATCAAAAACAACTAATGGGAATTTTACTAGGAAATTTTTTTATTTAAATTGCAAATTTTCAGAGAAAACTCTTGTTCTTTAGGCTGAAGAAGGAGAAGAGTTTTTAAAAAAAAATTTGCAATTTAAATAAAAACATTTCCTAGTAAAATTCCCATAATAGTTGTTTTTAATTAGTAATTGAATTAAGAAACTAGGAAGCTAATTCTCAGCATTAGCTTTATTCAATGAATATCCAATCTTCAGTTAATAGGAATTTCACCACCCTCAAAAAAAAAAAAAAAAAGAAAGTCTGAAGTAGAAAATGTTTATACTGATTGCCGCAAAATTAACAACTGAGTTTGATCTATTACTTCCAATTCTTCATTCTATGAAGAAGCTCTTCAAATCAAATACATTATTATTAATTATATAATAAAAATTATAGACATCTTTAGTGGGATGATCTAGGGCTTCCACAAGAAGTGAACATACGCTATGTATGGGTAGCTTCAATTCCATACTTTGAAGGATTGAACTTGTAGCTCATGTGTACACCACTCATACCCTTTATGGTTCCCACACAGCTATTTCTCAAGGGTACGATGCACATTACGTTTTTATGTTTAAGAATGCGCGCTCATAAATCAGAGACAAAAAAAGCAAGTTCAGTTTTGCAGTTCCCACAATTAAAATTAGTGCCTGTATGTAAATTCCAAATAAAAAAATGTGCAGATATGAAATACTAGGGGGAAAAAACCACTAGTCTGGCATACCGGCCAATTTCGTGTACTGCTATACAGTACAAAGATCCTTTTGATGATCAGGACTCCATGCCTCTAAGAAAAATTCTCATCAAACCATGCACCTCTTACAATGGTCAGTTAATGTTATACAACAGAGTGTCAAAAATCTAAACATCAAAAAATCTGAACAAGCTCCCCTCCACTTTTTTTTTTTTTTTCGTGGTGGTGGAAAGTTTAAGTATAGTCCATCCCTTTTAACTTAGCACTTGCTAATAATGGAATCACCTAATTTGGGGGTGCGAGCATTTTGGAGGCGATTTATCGAATGTGGAGGTGACTTCTGATACTCAGAGACAAAAACTTCCCCAGTCACGTGTTCCCTGCGAGGCTACAATTTTACGACCCATTACCAGGGCAGTACCACCCCTTGTTCCGTCCCTCATAAACATTGTTCACTGTGAGCCAGGATTAAAGTTATTCTCCTAGCACTCAGCATAAAGTAGACCCCTTGGCAATTGGAACCAGCTTGTCAATAATTTTGATAATGATTGGTAAGTTTTAGAATTTGTACTGCATGTTTAAAAATTTCACAGGAGCTGTAAAAATGAAAAACTTGTTTTGTACAGCATAACAACAAAAAAAATGTCTGATGTAATTTTTTTTTTTTTTTTTTTTTTTGTATGCAGTTGCTTATTTTTGGTACACGTATTTGGATAATATAATGCAGAAATGTTAGTGTATTTGTATTTTATTTCATGTTCGATAATTCAAACACATCAAAAATCTGAACTACCAGTGATCCCAATTAGTTCGATTTTCAACGCTATACTTTGTTATTGAAAACTGTATAACCTCTTTCCATGGATAAAATATCACAGAATTGAACTGCAGCATTTACAGAATATTATTTTCAAACTGCAGAAGTCATAATGCAATCCCGAAGCCTCATGGTGCGTGCTGAGATGAGAAATTCATGTGATAAGAAATCATTCATATTGTAATTATCTTCAGTACCTTTCACATAGGCAGGAATGACAATGCTCAAAAAGCTATTTTCATCTAATGCAGTTATCCACTGTGCTCAATAAGTTGTTTCAAAATACTCATGCAATATCAGTGGTGGACTGGGAATCTATAGACAGCCCTGGAAGATGATTCTGTGGGGTAACTTTTGGGAAATATCAAGGAGCCCATCCCTAAAATAAACATTATGTCAGCATCATTTTCTCTTTAAACATCTTTTAATCACAAGTCTACAAATTACTGTGTTTTGGTATTGAGGCAATAATTAATTGACAATATATTCCTGAACGCAGATCTCTGGTAAGATTTAATGTAAGAAAATTACTACCATTGCTGAGAAGCAATAGGCAAGGTGCATTCTCCAAGCAAGACTATTGAAGATTTATTCCAGTTTTATAAATCTTATTGGAATAGTTGAATTCAGGGATGTAAAATAGAGTCTGTGCTTTTTTTAATCAGAAGTCCAAATGTGCAAAAAAAATGTATTTTTCAAGACTTACCTGTTATAAATAAAATAATTATGAAAAAATATCTTTAAAAAACTGAAAATGTCAAGACTTAGAATTTTAGTGCAAATTTATAGTGAGAAAAATTCAAGAATGCAAAAATAACTTTTTATCACTCATATTTTCAAATGAAAAAAGTATTTTAGCTCTAGTTAAAACAGACTTTCCAGAACTGCAGTTCAAGAATTTACATAATTGTAAGGAACAAAAAGTGGTAAATCAGATGCAAATTTCATTAAAAAAAATAGATACGTATACATAAAGCAACCTCAAAATTTTACCATATGTGGACCTGAATACATTAACATGCACAATGAATTTTGTGTTTCTATACCACAATTTTGATAGCATACTTGATTATATTGTATTGATTATTTAATTGCAACTGCAATTACAAGAAGATTGAGGTACAAGAAATCAGCTAAAGGGCACAGATCTTAAAATCTCAAATTTGAAAGTCCAGAAGTGAGGAAGGTTGTATCAAAGACAGTGTTTGGCTCAACAAAACATTTGCAACATTTCTCTTTCTCTCTTTGTTTATTTTGACTTCCTTTTTTTTTTTTTTTTTTTTTTAAGCTTACGAACTGATAAACACTTTGCCGTTTTCGTATATCTTGGTTTTCTTCTACAATAGTGAAGTACAAGTATATATGAATTTTTTTTTCTTGAGTTACCATAAGGCCTATACCACATAGAGATCATGCCGACTTAATTGTCTACAAGAATTTAAAATTCCCTAAAGCTTTCCCTGAACTCGAATATAAATCACATACAAACGGAGAAACTGAAGTAAATGTTTATGTATCAAATTGTACATATATGCCAGTTAACCTTTGACCTACACCCTTAATCCAAATAGCTGTTGATACCAGAGATGCAGGCAAGGGTGAGAGGGTCCTCAGGTCCATATCACTCCCTTGAGGGTGGATTGGGTACGAATTTAAAGCAATATGTATGAGGCTTTCACCAACAAATCAAATCCATGGACTCCCCTTAAGAAATTTCTGGCTACACCACTGGTTGATACAAAACATCTGTCTGTCTTCGTATCTGAAAACTAGATCTTTACAATTCAATGGAAAACTAATTCATCCTAAGTGCATGTAAATTTTTTCGTCTACCATGGAACATTACAAAATCACAATTGCTGCACATATGGACCAAAAGCTTTGTGTCTGCAACCCTTTGTAATGAGAGTGTGATGCTACAAAGTTTAAAATGCAGCATTCTGATAACCATAACTATGATTTAGAAGCCTTGATTAAAAAAAATTTAAATAGGAAAAACATATGCTTAAGAGATCACACCTCATCATAATGTGCAACTCAAATCTATCACTGAACATCTCCTTTGTTCCCAGTATTTTGATGGAGGGAAAGGAGAAAAAACACATTGTTCTGCTGAAACGACATTTCTTCTAGTTTGTTTTTTATTGAAATATAGCGATTTATTAAAAATTTCATGTTCTGAAACCAATTGATGTACAAACATGAGACACACTGACTTACCAAAATGCAGTTCAATTCCATCCCACCTTGTAAGGGCAATCAATACCTCAAAATACAATACAACCTGTCAACAATGAATGCACATAGCTTCCTAAAAAGAAATGGATCATACAAATGCAGCAACTAATTAGCATTCATTTGTCTACATTTTTTATATGCTCACTGCCTAAAAAATGTTATTACATAAAAGAACTAGATAGATCTCCAGGTAGCTTTGAGACTGAAAATTAATTCAAACCTTTAATGGTGCAGCCACGTTTGTTCCCACTGCAAAAGTACTTTAAAAAAATTGATTTTTCTTTCAACAAAACAGATTTTTTCTTTCATAAAGTATTTTACTGCATGAAAATCGGAAGTTTGTCTACCTGTACACTGCAGTTAGAGAAACATGGCCAAATTAACCCTAAAACTTCTCTGTGCTGTAAAGAAAAAAGCAGTTTCATCTGATTACATATATACATCACTTTTTCAGGTTTTCTCAACTCTCCTATCTCTTTCCAGTGGATCATATAAACAGATCAATGCTTTATTTACATATACTACAGCTGGTACACTATGAAATCAGCCCACAAACCATGTACTAGTTTCCCCAACACAAGTAATACTCACCCATCATTCACTGAGCTCCAGCTGTTTAAAACATAATTTTGAATCACAACCATGTGAAACATGAGAACACAATTTTCAAACAATCTTATTACCTTAACTGAGTGTGATGCTCAACTATTAAAAAGCTTAGTAAAGGCAGAAAATATGCTTTTGAATATACTGTGACCATTACTAGTTATTAGACAAGCAAATAAGTAAAACAGTATACCCATTTGTAGAACGCGAAAGATTAGGGCAAGAAAATGTTTCAGCATGCACACAGATGAATAAATCCTGCATGAAAATCTTGCATATTTTTTGTTTGTTTTTGTTTACCTTTTTTTTTTTAGTCACCAGAGAAAATTCATCTAAGCAGGATGCTGCCCTGAAATCAAAAACAGCCGCTTTGTGAAATGGCAATAATTATTGCCAAGATAATACACACACAGCAGCTGATGTTTACTTTTCTGCAAGAACTATCATATTCTCCATAGGAGGCAATTAAAATCTTGAGGTAAGCTTAAACGCAAACCCTCCTTAAAATTTTCTAGAAAATCTCTGCTGTTTTGGCATGGAGCTAATATGTGCCTTGCTGATCCATTTCAACTTACACATGATCTTCAGATATTATATTTTCCAAAAAAATGAATCCGATAGTTTAGTAAAAATATATTTTGACTGAAAGCACAAAACAAGTAGTTTTTGTTGATGCTTATCAACAAGTAAAATATCCATGCACCTCCACATCAAATGTAGTGAAAATTAACTTTTTTTTCAGATTCTATTTCGATGTGGTTTCTAAATTTCGGTAAGGCGCAGTACATGTATACACATTTTTTCTACACGTATGTCAAGCGATTTGGACCTCCCACGAATTCTGTGCCGAGGGCCAAGTAAGAAATGCCCTTGTTCATGGAATTTTTCATATTTAATCAAAAATTAAATACCTATTTGTGGCTAGCAAATTCTGATATGTACAACTAATAGTTATTTATGTCACTCCGGACCAAACCGGTAAGGGGAGAGGTGGGATCTTCCTCTAGGAGTGAGCTGAAACCGGTTCAGGTACACGATCTGTATGTGATACGTGAACAATTACTGAATTCGGCATGTGGAAGGAATCGGTGGGGAAATGCCAAGAGCCTTTCATCCTGAATTAAATCGAATACCTGGGTTGTTTGTCAGCCATGACAGGTCTGCGCCGAGGTAGCTTCAGAATGCGCGAGTCTGAATACACCGGTATTACTTCAACAAAAAAAAAAAAAAGGAAAAAAGAATGAAAAACTGCTTTAAAAGGAAGAAACAGTATAACTCACCTTTTTTGTTTGGTGGTAAGAATCGCTTTCATTGAGAGATTGTGTTTTTAACTTGTAAGTCAAGTACCTGAGCATTTCAGGATAACTTTGAACCTAAGTTTAAAGGGTCCGCACTTAAAACCGTGCCCAAAATTTGACAGTTCCGGTCGCTACAAATCGGGGGTCGGGAAACAGAGGGGCCACACCATTACACCGAAATCGCGACGTTAAACGATGGTGTATCCTTTATTCATGCCATTAGACAAAATTTATAGGCTTTGACATGGGTTTCCTCAGACAAAGACCAAATTTTAAAAATGCACAACTGCTTCATTCACCCGACATCGCCGACCCTCCAACCGCCACTAACATCACTGAAATTCTCTGTCCATGGCACAGTATCAGCCAAAGATCCAGATGGCGCTACGATGGTTACTCCATCATGGATAAGTCCACTAACTGAAAATGCTAATTAACTCTCTGATTAATACTTCCGGGGAATGGAATTCATCCTTTTACTACGTGATGCTTAACCCTACCAATATGCTTTCCCAGCACCCCACATCCAAATAGACAACCTCTAATTATTACTAATGCCTAAATCTCTTTCAGATGAAAGCCTAAAAGTTTGTGTCCCCTGCAGAAGTGGATAAGCCCGGAGATTTGTGATTGGTTGCTAAGGCGGACGTCACTAGAGATCATCCAACTGCGCTATTCAGCGCTCTTTGCACATCCCGAGGAATCGGTGGTGCATCTATGGGAGAGCTTGTTTTTCCGTGAACTGAATGAAGAGCGTGAATTTTGTATTTTCGTTTCCTAAGAGAAATTTTAGTTCCACTGAACACTTTTAGTCATGCTAATACTAGCTCAGATTGTTGGGAAATTGTTTTCTCGCGGAAATTAATGCGCCTTTATTTCGTTTGCTTACATTATTTCAATTTATTTATTTATTTTGGAATGAAAAGATGAATTCCTACTTGCAGAAATGCATTTTTCAACAGTTGCTCCTGCTACAAATAAAAAACACAACACTAAACTACATAAAGAAACTAAGTGGAAAACAAGTTGCTGCTAACCACTACGAGTTGTTACACAAAATTTTATTACACAAAAAAATTAAAATTTTATATAAAGAAAAAAACTATGCTTTTAAAAGAAAAATGGAAAGCCGAAAGAAGATTTGGGTGAAAGGGTTGCAGAAATATTTAGAATTTCAGAGAATTCTAGTAATATTTTCACGCTATGATACAGAATTTCATTTATTTCATTTTCGTTCTTCGGGTAATGACTGGAGTTTCGTATTAAAAGTACAAAGTTCAGAGGTGAAATATTACCTTAAAAAAAATGAGATTTTGAATGTTATATGATTTTATGTCATTGAATCTATAGTGCTGATGGAAGCTGAATTTTCCCGGTGGCGCTGTGGTCTAAGCGATGGCCTCTGATCATTCGTCCGAAAGGGGTCCGGGTTCAAATCCCGGTGAGGCATGGATGTTGTGTTTGTCTTACGGCACTGGCTGTCTCCCTTCCCTGGAACCAGTGACCCTAAATTAGGAATGGGCGCCTGCTTATAGCCCATTGAGTTCCTCACGGTGGTCGTTAAACCTCCGACCAAAAAAAAAAAAAAAGAAGCTAAATTTTCATTCGTTTTCTTTTTTTCGTTTCTTTTCTTTCTTTCTTTCTTTTTTTTTTTTTTTTTTTCTTCATTAACGCGGAATTCATCGCAAAATGCAAAGTCGATAAAATAGTAAGCAACGTAGTAAATGACTTTCTTTTCTTTTTAAAATGAAGAATTCAGCAAATGTATAGGTTTTCCTTTAATTAAAATGAGTTGTGTAAGACAAATATATTACATGATAGTAAATCCCAAGATTTTTAAGTAACGGAGATGAATTATATTTTAAATGGGTATGCCGAAGGGAAAAGCATGTTAATGCAAATTAAAAGAAAATTTTCACCGTATTTATTCAAACAGTTATTGCTTAGTTGGAATTGTTGCGTTATTTCTCACAAGCCAAATAATGGCACCAATACTCTTTTTGAGAAATACATAAAAATTATTTTTTAAACAACAAATCCGTATAATGGTGTAAGTAAGTCTTACCAAACGAGTAGTTTATCAAGGCAGACAGCACAACAATGGGCGATGTAAACAAGCAAAGTCATCGCCCTTTCCACGTTTTTCTTTAATTAACACGTAAACAGCAACCGAAAAATTGTATTGCTACACCGTTGGAATCGAATCCCAGATATCTCGATAACCAGCCGAGTGTGTTCGCTTTACGCTACGGTGCCAACAATACACGGCGCTATGAGTGTTTATCTGTCAGCATCTGATTTCACATATCAAGAGCAGTGGCGTAACTAACTCAACGTGCGGCCCCCTCAAGATTTACTTCAGCGCCCCTAAGCGCAATAATATTCCCAGGATTTCAAGCACGAGTGAGGATGTGTTTTTCGCGGTGTGTGTGTGTGTGTGGTGGATGGGGGCGGGGGTGGCGGTCAGGGAGATATTCTGGAAAAGTAATACTGGTACCGAGAGCTCTGTAGCTTTTGCTTTTTAAGTAATAGATTTAACAATACATGTAATTGTTTTGGACAAAACTAAAATAAATCACTTGAAAAAATCCCCCTTTTGTACATGACAGATCTGCTGCTGCTGTGAATGATCGTTAGAGTCTGTCGTGTACGCAATTCTCGGTGACGTAATTCTCGGTGAGGATGTGGGGAAACAGTCTGTCTCCCCACATCCTCCATGGGGAAGCCCCATGTGGCCTCGCGCTTTTCTTCAGTAGCGCAGAGAGCGCGCGATTGGAGAGCGATCGTATAACAACTCAGGGCCAAAGGGCCGAATAACTTCAATCTGTAGGACTTCCAGTGCTTTAAAAGTGAAACTTGACATTTATTTAGGCAAAACTAAATGAACATTAAAAGAAAATATGAACTTTTGGGCTAATTATGTGTTTGTTTGTCTTTGTGCGTGTTCGAATTTTTTCAAAAAAACTATTACTGGAAGCTGCGGTACGCCCCTTGGTTATCTGCACCCCCCCCCCCCCCCCCGCAGTGCGGGGTTGATAGTTACGCCACTGATTGACAGATCTGGGGTTCGATCCCAGCGGTGTCGAAATACAATTTTTCGGTTGCTGGGTGTTAATTAGATAAAAAAACATGGAAAGGGCGATGACTTTGTCTTTTTACATTGTCTCCACGTATTTGGAAGATTTTCACCACAACGAGCAATACCGAATTCCGTTAAAACATATCAAGATTCAAGCATTAATACCGTCATATGTTCTGGCATAGTCATCATTAGCGTCAGAATTTTTTTCTAAAACATCGTTTGATTGCTTATTTAAAAAATTAAGAGATTGGATGTATAAAATCAAAGAAATAACTTACAGGTACAAGGAAATAAATCTCTGTGCTTAAGAGTAGACTGTTCCTTCACCTAAAAACATTTCACCAGTCTCCTTAATACTTACTGGAAGCCTTGAGTTGTTCGAAATTGCCAACGAAGTCTCTGTCGCGGTTTGCTTAGTTTTTTCATTCAAGCAAACTATTTTTAATCTTAATTTCGAGGGTAGATAATTTTCAGAGAAAACCATGTTTGTCGCTCAATATATTGCCCACTGGAAGGTACACAGGCCGCCCCGGTGGCACAGTGGTCTAAGCGATGGCTTATGACCATTCGTCCGAGAAGGATCAGGGTTCGAATCTCGGTGGGGCATGGATGTTGTGTTTGTCTTACGGCACTGGATCTCTCCCTTCCCTGGAACCAGTGGCCCTAAATTAGGGACGGGCGACTGCTTATAGCCCACTGAATTACTCACGGTGGTCGTTAAACCTTCAATAAAAAAAAAAAGAAGATACACAGTCCCGTCAAAAAATTTGACCACCTCTGTTGCAAGAAGGAACCGTAACCACCAGAAAGATGGTGTGCGTAGCAACATATGCAAATCATGAAATGCATTTGAAAGACCCCTAACTCGCTAACGATATGAACTTGCCCCTGGTGGCCGAGTGGAAAACGTTCGTGACTGCCACGGGAAGGGCCTCAGGTTGGATCCCAGGCAGGTACGAACGCTCGATCCACTAAATACCCGCCGTGCGTCGGATGGGCACGTTAAGCCGTCGGACACCGGGTACTGGCCCCTCGGTAATAAATAAGGGCATCTTCCTCCCCCTTTCTACTTCGCTTCCGTGTCGCTTTCCTATCGAGCGCTCTAGCCCAAATCTCCTAGTTTCCTATTTCTAAGGGTTGTTTAAGACCTGGGGTCAGACACTCCCTTCCTAGAATCCTCTATATCATGATCATGAGCGATATGAACTTGTGCGTGAATATGGGAAAAAGATGTGACCTAACAGAGTTTTAAGAAGGAATGATTGTTGGTTACCGACTGAAATGTGGTAGCATTACAGAAATGGGCAATATTATGGACTGTACATGTGGTGCAGTTATTAGAGTGTTCCAGAAAATTTCTGAAAATAACAAGCAGCAGAGTTGCCGGTAGGTATCCGCGTGTTTCAGAAATTCCCGTTCTTAAAAGTGCCCATTTATTTTAACTACCGTATTTTCACAGATTTTACGTAATCAGAAATTCTGTTTATTTCAGAAAAATCCATTTCAGGTTTTTTCCGTATTTAAACTGAAATTCCGCAAAACCGACGACCCTACATTTTCAGCCCTTTCCCCAGATAATCCTTTCGCTCTAGTCAGGACTGAACCCGCGCCGCTTGGGCTAATTAAACAAGTAACGCACGCCTTTACCCACTGAGCCAAAGACACTCGTAAACTCGAATCCCGTACATGGTAAAACAAATTGCGCGACAACGATTTTTTTTTTTTTTTTTTTTTTTTTTTTTGTCATGAGTACGAGTGATTTAGTCACTTTATTTTCCGTTGGAGCTTATTATTTTTCTGAATAGGTTTGTAATATATATATATTTTTTTTTTCTGTAGGAGAACTTTTCACAAATTAAGCATTTTCCATCTTGATTTTTCGAAGCAACAAAATGCTTTGCAATTTGATTTTTTAAACTGACAGTGACTTTCAATTATCTTCAAAAGGAGTGAAATGTACTTTTTTACAGTATTATTTCACCAAAAAAAAAAAAAAAAAAAAAAAAAAAAAAACCTCCTAAATATAAAATTCACTCTTGATAGCTATAATAGCTTTTGTCTTAAGTTGTATAAAGACTGATATATAGATATCGTATAACCATCTGTGCAATAAGTTCAGTACCCGGTTTCTTACAGTAACACAATATACTATATATTAATAGCTTGTGCGTAAAATAGGGGAGAGGAGAAGAAATTTCTGTGCCACAATAAAACAAAATTCATGCGATATGCTATCCACAATATCCAGTCTCGTTATACGGAACTTCAAAATTCGACAGACGATTGAAATTTAAAAGTTAATCAAACGATAAATACACAGTTGACATGGACTAGGAACATCAAATAGAAGTCATCGCTCTTTCCACGTTTACAAGTGATCCACGGAAAAATTCTCATGGTGCAGTGGAAGCATATCCTGCGCTTAACTGGAAGACCCTGGGTTCGGTTCCCGGTGGCGGCATATGAGAATTTTTCCGTGACTCACTTGTAAACGTGAAAAGAGCAATGACTTCTATTTGAAGTTAATCAAACCTCTAGTATTCTCTCACCAATCGCTGCTATTACCGGTAATTTCTCGCCATACGGATACGGAAAAAAGTGAGAACGGAGTTTTTCTGTTATTAAACGAAAGGAATTGCGGAAAGGTTTCTGAAAATTCAGAATTTTCCGTTAACAGATCTCTAAAACGGTAATTTACCGTCAATATAAGAAAGAAACTGCGGAAAGGTTTCTGAAAACTCGGAATTTTCCGTTAACACATCTCTAAAACGGTAATTTACCGTCAATATAAGAAAGAAACTGCGGAAAGGTTTCGGAAAACTCAGAATTTTCCGTTAACAGATCTCTAAAACGGTAAACCGTCAATATAAGAAAGAAACTGCGGAAAGGTTTCGAAAAACTCAGAATTTTCCGCTAACACATTTCTAAAACGGTCATTTACCGTCAATATAAGAAAGAAACTGCGGAAAGGTTTCGGAAAACTCAGAATTTTCCATTAACACATCTCTAAAACGGAAATTTACAGTCAATTTAAGAAAGAAACTGCGGAAAGGTTTCAGAAAACTCAGAATTTTCCCGTGGTATAAAAAATCCGTGAAATTCAGGTTTCTTTCTGTCATTTCACGAAAAAGTTGTATCAGAAATATGCTTCGTTAATTCACGAAAGAAATGACGGAAAGTGGCTCGCGAATTTCAGAAAGCTTTTTACAGTGTTTGTTAGTGCTTAATGACCAGAGCTGGATTAAGGGGGGGGGGGTCTATAGGTGCTATAGCCTTGGGGCCCATTAAGGCCTTCACCCGACCCTGGCAGTTATCAATTACCATATAATCATCCTGGCTTTGTCCAAATTAAGTTTACAGTTTCAGGCTTATTCATTTTGGCCATGTTTTCACTCTAAATTCTTTAAAAATAATAAACTTAAAACTGTCTGTAAGTTAGGACTAGAGATAAATCAGGTGAAGACGGGATATATTCACAGATTTCTCAAAACAGTGACCAAAAAAAAAAAAAAGAAAAAAGGATGATCCACTTTCAATTGATCACTAGATTTTAAAATCATTACGATTTCAAATATCTAAAAAAAAAAAAAAAACACAGAAAGCAATATTAACAGTGGGATCCATGATAGAATTCAAGAAAAAATAGTTTCTTTCTCTTTACAGTATTAACATTTTAATTAAACTTTTTTAGGCTCGTTTGAAACAGAAATCTGAAAAAGTTTTGTTAGATCCATATCATGTACGAGCATAAAACTGGAGCAGAAGTTCGTGATGAGAAAACTTAACAGAGATTTGTAAATTAGAATCTTGGAATAATACCTGGACCCATATGATACAACCAAACAGAGGAATCGATACGAAAAGGCAAAATTATAGAATTTATTCACATCTCCAAGAGGAGAAATTAAATCATAATACATGGTCGAGTCGCATTATTGTGACCACCAGCTAATATTCAGAGTAACCGCCATGTGCAGTGCGGACAGCAGCGAGAACGTCTGGGAGTAACTCAGTAAGGTGCTGGAAGGTGTTCACAGGTATGTGGAGCCATGTAGAGCCATGCAGACTGCAGTGCACCTGACAGCTGCTGCAGAGTGCATGGTGGAGGATCCATAGAGTGAACAATACGATCGAGGAGGTCCCACAGATGCTCAATTGGGTTTAAGTCTGGGAATTAGGGAGCCAGGGGGGAACTTTGAAGTCTTCATCGTGCTCTTCCAACCACTCTCAGACATTTCTAGCTGTGTGGTACATCGCATTGTCGTGCAGGAAGATCCCATCCGGTCCAAGGGAGACAATCAGCATGTATGGATGTACGTAGTCTGCAAGGATGGATTCATAACGAATTCGGTCCACAGTGCCTTCCACAGGTATGAGTTGGCCCAGAGAATGCCACGAAAACATTCCCCAGACCATAAAGCTGCCTTCATCACCTTGTGTTCTGCCAGCAGTGGTTGAAAAGGGTTTATTACCCGATGTTTCTCGCCTTATACGCCAACGTCCATCCGTTCTATGAAGCAGAAAACGTGACTCATCGAGAAGGCAATCCTTTGCCAATCAGCGAAGGTCCAATTCCGATACTTCGGTGCAAATGCAAGCCTTTTCTGCCGATGCACCTTCGTTAGCATAGGTGCAGTGACCATCCGTCCGCATCGGAGCCACATACGCAGCAGGGTTCGCTGAACTGTCGTTTTAGACACACTTCTGGAAGCCCCCTGGTTCATTCGGCCAGTGAATTGCTCCAATGTAGCGTGTCGATCGGCCCTCACGCACCTTCGAAGCCGATATTCATCTCTCACGTCCATGGCTCGTGGTGCTCCGCAGTTTTCACGTAGTTTCCAGTTTGTCGCTTGTTTGCAATAATGCCATTTCTTCAATCACGATGCACCTCAACCACAGCAGCACGCGAACAGTTCACAAACTGCGCTGTTTCAGAAGTACTGCCACCCTTGGCCCGAAAGCCGATAATCATCCCTTTTTGCAAATCTGATAAATCGCTCCTTTTATCCATGACAGCAACGAGTGATATGTTTTCAGAATTCCTACAGTATACTTTTATACCCTCCAAGCCAGCTCACGACACGTACCTTCTTTCATTGGCTACGCGCTGTTGACGTCAAAAGTAGGAGGTGGTCACAATAATGTGACTCGACTGTGTATATGTATAGCAAAAATCATACTACACATAGCGACCACTGAATTAGAAACTTTCATTCAGAGGGACGGTTTTAGCACGAATTACAGCTGTTTTTCTAACATGTCCCATGCATTCTCAATGGGTTGCAGATCTGGGATTTGTGGTGGCCAGGGAAGATGGTTGAATTCGGTGTCATGTCCGCTGAACCACTTTCTGAACACATCTTGCGCGATGGACAACTGAATTGTGGTCCATGAAACAGTCGGCACCTGCTGGATAAAAACGTCAAAAGTAGGCATTGCAAGATGGACTTTATCGGCAACAATGATCAGATAATTTTTGGAGGACACCCGACCTTGGACTTGCCTAAAGACTGAGCAATATGTTGTGCACTATTGCTTCCCGGACATTTGACATCCTGTTTTCCTCTAAAGCTGAGTTACATCCTTCATTGTCTTCTGATCGACTGGTTTTTTCCTTTGCCCGGTTTGATGGCCAAAGAACCTGTCTCTTCAAACTTCCAAATGCGTTTATGTAAAACATGTGCAGACATTGGACCAGTTTTTAAGCCCTTTAACGTTCTGTACCTGCGCAGTGCTGTTAAGACACAGATGTTATTCTGCTAAAACAACAATACGAAAAGTGCATGGATCTTTCGGTAACATTACCATTGCGCTTCAAAATGCTTCCTACTCACATGTAGTGCAACGACGAATTCCGGAGATGCCTGCTTTTGTAGCAGCTTCTTTCGAAGTTTGCCGTATTGCGGACACTTGTGATTTGGACGGTGGCAGTGCGTACAACTGCAGCTCCTCATTGTTATGCGTGATTACAGCGCCATTTTCTCCCGTGGAGACGAGTTTTAGAACTAATTTTTGTTTTTCTGTCAAAAAAAAAAAAGAAAAGAAAAAATCCCATCTCCTCAAAATTCATATCAAATTTGAAGTCATTTCAAGTAATACTTTCACCTGTAGAGCCCTTGGAAGTGTGAACTTTAATTATGGACAACCGGTGCACCGATCGACATAGAAAATGCCGTACTATGAACGAATGCACGAAACCAGACCGAACTTGCCACACATGTAGGCAAGTAGAAAAGAAGTGATTACTTTTTGAAGGATTACATGAATGTAATGGGCGAGAGGACAGTATAATGTGACCTGAATCAGTAAGTCATGTATGTATAACCGGCATGCTGGGCTATACATTTACCAACACGACGCGGCATCGAGTGGAAAAGTCCGGATAGTGTCCTGAGGTATCTCTTACCATTCGTCGTGCGGATAGTGTCCTGAGGTATTGCTGACCATTCGTCTTCCTGTTCGTGTCCTGAGGTATCGCTTATCATTTGCAGCCCGGATAGTGTCTTGAGGTATCGCTGACCATTTGTCATCCGGAGAGTGTCCTGAGGTATCGCTGACCATATATCCTGAGGTATCGCTGACCATTTGTCATCCGGATAGTGTCCTGAGGTATCCGGACAGTGCCTTGAGGTATCACTGACCATTCGTCGTCCTGTTAGTGTCCTGTGGTATCGCTAAACATTCGTCGTCTGGATAGTGTCCTGAGGTATTGCTGACCATTTGCAGTCCGGATAGTGTCTTGAGGTATCGCTGACCATTTGCAATCCGGATAGTGTCCTGAGGTATCGCTGACCATTTGCAATCCGGATAGTGTCTTGAGGTATCGCTGACCATATATCCTGAGATATCGCTGACCATTTGACATCCGAATAGTGTCCTGACCATTCGTTGTCCTGTTAGTGTCCTGTGGTATCGCTGAACATTCGTCGTCTGGATAGTGTCCTGAGGTATTGCTGACCATTTGCAATCCGGATAGTGTCTTGAGGTATCGCTGACCATATATCCTGAGGTATCCGGACAGTGTCCTGAGGTATCGCTGACCATTCGACTTCCGAATAGTATCTTGAGGCATCACTGACCATTCGTCGTCCTGTTAGTGTCCTGAGGTATCGCTGACCATTTGCAGTCTGGATAGTATTATCCTGAGGGATCGCTGACTATATTCATCGTCCGTCCACGTTGTACACAATTGATCGACAGTGCAAAGGAGCCATTCTTAGACGTCAATTTTTCTGCCAATGACGTCCCACACGTTCTGTATTGGGAAAAAGTAATTAGATCGAGCTGGCCAACGCTACACCGAGACGCATTGTAGATACTGTCTGGTGCTGTTGGCATCGTGCAGGCGGATGTTGTTTTGTTGAAACTAGACATCCGGGATGTCACGAAGGTATGGCAAAACAAAAAAAACTGGCGGCAGCAGCCCATCGATATATCGTTGTACTGTCACTATACCAACTATGCGTACGAGCGGTGAAAGGCTGTTGAAACTGAGACTTCCCACACAATGAAACCAGGTTGAGGAGCCGTATGAGACTGAGGGATGGCAGTATGACAAGACTAGACTCTCAGTCGGTGATCGTCAGCATTGAGACAGAAGCGAGACTCGTCGCTGAATACGACATGGTTGCATTATCCCCATCATGCGTGTATGGTAAGTCCTACAAACTTGCGCGACGATTTGCTGCGGTAAGTGGCAGTCGTCACAATGGCTTGCGAGAGCGCAAATCTACCTCAGCCAATCTGAGATTCACAGTTTGTGTCGATTCGGGGATGTACTTAGGTGCCCGTACACCTCGTCGAATATCACTAAGACTTGTCGTTGACTGCAGCGATCGAGGCATTTGAAAATCTACGGACATTGTAGGGTATTCATGCGGCAATTTATCTTATCCGTGTGAAACAAATGCCGTTTTGTACTAATTAATTGATGCTCTACAACTTTGTAGTTGGAAATTTTGCTCTATCTCTTTTGCTTTTCGATTTGCAATGGCTAACTTCTGCATTTCGCCACTAGGGGCGCTGCTATTGGTTGCATTCGATCGGGCGTAGTCGCTTTACTCTACCGTTATCTCACTTGCATACCTGTACCTCTCTCCGTTCGCAAATTATTCCAGGCTAAAAGGACTTTCCTATGCACCCTGTATATTTATAGAAATGAAATTATGATGTGGTTAAATAACGTAGGCACGTCATTTGAGTAAAAATAAATTTTGCTGATGAACAGTCTGTTTATAGCCTACAACAAGACTGAAGAAAACTTTCAAAGTTAAGAGCATTACAAGTACAAGTGTAATATAGACGGCATGAAGTAATGTATCTTAAAATTTTACTAAGTAAACTCTTAAGGAATAGGCCACGGCCTCTATGGTCTCCCCTTGTACTCACACCAGAGTTTGACATTAAATTACTTTTATGAAGATGTTGTTCGTGAATTCAAGTGAAACTAGCTTGAAACCACCTTTCTCTAAATCTTATGTTGAATCTCAAGATCGCCGCCCCGGTGGCGCAGTGGTCTACGGCGCTGGCCTCTGATCATTCGTCCGTAAGGGGTCCGGGTTCGCATCCCGGTGTTTGTCTTACGGCACTGGCTCTCTCCCTTCCCTAGAACCAGTGACCCTAAATTAGGGACGGGCGACTGCTTATAGCCCATTGAGTTGCTCACGGTGGTCGTTAAACCTCCAAACAAAAAAAACAAAAAATCTCAAGATCCTTTCTGAATATAACGTATCAATGGCGCACCGGAAAAACTCGGAGCGGCTCGCAAAAATATCTTCAAGACTCTTTTGCGAAAATCCATTAGATTTCAATTACTGAAATTTTTAAATTCCATGTATTTTTTCAGTTGTTGTTATTTTTGATTGGGGTTTTAACGACCACCATGAGCAACTGAATGGGATATACGCATTCGCCCGTCCTAAATTTAGGGCCACTAGTTCAAGGGCACAGAGATAGCTAGTTCCGTAAGACAAACACGATATGCATGATGCACTAGGATTCGAACCCGGACCCATCGCGGACGAATGGTCATAAGCCAGCGTTTAGACCACTACGCCACCGTGGCGGGCGGATTTCCGTGTTATTAAATAGGCTTTATGGGCGTTTGAATAATTCAAATGCTTCGGAACCTAGAGGTATTTTTCATAAAACCAAAATTATCGCTCGTCATTTTTGATTGGAGGTTTAACGATCACCGTGGGCAACTCGATGGGCTATAGGCAGTCGCCCGTCCCTAATTAAGGGCCGCTGGTTACAGGGAAGGGAGAGAGCTAGTGCCGTAAGTCAAACATAACATCCATGCCTCACCGGGATTCGAACCTGTACCCCCCCCCCCCTTTTTTTTTTTTTTTTGATTGGAGGTTTAACGATCACCGTGGGCAACTCGATGGCTATAAGCAGTCGCCCGTCCCTAATTTAGGGCCACTGGTTACAGGGAAGGGAGAGAGCTTGTGCTGTAAGTCAAACATAACAGCCATGCCTCACCGGAATTCGAACCTGGACCCCCCCCCCTTTTTTTGATTGGAGGTTTAAGACCACCGTGAGCAACCAATGGGCTATAAGCAGTCGCCCGTCCCTAATTTAGGGCCACTGGTTACAGGGAAGGGAGAGAGCTAGTGCTGTAAGTCAAACATAACAGCCATGCCTCACCGGAATTCGAACCTGGACCCCCCCCCCCCCTTTTTTTTTTTTGATTGGAGGTTTAAGACCACCGTGAGCAACCAATGGGCTATAAGCAGTCGCCCGTCCCTAATTTAGAGTCACTGGTTCCAGGAAAGGGAGAGAACCAGTGCTGTAAGACAAACACAACATCCATGCCTCACCGGGATTCGAACCCGGACCCCTTTTGGACGAATGATCAGAGGCCATCGCTTAGACCACTGCGCCACCGGGGCGGCGGACCCTTTTCGGACGAATGATCAGGAGTCATCGCTTAGACCACTGCGACACCGGGTCGGCGCTCTCTTTTTCGTGTTACGCAAATGTGTACGTGGTAATGAAAATGAGTGTCCTAGTTTTATACCAATACAAATTGCTACAAAACAGTTACGCGAAAAATAATCAGATGCAATTTTTTTTCTTTTACGGAACTGGCGTCATCCTCTTTGAAACGCCTTACGATCACATTCACAATACATGTAGTTGCCATGTGATGTTGCCATGTGATAATGTCTATAAGGACCTTTTCGGATTTATACGCAAATACAAGACATAAATAAGCAAATGAGTAAGTAGAAATTAAGAATTGTCGCACCAAAAACAGGAAGACTTCTTAAATTAATTACTCTTGAATACAAGAAGCACATTTAACATAATTCCACAATATTTTGCACTTAACAAACAGTCCCAGGGAAGAACATCTTTTAGTTCATCACATTCTGAAAGATGCACAGTTGTTTGCAAAGAACGGTAATATATAACTTCTTGTCCTCGTTAATATAAAAATTTCATTAATTGAACAGATATTTATTTCTTAATATTCTATTGCTATGGCGAGGCCAGCCGCTCAGTATTGGGTGGCTATTGGGGGAGGGGTAATCATTACGAGGGGGGCATAAATTTTGAAGTTAGGTATAAATGTTGGGAAAATTCCGTTCGTGGGATTTTATCCAACACAGATAATGTTATCCCTAGTCAAAAAAAATTCAGGTGCGTACTCTACGTTTTATTTATTCAACGTATGTAGTATGGGAACCATGGATACGAATCTCTATGGCAAGTTACTATTTCTTTGCAATTATAGTTTACTTACGTAGCGTCGTTTTATATATATATATATATATATTTTATTATATATATATATATATTTTACCAAAGCTCTTATGGAAACAGCAACAAAATTAGCTGGGTCTAAGAACAAGTTGCATGTAAATAAATTATCAGGAAAAACGAAAATGTTGATGCAAAAAAGAAGAGAGATGAGGACAACTAAAGAAGATGTGACTTCCAAAGTGGAATATATAGAGCTATGCAAGACAGTACGAAAAAGTATCACTGAAGACGTAAGAAAATTCAACTGTGAACTAGTGAGGAAAGCAATTGAAAACAACCAAAGCCTAAAGATAGCAAAGGGACATCTCAGTAAGGGAAGAAAACAGATTATGGCACTGAGAAAAGAAGATGGTTCTGTAACAAGAAATAGAGGCGAAATTTTGACAAGAGTGAAAGATTTCTACTCCAAATTATATGAAAGGGATGATACATGCACTCCAGACATCATGAAAGATACCAGTACCAGAGTTTCTCCAGTCCTTCCAGCAGAAGTTGCACATGCAATCAAGAACATGAAGCGGGCAAAAGCTCCAGGAGAAGATGGAATTACTGTAGACATCATACAAGAAGCAAGTGGAGAAATCGAAACAGTACTCGCCCAAATTTTCACTCGATGCCTTAATGAAGGAAATATTCCTGAGGATTGGAACACCGCTACAATGATCCTGCTACATAAGAAAGGTGACATTGAGGATCTCGGAAACTACAGACCTATCAGCCTCCTATCGGTAGTTTATAAAATCTTCACTAAAGTTCTTTCACACCGCTTGAAGGTAACACTGGACATGGCTCAACCGAGAGAACAAGCTGGATTCAGGAGTGGCTACAGCACAATAGATCATATCCATGTGCTGAGAGAACTAATTGAAAGAGCGAGGGAATATGAACTTCCATTGTGCATGGCTTTTATCGATTATGAAAAAGCCTTTGATTCGGTGAAACCATCAGCAGTTACAATGGCTTTGAAAACCTGTGGTATTGAAGATGCATACATTAATATTATTAATAACATCTATGAAAATGCAAGTGCAAAGATTAGGCTGTTTGAAAATACAACACACAAAAAAATTGGAAAGGGAGTGAGACAAGGTGACACCATATCTCCGAAGCTCTTTAATGCCACATTGGAGGGTGTTTTTCAGTCACTGAGCTGGGAAAACAAGGGGATAAAGATTAATGGAGATTATCTAACCCACCTTCGTTTTGCTGATGACGTAGTCATTTTTGCAACTACCCCATCAGAGCTGCAGAGTATGATCCAGGAACTTGCTGACAAGAGTAAAGAAGTGGGATTAAAAATGAACTTTCAGAAGACAAAAGTGATGTTCAATGCTTTTACAAGAAATGAAGATTTATCGATTGATGGAGAAAAGCTGGAGATAACAGATACGTACGTTTATCTTGGACAGCAGATATCAAGTGAGGGTCACATTGATGAAGAAATTAATCGGCGTACAAAACTTGCCTGGAGAGCTTTTGGAAGAAACAGCATAATTTTCAAGAGCAATATGCCATTATGTCTTAAAAGAAAAGTGTTTGATCAATGCATTCTTCCAGTGCTTACGTATGGTGCAGAGACGTGGACCTTAACTAAAAGAGACATACAAAGACTGCAGACAACTCAAAGCAGCATGGAGAGGTGCATACTTGGTGTAACCAGGAGAGATAAGAAGAGGAACTCGTGGATCCGAAAAATGACAAGAGTGGAAGACATCATGATCAGAGTTAAATCCCTGAAATGGCAATGGGCTGGACATACTGCTAGAAGGACAGATCATCGATGGACAGCCGAAATTTTAGATTGGATTCCAAGGGACAGGAAAAGACCCAGAGGAAGACCACATGGGAGATGGGTGGATGAAATTCGAAAGTATGCAGGGGTGACATGGAGGAGACTGGCACAAGACAGACCGTTGTGGAGGAAACTTGGGGAGACCTTCGTCCAGCAGTGGATTGATAATGGTTGACAATGATGATGATGATGATGATATTTTATTTTATGCTGTCAAAAGGTTGTTTATGAATTTTAGTTTGCAACCTGACAAGGAATCTCTCTCTCTCTCGCTTTCTCTCTCTGTCTCCCTCCCTTCCTCTTTCTCCCTCTCTCTGTCTCCCACCCTCTCTCTGTCTCCCCCTCTCTCTCTCTCTCTCTCTCTCTCTCTCTCTCTCTCTCTCTCTCTCTCTCTCTCTCTCTTTCTCGCTGTCTGTCTCTCTCCCTCCCTCTCTCTCTCTATATATATATATCTTTCTCCCTCCCTCCCTCCCTCTTTCTGTCTCTCTCTCTCTCTCTCTCTCTCTCTCTCTCTCTCTCTTTTGTCTCCCTCCCTTCCTCTTTCTCTCTCTCTCTCTGTCTCTCTCCCTCTATCTCTCTCTTTCTCGCTGTCTGTGTCCCTCCCTTCCTCTTTCTCTCTGTCTCCCTCTTTCTCTCTCTCTGTCTCGCTCCCTCGCTCCCTTTCTCTCTATATCTTTCTCTTTCCCTCCCTCTTTCTCTCTCTCTCTCTGTCTCTCTCTCTCTTTCTGCCTCTCTGTCTTCCACCCTCCCTCTCTCTTTTCCTCTCTCCCTCTCATCTTTTAAACTGGAAGAATAAAAATGGCGTGTTTCTACTATTCCCTTAGAAATTTGCTCAGAGGACTCCCTCCTTTTCTCAGAAGTACGAACACTAAATTTAACAAAAAATTCATTTTATATAACAAAATTTCTGTGAATTTAAAAAATCCAGGTACGTTTATCCAAATTCCCTAAAATCTTCGACGGTTGCATCAGCCATATGTTCTAACAGCTTAACTATTTTTTTTGGGGGGGGGCAAAGTTGGGCTCAAAGAAAAGCAGCCTACCCCATCCCACCTGTACCGTCGCGCCTGTTCTATTATTATACATTTATAAAAACTATTGCTATGCCTGTGAAAAGGGGTCTCAAGTCTTTTGGAATAGCTACTTTCCCGCCATCCAGTTTTTATAAACTAAAACTTCGAAAATTATTTCTACATATTTTACTTACTTATGAAAACAAAATTGCTTTCCTTTTTAATACTTCATTCAAAGCTGTCGTCAAAACTCCTGGCTATTTTCTTAAACAGCTTCATATTAAACCTCTGCTTAAAATTTTACGAAATCTTTTTGCTGAGGCTCTCTTACACGTGAACCTCCCAGGAATGCGGGGGTTCTGAGGGGCTATCAGTACGTACCTGAGCCATGTGGACGAAGAACTACAGATTTAGTCACCCGAGTTCTGTCACAGAAAGGCCCTTTCTGTGTTCAACATTGAATGGAATTTTTTCAAGTCCTACGCCGAAAGTATCTTTTTATTACCATGAATACGGGATTCCAACGGTGTGCAATGCAAATTTGAAGTTGTGATTCCGTCTATTGGCGTAAATTACGACAAGAGTGGTAAATCATAAAACATCCGAAAACTTGAAAATTTCATCGTCCTGGAGCTGGAATCAAACCTGCGTCTCCCGGTTTGCGCCCGAGTATGCTAACCACTACACCACCCAGAACGACCGTAGTTTATCTGCTTCTCCGGGCAATCACGGGATACGATGAATTCCATTCATCCAGATTCGCTAAATATGAATGCCGTTGCTTCGACTGGCGATTCCAGGGATGTGTTAAATTCAAATTACTCGGAAACTTGGTCGTTTAGGGTATCGCAGTGATTAGCATACTCGGGTATAAACCTGGAGACGCGGATTCCATTCCCGCTCCTCAGGACGATGAAATTTTCAAGTTTTCGGATGTTATATGATTTACCACTCTTGTCATAATTTACACCAATAGATGGAATCGCAACTTCAAGTTTGTATTGTATCTTTCTATTGTTACGTTCACTATCTGATACTCATTCCTTCTGTGCTGGTTCGATTTTCATTCCACAGGGTATTGTTTTCTCGTCGTTTATATAACTGACGTTTTACTTGTTATTTGCAACGACTGTCTTTTGAGTATTTACCGAGTTCTCATATTTTTAGTAGAATTATGTCAGTAGCCGGAATTACGGTTTTCGAGCGATCATAATTCTTTATTTTAGCAGAGTAAAACTGCAAAGAAATGAAAAACTTTTGAACTCGAAGGCCTGTAATTTCAAGTCTTGCCTTTCCAGTAGGGGCGCCGACTTCACCAAATATTTCGGGGGTGGGGGGGCGTGAAAAGGTCAGACGTGGGAGGGAAACCTTCCGTTGTCAGGAGGACAATTTTAAAATTGGGGTGTGGCGAGCAAAAAGATAAACTATGAGATTCAACGTATATTTTAAAACGCAACTGCAATTGCTCACCAGCAAACGAACAAGGAAACCGAAATATTATTTTGCCGAATATTAATATTTTACAAAAATAAAATATATCCTGTGATTTTATAAAAATATCCACAGAGATTTTATTTCCAAATGTTTATAAAAAAAAGTATAAGAAATTAACTGGGGTACTCAAAAAAGAACAGGACGCACCAAAAATATATACATGCAGATAAATAAAGGCGCTAGGTGTTATACGTTTCTGTATTTTTATTTATTTTATTGTTCATATTTTATTTAAACATTTTCCGCACATCACGAGAACGTGAGGCCTCCCAGAATACAATATGGGGCTGGCAATCCAGTTTCTTATCCAGTGAGCAATGCTGAATATGGAAAGAAAGTTTTTATTTTCTTATTTATTAATTTTTTGAAAATAAATCGCTTTGGCCTCATAAGATGAAGCTTGGTCACACCTATGCGATTATTTAATCGAACGGGACAAAAAATATTCGGTGGGCACTGCCCCCCAATAAATTTTTTTAGAGCAGCTACTCTTCCCCCCCCCCCAACAGTCGGCTTGTGTAGTTTCCAGACTAGGAAAGCTTGCTCCGACCATGCTCATCCAATAAAACAACCTTATCTCGTATAAAGTTACAGTTAAATCTGCATTGAAGCTAACGTGTTAATGAAGTAACCGTTATTCTATAGTTCAAGTTAATGCAATAGTTAAAGCGACCATAAATTTAACATAAAACATTATACGTGAACATAGAAACGATGCCATGTTGGAAATACCATAAAATCACTGTAACGTTTTGTAATCTGCCAGAAAATGCACTATATTGACAAAAGTCACCAGCATCCCTTCAAAAGCAAATGAACGGATCCGCTGCGTTGTTAAGATGCGCGGTACAGCTGCAAACGGTATAAAAACAAGCCTGCAGTTGACCGCGATCATATCGCACTGTGAGGTTCCGTGAAAATGTCGCGGCGGGATAATACTGACTTTGAGAAAGGAAAGATTATTGGGTGTTACATTAGCGGGTTGTCCATAAGAGAAACCGAGAGGCGTTTAAACATACTCAAGTCAACTGTTTTGGATGTACTGAATAAGTGGAAGACACATGGCGTGCCTGAAGCGGCAAAACGTACAGGCAGACCAAAGAACATCGGTGATAGGGGACGTCGAAGCCTCAGGAGAGTCGTTACAGCTAATCGACAGAGTATTGCACAAGGCCTCAGTGTACAGGTGAGTGAAAATGCTGGAACCTCGGTATGTACACGTACCATTTGCAGGTAACTTTATTACATGGGTTACGGTGGTCGTGCGGCTGCTCTTAACCCTTTCATCTCCACTCGGAATGCTACTCGTCGTTTAGCATGGTGTAAAGAACATCTATCGTGGACCGTAGATCAATGGAAACGGGTCCTATGGACTGATGAATTCAGATACACGATCCATCAGTCTGATGGGCGTGTGTGAATATGGCGGCAGCCGGGGGAACGCTATTTATCACAGTGTACTGTTCCTACGCTCAAGTTTGGAGCTGGCAGTGTACTCGTGTGGGGATGTTTTTCGTGGTATGGTCCCTGCCCATTGGCTATCGTGGACAAACCTGTTAACCAGCACGTCCACCTCGATATCCTGGACAATTATGACGTACCAACTCTGTGGCAATACTATAGAACCGAGCCTTGTTGGTTCCAGCAGGATAATGCACCGAGCGATAAAGCAAGTAATGTTACGGCGTGGTTTTACAATAATTCCGTATCGTGTGTGGGCTGGCCTACACAGAGCCCTGACCTTAATACCATACAGCACCAATATGAGGAATTAGAGCGCCGCATAGGAAGTTTGGAACCAAGGCCTGCTACTGAGCGACAGATAAGGGCAGCGTTATGTACTGAATGGAAGCGCATACCTATCGCTGTGTTCCAAAACCTTGTCGAAAGCATGTCTGGAAGGTTCACTGCATGCATTAAGGCCAAAGGTGGAACCACACCGTACTAATATATGCCAGTAAATGCTATGTTGTGTTTCTCTTCTAGGTGTCCGGTGAGTTTTGTCAATATAGTGTATGTTGAAAATATTAAATAATCGACTTTCATTTGTACGTCCTGAAATGCTCCGAAATACCAAATACAAAAAAGAAGACAAAGACTTTTCTTGTCGTATTACAGTAAATAAAGTGGAATTCTAAGAAAGGGCAGCAAGCAAATGTTAAAGAAGCCGTATGTTTCATGGACAGACGTTTGGCGAGAGATTTTCGCAGTCAAATATCCTCCTCTGTTCACATAAAGCTCCATTGTTCTTCTTCAAGCAGAGGCAGCTCTAATCTCTGAAATCATTTTCCCTCCCCTCACGAAGTATGACGGTAGGCTTGCCTTCTATTCCAAACGAGATCTCCACTAAAGAGCAGGAGGTCATCTTTCTCCTTACAGTTCCTCTCTTCAAAACCGGTCTTCTCTCCCTCAACACGTTATATACCTTTAAAGAGAAACAGAAAGAGAGAGAGAGAGAGATAAAAAGAAAAACAGAAAGAGTGGAAGGGGAGCTCAAGGTACTTGTAAGGATGCCATGAAGAAAACGTCATGCCATACTATGGCAATGCAAAAGAACTCAGATCGTGTAAGAAAAAAAAAGCGTTTATATTGCCAGCGAGAGAGTGCTGATTAATAGGTGGTGGTCTGAATCAGGACAACCCGTATTTCTATCTGGACATGGTGATCGATAGGGAAGAATTTCTACGTAAAACCTAGGACAACCCCAGCTTTAAAAAAAAAAAAAGAGAGAAGAAGAGGGAAAGGGGGAACAGATTTTTTCCCTACTTCTTTATTATTCATGTTGTTTTTTTCTCCCCTGAGCACCGCACTCCAAGCGAAGATGTGTCAACCACATGGCGCTGAATTTAGCATTTCCGGCAGAGCGGAAAAAAAAAAAAAAAAAGAGTGTAAATGGTAGCTTTAGTCTCATGCGAAAAAAAAAAAACGAACTTTGTGGATTTTATCTGAAAGGAAAATATTTAGCGCTTTCTTTTACATTATGAAAAAATCAAATGGTTGCTCGAAGTTAGGACCAACTACGGAGTAAAGAAGAAACAGCTAAATGCCATTTATTAGAGAATCAAGCAGTGAGACAAATCTGTTCTACTAAAATTTCGCATCCCCACTATGGCTATTCTTATATAGAAGGCTAAAAACGGAGGCTAAGATTAAAACACCATTAAAAAAAGGATCCCGTCAACTCTCTTAATGCGTGATTTCTCCAAATGACAGTGACACCCAGCATGCCTCAGGAAAAACCCGTTCTTGAAACTCAACGATGATGTTAACAAACATAACATTTTGAATACAAAACAATTATATCAATAGGATTTGAGATTAAATATGTTTTAAAGGATTAAACAGAATATCAATATAGATATTATAGACATGAATTTTGATATCCGTAATTACGAAACAAGAAATAGATTTCAGATAAAGCCATGCTTGCCTAGAACACCACAAATGAAACAAAGTATCAACTATCAGAGACCAACTTTCTTGAATATTTTACCCGATGAACTAAAACACATTAATAATTATAACTTGTTGAAAAAAGATTAAAAACATATTTGCTTAATTTATAAAAAACCACAAAAACTCAAACTACTATATAACATTTCAATCCCTTTCTAACTGCTACTAATATCTACTAACAATTGCTGATCGACTGCATGGCCTGCCTACTATTTACCTTAAATCTTTGATAACTTTTACAAAACTTGTATCTATCAAGTAGTGACATCAGAGCTTTAGTCAGTCATTAAAGTCTTTTAGTCAGGTCATTAAAGACTGTTCCCCTGATTTCCCTGGCCGTTATGATAATTACCTTTATTACATTCAAATAAACTTAATGTAAGGTATGATGTAACAGCTAAGATAATAAAAAAATAAAATAAAAAAATAAACGAAGTTTCGCAGTAAAACTGCTGTGTAAAACGTGGAGTTACATTCCAAAACAAGAAAGATGACACCGAATTTTCGGATGTAATGAGCACGTCTTTTAAATCGTTTCCCACATGAAAAATTTATTTCAAGCAGATTTTTCAAAAATCGAAAAATTCAGCAAAAAAAGAAGATATGACAGAATTTTACTATAATTAAAAGAACTTACTGTGGGATTTTATCTCTTGAATTCACTTGAAATTTAGATTTACGAGTATATCTGCGATAAATATTCTAACTTGGTGTTCATTGGCTTTTTAACTAGGGAACTCGTTTTAGATTAATGCTCTTTATCTATATATTCATCAAATCAGTGGCGTAAATAAATTTCGAGTTTCTGATAAATCTCTAGATTAAGTAAACTGTGCGAAAGTGAGTAAATGAAGTGTTTAAATATGAAATAGGAAAAAAATCCTTAACACTTCTTCATCAATCCCTCATTGTCGGCTTTCAATAAAGTCGGGCGTGAGACATAAAATAAAGAAACAGAAAATGCACTTACATCATCTAGGGGAAAACTGAACATAATTTAAAATAAATGATATGAGTAGGATTATTCACAGTCAATGGAGCCTGTTAAAAAAAAAACAGTCGAATAACTTCAATCGATGAAACAACCAAAAATAGAAATAGAAGCTTATACTTACTAGTGGCAGCAAAGTATGTTATGAAAATCAACAAATTGGGCACGAAACGTTTCTCATAACTCATGATATCGGAGGCAATGGCATTTTCAAATCGAACAGTTAGAAAAGGTATAGAGAAAAAAAAATGATAAACTATATTGACAAAAGTCACCAGACACCCCTTCAAAAATAAATGAACGGATGCGCTGCGTTATTAAGATCCGCGATACAGCTGCAAACGGCATAAATACAAGCCTGCACCTGATCGCGATCATATCGCACTGTGAGGTTGAGTGAAAATGTCGAGGCGGGAGAGAACTGACTTTGAAAAAGGAAAGATCGTTGGGTGTTATATTAGTGGGTTGTCCATAAGTGAAACCTAGAGGCGTTTAAACATACCCAAGTCAACTGTTTTGGATGTACTGAATAAGTGGAAGACACATGGCATGCCTGAAACAGCAAAATGTACCGGCAGACCAAAGAAAATCAGTGATAGAGTACGTCGAAGCCTCAGGAGAGTCGTTACAGCTAACCGACGGAGTACTGCACAAGACCTCACTGTACAGGTGAGTAAAAATGCTGGAACCTGGGTATGTACACGTACCATTCGCAGAGAACTTTATCCCATAGGTTACCGCGGTCGTGCGGCTGCTCATAAGCCTTTCATCTCCATTCGAAATACTGCTCGTCGTTTAGCATGGTGTAAAGAACATTTATCGTGGACCGTAGATCATGGAAAAGGGTCCTATGTACTGATGAATCCAGATACACGATCCATCAGCCTGATTGCCGTGTGTAGGTATGGCGGCAGCCGGGGAAACGCTATTTGGCACAGTGTACTGTTCCTACGGTTAAGTTTGGAGCCGGCAGTGTACTCGCGTGGGTGTGGTTTTCGTGGTATGGTGCCTGCCCATTGGTTATCGTGGACAAACCTGTTAACCAGCACGTCTACTTCGACATTCTGGACAATTATGACCTACCAACTCTGTGGCAATACTATGGAACCGAACCTTGTTGGTACCAGCATGATAATGCACCGAGCTATAAAGCAAGGACTGTTACGGCGTGGTTGGACGATAATTCCGTATCGTGTGTAGACTGGCTAGCACAGAGTCCTGATCTTAATCCCGTAGAACACCTATGGGATGAATTAGAGCGCCGCATAAGAAGTTCGGAACCAAGACCTATTACTGAGCAACAGTTAGCGGCTGCATTATGTACTGAATGGAAACGCATACCTATCGCTGTGATCCAAAACCTTGTCGAAAGCATGTCTCGAAGGGTCAGTGCACACAGTATTTATTAGAAGAAAGATACAGGAGATGTGCTTGAATAAATCATCTCAAATGATGTATGACAAAAGAAAATATTTACAGGTGCTTGTAGCTTACGCTACTGCTTATTTACACGGTTCTGTACATTGATGATAGTAAAAAAACAGTTAATTACACTCGAGTGTCAGGAGACGAACTAATAAGGACGTCTAAATACAAATAAAATACGATTCAGCTAGAAGAGCGTTATACAATATTAATTTTGCACAGTATTGATAAAAATAATACAGCTTAGTGCACAAGTTGAAAAATGGAGCAAAATTACAGCTCGTGATAAATGAACAGCGACAAGCATGTCTGGGCATTTAGGAAGGATTTTAACAAAAAAACTTATTGCTCATAAGTGCATTGCTGTGCGATTAACAAACTTGTTCAAGAAAATATTGAGAGCTTCAGGAGACAACATTTCTCTTGCAAAAAAAAAAAAAAAAAAAAGAAAAATATATATACAATAAGACAGTAAGGTGTAACACATCATAGTTACAAGAATGTACAGTACAAAGCAATTGACAAACTGATCATAAAATTACACTGTTGAATCAAGAATTGAAGATAAGAATATACTGTAAAAACCACAAAGTTTACAGATGTCCTGGTGTAAATATAATATATTACCTGTTCGGCAATATTCAGAAGTTACAATGTACAGATATACAGCACAGTGTCAACATGTTACAAATCAAAATCGGACCATATACAGAAATGTAACACTATTCTGTTGACCAGATAGAAAATGTAAGTATAATAAGAAAACACACGATGAATAAAGCTTTAACATATTCTCACTATCCATATGTAGTGATAGAAGAATGATAGTACCAAGCATCACCTCACACAAAAGAACAAAATAGGTAAAATGTTTTTCAAAATATATTACTCATGAGTACAACATCATGCAATTGACTAACTTGTGCAAAAATAAATACAGTAAGAATCATTAGTCAACATGTGCGAGCGTGAAACTCCTTGGAAGAGATGTAAGATGCATGGCAGTAGAAAAGGCACAGAGGAGAAATGGAAGGAGGGCAGGAAGAAAAGCCAGAGGAGAAATGGAAGGAGGGCAGGAAGAAAAGCCTATAGAAAGAAACAGGGGAGACCGTCCGGGCCAGGTGAAGCCCGGGGGGTTGAGGGACGAGAAAGTGTCAGAGAGCTCAGTTAAAGTGGGAGGATGAAGGAGGCTGGCTGAAAGATGAGAAGGGACCTGAGGCAAAGAAGAGAACAGAAGAGCAGAAGCCGTAGGGGAGGGAGGAGGAGTTTCACAAAATTTTGAAATGTAGTAATTACGTACCATAGAACAAATTGGAACTGGTTCGGATGAAACTACTCCAGTTGGAAGACGAAGGTGCTGCAGAACAGAAGAGGATCGGCGAGTTGACTCAAGTGATGTAAGGAATTCGTACGAACAAGCATCAGGTTTCAGGTGTTGTAGTTTAAGGCGTTGAAGGGCTTGTTTTGCAAGTGGCACCAAAAGTGAATGTAATTCTGCCTGGTAGACTTGAAATAGGGGATCAGCAAGATTGAGCAAAGAAAGCATTTGCCTAGTATGATCAAGTCGCATCCTCCGTTGTGTCATGATCGAGTATGACAGGTTTCGTACCAGTAATATGAGGTGGCGTTTTACTTCCAACCAAACGTTGAGGGTGCACGGTGCAGAATGAAGCCTTGTACGCCAATCCGCAAGAAAATCTCGCACCGATGAGCAGAAGGCTGAGTCATCTAAAAGAGTGTCGTCAAAAGTCCAAGGCCGGATTGTACGTGGCTGTGTTGAAGTAGCAAAAACTGTTATGGCATAATGGCGCAATGATCCGAGTGAAGCTGTGGGTGTACAGCATGAATCTGATATTGCTGGTAGAAGAAGAGAAGTTGCATAAAAGCGATCCAATCTTGCTGTAGGAGGATCAATGGCTCTTGGTGCACGCCATGTATGTGTAGTCAGGGTTGGTGACAAATGGCGTTGAACATCTACTAGTGAGAAGTCTGAAGTGATAGACTGTAAGAGATGTACTACTTCCGTGCGGTGTTCTCTGGAAGAAGAAGAGCGATCAGTTAGGGGATGTAGAGTGCAATTGTAGTCACCTCCGATAAGTACCCGGTCGGTGATGGGAATACGTGACAGAGCCCGTCGAAGTTTTGGTAAACAACTCTGGCACGTGAGTAGGAGTGCAAGGAACATAAATGTTGAATACATGAAATTTTTCAGCTGCGACGGTGAAAGAGACTCGTTGTAATAAGTCTCGACATAAGTTTTTCACTGAGAAGGAGGAAAGAGTTGAACGAAAACGTGAGTGAACACCAACTGCCATGCCACCACGCGACAGTTGGCTGTAGACGTGATGGAAAGTATGATCCCACTGACGCCATTGATGAAATTGAGTGGTGGAAGTACAGTTTGTTTCCTGCAGAAGTAATATATCAGCATTCAGCGGAGCAAGATCCTCTCGTACCAGCGCATTCGCAAGAGGTGTCGCAAAACCGCGACAATTAAGTGACACCACCTTGAATGTCTAGGTTAGTTGTGGGATGCAGTAGGAATTGACTGGCTGTAGTGATGGAGTGGAGTCGACGGAGAAAACAAGCACTCCACGGGACCTCATCCGCAGTGCGCCGAAGAGTGTTTTCGCGAGTGTAATTGAACCAGCACTTGTGGAAGAGCTATGCTTCATACTGCTGAATGGAAGTGCGTGCTGAGGAAGGGCTAGAGGACCCTAAAAGGCAATCCAGCACGTCCTCGTATGGCAGAGGCTCAGCAGGGAAAGCATTTTCAGCAAGAAAAGTTGTGAATTCTTCTAGTGAGGGAAAAGCACCCTCACATGCTGTCTCAGAGGAAGTGTGTAGAGGCGACCGGGAGAACGGTCGTCGAGAGCTGACGGAGCGAGAGGATGAGCGGGTAGAAGAGCGAGATGATCTTCGGGATGCCAGAGTCTTTGCCTTCTTCGTCTTGGAGCGAGTAGCACCACTGCGTTTTCCAGCAACCACTAAAGCTTCATGATCGTCTGGAGAGTCTGAACCCGAAGCGTTACCTGTGACTCGTGTCATGGAGCCAACGGTAAAAGCTGAGGAGTGGTCAACATGTACATCAGCAGTGGTTGTAAAAGTACAAGGGGAGTCGATTTTGGAAGCCTTGGGAAAATTCTTAGGATCAGCAGGAGGTGGAGGCATCAAAGTCGTTTGTTGACCAATGGCAGTAAGCTGACTTTGGAAGATCTTGATTCCGCGACTTTCCTCGAATAGGAAGAAGTCTGTGAAGCGTTGGTGGACAAAGTAGAAGAAGATGTAGTGTGTGGAGCTGTTTGCAGGGGAGGCACGTGGGCACTGAGCCCTTATGTGACTTTCGCTCTGACATATAGTGCAATACTGTGAAGTGATTATCTCAACTCTTCGGCGTTGCTGTCCACAGCGGATGTGCAAAACATTCGGAACCGCTTTCAGCTGAGCATCAGATGAAAAGAGGACTCGAGCAGTGCGGCGAAAACCTCGAATCGATTTGTCTTCAGGATCTCTGGGAGCCGCAGAGAGAGTTGTTATGGAGCCAACAACTCTGCCGTACCTGCTGAGCAAGGTGCAAAGTGCAGCGTCGGATACTTCTGGTGGTACGGGGTAGAAGGTCACCTGCACCTGGCGGTGCGCAACCGGTTGTGCTAACAGATGCACGTCATTGATGGTTAGACCTTCCGTAAGGACCTGGTCAGCATGCGCTTTATCCTTAAAATAGACCAAGACAGATCTGGGTTTTCTAGCTACAAAGTCTATTGCATCCTTTGGTAAGATAGTTTTGAGAGCTCGGCTATATTGCCACAGCTTAGTGTCGGGAAGCGCATCAAAATAGACGCCCCGTTCCATAGTGGAGGAAAAAAGGTGACCAGCTCGGGAATCCTCTGGTATGTCAATTGTAGCAGTAGAACCGACGACAGTGACATAGGATTCAGGAAAAGGCATAGCAGATGAAACTGGGGGTGTGAGGACCCCAGAAGTTGCAGAAGCATAGGATGCTTGGGCAGGCATGGGTCGAGAACTCGATGAAGCGGCTCTTAGCAGTGAGGGCGGATCAAAAGTTGATGAAAAGTAGAAGCTATGAGCTCAGTATCGCTGATCACGGAGACGTCATCATCTGCTGAGATGTAGATAGGAGACTTGGCACCACCGCACTTGGTGGGAAGGAGGAAGTTATTGCTGGAGAAGAAGAGGTATCCATGACGTCGCAATGACGCTCGGGAGCCACCTCATTTAGCTGGAGCAGGAGCTGCCGCCGTAGAAGAAGAAGAGGGTGCTGGCTGATCTGCCAAGATAAGGATGTGGGCGTCACCCTTGTGTCTGCCTCCGCCATCGAAGCAATGGCGAGACTTTAACGAAAAAAGACCAGCTCGGTTGAAAAATAAAACAGTGAATAATGAAAAATATGGCACTCACCAACCTGGGAGATACACGAACGTAAAGCGTGGACTTTCAACTTGAAGATACACGCAACCACAGAAACTAAAGCACTCAATAAACACCTTATAGCAACGAAAATCACGGAGCTTAAAAACCCAACCACTGAGCTTCGAAGGGTCAGTGCATGCATTAAGGCTAAAGGTGGACCGACACCGTACTAATGTATGTCAATAAATGCTATATTGTGTTTCTCTTCTAGGTGTCCGGTGACATTTGTCAATATAGTGTATAACTTTACCAGAGGCGTTACTAAGGCGGGACAGGCTTAGTAACGGGCGCAGCAGTTGTAAGCGCAGGTTTCTGGCGCATCCTTAGTTTTTCCGCGGTGGCAACACTTTGGGTTACGTGGTAAGAAGATATTGTCATTAGAGGAAGTCAGAAAAAAATGTGGAAACGGTATTTTGTTGTTAACCAGCCAAGTCCACTTGTGATCGAAGCATAAGGATATGGGGGTGATATATAACGTTGCTGTGCTACGTTGTTTTTACCAAGATCTTGAATGTCACGTAGTAGGTGGTAACATCGATAAACTGTGAATCTGTGGGTATGTAATTTTTTGGCCTTTTTATTGTTGGCACAGCATTCTGGAGATGGACTGACATCATAGAACAGAGCATTTCTCGGGGGTGGGATGTAGGGTTGACTTTCCAATAAATTTTCTTTGTTTAAAAATAAAGGAAACTATGTGATTAAAACTGAGGTATTTTTCTGTCAACAGTTTATTTTAAAACACTTGCCATACATAGCATCTAATTCAGATTGCATTCATGTCATCGAAACTTTTGTGTTGAATGACTACGGGGTATTTCGTTAAATGTTTTACTGAAAACAGTGTGTACAAAAATTATGAAAACACAATACAGAAAAATTTACAAAACAGTAAAGCTTACTGAAAGTAAAAGTGGTTAACTGAAGGTTTAGTGGAAAACCTGCGAAAAATAAGTTCTACTAAAAACGTTTTTATGAAATATTACTTACAAAAGAGCATGTAAAGTTTTCAAATTAAAATAAAAAATGTGTTTACCAAAATTTTTAGTGAAAATAAGTTTAACTGAAAAAGATTTTGCGAAAACCCACTACAAAGCACCGGAAGCCTGCGCTCACTACTCGCAGCTCAAGAGAGGGCGCAAAAGTCATCTCTTGCGATCTGGTTTAAACTGAAATTGAAAACCTTTTGCCCCAGTTTCTGGTATAGTTATTTTCGTGTCATGCTTTGTCGTTTGTCTATCTACAGAATTTGCTTATAATATTTTTCGCCAGTTTTGTTAACCTTGGCAGCTTAAAATGCTCATTCATTTTTCAAAATGTTGAGGGAATGTTAGTTACTCACATTCAGAAATAAATATATAGCACGCCCAACTGAAAAAGAAGAACGTCTTCCGTCGACAACAATGGAACCTGAGGTTTTTCTTTAGTTGGGTCCGTTGCAAGATAAAGACGTTAATACTGTTGAAGATTTTCTGGGGACTATTCGATAATTATTGAGGCTGTGAGTCACGATTATACATATGTAGTATAGCAGAAAACCAGGTTTATTAGATCTTTGTGGAAATGAGGGAGGGATGGTTTGCACTGATCCTCGAAAAAACCACAATGTTTTCTGTATTTCTTTCAATTTGTTCCCATCTGGAGTTGACTAGTTTTTTGGGATCCATTTATATGCCTGACTTCTTAAGAAAGTTTTGTGGTACTGTTAGATTTTTGAAATTGTATATGCCTCTTCCTGTTTTGAATTGCATACGTGTGTGAATGTAATATTATCATCATCAACCATTATCGTCTATCCACTACTGGATGAAGGTTTCCCCAAATTTCTACCATAACTTTTTATCATGAGCCGTCTCGCTCCGACATACTTCTGAATTTCACCCTCTGATCTTTCACATACTCTTCTGGGTCATTTCCTGTCCTTTAGAATTCAGTCCAGTTTTTCACACGTCCAATAGTGGTCAGTTCTAGCAACGTGTACAGTCTATTGCCATTTCAGTGATCTGACTTTGATTATATACATTAAATTAGTACACAGGGTGTCCCACTCGCTACTGAAACCGGCATTTCTTCAATCATATTAACACCATTGAAGATATTGCAACGAAATTTGAAGTGGACTTGCCTCATTTCATGCGAAATGTGATGACATCACATGTTTCAAAAGTGGCCACCATTTGCGTCCAGACAGCATTGAGCCCGGCGCACCATATTGTGAAAAATCCTTGCCAGTACGTCCGCTGTCACTGCCTAAATTTCTTCGGTGATGTTTGCTTTCAAGGCATCTATGGTTCGCGGTTTCTTTTGGTAAACTCTCCCTTATAGATCACCCCTTGAAAAGTAATCAGAAGTCGTCAGATCGGGCGAGAGCGGTGGCCATAGACCCTTCGAAATGACGCGGTCGCCGAAAAAGGACTGAATTTCGGCCATACGGAGGTGTGATGTGTGCGATGTCGCTCCATCATGCTGGTAATATCCAATGGAGAGTATTTCGTCATCCAATTGATTTACAAAGGTGTTGAATATTTCCATATATGCAGTATACCGATACATTTTCACATGTACGCGAACAGCCACGAGCACGAGCACTCACTATCAGCAACCGTATTGTGTAGACACGCTCAGTGAAATGGCCTAACAAAGCAGCAAAGAGGCGCGTCCGGCTAGCTGGCTGACTGCTCCTCAGTGGCGCCACACTTAGGAGTGTGTCTGCCACTAAGGAGCACTCCAGCTGGCTGGCGGACAGCGCCGCGTTGTGCGCTGTGTGGACGGAAATGGTGGCCACTTCGAGCACATGTTGTGATGTCATCACATTTCGTACTAAATGAGGTAAGTCCACTTCAAATTTAGTTCCAATATCTTAATTGGTGTTGATATTATTAAAGAAATGCCGGGCTCGGTAGCGAGCGGGTCACCCTGTATATCTATATGAGAGGGGAAATACAGATGGAGGGGCACAATCTTTTATGGTTTGCCCCGAGCGCAGAAATATCTAATTACGCCTCTGAACTTTACGCCCCTTATCCGAAAAGCTTTGTTACTTACAAAAAAAAAAATAGGTTCAAAATACTCTTCATAATGAAAGGTATCCTATGGGAGGGAAAAAAAGGATTTTTAGAATTGAATTACCTCTCTCAAATAGAGAATATATGGTGACGCCCTATGGCGGAATAATTTTCAATAATCGAAAAGTAAAAAATATGAAAAAAGTATTCTTCATAACAAAAGCTATGCTATGAATACATGTCCTGTAAGCATAGGTAGCGAGAAACAGGTTTTGGTATTAGGTCCCCTACCGTAAAATTTGTGCATTATTCAAAGAGGATAATGTTCCCCATCTGTACTGTAGTGAATGACATACAGTTAAAAAATATAATTTTCAGTTGGATTTTTAGAAGTGGGGATGTACTGTACAGTTGCCCAGTTACGCCTCAAATATAGAAATGCCTAGTTACGCCTCTGTGTGCCCTCCAGATATTTTTCCAAAGTTCGGAACACTGTCTACCTGTCGACAGTGCTGTGGGATCATTTTGATTGTTGTTGTTTTTTTTACCCACAGCTGTTTTCAGGGAGAGAAAGAGGAATTTAGCGACCTCTGTAAGCAAGGTTGGATCGGACAGTCGCGCGCGCTCGCGCAATCGCGCGGTCGGCCGCTGTTGGAGCTTTTTTTTTTTTTTTAAATCGCATTATTTGAGTTTGGTAAGCAATACGTTTTCTCATAAATGTGTGTGTGTGGTTTCAGACCGTTGGTGAATTTTTTCAGGCTGACATCTCTTGAAATTATGTTATACCAACTAAGGATTTATGTCACTGTGAATGTGAGATATTCTTCTACCTCCTCATTCCATCGCCCGGTTGCTGATGCTCAATATGGAGTTTCACCTCTGATTCTTTCATTCTTTTACACTCCGTAACGTCTGTAGTGGAATGTTGTTATGACTAACCGTCTACCTCACATTCCTCCTTTTATAATAAACTAGTAGTACCCATCTAATTGTGCGGTGTCTGCTACCTGCGCCGATTGACAGGCAAAGACCTGGCTCGCACGATTTCGTGATTCATACGTAGGTTAAAGTTCAAAATGCCAAGCGCAGAGGATTCAGTTTTCAATCCGCCAACTCAGAGGCGTCAGGCGTGGGCTGGTGGCAGTTGCATACAGAACTTACACAGCTTTCTCGTTGCATTCAGCTGCTTGTGTTACATGACAGGAAATTTCTACGATCCCTAAATTTAAGGCAATTTTGAATTTAATTTTTTTAATTTAGAAATTTGTTATTTTTCCCAAAAAATGCGCAATCAAAATTGATTCCATCAGTTGAAATACCTCATTGTGTTCATTTTAAAAAATGGAAAACTGCAAACGAAATGAGGTGGCGCAGAGAAGCAGAGGTAAAAGAAAGAGAAACTCGTGCTATAAAATACGTAGTACAATTTTACTAGTAATCCGAATGTATTGGCGTATAATAAAAATCAGTTTTCCAAGCTTTCGCACATTAACCAGATGGCTTTTTCAAAGAAGGATGACAAAAAAGTAAATGACTTCCTGTTAACTAACACAAAACCAAGGGAATTGATTTCATCTCTACAGACTGAGTCGAGAACGGGAAGCTTAACTGTTTCAGTTGGGCAAAACAGAAACAGCACCAGAAACCCTGGAGCACGCTGAATCTTCCTGCGCACAAATTAAAAGAAAAGCCGAAGAGGTGGCAAATCTTACTCAGTTGAATTTGGCGCAGACTGATTTCGTAAAAGAAACCGAAATCCCTGGCAACCGAATTTATTTAGAGCATGCTGAATTAAATTTCATTTTTGCCAAGTACTTCGTTTTCGAGAGATCTGAGGTCTTTAATCGGATCTCAAACTATTTGTACGCAAAGTAGGCTACTAGCGGAAAAATCATCGACAAGGACAACTTATTCTCGAACCCGTGCTCGAATGAGTTGATCAGCTTTTTTAACGCGCATCTGATTCAACCCCGTACGGGACCGTTTTTTTTTTTTTTTTTTTTTTTTTTTTTTTTTTGTGAGACTGTTAACGTTTCATAAAAAAAGATGGTACAAAGAGAGTGTGCTTATCATATTCGGAAGCTAAAGACGTAAATACATTCGTTAAAGAAATGGTGACTAATGGATGCAAGAAAATACTGATTAACCAGCCTTTTTTTAAGGAGAAATGAGGGGGAGTGCGTTGCTTGAAATTATTATATACAACGGTGATCGAATTTATACGTGCAAAGTACAGGTAATCGATGCAGGAACGGCAGAGTTAGAGTTGGTCACACAGATGATATTCACCACGTGGGTCCGACGTTCTAAATTTGAATTTATTTACTTTTCTCGCAAGCTTTAGATACTTATTTGTTTCCAAATATGCGCAGCCAGGAGCGGTAGTATCTATATATTAACATAATTAATGATATATATATATATGGGGGGGGGCGAACTGGATCGGATCGCGCGGGTCGATTAGTCGTATCCAGTCCAACTCTGACTATAAGTACGACTAACTCGTACTTATAGTCATCCTCATCTCTAATAGTCTCTATAGTCTCCCATCCCCAATTCGGGCCACTGGGTTTTCACGGTTAGATTTGAGTATGATATTGCTAGTTCTTATAAGCATCACCATGTGACCAAATTCATCAGAAATTTCTTTCCTTAGATTCAAAACCAAAAAGCAACAATACAAGAATCTAGCATTCCACGCCCTAGTCCGCCCGATCACATCTTTGCTTTGAGCCTTATTGCTGAATATTTAATAATAGCATGAACTGCGGCCCTAACGGTTTGCATCTTCATTTCAGAGACTTATAGCATTCTTTACTATTTGAAACGTGTATACATCGATGAGACATTCCATTATGATTACCCCCAGCCTAGAGAAATGACCGCACCTGGAGACCGAACGGTGGCGCTGGTGAAGTTCACACAGCAGTATACACTCACGGACAACGAAATTGGCGCACCTAGAGGAAAACATGCTACAACCCCGAAACTTTGCAAATAGCTAGAGTGCGTGCTGGTATGCAAATGATCCACGTTTGATGCGAGTCCGCATGACCGCACACCCTGTGGTGGCGCTGCAAGCACGAATTGGCAGCCTTATACACCGGCGTGTAGGCGATGTCCTATGAAAGCGAAAAGCACCGGCCGACGCAAGCAAGAGTACAGAGTGACAAGAATGCTAGGTAGACGCCAGAGACGTCGATTTACGCAACTTACGGACTTTGAGAGAGGCCTGATCATCGGGCTGAAAACCGTTCGTTGGTTGACACGCGGTATAGCCCGCCACGTGGATCGTTATGACTATGCCATTCGACTGTGTTGGGAGTAGTGGACTTGTGACGGCACTTCCACAAGGCGGAGCGGCTCCGGAGGGAGCAGGAGGACCACCGGTAGAGAGGATTGACGGATCGTGCGCCAGGCGCGAACGGATCTCACGAGAACACGGTTCACCATATAGGCAGATGTGTGCCCACGAACCATTTCCCGACGCCTCGCGGAAGCGAATCTGCGATCCAGCGCCTCTTACATGTGCTGTCATTAACGCCGGAACATCGCCGGCTCCATTTGCAGTGACGCCGTGCCAGAGCGACGTGGAACGCCACTGACTGGTGAAGTGTGGTATTTAGCGATAAGTGACGCTTCGTTTTGGGGACAGGGGATCATTGTGTCCGGGTATGCAGTCTCCGGGTCAACGGCACAATCCCAACCTCGCTATCGAGCGCCACAACTCCTCCCACTGCAGGCGTTATGGTCTGAGGAGCCATTGCGTACGATGGCCGATTGGCTCTAGTAGTGGTACCTGGATCATTGACGGGTCAGCGGTATGTGGTTGAGATCCTAAGGACCACTGTGCTCCCATTCCTGGCTGGGATTTCAGGTGCGCTATACCAGCAGGATAATGCCTGCCCGGACACGGCTCGGGTTGCCCAAGACTGCTTACATCATGTCCAGACACTTCAATTGTCTGCCCACTCACCGGATATGTCCCCTTATAACGAAGTAAATTTCTCCGTCATTTCTGTCCACGCCAGGATTCGAACCCGGATCCCCTCATTCCGGAATAAGTCACTCTACCAATTGAGACGTTTGTTCTGACTACTATCTGCCATTTTATGTCGTGTGCGCCCTGCTGGCAGGTGCGTCACACCCTACGAGCATGTGTGACACTGGTTAAAACTCCGGCTACCACCGTGCCGCTCTATACGGGATTTGGAGCACAGCGTCTCGTAAACGGCACGTCTTGTGGGTTGTTCACACGTCACTGTAGTGAGTACGTATCAAAAGTGGTGCACAGATAGCCAAACGACGAACCGTCGTACAACCGTGTGTCGTCCACCGTCGTACAACCGTGTGTCGTCCACCGTCGTGCAACCGTGTGTCGTCCACCGTCGTACAACCGTGTGTCGTCCACCGTCGTACAACCGTGTGTCGTCCACCGTCGTGCAACCATGTGTCGTCCACCGTCGTGCAACCGTGTGTCGTCCACCGTCGTGCAACCGTGTGTCGTCCACCGTCGTGCAACCGTGTGTCGTCCACCGTCGTGCAACCGTGTGTCGTCCACCGTCGTGCAACCGTGTGTCGTCCACCGTCGTGCAACCGTGTGTCGTCCACCGTCGTGCAACCGTGTGTCGTCCACCGTCGTACAACCGTGTGTCGTCCACCGTCGTACAACCGTGTGTCGTCCACCGTCGTACAACCGTGTGTCGTCCACCGTCGTACAACCGTGTGTCGTCCACCGTCGTGCAACCGTGTGTCGTCCACCGTCGTACAACCGTGTGTCGTCCACCGTCGTACAACCGTGTGTCGTCCACCGTCGTACAACCGTGTGTCGTCCACCGTCGTGCAACCGTGTGTCGTCCACCGTCGTGCAACCGTGTGTCGTCCACCGTCGTGCAACCGTGTGTCGTCCACCGTCGTACAACCGTGTGTCGTCCACCGTCGTACAACCGTGTGTCGTCCACCGTCGTACAACCGTGTGTCGTCCACCGTCGTACAACCGTGTGTCGTCCACCGTCGTACAACCGTGTGTCGTCCACCGTCGTACAACCGTGTGTCGTCCACCGTCGTGCAACCGTGTGTCGTCCACCGTCGTGCAACCGTGTGTCGTCCACCGTCGTGCAACCGTGTGTCGTCCACCGTCGTACAACCGTGTGTCGTCCACCGTCGTACAACCGTGTGTCGTCCACCGTCGTGCAACCGTGTGTCGTCCACCGTCGTGCAACCGTGTGTCGTCCACCGTCGTGCAACCGTGTGTCGTCCACCGTCGTGCAACCGTGTGTCGTCCACCGTCGTGCAACCGTGTGTCGTCCACCGTCGTGCAACCGTGTGTCGTCCACCGTCGTGCAACCGTGTGTCGTCCACCGTCGTACAACCGTGTGTCGTCCACCGTCGTACAACCGTGTGTCGTCCACCGTCGTACAACCGTGTGTCGTCCACCGTCGTGCAACCGTGTGTCGTCCACCGTCGTGCAACCGTGTGTCGTCCACCGTCGTGCAACCGTGTGTCGTCCACCGTCGTACAACCGTGTGTCGTCCACCGTCGTACAACCGTGTGTCGTCCACCGTCGTACAACCGTGTGTCGTCCACCGTCGTACAACCGTGTGTCGTCCACCGTCGTGCAACCGTGTGTCGTCCACCGTCGTGCAACCGTGTGTCGTCCACCGTCGTACAACCGTGTGTCGTCCACCGTCGTACAACCGTGTGTCGTCCACCGTCGTACAACCGTGTGTCGTCCACCGTCGTACAACCGTGTGTCGTCCACCGTCGTACAACCGTGTGTCGTCCACCGTCGTACAACCGTGTGTCGTCCACCGTCGTACAACCGTGTGTCGTCCACCGTCGTACAACCGTGTGTCGTCCACCGTCGTACAACCGTGTGTCGTCCACCGTCGTACAACCGTGTGTCGTCCACCGTCGTACAACCGTGTGTCGTCCACCGTCGTACAACCGTGTGTCGTCCACCGTCGTACAACCGTGTGTCGTCCACCGTCGTACAACCGTGTGTCGTCCACCGTCGTGCAACCATGTGTCGTCCACCGTCGTGCAACCGTGTGTCGTCCACCGTCGTACAACCGTGTGTCGTCCACCGTCGTACAACCGTGTGTCGTCCACCGTCGTGCAACCGTGTGTCGTCCACCGTCGTACAACCGTGTGTCGTCCACCGTCGTACAACCGTGTGTCGTCCACCGTCGTACAACCGTGTGTCGTCCACCGTCGTACAACCGTGTGTCGTCCACCGTCGTACAACCGTGTGTCGTCCACCGTCGTACAACCGTGTGTCGTCCACCGTCGTACAACCGTGTGTCGTCCACCGTCGTGCAACCGTGTGTCGTCCACCGTCGTACAACCGTGTGTCGTCCACCGTCGTACAACCGTGTGTCGTCCACCGTCGTGCAACCATGTGTCGTCCACCGTCGTGCAACCGTGTGTCGTCCACCGTCGTACAACCGTGTGTCGTCCACCGTCGTACAACCGTGTGTCGTCCACCGTCGTACAACCGTGTGTCGTCCACCGTCGTACAACCGTGTGTCGTCCACCGTCGTACAACCGTGTGTCGTCCACCGTCGTACAACCGTGTGTCGTCCACCGTCGTGCAACCGTGTGTCGTCCACCGTCGTACAACCGTGTGTCGTCCACCGTCGTACAACCGTGTGTCGTCCACCGTCGTGCAACCGTGTGTCGTCCACCGTCGTGCAACCGTGTGTCGTCCACCGTCGTACAACCGTGTGTCGTCCACCGTCGTACAACCGTGTGTCGTCCACCGTCGTGCAACCGTGTGTCGTCCACCGTCGTACAACCGTGTGTCGTCCACCGTCGTACAACCGTGTGTCGTCCACCGTCGTACAACCGTGTGTCGTCCACCGTCGTACAACCGTGTGTCGTCCACCGTCGTGCAACCGTGTGTCGTCCACCGTCGTACAACCGTGTGTCGTCCACCGTCGTACAACCGTGTGTCGTCCACCGTCGTACAACCGTGTGTCGTCCACCGTCGTACAACCGTGTGTCGTCCACCGTCGTACAACCGTGTGTCGTCCACCGTCGTACAACCGTGTGTCGTCCACCGTCGTACAACCGTGTGTCGTCCACCGTCGTACAACCGTGTGTCGTCCACCGTCGTGCAACCGTGTGTCGTCCACCGTCGTGCAACCGTGTGTCGTCCACCGTCGTACAACCGTGTGTCGTCCACCGTCGTACAACCGTGTGTCGTCCACCGTCGTACAACCGTGTGTCGTCCACCGTCGTACAACCGTGTGTCGTCCACCGTCGTACAACCGTGTGTCGTCCACCGTCGTACAACCGTGTGTCGTCCACCGTCGTGCAACCGTGTGTCGTCCACCGTCGTGCAACCGTGTGTCGTCCACCGTCGTACAACCGTGTGTCGTCCACCGTCGTACAACCGTGTGTCGTCCACCGTCGTACAACCGTGTGTCGTCCACCGTCGTACAACCGTGTGTCGTCCACCGTCGTACAACCGTGTGTCGTCCACCGTCGTACAACCGTGTGTCGTCCACCGTCGTACAACCGTGTGTCGTCCACCGTCGTACAACCGTGTGTCGTCCACCGTCGTACAACCGTGTGTCGTCCACCGTCGTACAACCGTGTGTCGTCCACCGTCGTGCAACCATGTGTCGTCCACCGTCGTGCAACCGTGTGTCGTCCACCGTCGTACAACCGTGTGTCGTCCACCGTCGTACAACCGTGTGTCGTCCACCGTCGTGCAACCGTGTGTCGTCCACCGTCGTGCAACCGTGTGTCGTCCACCGTCGTACAACCGTGTGTCGTCCACCGTCGTGCAACCATGTGTCGTCCACCGTCGTGCAACCGTGTGTCGTCCACCGTCGTACAACCGTGTGTCGTCCACCGTCGTACAACCGTGTGTCGTCCACCGTCGTACAACCGTGTGTCGTCCACCGTCGTACAACCGTGTGTCGTCCACCGTCGTGCAACCGTGTGTCGTCCACCGTCGTGCAACCGTGTGTCGTCCACCGTCGTACAACCGTGTGTCGTCCACCGTCGTGCAACCATGTGTCGTCCACCGTCGTGCAACCGTGTGTCGTCCACCGTCGTACAACCGTGTGTCGTCCACCGTCGTACAACCGTGTGTCGTCCACCGTCGTACAACCGTGTGTCGTCCACCGTCGTACAACCGTGTGTCGTCCACCGTCGTACAACCGTGTGTCGTCCACCGTCGTACAACCGTGTGTCGTCCACCGTCGTACAACCGTGTGTCGTCCACCGTCGTACAACCGTGTGTCGTCCACCGTCGTACAACCGTGTGTCGTCCACCGTCGTACAACCGTGTGTCGTCCACCGTCGTACAACCGTGTGTCGTCCTCAGCTCACTGATGCCAGATGGGAGCGAAGACTGCCGCGCATTGTTCACAGCGACCGCAGGGCCACAGAAATCCCCCGCAGCTACAACAGTGGTGATCAGGGCAATGTGTCACAGCCTACAGTTCATCGCTGCCTTCTGCGCATGTGCCTGCGTAGTCGAAGACCCAGCCGGGTTCCCATGCCCACTGCACGTCATCGCCAACAACGCATGATATGAGCCCAAGAGCTTCGAGATTGGACCGTGGATGATTGGAAGAAAGTGGCCTAGTCTGACGAATCAAGATTCCTGGTGCATCGCGTAGACAGCCGAGCGCGGATACGCCGATTACCAACGGAGGCTATGGTAGCTGTGTGCACTGTTGGGCTGAAACAGGCTGGAGGTAGCGGTGTTATGCTGTGGGCGATGTTTTCTTGAGACACTTTTGGTCTTATTATCCCAATAGCACAATCCCTGACAGCTGTCAGGGATCTGAACATCGCTACGGACGAAGTTCACCCATTAATGGCAATTGTGTTTCCTGATGGTATATGGCCATTACCAACAGGATAATGTGCCATGCCACACTGGCAGAAAGGCGTGGTTTGAGGAACACACTGGTGAGTTTCTGTTAATACCCTGGCCTTCAAATTTACCTGACATGAATCCAATCGAACATTTGTGGTTTGACTTGGAAAAGCGTGTTCGCGCTGAATCACCACCACTAGTGTGGGCCGAAAAAAACTTTTCTTTTAATTTGCCTATCGCCTAGTGCGGAAAAGTTGCCATTTAGGTCTACAAGAATAATAAAATTTATTTTTTGAAATCGATTAATATCTTACGTCTCCGCACGGCACACAAATTTCGCGTTTTTCCAACCGCATTGGGCCGTACGTAGGCAAAAACGGATGGAATTTTTTTGTAATTGAAATCCAGTAACCCCTAGTGCGGAAAAGTGTCCTTTAGTGTTCCCAATAACAGTAAAACACAAAGTTTTGAATTTGTTTAATATACTATGTCTCCGCACTGCACGCAAAGTTCACCATTTTCTTCCCACATTTGGCTCGTAGACCCAGGTTAGGTAAAGGCATCCTGGCATGTAGGTCATCAGAAAAATACGTAGGAAATGGCACTGTTCTGAGTGCACCATGCGTGTGCATGTGTAGTACACTCCGTTTGGCTTTGCAATGTGTAGTACACTCCGTTTGGCTTTGCAATGTGTAGCGTGTAGCTCTTCGCGTGCTTCCGATGTCACCTATAGAAACAACCCAGAACTCACCACGAGGAAGTGGCTACACTTCGAATTCCACCCACCCTCTCTCCAGCTCAGAATTTTATTTCTACGTGGTATACCTTGTTCGGTAATCCGCTTTACTCTAAAACTGTGTCATTAATTCCCGTGATGCAATTGTTGCTCTTTTGAACGAATCTCTAGCGCTTCAAATCCACACACTGAGGCAGCTGCTTCGGTCACCAGTTTAACGCAACGTTCCAAAACTTCTGTGTGGCAGGGAAACTTGGTTATTTCTTCGCCAGCTGCGGAAGAAGTTCCAGTTACTCGATCCAAATCTTCGTCTGAGATGTGTTTTGTCAGGGGTGGTTCGCTAAGACGCGTTTTAGTACAGTTGATCATTTCATAATATTCATTATCATCCAAATTTAATTGCGGCACTTCGAATTCTCTTATGACATCATTCATTTATTGTTGTCTAGTGTTTCTTATCCTTCTCCATCCAAGAGCTCTAACGTGGGTGCGTTCGTCCGCAATCATACTGAGCAACATATTCTCTGGGTGACTGAGGAGAGTTGTAGGTCTTTCAACTCGCTCAGCCGAGATTGGGGCAGCTCTCGACGGCTGTGAAAACTTTCCAGTAGTTGACTTTGCAGCTATTCATGTAGAATGGATATTGATCAACTTCAAAATTTTGTTTTTCACTGTTATTGGGAACACTAAAGGACACTTTTCCGCACTAGGGTTACTCGATTTCAATTACAAAAATATTCCATCGGTTTTTGCTTACGGCCCAATGCGGTCAGAAAAACACGAACTTAGTGTTCCGTGCGGAGACTTAAGATATTAATCGATTTCAAAAAACTTTATTTTGTTATTCTTGTAGACCCAAATGGCAACTTTTCCGCACTAGGCAATACGCAAATTAAAAAAACGTTTTTTTTCGGCCCACCCTAACAAACACCCCAAAATGTGCATTAACTGGAGGACCTTCTGTTGACATTATGGTACCAGATACTCCAGGATACCAATCGCCACCTCAATGAATCGATGCCTCGCCGAGTGGCTGTTGCTTTGCGGGCTAAGGGGTCCTACAGTTTATTAGGTAGGTGGCAATACCATAATGATCATCAAAATGATCATATGTAGAGGACTTTAGGAAGGGAGTGTCTGACCCCAGGTCTTAAACAACCCTTAGAATTTATTTATTTTTTGATTGGAGGTTTAACGACCACCGTGAACAACTCAATGGGCTATAAGCAGTCGCCCGTCCCTAATTTAGGGTCACTGGTTCCAGGGAAGGGAGAGAGCCAGTGCCGTAAGACAAACACAACATCCATGCCTCACCGAGATTCGAACCCGGACCTCTTTCGGACTAATGATCAGAGGCCAGCGCCTTAGACCACTGCGCCACCGGGGCGGCCTTAGAAATAGGAAGTTAGGAGATTTGGGCTAGAGTGCCCGACACGGAAGCGAAGTAGTAACGGGGAGGAAGACACCCTTATTATTTCCGGGGGCCAGTACTCGGGGTCCGACGGCTTAACGTGCCCATCCGACGCACGGTGGATATTTAGTGGATCGAGCGTTCGTACCTGCCTGGGATCGAACCTGAGGTCATTTCCGTGGAGTCACGAACGTTGGCCACTAGGCTTACTGAACACTACATACAGTCAGTTCAATGCTTCTTATCCACTCATTTTAAGTGTAGCAGGAGTCACTCAAATAAGGTTCAAGATATTACTTACAGTTCTTCCTTATATTCTGTCAATATCTCATAAGCATTACTGATGCAGAACTTGATTCATAACAGCTCTAATATTTTGTAGCTAATTAACATAAGTTAGAAAGCAGAAAGCTTGATTAACACACTCCAGCACTAAATATATAACAACACAACTCGAACGCGCAGACTTCAAGTAAACACCACTTCAGCGTAACACAAATCCACGATTATGACATCACAACACTACACACACATTTTTTGCTGCTTGCCGAACATTATGTAGCTCGTTCTAATCTGTCAACACGCGCACGTCAGGCACTTTTTTATTTATTGATTGATGGTTTAACGACCACCTTGAGCAACTCAGTGGGTTATAAGCAGTCGCCCGTCCCTAATTTAGGGCAACTGGTTCCAGGGAAGGGTGAGAGCCAGTTCCGTGAGACAAACACAACATCCATGCCTCACCGGGATTCGAACCCGGGCCCTTCTCAGACGAATAGTTATAAGCCAGCGCTTATATCACTGAGCCACCGGGGCGGCCACGTCAGGCACTCTGATCTCAAGACTGTTGCCAACACACATTCAACGAGTGAGAAAAGATAACGTTAGGGTAGAAAACGCTCAACGGGAATGAACTCAAAATTTGCGTAGAGAAAGAAACTAAAAGTGAAAGTTAAATTAGAGTATACGTCATAAATTGGAAATGTAACTCTTCAACGAACGCAGAATAAATTGTGCACTAAAATGGAATCTGATTTTCGTGGTATCTATATATTTCTTTGGTATCTGATTTTCGCTTCTGTACTTGAATCCAGATTAGGTCAATAAGCAATATAACCGTCCGGTTCCACTTTCTGTGTCCCAAGTTCGACGAAATTCCATTCACATTCTAGTTTTGTTTAATCAATGACAAATATTGCACTAATAAGTATCAAAACATTAGGAACACTTACCTAATAACGAATTCCGCCGCTTAAGGACTTCGAAATAGCCTCGATTTGATGAGGTGCCGCTATCATTGTACAGGTATGTTCAGTCAAGCGGATGTGATGGCGTTCGTTAATTTCCGAACGTTCGCTGGGGGTAGAACTGTGTTGCAAATGGGTATCTGTCTCATTCCATTAAATTGGGTTAAGATCTGGAGACTGTGAGGGCCATTTTATCACTTTGAAGTCACTTTTGTGTTCCTGGAACCACTGTGTGACGATCCGAACCATGTCGCATGGCTCATTTTCCCAATGAAAATGGTTCTATCCGTCAGAAAACACTATGCACATGTATAAGAGTGACTGATCCGCAGTGTTTTTAACATACCTAGTGACATCATAATGCTGTTCCACAGGTATGAAGGAACCCAATTCTGACAATGAAAGCAGACTCCTGACCATCACACGACTCCACGAGCTTGAAAAGTTAATGCTAGGCACAGGTGATTCATCGATTCGTGCTGTTTACGCCGTGTTTTGGCCAGTCCATCAGGTACATTTAATAATAAGAAAGATGACATCAAAATTTCGGGTGTAATGAGCACGTCACGTGAATCTTTCTCGACTCGAATAAAATCTTCCAAAGTTTTTCATCATAGTCTGTGGAACCGGATAGAAAAAAAAACTAAGCCGGAGTTTTACAATCTATAAAACATTCAGAAATAGAAACAGCTACTTTCTTTTTTTTGATTGAAGGTTTAACTACGTACCACTGTGAGTAACTCATTAGGCTATAAGCAGTTGCCCGTCCTTAATTTAGGGCCACTGGTTCCAGGGAAGAGAGAGAGAGAGAGAGAGCCAGCGCCGTTAGACAAACACAAAGTCCATGCCTCACCGAGGTTCGAACCCGGCCCTTCTCACACGAACGGTTATAAGCCCGGGCCTAGACTACTGCGCCACCGGGGCGGCAAAACAGCTACTTACTTACACTACCCGCTGAAAAGTATGTTACGAAAATTAACAAATATTGAACAAAATGTTTCTCGTAGCAGAAGGAATATCAGAGACAAAGAATAAAGAATTTTTTAAATCGAGTTTTCAGAAGCGCAGATTTTGCTGCAAAGGAATCATAAACATAAATAAACACTTACTTCCCACTGTTGGTCAACATATTCTTTACCAAAAAGTAGAAATTATAAGCAGAACATTTCCCGGTAGGAGCTGTATCCGATGCAGAAAGGGTTTTTCAAATATGACTTTTAGAAGCAGATATATCAGGGAAATCGCAATTTAACTTTACGTCCCCTAGCAGAAAATCTATGCGTGACTTGAAAATGAAACTGTACCCAAATATGGTCATCTCCATAAATGGCATCGAAAGGAAGAAAGAATTTTCTCAATCGACATTTCGATATGGAATAAAATATATTTCGAATTGATAGCGTCTGCGTTTACGACATCTAGGGCAAAGTTATGCATCAGAAAAGCAAAACCGGAATATGATCAAAAAGATCATCGTTCTCAAATTTCAAGCTTCCCAATGCAAAAAGAATTTTTCAAATCGGACTAACAGTTGCATAGATATAGTGTGCACAAATGGACGGACAAAGTGATTCTTTAAGCACGTACTTTTTTTACAAAAGGCGTGGTAAAAACATGATTCATTGGACCAGGAGACTTCGAGTTTTGATGCTGTCATGCTTGCTGCAGACGAATTCGTCGGTTTTCAGTAGTGACGAGGACGTGGAGGGGACGTCAGCTGTTACAGCCCATTTGGAACACTATGCTGCAGGCTGTGTACGCAGAAACTCCCCTCTCGATACCGCTGTTTTGCATCACGGTTACTTGAAGCAACATACCTCGTCTGTTACCTCATACAATCCTCTCCAGCTGCCGTTGCACTCGAACACCGACAAGTCGTTTTATCCCACAGGAAGACCGCTGTTTGCCTGTTTATTTGTTTCTGCCCCGTCATTGTACATCCCCGATACTTTTTTTCTGGCATAGCCGAAATACGTTTTCGCTTACGCCCTATCATGGCACTTTCGAAGACTCTTAAATCACGAGTATTTCCCATTTCGTCTCTATCTACCCTTCGTACACGTCCGAATCCTTTTTAGTGAACTACACATCTGAATCCTTTGTAGTGAGCTACACGTCTGAATCTTTGTAGTGAGCTACACGTCTGGATCTTTGTAGTGAGCTACACGTCTGAATCCTTTGTAGTGAGCTACACGTCTGTATCTTTGTAGTGAGCTACACGTCTTCATCTTTGTAGTGAGCTACATGTCTGAATCTTTATAATGAGTTACACGTCTTAATCCTTTGTAGTGAGCTACACGTATGAATCCGATCCGATCAGATCATATGTAGAGGATTTTAGGAAGCGAATGTCTGACCCCAGGTCTTAAACAACCCTCGAGACAGGAAGCTAGGAGATTTGGCCTGGAGTGCTCGACAGGAAAGTGAGACGGAAGCGAGGTAAAAAGAGGGAGGAGGTAGATGCCCTCATTTATTACCGGGGGGACAGTACCCGGAGCCCGACGGCTTAACATGTCCATCCGACGCACGCCTGATATTTAGAGGTTCGAGCGTTCGTACCAGCCTGGTATCGAACCTGAGATTCCCCGGTGGCTGTCACGAACGTTGACCAGTAGGTCACCCGCGGCCCCACGTCTAAATCCTTTGTAATGAGCTGCCTATAAAGATATATCAGCGTCATTGTTGCATACGTAAGTGAGGATGGCACGTGTTTGATTGCAATTGGGTGTTCTTAATGATTTGGTACTTCAGTATATGTTCGTTCTGTACTTAAATCAAGTGAGTAGTCTTCTATACCACCTCTAGATTAAAACTGTGTTTATCTACATCACCAATTAAAAACTGAATGAATAATTACATTAGCATCTACTTATTTTGTCTAGTTAAGTCACCAAGTGATTAGTCTTCTATACCACCTCTAGATTGTTGAAGTGTCCTAATTCAGTTTGCTGTCTACTTTCCTTGAAAAAGCCATCTAGTTGATGTGGGAAAGCTTAGAAACTTTGGTTTCTCTTCCACGCCAATGGATTACTAGTATAGTTACGCACTTAAACCAAGTGATTAGATGTTTCTTCTACCTTATGTATGATTTTTTTATATGTATAAAATGTTTTAAAATTACCAAGTTCAAATGGCTTCATGGAATTTAGATTTTTTTAAATTATAAGTCCTATTAAATTGTCAAATTCTAGTTCTTTTCTGATTTTATAGATCTAGTTTAGTATGATTTTTTTGTCACCTATGATTTTATTAAGTACAACAGAAATTTTATCTAGAATAACTGCTTTTGCTGTTTAATGAATCTGATGCATGTCTCGGTCTTCTCCCATTGTGTCAGTTCTACTGATTGCTGATCTTAGCTCTTAATAGTTCCTTTAGCCATTGAATAGAATTTCAATATATTCCTGCCAGAGCTTTTGACCTCTTTGTCCATAGTTCTTCTTGTCTCTTTGTTCACTAGCTCGTTCTTACGGAGTGCGTTTCAGTTGCTTTTTCTTTTCATGTTCTTTTGTCCTGTAGCTTTTTACGATTGTTTCATTTCCGTGTTCTTAGATGCTAATCACTCCTCTTTTACTCTGAAAATTTCCTATTCAATTTGTTCAAGTAATATTTTGCATGGCTTAGTTTCTATTTTTTCATTTATCTGTCGTCTATCAGAGCTAAATTTCCATTAGGCATCTAAGGCATTTTCCTTTTATATTTTTTAAAACCGCTGCTTGAAGTTCTGCCATAAGCTTTTAGATTTCTATAGAAGCTTCTATTTTGTGTCCAAGAGCCTGGCAATATCTTCGCTTTCGAGAGCTTTAGTGGTTTGTGTTCAATGCATTTCCTTCTTTAAGGTTTTAAGGTACTGGATAAAAACTACAGTACATCGGGATAGTACTGTTCTCCAGGATTTTGGTTTTACAGGATAGGTTATTTACGTATATCTGACACACAATACTTGCTTATCACAGGGTCATGCGTGGCAGCTACATTGAGCTCCACTTCAGGGGACCTCCACATCTAACTACAATACTACAAAAATATGAACTGCTGCCAACCAAAATCAAAAATTTACATAACACTGCATTACACGATGCTTTAGAAAAAGGGATGAGCTACACCAGTTCAATTCTGTAATAGAATAAAACTCAGAAATGTTCAAAACATTAAAGGATCAGAATTTGTCGTTAGCATTTGCTAATGTGGAAACCGCACTGAGAATATTTTTAAAAATTTACATATCTCATTGTACTGAGGAAAGATCTTTTTTTGTTATTGAAGAGGCTAAAATCGCCTCCTAAATTATACCTTAAATAAAAAAAGATTGTCAGAGATTTTGTTGCTTTGCTTAAATAGTGATACAACAGAGAAGGTTGATTATAATGACATTATAGATAGCTTTCCAGAAAGTAAAATTAGAAGAAACCTCTTAATATTGAGTATATATACATTATATTAATAAAAGTCACCGGACACTCTTTCAAAAGCAAAAGAACGGATCCGCTGCGTTGTTAAGATGCGAGGTACAGCTTCAAACGGTATAAAAAGAAGCCTGCAGCTGACCGCGATCATATCGCACTGTGAGGTTGAGAGAAAATGTCGCGGCGGAAGAAAACTTACTTTGAGAAAGGAAAGATTGTTGGCTGTTATATTAGTGGGTTGTCCATAAGAGAAGCCGACAGGCTTTTGAACATACCCAAGTCAACTGTTTTGGATGTATTGAATAAATGGAAGGCACATGGCGTGTCTGAAGCAGCAAAACGTACAGGCAGACCAAAGAAAATCAGTGATAGAGGACGTCGAAGCCTCAGGAGAGTCGTTACAGCTAATCGACGGAGTACTGCACAAGACCTTTGTGTACAGGTGAGTAAAAATGCTGCAACCTCGGTATGTACACGTACCATTCCCAGAGAACTTTATTCCATGGGTTACCCTGGTCGTGCGGCTGCTCATAAGCCTTTCATCTCCACTCGGAATGCTACTCGTGGTTTAGCATGGTGTAAAGAACATTTATCTTGGACCGTCGATCAATGCAAACGAGTCTTATGATGAATCCAGATACACGATCCATCAGTCTGATGGCCGTGTGTGGGTACGGTGGGAGCCGAGGGAACGCTATTTACCACAGTGTACTGTTTCTACGGTCAAGTTTGGAGCTGGCAGTGTACTCGTGTGGGGGTGTTTTTCGTGGTATGGTCCCGGCTTATTGGTTGTCGTGGACAAAGACGTGCTGTTAACCAGCACGTCTACCTCGATATTCTGGACAATTACTTCCTACCGACTCTGTGGCAATGCTTTGGAACTGAGCCTTGTTGGTACCAGCAGGATAATGCACCGAGCCATAAAGCAAGAACTGTTACGGCGTTTTAACGATAATTCCGTATCGCGTATCTTGTGTGGAGTGGCCAACACAGAGCCCTGAACTTAATTCCATAGTGCACCTATGGGATGAATTAGAGCGCCGCATAAGAACTTTGGAACTAAGGCAAGAGTTAGCGGCAGCATTATGTAATAAATGGAAGCGCATACCTATTGCTATGTTCCAAAACCTTGTCGAAAGTATGTCTCGAAGGGTCAGTGCACGCATTAAGGTCAAAGGTGGACCGACACCGTACTAATGTATGTCAACAAATGCTATGTTGTGTTTCTCTTCTGGGTGTCCGGTGACTTTTGTCAGTATAGTGCGTACTTGTGTATACACTGAGTTAGCTTTGCATTAGGAACACCTACCTAACAACGCTTTGGTCTACCTTATTGTGCAATCACGGCTCGCAGACGCCTAGGAACAGATTCTCCAAAGCATATATCTTCCATGAGATAAATGCTGCAGGAGTTTCGTCAGTTCACTCTCATTTTCGTAATAAGAACTAGTTTCGTCAGTTCACTCTCATTTTCGTAATAAGAACTGCAGCAGTTTCGTCAGTTCACTCTCATTTTTCGTAATAAGAACTGCAGCAGTTTCGTCAGTTCACTCTCATTTTCGTAATAAGAACTAGTTTCGTCAGTTCACTCTCATTTTCGTAATAAGAACTGCAGCAGTTTCGTCAGTTCACTCTCATTTTCGTAATAAGAACTGCAGCAGTTTCGTCAGTTCACTCTCATTTTCGTAATAAGAACTAGTTTCGTCAGTTCAATCTCATTTTCTTTATAACAACTAGTTTCGTCAGTTCACCCTCGTTTTCGTAATAAGAACTGCAGCAGTTTCGTCAGTTCACTCTCATTCCGCTGCAGCAGTTTCGTCAGTTCACTCTCATTCCGCTGCAGCAGTTTCGTCAGTTCACCCTCATTCCGTGGAGGCCGCCCCGGTGGCGCAGTGGTCTAAGCGATGGCCTCTGATCATTCGTCCGAAAGGGGTCCGGGTTCGAATCCCGGTGAGGCATGGATGTTGTGTTTGTCTTACGGCACTGGCTCTCTCTCCCTTCCCTGGAACCAGTGACCCTAAATTAGGAACGGGCGACTGCTTATAGCCCATTGAGTTGCTCACGGTGGTCGTTAAACCTCCAATAAAAAAAAAAAATTCCGTGGAGAAGGATCAGCAGTTCTCACACCCCGTTTCAGCATATCCCACAAATATTCAATTGGGTTACAGTCAAAGGAGATTTGGGGGCCAAGGAATGTGGCGAATTTTTTGTCGTGTTCCTCCAACCACTCTGTATTTATACGAACCCCATGACGCGGCGCGTTGTCCTGTTGAAAGACGGCACAGTGGTCCGGGGAAATCTCCTGCAGAAATGGATTAAGATGGTCGGCTAACAAGTCCCTGCAGCATCCATCATTCACTGATTGTGGAATGATAGCCAACGGACATAAGGCTTGCCAGGAAAAACTCCCCAGACCAAAACACCACATTCACCGGCCTGTTAAACCCCTATTGTGAAACCACGGGGATAGGACTTCGTGCTGTTTATTACTCTATATGCATATCCGGCCATCAGCATGCTGCAGCAGGAGACCGGACTCATCACTCCAGATGACCTGCTTCCATCTGTCAGGGATCAATTACCGCCGTTCCTCGGTCCACGCGAAGCGTTGTTTGCTATGACTGGGAGTCGTCATGGGTACTCTCTTTGGTCTGTCGTTGTGGAACCCAAGGCGAAGCAAGGTACGGTGTATGGTGAATGTGGAAATAGGTCGAAATGCAGAGCTGTTGTATTGGTGGTGAGCCGCATGACTGTTGCATGTCGTTTCAGAGATACCAGTCGGGATACCCGAAGCTCACCTCTAAAACCAAGCGCGTGTGGCTGACCAAGGTGAGCCCTTCTGCTGGATGTTTGTGCCTGGTTAATCGAGTTCTTCAAACAGAAGTCATCTCTCTTTCCACGTTTTAATAAGTGAGTCACGGAAAATTTCTCACTGGCCGCCACTGGGAATCGAACCCAGGGTCTTCCAGTTAGGCGCCGGATATGCTTCCACTGCACCACAGCGGTCTCGAATTCCTCCAGACTCACATACACTAACTACCAAGCTACTTGGCAGGTTGCTCCTTGGAGATCCGCACAATGCTGGCCAATGAAAATTTTTCCGTGACTCACTTATAAAAACGTGGAAAGAGCGATGACTTCTGTTTGATGTTCCTGGTCCACGTCAAATGTCTGTATTTATTATTCATTTCGTCTTCTTATTATTTGTTCAGTTGCTGCTTATCATCTTTGGTGAATCCCCAGCATTGTGCGGGGCTCCAAGAAGCAACCTGCCAAGTATCTTGGTAGTTTGTGTATGTGAGGCAGGAGGAATTCGAGGCCCCTGTGGTGCAGTGGAAGCATATCCGGCGCGTAACTGGAAGACCCTGGGTTCGATTCCCGGTGGCGGCCAATGAGAATTTTTTCGCGATTCACTTATAAAAACGTGGAAAGAGCGATGACTTCTGTTTGATGTTCCAGGTCCATGTCAAATGTCTGTATTTATTAATCGAGTTCTGGTACACCCTTTATAGAGTAGTACGGGAGAAGACAAAAAAAGCGGCTGTTTCCAAAATGCTGGCACCAGCCCTTTGCGGTCCCCAAACTATCTGGCCGCGGTAAAATGGGTTTAAGTCGCCACGTTTGCTTATTACTGGTAAACGTTTACTGATTACGTACAGATGATAGGCATGGACAAATTGTATACTCACGGACAATGAAATTTGTGCACCAAGAAGGAACCATCGGATTGAACTGAAAATTTATGCGCGTAAAGATACAGATAAATGATACTCATGATGGTAAAAACAGAGCTGCGGGACAATTACGGAGGGATCTGTATTACGCAGTCCGGTTATCTTCAATAGCGCGTCGCACCGTCTCGTGCGGCGAAACATGCTGTAATACCGTCCGGTATGGAGGCGAACAGACGCCTGATGTTGTCCTGCGGCAGACTGGCCAGCATGTGTTGGACGGTGTGCTCCAAATCCCAGATAGTGCGGCACGGCGGCAGCCGGCGTTTCAACTGGTTCCACACATTCTCGGTAAGGCATACGTCCGTGGAACGGGCAGGCCATGGAAGTGTCTGGACATGACGTAGGCAGTCCTAGGCAATCCGAGCCGTATGTAGACAGGCATTATCCTGCTGGTATAGTGCACCTGGAATCCCAACCAAAAATGGGAGCACATGGGGCCGTGGGATCTCATCCACATACCGCTGGCCCGTCAATGATCCACATACTGCTACTAGAGCTGATCGGCTATCATACACAATGGCTCCTCAGACCATAATGCCTGCAGTGAGGGAGATGTGGCGCGAGGTTGGGATTGGGCCTTTGACTCAGGAACCTCCACACACGGACATGATGATAATCTGTTCCCAAAACGAAGCGGCACTCATCGCTATACACCACACGTCACTCCGCCCTAGCACCGCTGCGCACGGAGCCGGCGATGTTCCGGTGTAAAGACAGCACACGTAAGGGGCGCAGGCAACGCAGATTCGCTTCCGCAAGGCGTCGGGAAATGGTTCGTGGGCACACAGGAGCCACTGCATGTAGAGTGGACCGGGTCCCCGTGGGATCTGTTCGTGCCTGGTGCACGATCCGCCGATCTTCTCTACCGGTGGTCCTCCTGGTCAGTCCGGATCCGCTCCGCCCTGTGGCAGTGTTGTCATGTGTCCATTACTCCCAACACAGTCGGACGGTAGGGTCAGAACGATCCACGTGGCTGGCTATACGATCCGCCAATCACCCAGCGGCTCTTATTCCGATGATCAGGCCTCTACCAAAGTCCGTAAGTTGCGTTAATCGACGTCTCTGGTGTCTACCCGGCATCCTTGTCACTCTGCACTCTTGCTTGCGTCGGCCGGTGCTTTTCGCTTTCATGGGGCATCGATTACACGCCGGTGTATAAGGCTGCCGATTCGTGCTTGCAGCGCTACCACAAGGTGTGCAGTCATGTGCACACGCACCAAACGTGAATTATTTTGCATACCAGCACGCACTCTAGCTATTTGCAAAGTTTCGCGGTTGTAGCATGTTTTCTTCTAGATGCGCAAATTTCATTGTCCCTTGAATGTAGTAGCCGAACGTAATGTTGAAATCACGTGGTACTTCGTTATGGCTCCGAATATGTAAAACAGGGGGTGTTCGTAATGCAAAGATAACTCAATGTATATACTGTGTGTTTAATTTTGAAATATAAAAATTTGTGTTAAGATAAACATTTTAATTTGTACAGTATAACAAAAAGCATTTAATAGAAGGAAAAAATAACTTTTACGAATATGCAATTTAATATACTGTATATTATAGGCAAAGAAGCCAGGAGTTAAGATTAAATCAGTTTTGAACACTATTTTAGAAATACATTGTAGAGCATATTTACATATTTTTTGATCGATTTTCCAGCAATATAATTAATGTTTAATAAAATGTCGTTCTTAAATGTTTTATCTGATAGCCCTTGCTCTGGATATGAATATACATCTAGATTTTCAAGATAACAGGGCATTTCTTAAATTGGTAGCGGTATTTTATTCCACTCCTCTTCCATTGCTTTCCATGGTCCAATTATTGTTTTAGGTCTGCTTTTAGAAAGCCCTCTTTTTAGCTGTCCATTGGTGACACATCAGGGGATTTCGAAGGAATATGAGTAAAAGGTATAAACTTTATACTCTTCTCTTTTTTTCCTTTTTTCAAAAAATAAAGTGGCAAATTTGAATGTATGATTGGCAACCTTATCCTGATGAAGTTCTACTCTTTGAAGTCTTTGTGGATATAGGAATGTTATTTCCTCTTTAAATATAGGAGTTAAAACTTTATTTTGGTGTATGTAGAATTTATTTTAACATTCTTTTCAACTTTTTTTTTAATTTTAATTTCCCATTGTACGAGAAACCAGCAATAATCATGAATCCTTTACTGAAACTTTCTTTAGATTCTTGGAACCAAGTTTGTATTAATAAGTCCTTTTCTGCTCTTTTACGATTATAAATGGACCTGTTTTTGTTACTGTCGTTTAAGTCTATCCGTGCTTCATCAAGAGTCCCAATAAATTTCCATCTGTTTCCGGCTATGTGAGTTTTATAAAGAAGTCTGCACCGTGTTATGCGTTCATCCACGGGCCTTTGCAAAGGCAGTGAGCATTGTTGTTGTTTTGTGTGTGTGTGTGTGTGTGTGTGTGTGTTTTTCTCAGATTCAAATCTTTGTTTATTATTGTTTAGCATTGATTCAGGAATTTCTAACGATTTAGCGATTTCTCGTTGGGTTGGTGGATTTTCTTTTAAGACCGGAAACCTTACTTTTTAAACAGTCGTAAAAGAACGTACCTTCTTTGGATATTAATTTGGTACTCTTTTTCCTGTTATAAGCAATGTGCTTCACGATTTTCCCTCTATCATTAATAATATTGCTTATTTTACATTTAGAAACGCTAATTTCATGATTTTCATAGCTTTTTTAATTACAAAGCATAAATATTTCTCTTCGTAAAAAAAAAAACACAACCTTCTATCCACAGCTTGTTTATGTGCTCCATTTTCTTAGCAGATGATATTTAACTGCAGCAGATGTTTCTTTCGTGCTCGTCTAATAAGCTAGCTGTTGCCAATTTCAATTCTTTGAACTTCTTTTATTTTCTGCCATCTCTTATCAAATTGTTATGAAAATGGGTGAACATCAACTTGTAATACAAGATGAATAAAAAATTATTTGCAACAATATTTCATAAATTTAAATATGGGGTTCCTTAAGAAATGTCTGGCTTGGACCCCATACATATTAAGTCTGGCCCTACTGATACATGGGATGTATATCTCTAATTTAACCTGCTTTTAGAGTTCTGTTGTTCCTACACAATAAAAAAAGAAGTGAATTCACGGAAAACTCCGTACAGCAATGTTGTCCGTAGGTATCCGTCATTTAATGAATTTTTTTTTTAAAGTTTCTTTTCTTTTTCTAACTTCAGTATTTTGGCAGAATCTCCGTAGTCAGTAATTCCGTTTATTTCAGAAAATAATAAATTTCGCAAAATCTTTGTTTTTTACTTTTCCAGCTCTTTGGCATATATATCCTTTCACTTTACCCCTGGCTGGTTATGAACCAGCGACCTTTTCTACGGTAACAGCGCGTGCTATCGTTGACCCAGAAAGACCCGTAACGCAAATTCATGTATACTGTACACAAACAGGGCATACGTAAATACACACCTATCGTAATGTCATTTTTGCTATGCAGTGGAATCTATATTGCATTGTATGCTCGAATTCCCTTTAATATATTTTGCAGGACAACGTCAGACAGTATGTGACACCAAACGAGCCTGCTTCGACCCAAGGGAGTCAAGGAACTAAGCGACTTTCAGAGAGGACGAATCGTGGGTCAATCGGATCTCGGAGCCAGCCAGCTAGCGTCAGATTGCTGCAAATCTGCAAATTCCTCTTGTGACAGTTAATCGAGTACTAGTGGAATACAAGAAGGTAGGCAAGGAAGCACCAAAACCACATACGGGTCGCCCTGGGCCATCACAGAGGTGTCTTCGAGCTGTCAAGCCTTCTGTAGAAACCAGTGCTCGTTGCAAGGCCGCTGAGATTGCTGAACAATTCCAAGTGAGTTCCAGAACTACTTAGTGGTATCTTTACTAACTATGGCAGGCATGGAAACATCAGCATCACGTACGGGTCGCCATGGGCTATCACAGAGATGTCTTCGAGCTGTTCAAACGGTTTGTGGAAACCAATCCTCGTTGTAAGGCCGCAGAGATTGCAGAACAGCTCCAAGTGAGTTCCAGAACTGATCGGTGGTATCTTTAGCAACTATGGCAGGCATGGAAACATCAGCATCACGTACGGGTTGCCATGGGGTATCACAGAGGTGTCTTCGAACTGTTCAAACAGTTTGTGGAAACCAATCCTCGTTTCAAGGCCGCAGAGATTGCAGAACAGCTCCAAGTGAGTTCCAGAACTGATCAGTGGTAACTTTACCAACTATGGCAGGCATGGAAACACCAGCATCCCGTACGGGTCGCCATGGGCCATCACAGAGGTGTTTTCGAGCTGTTCAAACGGTTTGTGGAAACCAATCCTCGTTGCAAGGCCGCTGAGATTGCTGAACAACTCCAAGTGAGTTCCAGAACTGCTCAGTGGTATCTTTACCAACTATCGCGGACATGGAAACATAAGCATTACGTACGGGTCGCCATGGGCCATCACAGAGGTGTCTTCGAGCTGTCAAGCGTTCTGTGGAAACCAATTCTTGTTGCAAGGCCACAGAGATTACAGAACAGCTCCAAGCTAGTTCCAGAAATTCTCAGAAGTATCGTCACCGATTTGGCTATAATGAAAGAATGGCTCGACGTAAAATTCTTTTGCGTAATGCAAATATTCCTCGCAGATTGGCATGCGACAGACATGATTGAGAGACCCTTGGCATTTTGGTACACTATCATATTTTCTGATGAGTCCGGATTTGCATCATTTTCAGAGAGTCACAGGGTCTGGGTGTGGCGATTGCCAAGACAGGAATTCTGCTTCAAACACCTACACCGAAATGTGAAACATGGCGGTTTTCCTATCATAATATGGGGAGCAATATGGATGAATGGTTATTCCGTCGTCATTGAATGTGAAGGCAACATCAATTCACAAAAATACACACTTTCTTTGAGATGGGCCTGCTATTAATATTCTCCATTGGTCAAATGTCAAAGGCTACCTCGTTGCTCATGGAGGATGGCGCTCCATGTCATAGGGCGAAGCGTACCCAAACATGGCACGAACAAAACGCCATCCAGAAACAGTGGTGGCCAAGCCAGAGCCTCGACATAAACCCAAATGAACACTTGTAGGCCATATTGGATGGAAAATTACGGCGGATGCTACAGAAACCAACCAACAAGACACACCTGCTGGCCTTGTTACGTGAATCGTGGACTCAAATTCCACAGAGCACGATTGCTGATCTCATTTCCACAATGTCTGACGGGTCAACGCCGCATGTACTGCAAAGGGTATAGCTACCAGATATTAAATTTAGCTACAACTACAGCTCCTTCCATTCCATGCGTACAGAAAATAAATATTATTAACAAATCAGGCGTCCATTCCCATGAATATACCTTAATTACAAAAATTGAAAACTCGAAAAATCGATTGTTTTCGTTATCTAAAGCATTTCTTGAATAGCAGTAATCAAACAAAGGAAAACAAGAGTAAAAATGAACAAGACAAGATCGGATTTATCGCTTCGTGAAGGGAACCCAAACCGTTTCAGCTTGGAACCAAAATGATGAAGTGTTATTACGCCTGTCCTATTCTTTTACATGAACACTTTGAGATGTCCCTTTGGAGAATGATAAAAAGATTTGGAGTACTAAAACATCCAATGTAGCTTTCCTGCAAAGGAGCTGGATATGAACGTCATGCTCTAAAGATAATACAGCAAAAAGGATTTGTCTATGGACGCATGCTGAGGGAAGAAAAGTATGAGACACTCGGGTAACCTCGAAGGACAAGTTAAATGGAAACAGCAAGAAAAAATATGACACTCTCAGGTAACCTCGAAGGGCACGTTAACTGGAAACAGCAAGAGAAAAATATGAGACTCTCAGATGAAGTCGAAGGGCAAGTTAAATGGAAACAGCAAGAGAAAAATATGAGACTCTCAGGTAACCTCGAAGGACAAGTTAAATGGAAACAGCAAGAGAAAAATATGAGACTCTCAGGTAACCTCGAAGAGCAAGTAAAATGGAAACAGCAAAAGAAAAATATGAGACTCTCAGGTAACCTCGAAGGGCAAGTTAAATGGAAACACCAAGAGAAAAATATGAGACTCTCAGGTAAACTCGAAGGGCAATTTAAATGGAAACAGAAAGAGAAAAATATGAGACTCTCAGGTAACCTCGAAGAGCAAGTTAAATGTAAACAGCAACAGAAATATATTAGACTCACAGGTAACCTCGAAATGCAAGTTAAATGGAAACAGGAAGAGAAAAAATATGAGACTCTCAGGTAACCTGGAAGGGCAAGTTAAATGGAAACATCAAGAGAAAAAATATGAGACTCTCAGGTAAACTCAAAGGGCAAGTTAAATGGAAACAGAAAGAGAAAAATATGAGACTCTCAGGTAACCTCAAAGGGCAAGTTAAATGGAAACACCTAGAAGAAAATATGAGACTCTCAGGCAACCTCGAAGAGCAAGTTAAATGGAAACAGCAATAGAAATATATTAGACTCACAGGTAACCTCGAAATGCAAGTTAAATGGAAACAGGAAGAGAAAAAATATGAGACTCTCAGGTAACCTGGAAGGGTAAGTTAAATGGAAACGGCAAGAGAAAAGTATGAGACTCTCAGGTAACCTCGAAGGATAACTTAAATGGAAACAGCAAGAGAAAAGTATGAGACTCTCAGGTAAAGTCGAAGGGCAAATTAAATGGAAACAGGAAGAGAAAAAATATGAGACTCTCAGGTAACCTGGAAGGGCAAGTTAAATGGAAACAGAAAGAGAAAAATATGAGACTCTCAGGTAACCTCGAAGAGAAAGTTAAATGGAAACATCAAGAGAAAAATATGAGACTCTCAGGTAAACTCAAAGGGCAAGTTAAATGGAAACAACAAGAGACTAGAAGTTAAAAAGGTGGACGAATAACTTAAAATAATGAACTGGAGTGGGAATATAATTCACATCTTCAGATTTAGAGGTCTGTGGAGTTTGTTTTTCTCCAAATTCGCTTTCAAAGATGACACATGACAAAGAAAATTTATGCTTCGTATTTTTTGTAAAACTTTTCTTGATACAAGTGGTAGAATTCACACAGAAATGCCAAAAGAGTACGCAGCTTATTGCATAAAAAAGCTTCCAAAATTTTTGGATATTTTGAAAAACATCATCATAGTTTATCTCAGTTACCGGAGCATGCTTTATCAATTTTAATTCACTTTGAGCTGTGTGTATACCTCACCACCAACACAGAACGTTATTTTTAAAATTAATGAAACTGTTATGACTAGATATATTGCTTACTAAATCTGCACACGCTGCACTTTATTGTGGTGGCAAATTTTATCTTGACTGAAAAACCCGTGCATTTTGCAATCATAATGTTATCCAGACTACAAATGGAAATTACCGCCTAAAAAGTTAATTCTTCAACACCGTTTTGTATGCAGTAGATAAACTTTTGGCGAAAACGTCATTTCTGCTGTGCATGTGTGTGTACAGCAGAAAGAAAAGGCAGTAATTGAGTTAGCAGGCTGATCAGTTAGCCACGCTCGAGATGTGTCTTAGAATAACATAGTTTGTTCGCAGGGAGACAGAAGTACAGATAAAACTGTATCTTTTTATCATATTTCCACTGTCTGGCATGAAGAGAATTACTCCAATGTAGAAGATAGAAGTGGAGATATCAGATCACCTTACAGACAGACTGAATGACAGTCGGGACGGTGTTATTATCTTAGTGCTGCGTACTGCAATATAATGACAAACCAGTCTAATCAGCTGGAGTTTTAAATTCATAGAAGGGAAAATAAACAGCCGGACAGGAAGAGATAAAACACCAATCTAATAAGTTTTCTTTTTCAAACGATACGCTTGATTCAACGATGAAAATTTATTTTTTGCCAGCCACAACATACAAAGAGGACAGGAATCAATGAAAAATGTATACACAGAATGGACCCTCGGCGGATTTTATGTATTTATTTCCCTGAATTCGTTCCAAAATGCAGCAGCGATGGAAAATGTATATAGGAAGCGAGCCTTAGTTGACTTTATTTCCGTTTCAAAATGGAGCAGCAAAAATTGCTTTTCATCAAAAATTTCGATCTGGATTTTTTTGTCGGTATTTTTTCGCCGTCTAAGAATACCTCCTTTATATTTAGCAAATGTATTCCACACACGAAAAAAAGGGAGTGAAGCAGGCTGAAATATGCTAGACCAATCTTTCCAATGGTTGTTATTTGTACAGAGTCATGAGTTATCGGAATGCGGTCCTAATATGAAATAAGCAGCTGGTCAAGTACTTATGTCGCAAAAGTAACGCTGCCTTCCTGATGCATATGCGTTAAGGTTACAAAATCGAACCAATTCCCCATGAGGTTTCCAGACTGCGAAGAACATTTTAACAGGCGCTGAAGGAAATCACAGAAGCTACTGCTGCATTTTCCTAACCGAAAAATAATATCTCCGCACATTCACTATCAGCTTCAGAGGACTCTGAGATTAGGCACAGATTCTGAAAAGTTCTGCTTCACTATGATGTGTAGTACCATGCTCATCATGCTATGGGAAAAGATCTCAACGAACTTACAAAACACATTTGTAATACCAAAGCTCCGAACGTATAAGAACACACTTTGTAAATATAAAACTCTCAGTGAATAAAATCCTGTCTTCTAAAGGCATACCGCCGCATTATAAACATTGCAAGAGAACATCATGTAATGTTGGACGCTGTGAACGAAAAGCCAAAGGGAAGAAATATTTCTTAGTTCTCAGTGCCTAGAATATTCAAAATGTACAAAAACATGCCTTGCTACCTTTAAATGTATAAAAACATACATTACATCATCAAAAGTATCCTGACACCCCTTTCGAGTTGTGGAGTTGCTCCAAACACGTCTCATCCATGGCCCTTACAGGAATAACAAAAAAGATGGCACCGAATTTTCAATTGTAATGAGAATGTCTTTTGAATAATTTCTTACGCGAATAAAATTTATCAAAGTTATTCAAAGTCAATGGAGCCGGTTAGAAAAAAGCAACCGGATTTCTACAATCGATAAAACATTCAGAAATATAAACACTCAACCAGCGGCTACAAAGTATGTTACAAAAATTAACAAATGGTGCACAAAAAGTTTCTCATAGAAGAAGGAAGATATCAGATACAGAAATTTCCAAATTGAATAATTAAAGCAAGAAATATAGAAGGATAACTCTACGCCTTCTAGCAAAAAAATTTTGTATAAGAATTGGCAAAAAATATTCTTCACAAAAGCTATGCTGAAGATAAATAATTTTTCAGATACGTCTCCCGGGAGAAGAGATTGCGAGTAAAAAAGTTTTGACCTTTACGCTAGCTGAAAAGCTGTGCAGTGTTTAAAGAGGATAATGCTCCCCATATTTATGGTAGTGTCCTGTCGAGAATTTTCATGTTCGCAAATCTTGGGGAAACTGATCACTTCGCTGAGATTTACGGGGGTAAAATAAATAAATAAATAAATATAAATAAAATCCTCTACAGTCCACGTTTCAAAATTTTGTTTGTAGGAGGCGGTGAAGTGTGATAATAATGGCCATGTTCGTTCATTTCTCAGCCCTGACCAAACAAGCAAAATTTCTTAAAAAATAAGGGGGGGGGGGAATAATAAGAATTAAACTTCTTTTCTTTTGGATTAATTTACTTTTTACTCTTGTAAGTTAGAAAGAAAAGGCGAGCAAGAAGTTACCATCAACCCTTTCAGAAAACAAAATTATTCGCTGTTAATCACAGAATGAAGGGAAAGCGTTTTTGTAAATTAGTACAAAAGCCAAAATCTTTCTTTCAGTGTCCGCCATTCTTAGGCAAGGTTTCAGAAGTCTCTAAAAAGTGTCACCGAAAGTTCTCTGAGCAAGCGTCAGGCTATTTTTAGATCGACAGCATACAGGAGAGTATAGCGTTTCCCCTGCGTGGAGGTCAGAGGTCACCCTGGATGGTATGGGAGAAAGCCATATGGTCAATATCAGAGTTTTGGCGGGAACCTGTTAGCCAATGGCCAGCAAAGTCGTTGGTTACTAGGAGAAGAGTTCAGCCAATGAGAGGTCAGCGGGTTTTCAAGCACCCCAGCTTTCAAGGGAGAAAGCGTCACTCTTGACTCTTCTCGTTGTGCTGGCCACGATGTAAGATCGTAAGAAAAGAAATCCGGTGAGGGCAAGCCCGCTCGCCGGGACCTTTGGCCTGGCCGGCAGTAAGAATGGCTTGCAACTTTGTTTTCGAGGCGTGGGGACGTTTTTTTATTTGCAACCCGAATTAGACTGCTGAAAAAAGTATTTTCAGGGAACTCATTACCTGAGATGAAATGTTCACTGATTCATCCCTCTCATAGTAGACGACTGCAGTATTGAGCTGCATGGGAAAATTGGCCTCAGCAGGAGAATTTCTTCCTGCCAACCCGAATGCTTTCGCCGCTCTGTTCGACATATAAAGGGAACGACTGAGACATGGAGAAAAGTCCCCAGCTGTATATTTTGAATCCGAGACAGCTGGAGGCGTCATCAATGGCCGTCGTTATTTTGGAAGAAGCCAGCCCCTCTCCGAAGGAGACTGACGGTGGTGTGGAAAAAGTCGTCAAATCATGCCAAGACCCCCTCATCAAACCAAGGGCTACAAGGAGAGTTGGAAACTTTCTCCAGGAGAGGCAGTGGTTTTTTTTCCTTCTGTTTTGGGGGAGTGAATTTTTTTTTTTTTTTTTTTTTTTTGTGAGTGATGTAAGTAAACGTACTCAAGAGCAGTGCTGTGCACAGTGAAAAAGGTAAAGAAACTTTTTGTTTTGGCATTTCAAAAGGAAAAAAAATATATTGTGTTAGGGTTACTCTAAAATATTTAACATGTGGATTTTTGACAGTGGGGCGGTGTGAAAAAAAATGTGTACATATAAATATATGCATTCACCTTAAGCAAATTTTTGTTTCGGATATTTTATATATCATGTAGTTCCTTGGAGAATTTGTATCGTTGGGCATGACAGTGGTGCAGGTCAGGTTTCAGTTGTAATCCATGCTTGGGTCGGCAAAGCTATAGAAATAAAAATGTAATTGTTTTTCCATTCAGGTTTATTTCTTTTTTTGTATGGTAGTGTTATGCTGTGTGAAGAAACCTCCATGTCAATAAGAAAGTCTATATTAAAGGGGAAAGGCAATGTGTAATTTTTTCATGTGTAAGGAGTATCTAATATCATAATTGTGTTATAAGCTATTTTGTAGAACAACCTCTCAAACCAGTAATTTTTTTTATTTAGGAGATTTAACTTTTTTGTGCTTGTTAGTTTTAATAATATATAAATTGCATTTGTATTTATACACATGCAGGGCCATGTGGTTAAAATTTGTGTCTTGAGGCAAGGTATGGTGATTTTTGAGTTTGGCAAGTATATGGGTGTAAAATTGTCTGTACCGTTTTGTAGTAGGGTGGACTAGTTTCCAATATAAGTCGGTGGATCTGGAAAGTGAATTCTCATGAGTGGGAGACATTAAAAAAGGCATGCACGCAGACTAGGTTAATAAAGTGTTGGCCTGTATATTACCCTTGTATAATGCTGGAATTCTTCAGGAGGTGATGATTTCTGGAAATAGATAATTCTTCGATAGATGTAATTTTCTGGAAATAAATGGTTCTGCGATGTAGTGTGTTTTCCTGGGAAAAAGGTGATTAAATGTTTTTTCTGGGAAATGAGTGATGTAGAGAATTTTTCTGGGAAATGAGTAGTATAGTGCATTTTACTGGAAAGTAGTTTTAATTCTCCTGGAAGCTGTGTGCCTAGGGAATAAAAAGATAAGAGTATTTCTGGAAATAATGTGAGTCTTCGTATGGTGTTTTTTCTGGAAGCTGTGTGTACCAGAGAAAAATAATTTTGGGGGCAAGAAAGTTCTTGCAGGGTGCTTTCCTTATGTGGAAAAATGCTTCGTGTCTGAAAGGGTATAGATGGAAACAATTGGGGGATTGTTCTTCCACCCCCGGTAAGCCGAATACCCGTAGGTAGCTATCCCGAGCAAGGCGAGTGCACGAGTGTTGTCCCAAAAACAGTAAGTGAAGAAAACAATACTGGGTGATATGTCACACTTACACTTACATTTCGGTGCATAGACCTGATTGGATTCACGACCCAATCTCACCTTCAGCCTAAATGATACTTCCTCACAGTGAGAATTTTGTTTTCAGTGAAATTTAGTGATTGGAATGAAATGTTTGTCTAGCTAGTGCCTGAATTTACTATATGGATTGGTTAAATTTGTGAAAAACTTAGTGTACCTTTGCAAATGTAGGTGTCAGAAATAGTTGTGTATTTTAAAATTTTGGTGAGCAGTAAGAGTACATATAAATATAAGTTCAGGAGTGTTGAGAGTTAGTGTTTGCCTTTTATTTACATGGTGGGATATTGAGTATGAGTACTCACAGCAAGTTTGTATAGTGAAGTATTTTGAAATTTTCCAGGTGTTAGGGTGAATTTTATGTATATTTGTCAGCCTTATTTGTGTAATGATAACGTTTGAGGTAATTGAGTAAGGTATTTAGTGCAGTATGTTTAGTAGAGTGTTGAGAGTGATTTTGTATCAAGTAATGCTAGAATGTTGAGTATATTAAATTTTAATGCAAATTTTCCTGGTAGTGTAGGATTGTTTACTAAAGTAACGTTTGGTTATTTATGAATTTTTGCTCAGTTATTGTAATTTTAAAATTAATTTTGGTTAAGGAAACTGGTTTGAGGAGTGTGTTCGAAAGGAAATGAAATCTGTATTGTGTATACAATAAGCTATAAATTCATGAAGAGAGGGAGAGATTCCACTTCAGCTGTCCAAACTTATCCAGTGTTTATGTTATGTTCCCTAAGTCAAGAGTATTTATGTGTTTTTTTGCAAATCTTTATTTTCTGGGTGAAATATGTTCGCAGACCACCCGAAAGGGATAAAATTGATTCTTACGTCATAGAAGTGTTGTGAAAAAAATCTAAATAGTGCTGTAACAACTAGATTTGAGTTTAAGTGAGATTATTGCCTGTAAAGGTGGCCAATGTGAAATTCAGGGTAGCAACTTAGTATTCGCTGGCAAAAATATGTGTTCCTCCTTCCTGAATTATAGAAATACATCAACCGGGTGTGTCATTTGACTGTTTTTTATCATTTTATAAGGCCAGTTTGCCAATGGTTAGAAATTTCAAAAATGTGAAACACTGATTGTGTTTGATCAGAAACAAAGTGTTGATTTGGGTATTTTTTCGATTGATGGAAACACCTTGTTTTTTGTTGTTGTTGTTGTTGTTTGGTTAAGTTTTAAAAATAAATGCAGGCCAAGTGGCCTTTCAAAAACCCAAACCTTGTGCAGTGAAGAATTAGTTGACTCAGTTGAAGTTCATCGCAGGGTCACATGCTTATCCACCTTAGCTTGCCTAAGGCCGGAAACGATCCCGGGAAGTTTGCTTATTTAATTAATGCATTTTGTCCTAACCACTAATTTGGTCATCGCAGCCTCCAAAAGTTATTACACGTGTACATTGTATACCTACTAATTTTTAGTGTTTACAAATTTGGTACACATGTAAACCGTAATTATTTATTTTACACTTGCAGGTGCCTCAACTCATCGTATATTCAAACAAGGCAAACCTTCAATAATAACTTCTGGGAATTTTCAAACATCAGAGTCGCATTTTATTTATATTTTCATTTATCATGGCCTGAAGATAATTGAATTTATTTTTTGTTTCGAAATGCATCCACCCATGTCCCAAACTTTAGTTTTCACCTAAATTCAACATTTAGCTCAATTTTATTATTGGCATAAATTTAAATAGTAATTACCCAGATGGCCTTGTCTCTTAATTGCCACCATAACAGTAGCGAATGTCATACAGTAAGTGAAAAAAGACATTTCTCAGCAGGGTTTTTAAAAGCATAGATACAGTTGCAAGCATAAGTACACAAACACCACCTAACGACAGAACTGCAAATTTCCAAACTCCTCAAATACAAGCCTAAAGTTTTCCACAAAGTAAATGGCATTTGGTGTTGGCATTTTTTTTTTTTTTAATCGCACATTTAGAAGCACAGATATTGAGAAAAACAGATTAAGCATTGACGCCCCTCAGCCGCGAAATCGTGCATTATTTTGGGAAGAAAGTATACACAAAGAGGTTTCATAGTTTGTAGTAACTGACCGAAAAATGATTTTTTCAATCGGGTTTTTAGTCCCGCAGGTATTGCTGTAAACGTGAACTTTACTACCTCTAGAGGCACACTTGTGCGTTAAGAAAAATTTGAAATTATATGAGAAACAGTTTGCACCGGAAATGCTCGCCAACGAAGAAAGAAATTTTCAAATCGGGCTCTTAGAAGCAGAGATAGCGACTAAAATAAGGTATACATCTACGTCCCATGGCGGAAAAACTACGCATTGTTTTAAAAAGAAAGTACTATGAAAAGATTTTTTCAAGGGGAGTGTCATGGGTCCACAAAATAATTTTTTCACTCGAATTTTTAAAAGCCCAGATTTTGCTGCAAATCCATTAGAAGAAGAAATCAACACTTATGCCCTCTGGTGGTCAAACCAAAAATTCGAAATTATAATAAAGACATTTCCCATCAGGAGCTGTATCCGATGCAGGAAGAAGTTTTCAAATTCGAGTTTTAGAAGCAGAAATATCGGGGGAAACGCGAATTACCTTTATGCCTCCTAGCGAAAAATTTATGCATTATTTGAAAATTTTGAAAATATATGAGAAGCATTTCGCACCCGTAACGCTCTCCAACAGAAAATAATTTTTTCAAACCGGACACTTAGAAGCACAGATATAGATAGAAATAAGATATAAATCTACAAATACTGGCATAAATTTTTTAAACCTTTTGAGTATATCTTCTGATAAAGCTTTGCATTATCAGAAGATATACTCAAAAGGTTTTCCGAAGCGAGCGGTATCGGTCCCCGAAGAATTTTTTCAGTCGAGTTTTCAAAAGCTCAGATTTGGCTGCTAATGCTTCAGAAGCAGAAATAAACACTTACGTTTTAGAAACAGAAATAAACACTTACGTTTTAGAAGCAGAGATATCCTGGTGGCCAACCTGTTCTTTACCCAAAACGAAAAAAAAAATTGCATGCAAAACTTTCCCCATCAGGAGCTATATCTGATGCAGGAAGAATTTTTCAAATCGGAGTTTTAGAAGCAGAGATATAGAATAAAACGCAAATTTACCTCATCCCCGTAGTGGAAAATATATGCATTACTTTAAAAAGTGACTGTACCTAAAATAGTCTTCGACGTAAATGGCGTCGAAAAGAGAAAGAAGTTTTTTAATCGGATATTTAGAAGCAAATATATTGAATGAAACGTATTTTGAATTATATATCAGCTGCGTTTACGCCCTCTAGCGGCGAAGTTGTGCATCGGAAAAAACGGAATGTAAGGATCGTCATTCTTACATCTTAAGCTTCTCAATGCAAAATAATTTTTCAAATCGGACTAATAGTTGCAGAAATAGGGTGCCCATAGAAAGAGGGACGGCAAAGTGATAACGTAAGGGCCATATTTTTTTTTTTTACAAAAGACGTGCTAAAACGACGTATCATACACAAGAATGAACAGTAGAATGGGTACGGCACAGCCAAGGTCGTCTATAAAACACAAGGCCATAGCATTAGAAAGATGAGTTCCCTCCTTTTGTGACGTCACTCTCATGTTACACGGACTGGTACGTCGGTGTCGTGTTTAACGTCACACAGGACAGCGTTGGAAACCAATTGGAAGGCTTGGTTTCCGCGTAACGTCACTAAAAGAGGGAACCTCTCTGATGTCATTGCCTTGTGTTTTCTAGAAGGCCTTGTCAGAGCTCAGTGACTTTCAACATAGCAAGGTCATAGGACGCAATCTTAGCAACAAATCAGTTCGAGAAATTCCTGCCCTGCTACTGCTACCCAGATGAACTGCAAGTGATGTCATTCTGAAGTGAAAATGCGTAGGAGCAGCAGCGGTGCAATCGCGACCTAATAGGCAACGTAAAATGACAGACCGGAACCGCGAGTGTTGAAGCGGGAGGTGCCCCAAAATCGCGTGTTCTCGCTTGCAACACTCATCACCTAGTTCCAAAATACCTCTGGAAGCAACGCCAGCACCATATCAGTTAGTCGAGAGTTGAAGAGAATGGATTTCCATGACCAAGAAGCCGCACACAAACTTAACTTCAGCAAGATCAACGCCAATGCCATACTGAACTTTGTAACGACTCCATTAAGCTTCCCATTTATATTTGCCGCCCCATCGTACGTAGGCTTGCCGTCGCATATACAGTTGGGCGGACACGTGTCTCTCAGTGCCCGTTCCTGCCTTGACTTTACACCTGTGCAAAAGGAATTGTACGATATCATTGGTAGACGATGCGCCTTTTCGTGCGTCTTGACTAGTATGACAAAATATTCTCGCCTGTGTGTGTATTTGTGTCGGTGTTTCATGATCACCATGAGCAATTCTACGGGCTATGAGCAGTCGTCTATCCCTAATTTTGATGAAACACCATGAGCAATTCTACGGGCTATGAAAAATCGTCCGTCCCTAATTTTGATTCGGTGTTTCAGAACCACCATGAGCAATTCTACGGGGTATGAGCAGTCGCCTATCCGTAATTTTGATTAGGTGTTTCACGACCACCAAGAGCTATTCTACGGGATATGAGCAGTCGTCTGTCCATATTTTTGATTCGGTGTTTCATGACCACCATGAGCAATTCTACGGGTTATGAGCAGTCATCCGTCTGTAATTTTGATTCGGTGTTTCACGACCACCATGAGCAATTCTACGGGTTGTGAGCAGTCGTGTGTACCTAATTTTGGTTCGGTGTTTCACGACCACCATGAGCTATTCTACGAGCTATAAGCAGACGCCTGTCCCTAATTTCGATTCGGTGTTTCACGACCACCATGGGCAATTCTACGGGCTATGAGCAGTCGTCCGTCCCTAATTTTGATTCGGAGTTTCACGACCACCATGAGCAATTCTACGGGCTATGAGCAGTCGTCCGTCCCTAATTTTGATTCGGAGTTTCACGACCATAATGAGCAATTCTACGGGCTATGAGCAGTCGTCCGTCCCTAATTTTGATTCGGTGTTTCACGACCACCATGAGCAATTCTACGGGCTATGAGCAGTCGTCCGTCCCTAATTTTGATTCGGTGTTTCACGACCACCATGAGCAATTCTACGGGCTATGAGCAGTCGTCCGTCCCTAATTTTGATTCGGTGTTTCTCGACCACCATGAGCTATTCTACGAGCTATGAGCAGTCGCCTTTCCCTAATTTTGGGCCATTACTTTCTGAGAGGGAGTAGATCCAGCGCGATCAGCCAAACATACCACTCATGCCCGGGCCCTAGTGGTCTACCGCCAGCGCTTGTAATTACCGGATCACGTGGACAACCTATAGCATATACAAAATATTCAATGAAAGGAATGGTATCCGTAGTTAAAAGAATTTTTCTACACTGCCATTTATGAGCACATATACAGAGTAAAATGGATTAAATATTTGTTCCTTCTAGGGGGTAAGTTATGTATTATTTTGATCAGGAAATGAACATAAAATAGTTTCGTAGTTATTGGTACCTGACCGAAGAGGGATATTTCCAATCGGTTTTTAGGGGCGCAGACAGAGACAGAAACACATCGCAAACAGAAAAACGCGTATACGCCCTCTAGCGGCAAAGTTAGAAAGTATACGGAAAATGCGCTTCGGCAGGAGCGCTATCCGACGAAAAGAATTTGAAATAGGACTGCAAGAAGCAGAGATATAGAGGAAGACGTAATATACATTTATGCCCTTTAGCGGGAAACTGAGGTATAATTTTATTTTAAAAAGGTATAAATTTTATGTAGGTATAAATTTTATTTAAAAAAGAAATTGGGCGCTAAATGGTTTTTATTTAAACTGATCTCGAAGGAAAGAAGAATTTTTCCAATCTGATTATTAGAGGCAAGGATATGGAATAAAATTTTCAATTCTACAGCATCTCCATTTACGTTCTCTAGCGGCGAAGTTATGCATAAAAAACGCAAGATATCGTTTTTACAGCTCAAGCTTTCCAGCGTAAAAAGAGATTTTCAAATCGAGCCAATAGGTGCAGAGATATGGTTTTCACAGACGGACGGACTGTCTGACATAGTAACATAAGCATGCCCATTTTTTTTTTTTCAACAGCCGTGTTAAATTTGATGGGAGAAGCATTTAACATTTTGTCAATTCATTGAATAAGTAGGCGAGAACTGCTTCATTCTAAGTCTTCCATTCAATGAGGACAACATGTTCTTCAATAGACATGTTCGTGCTCAGGCATACTTAGGAATTCAAAACGTGCACGTGTAAAACCTGTCACTTTTCTCTATTGAGTGAAAAAGTACGTATAATAGAAATCGGTTAATTCGTTTCAGAGGTACTGCGTTCACTGGCGAACCTAAAAACTTGATGAAAAGAAAAAAACTTGACCCTCTTATCTAACACAAAAACAACAATCGAAATGGATTGAATAATTTCCACATCAGCATATTCAAATAGACCTCAAAGAAATATCTGCATTCTTTTTTTTGTTAGCGGTGGCTCTCTCTCTCTCTCTCTCTCACTGGGTTTGGTTAGTGTTACAACTTTTATCTTGTAAATGGGGGTAAATGTTTTTCAACTAATTTATTATCAGCTAAGGCTGATTATGTTAGAATCGGTTTGTACCGGAATGATCTTAGTTTTTATTTATGCTTTCTCCTATCTCACTGTTCTTTCTATTTGCTCATCATCGCCTTTTCGTACTTCCCTGTTTTCCGTACATTCTAATTTCCAGGGCGCGTCTCGATTCCTTGAGACCCCAAAACCTTGCGTCCGCCCACCACTACTCTCGTAATCTTCTGTCTCGATTCTCACATCCCTTGCTTTGAAAGAAACGGATAGTGGCGCCGATTAGGTTGTAAACTAGCTACTTGGTCTCTTATTATTACATTTGCTGATGTGCCCTTGAAGTCCTTGTAAGCTTACCTTCCTTGTTGCTGTAAGATGATGACAAAGAGATCTAACATTATATATTATATCCTCGGAAACGAATACTTCCAAGTATCAGTATAACACTTTCTTGGAAAGTAAGCGAGCTGAAATCATATTAAAAAAAGAATTGCTATATCCCCAAATGTACTTATGAAATAACATATTTTTATTGTCTTTGGACTATTGTTTCTTTTTCACAAAAGAGCTGAAGACGAGATGCTCTTCGGACCTGTTGTATCATTGGACGAATCGCGATAGGAATCATTACACCGTAGGACAAATCAAGGTAGGACCAATGATGCCATTAGATGAATCGTCACTATTGGACGAACTGCACCTTTGGGCGAATTGACATTGCTCCTATTGTCGTTGGACGAATCGTACTGGATTGGGGCAATACTGCACTCACACTGATGCATTATTCACGCCAATGCAAACTTACAATTAACCATTTAAGCGGCTGGAACGAATAATCTCAGGGTTAGAAAAATGGGATGAAATCAGCTCCAACGAATATATTGCCTGTCTAAGAAGTGGTCCGAACGAGCCAAGAGCGAGAGAACCTGCGCATGAGAAATCGCTACTTTCTCCTCGCCTTTGTTATTCTGAGTGATCATTCAGGAGCGGGTGATTGATGCTTATCCTTTCTAACTGATTTCCTGCTAAAGGGGCAGTAACAATATCGACGAACCTAAGGAGCGGGATGTGTGAGTCACTTGTTTCGTACCATGGTGTCTGTGCCAGAAGGATATCCGTCCCCCATCGTACCTTGGATCATGAAGCAGGTAATAGAGGACTCGCAGCAATCAGTTTTCACCTGAGACAGCTTTACATCCATACTACTGAGATGATAAGGGTAAAAGAGCTGTTTTACTGAAGCTTTCGTTAAACCCGGTTGCTATATGAACATTTCTATTTGGAGAGCTCAGAAAATTTTGGACACCATTTGGTTCAGGTATATCGGCCGCTTAAAAGGTTGGGTGTTGAAGTTAGTCACAGTGTCTTGCTTTGAATAGAAACACTGCTGTTATTTACCAGGGTCAGTCAAAAGTTCTTCCTGTTTTAAGCCTTTTAAGTTACGTATAATGTTTGGCATCGATTCCTATCTGAAACGCCTCGTCTGCATCGCCTAGGTACTGCGATGGCGTACACACGAAGCTGATGACGTGCATTTGGTACGGAGCCACATTATTTTCTCAGGTGAGCAGAGAATTTAGGTTGAAAAACGTGCTGTTCGGGTGCTTTCACGATATTTTTAGAAAAAAAAATGAGTTGAACGTGGCAGGAGCAGGGAGAGAAATTTGTGCAGTTAAAGATGAAAAAACGGTAGACAACAGCACTGCACGAAAATGGCTTCGGCGTTTTAATGCTGGGGAAACAAGTCTCAAAGACAAGAAGAGATGAGAACGTTCAAAGGCCAACAACGCTGACATCTTGGTCGAAGCCGTAAAAACGAACCTCGTCACCAGTACACGACAACTGGTAGCTGAGGTGAGGTATTCTAAATCTATGAAAAGGTATAAATTTCTCCTCCAGGCGCCATCGAATGATTATAAATTTATCCTCCAGGCGATATCGAATGATTATAAATTTATCCTCCAGGCGCCATCGAATGATTATAAATTTATCCTCCAGGCGCCATCGAATGATTATAAATTTCTCCTCCAGGTGCCATCGAATGATTATAAATTTATCCTCCAGGCACCATCGAATGATTATAAATTTATCCTCCAGGCGCCATCGAATAATTATAAATTTATCCTCCAGGCGCCATCGATTGATTATAAATTTCTCCTCCAGGCGCCATCGAATGATTATGAATTTCTCCTCCAGGCGCCATCGAATGATTATAAATTTCTCCTCCAGGCGCCAGCAAATGATTATAAGTTTTTCCTCCAGGCGTTATCGAATGATTAGAAATTTATCCTCCGGGCGCCATCGAATGATTATAAATTTCTCCTCCAGGCACCATCGAATAATTACAAATTTATTCTCCAGGCGACATCAAATGATTATCCTTAAAATGACACCCTAGCAAGCTTAGCAACGTGTCGCTCACTGTCCCAGATTACTGTCAAATCCACAGGATCATAGGTTTTGGCACCGTATCGTTACAGGTGATGAAACATGATGTTCCCGTGTTGTCCTAACATTGAAAACCTGTGGCTGAGGCCACGTCAGGTAGTACACTCAATAGTGCAAAAAGGGAGGTTCGAGAGGAAAGGCATGCTGTGCATTTGGTGGAATTGTGAAGGCCCTGTGCACTGGGAACTCGTGCCAGATGATAAAGCTCTGGACGGAAATATTTATGCCGAACAACTGCAACAGGTATATACAGTAAATGATGCTTTGCTCCAACGCTACTCAGCGTTTAACAATAGGAAACTGCTATTGCTACAAGTGGATAATGCCCCAAGTCACACCTTCAGAGTAGTCCACCGAAAACTAGAGTAATTCTACCCCATCTTCCATACAGTCCGGATCTTGCCCTTTCCAAAAATCCCTTGTTTAGCTCTATGGGCCATTTTCCACAAGGACTGCACTTTGCTTCAGTAGTACATATGAAATCTGGCATCAGACAGTTTCTGTCCTCGTAACCTGTCAAGTTGTACCGCCGTGTGATCGTGGCTGTCACAAAACGTTGGTGGAAGAGGACTATAGAAAAGGATTGGGAAGGGCGCTACCATTTCCATTACAAGCCACCACACCCATGCGGCAAATGGTATCATCCTTAAATGACGTATATATTACGGTAGATATCTCCGCAAGCTCAAGTAGTAGCATTTGCAGTTCAAAAGTCAGCTTATTAGGATTTAAGCGATTTCAAACGTGGTATGACAGCCCGCGCTCGGGAAATGGGTCACTCCATCTCGGAAATTTACTCGGTCAATTATTTCAAGGGTGTACATGGACTGCGCGAGCTCAGGGGGTGGAAATACAGAGTGCGAGACCAGTATGACCGTAGGAAAGTCATGGAAGATGGAAAACATCGTACTATCCGCCCGGCGTGCAACATTGTCGCAAAGCACAGTGCAATTCAATGCTGGGGCCAGTAGTAACCTCAGCGTTCGGAAAGTGCAACGTTCCCTGTGTTCTATGGAATTCCGGATCCGACGGCCCACTCTGATACCATTGCTGACTCGACGCCCCACCCGGGTGCCATTGCTGACTCGACGGCCCACCCGGATACCATTGCTGACTCGACAGCCCACCCGGGTACCATTGCTGACTCGACGGCCCACCCGGATACCATTGCTGACTCGACGGCTCACCCGGGTACCATTGCTGACTCGACGGCCCACCCGGGTACCATTGCTGACTCGACGACTCAAGGCTGGACGCGTCCCATATGCTCGGGAACACCTACATCTGAAGCTAGAAGACTGGAAACGGTCCGACGAATCGCGGTACCAACTGTTTCAGGCAGATGGTCAACGCCGAGTGTGGCGGCAACCTCACAAGGCAATGGGTCCTGTATGTATACAAGGGACATTACAGACCGTCAATGGATCTGTTATCTGTTATGGTGTGGGGTGTTTTTAGCTGGCACACATTAGGACCCCTCATGCTGATGCAGACCGCTCGAGGCTACAAATACATCCTTGAGGGTCATTTGCACCCGTTCATATAATGCAACCACCCCGACGGGCGAGATCTCTTTCAACACGACAATGCGCAACCGCACACGTCCACAGCCACCCGATTATGGCTAGAGGAATATTCCACGGAGTTTGGCATCCTGACTTGGCCCCCCTCGTTCGCCGGATTTAAACGCCATCGAACACATTTGGGATGCTGTTCAATGTGTCGTCAGTGCCAGGAATCCTCCACAGGCGAATATTACGGAATTCTGGGACGTTGTTCAGGAAACATCGTGTGCACTGTATCCACAGTACTACAGAAATCTTGTGGAATCCATTCCCCGTCATCGTTGCGGCCGTTATCCGATCGCGAGGAGAAACAACGCGGTATTAGACAGGTATCCCAGTTGTTTGTTGTTGTTGTTGTTGTTGTTTTCACTTTAGTGTACCCAGGTATAAGCATCTTTTCTTTGCTGATTGTCTGGTGGGGAAACGCACAGAAATCGTTCTACGAATCAGTAATAGTAAGTGTGAAAAGTTGTTACCTTCTGAAAAGAAATGTTTAAAACCGTATTAATTCAACTTTCATTTGTACATTCTTAAGTGTTTAGGACAATACAAAGAGTCGAACCAAAAATTGTTTGCAAGCGCTTTCGTTTTTTCAGAGCTTTTATTTCACGTATATCTATTGCAGTTGCATTCCTTTTTTAATATGTATAATCCACCCACTCACCATTCACAGAAATGACACACACACGCACACACACACACACACACACACACACACACAAACGCACACACACACACACATACACAAACGAAACAGTTTTCTTTTACTAGACCAAAGTTTTTTTATTTCTGGGGTCGCAGCAATGGGAGTTTTTGCCTCAAAAGAGCCCTTATTTCATCGTTTTTAATGATAAATGAAGAACAAAATTACTATACGTTCGTGTCTATATAGCAAATTAATGTATTCAGGTAATGGCTGGGTTATTTCTCGATTACTTTTTTAACAAGTTCAGCAAACTCATTTCGTAAAGTGATTTTGTCGTCACTAAAAGTAATTGAATCCGTTATTTGAAAGGTGGAGAAATTTGCCGTTTTTAATGATTTAACCGAGAACAAAAAATGCAAGACAAAAGCAGGGAACGCTTCTTGTATCGTCCAAGAAAATACATAGCGCCAATTTTTTTTTTTTTTTGCAATGTATACATACAGTTTTTCTTGTGATCATTTGGGTGTTTTAAGAAGTAATGTGTTCGAAAAAATTGAATATTCTTCATATAATGACTTTTGTGCTTCTGTTGTCTATGATAACAGGAAAGTAGTTGCGTCCAAAAATTCGCTTAGAAATTCATGAAAATCGATTAGTATTCCGCAAGTTTTTGTTACTTGGGAATAATAATTGCAAACATGGATCAGTGACTCCAGCGGAGGCTTTAGCACTGTGATTATATCTTTTGACATAGAAGGATAAAAACAAAGAGTATCCTTAGATTTTCTACAATATGTTAAGCTTTGGTAACAGAAATTAAGCTCTGAAGGAGTATCTATTCTTTTTCTTCTCCTACTGAACTAAGTTTATAACTGACAGATAATACAGGTGTTTTGCAAAGTAGAAATTTTTGAGCATTTTCATTCGGTGCAAACTAAAAAGAATGTTTTTTGTCTCTTCATTTTCCGTAATCAGGATAAAATGCAAATACGCATTTTCATTTTTGAAAAACAGTTCATTTTGTAACAGTGAAAGAGTTATATTTTTGAGGAAACAGTTCATACTAAATGTACAGTGTATTTACATGTAAATATGGCAACTGACAAAAAAGAAGGTGATGCTACAACAAGAAATAAGGGCGAAATTTTGGCAAGAGTGAACACAGACCAATAATTTATACACACACACCCCTCCAATACGTACCCAAATTTCCTCAGACACTCCCATCCATAAAAATATGAATACCCCTCCATTTGGAAATGTGTAACGCACACACACAGAGGTGCGTGTATATGCCTTTTAATTTTTGTATTAGTCCTTTGTACTAATATTATCATATAGCCCAGTTGTCAACAGCAGTTAGCATTTTAATGGATTCCTCAGCTTTACCGTGAAGTGCCTTCTTCCGCATTGCAATATTTTTTAATTTTTTTTATTTTAAGTCTATGTATATAGCAGTCTAATATTTTCTTTGTAGTTTTTCTGGTTGAAAAAAAATCAATCATTGTAACCATAAAACGCATGTACGTATCTTTTCCTTTTAATCTTTTACAGATTTTGCAGTTATATTGCTGAATCATTTCAGCACCCACCAAATTTGTGAAAATGTCATTATCCACTGTTTCAGCAACCCAAGTTGATACTTCTTTGTCTAGCCTTGTTTAAGGAAACATTTCAACATGAGAGATTAAAAATGAAAACAGCACACGAGCAAAATAAGCGCGTGTAGGTTTTGAAAAATAAGATTCCCGGTTTTAGCTATTTTTAAATATAAATAGTTCAGGAGTTCTTCGTTGTTTTAAAGGATTCTCCACGTTCAGTCTTAGATTATAACGAAGTGAATTTATCCGTCTTTTTTTGTCCACGCCGGGCATCGAACCTTTGTCCCCTCAGTCCGGACTGAGTCGCTCTCCCAATTGAGCTACGCGGACGTATGCTCTCGTTGCTATCTGCCTTTATCTCATGTGAGTCCTACGGTGCAGGTATGTCATATCTCCCATTTAGTTTTGCACCCAAAAACGGCCACAATTTGGGCCCCAATTATTGCCAAAACGGTGAAATCTTGTTCCATGAATGCCAAAACGTGTAAATACAGAAATCTGATTTCGACCGATCACTATACTTTCTTATACTATAAATGTAAGAAAATAAAAAGGGGATAGGCGGCATTGGAAGGGAATTAAGAAGGGAAAGTTATTGAAGATGTAAAGGCACCGCGCGTTTGAGTGGGGCGCAGCGAAGCTCGAACATCAACGGCCCGTTTACGGTCACATTTTCACCGGTGGCTATAGCTTTTTTTTTTTTTTTTTTGTAGTTCCGGTACACACGTGTGATGTTAACGCGCATAAAATCCAGACGTTTGGCAGTCGCGGTAATAGAGTACGTCATTTTCCTCGCATCAACTATCTTTCCACGATCGAACTCGCGGTACCAGCTGGTCAATGCACCGAGCCCTAAAGAAAGGACTGTTACGGCGATGTTTGACGATAATTCCGTATCGTGTGTGGACTGGCCAGCACAGAGCCCTGATCTTAATTCTATAGAGCACCTATGGGATGAATTAGAGTGCCACATAAGAAGTTTGCAACCAAGGCCTACTACTAAGCAACAGTTAGCGGCAGCATTATGTATTGAATGGAAGCGCATACCTATCGCTGTGTTCCAAAACCTTGTCGAAATCATGTCTCGAAGGGTCAGCGCATGCATTGAGGCCAAAGGTGGACCGGCACCGTACTAATATATGTCAATATATGCTATGTTGTGTTTCTCTTCTAGGTATCCGGTGACTTTACAGAGGAGAGCTACTCATTGGTGTTTATGACAAAAAGATGGACTATGACTTTGGTCCTATACTATTAAGTTCATGGATTTCCAGAATTCCAAAATCAATTCGTCGTATTATTATTATATCACAGTTTCTACGAATAGTAAGAATTTGTAATAGAAATCTGTTACCAAGCATTTAAAATTTTTGTTTTCAACTTTAATTAAAAAAACCATTTCAAAAATTTGCTGTCTTCTTATAATAGTAAATCCAATTTCAAGCTACGTTTTGTAACATTACACCTGCTATTACTTTCAAATAGCCATTTTAGGACCACAAAAATACATTTTTCTTCCAAGAAGTCCCGGAGACATTTAACATTTAACACCCTTTACATCCAATAGCTCACATGATCCTCAAATTGACAGATATTATTTTCAGAACGCATTAACAACTTGTCCTTACACCAGAGATTTTAAGCTCGTATCATCAATGTCTCTAACCGTGTTCAGTGTATCTGTTTGCATTTCGCTTTGAAGTTCAGTTTTGATTTCCAAGTTTCAATTGCAGTTGCATTTCATTGGAATTAAGGTATTTATATGTTTATATGGTGTTTTATTAAGTTCAGCTAGGGAAAGCAGTGTGTCAAAATTGAGTTTCAGTATTTTCTATTGGAAGTTTTGTTTGACATATAGAAACGGTAAAGTTAACACACTCATGAAACCTGAATTTGCCTGCACTCTCAAGTCCCCCAGATGCTTTTCCCCGAAGATTGGTTTGGGGTGCTGGAGAGATTCAGTGATTTCATTCCATTTTCTTCTTTTTTTTTTTTTTTTAATTGTAAAGGATTTATTTGATGCACCTTTTCAGAAATTCAGCCAAGTATATGTGCATTTCTGAGTTTGGAATTTCAGCTATTGTTGTGGAGTTGAAGTTGGAGGTTTATTTAAATATTTATTGCATATATATATATATATATATATATATATATATATATATATATATATATATATATATATATATACTGAAGAGCAATGCTGAAAACTAAGGAAAAACTTTAGAATTTAAAACGAAAGTTGCAAAATTAACCTGAAGATCGAAACGCGCAACGCAGCAGTTACGAAAATTCAAAATTCACATTCTATTAAGAAGAGACCTAAGCAAAAAAAAAATTATATATTTTTGACTCATACCAAGTACAACATAGAAAGGGTTATATGTCTACCGGTGTGAGTAAAAGGAGAAAAGATAAAAAATAAAATAAAACAACTGAATGTAGAAAGTGTCGAGAATACTGAGCCTTGGCTTTATCAAGGACCAGCAAAAACTCTGCATTTTCTCACTTCCACAAAGACCTAGTTGGAAATGGGTTTCTGCAAAGCCATGGATGCAAGTAATAAGCCCTCCAAAAATTGTTTTAAAATTTAAATATATGTCATAACCTCCGCAGAGTTGTATGACCTAGCGCTAGTTAACAATTTAGCTTGCATCCATAACTTCCATGGCCCGACCCATATGGCTTTGCAGAAACCCATTTCCAACTAGGTCTTTGTGGAAGTGAGAAAATGCAGAGTTTTTGCTGGTCCTTGATAAAGCCAAGGCTCAGTATTCTCGACACTTTCTACATTCAGTTGTTTTATTTTATATTTTATCTTTTCTCCTTTTACTCACACCGGTAGACATATAACCCTTTCTATGTTGTTCTTGGTATGAGTCAAAAATATATAATTTTTTTTGCTTAGGTCTCTTCTTAATAGAATATATATATATATATATATATATATATATATATATATATATATATATATAGTAAAGCAAACTTTCTAAGCTAAATTAAATAAAATGTATTTGTTCACAATCAAATACACCTGCTGTTCTGAAGGAAACTCGCTGAAATATATATGCATTTGCCAGGAGCTTAAACTAACTGTATAGACATCCGCGCACACAATCTTCCATATCCGGAGGAGTGATTCCCAGTTATTGAAATAAACTCACTGGTGCAGTTCGAAATATTGCGTGATTACAATAGCAACTTCGTCGCTAACTGATGCTTGTAATGAGCAGCCATTACATTCGTAGTCACAAAAATGAAAAAAAGGTCCTCTAGAGGAGTTAAAAAAAAAGGGCCACAGGACCACAGAATTCTTTCTGGGCGTTTCCAGGGGAGTTCCGCTGGGTGAGCACATTAACAACCCATCATTTTTTATATTTTGTTTCCACTCCCGTACCCTGAGCACTGAGCCCCCTCCCCTACCTCATTCTTTCGCGTTTCCTGCATTCTTAAAACCATGTAGTGTGTCCTTTCCCACCCTTCCATCTCCCCCTTCTGTTATATACAAAATTGCCAGGTGGAGTAATTTCGGTAACCTGCTTTTACCCACTGTTCTCCAGAAAGTTACAACGATGTTACATCAGATTACGCAACGATATCAAAGTTCTATAAATATATGCGCGTAATGACGGGTATGCACAGAGAGTGAAGACGAAGTAGCCTTCATAATGACGAGAAGAGTTTCGGCTAGAAAAAAATAAAAATCCATTTCCGTTGAGGGCTGGATTTTAAATAACCTTAAACGTGAAGCAGCCATTTCAGGGAAGAAATAGATATTCAAGCAGTGATAACAGATACCTACTTTTGAAACTGAGCTTTACCTACATCAGCCACAACTAAGTAAAAATATTGTTTTCTTCGCAGATTTCTTGACACGAAAAAATTGTGAAAGGAATGAAACGGATTATGAAATATTTTCAGATTACAAAACTTGCGGAATTCAGCATGAGAAACTCGTGTCTGTCACCAACATCAAATTTTCGCAAAAATAAGAAACGAGTTGCGTAGATTTCAGCTGCATTAGCTGTACGTTTTTGGAGGGAAAACTGTGTGATAACATGTCGTACAAATGTTGACTGTCCACATCTCCACGATACACGACAATTCATTTCACAATCGTCTTTGTAGAAACAGAGAAACTGCACAGGTATACAGATGTGCACATTAGTCAGTGATGGAAACAACTGTGCGCCAAGGAAACGCTGAACGTTATATAAAGAAATTGTATCTTTCTGATAAAACAGGAAAAAAATCAATTGAGTACCAATGCGCACAGTTTGCATAGGTACGAGTATTTTATAACAATTTTCTTACTTGCTATTTTAGGGTACGTTTTTTGTCACTTTCCTTTTTCACAGTTACTGTAACGCTTACACTTAGTTTCTTGAGTCCCATTCATCTGGCAGCGATACATTGTAACGAACACAATTCAACTTTGGCCTCTTTCTTCCGGTCTCTATATGATGCAAAGATTAAGATTTAAATCATGTACGCGGCCCCGGTGGTCGATAGTCCGAGACGCTGGCCCCCTCACCATTCTTCCAAGGTGGGCCCGAGTTCGGGTGCCGGATGAAGCATGGGTAATATGTTTTTCTTACGGAATTGGCTCACTCCCTTCCGTGTGAAAACAGTGGCCCTAAATTTGGGACGTCACGCTGCTTGTAGCTCTACGAGTTACTGTACTCTGTGATTGATAAACCTCAGAACAAAAAATCTTGGGCCCATTCTTGTATCGATACACTAAAACGAATACGATTAAAAGCTTATTTCCCATTCTCCCAGTAGGTGAACAATGTAATTCTTCCGCTAACCACTAATGCCCTATTCTTTCGGCATGAATACACTTTAAAGGTTACGATTAAACACCGATATCCTTTCTTCCTGTACCCATGAAATGTTAAAGTTACGGTTAAACACTTGTGTTCCATGCTTCTGATGTCCATACCCTGTTACGATTACGATTAAAAATTTAGATACCATTCTTCCGGTAATTATGCAAGGTAAAGGTTATTGTTAATCACTTGGACTCCATTATTCAGGCATCAAAACTCTTACACTTCTGTATGTGGTTCACTTAGAGGTCTGAACAAGAATTGTAAGCATTCTGGCCCTTTACATTGTCTTCATCTATCCATCTTATTGGGTCTCTCTATTCTCAGAAGAAAATTTCAAAAATTGAAGAAAACATTTTGTCTCTTTATTCTCTTTCTTTTGCTTTCATTTGTTCTCCTTCCCGCCCTCCTACTTTCTCCGTCTCCCCCTCTCTCTGTCAATTCCCCTTTCTGTTGGATCTTTATTTCGCCTGTCCAGTTGATCCGCCCTCCTCCCCTTTCTGGATACCACCCCCTCTCTGTCTGTTTTCTTTTCTCTCTTCCTTTACATAGTCTTAATCTATCCATCCTATTGGTTCTCCCTATTCTCTTTTGCTCTGATCTGTTCTCATCCCCGCCCTCCTATTTTCCCCACTCTCTGTCCATTCTCCTTCCTAATGCGGGTTTACTTTGCCTGTCCGGTTAATATATCCTTCCCTTCCTAGATACCTCCCCACTCGGCCTGTTTTCTTTTCCTTCTCCGTCTCGCTTTTTTCTCCGTTTCCTTTACATGGTCTTCATCTATCCATCTTATTGGGTCTCTCTATTTTCTTTGCTTTCATCTGTTCTCATTTCCGCCCTCCTGTTTTCTCCCTCTCCCCCACTCTCTCTCCATGCCCCTTCCTGTTGGGTCTTATTTCGCCTGTCCTGTTAATCTGTCCTCCTCCCCTTCCTAGATACCCCCTCTCTCTCTCTCTGTTCTCTTTTCCCTCTCCTTTTTTTTTTCTACGTTCCCTTTACTGACCTGCTTTCTTTCTTAGTATCTATTTATCTACACTGATGTCCATAAATTAAGAGGCAGAAGCAATATGCAAATATGCGGTGGTTGAAGTAGGTCATTATTGGCAAAAAATCACTGACGGTAGCAACCGACGTAGGAGGCAGATACGACGGATTGTGTGCCCATAATTTACATATGTGGAAACACGTGAGAGTACAAGATTGCTAAACAGTGATAAAAAGCTGAAGCAATAGAGTTATCTTTACGTGTGTTAAATTGTTGGTTACTTGTTTTTTCTTGGTTATTTGTTGTTATGGCGAGTGGAACAAGAGTACGAAGAACACATCTCGATGATTTTACCCCTGGAAGAATTGTGGGAAAATTATAAGTAGGACGTTCAACGGGAGTAGCCAATGAGTTTGGAGTTGGCAAAAGCACAGTCGCACGGCTGTGGAAACAATTTTCCGGAAGTGGAGCAGCTACCAGATGGTACAGCAGTGGTCTACTATGCAAAACAACCTCTGCTGGTGATCCCTAAATAACTGCAACTCTCGTGCTAATCATCCACATAACTGCTGGACGATTAGCACGAGAGTTTCAGGAAAGCACTGGGACTGCAATACCGCGCCAGACTGTGTCAAGGCGATTTAATAGCGTTGGTTTGCATGCCCGCAAACCGGTAGGATGTGTACCTTTGACCACATCACACAAATCACAGAGGTATCGATGGTGACGTGAACACGCCAACTGGACTGACGAACAATGGGTCAATATCCTGTTCTCGGACGAAAGTAAATTTTGTTTGTCTTCCGATTCGAGACGCCAATACATCTGGCGTGAACCACACACTCCCTAATGTTCCAGCAACATCCTGGAAGTTCACCATTACGGAGGTGGTTGGGTGAGGGTATGGGCCGGTATCATTACGAATGGAAGTACCGAACTTACGCTCTGCAAAGTGGAACCATGAATGCTCAGCGTTATTGTAAGAATGTTATCGTTCCCCATGTACATAATTTTCGTGGTGCTCTTGGAAACTCTTCATCTTTACGGACGACAATTCCCGTTGTCATTTATCCGGCCTGTGTTGATGACCTGCTGAATAGCGAAGGAATAGACGGCATGGAATGCTCTACGTACACTCCTGACCTGAATTCCATAGAGCATGTATGGGATGCTCTTGGGAGGCGCGTGGCGGAACGCAATCCCCCACCGCGCACCAAAACTGACCGTGTTATGGCTCTGAAACAGAAGTGGCACAAATTACCTCAAGATCTGCTGGACAATCTTGTCAAAAGCATGTGCAACCGATGTCATGCGTGCATCGCAGTGAGGAGTGGACATATTCCCTTTTAAACTTTGAAAGGAAACAGGATTCCAAGTGTTATGGCTGTTTTGCTTCTGCTTTGCCGAAGACCAAAAATGGTACGTTTTGTTCATGTACCCTATATTACCTGTACATTCACAACCGTTTTCTTCTTTATGCATATAAATTTCTTTTAAGTCTGTCTGTATGTCATATTAATATATTTATCAATATCATCCTGTCAGAGTTTATCCCCCTAAAACTATAACTGCCCCTTAATTTATGGACATCAGTGTATTATTTGGTTAAGGTCGCACCAGTGGCGCAGTGGTCTACGCGATGGCTTCTGACCATTCGTCAGAGATGGGTCCGGGTTCAAATCCCGGTGAGGCATGGAAGTTGTGTTTGTCCTACGGCACTGGCACTCTCATTTCTCTGGAGCCAGTGACCCTAAATTAGAGACAGGCGACATCTTATGAAAGTGATTCATTAGGCCTAAAACTAAGCGGAAACCTTTTGATTCGTGATTTCTGCAGAACAATCGCATGATTACATTCCACTCCAATGCGACTTTCTTTTGCTTTGCACATGCACGGAATGTTGTATGACTTATTACAACCTCAAAAGTTCCGCCGGCTTCCACTGGAAAGCCCTCCATGGCAGAGTAGCAACTCCGCAAGAACAGAATCGTTTCAAACTATCACCAGCGCTAGAATTCTGCTTCTGTTCTGTAGTCCGAATTGCATCACGTATTTACTTACACAGCAAGATTACCAGATTTCTTGTTGCCAATACGCAAGGCATCACTACCGGCTCTCGTTTTCGGATGGTCTGTAAGGTAGATATGCTTCATACAACTTCTTATCCGTTCTCCACCAGCTTATTAGGTATAAGATCCGCTTCAAAGATAATACACTAACATCAGAGCACCCATTATGTATTTCTATCCTGCAAGCGCAACTCCAACTAGTGGAGGACTGGCGATCCATAAAAGGTCCTGGAAGTGATTTAGTGCAGCCCACTTTTGAAAAAATTATCAAGGAATCCCATCCCTAAAAAAAACATATTATGTCAACATCACCGTTTACTGTTTGAACATCTTTCAACACAAGTATACGAATCACTGCAGCTTTTTGTATTGAGGCAACAATGATTATTAACAACATTTTACCCGTTTTCCTGGACCGCAGTTCCTTAGCAGAATTTAATGTAAGAACAAAATTACTTCTGTTGCTGAGAAGCAACAGACAAGGTACGTTCTCTGAGAGAGCCTATCGAAGACTTTATTCCGTTCTTAAGAATTTTATTGCGATAAATGAATTCAGAATTTGCAATAGTTTCTTCTTTTCTTACGCTTTCCAACCGTAGGCTGAAGAAGCGTATGTACTTCAGCTTTGTCCGTCTGACTGTCCTTCCGCCCGCACGATAACTCGCGTAAAAATGGTTCGATTTCGGTGAAATTTTAGTATGTGGTAGGGGACCACCTGACGACGAACCCTATTGAAAATGGATGAAATGGGGTCAAAGGTCAGAACATAGGAAGGGGATCAATTCCAACGCCTTTACGCGTCACAACGTACGTAAAAATGCTTCGATTGCAACAAAACTTTATCATGTTGTTCCGGATATATGCCGAACCGGTTTTGTTGAATATCATTGAAATGGGGTCAAAGGTCAGGGCACTGAAGTGAGATTTATTCCACAGCCATTATCCTTATAACTTGAGTAATGATTTCTGGTATGTTGGAAAGCGTATCATAATCAATGCATTGCATGATTTAACTAACTTGTTACGCTTTACAACCGTAGGTTGAAGAAGCGTTTTTGCTTCATCTTTGTCCGTCTATCTGTCTGTCTGTCCGCACCATAACTCGCGTAAAAATGGTTCGATTTCGATGAAATTTTAGTACGTGGTAGGGGACAGCCAGGCAACGAACCCTATTAAAAATGGACGAAATGGGGGTCAAAGGTCAAGACCTAGGAGAGAGATCCATTCCATCGCCCTTATGCGTCATAACTTACGTAAAAATGCTTCGATTGCTTTGATAAAAACAATGCTTCGACTAAACACTCATGTTGTTCTTTATCATGTTGTTCCGGATGTATGCTGAACCGGTTCTGTTGAATATCATCGAAATGGGGTCAAAGGTCAGGGTGTAGGACCGAGATTTATTCCACAGCCATTATCCTCATAACTTGATTAGAAATACTTCTATTGCGACAAAACTTTAGTATGTTGTTCCGGAGGTATACTGAACCGGTTCTGTTGAATATCATAGAAATGGTGTCAAAGGTCAGGGCACAGGAGCGAGATTTATTTCGCAGCCATCATCCTTATAACTTGAGTAATAAATTGAGTAATGATTTCTGATATGTTGGAAAGCGTATCATAATCAATGATACGCTTTCCAACATATCAGCATGATTCTACTAACTTGTTTAGTGAAAACGAAAATTCAAACTCACCTATCATTAATAACAATACAATTACGAAAAAATACCTTGGAAAAACTGAAAATGTTCAGAATCGCAAGGATTTCAGTGCAAATTTATAAAGTGAGAGAAATTAAAGAATGAGAAAATTATTTTTTATGTATTTACTTTCAAATTGAAAAAGTATTGTTGCTGCAGCTTAAACAGAACTTCCTAAACGACAGCTCAAGGATTCCTCTAACCGTGAGGCCAAAACAGTAGTAAATTAGATGCATATCTGTTTTTAAAAAAATGAACAAAAAAGTGCATATACATATAAAAAGCAGCAACCCCAAATTTTTACTGTAGGTGAACCCCACAATTCCTTAGCGTACACAATGCATTTCGAGTTTTTATCTCAGATAATTGATAGCATATTTCATTAGAATGTATTCTTTAACTGCAAATGCAATTGGCAAAAGCGGACTGAGGTAGAGGATATCGGCTTAAAGGGACGTGGCTTAAATTTCAAATTCGAGAAAGGGGAAGGCTATGTATCAAAAACAGTGTTTGGCTCAATAGAACATTCACAACGTAGTTTTTATTTCTTTTCTCAAGCAGTTTCAGTGATAAACAAACTTTGCTGTTTCAGTATAACTTGGGTTTTTTCAACAAGAATATTGAAGTACAAGTATATACACTAAAAGGACAAATTATTACCTACACCCCGCACAAAAATACGCAAAGCAGCAGGACAGCAGCAAATCACGGTGTGCAGGAAAACCGCTTGGGGCTATAAATATAGTAGGTCGGTATGCACAGGAATGCATTCCGTCAAGTGCCAGCATGGGTCGAGGACGAGACTTCAGTGAGTTTGTTCGAGGTCAAATCGTAGGAGCCAGGAAGGCCGGATGTTCAATTAGTGCAACGGCGAAACCGTTAGGAATTCCGCGACAAACCGTAGCAAGTGTGTACCAGGAGTACGTGAAATCCGGAAAAACCGCTGACAGTCGGATGAAATGTGGCCGTAAAAGTGAATTGGATGATCGAAAGCGCTAATGATTGGCCAGCATCGTACAGACGAATCGGAATGCCTGTTTGCTGCAAATCACGTCACAATTTAATGAAGGAGCATCCACACGCTATGGTGAAAGACAATCCGTTGACACATGGCATAACTCGGCTGGGACAGTCGATGACTACATCGTGTCCCGATGTTAACTGCACAGCATCGCATGATTCGGCTGCAGTTCGCGAAGGCCCATCGAAACTGGAGCATGGATGATTGGAAACGCGTTATATGGTCTGACGAATCCCGTTTCACACTGTATCGCGCCGATGGCAGGCAGCGTGTTTGTGGCGTAAACCACACGGATCTGTGGACCGCGCATGCCTAGTTGGGATACTACATGCCGGTGGAGGCGGTGTAACTGTTTGGACAGCTTTCACTTGGTCCAACCTGGGTCTCTTGGTACCTCTTGAGTCTTCCGTCACTGGTTCCATCTATGTGCAGCTCCTAGTCGACCATATCCACCCTTTCATTACGAGCCTCTGCCCAAACCAAGTTCCGATCTTTCAACAGGACAACGTTCCAACCCCATCGGTCTTGGCTAGCTACCGACTGGATCCAGGAGCATGACAGTGAGCTAACCACACACGCATGGCCCCCTCACTCACCGGACGTCAACCCAATAGAGAATTTATGGGACATATTGGAACGATCTGTTCGTAATCAACCATCCCCACCTATATCTTTGCCTGCTCTGCGTCAAGCGCTCTTAGATTGCTGGTCAGCGATACCTGATTCTGTTTTTCGGAACCTCATTGCGTCCGTACCACGATGTTTGGATCTGTCCTGCGTGCAAAAGGTGGTACCACTCGCTATCAGGTGGGTGTCCTTTCAGGGCATTAACAGAAAGTCACCAGCATGTTCCTCAAACCACTCCTTGACTATTCTGGCTGTGTGGCATGGCACATTATTCTGTTGGTAATGGCCATCACCAGCAGGAAACACAGTTCCCATGAATGGGTGAACTTGTTCCGCAACGATGCTCAGATACCTGGCAGCTGTCAGAGATTGTGTTATTGGGATAATGGGGCCTAAAGTGCACCAAGAAAACAAACATCACCTACGGCATAACACCATTGCCGTTGGCCTGTTTCCCATTAACAGAGCATCCAGGTGCCATAGCCTCCGTTGGTGATCCGGCGTATCCGCGCTCGGCCGTCAACCTAATGCACCATGAATCTTGATTCGTCAGACCAGGCCACTTTCTTCCAATCATCCACGGTACACTATCGATGATCTTGGGCCCATTTCATGCGTTGTTGGCGATGACGTTCAGTGAGCATGGGGACCCGGCTGGGTCTTTCGCTGAGCAGGCCCATGCGCAGAAGGCTGCGATGAACTGTGTGCTGTGACAAATTGCTCTGATCACCACTGTTGTAACTGCCGGTGATTAATCGCACTGTGGCCCTTCGGTCGCTGTGAACGACACGCGACATTCTGCGCTCCCCCTGGCATCAGTGAGCTGCGGACAACACACGGCTGGACCACGGTTCGTCGTTTGGCCATCTGTGCACCACTTTTGATACGTACTCACTACAGCGGCACGTGAACACCCCACAAGCCTCGCCGTTTCTGAGATAGTAGTTACGAGGCACCGTGCCGTCACAATTTGTCCTTCATCAAACTCCGATAAATCGGCACCTTTTCCCAATATGACTCCGAATACTCTACTAACCGAAAGTCGGTCTTCGGGTTGTATATATACTGCTCTGTAAACTTCACCTGCGCCACCGTTTGATCTCCAGGTGCGCTCATTTTTCTAGGCTGGGCGTGGTCATAATGTTATGGCTCATCGGTGTATATATTTCTTTTGTTGAGTTGGCCCAAGATTTACCGGCCCAGAACATGGCGGCCCACCGGGAATTTTCCCGGTAGGCCGCCAGCCCAGTTCCCGTCTGCTTCCAACGAAAACTAAAAAAAAACAAAAAAAAGACAATAAAGATGCCACCGAATTTTCGGTTGTAATGAGCACGTCTTTAGAATTCGCCCTGACGCGAATTATATTTATCAAAGCTATTCAAAGTCAATGAAACCGGTTAGGAAAATAATCAACCGGTTTCTACAATCGATAAAACACCCAGAAATAGAAAAATCTACTTAGTTCCACCCGCGGTTAAAAAGAATATTACGGAGATTAACAAATGGCGCACAAAAAAGTTTCGCATGGCACAAGGAAGACATCAAAGACAGAAAAATTTTCAAATCCGACAGTATAAAGCAGAAATATAGAAGGGAAACATGATATAACTCTACATCTGCTAGAGGAAGAATTTTACATAATGGAAAAGTTGAAAATAGGCGAAAAATATTGTCCATGAAAAAAGCTATGCTAAGGAAAAAGAACTTTTCAAATGCGTCTCATGGAAGTAGAGATAGCGAAAGAAAAGGTTTTGGCCTTTACTCCCCTGGCGGGAACTATTTGCATTATTTAAAGAGGATAATGCTCCACATCTTTATTGTAGCGAATGACATACAGTAAAGAAGAAATTTCTCAATAGTGTTTTTAGAAGGGAAAATACAACTGCAAACTGAAATAGAAAAACAGCACCTGCCGACAGAATTGTTAACTGCAAAACCCCTCATATACTAGCCTAAAGTGTTCTACAAGGTAAATGGCATCCGGTGTTGAAATAATTTCTTAAATCGCATTTGTAGAAGCAGAGATATTGAGAAAAACAGATTAAGCGTTTGCGCCCCCTAGCGTCGGAATTGTGCAGTATTTTGGAAGGAAAATACAAACACAGAGTTTGCATAGTTAGTAGTACCTGACCAAAGAGAGAAATTTTTCAAGCGAGTGTTTAATCCCGCAGATATTGCTGCAAACGGAAACTGAATTTTACGCCCTCTGGTGACAGACTTGTGCGTTAAGAAAAATTTGAAATTATATGATATACATTTCGCAGCGGGAACGCTCTCCAACAAAGAAAGAGTTCACCAAGTAGAAATCATCGCTCTTTCCACGCTAATAAGTGAGTCTGGAAAAAATTCTTGAATTAAAGAAAGAGTTTTTCAAATCGGACTCTTAGAAGCAGAGATATCGACAAAAATAAAATATGCATCTACGCTCCTGGCGGAAATACCATGCATTAATTTAAGAAGAAGGTATTCTCACAAGTTTTTTCGATGTGAGCGGCATTGGTCCACGAAAGTATTTTTTCAATCTAGTTTTCAGGAGCTTAGACTAGAAATACATCTGAAGCAGAAACTAACCCTTACGTCCCTGGTGGCCAAACCATTGCTTTTCAACTATTAGAAATTATATGTAAACATTTTCCATCGGGAACTGTATGCGATACAGGAAGAAATTTTCAAATCGGAGTTTTAGAAGCAGAGAAAAAACATAATTAACCTTTACGACCCCTAACGGAAAGTCTATGAATTACTTGAAAATTTTGAAATTATATGAAAAACATTTCGCTCCGGAAACTGTATCCGAGAAAGAAGGGATTTTTCAAGTCGGACTCTTAGATGCAGAGATATTGACAAAAATAAGATATACATCTACACCCTCTGGCGGAGAAACCGTGCATTATTTTAAGAAGAAAATATTCTGAAAAAGTTTATTGGTGTCAGTGGCATCGGTTCACGAATGAATTTTTTCAATCGAGATTTTAGAAGCTCAGATTTTACTGCAAATACATCAGAAGCGGAAATTAACCCCTGGTGGCCAAATCATTATTTACCAAAAAATTTGAAATTATGTGCAAAATAATTCCCATTCGGAGCTGTATCCGCTGCAGAAACAATTTTGCAAATCGGAGTTTTAGAAGCAGAGATATCGGGGGCACGCAATTTAGTTTTACGTTCCTAAAAGAAAATCTATGCGTAACTTGAAAAAGTGACTACACCTAAACTGGTCTTCGAGACAAATGGAATCGAAAGGTAAAATATTTTTTTCAACTGGATGTTTAGAAGCAAATATATGGAATAAAATTTATTTTGAATTCGATATCATTTTCATTTACGCCCTCTAACGGTAAAATTGTGCATCATAAATTAAAAAAAAACCGAAATAAAGTATCATTATTAGCACATTTCAAGCTTCCCAATGCAAAAAGAATATTTCAAATCGAGCTAATGGTTGCAGATATATGGTGTCCACAAGCGGACGGACAAACCGGTAACATAAGCATGATCTTTTTTACAAAGGACGTGGTAAAAAACCGCTGAATGAATTAATGAAAAAATGGAATCCACAACGTGAATTTTTTACAGCAATAGATTAGGTGTCATACTTTCGATTTTAAAAACTGTTGTACTTACTGAACTGGCCAAATTTATGTTTGCATTCGTGATGAGCGCACACAGAAACCAAAAACTCAGCGACAAGCAGTCGTTTTACAGTCATGCCCATGGGAACATTTCATGATCTTTTTACATCCTGCGTGTGTCTCTTATCTTTTAAATGAAAAATCTGCTTGTCTGTCTCTTTGGGGTCAATTTTTGTCCCATCTCTTCCTGCTTCATTTTATGCTGTTAGACTGAATAGCCTGTTTTCTATCTCGTGTACAGTCTGTAGCTATTAATTCTCTGTCCCTCTTAATATCTCTTCCTTTTCTCCTTTCCTTCCAATTATGTCTTATCTTTGTCACTTTCTGTATTCCCCTCTTTCTCCGTGTATTTTCGCCTGTGTGTGTGTCCCACTGTCTATCGCTAACCGTTCGTTTCTAGTAACGGTTTCCCTTTTCTTTTAGTTTAATTGCCTGTTATATCTATCTATCTGGCCTTTTCGTCTTGTCCTCTCTCTCCTCTTTCTTACTATGTACTACTGTTCGTTTTTCTTCTGCCTCTACATCGCTCTTTTCTCGTTTTTCACTTCTGATTATTTATTCTTTTTTGTTTCTCCTTTTCCAATGAAAATAGAAGACGTTTGTATAGTCAGTCAGTTTCTTATCAAGTACGGTAAGAACACCTGAGTTTTCTTACATCTTAAGTTCCTTTCCATTATTTCCCTTCCTGTCATGTTTCCGGAGGATGTACTGTAGAATCCGCTTTTATAGATAGTAAGGACGATGCCACCGAGACGCCTCTTAGTGTAATGACTACGTTCGTTAACAAAAGTCTCAAACCTAATATAGTAAAGGCATTTTTAAGATCTTTAATGAGTATAATCAGTAGTTCATTAAAACAGGAAGATTTCCTAGACTGCAAGTTGGGAAGTATGGTCCTGTTCCTGACATTCTTGCAAGAAGAAATTTTGAGTCCAAGTAGCATCGGTCACTCAATTAAAAACTTTAAACTTTTTATTCGATACCGGGTTGGACCTCCATTTGCATGAATTACAGCATGTACGAGGTTTGGCATAGATTCCACAAGGTGTTGGAGTGCATCTACGTCTACAGAATACCAAGCGTTCACCAGTCTTTTAACTAGCTCAGATTTGACGGAAAATAACTTTGCTCCCGTATATGTTTTTTTATTATATCCCATACATTCTCAATGGGGTTCAGCTGCCGGCTTTGTAGTGACTAGGGAAGATGGCTGAAGTCGCTATCATACTCGCTGAACCACTGCTAAACACTACGTTGAATAATAGCATTGGCGTCCATGAAGCAGCCGTCACCTGCTGGATAAAAAGTCAACATCGCAAGATGGACTTGATCAGTACTAGTTTTCAAATAATCCTTGCTGAACATCCAATCTTCCAGCAATATCAGATGACTAGTTCCCTACCAGCGGAATGTGCCCCACACTATGCCATCACCTCCAGAACCTTGAGTTGTGTTTACAAGGCAAGCAGACCCCATTGTCTCATGGTGCTCCCGCCAAATTCTCTGTCAACCGTCGGTACAGAGCAAGGTGCACTGCGACTCGTCGGACCACAGGTCTTTTTTCTAGTCTTCCGTGTCCAGGCACGGTGTTCCTGGAAATCGCTGTTGCAAGCAATTAATCTTTATTCAGCCCAAATACGAGTGCCAGTACCGATCCTCTTCAATTGCTTGAGCATACTTCGCCGATACATGGGTCGGGAATGGCCTCCATTTAATGCCTCGGGCAACTGCTGCACAAAGAAGTCCTATTTCTCCGTACAAGTCTTCTCCGACAACGGCGATCTCGTTCCTGACAGACTGTCGTCGCGCTTCAGTTACACCTCTTAGACAAGTAATGTGTCCACAGATTAAAGGTCCAGAATATCTCACCTTTTGAGAAACCAATCAGCTGTGCTGTTTTCAAAATTGTCTCTCCAGCCAGACGAGCATCCACAGTAAGCCTTTCGTCGAACTTCGAAAGATCGTTTGTTTTTCCTATTGTGATTAAAACTACTGACATATACTAACGGACAGCAGTCTTAAATTATTGTCAAGATCTCGTGGTCACGTAATTTGCATACGCTGCGTAAGAAATGTTTAAGTACATCTTCATAAAGGTTTCTAATTTAATGGCCTGTGGGTGTAGCGGAAACGTTTAGTTAAATGCACATCATGTGAATAACCCACCGAGTGGAAAATGTTTCATCAGAAAAAGGAATTCATAACAATTCTTGGCGGAGCTTGCAAATGAAGAAGTAGTTCTATTTATTTTATTTTTTTTTTTTTGATTGGAGGTTTAACGACCACCGTGAGCAACTCAATGGGCTATAAGCAGTCGCCCGTCCCTAATTTAGGGTCACTGGTTCCAGGGAAGGGAGAGAGCCAGTGCCGTACTAGTTCTTTTTATCACGTGTAATGTTCGTGGAAGTATAGCTGACTGAACACTACGTAAACCAGTTCTTAAACAGACAAAGTCATCGCTGTTTCCACGTTTTTCTTTAACCAACACATATCAGCTGAAAAATTGTTATTCGACACCGCTGGGGTAGAATCCCAGATCTCTCGATAACTAGCCGAGTGCGTTCGCTTTACGCTGCGATGCCAACGGTGGGCTGTTGGCACCGTAGCTTAAAGTGAACTCACTAGACTAGTTATCGAGAGATCTGGGGTTCGATCCCAGCGGTGTCGAATAACAATTTTTCGGCTGCTGTGTGTTGGTAAAGAAGAACGTGGAAAGGGCGATAACTTTATCTATTTACAATGACTCCACGTATTTGGAATATTTTCACCAGTTCTTAAACACTTCAGTTACAGTGAAAATAACAGTCACCCAAGAGTAAAACTTCAGAAAACGTTACTTACAATTATTCTTTATTTAGCCCAAAATTCCTTTGGCACAACTCACTCTTCAACGTGAAGTAATCCAACTGATGTGAGTTAATAATGACAACACTTGGTTAAGAAAACAACAACACTAAAGTAAATCACGAAGCCTTCAAATATTAAACTTCAATAAAATAACGTCTCTTCCACAATTAGCATTATATTATAACTTCTACCATCTCCACATACTGCTGCTGCTCGAACATTATGTATCGTTCAGTTCTCATCTGACACATACATACGTCATACTCCGAATGTTCGTCTGTCCGTTTCCCAACACCTCTTGCAAGGTGACGGATTTTTTTTCATTGGAGGTTTAACGACCACCGTGAGCAACTCAATGGGCTATAAGCAGTCGCCCGTCCCTAATTTAGAACCACTGACTCCAGGGAAGAAAGAGAGCCAGCGCCGTTACACAAACACAACACCCATGCCTCACCGGGATTCGAACCAAGACCCATCTCGGGTGAATAATCAGAAGCCATCGCTTAGACCTCTGAGCCACCAGGGCGGTCTGACGGGCTTTGGAAGAGCTAGGTACGATACGACAAGCACCGGGTTCGGTTCCAGGCAAGGGACAGAGCTATGAGACAAACACACTGCGCTTCAACCAGGACTTGAATCCAGGCCCATTTAAGACGCATGGCGCTTTCCCGGTGGCGCAGTTGTCTTAGCGTTGGTTCTGTTTATTTGTCCGAGATAAGTCCGAGTTCGGATCTCGGTGAGCCATGGATGATGTGTTTGTCATACGTCACTAGTTTTCTTCCCTCCCTGAAACCAATGGCCCTAAATTAGGGATGGCCCTTTAAGTTGCAACGGTGGTCGTTAAACCCTCCAACAAAAAAAAAAGGCGTGAAGATTTTTAATTTTATACATTAGTCTACCATACACTTGCTCCATCTGTAGTCAAATTTGTGCAGAAGGAAATGCTACGAAAAATTTGTGGAGGATCTTGGTCAAGTATGACCGATCCCAGAAGAATTTTTTCAGTCAGTTTTTCAGGAAAAAGTATATCATGATAAACAAACCTTAGACCGATTAGAACGAAAAGTGTAGGCTACGAAAAGCTGAAAACTACATACTACATGCAAGACTTTGGCGGTGCATACATTCATGAGAACTGAAAGAATATTCTACTGTTTCTGCTACTTGCAACACCATGAAGGACTACTGGTTATCAGATTGAAACTTACGTGATATGTACAACAGGTTGCTACATGGAAATTATTTAAATGTCAGTGAAAATGCGCATGCAGTTTTAAAGCAACGCACTCGGAACTGTTCGGTCTTGGGTATAAAGAGCTAGCTCAAACGAGACGTTGTAATCGGTGAGTAGCCGACACTGAGTCGAAATGGTGTTTCTTGTGTCTCACCATGCCATGTTGCCGATGAAGGTCACTGACAAACTTTGAACGAGGAAGAATTGTTGGTATGAGAGAAGATGGATTTCCCTACCGTGAAATTGCAACACGTACGGGACTACAAGCCAATACAGTAACGCAAACGTGGCGTCTGTGGATAGACGAGGCGGGAAGTGGACCGCAAATCGCACGACTGCAAGAGATGACAGGCACCTTTACCGCATGGCAGTGACCGATTGCAGAGCGAACATCCATGGTGTTAGCACCTCAGTGGATTATTGCAACAGGTCTGCCTTTGTCTTCGAGCTCAGTTTGATGTCGTCTGCTTAACAAAGAATTGGTCGCTAGCAGTCCATTGCTTCGCATTCCTTTGATCCTCAACTGCAGACGCCTCCTCAGGGTGCAACGGGGTCTCGAACACGGGCATTGGCTCGCTGGTCGGAAACAGGTCGTGTTTTCTGACGAGTCACGATTCATCTTGATGCACCATGATGGTCGCATACGTGTTCGAAGACATCGTATTGAATGGCAGGTTGCAGCGTCATACCATCTCAACGCCAAGATGACTGATTGGCAACAGGTCGTGTTTTCTGACGAGTCACGATTCATCTTGATGCACCGTGATGGTCGCATACGTGTTCGAAGACATCGTGGTGAACGGCACCTTGCAGCGTCATACCGGCCCAACGCCAAGATGATTGATTGGCAACAGGTCGTGTTTTCTGACAAGTCACGATTCAACTTGATGCACCATGATGATCGCATACGTGTTCGACGACATCGTGGTGAACGGCACCTTGCAGCGTCATACCAGCTCAACGCCAAGATGACTGATTGGACACAAGTCGTGTTTTCTGACGAGTCATCATTCAACTTGATGCACAATGCGGGTCGCATACGCGTTCGAAGACATCGTGGTGAACTACACCTTGCAGCGTCATACCAGCCCAACGCCAAGATGACTGATTTGAAACAGGTCGTGTTTCCTGACGAGTCACGATTCAATGTGATACACCATAGTGGTCGAATTCGTGTTCGAAGACATCGTGGTGAACCGAACCTTGCAGCGTGATATCGACACAACGCCAAGCGTCATAGTTTGGAACGCCATTGAGTTCAATTATCAATCTCTCCTGGTATGAGTGGAGGGAACCATCACGAGCATGCAACAAAGATGGGGTTGATAATCGAAGTCGATGGTTTTTCGATGGTTTTGATAATGGACGAAAAATGCATCTGGGTCAAGTTTAAAAAGACCCTTATGATTTCCTATTTTACAGCACGACACCGTACTGCCGAAGAGTCATGGGTCATGTTTAAAAAGACCCTTATGGTTTCCTATTTTACAGCACGACACCGTACTGCCAAAGAGTCATGGGTCATGTTACTGTCCATGACCCATAACAGAGAGTGAGAGAGAGCGGACCATGACCATAATGGAACCATATCACCATATATGGTCATATATATATATATATATATATATATATATAGTTAAACATGACAAAACAAAACAAAAAAACAAAAAATGAACAAAGACGATACTTGAATCAAATAAAAACGGTCGTCTTCAGGGAAGCACCCGTTTTTTTGCAAGTGGCTTCTGTCTGTAACATGAGGAATCTCTGATATAAATTTCATTTGAATAGTGCGATACTTTCTTGGTGTTGCAATGTTCACAATCAGTTGTGCATTTTCAGTAAGTTTCACAAAGAAAACAGCGTATCTATTGGGTTGATGCATGAGTTCATGCCGTTTTATTGCACGAGTGTTAGAGTACAGTAGTGACTGTGCAGATGGCCAGTTGTATATCAAAATGTAGCCAGCAATATCGTGTATCTAAATCATATTGCGTTGTGTGATTGTGGCTAATGGTTTTTTTGGTTTTCAGGTCCGGAAGTATGGAGTGTCAAGTAGAGAGGAATGGACATTTCCGACATCTGCTCCTCTACCAGTTTAACAAGGGATCCTTAGCCGCCGAGGCTACTCGACAAATTTGGGCTGTGCATGCTTGGTGTGTGTGTGGGGGGCGGATTATATTGCTGCAAGAACAGAACGCAAATGGTTTGAGTGGTTTGGAGGTGAAAATTTAGACCTCAACTACTCTCCACACTCAGGTCGCCCATCTCACTTTCATGAGGATTGTTTGAACCATCTCATCCACTAGGATCTGCGTCAAACCACATGCTAAGTGGCCACTGAGATGGACTGGGGTCAGGCCGCAGTGGTGCGACAACTAGAACGTATGGGAAAGGTCCAGAAATTGAGGTCCTGGATGCCTCACACTCTCACGGAGGACAACAAGAATCAGCGTGTTGCCATATGTGGTTCCTTGCTAGCCCGTTATCACGAATGTTCTCAGAAACACAAACCCTTTCTGTCACGTATTGTTACTGGAGATGAAAAGTGGTGCCTGTACGTGAATTTCAGGCATCGGAGGGAATGGTTAAGCCCTAACAAGATGTTCACACCACGTCCAAAACATGACCTTCATCTTGCGAAAATCATGTTGTGTGTCTGGTGGGACATGGAAGGCATTATTCACTGGAAAATGCTGCCGAGGAATCGGACCATCAACGCTGCACCCTATTGTGAGCAACTCCGCCGTATGGAGGGACCGATTCAGCAGAAACAGCCACATCGGCGCCATGGTGTCCTTCTCCAATATGATAACGCACGCTCTCACAGCGCAAAATGACCAAAATGGCCATTCAGGACATGAAATGGGAGATCTTTCCCCATCCGACCTATTCCCCAGATGTCGTTCCTTCACACTATCACCTGTTCTGATCTCTGTCGAATGCACTGCGTGGCAGAACGTTCAACAATGATGTTGATCTCACGAATTTCCTTGATGATTTCTTCGCAGCAAAATTTGCACGTTTTTTCAAGAATGGCATTGCAGACCTATCCAGACGTTGGACCACCTTCGTAAACAATGGGGGGGGGGGAGAGATATACATAGTTGATTGATTCCGTTTTCCCTTCTGGTAACATACATTCGTGTAGTGCGGTGAAAAAAACGGAATGAACTTATACACTGCTGGGCAATTACTAAGGACGGATCATAAACGGCTATATAGCGCATAAAAAAGTAAGTGTGGTTGGATGCCAAGTGAAATAAAATAATGTCAGAATGCCAGGACATTACATGAAAGACAATTTATTGTGCCCTGAAATCCAGAAGGCTTTGGAACGTGTTCAAGGGACAAACAGGCCATTTTGTGCAGAATATGTAAACGTGAAAAAAATGCAATTACCGTCCGCAGGCGTTCCGGCGTAAGATGTCAATACGGGATATGGCCACCATGGAGGGCGATGCAAGATTCCACACGACGTCTGGACAATGGGATGCGCACAACAGGACGGCGGGCGTATAGTCCTCCTTCATGCAAACGTCTGGCGACAGTTTTTCGGGAGATCCGCTTGCCAGTAGCAGCCATAAACTGATTTGCTACCTCACTAGCTGTGCTGCGCCGGTGTCTTTTTGTTGATAGCACTATGTACCGATCTTCTGCAGGTGTCGTACTGCGAACACGACCTCCCCCGTGACGTTTGCTACACTCTCCATTTGTTTGAAATGATTTCCAAAGTCTTGAAACAACACTGTGGCTGACGTCGAACTCCCTGGCAGCATCTGTTGTTTTTCGCCCTTCTTCAATCTTGCCAATAATACGGCCACGCGTAAAATCATCTAGGTGATGTCGGGAAGACATACTGAAAATAGCAAGTTCGTCAATCGATTCTTTCCCTTTCAACTTTGCGTTTGAACAACAACGGTCAAAACGCGTCAAATCCTTTATATCTGTTATCAGCGCTATGACGTCACAAACAAGTTCGGCAATCCAAAATTTGCATACGCACAACACGTCTTACTGTATCCCGCACTTATGCTAATTTCCACATTTTCCTGCTTTCCATTTTATGGTTGCTATCGTTGCTATTGTCATCCGTCCTTAGCAATTGTCCGGCAGTGTACATCCACCTAATACAAATATAAATAAACAAGCCATTTTCTACCGTCCATGCGTACATTCAAATCTCAAGTTAATAATGATTCACAGTAATATTTTACTAAACAGACAGACATTGAAATTTCGTCATTGATCTGAGTTTGAAGAAATTTGTCACGCATTGCACTTAATGAATGTGTTTCATGTCGTATTAGCTCTCACTGTTACAGCTCTAGAGGAGTCATACGCAAGATAACAGTATGAGAACCTAATCCGTTGCCTTTATGTGATCTTGATTTACCAGGAAGCTAAACCACATTTAAAGCAGATGAAATTGGTCGAATTTAGCTTTTGACCTTTCATTAGCCTGACCGAATTGCATTAGCCGCAGCTGTGAAGCACCACATTCCTCCACATACGTTCACCAAACCTATATTTTCCACGAATGCGTCGATGTATACAAAGTTAGAGCATAGCCGAATGGAAATCCCATTACCTAAAATTACTATGCTTCAACCAATGCTGTTACGAGATGCAGTTTAAATCACGCATGATGGCAAATTATGTACAGTTTCGTCACCAGATTTCATATTATATAATTTATTCTCACATACGAAACATCCTAGTGCATAACATTTCGAGCCCAATGATTATGAAAACGGACTGCGCAAACATAATGTATTTGAGATCGGAAAAAACCAGAACATTATTTTCTTTATTCTTCCGTTTGATGAATAGAAATCGCTCGAAAGATATTATTCCGCTTTGATGTTTTAGCAGTGAAGGAAAATATTCGCTCGGGTGAAAAAGTAAAGCGAGTTCGATGTGACTTTTCTCTCGAGACTCAATAACTAAATTCCGCCTCAATGAATGAAATAAAGAAAAATTCGCAAGTGTCATTATGTTTTTAAATTCCTACTGCACACCAATACAATAATATGCCAATGAAAACACGGTTTCTGAAGATATTAATTTTAGTATCGTATTGAAAATTTTTTGTTGGCTTGATTCCTTTTGAAAACGAATCTTCATACCGAGGTGTTCTAGGGATTTTTGATTTCGAAATCGAACACAAGAAGCGTTTTTAAAAATAACTACAGAAAATATATTAAAGTGATAAAGCTGAAAGCGGATTCATATGAGGTAAAATAGTGGACTAGTTATATATTTAAAATATTCACGTAAAATCTTTAAAGTATTTCACGACGGCAAAGCGTTCAAGAGTATATTTAACACGTTCCTGAATAAACAAATTGTAGAAGTATACAAGTAACGGAAGAGATTCAACTCTTTAAACGGCTGATGTAGCTGAACCAAATGGTGCCCCAAAATTACTGAGCTGTCGAAACTGTAATGTTCACGTAGCATCGGGTTTGACGAAAGCTGCGGCGAAACAGTTCCTTTCCCTTTATAATCTCAATAGTACCGATCATAAATTTGTTGCAGATGATAAGTGCCCTCTCCTAGTCCTCCATTCTGTCTCTCTCTCTTCTAGTCGGCTCTGTGACCTAAGAAATGAAAGAAATGCTTTCTTCTCAGCGGCACGGTATCAATGTCTAGTTCCCCTGATACGAACATCATGCCACTAGGCAGAAAGAGATGACTCAAACATCGTCTCTCTCTCCTTTCTTAGGTTCGTCATACTCCTTTCAGCAGGTAATTAGTTAGGAAAGATTGGTGTGAATTATTCTAATAAATGACCATTTTTTCATTAACAAAGCTAAGGGGAAGGCAATGCTTTCTGATGCGAAGCTTCGCTCCTTCCAGTCACATTTTTCCCACTTCTTAGACAGCGAATATATTCGTTCGAACTGATTTCAGTTCATCGTGCTAACTCCGAGTAATGCAGCCGTTTAAATGGTTAAATGTAAACGAACTAAAATATAACCTAAAGGCATTTCATCAAAAATCATACATTTTTGTTTTTGTAGACATATTCGAATAACAGCCTCTTCCGTCAATTTCCTTTTCATGTCCTTAAGATTTCTCTTCAACGCACCGCGTTAAAAACACTCCTCAAAGTATCAATATCTTTTAAAAATTCATTTAATCTCAGGATCAACTAATTCCCATTTCTCAATATTTTTGTTTTACTGAAGTTATTTCCCTGTGTAGGTACAGATATTTTCTTCATTGCGGGTATGCCTGCACATCACTGCAAATCAAAGTTTTTGCACATTTTTAATGAATATTTTTTCACATATCTTTCTTTTACTCAAGAAAGTTGTTAGTTGAAAAGCAATATCTATTCATATTTTTGCTACCAAGGCCATGTTTTGCTATTAGTGTTTCATATTTACGAATCCAAACACAGGACTAGCTAGTGATATGAAAGTTAAGAAGGGGAAAGCACTAAAAATGTTGAAGATTGGTTTGTTTCTTTATTTCAAAAAAGAAAGAAAGAAAGAAATCGAGAGATTACCCTGATACTCTTTGAGGATAATTTATACTATGTATTTAAATATCTTGCGGGTGTGAAATAAAACGAGTGGTTCAGTACAACACATTGCATTTATTCGCGTCACTCACACGACCACACCCCGAACCACAGTTCGGTACACACTACGTGAAAGTAAATCATAACAACAAATAATAAGGTTTACTAATTCCTGACATTGAGCGGTACTTAAGTAAATGGAGTAATGAATGTTGTTTTCTTAGGACCAATGAAAGTAGATATGTGAGTCATAAAAGAAAATATTTACTATACTATGGCGGCGGCCACAGTATTTCGACTATTTAGTTTTTCAAAAACAACATTTATTATTCTAATATACACTCTATTGACAAAAGTTACCGGACACCCCTTCAAAAGCAAATGAAAGGATCCGCTGTGTTGTTAAGATGCGCGGTACAGCTGCAAACGGTATAAAAACAAGCCTGCAGCTGACCGCGATCATATCGCACTGTGAGGTTGAGCGAAAGTGTCGCTGAACTGACTTTGAGAAATGAAAGATTATTGGGTGTTATATTAGTGGATTGTCCATAAGAGAAACCGAGAGGCTTTTAAACGTACCCAAGTCAACTGTTTTGGATGTACTCAATAACTGGAAGACACATGGCGTGACTGAAGCAGCAAAACGTACCGGCAGAACAAAGAAAATCAGTAATAGAGGACGTCGTTACAGCTAATCGACGGAGTAGTGCACAAGACCTAAAGACCTAAGTAAAAATGCTGTAACCTCGGTATGTACACGTACCATTTGCAGAGAACTTCATTCCATGGGTTACCGTGGTCGTGCGGCTGCTCATAAGCCTTTCATCTCCACTAGGAATGCTGCTCGTCGTTTAGCATGTTGTATAGAACATTTATCGTGTACCGCAGATCAATGGAAACGGGTCCTATGGACTGATGAGTCCAGATACAGGATCCATCAGTCTGATGGCCATGTATGGGTATGGCGGCAGCCGGGGAACGCTATTTACCACAGTGTACTGTTCCTACGGTCAAGTTTGGAGCTTGCAGTGTACACGTGTGGTGGTGTTTTTCGTGGTATAATCTCGGCCCATTGGTTATCGTGGACAAATCTGTTAATCAGCACGTCCACCTCGATATTCTGGACAATTATGACCTACCAACTCTGTGGCAATACTATGGAACAGAGCCTTATTGGTACCAGCAGGATAATGCACCGAGCCATAAAGCAAGAACTGTTACGGCGTGGTTTGACCATAATTCCGTATCGTGTGTAAACTGGCCAGCACAGAGCCTTTATCTTAATCCCATAGAGCACCAATATGAGGAATTAGAGCGCCGCATAAGAAGTTTGAAACCAATGCCTACTACTAAGCAACAGTTAGTGGCAGCATTATGCACTGTTCCAAAACATTGTCGAAAGCCTGTCTCGGAGGTTCAGTGCATGCATTAAGGACAAAGTTGGACCAACACTGTACTAATGTATGTCAATAAATGTTATGTTGTGTTTCTCTTCTAGGTGTCCGGTGACTTTTGCCAATATAGTGTATATTTCAGATTTACACAAACGTAAGAAACGACTCTGGCACCGATGAAACGTGGTGTAGCAACGAAAGCCCATCTGCGCATGCGCAAGCTAAAATCTGACCTTAAGATAGAAAGAAAAACTTACTCTCAAGTGTGTTAATGAAGGGGATTGATAGCTTTTGGTCTAGGATATCTACAGGTTACACCCTGTCGTGTTATACATCATTTCAAAACTGTCGTCAAAAGCAGGTAACCCTCCCTGGGGGGAAGGAAGTCAAGAAGAAGCCAAATTTCGCTACGGCGCACCATTTTCATAACATCAAACATGCACTTTTGTTATGGCCTTTATCACATTTAGCGTTAGGTTCTCGTAATTTACGCAGATTGCAATGAGTATTGTTACGCTTATGTAACAAATGATGAAATAATGTTCGGCAATAATTTAGTAAAATATATTGTTGAGTAACAAAGAAATTAACTATTTTTGTGTCACTTCATGGGAAGGCAGTCAAAAATCAGATTTCAAGAATGGTTCTGATTTCTTCCGTTACCCATTTTCGTTACATCGAAATTTTATGGGTGGGATTTGCGTTACTGCAGTCGGGAAAGATGCATTACATTAAAAAAGGTGACGTAGCATAAGATACAAACAAAAGGAAGAGTTGAAAGATTGAATGGAACCCACATTTCTCTTGATTTATTTTTGGACGGTGGAGGATACTACTTTTTCTACGATGTAAAAATTCTGACGTGTTCGTCATTTGCGTGAAATTTTCGCACATATGTATTGGTACAGTGAATTAAAAACCGGCATTTGCTTCATTGCACCCATCGCCTCGTGATAACTGGAGTTCTTTATAAACTCTGTTCTACATGGAAAATCCTATATATTGTGTTCTACATGGAAAATCCTACATATTCTGTTCTACATGGAAAATTCTACATATTCTGTTCTACATAGATAATCATATATATTCTGTTCTACATGGAAAATCCCGGCCAGAATATCTTCGCGATACGTAAAGGATTGTGACGTGCCTGCCCCGCAGGACGCACACAACATAAAGGCAGATAGCAGCGAGAACGAACATCTGCGTAGCTCAGTTGGTAGAACGACTTGTTCCAGAATAAGTGGACTCGGGTTCGATCCCCGGCGTGAACCAAAAATGACGGAGAACTTTTCTTCGTTATAATGGCGCCCGAACTTCCCAAATGACCCGGTAGTTAAAGATCTCGCAGTGGTGTGATGTTCTTTCCACACCGCGAGATAAGAAAAATAAGAGAATCCCTTCTCCAGCGCTTCGAAAAATAAATGTGTGTGACGTTGCATTCCACACACCAGATTGACTGGGAGTTCTCAGGTGCACGTTCTACAGCGGATGGCTGTCTGCAAGGATTCATGGTCACGGCTGACACGTGGGCCATGCCCCCGGCCCTCTTTCGGGGGAGATGTGACGTGCCTGCCCCGCAGGATGCACACTCCATAAAGGCAGATAGCAGCGAGAACGAACGTCTGCGTAGCTCAGTAGGTAGAGCAACTTGTTCCGGAATAAGCGGACTCGGGTTCGATTCCCGGCGTGGACCAAAAATGACAGAAAAATTTACTTCGTTATACGATCTTTTCCCATTCGATTTAAAGAAGAGGCGACATACTTTACAAGCAAAGACAGGTTCTCGGGCACGCGGGGGAAAAGTACATAAAATGATAAAGGCTGCTCATAAAAAGTGTTAATCAAGTTGCTGACTGCGTGCAAAGCGGACATTGAATCCAGAAAATTGTGCTGCTGGAGCCACGACATCGAAAGGATGTGGTTGCCCCTTGTCGAGAATTGAGTGTACACCCACTCTGCAAGTCGTGAGTGAAAGATTTCAGTTTTCAGTATGGATTTACTTGGAACAATGTTTGCATTCAACTTGAGATCAATAAAAGTGCTATCATTTCACAGTATTCAATCAACTGGGCGACTAGGGTTATGTCAAATTTCATATTATCGGTTTAAATGATCAAAAATGAAAGCTCCATGATACGAAACCCGAAAGGTGGGGGGAGGAGTATGTCAATATAGGTGCCCAGAGGCCAATTCATAAAAAGCAAGTCAAAAGACCATTTGCAAATCTGTGATGTTTGTTTTGCCTAAAAAACCAGTTTCTCTTGTAAACAACTTTGAAAGATTCTGCACTTAATTGTTATGAGAAGGGCAGGAAGTGTATACAGCACGCAAGATGGTTAGCATTTTTTTGCGTGAGCCTCACGCCGTAGCTGGTTACTTCCCAGAGACCAAAAGACAGCATTCTATGTAATATCGAGCTCTGAAGCATAATTACTTTCCAGTGTAATATGCAAAAAAGTCAAGAATAAATTTATTCATAATTACCTTTCAGTGTAATGTTCAATCCATGTGTAAACTAAGTGCCTTCTTTCAAGTAAGTAAGCGAACTTCAAGTACAAACCTCATTAGTGCTTGTAAGTGAGTTACGGAATTTGATACTAGAAAGTCCTTCAATTGTTGTTCTTTCACAATTGCAGTAACATTTGGACTTTTGTAGAACTGCAGTTCGCTCCCTCATTTGTATTCGGAAAACGAAAAACCGAGTTTTCTCGATGTTAAGCCAATATCCGGTAGATCGAATTTATAAAAGTGTTCAATCTCTGGTCTCGATATCAGACCTCCTCTATTCTTTTGATATTTTGTTCATCTGTCTTCTGTCATTTATTCTAGCTGATTGCACCTGGACTCTTTCCAACAAGTTGGAAACTTATTTATATACTTTGGAAAAAGCTCAAACAATTTCTTTACAACTGGGATATTTGTTCTCTTCAAAGTTATGGAGAACGCAACGCTTAGAACATATTGTACTTTCCTACCGAAAGTCTCTCAAGCTCACTGATGAGTGGGGCTTTTATTCGGATTGATCAATACGTGAAGCATTATGTTCGGAAAAGAGGTATAGCAAAGATGACAGGCGTCCCCGGAGGAATACACACAATTTGCGCCCCTTACAAAATAACTTAACAACAGTTTTTACTTTTTTACTTTTCGTTTCGGGGTTTAAATGAACTCAGTGCATCTAAGTCCAGAGTTCATTTAAACAACTTGTCCTTAACTTCCAGTCACAAATGGGGAGAGCAGAACTTGTCCTTAAATTCCAGTCACAAATGGGGAGAACTATTGTAGCATCCTGACAAACATGACATCGAAATTCGAACCCAGCACGACAGTACGAGTACTAGAACCTCATTTATCTTTATCACAGAGCGACACACTGTAGATAAGGCAGAGAATTCGGAAAGCCCTTTCAGCATTGTCAAGTACAAGAAATCACTCACTTAGAACACTACAGATATTCAAGAAATAAAGGAAGCACTGACCGCATCGAGACTAACTGACATTCTCAACCATTTAAAAGGAGGTAAACATTCAATCGACTGCAAGGCAAAGTTGATATTTCTTTGCTATTAAATTACATGCCATGATGTATTTTTAACGTTATAAGCAATATTATTGCAGTCACTTCGACAGCCTAGTGACCGACTCATTGGAAGAACTTTCCGTTTCTGCCTCCTCGACGCTTTGTGGTACCACTGTAGCAAGGTTTGCTGAAATTCAGACTGTGACGCTTACTGGTGAAAAATTCAATAGTTCCGAAATTAAAAATGGTCAAATGAACTTCTTTGCATTGCCCCAGTGGCTTTTCAACGTCTTTCATGGATGTAGCATACGTAGTGTTTGAAGGTATATTAATTGATGTACACTGCTGGCCACCCAAAATGCAACACCAAGAAGGAAGCATCCGATTGGCCTGAAATTCGCAGCATGCGTCGCCCGCGAGAGGACATGCAAACGATTAGCATTGCAGGGCATATGCAAATGATGTTCGCCCGGCACACCACCGAGAAGCACTATAAGAAGGGTGCACAGAAGGCTGAGTGTAAGTAGTGGAAGTGGGTTGTTCTGCCGGACCTGTGCGTGGGAAGCTTCCTGATGCCTCGTCGCAGAATACGGCAGTCATTCCAGCACGTTTCGGAGTTCGACAGATGACGAATAGTGGCTTATCGCGACAGCGGTTTATCGTACCGAGACATCGGCGCCCGTGCGGGACGACATCCAGTCACAGTGAGGTGAGTATGGATTCGGTGGGTGCAGGAGGGGCTGACGGACCGACGTGAGCGATTGCCGCAACCACGGCACACCACCGAGCGAGAGGACCGGCATGTTGTGCGGCGGGCATTGACGGCTCGTATCGCCACATCACGAACGTTAGCGCAAGACTTAGGGTGTGTTGCACAACAACCTGTGGCAGCACGTACCGTTCGACGTCGTCTGCAGGAGCAGTGACTTGTCGCACGGCACCCATTGCTCCGATTACCATTGACGTTACACCACCGGCGAGTGCGGCGGCAATGGGCCGTTGGACGCCGCACCTGGACTACGGAATGACACGACATTGTCTTCTTCGACGAATCCCGCTTCTGCCTGCAACATCACGATGGTCGGATCCGCGTGTGACGGCACCGCGGCGAGAGACTGTATGACGCCTTCATTTTGCATCGCCATACCGGTCCGTCGCCTGGCGTTATGGTTTGGAGCGCAAATGGATATGACACCCGCCCCCTCTGGTACGCATCGCCAGTACACTCAACAGCCACCGGTACATCTCAGACATTTTGGCGTCTGTAGTCCTCCCTTACCTGTAGGACCTGCCGCGGCCACGTTTCAACAGGACAATGCGCGCCCGCACGTGGCACGCATCGTGCAACAATTCTTCACGGCCCACCAGGTGTCACTGCTTCTGTGACCTGCCTGATCTCCTGATATGTCACCCATCGAACACGTCTGGTCGCTGATCGGCAACCGAGTGGCCCGGCAAGCACCACACGCTGCTATGCCGGATGAACTGTGGCAACGTGTGGAAGCAGCCTGGACCGACATACCCCAAGCCCAAATCCAAAGCCTCTTTCGTTCGATGCCGCGGCGTGTAGCAGCCGTTATTGCCAGCCATGGGGGCCGCACGAACTATTGATGTCTGCGTGTTCCGCGAGTCGCACGGGCTTGTAAGCTCAATCGTTTCATCTTTGTATCTGTTGTTATGAGTCCAGTAAATCTGGCTTTGCTATCTCGTGTCCTTCTTTGTGTTGCATTTTGGGTGGCCAGCAGTGTAGTTTCCCTTAATATACAGGAATTTATACTTTTATTTTAATTGTTTTGAGGCTTAACTTCCACCGCAAAAATCTGTGGCGGTAAGGTGGAGCTCGTGCTTTATTTACGGCTACTGCTTCCAAGGAAAATACAGATCCTGAGCTACAGGACATGCACACCACCCATGCCTAATCCCAGACACAAACCGGGGCCCAATTCAGCCGATCATCCAGGATACCGGTTTTGTGATCACTCGGACACAGATACGATGATATAATATCTCCTACCGGTTATACATTGCAATTTAATTTATATAATAGATCAGGTGCTCCAGCCTCCTGGTCGGAGTCTGGCTGGGGTGCCTTCGCTCCCCGTTCAAAATAAAACATCCAAGTGAGTTCTATTTGCGGAGCCAGTCTAATGGTGGAAGTTTTTTTTGTTGTTGTTTTATTAAGTGTTTAACGGCCACCGTGAGCAACTCAATGGACTATAAGCAGTGTCGCCCGTCCCTAATTTAGGGAGCCCATTGAGTTGCTCATAGTGGTCGTTAAACCTCCAATATAAAAAAAAATTTAGGGCCACTTGTTCCAAGGAAGGGACAGAGCCTGTGTCATAATACAAACACAACATCCATGCCTCACAGGGATTCGAACCCGGACCGATCTTGGACGAATGATCAGAAGCCATCGTTTAGATCACTGCACCACCGGGGCAACATATCAGTTTCTTACTTCTTGTACTGTGCTACCCCGTTAGTCGAGTGGTACAAGGCGTTGGCTTTTTTATTTGGGGTATAACGACCACCGTGAACAACTCAATGGGCTATAAGCAGTCGCCCGTCTCTAATTTAGGGTCACTGGTTCCAGGGAAGGAGAGAGCCAGTGCCGTAAGACAAACACAACAGCCATGCGTCCCAGTAATTCGAACCCGGACCCATCTTAGACGAATGATCAGAAGCCATCGCTTAGACCACTGCGCCACCGGGGTGGCTGGCTTTCATATCATTCGACCGCGATGGATCCGGGTTCGAGTCCTGGATGAGGCATAGATGTCGTGCTTATCTTACAGCAATAAAGATTGCCCTTCCCTGGAACCAGTGTCGCCAAATTAGAGATGGGCGACTGCTTACAGCTCATTGAATTGCTCACGGTTGTCGTTCAACCCCCAGACAAAGAAAAAGTCTGGTGCCGTAATTTCATCGCACAGTGCTGATGACACCATTGGCTTTCTAGCCAGGTTCCCTCTACCTTCTAGTCAGAGCAAAGACACAAGATTACCGGGGACTGCAGTGTAATTTTTCTTTCAGCTGGAGTGAGGACAAAATGTAGGGAGAAGACAACACTGCAGTGTTGCCTTCTCCTTATAGTCAGAGTGAACACAGATCATCACTGAAATATTGATTTTCCCTTGCTACCGGCATGAGGAGATCATCATCCCTGGCCTTTTCCCTTTGTTATTATGTACAGAGGGACAGCATCATCGCCGATTGCAGTTCAATATGGTGTTCTCTTTGCAGTCAGAGTATGGAAAACATCATCAATGACTGCACTGCGGAGCTGCCTTTTCCCTATAGTGAGAAGAAAGAAACGTTCATCAGTAAATGATCTGCAATGTTGCCTTCTTGTGGTTAGTGAGAAGGCAAGACATTCAGTTATTGCTCTGAAGTATATCGCCTTCTCCTTGAAGTTAGAATGACGACATGATTGTGGACGATAACTCTTTGGTGCCCCGGTGGCCTAGTGGTACGTTATGCTGGCTACTATCCATTCGTCGAAGATGGGCCCTGGTCCGACACCCGAGAAAGACATGGATGTTGTGCTTCTCTTTCGGCACTGTCTTTACTTCTTCCCTGGAATCAGTGCCCCTAAATTTGAGATAGGCGATTGCTTATATAGCCAATTTGGTCGCTCACAATGGTCGTTAAATTCTCAAAAAAAAAAAAAAAGAAAAAAATTCATTCTCTCAAAATCCAGTCCCTTTCTGTAAACAAATTAAAATTCCCCCTGTTCATTCACTAGATGGACAAGCAACACATTTCCTCCATAGGTAAATTTTCTTTTAAAAATACGCTTTTTGTTCCCTGCTAGGAGATACTTTTCATCTGAACAGCTTTATAAATTCGTTATTAATATTTGCATCCTGATATGGGAACCCATTGGGAAAACTGAAATTATTCCCACAATGAAATAATGTCAGGTAATTAGTATTTGTATTATTCGCCAGAGATGAAGAGTGCCCTTAGATTAATTGAAACGCTACTTGATGCTGTGAGAGAAAAATAGTTCTGATTTTTTTTTTTTGATTGGAGGTTTAACGACCACCGTGAGCAACTCAATGGGCTATAAGCAGTCGCCTGTCCCTAATTTAGGGTCACTGGTTCCAGGGAAGGGAGAGAGCCAGTGCCGTAAGACAAACACAACATCCATGCCTCACCGGGATTCGAACCCGGACCCCTTACGGACGAATGATCAGAGGCCAGCGCCTTAGACCACTGCGCCACCGGGGCGGCAGTTCTGATTGGCAACACATTACTCACTGGTCTTCTTGAATTAGAGAGAACCGGATTGAATCAAGCGAACAGCAAAACATCCTTGAGTCTCTTACTGGTACTGTCACAATCCAGCGGCACGTGGAGGTTGTAACGTACCAGGAGATGTGACGTACCTGCCAGAAGGACGCACACGACATAAAGGCAGATAGGAATCAGAATAAAACGTCTGTTGGTAGAGTGACTTGTTCCGGAATAAGCGGACTCGGGTTCGAATCCCGGCGTAGACCAAAAATGACGGAGAAATTTACTTCGTTATAATGGCGCCCGAACTATCCGGATGACCCGACCGTTCAAAATCTCGCATTGGTGTGATGTTATTTCCACACCGCGAGATAGGAAAAATAAGAGAATCCCTTCTCCAGCACTTCAGAAAAAAAAATAATAATAAGGGGGAGATGATGTAACGTACCAGGAGAGGAGATGTGACGTACCTGCCAGAAGGACGCACACGACATAAAGGCAGATAGGAATCAGAATAAAACGTCCGCGTAGCTCAATTGGTAGAGCAACTTATTCCGGAATGAGGGGACCCGGGTTCGAATAATGGCGCGGATAACAATGACGGAGAAATTTACTTCGTTATAAGGTGGACGGCCGAGGTCCCAAGTGTTGTTAGCCCGTGTTCGACATTTTATCATGGTACTTTTAGGTTATTACTCTTCACAGGAAGAATGTAAGAGATAAATATCTTTGAAAGCTAGACCTTACATTTTTTTCATGAACAAAGACACATTTAGGCCACAATAGGGGTCTTTGTATGATATATCAGCGGATTACCTTCCAAGGGTTATTTGACCACGTCCATTCTATACTTTATTTACTAGAATGTTCATAAAAGTTTCTTTATTATTATCTCCAGATTTCAAGACCTACAGATCCATCAGTCTTCTATCAGCTGTTTGCCAAATTCATCACAATGGTAATATCATATTGCTTCAAGAGAGCCTTAGTCATGGCTCAACTAATACAACAAGCAGCGCTCAGAAGAGATTACAGCCCTATAGATCATATCCATGTACTGAGTGAACTAATTGAAAGGGAGCATGAGTATTTGTATGAACTTCCATTTTACACGGCTTTTATTGATTATACAAAGGCTTTTGATTCCCTGAAACAATAAACAGTCATAATGTTTTTGAAATCCTGTGGTATTGATGATGTATACTTTAATACACGTTACAAAAAAAGATAAAAACCCGAAGCACCCAGAAGGAATCATCCAATCAAGATTAAAATTAGCATGCGCAGTGTATATGTATAGGATAGGAAATTCTTCCCGTCGAAGAGCAATTGGGCCATTTATTCGGATAAAACAGCTACACGAATGGAACAAGCCAGTGCGCTGTACCGCCACTTCTGGCTCGGATACAAGCGTGGCATATAGACGCCTACAGTTCACGGATACTGTACGGAGGTATAGCATGCCAAAAGATGTTAAAATTGTGCGCCAAGTCGCAGACATTTCTGGATGGGCGTACGTGGCGTCCGAGTATGTCCCAAACATGTTCGATAGGAGAAAGCTCGGGTGATCTGGCTGGCCATGGAGGGGTGCTAACATCGCGGAAGCAGGCCTGGGAGAGACGTGCCGTCTATGGCCGGGCATTATCCCGTTGAAAAATTGCTCGGTGATGCTGGAACAAGAAACGCAACACAACGGGTCGTAGAATGTCGTCGACGTACCTTTGAGTCGTGAGGGTGGTACGGATGGTCACCAAGGATGTTCGTCTGTCATAGGAAATGGCTTCGCAGACAGTCACTCCCGGTGCACGAGCTGTATGCTGTTTCACTGTAAAGTCACGGCCCGTGCGCTGTCCGGCTGATCTCCAGACATGTATGCGCTGAATATCGGCGCCAAGTACAAACCGTGAGTCATCACTAAAGACAACGTGACGCCACTGGACACTATCTCACGTTTATAGGGTCCGAGACCACTTCACCCGGTGCAGGCGATGCTCGCTGGTCAGTGGTAAACGGCGGAGTAGCCTCCTCGAATATAGTCCTCATGCCGCAAGTCGTCTCGCAACGAGCCGGATGATCACTTCCGTACCTGCAGACGATACATTATGACCACGGATGGTTGAGAGCGACGAAATGTGTTCTGTTCTTACAGCTCTCACAGTCACTCGATCTTCGCGTTCTGTCGTTGCCCTCGGCCGTCCATCTCCCACGTGCCGCTGGATTGTGCCCTCCTCGACCCTTTGGCGCCAACATCGTCCGCATGCCGCATCGATCCGATCCAAATGCCTGGCGATACGGCGACGTAAACAACCGGCCTCTCTCAGTCTAATTATATGTCCCCTCTCAAACTCTCTCAACTGCTCGTATTGTGCACGGGTCCGACGTCGAAACAGCCTCAAAGTCAGTGGAGGTTAATACAAGAGCAATCCTCTGTGACAATTGTCCCTGCGTGAGAGCATTACTCTTGATATACCCTCCTCGATGCGCGTTTCTTATACGCTGTGGCAGGCCACTATTTAGTCACTTGTCGTTGTATTTCTTATTCATTTGCATTTTGAGCAAGTTTGAGAGGTGACACGAGAGCGAGTTTCTGAGGCACTTGCATGCGGAGTTTCACCAGGATCGAACGACTTTCTCAGGGTGCTTCACTCCTTTTTTTTTTTCTTTTTTTTTTTTCAAAAAGTGTATTACCGTAAAACCTCGTTTTGTATCGGTTTTTGTAGGCTACAAAGAAAGGAGGACAACACAACAAATAACGTACCTAGGAAGTCACATAATTGCCATCATTCTGTATGACCTCTTGCCATCTGTCTATGAGTAGGTGAATCCCACGCCGGAAACACTCCTGTGTTTTAGAGTAAAAAAAGTCATGTAATGCCGTTTTCACATTGTCCACATCATCGAAGGTTTGTAGAGCGAAGGCGTTCTGTAACGATCGAAAAAGGTGGTAGTCCGTAGGTGCCAGGTCTGGAGAATACGTCGGGTGAGGTAACACTTCACAAAAGTCCAGTAATTTTTGCCGAGTGATTAAAGCAGCATGAGCTCTGCCGTTATCATGATGAAAGGTCACAACTTTGCTATTGACGAGTGCTAGCCGCTTCGATGTCAGTTGTTCTCGCAATCTGTCCAACTGTTGGCAGTAGAGATCAACATTTATCGTTCGGTTATGTGCCAACACCTTCCAGTGGATTATTCTAAGGACATCCCACCAAACACTCAACAAACCCTCTTTGGGATGCAGTCCTCCTTTTGAGGCCGATAGAGCAGGCTTCGCACCTTGGCACACAGTCCGTCAACGCTTTACCTTACGGTACAGTACCAATTTCCCATCACCCGTTATAATTCGTCCCAAAAAAACGGTTCATTTCTGTGACGAGAAAGCAAAGAAAGACAGGTACGGATTCTCTCCTCTCGTTGCTTTGCAGAAAGCTTGTGCGGAACCCAGTTATCGAACTTGGTGATGAACCCGAGCGCATGCATCCGTCTTTCGACCGTTGTTCTATGTACCTACAACGTTTTCGCTAATTCCTGAACGTTTGGATGTGGGCCATTTGTTATTGATTGGTCCACATCCTTGTCAGAAGCCACGGATGGACGTCCAGGACGTGGTTGAACTTTATAGCTTCTGCTTCCGTCCGGGAATTTCCAAAACCAACGGCGACATGTGCTATCAACTGCATCCTCCCCATAGACTGGACAGATGTTGCGGCAATCCCGGCCTTTATCGAACTCGTACACTAAAAAATGTCTGATGTGCTCTTTATCGCTTGCCATGTTACACCGTCCATGATTTCAGTTACGAATGGTTTCCTCGGACAAATCTAGTGCCTCTATATGAACTTCTGCTTCACGCTTTATTGGCCGAAAATTCGGCATCGCAGTGTCATCTGTGATGTAACTACTCCGATCGTATTTACGTCTATTACAAAAACAGGTAAAACTTTTGCACTCATCCAATACTATTTAACCTGTCTAAAACGTAATCTGCCTGAAAAAAGCGGAAATGTAAATGGCGAGAGTAAAGCAAACTAGTATCAACTGAAAGTTTCCAGATGTCTCTGTGTCGTAAAGTATTTTAATTGAATACAAAACATTGCACGATAAAGTGCAATTCACACGGAACAAATATGCTTGAGCTTGAGGGATGGCTTTTTAGTTGTTTGCACGAACACGAACTGTAGCGCGCCCACTGTTTGGCTTCACGTGCCGCGACACAGGTTTAGGTCATGTGACCAGCGTTGCTGTCTTCGCTGATTGCAAAGTCTTCACAGGTGGCTGTTGTCTACGGATTTCAAAGAGACGATACGATTTAACTCTCTAACATTTGTTCATTGAGATGATCATTCACAAGCGTTGTTTTTTTTGTGAATTGCGTTCGTTCGCATGCCTCTTACCTTAGCGCCAAAGAATAACCTTCTCAATTTGGAATCTAAAGTTATTGAAATGCAGGAAAAAGAAAGTGCGAGTATCAAGCATTTGGCAGAGAATTCCAATGCCAGAAAAATACACATTTATTATCTTTTAAAGCGTGTGACGTGTTACATAGGTGAAGCACGTGTCAAGACAACAAATCTGCAACGATACATTCTGTCGGTGTAACTTTGCCGGTTGGAGCAACTCACTTCGGAGCGAGGAGCACTGGTTCGATCGCCGTCACTGAAAAATAAATGTTTTTTTACAAGCGAAAAGACGAGATAACGGAGCAGTGAAGCAAAAGTAATTAGCTCAACAAAGAGAAAAGCAGGAAATTAAAAGACCGGAGTAGTCGGGTGAATAAGATCGTTTTTCTAATTAAAGAAAAAGAAAATATAGTAGATATCCCATATTCTTTGGTGTAGAATAGAAATCAAAATTTCCAACTTTCGCCCATCAACCAGATGCTTTTTCAAGGAAGGTAGACAGCAAACTGCAAACGGAATAATAGAGCGCTTCAACAATTTCAACGCGGTGACTTGACTTAACAATAACGAAGAGATGCGAACGTAAACAGGTTTTCAAAGCCACGAGGCGTTCTGCTCGTTTAGCACGCGGAATCATAGAAGGAAAATAAAGTGGTAATCACTATTTGAAGAAATGGTTCCAAATTCGTGGCAACTCCAGTGAGACGCTATCATTGCATGACTCGCTATTTGTTATGATCTCCAAAGTTTTGTGAATGGCAGTAGATTTATTCGCAGGAGTTCTGCCTCAGCATTTTCAAGTTAATGGACTTGGTCTCAAATTCCAGCTACTTCAGTTTCCAAGGACAAATTTACAAACTGATAAATGGCGCTTCGATGAGATCGTCCCTTTCAAAAATCCAGTTTTTAGTAGGGGATATGATCACCCCTGACTGCGTTGCAGGATTTACAACGTCTGTCCATGCTGAGGACGAGGTTGTCAAGGAGCTGTTGAGGCATCGCGGCCCATTCCTCTTGTAGCGCCAATCGCAGCTGCGGAATCGTTGCTGGCGGCTGGTGACGTGCTGCCAAGCGTCTCCCGAGAAGGTACCACACATGTTTGATTGGATTTAGGTCCGGGGACCTTGCGGGCCAATCCATGCGTTGAATATCGTAACTCCCCAACAGCTCTGCGACAGCCACTGTACGATGAGGCGTAGCGTTGTCGTCCATGAAGTGGAACTCAGGACCCATAGCACCTCTAAACAGACGCACGTGAGACAGGAGAACCTCGGTACAATAGCGGACACCAGTGACTGAACCTCCTTGGAAGATGTGGAGGTCAGTACGGCTACCAAGCATGATACTGCCCCAAACGAGAACTCCGCCACCTCCAAACCGGTCCCTTTCGATGATGTTGGAGGTGTGATTGCGTGTTCCCTGCTCTCTCCAGATGTGTATACGTCCAGAATCGCTCGTCAGACTAAATCGGCTCTCATCCGTAAAGAGAACTCGACCCCATTGCTGATGTGTCCAGTTCTTGTGTTTCTGGCACCACAGAAACCGTCGTCTCCGATGAGCAAGCGTTAATGGCACACACCGTACTGGTCGTCGTGCAAATAGACTACCATTGTGCAGCCTCCTGGTTACGGTAAAACGCGATAACGGACGTCCAGTTGTCTGTTGCATGTGCCTTGCGATTTCTCCCGCTGTCTGCCAGTCTGTCTCATCTCGCCTGTAGGACAATATACCGGTCGTCCGCCGCCGTGGTTGCTCGTGGACGACCACTGATAAACTCTCGGACAGCTGTTCCTGTCGTTTGAAATGTTCTCCAAGCTCGTGAAATGATGCTGTGAACGATCCTGAACTCCTCGACCACACTAGTCACACTTCGACCTTCTTCCAATTTCCCAATGACGTGACCTCGGGTAAAGTCATCCAGATGTCGTCTACTAGCTTGCCTGTTGGCCATATCACACGGTGGCAGCAACTCGATGTCGTTCAAACCGATGTACACAGTGCAATTACTTTCACCGAATTGCTGAGCGTACACCGCCCGTGTGCTTTATACTCCCCCCCCCCCTACGTCATGCGGCATATATGCGCATGTCCTACCGTACCGGACCCTAGTCTATCTCCTTTGTGGTCTTTCGGTCCGTTCTGCCTTCTCGTTCCGCTGTTATGCTAATTTCTCCTTTTTGTCCTTGATTTTTGCACACCAGTGTATATGGCGACATATGAAGTGGTCTCAATATACAGTTATGTGCGTGTGTTTGCAGCAAAAAATTCATATACCACCCCGTTGGCCGAGTCGTCAGATGCGCTGATTTCTAGCTAGTGTAAGTATTATTAATAAACCAGTGGCTCTAAATTTGGGACGGGCTGCTTGTTATAGCGTTTAGAGTTCCTAATACTTTTCGTTAAATCACGAATAAGAAGAAAATCTAGCCATTTTAAAAAGAAAGCCTTATGGTATTTATATTCATGCATATATTAGTTTCTGCTGTACATCCTAAACATGTTTCACTAAAAATGCCTGTATCTTATTAGCAAACGTGAATATGGATTCCGTGTGGTGCTCTGTTTTTATTTTAAATCGGCTTTTGAATAATTTTGCCTAGAATTAGATTGAATGTTTCATTATTTTCAATAATTGTAATGTATTACAAAGATGCACTTAGAAGCAATGTTATTTTCTATCATTTAAAAGTTTGGTGTAATTTCATTCATGTAGAAGTAGTTGAAGTAAATCAACCAGTTCCTTTCTGTGTTTTGTTGGCAAATGTGTCTATTCATACTTTTTTCAACTAACTGGATATCAAAGAATTTCTTGCATTTGATATTTGCTTTTCCAAAGAAACAATTATCCAGTGACATATGATGATCTAAGGTGCACTCAAAATCTAGTTAAATACTGTTATTAAAAGATTAAAACAACGCGCAATGATAATAAAAGGGATTGGAATTGTTAATTGGCTTACAATCTGTCCAGGTTAGTAGTCAGTCGATGTGTCCGTAGCAAAATCAAGTCAGGGAGTATTTCGTTTTTGTTGTAACTATTTACATGAAATTATTCTATTTCCTGTATATATGTTTACCCTTGTAATCTCCTCTTTAGACTCCAGTAAAGAACTGTCCAACCGCCACGAATACAACTGATGTTAATTTCTTCGCTATTCGAGCACAGTTTACGACTACTTCACATTCGCATGGAGAGTTGATTTCATTCCTGCAGTTCAACAACTCTGCATTTCGAGAATAATGCTCAGCTTTTGGCCATTTATTCGCATAACTTTTGATCCTTTTCGACTTTTCTAAAGCCAAACTGCACCTAAGTATCAGTTACAATTTTAATGCTTTCTGTTAGCTTTTGAAATTAAACATCATTAAACATAAGTTTTTTGGGGAGAAACATTAAAAATAAATGCAAAAGTTTTTCATTCCCTCCATGTATTTCGTCAAGTAATTCAAAAGCGTTTCCATTTTGAATCTGAGAAAATCAAGGAATGTTCTACTCATCCTTTCTTTTTAAAACTGAGATACAAGTTGTTTTTTTTGTTTTTTTTTTGCTTCGTTAACAAGAGAAGTCTGCATATGAAATGCAACACATCCCAGGCATATTACCTTCATTAAACAAAATGCTACATATTCTTACTTGTGTTCACAGACTTCTTTATCGTTCGGCATAAGATCTACAAAGATTAATTCCTTCTGTAACAAGGTCGCTTTCTTCTTCTTTTCGGTGTTTCTTTCGTCGACCCAACAACCAAGTTTTGCTCTAAGCATTTTTCCCTTTTGATCTAACCAAGAACGCTGGCTCAACGTTTTATTCACAGAATAAGACGAGAAAATTTATGAATTTCCGATGGGTACGGGAGATGGCTGAATGTGGGTCTATCGGATTCACGGGCTATGCAGCGGTATGTTTCCTCCCCCCACCCATCTGCGCTCTCCCTCAACCCCCCCTCCCCATCTCCCCCGCTGCCTTTACTCCGCTCAGTGGCAAACTCAGTCTTTCATCTTTGCTTCCTCTTTTCCAGAGTTCAGTTTATCAAAATTCTTTGTATTGCTTTTGCAACCAATTTAAAAGTCTGAGCGCATTTCTTTTTTCATAAAAGAAACTTGTTACGCAAACGGAAAACAACGTTCGTAAATCTTCAGACCTTTCCTGTCTTTGCCTGGAGAAAGGTTTACATTTTTTTCTTTTCCTTTTCTTTATCCAGCCCATTTTGATACGCAGCCTTCTTTGTCACTCTGCCTGTTTCATTGTATATCTATATACAAGCCTGGATAGATATGCAGTGATAGGGCCGAAAGGAAGAACTAGGGGAAGGAAGAATTACTTTATTTTAAAACGAATAACGTCGTGCCATTTTTCTCGGTAATCTTCATCGGCATACGGATTCTGTTTTCCTTTTAAATCTGTAGAGTAAAGAACGACTCTCTTTTTACTATTTTTAGATAACTATCAGATTTCGAACGCTGCTATTTTGTTTATAGTAATTTGTTTTCTAAAATCTTCTTTTCAAAGTTTTCTTCGTAAAAAGACACTCCGGAGACAATCTAGTAACGCTGGGGAAAAGCAAATAGAGAGAATCGGCCGACAGCAGCGAATGTGTAATTCTTATTCTGCAGAAACACACTGCAGATCGTTAAACAATATATGTTTTTCTGGTACCACGTAACAACACAAATGAGATGAGGGAGAAACTGTTATATATCTATCTTTCTCTCTCTATATGTACTAGCGAGGACTTAATCAATAAGTTTCAGAAGCGAGTCTTCTGATATCGTCAGTTTTCTTTTTGTTGGAAGATTACGGAGAATTACTTGAAGGATTACTTTATGAATTCCGTGATCCTGATATAATTGGATTTGTTGTTCAGCTTCAATCCGTTGCCGTCTGCTATTGGGACCTTATTTTGATTATTACGTGCAATGCATCGTTTTTTACATCTGATTTATTTTAAGAGGAGATCTACAGCCAATGTTTCTGTCACTTTTATTTTTCAGATGCAAAGTTGTAATATTCTTGTGTTCATCGTCTGCTATGTTGAGACCTATTGCTGTTCAGTGCACATCTGCTTTATATTCTGTTTACTTTACAAACAGTTCTTTTCTTTTAAGGAGATTTTCTGGATTAATTTTTTTGCTCCAGAGATTGTTTTTGTAATACATTCTAAAAACTACAAATATGCTACCCTTTTTTCTCCTCAATGTTTTCCTATTATTTCAACACTCTGATTAGCCGACAAGCACTAAAACTTGCTTAAGTATATAAGAAACGCGAAAAGCTTAAAAAAATTTAGCATGTTAATGCGATGCACGAGGGTGAGTCAAAAGTTCGTCACACTTGCAGCTCAAAAGTTAAATGATACACAAAATTTATATTAAAAAGTTTCTGTATGTGATGCACCAGAGTGAGTTAAAGGTCGTTTCACTTGCAGTTGAAAAGTTAAATGATACAAAAAATTGATATTAAAAAATTTCAATATGTCAATATGATGCACCAGAGTGAGTCAAAAGTGCGTCACACTTGCAAAGAGTTAAATTATACAAAAGTTTATATTACAAAAAATTCAGTATGTCAGTGCGATACGTCAGGGTGAATCAAAAGTTCATCATATTTGCAGCTAAAAAGTTATGTGATATAAGTTTATATTTAAAAATTTTCATTTTTTAAAAATAAAAATTAAATTTTGAAATTTTTTTTATTTTTTATTTTTATTTCATATCTAATTTTTTATTAGTGTAATGTACCAGGGTGAGTCAAAAGTTCGTCACATTTGCAGCTAAAAAGTTAAATGATACAAAAATGTTATATTAAAAAATTTCAGTATGGCAAAGCGATGCAACAGAGTGAGTCAAAAGTGCTTCACACTTGCAGCTAAAAAGTTAAATGATACAAAAAGTTGGTATTAAAAAATTTCAGTATGTGATGCACCAGAGTGACTTAAAGGTCGTCTCACTTGCAGGTGACAAGCTAAATGATACAAAAATTTTATATTAAAAAATTTCAGTATATTAGTGTGATATACCAGAGTGAGTCAAAAGTTCGTCACACCTACAGCTAAAAAGTTTAATGGCACAAAAAAAGTTGTATTAAAACATTTCAGTATGTCACTACGATGCACCAGGGTGAATCGGAAGTTCGTCACACTTGCAACTAAAACGTTATATCTTACAAGGAAGCCATACAAGCAAACCTCATTTTGAACGGTACAGGCCATTGTTTTCTACAGTCCTTTACCAACTTTCCACCAGGGCCACAATCTCACAGCGATACCACTCAGCAGGTTTCTAGGACAGAAACTCTCTGATGCCTGATTCCATCCACCACTAAAGCGAACTACAGTTCTTGTAGGAAATGGGCTATGGAGCAAAACACGTTGTAGTCGGAAAGGGCAAGTTCCGGACTGTATGGAGGATGGGGTAGAATATCAATGCCTTCCAATTCCTGTAGTTTTCTGTGGACCATTCTGGCGGTGTGACAGGGACATTATTTTCTTGCAGGAGCGTCCGTTTTCTGTTTTATGAGCGCTAGGTAGCTTTGGCGCAAAGCATTATGTACGCGCTGCAGTTGGTAGACAAAGAGCTTCCCGTTCACAGCTTGACCATCTGGCACGAGTTCCCAGTGCACAGGGCCCTCAAAATTTCACCAAATGCATAACATGACTTTCTTCTCTTGTACCACTGGAGGTGCTTCCTGGCATGGCCTCAGCCATTGGTTCCCAGTGATAGGACAGTGGTAGGATAACGTAGGAATATCCACTTTTCAACATCTGGGATGATACCACGCCAAAATCTATCGTTTTGTGTTTTTGACAGCAATCTGTGACAGAGAGCGACTTGCTTTTTGTTCCACCTGCGGAGTAATAATTCATGGGGAATCATTCGATGGCACCTGGAGGAGAAACCATGCTGGTGCATGTGACGAACTATGATGGATTTGGAAGACAACTCCAAACTGGCATCTGTCATGAAGTGGTACCAAGGTTTGCTTTTACAGCTTAGACCAAGGTGTCAGTGTTTGTTGTCTTTGAATATCTTGACCTCTCTTTGTCTTCGAGGCTGGTGTGCATAGCATTTGAACACTGGATAAATTTTCGTGTAGTGCGGCTGTCCTTTCTACTACATAAATTTCTCCCTTGCTGATGCCACGTTTAACCATTTCTGTACTAAAGTTTCTGTACTGCAGTTATAAGCCTCCTACTAAATGGAAGCTGCAAGAGAGATTCTGATCAGAGATAAAGAATCTGAATCTGCTCCAAAGGAAATGCTGACTATCAGAGTCATTGAATAATAATCTTTGAATTTAAAGATTTATTGGAAGTTGCATTAATACGACAGTGGCACCACACCATTTAGCGACGTGAAGTATGATTATAACATGGCATTTGTGAGTATTAGAAACAAATCGTTCATACCTGGAATGAAAGATGACACCCAATCAACATTGAGCGTATTTCTTAGTTTAAAGCCGTGCACAGGAACTAAGATTCGAGTCGTTTCAGCGTATGTGTTCCTTTCCATTTTATTTATTTCTAGCTGAATTATATCCGACGCTGCAAGGGTATTTTGAGATGCCATCTGTGTATTCCTATTTTTATGGCAGTTAATGACTGTGTCGTAAGTACCATCTCCTCAATCTTTAACCACAGAAATATTTTACTTTTCATGCACTCTATGTGTGTAAATCTGGCTAGCAACGCGTTAGTAATATCTTTGGAATACAAGAGTTCGGCAAAAATCTTGAGTCATAAGTACATAATACCTCTTTGCAAACTACGTTAATCGTCAAGTATTAAAATTGTTTTTCCCTTCGCTTCCTCTGTTTCCATGGTTCTAGTTTAAGCAATGAATTTCCTCTTTCAGAACAAATGTAATGAAAATTAGTTTCACTAACATACCGTGTGTAATTTTTGTTTTTGCTTTGTTTCGGGTTTTAACCACCATGAGTAACTCAAAGGCTTATACGAAGCCGCCCGTCCCTAAGGTGGGGGTCACTGGTTCCAGGGAAGGGAGAGCCAGTGCCTGACATACTTTTTTTTTTTTTTTTTTGATTGGAGGTTTAACGACCACCGTGAGCAACTCAATGGGCTATAAGCAGTCTCCCGTCCCTTATTTTGGGCCACTGATTCCAGGGAAGGGAGAGAGCAAATGCGGTAAGACAAACACAACATCCATGCCTCACCAGGATTCGAACCCGGACCCCTTCCGTGCGAATGATGAGAAGCCATCGCTTAGACCACTGCGCCACCGGGGCGGCCCTGACAGACTGATGATACAAGTGTGTTATAAGGTGTGACGTAGGCACACCTTATAAAAGTAGGAGGCGGTTACAATATCACTACACATGCCTTCTTTCATTGGCTACGCACTGTTGACGTCAAAAGTAGGAGGTGGTTAGAATAATGGGACTCGTCTGTGTACTTGCGTTTGTAAGTGAAGATGGCACGTGTCTGATTGCTACAGTATTTGAATTGCTATTTCCTTAATAGTGGCACGGCGGATAATACAAAGTGAGCAGCGGACTCAATCGACGTTGCACAGCCTGTGTGAACTCCCAAGAACACTCGATAGCATTCAGATCGGGTACAACTGCGGGTCACTCCATCCGTGAAATGCCGCTTCCTTACGGTACGCAGTTACCAGTTGCTGTTCAAGGTGAAGAGCAGCGCAACTGGTAGGAGAATTTTCTCCCATGTTGCATAGCACTCAAGTCACACTGAAAGGGGATGAACTGAGTGTGGCACCCATACATGATTCTGGCTGAAAATATCACCGAACTTTCTTCCAGACGAACACACGTGGTGCAGAGACTCCAAGGTCACTCAATACACTTTGTTTATGCTTGTGATTGTGATACTAATTCGGCATTTGTCCGAGAAGTGAGCAATGCCCCAGTTGCCTAGCGTTCACACGGCATGGGATCTCGCCTACATCAGCTGGACACCACAGTGACTGCGGGCAGGGTGTGCTGACATATGTACCTGGATTAAAAGGGCGTGCTTGATATAAGGATACGTGGATCGAAAGGGTTTCCTCGGTATGGATTCCTGTCTCGAAAAGAGGTGCTCGGCATGGGTGCTCATATCGAAAGTTTGCACACGGCATGGCTGTCTGGATATAAAGGATGTGATCGGCATGCTTGCATGGATCAAAAGAATATGTTTGGCATGAGTCCCTGGATCGAGAGAGTGTGATCGGCGTAGGTGCCTGTGTCGAAAGTTTGGCGGTGTGACAACGGTTTTCGTATCTTCTGAGTCAACTTCCAATCGAGCTGCCATCTGAAAGTCATTTCGCCGCTATATGTCGTTATTGGTAGGGTGCTGTCTGCCAGAATCCTGAGGTTGCGATACACAGTGAATAATCCTCCACGATGCACAGTTTCCTGGTAGCTGCCTCTGAGGTATTATACAGCTACTCACGGTGATAGCACTTCCAGGTACAAGACGACAAAAGCAGTGGGGTCCAATATTGAAATCGTCTTTGAGACATGTTACCTATGCCTGTCCTTAGGTATCCTCGGCGTCACCGAAACAGGGCCCTCTGGATGTCACTAGCAGTAGTTTCATAAGAACCAATGCTGACCATAGTGCACTGTGGACAGATGATGGCCTTTAACCGTCGTCGTGTGCGTTTATGGGGTTGTTCCACAGGCTGCCTAACAGGAAGTACCACCTCGAGTTCCACGTTGGTAAGGCGATAGTAGATCAGGGGCTGTGGTGACATTTTTGTTTTTACGAAATACGTATGTAGTGACAAACTGTGTATCCACATCGCTTGAAATTACGAAACATGTTCTATGAAACGGAAAAATGCAGAGCTGTTTGAAATCAGGAAGGGATTTTGTTTCGGAGTTTAAGACTCCGGCGAACATTTTAAGACTAGATGGAGCTGCAAAATGGAATTCAGCTATATATTTTATCAATGCAACTTTTGAATTCGAAGAGAAACGGAATCTAAAAAAATAATGGACTGAATTAAAAATTCGTCTTCCGCTTTCCTCACATACATACTTAGTGATTGTTTTTACTGCTTGACTTCCACATAGTTACTGCTGTCGTTTTCACCTGTAGAACCACCCCAAGACCGGAGCAGTGGCTTCTGACAATGTCTGGCTTCTGAGCTTTCGCCCGGGAAGTGTCTGGGTTCGAATGCTGGTGCGACATGGATGTAGTTTTTGCCTTACGGCACTGGCTCTCCAACTTCCTTAGAATCAGTGGCCCTAAACTAGGGACGGGCGACTGCTTATAGCTCTTCGAGTTGTTTACGGTGGTCGTTAAACCCCCAAATAAAAAAATAAACCACCAGAGACCTCAGGAGTGGCTAGCTTCTAATGGATTTGTTCAATGAATAGCTGGCTCATTTATACTTAGTAAAAGAACTCAAAAATTGCATTCAAACATTTTTTCTCAATCAATTCTCATTACAACAGACGCTAAGTAACAGGCGAAATAAAAGCGGGAGCTCAAAGTAAGTGACGCCATTTTTACTCTTAATATCATTAAGAATTGCTGATTTTCTTGTTTCCAGGATATCTAGACAACCTCGCCTAGTGCTCCTTTATAGTAAATTTCCAAGGTTTGTTCTCATTAGCACGGAAAAACGAGCTTAACTTGAGTCATCGTGAACGCTCGCACAGTTGGAATGCAGTGCAGAAATATTTTTGACCGCAGTCGTTGATTACCATAATTTTTTTAATTCACGCAACCATTTTATTTATTCGCATGGTTTTTCGTCGTTCACGCACAGAGTAAAATCAAACAACAAAATAACATTTTATTTAAACTTCTAAAATCCAAGCCTTATGTTTCTTACAATGCCCATGGGATGAATAACATTAACTGCATTCCAGCTTGACTACAATGAAAATCTTTATTTATTTTCTATTATTTTTTCTCATTGTTGTTGTTTTGTTTTGTTTGGAGGTTTAGCGACCACAGTGAGAAACTCTATGGGCTTTTGAAAAGCGGTCCTCCGTCTCAAATTTAGGACCATTGATTCCAAGGAAGGGAGAAAGTCATTGTCGTAACACAATCACAACATCCATGACACACTGGGATTCGAACTCGGACCCTTCTCTGGCTAATTATCAGAAGCCAGCGCTTAGACCACTGCGTCATTAGAGCGGGGTGCCGCATCAATTAGTCGCCGACGTCGATTCGCCGCGGACAAATTCGTCGATTACGTCAATTTGTCGCGTTCCCAAATTTTAGTTACATACAAATCGCATGCAGAAAAGCGTATGATTTCGGTTGTCCTTCCCTCCGTCTCTCTGCCCTGTAAGAACGGTATTTAAGCTTCGAAATGTTGATCTAATCATTTTTCCTTCTCATGGACGAAAAAAGCTGTACAAGATTTCAGAGATTACTTCTTCCATCTTTTTCTCAGTCAGTTTATCTGTCTGTCCGCCCACAGGAACTATATTTCTTCGTCTTACGGCTAGGGAAGAAATTCGGTCTGTGATTGATTCATACAGGCATAGGTACAAGGTTATCACTGTCTATCCATACGTCCATCTGTCATCAGAAATCATTTCCCCTTCTTACGACCAGACTGAAGCAATTCTTTCTGTGATTTATTGATACATACAGGCAAGATTATTGATACCGGCTCGTCTACAGAAATAATACTTCCGCTTCAAAATGTTGATTATGAAAATTCCTTCTCTTCCCGAAAACAGAAAATATTAACAGAAAATTTCACAAATCTCTCTTTCTACACATCTATCTATTCTTCAATTTTTCTAACGGTTCGTCCATCCGTCTGAAGAAATTCAGTCTCTGCCTCTGATTTCTTCAGACGGATGGACGGACCGTATACATGCCCAACATCATCTGCCAGAACAAAACAAAATTCGTTTTGTGACTTAAAGTGAAAGACATGGGCATGGTATTACCAATATGTGTCCTTCCTTTGGCCGATCGGTCTGTCCGTCAGTAGAAACACTGTCTCCGCTTCTAATTATAATGACCGGATTGAAGATATTCTTTTTCTATACAATAGGGGAAAACCTGAACGTTAGGTACCACGAATCTCTCTTTCCATCCATCCATTTCTCAGTGGATCTGTCTGCGTGTCCGTCCGCGATCAGAAATTCAGTCTCTGCTTCTGACAGTCAGATCGAAGAAATCCGCTTTGTAGTTTACAGTGAAAGGCATGGAAATGGTAGTACCAATGTCTTTCCCTCTTTTGCTGGGTCTCTCTACCCGTCAGTAGAAACCACATCTTCGTTCCTAATTACCGAATTGACGAAATTCTTTCTTTGCACTATAGGAAAAAACCTGAGCGTAAAATATTACAAATCTCTCGTTCCATCAACCCCTGACTCAGTTTGCCTCACTGTCGGTCCGTCCGTTCGTCCGCAGAAATTAAGACTGTGCTTCTGAAGGCTGGATCGAAGGAATTCGTTTTGTGATTTATAGTGAAAGGCATGAGCATGGTATTGCAATTATCTGCCCCCCCTGCTCTGTCTGTCTGTTCGTTAGTAGGAATGATATCTCCACTTTTAATGATCGGATGGAAAAATTCCCTATTTGATGAAGAAAACTTGTGACCCAGATTTTCGGCAGAAATAAAATACTGGAGAATATCATGTATATGGTAAAAAGAACAATGTGCCAGTTTTCTACAAGTCTGTCCTTTCGTCTCTCCGTCGGTCGAGATGTCTGTGTAAAGTCTCGGTGTATATTCGGGTTGAGACTGAATAAACTGATTCATATGAATGGGATTACCTGTCCCCTAAACCCCAGTTTTAATGGAAAATGTTTAGGAAAACTTTCTCTCCGCGAAGCTATACCAAATAAAAAGTAATCCCTTGTCTTAAAAGAAAGTCCGCGTAAGAGTGAAATAATGTAAATACATCTCTGCGGGGTCTCTATGCAAACATCTCGAAATTTGCGCGTCATGACATTTGATTGTATTTACATACTAGTTTGTAAAGAAAATGTGTGCTCTCTACTTGACTCATAATGAATATATAAAAATATTTTTTTTGCAATCGCTTCTTTAGATTTTTCAGTGTTTTCATTTAGGAAAGAATAAAAGACATAGAAGCTAGTGAAACTGTGAGTTAAATAATTTTTGTTATTACACATACAACTTCTAGGAAATCTTGCATTTGTTTACTTCAGTAATCTGTAAATATCGAATGAAATGGTAAAAGATGTTTCAGTCATTCATATGTCCCAAGAAAGGACTGACATCTTCGAACTACGACAATTGTGGTACGTTTATGGGATTTAACTTCAGCTCATGCGATTAGACGCATTTCACCATTTTTCGAGAACAGATTAGCACTGACTAGTACAACAAAGAAAGCTTGATACGGTGGCCTAATAATGAAGGTATGTAAATGTTTAAATTGCTAAAAGGATTGTAAAGGATTTTGAGGATAATAAGCTTTGCTCCATTTTTCTTGAGGGAGCAAATCGGTGATAGAAGAATTGGCATGGAATATCTTTTTGTTCATCCCACTGTTGCGATGACACATCCTACGGGATTATGGGATCGTTCTTCAATTAAATTCTATAAGCGTATCAAAATAGTAGTTCGAAGACTTCAGTTCTTTCCCGGTGCATCTGAATGAATGTAAAATGTTTTACCATTTTATTCCATATTTGCAGAAGGTTACTGAAATAAATAAGCAAACACAAGTTTATCTAGACGTTGAATGTGTAACAAGAAAAATTCGTTGACTCACAGCTTCTCTAGTTTCATTATCTTTTTATTTTTTCCTAAATGGAAGCACTAACAAATCGAAAGAAGCGACCATAAAAATATTACTTGAAATAATCATTATGCATCAGGCAAGAGAGTACGCATTTTCTTCACATATGAGTGAAATTTAACGGCACGACGCGCATATTTCGAGATATTTGCATGGAAAACCCACACATAGGTGCTTTATATTATTACATTCTTACGTGGGATTTCTTTTATCGAAGGTATTTCGTTTTATTTGATATACCTTTCGCGGAAAGAAAGGTTTTTCAAAAAAAAATTTCATACCAAAAATATGCAATGGAGTGGGGTACAGGTAATCCTATGCATATCAAACAGCTTACTCGGCCACAACACGAATATAAACCGAGGCTTTACGCAGATATCTCGATCGATGCCAAGACGAAACGACAGACATGTTGAAAACGGGCACGTTGTTCTTTCTGTATTATACATGACATTCTCCAGTATTTTATTACTGCCGAAAATCTTGTGTGCATGTTTCCTCCATCGAACAGGGAATTTTTTCAGTCCAATCATTAGAAACGGAGATATCGCTCCTACTGATGAACATACAGACCGAGTACAAGGGGACAGACAATGGCAGCAGCATGCTCATGCCTTTCTCTATAAGTCAAAAAAGAATTTCTTCGATCGAGCCGTCAGAAGCAGAGTATGAAGTTGGCCGGAACTGACAGACAGACAGACAGACAAACTGAGGAATGGAAGTATTTAACGAGAGATATGTGTAAGGTCAGGTGATGCGTAACATCACAGCCTCTCCTTGACAAATGTCAACCCCGCCTTCTCGTGGTGCATCCTGTTCCCACTAAAGGGGCTCTGGCGACCGCCCATAGCGGTATAACTATACCATCGGGATCAGAGGAAATTCTATCCCACACTCACCAACCCGCTTGGCCAGCGTGGTGAGTTATGGCCAAACCCCTCCAAAATGATTCCACAACTTAAATCTTGGCCCTCAGTCTCCGGCAGCTGGAATGTACCTGGCCAAGGCAGCGGCCAGTGCGACATGAAGGCAGAGGGTGCTAAGAATCTCGGAGGACCGGACTAGGCTGCCATCTGATGCTGACCTTGGCTACTTACAATGGACGCTCCCTATCTTCTGATTCAAGGCTTCTTGAATTGGAAGAGGAACTACAAAGGATCAAGTGGGACATCGTGGGGCTAAGTGAGGTAAGGAGAAAAGGAGAAGATCTCATCGAACTGAAAAGTGGACATCTCTTCTACTATCGTGGGACAGATACTGGCAGAACTAGTGGTGTTGGATTTATAATAAACAAGAAACTGAAGGATAAAGTTGTAGAAGTTGAAAGTTCCTCTGACAGAGCTGCACGACTTGTTATCCAACTCTCGAAAAGATACCAGGTTCAGATTATTCAAACTTATGCACCCACCACAAGTCATCCTGAAGAAGAAATTGAAGAATTTTATGAGGAAATTTGTCATCTAAATAATAAAGGTAAGCAGCACTTGAAAATAATTATGGGAGATTTCAATGCAAAAATAGGGCAACGGCAACAGAATGAAACTTCAGTAGGTAAATTCGGTCATGGCAACAGAAACCAGCGTGGAAATACTCTCGTTGAGTTTGCAGAGGCAGAAGGGTTTTTCATCTTGAACTCCTTCTTCAAGAAAAAGCCACACAGGAAATGGACATGGAGACATCCAAATGGGACGACAAGTGAAATTGATTTTATTATGTGTAACAAAAATTCGTCATAGAAGACTGCAGTGTGCTAAACAAGTTCAACACAGGTAGTGACCATAGATTGGTGAGATGTAAGATGCACCTCAACACTAAACTTGAACGTGGCAAGCTCATAAGACAAACAAAATCTATTGACATAACCAACCTTAAAAAACACCATAATACCTTCAAGTTAGAACTGAAGAACAGGTTCTCTGCTTTAGAAGGCCTAACATCGGAAGAAGTGGACATCTCTGAAGTTAACAGAAAAGTAACCAAAGCTCTTATGGAAACAGCAACAAAATTAGCTGGGTCTAAGAACAAGTTGCATGTGAAAAAATTATCAGGAAAAACCAAAATGTTGATGCAAAAAAGAAGAGAGATGAGGACAACTAAAGAAGATGTGACTTCCAAAGTGGAATATATAGAGCTATGCAAGACAGTAAGAAAAAGTATCACTGAAGACGTAAGAAAAATTCAACTGTGAACTAGTGAGGAAAGCAATTGAAAACAACCAAAGCCTAAAGATAGCAAAGGGACATCTCAGTAAGGGAAGAAAACAGATTATGGCACTGAGAAAAGAAGATGGTTCTGTAACAAGAAATAGAGGCGAAATTTTGACAAGAGTGAAAGATTTCTACTCCAAATTATATGAAAGGGATGATATATGCACTCCAGACATCATGAAAGATACCAGTACCAGAGTTCCTCCAGTCCTTCCAGCAGAAGTTGCACATGCAATCAAGAACATGAAGCGAGGAAAAGCTCCAGGAGAAGATGGAATTACTGTAGACATCATACAAGAAGCAAGTGGAGAAATCGAAACAGTACTCGCCCAAATTTTCACTCGATGCCTTAATGAAGGAAAGATTCCTGAGGATTGGAACACCGCTACAATGATACTGCTACATAAGAAAGGTGACATTGAGGATCTCGGAAACTACAGACCTATCAGCCTCCTATCAGTAGTTTATAAAATCTTCACTAAAGTTCTTTCACACCGCTTGAAGGTAGCACTAGACATGGCTCAACCGAGAGAACAAGCTGGATTCAGGAGTGGCTACAGCACAATAGATCATATCCACGTGCTGAGAGAACTAATTGAAAGAGCGAGGGAATATGAACTTCCATTGTGCATGGCTTTTATCGATTATGAAAAAGCCTTTGATTCGGTGAAACCATCAGCAGTTACAATGGCTCTGAAAACCTGCGGTATTGAAGATGCATACATTAATATTATTAATAACATCTATGAAAATGCAAGTGCAAAGATTAGGCTGTTTGAAAATACAACACACGTAAAAATTGGAAAGGGAGTGAGACAAGGTGACACTATATCTCCGAAGCTCTTTAATGCCACATTGGAGGGTGTTTTTCAGTCGCTGAGCTGGGAAAACAAGGGGATAAAGATTAATGGAGATTATCTAACCCACCTTCGTTTTGCTGATGACGTAGTCATTTTTGCAACTACCCCATCAGAGCTGCAGAGTATGATCCAGGAACTTGCTGACAAGAGTAAAGAAGTGGGATTAAAAATGAACTTTCAGAAGACAAAAGTGATGTTCAATGCTTTTACAAGAAATGAAGATTTATCGATTGATGGAGAAAAGCTGGAGATAACAGACACGTACGTTTATCTTGGACAGCAGATATCAAGTGAGGGTCACATTGATGAAGAAATTAATCGGCGTACAAAACTTGCCTGGAGAGCTTTTGGAAGAAACAGCATAATTTTCAAGAGCAATATGCCATTATGTCTTAAAAGAAAAGTGTTTGATCAATGCATCCTTCCAGTGCTTACGTATGGTGCAGAGACTTGGACCTTAACTAAAAGAGACATACAAAGGCTGCAGACAACTCAAAGAAGCATGGAGAGGTGCATGCTTGGTGTAACCAGGAGAGATAAGAAGAGGAACTCGTGGATCCGAAAAATGACAAGAGTGGAAGACATCATGATCAGAGTTAAATCCCTGAAATGGCAATGGGCTGGACATACTGCCAGAAGGACAGATCATCGATGGACAGCCGAAATTTTAGATTGGATTCCAAGGGACAGGAAAAGACCCAGAAGAAGACCACATAGGAGATGGGTGGATGAAATTCGAAAGTATGCAGGGGTGACATGGAGGAGACTGGCACAAGACAGACCGTTGTGGAGGAAACTTGGGGAGACCTTCGTCCAGCAGTGGATTGATAATGGTTGACAATGATGATGATGATGATGATGTGATATCTTACGGTCAGGTTTTCCCCTATAGCGTAAAGCAAGAATTTCGTCAATTCGATAATAGAATCGGTGATGTGGTTTCTACTGAAGGACACACAGACCGAGAAAAGGAAGGACCGATACTGATAATGCCACATCAGTCACAAAGCGAATTTCTTCGATCTGACCGTCAGACGCAAAGATTGAAGTTCTGAGGACCTTCAGACCGTTAAAGTGAGGAATGCATAGTTGGATGAACGGAAGGAGAGAGTTGTGTAATTTTTTGCTAATGTTTTCTCCTTTGGGGAAGAGAAGGAATTTTTATAATCAACATTCTAAAGGGGAAGTATTGTTTCTGTAGACGTATGGAAAGGCGGAAGCGGAAAAATAGGCATCAATAATCCTGCCTGTCTGTTTCAATAAATCACAGAAAGAACTATTTTAATCTTGATGGTAAGAAGGAAAGATGACTTCTGTAGATGGATAGATGCATGGATAGAGAGTGATAATCTTTTACCTATACCTGTATCTATCAGTCACAGACCGAATTTCTTCCCTATCCGTTAGACGCAGAAATATACACTGCTGGACAATTGCTAAGGACAGATCATAAACGGCTATATAGCGCATAAAAAAGTAAGTGTGGTTTTATGCCAAGTGAAATAAAATAATGTCAGAATGCCAGGACATTACAAGAAAGACAATTTATTGTGCTCTGAAATCCAGAAGGCTTTGGAACGTGTTCAAGGGACAAACAGGCCATTTTGTGCAGAATACGTAAACGTGAAAGAAATGCAATTACCGTCCGCAGGCGTTCCGGCGTAAGATGTCTATACAGGATATGGCCACCATGGAGGGCGATGCAAGATTCCACACGTCGTGTCATGCTTTGCACAACATTATCAAGCAGCTGTTGGGGTAATTTATCCCATTCCTCTGTCAGTGCACGGATGAGGGTGTCCTTGTTTATTGGAGGGCATTGGCGACCAGCAAGACTCCTCACCAAAGCATCCCACACATTTTCAATGGGATTCAGATCTGGAGAACGTGTTGGCCATACGAGGCGTTGAATATCCTCGCTCTCAAGACACTCCTGGACAGCGACTGTTCGATGACATGTTGCGTTGTCGTCCATGAAAATGAATCTATCACCGACAGCACCACGGAACATGCGAGCATGAGGTAGCAGAACATCATTAATGTATCGTTGGCCAGTCATAGTCCCAGTTGGAAGCACATAGAGGGACGTACGGCCATTGATCATGATGCCAGCCCATACCATGACACTACATGTCGGATATCGGTCCCTTTCCTGTATGTTTGCTGGACAATATGCAGTACCACTATCACGCCAGATCAGTTGTCGTCGTCGACAATCAGACGATAGACTGTATCTACTCTCATCTGAGAAGAGGACAGCAGACCAGTCGTTATCAGTCCAATTGCGATGTTGATGGCACCATTGCAAACAGGCGGTACGGTGACGTCTGGACAATGGAATGCACACAACAGGACGGCGGGCGTATAGTCCTCCTTCATGCAAACGTCTGGCGACAGTTTTTCGGGAGATCCGCTTGCCAGTAGCAGCCATAAACTGATTTGCTACCTCACTAGCTGTGTTGCGCCGGTGTCTTTTTGTTGATAGCACTATCTACCGATCTTCTGCAGGTGTCGTACTGCGAACACGACCTCCCCCGTGACGTTTGCTACACTCTCCATTTGTTTGAAATGATTTCCAAAGCCTTGAAACAACACTGTGGCTGACGTCGAACTCCCTGGCAACATCTGTTATTTTTCGCCCTTCTTCAATCTTGCCAATAATACGGCCACGCGTAAAATCATCTAGGTGATGTCGGGAAGACATACTAAAAATTGCAAGTTCGTCAATTGATTCTTTCCCTTTTCAACTTTGCGTTTGAACAACAACGGTCAATACGCGTCAAATCCTTTATATCTCTTATCAGCGCTATGACGTTACGAACAAGTTCGGCAATCCAAAATTTGCATACGCACAACACGTCTTACTGTATCCCGCACTTATGCTAATTTCCACATTTTCCTGCCTTCCATTTCATGGTTGCTATCGTTGCTATTGTCCTCCGTCCTTAGCAATTGTCCGGCAGTGTATTTTCTGTAGACGAACAAACGGGAAAAAGACAGAAGGACTGATGTTTGAAATCTTATACGGTTTTTTCGTCCACGAGAAGGACAAAATGAGCAGATCAACATTTCGAAGCTTAAATACGTTCCTTCAGGAGAGAGAGAGAGAGAGACGGAAGGAAAGGCAACCCAAATCATACGTTATCCGGCATGCGATTTGTATGTAAGTAAAATTTGGGAACGCGACGAATTGACGTAGACGACGAATTGGCGCATAACCGTGGGGCAACCATTATTTCTTAGACCCCGTTGCAATGAATCAATCGGATTAAATAAAAATCATACTGTTGCCAGTTAGGGAAAAGGCAAACAAACTGTTTTAGCCTGCTCTGTATCATAAATACTCAGAAATATTCATATTATATAACAATTAGCCAAACTATTGGTGAGTATTCGCTGTAGGTTTGTAACTCCATGCAGGTTTGCCTTCAGAAAATTCAAACATACAATGTAATATGCCATCTTGTTTTAACCTTACCTTGTTAAATTTCTGCTTATCCTGAAGTTTTGTGATGCTGTCTCTACCTGACACTATTTCAAGCTCTCCCCACCAGATGCGAAAGATTCGTGCTAATCTCGATAAAAAAAGTGTTTCAAGCGGAAAAGAGAAGAACCATAAAAAAAGTGTTTCTTGCTAAAAAGAGAAGAAGCATGTGTTTGCCAAACGATTGAAAATCAGGACGAACAGGGAATATCAAGACAATAGTGAATGAAAAGCGGATGATCTTTTCACCTTAAAGTATTCCATAATGTCACGTACGAATCACGTGAAGAAACAGGGTAATGCTCTGACTTGCCAAGAACCACATCATTTCGCTGAGTAGCACAGTCTATGATCACTAATAGTGACAAGAGTAACGTTTAGTTTCTATTTGTATCTGCCGAGCGCTTCATTCCTTGTATAACGTACCAGGAGATGTGACGTACCTGCCAGAAGGACGCACACGACATAAAGGCAGATAGGAATCAGAATAAAACGTCCGCGTAGCTCAATTGGTAGAGTGACTTACTCCGGAATGAGGGGATCCGGGTTCGAATCCTGGCGTGGACAGAAATGACGGAGAAATTTACTTCGTTATAATGGCGCCCGAACTATCCGGATGACCCGACCGTTCAAAATCTCGCACTGGTGTGATGTTATTTCCACACCGCGAGATAGGAAAAATAAGAGAATCCCTTCTCCAGCACTTCGGAAAAAAAAAATATATATATAAGGGGGAGATGATGTAACGTACCAGGAGATGTGACGTACCTGCCAGAAGGACGCACACGACATAAAGGCAGATGAATCAGAATAAAACGTCCGCGTAGCTCAATTGGTAGGGTGACTTATTCCGGAATGAGGGGATCCGGGTTCGAATCCTGGCGTGGACAGAAATGACGGAGAAATTTACTTCTTTATACTTGTACGTGTGGAAATAAAACGACTGCTGAGTGGCATACACCCTTACAGAGTACTCTGGTATGCAAATGATTTAAGTGAATATCATGGTATTGAACTCCTAGTACTAAGATGATACGTCTTACCTACTCTGCACGACGCCATTTAGACAACAATATGATAAGGCATTTGATGAGTGGAATGCAACAGTAGCACCTGCCTTATCACTGACACTGACCGTCCATGCTCTTCTCAGACCGTGAATGAATAAGACGCGGTACTGATGACAATATACATGTATGTTAATCAAACGCATAGTCTTATACGAAATATTCTAATACGATTAAGAATGTATCACCATTTTACGAGAATTATGAAGCTTATCTTTGTTAGTACATGACTCACGAAGTACAACTGTAGTGTCGCTGCTTGTTTGAATGTGCGCTCTGCACAAAAGAGACTTATTTAACACACTAGGTGATATTCCAGTATCACAATTGTCTGCATAGATTTTGATGTTTTCAATCGAAACAGTGTTTCTGGGCATATTTTTAGCACGTCTTGTGTAAAAAAAGATCGTGCTTATGTTATCCGTTAGTCCGTCCGTCTGTACCCACGATATCTCTGAAACTATTAGTCCGATTTGAAAAATTATTTTTGCATTGGAAAGCTATATGTGAATGATGATCCTTTACTTCGCTTTTTTTTACGATGTACAATTTCGCCGCTAGAGGGCGTAAATGCAGATCATGTCGGATTCAAAAATACGTTTTATTCCACATATTTGCTTCTAACCATCCGATTGAAAAAATTATTTTATCTTTCGATTCCATTTATGTCGAAGAGTATTTTAGATATAGTTACTTTTTCAAATTACGCATAGATTTTTCGCTAGCGGGCGTAAAAGTAAATTACATTTTTCCCGATAAATCTTCTTCTAAAGCTCCGATTTCAAAAAAAATTTCTTCGGCGGATACACCTCCTGATGGAAAATCTTTTGCATATAATTTCTAATTTTTGGTAATAAATACGTTGGCCACCAGGGGCGCAAGTGTTAATTTTTGTTTCTGATGTATTTGTCATAAAATCTGAGCTTCTAAAATATCGATTGAAAAAATTCTTTCGTGCACTGATGCCACTCACATAGATAAACCTTTTCGGAATATTTTCTTCTTAAAATATTCCACAGTTTCTTCGCCAGGGGGCGTAGATGTATATCGTACTTTTGTCAATATCTCAACTTCTAGGAGTCCGATTTGAAAAATTCCTTCTTTGTTGGATAGTGTTTCCAGTGTGACATGTTTTTCATATAATTTCAAAATTTTCAAGTAATTCATAGACTTTGCGCTAGGGAGGCGTAAAGGTAAATTCATCATCACCATTGTCAACCATTATCAATCCACTGCTGGACGAAGGTCTCCCCAAGTTTCCTCCACAACGGTCTGTCTTGTGCCAGTCTCCTCCATGTCACTCCCGCATACTTTCGAATTTCATCCACCCATCTTCCACGTGGTCTTCTTCTGGGTCTTTTCCTGTCCCTTGGAATCCAATCTAAAATTTCGGCTGTCCATCGATGGTCTGTTCTTCTGGCAGTATGTCCAGCCCATTGCCATTTCAGGGATTTAACTCTGATCATGATGTCTTCCACTCTTGTCATTTTTCGGATCCACGTGTTCCTCTTCTTATCTCTCCTGGTTACACCAAGCATGCACCTCTCCATGCTGCTTTGAGTTGTCTGCAGCCTTTGTATGTCTCTTTTAGCTAAGGTCCACGTCTCTGCACCATACGTAAGCACTGGAAGGATGCATTGATCAAACACTTTTCTTTTAAGACATAATGGCATATTGCTCTTGAAAATTATGCTGTTTCTTCCAAAAGCTCTCCAGGCAAGTTTTGTACGCCGATTAATTTCTTCACCAATGTAACCCTCACTTGATATCTGCTGTCCAAGATAAACGTACGTGTCTGTTATCTCCAGCTTTTCTCCATCAATCGATAAATCTTCATTTCTTGTAAAAGCATTGTACATCACTTTTGTCTTCTGAAAGTTCATTTTTAATCCCACTTCTTTACTCTTGTCAGCAAGTTCCTGGATCATACTCTGTAGCTCTGATGGGGTAGTTGCAAAAATGACTATGTCATCAGCAAAACGAAGGTGGGTTAGATAATCTCCATTAATCTTTATCCCTTTGTTTTCCCAGTTCAGTGATTGAAAGACATTTTCCAATGTGGCATTAAAGAGCTTCTGAGATATCTTCCCCCTATATCTCGGTTTCTAAATCTCCGATTTGAAAATTCTTTCTACACCGGATACAGTTCCTGATGGGAAATCCTTTGCACATAATTTCTAATCTTTGTAAAAAATGGTTTGGCCACCAGGTGGCGTAAGTCTCAATTTTCGCTTCTGGTGTATTTGCAGCAAAATATGAGCTCCTAAAATCTCGATTGAAAAAAAGTAGTTTGTTGACCGATACTACTCATGTCGACAAACCTTTTAGGAATATTTTCTTCTTGAAATAATGCATGGTTTCTACGCCAAGGGGCGTAGATGTATATTTTATTTTTGTCAATCTCTCTACTTCTAAGAGTCCGATTTGAAAATATCCTTCTTTGTTGGATAGTGTTTACGATGCGAAATGGTTTTCCTATAAATTCAAAATTTTCTAGCCGCCCCGGTGGTGCAGTGGTCTAAGGCGCTGGCCTCTGATCATTCGTCCGTTAGGGGTCCGAGTTCGAATCCCGGTGAGGCATGGATGTTGTGTTTGTCTTACGGCACTGGCTCTCTCCCTTCCCTGGAACCAGTAACCCTAAATTAGGAACGGGCGACTGCTTATAGCCCATTGAGTTGCTCACGGTGGTCGTTAAACCTCCAATCAAAAAAAAAAAAAATTCTCTAAAATCATAGACTTTCCGCTAGGGGGCACAATGGTAAATTGCGTTTTCTGCGTTATTTCTGCTCCTAAACTCCGATTTGAAAAATTCTTCCTGTATCGCATACAAGACCTGATGGAAAATATTGTTCACATAATTTCTAATGTTTGGTAAAGAATGGTTTGGCCACCAGGGGTCATAAGTGTTAATATCTGCTTCTGATGTATTTGCAGCAAAATCTGGGCTCCTGAAAACTCGACTAAATTTTTTTTGTCTTGGACCGATACCGCTCGTATGGATAAACCTTTTGTGAATACCTTCTTCCTAAAATAATGCATGGTTTTTCCACCAGGGGACGTAAAGTCACATCTTATTTTTGTCGATATCTCAGTTTCTAAAAGTCCGATTTGAAAAATTATTTCTGTGTTGGAGAGTGTTTCCGGTGCGAAATGTTTCTCATATAAATTCATGTTTTTCTTAACGCACAAGTCTGCAACCAGATGGCGTAAGCTCACGATTCCGTTTACAGCAATATCTGAGGGATTAAAAACCCGATTGAAAAACTTCTTTCTTCCGTCAGATACTATTGTTTTCCATACCGGTTCCATTGACTTTTATAACGACGTAAATTTCTCCGTCATTTTTATCCGCGCTAGGATTCGAACCCGGGTCCCCTCATTCCGGAATAAGTTGCTCTACCAATTGAGCTACGCAGACGTTTATTCTGATTCCTATCTGCCTTTATATCGTGTGCGTCCTGCTGTCAGGTACGTCACATCTCCTGGTACGTTACACTTTGAATAGCTTTGATAAATTTAATTTGCGTCAAAACGGATTCAAAAGAAGTGCTTATAACACCCGAAAATTCGGTGTCATCTTTCTTGTTCTTGTTGATTTCAGAAATTAACGATGTCTTTTTTCTATCACGTTAGGAATTTGTATTATCAGTACTTATTTCAACGAAGTTAGTAAAAATGCATTTACTTTTACTAATGCTTTGGCTATAATTTCCAAATTTTGCCAGTATATGGCGCAGTGTTTAGTCACACGACCAGTTTACCTTGAATTCTCCCACCGGTTCCGCCATACCTCAGTTTCTTTGTAGAGATGGGCAAACCGATTCTTTTGAAGTATTCGATTCGACTCACTAAAAATATTAGTTCGGACCGATTTGTTCGTTTCGGTCGTTTGATTCTTCCGGTTTAGAGAACGATTTGTGTCTAGGGAATCTATTCTTAGTTGGATTCTTTCGTTCGTTTCCGTCAGGATTCTTCCTGTTTAAAGAAAGTTTTGTATCTAGGGAAACTATTCTAAGGCGGATCCTTTCGCTTATTGATAATCTCCGGTTGAGTGACCGATTTTTAAGCTTAAATTTGTTTTAATTCTCACCGAAAATTTTTTCCTCGGGTTTCTTATAAGTTCGTTTCGAAACGTTCACGTAATTTATTGCGTTTGTACACTTCTGAATAAGGTAAGATTTTTTGAAAAGAACATGAACTTCACCGAGACACTGAGGTGAAATTTTTATGTCTAGAAAAATTAATTCTGACTTACTCCGCAGACCGCCATGCTTATTCATTCACGGAATCGTCTGTTTGAGGAATCGATTCTTCTCAGGAAAGATTCGCTCGCCAATGACTCAACTTGCTGATTCGTTCTTTTCGAACGAATCGTTCGCGAAAGCTACATCTCTATTTCTTTGTTATAACTATTGTGTTAACAGTTGAAATGCTGAAGATTTAGTAACTCATTGCCAGTGGCGTACTGAAAAAACTCGGGACCCCCCGCAAAAAATATCTCGGAGGCCCTTTAACGGAAATTTGTTAGCTTTAAATTACAGCCATTTTTAAATACACTTTATTTACTAGGATTTATGGGCGATTCAATAATTCAAATTCTTTGGAACCAACAGGTTTTTTCTTAAAACCAAAATTATTGCACTCTATTCCGTGTGACACAAATGGTTTCGTTATAATTAAAATGATTGCCCTAGTTTTATACCATTACAAAGTACTACAACACACTTGCTCCTGAGTTGATCATCTCATTAAAATTTTATTCTTTTAGAGAATTAAGGCCAACTTCTTTGAAATGCTTTACGATTACACACACAAAGCACACAACTGCCGTGTGACAGAGTCTAATGACCTTTTCCACTTTATACATGTATGAAACTACAGAACGTAGATCAGCAAATAAATAAGTAACAATTAAAAATTGTGGCACGAAAAAGTAAAGCTACTTAAATTATTTATCCTTGAATATAAAAACATGCTTAACATAAAGCCACAATATTTTGCAAAGAGTAAATATTCTTTTTCTTGATTCTGTTATAAAGAAAGACACAGGTCTTTGTTTCTTCGTCCGCGAAGAACATTTCTTAGTTCATTATATTCTGAGGGATGTGTAGTTATGGGAAAAGAAGTGCAGCGCATAACACCTTATCATCACTGGCATAAAAATTTCATTCCTGGAACTCATATTTCTTTTACATTCTCTGGTTAACGTGCATGTATAGGAACTATTGCTGTAGCTGCGAAAAGGGGCCTCATAATCCTCTGGAATAGCTGCTTTCCCGTAATCCAGTAGTTTTAAACGAAAACGGAGAAAATTATTTCTAAATATGTTATTTATTTACTGAAAAAACATAAAAAAAATTATCTTCCTTTTAATACTTCGTTCAAAGCTACTGTCAAAAATTCCTGGATATTTCTTTAATCAGTTTCATATGAAGTTTCTTTCAAAAAAACTGTAAAATCTTCTTGCTGAGACTAGAGGCCCTCTTAGCCGCGAGGCCCCCTCGAAATGCGGGGGCTATCAGTACACCCCTTCTGATTGTCTGCAGAAATATTTTTCTGTGGGTGTTTAAATAATCTTCACATACTTTATTACATATGTGCGAGCTGCGTTGAATTCAGTAAAGCAGCCCAAATGTTACAAGTTTTGTGAAAAAAATTTTTTAATTAAATTAATGATAAAGACAAGCCATGAGCGACTCACAAGGTATGCCATACTTGTTTTGAAGTTTTAAAGCTTTGCTTTGAGAAAACGGTAAGAAAACAACTATGGCATTTGTAATTCCTGTGGTATGGAAAAGCTTAAAAATCACATAGATGACCATTATTTTTGCCATCTATAGCAGGGCCGGCTGGACCATAGGGGCAACCGGGGAGGTGGCCCAGGGCTCCGCGTCTTCACGGGGCCCCGTAGCTTAGAAAAAAAATATTTCTGCTAGAATTCTCTATATTTATTGCTATTTTTTAGAAATAAGGCCCTTAGAAATATATTTTTATAATGTTTTTCTTAGTTTACAATACCCCCACATACAAGCGCACACACACTTTTTCAAACCTTAAACTTTTCCATATTTATGAAATAGCAAATTAAATTTCATTACATTTTGTGACTACCCGCTGTATGCTCAACAATTTGTGTAAACCAGATAGTAAAATTTAAAAAGAAATAAAAAGAACAATATCAAAGTTATTTAGGGGCTACATATGGAGGCCAATTATTCAATGACTTGAGAAACAGTACTGGAAATTAAACAAAAAAAGATTTTCATACATGAGTGCGTATAAATGGTAAAAGAAGTCACTAATTTGTCAGGTCTTCCACGTTCCATCAAACATTAGTCATTAAAACGTGTCCCAGGAAAATATACATATAAACGAATTTATCCTTATCATTCGCTATGCAGAAATGTTTGTCATGGGAAAATATTCACTACGCAAAAATGTTTGCTATGGAAAATATTCGCTACGCAGATTAGTTAAAGTTTTCTTTTTATTGTTTTGTAAGAAAGTTTTTATAAAAATCACAATGCAACCAAAACCCCTTTCTCCGCGGAAAAAAAAATGTAGATTTTTAGCACTTTTTACTCTCCCTCTCCGTCTTTCCCTCTCTCTCTCTCTCTCTATCTATCTATCTATCTATCTATCTGTCTCTCCTTCTCTCTTTGTCTCTGTCTGTCTGCCTGTCTATCTCTGTCTCTCTTCCTGTCTATCTCTCATCCTCCCTCTCTCTCTCTCTCTCTCTCTCTCTGTCTCTGTTTGTCTGTCTGTCTCACTGCCTGTCTCTACCTCTCTTTCTCTGTCTTTACTCTATTTCTCTGTCTCTGTTTGCCGGTCTGTCTCTCTGCCTGTCTCTCGGCCTGTCTCTCTCTCACCCTCCCTCACTCTCTCTCTCTGTCTCTCGGCCTGTCTGTCTTTCTCTGTCTCTCAGCCTGTCTCTCTCTCTACCTGTCTCTCTCTCTCTCTCTCTCTCGCTGTCTCTCTGCCTATCTCTCTCTGTCCCATCCCCTCTCTCTCTGTCTCTCGCTCTCTGTCTGTCTTCCTGTCTCTCTCTCCCTTCCTCTCTCTCTCTCTCTCTCTCTCTCTCTCTCTCTCTCTCTCTCTCTGTCTCTCACTCTCTCTCCCTCGCTTCCCCCCTCTCTCTCTCTCTCTGAACTTTCAATCCATGTTAGGGTCTTTTTGTTAAGCTCACAGCAATTTGAGATAATCATTTTTCCTTATGATAGCTCTCTTGTGTTTTCATTTTTCACGTAACGATTTTATTAAACTATGAGATTTATTTTCTGGGACCCGCAATGACATTTCGCTCCGGACCCTGAAAAAGTTTCATCAGGCTCTGATCTACAGTACAAAAACAACAACTATTGTCTCTCTAATATTTCCTCGGTAATTAGATCAGTGCTTCATGCCAATGATCTTTTTATTCCCTATCCTCCAACTGGAACGGAGAATATAATAACACAGAACAGTTATTCAGAAGAAGAATTAGTGTGCATGCCTGAGGCTGTATGGTCACAGTACAATATTACTTACGCACTTGCACAAGATCTGAACTAACAGAAAGATTATGAATTTATAAAACTAGAAGTCTTAAAAGTGTCCATTTTAATCATTTCAGCAGAGTTACTGTCTCTTCACGAAAACTCGAGTTATCCCATTAACACTACCTTGTCCGCTGTTTCTCCAAGATTTGTAAATGACACCAGTGTAAATTTCTGAATTTACTCTTCTTTCAAACTTTGTCTTCGTTGACATTTGAAATCTGTGAATACGAAAACTTGGACACAAGTCCTGTGATAAACAGAAAAATATGTGAACGTAAGCAGAACAATATGCAGTGATCTTTAAAAAGAAAAATGAAAAGACGCTAGTTCTAGGAAAGGTATAAAAGAAAAATGTAAGTTAGACGCAAGAACGTGAACATATTAAAGTAGCCAAATTGTGTATCCAGTATATGAATGCAATGTGGTGTACCATGAAATACACATGTATGTAATTTTCCTCACGTAATATGTACAGAGAAAACCACTATACTCGTATATTAGCTTCTTTCTGAGGAATTCGCTTAACTCTTTAGACAGAGCTTTAAAAGCAGTGACATGCAACGCTCCTAAACGTTGTAGCTTTGCTAAGAAGCCATGAGATGGAATGATGGTAGTGATGCATAGCTCTTTAATAAATCCTCTTTCATGCAAATGAGATTTATATCTCTTCCTTTTTTTAAAAATAATTTTCGTAAAATTACCGAATATTTGATTGAAATGCGTGCGTGTGTGGGTGTGTGCGCGCCGCGCGCGCGTGTGTGTGTTTGATACGTACATGCAGTTCTGGAAAAGGGAATAAATCAAATTAAGTTTATGCTGCTTCTTAATCGTGATTTCGAGAAGTAATATGGCACCCGAAGGAAACAGAAAAATCCTCCCCTGACATCCATTCTGAACTTTAATTTCAAAGATAGTTCTAGAACTTCTACGTTCATCTGTATCGAACGGAGCGGAAAAGAAGCAACGAGCTCGAGGAAATGGACGACGGTTTCCGTTTAATTTTAATTATGCATGAAACGAATTCATTTTTTTTAACTTGAACTTTTTCTATCTGCTGACTGCTGATTGATGACCAGTTTTTCCGATTATCCCGGGAATTTTTTCCCTCTTCGCACCCACACGTACGGAGCCATTTGCTGGGGGTTTTGCGTGCGTCTGTGTGTGTGTGTGTGAAGGACATAAAAGGAGATGAAAAACATTCGATCCAGCTTTGCATACCAAAGTTAGACACCACCGTGTGACCTTACAGAGTTAGAGTATCACATGTTAGATTAAAGTTCGAATTTACAAAAAAGTTACAAACAGCAACATAAATGCAGAACCACCTTGAACTTTATGCTAATCTTTGATTTGCTGACTTGCTCAAATTTCAGCGTGAACTTCACATTACTTTTAAGAGCTGTAGAACAATAGACTATTAAGGCTGTAGAATTTTTAGTGTTTTTTTTTTTTTTCATATGTAGAGGATTTTAGGAAGGGAGTGTCTGACCCCAGGTCTTAAACAACCCTTAGAAATAGGAAGCTAGGAGATTTGGGATAGAGTGCCCGATAGGAAAGTGACACGGAAGCGAAGTAGAAAGGGGGAAGAAGAGGCCCTTATTTATTACCGGGGGGACAGTACCCGGGGTCCGACGGCTTAACGTGCCCATCCGACGAACGGCGGATACTTAGTGGATCGAGCGTTCGTACCTGGCTGGGATCGAACCTGAGGTCCCTTCCGCGGCAGTCACGAACGTTGCCCACTAGGCCACCTACGGCCCCATTTTTTTTTTTTTTTTTAGTGTTTACTTCTACTTAATGTATTTATACACCAATGAGTCATTACATTATGACCACCCACAATCTAGAGAAATTAGGGTGCATGGAGACCGAACGGTGGAGCAGGTGAAGTTCACAGAGCAGTATACCCTTCAGACAAAAATCCACATTTTTTACCCCACCACCTTCAAATATTTGTCACATGGTTCTAACATCAAAATTTAAATTGTTCTAACATCAACAAAACGTCAAAATTTAATTAGTGGGCCAAAGAAATTAAGAAATAAATTACTGTAATTTTGGTAGGCATAACTTTACTATAAATTGAGTTAGAAGAAAGTTCCTTCACTAAAACGATTTTGATAAATGTTGTATAGTAAAATCGATGTTATGTCTTAAACCATTAAAATTATTTTAATTTTATGCATATCATAAATTTGGAGTCAATTTGGTTTTCAATTAATCCTGTCTCTCAATTTCTTATAATTCATATGATTGAATAATTTTCCTATACAAGCATAGCTGGCCTCTGAAGCATAGCTGGGACCGTCTGCTTGACTATTCTTGTCTTGTTTAGGTTTTCTTTTTCCTCTAAGGTACCTCCAACGCAGTTTCTGTTCAGTGGCGCACTGCTCTTCAGTCATGTCTTTCTAGGTGTCTTCTACTTCCCACACATCAGCCTTTGTGTACTTTCCTGGAATAATGCTCATCTTCTTCAAGATGTCCAGCTCAGTAGTGTTGCAGCAGTTGAAGTAGCACATAGCATCCATTACCCCAAGTTTTAGGGTTGGACGTCCACATAAATGTTTTTGGGTCGCTCTCTCTCTCTTCGTTTCTCTGTTCGAGCGTTGGGACCAAATTCACATCCTGTCGGCAGTCAAGATTCGCCATTCCTGTCTATTCTAGAGTAATACACACATATTATATATTTTTGAAAACTAGATAAAACGGGCTTTCAGAAGAGACAGAAAAAAACATTTTTCAAAATTTTCAGAAAATTGATATTTCAAGGGTTGATGAGTACTTCAACTTAAATGTCACTTGTCTTGCACTTAATTCGACGAACTCTTATTTTTCAGATTCGTTTGTTGCTTGTTCGTAGTAGATGCAACCATAATCAAACACTGGTTGTACCTCCGCACACATCCACAATCACCAAATCATGGCTAGAGGAATATTCCACGGATTATTGGCATATTTTCACTGTATTCATTTATTTACTTCATTCAGAAATGCAGCGCCATCTGTGACACGTGCAGTATCAGTCGAAGCTGAAACGGTGGTTGAAATGGATAAGGGACCAAATTTGACCTCCTTAGAAATTGACAGGATCATCGGACACAAAGCACAGAATGGCAGTATCTAGGAAATGGCGAACTTTGTCGACGGTTTACAGGCAGCCGTAGTTAAAGTGTACCGAAAGTGGATGGAAAGAGGCCCAACGCCTAATCGCCGGAAGGGTGCTGACGACAACAGCTTTTAATGATCGGGAAAAGGGGAGAGTCGGCCGCATTGTCCGGAAGATTAGGCCTGCTGCCTTAGCTCAGATGATCAAGATCTGTAGCCAGGGAGCACAGAGATGTTCACCCATGATGCATTACATTATGATCAAGTAACTAATAAGCTGTAGGACCCCCTTTAGCCCGCAAAACAGCCGCCACTCGGCGTGGCATCGATTCGATGAGGTGGCGATAGGTATCCTGGGGTATCTGGCACCATAACGTCAACAACAGGTCCTCCAGTTCCCGTAAATTTCGAGGTGGGGCTGATTTAGCGCGAATCCGCTTTTCCAAGTCGAACCACAAATGTTTGATTGGGTTCGTGTCAGGTGAATTTGGAGGCCAGGGCATTAACATAAAGTCATCAGCATGTTCCTCGAAGCACTTCTTGACGATTCTAGCAGTGTGGCATGGCGCATTATCCTGTTGGTAATAGTCATCACCAGCAGGGAACACAATTGCCATGAATGGGTGAGCTTGATCCGCAACGATGCTCAGGTACCTGACAGGTGTCAGAGATTGTACTATTGGGATAATAGGGCCTAAAGTGTCCTAAGAAAACATCGCCCACAGCATAACACCGTCGCCGCCGGCCTGTTTCCGCAAAACAGTGCATACAGGTGCCGTAGCCTCCGTTGGTAATTCGGCGTATCCACGCTCGGCCGTCAACGTGATGCACCAGAAATCTTGATTCGGCAGACCAAGCCACTTTCTTCCAATCATCCACGGTTCGATCTCGATGATCTTCGGCCCATTTCATGCGTTGTTGGCGACGACGTGCAGTGAGCATCGGGAACCGGCGGGGTCTTCGGCTGCTTAGGCCCATGCGAAGAAGGCTGCGATGTACTGTGTGCTGTGACGCATTGCCCGGACCACTACAGTTGTAGCTACGGATGATTTGTCGCACTGTGGCCCCGCGGTCGATGTGAACAATGCGCGACAGTTTCCACGTCCCTCGGACATCAATAAGCTGTGGACGACACACGGCTGAATGAAGGTTCTTCGTTCGGCCATCTGTGCACCACTTTTCACACGTACTCACCACAGCGGCACCTGAACGACTCACAAGCCGCACCGTTTCCGAGATCGTAATTCCGTGGCGTCGTGCCATCACAATTTGTCCTTTATCAAATTCTGATCAATCGGCAGCTTTCCGCATTCTGAACACTCTACTAACCGAAAGCCGGTCCTCTGGTTGTGTACACACTGCTCTGTGAACTTCACCTGCGCCACCGTTTGGTCTCCAGGCGCGCTCATTTCTCTAGACTGGGGTGGTCATAATGTAATGGCCCATCGGTGTATATCCACAACCTCAGTGCAACAATCCCTCCACCGTATGTGTAAATGCATTACCACATCACATCATTGGCGACAACGACTAGATCTTGCCAGTGATCATCGGAAGTGGATCATGAACTAATGTTACCTTCTGTGATATATCATCTTTCTTACTGCATGGGGTGGACCGACAGCTACGGAAAAGATGGTACGAGTTGTCGTCACACCACGGGTGCAGGCCGGTATGTAACGTCCTGCAGGATGTTTTCCTGGGACACTCTCCTTTCCCTGCTAGCAATGGATGAACGCCACTGAGTGCATATCCATTATTGCACACCAGGTTGGCTGTGTTTCCGGACCACAATGGGGTGTTCCCACTGGACGATGCGGTGTGTCGTAAGGCCAATATCACCAGGACTGAAATTCGGAACATATGAATGGCTTCCATTTTCTTCTATGGCCACTCATGTCTAACGGCCTGATTTAATTGACAACGTTTGAGACCATATGGATCAGCAACTTCTGGGTATGTTCCATCCATCATAAACACTAGAAGAGCTGCAGATAGCAGTTATATGGATATGGTACGACAAGCCAGTGGACATCTTACGGGAACTTGCGAAATCATGCCTGTTTGCATGGCCACTCTTGGTTCTTCATACTACTCTGAGTAGGGGATCATCATACTTTCCTTCCTGAGTGTATTTATATTAATGTATTATACTCATCGAACTGAAAAGTGGACATCCCTTCTACTATCGTGGGACAGATACTGGCAGAACTAGTGGTGTTGGATTTATAATAAACAAGAAACTGAAGGATAAAGTTGTAGAAGTTGAAAGTTCCTCTGACAGAGCTGCACGGCTTGTTATCCAACTCTCGAAAAGATACCAGGCTCAGATTATTCAAACTTATGCACCCACCACAAGTCATCCTGAAGAAGAAATTGAAGAATTTTATGAGGAAATTGGTCATCTAAATAATAAAGGTAAGCAGCACTTGAAAATAATTATGGGAGATTTCAATGCAAAAATAGGGCAACGGCAACAGAATGAAACTTCAGTAGGTAAATTCGGTCACGGCAACAGAAACCAGCGTGGAAATACTCTCGTTGAGTTTGCAGAGGCAGAAGGGTTTTTCATCTTGAACTCCTTCTTCAAGAAAAAGCCACACAGGAAATGGACATGGAGACATCCAAATGAGACGACAAGTGAAATTGATTTTATTATGTGTAACAAAAAATTCGTCATAGAAGACTGCAGTGTGCTAAACAAGTTCAACACAGGTAGTGACCATAGATTGGTGAGATGTAAGATGCACCTCAACACTAAACTTGAACGTGGCAAGCTCATAAGACAAACAAAATCTATTGACATAACCAACCTTAAAAAACACCATAATACCTTCAAGTTGGAACTGAAGAACAGGTTCTCTGCTTTAGAAGGCCTAACATCGGAAGAAGTGGACATCTCTGAAGTTAACAGAAAAGTAACCAAAGCTCTTATGGAAACAGCAACAAAATTAGCTGGGTCTAAGAACAAGTTGCATGTAAATAAATTATCAGGAAAAACGAAAATGTTGATGCAAAAATGAAGAGAGATGAGGACAACTAAAGAAGATGTGACTTCCAAAGTGGAATATATAGAGCTATTCAAGACAGTACGAAAAAGTATCACTGAAGACGTAAGAAAATTCAACTGTGAACTAGTGAGGAAAGCAATTGAAAACAACCAAAGCCTAAAGATAGCAAAGGGACATCTCAGTAAGGGAAGAAAACAGATTATGGCACTGAGAAAAGAAGATGGTTCTGTAACAAGAAATAGAGGCGAAATTTTGACAATAGTGAAAGATTTCTACTCCAAATTATATGAAAGGGATGATACATGCACTTCAGACATCATGAAAGATACCAGTACCAGAGTTCCTCCAGTCCTTCCAGCAGAAGTTGCACATGCAATCAAGAACATGAAGCGGGGAAAAGCTCCAGGAGAAGATGGAATTACTGTAGACATCATACAAGAAGCAAGTGGAGAAATCGAAACAGTACTCGCCCAAATTTTCACTCGATGCCTTAATGAAGGAAAGATTCCTGAGGATTGGAACACCGCTACAATGATCCTGCTACATAAGAAAGGTGACATTGAGGATCTCGGAAACTACAGACCTATCAGCCTCCTATCAGTAGTTTATAAAATCTTCACTAAAGTTCTTTCACACCGCTTGAAGGTAACACTGGACATGGCTCAACCGAGAGAACAAGCTGGATTCAGGAGTGGCTACAGCACAATAGATCATATCCATGTGCTGAGAGAACTAATTGAAAGAGCGAGGGAATATGAACTTCCATTGTGCATGGCTTTTATCGATTATGAAAAAGCCTTTGATTCGGTGAAACCATCAGCAGTTACAATGGCTCTGAAAACCTGCGGTATTGAAGATGCATACATTAATATTATTAATAACATCTATGAAAATGCAAGTGCAAAGATTAGGCTGTTTGAAAATACAACACACATAAAAATTGGAAAGGGAGTGAGACAAGGTGACACCATATCTCCGAAGCTCTTTAATGCCACATTGGAGGGTGTTTTTCAGTCACTGAGCTGGGAAAACAAGGGGATAAAGATTAATGGAGATTATCTAACCCACCTTCGTTTTGCTGATGACGTAGTCATTTTTCCAACTACCCCATCAGAGCTGCAGAGTATGATCCAGGAACTTGCTGACAAGAGTAAAGAAGTGGGATTAAAAATGAACTTTCAGAAGACAAAAGTGATGTTCAATGCTTTTACAAGAAATGAAGATTTATCGATTGATTAAGAAAAGCTGGAGATAACAGACACATACGTTTATCTTGGACAGCAGATATCAAGTGAGGGTCACATTGATGAAGAAATTAATCGGCGTACAAAACTTGCCTGGAGAGCTTTTTGGAAGAAACAGCATAATTTTCAAGAGCAATATGCCATTATGTCTTAAAAGAAAAGTGTTAGATCAATGCATCCTTCCAGTGCTTACGTATGGTGCAGAGACGTGGACCTTAACTAAAAGAGACATACAAAGGCTGCAGACAACTCAAAGCAGCATGGAGAGGTGCATACTTGGTGTAACCAGGAGAGATAAGAAGAGGAACTCGTGGATCCGAAAAATGACAAGAGTGGAAGACATCATGATCAGAGTTAAATCCCTGAAATGGCAATGGGCTGGACATACTGCCAGAAGGACAGATCATCGATGGACAGCCGAAATTTTAGATTGGATTCCAAGGGACAGGAAAAGACCCAGAAGAAGACCACATGGGAGATGGGTGGATGAAATTCGAAAGTATGCAGGGGTGACATGGAGGAGACTGGCACAAGACAGACCGTTGTGGAGGAAACTTGGGGAGACCTTCGTCCAGCAGTGGATTGATAATGGTTGACAATGATGATGATGATGATGATTATATAAAGATTCTGTTTATCTCTTACTTTAAGGTGAACGTCAAGTAATTTTGCTTCCTATACTTCCAATGGAAAAACTTCTGTACACATTTTCTTCACAATTAATATGTTCTCAAGGATGGAAATTTGAACATCTATTAAAATATCTTCATTTTATAACTTGGAATACTTAATATTTTCTAAAACATAACCATAAGTATGCAATCCAACATTTGTTTGTCTACTGAGGTCATCAAAGTACAGGTCGCGCCTTCTTTTTTCTGTACAATTAATGCGTTCCCAAGGATGAAAATTTGAACATCGATTAAAATAGCTTCATTTTATAACTTGGAATACTTAATATTTTCTAAAGCATAACCATAAGTATGCAATCCAACATTTGTTTGTCTACTGAGGTCATCAAATTACAGGTCGCGCCATCTTTTTTCTGTACAATTAATGCGTTCCCAAGGATGAAAATTTGAACATCGATTAAAATAGCTTCATTTTATAACTTGGAATACTTAATATTTTTTAAAACATAACCATAATCATGCAATTCAACATTTGTTTTTCTACTGAGGTCATCAAAGTACAGATCGCGCCATCTTTTTTCTGTACAATTAATGCGTTCCCAAGGATGAAAATTTGAACATCGATTAAAATAGCTTCATTTTATAACTTGAATACTTAATATTTTCTAAAACATAACCATAATTATTCAATCCAACGTTTGTTTGTCTACTGACGTCATCAAATTACAGGTCGCGCCATCTTTTTCCTGGTTTCAACACCACCAAAGGAAAAGTTATTGATTTTTAATATAATTATGGTTATGTTTTAGAAAATATTAAGTATTCCAAGTTATAATATGAAGTTATTTTAATCGATGTTCACATTTTCATCATTGGGAACACACTAATTGTGAAGGAAATGTGTACAAAAGTTTTTCCACTGGAAGTATAGGAAGCAAAATTACTTGACGTCCACCTTAATATTAAATTGTGGAAAAAATATTCTATTAAGAAACTGTGCAGGATTATTTAAAGCCATGAAGTTTTTCAACAGTGCGGCTGTCTTTGGGTTTGAATCTCTACCTTATACAGTATCAGACCTAAATTAGGGATGAACGACTCCTTATAGCATTAAATCCTTGTAAGAGTCATCAAACTCCGAATTGGAAAAAAATCCTTTTCATTATCTTCGCCAAAAGATGCCTCAGCTGCTGTTCCATAATATCTGGACGATCATCATGCAGCCCAAATGAGTTATCATCAATATGTTTGAATTATGCCCCTTTATCTGACTTTCCCCAAACCATCGTCTTCTTCAGTACCGTCCATAGAGTTACACGTGCCGCAATTAAGAGACGTGAATTTTTGTAATATCAGAAGGCAAATTTTCTCTTGCAAATTTTACGCAATCACACATAGCTACACTCATGTCCAAAAGTTAAGATACAAAATATTTTTTTCATCGTAGTAAGAAAAGAATTAAACATATGGTCTGTGACTTTTACAAGGAGTATAACATACTCTGACGGATATGTGAAGTGATGCATGACCGCATAATGACATATACATGGCGTTCCAGTGGGTGTTGTAAGCAGACTTGAAGAGCCAGTAGTCGTAAAGAGCGGACAGGAACAAGGGGTGTAAAAGATCTTCAATACTGTCAAACTGCAAGCAAAGGACATGTTGTCTTGGAAATATCCCACAGACATCGTTTTGATACGTGATAGCTGGCGGTTGGGTGACTGGAGGCCGGACATTCGCAAATAGAAGAGCCCAATTGGTTTCGTGTGTCTCGAATTGTTGTCAGCAGGCTCTGGAGGCAGTTCTAAAACACATCAAGTGTTCGTAGACTACCTGTACCAGGTCGTCCAAGATCAACTTCTTTTCCCAATGACAGCTTTCTCTCCTTAACTTCAAGACGTAACAGAAGCATTACATCTCATTAGCTGGCTTCAGAGCTGACAGCAGAAAGTGGACAATCAGTGTCCATCTGGACAATGACCATAGGGCTTCAGGAAAGCCTTTATGCCAGAAGACCTCTTCTGTGCGAGTCTCTTACATCTCCCCGAAGGAGAGAACGGTTTCGTTGGCTCACGAACATCTGCACTGGAAACGTGAACAGTGGTCTAACTTTCTCTTCACGGATGAGTTGCGATAAAAAACGGATTTCCGACGTGTATTCATCTGGAGAAAACGTGGCATGCGTTACCATCCATGAAACACCTGAGAGAGGGATACGTTGGGAGGCGGCGTCTGTATAGCGTGGGAAGGCAAAATGCGTAACGGACGAACTGACCCGTACCTGTTTTCTCAGAGTTTCCATCAACCTGCTTCCCACGGGTTCTATCCGCTATCGAAATGAGATCGAAGCACCTCATGTTTGCTTGTTCTCAGCTGCTCCCCCCCCCCCCAAAACTCTATATATATTAATTCTATAAGGTTTTTTACTGTGAGTCCTATTTTGAGAGAACGGATGAACGTAAAGATATGGTTGAGGTATCAAACTAAAGGTCTTACAGTGTATATATGCCAGTCGAAGAGAAAAAGGAGATTGGGGCAACGGCTCGGGCGTTGTGGGGTGGCAAAGTTTCCATGTAAAGTCTATGTAGAAGAAGCGAGCGGTTGACTCACGCGCTGTTGAAGGAAGAAACATGGAGGAACTGAGTTAGTTCAAAGCCTTCTCTTTTCTGAGCAAACCGTTGCGCAAAGCAACGCTAGCAGGCACTTGTATCAAAGTTCTTCTCATCGGAATAGCGAACACTCTAGAAGACCTCATTACGTTATGCCGTTGGACTGTGTGATGTATATATATTACAATTTAATATTCATTCGATCCAGTCTATTCGCGTAGGTAAGACGTTTCCCATTATGTAAAGATGTAAATAAACGTTTCTATTAGTGTGAATATTTAGAATGTACATATTGAGTTGCGCCAATTACACTGAAGAGCAATTTAATTAGAGACAGCTGGCGTTATGCAAATGTGGCGCTCTGGGCGGCCCTGTAAACGGAAACGACATGACGTATGCGGCGATCCGACAATATGAAGAGTGACGCGACGAGAATCAGTAAGAGTCGGACGCAGTATGGGTAAGACGAAGTATCTAAGCGCATTTGATTGTGGGCAAATTGTCGGGGCCCGACGAATGGGTCACTCCATCTCGGAAGTCGTGCAAGCAACTGGGATTTTCACGAGCCACGGTGTCACAGGTGCACCGTGAGTACATCGAATCCGGTAAAACCATCCCTGTAAGGGCCAACTGCCGTGGACAACAGCGTGTGGATGAGCGGGCTCATTGTCGGCTAGCTTGCATTGTAACAGCGGATAGACGGGCCACCGTGCAAGAAATCACTCGGCAATTTAACGCTGGTACAGAAAAACGTGTAAGCAGCCACACCATCCAGAACCATCTCCACGCTATGGGGTACAGAAGCCATCGTCCCACGAGGGTACCGCTGCTGACAGCACATCACAGGGTGCAAAGATTAGCATGAGCGCGGGAACACCGCCACTGGACCCTAGACATGTGGGAAAATGCTGCCTGGACTGATGAATCGAGATTCACGGTGGTACATGCGGATGGCAGGATACGAGTACGGCGCAAACCACATGAAGCGATGGATCCTTCTTGCCAGCAGGGTACTCTTCAAGCTGGTGTGTGTGTCATTCTCGTCTGGGGACTGTTTACGTGGACTGAAATGGGACCCCTGGCACGTGTGACATCGTCTCTCACAGGTCAACGTTACCGGGATATCCTGAACGACCATTTGGTCCCGTTTGTGCGTCTTCAACATCCCACTGGGGACCTCATCCTGCAACAAGACAATGCACCATGCCATCGCTCCCGAATTGTATCCGAATGGTTGGGTGAACACTCCACCGACGTGACCTCGCTTCCTTGGCCAGCTAGGTCACATGACCTCAATCGCATCGAGCCCATCTGGGATGTCATCGAGAGAGATGTTCGAGGCTCTGACTCCCCTCCATCAAATCTTCGTGAACTGTGGGAGCTTGTTTAGGGGTCGTGGATCTGTATGGCTTCCCAACGCTTACAGTGTCTTGTCGAGACCATGCCGAGACGAATCGCCGCCGTCATCAGGGCGTAAGGTGGTGCTACACGTTACTAGACAGGTATCTCTAATTCAATTGCTCTTCGGTGTATATATTCATTTTATAAGGCTTTTTTTACTGTGAGACCTATTTTGTAAGAACGGCTGAACATAAATATATGATTGAGGTATAAAAATAAAGGTCTTACCATGTAGATGTGCCAGTCGAAGAGAATATGAGATTGGAGCAACGGTTCGGGTGTGGCATAGCGGCAAAATTCTCATGTAAAGTCTATGGGAGAAGCGTGCGGCTCTTATCTACATCAGGCGCTCAGTTCATTTTCAGACTTGGTGTGTGCATGGTGTTCTATGATCAGTCCTAAAATAAGTAAATACTTTGTTCATACCTACCCTTAGCAGAGTGTCTCTCCCGCAGAAAGAAAAAAGAAAGAAAACGTAAGAGGCCCCCATTGGAAGGCGTGAGCGATCAATGGCTCGCAACTATATGTCTCAGCCAAGAGAGAATCCCAACCCGAATATCATCCCAATAACATTTACAAACACTGTTGTGACTGAAGATGAGAGTGAAAGAGTGCGCTATCTAGTTGAATTTTTGCACCTGATCGAGATGAGTGGACTTCCGCCTCATATTTTTTGACTGAAAAAGGATGCAGTCGTGATGCTCATCACGAACCTGTCCGCCCCGGTGGAGCAGTGGTCTAAGCGCTGGCTTATGATGATTTGTTCGTCAAGGGTCCGGGTTCGAATCACGGTGAGGCATGGATGTTGTGTTAGTCTTACGGTACTGGCTCTCTCCCTTCCCTGGAACCAGTAACCATAAATTAGGGACGGGTGACTGTTTATATCCCATTCAGTTGCTCACGGTGGTCGGTAAACTTTCAGTCAAAAAAAAATCACGAACCTGGACTATTGTCTTGACTGAAGTGGTTGAATGAATTTGGCAATCAAATAAAGTTCACATTTGTTGTTTCATATGAGTCTATTCTTTTCAAAAAAAAAAATAAATAAATAAAGAACCTGGATTATAGTCTTTACTGAAGTGGTTGAATGAATTTGTCAATCAAATAAAGTTCACATTTGTTGTTTCATATGAGTCTATTCTTTTCAAAAAAAAAAAACAAACAAACCTAACCGTTAATTCCGACGGGTTTCGTCTAGTTTGTTTTAACGCGGGAGAGTACCCGAATACATACCGCTCGAATGGTGTTGGAATACCTCGAAAATGAAGGTGTTCCGGTCATGAGTGGCTAGCAAGGTCTCCTGACCTTAATCCTATGGAACACCCGTGGGACGCTTTAGGGAGACGGGTAGCTACTCTGTGACCGCCTCCGAGAAATGTACAGGAGTTACTAAGAGCTCTTGCACAGCAATACAACAGACTCTCCTCAGAATTTAGTGACTCCCTTTTAGACAGCATGTTGCGATGCTGTCAGTGTGTCACTACAAGAGGCGGTCACACACCGTATCAAGGCCAAAGTATTACCTCTTGTTATGTTTATTAATTTGTATAATTGTGTTATTTCTTTCAAATAACACGGTTTATTTGAAATGTATTCAGTGCATTATCTTCATTTTAGAGTACAGGACTTGGACAGAATAATGTGAATACCTAGGGAAGAAAGGGTTTAACGTACCTAATAGGGTTTGGGACCACCTTTGGCATTCAAACCCGCCTTAATCTCCTTGGAACGAACACATACAAATCTTGAATGGTAGTTATTCGGATGTTACACCATTCTTCATGCAGAAACTGTTCCAGGTCCTTAAGAGATGCAGGAGGGGGATAACGGGATCTTGCTCTGTTTTCCAACACATGCCACAGTGGCTCGATGTTGTTTAAGTCTGGTGATTTGGGAGGCCTAGGAAGGTGAGAAAGTTCGTCCTCATGTTCCTCAAACCATAATTGGACATACCGAGCTCTGTGAATTGGGGCGTTATCATCTTGATAGATGGCATCTCCTGCAGGAAACAGTGCCTGAGCCACTGGATGGATTTGGTCGGCCAAAATGGTTTCATACACCCTGCCAGTCACCCGTCCTTTCAAGATGATCAGGTGACCTGCTGAAAAACACGATATGACCACCCAAAGCATGACACAACCACCACCATAGTGCACTCTTGGGAGCAGATAGTCTGGCTTGTACGCTTCTGACGGTGTTGTGTTATCCTCGCGTAAATACGTCCTGCGGTGAGGAATAGTATGAACGTGGATTCAACCGAACACATTACACGCTTCCGTGCATTGGCAGTTCGCGTTCAGTGCTCCTCGCACCACTGCCGTTGCCGTTGTGCATTCACCCGGGTCACCAGAGGTTTTGCAATTGTATTATGAATATCTTGTTTATGCAGTTTCTGGCGCACTTTTCTTGTTAATACTGGGGTCTGGAGATGCAGATTGAGCTCCGCACTAATTTTCGGGGCTGTGGTCTTCTTTTTACGTGTAAAAATCCTCTTTAATGCTCTCCTGTCTCTGTCAGTCAGGGTCGTTTTCTGCCCGGTCTGGTGTTTCGCAGACGAGATTTTGTCACGAACACAGCATGCTGTCATGATGCTAGACACAGTAACTTTCCATACACCCAATACCCTGCGACTGTTGTCACACAGGCACCAACTAGCAGGCCACCAACAATTAGCCATCTTTCGAAGTCCGTTAGGTCGCTCATTTTGTCGTCACCCTGAAATACATTTTGCAACAAGACACTTTAAATGCACTTAAACAGAACCTTGAGCTATTACTACCAAAAAGTGGTGGACACCTTTGCGTATTGCGACGTACGTAGCTGCATTAAACGTCGCGTCTCTGAGCATGGTGTTCACATTATTCTGTCCAACCCCTGTATATTCCTTGTTCCTGTATATTACTTATTGTTGTTCATGATATACAGTAGTTCTGCTGAATTTCGGTGTAATAATTGTAAGCGTTTTCTCACAATGTTTGTATTTGTGTTTGTAACTTAACTTTTGAACATAAAGATAGAAGCATTTTTCTGATACGAACTGTAGCGTTCCCTTCCTGTCAGTATGGACATGAAGTTAACTACTGACTTTGTCATTCAGAGTTTAAAGATCTCCTCAAATTGTGTCAAATCTCGAGGATCGTTTTGTGCGTTAGGGGTTTGAAGACGCAAAGCGTAAAGCTGAGTTATGAGAGTCTGAGGAATTAAAGATGTTGCAAAAATTAACAGAGGATTATACTCTGCTTGGAGTCTCCATATCTGTTCAATTTCTGCGACTAATTCTTCACGTTTTTTGATTTCGGTAGCGTCGATCGTGTGGACTTTACAATCTAGTAGTACCGATATATCAGCAATGACCTGACATTTTCTGTACAGCAGTATATCCAGATGATTGGCGAAATAAAAAGAGTTACGCCTGCATTTTTCCGCGGTCCCATTACCTGCTGTTTTCTAGTACTTCGGTTGGGTAATGCTTGTAGCGTAAGACTTCAAACATTGAAAGTATAGTATTGTATTCTCAGCTAACTTTTACTGTGCTGTTTTATCAAAGGCTAACTAGTGAGCTGCATTCATCACAGATGTATTCGATATGTCGTCTACATTTGTCACGTGCCAATACACACTGGAGCTTCGACAAATACTTCCTGTTGTGGGATTCGATCAGAGTCAATACATACTGCCTGACATTAAAAATGTCACACTAGAAAATATTTGTTGAGTTCCATGCAAATTAGTGAGTATGCATTCGATAGTTGCGTTATGTAAATGATTGTAGCTGCGAACCAATCACAGCATAGGTGAGAGAAATAAAAGGGCAAAACGAACCAAACACAGATTAAATGGGGACAGACAACGGATGGTAACGTTAACAGAATTCTTGTTCTTCAGAGAAAATACATTCGACTTCTAAATTCATTTTTAAATACTGGTATTATTTATTGTCTTTATAACATACTTCCCTTCGATAAAATATTCATTTTCAGGTTATTATTATTTATGCATTACAGAGTCTATACGAATAGGTATATTAAACTATTGCAATTACAGCGTTTCTTCCATTCACATGATACTCTAGGCCATGCAAGTTTTGTGGTTCCTAGGGCGCGCACAAGATTGCTGCATAACAGTATTATTGCAGCTGAAACCCGTGAGTGGAACAGACTGCCATTATACATCAGGAAAATAGTAGACTCTGGGGTATTTAAAAAACTGCTACGAGAGATTTTGTTGTTTGATTGAGTTCCCGTATTCTTTCTTTCACGGTTTGTCAATACCGGTCGTATTTCTAATGTTGCTATTTTTATCGTTTTGACCTGACTCATCTACCTTTGGAGATCAGGGGCTCGTCAGGCTTAGATTTAAGCCTTTTTCCCTGGCTTCATGCTACAGTTCCATTGTACATTAAGCTATCTTTGTTTTTTTGATGAATTAACTTTGTATTGATTTTTTTGGTCAATTATAAATGAGTTTTAGTGCTTGTATGTTTTAGATTTAAGCCTTTTTCCCTGGCTCCATGCTACAGTTCCATTGTACATTACGCTATCTTTAGTTTTTTGATGAATTACTTTGTATTTATTTTTTTGGTCAATTATAAATGAGTTTTAGTGCTAGTATGTTTTAGATTTAAGCCTTTTTCCCTGGCTCCATGCTACAGTTCCATTGTACATTACGCTATCTTTGGTTTTTTGATGAATTACTTTGTATTGATTTTTTTGGTCAATTATAAATGAGTTTTAGTGCTTGTATGTTTTAGATTTAAGCCTTTTTCCCTGGCTCCATGCTACAGTTCTATTGTACATTACGCTATCTTTGGTTTTTTGATGAATTACTTTGTATTGATTTTTTTGGTGAATTATAAATGAGTTTTAGTGCTTGTATGTTTTAGATGCAGGAGACTGGCACAAGACAGACCGTTGTGGAGGAAACTTGGGGAGACCTTCGTCCAGCAGTGGATTGATAATGGTTGACAATGATGATGATGATGATGATGTTTTAGATTTAAGCCTTTTTCCCTGGCTCCATGCTACAGTTCCATTGTACATTACGCTATCTTTGGTTTTTTGATGAATTACTTTGTATTGATTTTTTTGGTCAATTATAAATGAGTTTTAGTGCTTGTATGTTTTAGATTTAAGCCTTTTTCCCTGGCTCCATGCTACAGTTCCATTGTACATTAAGCTATCTTTGTTTTTTTGATGAATTACTTTGTATTGATTTTTTTGGTCAATTATAAATGAGTTTTAGTGCTTGTATGTTTTAGATTTAAGCCTTTTTCCCTGGCTCCATGCTACAGTTCCATTGTACATTACGCTATCTTTAGTTTTTTGATGAATTACTTTGTATTGATTTTTTTGGTCAATTATAAATGAGTTTTAGTGCTTGTATGTTTTAGATTTAAGCCTTTTTCCCTGGCTCCATGCTACAGTTCCATTGTACATTACGCTATCTTTGGTTTTTTGATGAATTACTTTGTATTGATTTTTTTGGTCAATTATAAATGAGTTTTAGTGCTTGTATGTTTTAGATTTAAGCTCTTTTTCCCTGGCTCCATGCTACAGTTCCATTGTACATTACGCTATCTTTGGTTTTTTGATGAATTACTTTGTATTGATTTTTTTGGTCAATTATAAATGAGTTTTAGTGCTTGTATGTTTTAGATTTAAGCCTTTTTTCCCTGGCTCCATGCTACAGTTCCATTGTACATTACGCTATCTTTGGTTTTTTGATGAATTACTTTGTATTGATTTTTTTGGTCAATTATAAAATGAGTTTTAGTGCTTGTATGTTTTAGATTTAAGCCTTTTTCCCTGGCTCCATGCTACAGTTCCATTGTACATTACGCTATCTTTGGTTTTTTGATGAATTACTTTGTATTGATTTTTTTGGTCAATTATAAATGAGTTTTAGTGCTTGTATGTTTTAGATTTAAGCCTTTTTTCCCTGGCTCCATGCTACAGTTCCATTGTACATTACGCTATCTTTGGTTTTTTGATGAATTACTTTGTATTGATTTTTTTGGTCAATTATAAATGAGTTTTAGTGCTTGTATGTTTTAGATTTAAGCCTTTTTCCCTGGCTCCATGCTACAGTTCCATTGTACATTACGCTATCTTTGGTTTTTTGATGAATTACTTTGTATTGATTTTTTTGGTCAATTATAAATGAGTTTCAGTGCTTGTATGTTTTAGATTTAAGCCTTTTTCCCTGGCTCCATGCTACAGTTCCATTGTACATTACGCTATCTTTGGTTTTTTGATGAATTACTTTGTATTGATTTTTTTGGTCAATTATAAATGAGTTTTAGTGCTTGTATGTTTTAGATTTAAGCCTTTTTCCCTGGCTCCATGCTACAGTTCCATTGTACATTACGCTATCTTTGGTTTTTTGATGAATTACTTTGTATTGATTTTTTTGGTCAATTATAAATGAGTTTTAGTGCTTGTATGTTTTAGATTTAAGCCTTTTTTCCCTGGCTCCATGCTACAGTTCCATTGTACATTACGCTATCTTTGGTTTTTTGATGAATTACTTTGTATTGATTTTTTGGTCAATTATAAATGAGTTTTAGTGCTTGTATGTTTTAGATTTAAGCCTTTTTCCCTGGCTCCATGCTACAGTTCCATTGTACATTACGCTATCTTTGTTTTTTTGATGAATTACTTTGTATTGATTTTTTGGTCAATTATAAATGAGTTTTAGTGCTTGTATGTTTTAGATTTAAGCCTTTTTCCCTGGCTCCATGCTACAGTTCCATTGTACATTACGCTATCTTGTTTTTTTGATGAATTACTTTGTATTGATTTTTTTGGTCAATTATAAATGAGTTTTAGTGCTTGTATGTTTTAGATTTAAGCCTTTTTCCCTGGCTCCATGCTACAGTTCCATTGTACATTACGCTATCTTTGGTTTTTTGATGAATTACTTTGTATTGATTTTTTTGGTCAATTATAAATGAGTTTTAGTGCTTGTATGTTTTAGATTTAAGCCTTTTTCCCTGGCTCCATGCTACAGTTCCATTGTACATTACGCTATCTTTGTTTTTTTGATGAATTACTTTGTATTGATTTTTTTGGTCAATTATAAATGAGTTTTAGTGCTTGTATGTTTTAGATTTAAGCCTTTTTCCCTGGCTCCATGCTACAGTTCCATTGTACATTACGCTATCTTTGGTTTTTTGATGAATTACTTTGTATTGATTTTTTTGGTCAATTATAAATGAGTTTTAGTGCTTGTATGTTTTAGATTTAAGCCTTTTTCCCTGGCTCCATGCTACAGTTCCATTGTACATTACGCTATCTTTGGTTTTTTGATGAATTACTTTGTATTGATTTTTTTGGTCAATTATAAATGAGTTTTAGTGCTTGTATGTTTTAGATTTAAGCCTTTTTTCCTGGCTCCATGCTACAGTTCCATTGTACATTACGCTATCTTTGGTTTTTTGATGAATTACTTTGTATTGATTTTTTGGTCAATTATAAATGAGTTTTAGTGCTTGTATGTTTTAGATTTAAGCCTTTTTCCCTGGCTCCATGCTACAGTTCCATTGTACATTACGCTATCTTTGGTTTTTTGATGAATTACTTTGTATTGATTTTTTTGGTCAATTATAAATGAGTTTTAGTGCTTGTATGTTTTAGATTTAAACCTTTTTCCCTGGCTCCATGCTACAGTTCCATTGTACATTACGCTATCTTTGGTTTTTTGATGAATTACTTTGTATTGATTTTTTTGGTCAATTATAAATGAGTTTCAGTGCTTGTATGTTTTAGATTTAAGCCTTTTTCCCTGGCTCCATGCTACAGTTCCATTGTACATTACGCTATCTTTGGTTTTTTGATGAATTACTTTGTATTGATTTTTTTGGTCAATTATAAATGAGTTTTAGTGCTTGTATGTTTTAGATTTAAGCCTTTTTCCCTGGCTCCATGCTACAGTTCCATTGTACATTACGCTATCTTTGGTTTTTTGATGAATTACTTTGTATTGATTTTTTTGGTGAATTATAAATGAGTTTTAGTGCTTGTATGTTTTAGATTTAAGCCTTTTTTCCCTGGCTCCATGCTACAGTTCCATTGTACATTACGCTATCTTTGGTTTTTTGATGAATTACTTTGTATTGATTTTTTTGGTCAATTATAAATGAGTTTTAGTGCTTGTATGTTTTAGATTTAAGCCTTTTTCCCTGGCTCCATGCTACAGTTCCATTGTACATTACGCTATCTTTGTTTTTTTGATGAATTACTTTGTATTGATTTTTTTGGTCAATTATAAATGAGTTTTTAGTGCTTGTATGTTTTAGATTTAAGCCTTTTTCCCTGGCTCCATGCTACAGTTCCATTGTACATTACGCTATCTTTGTTTTTTTGATGAATTACTTTGTATTGATTTTTTTGGTCAATTATAAATGAGTTTTAGTGCTTGTATGTTTTAGATTTAAGCCTTTTTCCCTGGCTCCATGCTACAGTTCCATTGTACATTACGCTATCTTTGTTTTTTTGATGAATTACTTTGTATTGATGTTTTTGGTCAATTATAAATGAGTTTTAGTGCTTGTATGTTTACAATTATTATGCTAGATATATCTGAGGTGGTTTGAGCTCTTGTTAACTCTTGGAATAAATAGTTAGTACTAAATGTTATTAATTTACATTGAACTTTGTGATATTACTGTGATTCCATGTTTTCATTGCATTGTGCTAACATTGTGTTAATATTTAATTTTAGTTTAGTACATATGACAATTTTGATGTTTGTATTTTGTTAAATTTGATGTGCTGTGTTGTGTGGCAGAATTTTCATTAAATTCAAATTCAAATTCAAATGAGGGAGAAAAAGGGGCAAATCGAACCAATCACAGGATAGGTGAGAGAAATGAAAGGGCAAAACGAACCAGTCACGGGATAGGAGAGGGAGATAAAAGGGCAAAACAGACCGACCACAGGATAGGTGGGGGAGATAAAAAGGATAAAACGAACCAATCTTGGGATCGGTGAGGTAGATAAAAGGGCTAAACGAACCAATCGCGGGATAGGTGAGGGAGACGAAAGGGCAAAACGAACCAATCACGATATAGGTGAGGGAGATAAAAGGGAAAAATGAACCAATCACGAGATAGGCGAGAGATATAAAAAGAGAAAACGAACCAGTCACGGGATAGGTGAGGGAGATAAAAAGCAAAATGAACCAACCACAGGATAGGTAAGGGAGATAAAAGGATAAAACGAACCAATCATGGTATAGGGGAGATAGATAAAAGAGCCAAATGAACCAATCGCAGTATAGGTGAGGGAAATAAAAGGGCAAAACGAACCGATCATGGGATACGTGAGGGAGATAAAAGGGCAAAACAAAGAAACCACAGGATAGGTGAGGGAGATAGAAGGATAAAACTAACCAATCAGGGCATAGGTGAGGTAATAAACGGGCTAAACGAACCAATCGCGGTATAGGTGAGGGAGATAAAAGGGCAAAACGAACCAATCACAGGAGAGGTGGAGATAAAAGGACAAAACGTCTCGGAGTAGCTAAGATTGGTCTTCCTCGCCTGGCGTTTAAAACATTGCATCGCAGTGATCTAGGTTGTGAAAGGACGTGTAAAAAATGGGTATGCTTGGGTGACGTCATTAGGAATCCTACCAACACACAAACAGGCTTACCAGAGGCTTTATGATAGGGCTACGTGTGCCTGGCTTGTCCCTGCATCGTATCTCAACCGAAACACATTGTGATGCAACAACATTCGGCCGAATGTGGCGACAGTCATTGGAGGAAGGTAACATGCTTTGCCCTAGTGGACTGGCGCATGTAGGCAGATGTACAAACTCCTCTACAGCTGCATTCAACGGAAAGCCGTAGCAGCCTCACACTTCATCATGTGCGACATTCGACGTGGTGTACAGGCAGCTATGAACATCTCCGTATCGACCCGAACTATGAATCTCAGACTGGATAAGGTAGGTTTGAGCTCTCGGCATCCATTGCGACGACTGCCACTCATCGCGGCACATGGTTGTGCATGGTCGCAGTGGTACCGTATTATGTAGGCATGGCGGGACAAATGGAAACATGTCGTATTCAGCGACGAGTTTTCCTTCTGTCTCAGCGCTGACGATTGCCGATTGATAATCTGGAGACGACGTGATCACTGAGATGACCTTGCTGCCATCCGTGATCGTTATACGGCTGGTCAGTCTTGTCTCATGGTTCAGTTTCAACAGCTGTTCGACGCTCGTACGCCTAGTGGATACAATACAATGACAGCACGCCGATACATCGATGAGGTCCTGCAGCCGGTTTTATTGATGTATCTCTGTGGTATCTCTCATGCCCAGTTTCAACAAGGTAATGTCCGCACACACACACATTTCCAACATTAGCAGACAGTGCGAGTCACATGTCCAGGAGCTGCTCTGGCCAGCTCAATCACCAGACTTCTCTCCAATAGAGAATGTATGGGACGTCATTATCAAACGCCTTAACGTCTCTGCACGTCCCCCTCGCAATGTCCATGAATTGAAGACAGAGGTCAACGACGATTGGTCAGCGATATCTCAGGGCATTATCCGGGGACTTTTCCACTCGATGCCACGTAATGTTGCTGAATGTATGGGCTCAGTATGGCGAGCATACGGCCTACTGCATCAGTCTGTATCACACTGTAACTCCTCAGAATTTTAACCGTTCCTTCTCATCTACTTGTCTAGGTGTGTGGTAAGTTTCGCATCATTTCATTCATTCCTTCATAGTATGTGGCATTTTCTACGTCAAGCAGTGTATTTTCTGCAATTTTTTGGCCATAGTAAATATAGCGGCCTATCCATGTAATTTTCCTCGCTCTATACACTACTTTGAGGCTGTTTTGTTAATATCTCTCCTAAGTGGTTCGGATTTATTATTGCTGTTATTGTTTTGGAACTTAACAGCTTTAAAATTGCTTGTATTAAATAATAATTAATTAAATTGATATTTTTCGAATATAAGCCGACAGTTTCTGAATTTGAGAGCGTCTAAACATTTCTCAGCTCTCACTCAAGCATCAACGGTAAACATCATATTAAGTTTCAACTAGACTGATAAGTGAAGCAGAACCGAAAGACTTCAGACATGAATGGTTTATTAGATGGTCTGAAGATGCAATGGATTTCTGAAGAGTTAAAATTCCGCAAAGAAAAGAACAGACCATTTTACGAAAATAGAGGATGAATCGAAATGGAATCTCCTCCCGAGGGATTCCATTTCCATTTCTTCAACCTCCTTCCAGCACAATAGACTGAGTTGTAACGTCAGCCAAGGGACTGCTATATTTATGACTCTGTGTGCGAGTGCCGTTATAACCAAGGCTGAGCTAGATCAGAAGATATTGCAACGGCTTAAATACTTGAAATAAAATAGTCTTACTTAGAATATTATATGTATTCGAATTAGAGATAAAAATGACATAGTTTTAAAAAATGCACCTTCTGAATAAATTTTGTTTGTGTGCAATATTCTAACATCGTAAGGAATTTTTAATTTGAAAAATGCATTTCAGTATAAGAATAATAAAAATCACATGTCTGATGTCAAATATCTTATTATATACAATGCTGAAAATAAAATCGCAATTACTGTTTGCTTTCACACTGAAGATCATCTTATCCATTCAAAATTGTCTTCGACGTCGGCGGATTTTTTCAATATTCTTTGATCTCTTGTTACGTTGAATCTGAAGAAAAAACTTCAGGATGTGTTGGCAACTTTTGCACTACAGAAGTCCCCTCGTATTCTCCGCTTCTTCATCATGTTCGCTAGTAATATTTTAGCCAGGAGTTTTAATTTCTTCAACGATTGTGAAATCAATCGGTAGTAAAAAAACATAACCCGCACTTGTAAACTAATCTAGCTGCTGCGTAACATCTGAGTAGTGGGTCATCGTTTTGATTATTTTTTTTACCTCTTGCTGTTAAACAAAGCAAATTCTGTACGACAGAAAGCATTTGCTGATGGATTTTTTTACGAAATTGTTCTCTATCCTTTGCTTTATAAACGAATGGCATTTAGTAAACTTGCAACAAAATATTTCTCTTCCAATTTTTTTCTGAATGTATTCTACAGTTTTTACGAAAATTTGTTTGTTTGCATTTTAAATTTCCAATGACTCCCTGATCCTGGGTCCGTAATTTTCTGGAACAGAGTAAAGGGAGAAATTCTTTTCTGAAAATGGAGCATGTAGTAAACATTTCATCTCCGGGCTTAATATGCAGTTGTTATTCTTTAATATCAGGTAGTTTTACACTTATCTGAGCATGGGGAATGCGATGAACTGCTTATGCACTGGGATTAACCCCCCAAGTGGCAGGAGCTTTGGAAGAGCGAATGCAAATTTTGTCACATGTATAATAGGAGACTTCCCTAAAAGCGTCCTGTCTTTCTGTAGTATTCGGCGGCATGGAGATGCGCATATATATGCGTTCTCGCCACTATGAGTCTGAACATTTTTTCGACGCAATATTGCGTTCTCGCTGCTTTTGAACAAGTTCTCGATGAACGTATTATTGCGCCGTCGTCGTTTTTTGGCGCAGAAATCTCCGAACGTATATACACAGTCGTATCAGAATAATATGACCACCTACCTAATAATGGGAATAATTACCCTTGGCTCAGATGACAGCGGCGAGAAGGCGTGAGTGGAAGACACCATGATCAGAGTAAAATCCCTGAAATGGCAATGGACTGGACATATTGCGAGAACTGACCACCGATAAACAACCAAAATTATAGAGTGGATTCCAAGAGATAGAAAAAGACCCAGAAGACCATATGGGAGAAGCATGGATGAAATTCGAAATAATTTCGGAGTAAACATGGAGGGGATAAGTAGGCTCAAGATAGACAGTTGTGGAAGAAACTTGAGACCTTCATACAGCAGCGGATTGACAATTATGATGATATATAAATATGGATATGTGTGTAATATTAAAGGTTTATTAGGTGGGTAGAAGTCGGCAATTACTATCATGGCCGCCTTTCGGAGGGGAGAGGGGAGATTCCACACCTCCGCAAGAGCTCACATTCACCCCCTACTTCTTTTTCAGAAGTTCTGCAGCACTGATTCATTTTCTTCTACTTCCCTTTTATTTCACCAATACTTCCAGTAACAGTAATATTCTGATTCCATCGAGTTGTAATTGAAGATGCAAACGTAAACAAAAATATCGTTTGACCTAAAATACATTGTTTATAGTGCACATTGTTTTCGGAGTATATTAGTCATATGTTTATTAATTATAATATTATATCTATTTAAATATATTGATAAATTATCAATAGATAAATTTACAAATCGCTATGCAATTTTGTTAATGATAAATTTCTTGTTTACTTTTTTTAAACATAGCTATTTAATGGAGCCTGAGTGGATAGTAAAAGAAAGAAAGAAACATCTTCTGAAAACAAAATAAAACGCCTCTGAGCTTCTCATTAATCAAAAATTTCTTTTTTAACGATTCTAGAGACGATAAAATTCCCAATAGCATTTAATGATGTTTTGAAACGTCTCAAACAAATTACTTTATCCCAGACTATTTTGTCTTAGTACAACAATATGTCCCTGGAACGTATCCAGCAAGATCGGCAAAAATACCAGAATTATAAACACGACTAGTCTAAAGAACACAATTTTTTTTTACAGCGTTAAAAAAGTCTATCTTTGTAATATTTCCTTTGTTCAATATACACAGGGTTTTCCCAAGTTTCGCACTGCCTGTTATGTTTCCAAGTTCACAATAAATTCAGGGGAAGAGTCTACAGGTCATTTAATAGAATCATCTTCGATCTGGCTAGGACAAGCCGCCAACGGTAAACGATAACTTGGGTACAGTTGGCAAACTTTGAGCGGAGCTATTGCAAAATCTAAGGTCATTAAGGCGTCTATTATAACAAATTCTAAAAAACGAACGTGTAAAATTTTACTTCCAGAACAAAAGTGCGAAACATTCTAAAAAAGAAATGCCTAAAATTTATCATGAACTATTTTCTTTCACGCCTTCACGTTGGATGTGACCAGGTTGCATGTAAACAAAGCGGAAAGACACACTCAGATCGGGAACCACGTTTGTCATTTTGTATTGCGAAAGACACACACACACACACACATACACAAACTTCCTTTTATTAATATAGATTAAACAAGTATTGAGCTAACAGATGGAGTCTTTCCATTTCTTCGTTTTTCAATTCAAACGATTTTTTTAATTAATGTTAGTGAGCCGACTTTCATGAAACGATTCAAGTAAAATGCCATCTAGTTTTAATTGAAACTCAATGACACGGAATTTCGGGAATAGGAAGGCTCCAAAACCTGACCATGGACGATGTCCAATCGCATGTCAAAAATAACGGTCATCGGAGGTGTCATGTCGTAGCTATGCCCGAACAACTAATTTTCCTGAGTCTCGTATAGAGAGCGGATTTTTTCAATTATTATTAAAATTCATCAGTTTTTTAATGGCCATTATGTTTATACGACACGACCAATCACCATGATACCCACCCCATGTCACTCAGCATGTTCTTCTTTTTCTCTGTGGCAAGTGTCACCGTGATTGGCTGAAGATCTTTGGAGGAAATAGGTAACAAACGACCCCATCTCGAAACCCGGAAAGCCTCCTAAAAATGCAATTTTATGAAGATTATTGTTTTTGGACGATATGCAAGTTTTAGATGTTTTTGGACGATATGCAAGTTTTAGATGTTTTTGGACGAATTTCGGGAAACGGAAGGCGTCAAAACCTGACCATGGACGATGTCCAATCGCATGCAAAAAATCACGGTAATCGGATGTGTCATCTCGTACCTATACCCGGACAACGAATTGTCTCGAGTCTCGTAAAGAGAGCTCCGCTCGGCCTTCGGCCTCGCTTCGGTCAATAATTTGTTGATTCGGTAAGCCTTGTAGCTGCCTGCCATCAGTAAACCTCCAATGCGCCATTCCGGTGGCGCAGTAGTCTAACAGTAGCCTGTCTCACCATTATTCCGTGTTGGGTCCGGGTTCGAATCACCGTAAAATATCTGGAACCTGAAGTAGGAATTGCTTATTGCCCATCAAGTAACTCTCAGTGGCCGTCAAGCCTCAAGAAAAAAAAACGAAAAAAAAAACCTACAATGTTTACTAATAATGTGTTTTTCGGAGGGGAAGGGAAGGGCGCGAGCAACGGACAAACTGGAGGTAGAATTTAAAATTTACTGATCATTCCACTAAATGCTAGCTAAAATTGGAAACTGTCAAAACATTGTTTCTGCCATGAATGTATTTTTACCTACTTAGTTGAAGTACACTGGCGTGCAAAAATTAAGGACGAGACGGTTTTTCGAATGTAACGTCGTGCAGAAGTGTTCCACATCGACTCAAATCATACCATAAGATCCCAAAGATGTACGAATATGGGACAAGTGAGCAAACCGTCCAAACAAGGAATCCAAAGGATACAAAGGCACTTTATTTAAAAATGTAGCTTCGAGCACAACTGGACAGAAGACAGAAACGTCCATGTGACAGGCGGCTGCCAAGAAAAAATCCAGTCTTTAGTAGGGGATATGATCACCCCTGACTGCGTTGCAGGATTTACAATGTATGTTCATGCTGAGGACGAGGTTGTCAAGGAGCTGTTGTGGCATCGCGGCCCATTCCTCTTGTAGCACCAATCGCAGCTGCGGAATCGTTGCTGGCGGCTGGTGACGTGCTGCCAAATGTCTTCCGATAAGGTCCCACACGTGTTCGATTGGATTTAGGTCCGGGGACCTTGCGGGCCAATCCATGCGTTGAATATCTTCACTCTCCAACAGCTCTGCGACAGCCACTGTACGATGAGGTGTAGCGTTGTCGTCCATGAAGAGGAACTCAGGACCCACAGCACATCTAAACAGACGCACTTGAGGCAGGAGAACCTCGGTACAATAGCGGACACCAGTGACTGAACCTCCTTGGAAGATGTGGAGGTCAGTACGGCTACCAAGCATGATACCGCCCCAAACGAGAACTCCGCCAACCGGTCCCTTTCGATGATGTTGGAGGTGTGATTGCGTGTTCCCTGCTCTCTCCAGATGTGTATACGTCCAGAATCGCTCGTCAGACTAAATCGGCTCTCATCCGTAAAGAGAACTCGACCCCATTGCTGATGTGTCCAGTTCTTGTGTTCCTGGCACCACAGAAACCGCCGTATCCGATGAGCAGGCGTTAATGGCACACACCGTACTGGTCGTCGTGCAAATAGATCACCTTTGTGCAGCCTCCTGGCCACGGTAAAACGCGATAACGGACGTCCAGTTGCTTGTTGCATGTGCCTTGCGATTTCTCCCGCTGTCTTCCGTCTGTCTCTTCTCGCCTGTAGGACAATATACCGGTAGTCCGCCGCCGTGGTTGCTCGTGGACGACCAATGATAAACTCTCGGACAGCTGTTCTTGTCGTTTGAAATGCTTTCCAAGCTCGTAAAACGATGCTGTTAGCGATTCCGAACTCCTCGGCCACACTAGTCACACTTCGACCTTCTTCCAACTTCCCAATGACGCGACCTCGGGTAAAGTCATCCAAATGTCGTCTACTGGATTGCCTGTTGGCCATATCCCACGGTGACAGCAACTCGACGTCGTTTAAATTGATGTACACCGTGCAATAGCTTTCACCTAATAGCAAAGCGTACACCGCCCGTGTGCTTTATACCCCTCCGACACCCCCCTCCACGTCATGCTGCATATATGCACATGCCCTACCGTACCGGACCCTAGTCTATCTCCTGAGTGGTCTTTCAGTCCGTTCTGCCTGCTCGTTCCGCTGTTATGCTCATTTCTTCTCTTCGTCCTTAAATTTTGCACTCCAGTGTATTATAGTTATCAAGAGTGAATTTCATATTTCGGAGGGTTTTTTTTTTTTGTGTGTGTGCGAAATAATACTATAAAACAGTACATTTCACCTTTTTTTAAAGATAACTGAAAGTCATTGTCAGTTTAAAAAATTCATGCTGCAAAGCATTTTAGTGCTTCGAAAAATTACGATAAAAAATGCCTAATTTGTGAAAAGTGCTCTTACAGAAAAAAAAATTATGGCAAACCTATTCAGAAGAAAAATAATCATCTCCAACAGAAAATAAAATGACTAAATCACTCGCATTAATGACGAAAAAAAATTCATTGTCGGGCAATTTGTTTTACGATTTACGTGATACGGATTTCCTAGCGTTTTTGGCTCAGTGGTTAAATGCGTACGTTTCCTGTTGCACCAATCCGAACGTCGGGGTTCGGTTCTGACTGCAGCGGAAGGATTATCTTGGGTAAGAGCTGAAAAAAGCAGGAAGGTCGATTTTGCGGATTTTCAGTTTAAATACGAAAAAACCAGAAATGAATTTTTTCTGAAATAAATGGAATTTCTGACTACAGAAAGTCTGTGAAAATACGGAAGTTAAAATAAACGGGCACTTTTAAAAACGGAGATTTCTTTAAAAAACCAGACACCTAACTACCTGCAACTTTGCTGCACGTGTTATTTTCAGAAATTTTCCGTGAATTTACACCTCTTATTTTTATAGATCGTTCTTTCCTACCGTTAATGAAGTTCATTTATGTTCTGATACTTTGTAAATAAAATCGTAAGTTGAGTTATCGCTTTAAAGTGAGTGATTTTCAAATGTTCTTTTGTTTAACCTTCTACCGGAGAGTCTTTCGTTGACCCGCGTCATTGAAGGACTACATTATACCAACATTTCCTACTAAAACTTTTGCAATGAAGCATACCTCATTTTCACTTACTTCACGACAGATTTCAGAAAATCGTGTCCAAAAGCTAGCCGAGCCGCTGCAATAATATTTAACTAAGAATTCAGTATTCCTCAAATGAGGCAGTCTTCCTAATCCCTCGATATGGGACACTTTATGGCTATTCTTTGTTCCTAATATAAAGTAAGTAAAGATTTAGGTGAGAAATAAATAAACAAAGACATTGCTCTTTCCACGTTTTAGCAACACTTAGCAACCGAAGTAGCTGAGCGCATCTTACTTATTTTTGATGTCAGAAGCTAACAGAAAAACACACGTAGTGCCGTGGATTCTTGGCCACCGGGGTGTAAGGCTAACGCGCTCGGCTAGATATCGAGGGACCTGGGATTCGGATCCCCAGCGGTGTCCGAATAACAATTTTTCGGTTGCTATGTGTTGCTAAAACGTGGAAAGAGCGATGTCTTTTTTTATTCACTGACGCCACGTATTTGGAGGATTTTCACTTTGGATCTCGCCCTTTGGATTTAACTGCTATAATTAACATATAGCCAGTGCCGTTAATGCCAACCAGATATGGCGCTTAGCAGCTGATAGGTAAATTAAAAAAATCAATATGTTTATTCCATTTGAGGTCAAAATTTATTGTTGTTCCTAGGTAGTTGAATGAAGGTACTATATCTATTATTTTATTATTAAGGGATGTTTGTGCATTTGGTATTAAAAGAGATGACGTATTAGAAAAAAAAATCACTGCTTTAGTTTTATTAACATTAATTATTAATTCATTTGAATTTAACCAGTCAGAAATAGTTTGCAACTGTGTATTACATTGTGTTAGTATTTCACCTAAGTTTTTTTCCTTTTATTAGAACAGCTGTATCATCAGCATACTAAAAAGATCCATATGAGTTGACAGCGAAAATAAATCTTTAATGTATATACTGAACAATAAAGGGCCGACGACAGAACCCTGAGGTACTCCTGACCTCATAATTTGAAATCAGGAGAGGTAATGCTCAATTTGTGTATATTGTTGTCTGTTAGTAAAGTAATTTTTGAAGAGTTAATAAGTATCACCCCTAATTCCTATATTTTGCTATTTAGAAAGAAGAAAATCATGATTTAAAGTATCAAATGCCTTTGATAAATCCAGAAATAAAGCTATTGTTGTATATTTTTGAGTAAAATTATTTTGTATAGCATTTTGAAGGTACCAATTCTGTAGATTTATTTGCTAAAAATCCAAATTAATAAAACATTATGACAAAAGTAAATTTCTCCATCATTTTTATGCCATGGGAGGGATTTGAACCCCCAACTCTGGAGCTCGGAGTGCTATCCACTATACAACACTTGCAAGTGCACTCACTGCTATCTGCCTTTATCTCATGTGCGTCCGTCGGGGCAGGCACTTCACAACATACATAACTGGATAATTCTCACACTCGTAAAAGCACATTATTCGACTCATTAATTCACTTAATTCAAATCCAAACAGTTTTAAAATCTGATACTGTACAATATGAAATACTCAAAGCTTCTACATAAGCGTCTTAGCAATACAAAACCTCTTGAGAGGTATTTAGTAACAGGAAGACAGCACATTTATATTTCATCTGCAAGTTTCACATGAAAGTGACACGACATGACGTCACTGGAGTGCAGTTGAAATGAGGTAGTAGTGAAAAAGCCTAGTAAAAACTCCAATGTTAATCTAAATTTCATGGGGGGAAAAGGCTCCTCCCCTTTCCAGCAAATGTTTTTACCATTGAATTAATAAAAAAGTATAATATTTTTGTTTTGTATTGTGGTTCTGGGGCCCCTTAAAACGCGGGGCTCTAGAACCGGACCTTGCCGACCTAGGCGTAAATGAGGCACTGCCTAGATATTGTGCCCACAAACGGAGAAAGAGATAAGTGCTTTCAATACGCATTTGCAGTTGCGTTGGAATGTGATGTTTTAGGACTAAAGGGTCCTATTCTGAGGTGCAAGGGTAACCATAATTCTAAACAGAGTTACCTGAAGTTTACCTCTGTACATTTTGATTATGGGCAAATGAAAGATGCTAACTGGTGTGACCTTTTGTGTGTGTATGTGTGTGATGCATTATAATGCATCACAAATACACATACATGCGTTATGATGAAGTCTGTTTTGTTTTTGTTTTTTTATTTCTTAATTCTGTTTGGCGAGTTTTGAAAACCCTTTTATCCCACGAAAGAAGAAGCATTTCTCACTCGCCATTTAGCATCTGGCTCTTCTGAAACGCAAACTTGGCAAGAGAAGTAAGTTTCCTTCAAAGCTCTGCTAACATCTCCCCATTTAGAGCACTAAAGAACTATAACCTCAACTTTTCCCAGAAACAACCTTTTACCGTGAGAATATATAAATCTCGCGGAACGGAGCAGCATCAAATCTTCCTCTTCCACGAGAACAGATGAGGGTGGACCTGAAAAGTTATAAAAATCCCCCCCCCCCCCCACTTCCTTACTTCCTTCAGATCAACGTACATACCATATGTTTCGGGCAAAGCGGGCAGATGGTTCTTTCCAGAGTTGGAAACAAAAGCCCCCCAGGAACACCCAGTCACATGTCCAAGTAAACTTCGCAATAAACCATTTTTGCACTGTACTATCTCTGTAACATTATTAGCGCGGCCGTATATTTTGCTCCGAAATTAGCGTAATTTTCTACTTGTGCCACTGGTGGCTCTTTGTTAGCCAGGGCTCCGGGCGTCGGTTTATCTAGAATCAATGGCGAAACGACGAGTGCTAAAACCCAGTTCTCCGCTCCTATCGGCTGCGTGTAAACCGGCCATAAACTCCAAATGCAGTTCTCCCACGATATGCGTGCTTTTCGCACATTTATAAATGGCGTAGTTGCTAACTCCACGTATTTCCATTTCCCCATCGTATATATACGTTTCGGTAGCTACTAGGCCGTCTCGCTTTTTTTTGTTCTTTTTATTATTTCTTTAGCGCTGCTGTGTCCTGGAAAGGACACTGGCTCCCAGCCCCGCATTATTGTCAATGCACCATCCCCTCCCCTTCTACCTTTCCTCAGAGCCCCATCTCCGTGTGCTTCCCTCGCTTTTCTCTTAACGTGTGTTTCTGTTTATCCCAACCCCTAGTCCTTAACTTGGTATAATACGCCATCATTGATTTCCAATTTTAACCGCGGTCAGCTCAGCGGAATGTTCAAAATATCTTCTCCGCAATCCATCTGCCCCTTTTTCAGGAATTCCCTGAACAATGCTCTTATCGGGTAGCTCTGTTTGTTCATCTGAACCCGAGTTTCACAAATGAGTCGGCACTTTGCTTCTGCGTAGGCCGAGAGTAGCTGCTGGGTTGGGAAAGCATTGATGGCTCGGTTCGATTCAGCCCTCCACGTCGAACATTGCTTGGAGGATCTCTAGGAACGCCAACGGATAATTTTTTCTGAGAGGCAGACAACCTGCTATTGCCAGATAAGATAAGCATACATATATACTTTTTTAAGAATAGGTTGCGTAGCAACTCGGAGTTTAACACATGACACAGACGAAGAAAATAAAAAATAGGAAGTTGAAAATGAGTGGATCGTCCAAAATGCTTTTATGGCAGTGTACACTGATTCCCTCCTTTCAGACAGTGTAAATATTTTTCACAGAACTTCTGGAACGAAATGTTCATTATTAGGTTATTTTTAGAATGTTAAAAAATCAGTCGTTGACAGGGGCGTAACTAAGCATTTCTGCGCCGGTGGCAACCCACAAAATATTCCTCCCCAATCTTTCTTTCTACCTTATATATCATCATCATCATTCTCAATCAGTATCATTCCACTGCCGGATGAAGGTCTCCTCAAGTTTCTTCCACAATTGTCTGTCTTGAGCCTGTCTCCTCCATGTCACTCCGGCACGCTTTCGAATTTCATCCATCCATCTCCCGTGTAGTCTTCTTCTGGGTCTTTTTTCTGTCCCTTGGAATCCAGTCTAAAATTTCGGTTGCCCATCGGTGGTCCGTTCTTCTGGCAACATGTCCATCACATTGCCATTTCAGGGATTTTACTCTGATCATGATGTCTTCCATTCCTGTCAGTTTCCTTATCCAGGAGTTCGTTATATCTTTCCTTGTTACACCAAGTAAACATCTCTCCATGCTACTTTGAGTTGTCTTCAGTCTTTGTGTGTCTTTTAGTTACGGTCCATGTCTCTGCTCCGTATGTAAGAACTGGAAGGATGCGTTGATTAAACACTTTTCTTTTAAGACATAATAGCATATTGCTCTTAAAAATTGTACTATCTCTTCCAAAAGCTCTCCATTCAAGTTTCGTAAGCCAATTAATTTCCTCATCAATGTAACCCTCGCTTGATATCTGCTGTCCGAGGTAAATGTAAGTTTCAGTTATCTCCAGCATTTCGTCATCAATCAATAAATCTTCTTTTCTTGTAAAAGCATTGTACATTACTTTTGTCTTCTGAAAGTTAATTTTAATCCCACTTCTTTACTCTTGTCAACAAGTTCCTGGATCATACTCTGCAGCTCAGAAAGGTTAGTTGCAAAAATTATTATGTCATCATCAAAACGAAGGTGAGTTAAATAATCACCACTGATCTTTATCATCTTGTTTTCTCAGTTCAATGATTGAAAGACACTTTGCAATGTGGCATTGAAGAGTTTGAGAGATATGGTATTATCTTGTCTCATTCCCTTCCCAATTTTTATTGGTGCTGTATCCTCAAATAGTCGAACCTTGCACTTTTTTTCTTGATTGAAGGTTTAACGACCACCGTGAGCAACTCAGTGGGCTATATATAAGCAGTCGCCCGTCCCTAATTTAGAGTCACTGGTTCTAGGGAAGGGAGAAAGCCAGTGCCATAAGACAAACACAACATCCATGTCTCACCGAGATTCGAATCCGGCCCTTCTCGGAAGAATGGTCATAAGCAATTGCTTAGAATACTGCGCCCCCGGGGCGACCCTTTGCATTTTCATAGATGTTATTAATAATGCTAATGTAAGCATCTTCAATACCGTAGGATTTCAAAGCCATTGTAACTACTCATAGTTTCACGGAATCAAAGTCCTTTTCGTAATCGATAGAAGCCATAGTTTCAGGAATCAAAGTCAAAATGGGTGTTCATATTCCCTCGTTCTTTCATTTAGTTCTCTCAGTACACGAGTATGACCTATGGTGCTGTAGCCACTCCTGGCTCCAGCTAGTTCGCTTGCTTGAGCCATGTTCAGTGTTACCTTCAAGTGATGTGAAAGAACCTTAGTAAAGATTTTATAAACCACTGGATGGAGGCTGATGAGCCTGTAGTTCCTGACATCCTCAGTGTCACCTTTTTTATGCAGCAGGATCATTGTAGCATTGTTCCAATCCTCATGAATCTTTCCTTCAATAAAACATATAGTGAAAACTTGGGCGAGTGTAGTTTCTATTTCTCTGCTTGCTATATACACTGAGAGGCCACTTTACTATGACCACCCCCTCAGTACTTCGTTGGCCACCTTTTGCCTTTAATACTGCGTCGATTCTTCGCGGCATGGACTCCACGAGATGTTGATAGGTAGTTTGTGGAATCTGAGACCATGCTTGATGAATAGCACTTTCCAGGAGTGTGAGACTACAAGGTTGCGGATCCAGCTGTCTGATGGCTCGTTCAACTTCATCCCACAGATTCTCAATGGGGTTGCGATCTGGAGATTGTCGGGGTCACCTAAGCAAAGTAAACTCACCGGCATGTTCCTGAAACCAATTCTGTACAATACGAGCACTATGGCAGAACGCATTATCTTGTTGAAAGTAACCATCGCCATTGGGATAAACCATCCACATGACAGGATGCACTTGGTCCCCAACGATGTTTAGATATGATGTGCCAGTCAGACATTGATCAACACGAATTAAAGGGCCCAAAGCATTCCAGGAAAACATTCCCCAAACCATAACGTTGCCTCCACCAGCTTGAAGGGTTGTAGCAATGCATTTGGGGTCCATGCTTTCCTGATGTTTCCGCCTAATTCTTACTCGGCCATCGGCATGGTGCAACTGAAAACGTGATTCATTGGACTACATAATTTGTTTCCAATTATCGATTGTCCAATCCTTGTGCGAACTGGAGACGTTTTCTCTTGTTAACTGCAGACAACAAAAGTGTTCGAACAGGCCTTCGGCTGCCATATCCCATCCGATGCAGTGTACGGCAAACAGTGCATGCAGAGATCATTTGAGGGGATCCTTGATTAAGATGGTCTGTAATTTGCTGCAATGTTGCCCTTCTGTTGTCTGTTACCAGTCTGGACACTCTCCGTTCCGCCCGAGCAGTCACTAGTCGATGACGACCACACGTTGCACGTGGAGACCCAGTTTTTTGGCTGACAGTCCAGTCTTTAAACACTTCAACAGAAGCTGCTCTGGGACATTTCACCAATGCTGCGGTTTCGGTGATACTCGCTCCATGGCTCCGAGCTCCTACAATCACCCCACGTTGAAAGTCCGTGAAATCGCATTTTTTACCCATCTCGTCACCCAAAAAACACTTCTACTACTGTCGCAAGCACTAAGTTTTCCCTTTTTATACTAGCCTTGCTTTCTGGCGGAAACAGGGTGCAGCCATAGCTCATTTGCTTAAAACTGTCAGGTGGTCATAATAAAGTGGCCACTCAGTGTATAAGCATGTATACAGGGTGATCAAAATCGACCGCACAACAAACCTACCGCGCGGTTCTTCGTGGGGTAAAAAGCTGAAAACCGTTGTCCGTTGTCCGATCGGACGTCGCATTCCGGAGAAATACGCGCCGAAAGTTCGTGACGGCACATCCGGTAAGAATACAGACATTAGAAATAACTTACCCAATCACTTTGACAGAAAACATGTTATTTATTGATGTGTACCACTGCAACACAAATGATAAAACACGTGGATTCGTGTCAGATTACATCATGTGTTCAAAATGACCACCTCATAGTGCGGGACAGGCGGCAACTCGCCGAGGAATAGACATCTGCACGCGTTGTAGCATAGCAGGGGTTGCAGTTGTGAGGGCCGCATGTAAGGTGGCCACTATGTCGTGCAGGCTATTGACAGGCCGTCGATATACCAGTTCCTTTAGATGACTCCAGAGGAAGAAGTCCAATGGGTTAAGATCCGGCGATCTAGCAGGCCATGTGACAGGACCACCACGGGCAAGCCATCGACCGGGATATTCCGTATCCAGCAACTGGTGAACATTTGCAGCGTAAAGTGCCGGTTTTCCACCATGCTGGAACCATAGATTGCTGAGAACAGCCAATGGTGCGTTTTCCAGTAAGTCCGGCAGAACATCAGGTATTAACACCATGTAGTTGGCAGATGTGACACGTTCGGGAAGAAGATATGGTCCCACTAGGATATCGCCCACAATACCACACCAGATATTAGCACCCCACCGGACCTGGTGAGCGTGTTTACGTGTTGCGCGCGGACTGTCTAGTGCACAAACATGGCTATTATGGGTGTTGCAGATACCCTTCCGTGTAAACCTTGCTTCATCAGTCCACAAGATCAGGCGGATGAAACTATTATCGGCAGCATGTTGCTGTTGCAGCCACTCACAGTATGCCTGTCTTCGAGGACAAGCCTGTGGTAATATGCCTTGCGCCCGTGTGGTGTGATATGGATGCAGGTGTTCGTCGTGTAGATCGGTAAGTACGGTATTTTGGTGCACACCGAACTGTCGCGCGTCGCACTGCTGTCGGTCGTTGGATCCTTCTCTATGAACTCTATTATGTCATCCTCGAGGGATGGTGTTCTCACAGAGGGTCCAGCACCACTGTCTACACTTGCACGTGGTGCCGCACTGCCTGTGTCGCGCATTCGAGCGTCAAGCCACCGTATGATCTGGGCGTTCGTATGAGCCACCGTATGATCTGGGCGTTTGCCGTCGTGCTAGGTATCGCTCACCGTAGGCCCTTCCTGCACGCAATGCTGAACCATGGCATTCCCCCAATAGGAGATACATGTCACAATACTTTCTCAAACTGCACGACATATCGCTATACACACTACTGTCAAATGTACCAACGCAGTATGAGTTTACCTGCTACCGACGCCAACCCTTTTTATCCCTACCTGCCGTATCGCGCAAGCGTACAACTGATGGTTTCACGCTACCACGTCCTTCGAATTTGCATACCCACCCCGTGCTACATTTTTAAATGTTGATTGCATTTTTTTTTCTTTAATTGGTGGTTTAACGACCACCGTGAGCAACTCAGTGGGCTATAAGTAGTTGCCCGTCCTGAATTTAGGACGACTGGTTCCAGGGAAAGAAGAGAGTAAGTGCCGTAGGACAAACACAACATCCATGCTTCACCGGGATTTGAACCCGGATCCCTTTCGGACAAATGATCAGAAGCAATCGCCTTGGACCACTGAGCCAAGGCTTTGCTGCCTTGATCAGAAGCCATCGCCTTAGACCACGTATCACAAGGCTTGATTGTCTTGCGATACGTGCGTCTGTATAACTATCCGCGTCGCTCTTCAACGAACATGTGCATTACCGGATGTGACGTCACGAAACTTTCGGCGCGTATATCTCCGAAATGCGACGTCCGATCGGACAACTGACAACGCTTTTCGGGTTCTTTCTCCACGAGGAATCGTCCGGTAGGTTTATTGTGCGGTCGATTCTGATCACGCTGCATTATATGTAAGAAAACCTGAAACTTTACAAGCACATCAAAACATATATAAACGCATTGACAACTCTAAACTAAAGTCAGCCACCAGGCATCAGTCGTCAGGAGAAGACGTACCAAGGAACTGAGCTTACTGATAGGTTTCGGGTACGTCTTCCCCTGACGATTGATGCCTGGTGGCTGACTTTAGTTTAGAGTTGTTAATGTGTTTATTTGTGTTTTGATGTGCTTGTAAAATTTGAGATATTCTTACATATTATATTAAGTGTCACTAGATTTTGCAGCTGAGCGCAGGGTTTTGGCAAGTTAAACTGCAATTCAATGTCCTTTCTGGATATTTTATATATACACTGAAGTTCCAGAAAAACTGGCATAGACGAGCTTATGCAAAATACATAGCAACGTTACCTATGCGCGTACTCCGTTGCGTCCGCCAATGCGTATATAAAGCGACAGACATCCTTGCCAGCGGTCAGAGCTGTTTTCGGCATGAGAATGACAAGTAATAACGATTTAAGCGATTTTCAACGCGGTGTCATAGTTGGCGCTCGTGAGATGGGCCATAGTATTTCGGAGGTAGAAACGATATTCGGATTTTCACGGACGATCATTGCAAGGGTGTACCGTGACTACAAGAATTCCGGCAAAACCTCCAACCTACGATACCTGTGTTGCCGTAAAAAGACAGTGGGTGAACGTGATCATCGTCGGCTGTCAAGAATCGTTTCACGCGACACTCTCTAACATCGGAATTCAATGCTGGAGCCTCAACAAGCATCAGCGTCCGGACTGTGCTACGTACCCTGCACGATATGGGCTTTGGGAGCCAACGCCCAACTCGAGTCCCCTTGATGGGAGCACGACACAGAGCTATGTGCCTCGCTTGGGCGGGGCAACACCACCATTGGACACTTGATGACTGGAAACAAGTAGCCTGGTCTGACGAGTCGCGTTTCCAACTGTATCGGGCAGATGGAAGGATTCGTGTGTGGCGCAAACCCCATGAAGGCATGAATCCCGCCTTCCAACAGCGAACTGTACCGGCCGATGTGGTGTTCGTAATGGTATGGGGTGTGTTTAGCTGGACTTCACTGGGACCCCTGGTACGTCTACAAATGTCTGTGACCGACCATCGCCCTGTGCGAATCCTTTCTGACGAGATACACCCGTTAATGTCCTGCATTCATGCTGATGGGTTGGGCCTGTTCCAACAGGACAATGCACCTCCACACAAGTGTCGGGATGTCACATTATGGTTAAAGGATCATTTATCTGAGTTTGGGGTATTGTCATCCCACCCAAGTCCCCAGTTCTGAACGTGATAGAAACACATTTGGGATGCCATCCAACGCGCTATCGAACACAGGAATCCGAGACCTCGGAATATACCCGAATTGTGGAACGCTCTGCAGGAAGTATGGTGTACATTGCCTACAGCATATTTCCAGAAGCTAGTGGAGTCCATGCCCCGTCGTATTTCTGCAGTCCTGCGCTCCCGTGGTGGATCTACCAAGTATTAGACTGGTGTACCAGTTTTTCTCGCACTTCTGTGTATATAAGCACAAAACGTAGCCTTTAAATAGACACAACTTTAACTGAACAACGTCTTTTCCACAATTAGCATTATATTATAACTTCCACCATCTCTCCATACCGCTACCGCTCAAACATTATATATCGGTCAGTTCTCATCTGACACATCCACACTTCATACGTTCTGACCTCAAGGTGTTGCCAACCGAGAGAGAAGATATCATTTTTCATTTCATTCTATTTATTATTTCCGCTGTTAGAGATTCATAATTTATTGTTACATTATTATTTATCTTACTTTATAATAACAGCAAGAAAGCTCCGTGCAAAGTCCTCACAGAGTTCTGACTTGTCCCCTAGCTCCCTAAGTAAAGTCAACAATCCAAGACAGCAATAAAATTAGATTACTATTGGCATAACATGAAATATCTGCCGTGCTACAATTAGAGATCACTCTTGCTCTCCAACTTTCCGGTTATCCTCCCCTTCCCATCGCTCTTTTTTTATTATTATTATTTGTTTGCATTTTTTTGTAGTTAGTTTAATATATATGCTTTAAGTTGTATTTTATATAAGTTAAAGTTATTGATATTTGTTAGCTCTCTACGTAGGGAATTCCAAAATCTTGGTCCACAATAATGAAGACTTTGTTTTATGTTTATAGTTTTAGGTAAAACTATAACCATATGCTGATTTCTAGTATCATATTGAAGTGTATAAGTAGTTTTTTCTTTTTTTTTTGTTAGATCATGTTCTACGCAATTTTTTATTCTTTTATACATAATTTTCCCTAAGTTGAAATCGTATAATTTCTTAACAGTCATTATATTGTATTTATTAGGGAAAACTCTTGTTTTAATAAATCTTACGGTTAAAACATCTTACGGCTAACCCGCATATGATTATCAATGTTAAAATTGTGTTTTAAATCTATTAGTCTAATAAATTTATTTTGAAGTAATTGCAGTTTTTTAAATATTGGGTTAAGTTGTATGCAATAATTAAGGTGTGTATGAATTAAGGTAAAATATAATAATTTAAATGTTTTAACCGTAAGATTTATTAAAACATGGCTTACAATTCCTATATTTTTTATATTTTACTCAGAAGATTTTTATGTGTTTATCCCATTTTAAATCATTATTCAGTGTAATTCCAAGGTTAGTAAAGTTACTTACTATTTCAATTGATTTGTTATCCAATAATAATGGTACCTTGTTTTGTTTTCTGTCTAGAAAAAAAATTGCCACTTTAGTCCTATCAGCTGCCAACCACTCCGTATATTTCTGTAATTCTATATTTCGAGTTTATTAGCTCCCACCCAGTCCGTATATTTCTGTAATTCTATATTGTCTTGTAAAATTATTCCAACTGGGTCAGTTCCACTGAATAACAAATTGATATCATCTGCATAAAAGATAATATTAGATTTAGCGTCTATATTAAAAATATCATTTATATAAATATTAAAAGCAGTGGTCCAAGTAATGATCCCTGTGCCCCCCCCTTTCTACTACTCCAATTTCTTACTCCAATTGAGTAAATTGATTTCTGTTTAATAAATAATTTTTGAATAGTGTATGTGCTGTACCTCTAATACCAATATTTTGTAATTTGTTTAATAGTATGTTATGATTTAGTGTATCAAAAGATTTTGTTAGATCCAAAAAGAGGGCACGTTTGTCTTCAAATTTTTTTTGGATAGTATCCTGAATTCCAGGAAGAAGTGAATTGTTGAATTGTTTGGTTGAAATCTAAATTGATTTTCATTTACAATAGGATATTTCTGTAGATAGGGTAATAATTTATTGTACTTTAATTTTTCAAGTAATTTTGCAAAAATTGATACTTTAGATATTGGGCGATAGTTATTTTCATTATTATATGTTCCTGATTTATGCTTTGGGGTAATTTTTGTAATTTTCAATTCATCCGGAAAAATTCCTGTATGAAAGACAGAGTTGTATATTAGGAGTAAAGGCTGACAAACCACATCTGCTTCATATTTAATTGTTAGTGGATTAATATCATCGTAACCTCTACCTGATGTCAATTTTATATATTTTAGATCCACTAGTAATTCATCTTCTGTAATATATGTAAAGTGAAAATTATTATGACGATATGATCTTTGCAAGTAATTTGAGCAGTATTAACCGATTTTAACTTTTGTTTTGTTATCAGTGGCATTGTTGTAAAATGATGATTCATGCGTGTTACAATATTCTGTTTTCTTTCTATCTTTATATTATTCGTAGTAGTCGGGAAAGATGGTAAAATAGTTTTGGGTGTATTTATTACCTAGTAATTGATTATGGTGTTCCCATATTTGTTTAGGTGAATTTTGTGAAAATATATTGGTGTAATAATCTCATTTGGTTGATCTTATTTCAGAATTCAATTTGTTTCTATATTGCTTAAAATTATTGAAATCTAGTTGTTGTCTTGTTTTAAGAAATTTGGAAAATAACTCATTCTTTTTTTTTTATTTTATTCAGTAATGTGTTAGTAATCTATGGTTTACTAAAAAAATTTCCCGAGTTAGTACTTTGTTCAGGAACAGGAAAACTGTTATCATATATACCTTTTAGTTTAGTGAAAAATACTTTATATTTTATATTCGGTGATGAATTTTTATTTATATCACTTCAGTTTATATTTTTTAGTTTTGTCCTAATAATTTTTAAGTTTTTGTTATTAATAGATCTCGTTTCGTAAACCCCGCGCATTTGGGTCGCCTGCTGTATATGTCTATGTATTATAAATATAAGTAAATGATTACTAAAACTAAATTCCAATATTTCTGAAGTAATAGGGTCTTGTTGAATGTTAGTAAAACAAAGATCTAGCGTTGTTTTCGAATGCTGAGTAATTCTTGTTGGCGACCTGATAGTATTCAGAAATCCTGACGAATCCAAAATGCATGTTAATTGACTAGTTATGGAATTATTTTGCAAAATGTCAATGTTTAAATCTCCCATAATAAAAGTTTTTTTTTAGTATGGTTAGCATAGTTACCAAATTCTTTCAGCATATTTAAGCATACCTTGTAGTGAATGAGGTGGTCTATAACGTACTGTAATTATATAAAATTTATTTTGTATGGAAAGTATTTCTATATTAGGGTTTGTTATTGTAAAGTTATTAACAGTTGTAAAATCCAGATGTTTATTATTAACATATATCGCAACGCCCCCTCCTTTTGAGTCATTTCTGTTTAAATTAAATAAATTATAATTATTTAATTGTTTATTATGATTCCTCTTTGGAAACCATGTTTCAGTTATACAGACAATATCTATCACTGTTTTAATTAAGTGTAATAAAAATTCCAATAAAGTTATTTTGTTAGTTAGTGATCCTGCAGTTATGTGTATAATGTTTAGTAAATGATTCGGATTAGTTGTTAGTATGTGATTAAAGTTGTCAACTGAAAAATAATCTTCCATATTTTTTTTTCATTTTTTTTTCTATTCTTTCATTTGTTTTTCTTTTCCTGTTTTATCTTTCCCATTCACATCTACATGTATTATTAATTATAAAAGTGAATCCATATATTCCTGTAGGTCTTCAACAGTTAATAATTTTTTTTAGCTTCTTCACTTTGTTTTATGTACAGAGTTCCATTCCATGTCCATGCATACTTGAGCCTCGACTGCTGGACCCCAGTGTCCTTGCCTACCGATAGAGATGCTTATTATATGGAGTAAGGTTCTCATTTTAAAAAAATTCTTGTAGCTTGCAAACTAGGCAATAACTCAAATTGATAACGAGGAACAGTACACCAATTATGTACGAAATAGTAATACTATACTAGTGATCCGATTTATTGGCGTAAGAAATAGACATATAAGCGTTTCCAAGCTTTCGCACATCAAGAAGATGGCTTTTTCAAGAAAGTTAGACAGAAAATGCAAACTGAATAATAGAACACTTTAACAATTTGAACGCGGGAACTTGACAATAAATATCTGCGACGTTATATCCATTTAAACATACGAGGCATCACGTTGTTTGTGCGCGCGGTATCCTGGTAGAGAGAAGCCGTTACTTGAAGAACTGGTTCCAAATTCATGGCAACTCGAGTGAGACGCTATCATTGCAGGTATCGCTGTTAGTAATGATCTCCAAGGTCTCCCGAATGGCATTTAGGGGTAGAGTAGGTAACTAATTTCTTTATATAATCCCACATAGGAGTAACGAACTTGAATTCGACTTCTCTGGATAGTTCTTCAAGTAACGCCGTCTCCCTACCAGGATACCGCGCACACAAACAACGTGATGCCTCGTATCTTTAAATGAATATAACGTCGTAGATATTTATTGTCAAGTTCCCACGTTCAAATAGTTAAAGTGTTCTGTTATTCAGTTTGCAGTTTCTGTCTAACTTCCTTGAAAAAGCCATTTGCTTGAAGTGCGAAAGCTTGGAAAAGCTTATATGTCTATTTCTTACGCCAATAAATTGGATCACTAGTATAGTATTACTATTTCGTCGGCAATAACTCATTGTTGTAGACAGGAGTTCTTTTTTTTTTTTTTTTTTTTTTTTTTTGTACATCCAAATGTTCCTAATGGATTTTAATTTGAACTGGACTATTAGCACTGAATCCATTGTCCTTTTATATTTAGTTGGTACAGAACGTACTATATCAATGTCTGTTGATAAATTATTCCCAATTTGTAATTTATTAGCTAGGAGACCAATATTATCAATGAGCTCAGCTTGAGTTTTAATATTTGAGAGATCTATTCCATGAATGTCTATATTTTTAAGACGTTGATATTGATCCAGTTTATTCAGTTCTCTTTTTTAGCAGTTGATTCTCTTGTGATTTTTCGCTATCTAAATTCTGCAAGGATATTTTTTAAGATCTTCGTTAGTTTGTTCTAATACAGTACATCTTTAAAGAACCCAATCATACTTTGCACTCATAAATTCTGCTGAGTGTTTCACCTCTCTTAACTGATCTCTCAATTCTGGAATATAATTTTGTTTAATTTCACTTATTTCCCTCTTAAGTTCTGAGATAGAATCAAGTTTTCAATTGATTTCAGCTAAAGATTGCCAAATAAAGTTCATATCAAAGCCATTTAGAAACTTTTTTCATTTTTACTTGTGTTCAAGGCACCCCTATTCCTTTCACGAGATATGACTATTACCTCCCCTCAAATTATTATTATTACTTTAATAGATATAAAGAACTCCGCTGATAAATGGTGTGCAGTACACAGAGTGACAAATAATATCACGTTGAGTTTAGAAAACACTAAGGAGAATGAACTCAAATTTACATAGAGAAAGAAACTAAAAAGGAAAGTTAAATTACAGTATACATCACAAACCCCATCTATATTAATACTATTAATATTAGCTTTATCTTCTATAAAGGAAATCTCTAACTCAAACTAAGCGTGCGCATTCTACAAATGAAAATAATTCAGCTTCATAAGAACTTCGTCAATTTACATACGTGCAATGCCAGGATGCAGAATCAATGACTCACAAAACATCTAACTGTAAAGTTAGCTTTTATAATGAACAAATAATTAAATTTTCATAACAAATAAAACATTTGAATAAACTGTGTTTGCTTAGAATACGAGTTCTTTTATTTTGGAAAATGTGTAATGTAATAATATAAAGAAGTAGTAATAAACAATTGTTATTTTTTTTATTTTGATTCAGTAAATTTCATGTTCAATGGAATGTACTTGGTCAGTTAAAATATTTGAATTCTTTGAATGAAAAAACAGATGGAACATAAAATTTTAATAATGAATTAAACAATGGAATTATAAAAGCAAATAAAGCCTCGTATCTTGCACGTAAGACTGCTTTCACTGGTGGTTGGCTGAAGAACAAAGCTGCTCATATGACATGAGGTACTGGGGTTTATCTTTACCAGCAAGTATTTCACTCTTAGAAAAGACAACAGTGTCGGAGGTTAAATAAATGTATTCGAAAAATGTTATGGCCAAACGCACAATTTTTTGTCATTAGGTTGGTCTGAACTGGCATGCTCAATTCGTGAAGCATTTTTTGTAGACACCATTTTTTTTTCCTTTTCAAAGAGCATCGTTTTTTTCAAGCATTCAGGTTTTTCCTCGAAAGTTTGCACTATGCCGGCTAGTTATGCCATGTTTTTTGCCCAAATAGCTAACAAGCAGAATTTTATTTTTTATCTCGGAAAATAGAGGTCATGACCTCATTGGTGACTACTCGTCACGAAAGTTCCTGCATGAAAGAGGAGATGACTGGTGTTTCTGAGACTTGTCTGCACTAAAAGGGATTCACTTTTGTACTTCTGTCAGCATTCGTCAAATTCATCCTCCAACATCCTTTTAAAAGCCATGAGGCCATCAAGTAGTGAGTGTTTGTTACCAGCTAAATTGCCACCATGCTCGGAAAAAGGAGATCTGTCAGTCAGCTGAAGCCGATAATTGGACCTACGGAGATTTTGCACTTTTTAGTGACCTGTTCAACAAAAACGAAACACTGGCAGACAATCCACGAACCAATATCCGTCGATGTAGTTCACTTCGATCAACTGCTGAGTCTAAAGCGCGTTATTGTCTGTCTGAAGAACGAGGTCATGCTCTCCAAGAAAATATTTTAAAATATGACACATGCTTCGAATATTCTCCCCATCATTCCGTTTTCTTCACTGATATTAATTAATTTTATTTTTATTGGATGTTTAACGACCACCGTGAGCAACTCAATGGCCTATAAGCAGTCGCCTGTCCCTAATTTAGGGCCACTGGTTCCAGGGAAAATACAGAGCCAGTGCCGTAAGACAAACACAACATCCATGCCATCACGGGATTCGAACCCGGACCCCTTCTGGACGTATGATCAGAAGCCATTGCTTAGACCACTGCGCTACCGGGGCGGCAATTAAATTTTGAATGTTGTGTCTGAGAGATCACTACATTCATTACAAGCTGTTAAAACCAAGATTTCAAAAAGTTATTTTTCTACGACATTCCGAGTTGGCCATCAAGAACTCATGTATTGACTTATCAACCGCAACACATATAGATATAGCGATATAATGCTCATAACCACTTGGTATCTTAAAGGTTAATTACGTGTGATCCCATTTTTTTTCCGTGTTTTTCAACAAGATCTGATTTTTTTTTCTTTTTCTTGCTGAAGAATTCTGTGTAATTGGAAAAGCATCAAGCTGTGCTTTTCACAGCTAAAATATTCAGATAAACACCTACACTCATGATCTGAATCATTGTGAGCAACTCATCTTTACAAGTAGATGCGCCCCTACACTCATGATCTGGATCATTGTGCACACACGTAGAAGTGACGTCACCGACTGGAGCGGAATTCATATAGACTGCATGAGAACGACATGTCAGTTCGCTTGGCTGCGGACGGCCTAGTAGTCAGCGTTCGTGACTGCCGCAGGAGAACCTCAGGGTCTATCCTGGGCAGGTACAAATGCTCGAGCCACTAAATATCCACCGTGCGTCGGATGGGCACATTAAACACTCGAGTCCTGGGTACTGGCCCCCTGGTTATAAACAAGGGCGTCTTCCTCCCCCTTTTTACTTCACTTCCATGTCACTTTCCTATCGGCCACTTTATAGCCCAAATCTCTTAGCTTCCTGTTTCTAAGGGATGCTTAAGATTTGGGGTCAGACACTCCCTTCCTAAAATCCTCTACATATGATCTGATCTGATGTCAGTTCGCCAGTACAAAGCACTTGCGGTGGGGAAAGGGAGAAACTCGTCAATAAACAGGTAACGGCGATTGGTACGAAAAAAGCAGGAACCAGCATCTCCGCAGCTGTAGACATTGTTGACTGTTCGAGGAAACCCTTTGTGAAGATGGAACGAGAAGCGGCAGCACAGGAACACGCATCCATCGAACGTAGACCTATAAGGAGACCATCAGTGGCCACTGATTGGCTCTAGAGACAAATGCCGGCTGTCATGCGGTGTCCAAAGGGCGGACAATTGTTCTGTTAACTGCAGACTAAAACCAAGACGCACAGAGAAATGTTTTTTGGAAACACAGTCAAGCGAACCAGCGGATGCTCTTGGGGAATGGACCTAAGGCGCAGGTGGCCCAATGTTTCAATATGGACACATGGCAGCCTTTCAGTATGGACTCGTTCATGTGTCCATATTGACTAACCGTTATCGGCAGCTCATCATTCAGTAACCACGGGAACGTGAGACTGGACACTGAACGAATAGAAAAGAATCTCGTGGTTTCGACAAGTCCAGGTTCCAAATCGTACATGCTGATAGACGGGTCAGTATTTGACGTCGTGTGAATGAACAGCTGCAACCAGACTGTACTGATATACAGGTTGCAGACTGCTGTGATAACTGGTTGCAGACTGCTGTGATAACTGGTTGCAGACTGCTGTGATAACTGGTTGCAGACTGTTGTGATAACTGGTTGCAGACTGCTGCAGCAACCAGCTATCTACATCTTCACGCAACTGATCATTCGAAGTAAGACGTTTGCCTCTGAATTTTTTTTCATAGGTCCAAATATGTGAAAATCTCAGGGCGATGGGTCAGGATTATAAGCCAGGTTTCGAAGAACTTCCCAGCGAAAACGCTGCAATGTCTTTTGCGCGGTAACTGTCGTATGCGACCGGGCGTTATCGTGCAGAAGCACAATACCGTAAGTGAAGTTGCCAGGTCTCTTGTTTTTGATGGCTTGTCGAAGGTTCATTGAAGTTTGACAATATCTTTCGGCATTAATGGTTCATCCTTTTGGTAGCCACTCAAGAAGCAACGGTCCTCGATGGTCAAAGAACATGGTTAACATCACCCTGCCTGCGGAAACGGTGAACCGTGATTTCTCGACGGTGGTGATGATGCATGTTTCCACTGCATGATCTGGTGTTTCTACTCTGGCTCTAAATGATGACGCCAGCTTTCGTCCCCAGCAAGTAATGCGTAGCGGAAAATCTTAACCTTTTTCATGATAACGGAACAGATGCTGTAACGTTAGTCCCATTCATCTGTTCATCGGAGAAATGCATCGGTACCCACGTGACGCAGACCTTACGATATTCAAGGTGCGAATGCATGATCCTATTGACAGTTCCGATGCTCACACCCGCACTGTTCGCCAATTCTCGGATCGTGGCCTTTACTGCAACATCCACAGGTGCAATTGTCGTGACTGAAGCAGCACAACGCTGTGCTCCTGATCTTGGCTGGTCTACAGTACTTGTTCGTCCAACACTAAAACGTTGGTACCACCTCATTACAGTATACTGCGTAGAAGACAAGCAGGCCCATATGCCTTCATTCGTCTGGGAATTTCGCCTGGTCGCTTCTTCTCCGCTTTCAAAAACTGAATTACAGTACGTCGAGCAAATTTGGACGTATTCATCTAATACAAGAGAACAATCAAATTAGTCCAGCGCGGTACACGGCTCCCGTAACAAACAAGCTACAATACAGTTGCGTAGTCTTTAAATCACCTGTACACTTGCGCCATCCATTGACAAAATTAGGAAGCGCAAATGCATTCCAGCTAAAGAGTCTTTCAACTTATTGAACAACCCTTATATATATTTTTTTTTCCGCTCGGTAATGCAGTGGTTTAAGCACTGGCTTTTGAAGCACAGAGAAACGTTTGAGTCAGCGATGAGTCTGGGTTCGAATCCCGGTGAGACAGGGATGCTCTGTTTTGTCTTACGGCACTGGTTCTCTCCCTTCCCTAAACCAGTGGCCCTAAATTAGGGACGGTCGACAACTTATAGCCCTTCGAGTTGCTCATGGTGATCGTTAAACTCCCCCCCCAATATATATATATATATGAACAGTCACGTCCGAAAATTAAGGAACAACGACAAAAGGCTAAATTTCAGACTCGCAAGCCCTTGGTTAGCGTTAAAAACATTCTTCTAAGTGCTGACTTATGACCATTCGTCCGAGAAGGGCCCGGGTCCGAATCCCAGGGAGGCATGGATGTTGTGCTGGCCTTACGGCACTGACTCTCTCCCTTCCCTGGAGTCAGTGGCCCTAAATTAGGGACGGGCGGCTGCTTATAGCCCATTGAGTTGCTCAAAGTGGTCGTTAAACCTCCAATTTAAAGAAAAAATATCATTTTGACGTCATCAAAACACATAACAGCTATATGAGTTTAGTCAGTGCAAGCTATGTGAGTTTGGCCATATGCAAATTGTCAGGAATCACGTGATATCTGTGTACTGCAGATCGGCGATAAAAGCTGAAGCGTGAGTGCAAAGTGTGGCCCTAAATTAGGGACGGTCGACAACTTATAGCCCTTCGAGTTGCTCATGTTAATCGTTAAACTCCCCCCCCAAATATGTATATATATGAACAGTCACGTCCGAAAATTAAGGAACAACGACAAAAGGCTAAATTTCAGACTCGCAAGCCCTTGGTTAGCGTTAAAAACATTCTTCTAAGTGCTGACTTATGACCATTCGTCCGAGAAGGGCCCGGGTCCGAATCCCAGTGAGGCATGGATGTTGTGCTGGCCTTACGGCACTGACTCTTTCCCTTCCCTGGAGTCAGTGGCCTTAAATTAGGGACGGGCGGCTGCTTATAGCCCATTGAGTTGCTCAAAGTGGTCGTTAAACCTCCAATTTAAAGAAAAAATATCATTTTGACGTCATCAAAACACATAACAGCTATATGAGTTTAGTCAGTGCAAGCTATGTGAGTTTGGCCATATGCAAATTGTCAGGAATCACGTGACATCTGTGTACTGCAGATCGGCGATAAAAGCTGAAGCGTGAGTGCAAAGAAATCGTTTATTTTGTAGGTGTTGAAAAGTAGATCTGCCTTTTTTGTTGCTATGGCGAGTTGTGTAGTACATCTAAAAGAATTCATCTGGATGATTTTATCCGAGGTCGAATTGTTGATTAACTGGAAGAAGAGAGGACAACGAGAGACGTAGGAAAGTAGGTCAGAATTGCCCAGAGCGCAATACCATGGATCTAAAAACAATTTTCTGAACATGACGTAGCTACCAGAAGGTTCAGTAGCGGTCGACCACGCAAAACTACTCCATCAGAAGATCATTATCTTGCTGTAACGGCTAAAAGATCTCGCAAAATAACTGCTGGCATTTTAGAAAAACAGCTGGAATTCAGCACGGATGCTAAAATATCGTATAATATAATATATATTATACGCCCGAAAACCTGTACAATGTGTTCCATTGACCACAGCACAAAAAACAACTTTCTATCGATAGTTTCGTGAACATTCCATATGGAATTAAGAGCAATGGATCAATGTTCTATTCACAGACAAAAGCCAATTTTGTTTTCTTCTGACTCTAGGCTGCAATACATCTGGCGAGAACTCCGCACTGCCTATTCAGCCAGAAACATCTTAGAAATTGACCATTACAGGGGTGGTGGAGTAATGGTATGGTCTGAGATTATGATCAATGGGCGTACAGATTTCCTAGTGTTAGAGAAACGGTCATAAATTCCCAGTGTTATGGTGAAGAGGTCATTTTAGAACATCTGTTTCGTGATGCTGTGGGAAATACTTTCGGTTTTAGGGACGATAACGCCCATCCCCATCAATCATCATGTGTCAATGAACTGTTGCACAGCAAAGGGATCGACAGAATGGAATGGTCTGCATAGTCCTCCAACCTGAATCCAATCGAAAATGCTTGGGTTACTCTGAGAAGGCGTACTGCTGAACGCGATCCCCCACCTGGCACCAAAAAAGACCTGTCGCTGAAAGAAGAATGCAGAAACCTCCCTCAGGATCTTCTGGACAATCTCGCGAAAAGCATGGCTCGCCGATACCAACCATGCATTACAGTCAGAGGTGGGCATATAATGTATTAAACTGATCCATGAAAATTTATTAGTTTCTTTTCTGTGAATTTTATTTATTGTGAGCCAATGTCAGAAAATTATATCTTTTGTTCTTTTATAGATTTTCTCTATTAATAAGCAAAAATTTATGCTTATTTATGTGTGTACATGTTTTTTTTTATCTTTGCTTACTCCGTATTAAAATATTTTGATGCGCATCCTATTGGAATAAAAGTACGCTATAAAAATATGTGATCGCTAATTTTTGGACATGAAGGTTTCTAATTTATATCTATCCATTCTTTGTCTGAGTATATGTACATATATCAGACAAAGAATGGTGGATTATATATATCATCATCATCATCATTGTCAACCATTATCAATCCACTGCTGGACGAAGGTCTCCCCAAGTTTCCTCCACAACGGTCTGTCTTGTGCCAGTCTCCTCCATGTCACTCCCGCATATTTACGAATTTCATCCACCCATCTCCCATGTGGTCTTTTTCTGGGTCTTTTCCTGTCCCTTGGAATCCAATCTAAAATTTCGGCTGTCCATCTATGGTCTGTCCTTCTGGCAGTATGTCCAGCCCATTGCCATTTCAGGGATTTAACTCTGATCATGATGTCTTCCACTCTCGTCATTTTTCGGATCCACGAGTTCCTCTTCTTATCTCTCCTGGTTATACCAAGTATGCACCTCTCCATGCTGCTTTGAGTTGTCTGCAGCCTTTGTATGTCTCTTTTAGTTAAGGTCCACGTCTCTGCACCATACGTAAGCACTGGAAGGATGCATTGATCAAACACTTTTCTTTTAAGACATAATGGCATATTGCTCTTGAAAATTATGCTGTTTCTTCCAAAAGCTCTCCAGGCAAGTTTTGTACGCCGATTAATTTCTTCATCAATGTGACCCTCACTTGATATCTGCTGTCCAAGATAAACATATGTATCTGTTATCTCCAGTTTTTCTCCATCAATCGATAAATCTTCATTTCTTGTAAAAGCATTGAACATCACTTTTCTCTTCTGAAAGTTCATTTTTAATCCCACTTCTTTACTCTTGTCAGCAAGTTCCTGGATCATACTCTGCAGCTCTGATGGGCTAGTTGCAAAAATGACTACGTCATCAGCAAAACGAAGGTGGGTTAGATAATCTCCATTAATCTTTATCCCTTTGTTTTCCCAGTTCAGTGATTGAAAGACATTTTCCAATGTGGCATTAAAGAGCTTCGGAGATATGGTGTCACCTTGTCTCACTCCCTTTCCAATTTTTATGTGTGTTGTATTTTCAAACAGCCGAATCTTTGCACTTGCATTTTCATAGATGTTATTAATAATATTAATGTATGCATCTTCAATACCGCAGGATTTCAGAGCCGTGGTAACTGCTGATGGTTTCACCGAATCAAAGGCTTTTTCATAATCGATAAAAGCCATGCACAATGGAAGTTCATATTCCCTCGCTCTTTCAATTAGTTCTCTCAGTACGTGGATATGATCTATTGTGCTGTAGCCACTCCTGAATCCAGCTTGTTCTCTCGGTTGAGCCATGTCCAGTGTTACCTTCAAGCGGTGTGAAAGAACTTTAGTGAAGATTTTATAAACCACTGATAGGAGGCTGATAGGTCTGTAGTTCCTGAGATCCTCAATGTCACCTTTTTTATGTAGCAGGATCATTGTAGCATTGTTCCAATCCTCAGGAATCTTCCCTTCATTAAGGCATCGAGTGAAAATTTCGGCGAGTACTGTTTCAATTTCTCCACTTGCTTCTTGTATGATGTCTATAGTAATTCCATCTTCTCCTGGAGCTTTCCCCCGCTTCATGTTCTTGATTGCATGAGCAACTTCTGCTGGGAGGACTGGAAGAACTCTGGTACTTTTCATGATGTATGGAGTACATGTATCATCCCTTTCATATAATTTGGAGTAGAAATCTTTCACTCTTGTCAAAATTTCGCCTCTATTTCTTGTTATAGAACCATCTTCTTTTCTCAGAGCCATAATCTGTTTTCTTCCCTTACTGAGATGTCCCTTTGCTATCTTAAGGCTTTGGTTGTTTTCAATTGCTTTCCTCACTAGCTCACAGTTGAATTTCCTTACGTCTTCAGTGATACTTTTTCGTGTTGTCTTGCATAGCTCTATATATTCCACTTTGGAAGTCACATCTTCTTTAGTTGTCCTCATCTCTCTTCTTTTGTGCATCAACATTTTGGTTTTTCCTGATAATTTGTTCACATGCAACTTGTTCTTAGACCCAGCTAATTTTGTTGCTTTTTCCATTAGAGCTTTGGTTACTTTTCTGTTAACTTCCGAAATATCCACTTCTTCTGATGTTAGGCCTTTTAAAGCAGAGAATCTGTTTTTCAGTTCCAACTTGAAAGTATTATGGTGTTTTTAAGGTTGGTTATGTCAATACATTTTGTTTGTCTTATGAGCTTGCCACGTTCCAGTTTAGTGTTGAGGTGCATCTTACATCTCACCAATCTATGGTCACTACCTGTGTTGAACTTGTTCAGCACACTGCAGTCTTCGATGACGAATTTTTTGTTACACATAATAAAATCAATTTCACTTGTCGTCCCAATTGGATGTCTCCATGTCCATTTCCTGTGTGGCTTTTTCTTGAAAAAGGAGTTCAAGATGAAAAATCCTTCTGCCTCTGCAAACTCAACGAGAGTATTTCCACGCTGGTTTCTGTTGCCGTGACCGAATTTACCTACTGAAGTTTCATTCTGTTGCCGTTGCCCTATTTTTGCATTGAAATCTCCCATAATTATCTTCAAGTGCTGCTTACCTTTATTATTTAGATCACGAATTTCCTCATAAAATTCTTCAATTTCTTCTTCAGGATGACTTGTGGTGGGTGCATAAGTTTGAATAATCTGAGCCTGGTATCTTCTCGATAGTTGGATAACAAGCCGTGCAGCTCTGTCAGAGGAACTTTCAACTTCTACAACTTTATCCTTCAGTTTCTTGTTTATTATAAATCCAACACCACTAGTTCTGCCAGTATCTGTCCCACGATAGTAGAAGAGATGTCCACTTTTCAGTTCGATGAGATCTTCTCCTTTTCTCCTTACCTCACTTAGCCGGACGATGTCCCACCTGATCCTTTGTAGTTCCTCTTCCAATTCAAGAAGCCTTGAATCAGAAGATAGGGAGCGTCCGTTATAGGTAGCCAAGGTCAGCATTATATATATATATATATATACGTTTATATAATTACCTACAAATATATACCGATGAGCCATTACATTATGACCACCTACCTAATAAGCGGTAGGAACAGCCTTTATCCCGCAAAACAGCAGCCACTCGGCGATTCATTGATTCGATGAGGTGGCGATGGATATTTTGGGGTATCTGGTACCATAATGTCAGCAGCAGGTCCTCTAGTTCCCGAACATTTTTGGGGCGAGGGGGTTAATTTAGCGCGAACCCGCTTTTCTACGTCGAACCACAAATGTTCGATTGGGTTCGTGTCAGGTGAATTTGGAGGCCAGGCCGTTAACAGAAAGGACACGTTAGATTCCATACCGATTCCTGGACACGTTAGATTACATACCGATTTCAGGACACGTTAGAGTCCATACCGATTCGTAACGATAAGTTGAATGAAAATATTGTACTTAACAAAATACGAAACAAATTTCTGTTCTCTGCAATTACACCCGTTTATTTTTGTGCATAGTCGCCCCACACATTACACACATTCGGCACATGATAAACATGCATTTTTAAAGTTGTCATAGTAGAACTCCACACTTATTTCTCCCAGATAGGTTTTGACGACGAATGCTGTTTCTGCGTTTGTGCCTACTCCAATATCCATGAAGATTCTCCATAAACCCCGGAGAGAAAAAATCACACTGTGCCGAATCTGAACTGTAAGTTCGATGTGAAACGATGAGATCAAAGTCCTCAATCACTTCGTTTTTGTCCCGCTGAAGTTTAAAGGATTGAACTACCGTCTTGTACTAAATATTGCCTTTTGTGCCTGACAACACTTCTTAAATTATTAAAAGATTTTCTCTTATATTTTTTTGCAAGTTATTGAGAGTTGTGATATATCGCACTCACTTGTCTCTCATCTCAAGGGATTCCCTGTGGGTACGCATTTCAAAACAGTTAAGCCATCAGGCTTCTATCTCAGAAGTGATTATGCGAAGTACCCATCTTACATCACCCTTCTGGTTAAGAACTCTAAGAACAGCAACAGTGTGACATACACTATATTGACAAAAGTCACCGGACACCCCTTCAAAAGCAAATGAACGGATCGGCTGCGTTGTTAAGATGAGCGGTACAGCTGCAAACGGAATAAAAACAAGCCTGCAGCTGACCGCGATCATATCGCACTGTGCGGTTGAGTGACGCGCGACGAATCGTCGTTGTCGACGAATTAACGCTAAACCGGAAGGCACTACGGACCAAATTCATTATGAATCCACCCTTGCAGACCACGAACACCCATACATGCTGTCTGTCTTCCCTGGGGCGAATGGGATCTTCCAGAACGACAATGCAACGTGTCACACAACTAGAAATGTCCGAGAGTGGTTGGAAGAGTACGATGAAGACTTCAAAGTACTTCCCTGGCCCAATAATTCCCCAGATTTAAACCCAACTGCGCATCTGTGGGACCACCTCAATTGTGTTGTTTGCTCTATGGATCTTCGACCACGCACCCTCCAGCAGCTGTCAGATGCACTGCAGTTAACATGGCTCCACATACCTGTGACCACTTTCCAGCACCTTATTGAGTAACTCCCAGCCCGTCTAGTTGCTATCCGCGCTGCACACGGCAGTTACTCTAGATGTTAGCTTGTGGTCGCAATAATGCGACGCGACCGTATGTAGCAGTGTTTGAAAAATACCATGACCGAGATGCCCGGGCACGTAAATTATTAATTATTGACCTGGGAAGGTAAAAAAACAATTTAATTGCCCGGTGCGGGTTGGAATATAGAACTGCCTACTATAAGAAACAAGAAAGATGACAACGAATTTTCGGGTGTAAAAAGCACGTCTTTTGAATCCGTTCTGACCCAAATTAAATTTATCAAAGCTATTTATTCAAAGTCAATGGAACCGGTATGGAAAACAATAGTATCTGACGGAAGAAAGAAGTTTTTCAATCGGGTTTTTAATCCCTCAAATATGGCTGTAAACGGAATCGTGAGCTTACTCCCTCTGGTTGCATACTTGTGCGTTAAGAAAACCATGAATTTATATGAGAAACATTTCGCACCGGAAACGCTCTACAACACAGAAAGAATTTTTCAAATCGGACTCTTAGAAACAGAGATATCGACAAAAATAAGATGTGGCGTACGTCCCCTGGTGGGAAAACAATGCATTATTTTAGGAAAAAAGTATTCTCAAAAGGTTTTTTCATATGAGCGGTATCGGTCCAAGAAAAAAGTTTTGTCGAGTTTTCAGGAGACCAGATTTTGCTACAATACATCAGAAACAGAAATCAACACTTATGCCCCCTGGTGGCCAAACCATTCTTTACCAAACATTAGAAATTATGTGAAAAATATTTTCCATCAGGTCTTGTATGCGATACAGGAAGAATCAGAAAAGGCAATTAACCGTTGTACTCCCTAGCGGAAAGTCTATGATTTTCTTGAAAATTTTGAATTTATAATGAAAACATTTCGCATCGGAAACACTATCCAACGAAGAAGGAATTTTTTTCAAATCGGGCTCCTAGAAGTAGAGATATTGACAAAAATAAGATATACATCTACGCCCCCTGGCGTAGAAACTATGCCTTATTTCAAGAAGAAACCGTTCCTAAAAGGTTTGTCGACATGAGTAGTACCGGTCAACAAAGGACTTTTTTTGCAATCGAGATGTTAGAAGCTCATATTTTGCTACAAATACATCAGAAGTGGAAATTAAGATTTACGCCCCCTGGTGGCCAAACCATTTTTTTTTTATAAAAATCGTGAATTAGGTGCAAACGATTTTCCACCAGGAGCTGTATCCGGTGTAGAAAGAATTTTTCAAATCAGAGATCTAGAAGCAGACATATAAGAGGAAACGCAGTTTACCTCTACGCCTCCTATCGGAAAGTCTGTGAATTACTTGAAAATTTTGAAATTATATGAAAAACATGTCACACTGATAACACTATCCAACAAAGAAGGAATTTTTCAAATCGGACTCCTAGAATTAGAGATATTGACAAAAATAAGATATACAGCTACGCCCCCTGGCGTACAAACCATGCATTATTTTAAGAAGAAAATGTTTCTAAAAGGTTTGTCGGCATGAGTAGTATCGTTCAACAAGAGACGTTTTTTTTAACCGAGAATTTGTAAGCTCATATTTTGGTGCAAATACATCAGAATGGGAAATTAAGATTTACGCCCCCTGGTGGCGAAACCATTTTTTTTACAAAAATTAGAAATTATGTGCAAACGATTTCACATCAAAAGCTGTATCCGGTGCAGAAAGAATTTTTGAAATCAGAGATTTAGAAGCAGAGATATAGGGGGAAACGCAATTTACCTCTACGTCCCCTAGCGGAAAGTCTATGAATTACTTGAAAATTTTGAAATCATATGAAAAACATGTCACACTGAAAACTCTATCCAACAAAGAAGGAATTTTTCAAATCGGACTCCTAGAAGTAGAGATATTGACAAAAATAAGATATACATCTACGCCCCTGGCGGAGAAACTGGAATATTTTAAGAAAAAATACTCCGAAAAGGTTTATCGATGTGAGTGGCATCAGTCCACGAAAGAATTTTTTCAATCGATATTTTAGAAGCTCAGATTTTATGGCAAATACATCAGAAGCAAAAAATAAACCTTACGACCCTGGTGGACAAAGTATTCTTTACCAAAAATTTGAAATTATATGCAAAAGATTTTCAATCAGGATGTGTATCCGCTGAAGAAAAAAATTTCAAATCGGTGTTTTAGAAGAAGAGTTATCGGGGAAAATGTAATTTATTTTGCGCCCCCTAGCGGGAAATCTATGCGTAATTTGAAAAAGTAACTATATCTAAAATACTCTTCGACATAAATGGAATCGAGAATAAAAAAATGTTTTCAATCGGATGTTTCGAAGCAAATATGTGGAATAAAACGTATTTTTGAATTCGACATCATCTGCATTTACGCTCTCTAGCGGCGAAATTGTACTTCGTAAAAAAATAACGAATAAAGGATCATCATTCGCATATTTCAAGCTTCCCAATGCAAATAGAATTTTTCAAATCGGACTAATAGTTGCAAGTTGCAGAGGTATCGTGGGTACAGACGGGCGGACAAACCGGTAACATAAGCACGATCTTTTTTTACAAAAGACGTTCTAAAAAGACAGTCGTCGCAGGTCGTGTTTCATTTCACTGTTAATCACCGGAAGTTGCATTATTCATACAGACTGGATATCACTTCATTAGTATATTATGCCCTAGGTTCCGAAATTTTAACCGTGTGCAATTTCGTTCGGAATGTAGTTTTAGTCAACGAAAGGATGCATGCCTCTGATGGAACTAGTCTCCGGTGTTTGGTCAAAAGGTGAAAACTTCAACGAAAGGAACGTGGCCCAAGCACTAAATTTCTCAAATATCAATTTCATCATCATATTATTTCATACCAATATCATCATCATCATCTTAAAACTTGAGATAGTGCATTGAACCATTTAAATACAGACCCTTAAAAAGGAAATACAAAACACGTAATTAAAAAGTTCATATTTTTTAACAAAATGAGAGTTCTTATTTGTCATCTTAAAAGATAAATTTTTCTGGGCACCATTTTTTTTTTTTTTTGAATATACATGAACGTTACTTTTGCAAAATTTCTGCCCAGACGAATAATATTTAAGGGGTCGCGCAACACCATCGAATTTCTATTGCAAATTAACAGAATGGACAGATAAAGGATAATGTATAACGCCATTATCCTAAATAAAAATACTGTCGAAAGGGTATAATGTCAAAAGTTTAACGTCTCTACAAGTTAAACAGTGTCCGATCAGTTAAAGAAATAAGATCTTCCTGCTAGTATTGGCTTTCTTAGTTATTTTATTGTTTTTGCTGTATGAGTTTATCCGGCTAGCCTTATATGTTATTGCAGTTATTTTATTGTTTTTGTTGTATGATTTATCTGGCTAGCCTTATGCTTTTTTGTAATTGTTTTATTGTTTTCGCTGTATGAGTTTAACCGGCTAGCCTTATATGTTATTGCAGTTATTTTATTGTTTTTGTTGTATGAGTTTATCCGGCTAGCCTTATGTCTTATTGTAATTGTTTTATTGTTTTTGCTGTATGAGTTTTTCCGGCTAGCCTTATATGTTATTGCAGTTATTTTATTGTTTTTGTTGTATGATTTATCTGGCTAGCCTTATGCCTTTTTGTAATTGTTTTATTGTTTTTGCTGTATGAGTTTTTCCGGCTAGCCCTATATATGCTATTGCAGTTATTTTATTGTTTTTGTTGTATGAGTTTATCCGGCTAGCCTTATGTCTTATTGTAATTGTTTTATTGTTTTTGCTGTATGAGTTTTTCCGGCTAGCCCTATATATGCTATTGCAGTTATTTTATTGTTTTTGTTGTATGAGTTTATCCGGCTAGCCTTATGTCTTATTTTAATTGTTTTATTGTTTTTGCTGTATGAGTTTTTCCGGCTAGCCCTATATATGCTATTGCAGTTATTTTATTGTTTTGAAACTGTGTTTAAAGATGACACCTCCCGCTCCCTGTGTACCGACAAGATGCAATACGATGATTTACCTGTTCCGAACGTCAGAAGAGAGTGAAATTAAAGGGAGTAAACTCCCATCTAATCGGCAAGTATATTTTTTTACTACCATAAAACACTGAACAAGCCTATTCGCAAGAGTTCACGAGCTGTGATAAGAGAAGTTGCATTATTTTGGTCACAGCCCCGCATTCCCACTCATGATGCACGACATTCAATTACCAAACCGGAAAAACTTTTCGATAAGTGGAACCGACTAAAGAAAAATAGCAAACGAACGAGTGAAACTCAGCTTTCTAATGATTTGTTCGATATTGCACATGCTGAAGCCATAAGCATGATTACAATCAATGAGGACAGAGAATTCCTTCTTCGACAACGAGAAAAAGATCGACGGGGTTGTATGATGGAACTCGACATAGCTCTTGCTAAAACAGAAGTCAGAGCTGATAAAAGGAAGAAGGCAGAGATCCTCAACAGTCAATTTTGAACCCAGAGTGAGGAATGCTGAGGTGCTGGCAACCATTCAGAGCGACATGCGATCAGTAATGGAATTTGCGCAAAGCCAACTTCTAATGCCCCTTGCACGAAAGGATTACAGAGAGACACTGGAGCTTGCTGTCATTTTTCTTGGAGAAACACCTTGTGGTGTACGCTTCCGTGCTCCAGGAGCTATCCATCATGCCAGATGGATGTCGAAGGTTCTTTACAGCTTCAAGCTATGGATATTTCGCAACCAGTTCAAACTTACAGCACGAGAAAGTAAAGGTCTTCGTGACATCTGTATTTTCGTTGTGAAAGAATATCTGAGAGCTTGGTTAACAACACCCCTTTCTTTGCAAGCACCGAGAAATCACCTGAAACTTCTTCAGCGTTTTGTAGCATACAAAGAAGAAAACCCAGATATATAAACTGTGGCCGTCTATAAACTGTCACGATATCTTTGGTATCTCAGCGAGCATCTCGTAGCATTAGCTTTCTTCGATTCGGATGCTTTGGCGGAAGAAAAGTGAAAGATGGTAAAAACCCTTTATGAACCAGATGGCGAGGATGAACCACTGAAGCGCGCAAGACTACAAAAGGAGGAAATTGACGAATTGACGACTAAGACGTTATCCGACTTTGTGACAAAAACACAGACATGTTTTTTTGCCAATTATGCATCGACAGGGAGTTTCTGCAAATCGATCCTGAGCATTGGGAACTTCAAAATAGCTACCAGCACGGCTTCGAAATAGCAAAGAAACTGAGAGTTGTGAACGACAACGCGGAGCGTGGTGTGGCCCTTATCGACGCATTTGCTAAGGCTATCATAAAGGACGAAGAGCAGAAAGAGTGTCTTCTTTAAGTGGCTCAGGAGCACGAAGAAAGTATCAAGATTGCAAGAAAAGTACCCTTAAGAAATAATTTCAGAACTAAGGAGTGAGGTATTATATATTTTATGTACTTGGTTTGTCTTTGATATTTTTTCTGTATTATATATTTTGTGTTTTATAGATATAAAAAAGATGTAAAACAACTTAATAATTCATTACGCATCCTTGCACATTTTTATACATATTACGAAATTTCAATGCGGCTGCGCCACCTCTGAATATGAACCTATTTTACCAACATTTTACATAAATTATCGTTATATATATTGGTGTGTGTGTGTGTGTGTGTGTGTGATTATTTTTTATTAAAAAATTACAATAAAGTCTAAAATGTAATAAGAAATGAGTGCAATGTTTTGATAAAAACTGCGATCTGGGGTTATTTTCACAGTGGTTGACGGTTAGATCTTCAAACAAAGAAGCTAACTGAATGGCATGCCATAAAAATGAAGAGTGACTACAGACCTGTTGGTTCCATAAGACATCCACAGCAAGCGAGGGTCAGTAAGGGTACAATGCCGGAGGCTGGAGGCTCGGAGTTCGAACCTTGCCCTGCACTCACACGTCATTCAGCAAATCCCGTTTTCATTCTATTGCATGATATATATTTGTATGAAACCAAAAAGGAATTCACAACTGTACATTTGGTTCTAGAATATTAAATTTAAATAATCTCGCACCCAATTATTTTAAATTTTAATTCCAATTGTAACGAGCTTTTGTAATTGAAAAATTTAGTATGTTGGTTGAGAACTGAAGCCGAAAGTTGAGGAGGCTGTCCTTACTTAGGAAAACGCTGAGGGAGGCACGTCCCTCCGTCCCTGTATGATGATTTGGGTCCAAGGACAAACGCGTGATTTGGGTCCAAGGACAATCACACATATCCCCATTTTCCAGGACACGTTAGCTCTCTCCACACAGTATTTCTGGTCTACTTGGTCGTTTCTTCTGTGTAGCGACACCGTTGGACTTCTCCTTATTCTCTGCATTACTAGTAGCGGACTTGGAAAACTATCTTTACTCCAGAATTCCATCACAACTTTACGCATCTATAACCCTCTGTAAAAAGTCTTCAATCATAACCTTATGACAGACTCCTTAATATAGCACTGCTGCTTTTACATCATTTTAGCCTTTTTTCTCGCCACCCACAATTTCTATCCAAACACAAGGGTGTACATTGAATGCAGGTAGGGTAATGTTAGCCGGTAATAAATAATCTTTTGAAATACAGTTTAATAATTTTATGACTATAAGCTCAGATTTCCATTATCTTTCGTTCAAAATTTCAATATCTATTGATTCGCATTAATAAATTTTCACCCTGAAGCAGGAAATTCGCTGTTTAGAGACAATATGTCAAAGATACAGCAGCTATTTGTTCCCCAATGTGCCAAAATTGTATTTTTCTCTATACGAATAGTCTCTATAAAACACATCAAGGTCTTCATATTTTCCAAATTTTAATTCCATTTTCATATTATCTGCTAACCTATTAGTGAATTCTAAGGAGTTAAAAGTAACATTCTTCATCGAATAGTATTTATGGAATTTGCTGATTAGGGTTTGAGAGCTTTCAACTGTTTTTTTTGTAACTAAGAGTAGATTTCCAGGTAGTATTGATTCTAAAGACTCACCAAGTCACCCCCTAAAGTTCTACGCGTTCGAAATTTACCATATTTCAAACTTTTAAAGTCGTTTCGGACGAAAACGGGTAGGTTTATAACTTTAAATGCAAAGCTTGGAACAAAGGTCTTAGGAATGTAGGTGAACTGAAGCATAGCCATCGAGTTAAATGTAAAGCTGAGAGGAAAGAACTTAGGCGTACATACATAAGTGAACTGAAGCATAGCCATCGAGTTAAATGTAAAGCTGAGAGGAAAGTTCTTAGGCGCACATACATAAGTGAACTGAAGCATAGCCATCGAGTTAAATGTAAAGCTGAGAGGAAAGGTCTTAGGCGCACATACATAAGTAAATTGAAGCATAGCCATCGAGTTAAATGTAAAGCTGAGAGGAAAGATCTTAGGCGTATGTATCATACATAAGGGAACTGAAACATGGTCATCGAATTAAATGAAGCGTACATAAATAAGTAAATTGAAACATAGCCATCGAGTTAAATGTAAAGCTGAGAGGAAAGATCTTAGGCGTATGTATCATACATAAGGGAACTGAAACATGGTCATCGAATTAAATGAAGCGTACATAAATAAGTAAATTGAAACATAGCCATCGAGTTAAATGTAAAGCTGAGAGGAAAGAACTTATTGTAGGTATACATACCTAAATTCACTGAAGCATAGCCATCGAGTTAAATATAAAGCTAGGAAGAACGGACTTAGGTGTACCTATAAAACTGTTCGAAATCATAGCCGCAAGTTGAATATAAAACTGGGAAGAAATACTTATGCAAGGCACTGAAGCATAGCCATCGAGTTAAAGTCGCAAATGATAAATTCTTCCATGAAAAATTTCCAGAAAGAAACAATGATTATACCTTCCAAATTTAATAGAAAGCCTTCGGGGGAAACGTTACAACAGAGATTTGAATTGATAGAGGAAGATTTCATACTTTACAACCAATGGATGTTGGGAAATTAATCAAGAAGATCTATCAGACGAATATTAAAAAAAACTAAATCTCTGATGATGACGATGATGATCCTGAAGGACAAAAAAAAAGACTTCTTTGGGTCTGGATGTTTCAAATCCAGGTCCAAAAAGAAAAGAAAAAATACTTTTTGAAAGACTTTTTTCAACTGGGCGTTTCAATCAAGATGAAGGCATCACGTTTGCCGAAGATTTAATCAAATTGTTTATGAATGCGGATCGCTTCATGCGACGAAGCCTTAGAACCAAAAGGAATATGTAGAACACGGCTTTATGTGTGTGATACCATAAAACTTAGCCTTTATTTAGAAAACAAAGAACCGAAAACCATGGAAACTGACGTTCTTTGTATATTAAAAAATTCCTCAGTTTTGCTGTCTTTTGTTGTTTATTTTACTTTCTCAAATAATTGAGTTAAAAAACGTGAAAATGTAGTTACTTTTTGTCACTCAAAAAATCTTACAAATTCAACCCTGAGAATAACAAGTGTTTACTGTACAGTCAGAAAAGGCCGTGACATAGTATTCAAATCACTTTCAAATATCTGCGACTGAAAGTACTAGGAAAAAATTTTTCACAGTGAAGGAAATGTCAAGTCATCTCAAATGAAGTGCTTTTGTTCAAAAGTCCGCCAACCTTAATGATTTGTTTCCTTTTTGCTGAAATAATCTTCCAAAATCTACCAAAATTTTAAATTCGTACTACTTTCCGTATCGCTAGAATAATATTCACAAATTCACAAGTTTCAAAATTGTTTTTCAAAACTTTTTCAGCTCAAGCATAATCTTACTTGCACTTTACAAATAACAAAAAACTGAGGTGTCTCGCCGGAGTTTGACAAACAAATGAGTTCAGAATATTCTATTATTCCAGAATCACGTGGAAACTTCTAAAACATTACTTTCCAGAGGAAGTAAGTGATTTTATTTTTCCATAATGTCAGTATGAAAAATTAAATTACTTACTTTTACCTATCGGCACTATAGGCTACGCTGCCGCCAACTATAGGGAGAGTTTCGTAATTTGGAAAATATTTTTCATTCTTGCCTCTTTCGAATGTGTCGTTCTAATCACCCCTCTAGAAACATGATACAAGTCGACATTGGCGACCCCTATAGCAAGACTCGTTCGCTTAAAATAAATGATATAATATATAAAATAATTATATAATATAATATAAGGTGAGCAATCAAAATGACTGTGCCATAATATTAAGATTTATTGTCAAAATGTTGGTGGTATGAAATCCAAAACACAGGATGTTTACACCTCAGTTCTTGCTGAGGTTTACGGTAACTGAAACTTGGCTCCAGGATGAGGTGTTTGATTCTGAACTCTTAGACTCTCGATATACTGTTTGTAGGAAAGATAGAAATTTGAACTCGACTGATAAGAATTATGGTGGATGCGTCTTTGCTGTTAAGAACAAATTGCACAGTTACAGAATGAGTGAATTAGAAAACTCTGATGAAAATATTTGCGTTACTATTAAAGTTAATCACCCAAAATCAGTTTATATCAGCATCCTCCAACAAACAACTCTACTTCCCCCATCCTCCAACTAACAAACTTATTCGGAGTACTTTAATCATGCTAGCTGTCATCCGGCTGTATGTAATGAAGATATGATATTTGTTGGAGACTTCAAACTACCGTCTTATGTACTTGTTACTAACTTGAATTTCCGTACGTACGGGGAAAAAGAAAAAGAAGTAACTGAATTAGCTAGTATTCTTAACTTGTCTCAGTCGAACAACACTGTGAATGTCAACAATAAATGCTTGGATTTAATTCTTTATAGCAACTGCAGGTATCAGTGTGTGGTATCCCCTGTTATTTCTCCGCTCTTGAGAGAGAGTGGACATCATCCAGCTTTAGTTTATCCTTTTCTCGGGTTCGCTATGCTAAGCCCCAACGTAATGCTCCCCTTGTCCACTTTAACTTCCGCAACAGTGATTGCACCAAGCTCTATCATCACCCCTAATAGCTTTATAGGCCCGCTCACCGAATACCGGAAGCTGGATGACGTAGTGGAAAGTAGGCTGATGTCCGTGGTGTGTGGTCGAGCATGCATCAGCTTGCTCACTCTGTGTAAGCCTGACTGTCGATGTGCGTGGTTGTTGTTGTCGTCAAGTTCAAATTCCCTACAAATGGGGAAGTTCTCAGAAAATGGATTACAGCAATAAAGCGTGAAAATTTTCAAGTGACCAAGAACTCTAGGGTAAGTGGAAACCTTTTGTTAACCTTATTTAAACTACTTGTAAAATAAAAAGTTTGAACTAGAAAATTTAAATTTGGTTAATTTTATAAACAATGCATCTCACAGCGGGAAGTGAGAGCACTGAAAAGATTTTTGAAAAATGAAATTTATGTTTGTAATGGAAATAATAGATTACTTGTGTTGTTATAATAACCCATAACATGTTTTTGCCAATGTATCAAATAAATTCAAAGTAAAATATGTATATTTAGGAAGAGATTTTAAACTTTATTATGGACACAGAATAATAAGAGTTGCATGTTTTTGATCCCAAGAGTAATATGTTGATACATTCGTACATAGTTATTTAAGTGTCTAAGGCAGTGCCAGACTAAACTTTTTTGGGGTCCCTATTTCTGGGCACAAATGCTTGTAAAATAACTATGTCCTATACCCTATATGAAATATATGTCTGTCATGTACACATCTAACATGCTTATGTCCTTTATATAAATGTTAAGGCCTTGTTGCCATGCAAAATACAACTTTTGTGCTTGCAGACATGGAGAGTTGCATTGAATTATCATTTTTAATATTTATTACTAAAGGAACGCAAACATGTTAATCATATTCTTTATACTAATCATATCTCTTCATATTCTAATCATATCTTTCATATTCTAATCATATCTTTTCATATTCTAATCATATTCTTTTTAAATATATCAGAAATCTATAGATATCAGGGCTTGAAAAATATGGGAAAAGTTATATGCCCAAGTGCCCAGCTGGGCATGTAACTTTAGGTGTTTATTTACTAGCTGGGCAAGAAATTATTTACTTGCCCAGGTAGTAAAAGCTGGATGCGCAGGAAAATTTATCTTTTAAGATAACAAACCAGAACCCTAATTTTTTTTAAGTTAAAAATATGATCAGTTTTAATATGTTTGCACTTCCATTTTAAGGGTCTGTATTACAAATGTTCAATGCACAAAAGTGTACATATCAATTTTTAAGATGCTGATGCTAAAATTGGTATGAAATGGTACGAAGATGAAACTGGTGTTTCGGAAATTTAGTGATTCTGTCATGTTCCTTTTGTTAAAGTTTTCTCTCTTTGTCACCAAACATGAGAGGCCAGTTACATCAGAGGCGTGCATCCTGTTGCTGATTATAAACAAAATTGGAGCAAAACTACATATGGTTTCCGATTTCTGGGCGTAGAACATAACATAATTAAAGATGTGATATTACTCTTTCCTTGGTACTTCGTAACAATAATACAGCTTCCATTAATAAACAATGACATGAAACACGACATGTGATGACTATCTTTTTTTCTTGTGTAGTAGGAAAATTTATCACAAACTTTTTTATTTTAAAATTTAGTTGCTATGCACAGGCAATTATATTTTTTATTTACCTGCCCAGGCGAATGATTTACATGCCCTGGGCATCTCGGGCATGGTAATTTTAAGCGTTGGATATTGTTATTTTTAAGAGAGAAAAAAAGTACCTGGATCGACATGAATCCACATATTGTAGAAACTATGTTCTAAACAAACAAGGTTTTTAAAATACAAGTAGAAATATATACTCGCTTTTTTTTTTTTGAAAACATTTGCTTAAAATGAGACATCAACTTTTTATTCATTTATCTAGACTTATCTGTTTCCAGACTTGCTGCACTGTATCTTCACAAGCTACAGCTATAATAACTGGAACTAATATATCTCATATTATCCGATAACTACTGGAAAGTGTGCTTTCAAACGAGGGGGTGGGTGTCAATCTTTGTATGGGGATAAACTTCTCCAATCCTTCATAGAATTTATTTTGAAACCAAAATCATAAAAAAAGGAAAAAACAATCTTTTTCAATTGCTTTAGTAATGACAAAACATTTGTGCAAAATTTTATACCATTGCTTTTTATAGTTTCTGAGAAAATGGTACATCAAGTTAGTCAATTTATAATGAAACATGTACATCTTTTAAAATATATCCTATAGTACCAAAACAATCCCTTAGATTTATTCAGTACAATAACTGCATGTGCATTTGTCAGGTTCTCAAAAAATATAATAATTATCTGAAAAAATACTTTAAGAAATTATTGGAACAAATTTCAGATTTTCTTAGAAATGTGTCTTTGAAATTCTTCAAGGAACAGCTAACGGACACATAATCAAATTGTGTTTGTGATACCCAAAGAACTACACAACCATAATTATTTGTACATTGACAGTTTTCCTGAATACTTCTTGAAAATCAAATTTCAGGAAATTTCTGCCAATAAGTTACTTGTATTTTTCCAGATTAAAAGAAATGCTTATATTGTGGATCCAAATAGTTTTGCTTAATGTTACTAATATACTTAATACAGATGTGTTGAACTTTGACAAGGTAACTTTTTTTAAATAGTGCTCTGGAAGACAAAAATTATAAACTTTATATTTGCTGATCAAAATGAAGTTGTACAAACACGTAACTAGATGATACTAAAATTAGAAAAACTTGTTATGTCATTATTGTACGTTTAATAATGTAGCAATTGCATAATTTTCTTGAAATCTTAATTTATTTGATGCAATCAGTGGATCAATCAGCAATTTACTGTATGTATGCTAAAACGCGTTTTATTGAGCCTTTGGTAATGATTAAAAAACACAGAAACAAATTCAGTTTTTCTTGACCTTTTTTTATATATTAGTGATCACGGATTGCATATAAATTGCAAGTTACTGTCTGAAGTGAAAATACATTTTCACTAAAGGAATTATTTCATTACTAAAATTTTCATAGTCATAAGTTTGCAATGAATGAAAAATCTGATTCCTTAAATTAGTCAATCGACATCTTTTGAAACGACGGTGATACTTCGTAATGGACCCTCAAACTAATCTTTCAAGTGCAAGAACGATTTGTTCACAAGTACAGGAATCATTCGGTTAACTATAAAGACACTATAACTTCAAGTGAAACTAAGGCAACAGTTTATAATTTCGATTATAGGAATGGTTTATCACTTCCAGTGAAATGACAGTGATGCTTTCATTAAGTTGACGAATCTGTCTTGCTTACCCTTTCAAGTCGAAATTATTGCTACTCTAAATTTTACGTTTTATTTTCTTTTTCTTCTGTATTTTAAAAGATTATTAAACAAACTTGTTAAATCTGCAGTTATTTAAAAACTAACACACAAGTTCTTATTTAAATGCAGTGAAATTCTAAAAGAACGCAAGACCTGGTTAGTTGGTGTACGTAAAGACGCGTTCGTTCGCACATCGCCGTAATGCTCCTCTCCGCGACTACGGACTACTCTAGTGACGTCACAAATCGGTGCGCGGGCCTGTTCAGCTATTAGGGGGTGATGGCTCTATACTCTTTTATATTAGAGACTTACGATTGGTCCGATCTTTATAAGCAAACTGTTAGCGTAGATGCCTTGAACTGCTTTTATGACAAGTTCTACAGTATCTTCCATGAATGTATTCCCGAGTGCAAAGCTTTAAGGAATAAGTACCCCCCGTATTTTAATGGGTATATTACAAAAACTCTTGCTCTGGAAAACCACTACAGAAGAAAATTCACGAAACATAATCATATTGAGGACTACAGACAGTATAAAGATTACCAGGCCGAAGTTAAAAAAGCGATAAAAGCAGCGCATATCTTGTTTATGAGAGAAACCGAAGAACTAATCACTCGCGACCCATCCAAATTCTTGGAATTTACAATTCTTAAGAAGCGATGCGTCCCACTAAATATACTTAATCACAATAACACCATGATTGAGAGTGGCCAGAACATCGCTAATGGCTTTGCAGACTTTTTTTCGTTCTGTCTTCGTTACAGAGAATTATTTTCCCCACCAACCTGATATTTTCCCTTTAACTGCCGAAGGTCAGTACGAACAACTTGATTTTCTTAACATTGACTACTTCACTGTGAATGAGATCCTACACTCTATCAAGAAACTAAAAGGAAGTAGAGCTATTGGCCCTGATATGATTCCTTCGTACATAGTCAAAGGATGTAGTGAAACGCTTAGTAAGCCGCTGCTTCATATTTATAATCTAATTGTCATTACTGAAATTTTCCCTCCAGATGTGGAAAAAGCGAAAATTATTCCTGTTTTCAAAAAAGGAAGCCGAGACTCAATTGAGAATTATCGGCCTATCACAATTATTTCTGTCCTAGTGAAAATAGTTGTCTTTTATTTTGTCTAAGCTATATGATCAATTCAAACGTGTCCTCAGTTCTGCGCAGCATGGTTTTGTGAAGAAACGCTCAACACTTACCAACCTATTACATATCACAGAGAATATTTCGTCATCTATTGATAGAGGATCACAAGTTGATGTTATTTACACTAACTTTGCTAAAGCTTTTGACAAAGATCATCATGGCATTTTACTCAAGAAATTGAACTGTCTTGGTCTCAGTGATAACCTGATGTACTTGTTTAAGTCTTATCTTTCCAACCGATCCCAGTCTGTTATTTATAACAACCATATTTCTGATCCTTATGTTGCCACATCTGGAATACCTCAAGGCTCTAATTTAGGACCACTGTACATTAATGACCTTCCTTTTTGCATTGATGGTCCTTCTCTCTTGTTTGCTGATGATCTCAAGCTTTATCGCAATGTACAGACTCCTAATGACTGTCTTGCTCTTCAAACTGACGTCAATAACCTGCTTCAGTGGTGCACATTTAACCACCTCCACCTCAACATCTCCAAGTGTCATGTCGTTTCCTTTTCGCAGAAGAGAAACCCAATTCTTTTTTACTACAAAGCTGGCGACTATACGGACAAACGAAGTCCAGGACTTGGGAGTCACGTTTGATTCCAGCTTGGAATTTAAAAGTCATATCAAAAGAATTGTACTTACGGCGTACAGAAATCTTGGATTTATCATGCGACATTCCAAGTATTTCTCGAATACTCTGACACTAATTCGCATTTCTGAGATTACGGTAAGATCTTCAGTGGAATATGCGGCGATTATTTGGAGCCCTAGCCTCGTAACTCTAGTAAATGAAATCGAGAAAGTTCAAAAAAAATTTTAGACACGTTTTTTTACAAATCGACTGGTGTTTATTTTACGGATATCCCGACGGCTGACCTTCTGATATTCTTCAGGATGACCTCTCTGCAATCGAGAAGGAAGGCTCTCCAACTCAAGTTCCTGTAAGGTATCATCAGTGGAGAGATTGATGACACTCAAATTGTGAACCAATTAAATTTCCGTGTCCCACGTTTATCGAGAACAAAATGTGAACTACAGTATTTGCAGTGCCATTTTGCAGAACTGATGCTGGAAAAAATTCTCCATTATGTAAAATGTATAGGCTTCACAACTCACAATAAGAATGTTCGGATATTTTTAATGTACGGTAAGTAATAATTTTTTTTCATAAAGCATGAGACTGCTAATATCACTAGGTAATTATTCCTGTAAATATAACTATAGCAATTCCTGTAACTAGATATACTGTAACGTATACTCTAGATTCACTTTCCTTTTGATTTTTACTATCTCTGGTTATTTTATTTTCCTATGTAAATTATCTTCTTACTGAACGAGATGTTATTTCTCCCGCTGAATGAGATCTGGCAATGAGTGTAAGTCATGACGTGGTGGTAGCCAGTATAAATAGGCGCGTTCAACGATACCAGGAAGAGCGGTTGTTTATGTGCGAGAGAGCTTTTTGTTGATGTGCGTAGGAAGAGCTGTTGTTGTATGGTGAGAGCTTTGTTTCGTGTGTAAAGAGATCTTCGTTTATGTGAGAGCCAGATATCGAGTAGTTGTGTGACCGATGAAGTGAGTGTGGATAAATAATAGAAGTTTACCAAATAAAAGATTGTCTTAGTAAGTACGTTTTTCTCAGTTCATAGTACTGTCAGACCTCTGTCTGGCTGTTAGGTTTATTTCATTAGTTGATTATTATTAACAACCAGCATAAGACTTTATTCATCTTAATTACTACTACAACATTACTAGCAGTTAAAAGCTTGTTCATTATTATTACTACACTACTAGCAGGAAAGTTTATTCATGATATAATTAACAAAACACAAAGCATTTGAACAACCATTAGAAGAAGCTTATTAGAAGAAGCTGAATTCATTATAATTTAGAAGAAAAAGCATATTCATTATAATACCATCGGTAGGGATGTGCTTACAAATAAATAAATAAATACATAAACTAGATTATGCCTATCTCTGTCCTCTGAAATTTTTTAGTAGTTCTAGAAAAAAGATGTTGCGACAAAAGCACGTATAAGTCATCTAGCGGAAAAGTTGAACATGCTTAAGACGAGGTAATGCGACAAAAGTACACATAGCTCACCTAGTGGGAAATTAGGTCCCAATTAAATGGGGATATTGTGATGAAAGCACATATACGCGCTGTCTAGCCGAAAAATTTGGTTACAGTTACATCTTCCTGATATAAACAAAAATTCAGTACGGCCTGTCACTGTGGGACAGAGAGATCGATAGAGAAACAGCATGGTGAAATGAACCCTTTCTTTGGTATGCGTTTAAACGTTGAGAGTTACTAGAGCTCGTGATTTCATCTTCTCATGCTGCTTTTTTCCTATTTTCAGGGGCTGCGGATGGCCTAGTGGTCAACATTCGTGACTGCCAGGGAGATAACCTCAGGCTCGATCCCGGGCAGGTACGAACGCTCGAACCACTGAATACCCGCCGATCGCCGGATGGGCACGTTAAGCCGTCGGACCCCCAGTACTGTCCCCCCAGTAATAAATAAAGCGTCTTCCTTCCCCCCTTTCTTCCTCGCTTCCGTGTCACTTTCCTATCGGGCACTTAAGCCCATATCTCCTAGCTTCCTATTTTTAAAGGTTGTTTAAGATCTGGGGTCAGACACACCCTTCCCAAAATCCTCTACATATGATCTGGTATGATTTGATCCTATTTTCAGTTTCAGGGCATGATGTATTTGTTCTTCCGGTGCTAACGCTTTCCCTTCCCTAGAAACAGTAGCTATAAATTGGAGATGGGGGTCTCTTTATAGCACTGGATCTTCATAGGGTTCGTCAACCCCGAAAAAAAGTGCTTTCTGAAATCTGCATTTTCTTCAGTTCTGTATCATAAGTCCCTAAACTGATCTTGACATATCTGTTGTTTCAGTGCATGGGGGAGGAGACTTTATAGCATTAAATGCTGTTGAGGATCGTCAATCCCGAAAAAGAGAAATAAATAAAACAAAGAGTGTTAAAAACTATATGCCCTGCCAGAGGTAGAAATGGGAATTATTCGCTGCCAGAATCCGACGTACAAGTGAATGCCACGAGTTCGAGCTTAACCATGGGGAAGTTTCCAAATTTCCGAGCTGCCGTTCTTTTTCTCTTAACTCATCTTTTTTACCAAAGAAATATGTTAGTGTTCTTTTCACTATTTTCTGTTAGTTTTCTTACTCAAGAATAAATTGAGACTACAACTACAATATGAGGCAAAAAATGGCACGTCGTCACTTCCTGTCACGACGAGAGCTTATACTGCAGTGAAAACGACACTAGACAGCATGTGTAGTTAAGCCCCGTTGTCAGTTCCAGGTCATTTTATGCATAGTGCGGAGATGGGTCTGCAAGGTCTACGATAGATTCCTGTCATAACCTTCGCTCTCACCAAACATCTCACACTCATCATGGTACTGAGCGACGTGACAGTCACCAGAGTAGCAATTTTTCGGTTGCTGTGTGTTGCTAAAACGTGGAAAGAGCGATGTATTTGTTTATTCACAGACACCACGTATTTGGAGGATTTTCACTTTGGATCTCGCCCTTTGGATTTAACTGCTAGGATTAATATATAGCCAATGCCGTTAATGCCCACTAGATGGAGATGTTTCAGTAGCTAAGCCCACCTTACGGATTTGTGATGTCAGAAGCTGACAGAAAAACACACATAGCGCCGTGGATTGTTGGCCACCGTGGTGAAAGGCTAACGCGCTCGGCTAGATATCGAGAGATCCGGGATTCATTTCCCCGGCGGTGACCGAATAACAATTTTTCGGTTTCTGTGTGTTGCTAAAACGTGAAAAGAGCGATTCTTTGTTTATTCACTGACGCCACGTATTTGGAGGATTTTCACTTTGGATCTCGCACTATCGGGTTCAATTCCCCGGCGTTGACTGAATTACAATTTTTCGGTTTCTGTGTGTTGCTAAAACGTGGAAAGAGCGATGTCTTTGTTTAGTCACCATGGCGGAGGAACACGCGAAGGTCTGCCAGACGGTCAGCGATCAGATCCTTTCGTAAACTTTGCTCTCGTCGAACATCGTATTAGAGCTTTATTAGAGCAGGAGGATTTTTTTAATTTTGAAACGACGAGACGAACAATTCATACAAGATGACGTCATTAATTGAAGTGTATAATGCATTGCGAAATATTTTATTCAAATTAAATGCTCCCTTTCTTTTGGTGTCGCATCGCTCCAGGAACGAGTTCCAGCCCACTTCCACCACTGCGTGCCACAGTTCTATCCACTTATCCACAGTTGTCACGTATACCCTAATTTAACTTTCCTTTTTTAAATTTGAGTTCATTCTCCTTTAGAGTTTTTCAAACTTAACGTTATATTTTCTTTCTCGCAAGAGTTCGGTTGGCAACACCTTGAGGTTGGAACGTATGATGTGTGTATGTGTCCAATGAGAACTGGAAGATATATAATGTTTGAGCAGCAGCAAAGGTGTGGAGATAATGGATGTTATCTTACTATATAAAAGGCAAGACTTGCGATGACGTGGATCATTATTCAACCATAAATAAACAACTACGTACGCTCTTTAACAGAAGACGACGAACATTTATATTTCTGTGTTCACACCGTGTTATCCGTAACCGTTCCTTCTTAACGTTTTGTTTACATCTTTTCCTTTCGTTCGAAGTTATAGGTTTTTTTTCGAGTGCGATGGAAGTAGAAGCACACAGTTGTAGGTTGTAAGATGTTTTACTTTACTAGCGCTGAGTAAGGCAAGGACGACCGATACTGTCCTTCACGAACTTGACTGTTGTTTTAAAACCCCCTACGCCGCGTCAAAACGGAAAGTTACCCCTTTCATTAGATGAAGAGATTGAAGCTGAATGCCGCAAAACCGATTACGATCAAGCAAGGCGGCAAGAACGCACTGCAGTCGAAAGACAGCAGTTAACCGCTGCAATGCCGAATATTCCAGAAAAAAAAAGACAAAAATCCAGTGCCGTTGAAAGAAATGCTGATATTTGACATTTGCGTGATCATCGAAGTAAAATGACGCCGCAACATATTGAAGCTGATGTCACAGCTAAAGTAGTCCATGGGTCAGAACAAGGAAAAAATTCTTCCAGACTTCGAAAAGATATTTACAAAAAATACAGTGTACAATTTTCCAACGTCGTTGACTTAATTGATAAATGCTAATAAAAAATCACAAAAAAGCAAGTAAACCCCCCCCCCCCCCCCAAAAAAAATGGGGTAGCACGCCAAAGGGAGTCCACGTCCCTTAACAAAAGAAGATTATAGTCCGGCAAACGCTTCCGCATTTTGTATTTATAAGCATGAACAATGAAATACATCAAGGCTATGTTTCAATGCACACTCATTATTTGCGATGACTCCGCAAAAGAGAATAATAAACGCTTGAATAGCAATAAGTGATTTCTAGAACCCATTGTATTCTTATCTCAACGGGTTTTACAGCTACTAATGCTATAATCGTGGAAGCAACATTCTTTAATTGAAGTTTAATCTATTTGAAGGCTGGGTGTAATATCTTTAGTGCTGGTGTTTTTCCTTAACCAAGTGTTCTAATTATTAACTCCCATTAGTTGGATTAAGTTAATATATACTATTGAATAGTGAGTTGTAGCTGTGCTTTGTTGTAGTGCCAAAAGAGTTTTGGCTGAACAAAGACTAACCATACGTAACTTTTTTTTTGAAGTTCTTGGGATTCCTGTTTCACTGTAGCTGAAGTATTTAAGAACTGATTTATGTAGTGCCCAGTCAGCCATATACAGGGTGTATAGGAAAATCCTTAAACAGGGAAATAACTTTTGAACGCAAAATGCTAGAGTTGTGGAAGTAGTGAGTAGTGTGTACATATAGTAAAGTGACTATGTTCTATCAGATGAGACCGATTGCAGCACCCCTAGCGGCAAATTTTGGAAGTCAGCTATTCTATCGGGAGAACCAAGAGAGATAGCGAAAAGAAGTCAATAGTAAACGTGTGGAGCGTCACCGATTTAGTATGAAATGACGCCCTACATTCACCAAAAACTTCAATAGAAGTCCGGAAATGCAGATCTCTCGGTATCCGATCACCGGCATAAATACGTTACTCATCGCGTGCAGAAGTGTGACATTATAAGGTGATGCAAATTTACTAATAAAACTAATACATGTACGTGTCAGCAAGGGACAATTTATTATGTACTGTACAGTAAAGTAGTCGGAAATTCATACAGCAGTAGGACATTATGAAGAAGAAAAACACAAAATAATGTTCTAGGAATACAAAATGTCAGTACTAATACTTAAGCATTCGCGATGTGTCCACCATCGGCAGCAATACACATCTGTATTCGAGCTAGAACTTCTTGTTGGACGTTCTGCAGCATTTCAGGTGTTACGTTACTGCATGCTTGGATAATACGTGGTTGTAGAAATTTGCCATACACGACCAAATGTAAGGCCACACGTCACACTGATGTCTCTCGTACTGCAGTGTGGGTGGGCTAGCGCATGGGCCAGGACGTCCACTGGCTGCACGTGTACACCTGCAAGTGTCGGCCTACCTGAACGGGAACGACTTGTAATGCTCCAGGTTTCTCTCAGCCGGCGAACGATATTGATGATAGTAGCCGCAGTAGGATGAGAAGGATTAAGGAAACGCAATGCATATTGGCGTGCTGCCTCTCTTGCCCGACGACCGCATTCCCCGTACAACATAACCATCTCCCAGTACTCCTCGTTGGAATAACTAGCCATGTGTAGACTCGAAGATCCAGTCCACGCACTGTCTGACAAACCTTCCCTGAACGCCAATTTATGCTTCCCGATGAGGTATGACGCAGCGTTTCCATTTGCATACTTTCATCCATCCTTCGCTGTTTTGCAGGCAAAATTCGTTTACAGATTTTACGCTTTGCGAGGTCATTCGTGACGTATTTATGCCGGTGATCGGATACCGAGATATCTGCATTTCCGGACTTCTATTGGAGTTTTTGGTGAACATAAGGCGTCATTTCATGCTAAATCGGTGACGCTCTACACGTTTGCTATTGACTTTTTTTCGCTATCTCTCTTAGTTCTCGCGATAGGATCGCTAACTTCCAAAATCCGCCAATAGGGGTGCTGCAATCGATCTCATCTGATAGAACATAGTCTTACTATACACTGAAGATCAATTGAATTAGAGACAGCTGGCGTTATGCAAACGTGGCGCTCTGGGCGGCCCTGTAAACGGAAGCGACATGACGTACGCAGCGATCCGACAATATAAGGAGTGATGCGACAGGAATCAGTAAGAGTTGGACGCAGTACGGTAAGACGAAGGATCTAAGCGCATTTCACCGTGGCCAAATTGTCGGGGCCCGACGAATGGGTCACTCCATCTCGGAAGCCGTGCAGACACTGGGATTTTAACGAGCCACTGTACCACGGGTGCACCGTGAGTACATCGAATCCGGTAAAACCATCCCTGCAATGGCCAACTGCCGTAGACAACAGCGTGTGGATGAGCGGGGTCATCGTCGGCTAGCTTGCATTGTAGCAGCGGATAGACGGGCCACAGCGCAAGACATTACTCGGCAATTTAACGCTGGTGCAAAAAAACATGTAAACAGCCACAACATCCAGAACCATCTTCTCGCTACGGGGTACAGAAGCCATCATCCCACGAGGGTACCGCTGCTGACCGCACATCGCAGGGTGCAAAGATTTTATGGGCGTGGGAACATCGCCACTGGACCCTAGACATGTGGGAAAATGTTACCTGGACTGATGAGTCGAGATTCACGTTGGTACATGCGGATAGCAGGATACGAGTACGGTGCAAACCACATGAAGCGATGGATCCTTCTTGCCAGCAGGGTACTCTTCAAGCTGGTGGGGGTGGCATTCTCGTCTGGGGACTGTTTACGTGGACTGACATGGGACCCCTGGTAGGTGTGCCATCGTCCCTCACAGGTCAACGTTACCGGAATATTCTGGACGACCATTTGCTCCCGTTTGTGCGTCTTCAACATCCCACTGGGGACCTCATCCTGCAACAAGGCAATGCACGTGCCATCGCTCCCGAATTGTATCCGAATGGTTGGATGAACACTCCACCGACGTGACCTCGCTTCCTTGGCCAGCTAGGTCACCTGACCTCAATCCGATCGAGCACATCTGGGATGCCATCGAGAGAGATGTTCGAGGCTCTGACCCCCTCCATCAAATCTTCGTGAGCTGTGGGAGCTTGTTCAGGGGTCGTGGATGCGTATGGCTTCCCAACGCTTCCGGTGTCTTGTCGAGTCTATGCCAAGAGTAATCGCCGCCGTCATCAGGGCGAAAGGTGGTGCTACACGTTACTAGACAGGTATCTCTAATTCAATTGCTCTACACACTACTTCCACAATTGTAGCATTTTGGTGTTCAAAAGTTATTTCCCTGTTGAAAGACTTTCCTAAACACCCTGTATACACGAACATTACACAGTACGTTATCATTTGTTTTCCAAATAGGCTGGGACAAGCATCGAGGGAATGTATGAGCGCCGTTTTTCAATAAAATGTGTGAGAAACTCGGTATCTTAGTCTGTGTTTATTTCAAGCGAAGTCAGACAACCAGGTGGAATTCCCTACAACTCTCTCGACTATGATATAAGATTTCCTTGTTTCGGTTATTTTTGAAGAAAGAAATTCCTGTTTTTCGTTACAAGATAAATCAATCAGACTCGATTGAGATCACGTGCAGCATTTTTAATAGACGCAAAAGTGCTGTGAACGTTTATCCACAGCTCATTCTTCGAATTTCTAATGCTTTACTGCGGAAATTCGCCTAAAGGTAATATTATGAAACAAACAATGACACGCGGCCTAAAATGTTGATGGTGTGTTACTGTAAAATACATCAGAGCGACAACCGAAATCCATTAAAGATATTTGAATATATGCCTTTTATTTTCTTTTTGTACCTTGCATGTCAGCCGCGAGTCGAGTACAGAATTTTCAGCGAACCTGCCCCGCGTGTTGTTTCCATTGACAAACATCATTAACATGACTTCAAGCATATCTGTAATGGCCGGCGACACGACGGTGTTTATTTCGGCTACAATTTTTGATCTGTTACATATGTGCGCTCCGGTAATCTATTTCCTTTCCAGTTTAGTGCTGCGATTCTATTCTTTTTCTTTCTTCTATTTTTTATTAATCTACCTCTATCACTCTGCTTTGGCGTTAATATTTAAGACCATGGACAAACCAATTCCCAGGGCTCCCTGAATCGTGATTATATTATATCCAGAAAACACGCGACGGGAAGAAGATGGAGGGGAAAAATCACTCGATTATTAAATGAACGTTTATGTCGAACACAAAAAAAAAAAAGAAATAAGAAGCAATCGTTGGAGAAGATTGCGTTGTGTTCCATAACCCTTCGTTGTAGGGATATCCGGAATAAAAAACTAAGCGACGTTTCTTAGAAACGGCAAAAGCTTCGGACAAAACATTTTCATGATTTAGTGCGTTTACTTGTTTGTATTTATTTTTCGTCCACTTTTGAAATGTTACTTTAGCCACAAGTTAGAACTGCTTCGAATGTAATGAAGATTCGCAATATTCATTTACATATTGGCGCTCGACGTACGCTAATGTGTTTTTTTCTCTCTGCAGAGCACCACAATTCTGCTTTGATTTGCATGTACAAGTTTATGGCAAGGTTTAGGAAATACGAATGCGAGTATTCATATTAAAACAAGAGTAATTTAATGAAAGGTAGCGACTTCGGCAAACACAAACAACATTTTTTCTGGGTACCGCTTCGTTTAATAACTTTGAAAGCACTCCATATGCTGTACATATTCGTTAAAAAGTCCGCAACTGTGGAAATAAATTATACTCACAAGTTAGCAGATTGTGAATTCTGAAAATTATCTCTAATAATTACACTCAGTAATTGTGAATTCTCAAAATTACATATCAAAACCAGCACCAAATTAGTTACCGTCAGGGCATTTTTTTTTCTCGCGGAACTCGCAGGAACAGTGTTCTGGCACCTTTTTGAAAACTGAGTTTTTAGTTTTGAGTTTTGGAATAATATTTTTTATTTAAATACCGAAATAACTTTAACATGTGAGAGAGAGAGAGAAATTGTTGGAGTTAACCCCCTGCGATCTTTGTTTCCTTTTAAGTTGTAGACTGAAATGTTCCTTTCCTGTACATAATGTATCCTTGCACAACCCTTGCACTGTATTACATCTATGTTAATAAAATTACCGTGTCTGTCTGCATGCCTGTCGGTCGGTCGCCTATAGGAGAAACTACTCCGTTATTTCGCCTATAGCAGTTTCCTCTGAAGGCCTACTTCAAGAGTTCTGGGAAATAAAGCAGGTTGGTATTTCCCAACCTGTTTTATATCGTAAAAGCCTTAAAGTAGGCCTTCAGACATAGCGGAACCCTTGAAGTAGGCCTTCAGACATCGCGGAACCCATCAAGTAGAACTTCAGACATCGCGGAATCCTTAAAGTAGGCCTTTATACACCGCGGAACCCTTCAAGCAGTACTTCAGACATCGCGGAATCCTTGAAGTAGGCCTTTATACATCGCAGAACCCTTGAAACAGGCATTCAGACATCGCGGAACCTATGAAGCAGGCCTTCGGACATCACCGAAACCCAGCGAGCATAATTAGCTAGGCCTACACGATGTTGTCATTTGTATAATACACTGCCGGACAATTGCTAAGGACGGATGACAATAGCAACGATAGCAACCATAAAATGGAAGGCAGGAAAGTGTGGAAATTAGCATAAGTGCGGGATACAGTAAGACGTGTTGTGCGTATGCAAATTTTGGATTGCCGAACTTGTCCGTGACGTCATAGCGCTGATAAGAGATATAAAGGATTTGACGCGTATTGACCGTTGTTGTTCAAACGCAAAGTTGAAAGGGAAAGAATCAATTGACGAACTTGCAATTTTCAGTATGTCTTCCCGACATCACTTAGATGATTTTACGCGTGGCCGTATTATTGGCAAGATTGAAGAAGGGCGAAAAATAACAGATGTTGCCAGGGAGTTCGACGTGACCCACAGTGTTGTTTCAAGGTTTTGGAAATCATTTCAATCAATTGCAGAGTGTAGCAAACGTCACGGGGGAGGTCGGGTTCGCAGTACGACACCTGCAGAAGATCGGTACATAGTGCTATCAACAAAAAGACACCGGCGCAGCACAGCTAGTGAGGTAGAAAATCATTTTATGGCTGCTACTGGCAAGCGGATCTCCCGAAAAACTGTCGCCAGACGTTTGCACGAAGGAGGACTATACGCCCGCCGTCCTGTTGTGTGCATCCCATTGTCCAGACGTCACCGTACCGCCCGTTTGCAATGGTGCCATCAACATCGCAATTGGACTGATAACGACTGGTCTGCTGTCCTTTTCTCAGATGAGAGTAGATACAGTCTATCGTCTGATTGTCGACGACAACTGATCTGGCGTGATAGTGGTACTGCATATTGTCCAGCAAACATACAGGAAAGGGACCGATATCCGACATGTAGTGTCATGGTATGGGCTGGCATTATGATCAATGGCCGTACGTCCCTCTATGTGCTTCCAACTGGGACTATGACTGGCCAACGATACATTAATGATGTTCTGCTACCTCATGTGTGCATGTTCCGTGGTGCTGTCGGTGATAGATTCATTTTCATGGACGACAACGCAACATGTCATCGAACAGTCGCTGTCCAGGATTGTCTTGAGAGGGAGGATATTCAACGCCTCGTATGGCCAGCACATTCTCCAGATCTGAATCCCATTGAAAATGTGTGGGATGCTTTGGGGAGGAGTCTTGCTGGTAGCCAATGCCCTCCAATAAAGACGGACACCCTCATCCGTGCACTGACAGAGGATTGGGATAAATTACCCTAACAGCTGCTTGATAATGTTGTGCAAAGCATGACACGACGTGTGGAATCTTGCATCGCCCTCCATGGTGGCCATATCCCGTATTGACATCTTACGCCGGAACGCCTGCGGACGGTAATTGCAATTTTTTCACGTTTACGTATTCTGCACAAAATGGCCTGTTTATCCCTTGAACACGTTCCAAAGCCTTCTGGATTTCAGAGCACAATAAATTGTCTTTCTTGTAATGTCCTGGCATTCTGACATTATTTTATTTCACTTGGCATCCAACCACATTTACTTTTTTATGCGCTATATAGCCGTTTATGATCCGTCCTTAGCAATTGTCCAGCAGTGTATTTAGTTTATGATGAAAATCTTCCAAATACGTTGAGACAATGTAAATAGACAAAGTCATCGCTCTTTCCATGTCTTTCTTCAATTAACACACAGCAACCGAAAAATTGTATTTCGACACCGCTGGGATCGATCCCCAAATCTCTCGAACACCAGCCGAGTGCGTTCGCAGAGGTGTCGAAGTACAACTTTTCGGTTGCTGTGCGTTAATTAAAGAAAAACGTGGAAAGATTGAGGACTTTGTTTATTTACATTGTCCCAACGTATTTGAAAGGTTTTCACCATTTCTCTCGCCCTTTGGATTTATTAGCTAGAATTAAATAGCTTGTGCCGTTAAGCCCCGCCAGACGGAGACGTCTAAGTATCTGAGCCCATCCCTACGGATTTGTGAATTCTGACAGATAACCACACACAGCGCCGTGGATTGATAGCACCGTAGCGTAAGGCGAACGCACTCGGCTAGTTATCGAGAAATCTGGGGTTCGATCCCAGCGGTGTCGAAATACAATTTTTCGGTTGCTGTGTGTTAATTAAAGAAAAAAGCGGAAAGAGCGATGACTTTGTCTATTTATTTTATTTTATCAAATTATCTAAAAAGACCAAATAACACATGACATAAGCAATATTGAATTGGGATGAAAAAGATATAAACAACAATTCTAACACAAATGATATTAAGTAAAAATACTTCATGATATAATATCAGTTAGTTGTTTGCCACAAGTGATTCACAATGGAATGGGACAGTGTTCATCACCAGCCCAAGTAAAGCCCATTGTTAAATAGCTTTCACAATAAAGACGATTCATCTTAGTGTCTGTTACCTATCGGCTCTCACGACTTGTACTTGGTTTGGACATCAAATCACTATCACTTGCTTTACTTTGGTCACTGGTAGGTTTGATGTTCTCTGCACTGTCTTCTTGATCCTGTGACGTACTAATACGTTTTACGAACCTCCAAACACGCAAGTCTTAATTGTTTGCACCACGTTTACGAAAGTATTCACACAAACAACATAATTGAAGTATAATATCACTGACTAAATCACTATGGGTCGATAGGGGAAGTTTGAAATGTTCGAGGAACTTTAGAAGTTACTAGCCTCGATGTTGCTAGAGTCGGAATATCTAGGGAGGATGGGCGACTTATAGTTGGCTGGCAGGAGGTGCCGACGGTTTACCGATTCTCGGAACTGTTAGTGCTGTGCCACAGGGCACGGGGTCTGTCACCACAAGTGTGTTCCTACTCTTGACGCAGTAGTAAGTTTACCAGTTCAAGTATAATGTCGGTCGGTTGCACAACACTTCATGGTAATATCATATGCGGTCCCTTATGTGACGTCTCCTGTTTGACCAATGGAAGAGTTGTTAGAGAAATTCCTTTTATCCTGACGAAAGCTGATTTTCGTTGACAATTTCGCAGCTTTATTCAGTACTAGCAGGGGTACCCGGAATTTCCCTGGTAAATAATCGTGAAATCATCAAGTTCAGGGTTGAAAATTTATGAATGAAAAATATACATATTCCTGTAATTTTCCAGTATATTTATTTTAATTAGTTTTTGGAAGGGGTTAGAGCCTCCCCGGGCTTCAACCCCTTCCAAATACTGTCTACCGTCTAAGTCAGAGTATCATGAGATAATACACCAAATATGGTGGTTCTAAATTGAAAACTGTAGAACTTTTACTAAACTTTTGTATGGGGACCCTTTGACCCCCGGACTCCGACCCCTTCCCAAAACCATCTACGGTCCTAAGTCAGAGTAACATGATATAGTATACCAAATTTGGTGGTTCTAAATTGAAAACTGTAGAAATTTTAACTAAAATAACGAAAATGTTGTATGGAGTCCCCTTGACACCCCACCCCGGCTCCGATCCCTTCCAACACAATTCTACAGTCTACGTTAGAGTACCATGAAATAGTATACCAAATTTGGTGGTTCTAAGTTGAAAACTGTAGATTTGTAAAGCGGACAAACAAACAAACATACAAACAAGCAAATATACAAACTTTCACTTTTATATATATAGATTTTAACTTCGAGTATTTCGTTTTATTTTCAATTTGCTGTTAGAAATCCTGATTCAACAGTTTCTTAACGTTGTTCAGATCAGCAAAATGGTTGATGTTGTATGTCCTGCAGCATCGTTCAGGAATATTTCTTTTATTTCTGCTTTATTGACCGGGTTAGTCATCAGCATTTCGCACTTAATCAGCTTTAAAATATTGGTCCTGAAATATCGGGACATCTGAATGAGTGGATGAAAACGGCTTCGTAAAATTTATCAGGAGTGCCTAAAATGTTTGTGGTTTGGGGCATTTCTATAATCAGTCGATTACAAAACCCTTTAACCGCATGGAACGAATTAACTCGGGGTTAGCAAAATGAGCAGAAATCAGCTCCTCAAACGAATATATTCGCTATCTAAAAAACTGGCCGCACGCGGGTCGAATGAGTGAGTCTCCTTCCGTCAAAAAGCGTTGCTTTCCCCTTAGCCTTATTTTTTAAAGTGGTCGTTCAAGCTGATGATTAACACTGTTACTTACTGTTGATTGATTACCTTTGAAATAGGCTATAACAATGGCGACAAATCTAAGAAAAGAGAGAGAAGATGTTTGAATCACTTGTTACTACCGAGTGGCATGATGCCCATGTCAGGAGGGTTAGCCTTTTCCTTATATGACGTCTTATTGTTATTCAAGCTTATATGACGTCTTATTGCTATTCAAGCCTTAAAATTCTTACTTTTCTTATTTACATCTGTACGCAAAACGAAACGGCTCTCATCACTAAACACCACTTGTCGCCAGTCTGTGGCGTTCCACGTTGCTCTGGCGTGGCACCACTGCACACAGAGCCGGCGATGTTCCGGTGTTAATGGTAGCAAACGTAAGGAGCGCTGAGATCGCCGATCGCTTCCGCGAGGCGTCGGAAAATGGTTCGCGGGCACACAGGAGCCGCTACATCTGCCTGCATAGTGTACCGGGTCCCCGTGGGACACGGTACACTATACAGGCAGATGTACACTATACAGGCAGATATACAGGCATCTGCCTGTATAGGTACCGGGTCCGCGATCCGTCGATCCTCTTTACCGGTGGTCCTCCTGGTCCGTCCGGAGCCGCTCCGTCGTGTGGCAGTGCCGTCACGTGTCCACCGCTCCCAACACAGTCGGACGGTATGGTCAGAACGACGCACGAGGCGGGCTATAGGGCGCGCCGACCATCCTGCGGTTTTCAGCCCGATGATCAGGCCCCTCTCAAAGTCCGTAAGTTGCGTAAATCGATATCTCTGGAGTCTACCCGGCATTCTCGTCACTCTGTACTCTTGCTTGCGTCGGCCGGTGCTTTTCACTTTCATGGGGCATCGACTACACGCCGGTTTATAAGGTTGCCGGTTCGTGCTTGCAGCGCCACCACAGGGTGTGCGGTCATGCGCACTCGCACCAAACGTGGATCATTTGCATATCAGCACGCACTCTAGCTATTTTCAAAGTTTCGCGGTTGTAGCATTTCTTCTAGGCACGCAAATTTCATTGTCCGTGAGTGTATATAGATTTTGTTTGTTTTTCTTATCTTTTTCTTTTCATTACTGGAACATATTTCTGTTAAATGTTTCCGTGCAATATATCCTATTCATAAATTCAGGAAAGCTCGGAAAACGCCAGCATATAAGCTGATTCACCCATTTTTTGTTAAAACCGGGCAACGCCAGATACTTCTGTTAGTTATAGATAAAGGGAAATATGTTATATCGTGAAAACGAATTCAAGAATTATCTAACAGGTTTCAATTTATTAAAAGAGACATTATTCGTGGCTTTAGAAAATACCTACAATTTCAAGGACAATGCTGTATCTTTAAGCAAAAGAGAAAGGAGACGCTTTTTGTCGCTAGTAGGCGCAAGTTGATATTTCTATTTGCAAATGTTTTGCCAAGTCTAGGAATCCAGTTGAAATATTTTGTTTGCTTGTTTGTTTCGCCGTTAGCAACCATCAGGAGCTACAGTCTAAGGGCAATATACTGTCTCCCGTTCCTGGTTCGGGGTCACATAGCGCCGGTTGCAAGGAAGAGTATGTACTAGAGCAGTAAGGCAAAAACACCACCCATACGTCATTCTGGACTCGAACCTGGGCCCAAATCTGAGGACTAGTCGGTAAATTAAGCCTTTGACGACTCTGCCAGAAGCGCTACAAACATTATTAGCACGTCTTTTGTAAAAAAATATTGTGCTTATGTTATCACTGTGTGCTTGTGGACACCATATTTCTGCAATTATTAGTCCAATTTGAAAAATGTCTTTTTGCGTTGAGAAGCTTGAAATGTGGGAATGATGATCTTTGCATTCCGGTTTTTTGTGATGCACGACTTCGCTGCTAGAGAGCGTAAATGCAGATGGTATCGAATTCAAAATACATTTTATTACATACATTTGCTTCTAAACATCCGATTGAAAAAAATTATTTTACCTTTCGCTACCATTTTTGGCGAAAACAATTTTGGGTGTAGTCTCATTTTCAAGTAGTGCATAGATTTTTCGTTAGGGGCGAACAGGCAAATTACTTTTTCTCTCATATATCTCTGCTTTTAAAAATCCGATTTAAAATAAAAAAACTTCCTTTGTCGGATACAGCTCTTGATGGGAAGTGTTTTGCATATAGTTTTTAATTTTTGGCAAAGAATGGTTTGGCCACCAGAGGGCATAAGTGTTAATTTCTGCTTCTGATGTATTTGTAGCAAAATCTGAGCTAAACTCGATTTAAAAAATCGTTTCGTGGACCGATACTACTCACCTCAGAAAATCTTTTCAGAGTAATGCTTCCTGAAATAATACATAGTTTTTCCGCTAGGGGCGTACATGCATATCTCATTTTTGTCGATGTCTCTGCTTCAAAGAGTCCGATTTGAAGAGTTCTTTCCTTTGGTGGATATCGTTTCCAATGCGAATTGTCTCTCGCATAATTTAAAAATTTTTCTTAACGCACAAGTGTTACACTAGACGGCGTAAGCTTACGTTCCCATTTAAAACAATATCCACGGCACTAAAAGCCCAGTTGCTGCCCCGGAGGCGCCGTGGTCTAAGGCGATGGCCTCTAATCATTCGTCCGAAAGGGGTCCGGGTTCGAATCCCGGTGAGATATTGTGTTTGTCTTACGACACTGGCTGTCTCCCTTCCCTGGAACCAGTGACCCTAAATTAGGGACGGGCGACTGCTTATAGCCCATTGAGTTGCTCACGGTGGTCGTCAAACCTCCAATAAAAAAAAAAAAGCCCAGTTGAAAAACAAAAATAAGTCAGATACTGCTAACTATGAAAAAACTTTGTGTTTATTTTCTTCTCAAAATAATGCACAATTTCGCAGCTAGGGGAGCAAATGTTTAACCTGTATTTCTCAATATCTCTGCTTCTAAACATGCAATTAAAAAATTATTTTAACACCGGATTCCATCTGCATTGCAGAACACTTGAGGTTTGTATTTGATGAGTTTTGTAGTTAATAGTTCTGTCGGTAGGTGATGATTGTGTACTTCAGTTTGCAGCTGAACCTGTGCTTCAAAAACTCTTTGAGAAATTCCTTTTTTTTTTACTGTATGCCATTCGCTACAATAAAAATGGGGAGCATTATCCTCTTTAAATAATGCACAGATTTCCTGCTAGGGAGCATAAATGTCAAAACCTTATCTCGCAGTCTGCTTCCGAGAGACGTATTTGAAAAGTTCTTTTTCCTTAGCATAGCTTTTGTCATGAAGAATACTGTTCATCTATTTTGAACTTTTCCATTATGCAAAATTCTTCCGCTAGAACGCGTAGATTTATATCATGTTTCCTTCTATATTTCTTCATTTCACTGTTCGATTTGAAAATGTCTTTGTCTTTGATATGTGCTCTGAGAAACTTTTTGTGCCCCATTTGTTAATTTTCGTTACACACATTTTAGCCTATGGTGGAAGTAAGTAGTTGTTTCTATATGTGGATGTTTTACCGATTGTAGAAATCCGGTAGAATTTTTTTTTCCAACCGTTTCTGTTGACTTTGTATAACTATGATACATTTTATTTGCGTCGGAAAGGATTCAAAAAACGTGTTCATTACAACCGAAAATTAGGTGTTATATTTCTCGTTTTAGTACCTGTTTCCGTTTAATATAAGGAACGATGAGAATATGCAGTTTTGATTAAATGCGAAGTTTTCTCTTTTGTCAAATTTTTGCTTTTTAAAATTCCGCTTTGAAAAACAAAAAATAGTATCAGAAAGGTATTCGAACGACGTGCTCATTGCACATGAGAATTCGGTGTCATCTTTCTTGTAATTTATTTATTCCATAATTTCTAGAGAAACCCCTGAAGATGTTCTTCGGAACCCTACTTAGGAAACGTTAGCCTAAAGTTTAAGGAATGTGCGATTGCGTAGATGACAAAAACTCACACCTTAATGCTAAACTCTCCAGCGGTGTTTTCTTTTTTTTTTTTTGATTGGAGGTTTAGCGACCACCGTGAGCAACTCAATGGGCTATAAGCAGTCGCCCGTCCCTAATTTAGGGTCACTGGTTCCAGGGAAGGGAGAGAGCCAGTGCCGTAAGACAAACACAACATCCATGCCTCACCGGGATTCGAACCCGGGCCCCGTTCGGACGAATGATCAGAAGCCATCGCTTAGACCACCGCGCCACCAGGGCGGCTCTCCAGCGGTGTATCGGTCCTTTATGAAAATGAGTTACTCTCCCTGATTTCACCTTGCATGCAGTAACCAGTAACTTTGTTGCTAATAATTCTAATTCTCTGATGTTGAGAAGCTATGTCTATGGCTGGCAACATCGTTTTCATCGTTGTTCTAGATTAAAAACGAAATAGGCTGTCAGAACTTCATTCGCTCATCATCATCGTTAGCTCCAAAATAGAAACTCTTCATCTTTGAATAACACATGAATCCAGACTGCTGAGCTCTTTCTCTTCCTTCTGTCTCACCACTGAATTATGTGTAGTTGCAGGACCAGCAAAGCAGCTAATCGATGTGGACGACATTAATTAAAATTAGTTCTCAATCTTCGATTAACAAACGTTCTAATTGATATCAGCCTTGTTAGCGCTAGGGCAAACTGGAATCATGATGACACTCATTTTGTTGAGGGTGAGGGAATAATCTCTAGTGAGCACTAAATCGGATTTGTTCCCTCTTAAGCATCGTGGTTAGTGTGGTCACTCTCCAGATTGCGTACTTTCGTCGCTGTTGCTAAATGATCTTTGCAATTAAGAAGAGTTCCAATTTAGTAAATTACCATCTTTCTTAAAAGAACATCCACCCCCAATCGAGTGAAGTTTTCGTTGCAAACATTCAGAGCCGGTCCGAGTGAATTCTAGTGCTTCGGATTTATAGAATAACCTATTGTAGTGCTCAAACGCTGATTTACTTACAAATATCGGTGTCAGTCAGTTCAGTTCCTTTTCTGTTTTATTCTATGCATCTTTCCTGGGAGTAGTAAATAAAATCCCAAGTAAAAAGTATAGATGTAACGAAAATGGGTAACGGATGCAGCCGTTGCGCCAAAACCATTGTTGAAATCTGATCGTGTCGCATGCTGTTCCATGAAGCGACACAACTGTAATGAATTTCACTATTACTCGAAAATATATTTTATTAAACTATCGCCGAACATTATTTCATCACGTTTTACATAAACGTAACAGTATCTCACTTCAATCTGCGTAAATTACTAGATCCTGATGCTAAATGTGATAAAAGCCATTACAAAAATGTATTTTGATGCTATGAATCTTTCCCGACAGGAGTAAAGTATACGTTACAGCGAAACTTGGGTCCTTCTCGAAACCCCAACGGGGCGTTGCCTGCTACTGGCGAGAGCTTTAAAACGATGTATAACACGATAAGATGCACCTTGTACATATCCTAGACCCAAAGTTACCAATCCTCCTCATTAACACACTTGCAGAATGATACAATACAATACATACAATACAATACAATTATTTATTGCACACATTTAAAACTTACAGTTATATGAAAATGCAATACACCAGGAGGAATCTGAACACATTGGTTGTAAGGCGATTCCCCCTATCAGATGTAAGAAAAGGAATAAAACATATGGCATATATGAAAGCAAGTAAAATGGTTATAACAGAAGCACCACTGTTAGCAGCATGCTTGGAACTACAATTTAATGATAGGGTTGAGATTCGTTCTGGAGATCAGGGTGATTTACAATGTAATTTCGCAGAGACAAGGAAAACTTTTTGATATTTTCCAGGGATCTGATGCTCTCTGGGAGATTATTCCATAGGATAATGGCTTTATACAGTATGTTATTTAAACCATAATTAAGTCTAACACACGGTTGACATAATTTGTTGTTAGCAACAGATCTGGTGAAGATAGAATAATCCAGATATTTGATGTCAGATTGAAAAATAGGCAGTTTAAGATGCATTATTCTAAAAAAACATGATACCTAGTTTCAAGGTAAAAATTTCATGAATTTTTAGAATATTTAGTTTTAGAAATAATGGTTTTGAATGAGACATGTAATCTGTGTTCAGCATATAGCGAACAGATTTCTTCTGTAATTTGAGCAAGCATAACTTACTGTTTGGACTTATATTTGAATACCAAGATTCCAGACAATAGGAGAGATGGGTATAAATAAAAGCATAGTAAAATGTTTTTAGGACATTGATAGGGAAGAGATGCTTAATTTTACCAAGCAGGCCAACCTGTAAGGAAACTTTTTTATAATAAACTGAACATGCGTATTCCAGTTAAAGAATTCATCAAACCAAACACCAAGACACTGAACTTTGTCCACAATTTTAAGGGGAAGATCATTAATCCTCACTGGAAAGTTATTTATGTCCTCTCTTTTATGAACGTTTCGGAAATATATGTTCTCAGGACATATATAAGAATGCTGTCTATGTACGATAATTGTTTAATTTTTACCACCATGCTCCAATTGCAATTAAAAATAATTATTTTTATTTATAATTTTAAAAACATACAGGCAAGATCTTCCGGGATCACAATGATCCCATCATCAAGCCGAGTGCCACTCAAAAAGAGTCCGTCAGAAGTGCAATGGTTTATATAATGTTCACTCACGCGTCGGAGACGCTTCAGTGTTACCAACAGTCACAAGATAAATATGAGAAAAAATAAAAAATATATACAATATATATATATATATATATATATATATGTTTTTGAAGTATACAGTAAGAAAGGTAAGTATCGTTAGTCCTCTCATGTACATTCAGCCAAATAGTGCCATCCGTTTTCTTACGCTGAATTAATCATCGGGTGCTGGGCACAGATTTGCAATCAACAATCTCCATGGGGTTGGAATGTAAATGGAAAGATCGTCATTACAACACAACTGGTTGTACCTAGAGATGAAGACACTTTCCGTGAATAACAAGGAACGTTTGTTGGATGCAGTGGCAGTCAACAAACGTTCCTTGTTATGATACAGTGCCACTGTTTGTTGATGCAGTGATACTGATTCCAACAAATGTTTCTTGTTTTTCACCGAAAGTGTCTTCATCTCTAGGTACAACCAGTTATGTTGTAATGACGATCACTTACATTCCGACATCATGGAGATTGTTGATTGCAAATCTGTACCCAGCACCCGATGATTAATTCAGCGTAAGAAAACGGATGGCACTATTTGGCTGAATGTACATGAAAAAACTAACGATACTTACCTTTCTTACTGTATACTTCAAAAGCATATGTATATTGCATATTTATTTATTGTCATATTTTTCTTGTGACTGTTGGCAACACTGGGGCGTCTTTGACGCGTGAGTGAACATTATGCAAACCATTACACTTCTGACGGATTCTTTTGGGATCATTGTGATCCCCAAAGATCTTGCCTGCATGTTTTTGAAATTGTAAATAAAAATCCTTTTTTAATTGAAATTGGAGCATGCTGGTAAAAATTAAACAATTATCGTACATAGCCAGCATTCTTATATATGTTCTTTGGGCATGTTGTTCTGATTGATATTGTACTTATCACCTTCATCTTTTCAAACACACTTGCGTTTCAGCATTTCTTTAAGTCTTGAGGTTCGATTTTAGCTTGTGCATGCGTAGATGGACTTTCGAAGGTACATCAAATTTCACGTGTGTCCGGTTCGTTCCTTACGTTCGTCTAAATCTGAGTTATATATACTAATAATAACAAAAATAAATACTGTTGTTCTAAAAACTAAACAGTATAAAATACTTACTATTAGTTCCGCCATAATTTAGTAAATATTTAGTTTTATGACTCGCATATCTTCTGTCATGGGTTTTACGACAATGATATTCACTAAGTCACCAAACTAAATACCGCTCAATGTCTGAAATTAGTAGACATTGTTAGCACGTCTTTTGTAAAAAAAGATCGTGCTTCTGCTATCGGTTTGTCCGTCCGTCCGTCTGTACCCACGATATCTCTGCAACTATTAGTCCGATTTGAAGAATTCTTTTTGCATTGAGAAGCTTGAAATATGCAAATGATGATCCTTTATTTCGTTTTTTTTTACGATGTACAATTTTGCCGGTAGAGGGCGTAAATGCAGATGATGTCGAATTCAAAAATACGTTTTATTCCACATATTTGCTTCTAAACATCCGATTGAAAAAAAAAATTATCATTCGATTCCATTTATGTCGAAGAGTATTTTAGATATAATTACTTTTTCAAATTACGCATAGATTTTCCGCTAAGGAGCGTAAAAGTAAATTACATTTTCCCCGATAACTCTTCTTCTAAAACTCCGATTTGAAAATTGTTTTCTTCAGCGTATACATCTCCTAAAGGAAAATCTTTTACATATAATTTCAAATTTTTGGTAAAGAATACTTTGGCCACCAGGGGACGTAAGGGTTAATTTTTGCTTCTGATGTATTTACCATAAAATCGGAGCTTCTAAATTATCGATTGAAAAAATTCTTTCGTGGACTGATGCCACTCACATCGATAAACCTTTTCGGAATATTTTCTTCTTAAAATATTCCACAGTTTCTCCGCCAGGGGGCGTAAATTTACATCTTATTTTTGTCAATATCTCTACTTCTAGGAGTCCGATTTGAAAAATTCCTTGTTTGTTGGATAGTGTTTTCCGTGTGACATGTTTTTCATATAATTTAAACATTTTCAAGTAATTCATAGACTTTCCGCTAGGGGGCGTAGCGGTAAATTGCGTTTCCCTCTATATCTCTGCTTCTAAATCTCCGTTTTGAAAAATTCTTTCTGCACCGGATACAGCTCCTGATGGGAAATCGTTTGCACATAATTTCTAATGTTTGTAAAAAAACAGTTTGCCTACCAGGGGCGTAAATCTTAATTTCCGCTTCTGTTGCATTTGCAGCAAATTTGAGCTTTGAAATTCTCGATTGAAAAAAACGTCGTTTGTTGTCCGATACTACTCATGTCGACAAACCTTTTAGAAACATTCTCTTTTTAAAATAGTGCATGGTTTCTACTCTAGGGGGTGTAGATGTATATCCTATTTTTGTCAATATCTCTACTTCTAGGAGTCCGATTTCAAAAATTCCTTCTTTGTTGGATAGTGTTGTTCCTATTGTGAAATGTGGTTCATATAATTTCAAAATTTTCAAGTAATTCATAGACTTTCCGCTAGTGGGCGTAAATGTAAATTGCGTTTCCCCTATATCTCTGCTTCTAAATCTCCGATTTGAAAAACTCTATCTGCACCGCATACAGCTCCTGATAGGAAATCGTTTGCACATATTTTCTAATTTTTGTAAGAAATGGTTCGGCCACCAAGTGGCGTAAGTGTTAACTTCCGCTTCTGTTGTATTTGCAGCAAAATATGAGCTTCTAAAATCTTGATTAAAAAAAAAGTCGTTTGTTGACCGATACTACTCATGTCGACAAACATTGTAGGAAATATTTCTTCTTGAAAAAATGTATGGTTTCTACGCCGGGGGGCGTAGATGTATATCTTATTTTGTCAATATCTCTACTTCTAAGAGTATGATTTGAAAAATCCCTTCTTTGTTGGATAGTGTTTCCGATGCGAAATGTTTTTCCTATAAATTCAAAATTTTCAAGTAAATCTTAGACTTTCCGCTAGGGGGCACAAAGGTAAATTCTGTTTTCTGCGTTATTTCTGCTCCTAAAGCTCTGATTTGAAAAATTCTTCCTGTATCGCATACAAGACCTGATGGAAAATATTTTTCACATAATTTCTAATGTTTGGTAAAGAATGGTTTAGCCACCAGGGGTCATAAGTGTTAATTTTTTCTTCTGAAGTATTTGTTGCAAAATCTGGGCTCCTGAAACTCGACTAATTTTTTTCTTCGACCGATACCGCTCGTATGGAAATGCCTTTTGCGAATACTTTCTTCCTTAAATAATGCATGGTTTTCCCACCAGGGGACGTAAAGTCACATCTTATTTTTGTCGATATCTCTGTTTCTAAGAGTTCGTAAGCTCACGATTCCGTATACAGCAATTTCTGAGGGATTAAAAACCCGACTGAAAATCTTCATTCTTTGGTCAGATCTATTGTTTTCCGTACCGGTTCCATTGACTTTGAATAGCTTTGATAAATTTAATTTGCGTCAGAACGGATTCAAAAGACGTGCTTATTACACCCGAAAATTCGGTGTCATCTTTCTTGTTGTTTGTTGTTATGATTTAATTCCACTTTTTATGTATCGGACTCTGGCTCGGTGTTGTCGTGAGTCACGTGAATAAATGGAATGTGCTGCATGGAAATAAATGTGCATTGTCGAATCACTCGTTTTATTTCACACCCACAAAGATCTGGAACGTGCATTATTTTTTTCTTTTCATGGGGAAGATGCATGTTTTTGGCTGGAGTACCATAACGCTTGAATGTGTTATTTGCGCATCAGAAGCAAACTTGCGTTTGTCATAGTCTTGCGGTGTACCAACGTTTAGTATTTCCGAAGCCCGTAAGCCGGATTTATAAATACACCATACCGTGAACACTCAAGAGACGCATATAACGTATTAAATCAGTTTATTTTTGTGGTGTACACCACAAAAGTAAACGTATTTAATACGCTATATGCGTCTCTTGAATAAGCACTCAACCCTTTCACTGCTTTAACGCTTCTAATCTCACAAGGTCGATTTGTCACAACCCATCCTGCGCACAGGCAAGTAAAGATTCAAATGAAAGATCGCACAAATGGCTGCTTCCATCCCCTATTTTATTACAGCAATCATATAGAATACCAAATTACCAAAAAAAATCAGACATTCTCTCTGTTTCAGTGGGTTCATTGCGTTTTATGGGTTACCACTTCAGAGCACGTGTAAACGTGTGTTGAAAATCGTATGAGATTTGTCTGTGTACTAGAAGCAACTAAAACTCTCTCTGGAAAATCTATATGGTTTAAAATAAGTGACAATCGAAGATTTATCGATAAGTGACTTGAAGCGTGTCATCATTCGGTTTGGCCATGAGGCAGCATTTTCACTTTCCTGTCTCCTGGAACGAAATGTTGTTCACGGAATCGAATGGATTCCTGAGAGTCAGTCTTACGAAATAGAGAGTCATCTTACGAACAAGAAATTTCATTATTTAAGTCATTCAAGCTGTCTTGTCAATTGCTATCTGGTATTCCGTAATATATTTTTAAAAATTTACAATTCCTACTTTTCTTATTTACATCTTAGTTAATGCCTCATTCTGTTTTTTTTTCCTAGCTGTAGCATATAAACTCTGGAACCAGTTGAACAAAAACCTCAATAAACTTTCTTTAAAAGCTGTATTTCTCAAATATTCATTCGTCATTTTTAATTCTGAAAATAACTGTGCTGATATTGAAACGGTCATGCAATGGTTAAGCATAATGAAATAAAAAAATCACGGAATCCTGTTCCTCATTAATAACTATTCCGGAACGAAAAACGCTGAGCATTCTTAAACTAGATGCAATTTCTCATGCGTAGATAACTTTGAAAACTTCTGAAATAAAAAGCGGAACAGCTTTTTCGTATTTTCTTCAAACTTTTAAAACGTCGTTCCAGTTCAGCGACGGTTCCATTAAATAGAATCATTTCAATTTTAAATCAGATTTCTAGTCATAAATCTTTGACTCATCTGAGCATCTGACTGCATAATCGAAATTCCAGAAATGTGCTGCAATGTTTCATAATACTGACATCTTGATCACTCTCGAGCACGTCTTTTATTTTCAGTATGTTTCTTATTTCAGTGTTCAGCTGTTGGAACGGCTTTAATTTAGATTTTTGACAATTTTTAACTGCTTTTTCTCGGGGAATTTCATCTTTGCTCTCAGAAAAGCGTAGTTTTTCTTAGGCTGTAACCACAACGGTCATGCTTGGGTATATATATTATTATTAGTCTTCGACCGCTGTATAAACACGGGTAAGGTAATAAGCGACTATATTATGATTCAAATAAGGCTGATAGATTTGAGTGGAAACAGTTTCTTTCTTTCTTTCTTTCTTTTTTTTTTTTTTGTGATGTTTCCCGTGGTGTTTTGTGCTTGTAATAAACAAAAATAACGCTGAAGACGTTTTATAACATTTTAGTCCTCAAATACAAAATGTTGTTTGTGAACACCATTGGGATACAAAAGTTCAAATTTCTGATAATTTGACTTCGTTTTTCTCATTTTATTTCCTTCATGAACATGAAACCACATCATTCTTTTCAAAAGGGAATTCTATTTTGATCTCCCATCTCTGAAAATAGAAAAATGTTCAACAGAATATTTTTCACTTCACATAGAAATCGACAGAGCAGTTTCTTTCTTTTCCCTTTTTTTTTTTTTTTTGTGAAACACAAAATCATATCACATTTTTGGCACACAGCATAGGAAAATACTGTCTTGCGGTTTTTACAGTGTAGTTTTGGATAGTTGTCTACCAGCTACAATGGGTTTAGTAAGAATTTGTTGTGTTAGAAGGACTACGAAAATTCAAAGAATATACACTGTATTGACTAAAGTCACCGGACACCTAAAAGAGAAACACAACATAGCATTTATTGACATACATTAGTACGGTGTCGGTCCACCTCTGGCCTTAATGCATGCACTGACCCTTTGAAACATGCTTTCGACAAGGTTTTGGAACACAGCGATAGGTATGTGCTTCCATTGAGTACATAATGCTGCCGCTAACTGTTACTCAGTAGTAGGCCTCGGTTCCAAACTTCTTATGCGGCGCTCTAATTCATCCCATAGGTGCTCTATGGGATTAAGGTTAGGGCTCTGTGTTGGCCAGTCCAGACACGATACGCGATACGGAATTATCGTCAAAACGCCGTAACAGTTCTTGCTTTATGTCACGGTGCATTATCCTGCTGGCAAAAACAAGACTCGGTTCCATAGTATTGCCACAGAGTTAGTAGGTCATAATTATCCAGAATATCGAGGTAGACGTGCTGGTTAACAGGGGTTTCCACGATAACCAATGGGCCGGGACCGTACCACGAAAAACACTCCCACACGAGAACACTGCCAGCTCTAAACTTGACCGTAGGAACAATACACTGTGCTAAATAGCGATCCCCCAGCTACCGCCATACCCACACACGGCCATCAAACTGATGGATCGTGAATCTGGATTCATCAGTCGATAGGACCCGTTTCCATTGATCAACGGTCCACGATAAATGTTCTTTACACCATTCTAAACGACGAGTAGCTTTCCGAGTGGAGATGAAAGGCTTTTGAGCAGGCGCACGACCACGGTAACCCATGGAATGTTCTCTGCGAATGGTACGTGTATAAACCGAGGTACCAGCATTTTTACTCACCTGTACACTGAGGTCTTGTGCAGTACTCAGTCGATTAGCTGTAACGACGCTCCTGAGTATTAACAAATTTTATTGAACTCTGAGGCATAAAAGAATACAGGCGCACCACAAAATGAGAAAAACAATAATTAAACAATGAATGAAAGTAATGACAATATCAACAGATGAATGCGGCTACGCCGGTCAAAATAATATGAAAAATGCTAAAACCCACAACAAAGTGGTAAAATACACAATACACAGAGACAGCAAAATACACGAAAGCAATTACAATTGGCACTGGCAATAGCCAGGAGTAATCGAGGAACACGTAACAACAGAAAAGGACATCCAACACGGCACTCTATTAACAATCAGGAAAAACAGAAATAGAAAAGATAAATACAGTAAGCACTGTACACCAACAGCGCGCAACAAACCCGGGAAAATTCAGATTAATACTACTCCAGTAAGTGATTCTGAAGACAAGATCAAGGCGTGCCACACTGAGCAACGCTAAACAATGAGAAAACAGATCTACAAGTGAACGGGCAGTATCACTCATAGAACATAGAGGGAAAAACATAAAGGAACAACATAGCATCACGCACAATTCATAAAACGGTACAAATACATATGAGCCCAATGACACCGACTCGAACAGAAATCGCACGAGGTTGGAAGAAACAATACAAAAAGCCAAACACGCAAGTGCAAAACCCTTGGGGCACATCGGGGATACATAACAAACAAGAATTACAAATAGCACGGTGCACTGAGAACAGGGAAAATACGCGTGAGAGTTGGTTGATAATGACAGCAAGCACAGTACCAGAGAATTAATGCACATTACGGTAAGTTACATGATACGCACTATATGTGAATGGCAAGCGCCAACTAAAGAAAAACAGAACAATAAAATTACAACTCACACTTGATGGGAAGCGCAATTCACAATGATCAACATTGATACAAAATGTATAGTGTCCCTGGACTCAACCGATGACCAAGGAATCGGAAAGTAACTAGTACCAACAGAAATGCTGAAGAAAAAGTACAATATACATACAAAAAAAATAAAAAAGCTGAATATATTCATTAAACACAGTATCAAGCACGAGGCATAACCAACACGGTACACGTAAGCAATGTAACAGTGATAACACCTTGCAAGCGAGTGCGAAAAGTAGAAACACAGCGCTCGCGGGAACCGGCGAAAGCAGAAGGAAAAATTGTGTAAAATAATACAGCATTTACAGGTCAATGAGCTATCACCAACTGAAGCAAATCGAAGAACGTGAAAAAGTATGCGGCAGGGTGACGTTCACATAACACAAAGACATCAGGGAAACAAGAGTCCAATAACTTGGGACTCGAAAATAAACCCTGTGATCACTCACACCTAGTAATATGCTCAATTCACAAAAATCAACATTGATATAAAAGTTAATGACTCAGGACTCAACCGAGGACCAAAGAATCACAGATGAACAAGTACCAACAGAAATGCTGAAGAAAGTACACTGTATACTTACAAGAAAACAGAAAAAGCTGTACATATTCAATAAACACAATAGCAAGAACAAGGCATAAACAACACGGTACACATTATCAGCTTATCCGTGATCAACACCGCAAGCGAGTGCGAAAAATAGAAGCACAACGCTCGCGTGAACCGGCAAAAGCATGAGGAAGAAAATCGTAGAAAACGATACAGTATTCACAGGTCAATGAGCTTTCACCAACTCAAACAGAACGAAGAGCGTGAAATGTGTGCAGCGAAATAACACAAATACAACAGGGGAACGAGAGTCCGGGAACTTCGGACTCGAACATAAACCCTGCAATAAGCCGAACAATACATGACTGGGAAGAATAACAAGGAATAAGCACATTGGGTACACAGGGAAACAAAACATTCGAGTGAGAGGTACGAACCAGTATACGCTGTTCCTCGTTGCATAACACTACATAATACACAGTACAACGGTCCAGTGAACAGGAACGATATAAAACCTCAGTATGAATATACACAGTGAGCAGGCTATATAAATTACAAGCATAGAGAATAGAACTTCGCTGTCTCAGATAACAGTAGGGAAAAAGAAGCAATGAACGTACAATTTACAATAAACAGGGTGCATGACAATCCAAGGTGCGAAAAAAAGTGACAATGGCAGAAATTATGTACAATGAAGATAGGTTACAACAGCATACAATTACAGGCAACCAACAATACCACGCCTATTGACAGCAATAAGGTGACCATAAGGAGATATGGTACATATATATCATAAAACACCAGGAAGAAAATGATAAAAGGGGTACAAGCAGCTTGGAAACCTGTGCCCAAACAAAAGAAAACGAGCCACATGAGTTAGCAATTCGCAAAACCTATGCCAAGAAAGGCACACCACGGTGCACAACAACATACTCTGCCATATGAGAGAACAGACACTAAGTAATGCGGATCCAACAAAATAAGAAAATATAATTACAAATATACACTGTGTCCCAAAAAGTACATGGAAAAGTAAGAGGAGAAAGTACGACGCAATTAACACGAAAGATACAGCGTCGACCCGTCAACTCGGAACCACCCGGTTTCCTCCTCCCAGGCAGACCGGAAAGAAGCCAGGGATTGGGGGGGGGGGGTGGATGCTGCAAAGTACTCCAGCCGAAGACGAGCCAAGATGCGATTCCGAGAAATTATCCGCAAAGCTGCACCTGCAGAAAGGAAGCTAGATGTGGCAGAACGGGAACGTATAGAAAGGCGGTACAGATGAATAACATGCTTCACAAGGACGAATAGGTAGTCGGAAGCATCCGGAAGTTTAGTTGGAGGATGCTTAGTGAGAAGTAGCCATTGATATGCTTGGAAAGGAAGATCCCTGGAACAAATAATGCCAGCAAGACGAAAAGCAATATGAAGCAGCGGTAACAGAATGGGACAGTGAGAATAAACGTGTGGAACATCGCCTTCAGAACCACAAAAAATACAGAGTGAAGAAGAAGAAATAGACATACGAAAGAGAGAGGAAGGAACGGAAAGGCGACGGTGGAGAAACCGCCATTGAAGCTTAAGCTCCAGCGGAGAGGAGAGTGGCGAAAAAGATGCAGACCAGATTGTCAAAGAAAGCGAAGAAGAAACATCCGGGAGTGGGTGGGGAATAGCGAGCGGTGTGCTGAGAAGAGTATAGATCGAACCGGTGGAAAAATGAGAAATCGGGGCAACATAGTCAAGAAGAGGAAGGAAGAACAACATAGTCAAGAAGAGGAAGTAAAGAGGCTAGGACCAGAAACGGAGATGAGACCAGAATCAGAAACAAGGAAAGGGAAGAGAGAGTAGAACGAAGGAGATCATAATCTGTCTCCAGTAGGGGAGTAGGAGCGGGGAAGAGAGAGCAAATGGGCTTCCAGGAGAGGTCAGCAGTAACTAAAGCTTGAACAGTTAAGATTCTGGAGCGGACCCAAGGAGGGAAGATGAAGTAGGGTTGATCAGGAGGCTGAATCAGAGACGAAAAGAAAAATGGTTAGGCAAGAAGATCACGAGTAGTAGAGGGAGTTGCGCGAAGAAGTGGAAGTGAGCAGAAGAACGCCAGAGCTTGAGTAATGAGGGGTGGAAATTAATTAAAATAAGAAGGATAAGAGTCCATCCGAAGATATAAGAGAAAATAAAAGAATGGATCTCGGAGAGAGATAAGAATATCAAAAGTAGAGCAGAGTCATGGAGAAGGAGTGAGAAGAAGGCGAAGGAATGAAACGATGCGAAAGGTTTGGTAGTTAAGGTGTACATCCGGTAGGTACGACTCTCACTCTTTCTTCCTCCCAGGGAGGCTGAAAGAGTGAGAGTCGTAGCAGCAACCCAATGCTTCGCTGACCAAATCACGGAAGAGAAGATGCTGTTGATAGTAGAGGGACGAGCCGAGATAAACACCGATGAGTTCCAAGAAAACAAGCATTGGGATAGAAGGTATCGCTGGACAATTTGCGCTCTCTGAATGTAAGATGCGAAGGAATGCGTGAATCTCCAAAACGCAGCTAAGCGTTGTAATTGAGGAAGGAGACCATTCCAGGTAATAATTCCAGCAGCGAATGGATGTCCAATCTGGGAGCCAAGAATTTTCTGGGTCGAGGAGGACCACACCGCACCCCATGGGGCATCGGTGCGGCCCATCCAAGACCCACACCACAACCCGGTGCTCTTGAGCACGTTCAAGGACGCACCAGAGAGAGCTGCATACTGTTGATACGTGGAAAGTAATATAGCAAACTGTTCATCTCGTCGGAGACAGAAAGTGTCGTCATCTACATAGGCGGAAACAACGAAACCGTGATGCCTGGTGCTAGAAACGGTCAACGGCAATGCAGAAAGAAGAGTTGAACGGCTGGCAATCAAGAAAGGTTCAAATGCGAGGGTAAAGAGTTGCCCTGAGAGGGGGCAACCCTGTCGGATTCCTCGTTGGAAAGGGATGGGTGCCGTCAAAAACGAGGCCGCCCGAACATGAAAATGAACGCTCCGACAAAGACTGAGAAGGAGAGAGACAAAATGAGAAGGAAAGCCAAAATGAGTTAGAACAGCATAGAGATAGTCATGGGAAACGTTATCAAAAGCAGACTGTTGATCAGTGTTAAATCGGGCCAGGGGTTCTGAATGTTTGCGAGGAAGAAAATTGAGATTAAGAAGAAAAGAAATGTTGTTAGCGATAGATCGACCAAGCACAGTGGATGACTGGTCGGGAGAAACAAGAAACGAAAAGACAGAGTTAAGACTTCGAGAAAGGCGTTTCGTGAAAATTTTATAATCAATATTAAGGATGGAGATAGGGCGCCTATTTGTCAGATTCAGGAGATCCCCCTTTCTTCGGCAGGAGGATGACATGAGCAACAGTAAATTCCGACGGAAGCGCAGCAGAAGAAAAAGCACAAGAAAAACCAGCGGAAAGAAAAGGTAGAAGGGACGGAAGAAAAGCGCGGTAGAAGGACAGCGGAAGACCATCAGGCCCCGGGGAGGCATGGGAGTTCAGGGAGGAAAACGCCTCTCGAAGTTCAGGCAAAGAAACCTCAGCAGTGAGGGGAGCACAGAGAGAAGGCGGGACCTGAGGGAGAGAAGAGAGAAGGGGAGAAGAATAAAGATCAGTAACCTGCGCGACCACTCGGAACTTCTCCTGAAAGAAGTGACAGACTTGGGAGCAAATAAGAGATGTGTCGAACGTGGTGGAGCCATTAGGAAGGCAAAGATGTCGTAGTGAAGTTGACGCTCGTCTCGATGATTCCATCTTGGAAAGAACTTCAAAGGCTTGTTTCGATGGAGATAGATGCAGAAGTCGAAGTCGACGCACAGCTTGTTGGGCAAGCAGTTGTATAGGTGAGTGTGTAGTTCATCGTGAACTACCGAATACTGTGGATCCGACATTGGTAACGAAGAAAGCAAACCCCGAAGATTGCTGATCGCCATCGCACGAGTGGTGGTGATGGAAAATGAAAGGCGTCGTACCAATAATAGAAGGTCTTGTTTAATGTCGAGCCACAGGCGCAGGGCACTCGGAGTAGTAGGTAGCAGAGGTTTCCGAGCAGCAAGGAACTTCTCAACTGTATCGCAGAAAGACCGATCTTGTGAAATTGTATCATCAAACGTCCATCCACGACGAGCCGAAGGTTGTGATGGGGAGACACAAACAGATAAAGACACAGCGCTATGATCAGAGGATACTGTGGGGAGGTGCCGGGCCGATGTAATAGTGGGAATCAAAGAAGAGACAACATAAATACGGTCTAATCGGGCGGCAGCAGAAAACTGCGTTGGGGAATTGCACTAAGTAAATGAGATGGTTTGAGGATTTAGCTGGCGAAAAGAGTCAACAAGCTGAAAATCAGCAATAAACTGTGTTTACTTGGAGACTAGATTCACACGGTGTTCGCCGTGCGACAAATAGCGGTCTACAGAGGGCTGCAGCTTGCAGTTAAAATCCCCTCCAATGATGAAAAATCCCCGGAGGGAATCGCAGAACGCTGCACTTAGACTCCGAAAAAGTGGATCAACATACGATTCTTCAGTTGGTATATACACATTAAACACATGAAAAGTTACAGTATCAACACGGAAAGTAGGGCATTGCAATAAATCTGAAGATACGTTATTGACATAAATAGAATATATACGGTGCATCAAACGACGGTGTACACTGACGGCAATGCCACGAGACCTCGATTGGCGGTACGCATGGTAGAATGTGTATGGCCACGACCGCCATCTGTGTATCGGCATATCAGTTGAACATCGAGTCTCTTGAAGGAGGAGGACATCACTGGCATCCACCGCAAGGTCCTCGTAGACAAGGGAATTCACATCAGGGGTCGCAAAGCAGCGACAGTTGAAGGTCGTCACCGTGAAAGCGCCAAATCAGAAGGTGGAGTGATTATCTTACGCAAGTGGCCTCGAAGATTAGTGAATCGACGATGCATCATTTTCACAGCAGCAGCAGCATCAGAAGATGGACTACGAAGCGCTTGATAGATGCAGTCCAGCGCCGTCACCGCCGGAAGCTGAGCCGTATGTGCCCGGACAAAAGGAGGGAATCCCCCAGGCAACGATTTCCGACAGAAAACGTCATATAACTCCGGATATGATAGAGGAGTCGACGGAAATGCATGTTGTTGCAGTCTTGCAAGAAAATCCTCATAAGGTAAGATAAAGTCTTTAGCGTTCGAAGACAAATTACAGTCTTTCAGGCGAGAAGCCATCGTACGGGATCGAGTAGAAAATGGCGACTCCCCTTGAGGCTTACGCCGCCTGGAGGAACCGCGGGGGACTTTTGGCGCTTCTTTTTTGTCAGTGCGGAACCGAGTGGTCGCGTCCGACTCATCACTGAAGGTGTGGTCGCTGACGCTCTGGTAAGCGGTGTCGGTGTCCGCATTGGAAGTTTCAGTATCAAACAACACGCCACCATCAGCATCAGTAATATCGCCAGGTGGTGCAGGAGCAAGGAAAGGCGATGTCGGTGGTAATTCGGGATAATGCTCCACAGAAGCAGGAGGTAGTAAGGCAGTCGACGTAGGAGCGATCTCCAGGTGAAGAGGAGCAGAAGGTGCCGAAGATAGTGATGAGGCACCAGCAGGGGTGTAGTGAGTATCCATCCGTGGTGCAGAAGAACCAAGTGATGGCAATGCAATAGGACACTCTTTGTAGAAATGTCCTACTTCTTTGCTCTGACTGCCATGGAATTCAGTCAAGAGATCAATTTGGCGAGTCTGACCATCACACTTAACTGTGAAGTGAGTTAGAATCTGAGCAATAGCTTCTTGGGAAGGAAAAACGACACGTGCAACTCGACGGGCTCCACGGATAATATCATGCATCGGGTCGTTTTTTGCTGTTAAGTGTGTTTGAATCTCTCCAACGACTCGCCCCAGAGATGAAAGCACAGAATATAACATGACATCAGTCACCTCTGGGGGTACAGGGTAAAAAGAAACATTGACTGGTCGTTGGGCCACTGGTTCTGCAGTAAGTTGGCGATCTCCTATGGTCAGGCCTGTCGTCAGGACAGACTTGGCATATTCAACCTTGGCCAGATAAACGACAACCGTCCGGCCCCGCAGGAACATATGCGAAATGGCGTCTGTGGGAAACAGGCGTTAAAGGGCATCGGCATAGATCCGCATCGGTGTATTTGGGAGAGCCTCAAAACTAACTCCCTTAGCCAGGTTTTCAAAGAAAGCAGTCGCGGCTGGCGAGTCTGCTGGAATTTCAAGAAGAATGTTGTTTCCAGCACGATGAATATAAGTGTGCGAAGCTTGAGCACTTGCATACAGATCCTTGGAAAGCTGTCGAGGAGTAGAAGAGGCTGCAACCTTAGAATACGTGGCAGACAACTGAACGGGCACAGAAGAACTGGAAGAGGCTTCACCACCAGTAATATCCAGGGCTTCATCGACTGGAACAGAAGCTGAAACGTTTGACGTAGCTGGGGAATTCAACGGATTCCCCAGAAGGCTACCGAACGATTTCCCGAAAGGCTACCGAAAGCACCACTCGGAGAGGGTAGTGCATCATTGCCAGCGAGGGAACACAGCGCATGGGCGCTGGCATCAGTCGAAGATGAAAATGATGATGATGATGACGGGCTACCGGAAGCGAGGGCTGGGCTCCGTCCCTCTCCGCCGAAAGTCGACATTTGCAATTTTAATTAAGTGTGGACCACCGACCGGCTAGGTCGAACGTAAACAAACTGATAATAGCAAAAGAAAAAACTCACCCGCTCGGGAGTAGACTTAAAATGATCACAGGACTTTCACGAATCGACGACGACTAACAGGTAAGGAAGAAACACTTTATATCACACAACACAAACCCAATATATACGGAACTCATACGAACTGCTGATACGTTTTGCTGCTTCAGACGCGCCATGCGTCTTCCACTTATTCAGTACATCCAAAACAATTTGTTTTTGTTTTTGGAAGTTTAACGACCACCGTGACCACCGTGACCTCCGTGAGGCTATAAGCAGTCGCCCGTCCCTAATTTAGAGTCACTGGTCCCAGAGAAGGGAGAGAGCCAGTGCCGTAAGACCAACACAACATCCATGCCTCACCGGGATTCGAACACGGACTCCTTTCGGACGAATGATCAGAGGCCATCGCTTAGACCACTGCGCCACCGGGGCGGCCCAACGCAGTTGACTTGGGTATGTTTAAACGCTTCTCGGTTTCTCTTATTTTTTAATTTTATTTTATTCGAGGTTTTTTTTTTTTTTTTTTTTTTTTTTTTTTTTGATTGGAGGTTTAACGACCACCGTGAGCAACTCAATGGGCTATAAGCAGTCGCCCGTCCCTAATTTAGGGTCACTGGTTCCAGGGAAGGGAGAGAGCCAGTGCCGTAAGACAGACACAACATCCATGCCTCACCGGGATTCGAACCCGGACCCCTTCGGACGAATGATCAAGGGCCAACGCCTTAGACCACTGCGCCACCGGGGCGGCTTATTCGAGGTTTAACGACCACCGTGAGCAACTCAATGGGCAATAAGCAGTCACCCGTCCCTAATTTAAGGTCACTAGTTCCAGGGAAGGGAAAGAGCCAGTGCCGTAAGACAAGCTCAACATCCATGCCTCACCGGGATTCGAACCCGGACCCCTTACGGACGAATGGTCAGAGGCCATCGCTTAGACCACTGCGCCACCGTGGCAGCGTTTCTCTTATGGACAACCCACTAATATAACACCCAGCAATCTTTCCTTTCTCAAAGTCAGTTCTCTCCCGTCGGGACATTTCCACTCAACCTCACAGTGCGATATGATCGCGGTCAGCTGCAGACTTGTTTTTATACCGTTTGAAGCTGTACCGCGCATCTGAACAACGCAGCGGATCCGTTCATTTGCTTTTGAAGGGGTGTCCGGTGACTTTGTCAATGCAGTACATGTTGTTTCTGAACTATAATGGGTTGGAAAGGGTTAAGCTAAGATCCTGTTGTTGCTGCGCTATCAGATAATACGCTATGACGTGTACTTCTAAATAACGTACTTTTTGAGTTTTTGGTTTTTACATAAATTCAGTTACTTATTGGATAAACGCTTCCTCACTGAACGGCACTTTTCTTCCCCGAACAGCTTTTACCTGGTGGCAACACTATCAGAAAAATATAAAATGTTTACTACATTGAATGTACACTATGTAAATAAACTATAAGTACAATGACGGTTTTCGATTGGGCGAATAAAAGGGTCGTTAGTAGAACAAAAGAAACAACAGCGCGGGCATTCTTTATTTTAATCAGAAAACGAGTGTTCAAATATTGAAAGCAAAGAAGACCAAAAAAATCTACTTAATTTTTGAAAATGGAAAATTTAGTCCAGAGTCGCACTTATAAATATACAAGTATAGGGTGCGGTAGCGTTGATAGCGTATTAATAAAATCGCACGGTAGCGAACAAATGTTTTTTTTTTATTTATTACTCTCTACGTCAAATAGTAGTTACAAGAATGCCATTGATCAGTCAATGTTTCAATATGACCTTTGTAAAATGACGGCCCCGCTGCACCATACATTCTTCTAAGCGGCGTTGGAAGGAGTTCATTACTCGTCGCAACATATCGTCAGGGATATTGGTAACGGCAGCTCTGATACGACCCTTCGATTTCAATATAGAGGCACAGCGTGTTTGGAAGACTTCTTCCTTGAGGTACCCTCATAAGAAAAGATCAGCAGATGTTAGATCGGGGGACCGGGGTGGCCAAGAGATGTCCCCATAACGAGAAATTAATCTCTGTGGAAAGGTCTGTCGTAAAAAATCCATGCATGTGCGCGGTCGCCCCATCGTGTTGGAACCATAAATGGTCCATATCCACGTTCAGCATCCGTAATTGAGGCAGCAAGATGTCTTGCAGCATCCGTAGATAACGTTCACTGGTGACAGTTACAGCGACACCGTCATCGTCCTCGAAGAAGTACGGTCTGATAATTCCAAAGAAAGCAACTCCACACCAAACGGGCTCTGTGCAAGGGCTTCATGTGCAGTTGACCCGGGTTTACATCACTCCAATAACGCACGTTTTGTTTATTTACCGAACCACATAACTCGAAGTGTGTTTCATCTGACAAAATCAAGGTGTGTAACATCTGTGGATTTTCACGCAGATCAGACAGGGTTGTACAAAACTGTTCGCGTGCAACCAAATCTTGAGGCTTAATTTCTTGCGCAATTTGGAGCTTATAAGGGTGAAAATGGAGATCCTCGTGCAATATACTTCTGAATGAACGATCGGAAATGGGCAAAGCTCTAGAGTGTCGCCGAGCAGATTTTTTAGGGCTACGCAAGATTGCAGCACGAACATTTTTCAATCATTTCCGGTGTCCGAGCAGTCCTTTCGCTACCTCCTGGTTTACGATTACAAGCCGATGCTGTTAATCTAAAGGAACTTACCCACCTTGTAATGGTGCGACCATCTGGCACATTCCCATGACGACACACTTTGAAATGTCGCCTGAGTAGACGGTTGTGTAGCAACTACAGAACGTTATTTATGAAATACGTATCAGCAGCGAAAGCACGATGCTCAGCCGTACAGCTCGCCATGTTGAACAAAAAACAAAATGGCAGCTCACTGACATAAGAACGCAGCTTCATCTGGCGCGCACTTATGCATGACGTCATTTTACGACAAGTCGCAAAGTACCCTATGAACGCTGCCGCACCCTTACAATTCAGAAAACAGAGTTAAAAGAACGGCATACGAAAAGTTTGCTTACCTAGCTTACGTTACTATGCAGATCATCCTCATTCCTTTAGTTGCAAGTATACAGAATTCTACTTCATTCTGCGTCCACCCTGTCGAGGGATACAGAGTCACGTGAGAAAGAGATCAGAAAAGTGTTATTTTATCTTGGCCAAGACATATCTTACCTAAAATTTGTCATGTTAATCGGAAGATATTTAGGAGCCGTGCAAAATGTTGCAAGGAATAAGGATAATTGTCTTGAACTCATATCATCAGCGCTTTTGAACTCTATACACGTTATGTCTACAGTTGTCTCTCAGATCTATGTGTCGATGTCGAGCTGCACATTGTTGTATCCATTATATCTAACACTATATCCGCTGTAAGAGGGAAAGCAATGGAGGCAGAAACACCCGTGTGTCCAAATATACACATAGTCATGTATCTTTGATGAAACACTAAAATAGTCCTTTATTGCAGGTTACGTAAGAAGGTTACAGTCATTAAAAAATGCGGTAGTTGCGATAGATTTCAAGAGTCCAAATAAGTCGTATTGGCACGTAATTAAATAGAAAGTATGTAGATGCTCGGTTATGTTGGTAATGTACAAATCTCAATAGTTTACATCTCGGAGGCAACAGGGGCCAAATTCCTATTGAAAATATCTAGCTTAAGTCAATTTGTATACAGGTCCTGGTAATTAAGAGTCACGAGACAAGGAAGGTTATTTAAAATGGTCCTTTATAAGACGATTATCTAAAAATTATGTATACAAGTGAAATAAAAAATGATCAACATGTACAATTTAAAACATTTTTTCAACATATTGTATGTTTGCGGGTTTATAAATCCAGAAAAATACATGAACAGGACGGAAGCCATCACTCACTGCAAGAGGTAAACGACTTAATTTTCCTTTAGCAACTGTTGGTAATTTGTCTACAAGACAAATCGCTCGATCTTTGCCTTTAATTGCCTGATTTTGCCTTCAAATATGTCTCATACGACAGTCGCAAGAAATCTAAAACAAAACAAAAATGCTGCGTACATTAAAAAATGAAGGCAAAGCCTTTACACACTGGTGAACATAAACGCAGAAGATTGAACTGGGCCAAAAACGTAATGGCATGGTCGAGAAAATGGAAAAGTGTTGTGTTCACAGATGAGAGGAAATTTAATTTATATGGCCATAATCGAAACACATGTTAGTGGCATTATTTACGGGAGAAGCCCAAATAATTTTTAGCAGACCAATGTGAGGAGATACTGTGGTGATGGTGTGCGCAGCATTCGGCCATGGCGTTGAATCGGACATTGCCATTATCGATCACAGTATGGCATCCAGGAATTACTAGGCTATGCTGTACGAAAATTTAATTCCATTGGTAACCCTACTAGGAAGAAACAGTTGGATTTTCCGACATAATGCACCCTGTCATGCACTTTTTTCCACAAAAATAGTGGTTTACAAACGAAAAAATAGATGTCATGGACTGGCCGTTTCGGACTTAAACCCGAAGGAAATTTGCTACTCGTTATTTGTCAGGCTTGTATATGAATAAAACAATATCCAATATTCTTCATGAAGAGAATTGGCAAGTTGCAATACATTCAGACAAAACCAACGTTTGTACCTTACAAAACTTGGTAACAGCAATACCAAACAGAATTTACGTATTCGCTAATGACGGCAAATGGAAGTTCTGTAAATTATTAATTCAACAAATATTATTTTCTGCTTTGAAATATCCGATGTGTCTTTATCATTTCTTTACAGCAAAATGTGCTTGTTAGCTTACACGTGACGTACTACAGAGGTGAAGCACGTGTCAAGACGACAAATCTGTAGCGATACATTCCGTCTGTGTAGCTCAGTTGGGAGAGCAACTTACTCCGGAGTGAGGGGATTCGAACTCCGTCACGGGCAAATTTCTATTTTCACATATATTTAATGGCGTAATAAAATATTCAGACACTATATCACTTAACATTCTTCTATAATACAAATTAATTACACAAATTTTTATATGAGGTGTTTTTTGTGCTCCAACTATCATTCTACAATAGATAATCAAGTAATAGCAGGAATATCTCCCGGTGTTTATAATTTCTTTACACACTGTATAGAGTGTGGAGTAATGAAGTTAGTGGAGTTGTGCAGATGTTCAGACATTACGAATATGTCGTTAGAAATTGATATAATACAAATTTGTATCTGTTGTGATATATGGGATCGACGAACAAGTTTAAATTGCTATAAGATTGATATCTATGTAGAAGACAGTGAGCTTAAATTCTGGCAGTGAATTTTATGGATGTCGACTTGATCTTCCCTTGATCGGAAAAACGAAAACAAATTTGTGTTTTCACATACATTTAATGACGTAATAAAATCTTGAGACACTATACCGCTTAGCATATACTTCTATAATACAAATTAATTATATATGAGATGTTTTTTGTGTTTCAACTATCATTCTGCAATAGATAATCAAGAAATAGCAGCAGTATCTCTGGGTGTTTATAATTTCTTTACACAGTGCATAGAGTGTGGAGTAATGCAGTTAGTGGAGTTGTGCAGATGTTCAGACATTACGAGTATGTCCTTAGAAATTGATATAATACAAATTTGTATCTGTTGTGATATATGGGATCGACGAACAAGTTTAAATTGCTATAAGATTGATATCTATGTAGAAGACAGTGAGCTTAAATTCTGGCAGTAGATTATATAGATATCCACTTGATCTTCAATTGAGCGAAACAAGGAATACAAAGAATTCGTTAAACATTTTTTGTTTTACGAACTAAATCTATTGCTCTGGCCACTGGTATCTATATTCACGTTATTATTATAGAAGTAAAATACATTTCAACGAAGTTCTCTAAAAACATTAATTAATTATCAGAGACGCATAAACCCTCGTAATCACGTAAAATAGAAGCTATCTAAAGCTCTACAACACCGTCAGACTGCAAACCACAACTGTCCGTTAAAGATTGGAGATAATGAGGCTATATTTACACTTTCTCATAAACCGTGAAAACTGAGCTGGATGTGTTGACCTTTAAGAAGAATAGAAACAATAATGTGTGTGATCGCTTCACAAGTGCAAAGGCAAATACTCTTCCTTTAGAGAATTGCATGGCTCTCTTTTTTGTTTCGAGGTTTAACGACCACAATGAGCAACTCTAAGGACTATATAATCAGTCACCCGTCCCTAGCTTAGGGCCACTGCTTCCAGAAAAGCGAGATAGCCAGGCCTACATGACAAACACAACCTCCGTGTCTCATTCTGGACTTGAACGAACGAGGTTTCTATTGGAGCAACTAGCCAGAAATCTATGCCTCTGATCACTCAGTCACCAGGGCCTCAAATGAGTGTTTGACTTCGCTGTCGTAGAGCAAAGCCGTGATTTTTTTCTTGTGAAGAATTGCCCAGAAACTAGACACAAACTACAGGTTACACTTGGAAGTGGCATTTACCGCTTTGATGGTTTCGTGGGATCTGAAAACATGGAAATCATCGTTTCATGTGTCATAACTCATGATCATCCATCATATTTCAAGTAATATACTGAAGAAAGTGCTTCTCTGAGCTGAGACCCCCGTCCTCCTTCTTTTCATTAACACTGAAATTGCTTAAAGCTTCCTATTCCTGTGGCAGATAGATGCACTAAGTTTAATTAGCAGAATCGCGGCAAACGGCGACACATATCTCAGATTTATTTTTGTTCTGCAGACAAACCCGATGTCTCTAGAACCCTGTTAAATCTTCTCGCAGATTCCCCCCGATCATGGATGCAAGTTTTCCGTCTTTCAAAGTATCCGAAAATGGAAGTTAGACGGAGTGAAGATTTCTCTCGTAATCGTACTTTTTTTCTGGCAATGTTCCATGAGAATATTGCCCGGTATTGTTGTTAAATTTCATTTTTTTGCATAAATATTTGTGTTGTAGTTGGAAAATGGAGCCAACAATTTCCGAAAACAGGTGTTAGACGGAGCCCTGTAATCTGAAATTATTTTCCTCGCGATGTTTCCTTTGCCTTGTATGGTCGTTAAATATCATTTTATTAGATAAATATTTGCATTTAAGATAGAAAATTGGGGTAAATTTTCCGAAAACGGAAGTTGGACGGAGCGAAATTTCTTCCCGTAATCGTAAAATGGAGGCAAAAATTTTCGACAACGAAAGCTAAAGGCAGCGAAGATTTCTTCGGTAATCTTCCTCACCATTCACTGATTTTCCCGTATTATTGTTTAATCATCGTTTAATTACATAAGTGCTTGTAGTTGAGATTGAAAATGGAGAAAAATGTTTCGAAAACTGAAGTAGGACGGAGCGAAGATGTCACCTGTAAACGCAATTATTTTTCTAGAGATGCTTTTGTCCTTTATTATTATTAAATATAATTTTATTCCATACATCTTTGTGTTTCAGCTTGAAAATGGAGGCAAAATTCTAGGTACAGCGGGCCAAAGTGTTCTTGATCCTATCCAGGTAGCACAGCCTTGCAATTTAACGATGGCCTAACACTGAGCCATCGTCTTTTAGGAATAGAAGACTGTGGCTCAGTGTTTGGCCTACGTTAAATTGTATGCAAGGCTGTGATACCTAGGTAGTTATCATTGCAATTGCTGTAGTACTTAGACCAAGCCTTTTTTTGTTTTTTTAGGAAGAAGAAATATAAGGTGATCAGTCCTCTTTTCTCTGTTTTTAAATTTCGACCTGTGCAAAATTTTATTGTTTTTTGCATCTGAGAGTACTTTTCTAGTGTCAACTCACAGAGTATTTTGTAGCACTACGTCAGCTGTCGCATGCTGATCAGGAACTTTCTGCTATGGGGCTCTGAGGTAGTGAACTATGTAGGTAGTCGCGTTATGATGACATGGAGTTCACATTTTTTTAAAACCATATCGGCTGCTCTGTGTTCCAAACCTTCCATTGATTTACAGATATTCTGGGTACATGTACCTAGAAACGTTCAAGGCTCGCGATGGCTTTTGAAAATACCGGGTGCATCTATCTCTCAAATTTCATTGCTTAACCCATACCCATATCCACAAATCTAGGGAATAATAAATAGCACTCTGCTGAAAATCTTAATATGGATTCTTTAGGATGATTTAATAAGGATGTATTTTCTGCAATAAGATTCTTCCTTTTTTCGAAATCCCTAATTCGAGCTTTGCAAATAAAAAAAAATAAAAAAAAAATACCATGACAGAAAAAGCCAAACTTCTGGAAGACGGTGGTCCCTCTATTTCTTTGTGAAACTCAGCTAAAAGTAGCTTACAGGAAAATTGAACTCATGTAAAAGAAGACGTAGCTAGAATGGTTTTGAAAGGAATAATGAAATTTTCAAAAACGAACCGCCATTACATCGCAAAAAGAAATAATTTATTCAGGGCATGCCATCAATTCTTATTTATTGATCGCTTGATAAAGTTATTTAGGGACTACAAAACATTCAGAGAAACACATGAAAATAGAAAAACGACTAGGGTAGCCAAAAATGACCGGAGAAGATGCTAATAAATTAGGGATAGTGCATGTATTGAAAACATTCTCAGTGGATATTTTAAATGGAAAACATGCTGAACTTATAACTAGAAAAACAAATTAGAGAAACATTTTGTGTAATGTCAGTAATCCAAGGGAGGCAAATTAAGCGATCATTGCTGAGATAGGTGAATCAAATTGAAAAACGTGCTGGAACGGCATTGAAAAGAATTGTTTGAAAGTGAATTATAAAAAGATTTGGGGCACGTGCATCTGATTTGGTTTTGTGTGTATTGTTCTATTAATTTATGTGCACCTTGCCCTGAAAATGAAACTATAGGTCATGTGCATGAATGAATAATAAAATAAATCATAAATGGTTTTTTCTTTTTTCTTTTTCTGAAAAACATTTGAGAGCATGAACAAATAACACCGTTTCCTCCGTTAAAAAATGAAAATTACTTTTTAAATAATGTGAGCCACGTTGAGCTTTTGAAGTGCGACAGTCTTTGGAAAGAACATTTAGCTTTTGTGAAAGCAGATAAATAAATTAGCAAAAGGGAGTATATAAAAAAGAGTGGAAGATAGACAGCATGAAAGAAGGAAATGGAGAAAGGGAGAAAAATTTTCCTCGCTCTTGCATTTCGAACTACCCTTGCGTTAATGGAATGCAACTTTTGGCTTTTACAAGAGCTACTTTTGCTTAATGCATCACTAAAGGTGAAAAGGGAAAAAAGAGAAGGCGTAGGTTGAAACCTAGGTTCATTTTTCTTCTACCGACGACAGTATCGTGATGCGGAGGAGGAGGACCTACTCTTTGCTCCATCTCCCTCTTCGCTTCCTCATCCTCACGAGAGTCCGAAGCATCGCTCTCTGAAGACGAAACCCTGAGCACTGCCGGATACTTTACTTGATGGATGACACGAGTCCCTCTGCACCGGGGACATTTCGGAGACTCTTTGGGCCACTGGGTCCCAGCCTCAGGGACTTGATCTATCTTCGTGACGAATGAAAACTGTGAGAAACGAAGATCACGCATTTTCACGCGGAACTCTTTTTCCAACTATCGAAATCGCCACTTCCTTCGATTGCTACCAGGTGCTAAAAATATTAAATGTCTAACACATTCCGGATGCGAGTTTAGCATTTTATTGAGCTCATGTGTAATAACCTTAAACCTCGTGTTAAAAGAACGTTCGTAGTCTATGTACTGTTTTAACCGAATACGAGGTACCTGAAACACCAAAATATAGCATGTTATTCATTAAACTAGCGTATCGTCCATCCTAGGACTGTTGTCTTTAAGCTTTAAATACATATTTATATATAGGAGATGTTGCCCGTCCCATGACGGAGTGAAATTTTTAATTGAAGCAGATTGTAAACAAATCAAACAGACGCCGGTTTTCTGTAAGGAAATATAGTAAAAACTTACATAGTAAGAACTCATTCATGTTAGAACTAAAACTTATATGCTTTTTATTTCCGTTTTTCGAAAGACCTCGCGATAAATAACATTCTGTGAAAATTATTTGTTGTTTAATAGTTGCAGGTTAGAGCGTTTAGATAGATCAATATTTTGCAAAATATGTAATATAATCAGCACTAAACTCGGAAAGTTGTTTTCGTGTAAACTTACCTTAATAACTTTTACTCTGATTTTTCGCGTTAAATTACTTTTTCTCCGGCACACTTGTTATTCCCTTCACGGCTTGTTTTAGGCTGTCCTATTCGACGGTTAGTTTGAAACTTCATATCGAATCTTTTTCTACAAAATAATGTGACATCTGGTATTACAAATCGTAACTATCTAAATTCTCGACAATGTGCTATTGGGGCGACATCTGTTTTTAGATGCAATTTTGCTCACTTTGACATCTCAAGATTTTAGTTTTTATTGTAGATTAGAGCTGTTAGATAAATTGATATTTTGCAAAATATATAATATAAGCAGCACTCAACTCGGAAAGATAATTAAATTAAAAAAGTAAAAAATTATTAAGGCGTCCAAATTAATATTCGAATTGTGCTGAATTAAATTAATATACAAACTCAACTTGCCGTGATATTGAGAATTCAATTCGAATTTTGCAGATCGGAAAAATAGAAATCGAGTCATTGATAATCCAGTGTTTTTAAATTAGCACGCGATCGCCTTGGCATCTAAAAGTGATCGCGTGCTATTATATAGCAGGCAATGACTTTGACGTCTCGAGAGCACACACGAATTGATCGATACGTGATGGCGCAACAATGCAGACGTTGCTGTGACGTCAAGCCTTCCAGACAGAGAGAGAGAGAGAGAGAGAGAGAGAGAGAAAGATCTGGGTGTTTATATCTATAATATAATTCCAAGAACCCAAAAATTTAAACTTTTGAGACAATTTCATTCAGGAAACGTACTTTTCCAAAATTTCGATAAAATCTTTAAAAAAACCAAAATTTGTACTTACACTTCCATGTTAATTGAATTCATACAGATATTTAAATCAGCCGAATTTTCCATTTTTAATCAAACTTGGAATCTGTCAAAGACCCGATTTAAAACTTCTGAATTCCCATATTTTGGAAAAGAGACAGGTACAGTTAATACATTTTGGTATTTCGCAAATAATAATTTGTCTAATTCGCCATTTATAAAATGCAGTTCTGGCTCCAACTGTTATTTCAGATAGTTAGTTACACCATTAAAAAGAGGCTATCAGGGCAGTGGTGATCAGGGCAATGTGTCACAGCACACAGTTCATCGCAGCCTTGACCCAGCTGCGTAGCCGAAGACCCGTCCGGGTCCCCATGCTCAATGAACGTCGTCGCTAACAACGCATGAAACTGAAATCATTGAGATTGGACAGTGGATGATTGAAAGGAAGTGGCCTGGTCTGACAAATCAAGGTTCCTGGCGCATCACATAGACGGCCGAGCGCGGACACGCCGAAACATCGTTGCGTACCAAGTTCACCCACTCATGGCAACTGTGTTCCTAGCTGGTGATGGACATTACCAACAGGATAATGTGAAATGCCACACTGCCAGAATCGTCTAGGAGTGGTTCGAGGAACAAGCTGGTGACTTTCTGTTAATAACATGGCCTCCAAATTCACCTGACATGAACCCAATCGAACATTTGTTGTTCGACTTGGAAAAGCAGGTTCGCGCTAAATCACCACCACCCCGAAATGCACGAAAACTGGAGGACCTGCTGTTGACATTATGGTACCAGGTACCCCAAGATACCTATCGCCACTTCATCGAATCGATGTCTCACCGAGTGGCCGCTGTTTTGCGGGCTAAAGGGGGTCCTACAGCTTATTAGGTAGGTGCTCATAATGTAATGGCTCATTGGTTTATTCTCTTGATCCATGGAACACGATTTGGACCGAAGGGATTGAAGACGAAATCTGACGGCGTGCCGATGGTAGATAACAGTTCTGAATCCACTTCTGGTAGTATCATGATATCAGTACTGAGTGTACTGATTTTATATTCATAGAGGACAGCCTTTGTACTGACACTTCCTCTTTCATCGGCTTTGCCCCGGATCAAAATGACGAACTAGGGAGTTCATCAATTCACCAAAAAAGATGAAAAAATTCATTTTTTACGTTTAGATTGCAGCACAAGAAAGTAAGTCCAGATTTACGAGAATATTCCCTTTTCCCATTTCGCAAAGGAAGCAAACAGGCCAGACCGTGTGAGCACAGTGGGCTTTATGGAATGAGTATCGAAAAGAGAAAAACATTAATTAAAGGAGCAAACGTAGATCAAACCAAACACAACATGATATTATCATGAAGACATCATAATGTTTCACGCAATGCATGAAAATGTGTCACACATTCTTGAGAAGAAACACAGCCCTTACCAGTAAAACACTCATGATTTAACACCTCCAAAAAAAGCATAAAACCAGGAACTTCGAAGAGTAAATGGAAAAAGCTTCTCGGAAATGTCTTTAAGATCCTTTATTCCACTTTCCCCTGAGCACAACTACAGTTTCTACAGGCTTTCTACTTCACTTCGACTTCCTGGTTCTCATCCTCAAGAGAGTCCAACCGCGAGCGCTGTTTCGGTGAAGTTTCCATCCTATAAAGTGTGGCAATGTTCAGGTATAACACTTTAAAATCCTGCTTCGTCACCAGAATTCCTGCAACTTAAGTGGTTTTTCCAAAGCAACAGCAGATAAATCGCTATTTTTCTACCCTACATATCTGTTCCAAGCACTTACTTGATTCAAAAATGATAAGGCATGAAACTGAAACTAGAATAACACAGGTTTGCAACCAAAAAACTGCACAGGATTTTTATATTGTTTCTTATAGATTTTTACTCACTGAAACCGGGAAAAATACTCAAAAAAATTCCATCACGCCCGGTTTTCTTGCAAAACTCGTGTTTGTAGTTTCATTTAGAGACTCCCGTTTAACTCGAAATCTGGTATCCTATTCTTGATTCTAAAAATCCTATGCAAAAGTGATTTCTTACTTTCATTTAATATGTATTAGAGTGAGACTCAAGAATAAATACAAAGAGAAAATGAGCGGAATGGGGGGGGGGGCAGTGGAAGGGTGGCAGGGCAAGAGTAGTGTTGGCGGTGTGAGGAAGCTCAGGTTGATCATGTCCCAACCGGTTTAATTTGTTTATAGCGAAAAGTGAAGAATCTTACTGGCTGGGTTGAGCATCTTTATACACGTTCTCTAGGGTATTAGGAATGATTATGAACAAGTGTATTGTCAGATTTGATCATGTTTCAACATACTAAATAAGTTCAGGATCTAGGTTGCTTTGCTTATGTTGCATAGCTTATATAGATGACTACTGAATATTCGAGGCTAAAAGTGCCTAGAGAATCCCTCGAAAGCATTAATTTTTATCTTTAAGAACGGGGAAAAAAGAAACTTTTTGCTGTTTTCTTTTATTTATATGCAGCGCCATTTTGGATTTCTTTTATCGAGCCAGAGGAAGAAGCAGGTGTTGCCGATTAACCTGCCCAGCTACAGAGAGAGACGATCGGCAGACGCGCAGGTGTCAACATAACCTCGTTCGCTCTCGTGTTCACCTATGTTTTACGTGTTATTTCACTGGTATTTTTGAAGGGAGCGAGGCTAGTTTCCATCTGCTTCACCGCAGGAAAAGCGTTTGCTTCTAGATGTACGGAGAGTCAGTGTGTGTACTCAATGTGGTGTATACAAACAGCGAGGAGCCACACTCAGTTTACATTTGGCATTCAAACGTAACTGTGCTCGTGTTATATTTACAGCGCTATATTTTGTCTACCATAATCGAAATAATCGAAGTTTGCCGAAATTTGTTGAAATGACTGCTCGAATTATTTTCAGCATAGCAATGAAAGTAATCTTTCGAATTACCTTAATTTCGTGATGACGAAGTTTAGCTTAATGTGACTTAGTGTTAAAAAGGAGAAAATCTATAAAACATTAGCCTTCCAGATGGTCAAGTGGACAGTGGTGCGGGTTTCCAGCTGATATCTTGGTTCGGGTCCTCTATGAGATAGGAACGGTTTGCTGTGTCTAGGCGCTGTCGCTTTCTGGAACCAGCTGTCGTAAATTAGGAACGGACTCCTGATTGTTACCCTAAGAGTTGCTCGTGGTTGTTGTTAAACCCCGAAACAAAAAGTCTATAGATTACTAGAGCAAAGAATCAATATTTAATTTCAATGAAGGCGGATTTAGTTGCTTTCACAAATTTAGAGAAACACGAAGTTGAACATACAATTTGTTCTTTTCTGGGGTCCAAGGAATTTCGAGAAAGAAGTAAAGGCCTGGGGAATAAGGCCGTCGTTCCGACATCTTCGGAGACCGATTCAAATGCCATAAATTAATGAATAAAATAATCGGATATGTTTTTTATTATTGAAAATTCAGATGATAGAAGAAAATCAAAACAGATACATAAGGCAACTGGTTGTTCCATTTAAATACCGAAGAATGAAGAAAGTCGGTCGCAAAAAGATATTGATTCATAGAATTTACCTTTTCATGCAGTGCTTTCGATACTTCTATTTTTAGGAAAACATTTTTTGAAAATATAGTAATAGTCAGGTATTACCTGATCTTCCCCATTGTGAATTTTCCTGTTCTCAATACTGAAATATTTTTTAAAGGATCTTGTTTCAGAACAAATGAAAGCAGTCAGGGTATGTAATAGCAATGATAAAAGAGCACTGAGAAAATGATATCCGGCAACATTCAAAGGACTGAAAAATTATTTCCGGAAGTTTTGAAAGCTCTGATAAACTTATTTCTGGCAATACAGATAGGGCATCTGAAAAAATCAGCAAATGATGCTGAAAGGACTTTGAGGAAATTTTATCGGATATTATTAAAAGGAGGAATGTAAAAATAATTTCTGTTGAAAGGTCTGAGTAAGTGATTTCCGGTAATAGTGAAAGTTATTCAAGAGAAACTATTTCCAGAACTTCTGAAAATGCTTGGAAAAAACAGTTCTCAGTGACGCCAAAAGGACTTTGAGAACTGAAAGGAGAACTGTGGAAATAATTTCTACTTAAATGCCTGAGCAAGTGATTTCCGGTAATGGCGAGGAAACTTAGGGGGAATTTTTCGCATTTCTAGAAATTCTGAAAGGTCTTCTAGAAAATAATTTTCAGTAACGCCGAATCACTGTCAAAATAATTTCTATCGAAAGATCTAAATGATTTCCGGAAGTAATGAAATAAATTTAGGGAAAACTATTTCTTGCAATTCTGAAAAGATTTCGAGTAGTAGTTTTCAGTAACGAGGAAAGGACTTTGAAAAATGAAAGGGCCATGAAAATAATTTCTGTTTAAATACCTGAATAACTTATTTCCTATAATGGTGAAAGAAATTTAGGGGAAATTATTTCTAGCAATTCCAAAGACCGTCGAGAAAATAGTTTTCAGTAACGCGATAATGCGTTTAAGAACTGAAAGAACTGTTAAAGAGATTTCCGGCTGCATTGAAGGCATTCACAAAATGATTTCACGTAATTCTGAAATGACTTTGAAAGAAGGATTCTTGTGATATTTCTAGATAATGACGCCATGATGCGGGCTTGAAAAGTGAAGACATTCGAAAATAAAACTTAGAAATGATAATATTAACTACGAGAAATATGTTTTAATTCATTTTGTTGCCGTTATGTCACTGCTTGAGAGTATTTATTTTTCCTCTAAGTTAACTGAGTATATAGAATGTTTCCTTTATATTATTCTGCAAGCACTACACTTAAAACAAAATTTCTAACTAATAACTTACAATACGGTTTCCATGTGTTTTTGTCAAATTCAAGAACATTACTTGTAGCTAATGTACTTCGCAGCTAGTTAAATTGTGCATAAAAACAAATTGTTCTGATGCAAAGCTGCAGTAAACGACTGAAGCATGGCATGATAAAAATGTTTTCTGTCTTGGAACGAGAAATATTTCTGGTGAAATCTAATTTCGAATTTTTTCGCTTCAGGAGTATCACTTCCCCGTGCCGTATATGAATGGGCGAACTGAAACAAAAACCGCAACGTTATCTTAGAAGATCTATCCGATAATAGACACTCCATTAAAGTTTCTTTTATCTCAACCCCTATATATTAACAGGAGAAGAAACGTTTTAATTTCACGGAAAGGTATAAACTTTCGGTTATCTAACCTAACATAAAAAGAAATTTAGAAAGAACTATAGAAAAGCAAGTGCAGCAAACTCGCGCCGAGATAATGATGTAATAAGTCACATAATACGTGAAATCGCTTAGGAGCAGCAGCAGCAAGAAAAACTTAAACTGTGTCTGCAAACGAAGTCGTCTGGACGTGGGCCATTTATAAACATGTCTACCTTGAGCAAAAGGAGAGAAAGTTTCGAGGAGCAAAACACAATTTTTCAAAGCGGCTGCGGCGGCGACAGACATGCTCTGACAAATGAAATAAGTGACTATCGCGAACAAACGGTTTCCTCTGTTGGCCAGATACAAAATGAAACTTTGTTATAGTTAGGCTTAACCCGAAATAAAAAGATAAAGACACAGTATATTAACGAAGTCTTTTCCCTTTGCGTGGGGAATTGTATTAATGGTGACTGGAGGTTGTCTCTGACATAACCAAGCAACTCTAAAAATGAAAACAAAATAAAAACAAATAAAAGACGGATATAAATTTGTCGAGAGCAGGACATAAACTTCAAGAAACTAAAGTGGAGTGTATGATTACCTCGAAGCACGATTTGATTGATGAAAAGTCTGAACCAAACTGCTGTATGCACGCTTATTCAACAGTGGCTAAAGTTTGGGCAAGATTTTGGCAACCACGCTTAATATGTATCCCTGCTCATGCGCAAGAATGTTTGCATGTATAAGAGTTTCATAAATTTTATAAAAATGTAGTGCGTAAAATGCATCAGTGTGTATATGTCTATAAATATGTACACTGCCTTACGATTAGGATCTGTACACACTTGATCGATAGTGATTTAAGTCCTACACAAGCACCAAATCAGTTGAAGCTGCCTCTATCGACAGTGTTGCGGCGCGGATTGATAATGGGGTACGACATCACTCCGTACGCGAAATTTCAGCGGTACTAAAGATCACTGGAAATATGATTGGCTGTGCGATATTCAAATGAAAGCGTTCTGGAGCTAAATCGGGCAAGAAACGACCTGGTAAACTTCTGAGGCTAACAGAACAAAATAGAAAAACTCTGCAAAGGTCTATCCACCCAGAACACAAATCAGCAATGTGTCATACCATATAAATCCCATGTAGGCCTGTTGAGACTGGTGTTAGCATAATAATAGTGCGCATGACAATGTACACCATGGGTTAACACGTCGAGCAGCCACTCACAAGCATCTAATCACTTCAACTAATTCCACGCACAGAATAACCTGGTGTAAGGAACAACGATCCGGGACTGTGGACAAATGAAAAACTGTACTTTGGACCAACGAATCACAGTGCACAATCTATGAACCTCACGGTTGTTCCTGGAAGTGATGGATGCAGGAAGAAAGGAACCTTCCTAACTAGATCGTCCAGACAATGAAGTTTGGTGGACGAAGCGTGATAATGTAGAGCTTTCTTTCGTGGTTCGGCTTGGTTCTATTTACTGCTATAGACAAAACCAGGAACTTTGAGTTCTGCCTAGCCATCCAGGACTATTGTGCACTGCCAACATTGTAAGTTCTGCCTAGACATCCTGCACTGCCAACATTGTAAGTTCTGCCTAGACATCCTGCACTGCCAACATTGTAGCAGTACTTTGGAGCAGGCGCAAACCTGCATTAGAAGGATAATACACCATGCCATTCTGCTCGCTATGTTACAGATTGATTTGGGGACATGAGCGTCAAAACGTTGTTGGATTTTTAACCCTATGAAGAATATTTGGGGCGAAATGGATCGTCAGGTGCGTAAAAAAAGAGGTCGCCCCCAAAAACTGAAGTTGAACCGGTCACTGCTTTGAAGGACGAATGGTGGAACATATCGGCGGACATTTACGAAATATCTGGTGGAGAATATTCCAGGAACACTAAAGGTCGTCATAAGGGCCAAAGGTTTAAGCCGAAAATAATAAAAAAAAATTGTAAATAATCATTATTATTTGTAGATATACAGATGTCCAAATATTAATAATAGGGCAGTATATAACCGATTGCAACTTTTTTATTTAAAGAATTCGGGAATTTTGTTCTTAAATAAAGACATCAAATTTATGTTATAACAGTTCTAACATTATTTAAACTTAGGTCAGAGCTACGTGAAAAGATATGATAAAGGCTTGTTAGCGTGTAAATTGAGCAATTCGTCCCAAGGACTTAGAAGAGCAACTGGTTGACATGTTCTAAAATATAAAGAACAAAATGGTATTCTTGTTACGCGGCTTACGATAGTATAACTATTTGACTGTTGTATTGAAGTTCTTTGTTCCATTCTACTAAGAACGGGTATAGTTCTGAATGCATGATGATTGTGAAGGGACACTTAGTAAACACAGAATGCCGCCCCGATGGCGCAGTGGTCTAAGCGGTGGCTTCTGATCATTCGTCTGTGAGGGTCCGGGTTCGAATCCCGTGAGGCACGGATGTTGTGTTTGTCTAACGGTGATGTCTCTTTCTCCTTCGCTGGAACCAGTGGCCCTAAATTAGGGACGGGCGACTGCTTATAGCCCATTGAGTTGCCGACGGTGGTCGTTACACCTCAAAAAAATCAGAACACACTATCTGGTACCATAGCGAATGAAGCCAATTTTTGTCGGTGGTGAAATTCGAAACCACGCCACTTCACTTAAAAGCCAGTTGTTCTCCTAACAAAACTACACCGACGAAGCTTGTCGCTGCAACTATTGCCGTTTTGACATGTGCGTCACCTCTGGGTACGTCACAAGTATGTTTACAATAAAAACACAAATGTCATAAATTGTTGGTGTGAGTATATTTCAACTCCATTAAGGAAAGCCGTCTTTAGCATGAGTTTCGGTATTTCCAGGCACAGGAAATATGAATTTGGCGTAACAGTTTTAAAGGCCTTTTTGTCAATGGTTCTTACATCTGTGAAACGACTACGTTATGCTTTAAAATGTGCGTAATTTTATCCAATTCTGGGTTGAGTTTGGTTATGTATACAATAAGAAATTCAAACAATTTTGTTCAATCTTTTGCCCCAGTTTTTGATTCAGGTATTTTGCGTACCAATGATAGAAGAGGTTTCAGATTTCTGCAGTATACTGACTACTTTTTCTGTGAAATATGGTGCAGCTGTTTTTTAATTGTTTTGGAAATGCATTCGGTATATGAAATCGAACCACAGCATTTACCGGACTCATAACATATTGAGCCGGTGCAAATACGATACCTGAAATGAGTGTGTAAACCCTCGTAAAAGTAGGTGGCACCTACACACCTTGTCAAAATAGATTCCCCTTGCATCGTCACACTTCTTCAAGCAGGTTAGGAGGCTGGGGATCCCACGGTTATAAAACTCCTGGGTCTATGAGGCAAAAAAAGTGGTCACGGCCTTACAGACAGCTTGGTCGTTCGGGAAGGTATTCTCCTCCAGGAAATGGTTCAAATACCGGAAGAGATGACAACTCATGGAAGCATGATCTTCGCACTGAAACTGATGGATTTCTAGGACGGTTCTTTAGGACACATGTGGGTGAGCATTGTTGTACAACAGAAAGACCCCACGCGTGTTTATCAAAACTAGCTTCTTGGTACGGAACATTTTGTGCATCTGTTGCATTTCAACTCAGTAGTGATGAATGGTGGATTAAGTCAGCAGCAGACCATCGTACAAAAACCGCCAATTCCGTGAGTATAGGAGTAGCTTTACACAGTTTTTTTTTTTTTTTGGTGTCTTCATGGTATCGAACCACTGTGCTGATCGCTTGAGATTGTTGTAGCTTATTCGCTTTTCATCGCAGGTTTCGATCTAATGCAGGAATCTCCCCCGTCTGCGCCTGGCAAGAGGGGGGATGCACTTCTCCTGGCATGTCTTATTGGCTTCTGTAAATTTGTGTGGCATCCAGACATCCAGCGTTTTCAGTTTCTCCAGTGCCGCCAGGTCTCGGAAAACCGTCGAATGATGCGTACGAACCTTCTTTCCGATCTCAGGGGCGGCCGTGTGTCAGCTTCCACGATATTTTTAGCTCCTTACCTGTTTTGCTGGACGACCACACGAAGCGCATTTGCAGGGGACGTGTCTACCGCTTGAAATCTAGCGAGCCATTGGAATATGGTGCGGACCCTGCACAAACTCCACATTAATATTTCCGATCGCCATTTCCGCGGAATGTCCGAGTTTGAAATCATACAGAAAATTAACTCATAGCTGGCATGTCTTCATGGTCCATTTTGACCAAAGCCGGTGCCCTCGTAGTTGAACCTTGTCACATCGTGAAGCACACCAAATATATACTAGCCTTATGACGTATGCTAAATAACGTTGAAGCAGCACGACACTATTGTACTGGCATGACCATCAGCTGAAATCAGGCATTTCACATGCGCCGACCGAACAATCAACGAAACTTTAAACAATCATCATTATTAGAAGACTTCCTTAAGTAGGTAGCAGTAATTATGACAAAACTATATCTGTAGATATTCTAGTTAACTATATGTGAATATTAAGCCTAATCAAATCCTATAGATTTTTCGCGCAAACTAAGGTTACTAAGAGCGCAGATTCTGAGTCTTCTTATTGGGTTCGAATCCAGGCGCAATAGTGCGAAGAAAGTAGAGTCCCGAGCGCCCTATACAACTTTACTCGTAGTTCACTGGAAGCATATTGAGGATTTAATTGAAATTAATGTTGTACGCATCTTTAGAGCGTTGGTGTTCCCCTATCCTGGAACCTAAATCCCTAATTTAAGAACGGTTTCAGTTCCCAGTTTCAGGCACTCACGGGGTCGTTCAGCTATGGAAAAAAGGTAAGGTGGGGAATCAAATCTATGCCTTCATCAGGTGCATAAGTCGCATCCGGTAATGCGTCAAATGGATTATTCCAGATGCGTTATCGGATAAGTTATTCGAGATGCGCTACCGTGTGTATCATTCCAAATGCGTTATTGGAAACCGATTATTTTCCTGATGAAGGTGAAACTTCCGTTCGCTGGAAGTATGATGAAGGTTTGACCCTGCTTAAAATGTTGTTATTTTTATTTTGTGGTGTAACGCATGTATATTCTATTTTAACTTTCCTTTTGAGTTTCTTTTTCTATGTAAATTTGAGTTCGATCTCTCAGACATTTTCAAACCTTAACGTTGTTTTTTCCCTCAAATGAGAATAATGGGAACACTGAGGTGGGAACAAGAGTGACGTATGTGTGGCCGGATAAGAACGATAGATAAAAAAAGCAATGCAGCGGTTGTTTACGGTGATTGATGTTATTGATGATAGATGTGCTGTTATACAATGTTTGGATGTTAAATCACTGATACTGTATTGAGTACGCCAAGAAAGCGGATGTGAGTGTGGAGTACAAACCATGCAAGCAAAATAAAATTATTTGTAAGTACTACTTGACCTCTTTCTTGTAATGCGTATGAGTACCTTCTAATATCACACAGAACCTAATTACTGACGTAAGGACTAAGTTACAGCTGAAAGAAAATGACGTTATATTGGCGCCCGAAAAGGGACAAACTTGTTTTTTCACATATTGTGGGAAATGGATCCACTGACCGTTGGGTTCTTCGAAATATGTGTGATGTTTGTTCCTCACATTGTTTGGAATTAATGAAAAATTCCTCCTTTTCAAAGAAAAAAAAACTAACAGGGATATGATGTGACGTACTACAGAGGTAAAAACATATGTCAAGACAACAAATCTGCAGTGATACATTCTGTCCGCGTTGTTCAGTTGGGAGAGCAACTTACTCCGTAGTGAGGGGACAAACTTGTGTTTCCACAGTGGATCACAGAGTAACAGCTGTAAAAACGGCGTTTCATTAATCTAAAAGTTCAGTTCAGGTGCTCCTACCTCCCAAAACAGACATATCACCAATTCTAAATTTCATAATGTTTTAAACTAAAATAGTGATCCGCACGCCATGATTACTGAATTCAACTTAGTAACCTGCGAAGAAGGAAGTTATTCATATAGCTCAGAGAGCAATCCTTTTTTTAGTGACATTCCCTGTTAGGAATGGGGCTTCAGCAACGAATTTCTAGATCTTGTAAAATTTTGTGAAATGTCTGAAACTACTTTGCTCATCATAACTACACACTTTGAAGATCAGAATGTTTATTAAGACTGTCATATGAACTGATGTTCAAAATTAAAGAATAACACTGTGACATACCAAAATTGTTTATGTTCATTTTTAAGTTTTTCTTGTACAGATAGGAGGCCTGATTCAAACGGTAGTCTTAGTGTTTTGGTGTAATAAAAAGTTTTGAGTTACCTTAAAGTTCGTGTTTTTAATTTTATTTATACCATGTCATTCGCCTTTGTTACAAGGTAAACATGGCCAACGACAAGAGGTTATGTGAGCTCTCAGCTTTCACCGGACTCTTTCTGTCATGTTTGTTGGTACTACATGGTCCTAAGAAAGTCAAGCACAAAATTAACACAGGAACTAAGTTTTCCATTGCATATCAAGCTTACTTCGCAATGCCAATGGGAGACCAAGACAAGGCTTGGGCACCGCATCTTTTCTGTGGTAGTTGTAGGTCAAATTTGGAAAGTTGGCTTTGTGGTGGTTCAAGGAATCCACTGTAATTTACCATTCCTCAAATTTGGAGGGAACCAAAGCGTCACCTTGATGACTGTTTTGTTTTGTATGGTGGGTATTTCCAAATAAGCACAAGAAGCTTACAGACCAGAACGTCGTTACACATCTCAACATACCTTTATCTACTGCACCAGCTCCACATTGCGATGAGCTTCCGATTCCGAAACCACCAGAAAGGGTTGTTTCTAACGAGAAGTCAAAGTGTGGAGAAAGTACAGAAAGATATACAGTCTGGTAGTGATTGTGACGACGACAAAGATATAGTCTTCCAAGGCGCATCTTGCAGTGCTCAGCCACATTTCCCTAATCAACAAGCATTAGATGATCTAACAAAATCAAATGCAGAACATTTGACCTCTCGTTCGAAAGAATGGAACTTATTGTACCCTAGCTGCAAATTGACAGCGTACAGAAAACGATATGGCACATATGCACAATATTATTCTGTGACTGATGCTCTTTTCCATTGTCTCGATTTAAATGGGCCCTTTGAGAACATTGGCATTCCTCACATGCCTGAAGAATGAAGACTCCTTATAAACAGTTCAGATAGAAGTCTGAAGCCAGTGCTATTGCACAATAGAAACACATGTATCGTCAAAAAATAGTTGCACCCAGAAGGACGTGTCAGATTGCAATGCTATTCGGGAGGAAGGTAAAGGTTACCAGGAACAATAAATGATAAACATTGAGATTGATATCGGAAATATTCATTCAGCTATACGCCAATAAGTAGTGTTTCACAGTATGGCATCGGGACGCCTTGTTTGCTCACACAGTATTCCAGACGTCTAGGCATGGAGTTGTACAGGTTCCTAATGGTGTCCTGTGATAAGCCATCCCATGCAGTATGAATCTTCTCACGCAGTTCCTGCAGATTGGGCGGTAGGGGTGAAATGTGGATAGCGCGTTTAATAGCATCCCACCCATTTTCAATCGGCGATAGGTCTGGCCATGGAAGAGTGTCAGTGCCTTGAAGGCAAGCTCTCGAGACAGCAGCAGCAGTATGCGGACGAGCTTTGTCCTGTTCGAAAATCGCACGGGAGTGAGCTTTCAGAAAAGGCAGGGACACTGGTTGCAATACCTTATTAACGTAACGTCGGGCTGTCAGAGTGCCTATAATGAATACCAAAGGTGATCTGGTAACGTAGGCAATTGCACTCCACGCCATGACACCAGGCGTTTTGGACGTGTGACGCTCAACAACAAGCCGTTCATCTTGGCACTGACCACGATGCCTACACACGCGGATTTGGTGGTTGTCTCCTCCAAGATAAAAGCCGAACTCGTCACTGAAGATCATTCGCTGCCATTCTGCTTCGCTCCATGAGAGTCTGGCACGACACCATTGCAGTCTTTAGTGACGATGCAAGTGTGTTAAGGGCAGTCGTCGTAACGGTCTGCATGCGTGTAGTCCTACGTCGTGCAGCCGTCTGCCAATGATGCTGACACTAATCGAACGGTGCATTGAGGGCACCAGTACTCCCTGAATATCCGCAATCGTGGCTGTTGGGTCACTCCTCGTATTTCGGACGACCCGTTGGTCCTCTCTCTCCGTGGTTTGTCAGGGTCTCCCAGAGCCTTCCTGTCGCTGCTGCGCGCCTTGTTCTATCCACTGCCGCCAACAGCGTGCTATGGTGATATCCGCATGACCGGTATGGCGCGCAATACGGCAATAAGACCATCCCGCTTCTCGGAGCACGACTATGCGACCCCTTCCGAACTCCTTGAACTGCTCGAGTTGCTTCCGAACTTTTCTCCGAGGCATACATCACTTGCAAAGGATGCAACCAACATATCACCACGAATCAGAATGACAAGTACGCGCAACGGGCCGACCTTATATAGCTGGTCAGGCACAGCGCTGCGACCCTCCTTTCTGGCGTAACATGCGTGGCCGAGACTGATACTTGAATCATTTGCATGTCACATGATGTCAAACCTACCCACAAAGTTCCATTCCTGTTGGTTGCTTCCTTCTGGGTGCAACTATTTTTTTGACGATGAGTGTGTATACCCTTCAGTTGCAATAGCACACTCCATGCACACAAAAGATGACTACACCAATCTCAAATTAGGATGTCTGTGCTGATTTTAAGATGAATAGGTTTCTTTTGGGCTTAGTTTACAAACAGAAAAGAAAGACAAAGGAAAGAAGGACAATTTGTAACCTGGTTTTACGAATTGTCCTTCTTTCCTTTGCTTGTGGAACAGCAAGGCAGTCACTAAACATTACAAAACAAAAGAATGGTCTCCGAGAGTTGAGTTGTAAGCTGTTACACAGAATATCACTCACAATGCCTGCGTTCCAGTACAGGAAATCTTATTACCCCCGCTGCATATGAAGTTGGGACTGGCGAAGCAATTTGGGAAGGCATTGAATCCTGATGGACAAACAATCAAGTTCATTCGCTCAGCCATATTCGCCGTGTTCCTAAATATTTCGGATGCCAAAGTAAACGGTGATATATTTGTGGGCACACAGAAAAAGGCAATACTGACCTCAGAAAAACTACAGAGCAAAATAATGATGTTGAAAATGGTGCCTGGCAGTCATTCAGTCTTGTTGTGACTGAATTTCTTTGAAACAGGAAGAGCACCAACTACCAGCAGCTTGTGGAGAATATAGTAGACAATTTTGGAAGAATTGGGTATCGATGGTCAATGAAACCTCAATTCTTGCACCATATCTTGATGTTTTCAGAGAAAATTTGCGAACATGATAAGAGGTCTCATCAGGACATGCAAAATATGGAAAAGAGGTATCAAGGAAGGGATGAAGCCATGATGGGAGACTGCATCTGGAATTGTCTGCGCTGTTCCAGTAGTGTTCATAAAATGCAAAGGCGATTCAGAGTTACTCTACCTTTTAGAACAGATATACAGCTTGTCTTTAATCATTTCAATTCGTGCTGTGTATAAATAATATTCATGATTAGTACTCTCTTACATCCCTTGTCCTTTTGCCTGATGTATTGTAATACAGGTCGTACATTGAACAACTGCATAGATTTTGGAGTAGCTATAATTGTGGCTAAACTATTGATGCTATGCCAAAAATAGCGGCAATTTTGAAATTCTAGCACCAAAATTAATAAAGAAGATTCAAAATATTCAGATGAACACGTAATTGTTCAGATTTTGTTACACAGTGTAAACTACAAAAATTAATATAGCCATCGATTTATGCAAAATATTGTACTGGAAACCCGAGAGCATTGAAATTTCGCTACGCGGAAGACTATCTCTCATTTACTTTTGCCGCAGGTAAACCTGAATATGCAAATTAGTATAGCGTTATAAAGACGCACGAGGCTGTTTGCATATTGTAACTGTTCTAGGCAACAATTCCTTTCATTTCACTGCCACGTCGGACTGATTTTGTAACGAAGACATTATGCAGCTGATTTTCAACGGTGGAGAGACATGGATAGGATGAAAGCAGGTCAGTCCTAGACAGAAGTCTCCAGAGCATTGAATGTTTCTCAAAATGTTCTGTCGAGGCTCTGGACAGAGACTCAACAAACAGGAGTCTCCAGAGCATTAAATTTTCCTTAAAAATGTTTTGTCAAGACTCTGGAGAGAGATTCAACAAACGGAAGTCTCCACAGTATTGAATGCTCCTCAAAATGTCCTGTCAAGGCTCTGGAGGCAGATTCAACAAATAGAAGTTTCCAGCATTGAATATTGCTCAAAATGTTTCGTCAAGGCTCTGGACAGATACTCAATAAACAGAAGTCGCCAGAGCATTAAATGTTCCTCAAGATGTTCTGTCAAGGCTCTGTAGAGAGATTCAATAGGCAGAAGTCTTCAGAGCATTGAATGTTCCTCAAGATGTTCTGTCAAGGCTCTCAGAGAGATTCAATAGACAGAAGTCGCCAGAGCATTGCATGTTCCTCAAAATGCCTTGTCAAGGCTCTGGAGTAAGATTCAACATACAGAATTTGCCATAATATTGAATGTTCCTCAAAATGCCCTGTCAAGTCTCTGGAGAGTGAGTCGATAGACAGAAGTCGCCAGTGTATTGAATGTTCCCGAAAATGTCCCGTCAAGACTCTGGAGAGAGATTCAACATACAGAAAATATTCGTCGTCGACCAGAACAAGGCAGTTTCAGAGCCACAACTACTTCAGACGATCGCCATATGAGTCTGAGAGCCAGACGGAACTACAGTATACTTGTCCGCTAGACAACTGTCTTTGAAGATTGCAGCAGTCGCAATGACTAGGGTTTTAAGGCTTACTGTTTTCAGACGACTTCTACAGCAGTGCCTTTATTCAAGAAGACCAGTTATCTGTGTCCCTTTAACTTCCATTGCTTAGCGAGCTGATTCAACGTGTGTCGCCGACATCGCACTTGGAGTCCAGAGCAGTGGGCGAATGTTCTTTTCACAGATGAATAGCGGTTCAGCTTAAGTTCTAATTGGTGACATATTCTAATCTAGAGAGAACCAGGATCCCGCAATAGTCTCTCTAATATCAGAGAAAGACTGCTCTGGTGGTGGTGGCGTGACGATCTGGTAGGAACAATAACGACGGTTTGAAGGCTTACTGTCTGTAGAGGACTTTGTGAGCAATATCTGTATCCAATTAGGCTAGTTAGTTGTGTTCCTCTAACTTCCTCTGCTCGGCGAGCTGGTCCAACGTTGAGTCACCAACATCACACTTGGAGTCCGGAGCAGTAGGTCAATTTTCTTTTCACAGATTAATTGGGATTCAGCTTCGAAACTGATTGGCGACATATTCTAATCGGGAGAGATCCAGGAACCCGCAACAGTCTCTCTAACATCGGAGAAAGAGTCTGCTCTGGTGGTGGTGGCGTGGAAACGGACACCAAGACCTGCACATCTATCAGAGTCGTTCCATTACTGCCCAGAGCTATAGAGAGAGATCCTGAACTCATATGCCAGGCCATTCAGGAGACTCGTTGTTCCACATTTTATTCTTATTGAATATAATGCTCAACCTCATTGAGCTCATTTGATGGACGATTTTCTAGAAGAGGAAAATATTCTTCAAATGAAGTGGCCACCCTGGTCCTCTGACCTCGATCCCATTGAGCATGTTTGGGATGCTCGAGAATGATGCATTGGAGCTCCACAGCCAGAACATTTCAAGAATTCAGACTAGCTCGAGGAGTGGTCATTAATTCTGAAGACGTCTTCAATACTTTCATAAATAGTATAAGACACGGATGGTATACCTATGACACGCGTGTCACTGAGTGGCACACGAACACGATTTGGGTAGCACACTGATATGAAAACATTAACATAAAATAAAAATTTAGTTTTTGAAAACAATAATTTTTCAACAGCATGCCTGTAGTATATTGCAAATAACCTAACTCTGACAAAAAAAAAATTTCTAACCAAGAAGTGTCCTCCAAAAGGGTAATAAATCCATCTCACCTAATTAAATCGCTTTATGCATTAATTTCCAAAAGACAAGCATCACAAGCCCACAATTATTATTTTTTTATCATTCCGCTCCTACGGACTACCAACACGAGACGTCCGTACCTGCTCCGTCTCAAGCCCCCTCTCTCCTGTGTCATCGCTACTTTTGCAGGAGGGAGAGGAAACCAATCTGACAGAAAGACGCACATGAAACGGCAAGTTCTTGTGAGAACTGAAGGTAACCTTGAACAATGTAGGGAGAGATTTCATAACTTGGCAACATTGTGACGCCAGTCCAGAGCTTCAATTTTCCCAGTGAAGGTTGATTTTTCTGTAGCTGTTGCTTCTTTCTCCTGTGTATTGGAATTGTTTCTTTGCTAGTGTTTTTGTATCCGGACCATGCCAAACACGTTTTCGGTGCCGAAAAAACATAAATTTAACAAAGATAGTGGCCGGCTATTTCAAGAACAGTGGACATAGGAGTTCGAAGTGATTGAAAAAAAAGAAAGTTTTTTGTTGCCGTGTACGGAAACATTAGTGTCCCGTAAATTCAATGTAAATCATCTTTTTGATAGGAATCATAAAAATGTTTTTTTCATGTCAAATGAAGAAAGCAGGGATTACATTTCACAAAAAGTGAAACAGTATGAAAAGCAAACGAATTGTTTCGGATTTTCTTTCGGGCCATGAAATAACATCATTGTGTCTAGTTTTCATCTGTCTCGCTTTATAGCACAGCGGGAGAAACCACTTTGTGGTGGTGACTTTTTGAAGGCGACTTTCTTAGCCACGTCTGACACATATTGGAAGATTTTTCCAACAAGCAACAAAATGTGAATAGAACTGAGGGAATGCCAGCCAGCAGGAACAAAGATAGAATAACAAGAATGCGTGAAGATGTTTCGGACCAAATTAAATCTCATTTGGACAAGGCCGATATGTTTTCGACATGTCTTGATGAAAGCACTGATATGACACCACAAGAAAGGTTAAACATTTTTGTTACATTTCTGTGTGGAAATGTAACGAAAGAGGAATTAATTGAATAGCTGAGTTTGCCAACTACGATCACAGTGTAAGATACACAGTCAAGTCACGTTATTGTGACCGCCTCCTACCTATGAACAGCGCGCAGCCGATGAAAGAAGGCACGTGTCATCAGCTGGCTTGGATGGTATACAAGGTGTGCTGTAGCCATTCTGAAAACATATCACTCGTTGCTGTCATGGATAAAAGGAACGATTTATCACATTTGTAAAAGAGATTATCATTGGCTTTCGGGCTAAGGGTGGCAATATTTCTGAAACAGCGCAGTTTGTGAAGTGTTCGCGTGCTGTTGTGGTTAAAGTGTATCGTGATTGGAGAAATGGTACCATTGCGAATAAGTGACGTGCAGACTGCGAAGCACCACGTGCCATTGATGTGAGAGCTGAACGTCGGAGTCAAAGGTGCGTGAGATCCGATCGACACGCTACAGTGGAACAACGCTCTGGCCGAATGAACCAGGGCCTGCCGGAAGTGTATCTAAAACGACAGTTCAGCGAGCCCTGCTGCGTATGGGGCTCCGATGCAGACGGGTGGTCACTGCACCTATGCTAACGAAGGTGCATCGGTAGAAAAGGCTTACATTTGCACGGCAGTATCGGAATTGGACCTCAGCTAATTGGCAAAGGATTGCCTTCTCCGATGAGTCACGTTTTCTGCTTCACCGAACTAATGGACGTTGGCGTATAAGGCAAGAAACACCAGAGAACAAACACTCTTCAACTATTTCTGGCAGATCACAAGCTGGTGGGGGCAGCGTTATGGTCTGGAGAATGTTTTCATGGCACTCTCTGGGTCCACTCATACCTGTGGAAAGCACTACGGACCGAACTCGTTATGAATCCGTCCTTGCAGACCACGTACACCAATGCATGCTCATTGTCTTCTCTGGGGCGGGTGGGATCTTCCAGCACGACCATGCGACGTGTTGTCGTGAAGTCTTCAAAGTACTTAACTGATCCCCTTAATTCCCCAGAGTTAAACCCAATTGAGAAACTATGGGACCACCTGGATCGTGTTGTTCGATCTATGGATCCTCCACCACGCATCCTCCAGCAGCTGTCAGATGCACTGCAGTCAGCACGGCTCCACATACCTGTGAACACCTTCCGGCACCTTAATGAGTCACTCCCTGCCCGTCTAGCTGCTGTCCGCGATGCACATGGCGGTTACTCTAGATATTAACTTGTGGTCACAATAATGAGACTCGACCGTGTTTAATGTGTGAAGTGAAGCAGGAATTTGTAGTAAAAATGGGGACTGACTTAAGTCAAATAGTACCTGTGAATACTGATGGTGCCCATGTCCTTGAAGACAACAGGTTATTAACCGAATATAAATACCTCGGCCAGAAGCATTCACTAACAAGTTTCACACTAATGTGACTATGTAAATATGATTTTTCAATTACCTTCTCACAAATTCAGTCAGGTTTAAATTGAGATTGTCTTTGTCTTAAAACTCACCTGCTTACCTATTCTGCTGATGTCGTTTTTATGGTATTCGCAAAAAAAAAGTTTCTTGACGAACTATTAATTTAAAAAAAAACAAAAACACCAGGTGGCACACTAGACACTTCAAAGCAGTGAAGCAATTTCTAAGTGGCACACAAGACTTGAAAGCAGTGAAGAAATTTCTAAGTGGCACACTAGACACTTGAAAGCAGTGAAGCAATTACTAAGTGGCACACTAGACACTTGAAGGCAGTGAATCAATTTCTAAGTGGCACACTAGACGCTTGAAGGCAGTCAAGCAATTTCTAAGTGGCACACTAGACACTTGAAAGCAATGAAGCAAATTCTAAGTGGCACACTAGACAGTTGAAAGCGGTGAAGCAATTTCTCAGTGGCACACTAGACAGTTGAAAGCAATGAAGCAATTTCTAAGTGGTGCACTAGACACTTGAAAGCAATGAAGCAATTTGTAAGTGGTACACCAGACAATTGAAAGCAGTGAAACAATTTCTAAGTGGCACACTAGACACTTGAAAGCAGTGAAGCACGTCCTAAGTGGCACACTAGACACTTGAAAGCAGTGAAGCAATTTCTAAGTGGCACACTAGACACTTGAAAGCAGTGGAACAATTTCTAAGTGTCACACTAGACACTTGAAGGCAGTGAAGCAATTTCTAAGTGGTACACTAGACACTTAAAAGCAATAAAGCAATTTCTAAGTGGCACACTAGGCACTTGAAAGCAATGAAGCAATTTCTAAGTGGCCCACTAGCCACTTGAAAGCAATGAAGCAATTTCTAAGTGGCACACTAGGCACTTGAAAGCAATGAAGCAATTTCTAAGTGGTACACTAGACACTTGAAAGCAGTGAAGCAATTTCTAAGTGGCACACTAGGCACTTGAAAGCAGTGAAGCAATTTCTAAGTGGCACACTAGACACTTGAAAGCAATGAAGCAATTTCTAAGTGGCAAACTAGGCACTTGAAAGCAATGAAGCAATTTCTAAGTGGCACACTAGGCACTTGAAAGCAATGAAGCAAATTCTAAGTGGCACACTAGACAGTTGAAAGCGGTGAAGCAATTTCTCAGTGGCACACTAGACAGTTGAAAGCAATGAAGCAATTTCTAAGTGATACACTAGGCACTTGAAAGCAGTGAAGCAATTTCTAAGTGGCACACTAGACACTTGAAAGCAGTGAAGCAATTTCTAAGTGGCACACTAGACACTTGAAAGCAGTGAAGCAATTTCTAAGTGGCACACTAGACACTTGAAAGCAGAGAAGCAATTTCTAAGTGGCACACTAGACACTTGAAAGCACTGAAGCAATTTGTAAGTGGCACACTAGACACTTGAAAGGCAATGAAGCAATTTCTAAGTGGTACACTAGACACTTGAAAAGAGATGAAGCAATTTGTAAGTGGTACACCAGACACTTGAAAGCAGTGAAACAATTTCTAAGTGGTACACTAGACACTTAAAAGCAGTGAAGCAATTTCTAAGTGGCACACTAGACACTTGAAAGCAGTGAAGCAATTTCTAAGTGGCACACTAGGCACTTGAAAGCAGTGAAGCAATTTCTAAGTGGCACACTAGACACTTGAAAGCAGTGAAGCAATTTCTAAGTGGCACACTAGACACTTGAAAGCAATGAAGCAATTTCTAAGTGGTACACTAGACAGTTGAAAGCAGTGAAGCAATTTCTAAGTGGCACACTAGACACTTGAAAGCAGTGAAGCAATTTCTAAGTGGTACACTAGACACTTGAAAGCAATGAAGCAATTTCTAAGTGGCACACTAGGCACTTGAAAGCAATGAAGCAATTTCTAAGTGGCACACTAGGCACTTGAAAGCAATGAAGCAATTTCTAAGTGGCACACTAGACACTTGAAAGCAATGAAGCAATTTCTAAGTGGCACACTAGACACTTGAAGGCAATGAAGCAATTTCTAAGTGCTACACTAGACACTTGAAAGCAGTGAAGCAATTTCTAAGTGGCACACTAGACAGTTGAAAGCGGTGAAGCAATTTCTAAGTGGCACACTAGACACTTGAAAGCAGAGAAGCAATTTCTAAGTGGCACACTAGACACTTGAAAGCAATGAAGCAATTTGTAAGTGGTACACCAGACACTTGAAAGCAATGAAGCAATTTCTAAGTGGTACACTAGACACTTGAAAGCAGATGAAGCAATTTGTAAGTGGTACACCAGACACTTGAAAGCAGTGAAACAATTTCTAAGTGGTACACTAGACACTTAAAAGCAGTGAAGCAATTTCTAAGTGGCACACTAGACACTTGAACGCAGTGAAGCAATTTCTAAGTGGCACACTAAACACTTGAAAGCAATCAATATATTTCTAAGTGGCACACTAGACACTTGAAAGCAATGAATAAATTTCTAAGTGGCACACTAGACACTTGAAAGCAATGAAGCAATTTCTAAGTGGCACACTAGACAGTTGAAAGCGGTGAAGCAATTTCTAGGTGGCACACTAGACAGTTGAAAGCGGTGAAGCAATTTCTAAGTGGCACACTAGACACTTGAAAGCAATGAAGCAATTTCTAAGTGGTACACTAGACACTTGAAAGCAGTGAAGCAATTTCTAAGTGGCACACTAGACACTTGAAAGCAGTGAAGCAATTTCTAAGTGGTACACTAGACACTTGAAAGCAATGAAGCAATTTCGAAGTGGCACACTAGGCACTTGAAAGCAATGAAGCAATTTCTAAGTGGCACACTAGGCACTTGAAAGCAATGAAGCAATTTCTAAGTGGCACACTAGACACTTGAAAGCAGTGAAGCAATTTCTAAGTGGCACACTAGACACTTGAAAGCAGTGAAGCAATTTCTAAGTGGCACACTAGACACTTGAAAGCAATGAAGCAATTTCTAAGTGGCACACTAGACAGTTGAAAGCAGTGAAGCAATTTCTAGGTGGCACACTAGACACTTGAAAGCAATGAAGCAGTTTCTAAGTGGCACACTAGACACTTGAAAGCAGTGAAACAATTTCTAAGTGTCACACTAGACACTTGAAAGCAGTGAAGCAATTTCTAAGTGGTACACTAGACACTTAAAAGCAATGAAGCAATTTCAAAGTGGCACACTAGGCACTTGAAAGCAATGAAGCAATTTCTAAGTGGCACACTAGGCACTTGAAAGCAATGAAGCAATTTCTAAGTGGCACACTAGACAGTTGAAAGCAATGAAGCAATTTCTAAGTGGCACACTAGACACTTGAAAGCAGATGAAGCAATTTCTAAGTGGTACACTAGACACTTGAAAGCAGTGAAGCAATTTGTAAGTCGGCACACTAGACACTTGAAAGCAATGAAGCAATTTGTAAGTGGTACACCAGACACTTGAAAGCAGTGAAGCAATTTGTAAGTGGTACACCAGACACTTGAAAGCAGTGAAGCAATTTGTAAGTGGGACACCAGACACTTGAAAGCAGTGAAGCAATTTGTAAGTGGTGCACTAGACAGTTGAAAGCGGCGAAGCAATTTCTAAGTGGCACACTAGACACTTGAAAGCAGTGAATCAATTTCTAAGTGGCACACTAGACACTTAAAAGCGGTAAAGCAATTTCTAAGTGGCACACTAGACACTTGAAAGCAGTGAAGCAATTTCTAAGTGGCACACTAGACACTTGAAAGCAATGAAGCAATTTCTAAGTGGCACACTAGACACTTGAAAGCAGTGAAGCAATTTCTAAGTGGCACACTAGACACTTGAAGGCAGTGAATCAATTTCTAAGTGGTACACTAGACACTTGAAAGCAGTGAAGCAATTTTTAAGTGGCACACTAGACACTTGAAAGCAGTGAAACAATTTCTAAGTGGTACACTAGACACTTCAAAGCAATGAAGCAATTTCAATGTGGCACACTAGGCACTTGAAAGCAATGAAGCAATTTCAAAGTGGCACACTAGGCACTTGAAAGCAATGAAGCAATTTCTAAGTGGCACACTAGGCACTTGAAAGCAATGAAGCAATTTCTAAGTGGTACACTAGACACTTGAAGGCAGTGAATCAATTTCTAAGTGCTACACTAGACACTTGAAAGCAGTGAATCAATTTCTAAGTGGCACACTAGACAGTTGAAAGCGGTGAAGCAATTTCTAAGTGGCACACTAGACACTTGAAAGCAGAGAAGCAATTTCTAAGTCGCACACTAGACACTTGAAAGCAATGAAGCAATTTGTAAGTGGTACACCAGACACTTGAAAGCAGTGAAGCAATTTGTAAGTGGTACACCAGACACTTGAAAGCAGTGAAGCAATTTGTAAGTGGGACACCAGACACTTGAAAGCAGTGAAGCAATTTGTAAGTGGTGCACTAGACAGTTGAAAGCGGCGAAGCAATTTCTAGGTGGCACACTAGACAGTTGAAAGCGGTGAAGCAATTTCTAAGTGGCACACTAGACACTTGAAAGCAGTGAATCAATTTCTAAGTGGCACACTAGACACCTAAAAGCGGTAAAGCAATTTCTAAGTGGCACACTAGACACTTGAAAGCAGTGAAGCACGTCCTAAGGGGCACACTAGACACTTGAAAGCAGTGAAGCAATTTCTAAGTGGCACACTAGACACTTGAAAGCAGTGAAGCAATTTCTAAGTGGCACACTAGACACTTGAAAGCAGTGAATCAATTTCTAAGTGGCACACTAGGCACTTGAAAGCAATGAAGCAATTTCTAAGTGGTACACTAGACACTTGAAGGCAGTGAATCAATTTCTAAGTGCTACACTAGACACTTGAAAGCAGTGAATCAATTTCTAAGTGGCACACTAGACAGTTGAAAGCGGTGAAGCAATTTCTAAGTGGCACACTAGACACTTGAAAGCAGAGAAGCAATTTCTAAGTGGCACACTAGACACTTGAAAGCAATGAAGCAATTTGTAAGTGGTACACCAGACACTTGAAAGCAATGAAGCAATTTCTAAGTGGTACACTAGACACTTGAAAGAGATGAAGCAATTTGTAAGTGGTACACCAGACACTTGAAAGCAGTGAAACAATTTCTAAGTGGTACACTAGACACTTAAAAGCAGTGAAGCAATTTCTAAGTGGCACACTAGACACTTGAACGCAGTGAAGCAATTTCTGAGTGGCACACTAAACACTTGAAAGCAATCAATATATTTCTAAGTGGCACAATAGACACTTGAAAGCAATCAATAAATTTCTAAGTGGCACACTAGACACTTGAAAGCAATGAAGCAATTTCTAAGTGGCACACTAGACAGTTGAAAGCGGGGAAGCAATTTCTAGGTGGCACACTAGACAGTTGAAAGCGGTGAAGCAGTTTCTAAGTGGCACACTAGACACTTGAAAGCAATGAAGCAGTTTCTAAGTGGCACAGTAGACACTTGAATGCAGTGAAACAATTTCTAAGTGTCACACTAGACACTTGAAGGCAGTGAAGCAATTTCTAAGTGGTACACTAGACACTTAAAAGCAGTAAAGCAATTTCGAAGTGGCACACTAGGCACTTGAAAGCAATGAAGCAATTTCTAAGTGGCACACTAGGCACTTGAAAGCAATGAAGCAATTTCTAAGTGGTACACTAGACACTTGAAAGCAGTGAAGCAATTTCTAAGTTGCACACTAGACACTTGAAAGCAATGAAGCAATTTCTAAGTGGCACACTAGACAGTTGAAAGCGGCGAAGCAATTTCTAGGTGGCACACTAGACACTTGAAAGCAATGAAGCAGTTTCTAAGTGGCACACTAGACACTTGAATGCAGTGAAACAATTTCTAAGTGTCACACTAGACACTTGAAGGCAGTGAAGCAATTTCTAAGTGGTACACTAGACACTTAAAAGCAATAAAGCAATTTCGAAGTGGCACACTAGGCACTTGAAAGCACTGAAGCAATTTCTAAGTGGCACACTAGGCACTTGAAGGCAATGAAGCAATTTGTAAGTGGTACACCAGACACTTGAAAGCAGAGAAGCAATTTGTAAGTCGCACACTAGACACTTGAAAGCAATGAAGCAATTTGTAAGTGGTACACCAGACACTTGAAAGCAGTGAAGCAATTTGTAAGTGGTACACCAGACACTTGAAAGCAGTGAAGCAATTTGTAAGTGGGACACCAGACACTTGAAAGCAGTGAAGCAATTTGTAAGTGGTGCACTAGACAGTTGAAAGCGGCGAAGCAATTTCTAGGTGGCACACTAGACAGTTGAAAGCGGTGAAGCAATTTCTAAGTGGCACACTAGACACTTGAAAGCAGTGAATCAATTTCTAAGTGGCACACTAGACACTTAAAAGCGGTAAAGCAATTTCTAAGTGGCACACTAGACACTTGAAAGCAGTGAAGCAATTTCTAAGTGGCACACTAGACACTTGAAAGCAATGAAGCAATTTCAAAGTGGCACACCAGACACTTAAAAGCAGTGAAGCAATTTCTAAGTGGCACACTAGACCCTTGAAAGCAGTGAAGCAATTTCTAAGTGGCACACTAGACACTTGAAAGCAATGAAGCAATTTCTAAGTGGCACACTAGACACTTGAAAGCAGTGAAGCGATTTCTAAATGGCACACTGGCCGGAAAAGGTTCGCCATACCGTTTACAAGGAGTCGCTGTTTGAAATTCATGTCTGTCAGTGGTTATCATATTCCATTATATCGGGTTGATGCATGAGTTCATGTCATTTTATTTCACGAGTGTTTGCCAGGTTAGTAGTGGCGGTGGGGATGGCCAGTTGTGTATCAAAATGCAGCCAATAATATCGTGTATCTAAATCACATTGCATTGTGTGATAATGGTTAATGTTTGTTTTAGTTTTCAGGTCCGGAAGTATAGAGCAACTATGAAGTTGAGAGGAATGAACATTTCCGACATCTGCTTCTCTACGAGTTTAACAAGGGCTCTACAGCCGCCGACGCTTCTCGACAAATTTGTGCTCTGTATGTGGAGGATGATATTGCTCCGAGGACAGCCCGCAAGTGGTTTGAGCGGTTCCGAGGTGGCAATTTTGACCCCAACGACTTTCCACGCTCAGGTCGTCCATCTCACTTTGACGAGGATGGTTTGAAGCATCTCATCCACTTGGATCAGCGTCACACCACACGCGAATTGGCCACTGAGATGGACTGTGATCAGACCACAGTGGTGCGACCCCTGAAATGGATGGGAAAGGTCCAGAAACTGGTATCTTAGATGCCTAACACTCTCACCAAGGACAACAAGAATCACCGTGTTGCCATATGTGGTACCTTGCTAGCCCGTTAACGCGAATGTTCTCAGCCACACACATCCTTTCTTTCACGTATTGTTACTGGAGATGAAAAGTGGTGCCTGTACGTGAATTTCAGGCATCGGAGGGAATGGATAAGTCCAAACAAGACGCCCACACCGCGTCCAAAACATGATCTTCATCCTGCAAAGATAATGTTGTGTGTCTGGTGGGACATGGAAGGGATTGTTCACTGGGAAATGCTGCCGAGGAATCGGACCATCAACGCTGCACTCTATTCTGTGCAACTCCGCCGTGTGGAGGAAGCAGTTCAGCAGAAACGGGCACGTCGGCGCCATGGTGTCCTTCTCCAATATGATAACGCACGCCCTCACAGTGCAAACATGGCCAAAATGGCCATTCAGGACATGAAATGAGAGATCCTTCCACATCCGGCCTATTCCCCAGATGTCGCCCCTTCAGACTATCACCTGTTCCGATCTCTGTCGAATGCACTCCGTGGCAGAACGTTCAACAATGATGTTGATCTCCAGAATTTCCTTGATGATTACTTCGCTGCAAAACCTACACGAGTTTTCAAGAATGGCATTGTAGACCAATCCAGACCTTGGAATACCATCGTAAACAATGGAGGGGGAATATATCGTTGATTGATTCCGTTTTCTCTTCTGATATAATACATTCTTGTAGTACGATGAAAAACACGGCATGAACTTATGCATCAACCCAATATAATACCACATGTCTTAAGCAAAAACTTTAAATACTGGTCCATGAATTGCTGTTTCATGTAATGTAGAATACAAAATTATGATATTAATATATTCAAATTATACACCGAAGCGCCAAAACGTTATGGCCACCTACCTAACATGATGCGAAGAATAAACGCTACAAAAATTTTAAAGGTGTATTGTGGTGCTCGGTACCAAAACATTACCAGCAAGTTCTTTAGCTCTTGTAAGTTACGTGGTTGAGTCGTCGCAGATCGGATTTGCTGTTCCAACACAAACCACAGATGCTCGATTGGATTGATAGATGAGGAATTTGGAATACCTGGAGGCCTTCCTCATGTTACACGAATTATTCTCGAATAATCCGGGTAGTGTCATGGACACATACTGCTGAAAAGAGGCACTACTAGGCGGGAATACCATTGCCATAAAAGGTGGTGAGCAGTGATGTTAAGATAGGTGGTAGACGTCGTTGATTTTTGCACGTGAATGACTGGACCCAAGTTTTCCTAGCAAATCATTACACTTCCTCCATTAGCTGGTGTTCGTTCCACAGTGTATCCTGTTGCCAACACTTCCCCAGGTAAACGACGCACACGTACCCAACAGTCCGCATGGTGCAACAGGAAACGAGATTCATCGGGGCAGGCGACCTTCTTCTAATCATTCAAGGCCCAGATTTGATGCTTGCTTGCCCATTGTAGATGCCGTAGATGGTTGACCGAGATTAGCATGGACGCTCAGAGAGACTTGTGCTTACGCAGTCTAAATTTCAGCAGGGTTCGATTTACTGTGCGTTGTGTCACATTAGTTCTGTCATCAGTATTCACATATCATCGAGTTGCGCCACTTCTGTTGGCTCGTACAGCACGCGATAGCCTTCACTCACCTCTAGAATCGATGACCCATGATTGGCCCACACGTTGCAGGCGGTTCGTGGTTTTTCCTCCTCGAACCTCTTTTCAAATATATGAACCGCGGCTAACCATGAGCAACCCACAGCCCTTGCCGTCTGGGATATGCTCTCACCCAGTAGTCTGCCCATTATAATTTGGCCTTAGTCAAACTCGCCCTTTCAAAACCTTTCCCATTTGATGAACAAGAATAACACTGATTAACAAAGCTCAGCATCAGGTGTAATTTATACCGTTTTATGATCTTCACACGCGGCATCGTTTACATGAAGTTGCTCCGACTTGCATAAGACAAGCTGGTCATGATGCTTTGCCTCTGAGGTGTATATGCTCGCGATTCACGTTTTCAGTCAAGACTTCATATATAAAGTAAGGTTCAACAACGTTATCTGGATGTTATAAGAACGTGGGAGACATAACGACTTCCAGCATTGTGTTTGTCATTCACAGCAACTTCGGGGACATATCTGAATATCATGACACTGGACAGAGTTCCGATGACATCTGAATGCCACGACACTGGACAGAGTTCCGATTGCATCTGATTGCCATGACATTACACAGAGTTCCGATCGCATCTGAATGCCATGACACTGGACAGAGTTCCGATTGCATCTGAATGCCATGACACTGGACAGAGTTCCGATTACATCTGAGTGACATGACACTGGACAGAGTTCCGATCGCATCTGATTGCCATGACATTACACAGAGTTCCGATTGCATCTGAAAGCCATGACACTGGACAGAGTTCCGATTACATCTGAGTGACATGACACTGGACGGAGTTCCGATTGCATCTGAATGTCAGGACACTGGACAAATTTCCGATTACATCTGAATGCCTCAACACTGGACAGAGTTCCGATGACATCTGAATGCCATGACACTGGATAGAGTTCAGTTGTAGCAATGCTATTCCCAGGTACGTAATGTCTTTGTCTCAAGCTTTTGAAGGGTGTAGCTTCTCTGCTCTATGAAGCATATCGTAATTTAATTTTCCTTATGGGTTCCTGTGTAATGGAAATTTTGGCTCATTTACATTAAACCTTTTTCTAAACTGAACGTGCCGTCCCGGTGGCACAGTGGTCTAAGTGATGGCCTCTGAGCATTCATCCGAAAGGGGTCCGGGTTCGAATCCAGGGGGCTTGAATGTTGTGTTTGTCTTACGGCACTGGCTCTCTCCCTTCCCTGGAACCAATGACCCTAAATTAGGGACGGGCGACTGCTTATAGTCTATTGAGTTGCTCACGGTGGTCGTTAAACCTCCAATCAAAAGAAAACTGAACGCTCCTGATTCCTCTCCGATGATTTTGAATTTGACAACTTTGACAACAGGTCAAAGCGCAATTGCGTTATCGAAAATTAGCGACAAGAGCGAATGCGGTGAGACCATGATTATCAGTCTAGGAGAGGATATGTTACTTGAGTTGTCGGAGGCATTCTGATTTCGCCAACGTTATAAGAATGTAATATTGTTTACTATAGCGAACATTCTATTCCAGAAATACATTTTTGTCTCGAAGCGCATTAATGTTTACGACCGCATGCAACCTTGTTTCGACTATGCTTAACTGTACAGGATGAATTGCTCTGTGAGACGACTGCATGCTGAGATGCGTTCTGGATATAAATAGAAGAGGTTTTGTTTTAAGTACGACTATTTACTCAATCAGGCCGTTATCTAGAAGTGCATAGTTATCTCCTTCATGTCTAGTTAAGAATGTTTCAGCTACATCTAATATTTCAAGCTATCCGGGTTCAACGCAAATACTCGTTGAACCCGGATAGCTTGAAATATATTGAGATAAAGCGAATGTAAGCCTAACAAGCTGAAAAAAATAGTTATTTTAAGGAATATATTAAAGGTTTGTAGAAACTATGTTAGGTTCTATATCTTACACAGAAACTAACATAGTTTCTACAAACCATAAATATATTCCTTAAAATAACTAGCATTCTACGGCTCTGAGACAAAGAAAAGCAAAACAAAAATTTAAGGGTAAAAAGTACTCTTCCATGTAACCATCCTCAACAAGTTGCCAAAGCGAACGAGTGTTATCGTTAAATGCCCTTTAATTATTTTGAAAGAAAATCCGATTTACTGGAGAGGCAGCACAGTGAGCTTGTTTGGAACAGTTACTCTTTTAGAGCATTCCGATGGTTGCCCATGTCAAAGGTAATTTGCAAATACACCGAGTGATCATTAAATTAGGACCACATCTATCAAAAGAGGATGTGGCCTGTTGACCACGTGATTTCCGAGATGGCGCGATTAGTCGACCGATATATGAGGTATGGGTGGAGCTGTAGGTAGTAACACTCGGAGCGTGATTAGTAAACTGAAGGGTTTATCCAACTTTGAAAAAGGACAGATTGTGGGAGCTCGGAGGACGGGTGCCTCAATTTCCCAAGCGCCTGATCTGGTGCCTCGAGCAGCCGTAGTTAAAGCGCATCAGGACTGTCGTGAAAATGGTCAAATGACGACCAGGAGGCAAAAGTGCTCAGGACAGCGAAAATTGATGTGAGAAGTGAGCGACGGGGCCGACGATTCGTACAGTTCAACAGACGCAATACTGTTCAACAGCTGACTATCCAATACAACAGAAGTCAAATCTGAACAGTATCTGTCATGACCATGCATCGCCCACTCGCACGTATGGGATGTAACAGCATCTTGACCACCGTTCATCGGCGCAACAGACTCGCCTGGTGTAAAGATCATGCAAGTTGGACATCGGATGACTGGACAAAAAAAGTGAGCTGGTCTGACGAGTCATACTCTTTGCTCAACAACATAATTTTCTTGAGCTGTTTTGTCGATCTATTTTGTTGCTTTAGCGAAACTCCATCGGAATAATTTTGTTGGCAACACAAAATTATTTCGTTGGTTATATTTTGTTAATTCCACTATATGGAGGTGGCATCGACCTATGCCAAAGCGCATGTGATTACTATCTACTCCATACGGGCACTGCCAGACTACCACTGACCGTAAGAATCTCGTTTTGCGCTAAAGATTTCATTTTGAATTATGGCTAACTGCGAAGTGAGTGCATTGTTAGAAGACTGGGAGCTGCCAACTCTGATAGTGACATTCAGAGGTAAGAATTTCTAATATACACTGCTAGCCACCCAAAATGCAACATCAAGAAAGACACGAGATAGCAAAGCCAGATTTACTGGACACATAAGAACAGATGCAAAGATGAAATTATTGAGCTTACAGGGCCGTACGTCTTGCGGAACGCGCAGACATCAATAGTTCGGGTGGCCCCCATGGCTGGCAATAACGGCCGCTACACGCCGCGGCATCGAACGAAAGAGGCTTTGGATGTGGGTTTGTGGTACGTCGGTCCAGGCTGCTTCCACATGTTGCCACAGTTCTTCAGGCGTAGCCGCGGGTGGTGCTTGCCGGGCCACTCGGTTGCCGATCAGCGACCAGACGTGTTCGATGGGCGACATATCGGCAGAACAGGCAGGCCACGGTAGCAGTGACACCTGGTGGGCAGTGAAGAATTGTTGCACGATGCGTGCCACGTGCGGGCGCGTATTGTCCTGTTGAAACGTGGCCGCTGGCAGGTCCTGCGGGTAAGGGAGGACTACAGGCTTCAAAACGTCGGAGATGTAGCGGTGGCTGTTGAGTGTACCGGCGATGCGTACCAGAGGGGTGCAAGTGTCATATCCAATTGCGCCCCAAACCATAACGCCAGGCGACGGACCGGTATGGCGATGCCTAATGCCGGCGTCATACAGTCTCTCGCGGATCCGACCATCGTGGTGTTGCAGGCAGAAGCGGAATTCGTCGTAAAAGACAATATCGTGCCATTCCGTAGTCCAGGTGCGGCGTTCAACGGCCCACTGCTGCCGTACTCGCCGGTGGTGTAACGTTAAAGGTAATCGGGGCAATGATTGCAGTGCGACAAGTCCCCGCTCCTGCAGAAGACGTCGAACGGTACGTGCTGACACAAGATGGCGAAGGAAAGAATGGCGGACACCCAAGGTCGAAGTGAACCGGCAAAGTGTTGCCATCGGGGGAAAAGTTTATGGACAAAGTGGCACAGCTACATAGCTCTAAGTTTTGTTGCAACAAGAAATTACTTTGTCACGATAACAATATGTTTGGTTGCAGCAACAAAACGTGTTATTACGATAACAATTCATATTGTTGGATCAAACAAATTCCCAAAAATTGACCTAGGCATTTTGTTAAGGTTGACGTCAAGTAATTTTGCTTCCTATACTTCCAACGGAAAAGCTTCTGTACACATTTTTTTCACAATTAATGCGTTCCCAAGGATGAAAATTTGAACATCGATTAAAATAGCTTCATTTTATAACTTGGAAAACTTAATATCTTCTAAAACATAACCATAATTATGCAATTCAACATTTGTTTGTCTACTGACGTCATCAAAGTACAGGTCGCGCCATCTTTTTTCTGGTTTCAACACCACCAAAGGAAAAGTTATTGATTTTTTATATAATTATGGTTATGTTTTAGAAAATATTAAGCATTCCAAGTTATAATATGAAGCTATTTTAATCGATATTCATTTTTTTTCCTTGGGAACGCATTAATTGTGAAGAAAATGTGTACAGAAGGTTTTCCGTTGGAAGTATAGGAAGCAAAATTACTTGACGTCCACCTTAAATGAACAAATCATTTTGTCTTGATAATAAATTTTGTAGAATCAACAATAATTTTCAGCAAAATACATTTGTAAATTCAACAAACATTTTTGTTGATTGCATATCGACAAAAGTTTTTGGTTGATTTACCAATTTTATTTTGTTGAATTAACAAAACGTTTTTCTCAGTGTATGCGTATTTAGCGCAAACATGAGTCACTCGATCCATCCTACATGGTCTCCACATTACAAGGCGGTTGTATCGTGTGGGGCATGTTTACCTGGCAGGAACTTGGACCTCTAATGCATGTGGAACAAAGTATGACTGGTGCTCACTATCATGAATTGCTTGCTGTCTCTGTACACCCAGCACTGTTGCACTTTTTCCCGAATGGCGACAGTGTCTTCCCAGATGACAACGCTCCGAGCCACAGGTCAAACGTTGTGCAAGAATGGTTTGAGGAACACATTTCATTCTTCCAGGATATTGACTGGCCTCCGAACTTCCCCGATATCAATCCCATAGAGAACTTGTGAGACACTATGAAACGGCATATCAGGAGTCTGGATACACCAAATCACCATCATACCTGCACTGAAGACCGTATTACACACAGATTGGGTTACCATACCTCCCAACTGCTTCCGACATCTTATTGAATCGATGCCCCGTCGGATGGCTGCTTTACTGAGGGCGAAAGGAGGATCTACTAAGTATTAAGTAGATGGTCATAATTCAACGATTACTCAGTGTACTTCTGCACCATGTGCTTACCAAACATTTTTCACTCCGTTGCGTCTTTTTCCCCACCATTCTGCTGCGAATATTTAAGTTGGACTGGTAGTTTGTTTCAGATGACCTAAACTGTCTTTTGAACTACTTGGAAGTGCTGTCTGCAATCAGCGTTTTTCGAACTGTAACGTAAGTTTTCTTCGTGTGCGAGATTGGTATTACGCTATGTCTTGAACAATGACTAAGGAATGTTGAACTACACTGGTGTGCAAAAATTAAGGACGAAGAGGAGAAATTAGCATAACAGCGGAACGAGCCGGTAGAACGGACAGAAAGACCACTCAGGAGATAGACTAGGCTCCGGTACGGTAGGGCATGCGCATATATGCAGCATGACGTAGGGGGGAGTGTCGAAAGGGTATAAAGCATACGGGTGGTGTACGCTCAGCAATTCGGTGAAACCTATTGCACGGTGAACATCGGTTTGAACGACATCGAGTTGCTGCCCCCCGTGTGATATGGCCAACAGGCAATTCAGTAGGCGACATCTGGATGACTTTACCCGAGGTCGCGTCATTGGGAATTAGGAAGAAAGTCGAAGCGTGACTAGTGTGGCCGAGGAGTCCGGAATCGCTCACAGCATTGTTTCACGAGCTTGGAGAGCATTTCAAACGATAGGAACAGCTGCCCGCGAGTTTAGCAGTGGTCGTCCACGAGCAACCACGGCGGCGGACGACCGGTATATTGTCCTACAGGCGAGAAGAGACAGACGGCAGACAGCGGGAGAAATCGCAAGGCACATGCAACAGACAACTGGACGTCCGTTATCGCGTTTTACCGTGGCCAGGAGGCTGCACAAAGGTGGTCTATTTGCACGACGACCAGTATGGTGTGTGCCATTAACGCCTGCTAATCGGAGACGGCGGCTTCTGTGGTGCCAGGAACACAAGAACTGGACACATCAGCAATCGGGTCGAGTTCTCTTTACGGATGAGAGCCGATTTAGTCTGACGAGCGATTCTGGACGTATACGCATCTGGAAAGTGCAAGAAACACGCAATCACACCTCCAACATCATCAAAAGGGACCGCTTTGGAAGTAGCGGAGTTCTCGTTTGGGGCAGTTTCATGCTTGGTAGCCGTACTGACCTCCACATCTTCCAAGGAGGTTCAGTCACTGGTGTCCGGTATTGTACCGAGGTTCTCCTGCCTCACGTGCGTCTGTTTAGAGGTGCTGTGGGTCCTGAGTTCCTCTTCATGGACGACAACGCTACACCTCATCGTACAGTGGCTGTCGCAGAGCTGTTGGAGAGTGAAGATATTCAACGCATGGATTGGCCCGCAAGGTCCCGGGACCTAAATCTAATCCAACACGTTTGGGACCTTCTCGAGAGACCCTTGGCAACACGTCACCAACCGCCAGCAACGATTCCGCAGCTGCGATTGGCGCTACAAGAGGAATGAGCCGCGATGCCTCAACAGCTCCTTAACAACCTCGTCCTCAGCATGGACAGACATTGTAAATCCTGCAACGCAGTCAGGGGTGATCATATCCCATACTAAAGACTGGATTTTTCTTGGCAGCCGCCTGTCACATGGACGTTTCTGTCTTCTGTCCAGTTGTGCTCGAAGCTACCTTTTCAATAAAGTGCCTTTGTATCCTTTGGATTCCTTGTTTCACTTGTCCCATATTCTTACATCTTGGGGATCTTATGGTATGATTTGAGTCGATGTGGAGCACTTCTGCACGACGTTACATTCGAAAAATCGTCTCGTCCTTAATTTTTGTACGCCGGTGTAAATAAGGATACGATGCAATATTCCTAAATAAGCTTTTACGGCCAGACGAAACATATACAGAAGTCAACTTACGATAGCATTTTATTGGTCCAGCAATATTTGAAGAACTCCACAATATGGCCCTACAAGTTGTAAATGTCACATTCAACTTAACAGCGATCGAACATCTCCACACACACACACACACACACACACACACACACACACACACACACACACACACACACTGAACAACTGCTATATCGTAATTTCTATCTGTCATTCTTGCCACATTCATACGTCACTTTCTCTCTGACCTCATTTGTGTTGCCAACCTCATTCTTGTGAGAGAGAAGATATCACGTTAAGTTTGGAAAGTGTAAAGGAAAACAAACTCAAATTTACATAGGAAAAGAAACTAAAAATGAAAGTTATTTCAGAATATACGTCACAGAACGTTCATGACCTAAGAGAAGTTGCAGGTGCCCTGATAACTAAAATTTGCCACAGATTAATCCATAGAAAAATTTTGAACTTTGAAGATTCTTCACTTGCAAGCAGTGATAAGCCACCATGCCTCAAAGAATAAAATCACTTTGCACTTATTAATACAATGTGTTCAATTGAGAATCCAAAGAGAGTAGCATCTAATTAAACCAAAAATGTAGTTACTTCCGCAATAGTGAAAATTGCCTGGCATAAAATACCGTATTTTTCGGCGCATAAGATGACACTTTTTCATTCAGAAGACCAGACTTCCATTTATACGCCACATCGACTTATACGTCAACTATTGGTCGTTGAAAGGCTTTTTTTAAACTAAAATAGGCCTCCGTGTCATCTTGAAATTTTTCGGCGCATAAGATGACACTTTTTCATTCAGAAGACCAGACTTCCATTTATACGCCACATCGACTTATGCGTCAACTATTGGTCGTTGAAAGGCTTTTTTGAACTAAAATAGGCCTCCGTGTCATCTTGAAATTTTTCGGCGCATAAGATGACACTTTTTCATTCAGAAGACCAGACTTCCATTTATACGCCACGTCGACTTATGCGCCAACTATTGGTCGTTGAAATTTCTCAATGTGAAAAAGAACTGCGCCTTAAATTCGGTGGTGACCCGAGCATCCGAAACGCAATATATAAGAAATCATTCCGAAAGCGTACAAAATGTCAACAGCACGTTCACTAAGAATTTGTTCAAAAGCTGCTGAAACGGATATTTCAGAAACATCACTGAAATCGCGGTAACTGATTTGTAGTGGCAGCTGTCGTATGTTAATATTAATTGCATCCTTCTCGCGATCCCTCCAAGACGGAAACCGGATGGCCTAGTGGTCAACGTTTGTGACTGCCACCGAAAAATCTCAGGTTCAATCTAAAGCAGGTACGAACTATGCAACCACTAAATATATGTGCCATGCGTTGGGTGGGCACGTTGAGCCTTCGGGCTTAAGGTACTTCCCCCTCCCCCTCTCCCTCCCCCTCCAGGTTATAAATAAGGGCGTCTTCCTCTACCTCGCTTCCATCTCACTTTCCTATCGGGCACTCTAGCTCAAATCTCCTAGCTTCGTATTTCTAAGGGTTGTTTAAGACCTGGGGTCAGACACTCCCTTCCTAAAATCCATAACATATAATCTGATCTGATCACTCCAAGACCCCAAGGGTGGCATTCACTCCTGGCTTTTCAAATCTTATCACGTTACGGGTAAATTGATTAGGAGCATATGAGGAAATCTAAAGGCCTCTGGGTATTTCCTTGGGAGCTTCTTCTTCGGTTCACTGTCTGGTCATGGGCATTTGTATATTTCTAGAATGTTAGTGCCTGGACTCTTTGTTCGATGTGCATCTGCATGTTAATTGGATTGCGTAGTTTTGTGTTCTTTGTTCTGGAGTGAGATAAAGGAACGAGGAATTGAGATTTGAGGGCGATTGGCTGTTATCACGAGAGCTGTTTGCTGCCTGTACATGTTGTCGGAGGCTTTTTGTTTCTTCTGTCCTTATTTTTGCCTTATAGGACGATGGTTCAGTATGCTTGTTGATGAAACTACCGATATGATTTAGGGCTTGCAGCCGTCAACGTTTGCAGTTGATGGGATGATGTCGGAGTTGCCTGCGGTGTTCCATTCTTGATTCTTCTACCTACCGGTGACGTCAGTGCAGGGATGGGTGTCTATGCTGTGCCCCTGCTGATGATGCGGATCGCCGTGTGTAATGGATTAACCACGTCGACAGCTTTGGCTGGACTATTGCCTGGAGTCTCAGTCTTGATTCTTCTACCTGCCGGTCAATGTCAGTGCAGCGGAGGGATGTCTACACTCAACCACCGCTGATGATGCGAACCACGGATTAACCTCGTCAACGGACCCGGTTGAACTAGTGTCTGGTGTTCCTGTTGTGATTCCTTTACTTGCCTGTGAACGTCGGTGCAGCGGAGGGTTGTCTACGCTGAATTCCTGCTGATGGTGTGGACCACCGTGTGTATTGATCTCCCTTCGTCGACAGTTCTCGTCGAATGATTGTTTTATGTTCCAGTATGTGTACGTGATTGTTTTATGTTCCAGTATGGGATGTAAGGTCAGGTGATGCGTAACATCACAGCCTCTCCTTGACAAATGTCAACCCCGCCTTCTCGTGGTGCATCCTGTTCCCACTAAAGGGGCTCTGACGACCGCCAATAGCGGTATAACTATACCATCGGGATCAGAGGAAATGCTATCCCACACTCACCAACCCGCTTGGCCAGCGTGGTGAGTTATGGCCAAACACCTCCAAAATGACTCTACAACTTAAATCTTGGCCCTCAGTCTCCGGCAGCTGGAATGTACCTGGCCAAGGCAGCGGCCAGTGCGACATGAAGGCAGAGGGTGCTAAGAATCCCCGGAGGACCGGACTAGGCTGCCATTTGATGCTGACCTTGGCTACCTATAACGGACGCTCCCTATCTTCTGATTCAAGGCTTCTTGAATTGGAAGAGGAACTACAAAGGATCAAGTGGGACATCGTCGGGCTAAGTGAGGTAAGGAGAAAAGGAGAAGATCTCATTGAACTGAAAAGTGGACATCTCTTCTATTATCGTGGGACAGATACTGGCAGAACTAGTGGTGTTGGATTTATAATAAACAAGAAACTGAAGGATAAAGTGGTAGAAGTTGAAAGTTCCTCTGACAGAGCTGCACGACTCGTTATCCAACTATCGAGAAGATACCAGGCTCAGATTATTCAAACTTATGCACCCACCACAAGTCATCCTGAAGAAGAAATTGAAGAATTTTATGAGGAAATTCGTCATCTAAATAATAAAGGTAAGCAGCACTTGAAGATAATTATGGGAGATTTCAATGCAAAAATAGGGCAACGGCAACAGAATGAAACTTCAGTAGGTAAATTCGGTCGCGGCAACAGAAACCAGCGTGGAAATACTCTCGTTGAGTTTGCAGAGGCAGAAGGATTTTTCATCTTGAACTCCTTTTTCAAGAAAAAGCCACACAGGAAATGGACATGGAGACATCCAATTGGGACGACAAGTGAAATTGATTTTATTATGTGTAACAAAAAATTCGTCATCGAAGACTGCAGTGTGCTGAACAAGTTCAACACAGGTAGTGACCATAGATTGGTGAGATGTAAGATGCACCTCAACACTAAACTGGAACGTGGCAAGCTCATAAGACAAACAAAATGTATTGACATAACCAACCTTAAAAAACACCATAATACTTTCAAGTTGGAACTGAAGAACAGATTCTCTGCTTTAGAAGGCCTAACATCGGAAGAAGTGGATATTTCGGAAGTTAACAAAAAAGTAACCAAAACTCTAATGGAAACAGCAACAAAATTAGCTGGGTCTAAGAACAAGTTGCATGTGAACAAATTATCAGGAAAAACCAAAATGTTGATGCAAAAAGAAGAGAGATGAGGACAACTAAAGAAGATGTGACTTCCAAAGTGGAATATATAGAGCTATGCAAGACAACACGAAAAAGTATCACTGAAGACGTAAGGAAATTCAACTGTGAGCTAGTGAGGAAAGCAATTGAAAACAACCAAAGCCTTAAGATAGCAAAGGGACATCTCAGTAAGGGAAGAAAACAGATTATGGCTCTGAGAAAAGAAGATGGTTCTGTAACAAGAAATAGAGGCAGAAATTTTGACAAGAGTGAAAGATTTCTACTCCAAATTATATGAAAGGGATGATACATGTACTCCAGACATCATGAAAGGTACCAGAGTTCTTCCAGTCCTCCCAGCAGAAGTTGCTCATGCAATCAAGAACATGAAGCGGGGGAAAGCTCCAGGAGAAGATGGAATTACTATAGACATCATACAAGAAGCAAGTGGAGAAATTGAAACAGTACTCGCCCAAATTTTCACTCGATGCCTTAATGAAGGGAAGATTCCTGAGGATTGGAACAACGCTACAATGATCCTGCTACATAAAAAAGGTGACATTGAGGATCTCAGGAACTACAGACCTATCAGCCTCCTATCAGTGGTTTATAAAATCTTCACTAAAGTTCTTTCACACCGCTTGAAGGTAACACTGGACATGGCTCAACCGAGAGAACAAGCTGGATTCAGGAGTGGCTACAGCACAATAGATCATATCCACGTACTGAGAGAACTAATTGAAAGAGCGAGGGAATATGAACTTCCATTGTGCATGGCTTTTATCGATAATGAAAAAGCCTTTGATTCGGTGAAACCATCAGCAGTTACCACGGCTTTGAAATCCTGCGGTATTGAAGATGCATACATTAATATTATTAATAACATCTATGAAAATGCAAGTGCAAAGATTCGGCTGTTTGAAAATACAACACACATAAAAATTGGAAAGGGAGTGAGACAAGGTGACACCATATCTCCGAAGCTCTTTAATGCCACATTGGAAAATTTCTTTCAATCACTGAACTGGGAAAACAAAGGGATAAAGATTAATGGAGATTATCTAACCCACCTTCGTTTTGCTGATGACATAGTCATTTTTGCAACTACCCCATCAGAGCTACAGAGTATGATCCAGGAACTTGCTGACAAGAGTAAAGAAGTGGGATTAAAAATGAACTTTCAGAAGACAAAAGTGATGTACAATGCTTTTACAGGAAATGAAGATTTATCGATTGATGGAGAAAAGCTGGAGATAACAGACACGTACGTTTATCTTGGACAGCAGATATCAAGTGAGGGTCACATTGATGAAGAAATTAATCGGCGTACAAAACTTGCCTGGAGAGCTTTTGGAAGAAACAGCATAATTTTCAAGAGCAATATGCCATTATGTCTTAAAAGAAAAGTGTTTGATCAATGCATCCTTCCAGTGCTTACGTATGGTGCAGAGACGTGGACCTTAGCTAAAAGAGACATACAAAGGCTGCAGACAACTCAAATAAGCATGGAGAAGTGCATGCTTGGTGTAACCAGGAGAGATAAGAAGAGGAACACGTGGATCCGAAAAATGACAAGAGTGGAAGACATCATGATCAGAGTTAAATCCCTGAAATGGCAATGGGCTGGACATACTGCCAGAAGGACAGACCATCGATGGACAGCCGAAATTTTAGATTGGATTCCAAGGGACAGGAAAAGACCCAGAAGAAGACCACATGGAAGATGGGTGGATGAAATTCGAAAGTATGCGGGAGTGACATGGAGGAGACTGGCACAAGACAGACCGTTGTGGAGGAAACTTGGGGAGACCTTCGTCCAGCAGTGGATTGATAATGGTTGACAATGATGATGATGATGATGTGTACGTGTTGTTAAAGGTAGGCCAAGGGCGACGACCTCAGAGGATGACCGGTATTTGCGGCTTTCTGCACGGCGGAACAGGACGGCTACACCGACTCATCTCAGATCGGCGGCCACAGGACTGACGGTATCCGCTTCGGCGGTACGCAGAAGGTTACATGCAAAAGGGCTGTGTGCTCGACGACAGGTATTATGCGTGCCCCTCACTCCCCTCCACCGGAGGAAAGGTTTCAATTGAGAACGAAAGCATGCGAACTGGACTCAAAATGAGTGGAGGTCCGTTCTTTTCACTGATGAGTCGCGATACTGTTCACAGAGTGATTGTCGCCCAGTTTACATCTGGAGAAAAGCCAGTACTCGCTATCTTCCCTCTAATATCCAGGGAAAGGACACTTATGGTGTTGGTAGTATTCTGGTGTGGGTAGGCATATCGTTAGGCGGCCGTACTGACCTCTATGTGCTGCTACATGGAAACCTGAATGTTCAGAGGTGGAGACGACATCCTGGACCCTATTGTTTGTCCGTATGAGGCAGCAATTGGCGATACATTTGTACTGCAGGCGAATAACACCCGCCCTCACACAGCTCGTCTCGTACACCAGTACCTGGAACAGGAGACTGTAGTCCGTATCGAGCGCCCAGCACGCTCTTCCGATCTGAATTCCATTGCACATGCCTGGGATGATCTAGGAAGGCGTGTTGTTGTCCTCAAGCCCCCTCCTCGAACTCTGCAGCGGCCCCGCGTTGCTTTGTTTTGCTCGAACAATGGACGCAGATACTCACGGAACCGCTCAACACCATAATTAACAGCTTCGAACATCGCTCTCGTGACTGCATTTCTGTTCGGAGCAACCATACTCCGCATTGGATAACCTTTTGCTATTTCATGTTGATACCTATTGTGAGAGCGAGCGTGCTCATCTCATTATGTTGGACACGTCCAAAATTATGTTTCTGTGACGTCCACGTAATAGGCTCCCCTTCACGGCTAATAGAAGTACCAAGGTTCGTTCCTAAGAACGTACTCAAAACTATGATTGGGTGAACGGACGAAATCCTCCCCGCTTTTATATATGTAATTATCTGCAAATCGTGAGGATAGATCGAGACCGCTGAAACTCAAAATAGATATTGCTAATGCCATAAAATAATACAGGAGGATTTGATCAAACTTAACGACTTTATTTTGAAAGATCTGAAGTTGGAAAGTTAGTCTGTCCGTCGAGTCGCCGTGTTCTGCTCGCTGATCAAACGTCCGCTATATGATGAAAAACTCATAAATCGCCTACGTAAGCTGTGCATCTCTATACTAACGATATTTTTCTGAACTTGGGAGAGAGTCTTTCCCGTATGAGATAAGCTATTTTCTTCGGACTGGTAATATTACTCCGTGAGAGTCTCGGACTTCTGAGACCTCTTTCACGAGCGGTCTACTTCTGACTAGTAATAGTACTCCGTGAGAGTCTCTGGCTTCTGAGACCTATGTCACGAGTAACGTTAACTTCGCAAAAATATCTCACTACCGTTCAGTACGCGACTGAACTATCGAACCCCGTACCGCTTGGCGTCCGCACGTACTCGAAATACCTCGAGTCACACCTGTCGGAGAACCTACCTCTCCGCTTCACAAAAACAAACTCACTAACTAAATTCTCTCGTGCGCCTGTCTCTTTCTCTTTCCTTCGCAGGCGCCGCGCATCCGTCACATCCGTTTCCTTGCCCTCGGGCGTCTCGTGCTGTCCCTCTCTCTGTGCTGACGTGGTACGTCACAATGACCAGCGCTTTTCTTCCTCCGCGCCTGCTAGCCTCGCATTTACTGTTTGCGTACTTTTCGGTTCTTCACTAGATAGTCGGCTCGTTTGATTCACGTTCATTAGCAGTTCCCTTTTAGATAGGCTTAACTTGCCGCAAAGTACAGAAACGCATCGAGTACAATGCACACTGCTACATGTATACAATAAGTAAGGTGCAGACTTCCAGACATCTTGGCGTCTGCTCTCCGCCGACAATACTTGGTGGCTGTCGTTCGCTTAATTGATGATTGTTATTTTGCTTGGAAAAGGCATCTCCCTTCCCAGAGCGTGAGAATTTCAGACCTTCTTTGTCACCTGCAAATAACTTCGAAAAATGATCTAGAACAATCTACTGCTCCTGTGTCTAGCTGGATCACATTTTAAGTTCTGTCAATAATTACATATATATGGATGTTCTCATCCTAAGTCCATCTGAACACACATTAATTTGATATTATATAAACATACTGTTCTTATCATTAGTCTATTAATGTATGACTTTCCTGATATTAGAGGCATAATGTTCAATTAATAATTTCTCGGGCATAAATAATGCTTCCTCTCTCACACCCATATTTCTGTAGTTTCATATTTGCATCACTCATACAAAATGTAAATGCTTTGACTTCAGTTTTTTTTGTTGCATTTGGTCTGTTGAAGCTTATCACCAAATTTCATCCGAATCGGTTCCATACTTTTTGAGTTATCACGATTTTTCCATTTGTTGCTTAATTTATGGAAACTAGTGTATTTACAGAATTTCGGAACGCTAACTGTATTTTTCTAGCCTCGTCTTATACTCAGGATTGACTTATCTATGAATGAAGATAAGGAAATTAAGAAATTTAACCCATTCACATAGTGTATTTAACCCATTCAAACTAGTGTGTTTACGGAATTTCGGAACACTAACTGTATTTTTCAAGCTTCGTCTTATACTCAGGATTGACTTATCTATGAATGAAGGTAAGGAAATTAAAAAATTTAACCCATTCACCTAGTGTATTTAACCCATTCAAACTAGTGTGTTTACGGAATTTCGGAACACTAACTGTATTTTTCTAGACTCGTCTTATACTCAGGATTGACTTATCTATGAATGAAGATAAGGAAATGAAGAAATTTAACCCATTCACCTAGTGTATTTTACCCATTCAAACTAGTGTGTTTACGGAATTTCGGAACGCTAACTGTATTTTTCTAGACTCGTCTTATACTCAGGATTGACTTATCTATGAATGAAGATAAGGAAATTAAGAAATTTAACCCATTCATCTAGTGTATTTTACCTATTCATCTAGTGTATTTAACCCATTCAAACTAGTGTTTTTGCGGAATTTCGGAACGCTAACTGTATTTTTCTAGACTCGTCTTATACTCAGGATTGACTTATCTGTGAATGAAGATAAGGAAATTAAGAAATTTACCCCATTCATCTAGTGTATTTTACCCATTCATCTAGTGTATTTTACCCATTCATCTAGTGTATTTAACCCATTCAAACTAGTGTTTTTGCGGAATTTCGGAACGCTAACTGTATTTTTCTAGCCTCGTCTTATACTCAGGATTGACTTATCTATGAATGAAGATAAGGAAATTTAGAAATTTAACCCATTCACCTAGTGTATTTAACCCATTCAAACTAGTGTTTTTACGGAATTTCGGAACGCTAACTGTATTTTTCTAGACTCGTCTTATACTCAGGATTGACTTATCTGTGAATGAAGATAAGGAAATTAAGAAATTTAACACATTCACCTAGTGTATTTTACCCATTCAAGCTAGTGTTTTTACGGAATTTCGGAACGCTAACTGTATTTTTCTAGACTCGTCTTATACTCAGGATTGACTTATCTATGAATGAAGATAAGGAAATTAAGAAATTTAACCCATTCACCTAGTGTATTTAACCCATTCAAACTAGTGTGTTTACGGAATTTCGGAACGCTAACTGTATTTTGCTAGCCTCGTCTTATACTCAGGATTAACTTATCTATGAATGAAGATAAGGAAATTAAGAAATTTAACCCATTCACCTAGTGTATTTTACCCATTCAAACTAGTGTTTTTACGGAATTTCGGAACGCTAACTGTATTTTTCTAGACTCGTCTTATACTCAGGATTGACTTATCTATGAATGAAGATAAGGAAATTAAGAAATTTAACCCATTCATCTAGTGTATTTTACCCATTCATCTAGTGCATTTTACCCATTCATCTAGTGTATTTTACCCATTCATCTAGTGTATTTTACCCATTCATCTAGTGTATTTAACCCATTCAAACTAATGTTTTTACGGAATTTCGGAACGCTAACTGTATTTTTCTAGCCTCGTCTTATACTCAGGATTGACTTATCTATGAATGAAGATAAGGAAATTAAGAAATTTAACCCATTCACCTAGTGTGTTTAACCCATTCAAACTAGTGTGTTTACGGAATTTCGTAACGCTAACTGTATTCTTCTAGACTCGTCTTATACTCCGGATTGTCTTATCTAGGAATGAAGATAAGGAAATTTAGCCCATTCAACTTATAAGTCGAAAAATAAGGTATTCTACTTGTTTAAATAATTTTGACCAGGATATTCCATTATTGTGAAAAAATAGTTGTAATTTTCTCTTAAGTTTGAGTAAAAACAATGTTACAGGTTTATAATTCTTGCATATGCTTTTACGGTTTATTTAATGTAAATAAAAAAAAGACAATTCTGGGTGTTTTACCTGTCACAATTCCTTTCCCGCGTGAGTAGCGTCACACGTTGCACGTAAACACGAATGCTGCTGATGTTTTCGCACGAAGTATCCTCCACTGTCATTTGGTGATTCGAAAAAATGCTCACGTGCTTAAAATCTCCTTTGGACGAACGAAACATAAAGAATGAAGTTCTTTAAGAAAGAAGGAAACAGGAATTACAAGCGAACGACAAATTCCACAGAGCCACGTAAAAGCAGACGAAAGCAATGAATTCTTCAAAAAGTGAAGGTACATTTTTAAGTGATAAGTGCTTTCAAGAAATGAAAGACAAATTCTTTAATGTCTTAAGTAAAAAATGGATTGTCCAAGGTAAAAAGAATATAAAAAAAGGAAAAGACATCAAGAATCTGAGAGATCTTCAAAAGAAAAAAATAATGCGAAGTAAACAATGAAATCTTCAAAATGGTAGGGAAAGGCACATTTTTTTTTTTTTGTTTCAGGTCAGGAACTAGTTTTTTTAAAAAGAGTGAAAAGGCAGCCACACCTTTCTTTCTTAAGAAAAAAATTACGAATCGCCTAGTTCTTGTATATTGCTACTTTGCAACAAGTTCTAAATTTAAGTTTCCATACATGGAACTTCTTCTCGCCACATTTTATTTTTTTTTTTGATAAAAACAAGTTGGAGAGAAAACTGATTACAGATAGCATTCCCCGACGCTGTGATCCACAGGTTGTATGATGCACAGGTAGTCAATGGAAAGCCTCAGAATGGTTGCTGCAAGAGACATTTACGAGTTTTTCATTTAAGAAACAAATATTTATTATGAAAACCTTCAAAAAAACTCTGAAGTACGTCGTACCTTTATGTTATAAGATCTTCTAACCAGGAATTCTTAAGCAAACCAGGAATTCTCAAAATGTGCGGTAGCCCGAAAATACAGAACGGCATTTGTGCAACACCCATAAATAACACGAAAAACTTCATCGCGGTTGAAGTTGGGGAGGTGATTAAAATATTACTTACTTAATATAAAAATATTAAGGAAAAATTAAAATATTACTAATATAAATGAAGATAAATAAAAATAAGACAAGGCTAACGGTACTAGGGAAGGATCCAAAACAGGCTTTCCTTAAAATTGAAGGACAATGCATAGAACAAGTTAAATCATTGCGCTATTTGGGTCAAATTGTTACTGAAGATGCGAGATGTGAAAAGGAAATTAGAATGATACTGGGGATGGCAAAAACGGCTTTTAGTGAGAATCAAAGACTACTGGCAGCCAAAAATATAGATCAAAAACTGAGGAAGAGAATTTTAAAGGCATATGTTTCTCTCTACGATTCTGAGACATGGACATTGACCAAGAGGGAAGTGAAAAGGCTGGATGCATTTGAGATGTGGAGCTATAGAAGAATGGAGAGAATAAGCTGGCTGAATAGAAAGACTAATGAGGATGTCCTGGACAGAGTGGGAGAACCCAGGAATCTGATCAACGTGTTAAAAAGAAGAAGAATGTTATGGATGGGACACACATTGCGCCATGGAGGTCCGATTCTGAAAGTTTTGGAAGAGAAAATTCAAAGCAAGAGAAGAAGAGGACGGCCAAGGAGTGGTTTTGTGACACAATTATTCCAAGACACCAATACTAGGACATACTATGACTTAAAGAGAATGGCAGAGAACAGAGAGGAGTGGATAGACAGAGTACATCTACTGAACAACCAGTCCTTGGACTGAGTAACTAAGAAGGAGAAGAAGAAGAAGACTAATATAAAAATGTTAAGAAAAATTTTAAATAATACTTACTTAATATAAAAATAAAAAGGAAAAATTAAAATAATACTTTCTTAATAGAAAATATTAAGGAAAAATAAAAATATTATTTAATATAAAAATATTAAGGAAAAAAATAAGATATTACTTACTTAATATAAAAATATTAGGGAAAAATTAAAATATTACTTACTTAATGTAAAATTATTAAGGAAAAATTAAAATATTACTTACTCAGCAACATAGCACCCACTACCTAGACTCTAACTACATCTAAGATACCCCGACGATCGAGTGGTAACAGATGGGCTCGGGTTAGATTCGCGGATAAGGGATGGGTGGTAAGCTTGTCTGGGAAGCTATTATTTCCTTAGAATCAGTGGTCTAAAATTAGGAATGGGCGACTGTTTATACACTTCATAGTTGCTCGTGGTGATAGTAAAATAAAGAAAGAAAAAAAAACACCACACTAAGAAATTTTAGATTGCTCTTTCATCTATCCAGGCCACTGACAAGAACAGGAAAAGTTGACAGTAAGTGAACCCCTAACATCTGTTTGCCCTTTTTCTGTTCAGATTTAGTAGAATGTGATGACACCTACCTATCCAATATCAGATGAAGCATTCCCTTCCTTTGAGCTCACCTGAAAAAGAAATAGAAAAACACATAAGAAGAGTAAATGGCGATGGAGGAGAAAAGCTACGTTCAGTAAGATTCCTCGTTCTGAACTTCTCTTTGGACCCGAGAAACAGGTTCCCTCATAACAATAACCATTTACACCGATGAGCTATTACATTATGACCATCCTCTACCTACAGAAATGAGCACGACTGGAGGCCGAACGGTGGCGCAGGTGATGTTCACAGAGTAGTATATATACAACCCGAGGACCGGCTTTCGGTTAACAGAGTGTTCGGAGTCAGAATGGGAAAAGCTGCCGATTTATCGGAGTTTGATAAAGGACAAATTGTGATGGCACGGTGACTCGGAACTACGATCTCGGAAACGGCGCGGCTTGTGGGATGCTCATGTGACGCTGTAGTGAGTACGTATCAAAAGTGGTGAACAGATGTCCAAACGACAAACCATCGTCCAGCCGTGTGTCGTCCGCAGCTCATCGATGCCAGAGGGGAGTGAAGACTGTTGAGCATTGTTCACAGCGACCGCAGGGCCACGGTGCGACAAATCACCCGCAGCTACAACAGTGGTGATCAGGGCAATGTGTACATAGTTCATCGCAGCCTTCTGCGCATGGGCCTGAGTAGCCGAAGACACAGTCGGGTCCTCATGCTCACTACATTTCATCGCCAACAACGCATGAAGTAGGCACAAGATCATCGAGATTGGACTGTGGGTGATTGGAAGAAAGTGGCCTGCTCTGACGAATCAAGATTCCTGGTGCATCACGTAGACAACCGAGCGCAGATACGCCGATTACCAACGGAGGCTATGGCACCTGGATGATCTGTTGGGCGGAAACAGGCCAGAGGCCACAGTGCTATGCTGTGGGTGATGTTTTCTTGAGATACTTTAGGCCCCATTATCTCAATAGCACAATACCTAACAGCTGTCAGGTATCTGAACATTGTTGCGGGCTAAGTTTACCCATTCATGGCAACTGTCTTCCTTGTTTGTGTTGGTCATTACCAACAGCATAATGCGCCGTGCCACACTGCCAGAATTGTCAAGGAATGGTTCGAGGATCATGCTGGTGACTTTCTGTTAATGTCCTGGCCACCAAATTCATCTGACATGAACCCAATCGAATATTTGTGGTTCGACTTGGAAAAGCGGGTTCACGCTGAATCACCACCACCCCGAAATGCACGGGAACTGGAGGACCTGCTGTTGACATTATGGTACCAGATACCCCAGGATATCTATCGCCACCTCATCGAATCGATGCCTCGCCGAGTGGGCGATGTTTTGCGGGCTAAAGTGGGTTCTACAGCTTATTAAGTAGGTGGTCATAATGTAATGTCTCATCGGTGTATCTCACATTCGTTAATATGGAAGACTTTCAATTTCTAACAACCATGAACTGGATTACTAAAGCTTAATACAAAATGGAAAGTAAAGAAAAAAGAATAGTGACTCCCGGATGAGTTGATCGTGATCCACATTTTGAGGACCCTGCCTTTAAATTAGCAATGCACGAATTTTTAAACAGCTTTGTTCATTTCGGAAAGATAGCAACACTATGGATCTTCTTAGCAATCGGAGCATTATCTCTAGCTGAAACCCATTTCACACACTATTACTGAGCTCCAATTATATATGAAAACAATACTGAGATTATCTTATATCCTCGCTATTCACCAGGTCTTTCATCAAGTGGCTTATACTTATTTCAGAAACGAAGATTAAACTTCATGGCATAAGATTTCCAACACCAAACAGAAGATTCTTTCCACGTTTATAAGTGAGTCACGGAAAAATTCTCATCGGCCACCACCGGGAATCGAACCCAGGGTCTTCCAGTTACGTGCCGGACACCACTGAACCCCAGCGGCCTCGAATTCTCCAGACTCACAAATGATTAACTGCCAAACCACATGGCAGGTTGCTTCATGGAGCCCCGCACAGTGCTGGGGATTCACCAAAGATGGAAAGCAGCAACTGAACAAATAACTAGGAGGCGATTGAATAAAACTACGAACCACAACTAAACCACATGAAAGCAACTTGCCATGTGGTTTGGCAGTTAGGTGTATGTGAGTCTGGAGAATTCAAGGCAGCTGTGGTACAGTGGTAGCATGTCCGGCGCGTACCTGGGAAGACCCTGGTTTCGATTCCCAGTGGCGGCCGATGCTAATTTTTCCGTGACTCATTTATCAACGTGGAAAGAGCAATGACTTCTGTTTGGTGTGCCTGATTCACGTGAGTGTAGGAATTAAGATTTCCAAGCTGATCAACATCTGCTTCTGTCGTTTACCGGTTAGTTGAACAGCCTGAAAGAGAAGACGTGAAAAAAAATTGTGTGGCGTTCCTGGGAGACCAAAAATTACTTCCGGTACGGAAAGTTTAACCTTCGTACTGAGAAGTAGTGAATGAATAACGCTGCTATTTTAAAACAAAGAAGCTGCATTTTTTTCCCCCGGCAGCGTGCTATCTAAGCAAAATCTCAAAAAACTACAGATGCGTAAATCAGTAGATACTGAATATAAAGTCAATCAAAATGATTTACTCATTATTCCTCAAAGATCCTTTTTGATTAACTATTTCCGCACCAAATACTTTTCCAGCTGTGGTAATGGTCACTGATTACTTTACATGGTTCTGAAGCTAAAGCTGATAAAAATGATGAGGAGATCATTACGAGGGGGCTAAATGAAAAACGATCATTAATGAACATTAATTTTGCTGAAACAAATACTGGTTTCAAGATTTGTTAAAATCAAAAAAGTAAAATGCTGCTTGAAGAAATTTGAAAGAGTGCTACTTTTAAGTTTAAAGAGCAGAGGAGGGCAGATTTTTCTTTTCTGACTCGCAGTAAAGGAGAAAAAGAGAAAGGAATAGCAATGAACCCGAAGCCAGTTTTTTTAAGGAAAGAGAGCGAAGACTCCCTCATAATGGTATACAGAAAAAAAAACTGAATTCAACATCAACAGCAAGAAAACGATGATCAATTATTTGGATCAGTAAGATGTTCTGTTCTAAACTTAATATCATCGAGGATTTCATAGGAAGCGTTTTTATGAAAAGTTAGCGTTATAAATGGAAACTCCAAAGAATGTCATGTAATCAAATTAAAAAATAAAACTTGTAATTGCGGCAAGATCGAGGAAGTTTCAGAAAAAGTAGTTGCCAATGATCAAGAAACAAACTTTCTTTACATTATTCCAAACAGCATCTCCTGTACGAAAGTGTGATACAGAATGTGACCCAAATTAAAGAGCAACCCAAAGGCGAATTAAAAATGTCTAGAGATTTTTTTTTTTTTTTTTTGGTTGGAGGTTTAACGACCACCGTGAGCAACTCAATGGGCTATAAGCAGTCGCCCGTCCCTAATTTAGGGTCACTGGTTCCAGGGAAGGGAGAGAGCCAGCGCCGTAAGACAAACACAACATCCATGCCCGACCGGGATTCGAACCCGGACCCCTTACGGACGAATGATCAGAGGCCAGCGCCTTAGACCACTGCGCCACCGGGGCGGCGTCTAGAGATTGTACGATTGTACTTGCTTTGATATGTCCAAATTCAAAGAGGATATGACCGCACACAACAATAGTGGAAATTAAATGAAACAGATGATATTACACAAATACTTGCTCCAAATATAAAAGCTGCGCCAGTGGCACAGTGGTCTAAGCGATAGCTTCTGATCATTCGTCCGAGATGGGTCCGGGTTCGAATTCCGGTGAGGCATGGATGTTGTGTTTGTCTTACTGCACTGGCTCTCTCCCTTCCCTGGAACCAGTGACCCTAAGTTAGAGACGGACGACTGCTTATAGCCCACTGAGTTGCTCAAGGTAGTCCTTAAACTTTCAATCAATCAATCAAACCAAATATAAAACAGGAAATTCCAAACAGGTTTGATATCTAAGACAGAAAAAACACCAAAGTTGCACAAAACACAGTAAGCGTCGGATGTTGGAGTTCAGTTAATCAATGTCAAAAGACACTACATCGCGGTGCATCTGTTCTTAAGCATTCTTCGGAGTGAGGTTTGTTGAATTTGAAAGAAATGGATAATTAATTATCCTATAGATGGGGCGATTGGGCAAAGAGCTGCTGCACATTCCGTCTCTTACGAGTCGGAATGTGCAGCAGTCCCAAAGGAAAATTTCTTGCTGGGTAAAATTGTTTTAAATGGCGCAGAAAAGGCTTGATAGTCAGCTATAAGAAACGTGTCTGACTGAAGGTCACACATTTGTGTTCTGAATATCTTAAGCCAAATAAGGTGATGACGTAGAAGTCTTGTCTTACTTCTACGTTATTTTAAAAACATAACCATAAGATGAAATACACTGGCGGGAAGTGAAAAAAGAACACCAAGAAGGAGACGTCTGATACCAAAGAAATTTATACAGCAAAATAACGGAATACAGAGGATAACGTGATCAAAACATTATGGCAAAATACAGCTGTTTTTGCTGGTAAACTGAAAAAAACATTTCCATGTAACATGGTTAGTACGCTGTTGAACCGCCATGAACTGCGTCACACTGTACAATTCTATCATGGAGTCTGTCGTACAGATGTTGGATGCAAGTTTGGGGTATTGAGTTCCAAGCATCCTCAACCTGGACGCGTAAATCGGGGATGATCGTGGCTGGCCGTGGAGACCGGGTAAGTCGTTGTCCCATAAAATCCAACATGTGCTCAATGGGGGACAAATCCGGTGAACGTGCAGGCCATGGAAGTTGTCTCACTCCCTGAAGTGCATGTTGCGTTGCACGTGCCGCGTGTGGGCGTGCGTTGTCTTGCTGGAAAACACCACGATGGACCGACCTTACAAATGGCACAACAACGGGCTGAATGATGTTGTTGATGTAGGAGGTGCTGTTTAACGTACCCGGTACAAACACTAGTTGTGTACGGGAGTGATAGCTGATCGCTCCCCACACCAGGAGACCAGGTGTAGGCCCTGTGTGTCGCTGGCGGATGCAAGAAGGGTGGAGACGCTCCCCTGTGCTTCTGCGAACACGCATACGGTCATCGGGGGCTCCCAAGCAGAATCTGCTTTCATCGCTGAATACGACAGATCGCCATTGCATTCTCCAGTGCAGAAGTTGGCGACACCACTGCAGCCGTTCTTGACGGTGGGCTGGAGTCAGAGGTACACATGCCAGAGGCACACGTGTACGTAGTCCTGCATCCAGTAGACGGTTGCGGATTGTTTGCACAGTCACCTCAGGTGCAACGGCATCTCGGATTTGCGTCGCAGTGGATGTTCTGCTTAACAACGCCGCTGTTCTTATGCGTCGATCAGTCCGCTCATCAGTCCGTTTGTGACTCGTGGTTCCACGTCTTCTCGTGTGGGAGTGTTCTTCGGACCATCTACGCCACCATCGTACCACCACCGATACTTCCCGTTCAATTCGCTCCGCCATACGACGATAAGACCACCGGGCCTCGCGGAGTCCGACTAGACGACCTCGCTCAAAGTCCGATAACTACTGAAATCGTACACGTCTTCCATGTCCAGGCATTGCAGCTTCTTCAGTGTCTTCGCACGTGTCCGTACGCCGACGAATGATTACATTCACTTCGCCGTACTCCTTAAATACCACCGACGATAATTTGCATATTATGGCGTGCTGTGGCGTAAGCGCTCACCGGTTGGTCTCGAAATTAACATCACACCTACGTAAACTCGACCCCATTAACATATGTAAACCTCATGATCATCCGCCATTTCCTTCTTGGTGTTCTTTTTTCACTTTCCGGCAGTGTAGTTCCTAAATTAAACCTTAACAGCCAGACGAAACATGTAAACAACAGAAGTCAAACTTACGGAAAAGATGCTCTATTCAGGATGTAGCAAACACATCGTAACACAGCATAGCATATTGCACTAAACTCTCCACACACCACACAGCTCTTAACACAACGCTCAACTTGCAACACTTCTCCAAGCAACGCTCTCTTTAACAACGCTCGCCAAGCAACAGGTTAGTCGTCGTTTTTATCTCTCGTTCTTATCTTATATCAGGCATACGTCACGTTCATTCAACCTCAATTATGTTGCCAACAGTATTCGTTTGAGAGAAAAGATACCACGTTAAGAGTGAAGTATAACTGAGAATAAACTCAAGATTTACATAGGGAAAGAAACTAAAAAGGAAAGTTAATTTAGAATATACGTCACAAGGTATTAACAGAACAACCGTAAACGACACTCCAGTTTGTGACTTTCTTGCTATAATTAAGACGTTATACTGTATACGATCTCACTTGATCTCTAAACAAATAGGAATCTCGTCATCTGTTTTTTGAGTATCACTGCAATAACATGGGGCATTAATGAAATAAATCATTCTCTCAGAGGAAAATCTCTTCTTCGGACATCTTAGCGGGGATTCCAAACAAAAAAGAAAAAATTTTGCAACTTATCACGATTCATGGAGAGATTACGACTACATAGTTTACACACGTGTTCTTTCATAACTTGTTCGTTTGTTGTTGACTTTTTCTTGGTGAATTGAGAATTCTTTCAAACGCTACCCAGATGTAATAATTAGCTTTGGCGGTTCGTTTTTTTCCCGAAAGCTGCTTCCATTGAGGTGGCATTGTTCAAATTTGTCCTTTTGTGACCAGCGAGCTATTTCTACATAACGGCTCCTTCCGCGTTCTCTGGTTTGTACGAAAATAATGCTCCACCAATAAGTCACCAAAAACGAAAAGTGCGGGAATCCCATGGAATATATTTGGATAAATATAATATCTGTACTACGAATAGGAAGCAGAAGTAAGAAACGGTGTGCACAGGGATTCAAAGCTACGAGTACATAATAACTTCAACGCTGCAGTACTTATGCAGTATCTCTGATCTCCTGATTTGGTGAATATTATCTTCACTTTCCTGAACGTCAGCAAATCGTAGTGCAACAGTCTGTTAACAGTTATTATCTGAAACGGTATCTATCGTTCTAATAAGCCACCTCATACTTAAGTTCTGGACGTGGATAACTTTTAGTTCTTCCAGAAATCATATCCACTTTCGAAAAGAACAGATATATCGCACTGAAAGGAAATGTGACGCAGTCTCTGAGTGTCATTTTCAAAAGAGATTTTCCAGAAATGTTTTAAACAGCGGCTATGTTGTTGTAATGAGATTGCAGTCTCCTTAAGTGGTGATTGATTTAAAGGAAACAGATTCATTTGCTCGTACAAGTTCAGATTTGTTTGATAAAAATGCTGTCTCATTATTCTGCGGTTGTCACTAGCAGATCCTGTAAGTATTGATTTTCAGACGAACTGAACCGTCGCTTCTGTTATTTTAAACCTATTTTTCACATTTTTCACAATAATTTACTCTTTTTTCCTGAAAATGCTTTAAATATATTCAGACAACTTTCTTAAGCTATTTCCTTTATTCAGCTACTTCACTTTGCGTGTTAAATCACGACGTATTTTACAAAACCTTGCAAAACGTTAACGAAGAGGACTTTATGTCTAATAAGAGCTGTTGGCTCATCTTCTCTTCGGTAATTCACTATTATTTTATTTTTTTCCGAGAAAGTACTATATCAACGTCTATCATCAACATCATTGACAACTGTACTCTATTCATTGCTGGAGAGAGAGTGAGGGAGAGAGAGAGACAGACAGACAGACAGACAGACAGAGAGAGAGAGAGAGAGAGAGAGAGACAGACAGACAGACAGACAGACAGACAGACAGACAGACAGACAGACGTCTCCAAAAGTCTATTCCATAACTTTTTCATGAGTTAATTCTCTTCATGTCACTCTGAAATGCTTTCAAATCTTGCCCATCCATCTCCCACGTTGTCTTCTTCTGGGTCTTTTATTGCTTCTTGATATCTAGTCTAGTATTTCAGTGGTCCAACGGTGGTCAGATCTTCTAGTAGTACGTCCAGCCCATGGCCACTTGAGGGTCTTTCCTTGGTCACGATGCCATCCACTCTTGTCATACCCCTGATTCATGTGTTCCTCTTCTTCTCTTTCCTGGTTATACCAAGTATGCAACTCTCCATTCATCTTGAGTTGTTCGCAGCTTCTGTGTCTGTTTTAGTTAAAGTCCAGGTCTCTGATCCATAGGTAAGAACTGGAAAGGCATACTGATTAGACACTTTTCTTTTAAGACATAATGATAAAGTGTTCTTGTAAATTGTACTGTTCTTTCCGAATGTTCTATATCCAAGTTTTATACGCCTATTAATTATTTCTTCGATGTGGCTCCTACTTGATGTCTGTTGCCCAAGGTAGATGAAGACATAAGTTACTCTACGTCATATGATTGTATCCATATTTCATGGAATTATCATCATGTGATGCTGAATTTCATTAGAACTTTGATATGAAGAATCTTTTAAAATTACTTTCACAATTCTACAAGATTACCAAAATAAATAAATAATATGATGGTGGAAAACTCTGTGTAGATTGACAAGGGTTTTTGTTTTTCTTTTTAAAATGATAACTTGCGTAGAAAAAGTTAGAAGTAGTAATAAATTATACTAAGCTACATACTACTATAAAAAATTGTTTTTGAAGGCTGAACTTTAATCGAGTGCAGTTGTTTTTCTTTTATTCCTTACCAGAGGCTAGTGTTCCGTTTTTCATTCAATTAACTTGGCTGGTGATTTATTCATACACAATTTCCTTGTCTTTCTCTCCATTTTTTTTTCCAGAACGTCTAACAAAACGCTGTCACTGAATATGATGCCGTAAAAGAATGGAACGTGTTTCTGAATCTACCGCGGAAAATAAATTAGTGGGTGCTGAGGGGAGGACAATAGCCATAAAGAATTTTCGGGGGAAAGAAGGGTGTGTTTTGAGTTTAAAAATTAATATTCACCGTACGTTATACATATCTTGAGTTTTTGCTCTGTGTCACACTTTATTTCCACAAGAAATTCTTCCATTTGAATGTCCCCAGTTTTCAACTACTGACTTATATGCTATACAATTTACCACCAGTGCATGGATTTGTCTACCCCCCCCTTCACCACCACCACCGCTTTATTTGAATACGTCATTTCGGGGAGGGTTTAAACCCTCAAAACCCTTCCCTGGGTACGGCCCAGGCTCTGAGGGATATGAAAATCTTGTCCGAGGCTACTGCTGACAGAAGAAACAAGTGCGTATATTCCGCCCTACGTAAGAATGATTTTTTTTTCTTTAAAACTATACAATTTATTTTTCAGCAAATGAAGAAACCAAGGTACTTTAGCAACCAGAAACAAAGTCCCCAACTCCTGGTAATCAAGCTTACGCACGAAACTGCTACACATCGAAGCGTTTAGTCACAGCAACAACGGGATTACAAGAACTAGCAAACGAAATAGTTTTCAACTTTAGACAACTATGTTCTGAGTTAGAAAATAGAGGGCAGCACATCCCATATCAGTTTTAAATGGAAATATTGTTTAACATTATTTCATGTGAAATTATAAGTTAACTAATTTACTGAAAACAAATATCATCAAACAAAAGACTATGGTTCTGCAATTATTTTATTGGAATTTATGCTTTGTTCTTATCAATAGCATCGGCTTATTCGTTTGAAAGTCAATTTTAATATTACTTGTACACTGTAAAATTGACAGTAATAGGCTAATTATATACGTTCCATAAGTACAAAACGTGCAGTTTACAGAATTTTCCAGTAAATTAAAAGTAGCTTTCTGGCTTTTCCACAAGTGCTTTATGAAAAACAGAATCAAACCTGTCAACATTGCTCTGTGTATTTTAATTTTTTTGTTACATCTTATTCAAAGAAATTTCAGCCTGGTGTCTAAACTTGTGCTAAAAAAATCAGTGTTTATTCTGGTAAAACGTACATAATAGTTTATTTTCATTTTACACTACTCATTGCATTTATGATAAAATCATGAGCTACTTTCAAAGCTAAATCTTTCAAACTTTTGTGTACATCAATCTCCCACCCCCCTTTTTTTTCAGCAGCGGTTAATGGTTTGTCGTACTTTCTTCTATTGGAAACGTTACCCCCGTCTGAAAGATCATTTTAGAAAGAATTTTTTATTGCTTTTTCCTTTGGTGTCATGTCGTGAGAAGTACATCGGAAATGGCATAGTTTTCGATTGTGAGGCATTAGAAAGTAATGAAAACTCTTACTACGTGACTGTCCACATGTCCAAATCGGAAGTAAAGTACTGGATTCTTCTGATTATATAGAAAGTGAACAGCAAACCAGTGTGACTTTTATTTTCAAAAAACTAGCACCAAAATCTTTCTAAAAATAATAAGTAAAGTACCATTCAAAATTCTTTTCTAGATATAAAAAACATCAGGTAATAAAAAAGATGGAAAAATATATAGATAAATCCGGGAAGAAAAAACCCCAAAATTTTATTTTTAAAGTTATTTACAGTAGTCGTTCCATTTCTAAGATGGCTCTGGCTATTTTATTTTCAATCATGAAGATCTCAGATAGTTCAAAACGGCTTCTAAAGCCGGGATTTTTTTTTTTTTTTTTTTTCGTGTCACACAATACACTCTTTTTACTGCTAACGGAAATTCATTAGGACGAGCGTGAAAGAACTCTCAAAGTTCACTGCATTCGCAGATAGCGTAGGAGATAAATCATCATCATCATCATCATTGTCAACCATTATCAATCCACTGCTGGACGAAGGTCTCCCCAAGTTTCCTCCACAACGGTCTGTCTTGTGCCAGTCTCCTCCATGTCACCCCTGCATACTTTCGAATTTCATCCACCCATCTCCCATGTGGTCTTCTTCTGGGTCTTTTCCTGTCCCTTGGAATCCAATCTAAAATTTCAGCTGTCCATCGATGATCTGTCCTTCTGGCAGTATGTCCAGCCCATTGCCATTTCAGGGATTTAACTCTGATCATGATGTCTTCCACTCTTGTCATTTTTCGGATCCACGAGTTCCTCTTCTTATCTCTCCTGGTTACACCAAGCATGCACCTCTCCATGCTTCTTTGAGTTGTCTGCAGCCTTTGTATGTCTCTTTTAGTTAAGGTCCACGTCTCCGCACCATACGTAAGCACTGGAAGGATGCATTGATCAAACACTTTTCTTTTAAGACATAATGGCATATTGCTCTTGAAAATTATGCTGTTTCTTCCAAAAGCTCTCCAGGCAAGTTTTGTACGCCGATTAATTTCTTCATCAATGTGACCCTCACTTGATATCTGCTGTCCAAGATAAACGTACGTGTCTGTTATCTCCAGCTTTTCTCCATCAATCGATAAATCTTCATTTCTTGTAAAAGCATTGAGCATCACTTTTGTCTTCTGAAAGTTCATTTTTAATCCCACTTCTTTACTCTTGTCAGCAAGTTCCTGGATCATACTCTGCAGCTCTGATGGGGTAGTTGCAAAAATGACTACGTCATCAGCAAAACGAAGGTGGGTTAGATAATCTCCATTAATCTTTATCCCCTTGTTTTCCCAGCTCAGTGACTGAAAAACACCCTCCAATGTGGCATTAAAGAGCTTCGGAGATATGGTGTCACCTTGTCTCACTCCCTTTCAATTTTTACGTATGTTGTATTTTCAAACAGCCTAATCTTTGCACTTGCATTTTCATAGATGTTATTAATAATATTAATGTATGCATCTTCAATACCGCAGGTTTTCAGAGCCATTGTAACTGCTGATGGTTTCACCGAATCAAAGGCTTTTTCATAATCGATAAAAGCCATGCACAATGGAAGTTCATATTCCCTCGCTCTTTCAATTAGTTCTCTAAGCACGTGGATATGATCTATTGTGCTGTAGCCACTCCTGAATCCAGCTTGTTCTCTCGGTTGAGCCATGTCCAGTGTTACCTTCAAGCGGTGTGAAAGAACTTTAGTGAAGATTTTATAAACTACTGATAGGAGGCTGATAGGTCTGTAGTTTCCGAGATCCTCAATGTCACCTTTCTTATGTAGCAGGATCATTGTAGCGGTGTTCCAATCCTCAGGAATCTTTCCTTCATTAAGGCATCGAGTGAAAATTTGGGCAAGTACTGTTTCGATTTCTCCACTTGCTTCTTGTATGATGTCTACAGTAATTCCATCTTCTCCTGGAGCTTTTCCTCGCTTCATGTTCTTGATTGCATGTGCAACTTCTGCTGGAAGGACTGGAGGAACTCTGGTACTGGTATCTTTCATGATGTCTGGAGTGCATATATCATCCCTTTCATATAATTTGGAGTAGAAATCTTTCACTCTTGTCAAAATTTCGCCTCTATTTCTTGTTACAGAACCATCTTCTTTTCTCAGTGCCATAATCTGTTTTCTTCCCTTACTGAGATGTCCCTTTGCTATCTTTAGGCTTTGGTTGTTTTCAATTGCTTTCCTCACTAGTTCACAGTTGAATTTCCTTACGTCTTCAGTGATACTTTTTCTTACTGTCTTGCATAGCTCTATATATTCCACTTTGGAAGTCACATCTTCTTTAGTTGTCCTCATCTCTCTTCTTTTTTGCATCAACATTTTGGTTTTTCCTGATAATTTGTTCACATGCAACTTGTTCTTAGACCCAGCTAATTTTGTTGCTGTTTCCATAAGAGCTTTGGTTACTTTTCTGTTAACTTCAGAGATGTCCACTTCTTCCGATGTTAGGCCTTCTAAAGCAGAGAACCTGTTCTTTAGTTCTAACTTGAAGGTATTATGGTGTTTTTTTAAGGTTGGTTATGTCAATAGATTTTGTTTGTCCTATGAGCTTGCCACGTTCAAGTTTAGTGTTGAGGTGCATCTTACATCTCACCAATCTATGGTCACTACCTGTGTTGAACTTGTTTAGCACACTGCAGTCTTCTATGACGAATTTTTTGTTACACATAATAAAATCAATTTCACTTGTCGTCCCATTTGGATGTCTCCATGTCCATTTCCTGTGTGGCTTTTTCTTGAAGAAGGAGTTCAAGATGAAAAACCCTTCTGCCTCTGCAAACTCAACAAGAGTATTTCCACGCTGGTTTCTGTTGCCATGACCGAATTTACCTACCGAAGTTTCATTCTGTTGCCGTTGCCCTATTTTTGCATTGAAATCTCCCATAATTATTTTCAAGTGCTGCTTACCTTTATTATTTAGATGACAAATTTCCTCATAAAATTCTTCAATTTCTTCCTCAGGATGACTTGTGGTGGGTGCATAAGCTTGAACAATCTGAGCCTGGTATCTTTTCGAGAGTTGGATAACAAGTCGTGCAGCTCTGTCAGAGGAACTTTCAACTTCTACAACTTTATCCTTCAGTTTCTTGTTTATTATAAATCCAACACCACTAGTTCTGCCAGTATCTGTCCCACGATAGTAGAAGAGATGTCCACTTTTCAGTTCGATGAGATCTTCTCCTTTTCTCCTTACCTCACTTAGCCCCACGATGTCCCACTTGATCCTTTGTAGTTCCTCTTCCAATTCAAGAAGCCTTGAATCAGAAGATAGGGAGCGTCCATTGTAAGTAGCCAAGGTCAGCATCAGATGGCAGCCTAGTCCGGTCCTCCAGGGATTCTTAGCACCCTCTGCCTTCATGTCGCACTGGCCGCTGCCTTGGCCAGGTACATTCCAGCTGCCGGAGACTGAGGGCCAAGATTTAAGTTGTGGAATCATTTTGGAGGGGTTTGGCCATAACTCACCACGCTGGCCAAGCGGGTTGGTGAGTGTGGGATAGCATAGACAGGATACAGCTGTACAGGGAAAGGACATACACAGTCAGTTTAATGATGGCCACCTTGTTCATCAGAACTAAATTCTTTTGATTGCTTTTCTTCAGTGTTAGATTCTAAATTGAAGGTTTCCTTGATGCCATTCGCCACGGATAAGTTAAACAAAAAATATTAACTAAATTCCATTGCGATAAAAACATGCTTAAAAACTCATTCTATCTTTGTTTACTAGCAAATCTCATTAAATTTATAGTATTTCAATTTTATATACGTGGTATAAAATTGTTCGTATTAATATTTTTTAGAACTTAGAGGAGCACTTTTGATTACGTGCATGGGCGCCGACAGGGGGTGTCACAGGGGTGACTTGACCCCCTGTAGAATTATTTTTCCCTTTATTTTATTTTATTTTATTCATTACTTTTTTTTTACACTCACAGAACTGGATCACAAGGAAAGAGTGATGTGTGCTGAACTTAAAAGGCTTGGCGTGGCCCTGCTCGACACTGTTCATTATTTTGAAAACAATTTTGAAACCAATGTACTATTACTAACATACACTTTCTTCAAGAGCAGCATCAATTAATAATAATAATAATAATAATAATAGTGTTCTAGTGTAGTAAATAAGTAATAGTAATAGTATTAATCTTCCATTTTTACAAATTACTGTTTTCTACATATTAGCCAAACCTTAATTAATTACACTTGACCTCCCCTTGAAAAATTTCCTGCAGGCGCCCATGATTACGTGTACATAACATGTGCTGTACTGTGTTAAGGGGGAAGGAAAACTTCATGTCTGTGGGCAAACTGAACGAACAGGTTTCCGGGCTGGACCTTCTCCATCTGCCAAAGTGCAACCGGATTAAAAAGGGTAGTCTGGCCTAAAAATTAAGAAAAAGATAGAGAGAAGAGCGAATGTTCGTAAGGTCTGATGGCCAGTGGAGTCACACCATCACGCTCGCGGGTATACAAATAATCATGACCGGCCCTGGTATTTCGGGAGCTCCAGGCAAAGATTGACTCCGCGGCCCCAAATAAGATTTTTGACTGAAAAATGTGCATAATTCTTAATTTTCAAAATATCCAGTTTTAATCCGATTTCAGCAGCACATTTTTATCTCAATGACAAGAAATTTAAAGTTTTTGAATGAAATTAACTTAAAGCTTACCCATAATCCGAACTTCTGGGAATGTTTATTATTTGTAAATGTCATTGTAAATGCTTATTTGTACATCATCGTCATCATCAACCATTATCAATCCACTGCTGGATGAAGGTCTCCCCAAGTTTCTTCTACAACGGTCTATCTTGCGCCACTTTTCTCCATGTCCCTCCCGCATGCTTTCGAATTTCATCCATCCATCTCTTATGTGGTCTTCTTCTGGGTCTTTTCCTGTCCCTCGGAATCCAGTCTAGAATTTGGGTTGTCCATCGGATGCCCGTTCTTCTGCCGACATGTCCAGCCCATTGCCATTTCAGGAATTTTACTCTGATCATGATGTCTTCCACTCTTGTCATTTTCCTTATCAATGAGTTCCTCTTCTCATCTCTCCTGGTTACATCAAGCATGAAATTGTAAATATGTAAACAAAAACCATCTGTAGCTCAACTTGTAGACAATACACAGTCGAGTTACATTATTGTGACCACCATCTACTTTTGACGTCAACAGCGCTTAGTCAATGAAAGAAGACACGTGTCGTTAGCTGGCTTGGAAGATATATAAGGTGTGCTGTAGGCATTCTGAAAACATATCACGAGTTGCTGTGTCATGAATAAAAAGAGAGATTTATCAGATTTGCAAAAAGGGATGATTATGGGCTTTCGGGCCAAGGGTGGCAGTATTTCTGAAACAGCGCAGTTTGTGAACCAATCGCGTGCTGCTGCGATTAAAGTGTGTAGTGATTGGAGACATGGCACCATTTCGAATAAGCGATGTGGAAACTGCCGTGCACCACGTAACATTGATGTGAGAGGTGAACGTCGGCTTCGAAGGTGCGTGAGGGCCGATCGACACGCTACAGTGGAGCAACTCACTGGCCGAATGAACCAGTGGGCTACCGTAAGTGTGTCTAAAACGACAGTTTAGCGAACCCTGCTGCGTATGGGGCTCCGATGTAGACGGATGGTCACTGGACCTATGCTAACGAAGGTGTATCGGCAGCAAAGGCTTACATTTTCACGTCAGCATCGGAATTGGACCTCCGCTGACTGGCAAAGGATTGCCTTCTCGGTTGAGTCACGTTTTCTGTTTCATCGCACGGATGGACGTTGGCGTACAAGGCGAGAAATATCGGAGAACAAACACTCTTCAACCACTGCTGGAAGAACACAAGCTAGTGGGGCAGCGTTATGGTCTGGGGAATGTTTTCGTGGTATTCCCTGGGTCCACTTATACCTGTGGAAAGCACTATGGACCGAATTCGTTTTGAATCCATCCTTGCAGACCACGTACACCCATACATGCTGATTGTCTTCTCTGTGGCGGATTGGATCTTCCAGCACGACAATGCGACGTTTCACATAGCTAGAAATGCCCGAGAGTGGTTGGAAGAGCACGATGAAGACTTCAAAGTGCTTAACTGGCCCCCTAATTCCCCAGACTTAAACCCAATTGAGCATCTGTGGGACCACTTCGGTCGTGCTGTTCGTTTTATGGATCCTCCATCACGCACCCTCCAGCAGCTGTCAGATGCACTGCTTTCAGAATGGCCCTACATACCTATGAACACCTTCCTGCATCTTATTGAGTCACTCCCAGCCCGTCTAGCTGCTGCCCGCGCTGCACACAGCGGTTACTCTGGATATTCGCTGGTGGTCACAATAATGTGACACTTGACCTTGTACTTTGTGAGTTCCTGTTCCATGGTGCACAAAAACGTAGCCTTCCCCCCCCCCCCCGGATTCTTAGGTTTTTCCTTTCAGTGAATGAAACAGTCTCGCACGCCTATGTGCATGCAAGGTTTCTCAAAAACCAAACTACTTTGAGTGAGGTTCACCAAGGGAGGTAACCAGCGAATTATGCGGTTCTTGCATTTCTTGGAAAATCCAACTTTCCAAAAGACTAAGTTGCTTAATAACTACTCCTCAGTCTCCTTCAGAGAACTTCAGGAAATCGCTGAACAATTCCTCTTCTCGTGCTTCTTTTCCTATAAACTGCATTAGACACCGTACAAACCAGAACTGTGCATTACTTTTCTCACATTTTAAGCAAGTCAGACTTTTTTATGCTGTGCAGAGAAAAGCAATTAGCCTGAATAACAATTTGGTAGTCACTGTGTAACGTACCAGGAGATGTGACGTACCTGCCAGAAGGACGCACACGACATAAAGGCAGATAGGAATCAGAATAAAACGTCCGCGTAGCTTAATTGGTAGAGCAACTTATTCCGGAATGAGTGGACCCGGGTTCGAATCCCGGCGTAGACTAAAAATGACGGAGAAATTTACTTCGTTATAATGGCGCCCGAACTATCCGGATGACCCGACCGTTCACAATCTCGCAATGGTGTGATGTTATTTCCACACCGCGAGATAGGAAAAATAAGAGCAGCACTTCGAAAAAAAAATAATAAGGGGGAGATGATGTAACGTACCAGGAGATGTGACGTACCTGCCAAAGGACGCACACGACATAAAGGCAGATAGGAATCAGAATAAAACGTCCGCGTAGCTTAATTGGTAGCAACTTATTCCGGAATGAGTGGACCCGGGTTCGAATCCTGGCGCGGATAAAAATGACGGAGAAATTTACTTCGTTATAACTGCTTATATTCATTCACTTTCCTTCAAGAGGGCAGAATCAGCTTTGTGGATCTTTAGTCCATACAAACGTGAGCATTGCTCTTCTTTGCTACATTTTGTTTCTTCTCCTTCAGTTTACAGTCTTGCTGCAAGAAACATGACTATTCAACATCCATCTCGTGTATGGCGAAGTAAATGCAGCATCCATTCATTCCCGCAATGTCAGAATTTAAAATTCTTTAATGAGTTGCATATTTCCGGAAAAGTGCAGCTTTCGGTACTTTGATGAACTACTTTTCATCAGTTCTACATTTTAAAATTAGGAAGAAAAAATTTATCATAGTGCTATCCAACATGAATCTTTTTTCTATTTATGTCTCTCCCTTAATCGTATTATTATCGATAATAAAAAAAATTCTGTTCGATAACTAACGTATATAATCTGTTAATGGCGTTGGAATAGCAGATTTATAGGTCTTTGGGATCCAGACCTGAAGATAGGCTGTAGCCTATAACAATGGCACCTTCAAATAAGCTCTTGCTGTTATCGACTGGGAAAGCTAGTAAGTAGAACTTTTAGTAATTAATAACAAGGAACAATACACCAATTGTACTTAAAAAGTATAACTATACTAGTGATCCGAAATTTCTTGGCGTAGAATAGAAATAAAAGTTTACAAGCTTCCGCGCATCAACTAGATGGCTTTCTGAAGGAACCTACCTTCCTTGAGAAAGCCATCTGGTTGATGCGCGGAAGCTTGTAAACTTTTATTTCTATTCTACGCCAAGAAATTTCGGATCACTAGCATAGTTAAACTTTTTAAGAACTTTTAGTATTTCGAACAATGTTAATGAATCTAACGGTACGAACATTACGGACTTTGACCGCTATCAAGGATCTCTGAGATAAAGAAGTTTAACGGGATCGAGGGCCTTGTAATTTCGATGTTAAGGACTTTGAACAAGAGCAAAGAACCTGTGCCTGCTCCGCAGGACGCACATGAGATAAAGGCAGATAGCAGTGAGAGCACAAGCCAGTGTAGTATTGTGGATAGCACTCGGAGATCCGGAGCCGAGAGTTGGGGATTCGATTCCCTCCCCCAGCATAAACAAGTTAGTAAAATCATTCAATGCATTGATTATGATACGCTTTCCAACATACCAGAAATCATTACTCAAGTTATGAGGATAATGGCTGTAGAATAAATCTCGCTCCTATGACCTGACCTTTGACCTCATTTCGATGATATTCAACAGAACCCGTAAAGTGTACTTCCGGAACAACATGATAAAGTTTTGTCTCAATCGAAGCATTTTTACGCAAGTTATGACGCATAAGGGCAATGGAATGCATCCCGCTTCTATGTCCTGACATTTAACTCCACTTCACCCATTTTCAACAGGGTTCGTTCCCAAGTAGTCCCTTATCACATACTAAAATTTGATTGAAATCGAACCGTATTTACGCAAGTTATGGCGTAAAACTGCAACGGAATGAGTCCCGCTCCTATGTCGTGATCTTTGGCCCCATTTCGTCCATTTTCAATAGGGTACATCCCCAGGTGGTCCCCAACCACATACTAAAATTTCATCGAAATCGAACCATTTTTACGCGAGTTATCGTGCGGAAAGACGGACGGACGGACAAAGCTGATGCATATACGCTTCTTCAACCTACGGTTGAAAAGCGTAAAAAATGATGAAGAAGTTTACTTCGTCATGCCTGACGTTAAACCACTATGGACGTTGAATGACAGAGTAATTGGGGATAACGTCAATACAGCCTCAACATTATCATGGACTTTGACACTTCTGATATTTAAGACTTGCGAGATCCTAGTCGTTAAGACTTAAAATATTTTGGCCTCTCTAAATCTGAACATCATTGATACCGAGATAATTCAGTTACAACATCCCTGAGCATAATGAATTGCATACGCTGATGAAATGTATTACAAAATATATGAATCGCAACTGTGAACCCAAAATCTTTTTGTTTTGTAAGATTCCTGCATTCATGCACATCTGAAATTGATAGAAGGTATTATTTACGATGTACATACATTTCTCATTCATTTACTCTCAAACTTTTGAACTTGATCTCAAACGATGACATTTGTCATGGGTACACAGCAGTTTCTGTTACTCGGAAGGTAGCGCTGGTCCCTTATCTTATCTTGAGCATATCTTCACCTTAAATAAAAATATTGTTCAATGAAATAAAGAGGAAAAAAATTGGAGAATAGAATCAAAAACAAAACCAGAGTTATTAGTTGGTTTTATATAAATATTTCTTATTTAAGAGAGTGACGGAGCAAGCAAGAACATTTTTGACTTGGAAAAGTCTTTAGTCGTCTCCCCCCCCCCTCCCCGCATTTCGTCATAATGCAAAAATACGTTTTAATATTGAAGAACGAAAAATTTCCCATTGAAAATGCTTCTATTGTGGAAGTTATTTTCCAAAGGACAAGCATGAACATTTTCATTGTTAAAATTTTGGTCGTCTAAACTCAAAGCTGTCTAGCATTATACCAAACCACTCTCAAACAGTTTCACTCAAAAATGGACTTATTTTTTAAATACAATTTTCAAATTACGTGGTTTATTTTTTCTTGATGTAACCCCATAAATTGAATTCTTATATTTCAACCATTATAAACACCCAAGAGATGCATATGGCGTATTAAATCCGTTTATTTTTGTGGCGTAGTAAATACAAAGATTCGCCAAGCTTTCACACTCCACTGAGAAGCTTTCTCAAGGGTTGCCTCGAGAAAGCCTCCCAGTGGAGTGTGAAAGCTATGTGAATCTTTGTACTTGCTACGCCACAAAAATAAACGGATTTAATATGCTATATGCGTCTCTTGAGTGTCCACAGTGTGGTGTGTTTACGTTTACTCCTGTATAAAATGGTGGAAACATCAAAAATGGCAAAAAAAAAATTTAGAATACTAATTTCATAAATTTGTTAGGTTGTTGCCTATGAAATTTTGGATTATGTCATTTTGTAACATTAGTTTAAACTCATGAAAGTAATACGGGATTACGCCATATAATACAAATTTTGAAGATGACAATCCGATTTTTGGTGTCCTTGTCACATTTATGCCAAAAATCGGATTGTTATCTTCAAAATTTGTATTATATGGCGTAATCCCGTATTTCTTTCATGATTTATCTGCTTCTCCGGGCAATCACGGGATAGGATTCTTAACCTCCAGATTCGCTAAACATGAATGCCGGTTGCTTCGACTAGCGAATCCCGTGATGGTTAAATTGAAATTGATCGGAAACTTGAAACTTGGTCGTTCTGGGTGGTGTAGTGGTTAGCATACCCGGGCGTTTTCTGGGAGACGCGGGTTCGAGTCCCTCTCCCGGACGATGAAAATTTTCAAGTTTTCGGATATTATCTGACTCACCATCCTTGTCACATTTACGCCAAAAATCGGATTGTCATTTTCAAAATTTGTATTAGTTTAAACTAATAACAGTATTTTCATAAGCATCGCAAGTAGCTCGAAACGTCATATAGCGTTACAGAAATGCACTGTTAGTGAACACAAGACACAACGTTGGTTTCCTGACTTTGGGTCTGGTGATATGAGCCCGTAAAACGAACCACGCGGTAGACCAGAAGGAGCTACCGATGATGCCGAGTTGGAGGCTTTGATATAATCCTGCGTAAGCCAAACAGTACGAGAACATGACGGGAAACAAGGTGTAAGCGGTGCGAATTCTCTGAAAATTTCTGAAAATAATGTGCAGCAAAATTGCCGGTAGTGTCCGTCTTTTAACGAAATTTCCGTTTTTAAAAGTTCCCGTTTTTTTTTTTTTAACTTCCGTAATTTCACAGATTTCCCGTAGTCAGTAATTCCGTTTATTTCAGAAAAGTCCGTTTCAAGTCTTTTTGTATATAGACTGAAATTTCACAAAATCCAACCTGTTGAATATTTCTGCCCTTATGCGAGACTATCCTTTTGCGCAGGTAGTTAAGATCGTACCCGGATCTGAACCAGAATGTCACAATAACCAGGCTCACGTTCAAGGTAAAACTTAATTGCGCGATGGTGATTTTTTTTTCTTTTTAGTAATGCGAGTGATTTAGTCATTTTATTTTCTATTAGAGCTTGTTATTTTTTTTTTAATTCGTTTCTAATCATTTAATTTTTTTTTCTGTTCGAGTTCTTATTTACAAATTACTTATTTTCCCCATCGTGATTTTTCGAAGCAATAGAATGATTGGGAGTTTGAGATCTTTTCTTCAACTGACAGTAACTTTCAATTATCTTTAAAAGAAGGTGCAATGTACTGTTTTATCATATTATTTCACCTAATTATAAAATTCATATTATTTCACGTAATTATAAAATTCATATTATTTCACCTAATAAAATTTTTTCTCTAGGTTGCTGTACATTGTACAATCACCTGTGCAGCAAATTAAGTACCCGGTTTCTTACGGTATAACACAACATACGCTATATTGACAAAAGTCACCGGACAACTAGAAAAGAAACACAACACATCATTTATTGACATACATTACTACGGTGTCAGTGCATCTTTGGCCTTAATGTATGCACTGACCCTTCGAGACATGTTTTCGACAAGATTTTGGAACACAGCGATAGGTATGTGCTTCCATCCAGTACATAATGCTGTCGCTAACTGTTACTTAGTACTAGGCCTTGGTTGCAAACTTCTTATGTGGCACTTCTAATTCATCCCATAGGTGCTCTATGGGATTAAGATCAGGGTTCTGTGCTGGCCAGTTCACACGCGATACGGAATTATCGCTAAACCACGCCGTAACAGTACTTGCCTTATGGCTCGGTGCATTATCTTGCTGGTACCAACAAGGCTCGGTTCCATGCCACAGAGTTGGTAGAGCATAATTGTCCAGAATATCGAGGTAAATGTGCTGGTTAACAGGTCTGTCCACGATCACCAATGGGCCGGGACCATACCTCGAAAAACACCTCCACACGAGTACACTGCCAGCTACAAACCTAACCGTAGGAAGAGCACACTGTTGTAAATAGCGTTACCCCAGCTAACTTCATACCCACACACGGCCATCAGACTGATGGATTTTGTATCTGGATTCATCAGTCCATAGGACCCGTTTCCATTGATCTACGGTCCACGATAAATGTTCTTTACACCATGCTAAACGACGAGTAGCATTCCGAGTGGAGATGCAAGGCGCCGCACGATCAAGGTAGCTCGTGGAATGAAGTTCTCTGCGAATGGTACGTGTACACACCGAGGTTCTAGCATATTTACTTACCTGTACACTGAGGTCTTGTGCAGTACTCCGTCAATTAGCTGTAACGACTCTCCTGAAGCTTCGACGTCATCTATCACTGATTTTCTTTGATTTGCCGATAGGTTTTGCTGCTTCAGGCACACCATGTGTCTTCCACTTATTCATTACATCCGAAACAGTTGACTTGGCTATGTTTAAACGCCTCTCGGTTTCTCTTATGGACAACCCACTAATATAACACCCAACAATATTTCCTTTCTCAAAGTCAGTTCTCTACCGCCGCGACATTTTCACTCAACCTCACGGTGCGATATGATCGCGGTCAGCTGCAGGCTTGTTTTTATACCGTTTGCAGCTGTATTGCGCATCTTAACGACGCAGCGGATCCGTTCATTTGCTGTTGAAGGGGTTTCCGGTGACTTTTGTCAATAAAGTGTATAAAAACTGGTACAGAAAATGGAAGAAATGAGAAGAAATATCCTGTGACACAGTAATAAAATTTCATGTGATAAAAATAACAATATCCGATCTCGCTGTAGATCTTCAAAATCAAATACTTTCACAGACTATTGAAATTTAACAGTTAATCAAACCCCCAAGTATTCCTGTGAATCTCTCCTATTACCGGAAAATTTTTGTCATATGGATACGGAATAAGTGAGGACGGAGTCTTTCAGCTATTATAAAAAAGGAATTACGGAAATGTTTCTGAAAATTCAGATTTGTACGTTAACACCTCTTGAAAACAATAATTTACCATCAATGTAAGAAAGAAATTGAGGAAAGGTTTCTGAAAATTAAAATCAGTGATATTCAGCCCCCTTCCCCATCATTTCACAGAAAAAGTTGTATCGGAGGAAACATGCTTGGTTAGTTCAAGAAATAACGCCAATTTTTTTTTATAAATGACATTTTTCGTTTTTTAGCGTTTATGGAAACTCTTAATTTTACCTTTAAAACAATATACTTTCCATTATAAACGAGCAACTAGAAGATTTTTTTTAAATATCATACCGCGCAAAATTTGCAAAGGGGCATGGTCGATCTCAGAATTGCTCTTTCTCTTGGTTTTTACCTCCTCGTTTTTTTATTTACAATTTTGTTTTAGAAGTGGCAACAGTAAATGTTCATGATTAATGTTCAGCCAAGTCTTTTACGGAAATGTATTCACGGGCGGACACAAAATCCAAATGATTGCGTGAATAGTGTCATATGGGCGCATATATCATAAACAGTGTTTCTTTAGTTTGGGGTTCATGAAGCTTACTGCAAGCTTCAATAATTGTCATATCACTAAATGTAGAGTTTTGGAAGGTGTTGGTGTGACTCTGTAAGGTATATTCTATTTTAACTTTTTTTTTTTTTTAGTTTCTTTTTCTCTGTAGATTTGAGTTTGTACTCTTAGACATTTTCAAACCTTAACATTATGTTTTTTCCCTCAAACGAGAATGACGTTGGCAACACACTGACTTCGAAACAAGAGTGACGTATGTGTGGCCGGATAAGAACGATAGATAAAAAGGCAATGCAACGGTTGTTTAAGAGGAAAGCCTCGGGTGGCCTAGTGGTCAACGTTTGTGACTACCACGGAGAAGACCTCAGGTTCGATCCCAAGCAGGTATGAACGCTCGAACCACTAAATATTTGCCGTGAATCGGATGGGTACGTTAAGCCGTCGGACCCCGGGTACTGGCCCCCCGGTAATAAATAAGGGCATCTTCCTCCCCCTTTCTACCTCGCTTCCGTCTGATTTTCCTATCGGGGACTCTAGCCCAAATCTCCTAGCTTCCTATTTTTAAGGGTTGTTTAAGACCTGGGATCAGACACTCCCTTCCTAAAATCCTCTACATATGATCTGATGTGATCTGTTTAAGATGATTGATGTTATTGATGATAGACGTGCTGTTATACTATGATTGATGTTATTAATAATAGACGTGTTGTTATACTATGATTGATGTTATTGATGATAGACGTGTTGTTATCTATGATTGATGTTATTGATGATAGACGTGCTGTTATACTATGATTGATGTTATTGATGATAGACGTGCTGTTATACTGTACTTGGATGTTAAATAACTGATATTGCCAATAAATCAATAAAAGACTTCCGTAGTTAGGGGTAACTAATTATTTATTGTATTGTATAAGTCAATAAACCGGATGTGAGTGTGGAGTACAAACCATGCAAGCAAAGTAAACGTATTTGTAAGTACTACAACTGACCTCTTTCTTGTAATGCGTATGGATACCTTCTAATATTACATTGACTTTAGCACACATAACGTAATTACTGACGTAAGGACTAAGTTACAGCGGAAAGAAAAATTACGTTATAACTCCTGGAGTCAGTGTCAGCGCCATGAGCAATTGGACCTGCGGCGAACCACTGCAGCAAACTAAAAATTGAGCGATTACGAAGAGAAGGCTACAATGCGATAGAAAAAAAAAGACGATTAGAAAAAGATTTCGAAGAGAAAGAGGATGTGGATGGAACTTCCTATAGCGCTGGATTGTATTAATTTACATAAATGATGAACCTTTTTAGGTGCTCGACCGTGTCTCTGATTTGAACCAGGTAATGAATGCAAATTTATATTTAAAAGCCGTTTTTCCCGAAATGATTGTTTTTTTTACATTTATGTACCTTCTTTCGCGGAAAATGTACAAGGATAATAAAATTTCCAAATGTTATATGGCTATAAAGATACGCACGAGAAGCCGTGAATCCACACCACACTGTCACTTTCGGCTGATGAAGTGGCGCTTCAACGACTGCTCAGGGATGTTCCGTGGCCCAGACGCAGCAGTTGTGCGTGTTTACCGTTCAGTTTAGGGAAAAGTGTGCCTCATCAGTCCATAAAACGTTCATCAGCCAGTTCTCGTCGACATCCATTTGTCGAAAAAACATGCTGCGAACTCCTGACGCTGCACGTAACCGCCAGCTTGCAGTTCGTGATGCCGTTGCAGTTTGTACGGGTATCTGTGCCGAATCCGTCGTAGTGTTCGCCATACAGTCCCGTATGGAATGCCTGTTTGCCGAGAAACATGGCGAGCACTGGAGTCGCCATGTGCGGATGACATTGCAATCACATCCGTTTCCTGCGTAATCGTCTCTGCCGCAGCAGCACGTGTTCGTGGTCTACTGCTTCGTGAGCGTGCTGCCAAAGATCCCGTTTCCTCGAATGTTTTCACCATTCGCCGCAGCGCAGCACTTTCCATCTGTCCTTTCCCACTGCGATCACCTTTCAGTGACCGGTAGGCTCTCAAGGCAGCACTCGCACATTCAGCGTTGCAATAGAACAATTTCACCAAGAGCGCTTTGTCCGGTAATGACAGCATACTGACACGGACCGCTGTGACTTGTGGTTGCTTCCTAGCTGCTGCTTTTATACCCACTATCGCAGACCTGTTCGCCTATGGCGTCATCTGGCGATGAAAAATGTAAGTAAAATGAGTAAAAATTTATGTGATTTCATAAAACACCCGATGTCGGTCCTTACCGCCCACCGACGAAGTACAGAAGAAGAAGGCGTCAATCATCATGTTTCGTCCACATGAGTGGGCGAAACATGATGATTTGATGCCTATTCTTCTCTGCTTATCAGCAACCAAACGAACGACATTTTGAGGTACCTCATGACGTATGATGACAAATGGATTCTGCATAACAATATTAGACGTTCAGCTCAAAGGGTCGACTGCCTTAGCACTTGGGTGAAGCCCTGTAAGTCCCGGCTGCGGTGAACTGCCTAAGCCGGCACTCTCTCCCAGGAAGATGGTGATCAGTATTTGGTGTCCCGCAGCTGATGTGATCCACTCCTTCTTCATACAACCGATTCAAACCATCACAGTGGACAAGTATTGTCAAGAACGTGACTTTAGATGATCGTCAGTATTTGGTGGTCTGCAGCTGGTGTGATCCACTCGTCCTTCTTACAACCGGCTCAAACCATAACAACGGATAGGTATCATCAAGAACATGACTCAAGGTGGTGGCCAGTATTTCGTGGGCCACAGATCCACTCCTCCTTCTTACAACCGTCGCAAACCATTACAGCGAATAGGTATTGTTAAGAACATGATTTTATGAATGGGAAAACTGTTCGCCAAACAGCTGGCTTTAGTGAATTGTCATGGGGTTATACTTCTCCATGATAACGCAAGACCCCATGTTGCACGTACCTCAAGCTGCACCACTTGAAGTACTTGAAGTATGATACCTTACTTCATCTGTTTTATTCATCTGCCTTATTCACCCTTCGTACTAACACTGCTTCAAGCACCTGGACACGTTTCCAACGGAGAAAATCGTTTCCCAATCAAACACCAGTTGAAACTGCATTCCATGAGTTTGTCGCACCTCGAACCTCGAAATTTTTGTCACGAAGGCATACAGAAGATTTTATCCCGTTGACAAAGCTGTGTTACTGCTGGCTGTGATTAATTTGATTAATAAAGTTTATTTTGCACCGCATTTTGGGTGTTTGAAGTTTCTGTCAATATTTCGGCATTCCGTCTGCAAAAACCTTATGTGATTCCAGAGAAAAGCTGCTTTAATGTAACTTGTTTGTTGTTATCGACACGTACCTGATCATTTGTTTAACTGGCCTACATCCGCTGTGCGTTTTTTAATGACTGAGAAGCCCTTAACAATACGATCTGCTTTTCTTTCTTTTTTTTTCTCAACTTTGTCTTCATAGAGTAGGATAAACGCTGATTTAACTATTCGGATACGTTTCTGAAGACAGTGAAGAAGCGTCTTATTCATTGTTCTTCACTTTGTGCATGAGCTAATTCCTAAGTGAATTGAACGAAGCTGCAAATTCTGATAACGCATCAATATCGAGATGCGTGTAATATTAATATTTAGGTATTTTTCGAAGACCAAATTCTGTGCACTAAGAACTTTCACTAAAGTGATAGTCGCTCTAAAATTTACCGTTCAATCTTCTCGTTTTGTAAAGTGTATTATGTTTTTTTCTTTTTCTGTCAGTCGTTTTTCCGTCTTCAATCCCAACTGTTAACAGTTTGTTGGATAAGTCAACATTGCATTCGTTGTTTTTCAAATAGAGGAACAATCTTTGGGCCTATACTAGCCACAACGAGCCCCTATGGGAATCCAGACATATGGAAAGACAATTCTTATTTCTTTTACAGTAAAGAACATTTTGTTTTGTTTTGGGGCTTAATGAGCCCCACGAGTAACTCTAAATGCTATAAGATTCGTCCGTCCCTAATTTGGAGCCGTTAGGTTTGGAGATGGAAAAGCCGGCGCGTAGTGGAAGTGGTTTCTGCCCATGCCTCGTACTGGACTCGGGCCCCAGCCGAACACGGGTGACTACACAGAAATCTACGCTTCTTACCACTCAGGCAGCAGAGTGGCATAAAAAATATGATAGAAAAAGAATGTGAAGGTTTACGTTGAATGGTGAGCCAGAGAGACAACAACCATTAAAGCAAGTCAATCGAATGTGCATTGCTCCCTGACGTTTTTCTCCCGTAAACTATTATTTCTCGTAAGAAAGTCAATAATTTTTTTAACATTATTAACACCTAATTAAGTCACTATATGACTGCTGTGCGCCTTTGTATTTTACCTCACGTTGAGGCTGAACTTTCCCTGACTTAAAGGTAGCTAGCACAAACTTCAGTGCGTTAATTGAACTGCAAGCTGCAAAATTCAATAAAGACTCGAAAAACCAAAATATCTGAAATTATAAATTTATTTTGAACTAAATTCGGAAATTCTGAAGAGTAAATTTTTGCAGTGCTTCTGTCCAAAATTACTGCTTGCGTGAACTTGAAATCAGTATCACTTTCATGAATTCATGTTTACATTCAATTTTCAGCAACTTCGAAGACATGCAACTCGACAAAAAAAAGTGAAAAATATGCTGTTCAAAACACGCTAAGGAACCCAAGAGAACATTTCTAGTTAAAAAAAATTGTTTTTTGTAATTTCAGTGTCGGTGAATGCAGATACGAAGTATCTTCTGGAGCATGTGCAGGTAAGTAGCCAGGTCAAAGCAGCAAAAACTTTGCATCTTTAACATCAGGATCGATTGAAAGTAATAATAATCGCTTGCCAGTCTGTTTCTCGTCTTTCTTTCGAGTTTTTAAGCATGTTGGACTTTTTCTGAGTAGGTATACGACCCTGTCTGTGCATTTTCTGCAAAACAATTAAGCTTTGGAAAAGTTTAAAGTTTTTGTATCTTCTATGCGAGGGTATATGTATTTTATCCTTTGTAGAGGCGAAATTACTTCTATGACGAAAGACAGAGAGAGGAAGAGAGAGAGAGAGAGAGAATGGAGAAAATTAAATAGGGTGTGTTCCAGAGCGAATTCCTCTTCCGCCCGAACAATTTTGCCTATGTTCGCAACTCTGAACATCATCACTTTCCAAGAAAGGAAGACAAGGAGGCTCTGCTTCTTCGAAGAACGGGAGAAGGCATTAGATAAGAAAAAGAAATCAATTACTAAGCTATGTGTATGTGTGTGTGCGTTGGAGAAAAGGCGCTTAGAGTTCCCAATTACTGCAGACGGCAAAAGACGACGCCGTTGTTAAGAAAGAAGAGCCGCCAGACCGAACGATCTTGCTTAATTACAAGACGAAATAAATCACTAGATGAGAAAAGTTAGTTCATATTTCTGTGGAAGAAGCTGTAAAATGTCCCTTATTCCCCGCCAGTAGTTTTGCAACCGTCACTCAAGTCCAGGCGAAAACTTAAACGTTGCATTTGACACGTTTGCAATTTGCATGCGACTTCGTGGTATAAAGAAGAAGAGGCGACGACTTATTTCGCCAGAATTAGAACAAAAACCGCATGCGTTAACAAAAATCATATTACGAAAATTAATCAAAACAATTTCTATGAACGTCGACAGAGAAGCCCCCAGAGGTCAAAGCGCTGGCTACTGACCGTTCGTCCGAGATGGGACTGGGCTCGAATCCCGGTGAGACATCAATGTTGTGTTTGTCTTACGGCACTGGCTTTCTCCCTTCCCTAAAACCAGTGGCCTTAAATTAGAGATATTTTCGTGGATGAATTTGGAAAGGGAGTGTCTAACCCCCCCTCTGTTCTTGGAGAACCCTTAGAAGTACGAAGCTAGAAGATTTGTGCTAGAGTGCCTGACAGGAAAGTCACACAGTAGCATGCTAAAAAGGCCTCCAGGGGGTGCCGAAACTCGGAATCCGACGGCTTAATGTGCCCATAAGACGCACGGCGGATGTTTAGTGGTTCAAACGTTCGTACCTCCCTAGGATCGATCTTGAGACTTTCCCGTTGCAGTCACGAACGTTTAACAAGAGGCCACCCGCGGCTGGCTTTAAATTAGGGACGGGTGACTGCTTATAGCCCACATTAAGCCGCAGGTGGGCAGCGTTCGTGACTGCCACGGAAAGGACCTCAGGTTCGATCCCAGCCTCGTACGAAAGCTCGATCCACTAAATATCCGCCGTGCGTCGGATGGGCACGTCAAGCCGTCGGACCCCGGGTACTAGCCCCCCGGTAAAAAATAAGGTCGTCTTCCTCCCCTTTCTACTTCGCTTCCGTGTCACTTTCTTATCGGGCGCTCTAACCCAAATCTCCTAGTTTCCTATTTTAAAGGGTTGTTTAAGACCTGGGGTCAGACACTCCCTTCCTAAAATCCTCTACAGATGATCATTTTGCTTATAGCCCACTGAGTTGCGCACGGTGGTCGTTAAACTGCCCCCCCCCCCCCCACACACACACACCCAAAAAACCATCGGCAGAGGACATATCGTATCCACAGTCAAACGATATCGTGTGCTTTCGCCAGCTAATCAATAATTTACAACTACTTGGTGAGAAGAAAATTAAGCACTATAAAAAAAGTACCTGTCACTTTCGAGAAGCAAAAGATATTTCTTTTTGAAAATTAAAACTTGTGTCGCTTTAGTCGTGCGTTGATCTGAACGCAGGTTTCTGACCGTTCGTCCAAAGAGGCCCGGGTTCGGGTGATGTGTTTTTCTTACGACACTGGCTCTCTCTCTCTCTCTTTCTGGAACCACTAGCTTAAATTAGGGACAGACGGCTGCTTACAGCTCATCGAGTTGCTCACGATGGTCATTAAACCCCCAAATAAAAAGCAGCTATGTGAACTAAAACAGAAATTGTGAAAAAAAAATTGTTGCATACCCTGGCTGTTCTTAGCTCTGTTCTATTCAAAAAGAATATTTCCAACAAAATTCCCCCCTTCCCCCCCGAAAAAGCAATATCGTGAGAAATGTGTATTTACGCCGTTTAGCAGGAAAGTTGTGTAACACTAAACGGAAAATATCTAAATCTTAGTCACGTTTATCTATCCAAAGCGAAAAGAAGGTTGTTGTACGACATCTGGAAGGTAGATACACTGGTGTGCAAAAATTAAGCACGAAGAGAAGAAATTAGCATAACAGCGGAACGAGCAGGCAGAACGGACCGAAAGATCACTCAGGAGATAGACTCCGGTACGGTAGGGCATGCGTATATATGCAGCATGACGTACGTGGAGGAGAGTGTCGGAGGGGTATAAAGCACACGGGCGGTGTACGCTCAGCAATTCGGTGAAAGCTATTGCACGGTGTACATCGGTTTGAACGACGTCGAGTTACTGCCACCGTGTGATATGGCCAACAGGCAATCCAGTAGACGACATCTGGATGACTTTACCCCAGGTCGCGTCATTGGGAAGTTGGAAGAAGGTGGAAGTGTGACTGGTGTGGCCGAGGAGTTCGGGATCGCTCACAGCATCTTTTCACGAGCTTGGAGAGCATTTCAAACGACAAGAACAGATGTTCGAGAGTTTAGCAGTGGTCGTCCACGAGCAACCATGGCGGCGGACGACCGGTATATTGTCCTACAGGCGAGAAGAGACAGACGGCAGACAGCGGGAGAAATCGCAAGGCACATGCAACAGACAACTGGACGTCCGTTATCGCGTTTTACCGTGGCCAGGAGGCTGCACAAAGGTGGTCTATTTGCATGACGACCAGTACGGTGTGTGACATTAACGCCTGCTCATCGTAGACGGCGGTTTCTGTGGTGCCAGGCACAAGAACTGGACACATGAGCAATGGGGTTGAGTTCTCTTTACGGAAGAGAGCCAATTTAGTCTGACGAGCGATTCTGGACGTATACACATCTGGAGAGAGAAAGGAACACGCAATCACACCTCCAACATCATCGAAAGGGACCCGTTTGGAGGTGGCGGAGTTCTCGTTTCGGGTGGTATCATGCTTGGTAGCCGTACGGATCTCCACATCTTCCAAGGAGGTTCAGTCACCGGTGTCCGCTATTGTACCGAGGTTCTCCTGCCTCACGTTCGTCTGTTTAGAGGGGCTGTGGGTCCTGAGTTCATTTTCATGGACGACAACGCTACACCTCATCGTACAGTGGCTGTCGCAGAGCTGTTGGAGAGTGGAGAGTAAAGATATTCAACGCATGGATTGGCCCGCAAGGTCCCCAGACCTAAATCCAATCGAACACTTGTGTGACCTTCTCGGGAGACGCTTGGCACCACGTCACCAGGCGCCAGCAACGATTCCGCAGCTGCGATTGGCGCTACAAGAGGAATAGGCCGCGATGCCTCAACAGCTCCTTGACAGCCTCGTCCTCAGCATGGACAGACGTTGTAAATCCTGCAACGCAGTCAGGGGTGATCATATCCCATACTAAAGACTGGATTTTCTTGGCAGCCGCCTGTCACATGGACGTTTCTGTCTTCTGTCCAATTGTGCTCGAAGCTACCTTTTCAATAAAGTGCCTTTGTATACTTTGGATTCCTTGTTTGGAAGATTTTGCTCACTTGTCCCATATTCTGACATCTTGGGGATCTTATGGCATGATTTGAGTCGATGTGGAGAACTTCTGCACGACGTTACATTCGAAACACCGTCTCGTCCTGAATTTTTGCACGCCAGTGTAAGATCGCTCTGCAGTGAGTTCGAAATATTACGACTGCCCTCTCTCTCTCTCTCTCTGCGCTGCTGAGGAATTGGTGGAATTTGCGAACAGTGACACTTGCGTACATACCAAATTTGGTGGCGCTTGCGTACATAATCAAGGTTTTTCCAAACAGTTGCATCATAGGAAAAGAGGTGGCACTTACGTACAACATTAGATTTCTCCTGTAACATAATCTTCACTGAAATTCACTTTTTCAAAATTTACTCTAATTTCGCAATATAAGCTAAAGACTTCAAACACTTCTTTACATCTTGGCTAGCAAACAAAGTTGCAGGAAATTTACGATTATTTTGTGAATGGCTGGAAAATTCTGTCTTTACAACTAGCATGTGGAAATGTTATAATCTACAGCACAGAACCAATAATGCTGTAGATAGCTGGAATAATAAGTTTAATACCTAACTGAGTAGACCACATCCTAAAATCAAGACCCTCATTCAAATCTTAAAAGAAGAATCTAAGTACAGTGATTGTCTTATAAATCGAACAGACTTTTAATCTTGAAGGAAAAGAACGATCTAAAAGGTGCATTAAAACTGTATCAGCGAATCTCCAGAACTCTGCTACATCACGACAGTACGCAAGATGTAAAGAAGTGTTTGAAGTCTCTAGCTTCATTTACTAAATTTGAGTAATTTAGAGTAAATTTTGAAAAAGTTAATTGAAATATCTGTAAAGAAAAAAATAAAAATAAAAAATAAAAAAAAAGCGAATATCGTCTACAAAAAAATTTAATAAAAAAAAAAAAGGGCGAATATTGCCTACAACTTTTAAACACGCCAGTATAGATGATTCCAATCCTAAGCCTGGATAAAGTCTGAAGGAAAGTTAAAATCATTCAAAATGTGACATTGTTGCTCCGGGATAATTGCAAAAACGTATAATTATCCCCGAACATAGGACCTTAACATGCACGCAAGTGTCACTACACCCTGCTGAGGAAAAGTCAGAGGCCACACTGGGATTCCCCTTGGAGGATGTGGGAAAATAGTCAGTCGCCTATAGGTCTACGTTTGAGCTGAGTTCGGGCTCAATTTTTGGAGCCCGAGCCCGTCTGAGCCCGTGGTATATCAGCCCGAGCCCACCCGAGCCCGAATTTTATATTGCAAGATAAAGCCGGGGAACCGAACGAGCCCGAAAACTGGCTAACCTGTTCAACCATTAATAAAAAAAAATCTCCTTTTCCACACTCCCACTCTCTCCTCCTCCTGCAATTAACCGATGTATTTCTCAAATGGGGAGTGGTTGGAAGGGACCTCTATCAATTTTTACAGTGTAACTATACGATTTTCTTTGACCGTTCGTTTCCACCTGAAGTGCTTCAGGCGGCCGGGCATCTAAAATGATCGGGAAGTGCTGCAATTGTACACTGAAGAGCAATTGAATGAGAGACAGCTGGCGTTATGCAAATGTGGCGTTGTGGGCGGCCCTGTAAACGGAAACGACATGACGTATGCAGCGATCCGACAATATAAGGAGTGATGCGGCGGGAATCTGTAAGAGTCGGACGCAGTATGGGTAAGACGAAGGATCTAAGCGCATTTGATTGTGGGCAAATTGTCGGGGCCCGACGAATGGGTCACTCCATCTCAGAAGTCGTGCAGGCACTGGGATTTTCATGAGCCACTGTGTCACGGGTGCACCGCGAGTACATCGAATCCGGTAAAACCATTCCTGCAAGGGCCAACTGCCGTGAACAACAGCGTGTGGATGAGCGGGGTCATCGTCAGCTAGCTCGCATTGTAACAGCGGATAGACGGGACACAGTGCAAGAAATCACTCGGGAATTTAACGCTGGTGTACAAAAACGTGTAAGCAGCCACACCATCCAGAACCATCTCCTCGCTATGGGGTACAGAAGCCATCGTCCCACGAGGGTACCGCTGCTGACCGCACATCGCAGGGTGCAAAGATTTCATGGGCGCGAGAACATCGCCACTGGACCCTAGACATGTGGAAAAATGTTACCTGGACTGATGAGTCGAGATTCACGTTGGTACATGCGGATGGCAGGATGCGAGTACGGCGCAAACCACATGAAGCGATGGATCCTTCTTGCCAGCAGGGTACTCTTTAAGCTTGTGGGGGTGGCATTTTCGTCTGGGGACTGTTTACGTGGACTGAAATGGGACCCCTTGTACGTGTGAGACCGTCCGTCACAGGTCAACATTACCGAGATATCCAGGACGACCATTTGCTCCCGTTTGTGCGTCTTCAACGTCCCACTGGGGACCTCGTCTGCAACAAGACAATGCAGCTCCCGAATTGTATCCGAATGGTTGGATGAACACTCCACCGACGTGACCTCGCTTCCTTGGCCAGCTAGGTCACCTGACCTCAATCCCATCGAGCACATCTCGGATGTCATCGAGAGAGATGTTCGAGGCTCTGACCCTCCTCCATCAAATCTTCGTGAACTGCGGGAGCTTGTTCAGGGGTCGTGGATCCGTATGGCTTCCCAATGCTTCCGGTGTCTTGTCGAGTCCATGCCGAGACGAATCGCCGCCGTCATCAGGGCGAAAGGTGGTGCTACATGTTACTAGACAGGTATCTCTAATTCAATTGCTCTTCAGTGTATGTTTCTAAAACAACGCTAATATTATCGCGTTATAATACGATGCAATATGTACGTTACTAAATAGAATTAGCAGGGAGCTACTGCGTGGAGATAGGGGGTTATGTCGGCAAGCTATCAACTATCCAATATCTATAGTTCTTGAAAAAGCGTTTTCTTCTCTGCAGAAAAACACTAACGCGCGGTCTATGGCATTTTCTACCCAAGCCGGGAATAAATAGCCATTTCGAATGCCTGCTCCCCAACCAGAACCAGTTGCCGACGAATTCCCTTTACCAACTATAATGTGTTTCATTTGCTAAATCGTTTAAAATCACAGTTATATAAGAAAAAATTTACCTCGCTCACCCTCTCTCTAAGAGCCCGAGCCCGATTCGGGCTCTGCTTCAGGCTTTCGGGCTCATCCCGTTTTAGCTCTGGTGTACGTACACGACAGGCGCCAACATTTATTCACAGCAGCCGCAGATCTATTATAAGAGGGTGATTTCTTCAAGCGATTTATTTTAGTTTTGGATAAAACAATTACACGTTGCTACTGTTTTTAGTCTTCCTTATAGTAAATATGTGTAGCTCATTCATTGTGTGGAAACTTTAATATACAGGTGAATGACAACCATTTGGAAAATGTTTCAAAAGCGTCCAAATGGAGCACAGTATCGGCGAAAGAAAAAAGAAGGAGAGCGCGCGAAAAAACTTTCAAAACTCGACCAGTTCTTTTTGCGCAAAGCCAAATAAGCTCAAGTGCCGTTTCTGACGAAAATAATGATTTTTTTATCACGTCAGCTGATCAAAATTTAGAAGCAGACATCTGCATTATGTACTTCTGTTACAAAAAATTACTTTAAAAAGCCAAAATTACAGGTACCCCTTTACTGTTTCTGACATTCTCCCCGACTTTCTGATCCCCGCGTATTCGAAATCCTGCAAAATTACTGTGCTTAGGGATGCTGGATGTTGAAGTAAATCTTCCGGGTGGGGTGGGGTGGGGGGCACGTTGTACTAGTTACTCCACTTCAGATTACTTGAAATATTTCGTTTAATCATGAAAACTATCCCAGCCGTCCCAGACTTTTAGGGTAAGCCTACGTCCATGTCCACAAATGGGGTCGCGGGTGGCCTAGTGGTCAGCGTTCGTGACTGCCACGGAGATAACCTCAGGTCAGATCCCAGGCGGGTACTGATCCCCGCGTATTCGAAATCCTGCAAAATTACTGTGCTTAGGGATGCTGGATGTTGAAGTAAATCTTCCGGGTGGGGTGGGGTGGGGGGCACGTTGTACTAGTTACTCCACTTCAGATTACTTGAAATATTTCGTTTAATCATGAAAACTATCCCAGCCGTCCCAGACTTTTAGGGTAAGCCTACGTCCATGTCCACAAATGGGGTCGCGGGTGGCCTAGTGGTCAACGTTCGTGACTGCCACGGAGATAACCTCAGGTCAGATCCCAGGCGGGTACGAACGCTCGAACTACTAAATATCCACCGTGCGTAGGATAGGCACGTTAAGCCGTCGGACCCCGGTAATAAATAATGGCGTCTTCCTACCTCGCTTCCGTGACTAGCTCAAATCTCCTAGCTTCTATTTCTAAGGGTTGTTTAAGACCTGGGGTCAGACACTCCCTTCCTAAAATCATATACATATGATATGATATGATCTATGTCCACAAATGGATAGACAGGGAAATAGATAATAACTGCGTTCTTTATTGGCTTTACCCCCACGCATGTCAAAGCCATGCTCAAGGGCACTGACATACTAAAGGCATAATAGCTAACACCTTAGTCATTATGCCCTTCAGCATGTTTGACTAAAACAGCAGCTGCTCCTTCAAGCATCTACAGAAGAGAAATTAAGAAACCACTGTAAACATTGTTGTTATTTGAAAACATGTGTTACCAAAAAAACTAAGTACATGACACCTATATAATGAAAAAAAATCCTCTTTATTGATACTTCAAATGATAAACATATTCAGAGCAAAGTGGAAGAATAGTCTGAGTGCTGCAGGATAAATTTTTTTAAATAATTGGAACTGCGGCTCCTCCGTCACCAGAACTGCACACATAAATCGTAAAGAGTCAGTAAATATCTAAATAACGATTTCTTTTATCATTATTTTCAGTGTTTCTCAAATTTTTTATACAGGCCGATAATTGGAGGCGTAAACATAGCAAACTAGGTCCTGATGGACCTCAGGACAGGAAAAAAAGATTGAAGACAAAGCGGAAAAAAACAACATAAAAGCAATCAGAAAAAAAGCAAATCGATAAAGAAGTTTTTCCTTTAGCTTTTACGCAATCATTAAACATTAAGCTAAAATCACAAAGAAATAGTAGAATGTAGCGATTAAAAATAAATGTATTTTGAAATATAATTAGTTCACAACGAGCAACGCAATGCTGATTAATTATCCATGATTTTTTTTTTCATTTTCCGTGCTTGCTTCATTTGTTCTTATTACTCCGACATAAATTATGTTTGACATCTTGCTCAGTTATTCAACCTAAAATGAATTGTTTTGCAAGTATTGGAAAGTTGATTAATAATTTATTTCCAATTTGTACCTTTTTGAATTTTCGCTAAGTTCAGCAACCCCTGGTCTCCCATTTCAAATTCTTTTTCCCTAGTACCTCTAAAAATGATGCGCTAAAAATATCTCTTTCATCTCCGTAATGCCTAAAATATCGAATTTACAAACGCCGTAAAAGAAATGAAATAAAAGGAGAACACGGCATCTGTGAATTCTAATGTCTTGAGATTCTAATCTTCACAAAGTTGTTACTTGCTCAACTGAAATTAAAAACAGACTCAACTGATACATATTAATACATACATAAACAGTGGCACCCGAACCAGGGGCAGAGGGGCAGTTGCTCCCGTTCTCATTTGTGTGTAGGAGCGAAACTAATTACAACACCTCCTTTTCTTTCTTTTTAGTTCTGTCAGTAATCGGAAATAGTTGTGTTCGTAATCTGAATTTTTTTTTATCATTTATTTCCTGCCATTTAAAATTTTTTTGATGGAACTAAATGTTTTTTAGCACGTCTTTTGTAAAAAAAGATCGTGTTTATGTTATCGGTTTGTCCGTCCGTTTGTAGACACCATATTTCTGTAACTATTAGTCCTATTTGAAAATTATTTTTGCATTAGGAAGCTTTACGACGTACAGTTTCGACGCTAGAGGGCGTAAATGCAGATGATATCGAATACAAAACACATTTTATTCCATATATAACGCTTCTAAACATCATACTGAAAAAATTATTTTATCTTTCGATTCCATTTATGTTGGAGAGTATTTTAGGTATAGTTACTTTTTCAAGTTACGCACAGATTTTCCGCTAGGGGGAGTAAAAGTAAATTACGTTTTCCCCGATAGCTCTTCTTCTGAAACTCCGATATGAATTTTTTTTTCTTCAGCGGATACAGCTCCCGATGAAAAATCTTTTGCATATAATTTCTAATTTTGGTAAAGAATACTTTCGCCACCAGGGGACGTAAGTGTTAATTTTTCCTTCTGATGTATTTGTATTTGCAGCAAAATCTGAGCTTCTAAAATCTCGATTGAAAAACTTCGTTCGTGGGCCAATGCTACTCACATCGGTAAACCTTTTCGGAATATTTTCTTCTCACAATAATGCATGGTTTCTCCGCCAGGGGGCGTAGATTATATCTCATTTTTGTTAATATATCTGCTTCTAATAGTTCTATTTCAAAAATTCTTTCTTTATTGGATAATTTCCGCTGTGACATGTTGTTCACATAATTTCAAAATTTTCAAGTAATTCATGGACTTTGCGCTAGGGGGCGTAGAGGTAAATTGCGTTTCCTCCGATATCTGTGCTTCTAAAACTCCGATTTGAAATCCTGACATGAGCCCACCAGATTATGACTTGTTCCCAAAACTAAAGAACCTACTCCTCGAGAAACGATTCAGTACGATTCGGGGTGTTTCTGATGAGATGACCCGATTAATCCGAAGCCTCAACAATGGAAGTGTCCTGACTGAAATAAAAGACTTACCAGAACGTTGGGCCGCTGCCGTAAAAAAAACATAGAGATTACTTCGAACACCCATAAAGGCATGTTGTGAAATAAATTCGTTTTGTAAGTGATAAACCACAGTGTGCACAACTTTTGAAATGACCCTCGTAAATGTAAAAATTAATTGCGTGGTTACATTTTTATGTGACATGTGTACATTTCACCTTTCAGAAAGATGTCCACAGTGGTTTAGTTGGAGGAGAGATCTTCAAGAGACACGTGATTATTATTTATTTTTTTATCAAATCTTTCAAAGAAAATTGTTTATGTGGTACAATATCAGATTTTGAGCGTAGTTTGATGTTACATTCGAGAGGATATTTAAAATTCCTTCCCCTTTAAATTGTTAAAATTTCTTCAGGACTCAGTTCGTTTTATAATGCATATTTCAACACAGTTTTCTTTCATCTAGGATCAAAATTATTTTTTTTTACGTGAGGTAGTTTATGGGATTTTCTTCTGTAAGGAATGTGTGTTTTTATAGTGGACGGAAAGACTAAAATTCCCGTTTGGTCTTCCCAATCTGCCTCTGTTTAGATGCATCAAAAACAGGTGTGAAAGTTACGGGTACACTGAAATACAGAACGATGAAAGGGTAGATCCCTTACCGGTTAAATCTTATTAATCTGCTGTGGGCTCAAAGGTATTCTGTGAAATTGCACAGGAACTGCAAATGACAGAACTCATGAGAAATTGGCAGATATGTTGCGATAAAACGTGATTCAAATGCATTGGCATGTTGCCAGAGTAACCCACATACAAGAAGAAGAGAAAAAAGGAAGAAAGAAAAGAAATAGGTATGGGATCCTCAATCAATCGCTGAGCGCACGTATTGTAATGCCTGTAAATTAAATTAGGTATATGTTAGATTGAAGAGGTAGCAAACAATTCGTGCTGAGCTAATAGTAGGTAAGATAAGAAAACTGTCTAAGCACGATTCAACTAATGCACAGTTAGCCAAACCACATTTAAAAAATGAAGTTTATTTACAGCTAAATATAGTTAAAAGAATATAAAAGGCGAGATCTTTCGAGGTCATCGTGATCTCATTTTCAGGTCGAACACTGTAAGGAACGAACATACTGCATATATACACGACGGGGGCCCTACTCCCGATATGGGACCAAACCAGGTTACTTACCTCTGTTTCTAGTACGTGTTTTGTTTACAGAGAGCTTATACGTATTGAAATATCGCGATATTTGTTGTGACGATGAAGTGCCATTCAGTGTTCCTCGACCATGGAGGTCCTTACTTATGAACATAATACATAAGAATTTGGCGTTGACACTGAATTAATAATTTGAACTATTTACTATATTTGTACTTACCTGATGGCAACGTGTTTTGTGATGCTAATGCATTTCGGTTCTTCATGCTGTGCACATATACCGTGTTTTCATTCCTTACAGTGCTCGGGGCCGCGGGTGGCCTAGTGGTCAACATTCACGACTGCCACAAAGAAGACTTGGGGTTCGATCCCAGGCAGGTACGAACGCCCGAACCACTAAATATCCGTCGTGTTAAGCCGTCGAGCCCCATGTTTAAACCCCCCGGTAATAAAAAAGGGCGTCTTACTCCTCCTTTCTACCTTGCTATCGGGCACTCTACCCAAAACCACCTTGCTTCCTATTTCTAAGGGTTGTTTAAGACCTAAGGTCAGACACTCCCTTCCTAAAATCCTCTACATATCATCTGATGATCTGATCTTACAGTGTTCGGCCTGAAGATGAGGTCACGGTGACCTCGAAAGATCTCGCCTTCTATATTCTTTTAACTAGTGTTTTTAGCTTTAAATAAACTTCATTTTTTAAATGTGGTTGGTCTAATTGGGCGTTAGTTGAATCATACTTAGACAGCTTTTTATCTTGCCTACTATGTGCTAAATTGCTATGTTTATGATACATTATTATGTATGTGTTACTGTTTTTTTTTTCCACCTTCAGTGCAGAAAATAGGGGTTTTTTTTCGATGTAAGCATGGTAATAGTTGAAGCGTTCTACTAGTCTTTACAAAAAACAGTTAAAAAATCCTTAAATCCAGTTCAGCATTAGTTTTGTCTATTTGTTAACACATTTTGGCCAGCACAGAATACGACGAATATTGTGAAGCATTGATAATCAGAAATTGTACTATAACTATTAAATTTCAAATTTTGATGAAAAAGTTTTTGATAAGATAATGCGTGCTAGTTTACATTTAAAGAAAAAGAGCATAAGTTTAAAGGTGTAAATATCAGTAACTGAAAAGCTCAAAACCATTTCTGTGCGTAGACATGATCTTGACGGATTTAAAACACAACTGAATGAAATAGCTGCTAAGTATGGCGTATCAAACAAATTTAAAATACTGCAAATTCAAATAGAAAGAAGTCTTCCGATGTACTCTCTACATTGATGGAAACGAATTTTTGAAACAAGGGAACAAATATGAGCAGGTGTGCTGTAGGATGGTTCCTGACAAAGATGGAAAGCTTCATTTTTCATAAATTAATTAAATTTAATTAAATGACTTCTGGAGATTCAATTTCTGTCACATGTAGCTTCTAATTTAAAAATTGTAAAAATTTTAGATATTAACAATTCAAAATTCAGATTCTTCTCTTTGATCAATCGATCTAGAGTGAACAACATACATTGATGTTAAATGTAAAGCATAAAATTCCAAAACCATTTATTTATATTTTCATAAAACTTTTGAGAGGAGACACTAAGGAACTATAGCACTAAAACAACTTAATCTTTTATAATGCCTAAAGACTTATTTTGTTAAAAGAATTTCAGATCTGTGCCGACTCAAAATAATTTCACGGTAAGTTTTTTAAGAAAAACTGAGCCAAAGTCTGAAAGAAAAATTAACGGCACATACTACAAATTTAAATTGCAATGACAAAGCTAGGACATTCTATGATTCCAAGGATGCTGTCGAACTTTGAAAATTTTTATATTCTGGGTACTACCTGATCATTGTAACATATGCACTGCACTAACGATTCGCCTGGCTCTTTCTATTTCGCCAGCATCTAATGAATTATATTTTTTAAACTGTGGAATAAACAAATATTGCAGAAGTAGTTGTCGTATTATCACGAAAAAGTTTTAAAATCTATAAATGTTTTTTATCGAAGTCGAGCTTCTCCGAAAATACGAGAGCCGCCCCGGTGGCGCAGTGGTCTAAGGCGCTGGTCTCTGATCATTCGTCCGTAAGGGGTCCGAGTTCGAATCCCGGTCTGGCATGGATGTTGTGTTTGTCTTACGGCACTGGCTCTCTCTCCCTTCCCTGGAACCAGTGACCCTAAATTAGGGATGGTCGACTGCTTATAACCCATTGAGTTGCTCACGGTGGTCGTTAAACCTCCAATCAAAAAAAAAAAAAATACGAGTATTTATTAAACTTAGTTTCGGAATTTATCTCTCATGGTTCACACGCATACATTTTTTTCCTAGCAAAAATTAGGAAAATGGAGGATGACCATTTAAAATTTGGTGTAATCTCAAAATGAAATGAAACCTTTTCTGAATTTGAATATCCTTAGAATCATAATTATAATTGCAGTTTTATATACGGTATATGAAATGATTTTTTTTTCGGTAACCCTTTAAATATATATGGGATGTAAGGTCAGGTGATGCGTAACATCACAGCCTCTCCTTGACAAATGTCAACCCCGCCTTCTCCTGCTACATCCTGTTCCCACTAAAGGGGCTCTGACGACCGCCAATAGCGGTATAACTATACCATCGGGATCAGAGGAAATGCTATCCCACACTCACCAACCCGCTTGGCCAGCGTGGTGAGTTATGGCCAAACGCCTCCAAAATGACTCCACAACTTAAATCTTGGCCCTCAGTCTCCGGCAGCTGGAATGTACCTGCCAAGGCAGCGGCCAGTGCGACATGAAGGCAGAGGGTGCTAAGAATCCCCGGAGGACCGGACTAGGCTGCCATCTGATGCTGACCTTGGCTACTTATAATGGACGCTCCCTATCTTCTGATTCAAGACTTCTTGAATTGGAAGAGGAACTACAAAGGATCAAGTGGGACATCGTCGGGCTAAGTGAGGTAAGGAGAAAAGGAGAAAATCTCATTGAACTGAAAAGTGGACATCTCTTCTACTATCATGGGACAGATACTGGCAGAACTAGTGGTGTTGGATTTATAATAAACAAGAAACTGAAGGATAAAGTTGTAGAAGTTGAAAGTTCCTCTGACAGAGCTGCACAACTCGTTATCCAACTCTCGAAAAGATACCAGGCTCAGATTATTCAAACTTATGCACCCACCACAAGTCATCCTGAAGAAGAAATTGAAGAATTTTATGAGGAAATTCGTCATCTGAATAATAAAGGTAAGCAGCACTTGAAGATAATTATGGGAGATTTCAATGCAAAAATAGGGCAACGGCAACAGAATGAAACTTCAGTAGGTAAATTCGGTCACGGCAACAGAAACCAGCGTGGAAATACTCTCGTTGAGTTTGCAGAGGCAGAAGGGTTTTTCATCTTGAACTCCTTCTTCAAGAAACAGCCACACAAGAAATGGACATGGAGACTTCCAAATGGGACGACAAGTGAAATTGATTTTATTATGTGTAACAAAAAATTCGTCATAGAAGACTGCAGTGTGCTAAACAAGTTCAACACAGGTAGTGACCATAGATTGGTGAGATGTAAGATGCACCTCAACACTAAACTTGAACGTGGCAAGCTCATAAGACAAACAGAATCTATTGACATAGCCAACCTTAAAAAACACCATAATATCTTCGAGTTGGACCTGAAGAACAGGTTCTCTGATTTAGAAGGCCTAACATCGGAAGAAGTGGATGTTTCTGAAGTTAACAGAAAAGTAACCAACGCTCTTATGGAAACAGCAACAAAATTAGCTGGGTCTAAGAACAAGTTGCATGTGAACAAATTATCAGGAAAAACCAAAATGTTGATGCAAAAAGAAGAGAGATGAGGACAACTAAAGAAGATGTGACTTCCAAAGTGGAATATATAGAGCTATGCAAGACAGTAAGAAAAAGTATCACTGAAGACGTAAGAAAATTCAACTGTGAACTAGTGAGAAAAGCATTTGAAAACAACCAAAGCCTAAAGATAGCAAAAGGATATCTCAGTAAGGGAAGAAAACAGATTATGGCACTGAGAAAAGAAGATGGTTCTGTAACAAGAAATAGAGGCGAAATTTTGACAAGAGTGAAAGATTTCTACTCCAAATTATATGAAAGGGATGATACATGCACTCCAGACATCATGAAAGGTACCAGTACCAGAGTTCCTCCGGTCCTTCCAGCAGAAGTTGCACATGCAATCAAGAACATGAAGCGGGGGAAAGCTCCAGGAGAAGATGGAATTACTGTAGACATCATACAAGAAGCAAGTGGAGAAATCGAAACAGTACTCGCCCAAACTTTCACTCGATGCCTTAATGAAGGGAAGATTCCTGAGGATTGGAACACCGCTACAATGATCCTGCTACATAAAAAAGGTGACATTGAGGATCTCGGAAACTACAGACCTATCAGCCTCCTATAAGTGGTTTATAAAATCTTCACTATAGTTCTTTCACACAGCTTGAAGGTAACACCGGACATGGCTCAACCGAGATAACAAGCTGGATTCAGGAGTGACTACAGCACAATAGATCATATCCACGTACTGAGAGAACTAATTGAAAGAGTGAGGGAATATGAACTTCCATTGTGAATGGCATTTATCGATTATGAAAAAGCCTTTGATTCGGTGAAACCATCAGCAGTTACAATGGCTATGAAATCCTGCGGTATTGAAGATGCATACATTAATATTATTAATAACCTCTTTGAAAATGCAAGTGCAAAGATTCGGCTGTTTGAAAATACAACACACATAAAAATTGGAAAGGGAGTGAGACAAGGTGACACCATATCTCTAAAGCTGTGTAATGCCACATTGGAGGGTGTCTTTCAGTCGCTGAGCTGGGAAAACAAGGGGATAAAGATTAATGGAGATTATCTAACCCACCTTCGTTTTGCTGATGACGTAATCATTTTTGCAACTACCCCATCAGAGCTGCAGAGTATGATCCAGGAACTTGCTGACAAGAGTAAAGAAGTGGGATTAAAAATGGACTTTCAGAAGACAAAAGTGATGTTCAATGTTTTTACAAGAAATGAAGATTTATCGATTGATGGAGAAAAGCTGGAGATAACAGACACGTACGTTTATCTTGGACAGCAGATATCAAGTGAGAGTCACATTGATGAAGAAATTAATCGGCGTACAAAACTTGCCTGGAGAGCTTTTGGAAGAAACAGCATAATTTTCAAGAGCAATATGCCATTATGTCTTAAAAGAAAAGTGTTTGATCAATGCATCCTTCCAGTGCTTACGTATGGTGCAGAGACGTGGACCTCAACTAAAAGAGACATACAAAGGCTGCAGACAACTCATAGCAGCATGGAGAGGTGCATGCTTGGTGTAACCAGGAGAGATAAGAAGAGGAACTCGTGGATCCGAAAAATGACAAGAGTGGAAGACATCATGATCAGAGTTAAATCCCTGAAATGGCAATGTGCTGGACATAGTGCCAGAAGGACAGATCATCGATGGACAGCCGAAATTTTAGATTGGATTCCAAGGGACAGGAAAAGACCCAGAAGAAGACCACATGGGAGATGGGTGGATTAAATTCGAAAGTATGCAGGGTTGACATGGAGAAGACTGGCACAAGACAGACCGTTGTGGAGGAAACTTGGGGAGACCTTCGTCCAGCAGTGGATTAATAATGGTTGACGATGATGATGATGATGATATATATACATATATATTAACCCACATGTATATTTTTATATATTTTTTATATATATTATTTATATTTTAACCCACATGTATATTTTTACTTAATTCTATTTTGGTTGTTAGTTTCAATTACTTCCTGTGAGACCGAAAAGCTTAAGCCCCCCTTTAAATTCTTGCTAAGTTATTTTGGCAACAAAATAGAGTAAAAATACCACTCACATAAAACAAATACCTTGCAAATGCTTATAACTGCAGTTTCGGATTACTAGATGACGCCACAAATTCAGAATCGTAAAACACAAACAGCGAGAAAAGATTCGATTTTGCAAAATCATCAGTTTTTCGTTTAAAGCACACAAAGATAATATAGTAATGAACAAACTCGAGAAGAAATAATACACAGTGATAAATTAAACTTAAGTAATCATGAGCGATAATGCACAATAAAAATTCATTCTGAGGCATACAGTGCAACTATGCATTTTCTGGAAATACTTGCAATATTACTCAAATTCTTTTCGGGAGTGCCACTATTTTTATATTATCAGAATCAAAACTTTTAGTCTCTTTACTGTTATCTACTCTGTACACACGCCCAAAACATTCCAGTTTTTTATTTCAGACAAATGAGAGGATGTCTGGCCTTTTATAGAGCTCCTTAGTTTCCTCATTATGTCTTATTTCACATCTTCCAGTCTCCACATTGTATACCACACCATCTATCTTTCTCAGCACTCTGTTTTCAAACGCCTTAAGATGTCTGTTAGTAAGGTGTGGTATGTAACAACAGGCCATATGTAGCTTACGTGTAATATTTCTTTTGATTTTGCCAATATGGAAAAGAAAATTAGGAGACATTCCTGAATTGGAACAGTCAAAATTATTCAGAGAATTTTTAAGATCAATTATATTTTCTGTCCTGATTATTTTCATGGGTTTGAACATATATGGTTTTTCTTCCTGTTCTACCAAATAAAAATAGACAACAAAGTTTTAAAAATCATAAAGCATTCTTGCGTTTGTGTTTCATAACCAAGTGCACATTCAGTAGCATTCAAACTAATGTGAAATCTGAGGCAAAAAATTGTTGACATGTAAAATTTCTAAGAGGAAACATGATTATCCAAAAATGGGAACTTCGGGGAGTAATGTTCGATGGGAGAGGAGAGTTTGTTGACACTGCTTTAACCGTGAGATTTTGTCAGTTCCTCGGATAAGTTCATTATTCCACTCCCTTTTTTTATATTACCATATCGAACATGGGCTCCCAAATCTTAATTTTCAGGAAGGGGCAAACAGAAATTGTAAGAGCGAATGATATATACAAACACCATATACAAATTTTCACTGTGTCTTCTTGTTATCAAACAGTTTTTAGGACACTGTCAACAGAAATTTAGTTGCAAACCAGAATACCAAAAACATACATAAAAAAAAAGTAAAAAACAGAAAAAAAAAAAAGATGGATACATGAAATTAGACGGCATGTTAGGGCAATAAGGAAATTTCTTTGTCGTTCGTTCGATACTTTTGGCCACTTACGTCACAAGGGCCATGAAACTCCAAAGATCCTCAATTGGTCATCAAAAATGAAAACATACACTCCATACAAATTTCTGGGGAAAATTTCGAGAGATTTTTGCCCAACAGTGAATAACCTGCTGCAGAGGCTGATATATTTTTGATTTCTTCATCTTTCATAATTTTCCATATTGTAGGTATGTACGCTGTTCTCCAACATAGAAAAGGAAATTTCCGCACCACTTTCTACTGTAAATTTCCACTTTTTTCTATTGGAAATTCCAAACGTTTTTCCAATTTTTACTACATATACACGCATCCAGAAGTTCTACAGAAAAATTAGCAATTAGTATTATCAACGAAATTTCTGTAGTACCTTTCAAGAACAGAAATGGCATGGTCAGATATCTAGGGAAGGGCAAATGCCTCCTTTAGGGCGCCCATGATATCGAATGTCATCTTATGTACATGGTTTCATAGTTTTAAAATCGTCCTCCAGTTGCCCCAAGAACATTTGGCTAGTCATATCTGAGTTTTACCTTTGACAAGGCAAACAGAATTTGTTTTCTATGAAAAAAGTGCAAAACGATATTTTCGGAAAACTACATCACATTTATACGGAGTATGTAAATTAGATACAAGCAACTGCATGCCATTAGCATATTTTTTTTATGGGGAAATAGAGCTTAACTTGACGTTTTTACCACCCTAAGCGCCTAATATGATGCCGCTCCACTAAATGGCCATTTTATAGCACTGTTTTTGTAAAAACAGTATGTGCTTTCCAGTTTTTCCGTCTGTGGAGACCATATATCTGCAACCATTAGTCCGATTTGAAAAATTCTTTTTGCATTGGGAAGGCGAAAATGTAAGAACGATGATACTTGCTGTCGGGCCCTTTTCCGATGCGTAACTTCGCTGCTGCGAAGCGTATAAATGGAGATGTTAACGAATTCCAAATAAATGTTATTGAATATCATTGCGTGCATATGACCGATTGAAATAATTCTTTATCCCCACGGATACCCTTTGTAACGAAGACTATGTTCTGTAGTTTCTGTTTCAAGTAATGCATAGTTTTTTTTTGCTAGGGGTCATAAAGGTAAATTGCAGTTAGCCGAATATCTCTTTTTCAAAACCTTCGATTTGAAACATTCTTTTTGCGTCATAGAGCTCCAAGTGGGTATACTGCATGTGAGTTCTAATTTTTTGGAAAGCACTGTTTTGCCACTGGTGGGGGAAGGGGTTTAAGAGTATATTTCTGTTTCCGATGTTTTTGCAGCAATACCCGCGCTTCTGAAAACTCAACTGAAAAAATTATTTTGCAGTCAGACATCGGTGCACAGAGAGAACCATATGCGCATGGTAGTAGTTATGTATGGTATTTTTTTCGATTACTCTGTCTTAACTCTCCGATTTGAAAAAAAATCTTTCTTTGTCGAACAGCATTTCTGGTGCAGCATGTTTTCCACATAATTTAAAATTTTTCTTAACGCAGAAGTTTTTCACTACATGACATGAATTCTCTTCTCGTTTGCAACATATCTGCGCGCCTAAAATCGCAGTTGGAAAAATGCTTTTTCGGTCAGATTGTGCTAACTACGAAAAAGTCTTATGCACATTTGATGCACAAAATGATACACAATTTTTCCACAAGGAGGTTTAAATGTTTAATCTGTTTTCCATGATATCTCTGCTTCTAAGGATCCGATTTAAAAATTTCTTTTAACAACGCATACCATTCATCTTGTTGAACATTTTACATGTACATATGTTTCTTTTTTTAGCTTACATTCTGGCGCTAAGTGGTGTTAGTGTGCTCTGTTTGCCAGTGTATCTCCGCTTCCAAATGTTCCGTTTAAAAACAACCACTGGCCCTGTGTATTTCAAATTATGCCCAGTCTTTCCCAGGGTGGTGTAAGTGCATCCTCTTTTTTGCTAGAGTTTTTAGATTTTCGAAAAATCTGCTTTTAAATATAATTTTTGTGCCGGAAAGGATTCAAGAGACATGTTCATTACAACAGATAAATTCAGTATCATCTTTATTGTCTAATTTATTGCTCTACCAAAAACTGTGCATAGAAAATTTAAGTTTTATTTATGTGACTGTTTAACTGATAACACTTTTCATCGCATTTGTGAAAAGTAGAAAAGAAATGAAAAGTGCAAAAGCGATCGCGCGTTGCTCGTCTCACTGAGCATCACTTTTTTGGATTCTCTCTCTCTCTCTCTCTCTCTCTCTCTCTTTTTTTTTTTTTTTTTTTTTTTTTGAGATTTTTGAAAGTTTTTTTGTGGCTGTAAAGCATAAGAAAGTCATATTTTGTCACATTTCATTTTGAATATAGTTCATTTTTTCGGTTAGGGGTTCTGAAAGCTGGAATTGTGGAATTTTTGAAGCGTCGTGAGGTCATTTCAGTTAAAGCTAAAAAATATTTTGCCAGATGAACATGCGAAGGGCTAATTTTCGCAATTTTTTTTATTTTTCGTTTTCTTTTTCAATTTCTCACTAGGAGCTCTTAATGTCATGCATGTTTTTGACCGTGTATTGAAAGGCTCATTTAATTATAGTGAAAACCCATTTTGTACTTCCATACCTCATGAAAACTGGATATTTTTTAATGCATTAAATTTGGATTTATCTTGTAAATTTCCTGTTGTGAGAGCATCAGAAAGAAAAAGTTAATACTTTCCAATAGCCTTTTCATAAACGGCAAATAAAAAAAAACAAAAAAAAAAACCTTTTTTTTTTGTTTTCTGATTGATTATAAATTTTGTTAATTTCTTGCGCGCCTCATTTATATAAGTAACTGCGGTACCCGAGACGACGGTAGATGTCGCCACGTAAACTCATATACCTTAAGACGTACGGCTTTTCGGGATTTCTTTTTTAACCCTTCAAGCATAAAGGATGCCTTCAAGCTGCTGGAACGAATTAACTCTGGGTTATCGAAATGGGCTGAAATCATCTCGAAAATATGTTCGTTTTCTATTAAGTGGACCGAACTCGGGTGGAGCGAGCCAGGGTCGAATCCAGAAGAGGGACGGTTTTTCGGGTATAAAAGCGGAGTGGGAGAGAAGACATTATGGAAGGGTTTTTCAGGTATACATTATACATATTGGCTGTGCCGCTCCTACCTGGCATCCCTTTGCAAGATATTTAAAACACTTCGTTAAATAGGTGAACGAAAGCAAGCAGTAGGTGAAAAATCACAATTGTTTCAGTGCAATCGATTGCGCATTTCCCGAAAAAATGAACTTTATGCTTTTTTGAAATCAGCACAGACTACGTCTGAATGAAATCCTTCAAAATAAAGCCCAAGCCCTGATATTCGGAGTTAGTTAATTAAAAAAAATGTTTTTGTTGTCTCCACCTAACATATTCTCATACATTAAAGTAAATGCACACGTGATTTCAGCCAAAACATAATGAACACACGGTTTAGTCATAAAATCGCTAAATATAAACCACGGTAACTGGAATTTCTCCCCTCCCCTTTCTTTTTAGTTTTACTGTGCCCGACGGCGACAAAAAGAATCATTTTCGACTTCTTTTCATTGGTGATGAATTAATAAAACTCTACGTCCATTGGAAATTAACGTAAAAATGGAAAAAGAAAGATATGATATCAGTTACTTGATGTACATGAACGAAAACTCCAATGAAGGGCGGTAGATATACGGGCGCACTCAGTGTGTGTTACAATCACACTCGTACAAAAATGAAGTGAAGAGAACTTAGTTTTTTTTTTTTTTTTTTTTTTTTTTGAAAAACAAAGTTCCCCTAATCTCGTTTGAAGAACTGAAAACTTCCTTTAAATGAGTACGTAATGTGAAACTAAGAAAACAGTGCCTCCTAATATTCGACGTTTACCAAATTTAAACAGCTTGGAAGTTTTACGATAATATTAATATTTTCCTGCGAAAATTTTATGGCACCAAAATTCCCAAAAGCTAATAGAAATTTTCCGTTTTTATAATAGTTCAAAACAGACTACTATCTTAATTACAATTTAGAGACATTAACTTTCATGAGAAAAATGAGTAGGTTTGAATTATGGATTCATGTTTCTATTAAATTTTTCGCAGACTCTTTCGAGGCGTTACAGACGCTACAATATGACAATAGCAAAGAACTAACAAAGAATACCCCCATGCTCCACCACTCCCCCTCCCGCTGTCCCTGTCTTCCCTTTACCTTTTGCGCTCTCTCTCTCTCTTTATTGTATTCCCTTCTTTTTCATTTTTTTTACTGAAGCTTAATCAATGTAATACGTATTTTAAATCCAGTTCTGTAGCAAGTGTAACTGTTTTTTTTTTAGAAAAACTGAAAACAAAACATGAAAAGTTAATTATTTACGATCTGTGGGGCCGCGTGTGGCCTAGTGGCCAACGTTCGTAACTGACAGGGGAAGGAACTCAGGTTCGATCCCAGGCATGCACGAACGCTCGATCCACTAAATATCCGCTGTGCGTCGGATGGGCACGTTAAGCCGTCGGACCCCGGGTACTGGCCTCACGGTAATAAATAAGGGCGTCTTCCTCCCCCTCTCTACTTCTCTTCCGTGTCACTTTCCTATCGGGCAATTTAGCCCAAATCTCCTAGGTTCCTATTTCTAAGGGTTGTTTGAGACCTGGGGTCAGACACTCCCTTCCTAAAATCCTATACATATGATCATGAGGATCATTTACGATCTGCGGTACTTTAAACGTAAAAACTTCGTTAGGGTTTAGGGGGGGTCGAGCGGACCTGCGCATCAGAAGGCGTTACCCCCCCAGCTTTGTTATTCAAAGTAGTCGTTTAGTAAGGCGATTGACGCTAATCCTTTCTGACCAGGAACGTCGCCAAGGGAATCTCTCCCACCCTGAAATTCTTCTTGCCCACCTTGCCAACCACCCGGTTCAACGTATGCCATTTTTAAATTTTCTAAAATTTAAAACTTAAACTTGACTTTGCCAAGTAACCATGAGTCTCGTATTTTTCGTCGGGTAGCCTTACGTACATATTTCTCCCTAGGAAGTACGTAGAAAGTTATCAAAATGGCATCGGCAGGGCCAGGAAGATATAATTGTTCTCCACTCTCCGAAATCCTTAGTTTAAGCATTTTATTTTTAATGTTAGTATGGCCAGAAGCGAGTGAAGAGGGTGAACAGGGATTCACTGAGAGGGGTCAGTACTAATTTCTCTGCTGTTCGTAAACACAAACAACGGCGGAGAATTGTAACACGGAAAGTGAAGTCTAAGGCTAAACCAGTGTGCCGGAACAATGAGGAAGCATGACGTGGCTGAGAAATGCTTTGGAGGTGAGGAGCGCTAAGCAAGGTCGCTGACTTGAAGGAAGGGAGTTAGGGACGGAGGAGATGTTGTGTCTGCGTGTCACGACGTTAAAATTTGATTTAGATAAATAAATACAACGTTTTTCTTTTTAAAAAATGTTTAAGTGCAGCACTATTTTCATAAAAAAAAAAAACGAAAAATTTTGAAAAACGATTAAGACAATGCATTCACATCAAGAAAAAAAAAAGTTGAAGGCGACATTCTACCAACGCTTGTTGGTTTATCATTAGTAGGAAAGGGGGAACGTCGAATTCCTTTGTAGCCGGTAGTCAAAAGTATTAAAAAAATTTCCTTTCAGTATTTCGTACATTAAACCTGCCCCAGTAAAAATACATAGTACACGCTCACCCGTCGCCCACCCTGATTTCAAATTCTAGCGACGTCCCTGTTTCTGATTGCTAAATGGGCTATATAACAATTGGCGACGAACCTAAGGGAGGTGAGAGAAGATGTCTGAATCACTTGTTTCTAACTGCTGGCATGACATCCGTGTCAGGAGTCTAGCTAGCTCTACCTCATCATGCCTTGGGTCAAGGAACAGAGAATAAAGGATTAGAAGGAAGCACTTTTCACGAAAACCAGGCTTATGGTCGGTAATACTGGTGTGAGATGAAAGAGGGAATGAAGTGTTTTGCTCAAGCTTTAATAAAACCCGGCGACTATGTGAACATTTCTGTTTGGAGGGAGCTTAAATTTTTGCGTTGAGGCATATCGTCCGCTTAAATGGTTAAAATGGCTCTTAAAAGTACATTTTGTGTCAAGGAATCAGAGATCGAAAACATTCGTGCTGAGCAAGACAAGGAATCGAAGTTCACAAACTGTTTTTGCACGTTAAAAAAGGTGGTTAAAAGCTGATGATAAATTAAAAGACTACTAAGTGCAATTAAAAACATCACAGTTAAAAAAACATAAGACCTTTCGGGGCCGCATCGGTCCCATCCTCAGATGTAACACAATCACACAGTATATGAAGGAACAATGATATAAATACATCAAGAAAATAGTCACATGATTATGTGGCGTAGTTTGTATGCGCAGATGAACCGAGAGGAAAAGGCTTAATTGATGTTATTCAAAAATGTTCAAGTTCAGAATGGAGTTGTTCCTGGCTGTCAATGCGAGTTTCCATTTTGTGTTGAAGGAGCAGAAAAGTATTTCTTCTTAAAAATAAGGAAAATTCGTGTAGGATTCGCGCCACCTCACGCTCATCCTCAGCTCAACATCACATATTTTTGGTATATACAGTACATAAATATATGCATTTTATATCTTTTGATGAACACGCGTATATTTTCTTTGTTTAAAGAATCGGCAATTTCACGCTGAGGTCTTTGCAACGGGAGTACAAACAATCCAACATCAACAGGGCAAAAGCCATCTAAAACAGAAAACTAAAAAACTAAACACTTCTCTTTTGTAGATTTAACTCTTAGCAGCATCGTGATACAGTTACGAAACCACTTGTTAAAAAATTATCCTCCATTACAGAATGGTGTTACTCAAACAAATCCATTTCCAATCAAAAGAGAACTGTTTAGTCTACTTTCTCCTAAACGAGTGGTTATGTGAAAAAATGTCTGGTAGAGCTTTATAAGTTTTGTTCCCAAATATAATCCACCTCACATGTTCGGCTCATGCATTGCACACAGTATCAGAAGTGATGATATTCTTTCCTAACGTTGACGGATTGAAATTAAATGTGAATGAAGAATGCTTTCTTAAGAGCTCCCTCCCAAATTCAATTATTTAAGGAAATGGCTACAGAATTGAATCACCCACTACAGCCAGTTTGGACGAGGTGGGGACCACGGATTTCTGCAGTAATTTATTATGCTTCGCACACGGAACGAATTTCAGATATCGTGAATACTCTTCCAGATGAGGATTCCTCAATTATTGTTATAGCTAAATAACCGTTAAGAAAATCGGCTATCAAGATGGGATTCCTCAATGATTGTTACAGCCAAATAACCATTAAGAAAATCGGCTATCAAGATGGGATTCCTCAATGATTGTTATAGCCAAATAACCATTAAGAAAATCGGCTATCAAGATGGGATTCCTCAATGATTGTTATAGCCAAATAACCATTAAGAAAATCGGCTATCAAGATGGGATTCCTCAATGATTGTTATAGCCAAATAACCATTAAGAAATTCGACTATCAAGATGAGATTCCTCAATGATTGTCATAGCCAAATAACCATTAAGAAAATCGGCTATCAAGATGGGATTCCTCAATGATTGTTATAGCCAAATAACCATTAAAAAATTCGACTATCAAGATGAGATTCCTCAATGATTGTCATAGCCAAATAACCACTAAGAAAATCGGCTATCAAGATGGGCTTATCCTCAATAATTGTTATATGTCAGTGAACTGGCATTTATTAATGCCCATTTTTCCAGACTTCCTATATCTACTGTGGAAGAAAGGAATAAAACTTCAGTAAACTCTTTCAAAGTGACAGAAAACATCAAGAAAAAAATATACCTGGCGTAAAAAAACAAGCTACACAAAAAGTATTCCAAGGTACTCTGTAGTAATGCTAGTCTGGAAAAAAATAATAATAGCATTCTTCAAGGAGAAAATATTGATTGTGAAATAGGTCCCAGTATTGCGTACTTTAAATGCGCATTAACAGCCTTGGTGGACTTGGGAAAAAATATTTCTATACAAAAATATTTTTTCATTGACAAAACGCACGCTTTTTCTCTGGAAAATTAAAAAAAAAACATTTGGTTATTATGCAAGAGCAAAATGTACATATATCAACACCTTGTACGTATACAAATCATACAGTAAAACTTTCAGTATGCTAAGTGTATATTTCTTCTATTTTAGCTCATATTTCATGATTTTAAGTGCTTAAATGCTTGCTTATTTTGGAGGTTTTTGTTGTTTGATCATCTGGGCTTTAATCAAGTGCAATTTCATTCATGGCGCCATCTGCCGACTTCGAATTTGTTACCACATCTTTACTTTGAAAAGTGGAACAAAACAGTGAGTAACTACTTCAGAAGATAATGAAATAAAATAAAAAATAAATAAAAGAAGGTATTCTTGGAATTCTGCTTTTTTTTAATCTATTCCTCTTCCCTTTTAACAGTAAAATTTATACGAAGACGTAGAAAAATATTAACTTTAGTTTTCACATTTTCATTAATCTTGCCATCTATCGTGCATCTTTAATAAAATAAAACGAATTCCTTAGAAATCCTTATGTGAAACAGAAATAAGTGCTTAAAGAAAAAAATTCATAAAAAAACAAATGAAGAAGAAGACGAAAAAACATAACAGAACACCTTCTTATCACAAATAGCCAAATATTGACTTAGAACGGTGCACAACACCACGTTGTCTAATTTCGAATTGGAGGGCTTCAACCGATAAGACCCCAGAATACTTGTTCCGATTTATGCCCAAAACTTTACAGCGAATCTTTGAAATCCATGTCAGCACAACTAAAAACTAGATGCATACCAGAACGGCTGAGTAACTTTTGGACAGAGATGGAATCCTTCGGATCTTGAAAAAGGTTTCATACCGCCACACACAAAAAAAAAATAATAATAATAATAATAAGGCTAAATTTAGACAAAGTTTTGAAACAAGAATTTTTTTTTATCCTGGATTTCACGTGAAATTGGTGTAAAATTTGAGAAGTGTGTGAGAGCATAAAACACAACGATAATTATTTTCAACTCTGATGAAGCTATAAAATTCGCCATTAGCCGTTGAAGAAAGCATTACGTACGGTATTTGTGCTGCCTTTTTCATTAAATCAAATATTTCTATTTTTTTTTCTAATTTTCTAATACACCAAAGAGCTTTGTTTCTCCTATTCCTTTTTTCTTACACATTTAAAAAATAACTCGTTTGTCACCCTGTCTCTAACAAACGATACGGCATTGCTTTCGGAATATAAATATCTGAATCATTTTTAGTTAGATTCGTATTTAAGTCACATTTTATTTGCATTAATCATTATTAACGCAATTTCTGCATTTCGGATTTATTGGTGGAAACAGCATTTTGAAGCTTAACTGAATATATTTTGTTTGTTGGTGTCACCTGAGAATATCAAAATACAAAATGCACAAATGCAAAATTGACAGTACACATTTTTATCTAAGAAATTTTCTTGTGTTGAGGCTCTTCTTTGCTGGCTGTCAGCATAGTTCTCCTGTCTGAGATCAAAAATTAGTTTCAGAGTACGTTGTCCTGAACGAATGGAGAATGAATAAATTTCGAACTGGAATAAGGAAAAAAGAAACAGCCATAGAGTTTCTTAACGAGAAACTGTTAGTAATTAATACATCACCAGTATAAATGATGCAGGGTCAGACGAGATGAATGAGTTGGTGAACTTAGGAAGTATGTTTAATAAGGAAAACAGTTTAGATTGGGAAATTAATAAACAAGTAAATTCAGCTTCGAAGATCTTGGCCGCTTTAGATGGATTTCATGTTACTGATGCGATGTCAAAAAATGTCCCGAATGGCTGTGTACGGAGTTTATATTTGAAATACGTGATGATAATGTAAATAGGCGATGTCATCGCTCTGTCCACGTTATTTTATAAACAACGCATAGCAACTGCAAAATTGTTCACCCGACACCGCTGGGATCGAATCCCAGATCTCTCGATAACTAGCCGAGTGCGTTAGCTTTAGGCAACGGTGCCAACAATTCACAGCGCTATGTGTGGTTTATCATGCTTATAAAATAACGTGGACAGAACGATGACATCGTCTATTTACGTTATCTCCACGTATTTCAAATATACTCTCCATTTCTATCGCCCTTTGGATTTATCAGCTGTAATTTAATAGCTTGATCTCTTGAATGCCACCAGATGGCGACACATCAGTTGCTGAGCCCATCCGTACGGACCTATGTCGTCAGATGCGGACTGATAAACCACGCATAGCGCTGTGAATTGTTGGCGCTGAGGCGTAAAGTGAACGCACTCGGATAGTTATCGAGAGTTCTGGGATTCGATCCCAGCGGTGTCGGTAGAACAGTTTTTCAGTTGCTATGCTTTGTTTATAAAATAACGTGGACAGAGCGATGACATCGTCCATTTACGGCTGTGTATGAAAATTTAATTGTCTCTGCTCAGATGTAGATTAATGAAACCTGGGTACTTCAAAAAAAAAACAAAAAAAACATGGAGCCCTTTTTATGCGAGAGAGATGAATCACGTATGAAGAATTTATGGGAAAATACTTATTCTGACCACATGTATGTAACAGAGATATATTGCAAATAATGAGTGAAGTGATAAGAATTTATTCAGCTCGATTATTGACAGGAAGGAAAGGTAGAGGAAGACGGAAGAAGTTAAGAGAGGACCAGATTCAGGAATGCCCAAAAAGAGAAATACGTATTTCCCATAAATTCTTCATGAGGTACTGTGTGAGGAAGGACTACAAGAAGTACAAAATGTCTTGTGTGAGGAAGGACCACAGGGCCTTTTGTACTTAAGGCTGTACCATAGGAACAACCGAAGCGGCCGCCCTTAGGCCCTGTGCCTTCACGGGGTTCAAAAATTTAGGAAATAAAATCAAAACCATTTTCGGCACAATTTTTATATTTATCATTACTATTATTTCAAGTTTTAAGAAGTAAGGCTCTTAAAAAGATATATATACAGTATATAACCGATGAGCCATTACATTATGACCACCTACCTAATAAACTGTAGGACCCTTTTAGCCCTCAAAACAGCGGCCACTCGGCAAGACATCGGTTCGATGAGGTTACGATAGGTATCCTGGGGTATCTGGTACCATAATGTCAACAACAGGTCTCCTAGTTCCTTTACATTTCGTGGTGGTCGTGATATAGCGCGAACCCGCATTTCTAAGTCGAACCACAAATGTTCGATTGGGTTCATGTCAGGTGAATTTGGACGCCAGGGCATTAACGGAAAGTCACCAGCATGTTCCTGGAACCACTCCTTGACGGCTTTGGTAGTATGGCATGGCGCATTATCCTGTTGGTAATGGCCATCACCAGCAGGGAACACAGTTGTCATGAATGGGTGAACTTGGTCCGCAACTATGTTCAGATGCCTGACAGCTGTCAGGGATTGTGCTATTGGGATAATTGGGCCTAAAACGTCCCAAGAAAATATCGTCCACAGCATAACACCGCCGCCGCCAGCCTGTTTCCGCCCAACAGTGCATCCATGTGCTATGGCCTCCGTTGGTAATCAGCGTATAAGCGCTCGGCCGTCTACGTGAGGCACCCGGAATCTTGATTCGTCAGACCAGGCCACTTTCTTCCAATCATCCACGGTCCAATCTGGTTCATCTTGGGCCCAATTCATGTGTTGTTGGCGATGACGTGCAGTGAGCATGTAGACCCGGCTGGGTCTTTGGCAACGCAGGCCCACGCGCAGAAGCCTGCGATGAACTGTGTGCTGTGACACATAGCCCTGATTACCACTGTTGTAGTTGTGGGGGATTTGTCGCACTGTGGCCCTGCGGCCGCTGTGAACAATACGCGACAGTCTCAGCTTACCTCTGACATCAATGAGCTGTGGACGACACACGACTGGACAACGGTTCGTCGTTTGGCCATCTGTGCACCACTTTTGATACGTACTCACTACAGCGGCACGTGAAAACCCACAAACCGCACCGTTTCCGAGGCCGTAGTTCCGGGGCGCCGTGTCATCACAATTTGTCTTTTATCAAACTCCGATAAATCGGCAGCTTTCCCTATTCTGACTCCGAACACACTACTAAACCAATGCAGGTCCTCGGGTTCTATATATACTGTTGTGTGAACATCACCTGCGCCACCGTTCAGTCTCCAGGCGCGCTCATTCCTCTAGGCTGGGGGTGGTCATAATGTAATGGCTCATCGGTGTATATACACTGCTGGCCACCCAAAATGCAACACCAAGAAGGAAGCATCCGATTGGCCTGAAATTCGCAGCATGCGTCGCCCGCGAGAAGACATGCAAACGATTAGCATTGCAGGGCATATGCAAATCATGTGCGCCCGGCACCCCACCAAGGAGCACTATAAGAAGAATGCACAGAAGGCGGGGTGTAAGTAGTGTAAGTGTGTTGTGCTGCCGGACCTGTGCGTGGGAAGCTTCCTCATGCCTCGTCGCAGAATACGGCAGTCATTTCAGCACGTTTCGGAGTTCGACAGAGGACGAATAGTGGCTTATCGCGACAGCGGTTTATCGTACCAAGACATCGGCGCCTGTGTGGGACGACATCCAGTCACAGTGAGGCGAGTATGGATTCGGTGGGTGCAAGAGGGATGGACGGACCGACGTGAGCGATTGTTGCAGCCGCGGCACACCACCGAAAGAGAGGACCGGCACGTTGTGCGGCGGGCATTAATGGCTCGCACCGCCACATCACGAACGTTAGCGTAGGAATTAGGGTGTGTTGCGCAACAACCTGTGTCAGCACGTACCGTTCGACGTCGTCTGCAGGAGCGGGGACTTGTCGCACGGCGCCCATTGCTCCGATTACTATTGACGTTACACCACCGGCGAGTGCAGCGGCAGTATGCCGTTGAACACCGCACCTGAACTACGGAATGACACGATATCGTCTCCTCCGACGAATCCCGCTTCTGCCTGCAACACCACGATGGTCGGATCCGCGTGTGGCGGCACCGCGGCGAGAGACTGTATGACGCCTGCATTATGCATCGCCATAGCGGTCCGTCGCCTGGCGTTATGGTTGGGGGCGCAATTCGATATGACACCCGCACCCCTCTGGTACGCATCGCCGGTACAATCAACAGCCACCGCTACATCTCCGACGTTTTGGAGCCTGTAGTCTTCCCTTACCTGCAGGACCTGCCAACGGCCTCGTTTCAACAGGACAATGCACGCCCGCTCGTGGCACGCATCGTGCAACAATTCTTCACGGCCCACCAGGTGTCACTGCTACCGTGGGTTGCCTGTTCTGCCGATACGTTGCCCATCGAACACGTCTGGTCGCTGATCGGCAACCGAGTCACCCGGCAAACACCACCCGCGGCTACGCCTGATGAACTGTGGCAACGAGTGGAAGCAGCCTGGACCGACATACCCCTATCCCACATCTAAAGCCTCTTTCGTTCGATGCCGCGGCGTGTACCGGCCGTTACTGCCATATATTGGTGCTACATCGAACTATTGGTGTCATCGTGTTCTGCAAGTCTCACGGGCCTGTAAGCTCAATCGTTTCGTCTTTGTATCTGTTGTTATGTGTCCAGTAAATCTGGCTTTGCTATCTCGTGTCCTTCTTGGTGTTGCGTTTTGGGTGGCCAGCAGTGTAACTATTTTTATAAACTTCAGAGGCAATAGCGACACCCAAAGGCAAAATTGTGGCTGAAAATTCGGATAATAAAATTGAACACTGTGTTAGCTGCCATATTCAAAATAATTTTTTAAAATTAGAATCGCAGAAACGGTGATATTGTACCAAATACAGTATGCATGTACACGACCTACGTATCAGTGATGCTCTGCACCATACAAAATATAAAGTTCATAGACAGTTTGGTTACAGTTGAAATTATCTTTTACAAAAACGATTTTTTGTTGTTGATAGTTTAACGACCACCATGAGCAACTCAATGGGCTATAAGCAGTCGCCCGTCCCTAATTTGGGGCCACTGGTTCCAGGGAAGGGAAGGAGCTAGTGCTGTAAGACAAGCACAAGATTCATGCCCCACCGGTATTAAAACTCGGACCCTTCTCGGACGAACGGTCATAAGCCATCGCTTAGAACACTGCGCCACCGGCGCGACGACGAATTCTTTCAATCCGACTTTTAAAATTAGAGATTACGTACGAAAGGCAGAAATGCCGTTACATCTCCACGTAAATGTAAACCAACTTAAGGAAAGGAAGTTCCCAGAATAGTAATTTTATGTTATCTTCTGCGATTGTGGAAATCGAATAGTCGAATAGATAGAATTTGATCTCTAATAGACGAGGTGGTGGGGGAGGAGCAAAAATGCGAACAGTGATTATGAAAGCTAAATATCAAGTTACCAGAGACACAGACCTTTATGAAAGGTATTCACATATGCACTCCAGTTTCACTAAATTAATTTTTGAAATATCCTTGGAAGAATATTTAGAAATATTTTTATCACATTCTGCATACAATTTCTTTTGGCTGAATTTTAGTTGATTTTCTCGTTTGAATGAGTTGATTCTTGTCCGTGGGAGTTAGCAACACCGATAACAATAGCCCATTGTTATCATAACAGCATCACATTTTATCCTGATAGGGGGTCTTCCACACTTGAGGACAGCGTACGTTCCAAGATCCCCGAAATAGATTGTTTCCTGTTTACGTCTCGCGACGGAAACCATCTGCATATGAGGACAAAGTACGATTAAATAAACGAAAAGGAAGTAAACCTTTTGGTGAAAGCAATTATTAGCAAGCAATCATTCCTAGCATCGCATAGACTCAAACATCCAAAAAAAGTTCTTAAACAACCTTTTTTGAATTTTAACAGAAACGTATCTCAAGAACTAAATTCTGGGTTTCATCTAACACGTTATCAAAGCTTAGTTGTGGAAACTGCCGTCAAAAATTTCTTTCTATTAACGGAAGTCAGCAATTAAAAATACAGTTATGAGCCCTTTTCAAGTGTCAATGAATCTTATTAGGTGTTAAAACCAACTCGCAAGCATATATTGCGCAATTTCCTACAAAATGACACACTTGCTTAAAAGGCTGTACGGGTGCATGTGTACACTGGTGTCCAAACCCTAAGGAAAGATTACCTGTGTAAGAAAAACAACACATGACCGCAGCCAAGTGGGGATATAATTATATTGCCAGCATAAGAAATCCCCCAAAAAAGACAAAACAAAATGTTTATAATTGAAGTACAAATTACATTGTAATCAGTTTTTATGCAAAGTTACAAATTTCCGAAGGACATAGTTGGAGAATGGATGTACAGTGCATACCGATAACCAGGGGGAGAGACATTTCAGTGTGGAATATGTCTACCGCAAACAACTATGCAGTTCTCACAACGTCGTGGTAAGATGAGCACCAAGTGATCCAGGAGTTCCTAAGGCAAATTGGCTCACTCCTCCCTCAGAGCACGGATGAGGCCCTTTTTGTTTTGTGGAGGGGTTTCGAGCACCACTGCATCTCCCCGTTGCGTACCAGACATGTTCGATGGAGTTGAAGAATGGGGAACGCGCTGGCCAGTCGATGGCCTCCAGAAGTGTCTGCCCTGCTCTCGTGCGATGAGGTGTAGCGTTGTCGTCCATAAACACAACACTGAACAACAAAAATAATTTTTTTGTTTGTTACAAAGACTGCATATGCCGAATCATACAGTATTTATCATGCTGATTACAAATCTGCTTGTTTGTAGTACTATCGGGCATAGTTCTCGAGTAACCTGTTGCTTCAGTGTACATAAATAAGCCTTCATTTTGGCATGTATATTTCGCTACAAGCAATTAATTACACTTACCTTAAAAAGTAGTTATCTTAGATTTTCTTCTGTACTTTGGTTGTACTACATCCATTTTTAGAGTCCAACAGTATTCAGCTAGCATTTTAGGGCTTCATTTTCCTTTATAGCGGTTTTCTGTGGTACACATGTCCTGATGAAAACGTTCTCCGTGCTCATCGCTTACAGCTCCTAAGTTCTAGGGGGAAAGTCCAGATGTGAGTAAAGGAAATGTATTTTAAGGAACATATTGCATTCCATGGCCTTATAACTTCCTAGAAGCTCAGTAACAAGTTCTTTATAATTTTCTACATTCCGTTACCTAAAACGTTCAGTACCACAGCTTTAAAGGACTTCCATGCAGCAGCTTCAGTCTCATTCAAAGTGCCTTCAAATGCAAGATCACGCCTAAGTTCCCTTATGTTTGGACCAATAAAAATCCCTTGTTTAATTTTGACTTGAGATATTTTGGGGAACTTGTTCTTTAGAAAACGAAAAGTTTCTCCATCTTTATTCAATGCCTTTACAAAAAAATTTAGCAAACCCAGTATGATGTGAAGCGATGGTAAGTACTCGTTCTGAGGACTTACTAAAGACTCAGCAACAATATTTTTATTACCTGGAATTAAGCTCTCTCTTTTAGGCCAGGTCTTTAAAATGTAATGAGAATTTCTGTCCCTACTGTTCCATTCACAAAGGAAGCAGCAGTATTTTGTGTATCCAAGTTGTAGACCAAGGAGTAAAGCTATCACTTTAAGATCGCCACAAATATTCCATGAGTGTTTTTTGTATACTATACTTTAAAGCAACAGTTTCATATTTGCATATGTTTCTTTCATGTGTGCAGCATATACAACAGGTACTGACAGATACATGTTTCTGTTATGAAAGACGGCTTTTAAGCTTATTTTTGAGGATTGTATTCTTCAGGTTTGTGTTGCTGTCCTAAGGCTTCAAAGAACAAGTCTATATCATTGCAGTACACAGATCACCACTCTTCGAAAATAACCCCTTGCTGTCGTTGACGAAACCTACATACTTTTGTACTTGGTTGTAAAAGATTCTATCCCTTCAAACTTAAAGCTCATATTTCGGCCTGACTTTTTGCGAAATGAAAGTCACGAATCAAATCATTTAATTCTTCCTGACTTATAAGGTGAGGCACAGAATCTTCCGAGAAATCAGGGTCTTGTTGTACTTCAATATCTTCTTTGCTGTGAGGATTTATTTCATCAGTATCACTATCATCTAAACTCCATGACTGTGGAGGTATAGCAACAGGAAAATTTGGACCATGAGAAACAGGTCTTATAGCCGAAGGAATACTGGGATACTGAATCGTGTCTTTGGTCTTAGCTGTAATTCCATATATCTTATTGATGCAGACGTAACAGTCTGTTGAGTGGTCTTTCGGTTCCCTCCAAACCATTGATACCAGAAATGGCATTTGACGGGATCCCTTCAACCAGCCAGTCAACAAAGTTACACATGAATTACAACAAATGTGAGGTGCCCAAGATTTATCTTCATCACCTATTTTGCGCTGGAAATAAAGTTCATACGATTTTCTAATCAACGGTGCGAAATGTCGCCTTTGAGATTTTAAAGTAAATTGTCCACAAATGTAGCAGAAACTGTTTGGATGGTTCACATAAGTACCGACAGCGGCATTATTTAACGTGCATTTTGCACAATCCACACTACCTTTTAAAACCACGAGAAAATGCACGTCCTTCAATCCCGATTGAATGCATTCGAATGACAAAAATTCTGCTTTGTTCCCCCTTTCCAGAAGGAATTGCACAACCGGAAGTAATGACGCCAGTATGTCTACTCTCAGAGACATAGCTATCCTGAATGCAGACAGATGTCTCCGTTGGGAAACATAGGGAAATTTCTTTAAGTAACAGTAACACAACATTCACCCCAATAGAGAGTTCCATTACAAGAAATTGGAGCCCAGTGGAGCAATTGTGACTTCATATTTGGGTTCAGCACCCGTAAATACATCATAACACACTAAGCTACAGGTGCTGGAATATGGGACTATGACGGGCTACAGGTGCGGTTAAAGTTTTCTTTGTAACAAAATTCAGTGAAGTCTTCATCTACAGCACCATGGAATAATCGAACATGACGAACAAGAACTTTGTTGCAATATCGTTCTCCCGTCATAGTAACATTTCCCAGCACCTGTAGCTTAGTGTGTTATGATGCCGCCCTACACCATGACCCCCGGCACCGCCGTATCTGTCCCTTTCCTGCGCTTTCTCGACCTAGTAAGCAGTACCACTTTCGTGCCAGATCAACTGGCGTCTAGAACCCGAGAACAGACTGAAAGGACTCTTATCTGTGAAAAGTACGTTGACCCATTGATGACGTATTCAATTTCTGCAAATACGACACCCCTGAAAACGTGCGCTACGTTGAGCTCTGGATAGAAGGACGCAGACTGCAGCCCTTCGGACATATAACCCTATATGTCGTAGACGTCTTGCTGCAGTGTGTTGGGATATCCACGTCCCTGTGGTGGAATGGAGGTAATTCGCAAACTGACCAGTCATGATGTGGCGATTACGTTTTACTGTTACAACTACAAATCTGTCTTTATGTGGCGTAGTAGAGCGTGGGAGACCTCCTGGTATGCGTCTGGAACATATTCCATTGTTTTGAAACGCTGCACAGAGCCCGGATACTACACTGTACGGAATTCCAAACTCCTTGGCAACATCACTCACTCGGGGCCTACATCCAGCATCGCTATATATTCTTCCCCGAGTGAAATCATCTCGGTGATGTCTTTGAGACATAGGGTAAACTACATGTTCGTGCCTATATGACTGTGAAAACACACATTTGCCGGGGACGGAGATGGAAGCTGCATCCCTCTGCTCCGGAGCCGATTACTTTACCAATTAATCTATACCTAAGTGAATTTATCGCTGCAACTTCGCCGTCTTGACATGAGGTTCATCTGTGTAGTACGTCACATGTCTCCACATCCAGATTTTTCCTTCACGCACATGTCACCTGCCACGCCTTATTCTCTTTTGTCCCTTTGAGAGATATCACGTGACCCCGGTCCGCACGATTCGACATCACCGGCTCTCTACCGAACGTTCCAATCTCTCTATTCTACAAAAAGTAACTGCCGCCGCCGCTGTTTCAGAAATTTCGTGACACTCGTGCTTTTTTAGCTCGCAAAACAAACGTATTGAACACAAAAATATGAAATTTAAATCGTTTGTAGAGAATTGTTCGGAGAACACGCTGAAATAAACCGTTTTTCGATTCTGGCGATACTTTAAGATCTATTGTATTTCAAAATTAAGGTAAGCAAAAAAGTGCTATCAGTTCCGGACACTTTAACAGCAACAGAACCACGAAACTTTGTAGGCATGTAAGGCCGTGGCTGAATTTTTGCACCTCATCGTCTTTTTTTCTAATTTCGATTTAGTTTACGACGAATTCAATTTTTTAATTTCACAAAATTCTCTATTTCGCGATGGGATCCATTTTAAAAAAACGGATATATGGCAAACTATAAATAATAACGCATTACAATTTTTTCAGCATAAATTCACAGCTATCATCTCTCTTTTACAAAAACATTTTGAAGAAAAAATTATTTTCTGATTTTTAAGCATTTTTTAAGACTCAAAGGAAAGAAACGAGGGGCTTATTCGGTCTTCAGAGTTAACCACACAGGAAAGTTCTGGTCCCGTGACCTGCTGCCATGGGGACGCAGCTATTTTTATCACTCACTGGGTGAAAGGACAGCCTACAATTAAACTGGTAATGACGCAATGCTTAATTACGTACGACGTTTTTAAAGTTCGGAGTTTTCCGCAGGCACACGTGAATACCTACGTAAATATAGGCTTTTGCCTCGTATAAAAAAACACACACACAGAGGGAAAATCCGAGCGTGTTCGTCCGCGAATTGGTCGACCACTTCTAAATGACCTCGAGATCTGAAAATTGGCATGATGATAGGTCTTGCCTAAAAAAGTACGAAAACGACAACAAAAACAAAATCAAGATGGCGGCTTTGGAACTTTGTCTGCTAGATTTTTTGAGAATTGTTTGACCAATTCTAAAAGACCTAGAGATCTGAAAATTAGCATGCATATAGGTCTTAAGGTCCGGATAGGCCTACCTAGAATAGTCCGAAAAGCAAAAAAAAAAAAAAAAAAACTTTGCGGATTGGGAACATTGTCTTTTTGAACTTTTCGCGAATTGTTAGACCACTTCTAAATAACCTAGAGATCTAAAAATTGGCCTGCTGGTAGGTCTTAAAGTCCGAATAACTGAAAACGCACGAAAGCGAAAAAAAAAAAAAAAAAAAAAAAAAAACAGCGCTTTGAAACATTGTCTGCTTGAATTTTCTTACCGCTTCTACACATAGAAAAAAGTCTGAAAGCCAAAACATTCAAAAGTGTGGCTTAGCTTCACTGTTTCAAAATGCTGATAGGTTTAAAGATAATTTTGTTAGAATCACTGAAATGCTTTGAAAATTTCAAATTTTGATTTAAAATTAAGAGGCGCTAAAACTTGCTCCGATTTAATCCAAACCGTATGCATTGACGTCACGACGCTATTCTAAATCGTAAAACAGCTACGGATTTTTAATTACTTTTCTTTACCTTAATTACTTTTCCCTTTGTTTAATTTTATGTTCAAAAAAATGATTTTATCGATTCACCGTTCGGAGACCGGGCATGATTGTTAGTTATGTAAATTTCCACAAGCTGTTGTGTCTGATTTTGTTGTTGTAACCTTTCGAAATAGTGTTCGTCCTTAGGTTTTGGACACCAGTGTATGTCAACGTATCCTCCAGCATTATTTTTAAGGAAATTTGGATACAATGCAGATTTTTTCACAATTTAACGATCTCATGAGCGACAAAGACTAGTACGATTTTTCTCACTAATTTGGGGTTGCCTGTTCAAGGGAAGGAAGTAAATCAAAAACGAAGAATACTCACAAAGCTCATGTCTCACGAGGGATTCAAAAAGCGATTCTTTATATACGAACCCTCGAATCCAATTATTTGGGCATGATATGGTGCTCTTAACTAGCAGAAACGACTTCTCTAAGCTCCTTAGTAAGTGCAAAGAAATAATTGTTTTGACCCATAGGAGAAAGAAAAAGAAAACAATCACTCTTAATTTGTTAATACTCAAATTGATTGCCATTGACTTGCAGCAAATAACAATTATTTCACGTAAACTTGTCGGAACATTTTCTATAAAAATAGAAAGACTGATTTAAGCTATTCTATTTCGTGAATGTATGTTTTCATTCAACTTCAGATCTGTAGTTTCTCACAGCAGTGGTAAAATGTAATGAGTCCCCACCGTGTTGAAACCAGACAAGTTTCGACTTTATTCAAGATACATAAACGAAATGAATAAAAACCTCCTGTAGTATTGAAAGATATGATATCACCTGTGTACGTTCTCATCCAAAAAGAAGGATCATCTCAGAACTTCAGTAGGAATAGCCCACCAAATTGTGTTTCTCAGGTCATTTTGTGCACGATTATCATAAATGAAATGACGATTTTCTCTTTCCAATATTGGCAATTATGACAGCTGACTTTCCCGATCAAATGAAGTGAGACCTCATATCACTGAAGATGATGTTGGCACTCTTTATGCACTCTTCTCCTCTCACAAAATTCCATTCGTTGGTCGGCATGAAAGAGCTTGGAAACGTAACCTTAGATGGATGGAATTTCCTTTCTCTTAAAATTCGTGCAACAGAAGAACAATTCATTACTGCTTTTTGAGTCCAGACACTTCCATTGTCTGCCAGCTCCCCGGACATATCCTCTATCGAGCATGTGTGGGACCGGTTTTTAACGCCGGCTACCGCCGTGCCTCACTATCCGCGATTTGGAGCACCCCGTGCAACACGTGTGAGCCAGTCTGCCTCAGGACAGCATCAGGCGTCTGTACACCTCCTTGCCGGACCGTATTGCATCATGTATTGCCGCCCGAGGCGGTACGACGCGCTATTGCAAATGACGGGACTACATGCCACAGATCCCTCTGTAATTGTCCTGCAGCTCTATTTTTGCAATCACCTGTATCATTACGTCCATAAAATTTCAGTTCAATCCGATGCTTCCTTCTTGGTGCGTAAATTTCATTGTCCGTGACAGTATCTATCTAGTATCTATAAGTCATTAAAAATATTTTTCTTCTTCGCAGAAATCCACTAATACGTGGCCTATGACATTTTCTGCCCAAGCCTGGAATAAATATACCACCCGAGTTTCTACTCTCCTACAAAACCCAGTTCCCGAAAAATTCTCTTTGTCAACTACAAGGTGTAAGGATAGTCTTGTATGCTAAATAATGAACAATTACATTTGAAAAAAAGAAAGCGTCTCTCTCTCTCTCTCTCTCTCTCTCTCTCTCTCTCTCTCTCTCTCTCTCTCTCTCTCTCTCTCTCTCTCTCTCTCTTCCCCTCTCTCTCTCTCTCTCTCTCTCTCTCTTCCTCTCTCTCTCTCTCTCTCTCTCTCTCTCCTCTCTCTTCCTCTCTCGCTCTCTCTCTCTCTCTCATGATCATTCCACAGATGCTCGATTAGATTGATGTCTGGGGAATTTAGTGGCCAGAGAAATACCTGAAAGTCTTTTCCTGTTCCGCAAATCATTCGCGAATAATCTGGGGGTGGGTTTGGCATGGCGCATTATCGTGATGAAGGAAGGAACTATTAGATTGAATACCCTTGCCACGAGAGGATGTACGTAGTCTGTAATGATGTTTAGGTAAGTGGTAGACGTCATTGTTTCCTGCAAATGAATGACTGGACCCAGGGTTTCCCAGCAGAACGTTGCCCAAAGCATTACGCTTCTTCCACCGGTTTTTTATTGAATGGAGGTTTAACGTCCACCGTGAGCAACTCAATGGGATATAAGCAGTCGCCCGTCCCTAATTTAGGGCCACTGGCTCCAGGGAAGAGATAGAGAGCAAGTGCCGTAAGACAAACACAACACCCATTCCTCACCGGGATTCGAACCCGGACCCCGTCCGAACGAATGATCAGAAACCATCGCTTAGACCACTGCGGCACCGGGGCGGCCTTCCACCGGTTTGTTTTCGAACCACGATGCATTCTGGTGTCAACACTTCGCCAGGTAAACAACGCACCCGTACCCGGCCGTCCACCTGTTGCAACAGGAAACTAGATTAATTGGACCAGACAACCTTCTTGCAATCCTTCTCGGTCCAGTTCCTTGTTCGCGTGTCCATTGTAAGCTCTTTCGATGGTGAACCGAGGTTAGTATGGACACTGAGAGCGGCCTGCGGCTACGCAGGCCCATTTTCAGGAGGGTTCGATGTACTGTTTTATGATTCATTACTGCCGTCACCATCTTTCAAATTAGCGGAGTGTTGGGCCACATAATTCCTTTTGGACCACTTTTTAAGGTACTAACAACGGCTAACCGTGAGCATTCCACATGCCTTACCGTCTAGGAAATGCCTTGATCCAGTCGTCTGTCCATTAGAATTTGGCCTTTGTCAAACTAGCTTAAGCCCGCTGCCTTTCCCATCTGACGAACAAGAATAACCTTAATTTACACAGCTCAGAGTCAGGTGTTATTTATGCTGTTTCGGGAGCTTCACACGCGCCGATGTTAATTTGCAATTGCTTTGATTTACATAAAGACGCGCATGTCAAAATATTTGGCTCTTCTGTGTACATACATTTATAAATTTAGAAGAGTAATACAATATTCTAAAACATCCATACCTATTAAAGCATTTAAAATAACAATCAGATGTTTGTTGCGCATTCACAAAAAAAAAAATTAAGTTAGACACTTGCCCATTTATAGCGAATAGTTTATTTGACGAATGCTTTTGTTATATGTGAAATGCACTGCATTGAATTTACCGCACCACCAAACAACATAGAAACAGATTTTGGAGAATTATTTATTACACATGAAAATACGTTTGCCACCCCGGTGACGCCGTAGTCTAAGCGATGGCTTCTGAGCATTCGTCCGAGATAGGTCCGGGTTCAATTCCCGTGAGGCATGAATGTTGTGTTTGTCTTACGGCACTAGCTCTCTCCCTTCCCTGGACCCAGTGGCCCTAAATTAGGGACGAGCGACTGCTTATAGCCCATTGAGTTACCTACGGTGGTAGTTAAATTTCCAATCAAGAAAAAACAAGAAAGTTGACACCAAATTTTCGGGTGTAATAAGCACGTCTTTTGAATCCGTTCTGACGCAAATTAAATTTATCAAAGGTATTCAAAGTCAAAGGAACCGGTATGGAAAACAGTAGATCTGACCAAAGAAAGAAGATTTTCAATCGGGTTTTTAATCCCTCAGATATTGCTGTAAACGGAATCGTGAGCTTACGAACTCTTAGAAACAGATATATCGACAAAAATAAGATGTGACTTTACGTCACCTGGTGGGAAAATCATGCATTATTTTAGGAAGAAAGTATTCTCAAAAGGTTTATCCGTATAAGCGGTATCGGTCGAAGAAAAAAAAAAAATAGTCGAGTTTTTAGTAGCCCAGATTTTGCAACAAATACTTCACAAGCAGAAATTAACACATATGACCCCTGGTGGCTAAACCATTCTTTACCAAACATTACACATTATGTGAAAAATATTTTCCATCAGATCTTGTATGCGATACAGGAAGAATTTTTCAAATCAGAGATTTAGGAGCAGAAATAACGCAGAAAACGCAATTTACCTTTGTGCCCCTAGCGGAAAGTGTATGATTTACTTGAAAATTTTGAATTTATAGGAAAAACATTTTGCATCGGAAACACTATCCAACAAAGAAGGAATTTTTCAAATCGTACTCTTAGAAGTAGAGATATTGACAAAAATAAGATATACATCTACGCCCCCCTGGCGTAGAAACCATGCATTTTTTCAAGAAGAAAATATTCCTAAAAGGTTTGTCGACATGAGTAGTATCGGTCAACAAACGACTTTTTTCAATCGAGAATTTAGAAGCTCATATTTTGCTGCAAATACAACAGAAGCGGAAATTAAGATTTACGCCTCCTGGTGGCCAAACTATTTTTTTACAAAAATTAGAAATTATGTGCAAACGATTTCCCATCAGGAACTGTATCCGGTGCAGAAAGAATTTTTCAAATCGGAGATTTAGAAGCAGAGATATAGGGGGAAACGCAATTTACCGCAACGCCCCCTAGCGGAAAGTCTATGAATTACTTGAAATTTTTTGAAATTATATGAAAAACATGTCACCCGGAAAACACTATCCAACAAAAAAGGAATTTTTCAAATCGGACTCCTAGTAGAGATATTGACAAAAATGAGATGTGCATCTACGCCCCCTGGCGGAGAAACTGTGGAATATTTTAAGAAGAAAATGTTCCGAAAAGGTTTATCGATGTGATTGGCATCAGTCCACGAAAGAATTTTTTAATCGATATTTTGGAAGCTACGATTTTATGGCAAATACATCAGACGCAAAAATTAACACTTACGCCCCCTGGTGGGCAAAGTATTCTTTACCAAAAATTTCAAATTATATGCAAAAGATTTTCCATCAGGAAATGTATCCGCTGAAGAAAAGATTTTTCAAATCGGAGTTTTAGAAGAAGAGTTATCGAGGGGAATGTAATTTACTTTTACGCCCCTAGCGGAAAATCTATGCGTAATTTGAAAAAGTAACTATATCTAAAATACTCTTCGACATAAATGGAATCGAAAGATATAATTTTTTTTTCAATCGGATGTTTAGAAGCAAATATGTGGAATAAAACGTATTTTTGAATTCGACATCATCTGCATTTACGCCCTCTACCGACAAAATTGTACATCGTAAAAAAAAACGATATAAAGGATCATCATTTGCATATTTCAAGCTTCCCAATGCAAAAGAATTTTTCAAATCGGACTAATAGTTGCTGAGATATTCGTGGGTACAGACGGACGGACGGACGGACAAACCGATAACAGAAGCACGATCTTTTTTTACAAAAGACGTGCTAAAAGTACGTTTGAGATACTACATTTTGTAAAACAAACGTGTTAGCACTAATCACTCTTGGTATGTGTTTCTTTCTTATCTTCTTTGTCTGAATTTTTTAGTTTTTTTTTTTTTTTTTTTTTTTGTTTACTCTTCTCCTGGTTTATTTGATTTTTTCATTTATTTTGCATGTAACAAATGCAAAATAAAATAAAAGTGTGGGTCGCTATTGAGATGAATGTAGCAAAAGAAGGGCGCTTCCAAACATTTGGCAATTAAGTCCACTATGAGTCACATCATTTATCTCAGTAAGGAAAAGTTGACAAAACTGTCTCATAACTTCACATGTAGAACACCGGGCAGATCTGATAATCGCAGGTTGAAGTAAAAACCTGTTTTCGTTCCTATTAAGGTATTACACAGTTAAGGCAACAATTAATGAAAGAGAAGAGGCAGCAGAATTCGGTAGATGAACTTGGGTGTGTCTGGCAGCTTTCTTCTAAATTGAGCTGCTGCTACTCCTAGGTAGTTTCCTGCATTAGATATTTAGAAAATGATAGATCCCCAGCGTGTAGGAGGGGAAAAGAAAAAAAAACGCGTAATTATTCATCTTCAGTAATTGCCCTTAAATGTCACATTAATATTACCCATTGCTTTCTTTACTCAGAGAACCATGGCAAATTTGAGTTCTTGGAACTTTTTTAAACACATACTCTCGGAAAACAGGTAATTTTAGCAATTTGGTAAATTAATTTATTCATCTCAAACAAATGTTTTAAAATTGCCTCTTTACATTAAAACAGCCACACAGCGGTTTAAGGAAGTACGTCTTTCTGAAGAGGACGTCGTAAATAGAAGCATTTATTACTATAAAAACTAACGGAGATACTTTCTCACTGGAACTCCCCAACTACGAAAACATTTCTTCCAACTACTTCAGAATTCAAAATATCTCCTCTGAGTTTTTATTTCGAGAAAACCTGTGTGTCATATTTTATAAACTTTCCTGGAGAATTATCGAATAACAATGTTGAAGCTTTCAGTCTGAACATTAGCTTTTCTAACCACTTTTTAATGTGGTTCGTCACGCAGAAAAACTGGAAGATAAAAATGTAAAAAGGTAAAATATTTTCATAAAGAGATATTGTGACATAAAAAAAATACGTTGAGGAAAAGAAATGCAGTAATATGAGCAAAATGAGCTCAGGCACGGACTGTGTCGCCGGGATACCGGGATAGATCCCGGTGGGCCTACCTAGTCTGTGTCGACAGTCCTTATGCTAACTCAAGAAAAAAAGCGTTTATACACTATATTGACAAAAGTCACCGGACACCTAGAAGAGAAACACAACATAGCATTTATTGACATGCATTAGTACGGTGTCGGTCCACCTTTGACCTACACGTGTCTTCACGAGCTCCGTGTTTGAGTGCTTCACGTACGTGATTTGTCTGTCCCATCATTGTTCTTCTGTGTGTGTGCTGAAGTTAAAGGTTTGGGCTTTCGTTTAAGATCCCTCACGAGTTGGTGAGTGCTTATTTTTTTCATTATCAGTGTTTTAATTTAGACACCGAGCTGGTCTTTTTATTCGTTAAAGATCCCTCACGAGTTGGTGAGTGCTTATTTTTTTCATTATCAGTGTTTTAATTTAGACACCGAGCTGGTCCTTTTATTCGTTAACCCTTGCCATTGATTATGGCATCTGCCGATGAGGGCGCGGTTTCCGCCCGCGTCGCCTTTTCAACGACAGACGCAGCCGATCAACCATCTTCGCTTGCTAGGGGAGAGCCTCTTAATTTTCCTCCAATCATTTGCACGTCTTCTCCTGCTCAGGTCTCCGACTCTGCCATTGAGAACGTGGTTGTGACGTTCCTGGCCTCTGCTGACGATGATGAATTCATTGACGTCTCTGACGGCGTCGCTAATCTGCCCTCTACAGTTTCCTCTGCCTCTGCTTCCAGTAAATTGTCTCATGCTGCGCCAATGCCTTCCAGAGGAGGCATTTCTGCACGCACGTATTCTGCGGCTGCCTCCGGTATTTCACCGGCTTTCTTCTCATCTCGTCTGCCCCCTATGGATTCTTACGTTACTCTCAACGGTGACACCATCTAATTAGACATTCCCGAGAACTCTCCTGCTGGTCAACGTCTTCATTCGACCCTCGAGTTGGGGGTTTGTTTTGATGCGCTGCCCAGCACTCCTTTGAAGCAGTGTAGCTCCGCTCTCAAGAAGATGTTTCCTTCTGGTGCCATCACCCACCTCACCCAAAAGCCACGAACTATGATTGTTTATTTTTCGAGGAAAGAATATGCCGAGTTTGTCTTGTCTCGGGGCATATCAACTGGCGATCGTCACCTCTTAGCCGAATCCATCGCCCAGCGTCCTGTTCTGGTCTCTCTACATCCGGTACCCCCGGAGATCTCTGATGATATGCTGTGTGCTGCACTTAGTCGATGCGGCAGAGTAGTCGGCCCAGTGAAGACTCTCTCCTCTTCTCCCTCTGACTCCGATGATAAACATATCTGTGGCTTCCGTAGAACTGCTCGCGTCATCTTCCCCTCGGAAGAGCATCTCATAAAGTTTCCACGGTTCCTCGATGCTCGTTGGAGTAACGAGCGCCGCCGGATTGAGCTCCTAAACTCTGCTCATTGCTCGCGCTGCAAGGCTGGCCATTAGCAGACTCTTTGCCCCCATGCAGAGCCACTGACTCCTGCAGCTCCAAGGCAGGATTCTACCTCTTCCTCCGTTTCTGCTGCCATGCCTCCTCCTGCGTCTGCACCTCCTTCCGAAAATCTGATTAAAGCCTTCGATCACCACGCGTCTTCCGATGTTGCTTTCTCCAACCTGTCGGATTTTCCTCCGCTTGACTCCTCCTTGCCTTCCCGTGTTCTCTCTCCATCAGAGGACATCACGGCTAATCTTCAAGCTTCATTCACCGTCGGCACTTTTGCTCCCAGCGATGAGGTGGACCTTTCCTCTGATTCCACATCTCATGTGTCATCGATCCACGGCAAACGTCGCTCTACTACCAGTACCGAGGCCCGGAGGAAAGGTAAGAAGTCACCTTCTCCGACTGGCCACTCACATCGTTCCACCCATCTAGCAGGCTCCAAGTCACGCCTGTCACGTTCTAGCTCTTCCTCTTCAAAGTCCAAGGGTCCTCTGCCGACGTTTGAAGATTTCTCGACTCTGCTTACCAATGTCTCTCTTCCTTCAGAACCTGTCTCCTTTGAAGATCTTTACGAGTTTCTCACTCATAAAACAAATCGAGAGGCTTCTCTCATCTTTTTACAGCAGTTTGAAGCAGTTTTTCCAGAGGTCTTCGACCAAGCAACCTCCATCCTCAAATTCTTCTGGCATAATGCCAAGCAACCCGACCACGTCTTGTGGTGTCGTGGTATCATCGATTGCCGCGACACATTCCAGAAAGCTGCCCTTCATCCGACATCGGACTTACCCATTCAAGGTCGCCACTCTGAATTGTAAGTGGTTTGCTAACCCCCTCGCTAACGCTCTCGTTCTGGAAGATCTTTCGCCTCTTGGGGCCGACTTACTCCTTCTGCAAGAGACGAACTGCCATTCCTCGACACATTTTCATAGATGGCGCATTTGAGACTTCACCTTTCACCATGCTTTCCGTTAGTCTGTTCACGGTGGTCCAGCAGGAGTAGCAATCTGCCATCTCCGCATGCCGAGAAAGCTCCTTCTGTGCTACGTGGTCGCCAGTGATGCCGTGGTTCGCTGTTCAACCAAGTCCGTTACATCTCACGGTGAGTTAAGACTCTGCATTAACTTTTCTGATGTTCTTTCGCACTGCGGTACCCCGCCTGCGATCATTTTGTTCTTCCTCAAGCATTTCTCTGTTTGCATCACGTTGTAATTTTGTCATTACTCATTCAATGTACATATCATTGCTTTTATCAGTTTGTATCATTCCTGTTCTTTTTTTCTTTGAGACGATTCCATTTTGCTCGTCTCCTCTGTTTTGTTACATTAAAGCGATTCTGAAACCACCTTTGGGCCTTAATGCATGCACTGACCCTTCGAGATATGCTTTCGACAGGGTTTTGAAACACACCGATAGGTATGCACTTCCATTCAGTGCAATAATGATTCCGCTAAGTGTTGCTTAGTAGCAGGCCTTGGTTCCAAACTTCTTAAGCGACGCTCTAATTCATCCCGTAGGTGCTATATGGGATTAATTAGGGCTCTGTGCTGGACAGTCCACACACGCTACGGACTTATCGTCAAACCACGCAGTAACAGCCCTTGCTTTATGGCTGCTAGTCACGCCTTTCAGAGCTCTGCATTTTGCGCCCTGTTTGCCTGTTTAATTTGCCTGTTGCTCCTGAAATTTGTTCTCCACTCGTGTGTAAAGTATGTGCTATCTTCCTCGACGTTTTTCCGAGTGAGTAAGTGCATATTATACCGATATTCCATCATAATTTCACCTGCTGACCACGCCCTTCCGAGATCTCCAGAGATAAGGAATGTGCGCCCAAAGTACCTGTTCATATTGCCTGTTTGCTTCTGGAATTTGTGCTTCGCTTGTGCATAATAGTGTGTGATATCCTTTTTGCCACAACTCCGAGTTGGTAAGTGCATATTTTACCAATTATCCATCATACTTTCACCTGCCGACCACGCCCTTCCAAGATCTGCAGTGTGTACCATGTTCGCCTGTTTCAGGTGCCTATTGCTCCTTCAAATTGTGTTTCACTTGTACATAAAAGTGCTTGATTTTTTCCTAACCACTTGTCTGAGTTCGAACGTGCATGTTTCACCGATATTCCATCATAATTTCATCTGTTAACCACGCCCTGCCGAGATAGACAGTGTGCGCCCTATTTGTTTGTTTTAGTGCCTATTGCTCCTTTAATTTGTGCTTCGCTCGTGCAAAAGAGTGTGAGATATCTTCTCAACCATTTCCCGATCTCGTAAGTGCATCTTTTACTGTTTTACCGTCATAATTTATCACGTTGGGCATGTTTACTTTTTACCCATCGTGACTGGCTTTGACTCTGTGCTCTGAACTGCCTACTGCTCATAGAAGACTTCCTGCTCCCTGTGTCTGCGTCTGCCTTCCGTCTTTGTACTCCACCCATCATTAGTGGTTCACTACGCTGCCCTCCCCAGTGTGCCGATTGCCTTCCTAGTGCTTGCCTCCATACACTTTTTAGTGCCTATACCTCATCGTGCTTTCCCCCGTTCAATGGCTTGTATCACTACTCTTGGACTACAGCATTCGTCTCGAAATCCAGCTATTGCTCCACATGAATGTCTTCCCTCTGATTTTAAGCCAGCATCTCTCCCTACTGCTTCTGGGTCTTCGATTACTTCAGACAAGTGCTCTAATGTTTTCATTTTTGCCCCTTCACGGCGGTATTTATGGTGTTTCCGTTTTTTCATTTTACACTATTGTTTCGCCAGTGTTATCCTGTACATCGTGCCCAGCCGGTGTCATGTGACACGATGGGTTTCTCTCAGTCACTTCTCCTGCAATTTTTTTGCAATGAGCTTTGCTTGCAGCATTTGTTATTTATCCCCATTGTCCTTGCAGTGTATATACCATCATTTTTAACAGTTTGTATTTTTTCCCAGTGAGACGCCCAACGCTGTACGTCTCCCTCTTATGTTTCTTATGATGAATAATAATAAAGCAATTTTGAAACCTTGCTTTATGGCTCGGTGCATTATCCAGTTGGCGCCAACAAGGCTCGGTTCCATAGTATTGCCACAGAGTTGGTGGGGCATAATTGTCCAGAATATCGAGGTAGACGTGCTGGTTAACAGGTTTGTCCACAATCAACAATGGGCCGGGACCGTACCACGAAAAACACCCCCACACGAATACACTGCCAGCTTCAAACTTGACCGCAGAAACAGTACACTGTTGTAAATAGCGTTCCCCTTGTTGCCGGCATACCCACACACGGTCATTAGACTGATGGATCGTGTATCTGGATTCATTAGTCCATAGGACCCGTTTCCATTGATCTACGATCCACGATAAATGTTCTTTACACCATGCTGAACGACGAGTAGCACTCCGAGTAGAGGTGAAAGGCTTATGAGTAGCCGCACCACCAGGGTAACCCATGGAATGAAGTTCTCTGCAAATGGTACATGTACATACCGAGGTCCTAGCATTTTTACTCACCTGTACATTGAGGTCTTATGCAGTACTCTGTCGATTAGCTGTAACGACTCTCCTGAGGCATCGACTTCCGCTATGACTGATTTTCTTTGGTCTGCTGGTACGCTTTGCAAATTCAGGCACGCCATGTGTCTTCCACTTATTCAGTATATCCAAAACAGTTGACTTGGGTATGTTTAAACGCCTCTCGGTTTCTCTTATGGACAACACACTCATATAATACCCAACAATCTTTTTTTTTCTCAAAGGAAGTTCTCTCCCGCCGTGACATTTTCACTCAACCTCACAGTGCGATATTATCGTGGTCAGTGCAGGCTGGTTTTTATACCGTTTGCAGCTGTACCACGCATCTTAACAACGCAGCCATTCCGTTCATTTGCTTTTGAAGGGGTGTCCGGTGACTTTTGTAAATATAGTGTATATCTGTCCTTCACCGAGCTTTTAGAAAGAAACCCAAGTTATACTAAAAAGGCAAAATTTGTTTACCAATTTGACGGCTGCTAAAACAAAGAAACAAACAAACAAACAAACAAACAAACGAAAAACCTTACATACCAAATGTTCTGTTGAGCCAAACACTGTTTTTTATACAAACTCCCCTCTCGATTTTTGATCTTGTGATCCGTTTGTTTCTGCAGATTTCCTGTATCTCAACCCGTTTTTGTTCTAATTGCAGTTGAAGTTGAATAATCAGTACAGTATAATGAAATATACCATCAATAATTTGGGACAGAAACTTCAAATTCATAGGACACGTTAATTCATTGAGGTAAAACTTCTGGGTTGTTTTTTAGCGTATATGATTTTATTTTTAACAAGATGTGCACCTGATTTTTAACGAGAATATGAATCTTTTTTAAAAGTTTTAAGAATATTTTAACGACATCATCTAAGAATATTTTTAACAAGATCTTCGTCTGTATTTTTATATGATTAAGTTTTTAAGGAGGACTTTCAAGTGTGGAAATGTATTTACAAGCAGAAATATGCACTCACGCACACTATCGCCATAAATATGTGTTATTGAAAGAAACATAATATAATTTCGTTTTATTTAATAGGAAAACTGTAAGGCTTTTAAAATTTATGTAAAGCTTTTTAGGCCTTACATGAATTCTTGAACTACAGGTTTGGAAAGTCTTAATTGAGCTCCAAAAAAAATGCAACTTCCATTTGAAAGTAATTAAATAAGTATTGGTCTTCACATTATTTAATTTATCTCACTTGATATATTTGCCCTGAAATCAATTCTAGAAATTTTCAATTTTTTCAAGTTAGCCACGAGAAACTATTTTGTTTATGATTGGTAAGTCTTGAAAAAATAATTCAGTTTAACACATTTGGAATTTCCCTTATGACTGAAAGCGACGAAATCATTACACTTCGGAATTCAGATATAACAATAAAATTCTTAAGAATGGAATAAAATTTTACCCTCACAAAAAATGTACCTTGCCTATTGCGTCTGAACGGAAGCCAATTTTTTCTTACCATAAATTAACCTCGGGAATTTTTTGTTGGGGCCCGAAAAAACAAAAAAAAAGAAATGGTAAAGTTAATTATTGCCTCCATACAAACATTGCAGTAATTTCCAGACTTGTATTGAAATTATAATGCTGATATACTTCATAATTTTTTTCCAAAAGTAAGTCGCAACAAATCCGTTTCCAGGGCTGTTTATTGATAGCCAGTCCGCAACAGCATGAGCTCAACAGAAGTGGCACTACAAACAGGGAAATTAGTTGAAAAAAAAAGTGCTGTTATCTGATATTATCACATTTTCTTTATCTACATTAATATGTCCATTTGTTTTTAATTTATCTTCTTTATGTCACAATAAGGCAAGTTGAACCGCAGATGCACAGGCTGACGCAGATAACGAAAGTGAGGTAATGCCAGACACAATAAGGTTCTCGTAAAATTGGAACAAAATGAGGTTCTCGTAAGATTGGAACAAAATAAGGTTCTCGTAAGATTGGAACAAAATAAGGTTCTCGTAAAATTGGAACAAAATAAGGTTCTCGTAAGATTGGAACAAAATAAGGTTCTCGTAAGATTGGAAACAAATAAAGTTCTCGTAAGATTGGAACAAAATAAGGTTCTCGTAAGATTGGAACAAAATAAGGTTCTCGTAAGATTGGAAAAAAATAAAGTTCTCGTAAGATTGTAACAAAATAAGGTTTTCGTAAGATTGGAACAAAATAAGGTTCTCGTAAGATTGGAACAAAATAAAGTTCTCGTAAGATTGGAACAAAATAAGGTTCTCGTAAGATTGGAACAAAATAAGGTTCTCGTAAGATTGGAGCAAATTAAGGTTCTCGTAAGATTGGAACAAAATGAGGTTCTCGTAAGATTGTAACAAAATAAGGTTCTCGTAAGATTGTATCAAAATAAGGTTCTCGTAAGATTGTAACAAAATAAAGTTCTCGTACGACTGGAACAAAATAAGGTTCTCGTAAGATTGGAACAAAATAAGGTTCTCGTAAGATTGGAAACAAATAAAGTTCTCGTAAGATTGGAACAAAATAAGGTTCTCGTAAGATTGGAACAAAATAAGGTTCTCGTAAGATTGGAACAAAATAAAGTTCTCGTAAGATTGGAACAAAATAAGGTTCTCGTAAGATTGGAACAAAATAAGGTTCTCGTAAGATTGGAACAAAATAAGGTTCTCGTAAGATTGGAAACAAAATAAGGTTCTCGTAAGATTGGAACAAAATAAGGTTCTCGTAAGATTGGAACAAAATTAAGGTTCTCGTAAGATTGGAACAAAATGAGGTTCTCGTAAGATTGGAACAAAATAAGGTTCTCGTAAGATTGGAACAAAATAAGGTTCTCGTAAGATTGGAACAAAATAAAGTTCTCGTAAGATTGGAACAAAATAAGGTTCTCGTAAGATTGGAACAAAATAAGGTTCTCGTAAGATTGGAACAAATTAAGGTTCTCGTAAGATTGGAATAAAATAAGGTTCTCGTAAGATTGGAACAAAATAAGGTTCTCGTAAGATTGGAACAAAATAAGGTTCTCGTAAGATTGGAACAAAATAGGGTTCTCGTAAGATTGGAACAAAATAAGGTTCTCGTAATATTGGCACAAAATAAGGTTCTCGTAAGATAGGAACAAAATAAAGTTCTCGTAAGATTGGAACAAAATAAGGTTCTCTTAAGATTGGAACAAAATAAGGTTCTCGTAAGATTGGAACAAAATAAGGTTCTGTTAAAATTGGAAAAAAATAAGGTTCTCTTAAAATTGAAACAAAATAAGGTCCTCGAATGATTGGAAGAAAGCCGTCTGGGCAGAAGAATCTTGTTATATGTTGCGCCATATGGGCGGCCGGATACGTATGCCTCGTTTACCTGGGGAAGTCTTGGCAGTGGGATGCACCATGGGACGAAAACAAGCCGGCGGAGAAAGTCTAATGCTTTGGGCAATGTTCAAACTCTGTGTCCAGTTGTTTATGTGAAGGAAATTATAACGTCTACCACCTATCTGAACATCACTGAATACTGGTACATCCTTTCATGGCAACGGTATTCTCCTTTAGTAGTGTCTTCTCTCAATAAGATAATGCGCCATGCCATACGTCCCGAATTGTTCGAGAATAGTTAACGGAACATGAGGAAGACTTCGAAGTATTGCCCTGTCCTCCAAATTCCCCAGATATCAATCCAATCGAGCACCTGTGGTTTGTGTTGGAACTGCAAATCCAATCTGCGGCGGCTCAACCACGCATCTTACTTACAAGAGTTAAAGGATCTGCTTTTAACGTCTTGGTACCAGATATTGCATGACACCTTTACAATCTAGTAGCGTCCATGCCTGTTTTGGCGGCCCAGGGAGGACTAACATTAAATCAGGCAGGTTGTCATAATGGTTTGGCTATTCGGTATGCATTTCTGCGAATGCTTTATTTTCAACCTGGTTCCATATTTTGCTATTTTGTTAGTCAAAATGAAGTGTTTGTCTCAACTCCTACGAAAAGGCGGAAGGCATCCAGGCGTCGGTGAGGTTAACTGAAAGCTTTATAGGGATAGCCTCTAAACAAACTATTGTGCAGGTGGCCACCACCAACGACGTTAACCATTAGACTATTACGTGTAAACCCATTTAAGTTTAGGTGGATGATCATCATCATCATCATTGTCAACCATTATCAATCCACTGCTGGACGAAGGTCTCCCCAAGTTTCCTCCACAACGGTCTGTCTTGTAACAGTCTCCTCCATGTCACCCCTGCATACTTTCGAATTTCATCCACCCATCTCCCATGTGGTCTTCTTCTGGGTCTTTTCCTGTCCCTTGGAATCCAATCTAAAATTTCGGCTGTCCATCGATGATCTGTCCTTCTGGCAGTATGTCCAGCCCATTGCCATTTCAGGGATTTAACTCTGATCATGATGTCTTCCACTCTTGTCATTTTTCGGATCCACGAGTTCCTCTTCTTATCTCTCCTGGTTACACCAAGTATGCACCTCTCCATACTGCTTTGAGTTGTCTGCAGCCTTTGTATGTCTCTTTTAGTTAAGGTCCACGTCTCTGCACCATACGTAAGCACTGGAAGGATGCATTGATCAAACACTTTTCTTTTAAGACATAATGGCATATTGCTCTTGAAAATTATGCTGTTTCTTCCAAAAGCTCTCCAGGCAAGTTTTGTACGCCGATTAATTTCTTCATCAATGTGACCCTCACTTGATATCTGCTGTCCAAGATAAACGTACGTGTCTGATATCTCCAGCTTTTTCTCCATCAATCGATAAATCTTCATTTCTTGTAAAAGCATTGAACATCACTTTTGTCTTCTGAAAGTTCATTTTTAATCCCACTTCTTTACTCTTGTCAGCAAGTTCCTGGATCATACTCTGCAGCTCTGATGGGCTAGTTGCAAAAATGACTACGTCATCAGCAAAACGAAGGTGGGTTAGATAATCTCCATTAATCTTTATCCCCTTGTTTTCCCAGCTCAGTGACTGAAAAACACCCTCCAATGTGGCATTAAAGAGCTTCGGAGGTATGGTGTCACCTTGTCTCACTCCCTTTCCAATTTTTACGTGTGTTGTATTTTCAAACAGCCTAATCTTTGCACTTGCATTTTCATAGATGTTATTATTAATATTAATGTATGCATCTTCAATACTGCAGGTTTTCAGAGCCATTGTAACTGCTGATGGTTTCACCGAATCAAAGGCTTTTTCATAATCGATAAAAGCCATGCACAATGGAAGTTCATATTCCCTCGCTCTTTCAATTAGTTCTCTCAGCACATGGATATGATCTATTGTGCTGTAGCCACTCCTGAATCCAGCTTGTTCTCTCGGTTGAGCCATGTCCAGTGTTACCTTCAAGCGGTGTGAAAGAACTTTAGTGAAGATTTTATAAACCACTGATAGGAGGCTGATAGGTCTGTAGTTTCCGAGATCCTCAATGTCCCCTTTTTTATGTAGCAGGATCATTGTTGCGTTGTTCCAATCCTCAGGAATCTTACCTTCACTAAGACATCAAATGAAAATTTGAGCGAGTACTGTTCGATTTCTCCACTTGCTTCTTGTATGATGTCTACAGTAATTTCCATCTTCTCCTGGAACTTTTCCCCGCTTCATGTTCTTGATTGCATGTGCAACTTCTGCTGGGAGGACTGGAGGAACTCTTGGTACTGGTACCTTTCATGATGTCTGGAGTACATGTGTATCATCCCTTTCATATAATTTGGAGTAGAAATCTTTCACTCTTGTCAAAATTTCGCCTCTATTTCTTGTTATAGAACCATCTTCTTTTCTCAGTGCCATAATCTGTTTTCTTCCCTTACTGAGATGTCCCTTTGCTATCTTTAGGCTTTGGTTGTTTTCAATTGCTTTCCTCACTAGTTCACAGTTGAATTTCCTTACGTCTTCAGTGATACTTTTTCGTACTGTCTTGCATAGCTCTATATATTCCACTTTGGAAGTCACATCTTCTTTAGTTGTCCTCATCTCTCTACGTTTAAGTGGGTAATACTTAAAGTATTTCTGGGCTGTTTCATGTCTGACGGAAGGTTGTTGTGGTACTGGAGACAAGGAATGCAAATCATTCGAACGAACACTTAGCGAGCTAAGCCGTTAACGGAATTGACGTTAGAAACAAGAAGTTCGAAGATAGCGGAGGAGCAAGATAATATGCACGTAAAGTTGAAGCCTGACGAACGCTCGTCCGAAACAGCAGATTTTATTATGTCCTCGGCGCTGTTGGACATCGTCCACAGGAGGACAGATATTATCAGACATTTCTTTACTGTTAGTGAAAGTGAGAGAAAGAGAGAGAGAGAGAGAACCATACAGCAATGAAATGACCACGCTGCCGTTGCTTGTATACACAGTTACCTCAACGAAAAGAGAAACAGTATTACAGGAAACTTATGAACTCAGCTACTAAAGATTGTTTGTCTAAGGCTTCGAATGCTTAGTTGTTTCAACCCGATTTTGCTAGTTTTGGGGTACTCCAGATCTCATTGTAAAGCTGAACCAGAAGAGTTTCACTGGATCGCAGAGCATCAAAAATAAAAATAAAGAGCAAAGCGGAACCCTACAGCTTCTAATGATCGTTTTCGGAATTTTGAGATGCCCCTTTATGTAAAAAGTTTTTCCGATAGCCAAGAACTCCAGAAATCCACGGACTTTGGCTTGCAGGACTTGATAAAGACTTTTATTGCCAAGTACTAAAGATGGGATGATTCCCCCGATGTTGTAGTTACTATGTCGAGAAGTAATGATTCAGCACTGTCAGAATACAGGGAATACAGGTGCTAGCCTCAGAAATTACTGAACTCTTGTATACTCTAGTATACAGGGTCGTTATTGCATATTGTTCCTGAACATTATTCTAAATATCCACAGCGCTTTATTTATCGCTTTGTGAGTGGGTATGTGTGTGTGTGAGTGCGTGCATATGTGTTAAAAGGTGGAAAAATTTATTTCTTATCATTTGTAAGAAAATAGAAGTTAGAATTTAAAAATAACTTTAATGTGTTGAACAGATGTAAAGAATTCGAATAATTTCATTATTCGAATTCTTAATAATTTAATAATTTCCTCAAGTTTTTAAATTGTGTAAAGACGGTGTGTGTTCTGTTTAGTCTTCACAGTAACCTCCTTCTGAAACAGAAATTACACAGAAGTTTCTCTTTTATTATTATTTTTTTTATTGGAGGTTTAACGACCACCGTGAGCAACTCAGAGGGCTATAAACAGTCTCCCGTCCTTAATTTAGGGCCACTGGTTCCAGGGAAGGTGGAGAGCCAGTGCTGTTATATAAGCACAACATGCATGCCTCACCGAGATTCGAGCCCAGACCCCCTTTCGAACGAATGATCAGAAGCCATCGCTTAGACCACTGCGCCTCCGGGGCGGCATTTATTATTTTCACTAACAGATGTGAGTCGAATACGTTTCAAAAGTCTTTCCACACCCCAAAATAACAACGACTCACTCTTGCATTGCTGCTAAGATGTTTAGGTGAAAGATGCCTAACTTTGCGAGATTCGTTCTCAAACTACAGATCTCAAGAAATTGTACAGGGCATGGAAGTACCATGAAAAGTATTTATGAAAATTGGATCCGAGAAAGAACTTCGAAATTAACTGAAGATACATGATTCAGAAGTAAAAGAATACTTTTCCTCTATTTTTCTTTCGAGAAAAACAGATTAGGAAAGGAAGAAGAGATATCTCCATTTGGCCCGTATTTGATTAGTTTACAACAGGATTGCTGTCCGTTGTATTTACTAATGTTGTTTATTTTCCACATTTCAAGATACGATGGCTTGTACATAAGCATGAAAGATAAGGTGACCAGACACTGGAACACTGAATTGAGGACAAAATTGCGTAGTGCCCCCAGATTTGGGGATGCATACATACTCAAAGCAAATATGCAAAAAATTTTGTCATAAAACTGCATTGTTTCACAAGTGTGGTGTTGTAGATGTAAAAACTTTTTTGACCGTCCCGTTGGCACAGTGGTTTAAGCACTGGTTTCTGACCATTCGTCCGAGATGGGTCCGGGTTCGAATCCCGATGAGGTAAGAATGTTGCATTTGTCTTACGGTACTGTCTCTCACCCTTTGCTGGAACCAGTGGCACTAAATTAGGAACGGGCGACTGCTTTATGGCACGCTGGGCTGCTCACGGTGGTCGTCAAACCCATAAGCACAAAAAAAAGGACCTTAAAAAGATGTATTTTGTAGAATGTTGGCAATTGGTACCAATAAAGCAGAGCTAGGAAAGAGAGAGCATACTTAACAAAATTGAAATATATTACCTCAGATTCATGTGCTGAATTAACAGCAAGCTGCGAAACCCTGTATATCACTGAAAAATGAACCTCATGGAGAATTTTCTCACTTGCAAAAATGTTTTCGTTGAACTCAGACGAGTGCAGTCAAAAAACATTTAACATGTTGGCAGCTTGGTTTTAAGCGCATTTTGCATCAGAAACGTAGCGTGCTTTTGATAAAGTCTAAATTTTGAAGACAAAAATTCAAATTCGAGGATAATTTGCGTCCCCAAAGACATCAGATGCTTTAGGGGACAGTATACTAAATTAGAGAACTTTCTTCAAGAATTCGGGACCTCCGCTCTGCATAATAAAAGACCATATTTTCCTAAGGAATCCAAAGGAATGATGGTATGGGTTGCACAACTGAATACATAAAAGATTACAGTACACAGTTAAAAGTTGACTTTACGGATACAGTCAATTATAATTATAATTAGCTGGAGAAATCAGATGGTTATTACTACGGCATACTCATGGTTATACGCATGCCGTTTTAAAGCTGGCAGTTCCAAACCTCTATAATAAACAAGAGATATCTCGATCAGCAATTCAAATAATGAATTCCACACGGATTTTTAATAATAATTGATCTCAACATTTTACTAAAATGTACAAACGAGCTAGAATCACTTCAAAAATTTTCTCCAAAATAAGACCTTGTTCTCAAAGCAATGCTACAAACGGATATCACTAATTTGACCTAAAGATCACTTTGCCGAAACTCACGCGATGGAAAGATTCATTTCAGCGAAAGTTCGATTTACCGAAGGATTCGTTTCACCGACGGTTGTTTTACGGAAAGGTTCGTTTTACCTGAAGTATGTATGTTTCGCCGAAAAGTTCATTTCATCCAAGGGAGAAAGACTAAGTGAACTGATACAGTCATTGCTGTACTTGGTTAGATGAACACAATGTTGAAGCCTAATGATTCAGTTTTTATGCGATGTCATATTTTTAAGTGTCGATCTTTATTTTTTTCAAAATGCAGTGATGCTAGATATCGGTAATAAATTTGGTGCAAATGGGATTTCTATCTAATTTTGTACCAACAAAATGTAATTAATTTGACTAAGTAATCAGTTATCATTAATGAATAACAATCGCAATTTTTTACAGAAAAATAGATTTGCTTTAAATGTAAAACATTCTATCTGCCTTTCTTGAAGTTATTGTCTGAACGTTACGACTATACGTACATAAACTGTATCAGACAAAGTGAAGAAAAGAAAATGTTTAAAAACATGCACGAAAACATTTCCCTACGAGAATCAAAACTAAGAGGCCTCTCTTATAAACACATCTGAGAAAGAACGGCACTAATGATGGGGGGGGGGCTAACCACTACCGTGAGCACTTCGATGGGCTTTAAGCAGTCACCCGTCCGTAATTTAGGGCCATTGTTTCCAGGGAAGAGAAAGAGAGCCAGTGCCGTAAGATAAACACAACGTCCATGCACCACCAGGATTCGAACCTGAAACCATCTCGGACGAATGATCAGAAGCCTGCGCTTAAACCATTGCAACACCGGAAGGACAAACAGAACTTTATTGGATCCTTAAGTAAAATACAAACTTTTCGGTAAACTGACCTATTGGTGAAATAAACATTCTATGAAATGAATTTTTAGGTGAAGCAACCCTTCAATGAAATGTATTTTTTGATAAAATATTACCTGTCGATGAAATGAATTCTTTGGTAAAATGATCTATCGGTACAGTGAACTTTTCGGTGAAACAATCATTTTGATGAAACGACCTTTCAGTGAAATTACCTTTCGGTTAAGTGAACTTTTCGGTCAAGTAACCTTTCAATGAAATGGACTTTTATGTGAAATATCCTTCGATTAAATAAACTTTTAGGCGAAATTACAGTTCCACGAAGTGAACCGTTCGATAAAATGACCTGTCGTCTGTAAACTGAGCAGTTAGGTCAAATGGTCTTTCAGCACGGCGAACTTGTCGATGAAATAGCCCTTCAGTAAAATTATCATTCTGATAAAACGACTTTCCAGTGAAGTCTTATTTTATTGGAGGGGGAGGTGGGGTCACAACAGCTGTTAGCTGTTCAATGGACTAGACGCACTCGCTCGTCCCTAATTTCTGGTCACTGGATATAAGGAAGATAGAGAGCCAGTCCCCTAAGGCCTTGTTCCATCTCGAGCGAAACGATCAGAAGCTAGCGCTTCGTACCACTCGCCCACTGATGCGAATTGTGGTGAAGTTGTCGTCGGGTAAATGAACTACATAGGAATCCATCAGGTCCCAAACATATTCTCCTTTGCCTGTAGCTAAACTACATCATATGTGTATCAATACAAACAATTCCCAGTTGTTTTTCATTTGGGCTGTTTTTTTGCAAAAGAACTCTTGTCGGATTATTTTTTCTTTTGCTAAAAATCAGCATAAAAAAATTCCTAAATTTAAATGGCTCGCTAATAACACCTAGGAATTCAAAGTCATCTTTCTTGCCATGTTATATTGAATTACCGTAAATATTTCAGGATGTGAAAATGGCCGATGAATCTGCTGTTTATTTTTAATTGGTTGTGTTGGGTCTCGGTGGCAACACGTTACCCCTTGTGGCAACACGCAATTGCTACGTCGTTGCAATTATTGCGTCTCTCAGACCCGTAGAGCCTTGCGTTTTCGATTGAAGGATCACAAGATCTACATTCGGAAATTGTGACCTAAAGAAGTCATCGATGGCTAAACACTGTTACGAAAAGTACCATAAATTTCTCTTTGAAGAAGCAAAACTAATTAGCAAGCCAGATTCAATCACACCAAACTTGATATTTTGGAAGCTTTCCATATATATCAGAAGTCTTCGCAACTTGTTAATGACATGGATGCATCCCATTTTTATCAACCGCATGGAAGCAACTAACCAAAACCCGTGACTGTAAACACCATTTATGATATCATATACAATTTGAATATTTACATGCCATTCGTCCTGATGAAGCTAGGTAAATACCCAGCGAAACCATGGTCGACTTGAAAAAATAAATATTTGTGACAAACCACGTTCAATTCTCTTAATATGAACTACGAAGTGTTGTGTAAATTTTTGCTGCGATTGTAGAATTTACCACCGTCTGGCCCGTTAGAGACTAAACAAATAGAACGAGTTAAAAAATTCCGTGCCACAGTGAACAACGCACTGCAATATGAGAAAATAAGAGTAGAAAATACGCAATTTGAAATTACCTTTGGGCTAGGAAATGAATAATAGTAATTTTACTACAAATCTTGTAGAGATTCCATTAAAACGGTGAATAAAAAATAATAATTGTGTCTGTAGCAAATTAAATATTGCCATTTTTATTATTTCCTGTGATACAAGTGAACATGTGTTTCATAATTGAGATCCTAAACAATAGAAAAGTGAGCAGCAATGTAAATAATGGACCGGTATGTCATAAAAAAATCCCCAAAACTTATATCATTATTTTTCATCTGAAAGAGAAAATTACTTTAAGTTTCAAATGAATATTATGTGAATTAGGGCAGGATATAAGTTTGAATTGAAGGTCCCCGAATTTCCACAAGGGAACAAGGAAAACGAAAAAAGCAAGAGTTTTTAAAATATTCAGTGTTAAAAAATAACATATTTTGACAGGTGATATAAATATAAAATGAAATTTTTTAATCGTTTCGAGTGTGAGGGAACCGTCGAAGGCAGTAAACGAGCTTAAGAAACCGTTTATTGGAAAGTCAGAGGAGTTGAAAGGTGAGAGGTAGTTTTTAGAAATATTTTATTTAGATTTGTTTTCAAAGATAATGATAACTTCATGTTTTTTGTTAATGAGTTCAGAAAAACCCCTCTGTTCGGAACGCTGCACAAATGAATGACCAAAGAGAGAACGTTAACTTGACTATATAAACAGCTTGAAACAGGAATTTGTGCAAAAATGGGTTTCTACCTGAATCGTAAAGCGTTAAAAATGGTATTAATGAAAATTACAAGGCGAAACTCTGGAGACAGCGCATGACTGTCACTTAAAAATGGTTCAGTGACGACAAGGTAGAAAGAGAAACAACAAGTCTAGCTGACCTTGCCCCGACTTTGATGGCTTCAACAGATGAGAAAGCGAGGCATGAGAACTCCAAGCATTTGGTCCTCAAGGCGGAACGTGCTCGGAATTGAAAGATAAAGAAAAACTTATGGTAATGATCGGAGTAGGTGAACAAGAAACTCCAGATTCGCCTGGTTCCACCTACTCTAACGGCGAAGTAGGCCCTGATCTGCAAAATAATTTGGAATAGATGCATCTTTGTCATGCGTAGGATGAAAAGTTTTGAGTTCGAGCAGGTAAGTCATGGGTGGAAAACGACACTATCGCCTTTAAAGCTGATTACAACGTGGCATCGGAAAAGAATGATTCATGTTGACAATGATAATCTCTCAAAACTGGAATTACTTTCTGACCAACTTGCAGCAAAGAAGTCAGGAACATTATGTCACAGAATTTATTTCTAAGCTCTTACATTTCTGTTTGCTCGTATATATATATAAACGCAGCTTTTTGAAATCAAGAAATTGTAATTAGCTAAACATTTTTTTAACTGGACGTTGCCTGATGATCAAGTGGGCGAAGGTTCCTCGTACTACTCGGGCAAGGTCCGAAGTTGATGACGTTTGGCACTATTTTTCTCCCTTTCCCTGAAACCAGTGACCTTAATTTAAGGGCGTGATGCACTTCCTATGTTTTGATGTTCAACGACGCCTAAATTCAAAACAAGAAAATAAACAAGAAAGATGCGAATTTTGGGTTGTAATGAGCACGTCTTTTGAATCCTTCTCGACGCGAATAAAAAAAAAATTAAGTTATTTATGGCCAATCGACAACAGGACCGGCTGAACCATCGGAGCAACCACGGCGGTATCCCCCTGGCCTCATGCCTTCATGGGGTCCCGCATTTTAGGGGATAAAACAAAATCATTTTAGATAGATTTTTTATATTATTACTAGCGACCTGGACCAGCTTTGCACGGTAGCAATTCAGAATTTACGGCGAAATGTTTTTTTCACCGAGGAGTTATAAGATTTCCTTGTAGACAACATTTGTTGTTTTTCCTCCAGACGTGAGCACGAAAAGGTTTCGTTTTGCTGTGACACTCGAAAGAGCCACGTAAAATTGTCCATGAGTAAAACATTCTTCCCTTAGGTCAACGCCAGCCACGTTCAGTGTCTGACCCTGTGCTTTATTTATTTTCATGGCAAAGCAAAGTGTTACCGGGAATTGGATTCGTTTAAAATGAAACGGCAAATCTGATGGAATCATTGGGCTTCTCGGTATTAAAACTGTTTCTGCCGTGCCACAGCCAGTTAAAATGGTAGCTTCAATCAAAAAGTTTTTCAAAGTTTTTATTTGTAATCGCGTCCCATTGCATAACTTCGGTGGATTTAGTTTACGTAACAATGTAATAGGAGCCCCCTATTTCAAAATCCGTTTGTGTGCCTATATTCGATTTTCGTCTCGTCAGAATGTTAATACAGTATTTAAATTTTAATTAAAGAGCTACTCAAAGCGATACATACGTGTAGACGGAAACAACTACGCATTTAGTCTGTGCAAGCGCCGATAAACCAATTCTCTTTTAGCGTCCGATGTAACTATGCATTTAGTCTGTGCGAGCGCCGATAAACCAATTCTTTCAGCGTCCGATGTAACTACGCATTTATTCTGTGGCCTTACATGCTGTCAGACCGTCCGCCTCGCATGCGCCTCCCGTCGTTTTCCCAACGAGCAAAAATGTTTCGTAAACAGGTCGCCGCGCATCGTTTTTCAGGCAGTGGAAGCCACGAAAAAATGCGAACGGCGGTTTTTTCTTTGACTTGTCACTAAAATCATTACTACTCGGCTCCCTTTTGTCATAGGTTAATGTTTCATACACCTAAACCTTCCTCGACAAATGCCGTATCAAGATCCGTTCAGCTATTCTCGAGATTAGCCCGAACAAACAGACAGACGCCTACCAGAGACTTTATTTTATACTATGTATAGAAGATTAATAGGTTCTGGGGCGCAGGGCTCTAAGAAGATATTTTTCATAATGTCTCTTTTCTTAGTTTCCAGTTCCCTAACTTTCAAATAAGTTACCACCATTCGTCGTACAGACACTGAGATTTCTAGATTTTAAATGATTATTATAACCACATTAATCTTTCCCGCATTCATGAAACGGCAAATGCAATTTCATCATTTTGTGGCTGCCTACTTTTATATATTCAACAATCTATGTGTAAACCACATACTTAGATTAAATAAAAATGAAGAGAACAATATCAAAGTGATTTTAGGACTATATGGAGGCCAACTGTTCAGTAACTTTAAAAACAGTACTGAAATTTTTTTAAATGATTTTATTAAATGAGAGCGTATAAAATTAAAAAAAATGTCCTTAATTTGTCTGTTACTCTATCTTGCATCAAAAAGTGCTCACTAGAACATGTATCAGGAGATAAAATTATTTATACGAATTTATTTTAGAAGGATCCTTATTATTCGATACGCAAAAACATTCGATACTCAGATTAGTTGAAGTTATCTTTTTATCATTTTCTGAGGGAGTTTTTACAAGAATCGCAATACAACCTGAACACTCTCTCTCCCCAGAAAGAAAATCGTAGATTTTAACATTTTTGACTCCATCTCCGAAATTTCAGTTCATATTATGGTCTTTTCCTTAAGCTTAAAACAAATACTTTTTTGAGATAATATTTTTTCTTTATGGTAGTTTCGGTGTGTGTTCTTTACGAACGACATTTTTCACGTAACGACTTTATTAAAATATGAGATTTATTTTGCTCCGAGCGGCGTTATGGAATTTTGCTCCGGATCCAGCAAAAGTTCCATCGTACCCTGATCAACCATTAATAACTTCGAAAAATTTAAAAAAGACCGACTGGATTTCTACAATTGATAAAATATCTAACATCTAGAAATGGAAAGATGTTACTTACTATTACAAGCTATATGGCCTAGCTAGTTAGTTTCTAGGGTTAAATAACGTTTTTCATATGGTCTAGGTAGTTAGTTAGTAGAAGTAAGTAACTGGCCATATAGCAAAAATGGAAAATGATGGATGGACTAAAATAATAACAGAATGGAGATCATACATGGAAAGAGAGGAGTAAGAAGACCAGGGAGAAGATGGATGGATGATAGGGCAGCGGGTGGTCAACGTTTGTGACTGCCACGGAGAAGACCTCAGGTTCGATCCCAGGCAGGTACGAACGCTCGAACCACTAAATATCCGCAGTGCGTCGGATGGGCACGTTAAGCCGTCAAACCCCGGGTACTGGCTCCCCGGTAATAAATAAAGGCGTCTTCCTCCCCATTTCTACCTCGCTTCCGTGTGTCTTTCCTATCTGGAACTCTAGCCCAAATCTTCCAGCTTCCTATTTCTAAGGGTTGTTTAAGGCATATAGTCAGACACTCCCTTCCTAAAATCCTCTACATATGATCTGATCTGGATGGATGATATAAACAAAACCGTTGGAAAGCTGTGGAATAGACAACCCCAAGACAGGAGCATTTTGAAAAAGATAAGGGAGACCTATGGCCTCAACTTGCTATAATAAGTATTGGAAGAAGTAAAAGACTAGCGACCGAAAGTACGTTACGAAAATTAACAAATGGTGCACGAAATTTTTTTATAGCTGAAGGAATATCAAAGACAAAGGGATTTTCAAATCGAACAATTAGAAGATATAGAGAAAAACATGGTACAACATTACGCCCCCATGGTGAAACTTTTTCAACAATGGAAAAGCAGAAAACATGCGAAAAGTATTCTTCACAGCAAAAACTATGCTAAGGAAAAATATTTTTGCAAATACGTCTCCTGGAAGCAGAAACAGCGAGAAAAAGTTTTGATTTTACATCCCCTATCGGGAAGTTGTGCACGATTTAACCCTTTAAACGGCTGGAACGAATTAACTTGGGGATAACAAACAGGCTGAAATCAACTCGAACGAATATATTCTCTGTCTGAAAAATGGGACGAACGTGACTCGGAAGAATTCATTCAGGGTATGTTCAGTGGTCCCAAAGCTCAGCTCATACGAGTTACCTTAAAAACTAGAGCATACAAAAAGTTGCTGTTGCCCTTAGATTTGTTATTCGGACTGGTCATTCAGGCTTATGTTTCACAAAAATCCTCTCTGAAAAAGTAACTGATAAAAGGCTGTGACAATGGAGACGAATTTAAGCAAGGAGAGAGAAAATGTATGAATTATGTAATTTTTACCTAGTTGCATGATGATCGTGTCAGGGGGACTAGCCCTTCCATATCATAATTTGGGTCATGGAACAAGGAATATAAGACTAGAAGGGAGAGCTTATCAATTGCGATAGGTGTGTTTTCGGTGCTACGATCAGAGGTGGTAAAGATAAATTGTTTTGCCATAGCTCCCGTAAAGCCTCGTCGCTATATGAGCATTTCTCTTTGAAGAGAGCAAACGTTTTGGGCACCGTTTAATTCAAGTACGTCGGCCGCTTAAAGGACTAAGAGGATAAATGTTTACCATTTTTATTGTAGCGAATGACATATCCATAAGGGTTTTAAAAGCGAGGATACAGCTACAAACCGAAGTACACAAACAGCACCTAGCGAGAGAACTGCGAACTACAAAAACTCCATAAGAACAAGCAAAGTGTTCCGCAAGGTAAATGGTATCCGGGGTTAAAATAATTTTTTAAATTGGACATTTAGAAGCAGAGATATAGAAAAAAACCAGGTGAAATATTTGCGCCACCTACCGAAGAAATTGTGCATTATTTTGGTAAGAAAATGCCGACAAAATGTTTTCACAGTTAGTAGTATCGGACCGATAAACTTTTTTAAAGCGGACATTTAGGAGCAGAGATATAGAAAAAAAAAAAGAGGTGAAATATTTGCGCCCCCTAGCGGAGAAATTGTGCATTATTTTAGGAAGGAAATGCACACAAAATGTTTCCATAGTTAGTAGCATCGGAGCGAAAAATAATTTTTTAAATCGGACATTTAGGAGCAGAGATATAGAAAAAAAGAGGGGAAACATTTGCGCCCCCTAGCGGAAAAATTGTGCATTATTTTGAGAAGAAAATGCAGACAAAAGGTTTTCATAGTTAGTAGTATCGGACCGAAAAAGAATTTTTTTCAATCGGGTATTTATTACAGCAGATATTGCAGCAAATATTTTGTAAACTGTAAAGGGAACTTACTCTCTCTCTCTCTAGCGATACACTTTTGCAAAAAAAAATTGGATTTATATGCAAAACATTTCGTACCAAAAACGCTCTCTGATAATGAAAAAATTGTGAAATCGAAGTCTTAGAAACAATGACATCGACAAAAGTAACATATGTATTTATACCCTGGCGGAGAAACTACGCTGTTAAAAATTGGTACTTAGAAATAAGCCAAATGTATTTTTCAGTACAATCTGGGCTTATAATATAATAGCTCCAAGTACTTGTGTCTCATTTTTCAGTACATACAGGGAATCAATTGTGAGTATATCTGGTATTCCTAATTTCAAATATATGTACTCATTTTTGAATACATATAGTTCAAATATATGTACTCAAAAAATACATATATATGCTCTAACTTTATTCTGGTTATGTACCCTTTTCGGCAGGGCACAGAAACTAGATAGTTTGTAAGTCAGAGAGAGAGTACACTAAATGGCGTCACAGTACAATCTTGCACATAGAAAGCACAGAGAAATAAGGGTAGGGGGCGGGGCTTAGGAACTTTAACCGGGGAATCCTATCCGGGGGCCGTAACTTAACGTGCTCGTCCAATGCACGGCGGATATTCAGCGATTGTTAGAAATCCACACCATCACGGGGAGATCCCAGTTCAAGCCTATCAGGCTAGGTTTGAACCTGGGATCGATCCATCAGTAGTCTGAATCTCTTATCACTAAGCTATCCGCGGCTCGATTTCAAATTTGGAATTCGTGTACTCCATACATACTCATTTATTCATCATCATCATATGGAGAGGATTTTAGGAAGGGAGTGTCTGACCCCAGGTCTTAAACAACCCTTAGAAATAAGAAACTAGGAGATTTGGGCTAGAGCACCAGATAGGAAAGTGGCACGCAAACGAAGTAGAAAGGGTTAGGAAGACGCCCTTATTTATTACCGGGGAGCCAGTACCCGGGGTTTGACGGCTTAACGTGCCCATCCGACGCGCGGCGGATATTTAGTGGGTCGAGCGTTCGTACCTGCTGGGATCGAACCTGAGGCCCTTTCCGTGGCAGTCACGAACGTTGCCCACTAGGCCACCCGCGGCCTTCATTTATTCATAGAATCAACTGGAAGTATATTATTCGATGGCACATCTGGGATAATAGATATACTCGTTGTCACATGCTCGGCAAACGGACCGCACAATTTTATGACAAATATGGTGATGAAGAGATAATATATTATTTATGAGATTGACACAAATATAGTTAATGTAAAAACATACACAAAGATACTTTATGCATAATTAAATTACTTGTGAGCAGTGACTTTGTTGTACTAACTATTTATGTGCGTCACTTTACATATTTATTAACAATTGCTCTTGAAATCTATAATATTTAAACTGAAGTAATACGAGATTATATTTATATTTATTGACGCAGTTGATTGTAAGTACGTATGGTTACTTATATTTCAGCATTTCATGTATTCATTTACGATACGATTGTACTTAAAAAAACGAGTAGGTTCAGGTTCTCATTTTTAAGTAGATTTTTATTAACATTGTACGCACTGTTTTAAGCAGGAGGTATTAAAAGGATTTTGGTGATGAGAAGCATCGATCCACGAAATAATTTTTTTAAATCGACTTTCAGAAGCGCAGATTTTCATAAAAATGTATCAGCAACAGGAAAAGTACACTTAAGCACCCTGGTGGACAAACCATTTTTTACCAAAAATTATAAATTATATACAGAACATTTCCCATTAAGACCTTTACACGATGACGAAAGAAATTTTCAAATGAGACTTTTGGAAGCATAGAAATAGGGGAAATCTCAGTTCACCATTACGCTCCCAAGCGGAAAATCTATGCATTACTTTAAAAATAAACTGTACTCAAAATAGCCTTCTTTATAAATGTCATCGAAAGAAAGAACGATTTTTTCAATCCGATATTTAGAAGTAGATACATTGAATAAAACGTATTTTGAATTCGATAGCATGTACATTTACGCCCTCTAGTGACGAAATTAAATGACGTAAAAGAAACTGAAAGCTAGGATCATCGTTCTCGCATTTCAAGATTCCTAATGGAAAAAAATTGAAATCGGACTAATAGTTGCAGAGCTATGGTGCCAACACAAGGGCAGACGGAAGTCAAACAAAGTGATACTATGAGCACATATTCTTTTTTTACAAAAGAGTACTAAAAAAATTAATTTCCCAATCCATTTCTGGACCTAGTGTTTTCCTTCCGAAGAATCAAAGGTCCAGACCTCAAATGCTGAAGATTTCGTTAAACTACAAGTAGTATGTGCATGAAAAGAGCGACCAACACATTTGATTGGTTGATTATGCCTGTGGAAGTAAGGATTTCTCTTATAGCAAACTACGCAGTTCTAGTTGAATGTCTCAGCATGCGTACTAACATCACTGAATTTTTCTTAAGTGTTAGCGGCATACTCGTCACGTATGTTACTTGGGATTTAGAGACATAATAATGACAATAACAGGGTATGTGTGTGTGGCTTGACTTTCCTAACATAATTAGATGTTTTAAGAAAACTTCAGAGAAGTCCGAGATCTCACATGTTTTTTGTCGAACACAGAGAGAACTATTGATTATTGATTAAGACGCTGATAGAATTATTAAGGCTATCGAACGGGTGTTTATTTGTACAACTAACCTCTGTTTTCCGAATCACCCCGTCTTAGAAGCTTCCACGCGTTACGGTTGAGTTAATCGTACCACTCACTATTCCAGCATTTGCGCGTAATCCTAATTAATTCTTCTTCAGCCATGCGTCATTTATTAAAATGTTTGCAGCTTCGCAGAATTATTATTGCACCAGTCGTAATACTTGATTTTCGGCACAATTAGAAAACACGGAAAATTTATCAGCTCGTAAAAGTAATTAATTCTCTGCACATCAAATGAAATTCACCCAAATTCTAAAGCCAATTGAAACACACATAATGAGAAAATGCAGGTATTTGTTTTGAATACCACACACACTCTGAATCGTAGACTAGAACCCTGCAGAGGCAAAATTTTTAGGCCCGGTACCACCTAGTTAATGCCAGGCTCGATTCGGCTCGGCTCGTTCCCACCCAGTTAATGTCAGGTCCGCCATAGGTTTCATATGCGTAACTGTCACTTGCTTTAACATAGACGGTATTTGTACTGTAACTTTTTGAAATAGTAACTCGAGACTCGTGTAAATAGAGGGCATAAGCAGGTTAACTGACCCACCAGTAACCAGAAATACGGCAAATGCAATAAATAGTATTCAGTGAAATTAAGTAAATCATCGTCATTTCATAATAGAACCCTTCCTAGGGTCAGATCACTGTTTATGCGAGTCAAGTACTGTCTTCTTTGACACTTTTTCCCACAACATAATATACACTGCTGGCAACCCAAAATGCAACACCAAGAAGGACACGACATAGCAAATCCAGATTATAACGAAGTAAATTTCTCCGTCATTTCTGTCCACGCCGGGATCCGAACCCGGATCCCCTCATTCCGGAATAAGTCACTCTACCAATTGAGCTACGCGGACGTTTGTTCTGATTCCTATCTGCCTTTATGTCGTGTGCGTTATTCTGGCAGGTACGTCACATCATCTGGTACGTTACAAGATTTACTGGACACATAACAAAATATACAAAGATGAAACGATTAAGCTTACAGGCCCGTGCGACTTGCGGAACACGCAGACATCAATAGTTCGTGTGGCCCCCATGGCTGGCAATAACGGCCGCTACATGCTGCGGCATCGAACGAAAAAGGCTTTGGATGTGGGATTGCGGTATGTCGGTCCAGGCTGCTTCCACACGCTGCCACAGTTCATCAGGCGTAGCCGCGGGTGGTGCTTGCCGGGCCACTCGGTTGCCGATCAGTGAGCAGACGTGTTCGATGGGCGACATATCGGGAGAACAGGCGGGCCACAGTAGCAGTGACACCTAGTGGGCCGTGAAGAATTGTTGCACGATGCGTAACACGTGCGGGCGCGAATTTTCCTGTTGAAACGTAGCCGCTGGCAGGTCCTGCAGGTAAGGGAGGACTACAGGCTCCAAAACGTCGGTGATGTAGTGGTGGCTGTTGAGTGTACCGGTGATGCGTACCAGAAGGGTGAGGGTGTCATATCCAATTGCGCCCCAAACCATAACGCCAGGCGACGGACCGGTATGGCGATGCATAATGTAGGCGTCATACAGTCTTTCGCCGCGGTGCTGCCACACGCGGATCCGACCATCGTGGTGTTGCAGGCAGAAGCGGGATTCGTCGGAGAAAGCAATGTCGTGCCATTCCGTAGTCCAGGTGCGGCGTTAAACGGCCCACTGCCTCCGCACTCGCCGGTGGTGTAACGTCAATGGTAATCGGAGCAATGGACGCCGTGTGACAAGTCCTCGCTCCTGCAGACGACGTCGAACGGTACGTGCTGACACAGGTTGTTGCGCAATACACCCTAATTCCTGCGCTAACGTTCGTGATGTAGCGGTGCGAGCCGTCAATGCCCGACGCACAACATGCCGGTTCTCTCGTTTGGTGGTGTGCCGCGACTGTGGCAATCGCTCACGTCAGTCCGTCCGTCCCTCCTGCACCCACCGAATCCATACTAGCCTCACTGTGGCTGGATCTCGTCCCACACGGGCGCCGATGTCTCGGTACGATAAACCGCTGTCGCGATAAGCCACTATTCGTCCTCTGTCGAACTCTGAAACGTGCTGGAATGACTGCCGTATTCTGCGACGAGGCATCAGGAAGCTTCCCACGCACAGGTCCGGCAGCACAACACACTTCCACTACTTACACCCCGCCTTCTGTGCTCCCTTCTTATAGTGCTTCTCGGTGGCGTGCCGGGCGCACATGGTTTGCATATGCGCTGCAATGATAATCGTTTGCATGTTCTCTCGCAGGCTACGCATGCTGCGAATTTCTGGCCAATCGAATGCTTCCTTTTTGGTGTTGAATTTTGGGTGGCCAGCAGTGTATTATATGTATAAACTGATACTCAGTTACACCCACGCACACACACTAACATGCTTAATGGTTAATAGTTAATACAACAAACTCTCGTACGCATAACATGATTTCGCTGTTGGCCCGACGTCTTTGATTTTAAATCTTCAGGTTCAGAACACATCTCCCAAAATCCAAATATACCACAATTTTCCGATTGTTTTTCTCCTCAAAACTCCAATTTACCCATCCCAATATTCATCCATATTTAAAGCAATAAATCAAAATATTAGTAATAAATCATATTTAGTAACAAATCAAAATTATAAAGACAGAGCCTAAGAATCGTTTACTAGCGCATATTGAAGCTTTAATTGATTCCTATTCTTATAAACACAAATAATCGTACGGAACAGGTGTTTTTCCGGTGAAAACTTTCCGAAATAAATGGAATATGGATTCAAAGGGGAGAAAGATTGCCAAAGATCAAAGACGAAAAGACGCGCGCAAAATAAATAAATAAATAGAATACAGCTCAAAGCGGGAGAGAAGAATGATTGCGAGAAACAAGAAATGTGATCACGGGAAGGGAAAAACAGAGTCTTCAAAAACCTAATGACCTAAATTTATCAACAACCTGACTACACGGTACGCATACAAGTGCAGGCCCGTCCAAGCCCGCCTACGAAATGGTAAATCCGGCCCGTGCAGGGCCCTGTCATAGACTATAAAATGTATGTACACTGCTGGCCACCCAAAATGCAACACCAAGAAGGACACGAGATAGCAAAGCCAGATTTACTGGACACATAACAACAGATACAAAGATGAAACGATTGAGCTTTCAGGCCCGTGCGACTTGCGGAACACGCAGACATCAATAGTTCGTGTGGCCCCCAATGGCTGGCAATAACGGCCGCTACACGCCGCGGCATCAAACGAAAGAGGCTTTGGATGTGGGCTTGGGTCCAGGCTATGTCGGTCCAGGCTACTTTCACACGTTGCCACAGTTCATCAGGCGTAGCCGCGGGTGGTGCTTGCCGGGCTACTCGGTTGCCGATCAGCGACCAGACGTGTTCGATGGGCGATATATCGGGAGAGCAGGCGGGCCACGGCAGCAGTGACACCTGGTGGGCCGTGAAGAATTGTTGCACGATGCGTGCTACGTGCGGGAGCGCATTGCCCTGTTGAAACGTGACCGCTGGCAGGTCCTGCAGGTAAGGGAGGACTACAGGCTCCAAAACTACGGAGATGGTGCGGTGGCTGTTGAGTGTACCGGCGATGCGTACCAGAGGGGTGCGGGTGTCATATCCAATTGCGTCCCAAACTATAACGCCAGGCGACGGACAGGTATGGTGATGCATAATGCAGGCGTCTTACAGTCTCTCGCCGCGGTGCCGCCACACGCAGATCCGACCATCGTGGGGGTGCAGGCAGAAGCGAAATTCGTCGGAGAAGACAATGTCGTGCCATTCCGTAGTCCAGGTGCGGCGTTCGACGGCTCATTGACACCGCACTCGCCGGTGATGTAACGTCGATGGTAATCGGAGCAATGGGCGCCGTGCGACAAGTCCCCGCTCCTGCAGACGACGTCGAACGGTACGTGCTGACACAGGTTGTTGCGCAACACACCCTAATTCCTGCGGTAACGTTCGTGATGTGGCGGTGCGAACCGTCAATGCCCGTCGCACAACATGCCGGTCCTCTCGTTCGGTGGTTAGCCGCGGCTGCGGCAATCACTCACGTCGGTCCGTCCGTCCGTCTCTCCTGCACCCACCGAACCCATACTAGCCTCACTGTGGCTGGATGTCGTCCCACACGGGCGCCGATGTCTCGGTACGATAAACCGCTGTCGCGATAAGCCACTATTCGTCCTCTGTCGAACTCCGAAACGTGCTGGAATGACTGCCGTATTCTGCGACGAGACATCAGGAAGCTTCCCACGCACAGGTCCGGCAGCACAACACACTTCCACTCCTTACACCCCGCCTTCTGTGCACCCTTTGCATAGTGCTTCTCGGTGGCGTGCCGGGCCTACATGATTTGCATATGCCCTGCAATGCTAATCGTTTGCATGTCCTCTCGCGGGCGACGCATGCTGCGAATTTCAGGCCAATCGGAGCTTTCTTCTTGGTGTTGCATTTTGGGTGGCCAGCAGTGAATGTTATGTTTTCAACTTGGTTCTTCATTTGCAGGTAAAATTTAATGTAGTCTCATTTGTGCACAATATCTGGTCTAAAAACTGTGTGTTTAGAGCATGAAATTTTGATCCCTATTAAAAGAAAAGTGCAACAATCGTAACTCTCATCATTCTAAATCTCTGGCAGAAAGGGTTTCAAACATTGAATAACAACACACAAAAAAGATGTTTTGAATGTAAAATAATCGGAATTTGTAGGAGTTACATTGTTTGAAGCTATGCATCTTTCCCGACTGTAGTAAAGTAAATCCTAAGTAAATTTCGATGTAACGGAAATGGGTAACAGAAGTAGTCAAAGCCATTGTTGAACTCACTAGAATATATTTCGTGCCAAAGTGCATCAACTACAAGTTTGAAGCTGTCACTTCACAATATTACACATGATAGAGAACCAACTCTTCATAAGGGTTAAAAGATCTAATATGATAAAAATACTAGTTAAGAAACTTTACTAGATCTTTCGTGTAGGCTACCTACACATCATCAGGTGCAAACTAAAAGGTGAACTCAGGCCAGCAATCGAATATATAAGTTCATGACTCAGTGAAGGAACTAAATTGCAGTCTCATGGGACTCGTGAATAAGGGACGCACTTCCACAAGAAGAACTGAGAAAGTCTTTACTCACCAATCACAATGGGTGAGGGTTTTTGATGGCACCTGGACTTATCCTGTTGTATAAGGCGTCTTCAAGGTAACGGTACGTATGAAGGTAATTCATTATTACAACATTGTTTACTGTATTTGTGAATTAGTAAACTTTCTGCAAATGAAGTAAGTCTTTTAGTTTTCGTGCAAAGTAGGATATATGTCTCCTTCCAGACAGGTGTGTGAGTACCTCCACTTGCGAACCGGGATATCGCTGTGGCAGAGGACCATTGTCTGGTGTTGTATTGATGTTCAGACAATCTCACACCTAAGTTACGTAAGGTGGATCCAATGTACATTTTGTCCTCACCTGCTGGATCATTACTCTTCATAGGAACGCAATATACTCCACATTTTTGTAATTCGTCCACACTATCTCTGTCTTTTCTAATAAATGAAACAAGATTTGATGAAACGCCAAAGGCCAAAAGCTGTTTTTACATGCATTGTGTAGAAAAGGTGTCATAGTTAGGAGATAAGTCATTGACCCAACGTATCTCTTTACAGTTGAACCATCACATTTCATAGTTGTAAATTTGTATCGATTAATCAAATTTTTTACACAAGTTTCGTTAAAGCCATGACTGGTGGCTATAGTATATATTTTCTTAAGTTCTAATTACGAGCTTTTACTGTGGATGAGTGCGAATATGCACGTTGTACCAAATATCTCAAGGCAGTTAGCTTATGTTTAAGGGGGTGTGAGGAACTCATTGGAATAATAGCCTGCGAAGTTGAGGGCTTTCGGTAGACAGAGAAGCTTAAACATTTGGTGGCTGGGTTTCTCTGGATAAGTAGATCGAAAAAAGGTAATGAAAGTGATTCCTCAACTTCTATGGTAAAATTGATAGATGGAAATCTGGATGACATGCAGTTTGTAAAAACATGCAAAGATTCAATAGAATGAGGCTAAAGACGCAGGATGTCATCTATATAACGCATATAGTATAGAAGAGGGCCTTGACTGTAGTTAACCAGAATATCATTATCCAGAACTTGCATGGCAATCTCCGCTAAAACTGCTGAGAGTGGAGAGCCCGTGAGGGTTCCACCCTCCTGGCGGTACAGAACATTATTAAAGCGGAAATAAGTCTTTTTAGCAACAAACTTGAGTGCATCAACTACGGCTTGGATCTCAACTTGTGGGATAGATCCCAATGAAATTAATTTGTCTTCGATGATTTCATGCACGCTCGGATACAGTGACACAACGTCCAGGGAGACGACGTGTTACTGTATCCTTATTCATGAGCCCCATGAGACTGCGCTTTAGTTCCTTTACTGCGTCATGAACTTATATATTCGATTGCTGGCCTGAGTTCATCTTTTAGTTCATACCTGATGAGGTGTAGGTAGCCTACACAAAAGATCTAGTACAGTTTCTTAACATGTATTTTTCTCATATTAGATCTTTTAACCCTTGTGAAGAGTTGGTTCTCTAACATGTGTAATATCGTGCATTGACAGCTTCAAACTTGTAATTGATCCATTGTTGAAATCTGATTTTTGCATGTTGTCCGATTAAGTGACACAACAATAGGCAATTTAATTGTTATCCAAGAATATTTTTTACTAAACTATCGCCGAACATTATTTAATCATGTTTTTACACCAACGTAACAATATATAATTGCAATTTGTGTAAATTACGAGAACCTGGTGCTAAATATGATAAAATCCATTACAAGAATGTAGCGTTGATGCTATGAAAACAGTGCGTCGTAGCGCAATTTGGCTTTCTTCCCCACCCCAGGGGGTAAGGGTTATCTGTTGTTGATGAAATCTTCAAAATGGTGGAGCTCAATTTGGCTCCCCCTCCCCAAGGAAGGTTACCTGCTAATGACGAGACCTTTAAAATGTTGTATAACACCACACTGGCGCCAACTACGGGAGTGCTCAGGGGCTTGAGCACCCCTTGAAATCATTTGGAGGCTGCTGCGCACCCTCTGAAATTTTGTTATATGTACTGGATCCACACTTAAACATTTAGTTCCATTTTACATAAAATTAAATAAGATAATCGGAATATAGCGCAAATATTTGGTTTCTATAAAAAGAGTCAATATCTTCAAAAAATCGTGTTTTAACTACTGATACCCAATAAGCACTTAAGAAATAAGACAGCCAAGCAAGCGAGAAATCGGGGGTGTAGGATGTGGTTTGTACCCTACCTTTCTAATTGTTTAAAGATACCAATTTGTTTTTCGCAATCACGTTCCTTGCACATCAGTAAGTTGTCAGCAGCTCACCATGCACGCATTGAGCTTTGGTAGGGTTATAAAGCCATAAATGTCAGAGCGGGAGTAAAGAATGACCGTCCGAGAGCAGAAGACAGACAGCGAGACTGCGAATGATCTTTTCTCGCTCAAAGGATAGTTTTGAAGGGTTTTTTTTTTTTTGCTGCTGCAGTTATTGTTTGTTTGTTTGTTTGTTTGACATAATTCTGTTAAGGTTTTTTCTTTCTCCCTAGCTTTATAAAACACATAGGCAGTCAGCAATAGTAACACCAATCAATCCACGCAAGGGTAACATGCCAAATCGATACAACCGGTTCACATGGACTACAAGATAAATGATGGCGGGGTGGGGGTGGAAATTTCCAAGATACACTTGTTGATCAAAGCAAAAATTTCACTGTGATATACACTGCGTTATACGCTAAATGCTAACAATAACAAGTAAGGAAAATGATATAATGCGATGATTATGAAGCGCGTTCCATTCCAACACTGAACACGTCAGTTTGTTTGTTACAGCTAGAGCGAGCTCCTCAAAAGGTATCGCTATTAGCCTACTATCTGTTTTGACTAATGATATATACTGCCAATCTCAGCCTTTTTCAACAGGTTTGGTTTTCTGGTAGTAGTTCCCTACAAAATGCTAAAATTTTGTCCAAAAGAAAAAAATTATAGGAGCTCTTGTGCGCACATTACAGATAATTAAACCGGAAGAATTAAAACGGGGTTCAAGAATTTGGTTGCTATAAACAAAATGAAATCATGTATCGGTTTGTTTGCGTTTACACTGAAGACAAGGTCCATCTAAAGATCTAAAATTTCAACACTGGAAACGGTACCTGTCTTTTGAATTTCACCCCTCAAAATTTTCAGAAGTCGGCGCCTATGCAACACGATGGAGTGTGACCTGTAGATATCTTAGACCAAAACTTATCAATCCCCGTCCCCAAAATACTTACGATTCACCTTTTCTTTCTATCTTGAGGTCATATTTTAGCTTGCGCATGCGCACGTGAACGTTTGTAGCTACATCGCATTTCATCGGTGTCAGGGTCGTTTCTTACATTCATCTAAATCTGAATGATAATAACAATCAATATTGTTTTTAAAAAAACTAAAGTCCACATACGTAGTATTGCCGCCACCATAGTTTAGTAAATGACTCACATATCTTCTTTAATCATATTTACGACAACAACATTCATTAATGCATTTACCTAAGTATCGCTCAATGTCAGGAATCGGTAAACCTTATTGTTTGTTGTTATGATCTAATTCCAGTTAGTATGTAGCGATCTGAGACTCGATATGGTCGTGAGTGACGCGAATAAATGCCATGGGTTGTACGTAAAGAAATGCATATTGTCGAATCACTCGTTTTATTTCACATCCACGAAGATCTTCGTATGCGAAAGATGCATAGCATAAATTATCTCTACAAAGAGTACCAGGGCACTCTCGATTTTGTTTTCCCTATCAAATAATGCTGAACATCAGGATCTCCGCATTTTTGAATTCTTGCGATGCTAAACATTCTTGCAAGACAGTGTAAACGTATTTTTACATTTAGCATGACATCTACACTTTCAAAAGTTGAACAGAAAAATTGATTTTGCATCCAAAGGGGGAATTATGGGCCAACCTTTCCGTGTGCTCATTGTTTTTTACGATGAGCATGTTTTTCTACCATTTGGCGGAAATGTGCAATTCTCTAACATAGCGCAAAGTCATATTAATTTTATTTTATTCGATGTCTCAGCTTCTAAAAGTTAAAAAAATAACATATTTTTCAGCCTTTTCTGGTCTTAAATCTTCCAGTTAAGGGACACAAATTTCAGCTTTTAGTTGGAAGACATATCGGTAAGTACAAGTGATAGAGAAAAAGAAAAAAGTATTTTGATACTGACTACCTCATCATTGATATCATACCTTCAGATTTTCAGAAGCACAATTTCCCCGTTGTGGTGGCAACAGAACATTTGCTTTTGGAACTGGAGATGATCTTCCAGAATAGGGATTTTAGTTCTACGATACGCACTCTTCTGTTGGTAGGGCTGGAAAAATTCTTTTAACACGACTAGCAGCAACCATGATAAATACTACAAAAGAACCCTCTTATAACGAGCCCGTGTTTAGCGAGATGCCGGATTTACCGAGCAGAAGTGGAACTTTTGTTTGGTACAATATTAATTCAAAGCTAATTTGATCGTTTCTAACGAATAAAATTTAATGAAATACCCGCAACTTTTTTTAGCGTTAGCTTGGAAAGTGATGAAGATTTTCGAGAGAACTGAATAACAATTGATCGAGGTCAATTGTTTTTTTTTTTTTTTTTTTTAGCGTTAGCTTGGGAAGTGATGAAGATTTTCGAGAGAACTGAATAACAATTGATCGAGGTCAATTGTTTTTTTTTTTTAGCGTTAGCTTGGGAAGTGATGAAGATTTTCGAGAGAACTGAATAACAATTGATCGAGGTCAATTGTATTTTTTTTTAGCGTTAGCTTGGGAAGTGATGAAGATTTTCGAGAGAACTGAATAACAAGTGATCGAGGTCAATTGCATGATGGACATCGAAGACAGATGAGATAGTTTGGTGAGATGAATTCTTCACTCTCAGTTCCCTGTTACTGCATGTTCTATGCAAGGTAGCATACACCATCCCATCCCCGTCTTAAATGGGATAGAATATACTGCCATATCCCACCCAATATATTTTGTATTTTCTCGAGATGATTTCAGCGCAAAATCTCGAGAAAATATATTGCTATCTAAGAAGTGAGCTAAACGCGGCTGGAAGAAGTAAACCTGGGCATCAGAAAACGTTGCTTTTCCCTAAACTTTATTGTTCAAAGTGGCTATTTAGGAGAATGAGTAGCCCTAATCCTTTCTGACTGATAACCTATTAAATGGACTACTATAACATTGTCAACGTGCCTAAGAAAGGACAGACAAGGTATCTGAGTCACGTGTTTCTACCTAGTGGCAAGATGTCCGTATCGGATGGACTAGTCCTTCTCTATCATACCTGTGTTATGAAGCAGGGAATAAAAGACTAGACGGTAGTACTAATCAATAGTTACACGTCGGTACTGCTGAGATCCTGGGGAAAAATGAATTATTTTTCCATAGCTTCTGTTAAACCCGACCACCACGTGAACATTCTATCTGGGGATAGCACAAAAATTTAGGCACAATTTGTTTCAGGTACATTTGGCGCTTAAAGGGTTAACGACCACCGTGAGCAACTCAACGGGCTACAGCCGATCGCCTGTCCCCAATTTAGCACCACTGGCTCCAGAGAAGGGAGAGCGCCAGTGCCGTAAAACAAACACACCATCGTCCATGTCGCACCCGGAATCCGAGCCCGGACCCAAGTCGAATGGGCCAAAGCCAGTGCTTAACCACAGCGCCCCCTGAAAAGCTACTAAATGGCTTAAATGTATTCTTATATTAGACAAAATTACTGTGTTTTTTCAGACTGAAAAGGGGATTATGTCACGTCTTCAACCATTTCCAAGATTTTTTATGCATTTCTTACATATTTTAAATTCAAAATTTATCACTCGGTGGGACACATGTACACTAATTCCCATAAAAATCCGCGCACCAAGAAGGAGGCGTCGGATTGAAATGAGATTTTAGTAGTGAGATGGTACATACCAAGGACAGAAGTCATTACAATATCACAGCAGTGGGACGATTTCCCGCGGAGATATGGTACACATTCCGGTCAGCTGTAGTACCGCGTTGGACCGCCTCGTGCACGGATGCATGCGATGATACGGTCCGACATGGAGTCAAAGAAACGCCGTATGTTATCCTGGGACATATTAGCCCACACTTCTTGCAACTGACGCTCTAAATCACGAACACTGGGACATGGAGAAAGCTGGCGTCCTATTTGGTCCCACACGTGCACGATGGGTGAGAGATCAGGCGATCTGGCAGGCCACGGAAGCGTCGAAGCATGACGTAGACAATCCTGGGAAACCCGATCCATGTGCGGACAAGTGTTATCTTCTTGGAAAATGGCTCCGGGCTGCTCCGCCAGGAAATGCAGCACACGGGGCCGCAGGATCTCCTGCACGTAACGCTGGGCAGTCAACGTTCCTCGTATCACTGCGAGGGAAGTCCGGCTGTCATACACCATTGCACCCCAGACCATCACGCCTGCAGTTCGGGACGTGTGCCGCTGTACAATGAGGCTGGTATTGTAGCGCTCACCTGCGATACTCCACACTCTGACACGGTGGTCGTCCGTTCCCATACAGAAGCGAGATTCGTCGCTGAACACTATACGTCGACAGTCCGTAGCATTTCACGTTGCTCGCTGCTGACACCACTACAATCGACGCCGACGATGGTCAGGTCTTAATGGTAGAAAACGTAAGGGCCGTCGAGAGTGCAGATTCGCCTCTTTCAGGCGTCTGAAAATGGTTCTGATGGACACAGGTGTTCCTTGTACAGCCGCCACATGTCCCTGTATATTGGACAAGGACGTCGTTGCATGTGTGGGTGCCGTTCTCACGATCCCGCGGTCCTCTCTGCTGGTGGTGTATCTGGGTCGTGCTGAGCCAGTCCGCCGCGTCTGGGTGGCTTCCCGTGTCCATTGTTCCCAACACTATTGCACCGTGCTGTCCGACCGGCCCAAATGGCGGCCGATTCGGCCCGACGGCCACCCTACCTCTCTCATCCCGGCGATACGGCCTCGTTCAAACTCCGTCTGTTGCCCGTACGCACATCTACGGTGGCTCCTCGGCATGTCTATCGCTCAGGGATCTCCCCTGACTCTTACCGTGCACTTCAGCACGAATGTGGAGTCCCCTGTGCGGCGCCTTATAAGCCCCAAGGATTGCGATTGCAGCGCCGGAGGCCGCGGGTGGCCTAATGGGCAACGTTCGTGACTGCCAAGGGAAGGGCCACAGGTTCGATGCCAGGCAGGTACGAACGCTCGATCGACTAAATATCCGCCGTGCGTCGGATGGGCACGTTAAGCCGTCGGACCCCGGGTACTGGCCCCCTTGGTAATAAATAAGGGCGTCTTCCTCCTCCTTTCTACTTCGCTTCCGTGTCACTTTCCTATCTGGCGCTCTAGCCCAAATCTCCTAGTTTTCTATTTCTAAGGGTTGTTTAAGGTCTGGGGTCAGACACTCCCTTCCTAAAAATCCTCTACATATGATCATATGATCATTGCAGCGCCGGTCTTAGAAGCGCGGGCATGCGGAATCGCACGAAACTTTAGTCATTTGCATGTCTGCGCTCCACATAGCTATTCGCCGAGTTTCGTGTAAGTCGCAGGGTTTTATCTTGGTGAGCAGATTTTTATGACAATGAGTGTCTTATTTCTAGTTATCACTCTACCTCTACTATTAAAAATTAGGTTGAAAATTTTATCTTTTCTTTCTTTCTTTTTTTTTTTCACCCGACATCAGAAACAAGATTAAGTCTGTCCTTACATTGTTTAGAAAATGTTCGGCTGTTGGAAAAAGCAACTGATTTCTCTCTTTTTAAAATGCCTTGAAATATGTTTCACGAACGACGTGCTTAAAAGCACTGGAGAATACGACGGCATTCTTGATGTCTTTTCTGTTTTATGACATTTCATAGGCAGAAAGAAAAATGCGTTTTTAGTGTAAAGTTATGGACATTTGTGGCTATTGAGGAATTTTTTTTTCCATTTTGTTTGTCTAGCTTTTATTCTTTTATGAACTATCGAAATACTTTTGTTCCGCCCCGGTGGCGCAGTGGTTTCAGAGCTGGCTTATGACCATTCTTCCGAGATGGGTCTGGGTTCGAATCCCGGTGGTGATGCATGGATGTTGTGTTGGTCTTACAGCACTAGCTCTCTCCCTTCCCTGGAACCAATGACCCTAAATTAGGGACGGGCGACTGCTTATAGCCCATTGAGTTGCTCATGGTGGTCGTTAAATCTCCAACGAAAAAAAGACACTTTTACAAGCCGAGAATTTTGAAAACAACTACACTTTGGAGATTTGAAGAAAATGCTATTAAAATGAACTTTCAGTCCGAATGTAAGCTTAATTTGAAAATAGCAAGGCATTTTTTTATTCATTACTTATCACCACGAGATACAGTAATAAGGACTCGTACTGTCATTATTATATCAGCAGATACTTGTCAGTACTTGCCTTACTACGTGAAATTCTCTGTTTTATTGTAAAAAAACGAATACGGTCACCTGACGCCAATTATATTTCATTCAGCAAGTGTCGATCAGATCGCCTTGTGAGCTCATTAATTCCTTCTGCATCAAAACGTGGGAGCTCTCCGCAAAGTAATTTTTTTTCGGATAAGGTAACGATTTTTTTAATCTCAAACCATCTTTGAACAACAAAGAGCTCAGAAATTTGTGCCGTCAACATCTGAAGAGTAATATCCCTCTGTCCGACATGCATGTTCCAAAGAAAACATATCTCTCCAGTGAGTCAGTATCACCACTGTAAGCTACCCCAATAGTAACGTACATTTATTTCCATATTTGCGAATTCAACATTCATGGTTTTGCTTATTCGCGAGTAAAATATGCTATTCTCGAGATCATTGGTTTCAAACGGAAATAGGCCTACTAGTTTGTACCTCAATATATGTGAGTTTCGAACGACAAGGGTTGGAAATTTATTAGTGAGAACGTAATGGTTACATTGGAACAAAACGTAGGATCCGACTGTAGTCAACTACACTGCTGGCCACCTAAAATGCAACACCAAGAAGGAAGCATCCGATTGGCCTGAAATTCGCAGCATGCGTCGCCCGCGAGAGGACATGCAAACGATTAGTATTGCAGGGCATGTGTAAATGATGTGCGCCCGGCACGCCACAGAGAAGCACTATAAAAAGGGTGTACAGAAGGCAGGGTGCAAGTAGTGGAAGTTTGTTGTGCTGCCGGACCTGTGCGTGGGAAGCTTCCTGATGCCTCGTCGCAGAATACGGCAGTCATTCCAGCCCGTTTCGGAGTTCAACAGAGGACGAATAGTGGCTTATCGCGACAGCGGTTTATCGAACCGAGACATCGGCGCCCGTGTGGGACGACATCCAGCCACAGTGAGGCGAGTACGGATTCGGTGGGTGCAGGAGGGACAGGCGGACCGACGTGAGAGATTGCCGCAGCCGCGGCACACCACCGAACAAGAGGACCGGCATGTTGTGCGGCGGGCATTGGCGGCTCATACCGCCACATCACGAACGTTAGCACAGGAATTAGGGTGTGTTGCGCAACAACCTGTGTCAGCACGTACCGTTCAACGTTGGCTGCAGGAGCGGGGACTTGTCGCACGGGGCCCATTGCTCCGGTTACCATTGACGTTATACCACCGGCGAGTGCGGCGGCAGTGGGCCGTTGAACGCCGCACCTGGACTACGGAATGGTACGACATTGTCTTCTCTGACGAATCCCGCTTCTGCCTGCAACACCACATGGTCGGATCCGCGTGTGGCGGCACCGCGGCGAGAGACTGTGTGACGACTGCATTATGCATCGCCATACCGGTCCGTCGACTGGCGTTATGGTTTGGGGCGCGATTGGATATGACACCCGCACCCCTCTGGTACGCATCGCCGGTACACTCACCAGCTACAGCTACATCTCCCGCGTTTTGAAGCCCGTAGTTTTTCCTTACCTGCAGGACCTACCAGCGGTCACGTTTAAACAGGATAATGCGCTCCCGCACGTGGCACGCATCGTGCAACAATTCTTCACGGCCCGCCAGGTGTCACTGCTGCCGTGGCCCGCCTGCTCTCCCGATATATCGCCCATCGAACACGTCTGGTCGCTGATCGGCAACCGAGTAGCCCGGCAAGCACCACCCGCGGCTACGCCTGATGAACTGTGGCAACGTGTGGAAGTAGCCTGGACCGACATAGCCTGGACCCAAGCCCACATCCAAAGCCTCTTTCGTTCGATGCCGCGGCGTGTAGCGGCCGTTATTGCCAGCCATGGGGGCCACACGAACTATTGATGTCTGCGAGTTCCGCAAGTCACACGGGTCTGTAAGCTCAATCGTTTCATCTTTGTATCTGTTGTTATGTGTCCAGTGAATCTGGCGTTGATATCTCGTGTCCTTCTTGGAGTTGCATTTCGGGTGGCCAGCAGTGTATAACCTTTCTACATAGTCGCCAGCATTATCTAATACCAGCTGCCATCTGTTTGGAAGCCTCTGTATGCCGTCAGCAAGACGAGACGTGTGGATCTCCGCCACGGACCGGTCCATGGCTCTTACAGTGTCGTAGGTGGTCTTAAACTGAATACCTCGAAGAAATGCTTTCACCTTCGGAAACAAATCGAAGTCACTGGGACCTCAGTCAGTCGAATAGGGAGAAGGGTACAACACCTCCCAACCCCATCGACGGAATAGGTCGGTAACAACGCCAGCGACATGGCAGCGAGCGTTGTCATGCAAAATTATCGGAGTATGCTCCAGGAAATCATGCCGCTTCTTCAAGAGAGCTAACGTAGGTTATGTTCGAGGAAATGCGCATAATACGCTGCATTCACATTCTTTCCTGTATGTACTGCATGTGTTAGTAAGACGTCACCGCAGTCATAGACGGCGATCATCATTACCTTAAAGTTACTGGGGTTATGTCGGACTTTTGTTCGGTGCGGTTAGCTGTAATGGCTCCATTCATTAGACTGCGTTTCAGTTCTGGTTCATAACACTGCGCTCATGTTTCTTCCAAAGAAAGAATATACCGTAGAAATGTGTCCCCTTCACAATTATACCGTTCGAAATGGAGTCTAGCTGCCTCATAACGTCGCCATTTTTCATCACTTAAAACATGAGGCACCCAAGGTAATGCGGTTTCTTGCATCTTCAGCCTGTTTTTTTTTTTTTTTTTCAAAATGTGCAGCACAGTCATATGCGAAAGGTTACTCTCGTGGACGAGTTCAGGAATTATCGGCCATTCTCCAACAATGCAGACAAAGCGATAACTTGAGTTCCACTCACCAGGAGACGTTCACGATCGCTGCCCAGAAGCACCAGCCACATTTCTCCGTCCTTTTTTGAAGGCTGCCTACCACCTTGCTACCGTACTATATGGTAAATCAGATGCTCCACAAGCTTATTGTAGTCCTTCGTAACATTCCTCCACGGTACGACTTCTAGCAACTTCTATTTTTTGCCAACAACGCTGATCGAACTTCGTAAACATGACTTCAGACTATTTACCAACTACAAAGTGTATTTGCGTCGCTACTGCGCATATGCTGTTCGAGATAGGATTCAACGATTCTACCCAGGGGTACGTCGGGAAGGTACATCACATTGGGGATGTAATGTACACACGTTAGATCCTCTGCAGCACGATTCTCACTCAATAGTTTCCACCCTCAGTATTTCATGAAATGGAGAAATTAAAAACTACACCAGATGGCGCAACCTATGGTCAATCTAAAATATGACGATTAACGGAAACTGAAGATATTTTTTCTGATATACACTGAAAGTATATGACGTACTACAGGGGTGAAGCATGTGCCAAGACGATAAATTTGCAGCGATATATTCCGTAGGTGTAGTTTAGTCGGTTAGAACATCCTACTCCGGAGCAAGGATACGCTGGTTAGATATCCACCAGCGACAAATTTCTGTTTTCACATTGACGCCTGATTGTGGAAAATGCAGTTGGGTTCGGCGAAAATGTGTGATAAAACATCGTCTGGAATTAATGAAAATTCCTTCTTCGCTTCAAAAAAAAATTGAGAGGAAGAAGATGTGACATATTACAGAGGTAAAGCACGTGTCAAGACGACAAATCTGCAGCGATACATACCGTCGGTGTAGTTTAGGCGGTTAGAACAACTGGCTCCGGCGCGAGGAGAAGCGAATTTGATCTTCGTCGCCGACAAATTGGTGTTTTCAGAAGTACCCAATCAGACAGTTGCCGCTGATCTAGTACTGGAAAAAATATTTTAATTCAGACGGGACTTGGATGCATGCCTTTCCCATACCAGAAACATTTGAAGGATATAAGAAGACTAACTAAGCAGAAAAGGTTGATAATTTCTTTTAGCAGTTGTAACGTTCGTTTATGCACAGAGTGGTCATAAAGTAACTTGGCCTATTTACGAGCCTCTAGTGATCACAGTTTTTTTGACGAATTAGGATGAGATTTAGGATTTAGGCGTCTAAAGATATGGGCTCGAGATTTATGCAGAGAAAATGAATCGTGCTCTCACGGTTACAGTTTCAGCTCACGAATACCGAAACTTCCAATTTCAACACCCACTTTGTGATATCTCATTGTGATCAGCACCTTAAAAACCACAAATGGCGTTAACAGTTTATTTCTAACCCTAAAAGCCACTGAGCAATAGCACTTTCAAATTAGATGAGAAGTAACAACAAAAGACGAAAAGAAAGTAAAAAAGAAACCGTCATAATTACCTTTGTTTACAAATGCTCGATATGTCTGCCATCACATGCAATGACATATTGCATGCGAGGAATCGTGGATATTACCGAAGCATGCAATATATTACATGGAATATGAATAACCTCTCGTTTAATGGATTCTTTCAGGTAGGACAAAGTTCTTGGATAATCTTTGTACACTTTTTAATTCAGAAGTCCCTAGAGCCAGAAATTCATTGGTGTTAGATCATGATGGCCATGGAAATGCAAAATGGCGAGATACAATTCCGTTACCGAAGTACTGTTCTAACAATTGTTTGACACACTTGCTGACATGTGGTGGAGCACCATCTTGCATCCAACTGACGTCAGATATTACATGTCGTTGCTGCAGCTCTGGAATGACGTAATTCGTTAACATCGCAACCCGTGAGGGATCACTTGTTCAAAGACGTAGGGGCCTAGAATGAAGGTGCTTGTGATGCCGCACCACACAGTCACTCTGACTTCTTGTAAGGGAAGAGATAACAAATCATGGGGATGTTTGTCTGCACAATGCACACAGTTTTTAGAATTCACTTTGCCAGTTAACGTGAAATGTGCTTCGTCAGTCCACGGTATGCGCAGTGGCCAGCTGTTGTCACTGTCGTATCTTGTTAAAAATTCATTCGCAAATTCCAAGCGTTGCAAGAGGGTGACAAACCCTCTTGCAACATTTGGATTCGATGGTACCGGTATGGAAGAATCTGAAGTACTAATCGAAGAATCTTTAAGACCGTAGTTTTAAGAGCATCCAGAATGCGAGAAGCACCTCGTGCAGTTGCATGACGATCGCCATTAATCGTGTGATGCACTTCAGCAACAAGTTCAACTGGAGTGGAATGTCGTCCAGCTCGAGGTCTATCGCATGTATCTTCAAATTTACGCACCAAGTCCCGCATAGCTTAAATAGAACATGGACCCCGACGTAAATTATGGATTCGACGGAAAACACACAACACCTCTACATCATTACAACCATTAATGTAATAGAGCTTGACCAGTTCACCACTATGTTTAGCGGAAACTATCACCTTCTTCTCCTACACGTGCAATCACGAGACTGACTCGACTTCCAGCCGTCAATGCTATTTATCGGAACTGGTTGCGAAGACGTAAAACAAACTGTGTTCGTCAGTTGGATGTTTCGTGATAGGCGACGGCGAATTATGCAAATGACGTGCATCATCACTGCTGCAGCCACAATGAAAATGAATGACGAAAGGATGTCACCGTTTCTTTTTGACTTTTTTCCTTTTTTGTTGTTACTTCTCATCTCATTTGAAAGTGTCATTGCTCAATGGCTTTTAGGACTAGAAAGAAACTGTTAACACCATTTGTGGTTTTTTTAAGGTGCTGATTACAATGAGACATCACGGAGTAGGTGCTTCTATTGAAACTTTCCGTAATTCGTGAGCTGAAACCGTAGCCGTGAGAGCAACATACCAGAAACCATTTTCTCTGTATAAAACTCGAGCGCATATCTTTAGACGTCCAAACCCCAAAACCCATCCCAATTCGTCGAAAACTGTGGTCACTAAAGGCTCGTAAATAGGCCAAGTTACTTTATGACCTCCCTGTATAGTTGTTTGAACACTACAGTTCTCAATAACTTTAGTTTTGCTGCCTCGGTAGCGCAGTGGTGTAAGCGATGGCTTCTGATCATTCGCCCGAGATGGGTCCGGGTTCGAATCCCCCGTGAGGCATGGATGTTGTGTTTGTCTTACGGCACTGGCTCTCTCCCTTCCTTAGAACCCGTGTCCCTACATTAGGGACGAGCGACTGCTTATAGCCCACTGAATTGCTAACGGTGATCGTTAAACCTCCAATAAAAAAAAAACTTCAGTTTTAAGCGAATCAGGAGTCACTCAAATAACTTCAGGAAAGGTTACTTACTATTAGTCTTTATTCAGCAAAAACTTTAGCACAACTCAGTCTTCAACAACATTAGTGAAAAACTCCAATTACTTATTAGAGAATGCTTAACGAGAAACATAAACACCAACTCTAAATGTGAAATACCCAGACGTCAATAAATCACAATTCAAGTACTTCAATCCGCAACTACTGTTATATCATCATACTACCATCATCTCCACACACTGCTGCTGCTGAAACATTGCACAGTATAACGTTCAGTTCTCATTAGACACATACACAAGCCATACGTTTCGACCTCAAGTGTGTTGCCAAACAAACTCTTGCGAGAGAGAAAATATCACGTTAAGTTTGAAAAATGCTAAGGAGAACGAACTTAAATTTACATAGAGAAAGAAACTAAAAAGGAAAGTTAAATTACAGTATACGTCCCACAGTGTGTGCAAATATAAACCCTTCAGACTTTCGATTAGAGGCGAGCAAATATAGAGAAGGAAGCAATGTTGATGAACCAGAGTAGCAGATGAAGAGACCATCGCATCATCATCGACCATCATTCACTCCGGCCGCAGTAACATCAGCGGCGTCCAACCACTTCTACCATTGCTTTTAAGCCACGCATACAGAACTTCTCTATTTCTGGTAAGTTCAGTGACATAGATTTCTATTCATTACCTTTATTTTTCTGTATTTCAGTCGTAGTAACCATTTTTTAATCGCAACCATTTTTATACATAGCACGGAATACCTCCACCCCCATAAGCAATTAACTTCAGTATTCGCTATTTTGCAGTTCGTCTTCGTTCGCAGGAACATAACCCTCATGAATACTGTGAGATCAAATCAGATCTGATCATATGTAGAGGATTTTAGGAAGGAGTGTCTGACCCTCGGTCTTAAACAGCCCTTAGAAATAGGAAGCTATGAGATTTTAGCGAGAGTGTCCGATAGGAAAGTGACACGGAAGTGAGGTAGAAAGGGGGAGGAAAACGCCCTTATTTATTACCGGGGGCAGTACCCGGGGCCTGACGGCTTAACGTGTTCATCCGACGCACGGTGGATATTTAGTGGTTCGAGAATTCGTACCTGCCTGGAATCGAACCTGAGGTCCTTCTCCGCGGCAGTCACGAACGCTGACCACTAAACCATCCACGGCCCAATACTGTGAGATCAGATCAGTTCATATGTAGAGGATTTTAGGAAGGGAGTGTCTGGCCCCAGGTCTTAAACAACTCTTAGAAATAGGAAGCTAGGAGATTTGGGCTAAAGTGCCCGATAGGAAAATGACACGGAAGTGAGGTGGAAAGGGGGAGGAAGACGCCCTTATTTATTACCGAGGGGGCAGTACCCGGTGCCCGACGGCTTAACGTGCACATCAGACGCACTGCGGATATTCAGTGGATCGAGGGTTCGTACCTGCCTGGGATTGAACCTGAGGTCCTTTCCGTGGCAGTCATGAACGTTGCCCACTAGACCACCCGCGGCCCTAGGCCTGTGATCATGATGATCATATGTAGAGGATTTTAGGAACGGAGTGTCTGACCCCAGGTCTTAAACAACCCTTAGAAATAGGAAACTAAGAGATTTGGGGCTAGAGCGCCCTATAGGAAAGGTGAGACGGAAGCGATGTAGAAAGGGGGAGGAAGACGCCCTTATATATTACCGGGGGCCAGTACCCGGGTTCCGACGGCTTAACGTGCCCATCCGACGCACGGCGGATATTTAGTGGATCGAGCGTTCGTACCTGCCTGGCATCGAACCTGAGGCCCTTCCCGTAGCAGTCACGAACGTTGCCCACTAGGCCATCCGCGGCCCTAGGCCTGGGAGATAACTGTGTGCTCGTATTATTGCGATTTTTTTTAATAATTCACTGGTGGCTTTTGCGTATATATGCGGTCATTCATGAAATAACTTTTTTGGTTTTGAAAGATGCACAGATACGACTGTTATCCAGTAACAGTCGTATCTGTGCATCTTTCAAAACCCAAAAAGTTATTTCATGAATTGTTGTCCTTACTGTACTAATTTGGGGTCATATCGGATCTATTATTAGCATTGTAAATAAACAAGAATGGCTTCTGCAAGTGCTGGTGTTTGTATTTTTATTTTCGTTTCTAGGAAAGGCTGCGTGGTTTCTTATTTTTGGCAATGATATACTTGAGCTCCACGCACTTGATCGCAGCGTACAAGTGCAACGGACAGTAGATAAGGAAGAAAAAGACAGATATATTCTCACGGGAGATGTGTCCCTTTCATGAAAACAAGAGACATAGTAGTTGTTGCCCGTGTAAAGGCATAGAGCGAAAGATCAGCTTCCTCAGGGCAGCTATGGTTGGCCCCTGTCTCTCCTTATAGGGTGGATAATGGCTTACATTCCAAATAAATAACTATGCTTTGTGGTTAATTTTAGGCTTCTGCTTTTGGGTAACAATCACAGACAACTTATTTTTTGCCTTATGGTTTATTTCATTGTTTGATGGAGTTGTAGGCGATGTTTATTATTCGCTCAACGTAACAACCTAGACACGCAGAAGGAAGTAAGCTTTTATTGTTTATTCTAATGGCCTTCGTCTATATTATCGTGAGCAATCTTATCCTGCGATTTCATGACGGGAAGTGGTTTAAATAAGAATTTCTTACGTGAGGGTCGCGATTAACCATATATCACGAAATGACTGCAAAAGTAAAAAGTAGCATTGTTACGAAATGGTGGAAATGCGATAGAGAAATTAGGGTATTTCTGTCTTTTCCAAAATGACTTTATGAGGTTATATTTATTCTCTTTGACCGCTTTAAACAATTTGGTAAGTATAAGAAAAATGAGTCTAACAAAACTTTTTCTTTAACGACCCTAAGAAAAAGGTTTGTAACACTGCCTAACTATTGATGTGACTTTGAAAACACTAAAGACACTCGTTTACCCTATTGTGAGCGCGGAGGATCTCTGACAACTCTCAGCTTTAACTGAAATTCGCATGAGTATCCGAATAAACACTTAAAATTCATGAGATACGAACACTAAGATATATAACAAGTTAGTAAAATTATGCAGTGTATTTATTATGATACGCTTTCCAACATACCAGAAAGCATTACTCAAGTTATTACTCAAGTTATGAGGTAATGGCTGTAGAATAAATCTCGCTCCTATGACCTAACCTTTGATGCCATTTCGATGATATTCAACACAACCAGTAAAGTATACTTCCGAAACAACATGATAAAGTTTTGAAGCAATCGAAGCATTTTTGCGTAAGTTATAACGCATAAGGGCGATGGAATGGATCCCGATCCTATGTCCTGACCTTTAACACCATTTCACCCATTTTCACTAGGGTTTGTCCCCAGGTGGTTCCCTACGACATACTAAAATTTCATCGAAATCAAACTATATTTACGCAAGTTATGACGCATAAGGGCAATGGAATGCATCTCGCCCCTATGTTCTGACCTTTAACCCGACTTCGCCCATTTTCAATAGAATTCGTCCCCAGGTGTTCCCCAGCGACATACTAAAATTTCATCGAGATCAAACCATTTTTAAGCGAGTTATCGTGCGGACGGGCGGACAGACAGGCGGACAAAGCTGGAGCATATACGGTTCTTCAACCTACGGTTGAAATAATAAATAAAAAATAAATATGTTAAACACAAAGGTCAAGAAAAATATTTACTAAAAATTATCTTCGTATGCTCTAACTTTCCATTTTGGTTCCTATTATTTTATGTAAATTTTGGTTCACCTCCTTAAGCGTTTTCTAAACGTAACGCTACATTTTCACTCCCGCTGAATGCTTTTGTGGCAACATGACTTGAGGTCAAAAATTGAGTGACGCATATTTAAAGAGAACAGATAAGAGTGATGCTCGCGATTGTATGAGAACTCACGTTAGAAGTCGGCTTGATTGTGAGATCGTTGTAATCGCGTTGGGGAGAGTTGTTGAGAGAACTTATCCTATATGATTCATTCTTTCACATTGAATACACTCGATGGAAAAAAAACATTATTGGTGTCCACCTAATAGTTTGTTGGTTCTCCTCTATCGCGAATAATGGCCTGTACACAACAAGGCACGGACTCCACCAGATGCCGGAGGGTTTCCGGAGGTAATGCCAACTATGCCTATTGCAGCACTGTGCACAACTCCTTTGGTCCAGGATACGTGAATCTGATGTCCCACTCCATGGCTTCTCATGGTCAGCGTGTTGACATTTATATGGACAGTTAAGCAGCCCTGAAGGCTTTGGCTAAATTTAATAATTGTGATAATGTGGTACAGAGGACGAAGCAGTTGATCCGTGATAATAACATGGTAAATGTGTGTTTTCATTGGATTAAGTCATGCTCGAAATTGTCGCAATGAGCTTGCTGATGACCTTGCTAAAAGTCGAACTAGGAAACCAGTGGTGGGCATGAAGATTCCGGCAAGTTTTAGAACTATTGGAACACGTATTTATGCTATGATGCTATTGAAATGGCAGGAGCGTTGGATACAGAGTGATACTGGTCGAGTGACTTACGGGTATCTTCCGGTGGTAAAAACCAAACGATGCCTTCCTGATAGACTCCAAAATCAGTTTTTGTACTGAGATTGGCAGAACTCCAGCCTAATTTAATCGTTTTAACAGTAAGAAGCACTGCACCTGTCTTTGTGGATCTGTTAATGCATCTATATTCCATCTTGTGATGCAATGTGAGATATTAAGTGTCCATCGTGCTGCGGTGCAGTTACCATGTGTAAATCAGCCTTTTCATACTTGGATGAACAGACATCGTGCTGCAGTTTCCTACATGAATGGGAGACTTGTGGAGGAGGAGGGGACTCTGTTGAATATTTTCCGCACAGATTCGTCTATTGGCCTTGATTCTGCAGAGGAATCGGAGGAGGACTGGGAACCTTCATTTTGAGTTGTTTGTTTGTGTTTTTTGAAATTATGTTGTAATTTTTATTGAATTATGTTGTAATTTTTAATTAATTATGTTGTAATTTTTATTGAATTATGTTGTAATTTTTAGTGAATTATGTTGTAATTTTTAGTGAATTATGTTGTAATTTTTAGTGAATTATGTTGTAATTTTTATAGAATTATGTTGTAATTTTAGTGAATTATGTTGTAATTTTTATAGAATTATGTTGTAATTTTAGTGAAATATTTTGTAATTTTAGTGATTTATGTTGTAATTTTTAATGAAATGGATTACTTAATATGATTTAGTAATTCAATGGTCTACATAAGCTTGGATTCAATGGTATACATAAGCTTGGATCCAATGGTCTATATAAGCTTGGATTCAATGGTCTACATAAGCTTGGATTCCATGGTGTACATAAGTTTGATTTTAATTTATCATTGATTTTATAATATCATTGATTATATAAATTTTGGGTTTGACTTTAACTTAATTTATACCATTTGTTATTAATTATTTCTTTTTGTTCCATGTGATGTCAGTTGATTTGGGAGTTGGTAAAATGCTGATGTTCAATTATTGATGTGATTACGTGGAGTTTAGTTTTGTGTTGTTGAATACTTTTTCTTTTGTTTAACATCCCTCTTTTGAAAGATTGTATTAATATGTGTATTTGGATTAGCGGGACTTTTTTCCCGCATGTAATTAGTTCTGTTAATCCCTGTGAAGCTAACCACCTAGCTTGTACATGGTTTCAATCCAGGGACCTTGGGGCCACTGGATGGTTGAAAACTCAAATCAGTAATACTTGAACCATGCCTGGGTAGTTTGCTGCCCGTTGGGATGGCACATTGTCCTGAACAGGCCATCGGTGGCAGAATGCGAGAAGGCAAAATTGTGCAGATGATCGGCCAGCGCGTGCTCGTATATGGCAGCGGTTAAGGACCACCCCAGACACACTAAGGGACCTAATATGTCCCATGAGAAGGCTCCACAAACCACCACAGAGCCACCATCGCCTTGAACAGAAGCAACCTGGTACGATGAGGCCATGGCATCATGCTGTCGACGCCATACTAGCACCCTCCCGTCAACTCGGTATAGCTAAAAATGGGATTCATCTGACCCCACGACGTGGAGCCACTCTTCAGTAGTCCAGTTTTGATATTCCCGGCACCAGGTGACGCGTAATTTCCGATGACGAGCAGTCAGCAGTGGCACACGACTAGGGTGTATGCTCCTGTAGCCCCATTCGCTCGCTGACGCTTCTTGGGCCTCTGGCATTTAACATTGTCGCCGAAGTTACCATGCGGTCGGTCTGTACGAGCCTGGAGAGTCTAAGTCAACCCCGGTCATCAATGGCGTGTAGTCGGCCACAGCTTGCTCTCTGGGCGCCGGTATGTCTATCGATGGCATACTCACGGTACACCCTTGGTACGGTTGCCCTCGGGTATCCTAGAATTCTTACCACTTCTTACCACAGTGTCTTTGAATGACACATCTGCTTTGCGCCGACATTTCGTCCACGATCAAAGTCAATCAGATCACCATGTTCCCCATCAGGGCCGGTGCTAGTGTGTTTGGCGCCCTAGGCAGGCCATCAGCCTTGCGCCTCCAAAAATTAGTTATTCTTTGTGTAGCCAAACACATTGCATTTATTCCATAATTATTTCATGTTGCAAAAATACAATGTAAATTAAATAGAAAGAAACTAATGGAAACTACATCCATTTACTAACTGGTCCACTGAAAATGAAGCGTGCTCTATTTTTCGCAAAATTACCAACAGTGTCTTTAAATCTATGTCACGGCCAATTTTTTGTTCGAACGATGATGCATATAGCCGAACAAGGTTCTTTCCTCTTGCATGTCCTGATGGAGAGGGGGAAAGGGGGGAGAGAAAATAATTCTATCGAAATGAATATAGTAGCAGAGCCTCTCTTACTCTTCTTGCCCCTATTCTTACTAGAAAATAGTCTGAGTGAGACAATTACTAACGTTTAGGCAAGCCACTCTGCGTAACGCAGTGGTCTAAGCGCGGTCCGGGTGCCGGTCAAAACACGGACACCCAAAACACCGACAGGACAAAACACCGACAACCAAAACACCGACATCTCGTTTCTATTTTGTTTCCCCATCAGCAGTTGGCGCTGTATGTCAAGTATCAAGTAATATCAGAAAGTTTGTACGACAGCTTTGTAACTCATATTGGCGTTATATTTATGTCGTCATTTAGCAGGATCACTTCAATTTGCTTCATGAAATATAATAATAATGATAATAATAATAATTATTATTATAATTATTTTTCGTCAGAACGGCAGAAAAACTAAAATTTTGCGGCCCTACAGTTTTCAATTTGGAACCACCAAATTTGGTATACTATCTCATAGTACTCTAAGTTAGACCGTAGACGGTTTGAGGAAAGGGTCGGGGCCCGGGGTCAAGGGGGCCCACACAAAATTTTCGTAAAATCTACAGTTTTCAATTTAGAACTACCAAATTTGGTATACTATCTCATGGTGCTCTAAGTTAGACCGTAGACGGTTTATGGAAGGGGTGGGGGCCCGGGGTAAATGGGCCCCCACCAAAATATTCGTAAAATCTACAGTTTTCAATTTAGAACCACAAAATTTGGTATAATATATCCTGGTGCTCTAAGTTAGAGCGTAAATGGTTTTTGGAAGGGGACAGGGCCCGGGGTCAAAGGAGGCCCACACAAAATGTTCTTAAAATCTACAGTTTTCAATTTAGAACCACCAAATTAGGTATACTATCTCATATTGATCTAAATTAGACCGTAGACTGTTTTTGGTAGGTGTCGGAGCCTTGGGTCGGTCAGAGCCATTCAAAAAACAGTAATTATAAGGCCTAGGCGGGCGTCTTTTTAGCAATTTTTATGCTGCCGAGCTCACATTCAAAAAGTTTACATAACAACTCAAGTAAATTATATTGCACCTTCACTCAAATCAAGAACAGAAATTTTAGGGCCCTAGGCCAAGGCTTTTGTAAAAACTTTAAGTCTACCGTGCTCATATTTATAAGGTTTACATAACAAGTCAAAGTGCTAATGTTTCACTTGTACTTATTCAAAACACAGTAATTATAACGCCTAAGCTGGCGCCTTTTTAGCAACTTTTAATCTACCGTGCTGATATTAAAAAAAATTACATGACAATTTAAATCGTTTATATTCCACCGTTAATCAATCACAAAACGGAAATGTAACAGTCTTAGGCCTAGGCCTTTTTAGAAAGTTTTAATTCGTTAAGCTCCTATTTATAAGGTTTGCGCAACAAGTAAAGGAGGGAAATGTACCATTTGTACTCATTCAAAAACCCTTAATTATAATGCCTATTTCGACATCTTTTCAGCGACTGTTAGTCTACTGTGCCCATATTCTAAACGTTTACATGACAATTCAAGTCAATTATACTCTACCTTTACGAAATTAAAAAAACAAACTGCCTTAGGCCTAGGCCTGTTTAGTAATTTGCAATCCGTTGTGCTCATATTTATCAAGTTTACAAAGTAAATCGAGATGATAATGTTCCACTTGTACTCGTTCAAAAACATTAATTATAAGTCGTAGGCCGGCACCATTTTAGCGAATTTTAGTCTACTGTGCTCATAATCTAAATTTTACATGAAAATTCAAGTAAATTATACTCCACCTTTACTCAATTAAAAAAAATAGATTAAATACGGCGGTAAGCCTAAACCTAGGTCTTTTTAGCAATTTTAATTCTTTGTGCCAATATTTATAAGATTTACATAACAAGTCAAAATGAAAATGTTCCACTTGTACTGTTTCAAAAACATTAATTATAAGGCCTCGGCCGGCGCCTTTTTAGCAAGCTTATGTCTACCGTGCTCATATTCAAAACGTTTGCATAGCAGTTCGAGTCAATTATACGCTACATTTACTCCATCCCAAACAAAAATTTTACAACCATAGACGTAGGCCTTTTAAGCAATTTTTAGTCCATGTTCATATTTACAAGGTTTATATAACAAGTCAAATTGATAATGTTCCACCTGTTCTCATTCAAAAAACAAATTATAAGGCCCTAGACCTGCACCTTTTCAGCAATTTTTAGTCCGTCGTATTCATATTCATAAAATTTACAAAGCAAGTCAAGTCAAAAGGTAATGTTCCACCTTTATTCAGGAATGAAACCGAAAATTCGCAGTTCTAGCCTTTTCAGCATTGTTTAATCTTCCGTTTTCACATTAAAAAAACTGTAGATTTTACGAATATTTTGGATGGGGGCCCATTGACCCCGGCCCCCGACCCCTCCCAAAAACGGTCTACGGTCTAAGTTAGGGTACCACGAGATAGTATACCAAATTTGGTGGTTTTAAATTGAAAAGTGCAGATTTGTGTAGCGGACATACAAGCAAGCATTCAATTTTATATATACAAATAAAAGTGGAATTTTTAGATAGCTTCTTACTGCAGTTTCAACAAAGGAACTTTTGCATTGCTACTGAAGCGCCGACTATTGTCAAAGAAGAACGATAAAAGACTTAAAGTTTAAAACTTGGTAAATGTGAGAAAGTAAAATGTTGACAGTTTTTCGGTGTTTTGTCCTGTCGGTGTTATGTCCCAGACCCGCGCGGTCCGGTGGCTCTCCCTTTTCCGTAGAACAAGTAGCCCTGAATTAGGGACGGGCGATTACTTATAGTCATCGAGTTGTTTACGGTAGTCGTTAACCCCTCCGCTACCAAAGAACTTTAGACGTTGAGCATTGCTACTATTTGTGATAGAAGAAGTTGACAGTCTAGATCTTTCCATTGAAAGCCAGATAGTACAGAATCCATTTCCTTAAAAATAATCTTGTGCCGCCCTCAGGCTTGGCCTGACTTCCCTGTGCGTGGAGACGAGCTTGGTTTATGGCAGTTTTTTTATTGGATGTTTAACAACCACCGTGAGCAACTCAATGGGCTATAAGCAGGCGCCCGTCCCTTATTTAGGATCACTGGTCCCAGGGAAGTATGGCAGTTTTTCGATAGATGTGCGCTTTCGTGGCGTGGTGAAAGGGGGAGAAGAATTTACCGCAAACTGACTTAAGTATTCTATAAGAACATGTCTTCCTTTCTCAATGAATAAAAATTCGCAACTTATATTGAATGGACAGCACAAAAAAAAACGAGTCTATAAGACCTTACCCAGTCAATAAGAACAGGTCTCCGCTTCTCAATGAGCAAGAATTCGCAAGTTATATCGAATGGACAACAGAAAATAAAATTGTCTTTGGTTTTACTTTTTTTTTTTCTGATTTATTAACTTATTTGATTTTATCAACTTTAAATCTTACCGCTCCTCAAATTTCGGCGCCCTAGGCAGCTGCCTAGTTTGCCTAATGGTTGAACCGGCCCTGTGCCCCATGTTCGTCGATTGCGATACATTGTTGGGAAGCCCTGCTATCCGTCTATTTATGGCATGCGTTCGATTTGGATATGTTCCACTCATCGCGGGGATTGCTGATTTCAAATGCCCATCAGAATTATCTCTAATTTTCTACTATCTTCCACATCAGAATATGAATCAGATTGTGTTCTTTTTTTTATTAGGGGTTTAAGCACCCCCGTGAGTAACTCAATGGGCTATAAATAGTCGCCCGTCCCTAATTTAGAGTCACTGGTTCCATGGACGGGAGAGAGCTACTGCAGTAAGACAAACACAACATCCATGCCTCACCGGGATTCGAACCCAGACCCTGCACGGACGAATGGTCACACATTGTCTTCATAAATCTTTAACGAAAAGGCTTTAGATGCAGAAGTAGTATTCTGCAGATCTGGGGAAACCTACCGTCAAATTCCTCTCATAGAAAACTTCTAAAAAACAAGCTGAGAGTCTAACACATTTTTACTTTATTTAAAAATTTTTCTTTGTAATAATTTTTTATTGGAGGTTTAACGACCACCGTGTGCAAATCAATGGGCTATATGCAGTCGCCTGTCCCTAATTTAGGGCCAATGGTTTCAGGGAAATACATTTTTCACATCTATGATAGTCATACAAGAGTAGGCTAAATTGCCTGTTGTTGTTTTTTATTTAAAAGCTTTTAATGGATGCTTAAACCTGAAATTTGGAAGAAGCAAACTACAGAATACACGAAACAGAAACAAATTATTCTATCAAACTCCCACCACTGTTCGGGAATTTTTTTATCGCGTGACCCAGGAATCCAAAAGTACACTTTCTGGCGACCAAACCAATTTTGCATTATTCGTTATAATGCACGCCGAAGAGTCAAAATATTATGACCACCTGCCAGATATGATGTTGGTCCTCCACATGCTCCAAAACAACTCTTACGCGGCGAGTCATGGACGCTAAGAGATTTCTGAATGTTTCTTATGGTATCTGGCACCAACACGTGACCAGAAGATCCCTCTAACTCTTGTAAGTCACGTGGTTAAGCCGCCGCAGATCGGGTTTGATGTTCCAACACAAACCACAGATGTTCCATTGGATTGATGTCTGGGGAATTTGGAATAACCTGGAAGCTTTCCTCATATTCCACCAACCATTCTTGAACAATGCAGTGTGCCATGGCGCATTATCCTTCTGAAAGAAGGCATTACTGGAAAGGAATATCATTGCCATGAAAGCATGTACCTAGTCTGTAATGGTGTTTAGGTAAGTGGGAGACGTCATAGTTTCTTGCACATGAATAACTGGACATAGAGTTTTGCAGCTGAACATTGCCCAAAGCATTACACTTGCTGCACCGGATTGTTTTTGTCCCATGGTGTAACCTGGCGCCAACACTTCCCCATGTAAAAGGAGCACACGTACCTGGCCGTCCAGTTTTGATGCTCATGTGCCCATTGTAGCAGCTTTCCACTGTGAACTGAGGTTAACATGGCCTCTCAAAGCTGTCACCGGTTATGCAGCCCTATTTTCAGCACTGTTCGATGCATTGTGTATTGTGACATACTACTCTCGTCACCAGAATTCAAATTACCGGCAAGTTGCGCAATAGTATCCCTTCTGTTGGCTCGTATCATACAGAATAGCCTTCACTCACCTCTTGCATCGAGAACCGTGGTCAAGCCACACCTTGCCGGCGGTTTGTACTTGTCGGCGAAAGCCGATACGAGACTCGAGACAATTCGTTGTTCGGGCATAGGTACGAGATGACTCATCCGATCACCGTGATTTTTTGCATGCGATTGGACATCGCCCATGGTCAGGTTTTGATGCCTTCCGATTCTCGAAATTCCGCGTCATTGAGGAATAATCGTCCAAAAACTTACTTTTTTAGGGGTTTCCGGATTTTGAAAAGGGGTCGTTTGTTACCTAACTCCTGCGAAGATCTTCAGCCGATCGCAGTGATACTTGCCACAGAGAAAGGAAAGGACATAGTGAGTGACATGGGGTTGTTATCATGGTGATTGGTTGTGTCGTATAAAAATAATGACCATTAAAAAACTGACCAATTTTAATAATAACTGAAATAATCCGCTCTCTATACGAGACTCGGGACAATTCGTTGTTCGGGCAGAGGTACGAGATGACACATCCGATCACCGTGAATTTTTGCATGAGATTCGACATCATCCATGGTCAGGTTTTGACACCTTCATATTCCTGAAATTCCTTGCCATTGAGGAATTTCGATTAAAAATAGATGGCATTTTACTTGAACCGTTTCACGAAAGTCGATTCACTAACATAATTTTTTTTAAGAATTGTTTGAATTGAAAAACGAAGAAATGGAAAGACTTCATCTGTTAGCTCAAGACTTGCTTAATCTATAATAATAAAAGGAAGTTTGTGTATGAGTGTGCGTGTCTGTCTTTCGCGATACAAAATGACAAACATGGTTCCCGATCTGAGTATGTCTTTACGCTTTGTTTACGTGCAACCTGATCACAACCAACTTGAAGGCGTGAGAGAAAGTAATTCATGATAAATTTTAGGCATTTCTTTTTTAGAATGTTTCGTACTTTTGTTCTGGAAGTCATAAATTTTACGCGTTCGGTTTTTTAGAATTTTTTATAATAGACGCCTTAGTGAACTTAGATATTGCAATAGCTTCGTTCAAAATTTGCCAACTGTACCCGAGTTATCGGTTACCGTTGGCGGCTAAATGGATCAGTATGATTTTTTACTTATCGCATTTGTTACTGCTTTTTAATTGGAGAATTACCCAGTGATGCTAAACTGAGTCAAGGTGGTGCAATTGCAGCAACACCTATCTCAGAAAATCCTTTCTCTCAATCCGAAAAACATTAATTCAATCGGTCATTTTTGCTTCATCACTGTCCTGTACTATCTTCCCATGTAATCAGTCTATTATTGATAACAATTGAAATTATAAAATAAAGCAAGGGCAGATCCAGAATTTAAGAATGGGGAGGGCACACCTCTAATTAGTTATTAGAAGAAATATAGAAGTAAACATGATATAAGTCGACTCTTGTTAGCGGAAGAATTGAGAATAATGGAAAAGTTGAAAGCAGGCGAAAAATATTCTTCACAGAAAAAGCTATGCTAAGGAAAAAGTAATTTTTCAAATGTTTTCCGGAAGCAGAGATAGCAAAAAAAAAAAAAAAGTTTTGACCTTTACGCTCCTAGCTGGAAATGTTTGCATTATTTAAAGACAATAATGCTCTACATCTCTATTGTAGAGAATGGCGTACAGTAAAGGTAAAGGCGAAATTTCTCAATAGGGTTTTTAGAAGCAGCAATACAGCTGCAAACTGAATTATAAAAATCCCACCTAGCGGCAGAACTGTGAACTACAAAATTCCTAGTCTACTAGCCTTAGTGTTCTACAAGGTAAATGGCTTCTGGTGCCGAAAGAATATTTTTAAATCGCACATGTAGAAGCAGAGATATTGGGAAAAACAGATTAAGCATTTTTGCCCCCTTTAAGCACTAATTTCAAATTTCACGGCTTTTCAAGACAGCTTTTTAAAAAACACTGTTTTTTCGGGATATTCCAGGCCTTGAAAACGTTATCGTGATTTTCAAGAACTTTCCAGGTTTTCAAGCACCCGTGCACACTTGAGTTTGGGTTACCACCTACAACGGCACACAGGGTTCTAAGGAAGCGCTTGTACCTGACTGCCTACAAAGTGCTTTTTACACAGGGACTGCACCCTGGGGATAAACCGAAACATTTCGATTTTGCTGTTGATATGCTCCACAGGATTGATAATGAGGAAGGCTTCCTGAAACGTGCTTTATTCAGCGATGAACCAGCGTTTCATGTCTGTGGTGTTATCAACAGGCATAACTGAAAAATTTAGGGGTCTGAAAACCGACTTGCCGTCCGTGAGATTGAGCGTGACACCTCTAAGGTTAATATCTGGTGAGGTGCCCCGTAGAATGGCATCATCGGCCCATTCTTTTTCGCCGAAAACATAATCACATTCAATATTTATTTGGACATTCTGAGTGATTTTGTTACCCCCCCCCATTAGAGGGCCTGCAATCGTCTATCATCTTCCAGCAGGACGGAGCACCCCGCACTGGGCACTTCGTGTTTGTGAGGTTCTTGATGAAACCTTTCCGGAGCGATAGATGGAACAAGATGGTCCAATTCCTTGGCCTTCACGTTCACCAGATCTTACCCCTTAGACTTTTTTCTGTGCAGCTATGGGAAGGATATTGTGTACCGCCCAAAGGTTCGGGATGTGGGTGAGCTGAAGCACAGGATTACAGCTGCCATCACAGCAATTCATGAGGACATGCTCGGGAGAACGTGGCAGGAGGTCCAATACCGTCTCGACGTTATTCGTGCAACCCACGGCGCGCAAGTGGAATTCTATTAGCGTCCCAACTAACTTTGGAACATTCTGTTCAATGTACAATAATCCAATCCGATTCTTATTATCTTATTCCGTTTCTGTTTTATTGAGGGTCAAAGCTGTAGGGATAATTTGGGAACACCCTGTATAACTTTATACCAGAGTGAGTCAAAAGTTCGTCCAGTTTGCAGCTAAAAAGTTTAATGATGTAAGAAAGGAATGCACGAGCACTTCCTTTTGCAAAGTACATGCAGTTGTTTTCTACAGTTCTTTGCCAACATTTCACCAGAGCTACGATCCCATGGCGGTACAACTTAGCAAATTTCGAGGACAAAAACTGTGATACCAGATTTCATCACTTCATCCACCACTGACACTAAGTGCCATCCTTGTAGAAAATGGGACATGGAGTGAAACCGATAAGTCGGATGCGACAAGCTCCGAATTGTGTGGAGGATGTCAATCCTTTCAAATTTCTGCAGTTCTCGGAATACCACTCGGGAAGAGTGACTTGAGGCATTATCCATTTGCAGCAACCCTCTTTCCTATTGATGAGTGCTGGGTAACGTTGTCGCAAAGCAACATGGTCCCTCTGCACTTCGACATAGAGATTCCCGTCTACAACCTGGTCATCTGGCACGAGTTCCCAGTGCACAGGACTCCCACAATTCCAAGTCATCCTTCCACTTCGACATCTGCACAACAACTTACGTACCAGATATCATATACCACATATTACCACATTAACTGAATTCCTAAACACTGGTAGGACAGTTCACACACAGGAGGAGGAATCAAATCAAATCCAAATTTTTCTCAAACAAAAATGAGTCTAATAAAAACAAAGGCTTCTCCACAAAAACAATGCCTTCTACTTTCGACTTTCTTCTTTTCGAGATTCAGCGTGAAAGCATTTCTATGTTTTCTCCATCGACGCGCACATACTTCGTTAACACTAAAATGTTGACCAGCAGTTCGATTTCCAAATGTTTCAGCTTTCTCAATCGCCAGGATTTCCAAATTTTTTGAATAATTTTTCGGCGTTTTAGGCATCATATTTTAATGCATAAACTAAAAACCCTTTACTTTAAGATGGAAAAATCTGCCTAGCGGTACGACGATGAAAAGAATAATGTAACGGATAAGGGGAAAGTGACAGATAAAGTACCCATAAAAACTGAGAGAGCTAAATTTAGCCAGCCACTCCCAAGGGGGAAGCAGGCAAGATAGAAGGGAACGGCACAAAAACTATTACGTAAGAATGGAGGATATCTGACGGTACAAAGTTTGTTTTCCTGGGAGTCGACTACAGAGAGTCTAAATTTGCGAGCTGCTGTCGTTGAATAGGACTTACTTATATCATTTTAAATTAAATACTTTTGCAGACAATAATTAATGCACATTTCGAGATTTATTAATAAAAAAAGTGTTCAATGTCGAATAACCTCTTGCTTTCTGATTAATGTCAAATTTAGTGACATAACAATTTTGAATTTCGAAACTTTTGATAGATTTCGCTGTGTTCTAAAATTTTCGCTCAGTGCAATTTTGTCAGAAGAATAGAAAAGACAAGTCTTGGTGGGGGGGGGTGGCAGTGGTTAATCTTCTCCCCGTTCTTCATAACTCAGGAGGGATAAACGTATGGTTATAAAAGAGGAAGAAATTCGTGGATATTACTTGTGAGAGTGATGCCGCATACAAACTTACAATTGCTGTTTCTTGAACATTTGTTCAGAAAAAAAAAATTGCGGTATGCACCGGATCCGTATAAGGGCCACAGAGATGGCAAACAGCATTTTTTTTTTTTTTTACTGCGGCGCTTAGCCAGAAAATTGCGGTACTTGTATAAAATCTATAAAACAGTTTGTTTTTATTGTTATTCTCTTCGCAGACCGTTTGTTCGTTAATAATTAGACAGCCTCACGCAGTCACTCAAGAAATGCAACTCGGAAAGCACAAAGACTGAAAGGGAAAAGGAACTAATCTTTGATTTCTTTTTATTTCCCTTTATCACACAACTTCGAAGAACTGAAAAACGTGATAATTTACCAAACTAAACTTTTCTTTTGATATCAAGAAAAAAAAGTTCAGATGACTAAATATTACAGATATTATAGCTCATAGAATGACTTTTAAAACTCCTTGGGGATAATGACAATATATTTCGAATTTTCACCTTAAAAGAAAGGACCTAAAAAAGAAAACGGAAATGTCTGTGGCAAGGCTGAAGGTGAAACCTAACGGATATTAAGGAATCAGGAAGCGTGTATATTTTAATCACATCGCGAGAAGAACTTTCTTTTTCGTTTCTTTTATTTTCTATTCCTGAAGGCAATGAAAGAAGAAAAATTGTGGAATTAAGTGTCCGAGAAAGACGGGCTTCTATATGAAATCACGGAATCACAGATCTCGCGAACACTGCAATTTCCGACGTCGCACGCAAAGCCCTTGACCATAGCAGTTACGTACCAAAGTCATCAATTATGGAACTTGCGTGTCAAGAAATTGAAGACGGATGGGGTGGTGGCATTCATAGGTCAAGGCTTTAGATTCTAAAATGGTGCAGTCATTTCTTTCGAAAAAAAAACGATGAAAAAATAAAAATAGATGGCACACAAAACTGCATTTCTGCAGCACACGCAGTAATATTCAGGACGCCTTTAAAGAGCGCTAATGAGATAATATCATGATATAAACTTCTGGGATTCTCTAAATTCAAAGGCACGTCGAGTTGTGTCAGATATCTGTTAACCTGGCGGGCGTGCAAGAATTCCTCAACTCCTGGAGAGTCTGTAGATGTAACACAAAATTTATTTTAAAAAAAGAAACAGGAAAACGAAATATATTTTGTTCGATGTACCTCTCGATCGCGCAGTTCTCTTTGCTTGGTGGATGCTATGAGTTTAAAATGAACAGATTTGAAATTTGAGTGTACATTTAGAAAATTAATGCAGCAAACTAATTTCCTGAATGCCCCTTACCTAACACGATCCCAACGAGTATCTCCTGATCGGTGACCAGCCACGGCTTTAATTTTTGAGCACCGGATTCAAATTCAACCTAAGCAACATTAACTGCGAAATTTACTTTTTGCTACGTTTAGATTTGAAAAACAGTATGCATAAAGTAATCGCATTTAATTTAGCAAACACAATATAAGGCATCCAGTGTTTCCAGAACTATTTATGATAAAACGTTCAAATACAGAGAGCATTTCATGGTCAGTTTTTGGGAGAATAACGGCAACATCTTTCACACAGCAAATGAGAATCACAAAACATGCAATTGATAGTCAAACAAATTAAAATTAGTTTTTGTTAGTATTGCTTAAGCCAGTTTATTACGTTACAACCTGAAAATCAGTTCTTATAAGTACACTGCTGGCCACTGAGATAGTAAAGCCAGATTTACTGGACACATAACAACAGATACAAAGATGAAACGATTGAGCTTACAGGCCCCTGCGACGTACGGAACACGCAGACATCAATAGTTCGTGTGGCCCCCATGGCTGGCAATAACGGCCGCTACACGCCGCGGCATCGAACGAAAGAGGCTTTGGATGTGGGCTTGGGGTATGTCGGTCCAGGCTACTTCCACACGTTTGCCACAGTTCATCAGGCGTAGTCGCGGGTGGTGCTTGCCGGGCCACTCGGTTGCCGATCAGCGACCAGACGTGTTCGATGAGCGACATATCGGGGGAAAAGGTGAGCAACGGCAGCAATGACACCTGGTGGGCAGTGAAGAATTGTTGCACGATGCGTGCCACGTGCGGGCGCGCATTGTCCTGTTGAAACGTGGCCGCTGGCAGGTCCTGCAGGTAAGGGAGGACTACAGGCTTCGAAACTTCGGAGATGGTGCGGTGGCTGTTAAGTGTACCGGCGATGCGTACCAGAGGGGTGCGGGTATCATATCCAATTGCTCCCCAAACCATAACACCAGGCGACGGACCGGAATGGCGATGCATAATGCGACGGACCGGTATGGCGATCATACAGTCTTTCGCCGCGGTGCCGCCACACGCGGATCCGACCATCGTGGTGTTGCAGGCAGAAGCGGGATTCGTCGGAGAAGACAATGTCGTGCCATGCCGTAGTCCAGGTGCGGCGTTAAACGGCCCACTGCCGCTGCATTCGCCGGCGGTGTTACGTCAATGGTAATCGGAGCAATGGGCGCCGTGCGACAAGTCCCCGCTCCTGCAGACTGCGTCGAACGGTACGTGCTGACACAGGTTGTTGCGCAACATACCCTAATTCCTGCCCTAACGTTCGTGATGTGGCGGTGCGAGCCGTCAATGCCCGCAGCACAACATGCCGGTCCTCTCGTTCGGTGGTGTGCCGCTGCTGCGGCAATCTCTCACGTCGGTCCGTCCGTCCCTCCTGCACCCACCGAATCTATACTCGCCTCAATGTGGCTGGATGTCGTCCAACACGGGCGCCGATGTTTCGGTACGATAAACCACTGTCGCGATAAGCCACTATTCGTCCTCCGTCGAACTCCGAAACGTGCTGGAATGACTGCCGTATTCTGCGACGAGGCATCAGGAAGCTTCCCACGCACAGGTCCGGCAGTACAGCACACTTCCACTATTTACACCCTGCCTTCTCTGCACCCTTCTTATAGTGCTTCTCGGTGGCGTGCCGGGCGCACATGGTTTGCATATGCGCTGCAATGATAATCGTTTGCATATTCTCTCGCAGGCTACGCATGCTGCGGATTTCAGGCCAATCGAATGCTTCCTTTTTGGTGATGCATTTTGGGTGGCAAGCAGTGTACATGTACTTTTTTGGGAAATATTGAGTGTTTTTTATAGTTTGATGCTTAGGGAAATACTGCGTACAATTAAGTGCAATTGTGCGCAATACTTCTTGAAGCACAAAACATAAAAAAGACCTCAGTGTTCGCCAAAACTCGCTTCAAAACATCTATATATTATTATTTCCAAAATATGCTGCGTTTTCTTTTCACTGATGCTACTGTTTCACCTCGTGATAAGCGATAATATATACACTGAAATGCCAGAAAAACTGGTACCCCAGTCTAATACTTGGTAGGTCGTCCACGGGAGTGCAGGACTTCAGAAATACGACAGGGCATGGACTCCACTAGCTTCTGGAAATATGCTGTAGGCAATGCACATCATAATTCCTGCAGAGCGTTCCACAATTCGAGTGTATTCCGAGGTCTCGGACACCTGTCTTCGATAGCGCGTTGCATGGCATCCCACATGTGTTCTATCACTTTGAGATCTGGGGACTTGGGTGGGAATGGCGACACCCAAAACTCAGATGAATGCTCCTCTAACCATAATGTGGCATCCCGACACTTGTGTAGAGATGCATTGTCCTGTTGGAACAGGCCCAACCCATCAGCATGAATGCAGGACATGAACGGGTGTACCTCGTTAGAAAGAATGCGCACATAGCGTTGGCCGGTCACAGACGTTTGTAGACGTACCAGAGGTCCCAGTGAAGTCCAGCTACACTTCCCATACCATTACGGACCCCCCAACAGCCGGTACAGTTCTCTGTTGACAGGTAGGATCCATGGCTTCATGGGGTTTTCGCCACACACAAATTCTTCCATCTGCTCGATACAGTTGGAAAGGCGACTCGTCAGAACAGGCTACTTGTTTCCAGTCATCAAGTGCCCAGTGGCGGTGTTACCGTCTCCAAGCGAGGCGCATAGCTCTGTGTCGTGCACCCATCAAGGGGACTCGAGTTGGGCGTCGGCTCCCAAAGCCCATATCGTGCAGGATACGTTGCACAGTCCGGACGTTGATATTTGTTGAGGCTCCAACATTGAATTCCGACTATACCTGCGAGAATGTTGCACGCCTGCCGTGTGAAACGATTCTTGACAGCCGACGATGGTCACGTTCACCCAATGTCTTTTTACTTCCACACTGGTATCGTAGGTTGAAGGTTTTGCCGGAATTCTTGTAGTCACGGTACACCCTTGCAATGGTCATCCGTGAAAATCCGAAATTCGTTTCTACCTCCAAAATACTATAGCCCATCTCACGAGCGCCAACTACTGTATGACACCGCGTTGAAAATCCCTTAAATCCTTCTTACCTGTCATTTTCATGCCGAAAACAGCTCTGACAGCTATTTATTGCTTTATATACGTACTGGCGGACGCAACCGAGTACGCGCATAAGTGACGTTGCTATGTATTTTGCATACACTCGTCTGTACCAGTTTTTCTGGCAGTTCAGTGTATATCATCATCATCATCATTGTCAACCATTATCAATCCACTGCTCGATGAAGGTCTCCCCAAGTTTCCTCCACAACGGTCTGTCTTGTGCCAGTCTCCTCCATGTCACTCCCGCATACTTTCGAATTTCATCCACCCATCTTCCATGTGGTCTTCTTCTGGGTCTTTTCCTGTCCCTTGGAATCCAATCTAAAATTTCGGCTGTCCATCTATGGTCTGTCCTTCTGGCAGTATGTCCAGCCCATTGCCATTTCAGGGATTTAACTCTGATCATGATGTCTTCCACTCTTGTCATTTTTCGGATCCACGAGTTCCTCTTCTTATCTCTAATGGTTACACCAAGCATGCACCTCTCCATGCTGCTTTGAGTTGTCTGCAGCCTTTGTATGTCTCTTTTAGTTAAGGTCCACGTCTCTGCACCATACGTAAGCACTGGAAGGATGCATTGATCAAACACTTTTCTTTTAAGACATAATGGCATATTGTTCTTGAAAATTATGCTGTTTCTTCCAAAGGCTCTCCAGGCAAGTTTTGTACGCCGATTAATTTCTTCATCAATGTGACCCTCACTTGATGTCTGCTGTCCAAGATAAACGTACGTGTCTGTTATCTCCAGTTTTTCTCCATCAATCGATAAATCTTCATTTCTTGTAAAAGCATTGAACATCACTTTTGTCTTCTGAAAGTTCACTTTTAATCCCACTTCTTTACTCTTGTCAGCAAGTTCCTGGATCATACTCTGCAGCTCTGATGGGGTAGTTGTAAAAATGACTATGTCATCAGCAAAACAAAGGTGAATTAGATAATCTCCATTAATCTTTATCCCTTTGTTTTCCCAGTTCAGTGATTGAAAGACATTTTCCAATGTGGCATTAAAGAGCTTGGGAGATATGGTGTCACCTTGTAACTGCTGATGGTTTCACCGAATCAAAGGCTTTTTCATAATCGATAAAAGCCATGCACAATGGAAGTTCACATTCCCTCGCTCTTTCAATTAGTTCTCTCAGTACGTGGATATGATCTATTGTGCTGTAGCCACTCCTAAATCCAGTTTGTTCTCTCGGTTGAGCCATGTCTAGTGTCACCTTTAAGCGGTGTGAAAGAACTTTAGTGAAGATTTTATAAACCACTAATAGGAGGCTGATAGGTCTGTAGTTCCTGAGATCCTCAATGTCACCTTTTTTATGTAGCAAGTCATTGTAGCGTTGTCCCAATCCTCAGGAATCTTCCCTTCATTAACGCATCGAGTGAAAATTTGGGCGAGTACTGTTTCGATTTCTCCACTTGCTTCTTGTATGATGTCTACAGTAATTCCATCTTCTCCTGGAGCTTTTCCCCGCTTCATGTTCTTGATTGTATGTGTAACTTCTGCTGGGAGGACTGGAAGAACTCTGGTACTGGTACCTTTCATGATGTCTGGAGTACGTGTATCATCCCTTTCATATAATTTGGAGTAGAAATCTTTTACTCTTGTCAAAATTTCGCCTCTATTTCTTGTTACAGAACCATCTTCTTTTCTCAGTGCCGTAATCTGTTTTCCTCCCTTACTGAGATGTCCCTTTGCTATCTTTAGGCTTGGTTGTTTTCAATTGCTTTCCTTACTAGTTCGCAGTTGAATTTCCTTACGTCTTCAGTGATACTTTTTCGTACTGTCTTGCATAGCTCTATATATTCCACTTTGGAAGTCGCATCTTCTTTAGTTGTCCTCATCTCTCTTCTTTTTTGCATCAACATTTTCGTTTTTCCTGATAATTTGTTCACATGCAAATTGTTCTTAGACCCAGCTAATTTTGTTGCTGCTTCCATAAGAGCTTTGGTTACTTTTCTGTTAACTTCAGAAATATCCACTTCTTCCGATGTTAGGCCTTCTAAAGCAGAGAATCTGTTCTTCAGTTCCAACTTGAAGGTTTTATGGTGTTTTTTAAGGTTGGTTATGTCAATACATTTTGTTTGTCCTATGAGCTTGCTACGTTCGAGTTTAGTGTTGAGGTGCATCTTACATCTCACCAATCTATGGTCACTACCTGTGTTGAACTTGTTTAGCACACTGCAGTCTTCTATGACGAATTTTTTGTTACACATAATAAAATCAATTTCACTTGTTGTCCCATTTGGATGTCTCCATGTCCATTTCCTGTGTGGCGTTTTCTTGAAAAAGGAGTTCAAGATGAAAAACCCTTCTGCCTCTGCAAACTCTACGAGAGTATTTCCACGCTGGTTTCTGTTGTCGTGACCGAATTTACCTACTGAAGTTTCATGCTGTTGTCGTTGCCCTATTTTTGCATTGAAATCTCCCATAATTATCTTTAAGTGCTGCTTACCTTTATTATTTAGATGACGAATTTCCTTATAAAATTCTTCAATTTTTTTTCAGGATGACATGTGGTGGGTGCATAAGTTTGAATAATCTGAGCCTGGTATCTTCTCGAGAGTTGGATAACGAGTCGTGCAGCTCTGTCAGAGGAACTTTCAACTTCTACAACTTTATCCGTCAGTTTCTTGTTTATTATAAATCCAACACCACTAGTTCTGCCAGTATAAGTCCCACGATAGTAGAAGAGATGTCCACTTTTCAGTTCAGTGAGATCTTCTCCTTTTCTCCTTACCTCACTTAGCCCAACGATATCTCACTTGATCCTTTGTAGTTCCTCCTCCAATTCAAGAAGCCTTGAATCAGAAGATAGGGAGCGTCCATTATACGTAGCCAAGGTCAGCATCAGATGGCAGCCTAGTCCGGTCCTCCGGGGATTCTTAGCACCCTCTGCCTTCATGTCGCACTGGCCGCTGCCTCGGCCAGGTATATTCCAGCTGCCGGAGACTGAGGGCCAAGATTTAAGTTGTGGAGTCATTTTGGAGGGGTTTGGCCATAACTCACCATGCTGGCCAAGCGGGTTGGTGAGTGTGGGATAGCATTTCCTCTAATCCCGATGGTATAGTTATACCGCTATTGGCTGTCGTCAGAGCCCCTTTAGTGGGAACAGGATGTACCACGAGAAGGCGGGGTTGACATTTGTCAAGGAGAGGCTGTGATGTTACGAATCACCTGACCTTACATCCCTCAGTGTGTGTGTATATATATATATATATATATATATACATTTCTGGATTGTAGTAATACGTTGATTTGTGACTGCAGATGGCCTGACCCAATTTTCCCTAGAGATCTTTAAGTTTACCAAATGCGATATTTTTCTGAAATGTATCTGTCGTGGGGTTGACAACGGGTTCCTGTATTTACGAAATAACAGCCTTTCGTATTCTAAACAAATGGTTTTAAATTTTAAACATTTACCTAATCTGATATTTTAATGAAAGTTTTACAAGTGATAAAGGAACATAAACAATATTTTACGAAATAAATATCCTTTTCCGTTTTAAACAAATGATTTCGCATTAAAAATTCATCTAATTAACTGGCGTTTGCAAAATAAAATCATATTTCATGAAATGCATTCACAGCTGGTGTGTGGCCCAATAAACTAGTATTTTCGACACTTAAATGTCCGTGTATATTTTCATAACGTTAAATAACAAAGGAGTAGTAATAGAATAAAACACGGAAATACTAAAACTGTTTTTAAACTAGCTAGCATCGCCCGTCATAAATAATAGCATAAATAATAATACAAGTCAAAATAATAGAAATTCTAGCTTGTTAAATTTTTCTCTTGGAAAATAAAGCGAACGAAAATACTTTCACGAACTGAGTGTGATTCTTCGAAAAGGTTGAGTAGGTTTTCTCGCATAGGCTGCTGTAATGAGAGCGTGCACTTACTTATATGTACAGTAGTTAATTTTACTAACACTAGAGCATCCATCAAGAAACTGCGAAGATTGCTGGCACATAAAATACACTTTTAATTTGGAAAGCTGTTGTACATAATTTGTGATGTCGAATTAGGTAGAATTATGTCTATAGGAAGGTCACTACGATCAACTTGGCAGTTATTAACAGATGGCATTGTCAAATCATCAATTCAGTAGCCGTTACTAGCACGTCCAGTCACTGGTAGCTTTAGCAATCGGTTTGAACAGTTCAAGGAACGAACAAACAAATAAAGAAGAAGAACTTACGGTTTTAGTCTCTGAGATTATCCAAAAATGCACACACCACAAAGCGCATATCTCAGCTACCCCACAAATTCATCCGAAACTATTCACAGGTTACTCAGTGATGGCATTTTCACTCACTTTTAGGCAAAACACATAACTAAGCAGAAGGAAGTCTTTCACTTGGTAAGCGTTTCTCACTCGCAGGTCTTTTCGCTCTTTCTGCAGATCCTTCTGACCACTGTTACTACACAACACAGATCCACAAACTCGTGGCGACGGCAAACTAGAGGAAGGTCACAACACCTTATTTCGGGTGCTCCTCTTCGCGAATCCGCTGGGGAAGCTAAGGAAGGTTCACCATGGCGTTAGCTACCCCAGAGCGGTCAGCCAACTTTTCTTCTGGCCATGATGCTGCGGGAAGCCCTTCGTACACGAGGACTTATGGTATCTCTTTATCGCTGGTTCTCCAGACTACTGTACACGAAGAATCCGCTCTCGATTCGTTATTTTCTTGACGCAAGGACTCTGCCAGCTTTCCTTTCCCCAGTCTTGCGAAACAACTATTTTTTTCTTCCGTTGATTTCAGCTCACACACACTAGATCTTGCAAAACACTTTTCCCACTTCGTGCGCATCGGAACACTTGAAAACGAATTAGTCGGCACTTAAGCATCTCCAATCTACCAGAATGTCTGGCCGTTTCTGGCCTCAGTCTCTATGAATTCCTAAATTCGTCTGAGAGCGATGGGCAATGGAGCCTACCCCCCCCCTTCTCCAAGTAATTTAAATAGACATCCAGTAAGCGACTTGCCTCCTTCCATACTGACTTACAACTGTTTTGTCGCCTTTAGACTTCATACGCAACGACAAAGTCTTTCTGGACGATTCACTTTGGAGACATCTTTTCCTTGCCCCAAAATCCAACAAGAGCCTATGAATTAATTAACCAATTAATTATTTAATCGGCATTTCTGGTCACGTGCATCATATCCAAAATAATGAGAGAAAATATGCATCAATATTTTTTAAAAGAACTTGAAGTTTTATACCACGTGTCATTTTTGTAATTCTTTTCCTCAAAAAAATATCAGAAAAAAAGATGGTCAGTAAATCAAAATTTTTTTTTTTTGCAATTATTAACTCAAAACAGCATTTTATTTCTTTATTGACTTAAATTTTAGTGTTTAGCAATAACTTTGATAATACTGTATTATCCCTCTTTGAGGAAGCGGTGCACGAAATCGCAGGTTTTTTTTTTTTTTTGATTGGAGGTTTAACGACCACCGTGAGCAACTCAATGGGCTATAAGCAGTCGCCCGTCCCTAATTTAGGGTCACTGGTTCCAGGGAAGGGAGAGAGCCAGTGCCGTAAGACAAACACAACATCCATGCCTCACCGGGATACGAACCCGGACCCCTTCGGACGAATGATCAGAGGCCAACGCCTTAGACCACTGCGCCACCGGGGCGGCCGCAGGTTTTGGATTATACACTGCTGGACAAATGCTAAGGACGGATCATAAACGGCTATATAGCGCATAAAAAAGTAAGTGTGGTTGGATGCCAAGTGAAATAAAATAATGTCAGACTGCCAGGACATTACGAGAAAGACAATTTATTGTGCTCTGAAATCCAGAAGACTTTGGAACGTGTTCAAGGGACAAACAGGCCATTTTGTGCAGAATACGTAAACGTGAAAAAAATGCAATTACCGTCCGCAGGCGTTCCGGCGTAAGATGTCAATACGGGATATGGCCACCATGGAGGGCGATGCAAGATTCCACACGTCGTGTCATGCTTTGTACAACATTATCAAGCAGCTGTTGGGGTAATTTATCCCATTCCTCTGTCAGTGCACGGATGAGGGTGTCCTTGTTTATTAGAGGGCATTGGCGACCAGCAAGACTCCTCCCCAAAGCATCCCACACATTTTCAATGGGATTCAGATTTGGAGAACGTGCTGGCCATACGAGGCGTTCAATATCCTCGCTCTCAAGACACTCCTGGACAGCGACTGTTCGATGACATGTTGCGTTGTCGTCTATGAAAGTGAATCTATCGCCGACAGCACCAGGGAACATGAGAACATGAGGTAGCAGAACATCATTAATGTATCGTTGGCCACTCATAGTCCCAGTTGGAAGCACATAGAAGGACGTACGGCCATTGATCATGATGTCAGCCCATACCATGACACTACATGTCGGATATCGGTCCCTTTCCTGTATGTTTGCTGGACAATATGCAGTACCACTATCACGCCAGATCAGTTGTCGTCGACAATCAGACGATAGACTGTATCTACTCTCATCTGAGAAGAGGACAGAAGACCAGTCGTTATCAGTCCAATTGCGATGTTGATGGTACCATTGCAAACGGGCGGTACGGTGACGTCTGGACAATGGGATGCACACAACAGGACGGCGGGCGTATAGTCCTCCTTCATGCAAACGTCTGGCGACAGTTTTTCGGGAGATCCGCCTGCCAGTAGCAGCCATAAACTGATTTGCTACCTCACTAGCTGTGCTGCGCCGGTGTCTTTTTGTTGATAGCACTATGTACTGATCTTCTGCAGGTGTCGTACTGCAAACACGACCTCCCCCGTGACGTTTGCTACACTCTCCATTTGTTTGAAATGATTTCCAAAGCCTTGAAACAACACTGTGGCTGACGTCGAACTCCCTGGGAACATCTGTTATTTTTCGCCCTTCTTCAATCTTGCCAATAATACGGCCACGCGTAAAATCATCTAGGTGATGTCGGAAAGACATACTGAAAATTGCAAGTTCGTCAATTGATTCTTTCCCTTTCAACTTTGCGTTTGAACAACAACGGTCAATACGCGTCATATCCTTTATATCTCTTATCAGCGCTATGACGTCACGAACAAGTTCGGCAATCCAAAATTTGCATACGCACAACACGTCTTACTTTATCCCGCACTTATGCTAATTTCCACATTTTCCTGCCTTCCATTTTATGGTTGCTATCGTTGCTATTGTCATCCGTCCTTAGAAATTGTCCGGCAGTGTATAATGTACTACGTGACGTGAGTTACTACTGCCGTGACGTATGATTCAAATCAGCAATGTTGCAGCGATAAGCCAGCCAGCCTAGTTCAGTTGGGAGAAGACCCGAATGGAGTAGGAAGACGTTGTTTCGAACACCACCGGTAAAACGCTTATATTTTATAGATGGCGAAATATCCTAGCAACGAAAAGACTAGCAACGAGTTGTATAAGTACCCTAGTGAAAAAAAATCTAGTGCAAATGTCCTCTAACGGAAAGACCAGCAGCTAGCAGTAGGGAAATGTTCTAGTAAAAACTAGAAGCGTGTTATCCAACAAAGGAATATCCCAGCAACGTTCTGTTCCTTAACGAAACGTCCTAGTAACGAAACGACCGGTATGTATATAGTTGTAGCGATGCATCGTAGCAACGACAAAAGCAGTAGCGAGTTTTTCTGTACTGAAATATTCAAATAATAAAGCCATTAGTGGCTAATTGTAGCGAAATATCTTAGTAATGGAAGACCAGTAAAGAGTAGTAGTGAAATATCCTGGTGACAGGCTGACAGCGAGTTGCCTTGAAGAAAAATATGCTTGTAACGAAAAGTTTGGTAGCGAAAAAAGAAGTAGCTGTTCTGTAGCAAAATATTCCATAGCGAATAGGCTTAGATCTCACTACCTGGAATAATGAATGACACAGGTGGTGAAAACAGGTATTTGTCGGTGAAGCGGATCGAATACGCGTCTCCTCGCTCCGGAGTGAGTTGCTCTAACCGACTAAGCCACACCGACGGAATGTATCGTTGCAGATATTTCGTCTTGACACGTCCTATGTGGTACGTCACATCGTCTCCATCTTATGTTCCCTTCTTTTGTTTGATTCTCAGATGGAACCTTTCATTAATTCCAGACGATATATGGAGCGAAAGTTACACATTTTCCGAAGAACCCAACGGCCAGTAGAACCATTTTTTTACTCTTTCCAACCGTAGGTTGAAGAAGCGTATATGCTCCAGCTGTGTCCGTCTGTCTGTCCATCCGTCCGCACAATAACTCGCGTAAAGATGGTTCAATTTCGATGAAATGTTTTTTTTTTATGTTTTAAGGCACAACCTGGGAAGGAACCCTATTAAAATGGACGAAATGGGGTCAAAGGTCAGGACATAAGAACAGGGGTCCATTTCATCGCCCTTATGCGTCATAACTTACGTAAAAATGCTTCGATTGCGACAAATATTCATCATGTTGTTTCGGAGATGTACTGAGCCGGTTCTGTTTAGTATCATCGAAATAGGGTCAAAGGTCAGAGCGCGATTTATTCCACAGCCATTATCCTCATAACTTGACTAAAAATGCTTCTATTGAGACAAAACTTTATCATGTTGTTTCGGAGGCATAGTGAACCGGTTCTGTTGAATATAATCGGAATGGGGACAAAGGTCAGGGCACAGGAGCGAGATTTATTTCACAGCCATTGTCCTCATAACTTGACTAAAAATATTTCTATTGCGACAAAATTTTATCATGTTTTTTCGGTGGTATACTGAACCGGTTCTGTTGAATATCATCGAAATGGCTCAGGGCGCAGGAGCGAGATTTATTCCACAACCATTACCATCATAACTTGAGTAATGATTTCTGGTATGTTGGAAAGCGTATCATATTCAACGCATTGCATGATTTTACTGAATTGTTACTTTCTGCCGTCAATGTGAAAACAGGAATTTGTCGGATATCTAATCGATTCAGCGCCTTCTCGCTCCAGAGTGAGTTGCTCTAATCTACTAAGCTACATCGACGGAACGTACCGCTGCAGATTCGTCGTCTTGACACGTGCTTCATCTCTGCAGTATGTAACAAGATGTGTTAATCATTTCCGTGTGATATGACAGTTTTTATGGCAGATTCCATCGCAACCTGTTCATTCATAGAGGTAATCCACTTAAAAGAAAAGCTGTACTGGAACTGTTGGAGCTCCAGTTACAGCAACAAACGACTAAGTTTTTTCTTAGAATTAAAACTTTGATAGGAAAAGAATGAATGTACACTCCGTCATAAAAATCCGCGCACCAAAAAGAAGAATGAGATTTTAGTAGGGAGTTGGTACATACCAAGGACAGAAGTGATTACAATATCACAGCAGCAGGACAATTTCCCGCGAACATACGCTACACATTCCGCTCAGCGTTAGCCCCGCGTCGGACCACCTCGTGCTCGGATACATGCGGTGATACGGCCTGGCATGGAGTCAAAAAGACGCCGTATGTTATCCTGGGACAGATTGGCCCACACTTTTTGCAACTGACGCTCTAAATCACGAACACTGGGACATGGAGAAAGCATGCGTCCCATCTGGTCCCACACGTGCCCGATGGGCGAGAGATTAGGCGATCTTGAAGGTCACGGAAACGTCGAAACATGACGTTGACAGTCCTGGAAAACCCGAGCCGTGTGCAGATGGCCGGTATCTTGTTGAAAAATGGCTCCGGGCCGCCCGGTCAGGAAAGGCAGCACATGGGGCCACGGGATCTCCTGTACGTAGCGCTGGGCTGTCAACGTCCCTTGGAGCACTGCGAGGGAAGTCCGGCTGTCATACGCGATGGCTTCCCAGAGCATCACGCCTGCAGTTCGTGACGTGTGCCGCTGTACAGTGAGGCTGGTATAGTAGCGCTCACCTGCGGTCCTCAACACTCTGACACGGTGGTCGTCCGTGCCAATACAGAAGCGGGATTCATCGTTGAACACTATACGTCGACAGTCCGTAGCATTGCACGTTGCTCGCTGCTGACACCACTACAATCGACGTCGACGATGGTCAGGTGTTAATGGCAGAGAAAATGTAAGGGCCGTCGAGAGTGCAGATTCCCCCATGTCAGGCGTCTGGAAATGGTTCTGGCGGACACAGGAGTCCCTTGTACAGCCACCGCATATCTCTGGATATTGGACAAGGACGTCGTTGCATCTGTGGGTGCAGCTCTCACGATCCCACGGTCCTCTCTGCTGGTGGTGTGTCTGGGTCGTTCAGAGCTAGTCCGCCGTGTCTGGGTGCCTTCCCGTGTCCATTGCTCCCAACACTATCGCCCCATACTGTCCGGCCGGCCCAAATGACGGCTGATTCGGCGCGCTGGCCACCCTGTCTCTCACACCCCGACGATATAGCCTCGTTCAACCTCCGTCAGTTGTCGGTACGCACATCTACGGCGGCTCCTCGACATTTCTATCGCTCAGGGATCTCACCTGACTCTTACCGTGCACTTCGACCCGAATGTGGAGTCCCCTGCGTAGCGCCTTATAAGCTCCAAGGACTGCGATTTCAGATCCGGTCGTGGAATCGTGGGCATGCGGAATCGTACGAATCTTTAATCATTTGCATGCCTGCTCTACCCGTATCTATTCGCCGAGTTTCGCGTTAATCGCGCGTTTTTTTCTTGGTGCGCAGATTTTTATGACAATGAGTGTATATCGAATTCAAAAATCTTTTCAGATGGAACAAACCTGGTGCAAAGATAGATACAGAGTGAAAGACGTTCAAGTGTGACGAAAGTAGCTGGTACTTTCATTTATTTTCAGGAAACTTTAAAAACTTGTTTTTAGGTTTCATTTTGTTTGCTTAGTTTTTAATTTGATTGTCTTAGTACCCATGTGGTTTTCTGTGAATGCTAAAAAAAGTAATTTTCTAAATACAAGAATGAAATGAAAAGCCCGGGGAAAATGTTATTTTAATATTGCATAGCAATTGCATATAAATTTGGGAATTTGTGTTGTTATCACGACTGCAAATAAAAGTTATGACTCAGAAATAATTTCATTCTGAAAAGTTTCCACTGCTCAACAAGAAATACGAAAATTCAATTTATGGACATGTGGTAATGTTTTTGCTGAATTATCTATTATCGCATTCACTAGGGCATGGTTTATAGACAAATCATCACTTCTTTTTTTCTTTTTCATTACACATTTTCATAATATTGAAGTGAGAGTGTAAGTATTGGCGATTTGTGTGTCACGGCATTGCTCGTGTGTGTGAAAATAATTCGCGCTTGGCCAATCACAAGGTAACTCACAAGCCAAGTTGCAAATTCTCTGTAAGCAGGACGTTGAACTGCCCTTTTTCCTACCATAAAAGAAAGCACAATTTGAGAAAATAGCTTTTACATGAAACTGTTAAATCTCAAGCTTTCTCTGTTTTGGTGTTGTGATTATTTTATGATTTTGACGAATGGCAAAGCAATGAGCGTCGCGAAAGCGTTTGTTGCCCTTCTCCTTGAAACAATTACTTGCTCCTTCTTAGGAAATAAATTTCGGGAAGAATGGAACTATTACCTGACGATTCCATACAAAGAGTTGAATAAATAAATAAAAAATCTTAGTTTTGAAATTCTGGCTTCCAGGATCATTCACTTTAATTTAAACGTTCTTTTTAAAAAGAATGCAGATGGCCGATCTATCAGGTAACGTGATCTGGTGATTCTCGGACAATCCTGCGACAGTAACGTGAACTCCGATCTTAGCCGGAAAATCGCATAGAAAGTTTTAATGGTTATGCGTCTTTCCCGAAAGCGGTAAAGTTAATCCCAATTAAAACAAATCGATGTAACGAAAATGGGTAACGGAAGTAGTCTGTGTGCCACCTAGGTTTATTTTTTCAAATATCTCTAAAACGGTACGTCGTAGCAAAATTTTGCTTTCTCTCGACTTCCTTTGACTTCCCCAAAGGTAGTTAAGAGAAAGGTAGTCGAGAGAAAGGAAGTCGAGGAAAAGGAAATTGAGAGAAAGGAAATCGAGAGAAAGGAAGTCAAGAGAGAGGAAGTCGAGAAAAAGCCTGACCTGCTATTGACGAGAGCTATAAAATGATATACAGTGTGTTTCAGAAAATTTGATATCATTTGAGATGTAAATATCGGAGTAACTAAATAGTCTAGGCAAATGAAACTAAACAGGCTTAATGTTGAGTAAAATAAGATTTATTCATCAAAATTTGAATGAGAAATTCAAAGGTATGTGGATTTCATGAACGATTTCACAAGTTTTCAATATGCGCACCACCTGTGACACGACACACGTCAAGTCGGTAGTCCAGCTCGTGCCAAACACGATGCAGCATGTCCGTCGTGTGCTCAAATGTGGCATAGGGATTTCTTCGCCCCAAATGCGAACATTATGCTTGTTGACTTTGCCATTCGTATGAAATGTGGCCTCATCACTGAAAACAAGACGATTTTCAAACTCGTCTTCTTCAAGTTTTGCTTGCTTATCGACACAGAATTGCTTACGCTTTCGCTTGTCATCTATCTTTAAGGCCTGAACGAGCTGTAGCTTGTAGGGTGTCATTCGCAAGCGTTTCCTTGCGACACGCCAAACTGTCGTTGGAGGAATTGGGTTTCCAGACTTGCTCTTCTTATGGACTTCCTGCGGCTTCGCAGAAATGTTTCCCGAACCCGCTCGAATATCTCTTCCGCTACTGGTGGTCGTCCAGATCCTTTTGCCCTGCACAGACAGCCTTCCTCTTTGAACTTTTTGTGCCATGTCCAAATCTGCATTCCATTTGGTGCATTTGAGCACATGAGGGACATGCTGCATCGTGCTTGGCAGGAGCTGGACTACCTACTTGACGTGTGCCGTGTCACTGGTGGTGCGCATATTGAAAACTTGGGAAATCGTTCATGAAATCCACATACCTTCGAATTTCTCATTCACATTTTCATTTGCCTAGACGATTTAGTTACTCAGATATTTACATCTCAAATTTTCTGAAACACCCTGTATAACATACATGATGGTGACTGATTTTCTCAAATATCTCGAAACAGTGCATTGTAGCAAAATTTGTTTTCACTCGACCCGCCGCCCCCAACCCCGATCTCCGCCGCCGTCCCCAAGGAAAGTTTCCTGCTACTGACGAGAGCTTTAAAATGATGTATAACGCGATGGGGACATTAACACGAAAAATTATATACACCGATTAGCCATTACATTATGACAATCTCCAGCCTAGAGAAATAAGCGCGCCTGAAGACCGTACGGTGGCGCAGATGGAATTCACAGAGCAGTATATATGCAACCCAAGGGCAGGATTTCAGTTAGTATAGAGTGTTCGGAGCCAGAATGGGAAAAGCGGCCGATTTCTCGGAGTTTTGATAAATGACGAGTTGTGATGACACGGTGCCTCGGAACTACGATCTCCGAAACGGCGCGGCTTGTGGGTTATTCACGTGCCGCTGTGGTGAGTACGTATGAAAAGTGGTGCACAGATGGCTAAACGACGAACCGTCTTCTAGCCATGTGTCGTTCGCAGCTCATTGATGCCAGAGGGGAGCAGAGACTGTCGCGCATTGTATACAGCGACCGCACGGCCACAGTGCAACAAATCACTCGCAGCTACAACAGTGGTGATTAGGGCAATGTGTCACAGCCCACAGTTCATCGCAGACATCTGCGCGTCTGCCTGCATAGCCGGTCTTAGCCGGGTACCCATGCTTACAGCACATCATTGCCAACAGCGCATGTAATGGGCCCTAGATCATCGAGATTGGACCATGGACGATTGGGAGAAAGTGGCTTGGTCTGACGAATCAAGATGTCTGGTGCATCACGTAGACCACCGAGCGCGGATATGCCGATTACCAACGGAGGCTATCGGACGTGGATGTACTGATGGGCGGAAACAGGCGGTGATGTTATGCAGTGGGCGATGTTTCCTTGAGACACTATAGGCCCTATTACCCAAATACCACATTCCCTGAAAGCTGTCAGGTATCTAAACATCGTTGCAGACCAAGTTCACCCATTCATTGCAAATGTGTTCCCTTGATGGTGATGGCCATTATCAACAGGATAATGATCCATGCTACAGAGACAGAATAGTCAAGGTGTGGTTCTAGAGGCATGCTGGTGAATTTCTATTATTGCCCTGGCTTCCAAATTCACCTGATATGAACCCAATCGAACATCTGTGGTTCAGCTTGGAAAAGCGGTTTCGCGCTATATCACCACCACCCCGAAATGTACGGAAACTGGAGGACCTGCTGTTGACATTATGGTACCAGATATCCCAGTATATCTATCGCCTCCTCATCGAATCGATGCCTCGCAGAGTGGCCGCTCTTCTAAATGGGGTCCTACTGCTTATTAGGTAGATGGTCATAATGTACTGACTCATCGGTGTGAATGATATAGTCGCCCCAGTGGCGCAGTGGTCTAAGCGATAGCCTCTGATCATTCGTCCGAAAGGGGTCCGTGTTCGGATCCCGGTCAGTAATGGATGCTGTGTTTGTCTTACGGCACTGACTCTCTCCCTTCCCTGGATCCAGTGACCCAAAATTAGGGACAGACGACTGCTTATAGCCCATTGAGTTGCTGACGGTGGTTGTTAAAGCTCCAATCAAAAAAGAATTATATAAACACGATAACCTGTAGATATCCTGGACCAAAGGGCGCCAATTTCCCTCATTCAGCTTTTCTTTCTGTCTTGGCCACCCCGGTGGAGCAGTGGTCTAAGTGTTGGCTTATGGCCATTCGTCCGAGAAGAGGTCAGGGTTCGAATCCCGTGAGACATGGATGTTGTGTGTGTGTCTTACGGCACTAGTTCTCTTCCTTTCCTGGAATCAGCGGCCCTAAATTAGGGACGGGGACTGCTTACAGCCCATTGAGTTGCCCACGGTATCGTTAAACCTTCAATCTATCTTGAGGTCAGATTTTAAGTTGCGTAAGCGCAGATGGACTTTTGTAACTATATCACATGTCATGAGTGTCGGAGTCGTTTCTTATGTTCGTCTAAATCTGAATAATAGATAATAATAACAATAAATATTGCTTTTGAAAAACTAAACAGTCGAAATGCTTAGTATTGCCGCCGACATGGTTTAATAAATATTTACTTTTATGATTCACATATCTTCTTTCATTAGTTTTACGACAATAACCTTCATTAATCCACCTACCGCTCAATGTCAGGAATTAGTAAACCTTATTGTTTGTTGTTATGATTTAATTCCGCTTAGTGTGTGCCGGACTGTGTCTCGGTGTGGTCGTGCTGTACGTAAATAAATGTATAATTGAATCACTCCTTTTATTTTGCACCCACATAGATCTCGGCATGCGAAAGATGCATAGCATTAATTATCTATAAAAATATCAGGGTAGGCTCGATTTTTTCTCTCTCCAGATCTGTGTTACTTAGGTGATGAAGGAAATTGATGCGCATTATTTCACGGTCAAATAACCAAATATTATCTGCTATAACTTGTGTCAATCAGATTAATCGTTCTCACTGTTGTTTCATAATAAACAGAGCAATGTTTCTTATTCGTGTTATACACGTGAGTGTTTCTCTCTCATATTTCGTATAAAGCCGAGTCATGTTCATGGTAGGCACCATATCTTTGCATCTACTGTATTAGTCCAATTTGAAAATTATTTTTGCAGTGGGAAGCCTGAACTGTGAGAATAATGAGTCTTGACTTTGATCTTTCTCCGATGCGCAACTTTGCCTCTGCTTTTAAAACTATTCTTTCTTTCCTTGCATACCTTTGACAATGACAATTTTTCTTACAGTTGCTACTTTAAATAATGCACAGTTTTCCCACTTGGTGGCCAAATGTACTCATATTGCCCTTTTCCTGTTATACGTGTTTCTAAAAGTCGATTAAAAAATTATTTTCGGTCAGAAAGAGTTCGTGATGAATATTTTGCCTGCAATTTCTAATTTTGGGTAACTTAAAATTCGATCACAAGAATATTTCTGTCTCCGACATATTTTTTCATTTCATTTATTTCGTTATGTGGTTACATTTGACCATTTTACATTGCAGCAGAATATGCGCTGCTAAGAACTACACTGAAAAAAAAATACCTTATCTGTGATGTTCCGCTAACGACGTGAAAACATTTGACGCATATTTCTGCTAAAAATAACGAACAGTTTTTTCGCTAGAGCGTAAGATTTTACCTTTTTTTTTCTAGGTAACTCTGCTTTTAACAATCGGTTTTCAAAAATTATTTTTTGTGTCGGACATCTTTCGTTGTGAAGAGTAGTTTGAATATATTTCTAATTTTTCTTATGAAACAATTTTGCCACTAGATGGCGTAAGCGCATATTTTTCATTACAATATATTTGCGGCCGTGATTGATCGCCTAAAAACACGACTAAAAATATCCTTTTCGAACAAATAGTGTTCATCACGAAAACATTGTATTCTTATTTTCTGGCCAAATCTATCTATCTATGTTATGTGCTAATCTATCTATCTATCTATCTTCTTATTTTCTGGCCAAATCTATCTATCTATCTATCTTCTTATTCTCTGGCCACTGTTTTCTTATTTTCTGGCCAAATCTATCTATCTATCTTCTCATTTTCTGGCCAAATCTATCTATCTATCTTTTCATTTTCTGGCCAAATCTATCTATCTATCTTCTCATTTTCTGGCCAAATCTATCTATCTTCTAATTTTCTGGCCATTATGTTCTTATTTTCTGGCCAAACCTATCTATCTTCTTATTTTCTGGCCAAATCTATCTATCTTCTTATTTTCTGACCAAATCTATCTATTTATCTATCTATCTTCTATTTTTCTGGCCAAATCTATGTATGTATGTATGCATGTATGTATCTATCTATTTATCTAATCTTATTTACTGGCCCAGCCCAAAGGGCGCAAATTCATATTTTACCTTTCTCGCTATCTCTGCTTCAGTCCGATTTGGTAATTTTTTCAACCGCAGATACTATTCACTTTGTTGGATATTTTACATATACGACTGGATTTTTCATAATGCACATCTCCGGTACAAGGAGGAATTTGTGCGTATTTCTGTTTAGGACAGAATCACCGCTTCTAAAAATCACATTGAGAAAATTCATTTTGTTTATTACGCCATTCGCTCTGGTAAAGTTGTCGAACATTATCCTGTTAAAATAATGCACAGCTTTCCTGCTAGAGGGCCATACATAAGAACGCTTTTCTTCTTACCTATGTTCCCAGAAGTCATATTTGAAATATCCTTTTCCTATTACTTATATTTCGTTGTAAAGAATATTTTGCCGACACTCTCTACTTTTTTTAATAATTCAGGGTAATGCCAAAAGAAAGCTTTAGTATATATTTCTATTTGAAAGAGTACCTCCGAATCTAATAATAATTCGTTGGATATATAGTTTCTTAGTAAGACAGCTTTCACTATGAAAAATATTTTGCGTTCATCTTTTTCTTCAAATAACGCATAGCTTTTCTGCTTGGATTAGGGAGAGTAACATCAAATGTTTTGCTTCGGATGTCTTCCGGTATGAAGAATATTTGTATACAATTTGTGATTTTTGTAATGCAAATTTCTACTGCTGGTGGACGTAAGTAGCTGTTTCTTCTGGTGGATGTTTTACTGATTCTACAGATTCGGTTGATTTTATTCTTTCTTTCATTTTTTAAGAAGTAATTCCATTTATTTTGAAGAACAATGCTCACATTTTGTATTTAGATGACGCCCAATTTTTGCCCTATAGATTGTATATGCATTCTTTTTTTCGCGCATTCTTTTCATTTTTCTAAAAATTTTCTTTGAATTCGTGTCAGAAAGCATTCAAAAGACTTGGTCATTGCGTCCGAGAATTCGGGGTAAATCTTTTTCTATAAACAAATTCCGCTTCGGATCAGTGGAGGCAACAAACAAAGTCTTTTGTTCTTGGAAGAGTAAGAGTTCAAAATCATTCTTACAAATATTTCGAAGAGAACTCTGCGAAAACTTAAAGGTTTTTTCACTCAGGGAATAGTATTTATTTCCAAAAACTTTTGTCGCGAAGATTTCGACCAACTTTTGCCGCAAAGATTTCGTTCATCTTCTTTGGATGGAAATAAGGTACTTTTTGTCCTCGAGATTGCCATTACAAAAACTATTATTCTGTTGTTTCAATATGGCCGATCCTTTCGTAGAAGTGGGGAAAACAGCTTTTTTCAAACAAAATTGGGTATTGAACGAGGAACATTATACTTAAGTTTTAGCCGAATAACTTACTTACAGGCCATGCTTCTAATATGCATATTCCCACCTCCAAAATAATTGTCCGATGAACGATTTCCATTTCAAAAACTATTATTCTGTTGTTTCAATGTGGCCGATCCTTTCTTAGAAGTGGAGAAAGCGGTTTTCTTCAAACAAAATTCGGTATTCTTTGTCAATCCAGAAGAAGATATTATGATCATTTTTGATCAAATTTCGTGTGTAAACAGTGAAAGAAATGCAAAAGTTTTATTACAGTCGATCAAGATCTGTGTATGAAAGAGTGAGAGGGTTCATTGTGCGCGAGTTCGTTGCTTCGAAAACATCCGAAGAAAATGATTTGATTGTAGAGGCATCTGATTTAGTTGTAGAAGAAATGAGCGATTCTTTTAAAGGCACTCTGAATGTAGTGAAGAGTTACAACAGTTTAAAAAAAGCGATACGGGTGATAGCCCTATTCAAGGATTTAAAAGCATTTTGAAAAGCATGCTACGAATTGCCAAAAAAATGCTTTTAACAAACTTTTGCAGCCAAAAACTGCTGACTGACTAAATGATGAGCCGTAAGTACGTGTGTTTTAAAATGCATGGTGTAACATATTTCATTGTTACCTTCGTATGTTTAAACATACACCAAAATACGTACATTGTATGTACAGTATTTTAAGATAAAAATATTGTACATGTACTGCATGTACTCATACGTACTGTCTTGTTTCTCACTATAAAACAACAACAAAAATAAATGAAACATTAAATCAAAAAACATCATTTTAGTCATATAGTTTACGTACGTGGAAGGGTTTTTTTTTCGTATTGTGTGCCTAGGTGAGCTTAAAAGTCAACCTCCCGAATAGGGCACACATCCCAATAGTCCACAAATGTTGAAGTCCGAGCGAGTCCGCTATTCAGAGATTTTACTGTATATACTTATATTAATCGACGGAAACTAAGCTGATAGCTTCTCCTTGAAAACTTCTGAGTATTACACAGTAACTATTGCACTCCATGCACCTGCTCACTATCTTTCCAGGGACCCCGCGGACCAGCAGTTGAGAAACACTGCTGTAAGGACTGGTTGTTCCTTGGAAGAGAAACATGTAACGTATATTCTATTTTAACTTTCCTTTTGAGTTTCTTTTTCTCTGTAAATTTGAGTTTGTTCTCTTATATATTTTCAAAGCTTAACGTTATGTCTTTTCCCTCAAATGAGAATAATGTTGGCAACATACATGTCGGAACAAGAGTGACGTATGTGTAACAACAGATAAAAAGGTAATGCAGTGGTTGTTTAAGGGTATTGATGTTATTGATGATAGACGTGATGTTATACTGCGATTGGATGTTAAATCACTGATACTGTACTGAGTAAGCCAGTAAACTATATGTGAGTGTGGAGTACAACCCATGCAAGTAAAATAAAAGCATTTTGTAAGTACTATTTGACCTCTTTCTTCTAAGGTGTACGGGTACCTTCTAATATTGCATTGACTTAGCACACATAACGTAATTAGGGACGTAAGGACTACGTTACAGCGGAAAGTGAATTATAAACAAGATTAAGAATGTGATTTAGTAGCGAGACTACCGATTACCTTCCCCAAAATCTGGGATATTTAAATCGTACAACCTAAAAAAGCATGCCTTTTTCTTCAGAACGTACATTTAAGAAATCACGATTAATGTTTTAGCAGGATAACTTACTTATAGGTCATACTTCTTATACATATTTCCCCCGTTCCCCCAAAAAATCATGACAAATGAAAGAAGAACAGAATACCGATTTCTGAACTGAGCCCCAAATTAATGAATACTAGAGACCTAAACTTGCTTAAGCTATAAGGCCATATACGGACTTTCTCTCTCCTTAGATAACCAGAGAATATCTGGCAAATGATTTTCATTATATCATCATGATCATCATTGCCAACCATTACCAATCCACTGCAGAATGGTCTCCCAAGTTTCTTCCACAACTGTCTGTCTTAAGCCTGTCTACTCCATGTTACTCCGGCATGCTCTCGAACTTCATCCATCCATCTCCCATGTGGTCTTCTTCTGGAACTCTTTCTGTCCCGTCTAAAATTTCGGTTGTCCATCGGTTTTCCGTCCTTCTGGCAACATGCCCAGTCCATTGCCATTTCAGGGATTTCAATCTCATGTCTTCCACTCTTGTCATTTTCCTTATCCACCAGTTCCTCTTATTATCTTTCCTGGTTACACCAAGTATGCATCTCTTCATGATTCTTTGAGTTGTCTGCCGTCTTTGTATGTCTCTTTTAGTTAAGGTCCACGTCTCTGCACCATATGTAAGCACTGGAAGGATGCATTGATTAAACACTTTTCTTTTAAGACATAATAGCATATTGCTCTTGAAAATTGTGCTGTTTCTTCCAAAAGCTCTCCAGGCAAGTTTTATACGTCGATTAATTTCCTCATCAATGTGAACCTTGCTTGATATCTGCTGTTCAAGATAAATGTAAGTATCTGTTACTTCAAGCTTTTCCTCATAAATCGCGAAATCTTTATTTCTTGAAAGAGCATTGTACATCAGTTTTGTCTTCTGAAAGTGCATTTCTAATTCCACTTCTTTACTCTAAGTTCTTGGATGGTACTCTGAAGCTCTGGAGGTATAGTTGCAAAAATTATTATGTCGTCAGAAAAAGGAAGGTGAGTTAAATAATCTCCAGTAATCTTTATCCCTTTGTTTTCCCAGTTCAATGATTGAAAGAAACTTTGCAATGTGGCACTGAAGAGTTTGGGAGATATGGTGTCACCTTGTCTCACTGCCTTTCCAATTTTATTTTATTTTTGTTGTATTGTCAAATACCCGAACCTTTGCATTTTCATTTTCATAGATGTTATTAAGCATCTTCAGTACCTCACGATTTCAAAGCCTTTGTAACTGCTGATGATTACATTTCATAGCGCCTGTTATATCCCCAATAACGATAGCTGGCTCAATCATCCTTCACTCTCCTGATTTGTAACAGAGCAAAATAGCTGTAAGAACTCAAAGCTAATTGAGTTACGGTTGTTGTGGAAAAGATTGAGCATCTGCGAATCCTGATGATCCGTAGAATTATTTGCGTCTGAGTGTGTTTGTGCAGAAGCAACAAATCTTTCTAGATCAAGTCTCCTCATAAGTGGTTCCGGCTATGTACCTTCATTTTCTGACGTGTCTTTCCCCCTTGCAATCGTTATCTGGTTTCCTAATGTTTCTTAGTATCTGTTTAAGTGCTTCTGTTTTTCAGCATTGACCCGTTCTGTTTAGAGGGGAGTATCGCTACTCGCACTTCACACTTATATTAGCGACTATGAATTTAACGATAGACGCTTTCCCAGTTTACCTGACCCACAGGTTTCAGTTCTTTTATCAGTCATTCCGTAAATAAATGCCTGCCGAAGCAGTGATAACATATACGCTGCTATAACGTTACAAGCACTCGTGGAGGGATACTTGTCTGTTTTAATGGTAGGTGATGTTACTAGAGGCTACGTGTATTTACAAACTCGATTATACCCTTAATGCGGAAAACAGCATCAATAATGGAAGTCCATGAAATCCATATTTGATGCGTTATGCTGTACAGTGACAATAGCGGTATAACTATGACACCGAAATTAGGACAAATGCTATACCACCCTCCAGCATGGTGAGGTACGGCTAACCCCATTTCCTGAAATGACTTCACAATTTAAAACGTGGTCCTCAGTCTCCGGCGACTGGAATGCACCTGACCAAGACAGCAGCTAGTGAGACGTGGTGACAATCGCCAAAAGATATACTTACTTGAAGAGAAAAAACGCAAAAACAACAGATATCGAGGCGGGGCCACATCAAAGAACAGATTAAAAAACGTATAAAACTTGGCTCGAGTGCATCTTTCATGGATTTGTAGAAACGACAGATGGGCCCAGTCGAACGCGAAAAATAGCTCCATACCATCACGCTGCCCCACCAAACTTCATTGTCAGAACAATACAGTCCGCAAGATACCTTTCAAGGCATACGCCACACCCAGGAGCTACCATCAGACTGGTAGACTGTATGCCATAACTCTTCAGTCCAAACCACAGCTTTTCGTTGATCTACAGTACAAGATCTTAGTTCCTTACACCATGCTAATTAGCGTGTGCCATTGGTTGAAGTGATTAGCGACTTGTGAATGGCTGCTCGACAGTGCCAAACCATGTTGTGCCGAGTCTTGCGCACTGTACTAAAGCTAATATTAGTCGCAATACTCTCATCTAGGATTTGCGTTGTTTGAGACAATGTTGATTTGCGTTATGAGAAGACATCGTCTGCATAGCTCTGTTGTCACGTTCTGTAGTTTCGGCGAATGATCGGGTCGTTTTTTGGCTAATTCATCGCCAATCCGCTTTAATTTGTGTATCACATCACCGACAGCCGACCTAGGGATCTTCAATGCAGCTGAAATCACGTACGGAGCGATTGCATATGTGGCACTGTAATATAAATCTCAGCTGGGAATCAGTTAACTCTGTCGATCGAGTTATCTTGCATTCACAGTCTCATCATGCATCCCCGGTGGTGTAGTTGTCTAAGCGACAGCTTTCGTCCGAGATGGGGTCTGGGTTCGAATGCCGGAGAGGCATGAATGCTGTGTTTGTCTTACGGCACTGGTTCTCTCCCTTTCCTGGAGTCAGTGGCTCTAAATTAGAGACGGGCGACTGCTTATAGCCCAATGAGTTGCTCACGGTGGCGTTAACCCCGTCCTTCTTCTCTCCTCAACCCGAAGGTTGGTGGGTACAATACAATACAATACAATTATTTATTGCACACATTTAAAACTTACTGTTATATGAAAATGCAATACATCAGGAGGAATCTGAACACATGGGTTGTAAGGCGATTCCCCCTATCAGATGTAAGAAAAAGAATGAAACATATGGCATATATGAAAGCAAGTAAAATGGTTATAACAGAAGCACCACTGTTAGCAGCATGCTTGGAACTACAATTTAATGATAGGGTTGACATTTGTTATGGAGATCAGGGGGATTTACAATGTAATTTTGCAGAGACAAGGAAATTGTTTTGATATTTTCCAGGGATCTGATGATCTCTGGGAGATTATTCCATAGGATAATGGCTTTATACAGTATGCTATTTAAACCATAATTAAGTCTAACACACGGCTGACATAATTTGTTGTTAGCAACAGATCTGGTGAAGATAGAATAATCCAGATATTTGATGTCAAATTGAAAAATAGGTAGTTTAAGATGCATTATTTTAAAAAACATGATACCTAGTTTCAAGGTAAAAATTTCATGAATTTTTTAATATTTAGTTTTAGAAATAATGGTTTCGAATGAGACATGTAATCTGTGTTCAGCATACAGCGAACAGATTTCTTCTGTAATTTGAGCAAGCATAACTTATTGTTTGCACTTATATTTGAATACCAAGATTCCAGACAAAAGCAGAGATGGGTATAAATAAAAGCATAGTAAAATGTTTTTAGGACATTGATAGGAAAGAGATGCTTAATTTTACCAAGCAGGCCAACCTGTAAGGAAACGTTTTTTAAAAGAAACTGAACATGCGTATTCCAATTAAAGAATTCATCAAACCAAAAACCAAGATACTGAACTTTGTCCACAATTTTAAGGGGGAGATCATTAATCCTGACTGGAAAGTTATTTATGTCCTCTCTTTTATTAACGTTTCGGAAATATACGGCGTTGGTTTTTAGAATATTAAGTGATAATTTGTTAGAGCATAACCAATGAGATAAATTTGATAGATCATTATTGATCAGTATCTGTAACTTATGCAAATCATGACATTTTTGAAAAATGACAGTGTCATCAGCGTATAGCAAAGCATGAGTTGATTGCAGGCACAGAGGAAGGTCATTAATATATAACAGGAACAGTAACGGTCCCAATACCAAACCTTGAGGCACTCCACATGAAATATTAAGTAAATCGGAGTTTATTTTATTTACAGTGACATACTCTTTGCGATGAGAGAAGTAGCTCATTAAGAGGGAAAGAATTTTGCCACGAAAACCGTATTTGGGTAATTTGTGTAACAGAATGTCAAAATTTACCGTGTTGAAAGCTTTTTGGAAATCAATAAAATCACAAATAGTATAATAACTGTCATCTAGTGCTTCGGAAATGAAGTTTGACGACTTAGCAACAGCCATTTCAGTAGATCTGTTTCTTTGGAAACCGAACTGGTCATCACCCACCTGGCGACTTCCATGCTAGAGAATGCTGGGAAATTAAAATGGTGGGTTCCCGTTACCTTCCACTTCGCAGTACGAGGATCAGGGACAAAGTTAGTCCGGGGCCGACTTTACAGGGAGCCATCTACGCATTTGCGTCCCCAATCACAGAGAGTCTGCGGAAAACCCGCAGACTAGATGGCCGGCAGGACCGGGATTCGAACACCCGTCAGAAACGTCCGTCTCCAACACTACACACAGCGCGTTAATCAACGGCGCGAGGCCGGTTGTCCTCAAACCCCCAATGAAAAATTGTCTCATCATAGCTCTACTCCCAGATGGGTCTGTGAAGCGCTGCTTGGGTAGGATCAAATTCATTATCAATAGAGGGGTGGCCGGATATTAATGGTAGGGCAGTGTATATGTGTTACCTGAAAGTCCAGTCTTGGGTCTTAACTATAAATATGAGTTCTAATAATACATTTAGGCAATATAAAGAGATAGGGTGTGGGTGAGAAAAAGTGCTTCAAATTTCCTAACACGTATCCTTGAATAGCAATATTCTAGAAAGAGAACAAAAAAGAAAAAATCAGGTTAATTGCTCATTTCTTGAAGGAGAAAAATGCAAATCTTCAGGAAGAAGGGGCGAAAAGAGAAAGAGAAAGAAAAGAAAAGGAAGAAGTTTGACAAGACAATTTTTTCTTTGAACTGCAGTAAACGCTCAAGCACCGACATGAAAACAAATGGCTTCCTTTAACCAAAAGTGTATTCTCGACCGTTCATTGATCATTTCTTCGGAAAATTCCTTTTCAGGGAATAACCGCGAAAATATCCGTTTAGTGAAGATTACTGCCTTGTTTCCGGGGCAACCGGCGGCGACCTCGATCTACGTGAGGTGTGCCCTGTTACGACCTCCATATGACGTTGACCCCTTTGAAGCACACTGTCCCGAAAATAAGCAGCTGCCTATAAATTACGTCAGTTGCAATACTGGAACCTAAGGGAGGAGAAAAAAGACATGCGGGTTAGGGGGAGAGGAATAAGGCAGTGTCAAACTCGCGTTGGTGTAACAAAAGTTATTATCGTCATGTTTTCAACTGCTGCTAATCGTAAAAGGAGCTTTTATGGATGAGGAAATGATTGTTGCCAGAAACGCACTTTTTGTCTTTGCGGAATTCCTTTCCCTCCCTGTCATCACTTTGTGCGAGTTAGTTCTCTGCCAGACAAATCTCCCTGGGCATTAAGTCAATTCCTCTGTGTCCTTTCTGGCTCACGGTTGACGGAGGTTCGCTATCAATTTTGTTACATCTGTTGTTAGGCCGTAGAAATATGATTTAGTAGTAACTGATTTTCTACCAGTGTAAATCAAATATTGTAAAAATCATTTGCGAGTGAAGGACAGTTATGTAGAAAGTTTCTCCGCTAAAATGTAATTATGACGGATAAAGACTCTAATTTTGAGAGGGGATCTTCTGCTGAAGTGCAGTTATGCAATTTTTTAGAGAAAGGTCTAGTTTTTTGTCATAGGAAATTGTAAAGAAGGTATTTTTATGTTGCAATATTCAACGTCCAACTTGGTTAGACTTTTTTATGAGTCTGTGGTGCACTTAGAACCGAAAATTTTCTAGCTTGATGTAGAATGAATATTTGGTGATTGGCCTGATGAATTTTCGTCTATGGAGGTACACATAAGGAATTTTTGCTGATGAGGTTTGACTATGGGAGTGGATCGAAAAGTAGCGCACACTATATTTTCTGGCAACAGCTTAATAGATAAACAAAACAAAACATATGCACATTGAAACTACATTTCTAAGCTATTTTTCAACATAATAACCGAGACGCACGAAACATTTATTCCAGTAGGGTACCAGTTTTACAATACCTTGTTCATAAAAGTCCGTTTTCTGGGCTTTCAGCCACCTGCGGACAACCGATTTGACTTCATAAGCCGAATCGAAGCGTTGGCTGCCCAGGAATCTTTTCAAGAAACCAAACACATGAATGTCCGAAGGAGCCAGTTCCGGACTGTACGGTGTGTTTTTGTATCTCCCAGCCAAATTGCGCAATTTTGACACGAGCGCGTTATGCAACGTGTGGGCGAGTGTTGTCATGAAGCAGAGTGACATTTGCAGTGTCTTTGTTGGTTCTTTTCTTTTCTCACGAATGGCACAACGCATTTTTGTCAACGTGTTAGCATAGGTTTTCGCATTCACAATAGTCCTCATAGGATAAAGCTTAACCAGGAGAACGCAATACATGTCCCAGAACGCCGTCACGAGGATTTTCGTGCATATTGGGTTACTCTGATTTCTTTTGGTGACGGACAGTTGGAATGTTTACACACCATACTGGCCTTTGTGACGTGCCTGAACCGTACGACGCACACGACATAAAAAGGCAGATAGCAGCGAGAACGAACGTCTGCGTAGCTCAGTTGGTAGAGCAACTTGTTCCGGAATAAGTGGACTCGGGTTCGATCCCCGGCGAGGACCAAAAATGACGGAGAAATTTACTTCGTTATACTATCTTTGTTTCGGGAGTGTAGTGGTACGCCCAGGACCTTCACCCGTTACTATACTTGCCAGAAATTGATGTCCTTCTGCGTAACGCATCAAGTGATCCAAGGATGGCATCAATTCTCTGTCCCTTCTGGTCGTTTGTCAAGAGCTTGGGCACCCATCGCGCACTGACCTTGCGAAATTGCAATTGGCCATGCACAACATCGTACGCTATACCGTACGAAATGTTGAACTTCTGTGCCAATGTGCGCAAATGGATCCGCCGGTCACTCAGCATCGCCTGTTCAATGCCTCTCACAGTGGCAGCTGATGACACGGTTACAGGTCGACCGGAACGCGGCGAAACGGTAAGGTTGCCACGACTCTCTACAAAGCACCATCCGAAGATTTTGCTGCCGTCCAGGCAATCACTACCATACATTTCGACCACTTCTTTGTGAATTTCCGTCGGGGTCATTTCGTTTAGCCCACAAAAATTGTACTACACCGCGTTGCTCTTCATTCGTAGATGTCGCTAACAAACGTTGCATCTTTGTGTCGTAGTTCACACTGTCTTTCACCACATCCAAACCGGTCTGTAGCGTGATATTCAAACTCGTTGTCTGCCAAACTGCAACCTGCAAATAGAAAAAAAAAATTGCTGTGCGTTACTTTTTGGTACTCCCTCATATAACAAAAATTTTGCAAATTTCGAGTATGGAAAAACTTTTGCTATCAAAGCTCTACGTAAGGCTGTATTTTTCTGCCAGCTATGGTTGTGACAGAATTTACTTACGATTTTATTTTAATTTCCTTTAGTAAAATTCTAGTAATAAGACATTTTCTTTGCCTACCGCAGCTGATATCTATGATTTACTTGCCAACTGTAGTTATAATGAATTTTTTTTAGTACAGTTGAGTTCTGAAGGAGTTTTTTATTTTGGGGATTTAACGATTACCGTCGCCAAATCGATGGGCTATAAGCAGTCGCCCGTCCCTAATTTAGGGGCACGAGTTCCAGAGAAAGGGGAGAATCAGAACCGTAAGACACACAAAATTACACATACCTCACCGGGATTCGAACCCAGGCACATCTCGGACGAACGGTCAGAAGCCTGCTCTTGTCTCTACTGTGCCAACGACGCTTCCCTAGACGGATGCATTTACTTCGGAATTCAAAAACATTTTTGCGCGCTAAGTCTAGTTAATCTGAATGTTTTTTGTTGAGATGTAATTCTACAAGAATGTTTGTCGGTGATGAATTTTTAATGGACATTTTAGGGTATTCAGGCAACAATTTATCTTATCCGCGTGAAACAAATATCGTTTTGTACTAATTAATTGATGCTCTACAACTTTGTAATTGGAAATTTTGCTCTATCTCTTTTCGTTTTCGATTTGCAATGGCTAACTTCCGCATTTCGCCACTAGGGGCGCTGCTATCGGTTGCATTCGATCAGGCGTAGTCGCTTTACTATAACATTTTCTCACTTGCATAAATGCACCTCTCTCCGTTCTTCACTCTCCAACAGCTCTGCGACAGCCACTGTACGATGAGGTGTAGCGTTGTCGTCCATGAAGAGGAAATCAAAACCCACAGCGCCTCTAAACAGACGCATGTGAGGCAGGAGAACCTCGGTACAATAGCGGACACCAGTGACTGAACCTCCTTGGAAGATGTGGAGGTCAGTACCACTACCAAGCATGATACCGCCCCAAACGAGAACTCCGCCCCCTCCAAACCGGTCCCATTCGATGATGTTGGAGGTGTGATTGCGTGTTCACTGCTCTCTCCAGATGTGTATACGTCCAGAATCGCTAGTCAGACTAAATCGGCTATCATCCGTAAAGATAACTCGACCCCATTGCTGATGTGTCCAGTTCTTGTGTTCCTGGCACCACAGAAACCGCCATCTCCGATGAGCAGGCGTTAATGGCACGTCGTGCAAATAGACCACCTTTGTGCAGCCGTGCAAATAGACCACCTTTGTGCAGCCTCCTGGCCACGGTAAAACGCGATAACGGACGTCCAGTTGTCTGTTGCATGTGCCTTGCGATTTCTCCCGCTGTCTGCCGTCTGTCTCTTCTCGCCTGTAGGATAATATACCGGTCGGCCGCCGTTGCTCGTGAACGACCACTGCTAAACTCTCGGACAGCTGTTTCTGTCGTTTGAAATGTTCTCCAAGCTCGTGAAACGATGGTGTGAGCGATCCCGAACTCCTCGGCCATACTAGTCATACTTCGACCTTCTTCCAACTTCCCAATGACGCGACCTCGGGTAAAGTCATCCAGATGTCGTCTACTGGATTGCCTGTTGGATTGCCAGCAACTCGACGTCGTTCAAACCGATGTACACCGTGCAATGGCTTTAACCGAATTGCTGAGCGTACACCGCCCGTGTGCTTTATATCCTTCCGACACCCCCCCCCCCAAGTCATGCTGCATATATGCGCATGCCCTACCGTACCGGACCCTAGTCTATCTCCTGAGTGGTCTTTCGGTCCGTTCTGCCTGCTCGTTCCGCTGTTATGCTAATTTCTCTTCTTCGTCCTTAATTTTTTGCACACCAGTGTGTATTATGGAGATTATTGAAACTTGTCACATTAATATAGTATCTACAATAACAATGACATGCCCTGATGGGGATGCTGTGATTTTTCCACCCGCCCACCTCTTCGTGAGTAAAAGGGTATGACCCCATTGTTAATGTTGCAGGCAGCAAGTGGGTGTGGCATCGATATGTACCGATTCCGAACAGTGAGTGTCCTATAGCACATTCTGCCATCCATTGGACACACAGGGTGTAGGGTCTCTGGGCTGAACCTGTACGCACTCCCTGAGATGTCCCAAGATATCTCAGATGGGCTCAATGAGGAAACTGTCTGGGGAGATGGCTGGTCATTCTAGGGCATTCATATATTTTATAGACCCCTTACAGCGATGCGAGCCATATGGGTATTGACATCGTTGGAAAATGGCGTTTGGCAAGTAGCAAACGAAGGGCACAAAGGGGCCGCTCATGAATCTCATATATGTCTTCTGGTGCAGTCCACCTTCCTCTAATGAACATCAAAGGCGTAACTTATAGCACCCCATACCATTACCCGATGTGGTGCACGTGGACGTACCCCGGACTCTCCATACCTACACTTAAACAGAAGCAGGAATCAAGCTCTCTACGTGATAGAAGGCGTTCTTGGAGGTGACGTACCGTCAGACGTAACCGATGCATGATGGACATTATGCTTATAATCGAATTGCCACCAGAAGTCACGAGATGTTTCTGATAGAGATCGGAACATGTGACGGAAGAGCAACATCTTGCTATTGGCAGGGAAGTTTGTACTTGCAGTAGATTTGGCAGGGGAGTTTGTACTTGCTTGTCTCAGGATAACATGAATCACTCATCCTGTGGTAGGTCTCCGGGCTACTGAGAACACAAGGACTGGATCCTAGCGATGCGTACTTTGCTACACGACACGGCAACCTTTGACTTAGCTGTAATGTCATCTCTCCAAAGAGAGGATTTGAAGAGTCCTTTGTCTCTGTTCTGCCCTTGTTCCGATGAGTAAATCAGGTGGAGGTGTGAAATATTACGTAATAGGATGTAGATGACATACTACTGAGGTGACGCATCAGTAGTTCAGTTGACAGAACAGATACTCCGGAGGAGGAAGACGTGAAAAAATGTATATGTTGTACAGGCACCCGAGCGAATTTGAATATTCTAGTCATTAGGTTTGATAAATACAGTATGTGTAGAGCCTTAACTACCTTTTCATGTGCCCTGTGCAAGGTTTTATATTTGGACTCTTTTTTTTTTGGGGGGGGAATAATAATAAAACAAATACGATATAACAATTGTTTATAAATAATTTTTGTGTACGCAAGAAATATAGAAGATCATTGTCATGTATTTAAAAATGAAAATAATTATTTTAATTACACTTTTCTGGCTTTCATTTACTAAATTCATTGATTACATTATAATAATTAATATCTTCGACGATATCATATTTAATCGAAATTATGCAGGGCTAGTTCATCGATGTAATCCTTGCGCCTCCCCTGCTCACTGACGTTACAGGCACAGATGCTGAACCAACAAAGCGCCGCCCCGGTGGCGCTGGCCTCTGATCATTCGTCCGTAAGTGGTCCGGGTTCGAATCCCGGTCAGGCATGGATGTTGTGTTTGTCTTACGGCACTGGCTCTCTCAATTCCCTGGAACCAGTGACCCTAAATTAGGGACGGGCGACTGCTTATAGCCCATTGAGTTGCTCACGGTGGTCGTTAAACCTCCAATCAAGAAAAAAAAAAGAACCGACAAAGCGAAAAAGTGCGTGTGCGCCTTGAGATCGCTTCTTTACTAACCGTGACTGAAGCTCTGGTCACGTGAGGAAGGATAAAGCTTGATCTTTGGACGAGCCCTCCCTTACTCACGTGACCAGATGCGCTTCTTTAAAAGAACCCTTAAGCGTCATTTTAAAAAGATGCTCTTCTAATCATGACTGACTGATACAAGACTGTTTAATAGCAAACATGTTTAACTGGACGCAATGGAAAAAGCGTTTTATTTCATCAACTGCTCATGAAATTTTATTTATACCGTCACGTACGCATTTTCACAAGACAATTTTTTTCGCCACTTCCATTCAGGGCCACCTTCGTCCTGGGCCCTGTGACTGTGCACCTGTTGCACATGCCTAGTTAGAGCATTAATTATATGTAATGAATCCTCCGATAAACGCACGTTATTAAATAAACAATAATTCTACGATGTCCCACTTGATCCTTTGTAGTTCCTCTTCCAATTCAAGAAGCCTTGAATCAGAAGATAGGGAGCGTCCGTTATAGGTAGCCAAGGTCAGCATCAAATGGCAGCCTAGTCCGGTCCTCCGGAGATTCTTAGCACCCTCTGCCTTCATGTCGCACTGGCCGCTGCCTTGGCCAGGTACATTCCAGCTGCCGGAGACTGAGGGCCAAGATTTAAGTTGTAGAGTCATTTTGGAGGTGTTTGGCCATAACTCACCACGCTGGCCAAGCGGGTTGGTGAGTGTGGGATAGCATTTCCTCTGATCCCGATGGTATAGTTATACCGCTATTGGCGGTCGTCAGAGCCCCTTTAGTGGGAACAGGATGCACCACGAGAAGGCGGGGTTGACATTTGTCAAGGAGAGGCTGTGATGTTACGCATCACCTGACCTTACATCCCAAGTGGGACATTGTTGTGCTAAGTGAGGTAAGGAGAAAAGGAGAAGATCTCATTGAACTGAAAAGTGGACATCTCTTCTATTATCGTGGGACAGATACTGGCAGAACTAGTGGTGTTGGATTTATAATAAACAAGAAACTGAAGGATAAAGTGATAGAAGTTGAAAGTTCCTCTGACAGAGCTGCACGACTCGTTATCCAACTATCGAGTAGATACCAGGCTCAGATTATTCAAACTTATGCACCCACCACAAGTCATCCTGAAGAAGAAATTGAAGAATTTTATGAGGAAATTCGTCATCTAAATAATAAAGGTAAGCAGCACTTGAAGATAATTATGGGAGATTTCAATGCAAAGATAGGGCAACGACAACAGAATGAAACTTCAGTAGGTAAATTCGGTCACGGCAACAGAAACCAGCGTGGAAATACTCTCGTTGAATTTGCAGAGGCAGAAGGATTTTTCATCTTGAACTCCTTTTTCAAGAAAAAGCCACACAGGAAATGGACATGGAGACATCCAATTGGGACGACAAGTGAAATTGATTTTATTATGTGTAACAAAAATCCGTCATCGAAGACTGCAGTGTGCTGAACAAGTTCAACACAGGTAGTGACCATAGATTGGTGAGATGTAAGATGCACCTCAACACTAAACTGGAACGTGGCAAGCTCATAAGACAAACAAAATGTATTGACATAACCAACCTTAAAAAACACCATAATACTTTCAAGTTGGAACTGAAGAACAGATTCTCTGCTTTAGAAGGCCTAACATCGGAAGAAGTGGATATTTCGGAAGTTAACAGAAAAGTAACCAAAGCTCTTATGGAAACAGCAACAAAATTAGCTGGGTCTAAGAACAAGTTGCATGTGAACAAATTATCAGGAAAAACCAAAATGTTGATGCAAAAAAGAAGGGAGATGAGGACAACTAAAGAAGATGTGACTTCCAAAGTGGAATATATAGAGATATGCAAGACAACACGAAAAAGTATCACTGAAGACGTAAGGAAATTCAACTGTGAGCTAGTGAGGAAAGCAATTGAAAACAACCAAAGCCTTAAGATAGCAAAGGGACATCTCAGTAAGGGAAGAAAACAGATTATGGCTCTGAGAAACGAAGATGGTTCTATAACAAGAAATAGAGGCGAAATTTTGACAAGAGTGAAAGATTTCTACTCCAAATTATATGAAAGGGATGATACATGTACTCCAGACATCGTGAAAGGTACCAGAGTTCTTCCAGTCCTCCCAGCAGAAGTTGCTCATGCAATCAAGAACATGAAGCGGGGGAAAGCTCCAGGAGAAGATGGAATTACTATAGACATCATACAAGAAGCAAGTGGAGAAATTGAAACAGTACTCGCCCAAATTTTCACTCGATGCCTTAATGAAGGGAAGATTCCTGAGGATTGGAACAATGCTACAATGATCCTGCTACATAAAAAAGGTGACATTGAGGATCTCAGGAACTACAGACCTATCAGCCTCCTATCAGTGGTTTATAAAATCTTCACTAAAGTTCTTTCACACCGCTTGAAGGTAACACTGGACATGGCTCAACCGAGAGAACAAGCTGGATTCAGGAGTGGCTACAGCACAATAGATCATATCCACGTACTGAGAGAACTAATTGAAAGAGCGAGGGAATATGAACTTCCATTGTGCATGGCTTTTATCGATTATGAAAAAGCCTTTGATTCGGTGAAACCATCAGCAGTTACCACGGCTCTGAAATCCTGCGGTATTGAAGATGCATACATTAATATTATTAATAACATCTATGAAAATGCAAGTGCAAAGATTCGGCTGTTTGAAAATACAACACACATAAAAATTGGAAAGGGAGTGAGACAAGGTGACACCATATCTCCGAAGCTCTTTAATGCCACATTGGAAAATGTCTTTCAATCACTGAACTGGGAAAACAAAGGGATAAAGATTAATGGAGATTATCTAACCCACCTTCGTTTTGCTGATGACGTAGTCATTTTTGCAACTACCCCATCAGAGCTGCAGAGTATGATCCAGGAACTTGCTGACAAGAGTAAAGAAGTGGGATTAAAAATGAACTTTCAGAAGACAAAAGTGATGTTCAATGCTTTTACAAGAAATGAAGATTTATCGATTGATGGAGAAAAACTGGAGATAACAGATACGTACGTTTATCTTGGACAGCAGATATCAAGTGAGGGTCACATTGATGAAGAAATTAATCGGCGTACAAAACTTGCCTGGAGCGCTTTTGGAAGAAACAGCATAATTTTCAAGAGCAATATGCCATTATGTCTTAAAAGAAAAGTGTTTGGTCAATGCATCCTTCCAGTGCTTACGTATGGTGCAGAGACGTGGACCTTAACTAAAAGAGACATACAAAGGCTGCAGACAACTCAAAGAAGTATGGAGAGGTGCATGCTTGGTATAACCAAGAGAGATAAGAAGAGGAACTCGTGGATCCGAAAAATGACGAGAGTGGAAGACATCATGATCAGAGTTAAATCCCTGAAATGGCAATGGGCTGGACATACTGCCAGAAGGACAGACCATAGATGGACAGCCGAAATTTTAGATTGGATTCCAAGGGACAGGAAAAGACCCAGAAAAAGATCACATGGGAGATGGGTGGATGAAATTCGTAAATATGCGGGAGTGACATGGAGGAGACTGGCACAAGACAGACCGTTGTGGAGGAAACTTGGGGAGACCTTCATCCAGCAGTGGATTGATAATGGTTGACAATGATGATGATGATGATGAATTCTACGATGGCATGGTTCTTTGACCATGGCACTCGGCTGACTCGAAACCTGCGAATTTGTGCCCCTCCTTTTTCGAGGGTGTAGGATGATATAAAGTATTACGTGACATGACGTACTACTGAGATGATCCACAATTCAAACCGACAAACCTCTCTGCGTTCTTCAGTTCAGGGAACAAGGAAAACAAAGTAGGAAGACGTGAGTTCGAATCACCACCCGCAAAAGGTTGTATGTTATAGAGAGAAATATTCAATTTTCCATGCATATATGTTTTTATTTATCTACGAACGGTCACTGTTTTTTCTCATAGGGCAATTGAGAATATGTTTAATTACAAATAGGTTAGGAGTGAGTTAAACTCAATATGAACTAGCTGAGAACTTCTAGGATTGATATGTTTGAGTAGCTGTAACTTCACACTGGCCTCCACCAAGGGTGTATTTTGAATTCGATTTTATTTTAAAGTAAATAATATCATGTTATCCATTTAATTCTGCGTGGTTCAGTTTTCATTGTACTGTGTATAATTTTCTATCACCAATTATGCGACACAGGAGTTTTTGTGAATTTCTCGTAAAAGGTCACAACGCGAAATTCTTAAAAATTTGAATTTCTACTTTGCGAGACGGAGTCTCACTCTTTATCCCCTTAGACGAAATTTTCCATGTTCCTCGATTGCTACAGTACGGAGCGGTCGGGGTAACATTGGTATCGTGCAGAAAGATTTCCCAGCTACCAGGGATTTTATTTTATTATGGGTATTTATTTGTGGACAAGTACTTTAAACACGTGACCGACCAGGTAACCAAACAATGCTGACGGTAAATTCTAGAAAAGGATACTAGTAATGTAGAGGAGGCTAGAAAAGTTTTTCTCACTTCGGTAAATTAATATATACACTGTAAATTAATATATATATATTAATTTACAGTGTATATTAATATATACACTGTAAATTAATATATACACTGCATGACAGAGAAAGTGCCACACCAGAAAGACATGAACGCAGCGCCATGCAAATTGCAGGGTGGGTGCAAACCTACAACTTATGCAAATGATTGCATTTGCAGTCCAATCGCACGAATGGCGCGCGGGATATAATCGGACAACCAGTTCGGGAGGCCATCAGTCGGGACGCCGTCACGGCCGCGAGAAGTGAGTGGTTGTGCTGTAACCATGTATGGAGGACAAACAAGGGGTGCCAATGCCGTTAAGACGCCGTTGTACGCGATTTCGTCAAACGGATGAGTTCACGAGAGGTGTCATAATAGCCCTTCGTACCGCCGGATGGTCCTTGTGCGGTATTGCGGAAGAAACGAACGTGATGCCACAACCGTCGGTCGCATTTGGAGACAGTGGTCCCAGGAAGGATCTGTGCAACGTCGTAATGGGACCGGAGCACGGAGACAGATGTCCGAGGGCACCGAAATGTTGCCCGTTGTGGCCTGTGAGTGCGCGCGGACCCACAGGCTACAGTGGGCAACATTTTGCGGAGTGTACGGGGAGACTTGGATGCTCCGACATCGACGCGGGCAGTGTCCAGCCAATTGGCTGTGTCTGGTTTGCTGTCCAGCTGTCCGTTGCGAAGGCTACCCTTAACAGCAAGTCATCGTCGTCTCTCCAGAGCTGCGTCGGGTGACTAATGGAGCAGTGTGGTGTTCAGCGACGAATCGCGGTTCTGTCTCACCACGGATGATCGCCGTGTGAGAGTCTGGAGGCGACGTGGTTAACGGGCGGATTCCTCCACCATTGTGGAGCGCCACACGGCCCGGCAACGTGGAATCATGGTGTGGAGTGCTTTCAGCGCCAACAGCCGCTCACCGCTGGTACGCATTACTGGCACATTGACGGCACGCAGCTATGTTGACGAGGTGCTGCGGCCCGTGGCACTGCCGTATCTGCAGGGCATCCCAAACGCCGTTTTTCAACAGCATAACGCCTGGCCGCATACCGCTCGGATCAGCCTGAATGCTTTACAGGGCGTGCGGATGCTTCCGTGGCTAGTCGATCTCCCGATCTCTCACCCATCAAGCATCTGTGGGACACGATTGAACGTCGGTTGAGTACCCTCCCACCCCCGTAAAATGAAGATGAACTGTGGACTCGGATCAACACCACATGATTCTCGATACCCCAGGACTCTGTTCGGACTCTCACTGCCTCGATGCCACGTCGGATTCAACGCTGTTTCGCCCGAAATGGGGGCCACACTCCTAATTGATCACCCTGTATATTCGGCCACTGGAGCCTAGTCTGTATGTGGGAATTAAATCATTTGTTCAGAACCTACTTGGCTATCTATGTGTGCAGTTTGGTCCGTTTTCGAGACATTCCTTCATGGTGTGGCATTTTCTCTATCAGGCAGTGTAAATCGGCGAAGCACCTCCTCTTCTTGTGCTCCTAATAGCTTAATAGCACCATAACCGTAATTACTCCTGGGATGTTTTATGGGGGAGGGGGTGTTTAAGAATGAAATAACTCAAAACTGTAAAACTGTTTAACCGAAGAAGAAAAACTTCGAAATTTGGTATTTCCCAGCTTTGTTTAAAAAAATGAATAACCGATTTGATTGAAATTCGACAAAAATGTCTTTTACACTGTATAATGTAACACGTTTGTTTGCTTCCTCTACGATAGGTGATTTAAAAAAAAGAAGAAAACTTGAAAATCACATCGTCCTCGAGAGGGAATCGAACCCTCATCTCCTGATTTCAGTTCCAGCCTGCTTTAATTTGGGAAGGAAACTCACTTATGGCCACTAAAACCTAGAACTGAGGCAACGGTCAGCTTAACTGCTATAAGATTTCATGTAAAATGCGATAATAACTTTGGATACGACATTAGTCAGTGTCCTTAGATGTCGTACAACACCTGACTGTCGTTTTCGAGCGATGTATATATAGGCAGAGTTAAAGTTAAAACACGCAATTCTAGGATTAGGTTCCGGATGAAATGTTTTTTTGAGAACTCCAAAGGAAAATCTTTCACCGAAGACAACATACTGATTAATTTTTACACGATGAATAGTTAATTAACTACTAAATTAAAATTGTATTAACCGGAAACTACAGAATTTAATTTATTCCAGAAAAACGTGATCTTGAATTGATATAGGTGTCTGGTAATACATGTATGTATAATAGTGATCTGTTTTGCATCCCGCTTCCGTTGCGTTTAAACTTTTGAGACATGTACATTCTCCTCCTTTCACTCCATAACTATGTACGAGCATAATTATATCCAATACATGTATTGGTTTCCCATTGCGTAGCGCGACACAGGTTGAAATGTTTCACTTGCTGTTCAATGTTTGTGTTCTTTGCTTCGAGTTTTTACGTTTTTGCGTCGATATTTATTTGTGCCTAAACTTTTGTGACGGACTAGCATTTTAAAAGTGAGTAATCACAATGTGTACGGGGAAATGGACGGGTATACGGTGTAGATTGCACCAGTTTATCAGGTAAGTCAAAGCGACAAACGGATCTGCGTACCGCATTCCTGTGTTATAAATAAGCTTCTGTAAAAACATTTCACTGCTTTAAAACTTCCAATTTATATATTGTTGACTAGACGGACATGATTTTTATCTGATGATATATGCGGGTTTTATTCTCTCAGTCAGATCGATACATAACTTCTTTCAGTGTTATATTGAAATATTTTTGCTTATTAGTTTTTTTAAACATGGCATGTGCGAATTATTATTATGTTCATTGATTCCTTTATAGGAGAGGCTCAAAACTTTTCGGGGGGGCTGAGCCGCCCCTGGCGTTCCACGAGCTACAGCCCTATAACCAAGTAGTCAAAAACACGGCATCTGGCTAAACGACTGAACTGGGCCCAGTAATGAGTACCAGAAGATGCGTGGACATGGTGTTTGCACTACGACGCTGTAAGCAGGCTACTTCTTATAGCCTTAGATGCTTACGTGGCGTTAAACAACGAAGTCAAAAAGCTGTAGGCAGGCGACGTTTTGTAGACTTGGATGGTTGCGTGGCGTTAAACACCGAAATCAAAAAGCTGTAGGCAGGCGATTTTTTGTAGACTTGGATGGTTGCGTGGCGTTAAACACTGAAATCAAAAAGCTGTATGCAGGCTACTTCTTATAGTAGCCTGCATACAGCTTTTCGATTTCATGGATGCTTGCGTGGCGTTAAACACCGAAATCAAAAAACTGTAGGCAGGCTACTTCTTATAGCCTCGGATGCTTACGTGGCGTTAAACACCGAAATCAAAAAACTGTAGGCAGGCTACTTCTTATAGCCTCGAATGCTTACGTGGGGTTAAACACCGAAATCAAAAAGCTTTATACAAATAACTAGTGCAGCAATAAATTCAAATTCGTTCCTGGCGGCAACGACTACGGACACTGAAAATAAAATGGTTGTGTTATTGTCTCTCTGTGCATAAAATAAATCCTCTTTTTATTAATAGTATAACGATACTAGTAATCCGAATTTCTTTTTGCTTTCTCAGATCAACCAGATGGCTTTTTCAAGGAAGGTAGACAGCAAACTGCTACCTTCCTTGAAAAAGCCATCAGGTTGATGTGCGAAAAGTTTGGAAACTTTGATTTCTATTCTACGCCAAGAAATTCGTATTACTGGTAACGTTATACTATATTAAGTATAGTTGGCGTACAGTTCCTTGTTATTAATTAATAAATTCCACGTTTTGAAGTTTTCGAGAAGATTGTGTATGATTGGAGTATGTAATGGGGCATTATAAATTTGCTTCTTTTCGTCAAAAGATGTTCTTACACTCGAGATCTTGGTTATATGACTCTTATTACGATTGCAGCACTTGGTAGTGAAACGGGAGCGTGTTTATATCAAAGTCGAACATTTATCAAAAAACCTGAACTGTATTCGTTTTGTATATTGGAAAGTAATCATCTGATCCAAAATAATATGAATGCTTGGAAATTCTCTCACAAAACACTGAAGCTGAATCCATCTCTCCGCCGAAAAACACTGACACTGTTTCGACGAATATATCGCGATGTTTTGGTTTTTCTTTGTACACTATAGATGAGATCCCGGATAGACTATTATCAAATAATTTTATTACATCCAAGCCTCAAGTTACTGTAATTTAATATTTCCTGGATCGCACTCTGCAGCAATGAAGAGATACTCGCCTTGAGATCTTCGCCAGCAAAACGACGGTGAAATTCTCGTACATAGGACAAGTATTGTGCAAAATTTCAATAATGTATCTATAACCTCTCTTTTTGAGATACAGTGGCGTAAACTGTGAACAATTTTACAATATTTCGAACCTTATCAACTTTTCTTTTTAGAATGCGAAGATTTTAATGCGGACTTTTGGGGCTGATCACCACATGTAGCCACAGAAATGGTAAACAAAGTATGTTGTCCTTTTGAATTTCAAGTGTCACAGAAGGAGGTCAAATTCGACAAAAATGCAAATTAATTGAACATTTTCAGCTGCTTCTAACACATCTTATAATTTATGTAAAATGGTTAAACATCATGTTGAAGAGAAAAATAAATGATTGTGTAAAAGTCTGATTCTGTTTAAAGGAAAATCGATAATAGGAGATGAGATACTGAAGAAATCGCAAATCCTTGTCGCGATGAAATTTTGGTGCAACCACTTCATCTTTTACATCGCCCTCCGAACCCTGCGTCACAGAGGTGACAAAAAAAATTTCGTAAGGTCACTTCTGCAACTCAATATGAGTATTAGTGGCGTATGTATATTTTTGCAATTTTGTGAAAATAATGCAGCGAACAAACATTTTCAAAGCGGATGGAATTTATTGGAATATTCAGGCGAACTAAACAGGTCTCCTGAAATGTTGTGTGTCTAATTTTGTAACTTTCATTTCCGTTTTTAATATTTTGCATACACAGAAGCGTGATTTTACGTATTCTCTCCACTTTATCTGAATTTCTCTTGGTTTTTGCTTATTTTTCCGTTAAGATGTACAACAGAAAAAACTTTTTCCTTACTCATAAAATGCTAGATACACACACATATGCTGAAAACTGAAAGCACAGCTAAATTCATTCAGCGAAATAAATGTTAATACTTCGGAAAAGAACGTTGATCTTTTTTGGCTTCAATTTTTCTTCTTTCCCTTCCTTCCTTCCTCCCTAAATTTCCTTAATGCGCATTCCTTTCTAATGGGAAAGGTCAGCGCGTTCTGCTTTCCATCAAGATAAAGGGAAGATAGGGTTCGAAGAAAGAAAAAGAAAGTAGCATCACGATGAGCATCGTTGAGTGCAGGATAGGCAGACAAATTTAACACGGTGATTGATGCACATAGATCTGGAACCACCCACAGCACATCGTAACATGGATTTTTCTCATTCAGCGGAGCGACGAAAAAGAACGCCGGAACGAAAACAGTGAGAGTATCACGCTCATAACAAAAATTATCCTTAACGCACACATAACAAGCCAAGAGATGTCGTGTGCATGTGTTCGTGATAACGCACTATGACATACAACCTTACTTTCGTTTAGAAGAAATTAGTAGGAAACTCTGTCGCTCCTAATCGGTGGATAAACATTATTTCGTCTTCTTCCCCTTCTCCCCACAATTCCGTGCATTTGAGTATGAAAACTATAAAAATATGATTAAGTGTTCTGACCAAAAGTCCAAGAGTGAATGATGTGGATAGAGTTCAGTGACTTAGTAGTTTGTTTCAGTCCTGACTGGGCGCCAAGGAACTTCTTTCATGATCTAAAGAATTCTTTTTAGAAGTTTTTGATGTTGCCAGCTATGGGCCTTCACCAGAGTGCTGTCCATTCTGTTAAAAAATACCCTAAAATAACAACAGTTCCTTTGCGACAAAATAACATTTACCTCAATGGAAACACTGAGAAGAAAACAAGAGACTAATTTTACACTCGAGTTTTTTTTCTTCTTTACTTTGTTTGGTTTCTCTACCCTTTTCTCACCAGACGTTTTACCACTGGTTCTTACCCTAACCCTCCTTTTTATGCCTGTGTTCCTCTGACTTTATCTCCCTTCCTTTCTGTACCTCCTGCGTCAATTCTTCTCTCACTGTTCTCTCTTTCAATAGTAGAATAAAATGTCGACTGAACACGTGTGACGTATATTCTAAATTAACTTTCATTTTTAGTTTCTTTCTCTATGTAAATCTTGAGTTTGTTCTCAGTTATATTTCACACTTAACGTTATATCTTTTCTCTCAAATGAATACGTTTAGCAACATAATTGAAGTTGAATGAACGTGACGTATGCCTGTTATTAGATAAGAACGAGAGATAAAAGATACGAGAAAACAGTTGCTCGTGTGGCGTGGTGTGGTATGTTTAATGTGGAGTGTTGATACTGATTGTTGTATAAGATGCGAAGTGCTATGTTATGTTACGATGTGCAGGAGAAATAAAGCACCATTTCCGTAAGTTTGACTTCCGTTTCTAAATGTTCCGTCTGGCCGTTAAGGTTTAATTTAGGAACTATTTCATCATATGGTGATTTTTTTAAAATAACGTAGCAGTACGAAACGACGTTTACGTTATACACGATACACACAAATGCAGTGCCCAAAGAACCACATGTTAAAATACTTTACTAATAAAAACACATTAGATCTTTCGAAGACACATCGTTTTGATCATCAAGTGATACAGTGTAATATCACGAGATGGACATTGAGTTAAATACTGTTATGCGACGTCACAAACACATATACCACGCTATCTATGAAAGAACAATGCTGAAAACAAAGAATTTTAAAAACCACCTCAAAATGAAGGCCGACCCACAAACACATTTGTCCATGGTTTGGCTGTCATTTTTGGTACATAATCATTACAACACCTGTGTCCAAATGAGGTAATATACAAACTTTCCATAAAAAGCATGAGTGATTGTTTACCTGGAGTGTTCAGAATAGTAACCTCATCCCCCTTAGGATGAGGTTACTATTCTAAACACACCAGGTAAACAGCTCTCCATCCCACTTTCATGTTATGCTACTATTCTGAACACTCCTTCTAGCTCTCCATCCCCCTCTCATGTTATGCTACTATTCTGAACACTCCTTCTAGCTCTCCATCCCCCTCTCATGTTATGCTACTATTCTGAACACTCCTTCTAGCTCTCCATCCCCCTCTCATGTTATGCTACTATTCTGAATACTCCTTCTAGCTCTCCATCCCCCTCTCATGTTATGCTACTATTCTGAACACTCCTTCTAACTCTCCATCCCCCTTTCATGTTATGCTACTATTCTGAACACTCCTTCTAACTCTCCATCCCCCTTCCATGTTATGCTCGAATTTCTTTCTCTTTTCTGTGTATTTACCTCACTCTCCCCTTTTGTTTGCCCCCCCTCTCTCTCTCTCTCTCTCTCTCTCTCTCTCTCTCTCTCTCTCTCTCTTTCCTTCTCTTTTAACGTCTGTCTTTCCTTCTCTTTTAACGTCTGTCTTTCCTTCTCTTTTAATTTATTTACAAGTGAAATTTAGGAAAGGACCGTTGCGCTTAGATTCATATTAGTTGCACACATTCATATGAAAACTTAATTTAAATGCGCTTTTAGGACATTTTTAGAAAGAACGATATTAAATATTTGACGAAACATTTTAAAATTAATTCCACATATCTGTCTTGTCGCTTAGAGAAAAACTAATTTGTTATCTTAAAAATTTTCGTTCAATTTTCTAATTCCTTGCAAGGATGTTTAAGGGCTAGTAAATTGCAAAATTTTGCAATTTCCGACATTTAGGATACGCTTGCAAGGTATTATGCAATTTTTCAGTTTCTCCTATAATTTTCACTTAGAACTCAGTGAAAGTCATTCATTGGAAACTGGCTTACATATTTAAAGACAAGTTCACCGCGAGAAATAATTTCTTTGAGAACCAAAAAAATTAAATAAATACATACGTAGCATTATGTAATGTTTCTGATTGTAACACTGTGCAAACTATGAAAGAGGTGAGCCACTGAAACCATGAAAACCTCTTGTGTGCGACAAAAAGTAAAGGTTGAGAATCGGCGCTATGTTATCAGAGATTTCTCAAGAAAAAAGCATTTTGGCATGGATGTATATATTCTGTTAATACAATTCGACCAATGAAAACGCAACCACCCAATCAACTGGTGTACCAGTTGAAACCATATTGGCGGGAAAAGAAGCGAACTGACTGCCCTTTGGAAGAAAACCTCTGAGAGCTTTGCTTTAACTCCTTAACTACGCCTATAAATTCATTGTAAATTAATAGCTGAGAAATCACGAAAATCAAGAATTCACTACTTTATAAATTTCTTTCTTAAGTGTTCTGAATGTGGGAAAATAAAAAGATAGATTTGTTGAATTCTGTTCATGATTAAAAAAAGGGAAGAAGGAATTATTATTTATCAATTTTTGCAGTAGTCGCACCGTCGGATCCCCTTCCCTTCGTACCGTCTTTAGCAGTGATGCATCTGTATAATGGCACCCAGTGCTATGTAGTCAATTCTGAATAAAGTATAGACAGACGGTGTAAATCATGCATCGATGTTACAGGTGATCATATACCCTACTGAGGACATCCTCTTCCCTGCGTACCGTCTTTAGCAGTGCTTCATCTGTATCATAGCATCCAGTGGTACGTAGCCAATTTTGAATAAAATATGGACAGACGGTGCAAATCATGCATCGATGTTAGAGGTGATCATATCCCCTACTGAAGATATTCCTCTTCCCTTCGTACCGTCTTTGGCAGCAATGCATCTGCCTCATGGCACCCAGTGCTATGTAGCCAATTCTGAATAAAGTATGGTGCAAATCATACATCGATGTTAGGGGTGATCATATCCACTACTGAGGACATCCTCTTCCCTTCGTACCGTCTTTGACAGCAATGCATCTGTCTCATGGCACCCAGTGCTATGTAGCCAATTCTGAATAAAGTATGGTGCAAATCATACATCGATGTTAGGGATGATCATATCCCCTACTGAGGACATCCTCTTCCCTTCGTACCGTCTTTGACAGTGATGCATCTGTATTTTGGGATCCATGTTATGTAGCTAATTCTGAATAAAGTTCCAAGATGCCCTTTAGTACCTGCAGTTGCGTCGGTGTTGTTTCAATCATCATTGTGGTAAGTAATGGTGTCCCTATGGTTTTAATTTCACATGTCCATGCACCTCCTGTACGACGCTGCAGGTCAAAACCCGCCTCGTCCTTACGTTTTGCACACCAGTGTATGAAACAGCTTCGGGCAAAGGTTAAATAGAAGGTAATATAAGTGTATACATACACCGACGAGTCAATCCATTATGACCACCCCAAGCCTAGAGAAAAAACTGGCCTGTAGGTGGCGCAGGTGATGTTCACAAAGCAGTATATATACAAACCGAGGACCGGTTTTTGGTTAGTAAAGTATTCGGAGTCAGAATAGGAAGAGCTGCCGATTTGTCAGAGTTTGATAAAAGACAAATTATGGTGGCACGGTACCTCGGAACTACGATCTTGGAAACGGTGCGGTTTGTGGGTTGTTCACGTGCCGTTGTAGTGAGAGCACATCAAAAGTAGTTCACAGATGGCCAAACGACGAACCATCGTCCAGCCGTGTGTCATCCGCAGCTCATTGATGCCAGAGGGAAGCGGAGACTTTGCGCATTGTTCACAGCGATCGCAGGACTACAGTGTGACAAATCACCCGCACCGACAACAGTGATGAACAGGGAAATACGTCACAGCACACAGTTCATCGAAGATTTCTGCGCATGGGCCTGCGTAGCCGAAATTCCAGCCGGGTCCCCACGCTCACTGCACATCATCGCCAACAACGCATGAAATGGGTCCAAGATCATCGAGATTGGATCGTGGATGATCGGAAGAAAGTGGTCTGGTCTGACAAATCAAGATTCATGGTGTATCACGTAGACGGGCGAACGCAGATTCGTTGATTACCAACGGAGGCTGTGGCACATTGACGCACTGTTGGAAGGAAACAGGCCGGCGGCGGCGCTGTTATGCTGTGAGCGATGTTTTCTTGGGACACTTTAGACTGCGTTATCCCAATAGCACAATTCCCGACAGCTGTCAGGTATCTGAACATCGTTGCGGACCAAGTTCATCCATTCATGGCAACTATGCTCCCTGCTGGTGATGGCCATTACCAACAGGTTAATCCGCCATGATGCCACACTGCCAGAATCGTCAAGGTGTGGTACGAAGATGCTGGTGACTTTCTGTCAATACCCTGGCCTCCAAATTCACTTGACATGAACCCAATAGAACATTTGCGATTCGACTTGGAAATGAGGGTTCGCGCTATATTACCACCACCACGAAATGTAAGGGAACTGGAGTACCTGCTGTTGACATTATGGTACCAGACACCCCAGGATACCTATCACCACCTCATCGAATCGATGCCTCGCCGAGTGGCCGCTGTTTTGAGGGCTAAAGAGTGTTCTACAGCTTATTAGGTAGGTGGTCATAATGTAATAACTAATCGGTGTATACTATATTTATTGTCGCGTGATTATTATTTGGAGTTCCGTGCATTGGCGAAAGATTTTGTTTCGATCGAGGCCACATCATTTTCCTAACCCTGGTTCCTGACTCTGGTCCCCTGGGTGCCTTAGTCAGGCCCCCATGCAGCAATAGAGAGCAGTAAGTCCGCTTCGAAAAATGTATTGCCGGTTGAGTAATTTTAATGCTATCTTTCGATTGAAAAATAATCTTGAAAACCAATATTAGTTTACCCTTTTTTAAAAGATATTAAAAAAATTAAACGAGTGATTCGGGAACATACATTTATTTACGTACAAAACACTCACGACCACACCATGCCACAATTCGGTACATACTAAGTGGAATTAAATCATAACAACTAACGATAAGGTTTACTTATTCCTGACATTGAGCAGTACTTAGGTAGGTGGATTAATGCGTGTCATTGTCGTAAAACCAATGAGAGAAGATATGTGAGTCATAAAAGTAAATATTTACTAAGCTATGTAGGCGGCAATACTAGTAATTCAACTGTTTGGCTTTATAAAAACAATATTTATTATTATTAATAATATTATTATTATTATTATTCAGATTTAGACGAGCGTAAGAAACGAGACTGACACCGATTAAATGTTTAGCTACGACACTCCATCTGTGCATGCGCAAGCTAAAATCTGACCTCAAAATAGAAAGAAAAGCTGAATCGCAAGTGTGTTAGTCAGGGGGATTGGTAACTTTTGGTCTAGGATATCTACAGGTTACACCCCATCGTGTTATACATCATTTTAAATCTCACGTAAATAGCAGGAAACCCCTTTGAGAAAGTCGAGAGGAATCTAAATTCCGCTACGACGCACCGTTTTCGTAGCAGCCGAAATGCATTTTTGTAATGGCTATTATAACATTTAGCATCAGGTTCTCGTAATTTAGGCAGTTTGCAATGTGATATTGTAACATGAATGAAATACGGGATTACACCATATAATACAAATTTCGAAGATGACAGTCCGTTTTTTGGTGTAAATATGACAAGGATAGCAAGTCAAATAACATCCGAAAACTTTAAATTTTTCGTCGTCCTGGAGCGGGAATCGAACCCCGTCTCCCAGATAGCGCCCGGGTATGCTAACCACTACACCACCCAGAACGACCAAGTCTCAAGTTTCAGATTAATTTTAATATAACCATTACAGGATTCGCTAGTCGAAGCAACCGGCATTCATGTTTAGCGAATCAGGAGGTTAAGAATCGTATACCGTGATTGCCCGGAGGAGCAGATATATCATGAATGAAATACGGGATTCCATTATATAATACAAATTTTGAAGATGACAAAAACATTGAATGCAATTTGCTTCGACTAGAGAATCCTGTGATGGTTATATTCAAATTAATCGGAAACTTGAGACTTGGCTGTTCTGGGTGGTGTAGTGGTTAGCATAACCGGGCGCTATGTGGCAGACGCGCGTTCGATTCCCACTCCACGACGACGAAATTTTCAAGTTTTCGGATATTATCTAACTTACCATCTTGCCATATTTACACCAAAAAACGGATTATCACTTCAAAATTTTATATTGTAACGTTTATGAAAAACGTAATGAAATAATGTACGGCGATAGTTTAGTAAATTATATTGTTGAATAACGATTAATATAACTATTGTTGAATCACTTCATGGGACACATTCAAAAAATATGTCCCATGAAGTGATACACCAAAAAACGGATTATCACTTCAAAATTTTATATTGTAACGTTTATGAAAAACGTAATGAAATAATGTACGGCGATAGTTTAGTAAATTATATTGTTGAATAACAATTAATATAACTATTGTTGAATCACTTCATGGGACATATTTCAACAATGGTTTCCACTACTTCCGTTACCCATTTTCGTTACATCGGAATTTTTTACTTGGGATTCACTCCATTCTTGTCGGGAAAGATGCGCAGCATCAAATTTCTTTGAAGTCGTATAAGTACATGATTCAACATGGCCTAGGCACCTGATGATGTGGACTGAATAATTACGTTGACTCTGAGATTAGTCCTTTAAATACATGATCAGTTTGAATAACACTAAATGCTAATATGTACTAACTAATTCCTTATCCTTTTCTTAAATTTTAAATCAAACTCCAGTTGACCTATTTCGTATAAAATAAATACAATTATCCTTTCTCAACGGGTGATGGCAAGTCCCAGGCAGTTACACAAAAAGACCCAGACAAGCTGATTGACGTCATAGTGAAAACTCCTTTCTCTTCATTCACCACAGTTTGTTGGAAGCCTTTTTAGTAAGAGTGAGCAATTTCCTGAATAAATTTCTCGTCTCGATGGGTTGCAGATCTCATGGATGTTTCCATGAAGAGATTCTGGATAAACAAACCAAAAAGAAAGAAAGCAATAAAAAGAAAAATACTTTCAACTTTAATAAAGACTCAGTCAGGAGGAAGGAATAAAGAATGATATCTCTCTGTGTCGCCCTTGAAGCAGTTGCGAAGTAACTTCTTTTATTCTTTCTTGGTAGTATTTCTATACAGCTGGCAAATTGTGTCGCAATTATGACTCACCCTACCAAGGCCATCACCAGTGAAGGGCAAATTTGGTTCACGTCGACGGTTATTTGCAATCGTTACCTGTGATGGCCACGATCGCGAAAGTGAGTCAAAAACGTTTACTCAATGAAATGGGAAAACGGGCCTGTCCTTCCAACTCTTTCCTTTGCGCTCTTTCCGGCCTGAAAGCAACGTGAATGAACTTAAGTAATTGAAGAGCAGACGTATAAGTCAAAGTTAATTAAAAGAACAAACATACACTGGCGGAAAGTGAAAAAAGAACACCAAGAAGGAGAGGTCTGATACCAACAAAATAACGGAATACAGAGGATAACGCGATCATAATAACGGAATACAGAGGATAACGTGATCAAAACATTATGGCAAAATACAGCTGTATTTGCTGGTAAACTGAAAAATAACATTTCCATGTAACATGGTTAGTACGAGGTTGAACCGCAATGAACTGCGTCACACTGTGCAATTCTGGCATGGAGTCTGTCGTACAGATGTTGGATGTAAGTTTGGGGTATTGAGTTCCAAGCATCCTCAACCTGGACGCGTAAATCGGGGATGGTCGTGGCTGGCCGTGGAAACCGGATAAGTCGTTGTCCCATAAAATTCCACACGTGATCAATGGGGGACAAATCCGGAGAACGTGCAGGTCATGGAAGTTGTCTCACACCCTGAAGTGCATGTTGTGTTGAACGTGCCGTGTGTGGGCGTGCGTTATCTTGCTGGAAAACACCACGGTGGACCGACCTTACAAATGGCACAACAACGGGCTGAATGATGTTGTTGATGTAGGAGGTGCTGTTTAACGTACCCGGTACAAACACTAGTTGTGTACGGGAGCGATAGCTGATCGCTCCCCACACAGGAGACCAGGTGTCGGCCCTGTGTGTCGCTGGCGGATGCAAGAAGGATGGAGACGCTCCCCTGTGCGTCTGCGAATACGCATACGGCCATCGGAGGCTCCCAAGCAGAATCTGCGCTGAACACGACAGATCGCCATTGCGTTCTCCAGTGCAGACGTTAGCAACACCACTGCAGCCGTTCCTGACGGTGGGCTGGAGTCAGAGGTACACATGCCAGAGGCACACGTGCACGTAGTCCTGCATCCAGTAGACGGTTGCGGATTGTTCGCACAGTCACCTCAGGTGCAACGACAGCTCGGATTTGCGTCGCAGTGGATGTTCTGCTTGACAACGCCGCTCTTTTTATGCGTCGATCGGTCCGCTCATCAGTCCGTCTGTGACTACCGGTTCCACGTCTTCCCGTGTGGGAATGTTCCTCGGACCATCTACGCCACCATCGTACCACCACCGATACATCCCGTCCAATTCGCTCCACAATACGACGATACTACCACCCGGCCTGGCGGAGTCCGACTAGACGACCTCGATCAAAGTCCGATAACTGCTGAAATCTTACACGTCTTCCATGTCCAGGCATTGCAGCTTCTTCAGGGTCTTCGCACGTGTCCGTACGCCGACGACTGATTATATTCACTTCGCCGTACTCCTTAACCACCACCGACGATAATTTGCATATTATGCCGTGCTGTGGCGTAAGCGCTCACCGGTTGGTCCAGAAATTAACATCACACCTACGTAAACTCGACCCCATTAACATATATAAATTTCATGATCGTCCGCTAATTCCTTCTTGGTGTTCTTTTTTCACTTTCCGCCAGTGTATACAATCAAAATAATTTTCGTAATTCCCACATGTTCAGAACTGTTTTTAGATTGCAAAAGTGTGTCGTAGACTAGTTTTATAAGCAAGTTTTCCGCTATTAGCACTCTTTTGACATAAAAAGAGCAAATATATATATATGCTATTTTGCGTTTTTGTCCCGTCTGTCCGGCTATCTGCACAGTTTCTCTGTCTCAAGCATTAAGCCAAAAATTTCGTTTTATACTAGATAAACTTCAACATGACTTCCCACATAAATTCCATTTTCCTCTTTAAGATGATAAGTGTGGAACGCTATCTCTGCTTCTAGAAAGTTGACAGGAAAATATAGTTCGGGACGCAAGTAAACATGTCACTAAGAATCCCACCAATTTTTCCTCTGAATATACTGTATAGGTACAGTACATTTGTCTCGACATCTGTGGTTTTAGATGATGGAATCGATTTTCTATCTATCGTACATGCAGAGGTAAATACAAGCAGAATTTTTTGCATATTTTCTACCTTTACGGGTGCAAACTATTTTCACTAGGTTACATGATTACTGTATTTGTGATCAGATCTCTGTTTCCGGAAGACAAAATGCAGAAATGGCTTTCACTCTAGATAAAGCACATGGAGGCCGGAGCAGATCCATAAGCTTACTTTAGGGAAGAAAGAAGTTACTGAGCAAAAACAAAGGGGGAATAGAAATTTTTGGGTTGTTTTGGGACTTAATGGCCACCATGAGCAGCTCAAAATGACATGACCAGTCTCCTGTCCCGAATTTATTCCCACTGGTTCTAGGGAAGAGACAGGGCTATCAGACAAACACACCAACCACTCCTCATGTAGGACTCGAACCCAAGCCCATCACGGAAGAATGGCGAGAAGCCAGTGACTCAGACCACTCTGGCACTTGGGCGGTTGAAGAGACTTCGGATATGTTTTTATCAGCTGTATGGGTAACAGGGTTTAAAAAAACGGGTATTTTTGAAAAAGCTCAGCCGAGTGTGTTTTATTGGGCTTTTTTGGTTATATTGAGCTTTTTGAGTTTCTTTTTTTTTAGAGTGTATAACACACGGTCGAGTCACATTATTGTGACCTAATATCCAGAATAATAGCCGTGTGCAGCGCGAACAGCAGATAGACGAGCTGGGAGTAACTAAATAAGGTGCTGGAAAGTGTTCACTGGTATGTGGAGTCATGCTGACTGCAGTGGAGGTGGTCCCACAGATGCTCAATTGGGTTTAAGTCTGGGGAATCAGGAGGCCAGGAAAGTACTTTGAAATATTCAGCGTGCTCTTCCAACCACTCTCGGACATTTCTAGCTGTGTTACACGTCGCATTGTCGTGCTGGAAAATCCCATTCGCCCCAGGGAAGACAAGCAGCATGTATAGGTGTACGTGGTCTACAAGGATATATTCATAACGAATTCGGTCCATAGTGCCTTCCACAGGTACGAGTGGACCCAGGGAATGCCACGAAAATATTCCCCAGATCATAACGCTGCACCAACCAGCTCGTGTTCTTCCAGCAATGGTTGAAGAGTGTTTGTTCTCCGATGTTTCTCGCCTTATATGCCAACGACCATCCGTTCGATGAAGCAGAAAATGTGACTCATCGGAGAAAGCAATCCTTTCCCAATCAGCGGAGGTCCACTTCCGATACTGCACTGCAAATGTAAGCCTTTTCTGCCCTTGCACCTTCGTTAGCATAGGTGTAGTGACCATCCGTCTGCATCGGAGCCCCATACGCAGCAAGGTTCGCTGCACTGCCATTTTAGACACACTTCCGGTAGCCCCCTGGTTCATTCGGCCAGTGAGTTGCTCCTCTATAACTTGTCGATCAGCCCTCACGCACCTTCGAAGTCGACGTTCACCTCTCACATTAATGGCACGTGGTGCTCCGCAGTTTCCACGTCGCTTATTTGCAATGGTACCATTTCTCCAATCACGATACACTCTAACCACAGCAGTACGCGAACAGTTCACAAACTACGTTGTTTCAGAAATACTGCCACCCTTGGCCAAAAAGCCGATAATCATTCCTATTTGCAAATATGATAAATCGCTTCTTTTTCCATGACAGCAACGAGTGATATGCTTTCAGAATGCCTACAGCACACCTTATATACCCAACACGTGCCTTCTTTCATTGGCTACACACTGTTGATGTCAAAAGTAGGAGGTGGTCACAAAAATGTGACTCGACTGTGTGTGTGTGTGTGTACACTGATGTCCATAAATTAAGGGGCAGAGGCAATATGCAAATTTGAGGATGCTGAAGTAGGTCTTTATTGGCGGAAAATCGCTGACGGTAGCAAGTAGAAACACGTGAGAGCACGAGATTGCTAAACAGCGATAAAAGCTGAAGCGATAGTGATATCTTTACGTGTGTTATACTGTTGGTTATTGGTTGTTGTTGGTTCTTTGTTGTTATGGCGAGTGGCACAAAATCACGAAGAGAACATCTCGATGATTTTACCTGAGGAAGGATAGCGGGGAAATTGCATGCAGGATGTGCAACGTGAGATGTAGCCAATGAGTTCGGAGTTGGAAAAAGCATAGTCGCACGACAGTGGAAACAATTTTCCGAAAGTGGAATAACTACCAGACGGTACAGCAGTGGTTGACCACGCAAAGCAACCCCTGTTGATGATCGTTATACACACTGGCGGAAAGTGAAAAAAGAACACCAAGAAGGAGACGTCTGGTACCAACGAAATTTATACAGCATAATAACGGAATACAGAGGATACCGTGATCAAAACATTATGGCAAAATACAGCTGTATTTGCTGGTAAACTGAAAAATAACATTTCCATGTAACATGGTTAGTACGAGGTTGAACCGCCATGAACTGCGTCACACTGTGCAATTCTGGCATGGAGTCTGTCGTACAGATGTTGGATGTAAGTTTGGGGTATTGAGTTCCAAGCATCCTTAACCTGGACGCGTAAATCGGGGATGGACGTGGCTGGCCGTGGAAAGCGGATAAGTCATTGTCCCATAAAATCCCACACGTGCTCAATGGGGGACAAATCCGTTGAACTTGCAGGCCATGGAAGTTGTTTCACACCCTGAAGTGCATGTTGCGTTGCACGTGCCGTGTGTGGGCGTGCGTTATCTTGCAGGAAACCACCACGATGGACCGACCTTACAAATGGCACAACAACGGGCTGAATGATGTTGTTGATGTAGGAGGTGCTGTTTAACATACCCGGTACAAACACTAGTTGTGTACGGGAGTGATAGCTGATCGCTCCCCACACCACGAGACCAGGTGTAGGCCCTGTGTGTCGCTGGCGAATGCAAGAAGGGTGGAGACGCTCCCCTGTGCGTCTGCGAACACGCATATGGCCATCGGAGGCTCCCAAGCAGAATCTGCTTTCATCGCTGAACACGACAGATCGCCATTGCGTTCTCCAGTGCAGACGTCGGCGACACCACTGCAGCCATTCCTGACAGTGGTCTGGAGTCAGAGGTACACATGGCAGAGGCACACGTGCACGTAGTCCTGCAACCCAGTAGACGGTTGCGGATTGTTCGCACAGTCACCTCAGGTGCAACGGCAGCTCAGATTTGCGTCGCAGTGGATGTTCTGCTTGACAACGCCGCTCTTCTTATGCGTCGTTCGGTCCGCTCATCAGTCCGTCTGTGACTACCGGTTCCACGTCTTCTCGTGTGGAAATGTTCCTTGGACCATCTACGCCACCATCGTACCACTACCGATACTTCCCGTCCAATTCGCTCCGCAATACGACGATACGACCACCCGGCCTCGCAGAGTCCGACTAGACGACCTCGCTCAAAGTCCGATAACTGCTGAAATCCTACTCGTCTTCCATGTCCAGGCATTGCAGCTTCTTCAGGGTATTTGCACGTGTCCGTACGCCGACAACTGATTACATTCACTTCGCCGAACTCCTTAAATACCAGCGACGATAATTTGTATATTATGCCGTGCTGTGGCGTAAGCGCTCACCGGTTGGTCCCGAAATTAATATCACACCTACGTAAACTCGACCCCATTAACATATGTAAATTTCATGATCGTCCGCCAATTGCTTCTTGGTGTTCTTTTTTCACTTACCGCCAGTGTAATTGTAACGCCCAAAAGAAGTCGCCGCATAACTGCTGGCAGGTTACCACGAGAGCTTTTAGCAAGCACTGGGACCATAATATCGCGCCAAACTGTGTCAGGGCGATTGAGTAGTGTTGGTTTGTATGCCCGCAAACAGGCACGATGTGTACGTTTGACCACATCACACAAAGCACAGACGTATCGATGGTGTCGTGAACACCCCAACTGGACTAATAAGCAATGGGCCAATGTCCTGTTGTTGGACGAAAGTAGATTTTGTTTGTCGTCCTATTCGAGGCGCCAGTACATCTGGCGTGAACCACGCACTGCCTGTTCTTCCACCAACATCGTGGAAGTTGACCATTACAGAGGTGGTGGGGTGACTGATGGCTTGGGCCGGTATCATTACGAATGTACGTACCGAACTTTACATGTTGCAAAGTGGAACCATAAATGCTCAGCGTCATTGTGAGGATGTTATCGTTCCTCATGTGCGCAATTTTCGTGGTGCTGTTGGAAATTCCTACATCTTTATGGATAACAATGCCCGTTGTCATTGTTCGGCCTGTGTTCATGTCCTGGTCAACAGCGAAGGAATAGACCGAATGGAGTTGCCTGCTTACTCTCCTGACCTGAATCCCATAGAGCATGTATAGGATTCTCTTGGGAGGCGCAGGGCGGAAACCAATCCCCATCGCGTACCAAAAAGGACCTTATTATGTTGCTAAAACAGGAGTGGCGCGACCTACCTCAAGATCTGCTGGACAATCTTGTCTCTTGCATGCGCAACCAATGTCATGCGTGCATTGCAGTGAGGGGTGTACATATCCCTTATTAAACTTTGACAGTATTCCAAGTATTATGACCGATTTGCTTCTGTTTTGCCAAGGACCAAAAATGGCATGTCTTCATGAAAGAAATACGGGATTACGCCATATAATACAAATTTTGAAGATGACAACCCGATTTTTGGCGTAAATGTGACAAGGATGGTAAGTCAGATAATATCCGAAAACTTGAAAATGTTCATCGTCCTGGAGCGGGACTCGAACCCGCATCTCCCAGAAAACGCCCGGGTATGCTAACCACTACACCACCCAGAACGACCAAGTTTCAAGTTTCCGATCAATTTGAATATAACCATCACAGAGTTCGCTAGTCGAAGCAACCGGCATTCATGTTTAGCTAATCTGGAGGTTAAGAATCTTATCCCGTGTTTGTTCGGAGAAGCAGATAAATCATATCGGTCGCTTCGACTAGCGAATTCTGTGATGGTTATATTCAAATTGATCGGAAACTTGAAACTTGGTGGTTCTGGGTGGTGTAGTGGTTAGCATACCCGGGCGTTTTCTGGGAGAAGCGGGTTCGAGTCCCGCTCCAAGACGATAAAAAAAATTTCAAAGTTTTCGGATATTATGTGACTTACCATCCTTGTTACATTTACGCCAAAAATCGGATTGTCATCTTCAAAATTTTTATGGTATGTTTTGTTCATGTAACCTATATCACCTGTACATTCGCAAACATCTGCTTCTTTACGCGTAAAAATTTCTGTTAAGTCTGTCTGTATGCCATATTAATATATTTATCATCATCATATCAGAAATTCTTTTCTCTAAAAATATAACTGCCTCCCAATTTATGGACATAAGTGTATATATAGGTATATACGAGTAATTGCATTTTAAGTGGGGGCAGGTGCAGAGAGTCTTTTGCTTTTAAAATAATTCCCCAAATATTGTATTTTAAAATCTTTGCCAGAAAAAATATCTCTGAAGACGTAAGGAAATTCAACTGAGAACTAGTGAGAAACGCAATTGAAAACAACCAAAGCCTGAAAAGAGCAAAGGGGCATCTCAGTAAGATAAAATACAGATTATGGCACTGAGAAAATATGATAGCACTGTAAAAAGAAATACAGGCAAAATTTTGACAAGAGTGAAAGATTTCTACTCAAAACTATATAAAAGGGATGATACGTATACTCGAGACACACATTACGAAAGGTAACCAACCGTACCAAAGTCCTCCCAGCCCTATTGGCAGGAGTTTAGCATACAATTAAGAACATCACACCAGGAAAAGCTCCAAGAGAAGATGGAATTACTGTGGACATTATGTGCAAGAAGCAACTGGAGAAATTGAAACTAGACTCGCCTAAGTTTTTACTACAGTAGATATCTCTATGGAGGGAAGATTCCTGAGGATTAGAGCAATGCTACAATGATCCTGCTACGTAAAAATGTGACATTAAAGATCACAGACACTATAGACCCATCAGCCTCCTATCAGTGGTTTATTAAATTTTCACTAAGGTTCTTTCACGTTGCTTGAAGATAACAATAGACATGGCTCAACCAAGGGAACAAACTGGATTCAGGAGTGGCTACAGCACTATACGTTCAAAAAGCTCCGGAACTTTTCGAATATTTGCCAATTGTCAGTGAATTACGTCATTCCCGCTGAGCAAGTGAAGAGCATCAGGTGACCAACAAGCCAAAAAATGGTTAGATCCAACATGTATAGTGTATGTGCGTAGTTCGTGATTACAAGCATTCGAGGCTCTCCGTCGCGAGGACAACGATGTCGAATTTTGAACAGCGTTCAAGTGTAAAATTTTGTGTTTTGCTCGGAAAATCTCTCGTTGAGACTCTTCAAATTATTACGTTAGCGTACGGTGAGAGTGCAATGAATCGAACTAGAGTTTAGTAGTGGCATCGGCGATTCGAAAACGGGCGACAGAGTATCGAGGATAATGAGAGGTCAGAACGACCTTCAACATCCACAGCGGACGAACAAACCGCCATCGTCAAAGCAATTGTGAAAAATGACCGTCGAAAAACTGTTGCAGCAATTTCAGAAGTTGCCGGCATCTCAGTTGGAAGTTGCCATGCCATTTTAACAGAGAAACTGGTCATGCATCACGTGTGCCAACAAATTGTTCCCAAAAACCTGACACAAAAAATAACAAGGATGAGCGCATGCAAGTTTGCGGAGATAACATCGATGCAGTGGACTCAGACCCCGATCTTTTGAATCGATTGATCACTGGCGATGAGACTTGGTGCTTTCTGTACGACCCCCAATCCAACCGACAGTCAAAAGTGCGGAAATCACCGTCGTCACCACGACCAAAAATGTTCAAGGCTGGCTTCTCCAAAGGAAAGGGCCGCCCCGGTGGCGCAGTGGTCTAAGCGATGGCCTCTGATCATTCGTCCGAAAGAGGTCCGGGTTCGAATCCCGGTAAGGCATGGATGTTGTGTTTATCTTACGGGACTGTCTCTCTCCCTTCCCTGGAGCCAGTGACCCTAAAGTAGGGACGGGCGACTGCTTATAGCCCATTGAGTTGCTCATATTGGTCGTTAAACCTCCAATCACAAAAAAAGGGGGGGGAGGTCTTGTTAACAGTTTTCTTCGATGGCAAGGGGGTCGTATACAATGAACTCCTTCAACATGGTGTTACAGTCACTACAACGTCCCGAAACATCTCCGAGAATCAGTGAGACGCAAGCGACCTGGTCTTTAGAAGACCAACTCGTACGTGCTCCATCACGATAATGCGCATGCTCAGAGATCCCTCCTGTTGTCCGATTACCTGTCCAAACATCACATTCCCGTTCTTACACAACCAGCTTATTCCTCTGATCTCGCCTCGTGTGACTTTTTCCTTTTGGATGAAGAATTTGCTTAAGGGGCGACGCTTCTCAAGTTCCGGAGAAGTGCAATGAGCTGCGACGGAGGCACTGGAGGATGTGACAAAAGAAGGCTTGCAATCTGCATTTAAATCTTTGTATGAGAGCTGACAAAAAATTAATAGTTGCACAAGGTAACTACTTCGCAGGAAACACCGCATAAAGAGGTTGTTATCTGTACTCGTTCTTTTTTTATATAAAAAGTTTCGGAACTTTTTGAACGTAGTAATAGATCATATCCATGCACTGAGAGAACTAACTGAAAGAACGAGGGAATATGAACTCCCATTATATACAGCTTTCATCGATTATGACAAGGCCTTTGATTCCGTGAAACCATCAGCAGTTGCAATGGCTTTGAAATCCTGCGGTATTGAAGATGCATACGTTAGTATTATTAGTAACATCTATGAAAATGAAAATGCAAAGGTTCGGTTATTCCAGGATACAGCACCAATAAAAATTGGAAAGGGAGCGAGACAAGGTGACACCATATCTCCCAAACTCTTTAACGCCACATTGCAAAATGTCTTACAATCATTGAACTGAGAAAACAAAGGGATAAAGACTAATGGAGATTATTTAACTCACCTTCGTTTTGCTGATGACGTAGTAATTTTTGCAACTGCACCTTCCGAGCTGCATGGTTTGATCCAGGAACTTGCTAACAAGAGTAAAGAAGTGAGATTATAAATGAACTTTCAGAAGACAAAAGTCTCGTACAATGCTTTTTCAAGAAATGAAGATTTTGCGATTGATGGGGAAAATCTTGAGGTAACCGGTACCTATATTTACCTTGGACAACAGATATCAAGCATTGATGAGAAAATTAATCGGCGTATAAAACTTGGCTGCAGAGCTTTTGGAAGAAACAGTACAATTTTCGAGAGAAATGTGCCATTATGTCTTAAAAGAAAAGTGTTTAATCAATGCATCTATCCCGTTTTTACATATGGAGCAGAGACATGGACCTTAACTAAAAAAGACATACACATGCTGCAGACAACTTAAAGAGTGTATGGAGAGATGCATGCTTGCTGTAACCAGGATAGACAAGAAGAAGAACTCATGGATAAGGAAACTGACAAAAGTGGAAGACATGTAAAATCCCTGAAATGGCAATGGGCTGGACATGTTTCCAGAAGAACAGACCACCAATGGACAACCGAAATTCTAGACTGGATTCTTAGGGACAGGGAAAGACCCAGAAGAAGACCACATGGGAGATGGATGGATAAAATTCGAAACGTGCGGGACTGACAGGGAGGAGACTATTGCAAGATAGACTGTTGTGGAAAAAACATCGGGAGACTTTTATCTTGCAGTGGATTGATAATGGTTGATGATGATTGCATTTGAAGTGGGGGCAGGGAGGTAGTCTTTTGCTTTTAAAATAATTCCCCAAATATTGTATTTTAGAATCGTTGCCAAAATCAATGAAAATTTGCTGCAATATCTTAATATGATTTTGAAAGCTTAATTTTGAAAGTTTCCAACACCAATCAGGGCAAACGTTTGTACGTGAATCTACATTAACAGATAATTGGGCATTCACCTATCTGTTTTGACAAATCCATCTACCTGCTTTGACTGCTGATTTTTGTTAAACACTATTCACAGTACACCGTAGACTGATTTCAAATATAAGTGCTTTATAAGTGCTCAGTATGTTTCAAATGACTTTTTGAGTAGAAAGCATACCATCAACGTCCGTAAGCAAAAAGAAATTGTGATATTGCTCAAAAATTAAAAAAACAAACAATAAAACCCACCCTGGCGTGGGTTTTATTGAGTTTTTCAAAGTGATTTTAAAAAAACTCCACGGTTTTTTTCCCCAGGTGTGTTTTTTACAAACCCTGATGGGTACGTTCTGTCTTTTTTTTTTTTTTTTTTTTTTTTGCTTTTTTTTTGTTTTTTTTACTTACCATATTTAAAGACATTTATTAAGCGTTTTGTAACGTACCAGGAGATGTGACGTACCTGCCAGAAGGACGCACACGACATAAAGGCAGATAGGAATCAGAATAAAATGTCCGCGTAGCTCAACTGGTAGAGTGACTTATTCCGGAATGAGGGGATCTGGGTTCGAATCCTGGTGTGGACAGAAATGACGGAGAAATTTACTTCGTTATAGTTTAACTTACAAAATGATATCTATTACTTTCCACTACCCTTATCCATCTGTTGGGAATTCTATTAATTCGCTCGGCGTATAACTCGAGGCGCTTGAAGTTGAAATATTCCGTTAGTGCCGTATGAACAGCTTCATTATTCAGAAACGTTTTTCGAGTGAGGAAGTTCTCCAGAGAAAGAAACAGGCAGAAATCAGATTGTGCAACATCTGGTGAATATGGGGAGATGGCGGTTGATATAAAACTTGCCATCGTAACGCCAGATTGCATGTGTCTTGTTATTATCATGCAACAACATTATACCCTTCTGTTGGCCCGCACAGGATTTTATGTTTTCTTTGACTGCCGCCTCCAAATCCGAAAACTGCTTGTAACAACTTTCTGTAGCAAAAGTTTTCCTAGGTAACAAGACCTCATGCTGATGATGGAACTTTTCATGTCTCACCGTATTCAGTTTCTGGGTGGTTGGTGGGAATTGCCTTGAGTTGCTCTAGACTAGTTTCCTCACGAGTTTACTGGGAGTATATGTTTTTCACCTCCAGAAACTCGTGATCAAAACGGGTTCGTTTGGAACAGCATGAGGAGAGAAAAACAAACTGGCAGGCTGTCCGTTTTATCTCTTTCAGTCAACTCGTGAAATATCCATCTTGCGTACTTTAAGACAAATCCCAGCTTATGAATGTTTTGCAAAATGATGGAATGGGAAACGTCATACGTATCTCCTAATTCTGCGGCGCCAGATAAAGTTCTAATTCTACGCGTGGAACGTCCTCGTGAAGCTTTGGCAGCATTACTGATCCATAGACATCCTGCAATTTAAAATTTCCCTCCCAAACATCGCAAACCATCCTCGCACCGTACGTACAGGAATGACGTATGACTCCAATACCCTGCACAAACGTTCAGCGTCGCGTTGTTTGGGATGCCAAAATCAACACAATGTCTGAAATGATCCTAAACTACGCTGTTAAACATTTGTAGCAAGCACACCGGACAAAACATTTGTCACCCATAACAGAACTGACGGTAGGAAGTTACCGGTTTCACACAGATTACAGTGATAGCAACATATTAATAGCACTGACGTGGTCTACAGGATCATTTCTGTCTCGTGGAGTGGTGAAAAGCAACGTGTGTATTGAATTCAGTCTGCAACAGTCTCTCCAAACAGTCAATGAAAGTCCACTCCAACCAATTTCCGATAAGACATTGCAACGAGAACTACATACGATGGACATCTCGAGCAGAGTACCACGAAAGAGACCTCTTTTAACAGCAAGTCACAAAGTCACACGTTATCAATAGACTCAGAGACATCAAATCTTTACTGTGGTGGATTTAAAACGAGTAATTTGGTCTGACGAGTCTCATTTTTGTTTGTACGCCAATGATGTTAGGAAACGAGTACATCGCAGGCCTAAGTGAAGCATTTAATCCTGATTGTGTCAAAGGTGTTCAAGCTGGCCAGAACTCTGATGTTTTGGGGGTGTTTTTCGTACCACGAAATGGGCCCTCTCGTTGCAGTGACGATGAATTTGAACCAGCATGTGTACCTCCGCATTCTGAATGGCGACGTGTTGCCCTTTGGCCTACATTTCCAAGAGCAGCATCACATTGCCACTCCTGTCTTCCAAGACAACAATTGCCATATGCCCCAGGGCTAAAACTGTGTCTGAGGGGCACGACAAACAATCAGCAGCACTGTCTCACCTCGACTGGCCCGCCAAATCCCCAGATTTAAATCCTATTGAAAATCTGTGGGATCATTTGAAACAGAAAGTAAAAAGCCGGAATAGACATCCACGCACTCTGGCGGAACTTTGGGACTAGTTGACGCACGAGTGACTGCAAATCAATGTTCAATACGTTCACAACCTCGTGGAGTCTCTACCACACCGGATTTGTGCTGTTATCCAGGCAAGAGGCGTCGTAACCCATTATTAGGTATGTTCTGACAGGGGTGACTAATTTTTTGTCCGGTGTGCTTAGGTTGTACCAGAAACTGCTACTAGACCAGTTGCAGCACTTTTGGGGAAAAGGTAAACCATTGTGAGATGCATGAAATGCACAAACACATTATGTAATTATGCACCACGGTATGATATTTAAGATATTCAACCTGAATGGGGGAACGTTGCACTCATTGCACCGTATTTATGTATGTTTCATGAATCACAATGATTTACCTTTGCTCCAAAAGTGGTGCAGCTGGTGTAGCACCACGTTTTAGTGCAGTGGACTACCAGATGTTTAACGGTGTACTGGCAACGTCTCTCTCTCTCTCTCTCTCTCTCTCTTCGTTGCTCGGTTCGAGCTTCGTGACTCAATTCAGATCCTGTTTGTAGTCAAGATTCGCCATTCCTGTCTATCCTCCACAGTTCTCATGATTTCTGCAACCCATAGATTTGTGAGAGTTTAATTTGATCGATGAATCTGTCTAGAGGACGTCTTCTTGTTCTTTTTCCGTCGACTTTCCCCTGAATACAGAGTTTTTCGATGCCGTCTCGCCGGATGATGTAGCCGAAGAAAGTTAGTACATGTCGTTGGATTGTCGGAAGAAGTCGCTTGTGCGGTTTTACGCCGAGGTCTCTCAGGACTGATTAATTAGTCCTATGCAGAACCCAAAATATTCTCAGCATAGGTCTGTAGCAGAACATTTCAAACGCCTCAATTCGTCTGTGGCACTCTGCATTTAAGGTCTATGTTTCAGAACCGTAAGTTGCAATGGGGAACACAAGCGCTTTAACCACACTCAGCTTGGTGGTTTTGCTGATGTAGCGATCCTTCCAGATTTTTGTAAGCCCTTCCAGGGCAGATTTGGCCATTCCGATCCTCCTTTTGATCTCGACTTAGCAATTGTCGTTGTTGGGAATGAGGGCTCCCAGATATATGACTTCTGATTTTAGGGCAATATCGGGTATCTGTTCAAAGTTTTGAGGACGCAATCCGGCCTTGTCAACTACCATAATGCAGCACTTGGCTTTATTTAGTCTGAGATCAGTTTCAGCGCTGTAGTCTTCAGTGCGTTTGAGAAATTGAACCATCTCCTCCTCTGAATCAAGTATTTTCGTAAATTAGATATTTTCCTACTGACCATTGACACCCCACCATACCAGTTTTCCGTCGCTTTCCTGATTATCCATTCTCCATATATATTAAAAAGTACAGGCGAGAGAACGCATTCCTGGCGAACTCCCTTTCCCACGCTGAATGTGTCAGACGTTTCGCCATAAATTATGACAGAGGCTTTGCAACACATAATACTTCAGTTACAAACAAACAAGTAACTGCCGCATCACTTCTTTCACTTCTGTGAATCTCCCTGAATCAACGCCAACCGACACTTAAGTAATTTGAGATCCAGAGTAACAGGCTATTCCTTACGTGTGTGCGTTGTTTTGTTTTCTTTTTGCTGAAACTCTTAGCATCATATTAGCGTTGTTTTACTTCTATAATTTCGATACGCTTTCTTCGAATAATGACACTGATTATTAGAACACAAGCCTTCCATCCAAACAAGGAGCTGTGACCCTATGAGGTGATTGTGCAGGAGAATAAACAAGGATAACTGAGAAATGCCGTCAATGACTTTTGATCATTCGCCTGTGATGGGTCCGGGTTTGATTCCCAGGTGAAGCATGGATGATGTGCTTGTCTTACGGCACTAACTCTCTCGCTTCCCTGAACCAGTAACACTAAATCCGGGACGGGCGACTGCTTATATAGCATTGAGTTGCTCACGGTGGCGGTTGATCCCCAAATGAAAATAAGTTAGGAGCATTGCGGAAACTAATTCAAATAGCCACGGTTTGTGGTGAGCCCGATCTATGAGTTATAGCAGTATCACGAGCAAATGAATTGCTATCTATATAAAGAACAATCAGAATACTTGGAGACATCTCCAACCCGGGAGAGCGATTTGAATCCGTACTTCCAAGTATCCAATTGAAGCAGCTAACCATTGGACTTTTCTTGATTTTATTCAAGACCGTATTACTGTATTTGTCAGCGTCATGGACACTGTTTTTTTTTTTCCTGAAATAAGTCTCGAAAATTTACCGTGCGTCCTGGAGACCGAAGTTACGTTTTTCGTAGACTTATGCTAACCCCACAGGAGCGATATGTATGTTTGAATGTTTACCGGTAAACCTTATTAATAACAAGACTGCCTTCGTCTTGAAACGCCATAAGACTAATGTTTTTTTATTCGCGTCGCTTTTGCTGGTATGCATTTAAGATAAAGCACGTAGCCTATACTACGAGGACGACACACCCATATGGAGTTCCAGATCAAAAGAGCTGCTCTAATGGGGTTTTGCAAAAACATGTAAACAATCTTAGCCCGCCAGTTCGAAAAGTTTTACCCACAGTCGTAGCTGAAAAACAGGTGGTACCTTCGCTTTGCAGGTGGTATCTTTGCTTGGCGGATAATATCTTCGCTTGGCAGGTGGTATCTTTGCTTGGCAGATAATATCTTTACTTGGCAGATGGTATCTTTACTTGGCAGGTGGTACCTTTGCTTGGAGTATGGTATCTTCACTAGACTGAAATAGTAGTTAAATCTTTTTTAAAAAATGTGGCATCAGTAATACATTAGATGGCACAGAAGACAAGATTCTGTTTGAAGATAGCGACACTTCGGACATTATTAACGACCCTGATTATGACAATGATGCCAATGATATGGATAACAGCAGTGAATTTTCTGGATTTGAAGATATTGATGACCGAAATGTTTTTCCTTATATGTAGAGGTAAAATTTGTATTGCTTTTAATCTTTATGGAAGTGCTGAGACCTTATTTTTATGTTTATTCTTTTTTCTCAACATTTTGCATTTTAAAATTGGGGTGCGTCTTTGACGCCGGGAAATACGGCAAATGAGAAGGAATGGTAGATGTACCACGTCTCCAATTTGAGTCTATGGCTTCACATTTTCTGTCGCAGAAACAGAGTAAGAAATGATAATGTCTTATATTTAATAAGAACCACGACAAAACATGAATTAATAACAAAATTTATGTGTTGTTCAACTGCCATCTTTTTTTTTTTTTCCTTTTACGTAGTTATTTCCAGTTGCTTCAAAATAATTAAAGAGCGAAGATTCCAGAGATGTACCACAGCACAGTGCTCAGGAAACTGCTCGTCATGGGCAACTACCATGGAGCAGCCATCCACAAGCCGATAATCAGTTCTCAGGAAACTGCACGTCATGGGCTACTGCCATGGAACAGCCATCCACAAGCTGCTAATCTATGCTCAGGAAACTGCACGTCATGAGGTACTACCATATAGCAGCCATCCACAAGCTGCTAATCTGTTCTCAGGAAACTGCACGTCATGAGGTACTACCATATAGCAGCCATCCACAAGCTGCTAATCTGTGCTCAGGAAACTGCTCGTCATGGGCAACTACCATGGAGCAGCCATCCACAAGCCGATAATCAGTTCTCAGGAAACTGCACGTCATGGGCTACTGCCATGGAACAGCCATCCACAAGCTGCTAATCTGTGCTCAGGAAACTGCACGTCATGGGCTACTACCATATAGCAGCCATCCACAAGCTGCTAATCAGTGCTCAGGAAACTGCACGTCATGGGCTACTGCCATGGAGCACCCATACACAAGCTGCTAATCACTGCTCAGGAAACTGCACGTCATGGGCTACTACCATGGAGCAGCCATCCACAAGCCACTAATCAGTGCTAAGGAAACTGCACGTCATGGGCTACTGTCATGGAGCAGCCATCCACAAGCTGCTAATCAGTGCTCAGGAAACTGCACGTCATGGGCTACTGTCGTGGAGCAGCCATCCACAAGCTGCTAATCAGTTCTCAGGAAACTGCACGTCATGGGCTACTGCCATGGAGCAGCCATGCACAAGCCGCTAATCAGTGCTAAGGAAACTGCACGTCATGGGCTGCTGCCATGGAGCAGCCATCCACAAGCTGCTAATCAGTGTTAAGGAAACTGCACGTCATGGGCTACTGCCATGGAGCAGCCATCCACAAGCTGCTAATCTGTGCTCAGGAAACTGCACGTCATGGGCTACTGCCATGGAGCAGCCATCCACAAGCTTCTAATCAGTGCTCAGGAAACTGCACGTCATGGGCTACTGCCATGGAGCAGCCATCCACAAGCTGCTAATCAGTGCTCAGAAAACTGCACGTCATGGGCTACTGCCATGGAGCAGCCATCCACAAGTCGCTAATCAGTTCTCAGGAAACTGCACGTCATGGGCTACTGCCATGGAGCACCCATACACAAGCTGCTAATCACTGCTCAGGAAACTGCACGTCATGGGCTACTACCATGGAGCAGCCATCCACAAGCCGCTAATTACTTCAACTAATGCCACATGCCGATTGGCGTGGTGTAAGAAACGACGATATTGGACTGTGGACCAATGACAAATTATACTTTGGATTGATTAGTCGTTTCTACGTGTAGAAGATACCGGGAGAAAGATGTCTTACAGATTGTATCGTACCGGAGATGAAGTTTGATGAAGCTGTTTTCCGTGGTTCGGCTACCTCCATTAGTCATTTTGTACAAAACCATGAATGCTTCGCATTACATAGACTTCTTATGTACAACAACAAAATATGCACAACCAACGCGTTGTGGCAGTACTTCGGGGAAGACCCATACCTTTTTTCGGAGGACAATGCACCATGGCATGCTGCTCGCGTTATAACAGATTGCTTTCCTCTAGCCCTGAACCCTACAGAAAATGTCTAAACAGACGGGTGCGTGGATGAAGCTACTAGGTTGGCCATTGCTTTGAAGACCGAATGACGGATTAGAAAAAACAGATGGAGAGTATTCCACGAAGACCGCAGGCCGTCATTGGGCCCAAAAATTTCAGCAAGCAATATTAAATTTTCTGTAAATAAAAATTATTTGTAGATATGCACGTGTGATAATATTAATGGCCGGGAAGTGTGTATGTGTGGAATTAGAACAGCAGTTCTCAAAGTGCGCTGCGCGAAGCTCTGGAGCTCCGTGAAGACTTCGCAAGAGCTCCGCTACCCTTTTCGTGAAAAAACCCCTCGTGACACTGTAATGTACCAGGAGATGTGACGTACCTGCCCTAAGGACGCACACGACATAAAGGCAGATAGGAATCAGAATAAAACGTCCGCGTAGCTCAATTGGTAGAGTGACTTATTCCGGAATGAGGGGATCCGGGTTCGAATCCTGGCGTGGACAGAAATGACGGAGAAATTTACTTCGTTATAATGGCGCCCGAACTATCCGGATGACCCGACCGTTCAAAATCTCGCATTGGTGTGATGTTATTTCCACACCGCGAGATAGGAAAAATAATAGAATCCCTTCTCCAGCACTTCGAAAAAAAAAAAAATAAGGGGGAGATGATGTAACGTACCAGGAGATGTGACGTACCTGCCCGAAGGACGCACACGACATAAAGGCAGATAGGAATCAGAATAAAACGTCCGCGTAGCTCAATTGGTAGAGTGACTTATTCTGGAATGAGGAGATCCGGGTTCGAATCCTGGCGTGGACAGAAATGACGGAGAAATTTACTTCGTTATAACACCATTATGTTCGACAACGAAAATGCACTGGAAAAATCCACGTACTTCCTCAATTTCTTTATACTGCGAGAATGTACATGATGCTTCCTTCAAAGCATGTACAGATCTCCAGCGAAAGAATGCAATTGTTTTCACGGCCTTTGACAAAATTCATGCTTTCAAGAGAAAGGTGCAGTTCTGGAATGCATGTTTCCGGAACCGTGAGGTTGATAGCTTCTTAATACTCTTCGGAGGACAAAGACCATGAAGAGTTCGAAGGAAGCATCCGTGAATCTGACGAAAGTTTTGGAGAGTCCACCCAGCACCTAAAAGAAATAAGTGATGCCCTCTTGCAATACTTTCCAATTGTAATGCACGAGAATTTGAAAAATTATACGTGGGTAAAAGATCCTTTTGCTGTTAAAAACAATCCTCGCGGCGTGACGGCAAGTGAATATGAAAATCTTATCCATCTGACACTTCTGAAACGGCAGCGTTTGAAAAAACTACCATTAGGCGAACTTTTGGTGCAGCGTTAAGATATCACAGAAAGCGGTTAGAATACTCCTTCCCTTTGTCAGTACGTATTCGTGCGACTCTGGCTTCTAATTTTATGTTTCCACAAAATCCAAGTATCGCAACAGAGTGGATGCAGACCCGTACATGCGACTATTACTCTCCTCCGTAGAGCCGGGCGTGAAAGAACTTTCTTTGTAAGGAGAAAAAACTTCTTTGTAAAAAGAAAAAACTGCACTCGCGGTCGCGTCCTTGTATGAAAAGTCTCGTCCTTGCGTGAACAAGGCTGCGCGGCCAAGTCCTTGTGTGAGAAGGGCTCCGCGTACTCGTCCTTGCGTGAAAAAAGGCTCCGCGGCTAATTCCTTGGGTGAAAAGGGCTCCGCGGTTGCGTCCTTGTGTGAAAAGGGCTCCGTGGTCGCGTCCTTGTATGAAAAGGACTCAGCGGCAATGTCCTTGTGTGAAAAGGGCTCCGCGGCCAAGTCCTTGTGTGAAAAGGGCTCCGCGGTCTCGTCCTTGCGTGAACAAGGCTGCGCGGCCAAGTCCTTGTGTGAAAAGGGCTCCGCGGTCTCGTCCTTGCGTGAAAAAGGCTCCGCGTCCAAGTCCTTGTGTGAAAAGGGCTCCGCGGCCAAGTCCTTGTGTGAAAAGGGCTCCGCGGTCTCGTCCTTGCGTGAACAAGGCTGCGCGGCCAAGTCCTTGTGTGAAAAGGGCTCCGCGGTCTCGTCCTTGCGTGAACAAGGCTGCGCGGCCAAGTCCTTGTGTGAAAAGGGCTCCGCGGTCTCGTCCTTGCGTGAAAAAGGCTCCGCGGCCAAGTCCTTGTGTGAAAAGGGCTCCGCGGCCAAGTCCTTGTGTGAAAAGGGCTTCGCGGCCAAGTCCTTGCGTGAAAAAGACTCCTCGGTGTCAGAAGTTTGAGAGCCGCTGTCCTTGAATGAAAGATGCTGGAAAGGACAGCATGCAACAACTTCTGCTGCAATAACCGCTCAATATTCGTCTCAACAATTCGCTGGAGGAAGAACGAAGCCACAGTCCATAGCTTTGTGCGGCCGATACAAACGCAGTGAAATGAGTGATGTAATGATCATGAGAATCGGGCAACAAACGTTCCGTAATAGTCTTTTGCACTCTATCCTATGCCAGGCTCTTTGTCACCTGTTGTATTGAGACAGCTCAGGATTTTAAGGCCAGGCCCTGTTCACCTGTTGTACGTCAGTGATACAGGTGCATATTATTCTGAATGCCTTATACCAATAGTCCAGCACCGAAAAGGATCCGTACGTGTTTGGGAAAAGACATCGCAGCATTCCTTAGATCGTTGCATTACATGGTATAATTACCACAAGTGAGCAAACGATGTCTTTCAGGTGAGTAATAACGTAGTGGGGTGCATGTGTATCTTCGGAACATTCCCAAAACAACTACACTACATTCCCAAAACAACTACACTACATTCCCAAAACAACTACACTACATTCCCAAAACAACTACACTACATTCCCAAAACAACTACACTACATTCCCAAAACAACTACACTACATTCCCAAAACAACTACACTACATTCCCAAAACAACTACACTACATTCCCAAAACAACTACACTACGACGGCCCTCGAACGTCCAACAATGTCCGAGGCTGATAAGATGCTCGCCTCGCCTTCTCGCGCTGATAGTTTTTTTTTTTTTTTTTTTTCGTTCAAACTACTACAAGTCTTTTCCTTTCCCCATAGCGCGGCTTTATAATGGCGAACAGATGCGCCTAGTCAATTCAGTTTTTCTATTTTCCGAGCCTGTAGCTACATTGCTCTTATGTGTTGTGGGACGCGACCACTCGTGGAGACAGGAGTGGTCATAATGGAAATAGCCCGTGAGTGTGTGCGAATGTTGAGTGCCCACTTTATTGTAGATGTATTCTCTCAGCATGGCTTCGGAAAGAGAGAGGCACTCCTTGCTCGTGTAACATTTTAAATAATAGTTTGGTGAGAAGAAATGCACTACGATATGACGGGAAAACTGTTAAAAATAAAGATTGTCCATCCACGTTTTCAGATGTGCTAAATTTATACTAACGGTGATCTCATTGTCTTTTCCCCATTTATATCAAATTAAAGAACTGCATTAAAAAAGGACCTGATTTAGACTATTTCAATTCCCACGTTCCCGAAATGTGATGAAAAACTTGAGTACTTAACTTTTGTGGGGGAGGGGGTTATTGGCCACCGTAAGCAACTTATTTATAGGGCAGTCGCTAGTCCCTGATTTAAGATCATTGGTTGCAAGGAAGGAACAAAGCCAGCGCCATCGGACAAACGTACGACCCATGCCTCATCAGACACTTCTTGGACAAATGGTCAGAAACCAATGCATCACAGCACTCGGCCACAGGGGTGGCTTTGAGTATCTTGGATTTTGTCCTTTTAATAGTGCTACTGTATTTATTCTCTCTTCCTATGAGTCGGTAGTCCTACTGCATTGATTTCCATCATTTCCTTGGCATCGATGGGGTTTCTGCATGATTCCCATTATTTCCTTAACATCAATTAGGCTACTGACTGATTCCTTTCCTTGGCATCAACTGACTGATTCTCATCCTTTCCTTGCTTCAATTGGGATACTGACTGATTATTATCATCCTTTCCTTGGCACCAATGGGGTTACTGACTGATTCTCATCCTTTCCTTGCTTCAATGGGGCTACTGACGGATTATTATCATCCTTTCCTTGGCATCAATGGGGCTACTGACTGATTCTCATCCTTTCCTTGCTTCAATGGGGCTACTGACTGATTATTATCATCCTTTCCTTGGCATCAATGGGGCTACTGACTGATTCTTATCCTTTCCTTGCTTCAATGGGGCTACTGACTGATTAATATCATCCTTTCCTTGGCATCAAAGGGCTATTGACTGATTCTCATCCTTTCCTTGGTATCAATGGGGCTACTGACTGATTATTATCATCCTTTCCTTGGCATCAATGGGCTATTGACTGATTATCATCCTTTCCTTGCTTCAATGGGGCTACTGACTGATTCTCATCCTTTCCTTGCTTCAATGGGGCTACTGACTGATTATTATCATCCTTTCCTTGGCATCAAAGGGCTATTGACTGATTCTCATCCTTTCCTTGGTATCAATGAGGCTACTGACTGATTATTATCATCCTTTCCTTGGCATCAATGGGGCTACTGACTGATTGTCATCCTTTCCTTGCTTCAATGGGGCTACTGACTGATTATTATCATCCTTTCTTTGGCATCAATGGGCTATTCACTGATTCTCATCCTTTCCTTGCTTCAATGGGGCTACTGACTGATTATTATCATCCCTTCCTTGGCATCAATGGGCTATTGACTGATTCTCATCGTTTCCTTGGTATCAATGAGGCTACTGACTGATTCTCATCTTTTTCTTAGCATCAATGGGGCTACTGAACGATTCTCATCATTCCCTTAGCATCAATGGGCTACTACCTGATTTTCATCCTATCCTGGGCATCAATGGGGCATCATCCCTTCCTTGGCATTAGTGACTAATGCTCATCCCTTCCTTGGCATTAGTGATCCTACAAGGAAAGATAGTGAAGTTGATTTCGACAGAATGGTATGGATAGGGACAACTGTGCAACCAAACTAAAATTAAATTGATTTAAGTAAAACAAAATGCAAATTTAAAAAAATCTAGGGAAAGCAAATGGGATGAAAAGGTAACTTGCTTTCTATGGAATTCTTTCCACGTATTGCAACGTAATGCTGTCTTGAGTTAGCACTTACTTGCTCAGGGAAAGAAAAATAATGGCATTTCGTTCACACAAATGAACTAGGTCAATTACAATATTTAGGTCTACAGGACGTTTCCAGAAGATAGCTCGACATGAATAGAAATTGCGTCTTCAAAAACATTCTTGTGCCGTGGTGTCGAGTTAGGAGTTTTTGCATGTACAGGGTAATTATTCGTTGTTCATAAGTTATTAAAAGGGCATATCTTTTTCTTTTCAACGGTGCAAATAACCTCACCTAGAAGAAAAAAGAAAGGAAACAATGTACTTTAGTATTATAACCAGCATAAATTAAATCCACGCGAATGATTCAATTTACAGTGGTGGAGAACTTTTTCCGTCTTTTTCGACTTTCTTTTCTGTTCCCAAAGCAGCATGCGTGAAATAACCAGCCTGTCTTTCATTCGCTGCATAAGATTACCAGGGTAATGCGCAGTGAGATCACGCACTATTTGCGACTAAATGTGAGCAGTTCATCTCTCTTGTGGAGAGTGTGGCAGTCTGGCAATGCTACCGCTGACACACTAGGCAAGTGGGCATGACGACACCAGAGCTCTGACCTCAAACTCTCTCTCAGGCTGTTCGCTTAAGCCACAGCTGTTAGCTGGCCTAACATCTGTTGTTCATCGGACCAACGGTCAAAGCTCAACACGCTCCGCTTACTTTATTGTTCTTCCTTCCCTTCTCTCTTTTTTTTTTTAACTCACAGTTCCAGCAATTTTTCCTAATTTACTTCTTCGCAGAAGGTGCACGTAGTTAGATAATCAAAGCCAGGATCACAACATTAACAAAAAGAAACGTTTCTGTATAACTTAACACTGTCATGCATATGACGCTTTTGGAAATTCTAGTACAGGGGTCGCCAAACCCGCTACCGCAACGCTATTCTAAGACATTTTTATATATATTCATAAATAAATTTCCAGAAATTTGATTCATCGAATTGTCGCAAGTTTTTAAAGTCATTTCTTCGCTTCAAAAATTAAAAAAAATCAGAGGGAGATGATGTGACGTACTACGGAGGTAAAGCACGTCAAGAAGACAAATCTGCAGCGATACATTCCGTCCGTGTAGCTTAGTTGGGAGTGAGGGGACGCGGATTTCGATCTTCGGCACGGAAAAACTTGTGTTTTCACAAGTGTAGGGCCATTAATGCTAAGGAAAGGATAAGGATCCATATAGTAGCACAACTGATATCAAGAAGATAAAAATCAATGCAGTAGAACCAATGATGCCAAGGAAAGGATGAAAACCAGTGCAATAGGACCACTGATACAAAGTAAAAGATTAGAATCAATGCAGTACGGCCATTGGTGCTAACGAAAGGACAAGACAATCATAAAAGCTTAAGGTAGCAATCTTAAAAGCACGCAATCTTAAAAGGATAATAGGCACAAGTATGCATAATATCCGGTTATTGTAGGTAAGTTGCGTAAGATTGCCTCCTTATTGTCTGTATTTGCCTTACTTCATTTATTTATTCTTTTCCTACGTCTTACTTGTCTTGTATGTTAAAATGTTTTTGATAATTTGACCATTTGATTGTATGTATTCATATATCGATTTAAAATCATCATATTTGTATTGATGACATGATCACCTGTTCTGTACGCCACGCCTGTAGGTTACTTATATATGTCTCCCCACCCAAAAATGCTCCTTCACTACTTCCATCTGATGATGGTCTTTAGGAAGACAGAAAGTTCCTATGGCTTTATTTTTAATCTTTTAACTTATACATCAAATAAGTTCTTCACTTCATCGGAAGCATGCGTAGTGTTTTAATTATCGTGCTTTTAAGATTGCTACCTTAAGCTTTTATGATTGACTCATTCCGCACGAGAACCTGATATCTTGAAGGGATAAGAATCAAAGCAACAGCACCACTGAGGCCAAAGAAAGATCAATATAGCACCATTGATATCAAGGAAGGAATTAGAGTCATTGCAGTAGAACCATCGATTCCAAGGAAAGAATGAGAATCAATGCAGCAGGTTCATCGACTCCGAGTAAAGGATGATAATAAATGCAGTAGCACCATTGATGCCAGGGAAAGGACCACAATAAATAAGTAAACACGAAAACAAAACAAAAAAAAACTTCTACTTACTACCAATTTGCCGGAAAAGAATACTGAATTCTATATCTCCTATTGACGTTTAAGAGAGAGGATGGAAAATGACTTCTCTTCCCTGAAAATGCAGAAAATGTTCATTTAGGGGTGCTTGTGTGAGGTCTAACCAAGCAAAAAACATTCCACTACTTTCACATGAACGCTTGATCGGAAGTGAGTGTTATTCACTGCTTTTTACATGGTAACTCATACACCCCTTCCGCTAAATTTTCAGAATAAGAATAAATCCAAATTACCATATTTCTCAGAAAATCAAAAGTTGTACTGCACCCGAAGGCAGCCTAGACTGTAGGAGGTACTATATATAATGTATAATTTATTCGTAGTAAACTAAAAAGATTCTGGAAAAGTATTGTTTCATTAATATAACCAATCTGATTTGTCATTCAAAGAGTGAATATGCCGCCTCTGTGGCACAGTGGTCTAAGCGAAGGCTTCTGATCGTTCGTCCGAGATGGGTACGGGTTCGAATCCCGTGATGCATGGATATTGTGTTTGTCTTACGGTACTGGATCTCTCCCTTCTCTGGAATCAGTGACCCTAAATTAGGGACAGGAGACTTCTTATAGCCCACTGAGTTGGTCGTGGTGGTCGTTAAACATCCAATCGAAAAAAAAAGTGAATATACATTATTTACTGTAAAAGAAGAAGGTGAACTTTAATCGTTAGAGATAGTCACAAGATACATACAGCACTCATCCCTTCCCGAGTAACTGATTATTTTCCTTGGTAGGGGGGAAGTTGATTCCTAACCTTAGGTTCTCCATGATGAGAACTTAACTTCAGGAGTCACATGTCCCAACTTTAGGACTACCGCTTCAACGGAAAGGATTGGTATCAATGCAGTAATGTCAAAAATTTGATGTCTTACCAGACATTCCCATGAGCAAGAGAAACCAAGAGACCACATCTTACAAAGAAAGTGTATTTTTTGTCCCTCTCGGATTTTAACCAAACTTGGCACAAATGTTCATCATCACCAATGAATGGACACATGTAAGATATTTCGTTGGAAATCTAATAGGTTAGGGAGACACAGGGCGCAGAAGTTTTCGCATGAAAAGTAACAGAAAACACAAAATTTGACCATATCATTTTATTGAAAAATTGAGTGAAATTAAATACAATTATGAAAATTAATAATTAAATGTTCAGAGCATTATATATGCGTGTGTGTGTGTGTGTGTGGCACTAGCATGCCGGAAAAAACTAATATTAGTACAATTATCAGTTCCATAAGTGCCTGTAATTCGGGTTTGAAACAATGTTCTAGTGGTGTTACCTAATGACCTGGATGAGAAGATAGAAAGCCTTCTTCAAGACAAAACAATTTAAAGTGTATCTCATTCCTGAACGTTGTACTGGTATTATTCAGCCTTTGGATGTAGGATGTTTCAGGTAATATAGCAATTTGTCCGTTTTATAACTGATACAATAATAACGGATTAAAACTTCAATATTTGGCAGCGAGACTTCTTAAAATAAGAGTCATTTCTTTTCTTCCAATTCAGGGCTCCTGCATTCAGTTCAGAAATTTTATTTTCTGAATCCAGGGGCCTAAATTGATAGAACGCCTGATTTAGAAAAGTGGGCCTAAGAGGCATCTTTTTTCTAAATCAGACGTTCTATCTTCTTATCCAAGTCATTATGTAACACCACTAGAACATTGTTTCAAACTGGAATTTGACACTTGTAGTACTGATAATTGTGCTACCATTAGTCTTTTCCGATGTGTTCAGTGCACATTCACCGATGAGTCATTAATTATGATCACCTACCTAAGAAGCTGTAGGACTCCCTTTAGCCCGCAAAACAATACATATATATTGTCACTGAGTATTATATTACGTTTCTATAATATTGTACAGCAGAAAGTTTATAAAATAAATGGAAAAAAAACGGCCACTCGAAGAAGCATCGATTCGATGAGGTGGCGATAGGTATCCTAGAGTATCTGGTACCATAATTTCAACATCAAATCCTCCAGTTCCCCTACATTTCGGAGTGGTGGTGATTTAGTGCGAACCCGCTTCTCCAAGTCGAACCACAAATATTCGATTGGGTTCATGTCAGGTGAATTTGGACATCAGGGAATTAACGGAAAGTCACCAACATATTTCTGGAACCACTCCTTGACGATTCTGGTAGTGTGGCATGGCGCATTATCTTATTGGTAATGGCCATCACCAGCAGGGAACACAGTTGCCATGAATGGGTGAACTTGGTCTGCAACGATGTTCAGATACATGACAACTGTCAGGGATTGAGTTATTGGGATAGTGGGGCCTAAAGTGTCCCAAGAAAACATCGCCCACAGCATAACACGGCAGTCTTCAGCCTGTTTCCGCCCAACAGTGCATCCAGGTGCCATAGCTCCCGTTGGTAATCGGCGTATCAGCGCTCGGCCGTCTACGTGATGCACCAGGAATCTTGATACGTCCGACCAGGCCACTTTCTTCCAATCATCCACGGTCCAATCTGGTTCATCTTGGGCCCAATTCATGTGTTGTTGGCGATGACGTGCAGTGAGCATGTAGACCCGGCTGGGTCTTTGGCAACGCAGGCCCATGCGCAGAAGTCTGCGATGAACTGTGTGCTGTGACACATAGCCCTGATTACCACTGTTGTAGTTGTGGGGGATTTGTCGCACTGTGGCCCTGCGGCTGCTGTGAACAATACGCGACAGTCTCAGCTCCACCTCTGGTATCAATGAGCTGTGGACGACACACCACTGGACGACGGTTCGTCGTTTGGCCATCTGTGCACCACTTTTGATACGAACTCACTACTGCAGTGCGTGAACAACCCACAAGCCACGCTGTTTTCTAGATCGTAGTTCAGAGGCGTCGTGCCATCACAATTTGTCCTTTATCAAACTTCGATAAATCGGCAGCTTTTCCCATTCTGACTCCGAACACTCTACTAACCGAAAGCTGGTCCTCGGGTTGTATATATACTATTCTGTGAACTTCACCTGCACCACCGTTCGGTCTCCAGGCACGCTCATTTCTCTAGACTAAGGGTGGTCATAATGAAATGGCTCATTGGTGTATATTCTGATTTGAACTTTCACTTGTTAATCTGCATATTTGTATTTAACGTCACTGAATTTTTCAACAAAATGTTAAACAAAGTCAAATTTTGTGTTTGTGTTAGTACTTTTTATAAGAAAACTTCCGCGCCCTTATCTCCCTAATCTATTTTTTTTTTTTTTTTTTTTTTGATTGGAGGTTTAACGACCACCGTGAGCAACTCAATGGGCTATAAGCAGTCGCCCGTCAATAATTTAGGGTCACTGGTTCCAGGGAAGGGAGAGAACCAGTGCCGTAAGACAAACACAACATCCATGCCTCACCGGGATTCGAACCCGGACCCCTTACGGACGAATGATCAGAGGCCAGCGCCTTAGACCACTGCGCCACAGGGGCGGCTCCCTAACCTATTGGATTTCCAAAGAAATATTTTACATGTGTCCATCGCTGGTGATGATGAACCTTTGTGCCAAGTTTGGTTAAAATCCGAGCCGGACAAAAAAGACAGTTTCTTTGTTAGATTAAGCAATGACAGGGTGACTGACATCCTGTTGCAGCCAACGTCTACCAAAATTTCCCTTGGGTTTGGACATGAAAATCCTAGACCTGCAGTGGATGTAATTGCTTTATCCGCTGTAGTATCACCAATTATTAAAAGTGCTCTTTTTAAATTTATTCCAGCTAGATACATTTCGAACGCTCAAAATTTCAAACTTGAGCTATGCAGTTTTATCTCACCTGTTCATACTTCATATTTTGTTACTGGTTAACTTAGTAGCGCCGCCGCTAATTCCTGTTACAGAGAGCTTTCTTCCTGTTACAGTATTATGATCTTCTATACGTATATTTAATACTCCAAAATACACTACGTGCGAAGACATAACATTTAATCGTTTCTAATCGAACATCACTACATAACTAGGAATGCAGCTTGTCAGCTAACGGCAATAAACATAATACACTGCTGGCCACCCAAAATGCAACACCAAGAAGGAAGCAGTCGATTGGCCTAAAATTCGCAGAGAGGAAATGCAAACGATTAGCATTGCAGGGCATATGCAAATCATGTGTGCCCGGCACGCCACCGAGAAACACTATAAGAAGGGGGACAGAAGGCGGGGTGTAAGTAGTGGAAGTGTGTTGTGCTGCCGGACCTGTTTGTGAGAAGCTTCCTGATGCCTCGTCGCAGAATACGGCAGTTATTCCAGCACGTTTCGGAGTTCGACAGAGGACGAATAGTGGCTTATCGCGAGAGCGGTTTATCGTACCGAGACATCGGCGCCCGTGTGGGACGACATCCAGCCACAGTGAGGCGAGTATGGATTCGGTGGGAGCAGGAGGGACGGACGGACGGACTGACGTGAGCGATTGCCGCAGCCGCGGCGCACCACCGAACGAGAGGACCGGCATTTTGTGCGGCGGGCATTGACGGCTCGCACAGCCACATCACGATCGTTAGCGCAGGGATTAGGGTGTGTTGTGCAACAACCTGTGTCAGCACGTACCGTTCGAAGATGTCTGCAGGAGCGGGGACTTGTCGCACGGCGCCCATTGATCCGATTACCATTGACGTTACACCACCGGTCGGCCGTTGAACGCCGCACCTGGATTACAAAATGGCATGACATTGTCTTCTCCGACGAAACCCCCTTCTGCCTACAACACCACGATGGTCGGATCCGCGTGTGGCTGCACCGCGGAGAGAGACTGTATGACGCCTGCATTATGCATCCCCATACCGGTCCGTTGCCTGGCGTTATGGTTTGGGGCGCAATTGGATATGACACCCGCACCCCTCTGGTACGAATCGCCGGTACACTCAACAGCCACCGCTACATCGCCGACGTTTTGGAGCCTGTAGTCCTCCCTTACCTGCAGGACCTGGCAGCGGCCACGTTTCAACAGGACAATGCGCGCTCGCACGTGGCACGCATCGTACAACAATTCATCACGTCCCACCAGGTGTTACTGCTGCCGTGGCCCGCCTGTTCTACCGATATGTCGCCCATCAAACACGTCTGGTAGCTGATCGGCAACCGAGTGGCCCGGCAAGCACCACCCGCAGCTACGCCTGATGAAATGTGGCAACGTGTGGAAGCAGCCTGGACCGACATACCCCAAGCCCACATCCAAAGTCTCTTTCGTTAGATGCCGCTGCGTGTAGCGGCTGTTATCGCCAGCCATGGTGGCCACACGAACTATTGATGTCTGCGTGTTCCGCAAGTCTCACAGGCCTGTAAGCTCACTCAATCGTTTCACCTTTGTATCTGTTGTTATGTGTCCAGTAAATCTGGATTTGCTATCTCGTGTCCTTCTTGGTGTTGCATTTTGGGTGGCCAGCAGTGTATATTACAGAGAGTTGTTTTCTGTTATAGAGAGCTAATTTATGTTATAGAGAGCTAATATATGTCCTAAAGGGATGTCTTCTTGAGCTGTTATAGAGAGCTATATATATTATAGAGAGCTGTTTTCTGTTATAAAGAGCTAATTTCTGTTATAGAGAGCTTGTTCGAGTAGTATGAAGGTTTTCCTGTTTTTCTGTTGATGTCCTTCAAAGAAGTACCTCTAAATTAAAGATAACCGACTTTTGTTTTCTTAGTTTAATGGTTTATTAAGCACTATAAGCACTTTTTAGCAGTTACCCGACCCTAATTTGCCGCCACAAGTTCCATGATCGCCGTTAAGACACGCACACCGTATCCCGAACCGAATCTATCCCGCACCACTAGCCAGAAACCTACGCCTCGGACCAATCAACGACTGGGGCGGGCAACAGACTTCTCCTAGCCTCGACAGTGACACTGTTAAAAATTGATACTTAGAAATAAGCAAAATGTACTCGTTTTTGAATTCATTCTGGGCTTATAATAACTGCGAGTACTTGTGTCTCATTTTTAGAAAAGACACATACTCATTTTTGAGTACATATATTTCAAATATATGTACTCAAAAAATCTATATATTTCAAACATATGTGGCGTACGATTTTTCAAATAGAAGGCAGAGAGAAATTAAGGTGGGGCTTAGGAATGAACACCTTTATACGTAACCGGGGGCCGTCACTTAACGTGTTCGTCCGATGCACAGTGGATATTCAGCGATTGTTAGAAATTCACACCAACACGGGGAGATCCCAGGTTCAAGCCTATCAGGCTAGGTTTGAACCTGGGGTCCCTCCATCACTAGTCTGAATCTCTTACCACTAAGCCATCCGTGGCTCGATTTCAAATTTGGAATACGTGTACTCCATACATACTCATTTATTCATAGAATCAACTGGAAGTATATTATTCAATGGCACATCTCGGATAATAGATATATTCGTTGTCACATGCTCGGCAAATGGACCGCACAATTTTATGACAAATATAGTGATGAAACGACAATATATTATTTATGAGATTGACACAAATATAGTTAATGTAAAAAAGTACAAAACGATACTTTATGCATAATTAAGTTACTTGTGATCAATGACTTTGTTGTACTAATTATTTATGTGCGTCACTTTACACACTAATTAAACAATTTCTCTTGAAATCTGTAATATCTAAGATGAAGTAATACAAGATTATATTTATATTTGTTGACGCAGTTATTTATAAGTACGTATGGTTACTTATATTTGAGCATGTCATGTACTCGTTTACGATACGATTGTACTTAAAAAACAAACGAGTAGTTCAGGTTCTCATTCTTAAGTAGATTTTATTTTAACAGTGCAAATGGTTCAGTTTCACCAACATAGAAATTTGGAAAGCAATATCGATATGCTTAAAAGATTTCATACGTAACATTACAATAAAGAATGAAATTCCTTGATTAAAATAATCAATGTATAACCAGTGAAAGCACGCCTTATTAGCAACTGCTGACTACTTGCAATAAATCTAGATATTTTTGCAATCACTCAATCTCATAGCAGTTTTACCTACTCATTTTAAGTTAAATGTAGCCGGCGGTTAAAGTTCGGCTTTGCCGCGCCGGTAGCGCAATGGTCTAAGAGCTAGCTTATGGTCCGGGTTCGAATCCCGGTCAGACATGGACGCTGTGTTTGTTTTACGGCATAGGTTCTCCCCTTCCCCTAGAACCAGTGACCCTAAATTAGGGACGGGCGACTATTTATAGCCCATTGAGTTGCTCACGGTGGTCGTTAAACCCCCAATCAAAAGAAAAAGGCCGCCCCGGTGGCGCAGTGGTCTAAGCGATGGCCTCTGATCATTCGTCCGAAAGGGGTCCGGGTTTGAATCCCGGTGAGGCATGGATGTTGTGTTTGTCTTACGGCACTGGCTCTCTCCCTTCCCTGGAACCAGTGACCCTAAATTAGGGACGGGCGACTGCTTATAGCCCATTGAGTTGCTCACGGTGGTCGTTAAACCTCCAATCCAATCCAGAAAAAAAAAAGAAAAAGAAAGTTCGGCTTTGCGTAGAATGCATAGCTTTGCTCATAATCACTACTATCGTGGAATTCGCCTTGCGTTTGTCATGCAACCTTTGAAACTCTTGATTTTTTAGTTCCTTTAGTTTAGCACAAAGCCCAGGCACAAACGTGATCGTAAGATCCACTCTTGTGGGCTTATTCCAGCACCCTGCTGCTGTTGTAATCTAAATGTTCATGACGAACGAACAATTTGTCGTCTGTTGTTCGCTACTGCACTACGGCATGTTAACGTCCGTTGCTGTTTTTAGAACTCTCTTTATGCTGCTTCTCACTGCTCCATGTAATTACACAGTTAAAACGACATTATTTCCAATGAAAGGCTTATTATAAGTAAGTCAAGCACAAAGCATTGTTCGAAGACACTGACATGAGAAAAAGCGCAACCTGCTGTTATATGATTTTCATTCGAAAATGCTGGTTAACATTTTTCTTCGAAACCTGAAATGCAAGTGCACTGAATCGTTTGGTTTGGCGAAGGTAAAATCAAAGCTAAAGAACGTTTAGAACAACTTGCATTATTAATTGAATACTGTTTTAAAAATAACTGGCACTCGTTAGTCCGGCCCGGTGGCTAGGTCTTCTAATCATTCGTCCAGGATTGGCTCAGGTGCGAGCATCAAATGAGGCATGGTTAGCGTGTTTGACCGTTGGCGCAGGCGCTCTTCGTTCCCTGGAACCAGCGGCCCTTTGGGGGATGGGGCGATCACCGCGAGCAATTCCATGGGCTATAAGCAGTCACCCATTCCACATTTATGGACACTAATTCCAAGAAAGAGAGGGCATAGTGCCTTGTGTTCCTCAATGTTTAAAACGTGTATATGTAGAAAATGAACTTTCAGAAGACAAAAGTGATGTTCAATGCTTTTACAAGAAATGAAAATTTATCGATTGATGGAGAAAAGCTGGAGATAACAGACACGTACGTTTATCTTGGACAGCAGATATCAAGTGAGGGTCACATTGATGAATAAATTAATCGGCGTACAAAACTTGCCTGGACAGCTTTTGGAAGAAACAGCATAATTTTCAAGAGCAATATGCCATTATGTCTTAAAAGAAAAGTGTTTGATCAATGCATCCTTCCAGTGCTTACGTATGGTGCAGAGACGTGGACCTTAACTAAAAGAGACATACAAAGGCTGCAGACAACTCAAAGCAGCATGGAGAGGTGCATGCTTGGTGTAATCAGGAGAGATAAGAAGATTAACTCGTGGATCCGAAAAAGGACAAGAGTGGAAGACATCATGATCAGAGTTAAATCCCTGAAATGGCAATGGGCTGGACACATTGCCAGAAGGACAGATCATCGATGCACAGCGGAAATTTTAGATTGGATTCCAAGGGACAGGAAAAGACCCAGAAGAAGACCACATGGGAGATGGGTGGATGAAATTCGAAAGTATGCGGGAGTGACATGGAGTAGACTGGCACAAGACAGATCGTTGTGGAGTAAACTTGGGGAAACCTTCGTCCAGCAGTGGATTGATAATGGTTGACAATGATGATGATGATATGTAGCTTAGAGAACACACAACGTGAAGTTTGTTCCAATTAACTCATTTTAAGTTATACAGGAGTCACTCAAAAAAGTTCAAGAAAGAGTTACTTACAATTTGGTTTTTATTGAGCCGAAATTCCCTTGGAATTTCACTAATGAAGAACTTTTAGGTAGCCATGCCAACAACAGCTTATTAACTTGAGTAAGAAAACACAATAGTACATTAACGAACTCTAACATGGAATTTATAACATCATTAGAACACGCAAACTTCAAGAACAGACCGCTTCAGCGTAAGACAGCTTCCACGAATACTGCATCACATTTTGTCTGCTAGCTCCATACATTATACCTCGTTCTTAGTTTGTAAAACATCTACACGTCATTCAATCTTGACTTCAAGACTGCTGCCAACATAACATTCAGTGAGTGAGAAAATGTAACGTTAAGGTTGAAATGCTAAAAGAGAACGAACTCAAAATTTACATAGGGAAAGACAACGAAAAATGAAAGTTAAATTAGGGTGTACGTCATAAGAGAGCCACGGCTGTTAGACAAACACTACATTCATGCCTCACCGGGATTCAAACAAGGACCTATCTTGGACGAATGATCAGAAGCCAGCGCTTAAACCACTGCGCCACCGGGATGGCGCTCCAAATAATGGACGGGCGACTGCTTATAGATCTACAAGCTGCTCATGGTCATCATTTACCACAGAAAAAAACAAATTACGGGCGCTAGGGGAGGCGAGGAGGGGGGGCATTATCGGCCATGGTGAGCACCTCGATGGGTTATAAGCAGTCACCCATCCCTTATTTAGGACCACTGGTTCCAGCGAAGGGAAAGAGCCAGATCTGCAAGACAAACACACAACATCTATGTCTCACGGGGATTCGAACCCGGACCCATCTCGGACGAACGGTTAAAAGCCAAAGCTTAGATCACTGAGTTACCGGGGAGGAAGGGGGGGGGGCATTTCCAGTTTGGTGGTACGAAAATTTTCTAGTCACTCAGAGGACGTGTCATTTCCGTGCTTACGTGCGGCAACGTTTTCATTGACCTTAGATCTAAACTTTCGACAGTAAAATTCCCATATATTATTTGAAGAAAACTGATGATTTTTCTCTTCAGAAAAACATGTCAAAACCGTTACACCCATTTAATTGCCGGGTTTTTTCATTCTTTTTTTCAAGTCAAAGTTTTGAAATACGCAGCGCCGGCCCAGTGGCATAGTGGTCTAAGCAATAGCTTCTGATCATTCGTCCGAAAGGGGTCCGTGTTCGAATCCCGGTGAGGCATGGATGTTGTGTTTGTCTTACGGCACTGGCTGTCTCCCTTCCCTGGAACCAGTGGCCCTAAATTAGGTCGGGCGATTGCTTGTAGCCCATTGAGTTTTTTTTTTTTTTATTGGAGGTTTAAAGACCACCGTGAGCAACTCATCGGGCTATAAGCAGTCGCCCGTCCTTAATTTAAGGCCACTGGTTCCAGGGAAAGAAGAGAGAACCAGTGCCGTAAGACAAACACAACATCCATGCCTCACTGGGATTCGAACCCGGACCCTTCTCGGACGAATGGTAATAAGCCAGCGCTTAAACCACTGCGCCGGCCCCACTGAGTTGCCCACGGTGGTCGTTCAACTTCCAATCAGAAAAAAAAATATGCAGTTTTATTTAGCATTCTTCAGGACGAAGAAGTGAAACTTGCTTTGTCATTTAGCAACTATGTTAGTTGTCTTTTATGTTAATAAGACAACTAACATACATAGTTGCGTTTAAATGTTCTAATGGTATCAGCAGTTCAACTGTAAACGTTTGGTGATTACGCCCAGGTGTTTAAGATACAAGATTTTGTATTTGGAGGCATGAGTGTTACCGAGTGGCATTGGCGTAGGAAGAAAGGAAAGGGAGCACTTTCCAGGCAGCGGCTGCCTCATCCTCAGATGTAACAAATAAAAACACATTTAATCTATATCATCATCATCATCATTGTCAACCATTATCAATCCACTGCTGGACGAAGGTCTCCCCAAGTTTCCTCCACAACGGTCTGTCTTGTGCCAGTCTCCTCCATGTCACTCCCGCATACTTTCGAATTTCATCCACCCATCTTCCACGTGGTCTTCTTCTGGGTCTTTTCCTGTCCCTTGGAATCCAATCTAAAATTTCGGCTGTCCATCGATGGTCTGTCCTTCTGGCAGTATGTCCAGCCCATTGCCATTTCAGGGATTTAACTCTGATCATGATGTCTTCCACTCTTGTCATTTTTCGGATCCACGTGTTCCTCTATCATCATCATCATCATCATCATCATCGTCAACCATTATCAATCCACTGCTGAACGAAGGTCTCCCCAAGTTTCCTCCACAACGGTCTGTCTTGTGCCAGTCTCCTCCATGTCACCCCTGCGTACTTTCGAATTTCATCCACCCATCTCCCATGTGGTCTTCTTCTGGGTCTTTTCCTGTCCCTTGGAATCCAATCTAAAATTTCGGCTATCCATCGATGATCTGTCCTTCTGGCAGTATGTCCAGCCCATTGCCATTTCAGGGATTTAACTCTGATCATGATGTCTTCCACTCTTGTCATTTTTCGGATCCACGAGTTCCTCTTCTTATCTCTCCTGGTTACACCAAGTATGCACCTCTCCATGCTGCTTTGAGTTGTCTGCAGCCTTTGTATGTCTCTTTTAGTTAAGGTCCACGTCTCTGCACCATACGTAAGCACTGGAAGGATGCATTGATCAAACACTTTTCTTTTAAGACATAATGGCATATTGCTCTTGAAAATTATGCTGTTTCTTCCAAAAGCTCTCCAGGCAAGTTTTGTACGATGATTAATTTCTTCATCAATGTGACCCTCACTTGATATCTGCTGTCCAAGATAAACGTACGTGTTCTGTTATCTCCAGCTTTTCTCCATCAATCGATAAATCTTCATTTCTTGTAAAAGCATTGAACATCACTTTTGTCTTCTGAAAGTTCATTTTTAATCCCACTTCTTTACTCTTGTCAGCAAGTTCCTGGATCATACTCTGCAGCTCTGATGGGGTAGTTGCAAAAAATGACTACGTCATCAGCAAAACGAAGGTGGGTTAGATAATCTCCATTAATCTTTATCCCCTTGTTTTCCCAGCTCAGCAACTGAAAAACACCCTCCAATGTGGCATTAAAGAGCTTCGGAGATATGGTGTCACCTTGTCTCACTCAATTTCCAATTTTTACGTGTGTTGTATTTTCAAACAGCCTAATCTTTGCACTTGCATTTTCATAGATGTTATTAATAATATTAATGTATGCATCTTCAATACTGCAGGTTTTCAGAGCCATTGTAACTGCTGATGGTTTCACCGAATCAAAGGCTTTTTCATAATCGATAAAAGCCATGCACAATGGCAGTTCATATTTCCTCGCTCTTTCAATTAGTTCTCTCAGCACGTGGATATGATCTATTGTGCTGTAGCCACTCCTGAATCCAGCTTGTTCTCTCGGTTGAGCCATGTCCAGTGTTACCTTCAAGCGGTGTGAAAGAACTTTAGTGAAGATTTTATAAACTACTGATAGGAGGCTGATAGGTCTGTAGTTTCCAAGATCCTCAATGTCACCTTTCTTATGTAGCAGGATCATTGTAGCGGTGTTCCAATCGTCAGGAATCTTTCCTTCATTAAGGCATCGAGTGAAAATTTGGGCGAGTACTGTTTCGATTTCTCCACTTGCTTCTTGTATGATGTCTACAGTAATTCCATCTTCTCCTGCAGCTTTTCCCCCTTCATGTTCTTGATTGCATGTGCAACTTCTGCTGGAAGGACTGGAGGAACTCTGGTACTGGTATCTTTCATGATGTCCGGAGTGCATGTATCATCCCTTTCATATAATTTGGAGTAGAAATCTTTCACTCTTGTCAAAATTTCGCCTCTATTTCTTGTTACAGAACCATCTTCTTTTCTCAGTGCCATAATCTGTTTTCTTCCCTTACTGAGATGTCCCTTTGCTATCTTTAGGCTTTGGTTGTTTTCAATTGCTTTCCTCACTAGTTCACAGTTAATTTTCTTACGTCTTCAGTGATACTTTTTCTTACTGTCTTGCATAGCTCTATATATTCCACTTTGGAAGTCACATCTTCTTTAGTTGTCCTCATCTCTCTTCTTTTTGCATCAAAATTTTCGTTTTTCCTGATAATTTATTTACATGCAACTTGTTCTTAGACCCAGCTAATGTTGTTGCTGTTTCCATATGTTAACTTCAGAGATGTCCACTTCTTCCGATGTTAGGCCTTCTAAAGCAGAGAACCTGTTCTTCAGTTCCAACTTGAAGGTATTATGGTGTTTTTTAAGGTTGGTTATGTCAATAGATTTTGTTTGTCTTATGAGCTTGCTACGTTCAAGTTTAGTGTTGAGGTGCATCTTACATCTCACCAATCTATGGTCACTACCTGTGTTGAACTTGTTTAGCACACTGCAGTCTTCTATGACGAATTTTTTGTTACACATAATAAAATCAATTTCACTTGTCGTCCCATTTGGATGTCTCCATGTCCATTTCCTGTGTGGCTTTTTCTTGAAGAAGGAGTTCAAGATGAAAAACCCTTCTGCCTCTGCAAACTCAACGAGAGTATTTCCACGCTGGTTTCTGTTGCCGTGACCGAATTTACCTACTGAAGTTTCATTCTGTTGCCGTTGCCCTATTTTTGCATTGAAATCTCCCATAATTATTTTCAAGTGCTGTTTACCTTTATTATTTAGATGACAAATTTCCTCATAAAATTCTTCAATTTCTTCTTCAGAATGACTTGTGGTGGGTGCATAAGTTTGAATAATCTGAGCCTGGTATCTTTTTGAGAGTTGGATAACAAGTCGTGCAGCTCTGTCAGAGGAACTTTCAACTTCTACAACTTTATCCTTCAGTTTCTTGTTTATTATAAATCCAACACCACTAGTTCTGCCAGTATCAGTCCCACGATAGTAGAAGAGATGTCCACTTTTCAGTTCGATGAGATCTTCTCCTTTTCTCCTTACCTCACTTAGCCCCACGATGTCCCACTTGATCCTTTGTAGTTCCTCTTCCAATTCAAGAAGCCTTGAATCAGAATATAGGGAGCGTCCATTGTACGGTAGCCAAGGTCAGCATCAGATGGCAGCCTAGTCCGGTCCTCCGGGATTCTTAGCACCTCTGCCTTCATGTCGCACTGGCCGCTGCCTTGGCCAGGTACATTCCAGCTGCCGGAGACTGAGGGCCAAGATTTAAGTTGTGGAATCATTTTGGAGGGGTTTGGCCATAACTCACCAAGCTGGCCAAGCGGGTTGGTGAGTGTGGGATAGAATTTCCTCTAATCCCGATGGCATAGTGATACCGCTATTGGCGGTCGTCAGAGCCCCTTTAGTGGGAACAGGATGCACCACGAGAAGGTAGGGTTGACATTTGTCAAGGAGAGGCTGTGATGTTACGCATCACCTGACCTTACATCCCTCTATCTATATATAGCATGGTAAGTTAATAGCCAATAGTAATAATCTACATGCGCCAAATTGTTGCGCATGCTGTTGGCCCAATGGTCTGTGAAGAAATCATGGTAATATATAATAAAAATAAGAAATGGTGTAGGGTGAGTAAACATTCAATTTTAAGTTTATATTACAATTTATAATTTACTGTTTTAATAAGTGATTTCCAATCGTTATGTAACTCATAGGGGGCATGTTCATTACAACATTGCTCTCCGGAAGCCTCTATATATACACTTTCTGCAATTAAATGGTCACCAAGTTTATTAGGAGTATTAATTATTTTTGCATTACTCCAGTCGGGATTAAGATCATCTTGAATAACAGATTTGGCAAGGCATGTACAATACATGCCTTTTTTAATATTGTATTTATGTTCTTTAATTCGTAATCTTATATTATGTTTTGTAGAACCCACATAATTAGGGGCTTAATATGGGTAATCCTATATTATTTATAATCCTATATTATGTTTTGCAGAGCCCACATAATTAGAGGCTATATGTGGGTAATCCTATATTATTTATAATCCTATATTATGTTTTGTAGAACCCACATAATTAGAGGCTATATGTGGGTAATCCTATATTATTTATAATCCTATATTATGTTTTGTAGAACCCACATAACTAGAGTCTATATGTGGGTAATCCTATATTATTTCATCATCATCATCATCATTGTCAACCATTATCAATCCCCTGCTGGACGAAGGTCTCCCAAGTTTCCTCCACAACGGTCTGTCTGGTGCCAGTCTCCTCCATGTCACTCCCGCATACTTTCGAATTTCATCCACCCATCTTCCATGTGGTCTTCTTCTGGGTCTTTTCCTGTCCCTTGGAATCCAATCTAAAATTTCGGCTGTCCATCGATGGTCTGTCCTTCTGGCAGTATGTCCAACCCATTGCCATTTCAGGGATTTAGCTCTGATCATGATGTCTTCCACTCTTTTCATTTTTCGGATCCACGAGTTCCTCTTCTTATCTCTCCTGGTTACACCAAGCATGCACCTCTCCATGCTTCTTTGAGTTGTCTGCAGCCTTTGTATGTCTCTTTTAGCTAAGGTCCACGTCTCTGCACCATACGTAAGCACTGCAAGGATGCATTGATCAAACACTTTTTCCTTTAAGACATAATGGCATATTGCTCTTGAAAATTATGCTGTTTCTTCCAAAAGCTCTCCAGGCAAGTTTTGTACGCCGACTAATTTCTTCATCAATGTGACCTCACTTGATATCTGCTGTCCAAGGTAAACGTAAGTGTCTGTTATCTCCAGCTTTTCCCCATCAATCGATAAATCTTCATTTCTTGTAAAAGCATTGAACATCACTTTTGTCTTCTGAAAGTTCATTTTTAATCCCACTTCTTTACTCTTGTCAGCAAGTTCCTGGATCATACTCTGCAGCTCTGATGGGGTAGTTGCAAAAATGACTACGTCATCAGCAAAACGAAGGTGGGTTAGATAATCTCCATTAATCTTTATCCCTTTGTTTTCCCAGTTCAGTGATTGAAAGACATTTTCTAATGTGGCACTAAAGAGCTTCGGAGATATGGTGTCACCTTGTCTCACTCCTTTTCCAATTTTTATGTGTGTTGTATTTTCAAACAGCCGAATCTTTGCACTTGCATTTTCATAGATGTTATTAATAATATTAATGTACGCATCTTCAATACCGCAGGATTTCAGGGCTATTGCAACTGCTGATGGTTTCACCGAATCAAAGGCTTTTTCATAATCGATAAAAGCCATGCACAATGGAAGTTCATATTCCCTCGCTCTTTCAATTAGTTCTCTCAGTACGTGGATATGATCTATTGTTCTGTAGCCACTCCTGAATCCAGCTTGTTCTCTCGGTTGAGCCATGTCCAGTGTCACTTTTAAGCGGTGTGAATTATTTATAATCCTATATTATGTTTTGTAGAAATCACGTAATTAGAGGTTATATGTGGGTAATCTTATATTATAGTTTTGTAGAACCCACATAATTAGAGGCTATATGTGGGTTCTACAAAACATAATATAGGATTACGAATTAAAGAACATAAATACAATATTAAAAAAGGCATGTATTGTACATGCCTTGCCAAATCTGTTATTCAAGATGATCTTAATCCTGACTGGAGTAATGCAAAAATAATTAATACTCCTAATAAACTTGGTGACCATTTAATCGCAGAAAGTGTATATATAGAGGCTTCCGGAGAGCAATGTTGTAATGAACATGCCCCCTATGAGTTACATAACTATTGGAAATCACTTATTAAAACAGTAAATTATAAATTGCAATATAAACTTAAAATTAAATGTTTACTCACCCTACACCATTTCTTATTTTTATTATATATTACCATGATTTCTTCACAGACCATTGGGCCAACAGCATACGCAACAATTTGGCGCATGTAGATTATTACTATTGGCTATTAACTTACCATGCTTCCCACAATGCAATGATCTATACTATATATAGATTAAATGTGTTTTTATTTATCACATCTGAGGATGAGGCAGCCGCTGCCTCGATGATTATCCTAGATGAGCAATTATTTTCTGTGTTTGCGTATGAAACTACGTGAGCGTCCCCCCCCCCCCCCCCCTTAATTTTTGAATTGCTACGCCCGTGCTGAGCGGGACTTCTAAAAACCCAAATGATTCAAATTAAATATATTTAAATCAGTACGTAAGTTATGCACTTTCTCTTTAGAACGCGCGTGTAGTTGTGCAAAATTATGTTGTTTTTCACGCTACTTTTCAAAAACATAACTGCATCAAAACAACAGTTTCATCTGTAGCGAACTAAATTTCGAGAATTTGAAATGTAGTTTTCCTGGCATTTTCTGCTTCATTCGTTCATCCCACAGAAATGTGAATCGTGTATCATGAACGCGTATTTTCAGTGTGCACCGAGATGCGCCTCCATACAAGTTTGATCTAGCATCGTAGGATTCGTAGCAGCATGCTGGCACTACTGTCATGGTAGAAGGCGCAAAAGTTTGGAGTATGTTCCATAGAAGAGACACTGAACTAATGCAAACAGCTGAAAAATATTTTTTGTCCATTCTGGCTCTAAAATTAAACCTTTGACGAAAGAAGACAACATTTCAACCGTTCGACAAATGTAACGTCATTCTATTAAAAAATACTACCGAAGAGGTAAAAAAAAAGCTTTTGTGGACTTCAAAACCTCTGAATCCTCCCCCTCCACCCCTCTTTTCTAGGGTTCAACGACCCCATGAGTATCTAAGGCTATGAGGAATCGAAAAACCGTCCTTAAGTTAGGGTCACTGTTTCCAATAAATGGAAAAAGCTAGCATCGTAGGACAAATACATCATGTATTCCTCAACCGGGATTCAAACCTAGATTAGCTAGAGACCCGTGCCTCTGACCACTCGCTCACCGAGAAGGCAACTGAAATTACATTTCAATGAATGGACATTTTTTTTTACTGTCCATTTACTCTCTGGATGCAACGTCACATATTGCCTTTGGGATTACATGGTCAGGAGCAATTCGAAACCGATGTGCTTATTTTCTACAATATTTTATGGCATCAAAAAGCAAATACATGTCATTTCCTCTGCATTTAGTTCCACCTTGGACTAATCGTTCTAATTCAAGACGGCAGATAATTTTTTTTTTTTTTTTTTTTTTTTTTTTGGTTACATAGAGAGTGTGTGTATGTGTGTTTGCGGGCCCCTGAAGAAAGTAACTTCTTGGGACCAAAAGATCAGATCCCGAACTACGTTTCTTTTTTTTTTTTTTTTTTGTATTGCTTCTCAGGTGTGTAGACAAAGCCCTAATATTATGTTGTAAACAATGGATATTTAACTGACAGATCTTTATTTCTTACTTTTTTATTTAAACACAACATAGCATAAAAAAAAAAAGAAAGAGGTGGCGCAGTGGTCTAAGCGATGGCCTCTGATCATTCGTCCGAACGAGGTCCGAGTTCGAATCCCGGTGAGGCATGGATGATGTGTTTTGTCTTACGGCACTGGCTCTCTCCCTTCCCTGGAACCAGTGACCCTAAATTAGGGACGGACGACTGCTTATAGCCCATTGAGTTGCTCACGGTGGTCGTTAAACGTCCAATTAAAAAAAAACACACACACAACATAAGTAATGTAACACACACACTGTTCGACATTGAAATTGCCCCATTAACAAAGAGTGAGCCGAAAATCGCCAGAGATGCAACAAATTCTCGAAAATACATGTTTTTTTTGTTGGAGGTTTAACAACCACCGTGAGCAACTCAATGGACTATAAGCAGGCGCCTACCCCTAATTTAGGGCCACTGGTTCCAGGGAAGGGAGAGAGCCAGCGTCGTAAGACACACACACAACATCCATGCCTCACCGGGATTCGAACCCGGACCCATCTCAGACGAATGACGTTTTTTTTTTTGTTTTTTTTTTTTGATTGGAGTTTGTTTTTTTTTTATTGGAGGTTTAACGACCACCGTGAGCAACTCAATGGGTTATAAGCAGTCGCCCGTCCCTAATTTAGGGTCACTGGTTCCAGGGAAGGGACAGAGCCAGTGCCGTAAGACACACACAAGATCCATGCCTGACCGGGATTCGAACCCAGACCCCTTACGGACGAATGATCATAGGCCAGCGCCTTAGACCACTGTGCCACCGGGGCGGCTGATTGGAGGTTTAACGACCATCGTGAGCAACTCAATGGGCAATAAGCAGTCGCCCGTCCGTAATTTAGGGTCACTGGTTCCAGGGAAGGGACAGAGCCAGTGCCGTAAGACAAACACAACATCCATGCCTGACCGGGATTCGAACCCAGACCCCTTAAGGACGAATGATCAGAGGCCAGCGCCTTAGACCACTGCGCCACCGGGGCGGCTGATTGGAGGTTTAACGACCATCGTGAGCAACTCAATGGGCTATAAGCAGTCGCCCGTCCGTAATTTAGGGTCACTGGTTCCAGGGAAGGGAGAGAGCCAGCGCCATAAGACAAACACAACATCCATGCATGACCGGGATTCGAACCCGGACCCCGTTCGGACGAATGATCAGAGGCCATCGCTTAAACCATTGTGCCACCGGGGCGGCCCGAGTTGATTTCCAAAACAGTATATTGGTTTAACAGCCTAAAAGATAAGATCACGTGACAGTAGACAAAAGTTGCTTGACCATTGGTTTGTGTAATGCGATCAGACACACGGCGCAGCAGGGAGTGACACAGACTTCTAATTGTGTTCTGGGGTACCTGGTACCACGAAAATTTTACGTGGTCCCATAATTCAGTGGTATTCCGGGATGCTCGTAAAGAGGCGTACAAGCGTCATCCAATGAAGTCCCATACATGCTGTATGGATGATAGGTCCGAAGATTTCGCTAGTCGTAGAAGCATATGGAGCCTTTGTGGGAAAGTTCAGGAGATGTAGCTGTGTGTAGCCAAGCGCTATATTGCTAGAAAAAAGGCCTTCGGGATACCAGACAGAAATAGCAACAACACAAACTGTGAAACGTCGTCGAACTACAGCCGGGCTGTCACTGTGGCCACTTATGCGTATCAGAGGTGACGGGCTTCATACGAGGATACTTGGTTAGCGAGTGTTGTGCAACTCGCGGACAACAGCTGGATCCTCCCTGTTGCCACATCCTCGCCAGACGCGGTTTCGACGATCGTCGGCACCAAGGTAGTTAGGACTGAACGTTGAACATATGGATTCTTTGTAGACCTTTCCTGTCGCCACGCAATTAAACTTTTACACCACTCCAGTCAAGCTCTGCGATACCCTACTATCAATGGCAGTCGATACAATGGTTACCTGGAGCGCACACCTTTTCCCACCTGTCTTTGGTTCACAGTCAGAGACGTAACGGGGATATCCATAGCTGCCGCTACAGCCAGTCAAATACTCTCTACAGTAGAGACCATTTGGCAGGCAATTACGTATTTTTTGGTGAGGAAAACGTGGAATGATACGTGCTGATATCAGCCTGACTATACAGGTCCATCCACAGCGACTGGAGATTCCTTCTTGCAACCACGCTTGACAACATCGTCCAAATGTTCCGGCATCCCTATGCAGATGAGGCGTGATTCGCGAATTGACCAACCAGCTTCGCAGAGCCTAGGATCCTTCCTCTCTCTCAAACGGGTCCAACTGGTGAGAGGATTGGCGACGAGGTTTATGGGACATCTTCAGATTGGACGAGCTGCAGCAACACTCTATTGTTTTGTTCCATTACGGCCTGGATCACGGAACGCGACATTATTACGGCGGTCCGTATGCCCTTTTATCTCTCGCACATCTCATGTGATTGGTAGCATACTCGAAGGTTCTGCATATGCCACCTGCCTTCACATTATGTCTGCACGCGGATACGCAGACTTCTCTTGGGTGAGGTGATTTCAATGTCGAATACCGTGTTTTACGTTAAAATGAAACGGAGCGTGTAAATTGCGAACCAAAATCGGACCACCCTTAACCCCTATATGTAAATTGCGAACTAAGGCCCAAGACCCCTATGTGTAAATTGCGAACCAACTTTTCTGCGCCCATTCTGACGATATCAAAAAATAAACCAGTGTGAAAAAATAACGATTAAAACAATGTAAAACAATTTAAAGAAATGTAAGAACAAAACCCCTTGCGTATGGGGCCATGTTAATTTTCTTTGCAATGTTCCAAATGTTGAATTCCCGCAGATGTTTAGAGAAGTGGGTTCGAAATTTGCATATAGCGGCCATGGGCCTTGGTTCGCAATTTACACAGAGAATTCTAATGGCGGTCTAATTTTGGTTCGCAATTTACATACCACCAAATAAAAGGTCGCTAACAATAACTAACGTTTGTGGAACTTTCATCTTATTTCTTAAAATACAAACTCAAATCCCTTTGTTTCTGAGTGTTGTTTCACACTTTTGATAAAGAATATATCATCCATAGCTTCGAGAATTCTCTCGTCGGCGACACTTGAACTTATAATTAGGATAACACCGATTAAGCGGTTACCGCATCTCCGCAAGCTGGGCGCAACGAAAGCGAATACATTTCTTCTTAACTTCTGCCACAGTTTGTAATAACATTACCACCTGTTCACAACTAGAGCCATCAAATTGTCTTTTGATTAGAAGTCTTTTTTCTTTTTTATTGGAGGTTTAACGACCACCGTGAGCAACTCAATGGGCTATAAGCAGTCGCCCGTCCCTAATTTAGGGTCACTGGTTCCAGGGAAGGGAAAGAGCCAGTGCCGTAAGACAAAGACAACATCCATGCCTCACCGGGATTCGAACCCGGACCCCGTTCGGACGAATGATCAGAGGCCATCGCCTTAGACCACTGCGCCACCGGGGCGGCATTAGAAGTCTGCACGGGCCGGTCTTTTCCAAGACTCACGACCAAGCCGGTCCAAGCCAACCTATTCTTTTTATCGCAATGGTAAAGAAAAAAAGTTGTGCTTCCCGATTTCCTGATGTGTTTAACTGTTCCTTTTCACCCGGCTGTACTAACTTCCATGACATACCCCAGGACGTAATCAGAAACGCAAGGAGGGGCACTCACAGTGCATGTTTTTACCGATCTGTAGGTATTAAGATGGTAAAACCATTTTGAGGTTTGTTGACAACAAAAAGATTCGACCCCGCGCGAGTGTGTGTGTTGTGGTGTAGAGTGGGGAACGGAGGATGTCTGCAGTGGGATGAAGGTGTGGGTGTGTTTGTATGAGAGAGTGGGAAGACATGGATTTCGTCTCCTATCCCTATAATCTGTATAGGGATTGACTTTAGTAGTGTTACCTCTTACTAGTTCAGAAAAAGGGAGATTCTCAACGCGCTTAATCTTCCTTTTTCTCTCTTTTTAAAGATTAAATCTTTCGATAATTGTCAAAGTTTAGTTAATATTTTTAGGCTTACATTCAACTAAATATTTTCAATAATATCACATTTCATTATTTAATTTTCGCATTTTAATAAAATACAATAATAGAAAGGCAAAAAAAAAAAAAAAAAAAAAAAATAGCCGCCCCGGTGGCGCAGTGGTCTAAGGCGCTGGCCTCTGATCATTCGTCCGTAAGGGGTCCGGGTTCGAATCCCGGTGAGGCATGGATGTTGTGTTTGTCTTACGGCGATGGCTCTCTCCCTTCCCTGGAACCAGTGACCCTAAATTAGGGACGGGCGACTGCTTATAGCCCATTGAGTTGCTCACGGTGGTCGTTAAACCTCCAATCAATCAAAAAAAAAAAAAAAAAAGGCAAAATAATACCCCAAATGGCACATCACGGGCCGGGCCGGTCCTAAACAAGAGCTGCAATTGACAGGCCCGGGCTGGGTGCACCAAATTAAGCCCGTGCAGACCTCTACTTCTGATCATAGATCACTGGAATCGACATTGAGAATATTGTCGAAATCTCTGGAGCAATCCATGTGACCTTTCAATTACGTCCACTCGTTGTTTTTTTTTTTTTTGTTGTTGTTTTTTTTATTGAAGGTTTAACGACCACCGTGAGCAACTCATTGGGTTATAAGCAGTCGCCCGTCCCTAATTTAGGGTCACTGGTTCCAGGAAAGGGAGAGAGCCAGTGCCGCAAGACAAACACAGCATCCATGCCTCACCGGGATTCGAACACGGACCCTTTTCAGACGAACGATCAAATGCCATCGCTTAGACCACTGCGCCACCGGGGCGGCTAAAAATGGTTTGATTTTGATGAAATTTTAGTATGTGGTAGGGGACAACCTGGGAACGAACCCTATTGAAAATGGGCTAAATGGGGTCAAAGGTCAGGACATATGAGAGGGATCTATTCCATCGCCCAGATGCGTCATAACTCACGTAAAGATGCTTCGATTGCGACAAACCTTTATCATGTTGTTGCGGAGTTTTACTGAACCGCTTCTGTTGAATATAATCGAAATGAGGTCAAAGCTCAGAGCACAGGAGCGAGATTTATTTCACAGCCATTATCCTCATAACTTGAGTAATGATTTCTGGTATGTTGGAAAGCGTATCATAATCAATGCATTGCATCATTTTATCAACTTGCTTATCATGAGAACAGTAATGCAGTGATAAAAAGTAGTGTGGCGCGTAGCATTCGTACAAATAGAAAAATGTAGTATATGTAGCATGCAACAAAATAAAGTAGCTTGCGGTGGGAAATTGCGCTACAAATCGTACTACTTTTAAAACAAGTTAGTAAAATCATGTAATGCATTGATTATGATACACTTTCCAACATACCAGAAATCATGACTCAAGTTATGAGGATAATGGCTCTGGAATAAATCTCACTCCTGTGCCCTGACCTTAGACCCTATTTCGATGATATTAAATAGAACCGGTTCGGTATACCTCCGGAACAATATGATAAAGTTTTGTCGCAATCGAAGCATTTTTACAAGAGTTATGAAGCGACGGAATGGATGCCGATCTTATGTCCTGACATTTGACCTTATTTCGCCCATTTTCAATAGGGTTCGTCCCCAGGTAGGGGGACACCCTACCACATACTAAAATTTCATCGAAATCGACCCATTTTTACGCGAGTTATCGTGCGGACAAACAGACAGACGGACAAAGCTGGAGCATATACGCTTATCTGTTATGACCATGCGTCTCACACTCGCACGTCTAGGCTATAACAGCAGACGACCCTGACAATATTCTCAAATAACCACTGTTCATCGGCGCAAAAGACTCGCCTGGTGCAAAGATCATGGAAGTTGGACATCGGATGACTGGAAAAAATGTCATGCTCTGACGGGTCGCGTTTTTTACTCCCCTCCGTGGATGGTCATATACCTATCTGGTGCAAACAACATGAGGTGCTCAATCCATCCTGCATGGTCTCTACAGTGCAAGCCGGTGGAGGCGGTTGTATGGTGTAGGGCATGTTCCATCCTTCGTGGTCTCTACAGTGCAAGCCGGTGGAGGCGGTTGTATGGTGTAGGGCATGTTCCACCCTACATGGTCTCTACAGTGCAGGGCATGTTCCATCCTTCATAGTATCTACAGTGCAAGCCGGTGGAGGCGGTTGTATGGTGTAGGGCAGGTTCCATCCTGCACGGTCTCTACAGTGCATGCTGGTGGAGGCGGTTGTATGGTGCAGGGCATGTTACATCCTGCATGGTCTCTACAGTGCATGCCGGTGGAGGCGGTTGTATGGTGTAGGGCATGTTCCATCCTGCATGGTCTCTACAGTGCAAGCCGGTGAAGGCGGTTGTATGGTGTAGGGCATGTTCCATCCTGCACGGTCTCTACAGTGCATGCTGGTGGAGGCGGTTGTATGGTGCAGGGCATGTTCCATCCTGCATGGTCTCTACAGTGCATGCCGGTGGAGGCGGTTGTGTGGTGCAGGGCATGTTCCATCCTGCATGGTCTCTACAGTGCAAGCCGGTGTCGGTGAAGGCGGTTGTATGGTGTAGGGCATGTTCCATCCTGCATTGTCTGCACTGTGGAGACCATGCAGGATGAATCGAGTGCAGTAATTCACGATATTGACTGGTGCTCCCAGTATCATGAATGACATGCAGACTCTGTACTCCCAACAAAGTTGTACTTCTTTCCCGAATTGCAACGGTATCTTTGAAAATGAGAATGCGCAAAGCAATAGGTCCAATGCTGTGCTTGAATGGTTTGAGGAACACAGTTCAGAATTCCAGCATATCGACTGGCTTCCGAACTCCCCTCATATCAATCCCACAGAGCACTTGTGGGACAGTGGACACTATGGAACGGTATATCAGGCGTCTGTATACACCAATCACCTCCATACCTGCACTGAAGGCCGCATTACACTCAGCTTGGTTGGCCATACATTCCAACTGCTTCCGGCATCTTATTAAATCGATGCCACGTCGGATAGCTGCTCTACTGACAGCGAAAGGAGGACCAACGAAGTATTAGGTAGGTGGTCATAATTCAGCGATCACTCAATGTATATATCCATATTCAAAGAAAAGGAATATGGAGACGGACGGGAAGAATATCTAAAATAACTAAAGAAAATTTGACGTACAGATGAACCACATGGCGGCCTATTCAAGAGAGCAATAATTAACAATAAAATGTAATGACAAAATGCAGCTGACAGCAAAAACTGATCAATCAACGCTGAAAGACAAATGCAGAAGGTGTCAGTTGCATGTACTGATAAAATCTTCATAAAAATTTCTGTTTTTCAATTTTTCTTGTAAAGTATCTTCGATGAGAAGAATTATCTCTGATGAGAAGACAGTTAGAGGCCATATTCATACTAAATGAAAAGAATGGCACACATGTACTACTTTTTAATATAAAATGTTTATTAAAAATACTTAGTTTCATTATGGTCCCGAAAATCACAAATGTTCACAGAAATAAAAGTGAAATCACTTTCTACAGCTGAAACACTACATGAACATATCTATACATTAATATTTGTCACAGTTTTCAGTTATAATAAAATAAGAAATGAATAACTCACAGAAGGTCAATGAAAAACACAAAACAGATTTTCAGAAAAGTATTTAAAAAAATAATAAAGTGTGATGCATTTCAACTACAGAATCCTTTAAAATATATTAACACAAAAATTAAATGACAATCACATAGAACAAAAAGCTTGCACTAAAAAATGAAGCAAAAAAAAAAAATGACGTAATTACTGGCAAACGCGAGTGCGGTATTCCTAACATCTTTCGGCAAGATGTTCGTAAAATAAACAGCTGAATGCATAAAGAAAAGGAGTGGCTGGACGTGTAACGAAATGATGCAAGAAAACAAACCCAATTCCCACTATTCTCCATGCCTTCTACAAAATAAATTTAAAGTAATTAACATAATTTATGTACAGTGTGGGCCACTGATTACTTGAAGCCCAACTTCTCCAAATTCTAGAGTCAACTCCAGTAACTTATACCTATTAGTTTTCACTTAAATTGGAAAATCATATTAATCACTCATTATACTGCACTTTATTATATTTCTTCTAGCCAGAAATACAAAAAGTGCGATGGATGGAACTAAAAATAATATTATTGAAAACGATGTAACTTATGTTAGATGAATGTTAATAGCACCAACCTCTCAATAATATAACAGTAACAAATTATGGCTCTTGATTTTTTTACCATGTTTCCGGAAATAAACCATTTGGAATACATTCACAATGTGATAAAAGTAAAATTGTACATGACAGGGCATGACGCTTAGATTAGAAGTTTTCACCCATTCTTATTATATATACCCTTTGTAAGATGGAATAAAGACGAAAAAGGAAAAAAAAAACACAACTTCCACAAAATATAATTAACCAGTGCATTTTAAAGGGGATATGCACAAGAATTCGCACCTACTTTAATAATGGAAAAGCAAACATATAATCAAAACTAAGAAAAAAATGAAATGCAGAAATCATTTGCTCAAATATCACCAAAACAGATTTCAAATGAAACAAATGAAAATTTTCCAAAGACAAATTAAAAATTTCTTCGGGTGGTAAATAACAGTGAAAGTTGGAAATGTTAGTTTATGAGAGAGCAAATTTAGGAAATTTTAGCATAGGAGAGTATTATGCTAAAACTAGTTCTTACAAATGTATTATATTTTGTAAGAAAAATATGCAAAAAGCATTATCTAGTTTTAAGAAACAAATAACAGCTTTTCATACCTAAATCAAAACTAGCATAAACATCTAATAAATGCATTATCTTAAACTGGACGAAAAATATAAGGAACAAAATGCACTGTACACTTAAAACTGCAACTGATGAAAACAATAAAAAATCCAGCATGGCCAGCAGATTTTGATAACATTACAATAGTTTTTTTTAATAAACAATGCTCCCTTTAAAAAACTAAGCTTTTACAACTGACAGTACAAGCAAAAAACATCTTACAAACTTTCATAAACAATGTGAAGCCAGCTAGTTTTGTTGAGCACAAATTCCAACATATTTTAATAGTTAATTAAAAAAACAGGTCTTGCACAAACTGTATTTTGTTACTGATGCATCACTAAAGGTATATTCAATTACATCTGCAATTAAAAATATGAACAATCTGGTTCAAACCTTTGCTTAAAATTTTCGTAGAATTATTGCACATAAGTAATTTTCTAATAACTTTGCAGGATTATCACAGGTTAAACAATTTTTAATAGCATACAGAAAAATTCGGAACTTCAAAAAATATTTTAATATCATGAAGTTTCACCGGTTATCGAATGCATGTAAAATCTGACTAGATGTAACTGAAATTAGGTATCCAACAGAGCAATTTTTTTTCTTTTTAATTAATCTGCAAAAATCATGCAGAAAAATTATGTCATTTCTTTTGTTATCACTGGCACTGCATACGTTTTAGCTGGATATTTTCAAGATTCCGCGTGATCAAAATCAAGAAAACATTGCTATATGATGTAGAAATTCACAGTAGTAGATAAATTTAAATCCTGTCAGGAAACGAACAAGGTCCTATGCAATTTAATTAAATATTTTGATTAACTCTCTTTTAAGCTACAGTAGAGTGTTAAAGAGGAAGAAACAGCAGACAAAACCATAACCTGTTGTGAGTAACAAGAGGAAACAGTTTCACTTCCTGGGGGTTTCTTGTTGGAAAGGATATTCTTGCACTTTGGAATGTGTCTATCGGCCACACCTTCATTGAACTTTCGGCCACAGTAAGGACACGGAACATAATGTGATGTGTCCGACGGAGGTGGTGGTGGTAGATCGCTAACTTTACCACCCGCCGCCAAGTGGCGCTGCACTACTTTTGCTTGTCTTATAGTGGCAATGAATTCTTCATGCTGCTTCTTCCAGTTTGTTTTCTTCGGCTGAAAAACAAAATTTCAACATTTACAATCACCGCCAAACTCAATATTGAAAATACATAACAGTTTACAAATGGGGGTACGACATGCAGTGGTTATCCATATAAGAACAAGATGTCCACAGTGAAAACAAAACAGAATGTGGTGAAAGACTAAAAATACAAGGTCCGATCAAAAAGTATCCAAACAGGATTTAATAAAAAAAAAAAGTACAAGACTAACAAAATTTGAAACTTAATCGCCTTCGAAGTAGTCTCCTTCCGAAGCCACACATTTAGCCCAGCGATGTCTCCACTGCTCGAAGCATTTTTTGAAGTCATCTTCTGAAATTGTGAACAGTTGCCTCTTCGCATTCTGTTGTATCTCCTCAATATCTTGAATTTTTTTTTAATTTTCAAGTGGTACTTGATTTGGGGGAAGAGAAAAGTCGCATGGAGCGAGATCTGGCGCACAGAGTGGCTGTCGGACCAGTGCCTTGCAGTGCTTAGCAAGAAACTGCTGCACATGCTGTGATGCATGGGTAGAAGCATTGTCTTGGTGGAGTTACCTCTCTCATACAGTGCCGGTCCTTTGCGACGAACTGCGTCCCTCAAACGCCGCAAAACTTGACGGTAGTACTCTTTGTTGATTGTCTGGACTGATGGAGCGTATTCATAACGCACAATTCCCTCATGATTGCGAAAAAAAAAAAAAAAAAACAGTCGGCCTCGTCTTGACATCATTGCTGCTGCTGCTGCTGCTCTGTCGTGCTTTTGAGATCAGGGAGAGTTTGGGGTCTTCCACTGTGAAGACTGGACCTTAGTTTCAGGGTCATACCCATAAACCGACGATTCACCACTAGTTATGATAGTTCTTAAAACGTTTTCGTCGTTTTCGACGCACTCAAGCAGGTCACTAGCAGCTGAAAAAACGGGCCTTTTTTGTTCAGCTAAGAGCAAATTTGGCACATATTTGGCTTAGACGCGTCTCATACCCAAATCGTCTGTAAGAATCGACCAAACTGACCCGAAACTAATGTCAGTCTTCAGATAACTCACGAATAGTGATTCTGCGATTTTCCCGCACAGTTTTGGGAACAAAATTGTTTTTGCTGGATGCGAACCTCCCAGACCATTCATCACTCTCAACGTTTTCACGAGCATCTTTAAAACGTTGATATCACTCAGAAAGTTGTGCACGACTCATACAATCCTCCCCATAGACTTCCTGTAAATTTTAGGTACATGTATTTGCAAGATTCGCCAAGTTTCTGACAAAATCGGATGCAAATTCATTGAACTATATTTTCCGACATGACAAATGCGACGAAGAGAGATGTAATTCACGGCACATGCGTATAGGTTGCAAGGTCAACCAGTGCCAAACCACTTCCTGCTGCTGCTGTGTCGCGCGATTCCGAACTTAGGCCGCTGGTGGCCTAGTGGTCAACGTTCGTGACTGCCACGGAAAAACCTCAGGTTCGATCCCAGGCAGGTACGAACACTCGAACCACTAAATGTCCGCCGTGCGTCAGATGGACACGTTAAGCCGTCGGGCACCCTGGTACCAATAATAAATTATAAATAAGGGCGTCTTCCTTCCCCTTTCTACCTCGCTTCCATGTCACTTTCCAATCGGACACTCTAGCCCAAATCTCCTAGCTTCCTATTTCTAAGGGTTGTTTAAGATCTGGGGTCAGACACTCCCTAAAATCCTCTACATATGATCTGATTCGGAACTTATGCAACCCGTCTGGATATTTTTTTTATCACACCTCGTAAACAAAAAAAATATGTTCAATACCGACGCATCTTTATCTACAATGTCATATTTAACGTTTGTTCTTCACACGCAGATTAATCGCTTGCTAGGCTTTCCTCCTGTGACTAATGACATATGACAAAGGTCTTAAATTCAAATAGTCTGTTTACTTACCTTTTACGAGTATTTCTTCTCTTTCCTTCCATCACACTTTCTATTTTGTTCTCTTTCCTTCCATCACACTTTCTATTTTCTTACGTATAATTGTTTCGTTTACTATTCATTAAAATCCGTTGCTGAACCCTAGAAACGGAATTCTTTCCATATAATTAACAACCTATGAATGAATCATTGTGCTCACTTTCAGCAATGGGTATTCGTGGAACAATGAAGCAATTATGAAAACGTACTGAGGAAGTTCAAAAAGTTCTTGATATGCATCTACAGAACAAAAACCACTACTGCATTTCTCTCAACGAAACTTTTTTTTTCTTTATTTCAGGTTTAACGAATACAGTGAGCAACTTAATGGGCTATAAGCAGTCGCCCGTCTCTGATTTAGGGCCACTGGTTCCAGGGAAGGGAGAGAGTCGGTGCCGTAAGACAAACACAAACATCAATACACTAAGAATTGGTTATAAGTTAGCGTTTAGACCACTGCGCCACCAGGACGGCCAACGAATCTTCCACTGCCCTTCCAAGTACCCCCATCCAGCATCTATACAAAGTTGCAGGCATGCACGCCAGGGGATGATTGGGTTGACAAAACCAGGCCAAGAATTTTAGTCTTGTGGTCCGCTACAGAAACACACAGGTTACCCACAGGGGAACACTTCATAAATTTCATCATGGAAAAAAATTCTGTTAACTCCCGAATGAAACAGAATTGTTGAAATATGCATTGTAAAACTAAGTGAGTAGTGAACACATTTTAAGAGCAATTTAAGGGTGAAAGAATTTTAAAAATCCACTCATGATCGATTGTAGCATATCAAACCATGCTTAAAACTGGGTGTTGTATAAGATAATTATATATTTGGCCACTGATGTCTACAGCGCAACAGTATTCGTACCACCTCCTTGAACAGACGTCTTAGTGCACCCTTTATTTTGACTAATGAACTACCATTTCATCCACAAACCAGTATCAGTAAGCCGTTGTTTCTCTTAAGATAAGTGTGGGTGGAACACGGATTTCGAAATATCTCTGCCGGAGAATCGCTTTGTGTTCTATAGGTCTGTACGTGGATAAGTGCGTAGGGATGATGGACCATCAAAACTGTTACCAGCGCTCTCTTCAAAATTACAAAGGGAGGGCCGGGCCTACCAGTGTCTCTTTGGCTCCAAGTCCAACGACCCACACTTAACCGTAGTTAGCTTAAATTATTTATAACAGCGTGCTTGGTCCGGACTAGCTACACCGGGATATGGGAAAATCCACCTCCGATGTACGCCAATTCTGGAACGCTTGGCGGCAATCCAGTTGGGGAATACGCCGCAACTGTGAATAAATGCATTTTGCAAAGTTTAGCACCCTTGAAAAGAGATTCCTAGCAAGTCTCTTTTAGATTTTTTTTTTTTTGGGGGGGAAACAACTAAAAATCACAAGGTGCAAGATCGGATGAATATGCAGGTGGGGACAGTTGTTTCATTTTTTTTACTGCTTCAGATAAGCACTGACTTGCCGGGTTTTGTGAGCACTGCCATGAAGAAGGAGAATCCTTGACACACTTCTTGTGGGACGCTGCTCTTACGTCTCACTAACTATTTTGGGCAAAAGGTTTGGTGCATTATTCGCCATTTATAATAATTTAGTTTCAGATAAAGTGTCCACGTTTACCACTCCTTGAAAATTGAAAAAAAAAATGCGAACATTCTCTCCCTTGAGCAAAAATCTTATCAGAAGACTTGGAGGCAGGTCATGATTGCCGCACTGGTCCGCAGGTCCCAGGGATGATGTTTTACAGGGGCATCCTTTTTGTTAAATTGTTTCTCTATAAATGACGCACTCATTATTGAACTTATTATTATTATCATTGTGGAAGCCATACTTTATTGTTGAGTTTTGTTGCACCTTCTTATCAGTCAATCTCTTATTCTTTCATTAATGGAGACGTTTCAATTTTCACAAAACCCTTTGTAGCTCTTTTCTGAAACTGCTGCCTCATTTCGAGATCACAATCAATTTTACTTTAACATTTATTAAAATTATAAGATTACTAAAAATTAATACTATGAATTCGCAGATCATTAATCAAATTGTACGACTCTTCAACTATTACACAATCAAATCTGCCATAGGATGAAATATAAAACAGTCAAATCTGCTATTACACAATCAAATCTGCTAAGGATGAAATATAAAACAGTCTCTCATTTGATATAAAGGTTAAATATAATGCAAGGAAATAAATATATCGTGTCGTGTGTATCACGTAACATCTCTCCAGAGCTATACATTGGTGAAAGATTTCGTTTCGATGAGGCCCCCGCCATTTTGCCGTCCCTGGGACCCCATTTGCCTTAACTATGCTTTGCCTGAAAGTACGGTTCTTCCGTAACCGAAAGTATTTCTCAATAACAACGTATAGAACAAGACAATGATCAATAAATTCTATTCCTTGCGTATCAATTCAACCTTCTGAATTGTCAATCTTTTTGGGCTTCCTAATAAAACCAAATCTTATCACCTGTGACAATGTTTGTTAAACACTGGGGCTACTCACTGTTAAAAATTGGGTGGTAGGTTGCCCCAAAAGTGGTGCTTCACCAGCTGTACCACGTTCTGAGAAAAGATACACCACTGTGTGGTGCAAACAAAATCCGACAAGATGGTGCAACTTTGTACTACGTTATGGAGCAAGGCTACGCTACATTATGTGCAAGATTTCACCATGTTGTTGGATTTTGTTTGCCCTACACAACGGTGTATCTTTTCTCAAAAAGTGGTGCAGCTGGTGTAGCACCACTTTTCGGTGCAACGTACCACAAAATTTTTAAGAGTGTAGATTCAAACACTGGCAAAAAAATTTTGCACGATTGGATTCTAACCCCTTTTTTCTAAGCTGGTTGGCCAGTTTGCGGGGTACCCATTTGGCATAGTCTTGAAAAACTTTAAATGTTGATGCGTTACTGTTTCCACACGAGCAACAGGTACACTGACATTTAAATTTATTACCTGAATGGTGATGTGTGGACCTTCGTTAATAAGTTCACGAACAGCAGTAACGATTCTCTTGTGAGAGACCTCCTTTGATCTTCCTGCATGAAGAAGATCTTCGAAGCTCTGCCGTCGTTCTCTGAATTCGCGCATCCATCATGTAACAGTGATATATGAACAGTTGTGATCCCCAGATCCTTATAATAAATAGACAAAGTGCATCCTTGTGAAAATGTAAAATCTTTACCCATCTTTACTGGGCTGCATAGCAACAACGCACAGATTTCGCAGATCGAACTTTATGCACCATAAGCGAAGAGACAAATGATGACACGGCCTTTGTTTTGAACACGTAATAACAAGTTTAGACAAGATTTCAAACAAGTTGGAGGAACCAGCGCAAATGCACAGACATATGTCAACAATTTTTTGAACAACCCTCGTAACAACACAGGAAGAAATTGTGACGGAAGGAAAGAGAAGTAAACGATTGAAGACCTTACTTATAATAAGCATGTGTCCCTGGACGGAAGAGGAAACACGCGAAGAACAGAAATGAAGTGCTGAATTTTAAATTAAAATGTGTGTCCGTATTTAATATAATATTGCTGCGTAGTAAATGTGCATTTTTAAACTAATTAAAATGTGTAAAATTAATCAAAATAAACTTTTTATCATATAACAAACATGCCGTAAAATCGGAAAATGTTTCTTTAGAAGTGGATACAAGGTGAAATTCTTCCACTTTAATTTTTAAAATTATCACATGGAAATACTCTGCTTTTTATCAACGCGGTAATTTCATAGTTAGTGCATAAAGAATCTCCTCCTATGTTTTTAACAAAAAAATTCAATCCTTGTGAATTAGAAATGTTTTAGATAGCCCCAACATAAAACATATCTAGGCTACTAGAACAAGCCGCCAACGGTAACCGATAACTCGGGTACAGTTGGCAAATTTTGAGCGAAGCTATTGCAATATCTAAGCTCATTAAGGCGTCCATTATAACAAATTCTAGAAAACGAACGCGTAAAATTTATGACTTCCAGAACAAAAGTACGAAACATTCTAAAAAAGAAATGCCTAAAATTTATCATGAACTAATTTCCTTTACGCCTTCACGTTGGTTGTGATCGGTTGCATGTAAACAAAGTGGAAATACACACCCAGATCGGGAACGACGTTTTTCATTTTGTATTTCAAATCGACGACAAAAGAACGATAAAACTCGAGAATAAATTCTTGGTGAAAAATTGCGACTATCGAATATAAACAAATGTAATGATCAAGACTCACCGAACCGACAAGTGACGTCATTGACGCCATATTGCTGGACTCGGCCGCGACTTTAGCAGTTATAGACAGAAAAGAAACAAAAGCAAAAAAAAAGGGGGGGGGGCTTACCGGTGACGATTCTAACGATTTTCTTGTGTCCACACTGTGCTCCGCTTCCTGTTTTATCAGTTTGAACCAAAATAATTTCAAATTGACGGCAAAAGAACTAAAAAACTCTAGCAAATTGCCTCGTGAAAAACTGCGACTATCGAATGTAAACAAATGTAATGGAACGAACGCTAGCGCGTGTTTTTCTAATTGAAAAAAGTCATTGATTAGTAACATAGTGTTGGTAATCATGGTGATTGGCCGTGTCTTATAGGAATAATGGCCATTAAAAACTGACCAATTTTAATAATTTTAATTGAAATTCCTCAATGACATGGAATTTCGGGAATAGGAAGGCTTCAAAGCCTGACTATGGACGATATCCAATCGCATGCCAAAATTAACGGCGATCGGATGTGTCATCTCGTACTTATACACGTACAATTAATATTCCCGAGTCTCGTATAGAGAGCGGATTTTTTCAATTATTATTAACATTGGTCAGTTTTTTTAATGGTCCTTATTTTTATACGACACAACCAATCACCATGATACCAACCCCATGTCCCTCAACATGTCCTTCCCTTTCTCTGTAGCAAGTGTCACTGCGATCGGCTGAAGATCTTTGGAGGAGATAGGTAACAAAACGACCCCTTCGCAAAACCCGGAAAAATGCAAGTTTTTGGACGATTATTCCTCAATGACACGGAATTTTGGGAATTGGAAGGCGTCAAAACCTGACAATATTGGGACGATGTCCAATTGCATGCAAAAAATCACGGTGATCGTATGTGTCATCTCGTACCTATGCCCGAACAACTAATTGTCTCGAGTCTCGTAAACAGAGCTCCGCTCGGCCTTCGGCCTCGCTTCGCTCAATTATGCATTTTAATGCATGTAATAGATGGAATAAAACCACTCAGCTTCGTCAACTACAATTCTGCCTCCAGGAAGTTTGAAACTGCAACACTAATTGAGAAGTGTCCTCCCAGAATAACAAAAAGAAAGAAAAAATATGTTAAACTTAACAACTCAACATAAAAGACGTATTTAAAAAGCTCAAATACTGTCAAACAAAAGGTCTGAATATCAACAGCAAACCTCACGGGCACAGATTAAAATACAAGAAATCCATCATAATAGCAATCAAGCCAACGGGCGTCGGAGAAAACAGCGTTGCTAAAGTGTTGACATATGGCCTTTAAGTTTATAAGGTCACGTAAAATAAGCCCCTGTAATGGTACATTCTTTGATTTTTTACATATTCTTAAGTATTAGATACTAATTAAATACACTTCATTTTTGGAAGTAAATTGGTGATTTTAAATTGTTCACTACTAATTCAATGTAGCTGCCTTATCCTGTTGTAATGAAGACAAGAAGAAAAGTCATTCATGCATAAAATATAGATTGAAAGATACAAATTTTTCAGATTAATTCTTGTTCATGTTTTGTGCTTTGTGTAAAAATTTACAAAATCGGCGCACCACTCACAGGCACTAACTCTATTTTCTCATGAAGAGAGAAGGTGAAGTAACAATTATCATGAAAGCATTGGGTTTTATAATTTACGCATCCATTAGAGATGGCGAAATGGCAGTTATCATTAATATATTAGGTTTATCATTGGTACATCCATTAGAGACAGCAAAATGATAAAATTATCACGAACATCTTAGGTTTTAATTAATACAGACATTTTACGTAGACCAGAAACATCAAACAAAGATCTTCGCTCTTTCCACGTTTATAAGTGAGTCACGGAAAAATTCTCATTGGCCGCCACCGGGAGTCGAATCCAGGGTCTTCCAGTTACGCGCCGGATATGCTTCCGCTACACCACAGCGGCCTCAAATTCCTCCAGACTCACACACGCTAACTGCCAAGCCAATTTGGCAGGTTGCTTCTTGGAGCCCCGCATAGGGCTGGGGATTCACCAAAGATGGTAAGCAGCAACTGAAGAAATAATTAGAAGGCGAATGAATAATTAATACAGACATTTTACGTGGACCAGAAACATCAAACAAAGATCTTCGCTCTTTCCACGTTTATAAGTGAGTCAGGGAAAAATTCTCATTTGGCCGCCACTGGGAGTCGAACCCAGGGTCTTCCAGTTACGCGCCGGATATGCTTCCGCTACACCACAGCGACCTCGAATTCCTTCAGACTCACACACGCTAACTGCCAAGCCAATTTGGCAGGTTGCTTCTTGGAGCCCCGCAAGAAGCAAACTGCCTGGTTGCTTCTTGCGACCCTGGGTTCGACTCTCAGTGGCGGCCAATGAGAATTTTTCCGTGACTCACTTATAAACGTGGAAAGAGCGAAGATCTTTGTTTGATGTATCTTAGGTTTTATCATTGGCACATGCATTAGAAAAAAGGCTGAAGTGACAATTATCACGGGCTTATTATTTCTGCTAAAGTGAAGTGGCTATTATAGTGAGCTCATTAAATGTGCTAGTCAGGTGATAATTGCCATGAATTTTAAATTCACAGCATAAATACACTCTTCAGGTCTGTTCAAAGAGAAAATCTCCGTTACCTGTACATTGAAGATGATGCAGTGAAATGTCAAAAACTATGGCAAAAAGTCAAGTCTCTGATATTTTTTGGCACCTATGCCGCATCCCAACTGTTACAGTGGACACCCCCCCCTCCTAAAACCTGAAGAAAACTCTAAAATTTGTCCGCCATGTCGCGTATTGTATGAGGCAGCTAGGAATCACAGTTCGGCAGACTCACATGTTCTTTTACAGTTCAGTTTTTTTATTTATTTCTCATTTACGTTGTTTTTTCTTTCGGATGTTCTCTAAAATTAATTAACAAAATTGCGGGATAATTGGGAAGTCGCTCCAATGCTTGTGAAGGCAAGAAACGCAATATTTTTGCCATTTTGAATTATTTCTACCTGTGGGAAAAGGTAGCACTCAATGGTTGCTCTGGAAATTGATAAGAGCAAAGCGATAGGCCCAGAAGAGGACTTCTAGATTTCTTGAGGAGGGGCCGATGTTACGACCCACACCCGCCATTAATTTAGTAATTAATGGGCGTGGTTGATGTGTGAAATTAATTAAGTATTAATTGTTCGAGGCTTGATTGGAGTTTAAAAGTGTAAACAGCAGATAAAGTTTTATCTGGGGGTTTGGAAAGAAAAGAGGCGAAGAATTCTCTCTCTGGCTGGGTGGTCTCAGAATAGCTCTGTTAGGTCATAAATATCAGGGCGCAGCTGACGGGCAGCCTATGCAACACGGAAAGGGAAAGAGAATACGTATCGAATGAGCCACTTGAGTAGGAATGAATGAAGATAGGGGACGAAAGGTTTAGCGAATAATCGTAAATTCGTCGATTGTTTGGGGCATTTTCGAGAACAATTGCTCTCTGTGTGGTCCGTGCAGAAAAATAAGAGTTCGCACTTGGCATGAAAATAAGGAAGAAAGTTTAGTTGTCTGTGCGCTCTCCGATGTGAAAGGCTGGATGCCTTGGATCTGCAAAAAATGAATTGGGAAAAATGAAGCAGCAAACCTCCCCGCATTTGGTAAGAAATGGAGACAACTCGAGGCAGCTGGAGATGCCAGTTTGCCATAAAGACAGCAGAATGCCTAAATCCGCAGGATAAAGCAGAAATTTCTAGGCTGGAGCGTAATGGAACTCAGCGACTGTTTGGCCTAATGAAAGCCAAGTTACAGGGGAATTAAGAAGTCTGCGAGTGGACAGTGGTCATTCCAATGAGAAGCGAAGCCAAGCAAAAGTCGGGTTCGGATGCCAACCACTGCAGCGTGGAATCGTCACCCCATTCATCCCCTACTGTGGAGGAAGTGAAGAGATGCGCTTGTCTTACGGGGCGAAGCGAGGCCCCATGTGTGCGTGTGTGTGGTCGCGTAAGCAGCGAAGCCACTACGTGTAAGTGCGACGGGATAAAAACATGTCGAAAGAAAATATGAGCGTAAGAGCGGTGGCTTCGATACCTAACAAATATACAGGTGAAATGTTGAGTTGCCGATATACGCTTAAGGTAAAAGCACGTCTGATTTCGCTCGGCCGAGAAAAATTAATCTTGGAAACCGCAACATCAGATGTGAGAGGGCCTATTTTGCTTAACGGCCACCTTCAAATCGTCACGAGAATAGATCAGTGTGCACTCTAATCATTGCAACAAAGTGCGGCGTGATATTACCATTTTTAATTGTGTGCTTCATTTACATCAAGCGTCAAAGTGAAGTGTTGAATCATCGGGTGCTGCCACATGGTGCAAGTGTCTGTGTGCGTGTTTTTTTTTTTTTTTTGTCGTGTGATATTATGTGATGCACAACGGATTTGCACAGCAAAGTCACGAAACTGTAAGTAGATGAATATTTCCTTTTTCTTTCTTCGCACATCTGCGAACTTGTGCCATCCCGACACCCAAAGCTGCATGGACATAGATGCAGTAATGCTGAGTGACTGAACCTCAGAGGAAATACCTGCACATACAGATTTCAATTTCTTACAGGGCCCATTTCCTGATTACTTTTTTTACATGAATAAGGGAGAAGGTGTGGCCACAAATTCCGCTGGGCGGGACAGTTTCTTTTAACTTTGGTTCAGGACCAACGTCAGCGGGGCAGGGTTCTGCATGTGCATGCTTATTAGATTTAGTTAATTAACTTTGGCAGTATTTCGCACCTATAATCTTATACCGCAAATTAACGTGCTTGTGTATTTTGTGTCGCGAGTATTTTTAATGTGATCGTTTGCATATAATTTTTTTTTCATTCTCTAAGCAATTGTATATGAATATCACCTGCAGCTCTATTTAGTGTGTAAACGAGTAGTATCTCTTGTTCAGATAGTCCGGTGGAGACTCAGTCGGCTGCGTTATCCGACAGTAAAGTGTGACACCGTATGCTGCCCACATATGAGGGGCAATTGTCTATGCGCCTAGAGAGCGCCGGATCTGTTTAAATCTCGCAGAACGTTATTAAATGTTGTGTTGTGTATTTGAGAATCATGTGTTATTTGCGAAAGTGAGGTGTTGTACTGACTGGTTGGGGATTGAATGTACCGGAGTAAGATCCGGACCACTACACTCAGTCACGAATTGGTGATTGCGGGTGAACCTCATCACAACTCTGATCCCAAAGTATCATCTTTTTAGATTATTTTATTTTTATTTGTTGTTGTTATTTTGTTCACAAGGTGGATTCACCCAAGCCTTATGCTTCGGGTCATTCTTCAACTTTTCATTTTTTATGTTCTGGTGTGAATCTTTGAGTGCAGCAGTGCACCTGAGATTCTCACCTGGTGCCGTGGCCAACTAAATTGTACTTCAGGTCTCAAGCACCGTTACCGGCAGACTAGGCAGGAACACTGCTAGTGCCGTGTAACATTAATGGTGCCGTTGTCCCAGGATCGATACCTATATTTTGCAGCTAGCGGAACAACACTCATGTTCGTAAAATAAGTGCGAATTGACTGCCATTACTATTTTTATTTAGTTTTGTTCGGTGCGAATTTTGTATAATTTAGCATTAAGTAAGCCTTAAGCTGTTTTGTAAGAACTGCCATAATTTTAGTGGGTAAGAAAAACAAAATGGCTAACACGAAGACAGTGGAACGCAAGAATTTGGCATCGAGCGTAGATAAAAGCGGGTGTAGGAGCATCGAACGTGAGAGATCTGTGGAACTCGTGGATTCTCGAAGCTATGCCTCATATTTAAACTTTCTTTCCGCATATCTCGACGGGTAGCAATGAACGTGTGATGAAATCCTTAAACTTTCCTTCCGCTCTCAGGGCACTTAAATCCGGAATTAGGTGCCTTGCGACGGTGGGAAAGGGTTGAGTGTTTACAGTTAAAAAAAAAAAAAATAGAATGATTGGATGAATAAACTTCATCCAGTCATCCCTTTTTTTCTTTCATGGGGGGATGGAATGTTACAGTGGACACCCCCCTCCTAAAACCTGAAGAAAACTCTAAAATTTGTCCGCCATGTCGCGTATTGTATGAGGCAGCTAGGAATCACAGTTCGGCAGACTCACATGTTCTTTTACAGTTCAGTTTTTTTTTATTTATTTCTCATTTACGTTGTTTTTTCTTTCGGATGTTCTCTAAAATTAATTAACAAAATTGCGGGATAATTGGGAAGTCGCTCCAATGCTTGTGAAGGCAAGAAACGCAATATTTTTGCCATTTTGAATTATTTCTACCTGTGGGAAAAGGTAGCACTCAATGGTTGCTCTGGAAATTGATAAGAGCAAAGCGATAGGCCCAGAAGAGGACTTCTAGATTTCTTGAGGAGGGGCCGATGTTACGACCCACACCCGCCATTAATTTAGTAATTAATGGGCGTGGTTGATGTGTGAAATTAATTAAGTATTAATTGTTCGAGGCTTGATTGGAGTTTAAAAGTGTAAACAGCAGATAAAGTTTTATCTGGGGGTTTGGAAAGAAAAGAGGCGAAGAATTCTCTCTCTGGCTGGGTGGTCTCAGAATAGCTCTGTTAGGTCATAAATATCAGGGCGCAGCTGACGGGCAGCCTATGCAACACGGAAAGGGAAGAGGAATACGTATCGAATGAGCCACTTGAGTAGGAATGAATGAAGATAGGGGACGAAAGGTTTAGCGAATAATCGTAAATTCGTCGATTGTTTGGGGCATTTTCGAGAACAATTGCTCTCTGTGTGGTCCGTGCAGAAAAATAAGAGTTCGCACTTGGCATGAAAATAAGGAAGAAAGTTTAGTTGTCTGTGCGCTCTCCGATGTGAAAGGCTGGATGCCTTGGATCTGCAAAAAATGAATTGGGAAAAATGAAGCAGCAAACCTCCCCGCATTTGGTAAGAAATGGAGACAACTCGAGGCAGCTGGAGATGCCAGTTTGCCATAAAGACAGCAGAATGCCTAAATCCGCAGGATAAAGCAGAAATTTCTAGGCTGGAGCGTAATGGAACTCAGCGACTGTTTGGCCTAATGAAAGCCAAGTTACAGGGGAATTAAGAAGTCTGCGAGTGGACAGTGGTCATTCCAATGAGAAGCGAAGCCAAGCAAAAGTCGGGTTCGGATGCCAACCACTGCAGCGTGGAATCGTCACCCCCATTCATCCCCTACTGTGGAGGAAGTGAAGAGATGCGCTTGTCTTACGGGGCGAAGCGAGGCCCCATGTGTGCGTGTGTGTGGGTCGCGTAAGCAGCGAAGCCACTACGTGTAAGTGCGACGGGATAAAAACATGTCGAAAGAAAAATATGAGCGTAAGAGCGGTGGCTTCGATACCTAACAAATATACAGGTGAAATGTTGAGTTGCCGATATACGCTTAAGGTAAAGCACGTCTGATTTCGCTCGGCCGAGAAAATTAATCTTGGAAACCGCAACATCAGATGTGAGAGGGCCTATTTTGCTTAACGGCCACCTTCAAATCGTCACGAGAATAGATCAGTGTGCACTCTAATCATTGTAACAAAGTGCGGCGTGATATTACCATTTTTAATTGTGTGCTTCATTTACATCAAGCGTCAAAGTGAAGTGTTGAATCATCGGTGCTGCCACATGGTGCAAGTGTCTGTGTGCGTGTTTTTTTTTTTGTCGTGTGATATTATGTGATGCACAACGGATTTGCACAGCAAAGTCACGAAACTGTAAGTAGATGAATATTTCCTTTTTCTTTCTTCGCACATCTGCGAACTTGTGCCATCCCGACACCCAAAGCTGCATGGACATAGATGCAGTAATGCTGAGTGAAAGCTGAACCTCAGAGGAAATACCTGCACATACAGATTTCAATTTCTTACAGGGCCCATTTCCTGATTACTTTTTTTACATGAATAAGGGAGAAGGTGTGGCCACAAATTCCGCTGGGCGGGACAGTTTCTTTTAACTTTGGTTCAGGACCAACGTCAGCGGGGCAGGGTTCTGCATGTGCATGCTTATTAGATTTAGTTAATTAACTTTGGCAGTATTTCGCACCTATAATCTTATACCGCAAATTAACGTGCTTGTGTATTTTGTGTCGCGAGTATTTTTAATGTGATCGTTTGCATATAATTTTTTTTCATTCTCTAAGCAATTGTATATGAATATCACCTGCAGCTCTATTTAGTGTGTAAACGAGTAGTATCTCTTGTTCAGATAGTCCGGTGGAGACTCAGTCGGCTGCGTTATCCGACAGTAAAGTGTGACACCGTATGCTGCCCACATATGAGGGGCAATTGTCTATGCGCCTAGAGAGCGCCGGATCTGTTTAAATCTCGCAGAACGTTATTAAATGTTGTGTTGTGTATTTGAGAATCATGTGTTATTTGCGAAAGTGAGTGTTGTACTGACTGGTTGGGGATTGAATGTACCGGAGTAAGATCCGGACCACTACACTCAGTCACGAATTGGTGATTGCGGGTGAACCTCATCACAACTCTGATCCCAAAGTATCATTTTTTTAGATTATTTTATTTTTTATTTGTTGTTGTTATTTTGTTCACAAGGTGGATTCACCCAAGCCTTATGCTTCGGGTCATTCTTCAACTTTTCATTTTTTATGTTCTGGTGTGAATCTTTGAGTGCAGCAGTGCACCTGAGATTCTCACCTGGTGCCGTGGCCAACTAAATTGTACTTCAGGTCTCAAGCACCGTTACCGGCAGACTCGGCAGGAACACTGCTAGTGCCGTGTAACACAACATATATATCTTTAAGATACTGCTGTGAGCATATGGTAATATCATTTGATTTTGCAACTTTATTCAAAGTCAGTTTCATTTCCCCCGAAACCTTGGAATTAAAACTCTGTAAATTCCACTGATATGAGCGTACAGTTTTCTTGGTTCAAATTCCACATCTATTTTTATACCTACCAACAGCTTCATTACCAATTAAAAGATCAGTCATACACTGTGTAATCCCTTCGGAATTGGAGCATTATTTGTAACCCTGTGTTTCAACTCCAGCATTTACCTAAACAAGGAGTGAAGTAAGAGTGGAACACAGAATTTGTTATGGTTGAAAAACAGTTCCACTCACTTTTTCATTTCTTGCACTGAGCAAAAAAAATTATTTAGACAGAGGATGAAATCAACTGCTGGCAACGTTCATCAAAATGAACTCATGATTCCATAAAAACAAAATATATCACGTTTTGCAGCAGAATACTAACGCATTGAACAGCAATTGCAACATCAGACTGTGTGAAATACATGAAAGTAGGTTTTATCATTGGAACATACATGTATATGGGCCAAAGTCCCTTCCATAATATTTTTCTGGAAAGTAAGCAAGTGAAACTGGTAGTCAGAGGCAAAGCACATGTTCTGGACATCGTGATTAATACTTAGTGTATGAATTGAAAGTGCTTAACTGAAAAAAAAAGTCACTATTCAATCACTGGTGAAATGCTCAAAGAGCAGGATGTAGTACTTTATCATAATGACACAGTGGAGTTTATTTCAATAAATATCAGAGATGGACATCTGGGATAAGTACTGGAATTTCATACCATATCACTAGAATCACAGTTCATGTGATAATTCCTAATATGCCCTAGATTTGACTCAGTGTAAATCTATTGCAGAATAATATATCTGAAGGTCACAATGACCTAAAAAGAACGCCACTCATCCCTATTCACAAAGTTAAACCATTCACGGTTGCATTAAAAGACACCACCAGAGACGTTGATTCAGATGCGAGCAAACCCTGAATGTCTCCTAAATGAGGCTCAGTGGCGTTCCAATTGATTTCTGCGTAATTATTATAACAAGATCAACTTTGGGATTTAAAAAAAGTCAATGAAAATGTGCCATAATATCTCTATTTCCCATGCAGCCACCTCTTTAGAAAAGTTGAAAATTACATCGTCCTGGAGCGGAAATCGAACCCGCATCTCCTGATTTCCACTCGCGCATGCTATCCATTACACCTCCCAGGACATCGAAGTTCTAAGCAACGGAAGTTAAGCAGAAGTAGCTTACAAATCTGAGTACCGTTCAGATTTGCGCTAGTCGAAATAAATCCGATGCTTTCTCGTAGCGCCAACACAACCTTTCCTCATATCCAAGTAACGATATAGGTCATAAGTTCCAGTCCTTCAGAGAACATCTTAGATATCAATTGGGCACGAATCCCCTTGAAGAAATAATACTTCACAAATACATGGAAGCTAATACAAATGTCATTATTGGCACAAACATGCCATATTTGATACCTACGATGTTCTCTGAAGGACTGGAATTTGATATCTGGAGAAAAGGTCATATTGACGTTACGGAGAAACATCGCATTGTTTCAACCAGCGCAAATCTGAACGATATTCTTATTCCTAAGCTACATCTGGTGTAACGGCGGCGTGCTTGAATGGAAATCGGGATATGCGGGTTCGATTCTCGCTCCAAGGTGATGTAATTTGCAAGTTTTCTGAAGAGAAAAATGTGTTTAATCACTTTTCTATGTGATTTGAGGTTTAATTTTGGAATTGATTTTTCTAAATTCATTATAAAATAAGTCAATTTACGGATAAAAAAAGAAAAGTATTTCCCCACTTTCCATGTAATTATGTAACATCAGGATTATTTTTTTCATTTGATTCCTCTGCATTCATTTGTTATGATGAACTTCTGGCTAAAAATTATGAACTTCATCAATTCACAATCTGATTTGAATAATATTTCTTTAATGGATTTTTCCACGTTTACTATACCATGATTAGTTTCTGGAGAAAAAACAGTAAAAATGTGTTTCACCACTTTTCAGTGTGATTTGGGAGTTATTTCTTTAATTGATCTCTATATATTTATTACAACATGATGAAATTCCGGATTAAAAAAAAAACTCAGTAAAAATAATTTATCTCACTCCTTTTTCCTTGTGATTTGAGGATTATTTCTTCATTTGGTTTCTCTGTCGTTATCATATCATAATTAGCTTGGAAAAAAAATAACTCAATACAAATCACTGTAGTTAAGTCATTAGGGAATTAGTCAAACAGTCCTAACTCCTGCTCCATGTCCCGCCAATATTACATTTTTATTTTCCAAGCAAAACCAAAAATATTCCTTTCCCACTGAAACATTGCCTTCTGCTAAAATTGTAATATGGAAGAGATTTATTACTGGGATTACATCCTTGTCGGGTTTCATTTATACAAAACTTATACTAACGCTGCCGTGGCTCTAAAATACATCCACCTACTCCTTCTTCTTAAGTTATTATTATTTGGTTAATTTCAATTAAGTTTTTCTTTTCTGTTTCTTTCTTTCTTTCTTTGTCTCTCTTTTATGGACGATTTGGACGTAGAAAAAAAGAAATTCGCTAAAAGCAAATAATTATTTTCTGAGTGAGCTCACTCACTTTTCAGCATTAATACACATTTTTAAGCGCTTGTTCAAAGGTAGAAACTCGTGCAACTAAAATAAAAATAACTTTCTTTCATGTTTCAAGCGCTTGAAGAGATCACATATACAACAAAGCCTTTCATATGTCTATGTGGGTGTATATATATATATATATCATCATCATCATCAACCATTAAGAATCCACTGCTGGATGAAGGTCTCCCCAAATCTCCTCCACAATTGTCTGTCTTAGGCCTGTCTCCACCATGTGACTCCAAGATACTTTCGAATTTCATCCATCCATCTCCCATGGGATCTTCTTTTGGGTCTTTTCCTGTCCCTCGGAATCCAGTCTAAAATTTCGGTTGTCCATCGGTGGTCCGTTCTTTTGGCAGCATGTCCAGCCCATTGCCATTTCATGGATTTCACTCTGGTCATGATGTCGTCAACTCCTGTCATTTTTCTTATCCACAAGTTCCTTTTTTATCTTTGCTGGTTACACCAAGCATGCATCTCTCCATGCTACTTTGAGTTGTCTGTAGTCTTTGTATGTCTTTTTTAGTTAAGGTCCATGTCTCCGCTCCATACATAAGCACTGGCAGGATGCATTGATCAAACACTTTTCTTTTGAGACGTAATGGCATACCGCTCTTAAAAATTGTACTGTTTCTTCCAAAAGCTCTCCAGGCAAGTTTTATACGCCGATTAATTTTTTCATCAATGTGACCCTCACTCGATATCTGCTACCCAAGATAAATGTAAGAATCGGTTGTCTCAAGCTTTTCTCCATCAATCGATAAATCTTCGTTTCTTGTAAAAGCATTGTACATCACTTTTGTCTTCTGAAAGTTCATTTTTAATCCCACTTCTTTACTCTTGTCAGCAAGTTCTTGGTTCATACTCTGTAGCTCTGATGGGCTAGTTGCAAAAATGACTACGTCATCAGCAAAACGTCTTTCCCTGATGAGTGGCCTGCGGCACCCGAGTTTATTTATTTCTTTTTGTGTTTCTTTTTACTATATTTCCAGTGTTATTTTCGTTCGGTGAGAATTTATACTTCGGTACATTTTTATTCATGTTTCGGGTTCTAAACCAAGAACATAGAGGGGGTTCCAATGAAGGTTCTCAGCGGGAAATGAAGTTCAGATAGATATATATCATCATCATCATTGTCAACCATTATCAATCCACTGCTGGACGAAGGTCTACCCAAGTTTTCTCCACAACGGTCTGTCTTGTGCCAATCTCCTTCATGTCACTCCCGCATACTTTCAAATTTCATCCACCCATCTGCCATGTGGTCTTCTTCTGGGTCTTTTCCTGTCCCTTGGAATCCAATCTAAAATTTCGGCTGTCCATCGATGGTCTGTCCTTCTGGCAGTATGTCCAGCCCATTGCCAATTCACGGATTTAACTCTGATCATGATGTCTTCCACTCTTGTCATTTTTCGGATCCACGTGTTCCTCTTCTTATCTCTCCTGGTTACACCAAGCATGCACCTCTCCATGCTTCTTTGAGTTATCAAAACCTTTGTATGTCTCTTTTAGTTAAGGTCCACGTCTCTGCACCATACGTAAGCACTGGAAGGATGCATTGATCAAACACTTTTCTTTTAAAACATAATGGCATATTGCTCTTGAAAATTATGCTGTTTCTTCCAAAAGCTCTCCAGGCAAGTTTTGTACGCCGATTAATTTCTTCATCAATGTGACCCTCACTTGATATCTGCTGTCCAAGATAAAAGTAAGTGTCTGTTGTCTCCAGCTTTTCTCCATCAATCGATAAATCTTCATTTCTTGTAAAAGCATTGAACATCACTTTTGTCTTCTGAAAGTTCATTTTTAATCCCACTTCTTTACTCTTGTCAGCAAGTTCCTGGATCATACTCCGCAGATCTGATGGGGTAGTTGCAAAAATGACTAAGTCATCAGCAAAACGAAGGTGGGTTAGATAATCTCCATTAATCTTTATCCCTTTGTTTTCCCAGTTCAGTGATTGAAAGACATTTTCCAGTGTGGCATTAAAGAGCTTCGGAGATATGGTGTCACCTTGTCTCACTCAATTTCCAATTTTTATGTGTGTTGTATTTTCAAACAGCCGAATCTTTGCACTTGCATTTTCATAGATGTTATTAATAATATTAATGTACGCATCTTCAATACCGCAGGATTTCAGGGCCATTGTAACTGCTGATGGTTTCACCGAATCAAAGGCGTTTTCATAATCGATAAAAGCCATACACAATGGAAGTTCATATTCCCTCGCTCTTTCAATTAGTTCTCTCAGTACGTGGATATGATCTATTGTGCTGTAGCCACTCCTGAATCCAGCTTGTACTCTCGGTTGAGCCATGTCCAGTGTCACCTTTAAGCGGTGTGAAAGAACTTTAGTGAAGATTTTATAAACCACTGATAGGAGGCTGATAGGTCTGTAGTTCCTGAGATCCTCAATGTCATCTTTTTTATGTAGCAGGATCATTGTAGCGTTGTTCCAATTATCAGGAATCTTCCCTTCATTAAGGCATCGAGTGAAAATTTGGGCGAGTACTGTTTCGATTTCTCCACTTGCTTCTTGTATGATGTCTACAGTAATTTCATCTTCTCCTGGAACTTTTCCCCGCTTCATGTTCTTGATTGCATGTGCAACTCCTGCTGGGAAAACTCGAAGAACTCTGGTACTGGTACCTTTCATGATGTCTAGAGTACATGTATCATCCCTTTCATATAATTTGGAGTAGAAATCTTTCACTCTTGTTAAAATTTCGCCTCTATTTCTTGTTACAGAACCATCTTCTTTTCTCAGTGCTATAATCTGTTTTCTTCCCTTACTGAGATTTCCCTTTGCTATCTTTAGGCTTTGGTTGTTTTCAATTGATGTCCTTACTAGTTCACTGTTGAATTTTCTTACGTCTTCAGTGATACTTTTTCGTACTGTCTTGCATAGCTCTATATATTCCACTTTGGAAGTCACATCTTCTTTAGTTGTCCTCATCTCTCTTCTTTTTGCATCAACATTTTGGTTTTTCCTGATAATTTGTTCACATGCAACTTGTTCTTAGACCCAGCTAATTTTGTTGCTGTTTCCATAAGAGCTTTGGTTACTTTTCTGTTAACATCAGAAATATCCACTTCTTCCGATGTTAGGCCTTCTAAAGCAAAGAATCTGTACTTCAGTTCCAACTGGAAGGTATTATGGTGTTTTTTAAGGTTGGTTATGTCAATACATTTTGTTTGTCTTATGAGTTTGCTACGTTCGAGTTTCGTGTTGAGGTGCATCTTACATCTCACCAATCTATGGTCACTACCTGTGTTGAATTTGTCACACTGCAGTCTTTTATGACGAATTTTTTGTTGCACATAATAAAATCTATTTCACTTGTCGTCCCATTTGGATGTCTCCATGTCCATTTCCTGTGTGGCTTTTTCTTGAAAAAGGAGTTCAAGATGAAAAACACTTCTGCCTCTGCAAACTCTACGAGAGTATTTCCACGCTGGTTTCTGTTGCCGTGACCGAATTTACCTACTGAAGTTTCATTCTGTTGCCGTTGCCCTATTTTTGCATTGAAATCTCCCATAATTATCTTCAAGTGCTGCTTACCTTTATTATTTAGATCACGAATTTCCTCATAAAATTCTTCAATTTCTTCTTCAGGATGACTTGTGGTGGGTGCATAAGTTTGAATAATCTGAGCCTGGTATCTTCTCGAGAGTTGGATAACGAGTCGTGCCGCTCTGTCAGAGGAACTTTCAACTTCTACAACTTTATCCTTCAGTTTCTTGTTTATTATAAATCCAACACCACTAGTTCTGCCAGTATCTGTCCCACGACAGTAGAAGAGATGTCCACTTTTCAGTTCAATGAGATCTTCTCCTTTACTCCTTACCTCACTTAGCCCGACGACGTCCCACTTGATCCTTTGTAGTTCCTCTTCCAATTCAAGGAGCCTTGAATCAGAAGATAGAGAGCGTCCATTATACGTAGTCAAGGTCAGCATCAGATGGCAGCCTAGTCCGGTCCTCCGGGGATTCTTAGCACCCGCTGCCTTCATGTCGCACTGGCAGCTGCCTTGGCCAGGTACATTCTAGCTGCCGGAGACTGAGGGCCAAGATTTAAGTTGTGGAGTCATTTTGGAGGGGTTTGGCCATAACTCACCACGCTGGCCAAGCGGGTTGGTGAGTGTGGGACAGCATTTCCTCTAATCCCGATGGTATAGTTATACCACCGCTATTAGCGGTCGTCAGAGCCCCTTTAGTGGGAACAGGATGTACCACGAGAAGGCGGGGTTGACATTTGTCAAGGAGAGGCTGTGATGTGTGTATATATATATATATATATATATACTAAAGAGCAAAACTGAAGACCAAGGAAAAAATTTTAGAATTTAAAACGAAGGGTGCAAAACAACCTGAAAATCAAAACGCGCAACGCAGCAGTTTTGAAAATTCAGAATTCACATTCTATAAAGAAGATACCTAAGCAAAAAAATACATATATAATTTTGACTCACACCCAGTACAACACAGAAAAGGCCATGTATCCACCTGTGTGATCAAAAGGAAAAAAGGTAAAAAATAAAATAAAACAACTGAATGTAGAAGGTGTCGAGAATACTGAGCCTCGGCCTTATCAAGGACCAGCAAAAACTCTGCATTTTCTCACTTCCACAAAGACCTAGTTGGAAATGGGTTTCTGCAAGGCCATAGATGCAAGTAACAATCCCACCTAAAATAGTTTAAAAAAAATATATATATAAGTCATGTCCTCCTTAGAGTTGCATGACCTAGCACTAGTTAACATTTTCGCTTGCATCCATTAACCTTCCTGGCCCGACCCATACTCTTCATCTGTTACTATCAAACAGAGAGAAGAAGACCAAAGAGAACCCAAGCTGTGAGAGTGACACAATAATTAGAAACGACCCTCAGCCACAACGAAACTCCAAGTTCGCCCGAGAGAGAATCCAAACCTGAAAAACAATGCAAAAGAAATCCAAATCCTACATTGCAACCAAAAAAGGAAATGTTAATTTATAACGAACAGATCTCCGAAAGAAAACCCGAGTCTAAAACCCCCACTCCACAACTCATGACAACACAAAAACGAGAACAAGTTAAAGACAATAATCAACTAAAGAAAACCCTGTGAAAGCTATATACCTCAAACAGTTAGTTGCAACATGTACAAAGCACTTCAGCAGCGCCCTAAGTGCACAATTAATTAGTATCGAGAACTCAACCACTTTGAAAAAACAGCGCATAGACAGCGCATAGAAAAGGAACAAGCCAAGCCATCTTCTGTTCCCAGGTACCCCAAAAGACGCTCAAAGTTACAAAGAAAAGAAAGAGTCAAAACCCGCAAAAATGCCAACAGACAAACCAATGCCCAAAAGCTGAAAAGCTAAAAAACGACAGAGAAAAGGCACATGAAGCACAAACATTGAACCCATAAAACCCAGAACCCAAAAACAAGGAAGAGCTTGGGTTCTCTTTGGTCTTCTTCTCTCTGTTTGATAGTAACAGATGAAGAGTATGGGTCGGGCCAGGAAGGTTAATGGATGCAAGCGAAAATGTTAACTAGTGCTAGGTCATGCAACTCTAAGGAGGACATGACTTATATATATATTTTTTTTAAACTATTTTAGGTGGGATTGTTACTTGCATCTATGGCCTTGCAGAAACCCATTTCCAACTAGGTCTTTGTGGAAGTGAGAAAATGCAGAGTTTTTGCTGGTCCTTGATAAGGCCGAGGCTCAGTATTCTCGACACCTTCTACATTCAGTTGTTTTATTTTATTTTTTACCTTTTTTCCTTTTGATCACACAGGTGGATACATGGCCTTTTCTGTGTTGTACTGGGTGTGAGTCAAAATTATATATGTATTTTTTTGCTTAGGTATCTTCTTTATAGAATATATATATATATATATATATATATATATATATATACATCATTTTTTGCATCAACGAAAATGTTGATGCAAAAAAGAAGAGAGATGAGGACAACTAAAGAAGATGTGACTTCCAAAGTGGAATATATAGAGCTATGAAAGACAGTACGAAAAAGTATCACTGAAGACGTAAGAAAATTCAACTGTGAACTAGTAAGGAAAGCAATTGAAAACAACCAAAGCCTAAAGATAGCAAAGGGACATCTCAGTAAGGGAAAAAACAGATTATGGCACTGAGAAAAGAAGATGGTTCTGTAACAAGAAATAGAGGCGAAATTTTGACAAGAGTGAAAGATTTCTACTCCAAATTATATGAAAGGGATGATACATGCACTCCAGACATCATGAAAGATACCAGTACCAGAGTTCCTCCAGTCCTTCCAGCAGAAGTTGCACATGCAATCAAGAACATGAAGCGGGGAAAAGCTCCAGGAGAAGATGGAATTACTGTAGACATCATACAAGAAGCAAGTGGAGAAATCGAAACAGTACTTGCCCAAATTTTCACTCGATGCCTTAATGAAGGAAAGATTCCTGAGGATTGGAACACCGCTACAATGATCCTGCTACATAAGAAAGGGGACATTGAGGATCTCGGAAACTACAGACCTATCAGCCTCCTATCAGTAGTTTATAAAATCTTCAGTAAAGTTCTTTCACACCGCTTGAAGGTAACACTGGACATGGCTCAACCGAGAGAACAAGCTGGATTCAGGAGTGGCTACAGCACAATAGATCATATCCATGTGCTGAGAGAACTAACTGAAAGAGCGAGGGAATATGAACTTCCATTGTGCATGGCTTTTATCGATTATGCAAAAGCCTTTGATTCGGTGAAACCATCAGCAGTTACAGTGGCTCTGAAAACCTGCGGTATTGAAGATGCATACATTAATATTATTAATAACATCTATGAAAATGCAAGTGCAAAGATTAGTCTGTTTGAAAATACAACACACATAAAAATTGGAAAGGGAGTGAGACAAGGTGACACCATATCTCCGAAGCTCTTTAATGCCACATTGGAGGGTGTTTTTCAGTCACTGAGCTGGGAAAACAAGGGGATAAAGATTAATGGAGATTATCTAACCCACCTTCGTTTTGCTGATGACGTAGTCATTTTTGCAACTAGCCCATCAGAGCTACAGAGTATGATCCAGGAACTTGCTGACAAGAGTAAAGAAGTGGGATTAAAAATGAACTTTCAGAAGACAAAAGTGATGTTCAATGCTTTTACAAGAAATGAAGATTTATCGATTGATGGAGAAAAGCTGGAGATAACAGACACGTACGTTTATCTTGGACAGCAGATATCAAGTGAGGGTCACATTGATGAAGAAATTAATCGGCGTACAAAACTTGCCTGGAGAGCTTTTGGAAGAAACAGCATAATTTTCAAGAGCAATATGCCATTATGTCTTAAAAGAAAAGTGTTTGATCAATGCATCCTTCCAGTGCTTACGTATGGTGCAGAGACGTGGACCTTAACTAAAAGAGACATACAAAGGCTGCAGACAACTCAAAGCAGCATGGAGAGGTGCATGCTTGGTGTAACCATTAGAGATAAGAAGAGGAACTCGTGGATCCGAAAAATGACAAGAGTGGAAGACATCATGATCAGAGTTAAATCCCTGAAATGGCAATGGGCTGGACATACTGCCAGAAGGACAGATCATCGATGGACAGCCGAAATTTTAGATTGGATTCCAAGGGACAGGAAAAGACCCAGAAGAAGACCACATGGGAGATGGGTGGATGAAATTCGAAAGTATGCAGGGGTGACATGGAGGAGACTGGCACAAGACAGACCGTTGTGGAGGAAACTTGGGGAGACCTTCGTCCAGCAGTGGATTGATAATGGTTGGCAATGATGATGATGATGATGATATATATATATATATATATATATATATATATATATATATATATATATATATATATATATATATATATATATTCTATAAAGAAGATACCTAAGCAAAAAAATACATATATAATTTTGACTCACACCTAATACAACATAGAAAAGGTTATGTATCTACCTGTGTGAGTAAAAGGAGAAAAGATAAAAAAATAAAATAAAACAACTGAATGTAGAAGGTGTCGAGAATACTGAGCCTTGGCTTTATCAAGGACCAGCAAAAACTCTGCATTTTCTCACTTCCACAAAGACCTAGTTGGAAATGGGTTTCTGCAAGGCCATAGGTGCAAGTAACATTCCCACCTAAAATAGTTTAAAAAATATATATATAAGTCATGTCCTCCGTAGAGTAGCATGACCTAGCACTAGTTAACAATTTCGCTTGCATCCATTAACCTTCATGGCCCGACCCATGCTCTTCATCTGTTACTATTAAACAGAGAGAAGAAGATTAAAGAGAACTCAGGCTGTGAGAGTGACATAATAAATAGAAATGATTTTCAGCTATAACGAAATTCCAAGTTCGTTTGAGAGAGAATTTAAACCTGAAAAACAATGCAAAAAAAATCCAAATTTTACATTGCAATTAAAAAAGGAAATGTTAATTTATAACGAACAGATTTTTGAAAGAAAACTTGAGTCTAAAACCCCCTACTCTACAACTTATGACAGCACGAAAACGAGAATAAGTTAAAGATAATAATTAACTAAAGAAAACTTTGTGAAAGTTATATACCTTAAACAGTTAGTTGCAATATGTACAAAGTATTTCAGCAGTGCTTTAAGTGCATAATTAATATATATATATATATATATGGGATGTAAGGTCAGGTGATGCGTAACATCACAGCCTCTCCTTGACAAATGTCAACCCCGCCTTCTCGTGGTACATCCTGTTCCCACTAAAGGGGCTCTGACGACCGCCAATAGCGGTATAACTATACCATCGGGATTAGAGGAAATGCTATCCCACACTCACCAACCCGCTTGGCCAGCGTGGTGAGTTATGGCCAAACCCCTCCAAAATGACTCCACAACTTAAATCTTGGCCCTCAGTCTCCGGCAGCTGGAATGTACCTGGCCAAGGCAGCGGCCAGTGCGACATGAAGACAGAGGGTGCGAAGAATCCCCGGAGGACCGGACTAGGCTGCCATCTGATGCTGACCTTGGCTACGTATAACGGACGCTCCCTATCTTCTGATTCAAGGCTTCTTGAATTGGAAGAGGAACTACAAAGGATCAAGTGGGACATCGTCAGGCTAAGTGAGGTAAGGAGAAAAGGAGAAGATCTCATTGAACTGAAAAGTGGACATCTCTTCTACTATCGTGGGACAGATACTGGCAGAACTAGTGGTGTTGGATTTATAATAAACAAGAAACTGAAGGATAAAGTTGTAGAAATTGAAAGTTCCTCTGACAGAGCGGCACGACTCGTTATCCAACTCTCGAGAAGATACCAGGCTCAGATTATTCAAACTTATGCACCCACCACAAGTCATGCTGAAGAAGAAATTGAAGAATTTTATGAGGAAATTCGTGATCTAAATAATAAAGGTAAGCAGCACTTGAAGATAATTATGGGAGATTTCAATGCAAAAATAGGGCAACGGCAACAGAATGAAACTTCAGTAGGTAAATTCGGTCACGGCAACAGAAACCAGCGTGGAAATACTCTCGTAGAGTTTGCAGAGGCAGAAGTGTTTTTCATCTTGAACTCCTTTTTCAAGAAAAAGCCACACAGGAAATGGACATGGAGACATCCAAATGGGACAACAAGTGAAATTGATTTTATTATGTGTAACAAAAAATTCGTCATAGAAGACTGCAGTGTGCTAAACAAGTTCAACACAGGCAGTGACCATAGATTGGTGAGATGTAAGATGCACCTCAACACTAAACTCGAACGTAGCAAGCTCATAAGACAAACAAAATGTATTGACATAACCAACCTTAAAAAACACCATAATACCTTCAAATTGGAACTGAAGGACAGATTCTCTGCTTTAGAAGGCCTAACATCGGAAGAAGTGGATATTTCTGAAGTTAACAGAAAAGTAACCAAAGCTCTTATGGAAACAGCAACAAAATTAGCTGGGTCTAAGAACAAATTGCATGTGAACAAATTATCAGGAAAAACCAAAATGTTGATGCAAAAAGAAGAGTAATGAGGACAACTAAAGAAGATGTGACTTCCAAAGTGGAATATATAGAGCTATGCAAGACAGTACGAAAAAGTATCACTGAAGACGTAAGGAAACTCAACTGTGAACTAGTAAGGAAAGCAATTGAAAACAACCAAAGCCTAAAGATAGCAAAGGGACATCTCAGTAAGGGGAAAAAACAGATTATGCCACTGAGAAAAGGAGATGGTTCTGTAACAAGAAATAGAGGCAAAATTTTGACAAGAGTGAAAGATTTCTACTCCAAATTATATGAAAGGGATGATACATGTACTCCAGACATCATGAAAGGTACCAGTACCAGAGTTCTTCCAGTCCTTCAGGCAGAAGTTGCACATGCAATCAAGAACATGAAGCGGGGAAAAGCTCCAGGAGCAGATGGAATTACTGTAGACATCATACAAGAAGCAAGTGGAGAAATCGAAACAGTACTCGCCCAAATTTTCACTCGATGCCTTAATGAAGGGAAGATTCCTGAGGATTGGAACAACGCTACAATGATCTTGCTACATAAAAAAGGTGACATTGAGGATCTCAGGAACTACAGACCTATCAGCCTCCTATCAGTGGTTTATAAAATCTTCACTAAAGTTCTTTCACACCGCTTAAAGGTGACACTGGACATGGCTCAACCGAGAGTACAAGCTGGATTCAGGAGTGGCTACAGCACAATAGATCATATCCACGTACTGAGAGAACTAATTGAAAGAGCGAGGGAATATGAACTTCCATTGTGTATGGCTTTTATCGATTATGAAAAAGCCTTTGATTCGGTGAAACCATCAGCAGTTGCAATGGCTCTGAAATCCTGCGGTATTGAAGATACATACATTAATATTATTAATAACATCTATGAAAATGCAAGTGCAAAGATTCTGCTGTTTGAAAATACAACACACATAAAAATTGGAAAAGGAGTGAGACAAGGTGACACCATATCTCCGAAGCTCTTTAATGCCACATTGGAAAATGTCTTTCAATCACTGAACTGGGAAAACAAAGGGATAAAGATTAATGGAGATTATCTAACCCACCTTCGTTTTGCTGATGACATAGTCATTTTTGCAACTACCCCATCAGAGCTACAGAGTATGATCCAGGAACTTGCTGACAAGAGTAAAGAAGTGGGATTAAAAATGAACTTTCAGAAGACAAAAGTGATGTACAATGCTTTTACAAGAAATGAAGATTTATCGATTGATGGAGAAAAGCTGGAGATAACAGACACGTACGTTTATCTTGGACAGCAGATATCAAGTGAGGGTCACATTGGTGAAGAAATTAATCGGCGTACAAAACTTGCCTGGAGAGCTTTTGGAAGAAACAGCATAATTTTCAAGAGCAATATGCCATTATGTCTTAAAAGAAAAGTGTTTGATCAATGCATCCTTCCAGTGCTTACGTATGGTGCAGAGACGTGGACCTTAGCTAAAAGAGACATACAAAGGCTGCAGACAACTCAAAGCAGCATAGAGAGGTGCATGCTTGGTGTAACCAGGAGAGATAAGAAGAGGAACTCGTGGATCCGAAAAATGACAAGAGTGGAAGACATCATGATCAGAGTTAAATCCCTGAAATGGCAATGGGCTGGACATACTGCCAGAAGAACAGACCATCGATGGACAGCCGAAATTTTAGATTGGATTCCAAGGGACAGGAAAAGACCCAGAAGAAGACCACATGGAAGATGGGTGGATGAAATTCGAAAGTATGCGGGAGTGACATGGAGGAGACTGGCACAAGACAGACCGTTGTGGAAGAAACTTGGGGAGACCTTCGTCCAGCAGTGGATTGATAATGGTTGACAATGATGATGATGATGATATATATATATATATATATATATATATATATATATATATATATATATATATATATATATATATATATATAATGTACTATTTTTTATATAAAATAACACTTCTTAGGTCTGTTTTTTATATAAAACAACTTTCATATGTCTATTTTTTACATAAAATAACCTTTCATACATCAATTTTTTCATGTGTTTGCACAATAGCTTCGACAGAATCTGATGGTGGAATCTTTCAATGAATCGACATTTCATTTTTCGAGATTGAATCTCCTTGGAATATAAGGTAGCTCTGAATATTATGTATATTGCAAATATGATTGTGAGCTAAACTACTCACATAAAATAATGCTACAAAACTGATGTAATGCAAAACATTTCACGAACAAATTTAAGTTCACGAGGATAACACACGCATAAAATATTGTAGATGCTTCTGGTCACACGCTTAGCAATAGATATTTCCAGCTCAAGAATAGTGCGGTGAAATACTTTCAACCACAGAATGGCAGTTTTTCCCGGTTTCCAGCTATTCGTCCAAAGCCGTTTATTCCAAATTGTCCAAATGGGGATTCGTCCATAGGGTCCAATGTCGACTTATCCGATGGCAAGACTGGTCCAATGCCCATTCGTCCAATGGTATTATCCGCCAAAATACCATTTCTTCTATTTTCGAGAATGAATAATAACTTAAGTTACTCTCTATTCTTTACAGTGTTTCCCGAAATTATTTCCATCCCCAGAATTTTTGTTTCAACCAGATTTTACGGAATGCGGTACATAATTTAGTAAATATTCGACGTTTGAAGTGCAACACCTTATAAATTATTTTATTAATAAACAGTTCAAATAGTTTTTTGTTTGTTTGTTTGTTTGTTTTTGATTGAAAGTTTAACGACCACCTTGAGCAACTCGATGGGCTATAAGCAATCGTCCGTCCCTAATTTAGGGCCACTGGTTCCCGGGAAGGGAAAGAACCGTGGCCGTAAGACAAACACAACATCCATGCCACACCGGGATTCGAACCCTTCTCGGACGAACGGTCATAAGTCAGCACTTCGACCAATGGGCCACCGGGGCAACCAGTTCAAATTATGACCAATGCTTGAAAAATATTATAAATTTCCTAAAACATTGAAGTCATTTACAAAATGCGGAAGTATGCAAAATTAACAAGATTTTTTTTATTTGAGAAACTTTTAGTGTTTTCTATGCTATTAAGGTTTTATAATAAGAAAGAAAAATGTTTTCGCTGGTATTTGGAGCTTTTCCCGTCCTTGCTAACAAATCGTTAATCTCATCAACTGTTTTATAAATCTCTGTTTTTCATTCGTTTCTCTCGGTGATCCTGTTCGTAGACATCCAAGTCTTTCGCATCAAATGTCAAAGATAAATATGGAGAGGTGATGAAAATGGGTGTTAAAATAACTACAGCCAGAAGTATTTCTGCTGCCTGGTTTCTATATTTTCTAATATCGTTAAATTGCGAAGATTGTTCTTCGTACAAGGGATTAGAATGAAAGCTGAACACAAATTTATGCACTATAAACGAGGATTCATTACTGCGTTCATTTACTTTTTATATACATTTTTCCTTGTTTTTATCTTACTAGTTCACTTCGAAAATGTTTGTTCTACTGAATAGAAAAAGTTTTCAAGACAATGGCAAAAATGCACATAAGCAAGAATGATCGAATGGAATTTCCGAGTAGAATGAACACTTCTTTAGAAGCAAGGAAAATGTAACAGAGTAAAATGCAGCAATCAAACATTTATTGGCATATGAAACCTTATGGTAAAGGGTTTAAGATGTCTCTCAAAATTTTAGTATTAAAAATGACTTCTGCTACAGTGCAATATATATGTGAGTAAATTTTTCGTCGTAACTAATTGTACCTGAAACAAGACGGAATTTTTTCAACAGACTAAAAATATCAGACTTATTTTCTACAACTGTTGGAAAAAAGCATAGAAACGTAAACACACAGCAAAAATTATTTTGCAGTGGAACTATTGCCACTGTTCCCAATAAAATTATGGAGATATAACGCTCACTTCTTTTCTAGTGAACTGTAAAACGGATTTTGGCTGTCCCGGTGGCGCAGTGGTCTTAGCGCTGGCTTATGACCATTCGTCCGAGAAAGGATCCGGTTCGAATCCCGGTGAGGCATGGATGTTGTGTTTGTCTTACGACACTAGCTCTCTCCCTTCCCTGGAACCAGTGGTCCTAAAATTGGGGACAACCGACTGCTTATAGCTTACTGAGTTGCTTAATGGTGATCGGTAAACCTTCAATCCAAAAAAACAAAAAACAAAACGGATTTTGCCTCTGTAAAACCCAAGAGAAAAAATTACAAACACAGAACCGTACGTAATCCTAAAAACATTCGAGAAACCATATTAATCGTAATATACTCTGTTTTCCTGGTCTACAAACTAAATAGTAATATCTTGCAGCACATGAATATATGATACTTAATAGTTTTTGTTTTGTTTCTATTCATTTCTCATATTTGCACTGCAACGGCAATTCAAAACTTTTTTCTTTTGCATTATGATGAAATATCCCCAATCACAATGCAATAAGTCGAAAAAAACCTTAAAAGAAAACGGAAAATAAAATTCTATAACAACAGCAACAGTCGGGGGGGAGGGGGCAAAAAGAGGAAGAGAAAAATTCTCGGCCTCTGGAAGAAATGCAAAAGCCCATTTCTTTTTTTTTTTTTTTAAGTATTTTCCTCTGAAATATCCTAACTGAAGTTACAAAAGTTTCTCCTCTTAAGCAATCTCCTCAGCCCCATTATTGCCGGAGCTCAGGAATTCAAGATAGGAACATGCAAAAACCAGACCCTTTTCTTCCATTCTGCGCAAAAGTTACAAAGTAAATATTTTCATTAGTTTCAAAGACACTGCATGCACAGACAAACAAAAATAGAAAACTTGTGTTTTACATTATGTAATGTAAATGTAGAAACATCGACGTCGGGTTGGTACATCATCACTTCACTCGCCAGCGAAGACAGCTTAAACACGTTTTTTTTTTTTTCTTTAAAAGAAAACAAGCAAAATACAAATCTGAAAAAAAAATCTATAGCCGCAAAATTACGTATGGAATGTTAAATCGGTATTGGACTAATTGTACCTTTGAACCAGCCGTCACTGGACGAATAATACCACCAGACCCAGTTTTTCAACACTGAAGGGGAACTTTTTGCGATAGTTCCTTTAAGCTTCTGTAAAATGTTGCCAATGAGAGAGAGAGAGAGAGAGAGAGAGAGAGAGAGAGAGAGAGAGACAGACAGACAGACAGACAGACAGAGAGAGGGAGAGAATTTTAGTTTCAAACAATCAGGATGAAAGAGAGAAAGGAACTTTAATTTGGTCACAGGATTTATGTTTTTGATTTGCATCTTTTTAAACACAATGGGAAAAGGCAAAAGAAACTTCGGCCAACTTACTTTCGGCTGTTCTTTAGATACGACTCTTTTCTTTACGAAACTTTCTGCCTCAGTTCCCTGGACGCGCATTTTGGTGACGTCAAATACTTTCCTCCTCTTCTGCGAGGTCTTGACACATATGGACAAATGCTTTTCAATTCGATCTTTGTTGAAATTGCGACCACAAATCTTGCACTGTTCTTGGTTTGGATTAGGAGGCTTCCTTGGAAGAGAATCACTGCTGTTGCCACCAGTGGGTTTGACAGCCGGAGATCTTTTCTGAACGACAGGCTGAAAATAAAACAACATATGCCAATTCAAGAATCTGTGAAATAATCCAGCATGCAACCTGAAAATACTACTATGCTTTGGATTTTAGAATGCAAAAAATGGAGAAACGTCTTGTAACTTATAAAATACAATAAATAATTGTGATCGGAAACCTACAGAACTTTAAGGTCGAATGTTGGACTGCTTAGGGGGAATTTTTTCTGCAAACAGAACTATTAAAACTTAAAGAAAAAAATACTGATTTGTAAGGCTTTCCTTTTTTTATTCAGATATGAGCCAGTGTTTCAAGTAAACTAGCTTCAAGTCTGACTGTTAAACTCACTGCATAATGTATTAGTTTTATGTCCCATAAACGTATATTTCTTGTAACCACTGTGTGGCTTAAAATATCAGAAATAGATCTTTTGTTCACTAAATTAAAGAACAAAAGTTTTCCCTCCATTTCTTTTTCAAGGAAAAAAATGTGTTGAAGACTAACATTGCTCCATCGACATTCTAGTTGTTGGAATTGTGCCTGTCAGAATGTTGTTCGGTTGAGGTTTTGTGTGCCAGTAATCTAACTCAAACTCTTTTTTCACGACATAAAAACTGTCCTTCTGCTGTATCACTATTTTATTCCTTCATCTTCGAATCCAATATTCTTTCCCGGGTCTTCATTCCTTCGTTGCCGCCCCCAAGGCGCAATGGTCTAAGCGCTGGCTTCTGTCCATTCGTCCGAGATGGGCCCGAGTTCGAATCCTGGTGAGGCATGGATGTTGTGTTTGTCTTACGGTACTGATTCTCTCCCTTCACTGGAACCAGTGGCCTAAAATTAGAAATAGGCGACTGCTTATAGCCCATCGAGTTACTCACGGTGGTCATTAAACTCCCATACAAAAAAAAATCCCTCATCTTCAAGTTCACAATATGCCTTCACACACTACTATTTTTTGCAAATGGTACAAAAGCCTTGCTTTACCATTCATTTGCAATAACTTCCTGCTCAAAAATCTTTTTAAGTCAGATCCTACAAGAAATCAATGTACCCTAACCTTAAAGCATTACAGACTTCCTCAATAAAACTGTTCACGAGACATTTAATCAATTTTTTCATGTTTTTTTTAAAGATATCTAGGCTTCGTTCCGCAGTACCCATAGAGTCAATGAGTCATTGTGTTGTCCGTCTTGTTATTCTTTTAACTCTTCATATGGAATGGAGTCTATCAAAGTATTCTTTCCATCTAGTCCTTGAGTATCAAATCACGGTTCTTTTCCCCATCTACTTAAGGAGTAGCAGTTTGCATTGTATTCTTTTGCCCTTTTCTGTTGTATCCAGTTTTTCAGGTCCCATTCGGACCTTTTTCTGGATCCTTTTCTGTTGGTTCATTCGGACCGTTTCTGGTCCGAATAAATCAACTTTTACCTTCTTTTAGCCTTCTCATTCGAACCCTTTTCTGTTGTGTGATGAGAACCTAAGGGTGACCTAGGCAATACATAGATCGCCCTACATAGTCCATCCGTAATACGTTTGCCTCTCTGATAAGTAATTAGATCTTCATTCCACGTTAGAAAACATAATGGCCAACGACATATCAGATACCACACGGCTCAGGCTAAGTTGGGTTTTTTTTTCTGTTTTATTTTACTATCCAATTTTTTCCGTTATTAAACTTCAAAGCCCGGAAACCTTGGTTCCAATCCGGCACAGAAGCGGAAAAGCTTCTCATTGGCATCCCTTGTCTTATTTTATACACCTACATCAGTTTAACATTTCTTCCCTTTGTCTCAACGACTTTACTTTTAAGATCATAGTGCAATTTAAATTTGATTTCTTCCTTGAGCATTGGCCGCATTTAGAAAAGATAGCAACATACACTAAACTTCTGGGCTTTATTCTGTTTCCAATTTATGTTTCTTGAATACTGAGAATTTTTATCTTCCTCCTATCCATTCAGTTAACAATTTCTCTGCCATACAGGTGTCCTCACATTAGATACATTTACTTAATATATCATGGGGCCAATTTTTGCCAGGAATACAGTCCGGGCACGTTTTGGTATGTACTCCCCATTTGTTGCAGTGTTCCCTGTGGTAGTGTTCCCCATGCATACCACAATGTGCCCTTGTGATGCTTACACATCTTACATTTTTCCACTAATCTGCAGTTCCACCAGGTCCTAAGCTTGCATAATTGATTGAGATCCGGTGAGCTGAGAGGCCATAGGAGAACAGAGAATTCATTGTAATGTTCTTGAAATCGGAACATTACGATGAATTTATTGAGGCATGGCGCGCGATTTTGTTGACAGACGCCGAAGTTGTCTGTAAACGTGAAGGGATGTACTTGGTCGGCGAACATAGGAAGGAGTGGTATAATGGAATTTTTACAAAGCTTTGCACTGTCAGAAAATTCCAGTGAACTATGTTAGCTGCTCGTGTATCAAATTCTCGTAGCTTCCTACACCTAAGGGTTGTTTAAACCCTGGTGTCAAACACTCCTTCCTAAAATCTTGTAAATAAATCCTGAATCTCTACCTTTCATGGAGGTGACCCTATTAACACGCTCGCCGTGTTTAGACACATATCCAGTGCGATTTTTTTCGGTCAACGGTACTGGAGAAAATTCGCTTGGCAATTATTAACGGTCGATATTACCATGAATACGAGATGAGTCATAATTCAAAGGGGAAAATTTCCTACCCCTAGTGGCCCGTAATATGATATATGGAAATTTTTAACAATGTGTACAATATCAAGAAGTCAAAATCTGGGAGCAACTTGTGAAAAAAAGCCGCCCCGGTGGCGCAGTGGTCTAAGCGATGGCCTCTGATCATTCGTCCGAACGGGGTCCGGGTTCGAATCCCGGTGAGGCATGGATGTTGTGTTTGTCTTACGGCACTGGCTCTCTCCCTTCCCTGGAACCAGTGACTTTAAATTAGGGACGGGCGACTGCTTATAGCCCATTGAGTTGCTCACGGTGGTCGTTAAACCTCCAATCCAAAAAAAAAAAAAAAAAAACTTGTGAAGGTACTTATGAAAATTAAAAGTTCTCGTTTTCCATTTCTTTGACGTTTAAATCATTGAAACTGATTAATCTCTTTCAGGCATGATTACTTGTTTTACAGACTTACATTTAGCACTGTGTCACAGTTAAGGACTTTGAGAAGTTATGTATGAAATGTTTGTATAGCTGCACTTTTTTACTGATAAGATTATTTTCTTCGTGTAAATACTCTAACAATAAAGAATTAATTAACCATGATGATGATGTGAACCATTCAGTCGAATCCGACTCTTGGCGATTCTATAGGTCTCCGTGCCTCACGGTCTTGAACTCTCTCCCTCAGCTGTGATCACGACGATAATGATAACCATTCAGTTGAATCCGACTCTTGGCGATTCTATACGCTGCGACCCTCCATGCCTCAAGGTCTTGGACTCTCTCCCTCAGCTGTGATGATGTATGTTAACCATTCATTTGAATCCGACTCTTGACGATTCTATACGTGGCGACCCTCCGTGCCTCACGGTCTTGAACTCTCTCCCTCAGCTGTGATCACGACGATAATGATAACCATTCAGTTGAATCCGACTCTTGGCGATTCGATACGCTGCGACCCTCCATGCCTCACGGTCTTGGACTCTTTCCCTCAGCTGTGATGATGTATGTTAACCATTCAGTTGAATCCGACTCTTGACGATTCTATAGGCTGCGACCCTCCGTGCTTCACGGTCTTGGACTCTCTCCCTCAGCTGTGATGATGATAGTGTTAACCATTCAGTCGAATTCGACTTTTGGCGATTCTATATGCGACCCGTGCCTCACGGTGTTGGACTCTCTCCCTCGGCTGCCCCGTGTCCAGCCTAGCGTTCATTTTGATTGTATACAGCCAACGTGTTCCGTCGTCCTCGTCTACCCATCACCATTCCAAGCATCATATCTTTCTCCCTCCCTCCCTCCATCCATACATACACACATATATATAAAAGTATATACATGTATATACATAAATACATAAAAATGTATGAGAAGGTGCCTAAACCTCTCACACACCAGTTTTCGATTTCATTTTTTTTTTCGATCCACAATAATGTAACAGAGGGGGAAAATCAGCGTTTGCCTACTTCATTTCGTACAATATCCATATCAGCACTTAAGTTTTGATTTTCGCTATCTGAATAAGAGTGAAGAATAAACAAATAACGCCATGAAAATAAAAATAGTACCTGGGCTCTGGGTTTTGGTCTGGAAGATGGTGATTGTCTGGATGTCACAGGAGGACTTGATTTTTGTGTTACGGAAGACTTGAAGGAAGTTGTAGGATGGCCGTTTGTAACACGAGCGGTATTTTCGGAAGGCATCTGAACAAAAGAAACATATTGGTTACAAATGACCAAGGCCATTGACAATTTACATTTCCTTAAAAAATAGAAAAGGGGCAAACCCACACTTTATACAACGACACAAACAATAATATTTGCAAAATTCGGAAAATTCATGGCAACCAATTCATTTATTGCAGTATTTCGGCGTGAATATCTGAATAACTCATTTTAGTGACATCTCACATTTTTAAATCATTACAGCGAATAAAGTTATACGAGAAAACAGAAATAGAAACAAAATAAAGCGAAAGAGTCATATTAGTATAATAAAATACAGTCATCAGCCAAATGATATCTCACATGACTAGGGTACCAAATTTATCTACACTGAACTCCCGATTATCCATGCTAATTAATGCACGAATGTGCACGGAAAACACGGATAATCCGAAAATGGCACTGTATACCGTAAAAGTGAACTACGTACAATTGTATATACACTGTAAAAAATAAGTGGTGCGAATTCACGGAAAATTTCTGTAAATAACGTGCAGCAAAGTTGCCGATAGATATCCGTGTTTTTCAGAAATTTCCGTTTGTAAGAGTACCCGTTTATTTTAACTTCCGTATTTTCACAGATATTTCCGTAGACAGAAATTACGTTTATTTCAGAAAAATTCATTTCAGGTTTTTCCTTATTTAAACTGAAATTCCGCAAAACCGACGACCCAGCTTTTTTTCAGCCCTTTTCCCAGATAATTCTTCCGCTCGAGTCAGAATTGAACCTCGGCCGCTTAAACAAGTAACGCACGCCTTTAATCACTGAGTCACAGACACTTGGGAATTAACGACGTACATCGTAAAACAAACTGCGCGACAATTATTTTTGTGTGTGTGTGTGTGTGTGTGTGTGTGTGTGTGTGTGTGTGTGTGTGTCATTAATACGACTGATTTTATTTTCTGTTCGAGTTTTTTTTTCTGAATAGGTTTGTAATAATATCTTTTTCTGTAGGAGAACTTTTCACAAATTAAGCATTTTTCATCGCGATTTTTCGAAGTAACAAAATGCTTTGCAACTTTTTTTTTAAACTGACAATAACTTTCAGTTATCTTTAAAAAAGGTGAAATGTAATTTTTTATAGTATTATTTCAAAAAAAATTGCTCCTAAATATGAAATTTACTCTTGATAGTAACAATAGCTTTTATCTTAAGTTGTCCAGAAACTGATATAGAGACATTGTATAACCATCTGTACAACAAGTTAAGCACCCGGTTTCTTACAGCAACACAATGTACTATAATAAATAGCAGGTGCACAAAATAGGGGAGAAGAGAAGAAATATCCTGTGCCACAATAAACAATATTCATGCGATATGCATCCACCATATTTTGAAGTTCGCTACGGAACTTCAAAATTCGACAAAAGATTGAAATTTAAAAGTTAATCAAACCTCAAGTATTCTCATCAATCGCTCCTATTACCGGTAATTTCTCGTCATACGGATACGGAAAAAGTGAGAACGGAGTTTTTCCGTTAACATACGAAAGGACTTGCGGAAAGGTTCTGAAAATTAAGAATTTTCCGTTAACGCATCTTTAAAACGGTAATTCACCGTCAATATAAGAAAGAAATTACGGAAAGGTTTCTGAAAATTCAGAATTTTTCCGTGGTACGAAAAATCCGTGAAATTCAGGTTTCTTTCCGTCATTTCATGGAAAGATTTGTATGAGAAATACGCTTCGTTAATTCACGAAAGAAATGACGGGAAGTGGCTCTTGAATTTCAGAATTTTTTTTACAGTGTATGTATCTAGAGGTTTTACATGAACTGTATAGTACATAATAGGTATACATACTGTTTTAAATGGGGATTACTGTAAGTTATTAAAATAATATTAAAACTTACAATAGATTTAGTTTTTCTTCTGGAAAAATCTGTTATATTCCTTTGTTTGTGAGACATGTTAACATTCTTTCGGACAATTTGGCGATTGTTTCGCAAAGCTATGACGTCATTAAACTCGAATTTAATTTGTTGGCCCATATAGTCTTATAAGCTTGTCTACACATTCCAGTGCCCCGCTGTGGCTCACTCTTGCTGTTTCACCTACATTTTCACTTTCTTCTTCCCGCACTAATACTGGCTTCCCTTGAGTCACTGCATCCAGAATCACAACGTCTAATTTGAAGCCGTCTTTGCACGATCACAATTATTGCACAGAATAGATAAAATAGTTAAAACCAGGGTATGTTTAAAATTTAATTTAAAATATCACAAGTCAAAAACATATACATTAGATCTTTCGGAACTCGCTACGGGTACAATAGCAGCAGCCTTAAGTAGACTAAAGAATCATAGTTCATTACCTGAATCTATTTGGAACAATATGCACCCACATTTTGGCCCTCGCGTCCTTGAACTATTTGGAAAACTAAAACTTCATAAAGAAGGACACCCAATGCTTCCTCTGGTTTCAGGGTACGCGAGTCCAACTAGGCCCTCAGAAAACGCCCTGGCACCTCTAAATCACAATTATGATTTTTCCATTCCCAGCTCAACTCAGGCTGTGCAAGAATTCGAGATCTACAATTATAGGGTAGATCTTTTACCATGGCCTCACTCGATGTAGTTTCAGTATATCCCAGTATTCCCATTACGGTAGCTCATAGTTTGATCGAATCTAAACTACCAAATCAGTGTAACACTGGCGTACATGAGACTCGGTCAATCATTTCTGTTTTGCAATTGGTTTCAGGGCGCATGTTCTTCCGCTTCAACAACACTTTCTATCGACAAAGTGAGGGAGCACCCATGGGGTCCCCACTCTCCCCCATCGTGGCAGAGGTCATCTTACAGGATCTAGAAACCAAAGTATGTGATGAATACCACCTTAAACCTATCCTATATATCCGATATGTGACGACGTTCTATTATTCTGGCCCTACTCAACGGAAGAATTGACTCGCTTTGCGAACGTCCTATCAAATCAATACCGTAATAAAAAATTCACCGTGGAAGTAGAGAACGACTTTACACTTCCTTTCCTCGATATTATGTTGTGTCGTGATCCTGTGACACATTCCATTACAATCTCAGTTTACCGAAAACCGACTTCATTTGTCACAATGATACCCTCAGTATCTGCTCATCCAAGGAGATACAAAAACTTTCCTCACTTCAGTTCATATTTCGCCGTTCACTTACTTATTGCTCCACTAGTGGTCTACAAAAATCTGAATTCTCAAGAATTAAGGAGATTGTCAGAAATGGTTATTTTACTACAATTGTCGATAACTTCGCAGACTACAGATCCTGATGCTGAAAAGTATTTGTCGACGGTCCAACATTGCCTTTGGGATAAAAACAAAAAATATTATTTCTATCAAAAAAAAAAAAAAAAAAAAACCGAGATCCTGTTGACATAGGAAAAAAACATGTAATATACATTATCTCTCTAAAAGCCATGAACTCGGACGATAACGACCAGATTTACATCGGCTCCACTGTTCGATCTCTGAAGACCAGACTAACTGGACATAAGTATAAAATAAAAATGGGATCTAGGCGACCTCTCTATCACTCCTTGTAAGAGGTGGTACCCACTACCCATTCTGGGACAAAGTATCCATCTTGGCTACCCCGCGCACAAAGTTTATGACTCTATTTACTGAAAGCCTGTTTATCTATAACAACAAACAACTATGTTGTAATGAAGATTTCCCATGTTACGTTCCATCACCATGGAAAATGCTAATGTCGGGGAATGAAAACGAGGACTCAGAATTATTTGCTCACAAATTTAGCTGGTTCCATTGGGAACATTACAGACTTTACTGTAACTTTGAACAAGACTACGCATGCGTCCTCACCGTGATACAACATCACAATCTGCATTTTAACTCTGTTCACTATATACACTATCCACCAACAAGTAATTGGACACCCCTGCAATCGACGATATCTGCGGTCCTGATACACGTCACGGCCACCGCCGTTAAATATCGTGTGGGAAACAACAACGTAACCAGTCGCATACAAGATGCCACGCAGTTCGGAGCTCTCTGATTTCGAGAAAGGTGTAATCGTCGGCTATCACAGAAATGGCCGATCCATACGTGACATATCCAGCGAGTTGAAGTACCCAAAATCGACAGTGGCCTACTATAACGAAGTAAATTTCTCCGTCATTTTTGGTCTACGCCGGGATTCGAACCCGAGGCCGCTTATTCCGGAACAAGTACCTCTACCAATTGAGCTACGCGGACGTTTTATTCTGATTCCTATCTGCCTTTATGTCGTGTGCGTCCTTCTGGCAGGTACGTCACATCTCCTGTAACGTTACATCATCTCCCCCCCCCCCCTTTTTGTTTTTTTTAAAGTGCTGAAGAAGGGATTCTCTTATTTTTCCTATCTCGCGGTGTGGAAATAACATCACACCATTGCGAGATTTTGAACGGTCGGGTCATCTCGTCCCTGTTCGGGCGCCATTATAACGAAGTAAATTTCTCCGTCATTTTTGGTCTACGCCGGGATTCGAACCCGAGGCCGCTTATTCCGAGTCCGCTTATTCCGGAACAAGTACCTCTACCAATTGAGCTACGCGGACGTTTTATTCTGATTCCTATCTGCCTTTATGTCGTGTGCGTCCTTCTGGCAGGTACGTCACATCTCCTGGTACGTTACACTACGTGATTGGCAAGTGGAAGATGAGAGGTGACTGTCGGAATGTGCCCCGACCCGACAGACCCACAAAATTGGGAGTTAGAGACCGACGGGTGCTGGCCAGAGAAATTCGGAAGAACCGCACCAAATCGATGGGCCACATCCGCGACGCGAGGAGTTTCAACAGGCATCCGGGAGTGATCTTTCGATGAATACCATCCGTCAGGAAGCCCATCTGCTCGGTTATCATGGACGTGCTGCCGCCCACAAGCCTTTGATCACCAAGTCCAATAGCGCTGCTCGGCTAACGTGGTGCAAAGAGCGTCGACAGTAGACCGTTGAACAGTGGAAACACGTTTCTGGAGCGACGAATCAAGGTTCACCCTCTACCGTTCGGATGGAAGGGTCTAGGTTTGGTGTCTGCCTGGAGAACGCCTCCTGCCAGAATGCATTGTGCCAACTGTTAAGTTCGGCGGCAGTGGAATCATGCTATGGGGGTGTTTCTCCTGGTATGGCACGAGACTCTTGTCGCAATTCCTGGTAGACTCAATGCCGAGACCTACTGTACCATTTTTGATGACCATGCGCTTCCTACGTTGTGGCAGTTTTACGGGGTGGACCCATGTTACTTTCACGATGACAATGCCACCTGTCATGTTGTGAGGTCCACTATGGCTTGGTATGGTGACAATGGGGTTAATCGAATGGACTGGCCTGCGCAGAGCCTGGACCTTAACCCTATCGAGCACCTCAGGGACGAGTTGGAGCTTCGACTTAAGGGGTGCCCCCACCGTCCGAAATCGGTGAAGGAACTGACCTGTCTTCTCCAAGCCGAGTGGAAGAAAATACCGCTAGCCGTCGTACAAAGCCTGGTTGAGAGTATGTCCCGGAGGGTCGCAGCTGTAATCGCCGCTCGTGGAGGCTCCACCAACTATTGAAGATGAATAAAATTCGTTTTCCTTTGCTATCACAGGTGTCCAATTACTTGTTGGTAGATAGTGTATTTTATCTTGTTCGTGATATTCCATTTGTAGTGCACACATCTGAAGATGGACCCGTAGCGGGTTCCGAAAGATCTAATGTATATGTTTTTAAGTTGTGATATTTTTAATTAAATTTTAAACATGCCATGGTTTTGACAATTTTATTTATTCTGTGCAATAATTGTGATCGTACAAAGGCGACTTCAACTTAGACGTTGTGATATGAGATAGCACGAAATAATCGTGCAATTACATCCAAAATCTCGTGATCTCATAAAATGCTATGGCCTTCATCGTTTTTGTCTTTCTCGAGCCACTCTTCTACGTTTTTTCTTCCCTTACATTTTAAAATATTTGAGCATCAGAAATGATTTCAACAAGACCCGATGCTCTGTTACCTCTTCGTCGGCAGAACCTTCGTCTTTTATATCAGGGATCAGTTTTTTTCCAGATATTAATTAGTGTTAAGTTTTAAACTTCATTCCAACCATTAGCAGTGTGAGATTTACTGCATCAACTGGGTGTTGTCTGTTGACAGCAGCGAAACTGCCTTCGTCGCTGTTCATCCTAGCCCCCCCCCCCCCCCACAGGTGTACGTTGTATTACATCATGTTTCTTTAAAGAGAATTGCAGCGGTCTCTGCTTTTTAAAGATTCCGTGAAGATGAAAAACCCACAAGCAATTTGGCCGTGAACCCACGAAAGTGATTAAAGGAAAAATACATAGCGTAAAAAACGTTTCTTCAATTGATGATTGAAATTGAATTTGGAATATTCTCTGCTACGTCGATGAATGGAAAGCTCCGGATAAAACAGCGTGGATAAATCGATGTTTTACTGTACTTCGGCATTTTACTAATTTCTTTTTCCTTTTCTTTCTTTCTTTTTTATTTTTTTTTATTTTGCGATGCATGAATAATCGGGAGTTCAGTGTACTTTGCTTTCTGAGCTTTGCAAATTGTGAACCAAACCTGTACTCTGATCTCTGAATCAGTTTGAATGTTTAGAAAAAAAATTCCTCATGGCTAATATTGTCATCAGATTACTAATTATTTTAAGTGAAAAGCTGAATGTTACAGGGAAAATAAAAATATTTAGTACAAGACTATCAGTTTGAACACATTTGGGTTATTTGGAATCTTTGCGAATTACAGAAACTGGAGAAGTAGGGAGTTTAGAACTTCTCTTATATGTCGCGTGATACTGTGGATACATTTTGTCCAAATCATATTACTTAGCCCATTACACTATTAAAGGCAAATTCTCTCCACTACCAGAGGTCCCAAAAAAATTCGATATATGTCACTAATAGGTAGTTCATTAACATAAGATGTGAAGCAATGAATTAGCAATGGTTTTGAATCTGGCAAAGACCAGATAAAAACAACAAATTCCGAGCCCAAGATCAATGAAGAGCGAAACCCCAAGGGGATGACACACTGAATCAATTAGGAAACCAAATGAGACTTCACTAGGTTAGATGACATGAATGAGGTTACAGATAATGTGATGAATTACATAAAGTATCTGAAACATAATTCCAAACAACAAGAAACTTACATTTTAACAAAAGTGCAGTCATACCTCTAGGAGAAAATTTGCAGCTGTAATGCAAATTCGGCGAAATGAGATCATGTTGTAGGAAATTATAAATGATAATCATTCTGTTGGATTAGATATACTGTCTTAATAAGCCATAAAAAGGAAATTAATTCACTTCTCCCTAAAAAGGGTACTTAAGTGATCACAACAGATGACTGAGAGTATTTAAAATATTGGCAGCTTGTATGCATATACAATCAAAACTCGTTTTAACGAAATAAGTATTCCGATCATCATCATCATCATCATCATTGTCAACCATTATCAATCCACTGCTGGACGAAGGTCTCCCCAAGTTTCCTCCACAACGGTCTGTCTTGTGCCAGTCTCCTCCATGTCACTCCCGCATATTTACGAATTTCATCCACCCATCTCCCATGTGGTCTTTTTCTGGGTCTTTTCCTGTCCCTTGGAATCCAATCTAAAATTTCGGCTGTCCATCTATGGTCTGTCCTTCTGGCAGTATGTCCAGCCCATTGCCATTTCAGGATTTAACTCTGATCATGATGTCTTCCACTCTCGTCATTTTTCGGATCCACGAGTTCCTCTTCTTATCTCTCCTGGTTATACCAAGCATGCACCTCTCCATGCTTCTTTGAGTTGTCTGCAGCTTTTGTATGTCTCTTTTAGTTAAGGTCCACGTCTCTGCACCATACGTAAGCACTGGAAGGATGCATTGATCAAACACTTTTCTTTTAAGACATAATGGCATATTGCTCTTGAAAATTATGCTGTTTCTTCCAAAAGCTCTCCAGGCAAGTTTTGTACGCCGATTAATTTCTTCATCAATGTGACCCTCACTTGATATCTGCTGTCCAAGATAAACATACGTATCTGTTATCTCCAGTTTTTCTCCATCAATCGATAAATCTTCATTTCTTGTAAAAGCATTGAACATCACTTTTGTCTTCTGAAAGTTCATTTTTAATCCCACTTCTTTACTCTTGTCAGCAAGTTCCTGGATCATACTCTGCAGCTCTGATGGGGTAGTTGCAAAAATGACCACGTCATCAGCAAAACGAAGGTGGGTTAGATAATCTCCATTAATCTTTATCCCTTTGTTTTCCCAGTTCAGTGATTGAAAGACATTTTCCAATGTGGCATTAAAGAGCTTCGGAGATATGGTGTCACCTTGTCTCACTCCCTTTCCAATTTTTATGTGTGTTGTATTTTCAAACAGCCGAATCTTTGCACTTGCATTTTCATAGATGTTATTAATAATATTAATGTATGCATCTTCAATACCGCAGGATTTCAGAGCCGTGGTAACTGCTGATGGTTTCACCGAATCAAAGGCTTTTTCATAATCGATAAAAGCCATGCACAATGGAAGTTCATATTCCCTCGCTCTTTCAATCAGTTCTCTCAGTACGTGGATATGATCTATTGTGCTGTAGCCACTCCTGAATCCAGCTTGTTCTCTCGGTTGAGCCATGTCCAGTGTTACCTTCAAGCGGTGTGAAAGAACTTTAGTGAAGATTTTATAAACCACTGATAGGAGGCTGATAGGTCTGTAGTTCCTGAGATCCTCAATGTCACCTTTTTTATGTAGCAGGATCATTGTAGCATTGTTCCAATCCTCAGGAATCTTCCCTTCATTAAGGCATCGAGTGAAAATTTGGGCGAGTACTGTTTCAATTTCTCCACTTGCTTCTTGTATGATGTCTATAGTAATTCCATCTTCTCCTGGAGCTTTCCCTCGCTTCATGTTCTTGATTGCATGAGCAACTTCTGCTGGGAGGACTGGAAGAACTCTGGTACCTTTCATGATGTCTGGAGTACATGTATCATCCCTTTCATATAATTTGGAGTAGAAATCTTTCACTCTTGTCAAAATTTCGCCTCTATTTCTTGTTATAGAACCATCTTCTTTTCTCAGAGCCATAATCTGTTTTCTTCCCTTACTGAGATGTCCCTTTGCTATCTTAAGGCTTTGGTTGTTTTCAATTGCTTTCCTCACTAGCTCACAGTTGAATTTCCTTACGTCTTCAGTGATACTTTTTCGTGTTGTCTTGCATAGCTCTATATATTCCACTTTGGAAGTCACATCTACTTTAGTTGTCCTCATCTCTCTTCTTTTTTGCATCAACATTTTGGTTTTTCCTGATAATTTGTTCACATGCAACTTGTTCTTAGACCCAGCTAATTTTGTTGCTGTTTCCATTAGAGCTTTGGTTACTTTTCTGTTAACTTCCGAAATATCCACTTCTTCCGATGTTAGGCCTTCTAAAGCAGAGAATCTGTTCTTCAGTTCCAACTTGAAAGTATTATGGTGTTTTTTAAGGTTGGTTATGTCAATACATTTTGTTTGTCTTATGAGCTTGCCACGTTCCAGTTTAGTGTTGAGGTGCATCTTACATCTCACCAATCTATGGTCACTACCTGTGTTGAACTTGTTCAGCACACTGCAGTCTTCGATGACGAATTTTTTGTTACACATAATAAAATCAATTTCACTTGTCGTCCCAATTGGATGTCTCCATGTCCATTTCCTGTGTGGCTTTTTCTTGAAAAAGGAGTTCAAGATGAAAAATCCTTCTGCCTCTGCAAACTCAACGAGAGTATTTCCACGCTGGTTTCTGTTGCCGTGACCGAATTTACCTACTGAAGTTTCATTCTGTTGCCGTTGCCCTATTTTTGCATTGAAATCTCCCATAATTATCTTCAAGTGCTGCTTACCTTTATTATTTAGATGACGAATTTCCTCATAAAATTCTTCAATTTCTTCTTCAGGATGACTTGTGGTGGGTGCATAAGTTTGAATAATCTGAGCCTGGTATCTTCTCGATAGTTGGATAACGAGTCGTGCAGCTCTGTCAGAGGAACTTTCAACTTCTACCACTTTATCCTTCAGTTTCTTGTTTATTATAAATCCAACACCACTAGTTCTGCCAGTATCTGTCCCACGATAATAGAAGAGATGTCCACTTTTCAGTTCAATGAGATCTTCTCCTTTTCTCCTTACCTCACTTAGCCCGACGATGTCCCACTTGATCCTTTGTAGTTCCTCTTCCAATTCAAGAAGCCTTGAATCAGAAGATAGGGAGCGTCCGTTATAGGTAGCCAAGGTCAGCATCAAATGGCAGCCTAGTCCGGTCCTCCGGGGATTCTTAGCACCCTCTGCCTTCATGTCGCACTGGCCGCTGCCTTGGCCAGGTACATTCCAGCTGCCGGAGACTGAGGGCCAAGATTTAAGTTGTAGAGTCATTTTGGAGGTGTTTGGCCATAACTCACCACGCTGGCCAAGCGGGTTGGTGAGTGTGGGATAGCATTTCCTCTGATCCCGATGGTATAGTTATACCACTATTGGCGGTCGTCAGAGCCCCTTTAGTGGGAACAGGATGCACCACGAGAAGGCGGGGTTGACATTTGTCAAGGAGAGGCTGTGATGTTACGCATCACCTGACCTTACATCCCGATATAACAACAAATTAGTAAAATCATGCAATGCATTGATTATGATACGCTTTCCAAAATACTGTGTCCTGACCTTTGACCCCATTTCGATGATATTCAACAGAACCAATTCCCTATACCTCCGGAACAACATGATAAAATTTTGTTGCAATAGAAGCAGTTTTACGTAAGTTATGAGAATAATGGCTGTGGAATAAATCTGGCTTTTGTGCAATGACCTTTGACCCCATTTCGTTGATATTCAACAGAACCAGTTCACTATACCTCCGGAACAACATGATAAAGTTTTGTCGCAATCCAAGCATTTTAGGTAAGTTATGGTGCACAAGGGCAATGGAATGGATCACACTCCAGTGTCCTGACCTTTGACCCCATTTCCAATAGGGTTCGTCCCCAGTGGCTCCCTACCACATACTAAAATTTCATCGAAATCGAACCATTTTTACGCAAGTTATGGCACATAAAGGCAATGGAATGGATCCAGCTCCTATGTCCTGACCTTTGACCCAATTTCACCCATTTTCAATAGGGATCGTTCCCAGGTGGTTCCCTACCACATACTAAAATTTCATCGAAATCGAACAATTTTTACGCAAGTTATGACGCATAAGAGCAATGGAATGGATACCGCTCCTATGTCTTGACCTTTGACCCTGCTTCGCCCATTTTCAATAGGGTTCGCCCCCAGGTGGTCCCCTACCACATACTAAAATTTCGTCGAAATCGAACCATTTTCACGTGAGTTATCGAGCGGACGGACAGACAGACAAAGCTGGAGTATGTACGCTTCTTCAACCTACGGTTGGAAAGCGTAAAAAAGCCCGTTACAACGAAAAAAAATCGTGAACTTGTTTGGGTTACTGTATTTATATAAGAAATATAAAACGTTATAACGAAATACGATATAACAAAAAGCAGGTTACAACGAAAAACAATCATCAACTTGGTTGGTTCATTGCATTTATATAAGAATTATAAACATTATAGCGAAATACTTTACAACGAAAAACACCGTATTACAAAGTAAAATTCTTGGGAAAAGCGCTGAAGCAAAACTTTATACGTAGCGAATTTCTCCCTCTTTAAAATTCTAAACGATTGAGCTGCAATGGAAAGCCAACGAAAGAATAAAAGTGACAACACTTTTTGCCAAAACAATTCGTCTAAAGAAAATGAGGATTCACCCAATGAAAATGAGACGGAAAATCTAAACGTTTATTTTGTTTATTTTGATTTTTCTCTAGTAAATGCAATCGAATGTTTACAGAAAGTTGGACACTATTTACAGAGCCCCGAGGACTTAATGCTGAAGAAATTAGCAGCTATCTAAATGTTATGAATACTATTATAACTAAAGACGGCATGGAAAAACGAAAACAGACTGTACTTGCATCGTACTTCCAAACCCGATAGATATGCTTGAACTGTTTTACAGTTTGCCGAACGTAAACATGCTTTGCATCAAAATACAACTAAATAAATTACTTTAAATACACTACTTTAAAATAAAAGATATGCATGCCAATATGTGCGTGTACGTTATTTCTTGAAGCATATGACAGCATTTTATTAACATATATAAAAGAGATAAATTCTTATTATGGAAAGATAAAAAATAAATACAGGATGTGCGTAAATATATATAAGTAAAATCATGTACAGTACGTGATTTCATTCATATAAATTAATTAAAGCTTATATATTTCATTTCTACTTTAACAAAACATTCCATTACAAATAAATAACCTTTACTTGTTTCTATGGGCACTATTTCTCAATTGCAATCTTATGCGTAATGAAAATTTCTATAATATGTAATAACTTTTCAACGAAAATTCCGTAATAACGTTTTAACGAAAATACGTGGTAACGAATTTTTTTCTGTCCCCCTTGAATTTCGTCATATTGAGTTTCGACTGAATATACTGTATGTATTCAGGGGAGAGCAAAATCCCCCCCCCCTCCCTCACATACACACATGGTATAGGGGTTCCTGCTACAGATAGTATTCAAATCTACGATCCCGCAACCTCTAGGCCAACACGTTCTTAACAAAGAAATACTGTTTCCGGGGGAAAATGAGCCCGCTTCTAACTCGGCTGCACAATATGACGTCTCCAGGACTATGAACACCTTTATCACGGCTTTAACAGGTTTAGGCTTCTTAAGCTTCTTTTTCAGAAACTGACATGACTACTTGCGCCACATCGTCAGGTATAATTATCAACCACTCCCAATACACTGCTGCATGGAAGTATTACCAAGTCTTTCTCTTCCACAAGCAATTCTCTTCCGGCATGCTTTCGAATACCTTTCACACATCTCACACCCGGTCTGCTTGGTCCTTTCTTGTCTTTGGTAACTAGTCTAGCATTTCAGTTGTCCAACGGTTTTCAGATCTTGTAGCCCATTGCTACTTGAGTCTTTACTTTGACCTTGATATCTGATCCATGAGTTCTTCTACCTATCTTTCCTATTTACACCAAGCCTGCATATCTCCATCGTTTCTTTGAGTTGTCAGCAGCCTCTCTAAGTCTATGTCTAGTTAAGGTCCATGTCTCTAATCCGTAAGTAAGAACTTAAGCACTTTTCTTTTAAGACATAGTAGTAAATTGTTCTTGAAAATTGGACTGCTTCTCCCAAATACACTACAGCCAAGTTTTATGTGCCTCATATACACTACCCAGCAAAAACACAAGTGCTAGGAAACTGCTGGCAACCCGCAGGCAGTGATGGGTCACTGCTGGATGAAATCTGCCGCTCACGGCCCGGTAGTGGTCCGTTGGTGGCAGCGCTATCAGTTGGCGAGCCACTGATGGCCCTGCAGCATCGCCGTGAATTGTGGGCCTCCAAGCAAGTGCCACTAGTGGCCCGTTGCTGGCAACCAATGCAACCCCAACAGCTGGTGGACGCAACGGGACTGCGCATGCGCAGAAGCAACACTTGCTGTGTCTCTCATGGTACCAGTTAGTTGAAGACGACGCTATCGCCATCGTGTTATTTTAGTGGATATTAAGAAAAAAATCCATATGTGGAGAGGCGAATTAATTTCCTAATGAAATTCCACGTCGACGAAGATATCAGATTAAGCCATGAAATACTAGATTACAGCCATGAAATACACCCACTCCATTCCCATGAATAACAATTCATGGAATGGAGTGGATGAATAACAAGAAAAAATTTGAAACCGCTTGAAACAAATATCCTGGAAAACCATTAAAACAACGTTTGTTGAAAAAAAAAAAAAAGGAATTATACGCGTACAAAATTTATTAATTATTTGAAAGAAAAAAAAAAAGCTACGCTATGTAGTGTACTCATCCATGGGTTGAATACACAAGACTGGGAGGAATTCGCTTCTAAAAATAACGAAAAGTAAAATAAAATATCTTTACTCTTTAAAACAAATGCAGCTCCGGACAACGGAAAGGAAAGACACAACGTTAAAAATGTAACAGAATGTGACATGAACCCGGATAAATATATATTTATTCAACAATCTCTTTTTCAAGACGGCAAGGACAGTACAAAGCTTTGGAAAGCGACTCTAAGTATGTACACTCCTTGAAAATGAGTGAAGTTCCCTTACGGTAAAAAAAAAAAAACTATCGTTACGTTGAAAAAATTAATTTATCAATTATATGAAACTGACTTTTATGAAAAATACCTCGCAATATTGTAAAATGAAAGAGGGAAGCATTCGATTATACATTGCATACCAAATAGACAGCTTTAAGCATATGCGCTAGCGTGGCAAATTAGTCCGGTCGGTAGGGAGCTCAGCTACCACACGAACAGCTCTGGTTCAAATCCACTCAGATGCAAACGGGCGTTTTTCCTGTCTGTTGAGAAAATTTCCACAGCGCAGTGCGTTAATTCACAAGCTTCGTAAGGGTAGAAAAAAAATTGCAGCTTTGGGAAACTGCGGTTATCCTTGCTTATTTTTTTATTATTATTATGGCTACTACTGGAAAATTTGTGGACAAGATTCGGCAAGCCACCAGTTACGTCACGTGGTTGCCGGCTGCCACTAACGGCACACTAGCGGACCACATTAGGCTAGCCATCATTTCTAGCACGTGCTTGCAGGGCCACTGAAGGGCCACTTGTGGCAGCTACTGCTTGTGATGGACAACTGATGGCAGTGCTGGCCCAGCAAGACTGTTTTTGCTGGGTACCCTTCATGGTGGTCAGAATTTTCATACGTGGCTACACAACATGAGTCCCAGACTTCAGGAATGAAAATTCCAGCACAGCAATGCAAATTCCCATACAATACCTCCACGCAAAACAAGAACGCCGTTAATAGCACAGAAGCCACAGTTTTAAAGTCACATCTTTAAAGGAGACCGGCACTCTAAAATTGATGAAAAATCACATTTTGTTTTTATAAGCTTTTCTGAAAGTTTGGAATCTTACCTTTACAACAATGTATTGCATAAGAAAATCCGAGCGCTAGAAGTATTTCAAAAAATTATGTTTTCAAAAATATTTCGACATGGTTTATGCCTAGAAGGCATAGAAAGTTGGTGTAAGTACCATGTCACTGAAACTTGCGGAATGGGTTATGACCAGAGAGCACTCACTTTCATATTTCACCCGTAATAATGGCTGAAATTAAGCCGATTTTTAGTGATTTGGCAAATCCAGATTTCCTTAAAAAAATTTCACATGGGAAAACCCAAAATCCTAATTAGTCAGTAAACAATGTTATCTGGTCTCGACTACCGAAAACAGTGTTCCTTTCGCTCAAACCACTGACATTTGGTGTACATGAAGCTGTTGCCAGCTTCAATAAAGGAAACATTGTAAAATGTTATGTTTTGAAGACTGCTGGGATTGAACCCGGAGCAAATTGTGTACAGGTTATGAAAAATCTTGACATTTTACGCGTCTAGGTAGCACAACAAAAAATGGATGAAACTGAAAAAAAGTCCTCCAAAAAAAGAAATAAAAGAAAAACAGTGTTAGAAAATGATTTTCTAGAAGAAGAAGAAGGTCGAGATGAAACTTTGTACTCTGTTGGAAATTATTAAATAAATGCTTACAGGTATTCATTTTTTTACTTAAACGCGTTTATCACAAAACGTACTTTTTCAATGTTTAGGTACATTATTCTCAGAATCTACCAAAGGTTTCAATCTGATATTTTTATCACATATACAGTACTTACGATGTATTTGTACAATCAGACGAGGCGGATTAAAAGTATCTAATTCTTAAAAATTATTAAAAATAAAAATGACACTGAAATTTGTAAATTTTAAAAAGTTAAAATGTTGATAAAAGCTCTTGTTAAAATGCGTACAAGTTCCTAATAAATAACTAGTAAAATTTTCGTTAAAAAATATTAGATAGCTTTTGTGAAAAAAATGTACCTAAAAAAGGCTTATTTAACATGGGCTCCAAAATGTACAGTACTGGTTCCCCTTAAGAATCGCATCGTACACTGTAAAAAAATAAGTAGAGTGAATTCACTGAAAATTCCTGAAAATAATGTGCAGCAAAGTTGCCAGTAGGTGTCCGTCTTTTAACGAAATTTCCGTTTTTAAAACTATCCTTTTTTCTTCTAACCAGTATTTTGAAAGTTTTTCTTTTTTATTTCAGAAAAGACTATTTCTAGTTTTCCCGTATTTATACAGAAATTTTGCCTTTTTCACCAGAGACTCCTTTTTCCTGACGTGCGAAATTCAGTCTTTCCCTTTAAGGTGGTTCCACCTAAAATCTCTGCCTTATGTTTCCAATGGTAAAACTTCTGTACACATTTTCTTCGCAATTAATGTATTCCCAAGGACGAAAATTTGCATATCAATAAAACTAACTCTAAGCTATAGCATGGGATACTTAATACTTGCTAAAACATAACCATAATTATATTAAAAATCAATCACTTTTCTTTCAGTAATGTTCAGACCTGTTAATAGATGGCGCGAAATGTACATTGATGACGTCAGTAGACAAACAAATGTTGGATTGCTTAATTGTGGTTGTGCCTTAGCAAGTACGTATTAAGTATCCCATGCTATTACTTAAAGTTAGTTTTATCAATGTGCAAATTTTCATTCTTGGGAATACACTAATTGCGAAGAAAATATGTACAGAAGTTTTACCATTGGAAATATAAGGCAGAGATATTAGGTGGTACCATTTTCACCCTGATGGGTTTCGATTGGGTTCGTCTTTAACGGGTGCCCCGCGTGCTGCTGGTGAGCCAGAAAGACACGTAACGAACAGTTACGTATAACGTAAATCTCTAATCGCGCGATGGTGAAACTTTTTTGCTGCTATTTTCTTTGGAACTCATAATTTTTCTCAATAGGTTTGCAATCATTTAATGTTTGTTGTAGGAGGACTTATTACAAATTACGTATTCTTTTCATCGTGATTTTTCGAAACAATTGTCTTTAAGAAGAAGTGAAATGTACTGCTTTATAGTGTTATTTCATATAAATTGTAAATATAAAGTTTACACTTGATAGCTATAATAGCTTTTGTCTTAAGGGATCCACAAACTAATACATAGACATGATACAATCACCTGTACAATAATTTAAGTGCCCGATTTCTTACGGAAACACAATATACAATCGCTAGTGTACAAAATGGGGAAAAGTGGAAGGAATATCCTGTGCTGTGGCAGAGGATATTCCTTCCCGAAATTATATTCCTTAACCGAAATTTCATGCGATATGTTATCCACAATATCCGATCTCGCTACAGACCTTCAAAATCATATCCTCCGAAAAAGACGATCGAAATACACTATCTACCAACAAGTAATTGGACACCTGTGATAACAAAGGAAAACGAAGTTTATTCACCTTCAATAGTTGGTGGAGCCTCCACAAACGGCGATTACAGGTGCGACCCTCCGGGGCATACTCTCAACCAGGCGTTGTACGACGGCTAGCGGTATTTTCTTCCACTCGGCTTGGAGAAGACAGGTCAGTTCCTTCACCGATTTCGGACGGTGGGGGCACCCCTTAAGTCGACGCTCCAACTCGTCCCAGAGGTGCTCGATAGGGTTAAGGTCCAGGCTCTGCGCAGGCCAGTCCATTCGATTAACCCCATTGTCACCATACCAAGCCATGGTGGACCTCGCAACATGACAGGTGGCATTGTCATCTTGAAAGTAACATGGGTCCACCCCGTAAAACTGCCACCACGTAGGAAGCGCATGGTCACCCAAAATGGTGCAGTAAGTCTCGGCGTTAAGTCTACCAGGAATTGCGACCAAGGGTCCCATGCCATACCAGGAGAAACACCCCCATAGCATAATTCCACCGCCACCGAACTTCACAGTTGGCACAATACATTCAGGCAGGAGGCGTTCTCCAGTCAGACGCCAAACCCAGACCCTGCCATCCGAACAGTAGAGGGTGAACCTTGATTCGTCGCTCCAGAGAACCTGTTTCCACTGTTCAACGGTCCACTGTTGACGTTCTTTGCACTACGTTAGCCGAGCAGCGCTATTGGACTTAGTGATCAAAGGCTTGTGGGCGGCAGCACGTCCATGATAACCGAGCAGATGGGTTTCCTTACGGATGGTATTCATCGAAAGAACACTCCCGGATGCCTATTGAAACTTCTCGCGGATGTGACCCATCGATTTGGTGCGGTTCTTCCGAATTTCTCTGGCCAGCACCCGTCGGTCTCTAACTCCCAGTTTTGTGGGCCTGTCGGGTAGGTGTACATTACGACAGTCACCTCTCATCTTTCACTTGCCAATCACGTACGCCACTGTCGATTTTGGGTATTTCAACTCGCTGGATATGTCACGTATGGATCGGCCATTTCTGTGATACCCGACGATTACACCTTTCTCGAAATCAGAGAGCTCCGAACAGCGTGGCATCTTGCATGCGACTGGTTGCGTTGTTGTTTCCCACACGATATTTAACGGCGGCGGCCGTGACGTGTATCAGGACCGCAGATATCGTCGATTGCAGGGGTGTCTAATTACTTGTTGGTAGATAGTGTAGTTAATTAATTTCAAACATCAAATATTCCCGCGAATCGTTCCTATTACCATAAATTGTATACGGGAAAATGAGAAAGGAATTTGTCCGTTAATATCTGAAAGCACTTGCGGAAAGGTTTCCGAAAATTCAAAATTTTCTTGGCGTATGGAAAACCCGTGAAATTCAGGGGTTTTTTTCTCGTCATTTCACGAAAAAGGTTGTATCAGCAATATGCTTCGTTAATTCACAAAAGAAATCACATAAAATGGCTCGTGAATTTCAAAAAAAAATTTGCGAATTTAAAAAAATACAGCATCTAACGAAAAATCTGAAAATGTATGCATAAAAATATTGTATGAAAATTAACACAAAGAAAACAAAAACGAAGAGAGTCTCCAGGAGACCAGGAAACGTGGAGGTGATGATGAATGGAGATAATTTAGAGCAAGTGAGACTATACAAATACCTTGGTAGCATAATCCAAGAAAATGGAAAATGTGACATGGAAATAAAAGAAAGAATTAATAAAGGAAAATATGCATTTTACAACAAGAAAAAACCTGTTTAGTAATAAAATGAATGAAAATTTAAGGAAAAGGCTTATTAAGTGCTATATTTGGAGTACAACTTTATATTGGGCAGAAACGTGGACAATCGGGAAGAAAGAAGCTAAAATGTTGGAGGCATTTGAAATGTGGTTATGGAGAAGAATGGAAAAAATAAAATGGATTGAAAAAATTACCAATGATGAAGTGTTGCAAAGAATTGAGGAAGAAAGGAATATTCTAAAGACCATAAGAAAAAGAAAATATAACTGGATATGACATGTGTTACGAGGAGACAGCTTATTGAAAAAACTGATATATAGAAGGGAAAATTGAAGGAAAACGATCAAGAGGAAGGGGACGACGCTTGATGATATCATGGGCACAGGAAGCTATCAAGTATTGAAACTGGAGGAAGAGAACTTGTTGAGTTACCGTTGGACCTGTCAAAAGACAGACACTAATAATGATGATGGAAACCCCGTGAAATTCAGATTTTTTCTCGTCATTTCACGAAAAAGAATGTATCAGCAATATGCTTCGTTAATTCACAAAAGGAATTACATAAAATGGCTCGTGAATTTCAAAAAAATTTTGCAGTGTAGGTAAGGAACTTCACTGCATTCGGTGTAAACGTTAAATACAAAAAATACAAAAAAAATCGGATTTCAGCAATTCTTCGACAAATTTGTCATGCATAAAAGCAAGGTCCAAATTACTGCCATTTTTGCCCTGCGCTGAATGCAAAGTATTACCGCCATCCATTTCTTCAAAAACAGCTTTTAATAATGCCTCAACATTACAGACAAGAACCGATACGTACTGGGGCGCGATTCTGGAGAATTAGAACTTGCGTCATAACATCGGGACAGCAACTACGTGTCATATACTGTTTCATGGTTGGATACTGGGCTGAGAAATCGTGTTCAGCATATCGAGCACTGGCATTTATAAAACATATGCGCAGGTGCTAGTAAATGACACATTACTTTTGCCACATGGAATGCATTAGGGAATCTTCAAGCTGCAGAATTTCGCATGAAAATAAAACTTCACGTACGTGGCAGACATTTAGAATCTCTTTTTGGACGATTCATGTTTCAGATCGCCAGGAACTTTATCATCGTTCCTTACACAGAAAAATCGAAAAACAATTTCGAACTCACACGGCTAGAAAATAACCTCATTTTTTTTGCGTAGATAAGCCACATGGTCACTTCTTCCATGGCTCTATGGGCAGCAGTTATTACATAACATATCTATGCGAGAACGTAATGGGCTTGGAGATTACTTTTCCATTATTCAGTGCGACATTTGAACTCTTCTTCAATCGAGTTGGCCGGAACAGGAAGAAAAGCTCCGCGATATGAGGAAACAAACAGCAGGGCTTCGAATGCCGCAATCTAGATTCTGTTCAGATCCATGCCTTTATTGCTGGAGAATTCATGCCAGATTCATGCCTTTATTGCTGGAGAATTCATGCCAGATTCATGTCTTCAGCTGAAATCGGATGATCTGGGTTCAGTCGGGGCTCCCGGGACTCACCCCTCCTCTCTTTACGGGCTTGGCCATCGTTTTTGTGATGTCACGTCAAAGAATGGAGTTGAGCTCCACCGAGAAGGTTACAGCACTACGTTCCTGGGCATTCAGTCCTACTTAATGCTTGAAGGAAGAGCTTAAATATAGTCCATACTTTAGTTTTCTGCAAATTATTTTATGACATAGAAGTTCTACGGAAATCTCTCTATTCTAAAGTGAGTAACTGCCACTGCTGCTGCTGTTGCCGCTGTTTTAGAAATTTCGAAACACTCTTGCTTTCCTAGCTCGCAGCGCAAAACGTATTGAACACAAAAATATGAAATTCACATCGTTTGTAGAGAATTGTTTGGAGAACACGCTGAAATAAACCGTTTCGCGATTCTGGCGATACTTCAAGAGCTATTGTATTTCAAACTTAAGGTAAGCAAAAAAAGTGTTATCAGGTCGCTTTCCGGACACACTAACAGCAACAGAACCACGAAACTTTGTAGGCATGTAGGGCCATGACCGAATTTTTGCACTTCGTCGCCCATTTTATGAATTTCGATTTATTTTACGAGAAATTAAATTTCTAAATTTCACAAAAATCTCTATTTCGCGATGGGATCCATTTAAAAAAACCGGATATATGGCAAACTATAAATCATAACGCATTGCAATTTTTACAGCATAAACTTACAACTATCATCCCTCTTTTACAAAACAAAAATTTAAGAAAAAGTCTTTTTCTGATTTTTAAGCATTTTTTAAAGACGCAAAGGAAAGAAACGAACGGCTGTCTTCACGATAACTACAGACATGTCTTCACGATAACTACAGAGGAACTTTCTGGTCCCGTGACATGCTGCCATGGTGATGCAGAGAATTTGTTATGCATATGTTTTATTGGTAAAGCTATCTCAGTTGTTTAAGGTTGACGTGAAGTAATTTTGCTTCCTATACTTCCAATGGAAAAACTTCTGTACTCATTTTCTTCACAATTAATGCGTTCCAAAGGATAAAAATTTGAACATCGATTAAAATAGCTTCATTTTATAACTTGGAACACTTAATATTTTCTAAAACATATCCATAATTATGTAATCCAACATTTGTTTGTCTACTGACGTCATCAAAGTACAGCTCGCGCCATCTTTTTTCTGGTTCCAACACCACCAAAGGAAAAGTTGTTGATTTTTATATAATTATGGTCATGTTTTAGAAAATATTAAATATTCCAAGTTATAATATGAAGTTATTTTAATCGATGTTAAAATTTTCACCCTTGGGAACACAACAATTGTGAAGGAAATGTGTACAAAAGTTTTTCCATTGGATGTATAGGAAGCAAAATTACTTGGCGTCCACCTTAACGGTTTAGCATAACGGTTTACGGTTTACAGAAATACTTTTTGGACCGCTTTTGTTTTCCTTAGTGGTAAATTTAGTAAGTGCTATAAGTTCAAACGATAAAAGTCCCACCTTCCAAAAATTAACGACAGTAAAAAAAAACTCTGAAATTTCGGAATGACAAGCCTTATTTGCTTAGACATGCAATAAAAATTGAAATTTATATGAATTTTCCAGTTTTTATTTCATGTGATAGACTTGGAGATCGGGCTGCAGGGCCTGAGCGCTACTCTGGAAACGAGTGTAGAGGCGCAGCCCCTAGTTAAAAAAGAAAAAACAGAGCAAATTGCGTCTGTTTTACCTTTCTCAGGAATAACACTTTCTCGATATTTCTGTTCTGTACGAGTATAAACGGTTATATCGAAAAGCTCTGTTAACGCAGTTTTAAACAGACGCAGAAAATAACTGACATGCAATCTATTAGTACGTTGACGTATTGTTACATTGCAATTTGCATCTGTGAAAGAAAAACCGGCGAAAAAATCAACAAAACAGCCTCCAAAATTGCGTTTTTAGACCTTAACTTTTTCTGATCAAATAACATTGCTTTCATCCAAAAAATAATAAATTTGAAGAGGAAAACTGTTTATAAATTAATACTGAGAACATGTTTGAAAACGAAAGTAAAAAAAAAAAAGAAGCTAATAATGCTACTACAGTCTACAATTTATGTGTGGTTTTAACAACTTAGCCTCCTATTTTGAAACTGAAGAAATTAAGAATTAGAGATAATATTTTTTCACTATTTATCTGCATAATGTTTCAGGACATACAGATATAAATAAAAAAACATTTTGAGGCTGCCAACTTGACCAAATTAATAGTGAGAATGTATAACTCTCAGCACGATTTACACACAGAAATAAATAAACGAAAAATAAACTTATCTTGTACTGATTTCGCGCCCCATGGTTATGAACATGTGTTAGAAAATGTAAGTTTGATAATTTTTTCCCAAACATGAAATGAAGATTGAAAATATTCAAAGAGGAAGATTGGAATATATTTATATTTATTTGTGTGGGGTGTAGGGCAGTTAGACTGGGGCTAGGATTTAGTTCCCTTGCGATGATGATTGTCAAATATCTTTGCCAAAATTTGGAGATATTCCCGTTGTTAGTGAGCCACACAAAGACCAGATTAATTAAGTAGCTGCTGCAAAACATAGCATGTTATTTTCTTTTCCCTGACGTTATTTAAGCAGTCATTTTTCAACTCTGGGTAGTTATTTAAAATGTATTTAAAAATACAGAAGCGTACTTGAGTTCCAGTTCAAATTTAGTGAGATTACACTTTGTACATTTTCCGTTTACCACATTTAACTCTTCAACCTTCTCTGCCACTCATTTTTTTTTTTTTTTTTACACAAATTTAACGTTTTGTACATGGAGTGACTGCTGACAATCTATTATCAGTCAAAAGGAATTTAAATTACTTGAAGCAAATAATGAATATTTTCCCAATGTCTTCAGCTACCCATGGACATGCCCGTCGCTTAGTGTGACGTCACAAGCAAGTTCTTAATCTGGTGGCCGGGCCCGTAAAGATAGAGACGAAGAGGAGTCCCGGCGGCCCCGGTTCGACTCCCACACCAGAACAACGTGGCTTCTCACTTTTTGAGGAGATGATGAGCCAGCGCTTAGACCACTGCGCCACCGCGGCCGGCCAGGTTCGTGATGAGCATCGCGACAGCACCCTGTTTCAGTCGTAAAATGTGAGGCAAAAGTCCACTCATTTCGATCGTGTGCAAAAATTCAACTGAATAGCGCACTCTTTCACTTTCATCTTCAGTCACAACCGTTGGAATCGACGGTTAGTTTTTTTTTTTTTTTTTTTTTGGAAAGAATAAACTCATATGAAACAACAAATGTAAACAACTTTATTTGATTGACAAATTCATTCAACCACTTCAGTGGTTGAATGAATTGTCAATCAATCCGTGATTTTCTGTGATTTTATTTTATTTTTTTTTTTTTTTGGCTGAAGGTTTAACTACCTCCGTGAGCAACTCAATGGGCTATAAGCAGTCGCCCGTAATATTTTCACTAACAATGGTCAACGGAATGTTTATTTACACCTTTACATAACGGGAAACGTCTTACATACGTTAATAAACTGGATCGAATGAATATTAAATTGTATATATACATCACACAGTCCAACGGCATAACGCAATCAGGTCTTCGAGAGTGTTCGCTGTTCCGATGAGAAGAACTTTAATACGAATGCCTGCTAGTGTTGCTTTGCGCAACGGTTAACTCTGAAAACAGACTTTGGACCATCTCAGTCCCTCCATGCTTTCGCCTTCAACAGTGCGTGAGTCAACCACAAGCGATCGAATGTCAACCGCACGCTTCTCCTATAGACTTTACATGAGAACTTTGCCGCCCCACAACGTCCGAACCGTTGCCCCAGTCTCATTTTCCTCTTCGACTGGCACATCTACATGGTAAGACCTTAATTTTTATACCTCAACCATATCTTCACGTTCAGCCGTTCTCTCAAAATAGGACTCACAGTAAAAAACCTTATAGAATTAATATATAGATTTTTACAAAATGAGAAAATATTAATATTTCTTTTTTTAATTCGCTGTTGATAAGATATCTGCGGGGTTAATAAATCAATCAAGTTAGGAGACTGAAGATCGGGGACACGAGCCTCGAGTGATGATTAAAAAAAGAGGCACTTAAATACTTTCATTTTTCACAAAACTATGATAGTCTATGCTTTGCGGATTAATTGTACTTCCAGTTAATTTCATGTAAGCAAAAAAAAAAAAAAAAATTGGGTGATGGTCATGGAAGGGTATACAAAAATACTATCCAATCACACCACTCTGAAGGGGAGGGGAAAGAAAGCAGTTTGTTACAGGCTAGGAGATTTCTACCCAGAAATCACACCACGAAGAAGTGCTGGTACAAAGCTGGAGCAAAAATAAAGGAGGAGTATGGTTACCAGTAAAATTACAATTTTCAGTCTCTGCAGTGCTGCTGCTCCTTGATTACATGTTCAATGCATGCACACTATATGTCCGTGTGATGTAAAAACGCATGAGCTCTTTCTCCTTCTAATGGCTCAGAATTCGGAACTTGATTAAGCTCGATGTCAGAAACCTTGTGAAACTCAGCTTGCTTGGAAGAGAAACCTTTTTCCGGTCTTCACAAACACTTTGATCGAAACGAAAAAAGGAAGGGAAAAAAATATCACTTAGATGCTTGGAGAAATAAACGCAGGGCCGAAATGATTGTTGTCGCCATTAAAACTAACCATAAATATCAATAATCGATGCTACATACATGAAATCAAGCAATAGGGTCCTAACTTGGAAAGATCTTCAGTGTGTCACTCATTTCTATGTTCCTGTTTCATTCATGCCACTTCTCACACACACACACGCAGAATCTCAGGAACTACAGGCCCATCCGCCTCCTATCAGTGGTTTACAAAATTTTCACTAAGGTTCTTTTCACACCGCTTGAAGGTAACACTAGACATGGTTCAACCAAGAGAACAAGCTAGATTCAGGAATGGCTACAGCACTGTAGATCATATCCATGTACTGAGAGAACTAATTGAAAGAACAAGAGAATATGAACTCCCATTATGCAACGCTTTTATTGAGTATGAAAAGGCCTTCGATTCCGTGAAACCATCAGCAGTAACAATGGCTTTGAAATCCTACGTTATTGAAGATGCATACAGTAGCTTTATTAATAACATCTATAAAAATGCAAGTGCAAAGGTTCGGGTATTTGAGGATACCCCACAAATAAGAATTGGCTAAGGGAGTGAGACAAGGTGACACCATATCCCCCAAGCTCTTTAATGCCACACTGCAAAGTGTCTTTCAATCATTGAACTGGGAAAACAAAGGGATAAAGATTAATGGAGATTACTGATCTTACCTTCGTTTTGTTGATGACGTAGTCGTCTTTGCAACTACTCCTTCAGAGCTCGAGAGTATGATCCAAGAACTTGGTGACAAGAGTAAAGAAGTGGGATTAAAAATGAACTTTCAGAACACAAAAGTGATGCACAATGCTTTTACAAGAAACGAAGATTTATCGATTGCTGAGAAAAGCTTGAGACAACCGATACCTACATTTATCTTGGGCAGCAGATAACAAGTGAGGGTCACATTCATGAAGAAATTAAACGGCGTATAAAACTTGGATGGAGATCTTTTGGAAGAAACAGTACAATTTTTAAGAGCAATATGCCATTATGTCTTAAAAGAAAGGTGTTTAATCAATGCATCCTGCCAATGCTTACGTATGGAGCAGAGACATGGACCTTAACTAAAAAAGACATACAAAGACTGAAGACAACTCAAAGAAGCATGGAGAGATGCATGCTTGGTGTAACCAGGAAAGATAAGAAGAGGAACTTGTGGATAAGGAAAACGACAGGAGTGAAGGACATCATGACCAGAGGGAAATCACTGAAATGGCAATGGGCTGGACATGTTGCCAGAAGAACCGACCACCGATGGACAACCGAAATTTTAGACTGGATTCCGAGGGACAGGAAAAGACCCAGAAGAAGACCCCATGGGAGATGGGTGGATGAAATTCGAAAGTATGCTGGAGTGACATTGAGGAGACAGGCTCAAGACAGACAATTCTGGAAGAAAGTTGGGGAGACCTTCATCCAGCAGTGGATTGATAATGGTTGATGATGATAAAAATCAGTAAAGGATTCTTTCATACAGTGAACGAAAAGTTTTCAAATAATTACTATGGTATTAAACAGAATGATGGTGTTAGGGTTTCGATTTTTGTTTCGCATAAAGCCTTGGAAGACTAAAGAGCGACAAACACAAAGTCCAAGAAAGGAAGAAAGAAAAATGACATCAAAGCTCGACGGAAAAGGGATAAAAGTATAAAACTGATCAACGCTACAACGGAATGGAACTGCAATTAAACATTCATGATGCACACAGGAGATCACCGAGCCCATTGGTAATGCTAAGCACGTTGTGGTCTTAGGCCTGGAGCGGACATACTGTACCGTATGTAGGTTACCCGGTTCCCAGTGCTTGCGGAGAGCACAAACGGAGCTTCAACTCGCAACATCCATAAAACGCTTTTTTCTTCTATCCCAATCTATGAAGCAGCGCTCTGCTACAATAAAGTTTCTACACTTTTTAATAGTTAAACACACTGATATTCTGTCTGCATATGTATGACAAGGGATTAATTCTCAGTTGAAAACCACTCAAAATCCGACTGTTAAGGCCAACGACATGGCGGAGTTATGACTTACGCATTCCTGGGATGCAGCAAATAATGACTTACATGAATGAATCCGTTGATTGAAATAAAAAAAATTATCTGAAAAACATTTCAAGAGGAAAAGGTAAAGTAAGAAATAATTAGCAATCGATAAAATTACCATTGAAAAAAATACTTGACTTTTGATCAAAACGTCTCTTACACATTCATCACACCTAGGACTAAATTCTGGAAACCGTCGTACATTAACGCAAACAGAGTAATTAGATTCTGAGCAACGAAGAAAGCTTTTACCATCAATATCCACAGTTATGCTTTCTGACAAATGAAACAATGGATATGACTCACATAGTACTTACATGGTGTAATTATTATTCGCACATCTGCTATAAATTCCTGGAAAAATATTGCTCAGATATAATAAATGGCTTGTTCGTTACACTTCTGATATTCAAAGGCTGCTGAATTGACAATTGATCTATTAGATCAATTAGAGTGATAAATTGTTAAATAACATGATGACCTCGGAGTGACTGATCACCACCTCTGATTCTGATATTCGGGTTCGCATTTGTGTGATGTACAAACTTAAATTCCCAACGCTGTGCTTCCCATGGCAACTTCTGGCACACGCCTTCTGTTCTTCCTCGTGAAGATGATAATTGTTCATGAATTACGGACTTAAAATTTCTTACTAATATCTAGGTTTGCGTTCGTGCTAAAAACGTTGTTTGCGTCCTAAGAAATGGTAACAATAACTCTAAGTCTAGTCTGGAAAATAACAGCTACCACCAGAACGCCGCCCCGACATTAATTACACAAATATATTAAACAAAAGAATCCTCTTCTCTGCTGTGCTGTAATGATGATTGGAAACAAGTTTTATCAACTCATTTATAATCATTTGCAAAAGTTTAAGACCGCCAATGACTTCTCCATCATTTCACCAGATTGCATCATATCATCTTTCGTGGTTGCTCCATTTCTTTTGTAACTGCATCCTATGTAAACAGCAAAGATGTATCTAGTTGGCCAACCATTTGAAGTTCAATTGACCGTTGGTTTTTATGCAGAGATTACTGGCAAAAAGCATCATTGAGTATAGTCCGGTGGGTACAAATAATGTCTTTATACCAAGACGGATACTCTGAACACAAAATACGTGAGCACAAAGTTGCAAGTCAGCAAGACTTCTATATATAACGCGATCGTGAAATTTAAAGATGGCGGGATATTTAGCGCTCGGAAGAGGAGTGTCCGTCCAAGGAAAGAAATGCCACGAGATGACCATGCTATATGATGAATTGCCATACGCTCCCCAGAGCAGTTCCTACAAGAAGACGAAGGAATCTCTGCATTCTAAGGGGACAAAAATTATTAGTGTCAGCACTATTTCAAGACATTTAAGCAAAGAATTTTGATTAAAGTCATGCACGTAAGCTTCGGCTGACTCCCATTGTGAAAAAGAAGAGGTTGGAGTTCGCTAGAAGACATCAATCGAGAACTCTTAAAATTGGACTGAATTCTTTTCGTTTTTAGCATGAGTAAACCTTTCAGCAATTTGTATCGCATACGTGACACGTCTGACATCCAAAAGGAAAGAGATTTGATGAAAATACACAGTTATTACTATGAAACATCCACCAAATCTGATTATATGGGGGCTATGTCAATATCTGGTATTGCTGCTCTTCCCGACATACAATACTACAACGAACAGACCTAGGTATGTATAAGAGAAAAGTTGCGGGATAAGGTGACACTTGGTATGAACACAGACTGGTCACGGCCCAGACTGAAATTCCATGCAGAATCTTTAGGTTGTTTTAAAAGATAAGTCACACACAAAAACATCCACCAAATGCGAAAGGTTTAATTTAAGCCAACAAGCATGTTTGGAGTAAAGAAATAACCCACGATTATCTGCAAATTCCACATTTTCAGCATACCATACCATATTCAGGCAGTAATTCGCAATAAATGAGGACATACCAAAAAATTTTAAGCCTGAATGATTTTGAGCATTTTTGTTGAAAAAATCTTTAAATGAATATGCTCTGTGTACATTTTTGAAATATATCTTCCAAATAATTTTATGTTCATACCTGTGAGAAGGAAAATGTTAAAAAATATTAGATGATTTTAAATTTTTGCAAATAACTGTAAATCTGAAAACCGTTAAAAAGAAAAAAAAATTTATACTTCGTATTGTGCGAATAGAAGTACTGGGCAAATTATTCAATATTCAAGCTCCAAAAAACACAGCGATAACATAACATGGCACAGAAATATCATTAATTGTCATCCATCGGGAATTTCTCAGGGAACCAGAAACTGAAACTTCAGTACTTCAGTTGCTTGGAAATGTACTGTATTCATGATTCTAATACTGCTTTATAAGAAACGAGTGAGAACCCATCAGAAACCTTCGTCAGACTTCTTACATCAGGATCACTAACAACAAGCGTTCAACACAGATCGAATCTTCAGAGATTGCTTGCATTTTTATCTATTACAAAATCGTTTAGCTCCAAAAAAAAACCTTGAGTTTGATAAATAATGGATCCATTACATAATCATTTATTATCCACTAGGACATGGCAGCAGCCCCCTGCACAGTTCCTTAACGGCAAAATGTATTCAGCTAGGTTGATATGACGCATGCGTATCAACCAATCATTTAGTTCATCATCATAATTAATACATTTTTGCATAAAAACAGACCACAGGAAGGAAGTCATTATACAATTTGCAGAAAGAATTTTGATACAGGAGAAAAAAAATGGATAAATGATACAGCAAAAACACCGCATTCGCTGGATGTATACGCAGCGAAGCGAAATAAATGCTGTTTTTGCACGTCATCTCGCTATTCATGAAACGCTATCAGCCACCTGTGTACACATTCCCCACACCCCAGCCCGCCTTCCTTCCTAAATTCTTGCTTTTTCGTTATTGCGCTGTTTTTAAGTCGTTGTCAAAGCACCCGAGCAAACTGCAAAACAATGGCCCAGTTTTCGGTTGTCGTGGGAGATACCTACCGACACGATAGTTCCGACATCTGCCCTCTTCCAAGCTACAAAACACCAGTCAGATGGTGAGACGTCGATTACCTGCTCTTCTTATGGAAGAACGAAAATCGACAAATCCTACGGCGACTCAACCGATGAAAGTATAACAAATTACGGGTTATACTTCTTCAACAGCTGAATGAAAAAAAATAGTGCAGAAAATCATCAACAACACGGGTATCAAAACAGTACAACTACAATTTAATGACTACAATTTCCATTTAATTATGTTTTGGAAAAATTTATTTTATTTGTTTCTATGAACTTTTTTTTTTTTAAAAGAAAATGCGTTTTCACGAAGGTGCCGAAATAATAGATGCTCGTGAACCGGGATGTTGTTTTCGATGGCCCACGCGAAAGCACATGTTAAACGCTTTAAACTTCAGTTGTGTCTGAGTCACTTGTTTTTTGACTGTGGCTAGATCACCATCGCTCACTTCCTCGTCACTTCCGTCCTCCTCCATAACACTTCGTACAATTTTCCCGTCGGACAACTTTTCATGAGTAATCCATTCTTCAACATCAGAGGGCAAAATATTTACGTTGTTAGAAGAAAGTTTTTTTACTTTTCGACTTGAAGTTGATGATCTAGGCCACAAGCTGAATTTATTTTACTAACTACGCAGTAAGACGACAGACGATGACCTGGCGCCTACTGCAGACAGGTGGGGATGGAGAAATATCTAGTTTTAGTTCGTACTTTGAGAACTTATGCACTACGTATTATGGTAGAGGAGGAGGAGGAAGCTGTCTGATGCGCGCGCGACCTTGTTCGGATTACCAAGAGCTCGGTTTATCGCGACAGCACAATATATACACAGTGGAACCTCGGTTATACGTCTCTGTTTTTCAGGCATGGCATTAAGCCCGTGATCGAGCGTAGACTCGAGCAGCTGAGTAGACAATGAGCTGTTTGAGTTTGCGTCTCGCGTTCCAGCGTATCATGTATGCATCCCCACCCATCCTAAATGGCATCCTCATTTAGGATGGGTGGTGGCATACATGGTGAATCATCTTTTAAGATGGGCTAAGTTGCATAACGGGTATTAGAGCTCCGTATGGGAAATTCTTTTCACGCTCCACTCTTCTCGCTCCCTGACTGACTGATACGTTGGTCCAGAGGGGGCAAGTCTCTTTTAAGCTGATTGTGGCTTTAAGAGACCCTACCTTCTTAAGCTTTCAAACGCATTCTGACAGTTCTAAGGGCCGCGGGTGGACTAGTGGTCAGCATTCGTGACTGCCACGGAGAAGACCTCGGGTTCGATCCCAGGCAGGTACGAACGCTCGAACCACTAAATATCTAAAGGCATCTTCCTCCTCCTTTCTACCTCGCTTCCGTGTCACTTTCCTATCACGCACTCTAGCCCAAATCTCCTAGCTTCCTATTTCAAAGGGCTGTGTAAGACCTGGGGTCAGACACTCTCTTCCTAAAATCCTGTACATATGATTTAATCTGATCTGACAATTCTAATGCTCCCTGCTGGTTCACATCTTTTCTTTTCAGCTGAGACTAACGGAATTCTAGTTGCTTTGCAACGGGCAGCACAAGAAGCGTAAGTTACCCATGGCAAAAACAATGACAGTCAAATTAAAGGATTTACTTGTTTCGCAAAGAGCTATTCTAGAAGCTTAAGGTAAAAGTAGTGACAGAAGGGCTGCTTGCAAGCGTAACATAACCAAGCAATAGCAACTAAAATGAAACTGATCCATAACATCTGCACTCAAAGCTCGAATATCGTAGTTAAACGTGGCTTCCAATTGTGTAAACATACTATTTTCTTTATTTCATAATACCACGTTGTTTAGACAATTTGAAGCCACGTGACATTGTATCACATATTAATATCTGATGTCTATATCATGCCACGTAACATTCTATTTAAACGTATTCCTTCTTCTGTTTATGTATCTGACAATGATTTCTAAGGAAACCTGAAAGTTCTTGTACATGTATATACAATAAAATCTTTAAATTCAGCCGGTGAATTAAATTTAAATTTTTATTGTGAGTGATTCTACTTATCAAGATGGTGCATAGAAGGCAACTACCTCGATTACTTTTGACTATTTCTGCACGAATTTGAATTTCCTAAAGAAAAAACATGCTGGACAGAGGGCATTGTTGAAAGATGACGTTATTGAGAATCACTCTCTGATTCCCATGGACGTTTCCTATCAAACGGCTTTAAGGATAAATATGTTACCTATGTTCCTTGCTTAAATGTAAATCACAAGCCGAGTGTGGCTTAAAGTTTGAATTTTGAGCCCCCACCCCCACCCCCACTTCAAATGATTTGAAGATTATTTAAAGTCTCTGTATCCATTCTGTTGCTGAAATTAGTTTTCACATGTTCAATGCTGAAAACGCTCTTTCCATTTAAATTAGGAAATACCTTCAAGATGTTGATGACTAAGTACAAATATAAACTACTTGCTTCAAGTGCTGCAAATTCCTCAGCCAAACGTTTCTCCTTATTTCTGGAGCAGAGTACGTTTTTTCAGAAGTTCTGAAAAATTGTCGAAAAGCACTCCTATCAAGTCATTACCAAAAGATACAAGTACTAGTTTTTCTGTTGGCCACTACTTTGTGTCAAGAGTCTTAACACACTGCAATACTTCGGACTCGTGTATATTTGACAGTCTGTTGAATGCACAAAAGTTCAGCTTTTCCATGTTTTTTCTCGCATTCCTGTTAAAACAGCTGTACTGAGTTAAGATGTGGCAGCCCATTTTCTTTAAATTCTATACTGTCAGAATCACTTTCCACATCAGCAGTGATACACATGCGATTAGTTCACTTCAAAAATTGAGCCACTAGCACTCCTTATTCTTATTTTTAACTTGCCATCGCACAAATGAAAGATCGAATTCAATAATGTGCATGCTCGCTTTTACTATGCTCTAAAAAGGTTGCATCGCAAAAATATGCTACACAAATCTCAAATTGTATCACAACTTTGTGCAATCGCATCACCGGAAAAATTCCATCTTGGATCGGTGGATGAATTCCAAAGCACGTCGAAGTAGCATGGAAGAGGCTGGATCGAGACAGAGTTGTGGAAAAAACAAGGGGAAATTGTCCTACATGGGATTGAAAATGCTTAATGATGATATGATTATTGTTATGCCGTATCTACATTTTTGCATATTGTGCAATTTTTCACCCTAAATGGATTTAGCAAGCATTTTTGGCGGTCTAAAGCTCGTTAAAAGCGGGTTTTGCTGCTGCCAAAAAACACGTGAAATTTTCTTTCAAATTTGTGCAAACATTTCGTTTTACGCTTAAGAAAAATTTAGTGTGACAAACGGTTATCCGCATTAAAATGCAACGAGGTATGAGTTTTAAAAAGAGAAATACTACATGTAAACAAAAACTCAAAAGTTTACGAAAAAAATTTGTAAAACAGAAGCAGATCTACAGGCGCAGTGGAAAGACGAAAAAATATTACGTCGCTCTGGAAAGACGTAAGAAATATTACAGGGTTCCCACACAAAAGTAAAAAAAAGAAAAAATCCCTGACTTTCCCAGGTGGTTTTTAAAGTTTTTCCAGGGCGGCGGGAAAAAAATCCCTAACTTTTGACGTTTCGACAAATTGATACGTTTCCTACAGCTCATGCGTTTTCTTATCAAAGCACACGTTTGCAAATCTTCTAAATAACCGATATTTATACAATTGCCTACTTTGCATTAATAATAATTAAATGCACGACGTACTTTTTTTATTCCATATTTTATGAACCAGAGTGGTATACTGCCAACGTAACATCTGTTAACATATTCCATATAAAGGTTTTCACATGTAAAAAAAAATCTGTCAGCTGATTAGTTTCAGTTTTTCTTTTTTCTATAACACCTAAGCTTAATGACCCAATAAGATCCTGTTTAGAGAAACATGCCACAAGAGAATCAGCCAACACATGGCTTTGATCGATTAGATAGTTGGTTCAGTTGTAATGCATTTGTCGAAGCAGTAGTGTATCAGGCCATTGTGCCAACTGCTCCGTGTTACAAAACACGAAGCAAATTGTGTGAAGATATCGAATAAAAACTTAGTAACAGGTGATTTTTTAAATTCAGTTTTGATAATATTTTAGGGAAATAATGTAATGTACTGAATGTAAGATCTATCAAATTTTAGGCAAGCAATACTTGCAAACAAAAAAAACTGGAAAATCTTTTCGGCAAAATGAAAATCGTCTGAGTTTTACGAAAAGATGCACATTTCCCTATGTTTTGGAACAATTTACAAATTTTCTGAGATTTCCAGCTCTTCCTTGTTTTCCAGATTGCATAGGAATCCTGGATTATGTCTTTTGCACAACACAAAAATGAGAATAAAAATAATAATTTTTATTCTCGCTGTTACGTGTAGGATTTACGAATATACATCAATATTTTGTATTATAAGAACAGCAAGGGAGAATCAGGGAAAAGGCCTCAGAGAGTCCTGAGAAAAGCCCTGATTTCCCAAATATATAAACAAGCAAGCACAGGTTTATCAAACACAGCAATAATCTTAAGTGTTAGTTACATTACACGGTCGAGTCACATTATTGTGACCACCAGCTAATATCCAGAGTAACCGCCGTGTGCAGCGCTGACAGCAGCTGGACGGGCTGGGAGTGACTCAATAAGGTGCTGGAAGGTGTTCACAGGTATGTGGAGCCATGCTGACTGCAGTGCATCTGACAGATGCTGAAGGGTACGTGGTGGAGGATCCCATCCAATAGAGCGAAGCCTCACTTCCCTTCGTAGGGCTAACTGCGCTCTCCTTAATTCGCTGGTGTTACACATGACATGCCATTTACTTTAAGAAATCTCATTCTTAGTGGAATTTTCTTAGGGAGTTAGAAGTTACAATAGAGTTCATGTTCAGTCAAAGAGGGGAAAAGCTAATTAAATATTGTGGATGTAAGTTTTATAAAGATCATGAAACACAAGACATACAAAACTGGCACTGCACCAAAAAAAAAAAAAAACCCTGCAGAGCAGAACTGTATTGTTAATGATGATGAAAAAGTTATTTTGAAATTTGATTCCAATCACAATCATGATCCGGATGGTAATATAAACAGCCAACAGATTTCAAACAGCGTGAAAAGGAAAGCTACCGAACATCTTTGCGAAAGACCAATGAAACTTATTCGAAGTGAGGTAAGCAGTGTTCCAATAACTATTTCAGAAAACATTGATATGAAAGACATGGAATATATGACGAAGGATTTGTATCGCGCTCGGCGAAAGTTTTTACCTGCTTTCCCAAGGACTATTGCTGACGTCCACCGTGCTCTTTTGACATACGATCAAATGACTTATCGGGGAGAAAATATGTCACAAGTAAATGGATACAGGGGCGGCGGAAAGTGAAGTTCGTTGACCGGGCCCGAAATTTCTCGTCGGGGTGCACCCCTTCCCTTCCCGCTTCCCGGAACAAACAGAAGAAAAACAATGCCTAAGGAGCTTTGCTGGGAATTACGACCACCCAACCACTTACCTAGAGGAACTTTCTAAGGCACATCACAACAATCGTACATAATCGCCAAAAAAAAAATAATAATAATAAAAATAAAAATCTTGGCTGAAATTATTGACCGGGCCCGGTTGGCCCGGGCTTCCGCCGCCACTGTGAAGATAGAAATATTGTATGTTTTGCAACGGATTCTAATTTGAAGTACTTATCCGAACATAGTGAAATATATCCTCCAAATACGTGGCGTCAGTAAATAAACAAATACATTGCTCTTTCCACGTTCCAGAAACACATAGCAACCGAAAAATTGTTATTCGGTTTTGTTTTTTTCCCGGTGGTGACTTATTCGGTTATGTGTTTTTCCCGGCGGTGGCCGAATAAGAATTTTTCGGTTACTATGTGTTTCTGGAACGTGGAAAGAGCGATGTATTTGTTTATAGTGAAATATATATTTGGAGATGGTACATTTGTGCCATGCCCCAAATTTTTTTATCAAGTTTTTTATAATTCACGTGGTTAAAAATTTATACAACAGCCCACTCATCTTCTCCCTTCTCCCAGACAAGTCTGTTCTGATATACAGTATGAATGTCTTTAAAAAAATCATCCAGCTATGTGAACAGAAGAATTTGCGTTTTAAACCAAACACGCTAATTGCAGATCGGAATGTTTGGCCTGATATTTGCATACTAAGCTGTCGATTTCATCTAACTCAAGCTTGGTGACGAAAGAACCAACAATGTGGTCTCTTGAATGATTATAAAGGCAGGAAATCTGAAGTAGGACAATGGATTCGTTTATTTTTTGTACTACCATTCTTGAACCCAGATGTAGTATCCGATGCATTCGTTGAAAATATTATGCCTAAATAGCCTAATGATTCCAAAATTTTAAATATTTGCAGACTATCGTAATAGATTATGTCTCCGAAGAAGCTACATTTCCGCCAATTTTATGCGCCAGTCCAACTTTTGAATCAAAAAGGACTACAAACTCATGCGACTCGTTTCATTCTCGATTCAATTCCAATTTTACAACTCCTCATCCGAATATGTATAAATTTATCGAAGTTTTAAAAAAAATCATGTTGATGTCTTAAGAAATAGCGCGAATGAAAGAAAAAAAAATTACGAATCAAAAATATAAGAAAAAAAAAGGAAATCGTGGAGCGGCTGGTGAATTAATATAATAAGCAGCAAATTTCAAGAAGCCATTTTTTTTGTTTATCCTACTACACTGCTGGACAATTGCTAAGGACGGATCATAAACGGCTATATAGCGCATAAAAAAGTAAGTGTGGTTGGATGCCAAGTGAAATAAAATAATGTCAGAATGCCAGGACATTACAAGAAAGACAATTTATTGTGCTCTGAAATCCAGAAGGCTTTGGAACGTGTTCAAGGGACAAACAGGCCATTTTGTGCAGAATACGTAAACGTGAAAAAAATGCAATTACCGTCCGCAGGCTTTCCGGCGTAAGATATCAATACGGGATATGGCCACCATGTAGGGCGATGCAAGATTCCACACATCGTGTCATGCTTTGCACAACATTATAAAGCAGCTGTTGGGGTAATTTATCCCATTCCTCTGTCAGTGCACGGATAAGGGTGTTCCTTGTTTATTGGAAGGCATTGGCGACCAGCAAGACTCCTCCCCATAGCATCCCACACATTTTCAATGGGATTCAGATCTGGAGAATGTGCTGGCCATACGACGCGTTGAATATCCTCGCTCTCAAGACACTCCTGGACAGCGACTGTTCGATGACATGTTGCGTTGTCGTCCATGAAAATGAATCTACCACCGGCAGCACCACGGAACATGGGAACATATGGTAGCAGAACATCATTAATGTATCGTTGGCCAGTCATAGTCCCAGTTGGAAGCACATAGAGGGACGTACAGCCATTGATCATGATGCCAGCCCATACCATGACACTACATGTCGGATATCGGTCCCTTTCCTGTATGTTTGCTGGACAATATGCAGTACCACTATCACGCCAGATCAGTTGTCGTCGACAATCAGATGATAGACTGTATCTACTCTCATCTGAGAAGAGGACAGCAGACCAGTCGTTATCAGTCCAATTGCAATGTTGATGGCACCATTGCAAACGGGCGGTACGGTGACGTCTGGACAATGGGATGCACACAACAGGACGGCGGGCGTATAGTCCTCCTTCATGCAAACGTCTGGCGACAGTTTTTCGGGAGATCCGCTTGCCAGTAGCAGCCATAAACTGATTTGCTACCTCACTAGCTGTGCTGCGCCGGTGTCTTTTTTTTTTTATAGCACTATGTACCGATCTTCTGCAGGTGTCGTACTGCGAACACGACCTCCCTCGTGACGTTTGCTACACTCTCCATTTGTTTGAAATGATTTCCAAAACCTTGAAACAACACTGTGGCTGACGTCGAACTCCCTGGCAACATCTGTTATTTTTCGCCCTTCTTCAATCTTGCCAATAATATGGCCACGCGTAAAATCATCTAGGTGATGTCGGGAAGACATACTGAAAATTGCAAGTTCGTCAATTGATTCTTTCCCTTTCAACTTTGCGTTTGAACAACAACGGTCAATACGCGTCAAATCCTTTATATCTCTTATCAGAGCTAAGACGTCACGAACAAGTTCGGCAATCCAAAATTTGCATACGCACAACATGTCTTACTGTATCCCGCACTTATGCTAATTTCCACATTTTCCTGCCTTCCATTTTATGGTTGCTATCGTTGCTATTGTCATCCGTCCTTAGCAATTGTCCGGCAGTGTATTACATCAAAAAATAAGACTTTTCCTGTACAAATAGCTGAAATAAATTCTGAATTTTGTAACAATTTTTTTTATCATTTATCATAGTGCACTGATTTGTTTTGATTATTTGTCATATCGTATTGATTTGTTTTGTTTTTAACTTAGGTTGTTTCGATAGTATGACTGTTTCTCTAGAGAAACAGTCGTGGGGGCTGGAGGCTTCAAGCGCAGTTGACGTTTCTCTTCTCTTTTGTGAAGGGAGTTGACCAACACCCTTTTTTTCCTACAAGGGAAGGCAAATGACAGAAATCACGATGTTGCATATACCGTAGCACGAGAATGAAAGTTGATAAAACCGCAGTCTTGGCTTTCTAATGCTTCTCTTATGTAATAGAATTGAGTACAGCAGATAGACGCGCCAAAGCATTGGCATTTCGCAGGATAGTATAAAATAGCAAATTACTTTCAGCACTTCTGAATACTCAAATTGGTTATACTTTACGATTAAATGGCATAAAAGGTTTAAAATTCACTTGTCTTGAACTATGAAAAAACAAATTAATAAACGGAAGTTGACACTCAAAGCTTATTATTCACGCCCTCCGAAAGTTTCACGTCTTTAGATATTTTATTTTACTCGTATTTTTTTTTTTTTTTTGCAAATGTTGGAAAATATTTAAAAGATAACAGCTCTGTGTTCCGCCCAAATGAACACGCAACTTTTTATTCTAGTGCGTCTGCATGACGAAACAGGATGGTAACGGCGAAATTCCTTATTCAAAAATGTTTCTGGGTATTAAAGGAAACGGAATACATTGCTCTTCATACGGAAACACACTGTCATATGTCGCCAGCAGTGCGTGAAGTTGAAGGTCTACAACAATCATGTCAGAATACACCTGCCGAAGTTCAAGATGTGTTGTCCGGCGTCACTCTAATGCTTTGTTTCGACCTTCAAATACAAAGTAGTACGGTGCGCATCACTTTATCATTACGCAACTTCGGTAAAAACGTGCGCTGTTACGGCAATACCGCTTTGTTTTTTTCACTCCTCACACAAAGCAGCTCTGCCCAAAAAAGGCACTCCAACAACTAGTTCGCTTGAAGAGCAGGATTTAGTCACAGGTAACACCTACAAAAATAAAGGGTGTTTTCCTTTGGAATGACAGCACTCGACGACAAACCATTCCAGCAGGAGGAAAAAAATATATTCATATATGCAAGTCTGCTTACGTACAGATTCAAACTCATAGGCGGCGCAAATCACTGAAAATATTCGGAAAATGTTCATTTTTTTGTTTTTGTTTTTAAAGACTTGAAGAAGATATATTCCACGGCATTTTCTGATGCTATGCATCTTTCCCGACAGCAGTACAGTAAATCCCATGCATGAAATTTCGATGTAACGGAAATGGGTAACGGAAGTAATTAAAACCATTGTTGAAATCTGACTTTTGAAGGCTGTCCCATGAAGTAACGCAACAATAGTTAATTTCATTGTTACTTAATAATATATTTTAATAAATTATCGCCGAACATTGTTTCATCACGTTTTACATAAACGTAACAATATCTCATTGTAATCTGCATAAATTATGAGAACCTGATGCTAAATGTGATAAAAGCCATTACAAAAATGCATTTTCGATGCTATGAAAACGGTGCGTCGCAGCAAAATTTAGTATCGTCTCTACTACACCCCCCCTCCACATTACCACCATCATCAAGGGAAGTTTTCTGCAATTGACGAGAGCTTTAGAATGATGTATAACACGTGGGGTGTAACCTGTTGATGCCTAGACCAAAAGTTACCAATCTCCCTCACTAATGCATTTCCAACTCAGCTTTTCTTCCTACTTTGAGATCAGATTTTAGCTAGCGCATGCGCTGATGGACTTTCGTAGCTACATCACATTTCATGGGTGTTAGAGTCGTTTCTTACGTTTGTCTTAATTTGAATATACAATAACAAAAATATTGTTTTTGAAAAATTACAGTCGAAACACTGTTGCCGCCGCCATAGTTTAGTAAATATTTACTTTTAAGACTCGCCTATCTTCTTTCATTAGTTTAACGACAATAACACTTATTAATCCACCTGCCTAAGTACCGCTCAGTGTCAGGAATTAGTAAAACTTATTGTTTGTTGTTACGAATTTAATTCCACTTAGTATGTACAAGACTGTGGCTCGATGTTGTGAGTGGCGCGAATAGATGCAATGTTCTGTACGTAAGTAAATGTATACTCTGGAATCACTCGTATCATTTCATCCCCACAAAGACCTTGGCATACGAAAAGATGCATAGCAGAAATTGTCTACAAAGAGTACCAGTGTACTCTCTCGATTTTTATAAAGAAATTAGGTTTTATTTAAAAAAGAAATTAGCTACCTACTCTACCCTTAAATGTACAGCCATTCGGGAAATCTTTGAGATCATTACGAACAGCGATACCTGCAATGATAGCGTCTCACTCGAGTTGCCACAAATTTGGAACCAGTTCTTCAGTAACGCCTTTTTTTTCTACCAGGATACCGCGTGCACAACCAACGTGATGCCTCGTGTCTTTAAATGAATATTGCGTCGTACCTACTTATTGTCAAATCAAGGGCCGCGGGTGGCTTAGTGGTCAACGTTCGTGACTGCAACGGAGAAGACCTCGGGTTCGATCCCAGGCAGGTACGAACGCTCGAACCACTAAATACCCGCCGTGCGTCGAATGGACACGTTAAGCCGTCGGACCCCGGATACTGCCCCCCCTTCACCGGTAATAAATAAGGACGTCTTCGCCTCCCTTTCTACCCCGCTTCCGTGTCACTTTCCAATCGGGCACTCTAGCCCAAATCTCCTAGCTTCCTATTTCTAAGGGTTGTTTAAGACCTGGGGTCAGACACTCCCTTCCTAAAATCCTCTACATATGATCTGATCTGATCTTGTCAAGTGAAATCACCTCGTTCAAATTGTTAAAGCGTTCTATTATTCAGATTGCAGTTTCTATTTTCCTTGAAAAAGCCATCTGGTTTATGTGCGAAAGATTGCAAAAAACTGTTTATATGTTCGTACGCTAATAAATCGGATTACTAGCATAGTTTTACTATTTTCTAAATTTAAAACCGAATATATGTCTCTCGGATTTAATTTAATATGAGAACACAAAAAGGCATTTGGAAAACAGTCTACTGTACATACGTTAAATATCTTAGAGAGGATCTCCTGTCTAGGAACAGAAAGATCCTGTCAAAGATATTCAATATTTATCTACCCACCATTTCTATGTCTAAGATATTCAATTTTACCTACCCACCAGGACAAGAAAGTTTCAACTTATACGGATACCTGGGAGATACAGCCTTTAAGAAACTCTTCAGCTTATGTGTATATTACATGCAACGGCATAAAACAATGATGGGCAAAGCGATCACATTTTCAAATATGCTACAAGCCTATCGACAGCGGCTTTGATCGTGAACTTGTAGCACCAGGAAAAAAGGTCATTCTTGACTCAGGGCTGCTGCCTCCAAGGACGGGAGACAACGCCAAACCGACGAACGAACACTAAGTCCACTTGTTCGGCACCGGAATACTTTTTTATGTGATTCAGAATTACAACTAAAAATTACAAGTCGTTATTTTTGTTCATTACCTTTACGCTCTCGAACCTCATGTGGGAAGGACATGAGGAGGGCAAATAAACCTCGAAAACTGCAATTATAACTTCCGATGGAGAACACAGATCAAGAATTGAACCTACATCATACATACATACATATCACTAAGCTGTTCTCTGAGATTCAGAGGTTAGCTCCACAAAGAAATGCAAACTACCGGATAAATGTGTAACTAATTATTCACTTACTGTTGCCGTATCAAACTTCTCCATTTGCAGCGATCTTGACACACAACTCGAGCTTCACTGACATCCATCACACGACGTGCACAAGACCTTCTATACTTCATACTCATAATCTTTTTCTCATGCAGACACTCCTGAATCTGATTATCCCATGACTTCCTTGGACTTCCTCTGCCTTTCCTTCCTGCCACTTGAACCAATTTTGTTTTTCTTAGTAAGCATCTCATCACTTATTCGTTCAACATGGCCAATCCACCAAAAAATAATTAGTCTCCACCTTGCTAACAACATTTTGCTTCACATTACACAATTGCAACACATCTTCATTCCTCACACGATCAGAACGCGTCTTGCCACAACCCCCCCCCCCCCCCCCCCGTAAGTAACGCATTTCTCCAGCACACAAACGGCTCCTATGTTTCTTCTGTAGTACCAGGGTTTCACTACTATACATCTGAGTAGGAACAATTACACTTTCATACACAGTCATGCGAGCCTCTCTTGAGAACCCATCATTCCTGTAAAAACCTCCTAAAGCAGCTGTGACTTTCAATGAATAATTCACTCACCTACTAATTTCACCATCTAATTTGTTCTCTTGGTCAAACATGCTTCCTAAGTACACAAACTCATTCACCTGGTCAATCACTGTGCCATTTAGACTTACATTACATTCAGTGCTAACAGTTCCTCTCTCAAAAACCATAACTTTGGTTTTTCCCTTATTTATACTCAGTTTGAATTCCATGCAAACTTCGTACATCTGGGACAGCATACTCTGCAACTCATTGTTGCTCTCTGCTAACAGGACTGTGTCATCAGCATAAGCAATCTGCACACACGGATATTACCAAGACATAAACGAGTATTGTCCATTTTGGCATCACGCATGCATGCATCCATAAATATATTAGACAGCCATGGTGACGTTACACAACCTTGTCTGACCATTTTGATAAAACACCATTCACTTGTACACAAGCTCTACTGCCAGCATACATTGCTTTTACACTATTAAGTAAATTCCCAGTAACACCATATTTATTCAATACCTTCCACAGAAGTGTCATATTTACTCCATCGCAAGCTTTTTCTAAATCTATGAAGGCAGCAAAAACTTTCTTCCCAACAGCCAGATACTTTTCAATCATCATGCGTAATGCAAATATTTGGTTAGTGCAGCCTTTACCAGGCATAAAACCACTCTGAACATCCCACACTTTCTCTGGTGTAAGACCTTGTACTTTTTCAATAACGACCTTACCAAACACTTTCCCTGGCACACTCAGTAGACTAATGCCACGATAGTTCTCGCAGTCAGTCTTTTCACCTTTTCCCTTATACAAGGGAACAATGATAGCATCCTTCCAATCTTGAAGGACCATTGCTAACTCCCAGCACAACTGGAAATTTTCAGTTAACCAGTCAATTACAGAGTCACCACCATATTTCAAAATCTCAGCAATTATGCCATCAACTACCTTCAGGCGATAATATTGGTATTCAAAGAATTAAACGTCGAAGGAGTGAAACTGGAAATGGCTCATGTGTATTGTCTATCTTGAACAAAACATATAAGTTGCGAGTAACAAATTTGGCTGAACAGCACTTGGAAAATGAGATTTTCATGAACAAATCAGCATTGTATTCCGCAGAAGGATAGATTAGATAGACAGACAGACAGACAGACAGACAGACAGATAGACAGACAGATAGATAGATAGACAGACAGACTGATAGATACTCAAACTGAAGGACGGCACACTCATAGAACTTCAAGATGTGTAAGCTTCTGACCGTTCGTCTGAAGTGGGTGCAGGATCGAATTCCAGTGAGGCATGAATGCTGTGTTTGTCTTACGGTACTGACTCTCTTCCTTTCCTTGGAACCAGTAGCCCTAAACTGGGGACGGGCGACTGCTTATAGCCCATCGAGCTGCTTACAGTGGTCGTAAAACCCTCTAACAAGCAAAACAGCTGTGTAAAACCGGCAAAGACTACCACCTCTTTTGTCTTATCTGCTTTCCCATAGTGCTGGAAGTTCTCTGTTAAGAGCCAAAATCTACAAAGGGGAAGGAGTGGCTAACAAATTGACTGGCCGAATGGTCCAAGATATACACTATCTACCAACAAGTAATTGGACACCTGTGATAGCAATGAAAATGAAGTTTATTCACCTTCAATAGTTGGTGGAGCCTCCGCAAGCGGCGATTACAGCTGCGACCCTCCGGGGAATACTCTCAACCAGGCGTTGTACAACGACTAGCGGTATTTTCTTCCACTCGGCTTGGAGAAGACAAGCCAGTTCCTTCGCCGATTTCGGACGGTAAGGGCACCCCTTAAGTCGACGCTCCAACTCATCCCAGAGGTGCTCGATAGGGTTAAGGTCCGGGCTCTGCGCAGGCCAGTCCATTCGATTAACCCCATTGTCACCATACCAAGGCATGGTGGACCTCGCAACATGACAGGTGGCATTGTAATCCTGAAAGTAACATGGGTCCACCCCGTAAAACTGCCACAACGTAGGAAGCGCATGGTCACCCAAAATGGTGCAGTAGGTATCGGCGTTGAGTCTACCAGGAACTGCAACCAAGGGTCCCATGCCATACCAGGAGAAACACCTCCGTAGTATAATTCCACCGCCGCCGAACTTCACAGTTGGCACAATACATTCCGGCAGGAGGCGTTCTCCAGGCAGACGCCAAACCCAGACCCTGCCATCCGAACGGTAGAGGGTGAACCTTGATTCGTCGCTACAGAGAACCTGTTTCCATTGTTCAACGGTCCACTGTAGACGTTCTTTACACCAAGTTAGCCGAGCAGCGCTATTGGACTTGGTGATCAAAGGCTTGTGGACAGCAGCACGTCCGTGATAACCGAGCAGATGGGCTTCCTTACAGATGGTATTCATCCAAAGAACACTCCCGGATGCCTGTTGAAATTCCTCGCGGATGCGGCCCATCGATTTGGTGCGGTTCTTCCAAATTTCTCTGGCCAGCACCCGTCGGTCTCTAACTCCCAGTTTTGTGGGTCTGCCGGGTCGGGGCACATTCCGACAGTCACCTCTCATCTTCCACTTGCCAATCACGTAGGCCAGTGTCAATTTTGGGTACTTCAACTCGCTGGATATGTCACGTATGGATCGGCCATTTCTGTGATAGCCGACGATTACACCTTTCTCGAAATCAGAGAGCTCCGAACTGCGTGGCATCTTGCATGTGACTGGTTGCGTTGTTGTTTCCCACACGATATTTAACGGCGGCGGCCGTGACGTGTATCAGGACCGCAGATATCGTCGATTGCAGGGGTGTCCAATTACTTGTTGGTACATAGTGTATATACTAAGCTCATATACTGCATGATCACAAGACAAAGCTAAGTTGCACAGCGTTTCGCTGAAAGTTAAATGGCATTGCAGGCAGAGTCGCAGATATCTCTTCAGGGAACCTGTAAAACCTTATATCGTGATCAGCTTTGCACCTGCTTGGGCGATGAAGCGAGGTTCATCTAGGCATTGTGCGCTAAGAAGCGCTTCCTGATTATCCTCATACTAAAACTGTGCGCCTTGTCGCATTTAAGTTTTAAAAAATTCATCTCTAACAGCTCTAAAATTGCAGTGCGTATCTGGGAACTACTAAGTGCACATTTATTCGTTTAGATAAAAAATGACTATCTTTCTGTGTTAATTTTTTTTAATAGTTTTAGCGTTGAGGTTTTGTAATTCATTTTTCAGTTAAAAAGTACTCCGGCTCCTTTTATTTTTTTACAAACTAAACCCTGTGCCTTTCATTAATACAATTGCACAATGAACTCTGGGTGAACAGAAGCAGACTAAGACTTTCCTTCATGCATTCAACACTCTTGGAAAAAAAATTTTTTTGAAGAGCAAACCCATTTACAGGAAAAGCCTCCACAAAAGTATCACATGAGCACGAAGAATCAAACTTGGAAGCCAAAACATTTGAAGAATATACAGGAAAGACGTAGAATCAGCCAAGAAGCTAGAAAAATTCACCCTAATGAAGGCTGGCATTAGTGAGAACAAGAAGTGTACGTCAGGAAAGTTTGTTCTTGGTGTCAGTTCAGTTTGAATTGATCTGGTGTCAAGGCCGTAGCTGGGTTGCTTAACGCCCTAGGCAAGCCATGAGACTTGCGGCCTCACGATTTATGTTACTCATGTGTATGACTAAACATATTGCATTTATTCAATAATTTCGAGATGCAAATATACGAAAGTTGATTGATAAGTAAGGTCTCCAATCGTATGATATACGATTGTTGATTGATAAATAAGGTCTCCAATCGTATAAAATAAGTCTGCAACAAAATACAATAATGAAAGTGGTATCAAAATGAAGAACATTTATTTCTCTTAAACATTACAACCTTATTTTTCAACATAGTGACCATTTACTGCTTCACATTTTTCCAAACGCGCTATCCACTTTTTCATTCCGTCCATGAAGAAAGTTTGTGGTTTGTTTTTGATCCATTTGCGAACAGCAACTTCAAACTTCGGCATCGGACGAAAAATGTTGACCTTTCAACATCTCTTTAAATTCTGGGAACAACCAGAAGTCGGACGGTGCCAAATATGGGCTATACGGAGGGCGTGGAACAAGTGTGAATTTCAGGCCTGTTACTGTTTCCATCGTTTGTCGACTGCAATGTGACCTTGCGTTGTCGTGACGCCATAAATTTCTTTCATACTTGCTTTTACACACCATAAATTACTTTAATACTTGCTTTTATACGTCTGTGAATTTAGATTGGCGCGCAACCTTCTAGTGTCAAAAACTTTATTACTGATCGCTGCTTTATACGTAACTCGGAGGAAGCACTCATGACTAAGGTGGCCACAGACACACACGTTGTTTGAATGACACGTTTGAGTGTCACGCCAGCAAATGAGGGGGGGGGGGTGCGTCTGAGGCGGCATGTAGCACGGAGTGAAGGGTTTCAGGCAGACGTTGGAGAGCAATCATGATCATATGTAGAAGAATTTAGGAAGGGAGTGTCTGACCCAGGTCTTAAACAACCCTTAGAAATAGGAAGCTAGGAGATTTGGGCTAGAGTGCCCGATAGGAAAGTAACACGGAAACGAGGTAGAAACTGGGAGGAAGACGCCCTTATTTATTACCGGGGGCCACTACCCGGGGTCCGACGGCTTAACGTGCCCATCCGACGCACGGCGGATATTTAGTGGATCGAGTGTTTGTACCTGCCTGAGATCGAACCTGAGGTCCTTTCCGTGACAGTCAACGAACGTTGCCCACTAGGCCATCCGCGGCCGACGTTGGAGAGCTTCACTCATGCTTCACTCCACGCTACATGCCGCCTCAGGCACAAAACTCCCCCTTTTGCTAGCGTGATACTCAAACGTGTCATTCAAACGTGAGTGTATGTGGCCGCCTTAACGAACGCTATCACTCAAGGACGTCAAACAGTTAGCTGAAACTAAGCTCGTTTGCACTACACAGTATCGGCTACCGAACGCATGCGCAAACGTTTTCTTCCCCGACTACTAGCGACGCCACGCGGTTGGCGACCTTACTTATCAATCAACCCTCGTACAATGCCAACGAAATAGAAACTAATGGAAACTACATCAATTTACTTACTGGTCCAATGTAAATTAAAATTTAATTTTGCGTGCTTTATTGTTCGCATATTTACCAACAAGTGTCTTCAAATCTATGTCACGAGCAATTTTTTACATAAATAACCCAACAAGGTTATTTCCTGGATCTCTCAACAGATAAAAAAAAAAAAAAGAAAGAAGAGGAAGAATTCCTGCCGAATGAATATAGCGGAAGAACCTCTCTTACTCTTCTCATCAGAAAAGAATCTGAGTGTGACACTTGTTAAGCGTTGAGCATTACTACTATTTGTGATAAAAGTGGACAATCTTCATATTTCCACTGAAAGTCGGATAACACAGAATCCATTTTCTTTCAAATTTTTGTCGCCCTCAGGCGTTACCTGACTTGCCTGCTGCATAGGGACGGGCCTTCCGGCAGATGCACACTTTCGCGTCGGCGTCGGATTTACTGTCAGCTGACTTGCACATTCAGTAAGCGTAGGTCTACGTTTCTCGCTTACTCAAGAAATAAAAATTCGCAAGTTATATCGATAATCAAAAAGACAACAGAAAATAAAATTGTTTTTGTTGCTTTTATTATTCTTTTCTCCCTTATTAACTCATTCGATTTTATCAACTCTAAATCTTGGATTCCACCAGAGTTTTGTGCCCCAGGCAGCCGTTTAGTTCGCCTAGTGGTTGAACCGGCCTATCAGGTGTAAAGAAAGGTCCAGCGCGAGCTAGTATGATATTAGCTTTTTTATAATAAAATGTCTTCCATTTTGTTTAGATGAGAAACTATAGAAGTGTGAGCTGTTTTCAAACTGTATAGCATGAACCAGTAAATTTTGACAGTTAATGGACCAATAGAAAGTTCATTCAAAAAAAGGGTTGATTCCTTTTACGTGAATTTAAATATGATGGTTAAAACCATGAAGAACGTCGTTATTCCTGCGGATTTTGTACATGAGAAATCGAAACCACAACAACGGAACCAAAGATATAAGCACAAAATTGGAGGAAACTGATAAATGTGAATGGAAAAAGATCTCAGGACAATGACCTCATAATTATTAACACTACAAACGCCAGAAGTTTACTCGGTGGGAGGAATACAGCGTAGGAAAAGTGCAATTTACTATGTTATGGTGGAAAGGACTCTTACAAAAGTAACAGAATAGCAGCTTTCAGTATTTTTGAAAGATGCAATGATCACTTTTTCATATCACCCATTCATAAGGACAACTGTCAGGCAATTAACAAATTAGCAAAGACCTTACTCAGCTGTGCAAAGAGAAAATACCTAAAACCCTTTTCTGTTTAATATGGAAATTGAAAAAAAAATTGCTGCTCCCAGAAGTGAGATGTTGCCATAATCAGTACTCTTACAAATTTCTTTCAGTATTTTTGCACTGAGGCAAGACATTTATCACAAATTCAAGGAAAGATTTATGATTATGACGGTGCGTGTAGACTAAAATTAAATGATAAGGTAAAAACGCTGTGTTATGCACGATTAAAACGAAGTCTGAAGATGACAGGTGTACTTCGTAAAATTACATTTAATGAACTATATACAAGGTTAAAAGACACCCATAAGATCTTTCAGACTCCCCTGGAGTCCTTCATCAGATGAAAATGACCACATAAAAAGTTGTCATGGCATATAAATAAGGTAGTTGTTGCCACTTAATTCAATTCACAGAAGCAAATAAAAAGTCAAGCAATTTACATACCGGAGGCCTGCACCAAACACAGGTAGGAGGGGACACACACTGTTCCAGACTTCAGGGTGGAATGTAATTTTCTTTAATTTTTAAAGGTACAATGGCTTTCCATGCCTGGGAAACTTGGTTAGGTGAATCCTCGTTGTAACACATATTAAAGAATCTGTGCATGTACAGACTCTCTGTAAAGCGGATTTGAGTCCTACTGGTTGGAGTTGTCAAAATCCTGGCTTCTTCCCAGTGTGGGTCGTAAGTTCCCGAAGTGACGAGGCGAGATAAAGCAGTAGATGAAGCATGCATTTTAATGTTATATTTATATTCCGAAAAACGCAATTTCACGTTCCTAATCGTATAACCAACATACATTTGTGTGTGGGGGGGGGGGGGGCTCTGGGTGCACTGGCTTCAGAGGAATCTTGTACACACCAAATCGTTCCAAGTGGTTCACCGGATCTCTGTCTTTGCGAACCAAGCTAAAGATAGTGTTCGTTCTAAGGCCGAAATCCAGGTTATTCTTACGACACGTTTTTTAAGATGTTTGTGACTCCTGGGACAAAGTCCATAGAACCCACAAATCGGTGTTTTGGTTGGTCTCCCCTTAAAGTGGTAGCTGCCAATCTTATAGTTTTTGCGGTGATTCTGTTGGCAGTATGATTGGGATACCCAAACGTTGCAGCAAGGTCAGAAATCCACTGTAGTTCTGCCGATAGAAGCGCACGATTGGAAGAGTGAGTGAAAGCCCTACGGACGAGAAAATAAAAGGTAGATAGCTTGCAGCTGTTAGGGTGTACAGAGGAAAACGGAATAAAGGCCAGTGAAAAAGAAGGTTTGCGGTAAACGGAGAAACTTAAATGATTGGAAACCGAATGCCTACGAAGCAGAAAATCCAAGAAAGGAAGCGATCCATTGGATTCCAATTCCACCGTAAATTTAATGGAAGGAAGGACGACATTAAATCTGCAAATTTTAATAAATTATCCAACGAGTTGGGCCATAGGACTAGCACGTCGTCCACGTAGCGCAAAAATAATAGAGGTTCAATAGGGCAAGATGCCAAAACAGAATGCTCTAAATGTTGTACAACAATTTCTGCCAGTAGTGGGGAGAGGGGTGACCCCATTGGAGCACCCTCAAGCTGCCTGAAATCCAATGCTCTTCTATGTCACTCTGACATTCTTTCGAATTTCGCCCACCGATCTCCTACGTCTTTTCCGGTCTCAGTATACAGTCTAGTATTTCAGTTATCAAACGGTACTCAGAAGTTCTAACAATATGTCCAAGCCCTTTCACTTGAAGGTCTTGATGTTGATTATGATGTCATCAACTCTTGTCATTTTTCTGATCTATGAGTTCCTTTTCCTAAAATCTTTCTACATTACACCCACCAAGCATGCATTTCTCCACGCTTCTTTCGGTTGTCCGCACCCTCTGTGCATCTTTCTTAGTTAAGATCCATGTCTCTGATCCATAAGGAAGTACTGGAATGATGCAATGGTTAAACACTTTTCTTTCAAGACATAATGGTAACTGCTCTTGAAAATTGTACTGTTTTTTGTTTTTTTTTTCCCAAGTGCACTACAGCCAAGTTCAACATGTCTAGATATCTGTTGTCCAAGGTATAGATCACAACTCAAAATACTTAGTACCTCAACTTATAGGTCCTTATTACAACATCAGGAATGTGGAGAAGTTCCTTCAAGCACAGTTTACAGCAAACCTTCTTAAAAACAAACAGGACTAGAGATGATTTTTATGACACCGAGGCCGCCAAGAATTTTTAAAAAATCGCTTACCAAAATGAAAACTCACGTAAAACAGGAAAAAGGAGAAGGCAGACGTCTCAAGGTGCAAACCAAAACTTCAAAGGAAAAAGAAGAAAACAGATGACCGGCATGGTGTGATAGGATAGCCAGACAAAACAGAATTGGGGTGGGGAAACGAAAAAAAAAAAAAAAAAAAACAGCTACTACAGGAATGATGTCAGCAGAAAAATCATATATCTTCCACCTAAAACTCTTGGTGTCACGTAGCAAACTGTGTTGAAAAATCTTACATACACTGAAGAGCCAACACATTATGACCATTGCATCTTTATGCAAATCGAAGTAAATGCAGGTAACGACGGCGAGTTCAGTGAAGGCCATGAAAAGGTATTGATAACACCGAATACTGAGCTCTGTTAATCAGTGTTGTTGTGGTTCTTCATATGGGAAAGGCAGTGGACTTAAGAGTGATTGGCAAAGGCCAAATCATAATGGTCAGCCGACTGGGTCAGAGCATTTCCGAGACGGCCAGGCTTGTGGGATGCGCTTACGGTCAGCCGTGGTTAGAACCTTCAGAAAGTGGTCCGAGAAGGAAAACCACGAACCGCTGGTAAGGTGTGAGCTGACCACGGTTCTACGATGCTAGAGTTGAGCGAAGGCTATCTCGTAAGGAACGAGCCAACAGAAGGGATACTGTGGCTCAACTCGGCAGTAACTTTAATTGCTGCTGACGGGAGTAATGTGTCACAACACATAGTTCATCGAACCCTGTTGAAAATGGGGCTGTGTAGCGGCAGGCCGCTTGGAGAGCCCATGCTCAACTCGAGATCCGTCGAAAGCGACTACAATGGGCACGCGACCATCAAAACAGGACTGTGAATTATTGGAACAACGTCTTCTGGTCCGATGAATCTAGTTTCCCGTTGCACTATGTGGACGGACGGGTGCGTGCGCCTCGTTTTCTAGGGAAGTGTTGACACCGGGATGCACCGTGAGACGAAAACAAGCCAGCGGAGGAAGTGCCATGCTTTGGGCAGGGTTCTGCTGCGAAACCCTGGGTCCACTCATTCATGTAAAGGAAACATTGAAGTCATCCACTTACCTAATCATCACTGCAGATCAGGTTCATTCTCTCGCGGCAATGGTATTCTCCTATAGCAATGCCTTCTTTCAAGAGGGTAATGCGCAATGCCACACTGCCCGGATTGTTGGAGAATTGTTCGCAGAACATGTGAAAGAACTCCAGGTATTGCCCTGCCTCCAAATTCCCCAGACATCAATCCATTCGAGCATCTGTGGTTTATGTTAGAGCAGCAAATCCGATCTGCAACGGCTCAGCTACGTAACTGATACGAGCTAAAGAATCCGCTAGTAACGTGTTGGTGCCAGATACCACAAGACACCTTTTAAAATATTGTAGAGTCCACGCCTAGCCAGGTAAGAGCTGTTTTGGCGGCACTTAAAGGATCAACATCATGGCAGGTGGTCGTAATTTTTTTTTTAGTTTAAAGGCCACCGTGAGCAATTTAATGGGGTATAAGCATTCGCTCGTCCTTAATTTAGTGTCACTGGTTCCAGGGAAGGGAGATAGCCAATGCCGTAAGACAAACACAACGTCCATGCCTCACAGGGATTCGAAACAGGACCCGTCTCGGAGGAATAGTCATAAGCCAGCGCTCAGACCACTGCGCATAACTCATAATGTTTATCATTTAGACCACTCTTAGAACCAGAGCTTAGACTACTCATAATGTTTTGGCTCTTCGGTGTGTATGCGCAGTAGGAAGCTAGTGACTTTCAAAGTCGAAAAGATGGTGTCAAAAATTAAATGCAGGCAACAACTCCATTTTTATTTATTTATTTTGTAAGGTCCACTGATTTCAGGAAAGACAGAACGATGACAGTATGAACTAACACAAATTCCACGTTCCTCTACCCCCGATTTGAACTCGCAGTAGAAGCCCCGCACGGCTTGAGAAGATGACAATTCGGCTGATCAGCAGTATGGCCAGGAATTCAACAAAGTCGGGCCACGACTCAAACTCAATCAAATTACGAGAAACTGCTGTGGTATTCACGCTTACTACATGTATAACGTCAAGCCCATGAAATACTATACAGACATATTTATCCAGCTAACAACGAGCACTTTAAGCCCACTAGTGACCGATGCTGCCTTACCGAAGTTTTAATTCCTTTATGATAGATACATCATCATTATACGAAAATGTATACGTGGGCACACAGTTTAAAAGAGCACTACCGGTTAATTTTTCCCCCGGAGTTTAGCGACTCATTGAGCATCTAAGTCTACATGGAGTCGCCTGTCCCTAATTTAGGGACACTGGTTCCAAGTAGGGACGGAACCAACGCTAAAGAGCGAACAACACATCACCTTCCCCCTCACTCGGGCTCAACTCGGATGGCTAGCCAGCAGCCCGCGCTTCTGACCACTCAAACACCGACCTACCATTCATACTCACAAACCTTCAGTTTCTCTCTTTTTGTTTCTTTCCTAATACACGTGAACGCAACTGTTATCTAATTTTGTTCGTATTGGCTCATGTAAATGAAGAGGAATATAAAAATGAATCCGTCAACCGTTAATTGCTGAAATTAAATTTCTGTACAGACTAACGAGGAAACTGGAAATGCATTTTCAAGGGCTTTCATACGTCCCTCCTCTCCTCGAGTTAGGAGAAAAAGTTTTTCTGGAAGTAAACACGTTTTACACTTTCCAAACACAATGTGTAGCTCAAACCTGTCCCTCAAGATAACGCACGTACGGCTTTTAAAACTGGCAAAAATAAAAAAGGTACAGCTCATTTTAAGCCCTGCCTCCCTTGTTCTTGCCCGTAGTAAAACCAAGAGAAATAGAAAACCAAAAGTGACCTTTATTTAGATCACATTTGTGTGATGAGGGTCATCGGCCTCTATAATGTGAATCTTGCGCGATTCATCTTTAGATGGCACTTCAGATAGCAGCAGTGGCTTAACTCTTTCCCATATATTGCGTGAGATCCAATAATGGCGAAGCAGCGAGATGTATAAATGACGAAATCGTCAATTCCCAGAAGCCGACGGAAAACTTCCTGTCAGGGGGAAAAATCGAATCTGTGGAAGAAGCAACACGACACAGGATACCGGCAGCAACTTCCGGAACGCGTGACAACGATGCAGCTTTACGCTTAACGATCGCAGAGATTTTTATTTAGTAAATTAATAAGCGATTTTTTTTTCAAATTTGGACGCAATTCACAGTTTAAAGCGCCAGATCAAAACATTTTTTGGAATCATGCGCGCCACTTTTACTGGCGGCAAATCTTTTTGTCCAGCACTAGTGAAACGAGACATGCAGACATTCAAAAAAATCAATTTTTCAACTTAAAATTTATTTTTCGTCTGTCTCCTGAGAGCGCCATCAGCTCAGCACGACGCGTAATGTTCAAAACTAAAACTTTGACGTTTAATAAGTCTGGAACGGAGGTATGAATCAACTTCAAACTTTGTATACGAAGTGGCCTACTAGTCATCAGGAAATATGCAAAATTTCATTTGAAACGCTCTAAGGGAGGGGGGGGGTAGATATCCCGTTTTGTCACTCTTTTGCAAGAGAAGACAAAACGCAGCTCCGGTGGCGCACTGGTCTACGCGATGGATTCAGGTTCGAATCCCGTTGAGGCATAGATGTTGTGTTTGTCTGACGGCTCTGGTTCTCTTCCGTCTCTGGAACCAGTGGCCCTGCACTGGGGACTGGCGACTGCTTATAGTCAACTGAGTTGTTCACGGTGGTCGTTAACACCCCATAAAAAGAAAAAATGTGAGGGGGCTGGGGATCCGAAAAGCGCAGAGAGGCAACCAAAGGTGATATGACGCCGTTGATAGCTTGTTCGAAAGAAGATCTCAGTAGAGTTTTGAGAGCATTTGAGTCAAAAGCTTAGAAATCTTAAAATTTGGGGTACTGCAGCTGAAAAAGTAGCCAATTTTAAACTCCTTTCCAGCCTTTTCTCAGGAACGTCTTCTCTCATTGAAATCAAACTTAGCCGCCGTGATGGCGCAGTGGTCTTAGCGCTGGCTTATAGCAATTCGTTCGAGAAATGGTCCGGGTTCGAATCCCTGTGAGACGTAGATGTTGTGTTTGCCTTACGCCACTGGCTCTCTCTCCCTTTCCTGAAACCAGTGGTCCTAAATTACGGACGGGCGACTGCCCATTGAGTTGCACACAGTGGTCGTTAAACCCTTAATCAGAAGAGAAAAAAAGAGCCACCCTTAAATATTAACTCTTCTTGCAATGATGAGACGAATCCTGGAACCAGTGGTTCCAAATTATGATCATTAGACGAATGAAGATGAAAATACTGCGTCACTGCTGGACGAACCTACAGTGGAACTGAATGTTTTAGCCGCCCCGGTGGCGCAGTGGTCTAAGCAACGACTTCTAATCATCCGCCCAGGGAAGGGTCTGGGTTCGAATCCCGGGTAAGGCATGAATGTTTGTGTTTGTCTCTCGGCACTGGCTCTCAATGTGTTACTTGCTCATTTGGCATACTGTATACCATATTCGCTATGTACATTGTTCATGTAAAATTAATATACTGTCTATGTCTGCCTGACAATACTGTGCAACTATGTCTGTTTATCCTGTCACTGTATCACCAGGTCAAATAAATAATTTTTTTAAGCCTTCAATCAAAAAAAAAAAAAAAAAACTCAGCGTATCTAGGTTGCCATTAATAAGTGTAAAACATCGTAATCTAACAGCTCCTAAATTAGAGATGGGCAAACCGGTTCGATTCGATTCGACTCGCTAAAAAGATTCGTTAGGACCGATGCGTTCGTTTCGGTTGGTGATTCTTTCGATTCAGAGAACGATTTGTGTATGGGGAACCGATTTTGAGTTGGATCCCTTTGTCCGCATTTCAGTCGGTGATTCTTCTGGTTTTCAAAACGATTTGTGTCCAGAGAAACGATTCCGAGTCGGATCCTTTCATTCTTTGACAGTTTCCAGTTTAGTTGACGATTTTTAAGTTTAATTTTGTTTTTAATTTCTATGAAAAATTTGTTCCTCTGTTTTCATATAAGTTCGTTTCGAAGCGTTCTCGTAATCCATTGCATTTGCATACTTCTAAATCAGGTAAGATTTTCTGATCAGAGTATGAACCTCACCGAAGCAGTGGTGAAATTTTGATGTCTATAGTAAATAGTAATTCTAACTGATTCATTCAGAGAATCTTCTCTTCTATGCAGTCCATTGTTTCCAGGAAAGATTCGTTCGGCAATGACTCGGTTTGCTGATTCGTTCTTTTGGAACGAATCGTTCGCGAACGACACATCTCTATTCTAAATTCGCTGGATACGGCTCAAGTACAACCTGTGTTATTCAAATCCCGACCTTCTCCATCCACATTATTTTGCATCAGCATCACCTTCCAGATGGCGTGCCTGTAAAAACACACTATAATTTATACAAACGGGCCTGTTTGTTTGTGCATGTGGACCAAGCAGGACTACAGAAAATTTTCCTAACCTAAAAATTTCCTTTGTATTCGCTGTGTTTCCATTGTGCACGACGTTACATTCGAAAAACCGTCTCGTCCTTAATTTTTGCACGCCAGTGTATATTAACTCGTTTTGAAATATACTTGTTCACTTTAAAAAAAAAATTTAAAGTAAAGGGGGCCAGAACAAGAAATAAATACATCACTCTTGTTTTATGTCGTCCTCTTAAAGCCAGTACTAACCATGTGACCACGGCTTCGGCTGACAGCAACTGCCGAAGTCCAGCTAGTCCATGGATTCCGTTGCACGTGCCCGTGAACTAGTTTAGGACCATAAGATGCGCACTACCGTGATTTACAACCATTGTTTCCAAGACTTAGTCGAGTCAGAGCAGGAGATTAGAGGACAGTGTGCATCATGAGAATCTTTTGGGAGTAATCTCACATTTAAGTTAGCATCGACAAAAAACCTTGAGGAACAAAAGAGAGCGCAGCCAGTCAACACTGATCCAATCCATTTCTCAAATGGTAGGTTATTAATTTGTTTTCTTTAGGAATGTAATCCCTTTCTCCCCCGGAATAGCCCGTCTCTAATTTAAAGACGCTAGTTTCAGGGAAGGCACAGAGCCAGCACAACAGGACAAACACACCTCGCATGTCTCATCCGGGTCTCGAAACCAAGTCTAAACCATTAGCCGGAAGTCGGAGCCTCTGCCTAATTGCCACGACGCGGGAACTACAGGCTGTCCACGTGTTACTGATATTATACTCGACAACAGGAGTAACAGGAAACGTATATAAGGAGACGAGAAAGTATGATCGATACAAGTTCTCAGACACACTAAGTTAAAACTAGAAAGTCTCATCTCTTGATCTCTGACATCCCTCAGAAGAATATGGAGAAATGACTCTGCAAAAATAGCCAACTATACACTGCGATTCCAGCTTATATGGTACACCTACCTAGTAGCGTGTTGCGCCCGCCCATGGCCTGCAGAACAGCACAAGTTATTCGCAGCATGGAATATACCAGATGCTGGAAGCTTTCTGCAGGAATATTGTACCATGCGGAAATGACCAAGTCCCGCAGCTGCTTCAAATTTTAATGTGGCATAGTCTCGCAATGAACAGCTGGTTTCACCTCATCCCAGAGATGCTCAATGGGGTTTTAATCCGGGAATTATGCAGCCTACGAAGCAAGGAAACTCCGTTAGCATGCTCCTGGAAGCATTCAGTGAGGATACGTACCTTGTTGGCGGACGCGCTATCCTTCTGAATGTGTAGTTGAGTATGGAAAGTAGCCCTAAAGGGATGAATTTGACCCGCAACGATGCTCAAATTAAAGGTCTGCACAGGCCTTGTTTAGTGAATTCGGTCAGGCTCAAGCCCATGCGTTTAAGGTCCGGCTGATTTCAGATATAAGGCACTCGGCCCGGCCCCTGATGCACCGTTTTGTATTAATTTGTTTTTCTATTATATTTTATTAAATTGAGAAAATTAAATAATGAAATGAGGTATTATTGAAAATATTTAGTTGAATGTAAGCCTAAAAGCATTAACTAAACTTTGTCAATTATCGAAGATTATAACCTTTAAAGAGAGAGGGCGAAAAAAAGACTAAGCGGTTTCAAAATCCACGTTTCTCTGAACTAGAAAGCGGCAACACTGCAAAAGTCAATGTCCTTATACGGATTAGGGATAGGAGACACAATCGAAGTCGTCCTACTCTCATACAAACACACACAGACACACGCGCGCTCGGTGTCGAATCTATCTGTTGTCAAACAAGCCCCAAAGTGTTTTTTACCGTCTTAGTACCTATATAAATGGTAAAAACACTGTGAGTGCCTCTCCTCATTTCTGTGATTACGCCTGGGCTACGTCATGGAAGTAAGTAAAACAAGCAAAACTGTTAGACTAGAAAATTGGGTAAAAAAAAACGACTTTTTTCTTTCTTTACCATTGCGATAAAAAGAATGGGTGAACTTCGCCAGGGCGTAAATGTCTGGGTAAAAGACCGCTCCAGCCCGTTGCTTTGTTCTCTAAACTAAGAAAACCGGGCCGGTCCGGCCCGTTTCCTTATTCTCTAAACCAAAAGCAGCTGGCCTGTGCAGACCTCTAGTTTAGATACGCCATGGTGTCCAGATGTCCTTCGATGGGTATCAAGGAGCTTAATACGTGCCTGAAAAACATTCGCCAGACTAGTACACTGCCACCACAGGCCTGAACTGTTGAGACCCAACAAGATGTCTCCTGTTGCTTACGCCAAATTTGGATCCTGCCATCCTCCATGATGCAGAAGAAATTCGTCCGTCCAGGCGCCCTTTTTCCAGTCTTCAATGGTTCAATGTTGGTGCTTCCGCGCCCACAGGAAGAGGGGCTTTCGTTTTCTAAGCTGAGAACATGGACTCTGGACATGGTGGTCAGCTGTTATAGCCCGTTCGCGACATGGTATACGTTGTGCATTCGGAGGTGACTATCGGCATACCACTGTGGAATTCAGCAGTGATTTTCCGGGTTGTGGTCCGTCTGTTCACTTGCACGACTTTCGCCGTTCTCCTTTGTTTCTTCTGATTCACCAGATTTTTTTGGTCCAGGGGATCACCAATTGCAGAAGGTTGATTGCGTTTCGCACCATTCACGGTAAACCCTTGCTATGGCTGTGCGTGAAAAGCCAACAAGGTCGGCCGTTTGGGAGAGGCTCGAACCGACACGCTTGGCGGCAACTATCATGCCACATTCAAAGACGCTCAGATTACTCGTTTTGCCCATTCTGACCCTCAATCTAACGTTTACTGATATTCGACTAGCCAGTCTACCCGATTTTACTGCACACCAAGCTGACGTAATGTCTTATGCGTTGGAGTGAGCTAGAGGCGGATTGGCCACCGGTAGACCACTCTATCCACGCACAAGAAAAAATCCGTGCGATTAACGCGAAACTCGGCGAATAGCTACAGGGAGGGCAGATATGCAAATGATTTTAAGTTTCGTGTGATCCCGCATGCCCGCGCGTCGAAGACCAGCGCTGCAATCTCAATCCTCGGGGCATATAATGTACCGCGCAGGAGACTCCACATTCGTGCCGAAGTGCACGGTCACAGTCAGGGGAGATCCCTGAGCGGTAGGCATGCCGAGGAGACGTCGTAGATGTGCGTACGGGCAACTGACGGAGTTTGAACGACGCCGTATCGTCGGGATGACAGAGGCAGGGTGGCTGGCGCGCTGAATCGGCCGCCATTTTGGCCGGTCGGACAGTTTGGTGCGATCGTGTTGGGAGCAATGGACACGGGAAGGCACCCAGACACGGAGGACTGGCTCTGAACGACCCAGACACACCACCAGCAGAGAGGGCCGTGGGATCGTGAGAGCGGTACCCACAGATGCAACGACGTCCTTGTCCAATATCCAGAGGCATGTGGCTGCTGTACAAGGGACGTCTGTGACCGCCAGAACCATTTCCAGACGCCTGGCAGAGGCGAATCTACACTCTCGACGGCCCTTACGTTTTTTGCCATTAATACCAATCGTCGGCGTCGACTGCAGTGCTATCTGCAGCGAGCAACGTGAAATGCAACGGACTGGCGACGTATAGTGTTCATCGACGAATCCCGCTTCTGTACGGGAACGGACGATCACCGTATCAGAGTATGGAGAACCGCAGGTGAGCGCTACAATCCCAACCTCACTGTGCAGCGGCACACGTCCCGTACTGCAGGCGTGATGGTCTGGGGACCCATCGCGTATGACAGCCGGACTTCCCTCGCAGTGATCCGAGGGACGTTGACAGCCCAGCGCTACGTACAGGAGATCCTGCGTGCCCATGTGCCGCCTTTCCTGGCGAGGCGTCTCGGAGCCATTTTACAACAAGATAACGCCTGTCCGCACACGGTTCGAGTTTTCCAGGACTGTCTAAGTCATGCTTCCACGCTTCCGTGGCCTGCCAGATCGCCTGATCTCTCGCACATCGGACATGTGTGGAACGAGATGGGACGCCAGCTTTTTCCATGTCCCAGTGTTCGTGATTTAGAGCGTCAGTTGCAAGAAGTGTGGGGACAGTATGTCCCAGGATAACATAGCATAACATACGGCTTCACTTTTGACTCCATGCCGGACCGTATCACCGCATGTATCTGAGCACGAGGCGGTCCGACGCGGTACTAACGCTGACCGAAATGTGTACCGTATGCCCGCGGGAAATCGTCCTGCTGCTGTGATATTGTAATCACTGCTGTCCTTGGTATGTACCATTTCATTACTAAAATCTCATTTCAATCCGACGCATCAATCTGGGCGGAACGGCTATATAGGCAAATAATAATTAAAACAGACCAAGGGAACCCACAAGCACCCAAACGAAACACATAATACGTACCACCGACGGAACATATATATATATATATATATATATATATATATATATATATATATATATAATCACTCTAAAATGACAGCAAAATCCCCTCTACTTCAGTGAAAAATTTGCCACTGGACCAAGCACTCTGTTATAAATAAAACTATCTACGGTTAAGCATAGGTCGTTGGATTTGGAGTCAAAGGGACCTACAGTACTTTTGTAATCTTGAAATAGGCACTAGTAACAATTTTGACGGTCCATTTACCCCCCCCCCCCTAATGCTCTTACAAACATAGAGCACATAACCATGGGCCCCCATAGCTTAATTTTCAGGAAGGGGCAAAAATAAAAACTGTAAATAAAAATAGAATAAAAAACGTAAACTTACACTGTACCGTCTATATTCTCCAACCATTTTTACCGCACACACCTACACCTAGATAAATTTAATTGAAAACCTGACGACACAAAAACTGCATAAAAAAACTGATAAATGAAGTTCGATAGCATGCTGAGACAATAAAAAAATGTGTTGTTCTTCTGAGCCTTGCGCCTTTGGGCCATTTGTGTCCTATGTCCCACAAAACTCCAGTGATAATTTAATTGATCATCATTAAGGGAAAAAAACACCTCCACGACAAAAACTTGTGGAACTCTTTGTCCAGCAGCAAACAGCCGTTGTAGAGCATATGTTTTTCGTTTCTTTGTCTTTCACACTGCCCTACACTGTACTCATGTATGCTACGCTCCATTCAATATCACTACTTTCTACTGCAAATTCCCAATGTTTTTACTGAACTCTCACACACCTAAGTTCATCATAAAAAAATTAGTAATCAGGTTGAATGATATGGCAAAAATCTTTGCCATCCAAGAACTGAATTAACAGTCAGATTTTCAGGGGAGGGCAATTGCCCCCTCTTGTCTCTCCCTATGGGCGCCCATGCACACAGCGATTCTTCGGCAGAGATGTTGAGAAATCTGTATCGCACCCAAATTGATCTTAAAAGAAACAACGATTTGCCGGTAATGGTTCATGATCAAAATAATAGTTCATATATTTATAAAACAATTAATAGATTTAAAAAAGAACTCTATTCAGGGAGATCGCACAAATACCGTTGCGCAGTAGACGATAAGTGAACAAATAAAAATAACTATTATCTGGCCCATCGCGTTTTAAGCATGGTTTGATACGCTACATTCAATCCTGAGTGGATTTTCAAAATTCTTTCACCCTTAAATTGCTGCCAAAATTTGTTTACGACTGAATTGGTTTTACAATGCATATTTCAACATTTCAATTTACTCCGATATTGGAGGTTATATATATATTTTTTTTAACGTGCATTAATGCATTTGCATTTTTGAACTTCACTTTTAGTTGGTAAAGTTCGATGAACACTTACCGCACGTGGGGCTTGGCTTTCAATTCATATTTCCGTTATGTGGATGCGGCACGGGGTTTTTCATTTGGCCACGGGTCCACTTCTTTTTTTTTTTTCCGTTAGAATTTATTTTGACTCATCACCAAATGAGTTTTTTTCCTCTGCTGCATCCTCATTTACTTCAATACTTATTCATAACCCTAGTACTTTCGGCAATACTCCATTACCGTCTTCGAGGAGACGGTAATGGAGTATTGCCGAAAGTACTAGGGTTATGAATAAGTATTGAAGTAAATGAGGATGCAGCAGAGGAAAAAACTCATTTGGTGATGAGGCAAAATAAATTCTAACGGAAAAAAAAAAAAAAAAGAAGTGGACCCGTGGCCAAATGAAAAACCCCCGTGCCGCATCCACATAACGGAAATATGAATTGAAAGCCAAGCCCCACGTGCGGTGTGTTCATCGAACTTTACCAACTAAAAGTGAAGTTCAAAAATGCAAATATTTCAACAATTCATTTCATCCAGGAGTTAACAGAATTTCTTTCATGAGGGAATTTATGAGGTTTTAACCTGAGGGCACGTGTCTTCTTTTTAGTTGACCACAAAACCGAAATTTCCGGCTTAGTTTCGCCGACTCAATCCGCCCCTGGAATGAGCCATTTACGTGATGAGGGCACCACACAAACTGGCATCTCAGTGTATGCTATGAATTTCCCAAGATGCAGTTCAGCAGAGAATCCACAGCATGCTTTAAATTGCATGATACTTGTGTTGGAGTTTTGCTGCGGCAAATGTCGTAAGGTAAGCACAAAGTTATCAAGAAATAAATGGGATTCCAACTATACTCACTAACCGTCACAGAAAAAGGCTTTATGAAATATTCATAAGTGTTCAAAGAAAACCCTTAAACAAATCTTATTGTACTCGGATGCCTACAGCAGATGATGTACGGTTTTTCTTGGTAATAAACCTCCGCCTTTCGCTGATGCCTTTTGTTTCAAGTCACGACTGGGCAGAAGAAAACAACGAGTGAGAAATAAAACAAAGTTGACGAGGGGTAAGGGAAGGTTTATATGAAATCTATCTTTAAGCTGCTGAAGAGTTACACCTACATTACACCAATAGAATAATAAAAAAGCTGGCCACTTACACAAATTAACACGAAAAGGATAAGTAGAATGCAACGGAAATGAAAAACAGAAAAAGTTTGTTGTGATCACTTTTGATAAAAGCATGGTGAAAACAAAGTAAACAAAAGTACTGTCGCGTTCTGTTTTCGCTGTATTCACCAATCTGCTGTTAAGCATGTCCAAATCTTTGTTACACTAGGAGGCTGAAGGCCGCCGATTGATGATTTGTGGGTGTGGTCTCTCGGCATCTCTTTCTTGGCTGCATAAGGACCAAGAATAGAAAAGAAAAGCCTATTTTGTCTCACTTAGCAAAAAGAGTATTGAGGTTAAAAGACAACTCAGCCAAGTGTGTAAAATATCTACGACTGTCTCGCTAAACATTCAAATCGAAACTAATCTTTCTTAAAACTGCATGTATCTTTGGAATTGGTTGGTTGGTTTGGAATTTCAGCGACCACATTGAGCAACTCAATGGGCTATAAAGCAGACGCTCGTCCTTAATTTAGGGTCACTGGTTCCAGGGAAGGGAGAGAGCCAGAGCCGTAATACAACACACGCCATCCATGCTTCACCTGGAACAATCTAGGACGAATGGTTAGAAGCAGACACCTCGTACCACGAGGCCACAGTAGCGGCAGAGACTACATGTTATATACAGAAAGTTTCAATCACATCACTACCTAAACATTTAATCCGGTTGTTCACGTACTCAGATTCTTTTGTGAACGGCAGACTCGAAATACAAGACCACAATAGAAAAGCCCATCTTGTCTCACCACGAAACTTACAGGAAGCATCGAGGAAACCGAAATAAATAAAACAAAGTTATCATTCTAAATTGTGTGTTCCTTGCTGTTTATTTCGAATCTTATTAAAACTAACTGCTCATTTTTGATACCAATGGAGATATACATGCCACTGATATTTCTTCATTTCTTTTCATGCTCTTAAAAATTTATATAAGCATTTATACGACTTACAATGGGACCTTACAGCTGACCACCCGCGAATTTCGGTGATTTTTTTTTTTATTTTTTTTAATTAAAGTAGAGGCAAAATGAGGAAATATGTGACCCGGCATTTGATCTAATGTCTCTTATTTTTGGGCTAAAAAAATCATAACGATCCGAGGACGGGGAAATGAACGAAATTCGTGATTTCCTGTAAATGATACTTTACTGTAATGTCACGAAGTCTTGCAAAAGTGTGCTGTAGTATACATTTCCTGTTATGCTAGCTAATGTCGAAAATCCGGGAATGAACAGTGAACTATGATGAGCAGGAAAGCACCGAATGCCTGCATTTTCCCATCTTCCCTTAAGACTCCCTCGTTCTCTTTTCAGAATTTAATAAGAAGTTACAACATTGTGTGATGCAAGTACATACTGAATGAAACATATATACTTCTGTGCTATATTTGCATGAGCTAGTTATGCCGTGAGCTGCAGCACTTGTAGTGATTTGGCCGATACACTTCAAATTGTATTGTGTCAGTGTCAATGGCAATTCGGTGTAGTTTCACTAACAAATAGTAAGGATCATGAATGGAACTTTCAGATTCCCTAAACATGAACGCCGCCGGTTGCTTCGACTAGCGAATCCTGTGATGGTTATATTCAAATTAATCGGAAACTTGAGACTTGGTCGTTCTGGGTGGTGCAGTGGTTAGCATACCCGGGCGCTATCTGGGAGACGCGGGTTCGATTCCCGCTCCAAGACGACGACATTTTAAAGTTTTCGGATGTTATTTGACTTAGTATCCTTGTCATATTTACACCATAAAACGGATTCACACCTTCGAAATTTATAAATAGTAAAGAATCTGTGGCATTGTTGAATAATACAGTTTAACAATAAATAGCACATATGGGGACGGAAGAATTGTTAGGAGAATGGACATATCGCATTTTAGTTTATAAAGTATAATTACTTTTATTTCAAGACCTGACATATATGTTGTTAGGTATCATTATCTGAGGTTTCGCAATCGTTTATTGGTACACAAAGTTGCGGATGATAATTATCATAAAAACAATGAAAACATAACACCTCACTACAACGCGAGCATTTGATGAAAGAATTGTTCGAGCACTTACATTTCGTTGGTCGAACATCATCCGGGAAACACATTTCGTTCACGTTTCCCAAAACCTTTCCTTCATTTAACTTCGCAGCAAACCAAGCGCACTGCAACATATTTTTGAAAATCGGCGCAGAAAAAGTTGATGATGTATAAGTGAATGAATCTTCAGGGCATCTTATCGCTACTTTAAATGCCTATTTTCTTTTAAAAGTTCGACAGAGTTTTGTAACATTTTAATAAAAAATTTTACTTGACGGAAAAGGTACACATCACAAAGTTGACAGTATGGGGTAGAATGAGATGGAATGATTTCAGTAGTAGAAGAACAGGTGCCGTCGTCCTTTGTGAAGACACAAAGTGTGCTGGATCTGTTTGACCTTCCTATGAATTCACGATCAATAGAACTTTTCTTCGCAAAATGTTCGGATAATGTTTTTCACAAAACTGTTGAAAAGCTCTTTCGTTAGTTTCCTAATTGCGACGATGTTACGAATGCATTTCCATATTCTGCCGTTAGTCTTTCCACAGTCTTGGAAACACGAGGTCCAAATTCTCCCTGAGGCTCTTGCATACATAGGAAAACTTTTGAAAGTAATCTTCCAGAAGCGGCCAATGCATACTGCGCAGTGTAACCAAAGAATATCTAACGAGAAGTTAAGGCTCAGCGAGACGTAATTACCGCAGCCGTATCTTCAAGGAAAACATGCAGTGCACAGAAGCCAACATACAGGCTGTTGCCGGAGCAGACTGCGCGTGCGTACTTCTGTTGACTTCAATTCTTTGGGTAAAGAACAATCAGCCGAGCTACTCAGAATCACAGCACGAGATTGTAACCTTCTCGGTAGCATAATCACTTCGCAAATCGGATATGTTAGTTTTGTTACGCCAATCGGGTTAGTTAAGGCTTTTGTTTGTTCTTCAGAAACATTTTCAGTAATGCCAAATACTAGGGAATGTCTGCATTTTGTTCGGATCCTTAAGCCTAACTGTAATATTTGCTGAAATTTAATATAAATAGTAATACTAATGTTATTGCATATTTTTCTCACCAAAATAAAGGATGGGCGGGATATCAGAAAATAACAACAAAAAAACTGCTCTAAGCAAATAGTCATCAATCAGATCGAAGGAAACCATCGTGGATCAAAGAAAAGCTTCACTGCCGTAGTCTCCCCCCCCCAACGTGTTTTGCTCCTGAATATTAACTTTCCCGCAGAGCATATTATCTCTTAAGATGTGGTGGCGCTGTTGCCGCCTGTTTTACGTTATTTCTATGACAGTTGACCTTCTTTAAGCGTTAGATATTCTTTGGTGTAACTATGCGTTACTTTGTTAAAATCTTCCAAGAATGCCTCTGCTGTTTCTCTCCACGCACAGAAAGCGTCCTGTGCACATCGATTCTATACTCACATCCCGTTTGATCAGTGTTATTGACGTAATTAAATGGAAAGTCTTTCATCAGTCGTGAAAAACATTTTTGGAATTTCTCTGCTTCCGCGATAATAGTTGGCAAATTCAATTCATTTTGTGACTTGATGTACCTTGTCACTTTTAGCTGGCGAATGCCATGAACTAGTTTGAATTTTTCAACCCACCCTTGTGATGCTGTAAAACGAAAATCGTCCGACTGATGTTGTACCGCTGCAGCAGAAGCCCATTGTTGTATCATTCGGGTAGTTACCATCTGCTTTTTGTCTCTCGCTTCGCGAAATCGATCGAAGGTCCATTAGTTGATCATTGTCCTTTAATCCACCTCTCCGTTCAATTTCTTGCTCCCATTTTTTCGGGTCTGCCTTCCGTTGTAAAACAGTATATCCTCGTTCATGTAGAATTTTAAAACTCCATTTTGAATGCTGTACGATTTTAATTTTTGTGTCGAGTGAAATTTAGTCTTTCTTTGATTTTTTTATCCTCGAGTTCATATTCGTCTACACTCTCCGGGTTCGAAGAAGAAGTGGAAGAGAAACTGCCTTCTTGTATGTCGTCGACGCGCCTGAAGAAATGTTCGATGTCTCTCGTACAGGTTCCTCACTTAACAGCAATTCCTCGCTATGCACCACTTCGAAGTTCTTCAACACATAAATGATGGCTTCAGCCATAGATTTGCCATTCAGCACTGCTTTTTCGGACACATGTTCTATTTCGTTCGTTTGCAGAACGTTCATGTCTTTTAAAATTTGTTTCCACATTGTCAGAGCATTTGCAATGACTTGCGGCTCATATGAGGCTACGAAATTCGGAATCTCTACGTCAGGATTTATTCTACTTGTTGAAGCCATCGAAGCACTGCCACTTTCCAAATTTATTTCGCACAATACGTCTGAAAGATGTAGTAATATCTCCAGATTTTTTTTTTTTTATTTGCACATTTTCCAAAGCACAACCACATTGCTGGAGGGCTCGAAGGATACAGACGCGTTATTCCACAAATATTTACAACGACTTCTACAACCTTCATGAATGTAAGTTGTGTCGCATTCGTTTATTACAGCGATATTCGTTGCGGGTAAAAGAGAACGCTCATAGGGCCAGGTAACTTGTCCTTTCGTACAGTTGTGACGTGCACTCATTTGCATACCTGTACGCGCTCACCTTTCAGCCTGTATAACTTTAGCAAGTATTAAAATTTTGAAAACCTCCAGCGAGAATGTATTCGTGACACATGACAGAAAGGCAAAATGTCATAAAGCATCAGCTCATGCAAATTAACAAACCCCGGTAATTTCACCCCATGCATAGGTTGAGTACGTCCTATCTTTTACGAACGTTATACTCGTATTCATATGGCAATGCAACATGATGGCTATTCCAACTTGTAGTACACTCACGGACAATGAAATCTGCGCACCTAGAAGAAAACATGCTACAACCGTGAAAATTTGCAAATAGCTAGAGTGCGTGCTGGTATGCAAATGATCAACGTTTGGTGCGATTGCGCATGACCGCACACCCCGTGGTGGCGCTGCAAGCACGAACCGGAAGCCTTTTTTTTTTTTTTTTTTTGATTGGAGGTTTAACGACCACCGTGAGCAACTCAATGGGCTCTAAGCAGCCGCCCGTCCCTAATTTAGGGTCACTGGTTCCAGGGAAGGGAGAGAGCCAGTGCCGTAAGACAAACACAACATCCATGCCTGACCGGGATTCGAACCCGGACCCCTTACGGACGAATGATCAGAGGCCAGCGCCTTAGACCACTGCGCCACCGGGGCGGCCCGGAAGCCTTATAAACCGGCATGTATAGTCGGTGCCTCATGAAAGCGAAAAGCATTGGCGGACGCAAAAAAGAGTACAGAGTGACAAGAATGCCGGGTAGACGCCAGAGACTTCGATTTACGCAACTTACGGACTTTGAGAAAGGCCTGATCATCGGGCTGAAAACCGCAGGGCGGTCGACGCACCGTATAGCCCGCCACGTGAATCGTTCTGACCATACCGTCCGAATAGGTTGGGAGCAGTGGACACGTAACGGCACTGCCACAAGGCGGAGCAGCTCCGGACGGACCAGGAGGACCACCGGTAGAGGATCCACGGATCGTGCGCCAGGCACAAATGGATCCCACGGGGTACCCGGTCCACTATACAAGCAGATGTAGCGGCTCTTGTGTGCCCACGAACCATTTCCCGACGCCTCTCGGAAGCGAATCTGCGACCCCAGCGCTCCTCACGTGCGCTGCCATTAACACCGGAACATCGCCGGCTCCGTTTGTAGTGGTGCCAGGCCAGAACGACGTGGAACGCCACAGACTGGCGACGTGTGGTGTTTAGCGATGAGTGCCGCTTCGTTTTGGGGACAGATGATCATCCTGACCGGGTGTGGAAGTCCCCGGGTCAACGGCACAATCCCAACCTCGCTATCGAGCGCCACACCTCCCCTACTGCAGGCATTATGGTCTCGACAGCCATTGCCTAAGATAGCCGATCAGCTCTAGTAGTTTTTGTTTGATTCAAGGTTTAACGACCACCGCCAGCATCACCATGGGCTATAAGCAGTCGCCTGTCCCTAATTTAGGGTCACTGGTTCCAGGGAAGGGAGAGAGCCAATGCCGTAAGACAAACACAACATCCATTCCTCACCGGGATTCGAACCCGGACCTCTTTCGGACGAATGATCAGAAGCCATCGCTTAGACCACTGCGCCACCGGGGCGGCGCTCTAGTAGAGGAATGTGGATCATTGACGGGCCAGCGGTATGTTGATGAGATCTTGCGGCCCCATGTGCTCCCATTCCTGGCCGGGATTCCAGGCGCGCTATACCAGCAGAATAATGCCCGCCCGCACACGGCTAGGGTTGCCCAGGACTGCCTACGGCCCGCCCACTCCCCGTACATACATGTCCCGTATCGAGCATGTGTGGGACCAGTTGAAACGCCAGCAGCCGCCGTGCCGCACTATCCGGGATTTGGAGTACACCGTCCAACACGTGTGAGCCAGTCTGCCGCAGGACAACATCAGGCGTCTGTTCGCTTCCATGCCGGCTCATATTGCAGCATGCACGAAGCGGTGCGACGCGCTATTGAAGATAACCGGATTGCGTGCCACAGATCCCTCTGTAATTTTCCTGCAGCTCTGTTTTTGCCATCATGTGTATCACTCATGTGTATCACTCATCTGTATCATTACGTCCATAAAATTTCAGTTCAATCCGATGCTTCCTTCTTGGTGCGCAAATTTCATTGTCCGTGAGTGTATATGTTCAATTAAAGATTAAACGTTCGGCTCGAAAATATTACTCCCAAAAACAGTACCACACAAATAACTACATAAATTTTTATTCATTTCAATATCTACACAAAATACGATTATCAGCGAAGTATTTTTACTAACTTTATCCCGTATCCACCAAGTGGTTTACCACCGGTTTGCCGTTTTCAGCTTCTCGGTGCGGCGGTGCGCAACAGATCGTTATCATTTTTTTAGTCCGAAAATAAGAGGCATAAGATCAAATGCCGAGACACATATTTCCTCATTTTGCTTCTACTTTCACTAAAAAAAAAAAAAATCACCGAAATCCGCGGGTGATCAGCTGTAAAGTCCCCTTGTTAGTAAACTAGACCGTCAGACATCGAACTTATAGTCTAGAAAATAAAACTATGTTCTTGATTTAAATCATGATGGTCTGTGTTCAACACATCATGGGTACAGACGTGAAACTCCTCCTTCTCCTCTCTATCTTTATGGGCCTGACCACCGGATTCAGAACTTGCTTGTGACGTCACGCTAAGCGACGGGCTAATCCACTGGTAGCTGAAGACATTGTGAACGCATTCATTATTTGCTTCAAATTATTTAAATTCCTTTTGACTAATGATTGTGATCAGTTACTCCATGTACAAAATGTAAAATTTGTGTTAAAAAATTAGTGGCAAAGAAGGTTGAAGAGTTGAATCGGTAAACGGAAAATGTTCAAAATGTAAGCAAACTAAATTTGAACTGGAACTCAAGTACGCTTCCGTATTTTTAAATAACTACTAAAAAGTTTAAAAATGACTAATTAAATAACAAGTCAGGGAAAAGAAAATATGCTATGTTTGCAGCAGCTCCTAAATGAATCTCGTCTTCCTGTTTGCCTCACTAACAACGAGATATCTCCAAATTTTGGCACAGACATTTGATAATCATCATTGCAGGGGAACTAAATCCTAGTTCCAGTCTAACTGCCCTACACCCCACACAAATAAATATATTTCAATCTTTATTTTTGTATATTTCAAATCTTCATGTCATGCGTGGGGAAAAAATTATCAAGCATTCATTTTCTAACTCATGTTCATAACCATGGGGGGGAGGCAAATCAGTACAAGATAAGTTTATTTTCCGTTTATTTATTTATGTGTGTACAATGTGCTGAGAGTTATACATTCTCAGTATTAATTTAGTCTAGTTGGCAGCCTCAAAACTTTTTTCATTTATATCCGTATACCCTGTAACATTATGCAGATAAATAGTGAGAAAATATTATCTCTAATTCTTAATTTATTCAGTTTCAAAATACACTAGGGGAGGAAGGAGGCTAAATTGTTAAAACCACACATAAAATGCAGACTGTAGTAGAATTATTAGCTTTGTGTGTGTGTGTGTGTGTGTGTGTGTGTGTGTGTGTGTGTGTGTGTGTGTGACTTTTGTTTTCAAATGCGTGCTCATTATGAATTTAGGAACAGTTTGCCTTTTCAAATTTATTATTTTTTGGATATGTTATTTGATCAGAAAAAGTTAAGGTCTAAAAACACAATTTTAGAGGCTGTTTTATTAATTTTTTCGCCGGTTTTTCTTTTACAGATGCAAACTACAATGTAACAGTACGCCAACGTACTAATAGACTGCATTTCAGTTATTTTCTGCATTTGTTTAAAACTGCGTTAACATAGCTTTTCGGTATAACCGTTTATACTCGTGCATAACAGAAACAACGAGAAACCGTAATTCCTGAGAAAGGTAAAACAGACGCAATTTTTTTTTTTTTTTTTTTTTCGATTGGAGGTTTAACGACCACCGTGAGCAACTCAATGGGCTATAAGCAATCGCCCGTCCCTAATTTAGGGTCACTGGTTCCAGGGAAGGGAGAGAGCCAGTGCCGTAAGATAAACACAACATCTATGCCTCACCGAGATTCGAACCCGGATCCCTTTCGGACGAATGATCAGAAGCCATCGCTTAGACCACAGCGCCACGGGGGCGGCTTTTTTTTTTTTTTTTTAATTTCGGTAGAACTGCTATGTCATAAAATAATTTGCAGAAAACTAAAATATGGACTTTATTTAAGCTCTTCCTTCAAGCATTAAGTAGGACTGAATGACCAGAAACGTAGTGCTGTAACCTTTTCGATGGGGCTCAACCATGATGGCTCAACTCCGTCGCTTAGCGTGACGTCACAAAAGCGATGGCCGAGCCCGTAAAGAGAGGAGGGGTGATACCCGGGAGCCCCTGTACAGACTAGACCAGAGGTAGGAAAGGAGCGGCCTTCTGAGTCAATCCACATTTTGCAGATCAACTTTTATTTTTGTTAATACGTTTTTGTTCGTCTTCATTATTTTTATTTTAATCTTAAAAAGCCATATTTAAAACACCAAAGAGTAAAAGAAGATTTAACGACATAATGCTCAACGACTGAAGGCCACAATTAAAGCATTAGTAAAGTCATAAGGGCTATTTTGACACCTGCTAACGCTTATGATTTCGTTCCGTGGCTCCTAAAGAACTACTGATGGAATTGATTGAGCTTTCAGAAGATGACATTTTAAAGTCCTTATTTGACGCTAAGAAAGATCCAATTGAAATATGGAAAAATGCAATAGAATACCCACGCCTTCGGCAATATGCACAGAAAATGCTTTCTTGCTTTTCAAGCACTTGTTGCTGCGAATCTACATTCTCCTACCTAACCCAAATAAAGACGCCCTTAAAGTCACAAATGACGGATACCCATCTAGTGGATCAGCTAAAAGTGCGCACCTCCGCGTTGCAACTAAATATTCAAATGCTTTCCAACAAAAAGCAATCACAACAAAGTCATTAAATGGTTAGTTAACTTTAGAATTAACAATATTTTTTTTTCATTTTTTGAGGTTAGTTAGTACACAGTAAGATTTTTACAAAATAATGTACATTTTAAAGTATATCTAATTGAAGTGTCTTGGATGTGGCCTTGTTAGATTACAGCTAACATAATGTTTACCACCTCTGGACTAGACTGCAAATAGAATAAATGCTGTATTTGCCATCAAATTTAATCTTTTTTTGAAGAATGCATACAAGGGTCGGTTAATGCTTCTTGTTAAGAGACAGTGAAATATGTTCGTACAGTCAGTTAGTAGAAAATGGAGTATCACGGACGTAATGAGGACGTTACAGTAGGCTGGATTTATCTCCCCGTTGAAGTCACGCAACCTAGTTTTACCAAACTTTGAAATCTAGAGTCTTGTTACATATACGGAAACAAATGGCGAATGGAAGGGACTGCAAAGGCGTACTGACTGCACCTGCAGTTATGATAACTTCGTCAAGTGAATCAGATGCTGTTAAGTATGTAGAAAGAAATGAAAATCTGGTCATTCTGACTACGATCGCGCAGCAAATGAAAGGGAAGACGGGAAGGAATTCCAGGTGAAGATCAAGCGATTGCAATCACGTTCTCCGTTTACCAAGCGTTCCGGACATTGCCTAAGGTAGAAACCGCCATTAGTTCATCACGATAATTTGGAATGTACGCATTTACAAAACTTCTTTAAACCATCGGCCACTTGGCCTCTATTTTTAAAACAGCAGAATCAAAATTAAAATATTCGTCAGTGAAGTCCGTATTTACGTGAATGTTTGTCATGCAAAAACTAATTTATGATAAAATATTTAACTAATTTTTGAATAACAGAAGGAAACAGTTTACGTTAATTATATATTAATAACGAAGCCTCGACAAAAGATTAAGCAATATCAGCAAAACATCGTCAGTTCGAAATTGAAAAGGCACGTACTTTAGGATATTGCATTTAATTGGATACCAGTAGAGCGATATAATGAATACCGCAAATTTTACTAGCAGAGACGAGGGTATTGAGAGCTGAAAGCATGTTGAAACAACGCAGAAAAGAAATACTAATAACTAAGCGCTGAGGAAAAGACATGGGAAACCTTTCACCAAAGAAGCATTTGGGAACGCTTTTCATTAAATTAATTTGTTCTCGTAATGAAAAAATCCTAAAACTAATTTTCGTCAGAAATTCTTTTTCTCGCAGCTTTATGAAAATTCATAAACATGGCAGAAGTCAGTTATTACAGTTCCAAAAGCATAAAGAATTAGTTCGCATTTTTGTTTCAATTCAATCAGCAATGTCAACGCTGAAATGAATTAGATTGCTGTTAATACACACCCTAGGACAATGAATCAGACAATCTTTGCCAATTATTTGCTTTCCTTTCGGAATATTGCACAGAGTATACACATCAAGCGTGAATTTTTAATGCGCAACAGAGAGAAATACTTCGCTATTAGTATTACAGCATTCTCAACGTGGTATCTCCCCTGCATGTCTACATCACAGAAACAATCAACTGATATTTACCGGTCACGTACAGACATGCATGCCACTTGGTGCGACATTCTGGTTCCACAAAAATGTCACCCTTCGTTGGTCTTCTGGTTTAGGCAAGACGCCATGCTTGCCAACATTTCTATATTTGGCATATAGCAGTCTCATGAATGTTTCATGATACACAGTGACAAAACTGCTAAACAGCCGTAGCGGAAGCAAAATGCTTCTGCTTAACAGAAAAAATGTATTATTAACAGCTACCACATTAAAGACCCATCTCTAGTTTGATTATTTTGAAATGTTCATAAAAGCGGCTAAACTTTTGTTTGTTTGTAACTTGAACAACCACCGTGAGCAACTCAAGGGCTGTATGCATTGGACGGTCCCTAATTTAGAGCCACTGGTTCCAGGGAAGGGAGAGTGCCAACGCCGTAAAGCATGCACTCTACCCAAGCCTCGTCCGGAACTCGGACCCGGATCTATCTCGGACTAACAGTCAGAAGCCAACGCTTAGACCATTGCGCCACCTACTTCTGCTTGGCTGAACGTACCTGTAAAAGATATCAGCACCTCTGAATCTACGCCACATCGAATCGAGGCTGTTTTGAAGGAAGAGGGCGGCCTAACAGGTTATCAAGGTTAGTAGGCGACATGGTTATGCTCATCCTGCACTTCCGGTGATTGCTTTGTGACGTCACTGTCCAAATCGCCATCGTAAGACTACCTAATCGCCACGTTTCTTTGTATCTGCACCACAGCAGAGTGTCGGAATTATTATTCGTAAACCAGCTGGAATAATCTTCGTGAATTCTATCAGGTTTTTTAATGCATAATGTTTTCAATTTTTAATTTAAAAAATTTGGGGAATGTTGCTGAAATGCTTTTCCTATTCCTCATAGAGATATTCTTTATTATATGACAATGTTATGCCTGCTGTGCATTTTCCCTTCTAAATATATATATAAAAACAGCAAAAATTCCTTTTGCAACTAAATTAACATTTAAAAGTATAACAGTTTTCCCGCCCTCTACGTAACAAAAATGTTCGGAAGGTATTTTTGAAATCTCATTTACTAAAATATTCACACCAGTGTGAATTTCTTCTGTATTTAATGTAAATGTGCTTTTGTGTTCTGCGTTTGAGTTATAAACATTGTTGAGAAGACACCTTCCTCTATAGCTACAGCACGGATCTACGATCACGTGTTAGGACGGTGATGTCACCCAGTGACGTCACGATTATTCGTCCGCGAGGAAAGCGGGATAAGCAAACCTTACTGTCTATTAATCTAATAATTTGAAACTTCAGTGTATATAATCGGCACGTCACCTTGAATATCAGCAGGTGGCTGGTTCGCTGAACTTTTTTTTATCTTTTGACTATAATTTCTTACAAAAAGAACTTTCTGCATTGGTTGCTCACGTGACCAAGTGGTAAGAGGCTCTGGCTTATAATCGTTCATTCAGGTGGGTCCGGGCTGGAATCCCGGATGTGGCATGACTTTGTACCACTCGGCAACCAGGGCTTCAAGAGATTAAACATAAAACTGTTCCTAAAGATCTTTTAGCTTCCCTTCGTACTCCGTTTTCAACTACGGCAGAAGTTCCGGTGGTAAAATCACATAAATATGCATATTCAAACCCAGAGAGCTGATTATCACGTGTGTGTGAAACGGGGAGAGATAGAAAACCACACTACATGAATCAAAATCTTACGAATCTCACTTACGAAACAGCGCTCGTGTAAACTTATAAATACAAAAATTACACATGTAAAACTGTCTGCTGAGGTCTGGCTGAGCGCTGCCATGGCGCTGTGCATTCCAGGAGTGTGTTTTTGTGCTAGTTCATTCTGAAGGAAAAGAATTTATGCAAATTTCCAGCAGGTAAGGACGGAGAGAATTAAAAGCAAAAAGCTGATCATAAAAAAAAAAAAAAAAAAATACTGCAATCCAGCTGTGTAAAACGTTCCTAAGAGGCTTCATCAGATAAACATATTAGAATCATCAGTTTTTATAATCTCCAATAACTAGCTTCCTGGTGCTAAATCCTGTAATATCATTACAGAAGATTTCCTGGCAACTCCTTCACGCACGTGCAAAGGTAATTCACCTCCACATATTTGAAGAGGCCCTTGATGAGCATCACGATAATGCTTTTCTGCAGAGTAAAAGACGCCTGAAACACGCTTAGCGGACGTTGAATCCCCGAATCTTGAGAGAGCAATATTCTTCCAGTCACTCCTATTCTTCCCAATAAAGGGAACTGGTTTCCAACTCCCTCTTGACTTTCCGAGCCTTTTCTCTGGCGAGCAACCTCAATGTCGCGGGGGTTGTTTTGTGCTGGCTTCACGAGCGTGACGTTCGCAGTTCACTAAGCTGCATGACCTCCTCCAATGCCTTCCTAACTCGAAGGCTTTTTAACAGACACTTACTTACCTACCTAGCATCTAGCTGCACTGGAGGTCACAACAATTATCACCACCACCATGGTGTGCGGTTATTATCCTCCGAGAGAGAGAGAGAGAGAGATGGAGTGAGTGAAAAAGGCCAAAAAAATAATTTTAATTATTTATTGTTCTTTCAACCAGCGCGCGAATTGCATTTATCTCTGCAACAGTGAAACGGTCTCGGCCTAACACCGAACAAGAGTCCGTCAACTCTTTTCGCCAAGTAAATAATGAAATCGATGTATATAACAGTAGGCCTCCCGCTGATACATGGTTATTCCTCGTACATATTGTAGACAGCTACAAAATACTAATTAAGCTACACGATGGTAATGATCCTTGTTCCCCAATTTCGAGTGCGCGACACAAACAGGCAAAATACTATTTTCTTTCCTATACGATGGGTGGGCGTTAGTACACATAGTAGCTCCATTTGAAAGCGGGCGCACTAAAATCAACATACACATTTTTACCAAATGTATGCATCTACACATAAGAATTCCTAAACTACCTGCACGCATGCACTCACTCACACATACACATTTTTTACACTACCTGTACATGCATATACACACATTTATATACCACATATGCACAGTATATGTAAAAACATTAGCAACACCCCCACCTGTATCAAAATCCGTAAGGTTCTGGTTACGGGTAAAAGACGAGCAAGTGTTCAACAATGTTAGCATGTTTGTTTCACGAGGTGCCGATTGCATAAATACTTGAAGATTGTGTAAAGACATGAAGACTGCATAGGTACTTGAAGATTGAAGTTTCCAAACTCATGGAAGCAGGAAAACAATTTATATCTCACATAAAACTTTTACTTTTTCTAATTAGAAAAAATATGCATCTTTATTAATAGTCCGGACTTCGTTTGCACCGACCCTCGTCACATTTCGTGCCTCTTTCTTATTTGTGCTTACATTTCAAGAGAATGCTGCTGCATCCACGACAAACTCCTAACTCTGAGTACCTCCTTTCACTTCGCTCTTCTCACGGATGCGTGCTTTTAATTGGCTGGTTTTACTTGAGATAGGGAAAGTGCAGGAAACGGATAATAAATTGATTGGTATGTTATAGACAGATAAGGACAGACCTTGTGACACTTGGGAGAGACACCGCCTTTACTTTAAAGTTCAATGCACACTGCTGAATATGTCCACATGCAAGAAAGAAAAAAAAAAAGAAAAAAAAATATGGGTTTCGTAGTGTCAGGAGAATTCTTAAAGCATAGTGGTGTTCTATGTAGTGAGAGCAAGGCAAATAGAAAAGAGAACAAAACACACACACACACACAATGCTTACTAAGATCTATGAACCCGTGGAGGCAATTCCCACACAGCCTTTGATCTGTGGGGGCAAGTTCCCCCACGGGTTAAGCGACAATGAAAGGTCTATTCGATAAATACGTATTGGATGAAGCATTAAATTTTTTGAGCAATTGTTTTGTTATAAATGTACAAAACACTACAGTTTCTGAAAACTAAGAAATTTCACCAAAAATAAAAGTATATTTCAGCACAGTGCTTCTTTTCTTTTCAAATACAGAATTACTAATTGCGACATCTTATAATTGCTTTAGCATCACAACCAGTGTGGGAAATTATGAAAAATTGGCATGTGCAAAATCGCGCCTGTAGCTAAAATTCTAGGCGTAAATCTTACAGTACCATAAGCAGAATTCTTTTTTTTTTCTTTCCCCGAGTGAAAAGCATTTAACAGGTATGCTCACGTGCATTTAAAAGAAATTGTGAATTAAATAATTAAACCTAAGCTAAATTGAAATTTGCTGTATTTTAATAATTTGGAGATTGGGGTCCACCATATTCAGCTTCTTGTACTTAAAATAAATTGCATGCATGAATTCACGTATTTCTCAAATTCCACAGATTTGTCAGTTTGAAAAAAATGAACAGGAGGGGGATATCTTGAGTCATTTACTGAGTTCAAGTACGGTATAGTCACCAAAAGTTATTAAAGTTTTCCAGACACTTTTCAATGCATGTGTCTCAAATCAAAAATTCATTAGCCTTCCTATAGCATGTGGGGTCTTATAAGACCCCAGCAGATCTTTGAGCTTTGGTAACTGTGTTGACTACTGTATTTTTTTTAACGCCATTTCGTGACTTTTATGTATTTGGTACGAAGCACAAAACCTTGAGTGATTTTAAGTTTTGAGTAACTGGTAAGTGTAACATTTTTTACCTTGGGGTCCTATATGACCCCAAAGTTACTGTGTGTACATAAGATTTGAAGGAATTAAAAATGCTGTCATCCGGAGGAACAGTTGGAAACTGGTCAGGCAGAGAAAAATGCGTGTATATAATGGAATGGAAAGTATTGTATGTTACTTGTTACATTTTCAGCCTTGTAAGACGTGCATGCCTAATCAGTTTTATTGTTGCTTACAGGTTAAGTACCATGGGTAGAAAAGGTGACTTAACAGAGTGGCAAAAGGGAGCTATCGTCTTTGGTCGTGAACATGGTCATTCGCTGAGGGAGGTGGCGGAGTTCGTTGGCGTGTCCAAGTCCACAGTCAGTGGTGTTCATTTAGCGTGGAAGGAGCCGGCCAGAGACAATTCCCGTCGGAGCAGCTGCGGCAGAAAAACCATCATGAGCAACCGTGATCGTCGACGTCTGGGGCGATTATCAACCGCAAAACGGTTTCAAACCTGGCAGGAATTGCCGCAAGAGTACAATGCGGGACCCAGTCAGCCTGTTTCCGAACGAACTCTTCGAGGACTGCAGAATGTAGGAATATTCAGTCGGGTAGCTAGGGTACGCCCCAAGCTGTCTGCCATACACAAGAAAAAGCGGCTGGTAGGGGCGAGGGAACACCGACACAGGACCACAGAACAGTGGTGACGCATCGTCTGGTCGGACGAATCCAAGTTCTGCCTGTATTCCAATGATGGTCGATCCAGGGTCATTCGGAAGGCCGGAGAAGCCTTCAATGCAGAGTGTGTGTGCAAAGGGCTGTACAGCAGGGGGGTGGAAGTTTCGTGTTTTGGGGGTATATATCCAGTGCTGGGGTGGGTCTCTTAGTTCGCGTGTCTAATGGCATGAAAGCGGTGGACTACGTGAAACTTTTAGATAAAGAGGTGTTGCCATATGTCCAGTTTTTTCAAGATGCCGCCATTCCAGATCCACGTTATCAAGACGACAACTGCACTGTCCACCGAGCTGCCATTGTGCAGGATTGGTTAGCAGAACATGAGGTCGACGTCCACATCTCACCTGGCCCACCAATTCGCCTGATCTCAATGTTATAGAGAAAATTTGGGTCATGCTCGAACGGGTCGTTAAGAAGAGACAACACCCCCTCCCAATTTGACTGCTCCGCGGGACCAGTTTTTTACGGCGTGGAGCAAACTGGACATTAATGTCATCCCCTCCCATATTGACAGCATGCCATAGAAAATCAAGGCTCGTGGTGATGTAACCCCATATTAACCAATAAAATGAGCATTCCGTAATTTTTTGTCCGGTGTGCTTAGGAAAAAGTTAATGAATGTTTCACTAATGCCCACCAAAATATCTGAAATTTGAAATTGTAAGCAAGCATTAAATTTTGCAACTGTAAGACTGAACATTTAGAAGATGCTTACCTGGAAACTTAAATAATCCAGATTTTCTTAATTCCTTCTGAATTTGTGCAGTCGCGAATTTGCGCCGTGCTCAAAATACTTGTCGTAGAACGAAGAATTACCGTCGCATTTTGCGCCCGCTAATTTCCCACCCTGATCACAATCATTTAAAAGTGAAGCATTTTCCTCCACTGTGTTTTGAGTTCATTTCTTTCTTTCTTTCTCGTTGCTTTCCGTGTCACGCTCCGCACGGTCATTGATTTTATAATACGACGGCTGACTTTCGTTTTAATTTTGATGAGATTAGTTCTCCATTTCAAAACAATTATAATGTCTTTAAAACGTGCGCCCGAAGTACCCAAAGGGATGTACGGATTCAGTCTGACCACATTTTCCTCGTACTTTAATTAATTTTGTTTACGTGATTAAAATAAATTAAAAGTACTACAATGTAGTGCTTTCCCTTCATTTTAGCCAGATCAAACGCTAAATGCCATGCAAACTAGTTCTGCTTCTTGATTGGAGACAGATCAATATGCCCTGCAATGGGAACAAATTCTCCAAAATATCACAGTAAACGGAAGGTCTCGCCCCAGGATCTCTAAGGAGCTGTACACGCAAAAGCCGTATATGCACTGTAGGAAACAGCGAGGACAAATTGTAATTAAATCTCATATTTAGGTTAACCAGCATTTTCTCTGAATTTCCTGGTGATTCATTTGCAAGTTAACATGTTCATTTCCTATGTGAAATGTTGCAAGAAAATAAATATATTCGAAGAAATTATTGGATTTTACAGTGCGGGGTCTGGTATTTTCCGATAGCTTCACTCACGAAACAAGTGGGGGAGGGGGAGGTAAAACGTCGCAGTTAATCTGAGTTAAACGTACTGAAAAAGACACTTCACTAAAGCTGTGAAATATATGAACCAATACTGTGGTGCACAAGATATCTTAGCGTAAAGTTATCTGGATTAGTTAAGGCCAACCGGTGTCCCGAGGGTCGCATGCGGCCCGAAATTAGGGACCTAAGTGGGGAAAGTAATTTAACAATACTAGATAAAATAGCTGGACAAACTGACTGCAGTGTTAATGCGTTTTGCAGAAAGCAGCAGGAACCGCAAAAGTCGCCAGATTGCTGTTTGAAGCAGGATATATGAAGTCAAAATTTCCTCTCCATTTCTTGTTACAGTATTATCTTCTTTTTCGAGTGACATAATCTGTTTTCTTCTAGATATTGCTTATATGATTTTTCGTTTTCTTCAGTTGCTATGAACTGCGATTTTAACTAGTTCATAACTGAATTTCCTTGTCTTCAGAGGTACTTTCTTGCACTGTCTTGAATAGCTCTCTATACATTCCCATCTGAAAGTTACATTGTATTTGCACTGAAAAACCAAAAGTCATGCAATAGCAGTATGCAAATTTTTAAACTGGCGCTGCCGTCGTATAAAGGTTTCGATGCACTCCACGACTTTTATCAGTTGCGAGGTGTAATCCCGTGAGTCAGGCTGAACAACCACCACTAGGATTATGGGGAACCAGACGGATGGGGCATTCAATTTCCGAAGATATGCGAACATTCGACATTCCTCGTTCCACGGTGTCACGTGTGTACCGAGAATACCTCATGGAAGGCGTTACTACTCACCGTGCACAGCGCAGTGGCCGACCACGGTTGCGGAATGACCGTGATTGTCATGCTAACAGACAAGCGACACTGGCTCAAATATAATCCACATTTAATGCAGGAGGTATCAGAGACATATCCATCAGATCAGTGCAGCGTAATTTAGCGTCCATGGGGTATGGGAGCAGATGACCCAACAAAGTGTCTTTATTAACACCACGACATCGGACACAGCGCCTCTCCTGGACTCATGAACACGGTAATTGGACCCTGGAAGACTGGCTACGTGTGGCGTGGTCCGATGAGTCACACTACCAGTTGCTACGAGCTGATGGTAAGATTCGGGTGTGGCGCAGAGCCCATGAGGCCATGGACCCAAGCTGTCAAAAAGGCACTGTGCTGGGTGTGGTCTCATACATGTGTGGGGTGTCTTTACGTGGCACAGTTTCGGTCCTCTGATCCTCGCAAACACGCCATTAACCAATAATCGCTTTGTTGCTCTGCTGGGTGACCATTTGCAGCCCTTCATGGACTTCATGTACCCCAACAACGATGGGATTCTGAACAGTTCCGACGGATGGTGTAGCCACCACATTCGCCCGACATGAACCAAATAGAGCAGCTATGGGACGTGGTGGGAAGGTCCATTCGCACCCAAGATCCTGTACCTACACATACCAGGGAACTGTGAGCGGCTGTTCAGACAGCATGGCTCAGTCTCTCTAGAAGTCTTCCGGCCACTTATGGAATCTATGCATTGTCGAGTTGCTGCACTTGTCCGGGCTAGAGGAGGTCCTACACGATAGAAGGTATAATTGGCACTTCAGTGTATTTTCACACACACCCTTACCCCTTCTGTTTTGCATCAGCATTTTCATTCGTTCCGTTATTTTCTTTTTTGCAATATGTTCTTATAGTATCTATTCTTGTTGCTGTTTCCATAAGGGCCTTGGCAATGTTTCTGTTAATTTCAAAGATGTCTACTACTGGTGTTTGATCTGAGTGACTTTGAACACCGCGTGACAGCTGGCGCCATGCGTGCCGGTTCTAGTGTCACCCAAACTGCCGTCCTCCTGGGCTTTTCGCACACAACGGTAGGCAAGGGTTTCTCCTGAATGGTGCAGCACACAAAATACTTCCAGCAATCGGCGATGGATGAAAAGAGACCGGCGAGAATCTTGCAAAGGAACAGACAGGTCACAGCCCAGAAAATCAGGGCAGAATTCCACAATTGTTTGCCACGAGTCATCTATTACGTATCGGATCATGTAGCGAATGAAATGCAACAACCGGCGGCCATGTCGATTACTGGTGCTTTTTTTTTTTTGATTGGAGGTTTAACGACCACCGTGAGCAACTCAATGGGCTATAAGCAGTCGCCCGTCCCTAATTTAGGGTCACTGGTTCCAGGGAAGGGAGAGAGCCAGTGCCGTAAGACAAACACAACATCCATGCCTGACCGGGATTCGAACCCGGACCCCTTACGGACGAACGATCAGAGGCCAACGCCTTAGACCACTGCGCCACCGGGGCGGCTTACTGGTGCTGTCAGCGCATAATACGAAACAGCGCCTCCAAAGGACGCGGGAGCGTCGACACGGGACCGTTAAGGACTGGAAAATGGGTTGCCTGGAGAGATGAATCAAGGTTTCTTCTACATCATGGGGATGGCAGGATCCTAACTTGGCGCAAGCAACATGAAGCCATAGAGCTATCCTCTCAGGTACAAACAGTATATGCCGCTGTGCCTTTCCTGGCACGCGTTAGCCCTCCTGGTACCCATTGAAGGACACCTGAAACGTCACGGCTTATCCCGAAAACGGACACGCCCAGCAGAATAACGCACCAGCTGGCAACATCACGGAATGGTTCTAAGGACATGCCGGCGTGTTTTCCTCGCTTCAGTGGCCTGCACAAGCTCCGAACTGAACCCCCATCGAGCCTCTCTCGGATGAGGTGGAACAGGCTGTTTGCTGAGATACTATGCAACCGTTCAATTTGCAAGACTCAGTCATTTCCGCATGATATAACATTCTTGCAAGACCCTTACAGCATCTGGTACGTTCCTTGCCCCGAAAAATCACTTGTTTGACAGACCAAGGGCGGCATAACATGCTACTATACTTGCGGCAAAGCTAATACGGTTATGAAGTTGGAGGTACAGACTGCGTACTTCCACTGCATAATATAGTTCCAGTTTAAAGGCAAGTATTCGAGCTTGAACTGTGACTAAAAAGTTTATAGCTATTCTAAACGGCGAGCATACGTACATTAAAAAAAAATGAAGATCTTAGTTTTGGCTGCGTTTCTAAAAATACAGATATTCGCGTTTTGGCGACGTCATGGTCACTTGTGTATGTCGGCCATGTGCGTTAGCGAGGCTTTACCTCCAGGATATTTACTACTGGTGGGAGGTATGTGGACAGTCAAGTATTTGGGGAGGGGGAAGGGGGCTAAGCGTTACTATTTTACTTCCGGCAGGCAAATCATCGCTGAGAGCACAATGAGGGCGAAGTTTACTTTTGTTCTGACTCCCGTCATGGTTGCACTCCTTCCAGCCATAGTGGCATACTCCACCTCATTAGTGTAGGGAAATGCTGAGAAACCATGACATCTTTTCAGTGAATCGGTCTTTTCAGGTTAAGTTTGCCCCGATGATAAATGTACCTAACGAACTGGCATATCAGTGTATATGCTTGTATATTAGGTTCCCCTAATTTATAGAGTGATCCCTTTCGGTAGGGATAAAGAAGTAGTATACGTCGTGTAAAAATTGTAATAATAAACATTATATCTGCCGTCTTGCGCGATATTAAACTTGAAGCAATAAACATCATATTCAGTTAAAAGTTTAATCCACTAAAAACTAAGTAAAATAGATAAGGTTTTTCGGGCTTGCATCAGGTCCCATCATCAGATTAGAACTGCGAAATGACAGAACTTCGAAAATGACAGAACTCTTTCGCATACGTCACAGTGGGACGATGGTAAGCATGTGGTTTTACCCCCCCCCCCTACACGTCACCGATTGGCATTGGCTTAATACTTAAGATCCGTTATCAATCTTGTCATTTCGCAGTTCTAATCTGAAGATGGGACTTGATGCAAACCCGAAAGATCTCATGCATTTTACTTAGTTTTTAGTGAATTCAAAAATGCTGTGGTATGGCTTGTGACAGATATAATAAGTCAAGAGTTGGCAGAAATAATCTTTATGAATGGGAGTTTGTCTAGGCCGCTACACGACTCCCTTTGTGGACTCGGCAGAATTCATACCAGGTGCACAATTTTTGCCAAGTATTTTCTAACATCTGCGGAGTGATTTTCCCGAAGCGGCGAAGAAAGATAGTTCCGTGCGCTGTAATCAGTGCTCACGCGGCTTCGAAGCATCGTGGCAAAAGTGAAAATGGCAGCGACCGTTCATCAACGCGCAAAGTGTGCCCTGCAAAGTTTGCGAGTGTTACGGCAGTTCAGCCAGAGTTTCGTCGTGTTTATGGAGTCAGGAAGGCGCCTAAATACGAGAGCATAATGCGTTGGTATCGATCATTTGAAGAGACGGGGTCCATCATAAAGCCAAACTCTGGTGGCCGTATGCGTGAGCCTGAGAAAGAAGCCATTGTTTCTGCCGCATAGCCCGCGGAAAAGTCTACGACGCTTATCCTTGGAGCTACCAGTGCTGTACATAACATGTCAACACATTGTGCGGTGTTACCTGAAAATGCATCTGTATCGCTTACAACGCGTACAAGCACTACGTGAGCCTGACCACGTAAGCCGTTTCGAGTTTGCCTGACTCATGTGAGACCGGATACCACTTTTTTGGATCGATGGCTATTCACAGACGAGGCTACATTTTATGTGAGCGGAAGAGTGAATACGGACAACGCTATCATTTGAGGTACCCAAAATCCCCATGCTTTCTACGAAGTGGAAAAAGCAAGTCCTAAAGTAAAAGTGTGGTGCGGGTTGAGTCGTCACCAGTTGTAAAGTCCTTTCTTCTTCTCTGAGGACACTGTACGATCAGGACCATACCTGGACATGTTACAGATCTTCTTGGCGCCAGTGGTGTCACGTGCCCCATTTAGGTTGAGTGTGTGCTGTTATGGAAAAAAAACACGCAAAAATTTTATTATATATCCCGAGCTGCAAAAATTCGCGCATTGATTTTGAACATACGAAAGCATTTCTTTTATTTAGCTGTCGTCTAATAACTTAAGATCTTTACATACACTCCATTGTAAGAAAATTCTCAATTTCCTGTGCAAATACTAGAATGACGAACGCATTTTCGATTGCGTAAGCGGGTTACAGAAAGTAAGCCTCGTGCTGCATTTAAAACTTATATAAGTTTTAAATACAGCACGAGGCTTACTTTCTTTAACCCGTTTTACACAATCTGCAAAATCTCTGGCAGAAAATGGGACACTTAGTACATCGTCAACCTAAATGGATGTCAAAATTCAAATTGCATATTTAAATCTGTGCTGAAAAACACACCGATTCACACAGGGACGAAAAAAAAACAGTAACTCGTAGCAGAACGTTGAATTGTGTTCATGACTCCACGCTATTCCAAACGCAAACAAGTATGACCAGTGGTGCTTTTTAAGCGTGCACACCCTGAGAATTTAAACCTCTGCGTTGGATCCACGAGGAATTAAAAATAAGGCCTGTAGCGCCATCTGGAGAGCTTTGAATTACAGTCGCTTTAACGACTTAGGGTGCCCGCTGATAAAATAGAACTCCTGCAGCTGCAAATATTATTTACTACGTTTTGTTTGCTGCACGAAGCAACGAACCTTCTCCTCGTCACGAAAATATTGCACAAGGGAATTAAGTTTAACGGACAAACTTCAGCAAGTCTTATTGGAAATACATGAAAAGAAAAAAACAATATAACACAACTGGTTGCACTGCTCCGTGTGACTCAAGCGGTGCTCATTTTGGGTAGCACACCTTGAGAGTTCCGCTGTTACGTTTGAAACCCCAAGGAAATAAGAACGTGACCTGTACCGCCGTTTGGGCAGTGCTTGTACCACAGCTGTTTTAAGGTTGTCGGATGTGCGCACACGAAACAGAACACCGCAGGATTCTAGCGCGATTGCAATATGCTTACTGAACGAACCTTTTCTTCTTAATGAAAACATTACGTGGGGAAATTAAATTTAATCACTACTCGAAGCCTTAGGACGAACTCTGGCGAGTTTTATTAGAAACAAATCCGAAAAAATAATATCGATAACATAGGTTAAATTGCGACTCTGTGTGGGTGTGCGCCAGACACCTAGCACACCCCGAATATTCGCCCCTGCTTGGTACCTCAACTGGATAACGATGCCATTTTACAGCAAGACAGGGCCCCACCCAACTGGTCACTGGAAGTCAAGAACTTCCTCAACAACACATTCAATGACAACTGGTGTCGCCGCGATTGCCCTATTCCTCATACGGCCCTGGATGGCTTGAAGGTGAAGATTTCTGCCCCAACTGGTCACTGGAAGTCAAGAACTTCCTCAACAACACATTCAATGACAACTGGTGTCGCCGCGATTGCCCTATTCCTCATACGGCCCTGGATGGCTTGAAGGTGAAGATTTCTGCACCGTTCGCACAAATCGCATCGCAGATGTTAGCAAGAATTGAGCACCCGATATGAACTGAACCGAGTCCGCAAAAGGGGAGAGGCCTAGACAAATTTCCATCCATAAAGGTAATTTCTTCTGCCAAATATTATATTTGTTACAAGCCATACCACAGCCAACCGGATCACTCTGTATATTCGCCATAAATTTACGCGTGGGCATCAAAATATTCAGTTTCGGCTCCTGGAGGTCATGAAAGTTGGCCATATAAAAGACCATTATGTTGGTGAAATGAAATATTTTCTCGCTTACAGTTTTGATTTTGTGGCATATTAGTGAAGATTTAAAGATTCACAATAAAGTTTTCCGGAGTTAGTCATAAAAATTATATTTCAGCCATTGCATTAAAAGGCATACCAGAGGTTTAGTTGGGGAGATGCCATCATCATATTTAGAATTAAAAAAAAAGTCCCCTAGTTAGTATCTCTCTATTCTAAAAAAAGTAACTGCCGCCGCCGCTGTTTTAGAAATTCCGTGACACTCGCGCTTTTCTAGCTCGCAGCGCAAAAAGTTTTAACACAAAAATATGAAATTTACATCGTTTGTAGAGAATTGTTTGAAGAGCATGCTAAAATAAACCGTTTTTCGATTCTGGCAATACTTCAAGAGCTATTAATATTTCAAAATTAAAGTAAGCAAAAAAGTGCTATCAGTTCGTTTTCCGGACACACTAACAGCAACAGAACCACGAAACTTTGTAGGCATGTAGGGCCATGGCCGAATTTTCGCACCTCGTCGCCCTTTTTTTCAATTTTGATTTAGTTTACGAGAAATTACATTTTAAAATTTCACAAAATTCCTCTATTTCGTGATGGGATTCATTTAAAAAACTGATATATGGCAAACTATAAATCATAACGCATTGCAATTTTTACAGCATAAACCCACAACTATCATCCCTCTTTAAAAAATTTAAGAAAAAATCATTTTCTGATTTTTAAGCATTTTTTAAAGACGCAAAGGAAAGGAACGAACGGCTTCCTCTGTCTTCATTTCTAATTTTTAAGCAGCGGTAACCACACAGGAAAGTTCTGGTCTCGTGACCTGCTGCCATGGTGATGCAGCTATTTTTAGCGCTCTCTTCTCACTGGGTGAAAGGACAGACTACAATCAAACTGGTAATGACGCAATGCTTAATAATGTAACGACGCTTTTCGCCGGCATAAAATATAATAAAAATAAAAATGGTGGTTATGGAACATTTCTCTGCTTTAAATTTTCGCGAATTGTTGACCGCTTCTACACGACCTGGAGATTTGAAAACGGTCACGTTAATAAGTCTTAAGGTCCGAATACCTAGAAAAGACCGAAAAAAAAAATGGTGGATTTAAAACATTGTCTGCTTGAATTTTTCGCGAATGTTTCGACCACTTCTTAATAACTTTGAGAATTGAAAATTGGCATGCTGATAGTCCTTAAGGTCGGGATACCTAAAAAAGTCTAAAATACCAAACAGTTCAAAAGGGAGGCTTAGCTTTACTGTTCAAAATGCTGATAGGTTTAAAGATAATTATGCCAGAAACGTTGAAATGCTGCAAAAATTGCATGAAATTTTGATTTTAAATTAAGGGGCGCCAAAGCCCGATCCGTTTTACGTCAAACCGTATACATTGACGTCACGACCCTGTTCTAAATCGTGAAACAGTTACAGATCTTAAATTTCTTTTCTTTCCCTTATTACTTTCCCTTTCTTTAATTTTATGTTCAAAAAATTATAGATTCACCGTTCGAAGAACGGGCATAATTGCTAGTATAGAAAAAACAAAAAACGTCCCCTTAGTTAAATTTAAACTAAGGAGATCATTTCCAGTAAAGTTTGCCATTTCGATCACTAGGGCACAATAATAATAATGCTGCATGAGAAAAGCGTGCTGTGAATCACAGTGGAAACTGAGTTACTCTGACGTAATTCTCTAGTTTAGTGATAGCATTCAACCGTAAAAGAGTATTACTGCCCTTCACCCAGTTACATCTACGTTTTCGTCAATTTGATTCTGCAGGCATAAAAAGCTACAGTAAGCGCATTTAGAGGACATAATCCGATGACTCAGAAATGAAATTATGATTATAAATCTGAAAAGCGCCGTTGAATGAAAAGCCCGAAACGCGAGTCGAAACAAATCGTTAGGTAGCATTTCAAAGTGCTTTCCCCGAAAGCCTTTTTTTATGGCTTAGTCAGTTACAAACCCATTGTACAGCATACTTTATTAATGGGAAATCGGACGTAGCAGGACCTACAGCACAGAAACGCAGAAGACATCCAAACTTTCATGCAGAAGAAAACACTGCGAAATGTCGTGACTCCTGCGGCAAATCACACGCAAAAGCGAGGGGCAATTGGAAATAATTATGCAGGCTATTTTAGCCCCAACAAAATCAAACAGTTGCGTCCCCTCGGAAGTGCTCTTCATTGAGCTGATTCATGTATCCGGTTAGTTCTTTTTCCACACACACACACACACACACAAACGCGTTGCTTAATGACGTTTGTCTGTCTGGGGAAGCAACCTGGCTTCGAAGGAAATATGCCTGGCTGCTCGGCTGATTACAAAATGCCTCAAAGTTAGTGGGGGGAAAACACGGCAGGCGAAAGGTATTGTTCAGGCGATGAAAAGAGAAACAAGAATCTTTCATCAACAACCGATGGCCTACGTAAGTGGAATAATACAATCGCCAGAGACCGAAACATCAGCAATTTTATGTATAAGAAATGTCAGGAAGTAAATTCCTCTTCACAATAGCTGCTCCGCACATTAATGATACGCATTTTATCAGACGGCGTGTGTTAATGCAATTCATACACCTTTCCTGAACTTACGGAAGGATCTGTGAATCAGTGAATCTTTCTTTTGACGGAAATCTTTTTCTTACTTTTCCTTCTTCTTTTTTTATTTTTTTCTTTCTTGCATATACTACAGCTTTATTTTTATCTCCAAATAATATCAATGAAAGTTTGTTACAATGCACTCAACTACCGATACTAACGCTCACTATTCTGAATTTCATGAATTTTTCGTACGCTGGGAAAATTCTGAATTTTCAGAAACCTTTCCGTAATTCCTTTCTATATAAACGGAAAAATTCTGTTCTCATTTTTTTTTTTTTTTTTCATGTCTATGGCGGGAAACTTCTAATTATGAGAGCGATTCGCAAGAATACTTGAGAGAGGCGGATGTTGAGGTGTAGTTGCGCAGAAGACTAAAGCACTGTTGCTCACTTGGCAAGTGACTATAAGATGCTAAGTTGCTGTTAAAAAATGCTTCTAGGTATAGTTAACTACCTACAAAAAAGTATTTTCGTGGGAACGTTTTAGCTAAATCTGTCTCTCCAGGCGTTGGAAAATAGTGTTAAAGAGAGAGAAAAAACTTTCAACTTTTTCCTGCTAATTATTTTGCGCTCGGTAGGAATGGATTTACGATGCTTGTGCGAGAGGAAAGAGGTTTGTTGCGGAACATGAAAGCTCTTGGTTTTTGATTAGGTAAGTAGAAGTTACCTCCGAAGACCAGCAAAGAAAAATGCGTGCTTAAAGATGAAAAGAAATGGAACTCAAGAAGAGGAGCAGAGCCAAATTACGACATCAATAACTGCTTGATGCCATAGCATGAATCTGCAAAACGGAACCACAATAGTAAACTAAAAAAAAAAAAAAAAAATTCATGCTGGTTGGGGCTTATTTTGTCTCCAGCACTAAAGAACCTGCAACTCAGCCATCATCAAGCAAATTCTGAGAACGTGATTTATTTTTCATATTTCAAGAAAGTTGAGTTGCCCCCCTTCCGAAACCTTTTCATCATATTTTGTATTTTATTTTATGTCATTGTTTTTACTTTTTGGCATAAAGAAATTACTCACTAGTCCAGTAAATTAACAAAGGAGTAAAAATGCACAGCAAAACTTGCATCTGTATTCATGGAAAAACATAGTTGGTAGTTGAGCATAGAGCCTCTTCCTGGATTTAGGACCTAGCTACGGTGAGTGTACACATGGTAAACAAAAGTGTAAAAGCACCGAAATTATGCAAAATGTCTCAAACAGGAATCAGTGTTACCCTATTCAGAGATTATATGTTTGTGCATATTATTCGAGAAATCCACACGAGACGGAATGTTGAATGCACAAATATTTTGGTGAGCCTCCTTTTTTAAGGAGGGTTAATGATCCACATAGATACCTATAACCCAAAGGTTATCCTGCAAACAAGAGATGTCGCACACCCATGCAATGGACCACTCAACATCTAGGCAGGGATTTATTTATACACACACTCCGAACATTGCTCCAACACAGTGAACACACCCCCATAAAAAATCTTAATACCTTCCATTTCAGGAAGTGAAACACAAGAACACTTGTACAGATACACTGAAGAGCCAAAACATTATGATCATCTGCCTAATATGGTGCTGGTCTGCCAAAAACAGCTCTTGCATGGTGAGGCATGGACATTACAGGATTTTTAAAGGTGCATCATGTTGATAAGAAAGAGCATACAAAAACTGGATACCAGATTACCTATTATTTTCTGAAGTACTGAAACATATCTGCATGCTTCAGCAGTGAAAGGATCTGCATGTCCTTCAAATTTCCTGCAGATACATTCAGGAGTGAATACAGCAACAACCCCAAATTTATTAAAGAAGAAAGAAGTCAACAGTGCAACATCCGAAATAATCAAATAAGATTACTTAAAGAATTGAGTAAAACTGAGAAAACAGTAGGTATTACAATAGACAAGACAGTGGCATATATTCGAGGCTAGGTAGGCTAGCTGCAAAACCCATAGAATGCACAAGTAAAGGTCAATTAAATATACACAAATAAAAGCCAATTAGCAATGGTATTAAGATATGTCGATGCTTTCGCTGCAAAAAAAAACATGTGTGGATTAGCTTCTCTTGACTAAGAGAATCAGTCTGGCGAGCGAAGACCAACGAGATGAAAAAGTACTCAGAAGAAACTTTTTATGAAAACGTAACACTCATGTTCACACAAAAGGGAAGAAGAATGGAGTTCACGTACAAATAAAGTATTCAGAAGAAGAATGGAGTTCATGTACAAATAAGTATTCAAATCCTAATCCTCATAATTACTTGGGATCATGTTAGCAATAGCATGTACCTAAAATTTAGAAAAAAGTTACTTCTATTACTTAACAACTGAAAAATAACTTTGCAAGTTTTAAAAAAAAACAGTACTTGGGGGAGGGGGGCGATAGCCCAGGTCTCGGACCCAAGATATGCCACTGAGACAAGAGTACAGTTAGGAACAGAAGAGATATACATATTAAGAAAAACAAAAGAGTGTAAGAAACAAATTTATGAAACTTTTAAAACATCCTGTGCCTAACAGTACAAAAAGTTCTTGGGAAAAAAAGACTGAAAAATAAAAATCAGCACCCAGAACATTACAATTTTCAAAAGTAGTAGGGCCTATTACACAGTATCTCAAATATATGGAATAATAAAACTGCACAAAGCAAATCTTCTAATAATTGACCCTAAAGATGCTCCTCTTTTCAACCTAAATTATTGTCTTTATGATACTCAAAATTTATGGAAAGAACATTCTCCTCTGCATAAAAACTCTGAACAATTTGCGCCAAAAATTTATCAGCTGCCAAGAATAGTTCCCTAATGTTAAGTCTATGAAACCAAGTCTTCAGTTTTGCTCTTAAGCCAACCATTAATTTACACATCTTTACAGTATTTATAGCAGAAGATTAGCATACCTGGTAGTGTTTCAGGATATGTAAAATAAAATAATAAGTATTTTTGAGATTTTTTTTTCATTAAAAAATAATTTCTTTCAATTTGAAAATAAATTTTCCAAGAAAACAATATGGCCTAGCAGTGGGATCACCACTATCTCCTACATCAGCAAATTATTTTGTGGGAAAGCTTCTAGTAAGTGCTTCACACTTTTGCAAGATATGTTTTATTTACTATTGTGTCAGAAAAAGAAATGCAGTAAGAAAATCTTAAGTGTTTTAATTCTTTGGAAGAATCTTTGAATGTTGTCAGATAATAAAATTAATTTGATTCAGCAAGATCATAAAATTAGTTTCCTGGATCTGAATATTTTTATTAGATAAGGAAAATTTCTCACACAAGCTGTAAACAAAAAGCCCACAAATATCAATAAAAAAATATATTGAATTAGGACTCACACCATCCAATTATTATATTCAGATAAACACTGCTAAGGAATTCATCTCCTGAAATCAAATAAATTTACATACATATCACTAAGCTGTTTTCTGAGATTCAGAGGTTAGCACCAAAAAGAAATACAAACTACCAGATAATTTTTACTTACTGTTGCGGTATCAAACTTCTCCATTTACAGCGATCTTGACATACAACTCAAGCTTTACTGACATCCATTACACGCTGTATGCAAGACTTTCTATACTTCAAACTCATAATCTTTTTCTCATGCAGACACTCCTGAATCTGATCCTCTCATGACTTCCTTGGCCTTCCTCTGCCTTTCCTTCCTGCCACTTGGGCTAAAAAGATTTTCTTAGTAAGCATCTCATCACTCATTCTTTCAACATGGTCAAACCATCGAAGCATATTCTAAATCTCCACCTTGCTAACATTTTGCTTCACATTACAAAACTGCAATACATCTTCATTCCTCACACAATCAGAACGTGTCTTGCCACAAACTTCCTGTAAGTAACGCATTTCTCCAGCACACAAACAACTCCTATGTTTCTTCTGTAGTACCCAGGTTTCACTGTCATACATCAGAGTAGGAACAATTACACTCTCATACACAGCCATGCGAGCCTCTCTTGAGAACCCATCATTCCTGTGAAAACCTCGCAGAGCAGTAATGACTTTCAATGAAAATTCACTCGCCTACCAATTTCACCATCCAATTTGTTCTCTCTGTCAAACATGCTTCCTAAATAGACAAACTCACTCACCTGGTCAATTACTGTGCCATTTAGACTTATATTACATTCAGTGCTACCAGTTCCTCTCTCAAAAACCATAAAACTTTGGTTTTTCCCTTATTTATACTCAGTTTTCAAATAAATTTGATTCAACAGAAAAATTGAAATAAAATTAATGATAATTTACAAATCCTTTAAAGAAAAGAAAAAGAAAACTTGTCCTAAAAGAGAAATTAAACTTATTAGAAAAATCACTTACCATGGAAGACTTCTTTAATCTCCATGAAGTAAGTAAAAACTAACAAGTCTTGCACCAGGACTAAATGCAACAAAAAACTAATTCTCAGACCATGATTTTAGCAATCTCATCCACAGAATCCATAATTCTCAGATATTAGAGGAAATTGGAAAACAAATTTTGCTTCAGAAGGGAGTAATTCATAGCTGTAGTAGCTAAGGACTAATGAAGAAGAGAAATGAAAATTAGCCTGGTTGAACACAAATCAGTAATAAAAAAAAAGTCCAATAAAACAGTAGTGGAGGGGCAAATAAGGGATTTGGACATGCGATTGTTTAATGGGGATACTATTTCTTGAAACTCTTTTTCCTTTACTGGACAGAGCTATGAAAATTTAAACATGTGTCTTAAGAGTGGCATAAAAAAATCAGATTTCTAGATAGTTCATGGTAAAAACAGAAAACAATACTAAATTTTATCAAAAAAACTTTAAATGGGAAAAAAATCCAAATGTTTATTAGATTTGCAATCACTGTCATTATTCAGAAAGGAAGAAAAATGAGAGAGCAAATGTGGTGTTCTGCCCTCGCATTCATTTTCATGCAGGGGCAACTGCCCCCTCTGCCCTTGCAGCTCTGATGCCACTGAAACAAGCAAGAACTTAACCATGACCATCAGACTAAACATCTACAAACATAAACAATGAGGAAGGCCTGGTGAAGAAGTGGTACACTTTGAAAATCTGCCTAAATTAGATTTTAAAAAAGCTTGAAAAAAAACTTTATTAAATGTCTGTATAACTATTAATAATACAAAGCATAGCAAAAAAAAAAAAAAAAATGTTCTTCAGTTACAGGGCAATTCTACCAGAGCAGTCCAAATATAAGCAAAGGCTCAATGAACTACATTGAACAATTAATTTTGTCAATTTATGCCCTCTTTGAGGGAATGCTTGAAATGCAGCTTCACAAATATCAATCTTAGGGTTCAAGCCACATTTCAACAAGCCTCCTCGGTCTAACAAATATTAAAAGGTTTATATGCAAACTGATACTTATATATATATATTTTATTTAATTTGGTGACTTTGGACAAAATTGAAAACTAAATTCTGCAATAATGACAGAATGGCAACTATCATACTGACAAACTATTAGCCAACTGCAAAAGCAGAGTAAGATGTTTTATTCAGTACTTTAGTTTAATGCAGTTTCTATATTACTATTCTCAAGTGAGTTAAGTGATTGATATCCATCATACCTCCATCGCAGTTTTTAAAAAAGCTTTAAAGGCCCACATGTTATACTTCACTGAATCTAGTGTAGCTCAATAACAGAGATCTGTATACTTATCTTTTACCTTGGCATGTTATACTTATCTGTTACCTAGTGTAGCTCAATAACAGACTTGGAAATTTGAATACATTCACATTATATTCCTCTCCAAAAATTTCACACAAGTTATTATAACATGCTGTAAATAAACTTAAATTATTCTACATTGTATTAAAAATGTTCAAGCACATTAATTTTTGCATAGCATCCAAGAAATTTCTCAAAAATAGTGGTTTCTAGAGCTTCAAGTAATGAAAATATGTCTACAAATATCACTAAAAAAACTTTATACATACAACCTAACTTTCAAATGTATTTCAGTTTATTTTTTAGCTATACAAAACTTTTTATTTCCCGATATATGCCAGATACATGGAATATGTTATTCTCATAACATATGTTGGGGATTATTTGAGAAATACTGGGGTTTTTTTCCAACCATCAACACAATTTCTTAAAACTCACATTAGAAGTACAGAATGACATTACACTAAATTACTTTGATTTTTTTTTTTTTTATGAGATAAAAGTAACTTCTAACACAAATTTAAGCAAATCAATTCTGCAAACATTAATGGGTCATTCCATGCGAAATCAACAAATGGGGGTTACCTCACAGTCATGGATTTTGCTGTGATTTCAATCATGGATAGTATATATAGAGAAAAAACAAAGTCCAAAATTTCAATTTTTTTCAATGAATAAGGGGAGAGATTTTGCCCTCTGAACCTTCATTCAAGGTCATATTTTTGAAAAAGTGGTGCTCATTGTTTTATTAATAAAACTGCTTGTATTTATCTTTTTTTTTTTTTTGATTGGTTTTTTTGTTTTTTTTTGTTTTGTTTGGAGGTTTAACGACCACCGTGAGCAACTCAATGGGCTATAAGCAGTCGCCCGTCCCTAATTTAGGGTCACTGGTTCCAGGGAAGGGAGAGAGCCAGTGCCGTAAGACAAACACAACATCCATGCCTGACCGGGATTCGAACCCGGACCCCGTTCGGACGAATGATCAGAGGCCAACGCCTTAGACCACTGCGCCACCGGGGCGGCTTTTTTTTTTTTTTTTTTTTTTTGATTGGAGATTTAACGACTACCATGAGCAACTCAATGGGCTATAAGCAGTCGCCCGTCCCTAATTTAGGGTCATTGGTTCCAGGGAAGGGAGAGAACCAGTGCCGTAAGACAAACACAACATCCATGCCTCACCGGGATTCGAACCCGGACCCCGTTCGGACGAATGATCAGAGGCCATCGCTTAGACCACTGCGCCACCAGGGCGGCGCTTGTATTTATCCAAAACAAATCATTCAGGTGTCATTTTAAAGGTAAGATTGCCATCTTTCTGCAAAAGTAAGTCAGTTGAATTTCTTTTTAATTTTCAAACATTTTTAGTAGGATTTTTTTCAAATTTAAAATTATTTTTTTGAAAATTTTAAATTATTTTTTTGAAAATTTTAAATTATTTTTTTGAAAATTTAATATAATTTTTTTGAAAATTTAATATAATTTTTTTGAAAATCAAAAATGCATATCTTTGACTGGCAAATGACACCAACCATAGGGCTTGGCCTATTTGAAGAGTTAGAACTACTTTGTCTCCACAATTAATTTCATGTTCATACTCCAAAGTTTTCTTGGCTTTTTGGGTTGCCGAACTTCAAAGAAATTGAAAATTGCCAATTTTTACATCACAAAAACTTGATGTGGGCAAGGTGATAAAAATTTGAAAATTGTGTCAATGAAGGGTCCAATGTGTCTAGATTTACACCTGAAAGTTTCATTTTGCATCTCTGACTTTTTTTTTTTTAAATAAATGTGAGGGACGTTTTCGTTGAATTTCTGTGATTTAGGAAGTCCCGACCACCTTCCCATTGGTTTTTTATGCAAATAATTTCTATCCTCTTTGTACACCTGGGAGTTCTATACTATCACTATTAATTTCATGAATATATTTTAACATAATCATTGTGTTATTTTATTGGTACTAAATTTATATAACAAAAAGTTATTTATGCTAGGAAAACATAAATAACCCACTTTTTTATGTAAATTTGGTACCAGTTTTTTTTTATATATATAAATTTGGTAGCAAGAGCATGCTGGGAAAACTGATTAACAGAAATTGCTTCATGTACTAATGCTGGACAAAATTACTGGATTCCAGTCAAAAAAGCCTCGAGGTATTCAGATTATGTAGCAGATTATGCCCTTAAATCATACATGTGCTTTAGAATACACAGATTTCAACTCTTCTTAACTTTGAAAAAATATTTCAAAATGTTATAATTTTTTTCAGAAAATCTAAAAAAATGTTTCAAAGGAAAAATTTAGATTTAAAAAAAAATGAGTGTTAAAAAAGTCTAAACTGTAAACAAGTAAAAACAATGTTTATGCAAGAGACTAGTTTATATAGAAAACAGTTTGCAACAGTGCTAAAAAAAATTATTGCTTAAAATCTTTTGTGTTAAATCATTTTGGAGAGAGCCATCCTAAGAAGTGTCTTCTCACCTTCAGGATTTGGGAATAGCTGCGGAATGGCATTTTTTTGCAACCATTCATGGTAAAAGTCCATGTGATGGTATTGATGGGACTGTGAAAAAGACTTGCTGGTAAAGCTGGTTTGCAGCGTCCAGTAAATAATCAAATTTTAACTCCAGTGCAGTTATATGAATTTGCAAATCAAGAAATTAAAGGGATTACATTCTTTGTTTCTTCAGAAGATATTACTACTACTGAAAAAGAGATGAAAATGAGATTTCAAAGTGGAATTGCCATTCCACAAACTCAAAAGTACCATAAATTTGTACCTACAGCAATAGGAAAATTAAGACTATTTCAGGTTTCATCTTCTTCTGAAAGCCTAGAAGTATGTGTTCTACAGAACTACAAGGAAAACAAAATGTTTATACTTGATGACATACACAAGTCATCATACCTTGCATGTGCTTATGATAATAAGTGGTACTTAGCATTTGTTAATGATGTTTCTTCTAAAAATAAGGATGTTCATGTGACTTTCCCTAAAACCTCCTGGTACAGCTACATTTTTTTACTGGACAAATGAGAAAAGCAGGGTGAAATTGGATCAAATACATAATTATGATAAACATTTTACTTGACTAGCAGGCAATATATTCTGCCAAAAACACTGCAAGATAATATTAACTTTATCTTTGATAAAACTTAAGTCTCCAGTTCTTGTAGTTCATAGATTTTAGGACAGTGAAATCTGACATACACACACTATACATATGTTTAGAAAGAAATTCTATATGTTTTTTTTTCACAATTTAATGCCACAAAAAGAATCAATATAAATTGTGACTGTTTACTTAACTGGAATTATTTTTCTTTGCTACTTTTTATCACCATGTCTGCGCAAAGGCATTTATCTAATTTTATTTTGTCACCTTACAAGGCCACTGCATCGCAGTTATTTTACAGTACCTCATTTTGTACTTCATAGTTTTAATATCTTACACAGTGAGTTATGTTTGTCTATATTACATTTAAATTCTCTGAAACTAGGTGCACAGGCATAGTTAGATGAATAATAAGAAAGGAAATATCAATTTACATATACCAATTTTTTTTAAGTGGCAGCCTTAAACAGTGTATTTATAAAAATATTTCAATGAAATTCATAGTGATGGTAAAACATTTCCAAGTGTACAACCAGGATAAAAATTATTAGCATTACAAACCAATGAGGAGGCGGGTGGGTCCTTTGAAATCACAGAAATTTAATGGGAACGTCATTCGCACTTTTTTTTTAAATATAAATAGAAGTAGCCAGAGATGCATAATGATATTTTCAGGTGAGTATCTATACACATAGGTCCCTTCATTGAAACAGTTTTCAAATTTTTATCACTTTGTGCACATCAAGTTTTTATGGGGTAAAAATTGGTAATTTTTTTTTTTTTTTTTTTTTTTTTTTTGAGGTTTGCCAGCCCAGGAAGCAAAGAAAATTTTGGAGTAGGAACCTGAAATTAATTGTGGAGACAAAGTAGTTCTAACTCTTCAAATAGGCCAAACCTTATGGCTGGCATTATTTACAAGTCAAAGATATAAATTTTTGATTTTCAAAAAAAATAAAATTTTTATTTGAAAAAAATTTCTAAGAAAAATGTTTGAAAATTTAAAAAAATTTAAACTGACTTACTTTTTTAGAAAGGTGACAATCTTACCTTTAAAATGACATCTCAATAATTTGTTTAGGAGAAATACAAGCAATTTTATTAAAATAAAATAATGAGCACCACTTTTTCTTTAAATATGACCTTGCATGGAGGTTCAGAGGGGGAAATCCCCCCTATTTCTTGAAAAAAATTGAAATTACGTCCAGCAGTGGATTGATAATGGTTGACGATGATGATGATGATTAAATTGCTCATTTTGCAGAATACAGATTTTGTTTAATTTTTTAATATTTCTGTAGGTAAAAAAATTATTATCAGTCATCAACAACAAGTGATAAACAAATAAAACGAAGAACTAGAAATAGAGAATAAAAAAAAAAGAATCAATCACCCAAGACCACTTCAGCTGGAGACTCACAGTATGACCAAATATTTTTAATATATCAATTATTACCAATAAATATTTCTAATATTCATTACGAGTATTATAGTTTCAAGTATTCAATAAGACTACCACTGAAATTATTACTTGCTGAAATAATACCTGTAATACAAAAAAAATTGTTTCAAATCTCTATAATGTTTACAGTAGGCTATTAATAAAATTTGTAAACATCAGAGCTACAGTCAGAGGAGAGCCCAGCTACTTTTCCTGAAAATGGAATATGTCCTATTTCTGATGCTTTCTTTTTTGCTTTTGCAATTATTTGGAACAAAACTTGAAACACGCTCTGTTGATCATAGGCAACATGCAAGGCCTTCGAAAATGCTTATGAAAAAATGGTAGAGTGGTGTGTCTTCTCCAGATTATGTATCTGTACATTTAAGGGAGAAATACTAATCTTGAAACACCCATAAGTGCTTACTACCTCACCTCTCTTCAAGATAGGACTGCAATACTGGTCAGCAGAATTAGATAAAAAAAATTTTAAGTTTTTATTTGCATAATTTACTGTGCTGTTTTTTAATATATTTGTTTATGAGTTGGTTAATAGTGGAAAATGAACTGATAATTCAGAGCACTGAGATCCTCACGAGAAAACAGATCTTTGAAAATTAGCCTGTAAACAAATGCTAAAAATTATGAATCACCATCAGCAGCATTGTCAACCATTATCAATCCACTGCTGGACAAAGGTCTCTCCAAGCCTCTTCCACAACGGTCTGTCTTGTGCCAGTCTCCTCCATGTTACTCCAACATACTTTCGAATTTCATCCACCTATCTCTCATGTGGTCTTCTTCTGGGTCTTTTCCTGTCCCTTGGAATCCAATCTAAAATTTCAGCTGTCCATCGATGGTTTGTCCTTCAGGCAGTATGTCCAGCCCATTGCCATTTCAGGGATTTTACTCTGATCATGTCTTCCACTCTTGTCATTTTTCGGATCCACGAGTTCCTCTTCTTATCTCTCTTGGGCACGCACCTCTCCATACTTCTTTCGGTTGTCTGCAGTCTTTGTACGTCGCTGCACCATACGTAAGCACTGGAAGGATGCATTGATCAAACACTTTTCTTTTAAGACATAATGGCATATTGCTCTTGAAAATTATGCTGCTTCTTCCAAAAGCTCTCCAGGCAAGTTTTATTTGCCGATTAATTTCTTCATCAATGTGACCCTCACTTGATATCTGCTGTCCAAGATAAACGTACGTATCTGTTATTTCCAGCTTTTCTCCATCAATCGATAAATCTTCATTTCTTGTAAAAGCATTGTATATCACTTTTGTCTTCTGAAAATTCATTTTCAATCCCACTTCTTTACTCTTGTCAGCAAGTTCCTGGATCATACTCTGAAGCTCTGATGGGATCGTTGAAGAAGCATGAAGAGATGCATGCTTAGTGTAACCAGGAAAGATAAGAAGAAAAATGTGTGGATAAGGAAAATGACAAGAGTGGAAGACATCATGATCAGAGTAAAATCCCTGAAATGACAATAGGTTGGACATATTGCCAGAAGGACAGATAACTGAAATTTTAGACTAGATTCCAAGGGACAAAGACCCAGAAGTAGACCACATGGGTCTACTTCTGGGTATGGAGGAGACTAGCTCAAAACAGACAGTTGTGGAAGAAACTTGGGGAGACTTTCATCCAACAGTGGATTAATAATGGTTGACAATGATGATATATATAAGGAAATTCTATTTTTAAATAAAACTAAGGAAATTCTATTTTAAGTAGCACCTGTAATACTAAAAACATCCTTTCAAATTTAAATAATGTTAACAGTATTAATAAAAATTTCCACATCAGGGCTGCAGTTGAGAAAGGAATAACTTTGCATACAGTTTTCCAGTTTCTTTTTTTCAGTATCTTAAATATTGCTTTTTTGCCACATTAAACCACTGCACTAAAATGAACTTACCTTTCCATTGGCCCTCATGCGTTGTAGCTCTGCTTGCTTTAATTTGGCTATGTAATCCGCATTTGGTGAAATTCTCTCTGGATCAGCCCTAGTATATGAATCTACTTCAAGGGAACGGTTAGAGTCTGACCTTTGTTTGAGTCTACCATTAACAGGTGGCCGACCCACATTCTTGATTTCTAGGTCAACCGACCTTGACCTTGAACCATTGGAAATCACAGTTTTGGTGGTTGTCTCCCCAGGAGTACTTGCAGGGCTTACTCTATTATTGTAGTGATTCTTTTGTTCCTTCTGCAAAGGTGGAAGAGGTCTTGAACGGTCTACACCAGGACTTCCTTTCTTAATTGGAGACTGATGAGGTTGATTTGTGTACGTAGGAGAAGGTTTCTTTGCTACCGACACTGTCATGGGTATCTGCTGCTGAATATTATTATCGTATTTTGTAACTTTGCTCAGTGCTTTTTGTTGACTATCCGTGTGAATCTTGATCATCCTCTCCTCTTTCTCTTGCATCAGCTTCTGACGAAACTGAAGCTGAAGTTGCTCCAATTTTGTAGGCATTTTGTTTATCTAGTGTAATGGCTTAACCACTGGATCTCAATTTTATTTCAGCCCTTTACAAACCTTAAAGAAAACAAATTGCAAATTACTTGAAATTCAGAATTCAAAGACAAAGCAGAAAATTTATCTACACAGTTTGAAAAACAACTACAAAAATCTACAGAATATGCAACTGCAGTATATTTAAAACACACAGAAATTTTATCACATTTCTCATCTACTAAGAAAGATTATGTTTATTTTCATGTCATGTTTTCACTGTTGATGTGTGAAATTTTTAAACAATTATAAAAACATTTATTTACTGCAGTAATAATCCTATTCAAGCCCACACTCATAAGCAAAGATGGCATTCTCTGAAATCTCCACCTTCACTGATATTACACAAAATAATAAATATCAACTGGACATCAATGGTATTGGAGGTATGAGTATGCTGATTTGGATACTAAAGTTTTTGTGTCATACATAATAACCTCAATCTAAGGTTCAGTTTAATATAATATTGTTAGTATTAGTAGTCAGCTTAAAACCCTTTTTTAAATCAGCTTAAGGAAGTTTCAGTTTTTGCTTTTTTGGATGCAAAGGCCTCAAGGGGACAAAGTATACTAGCAGCTTTCATTTTCTTAACATTACTTTGTGATATTATTGTACCTCTTTGTTATAAAAATATGAAAACTATGTTCAAATTACACATACAACTCCAGGAAAACTCATAAAATGTTATTGCTCCATGTTCTGACTGTTGGTCAAGTTTAAAGCCAGTCTTCTATGATACAGCTCCATAATTTGTTTTCATGACAAAATTTCTCTAATTGCAACAGTTTTATACTGTGTGCGATCTATCAGAAACCCAGTCATTCAATTCACATCCTGAATAGCACGACATTTCAAGTAGGTCAACTGAGAAAACAATATAATCTCTAATCCAGTTTTATCCTGGGCAAATCATTTAACTTTCCACATCTGAATTAATCTAGAAAACAGCATTTGGCAACCAGCAACTACCCTTTTCACTCATTTTTTATTTTAAAGAACAGAATTCACCAAATTGATAACGTCATGAGGAACAGTACACCAATTATGTAGAAAATAGTAACACTATACTAGTGATCAGATTTATTGGTGTAAAATACATAAACCTTTCCAAGCTTTTGCACATAAACTATATGCCTTTTCATGGCAGTTTCTGTCTAACTTCCTTGAAAAAGTCTTCTGGTTGATGTACAAAAGCTTGGAAATGTTTACATATATATTCCTACACCAATAAATCGGATCACTAGTATAGTGTTACTATTTTCTGAAATTTGCCAATTTTTATTTTCTGTCTTTTTATCATATTTTTATAAAAATTTCTCTCCAATTATCACAACTTTAGTCTTCCTAAAATTTAGAAATGAACCTCAGGCTTACCATGACAAGTAATATCGTCAGATGCTGTGTAAATATTTGTATTCACCAAAGTAGCACTTTTTTGAACCATGAACATAACATAATTCAACCACACCCTTGAATTAATTAAATGGCTAACTTTTAATAATAAATGCAGATCAGATTAATATGAACGAATCTGTGTGTGAATTCACAGTGAACAGATCAAGCCTGTGGATTTGCTTTTTTTTTTCTTTTTAAAGCTGATAAAATAAATATGAATAATTGAAATAAGTGGATTTCACTGGTTTACCTCATTTGTTGCTTCCATAAAATCTAATAGCTACAAATTAATGCATGCAAGGAACTATATCATATATCAACAGAAAAAAAAAAACAATATCAATGCTATTCTGGGTAATATGGACTTCAAAACGCTTACATTTCAGAGCAGCTGAAGAATACGTGATTGTTCACAACAGCTTAACAAACACACTACAAACAACCAGACCAAAAAGCTTTGATGACGAGTCAAAACAACCTACACGACATGAAAGTAAACACGGCGTAAGAGCTAACAGACCTACAACACCGGTTCATTCGAAGAACCGCTGACACTGAAATTGAGGCCGTGATTGAAGCCTTCACTTTCCTCATGCAGGCCAATCACAGGTTCACCAGATACGTCACACGCAATCTCCGGTGCGACCGGAAGTCCCGCCCTTCTTCGCTCTTGGAAATCATGTTGAAGGCAACAGATGGCAGCAGCTTCCCAAAAAGGATTCATTCTGCTGCGTTCCTAAAGTTTGTCCTGATCAACATAAATAAATAAATAGATAAAAAATAGAATGTTGTGGCCCAAAGGCCTTTGGTTGTGGCTACAATTTATGAACCATATCAGAACCACACTCATTTTCTCAACTACATTCTGATGCAGTGACAGCAGCAAAGGATGGTATAAGTGACACCTCCATCAGCCTTCTACGAAGCCATCACAAATAAAAACAACAATTTGTGTGTTTGCTACGCACACGCAAATTCATTATAAGTTTCCTACCCACTTCTTTCCAACCGGATTGTCGTGTCTAATTCCTTGTTGTATAGAAATTATTAAAACTCCACTGTTTAAGTATCACACTTAATTTGAAACTTATTAAAAATGTCAACTGTTATTGGCGATGTCATAACATATTTCTACTGAGAAAACATGAATTCATGTGGCACATTTCGATTTCGTAGACCTCAACTATAAGCCTCCAAACAAAGAAGCTGATTTTTCTCTATTGAAACACATGATTTCGTCTCCAAGTCTTCTGACATAATCTCTATAGAGCTGTTGCCATCCTGGTTACGCAGTGGTCTCAGCCCTGGCTTGTGACCATTTGTCCGAGGACGGTCCAGGTTCGAATCCCGGTGAGGTACGGATGTTGTGTTTGTCTTACAGCACTGGCTCTCTCCCTTCCATGGAGCCAGTGGCTCTAAATTAGGGATGGGCCACTGCTTATAACCCATTGAGTTACTCATGGTGGTCGTTAAACCTTCAATAAAAAAAAAAAAAGCCGTTTATTTAAAAAACTTTTCTTTTTTTATTGGGATTTAACGACCAACGTGGGCAACTCTAAGGCTATCAGTCATCCGTCCCTAAGCCGCCCCCGTGGCGCATTGGTCTAAGGCGTTGGCCTCTGATCATTCGTCCGTAAGGGGTCCGGGTTCGAATCCCGGTTAGGCATGGATGTTGTGTTTGTCTTACGGCACTGGCTCTCTCCCTTCCCTGAAACCAGTGACTCTAAATTAGGGACGGGCGACTGCTTATAGCCCATTGAGTTGCTCTCGGTGGTCGTTAAACCTCCAATCAAAAAAAAAATCCGTCCCTAATTTAGGGCCACCGATTCCAGCGAAAGGAGAAAGCTAGGCTACACTTGTGACCAATATACCCCCTGGGCGGGAGTTCGATTTTTATTCTTGTTAGCGCATTTGATGCAGACGAGAAGCGCTTTTATTGGAAAATTGCAAACATTTTTTAATACCGTTTAAACAAAAGGTTTGGGAGCTCCATTGAAGAGTAGTATAGAATATAGGTATAATAGTATAGATATAATCGTTTTCATAATGCTTGATGAATTTGGAAATTAATAGCAATTGTATTAAAAGTGAGGAGGCCGCTCTAATAGCTCGTGGTCCGAGACGCTGGTTCTTTCCTTTTCCTTGTACCCGTAGCCCTAAATTAGGGGCAGGTGACTGTTTATAGCTCTCCTATGAGTTGTTCATGAATGTCGCTCATGGTCTAAGATGTCTCTATTCCCAAAACAAAATGAAAAAGAAGTGGGAAAAAAAATTACCAACATGTGCTTCTTAACACATAAAACCGCAACCATGTTTATCGAATGTAAACAAGGTTCGCACGGGTTTAATTTGCTTAAAGTGTTGTAGATATGATGTATGTTAACAGGTAAAGAGTTTTTACTGTGGCTTTATAAATACATTAATAAAATTGGCTATTTACTTATTTTTGCGTTCAGTTTTTCTATTTTTTGTTCTTTGTGTTGTGTCACTGACAACTATTTCATGAGCTTCAGTTGCTTTTGGAATCCGTGATGAAATGTGTACATTTAGGCATTCTAAATGCTAGAAGAAAACGAACAAGTTAGTAAAATCATGCAATGCATTGATTATGATGCGCTTTCCAACATATCAGAAATCATTACTCAAGTTATGAGGATAATGGCTGTGGAATAAATATCGCTCTTGTGCCCTGACCTTTGACCCTATTTCGATGATATTCAACAGAATTGCTTCAGTATACCTCCGGAACAACATTCTAAAGTTTTGTCGCAATAGAACTCGCTCCTGTGCCCTGACCTTTGACCCCATTTCGATTATATTCAACAGAACCGGTTCAGTATACCTCCGGAACAACATGATAAAGTTTTGTCGCAATCGAAGCATTTTTACGTAAGTTATGACGCAAAAGAGCGATGGAATATATCCCGCTCCTATGCCCTGACCTTTGACCCCATTTCGTCCATTTTCAATGGGGTTCATCCCCAGGTTGTCCCCTACCACATACTAAAATTTCATCGAAATCGAACCATTTTTACGCGAGTTGTGCGGACAGACGGACAAAGCTGGAGCATATACGCTTCTTCAACCTATGGTTGGAAAGAGTAAAAAAGTAACTGATGGTAGGGCTTAACCATTCACAGAAGGGATGTTTTGTTTAAAACATTGTGACTGAGATAAGTAGCAATAGTTAATGCAAATTGCCTGAGGATAATGTTAAATTTTTGTATTTGGGGGGAGGAGATAACAACCACCATGAGCAGCCGCACGACCCTGTTTTGGTGCCAGTGGCTCCAAGAAGGGGAGGGGGGCAGTGCCATAGAACAGGCGCCCACCGTACCACATCCTCCAGTACTATAGCCAAGACCCACTTGGATGAACACTTAGAGGTCAGCGCTTCGACCACTGTGTCTTTATAATTATTGCAACCATAGTGTAGTGGTTTCATTTATTATGGACAATCGTTAATAAAATAAAATAAGTGTTTTGAATTGTGATGTGTTGTTCATTAAATCCTAGAATGCAGCCCAGGTGACACAGTGGTCTAAGCACTGGCGACTTGTCTGAGCATTCTCCCAACATGGGTTTGGGTTTGTATCACGGGTGAGACATAGATGGTGTGCTTGTGTTACAACACTGGCTCTCTTCCTTCCCTGGAACCAGTGACCCTAAATTTGGGATGGACGACAGCGTATAGCTAGCTCATTGAGTTGTGCTCATGGAGGTCTTTAAACCTTAAATTAAAATAAAAAAGGTAAAGGAAATGAAAAGTGACATCAAGGAACAAGAAAGAAATTTGGTTGTTGGGGTTTGCTTTCATTGACCCAACTCATTCGGGAGCATTGACAGGCAGATTCAGTTTCTTCCAGAAACTGGCATTTTAAGTGATCTATGAATAACTGGATTTTAGAACTGATGGCAGTCTGTGAATAATATAATTTTTGTATATATTTGGCAAGGTTCGCCAAGATAGGCCCAGCTCGAAAAAACTCACTAGGCTTTTTAAGGCTGGACCCAGTTGAAAAAACCCACCTGGGTTGGGTTTTTTTCAAAATTAGATTCTATTTTTGCTTCTACAATATTCTAAATTTAATCACACCCAATATAATATTTTCTGTTACAATTATTTTGACTGACCAACTTCGTCCGCTACCTGCTGAGAGATTAAGATTAAATTTAGGAGAGAGACGGAGACAGTTGCTGTAGCTGTTCGCTCCGCGTGCTGGGGACGGAGGAAGTTTTTCATAAGCAAACATTAGTCATTAATTTTTCCATTTGTAGGCTGTAACCGCTAGCTCTCATAAAACATGCAAAAATCTACAGTACTTTCTGAGCTCTTTGCTGAATATGTTACTGAAAGAAATTTCATCTGATAACAAAGGAGGGAGAAGGGTATTTGCAAATTTTCAGGAATTGTAAGTTTTTTAATTGCATTAGACATAATTGCTGAATTTCCAGTTTCTACCACTTTTGTAAATATTCTGTATTGATATTATGGATTCACATGAACAAAATGTTTAATTAAGAGTGGAACCAGATTTAAAAGTAACTATTGTTGTTTGTTTTATCAGTAATATTTGGATTTTCCTTTTCCATGCACCATTTTATTCTTTGTCATCAACCTTGCATTGGGTTTTTAGAATTTCCTCTCTTCCACTATAAATTTTGTCACTTTAATTTTTAATCACAATTTTATCCACACCACCTCCCTCCCCTTTGCAATGGAGTTGTGATTTGATAAATCTATGGCAATACACATTCACTGCACCTTAAATATTTTTATATATCACTTAGTTTGAAAAAATATGAACTAATAAAATATGAACTAATAAAATATGATAAACAGCAATGCAAATTAGAGATTAAAAAAACACACTAGAAAAACCCAAGTGGGCTGCTGTTTTTTTCAAACCTTGATATTTGGTGCAACTACTGAACTGGTCATTGGGTTTGTTTACCAGGTGTTTTAGAACACATCAGTTCCAAATAAATACCTATGTTTAGTAGATAAAATGCATTTTTTTTTTTTCTAATGAAGAAGTCCCCACCAGCTAAAGAATTTTGACCATTGTTGGTGTAATATGGTGTCTATGTTTCAGGTGGGCAAGTAACTGAATTCTAGATCCCCATCCCATACTAACAATTTTAGGTTATAATATGAATAGGTGGATTAAGTTGTTCAAGATATTTCTTTTCTAAATGTGTTGCTTTAAAAATTACCTTCTACATTCAATAGAAATTTACAGTATTTATTAAATTATTCTTGTGTTTCGTATGTTGTCATTCATTATTGGAATGGGAGTTTCATTCACATTTGCAGTGAACAATGGAAATCCTGCATCTGAAGCCTGAAGTTGTCTGCAGATTACGATCTGGAATTTGTGTTACAAGCTGTGCACAGGCTGTTGAAGAACTTGTATTAAATGCCATTGATGCAGCAGCGACGTGTATAGCAGTTTGCCTTAATTTGCAGTTTTTCAAGATTCAGGTGGTTGATAATGGAGAAGGTATTCCAGTTGAGCATATGACGAATATTGGGGAAAGGTAACTTTTTTCTTCTTGATCTACAATGTGGACTTATTTCTCATTAAATCTAATGTAAAATGTTCTCAGTATGTTACATGTGGCTCTGATTTCCATTATAACACTTAAAAGTAAAAGAATGTTTATTGTTTTCATACACTAATTGGACAAAAGTGAATGGACACTGTAAGTAAATAGAAAAGCAGTATTGTATTTACATTAGTAGTGAGTAAGTCCTCCATTTGCAGAGATTACAACAGCCATCCGTCGAGGTAAACTGTTCACCAGTCCATGGAGTACAGAGAGCGGGATGTTCCTCCATTCTGCCTTGAGTACGTCGACCAACTCATATCAGTGAAGAAGGTCGTGTTGGTCTAGACCTCACCCGTTGTTCAAGTTCATCGCATTCAATGGGACTGAAATCCGGGCTCTGAGGTACATCCGCAAGCCCTGATTTTCCTCATACCACTCCATTGTAGCCCTGGAAACATGACAAGTGACACTGTCATCTTGGAAGAAACAATTCTCGTGTCTGTAGAACTGGCGCATTGAGTTATCTAGGATGTCTCTATGTAGCACAGAGTTCATGTTGGGTCATTCCTTGCCATTTCAACAATGGGTGGTTACTGCACCACTTTTTATTTTTTGCACAATTGTTTATAAATTTTTAAGGAGTTCAAAACGAATTTTATTAAAAAAAAAAAAAGTATGACCGTTTGGCAGAGAGGTCCCTAGCTGGCGCTTGGAACATCTCCATTTTTGGAGTTGCAAGTATTTACGGAAAATGCTATAACTTTTTCATAATTTAGCTAATTCAAAAATTCAAGAGCCATATTATTCATTATAAAGTGCTGATTATTTTGATTTACCTTTTTTTATTATCTGAGATGTTTTGAAAATTTTATTGGTGGACAAAGTGGACTATTGAAACTTGCATTTTTTTCAATTTCCGAGCCAAATTTTCAACAGGAAGGGGTCAAAACACTCAAACCAATTTTATTGTGCAAAAACCATATTAACAGTAGATTGTATCTTGGGTCAGAAAACTGGAGTGTTTTGAGCCCTTCCAAGATTTTTTCACTGATGAAGATGGGAAATTTGGAAATTTTTAGTTTTTTCAGTAACTATATCTCCAGTGGGGTACACAGTAAAAATCTGAATTTTATACCACAATGACTTCTATTTAGTAACAACATCATACCAAAATTTGATCACTTTGTTTTGCCTAGTAACAAAAATATTTGAGGTTAAAGTTGTAAAAAAATCCACGGTTTTCCATTTGTTTTGAAGGATAATTTTAACTGTCTTTCAATATCTAATTGAAAGATAGAAAATGAAGAAAAATTTGTAAATAAAGAGTAATGTAAGAAAAATATATACTGGAGGAAATATAGAGCAAAAGTAAAGACTGGTGTACAAGTTTAAGGGGAGGAGGGGGTGTTAAATGTTGAAGGTTTCAATTACGTTAGCATTACAATTACAAGAAAATATTTAATAAGAAACAATAGCTAGATGATTAGTTACATGACTTTTTGCTTATGATTCTGCACACAATTAATGAACAAAATTATTAGCCTAGACTTAAATTTTAAAAACTAATTTACACAAATTTTATAGTTATGAATAATGAACCACTTGGAAGTGACACATCTGGTTGGTAATTTTGAAGGTGTTTTTCTTTTACTAAAATGATAATCTCTTAGGGAATTTTTTTTTTTTTTTTTTTTATGTCTTGAGATTGATTTCTTAATCTTGTGATGTAACAGTTCATTAAGTTCATTGCTCAACCCCAGTTCAATGTTCCACGTTCTTCCAGTGGCAGTTGACAACTCAGCAGGAGTAAGAAGGTGCAAAACATTTTCTGACATCAAAACGGTGCCGTTTTTAAACTTTTAAAACAATGTCGATGGTCCTTCTTGATAGAAGAAGTGGATTTGCATTCCTTCTCTGACTGCTGGACCTCAATCACTTGTGCCAGCCACCAATGAGAATTGTAAATGCATGCAATGTAATCCCTTTTTTTAAGCTCAAGAGAAAGATCTGTTGAAAGTTTGGTGATATTTAATTCTTCAAAGTCCTCTGAAGCTGACGTGATAAAGCACTTTATCCAGTTGCAGTCTACAGGTACAAATAGATGCTTCTGTCTTGTGTTGAGTATCATCTCAGCATTAGCAAATAGCTCTTCCAGAAGTTTGACGTAATATCACTTTCACTAGCATTCGTGAAGACGATAAGTAAACACCTCACGCGCGAAAAGTAAACATCTCACGAGGTGTCAGGATGTGATTCCCTGCTACTCCTTGTAGGCTTACCTTGGACTCTAGCCATTTGACTGACCTGCCTATTCTGTCACATGGCCCTTTTCCATGAGATGTCCCAAACAAATTCCACTCTGCATCAAGATCAAAGTCTTTCTTATGGTAACACAAGTTTGCAAAGTTTTTTCTGTTCTTGTACTGTCCAGCAGCTCCATCTGAAAAGTATATGATTTTTTGTACAAAAGATGCCATGCTTTTGATCTCCACCAGCAGAGCTTTTTGAAAAGCATATAATGTTGTGGTGATATGTTTCATGCAGTCGCTGATTACACAAAAACTTTTCGATATCGGAGATTGATTGACTGGATATCCGTAGTACATTACAAAGGGATGTAAAGTTGCTTGGTCATTTATTCAATGAAAACTTTGGTTCTCATCTTGAATAACAAATGAGAAGTTCTCAGAAAAATCCCCTATAACTATGCATTCATTACTTTCTTTTGTGTTTTATGTAACAAGACTGTGCTTTAGAAATGAAATGGTGTTTCTTCAGAGAAACTAGTCGATCCCACAAATCCCCAATTAATTCATCAGTAGACTTTGTAATAATTATGAGAGCCGCCCTATCAGTCATTACCCACTGTCTGTATGTCACAGTGTCTAAAAAAATATCACCTTCCTCATCCGAACCATTTGTAATCAAATCTCTTATAACATCTGTTCCAGGGAAATCACTATAACTCCCTGACATACATCTTTCGCTTTGTAAGTCACCCACACCATTGAATCCAGTAAGTCTTTGTAGTCAATGTTAAGCTTTGCACCATGTAGCATAAGCTAACAGTTAACACACATACACACAAAGAGTGGGTCCCACAACTGCCTGCCAAAACATACCATTTTGCTCGCAGTTCAGCAAACTTGGTAAACCCTATTTTTTCTTCAGGGTTTTCAGCACGGAAGTTCGGTGCTGAAAACCTGGTCTGTAAGTCACACACACCATTGAATCACTTCACACTGTAAGTCACACACACCACTGAATCCAGTTTAAGTCTTTGTAGTCAATGTTAAGCTTTGCACCTTGTAGCATAAGTAATTGACGTTGTGGTGTTCAGCACATACACACACAGATTGGGTCCCACAACTGCCTGCCAAAACACACCATTTTCGTTGCAGTTTAGCAAACTTGGTAAACCCTATTTTTTTCTTCAGAGTTTTTGCACAGAAGTTCTGATACAGTTCTTTAAGGTTGCATAATATTAGTCTTTTTTGTTTGGATTCCTTTTGCCCATCCCTATTCCTAATAGAAACACAGCCTTTTGCACCAGGGCACATCCTACTGTTCTCATCACTTTCATAAAATGCTATAACCTTAACAACCACTTTCTCTGCTCTACATTAGGGAGGATACCATACCTCTCAACTAAGCTCTGTGTGTTTCTCACTGAGAACTGACTAACACATTCATGACATATTTTTGCTACAGACCATGACCCAGGCACTAAACTTAATATTTTTACTTTCTCTGGCACAGTTGTACTTTCCTTCGGTTTATTTAAGAGAATAGTGTACTCATTTTCCTTCAGATCAGTCTCTTTATTTCCAAAGGACCCATCCAAATTGATATCAAAATTAGCACTTAGTTTCTTTTTCATTGCTGATGTAATTTTTTCTACTTTTTTTTTTTTCATAGCTAGGGGTCTTTTTTTTTTACTGCTGAGCTCCTTAATCTTAACAGGTGAAAGCCCTAAAGCCTCACATGCAACATTAATGTTATTTACTGCCTCATACACTGGGCAAAATGTCTCATCATTGGTTTCTTTTTCATTAAAACTGTAGATTCTTTTAAAACAAGAAATACATAAACTTTTACCTGAAACTAATCCTAAGTTTGGATGGCTTTGAGCAACATAAGATATTTCAGAAAGACCTTTTGATATAACATTTTTATGACACCTGAAAGGATCTGAACAGTTCTTTTCATACAGGTGATGATATTTGACTAGATACTTCTTTTCATAATACTGGCAAATAGTTGCAAAGTCTCCTAATCTTAAGTTCAGAACAATTTTTTCCTCATTCACATTGCTAAATTAACTGAAATCCTTTAATATACATGACATAGACCCATAAGATGTCTTCACTTTAACTCCCACAGAACACATCATCTTTAACTTCACTTCATCACATGTGCAGGGCCAGATTATCCATGAGGTTGTAGAGGCTACTGCCTCAGTTCACACGGTTTTTTACGGGGCCAAAATTTTTATTGTGCATAAAATATTTGGGCTGATATGCGTAAAACAATGCATCGTATGCTGTACTTTGGTAATGCGTAGTAATGATGATGCAATGTATATTTAAACATTGTTATGCATGATCCTGTTTTCTTTCATCAACTGTTGCCGTTGTCTATGGGTTTATTGTTTATCCGTGCCCGCCCTCTTTGTTGTTAAATTATCAACAATGTTCTGTTGGGGTGACATCTGTTTTTAGATGCAGTTTTGCTCACTTTGGTTTTATTGAATCAAAACTTTGTGAAATCTTCACAAAACGGGTTGAAATTTTGATCGACAATATGAGTTGGTAATAGGAAAAGTCCCTCAAAATTTCACCAGAATCGGTTAAAAACTTTTTAAAATAGGCACAAAATTTTTAATGCATTGGTAAACAGAAATATATAAAAGAAGTCTGGGGTTCATCCAGGCTTCTGCAGTTATTTAATAATTAAAGGTGTGGTTTTATCAAAATTTGTGCAATATGTTTATTCCATTTCAAGGATCCAGAAAAAGTAGGGGCGCTCCAAACCTCATAGGGAGTAATCCAGCCCTGCACATGTGTACACTATACCACAGTCTGGAGCCAACTGACAGAATGCAGTGAGGGCTCACACTTGCCTGTAACAGCAAGTTGGAACTTGTTTGTTCTTGCACTGACATCCAAGATTGTGCAGGTTGTGACAAGACTTTAATTGCAATAACTCAGCAGCTTTAGCAGTTATAAATTGTAATGTATTTAATATACTTTCTCCATCTTTAGCACTTTCAAATGGTGTTAATTAGAACACGTCTAAAAGGAACAATCCCCCCCCCACACACACACACACTCCTCAAACTAGTTAAACCTTTTACACCATCATTTTACCACTGGAATATATTTTTATTTCAATTTACAGTCTACAATATTCAATTAGATTTATGGTTATTTAATAAATTGTAATAAAAAGGTAATCAATTGTCCTTCAAAACAAATGGAAAAACATGGATTTTTTCACAAATTTAAGCTCAAATATTTTCGTTATTTGGCAAAACAAAGTGATAAAATTTTGGTATGATGTTGTTACCAAATAGAAGTCTCTGTGTTGTAAAATTGAGATTTTTGCTGTGTGACCTACTAGAGATACAGTTTCTGAAAAAATTAAAATTTCAAAATTTCCCATTTTCATCAGTGAAAAAATCTTGGAAGGACTTAAAATACTCTAGTTTTCTCATCCTAGATACAATCTCCTGTTACCATGGTTCTTGCACAATAAAATTGGTCTGAGTGTTTTGACCCCTTCCTGGTGAAAATTTGGCTCCGAAATTGAAAAAATGCGAATTTCAGTAGTAAACTTTGACCACCAATAAAATTTCCAAAACATCAGAGATAATAAAAAAAGATAAACCAAAATAAACAGTACTTTATTCTGAATAATATGGCTTTTTAATTTTTGAATTAGCTAAATTAGGAAAAAAGTTACAGCATTTTGCATAAATGCTTGCAACTCCAAAAATGGAGATGTTCCAAGCGCCATCTAGGATCTCCCTGCCAAACGGTCAGGAACTTTTTTTTTTTTTATAAAATTGGTTTTGAACTTTCTAAAGATGTATAAACAACAGTGCAAAAAATTATAAAAATAAAAAATGGGTCAGCAACCAATTTAAAGAAAATTTGTTGAAATAGTTTGACATGACCCTGTTACCATGAATAACAACCAGTGGACCCACACCGTACCAGCTGAAACAGCCCTATAATATATCTCCACTGCCTCTGTACTTCACATTCAACACTGTGCACTCCAGAAGCAGACATTCTCCAGGTAACCGCCAAGCCCAGACACGTCCATCACATTAGAATAATGTAAGGCGGAATTTGTCACTCCATGACACCTGCAGTCATTGCTCCAAAGTTCAATTTTTGTGCTGTTGACACCACCATAGCCATATGGTATTATTGGTCTTTGTGATGAGAGGTTCATGGGCGATAGCTCAGCCATGGTACACTAGTACATGGGCCTCTGTTCAAAGTGTCTTGATCGTGACCTTAACATCTGTGGCCATCTGGAACTCACATGCTATGATGTGCATTGGTTGGGACCTGGTTTTCCAGAGCTCGCTCTGCAGCACCCTACAGTCCCTGAGTTGCAATTTCGTAGGTCTGCCAGGGCAAGGTGAATTCCTTCAATGTCCCGTCTTCTTCCACTTGTTGATGATAAAGGCCACAGTCGATTTAGCAACTTGTCTGACTTCAGCAATGCTTCTTATGCACATATCTTCGATTGAGCATCCTATTATAACGCCCTTTTCAAACTCTGAGAGCTCTCTCCTGCTAGCCATTTTATCAGCAATTGACCTGAGCATACTCCCTTTGCCGTTTTTATATCTTATTGACTTCATGTTTTCTGTGGGAGTCACCATTGTGCCTGCGTGGGAGGTGTCCAATCACTTTTTCCCGCATGGTGTAGTAGTGGCTTTTGCAAAAGTATTTTCAGTGAAAAATAATTTCAAAAGATTGTGTGTATGAATATTTTCTACATTAATTAAATGTGGAAATTGTTTGAAATTTTATGCTTCTTAAAAGTTTGCTGAAAATGAAATTTGCTAGTTAAGTCTGAAACATTCTGTTTTCTTTGGCTGCAGCTACAAAGGATTCCTCCACAGTTTCATCTGTTTGTGCAGTGAATGAAAAGTCAGTAGAAAGTAAATTACTTAACAGTCAATTTGTGTAGTGCAGTGATTCTTCCTAGCTGTAGATGTTCATGAGGTTTATTAACCTTCATTCACCCCAGAGAGTGATAAACATATATTATTAGAGACTAATTGTAATACCATGTGCTTACACACTGTCTTATCAAGCCATTATATTATAAACAGGTGTTAATTATATTTATAAACACTCAATGATTCACTAAATGAAGACTGATTATTTTTCTGTAATTGTAGAAAATTGAAGACAACTTGCTGATGGGAAGGGATATCACTGTCTTGCCACAGAGTGTTTGAATTTGAAGCTAAAAACTTTCAGTTTACAGTTTTGAATACAACAAACTCCTCTTGTTAACAGATATTTAATCTTGTTTTTCTTTTGTAATTCCAATGTGTGTGTTCTAAAACACAAACTTAAAACCCCAGCTGAGGCTTATCATAATTTCATTTTCCTGCTATGTTGCCTCTATTCAGTATTGTTATATATCATTTTATTCCATAAATATTGTATTTCAGTTTGAAAATGGAGGAAAAATTTTCAAAAACGGAAATTCAATGGCTCAAAAATTCCCCTGTACCGTAATCTTCAGGCATGAGAGTGCCATGGCTTAGAGAAATTTCTCCTTTTCTGTCATAATTTGGGTTACCCTAGAGATGGATGCAGAACTGAACAGAAATTTTAGGGAAATTGGTAGTGGTGAAGGATGCTTTCCGCGTAGAAACTTTCGAAAACGGAAATTTTCGAAAATGGAAAACTATAGATTGTATAGCAGACAGACAAACAAACAAACAAATATACAAACTTTCACTTTTATATATGAGTATATAGATAGATTGCCAAATTATTATGTACAAGTTTGGTTTATGCTCAATTTGAGTATTGCTGTGTATCGGTAGACCCCAAAACCTAGGCAAAGACACCAAAATCATCATCATATCTTAAAAAATACCCAAGTTATCATGTCAAAAATGCTATGTACCTTAAACGTGAGACGTAAAATGCAGTTTCGCTCACCATTTTGCATCACGCCCCTGAAATCTCAACTGATTTTTAAAAAAATAACTGGCACCCTAATGTACAACTTGAAGAAATATTCAGGTTGACCAGAGAATGTCACATTTTTTTATTTTTTTCCTCATTTATAATGTACTACTATTTACACCATCCTAACCATGTGGCTGATGGGAAACACAGTGTTCATCCATTATGCAGTTGCAAACTTTTTACTTTAAAACCCACAAATTTATGCATTTAACCACAACAAACAAAAAGACTTAAAAACCATTAAAAAATACTGTGATCACCTCATAAACCAAAACATATCAACATCTCAGAACTAGTTTTCAGAAATTTTCGTATTTCCATTATCAATGATGTATCAAGCTGTCATACAGGTCCTTGATAAGAGTTGTAAGCAGCCATACAGAACTGGTAAGCAGTCAATCAGGCCCATGTCAAAGCATTTAAAGAAGAATGTTTGTTTATTTATTCACTCTGCCAATTATTATTGTTCATTTTAGTTTGTGTGATCCTGAAGGATTTCTGCAATGCATAAGTGTCAACCTATCTGTCCCAGATTTATGCCCCAAGTAATCTTGTTCATTTTTGAAGGCTGAACTTGGGTTAGGTAAGCCTTTCCAATAAAGACCAGTTTCATCAGAGTTATATATTCGTTTTGGTAGTAATTCTTCAGACTTAATTAATACTTGAAACATAACACGAAATTTGTAAGCACTAAGCACGTGGTGCATTCCAGCTTAACTTTTTTGCCTGAATACTCATTTCATGAATTAGTTGTCATTATTTGAATCTGGTTAATCAGCCGAAAAACACCAAAGTTATCTTCAGTTCCAAGAATTACATTTGTTCCTACGTTGATTGAATGAAACCATGATTTCTCTGCCAAGGTGGTCATTATGAGGTCTTTTCTAGTCTTATGATATTTCCACCCATTTGAGAAACTTGATGATGATAAAGAAAATTCATCCTTTCACTTTTTCCCTACTCCATATTATAATTTGCAAGTTGTTCAACATTTCTCTTGAAAATTTGAGGGTTTTGTTGAATGGTAGGCATTATGTATTTTTGATTGGATTCTGACAGACATTGACATTTTTTGGAGAACTTTCATTGCAGGTAAGAGGCATTGTGTAGTTGAAAACACACATACACAGTTTTTCTGTATTAAAAAAATGTGTGGCATGCAGGACAGCAAGTCACATGATTCTGATCATGTGATTCATCTTTCTCACAGATCAACTCTTGCACAACATCATGTAATACTTTGGGTACTATATTATTGATTGTGCTAAGTGAATGCTTTTGTACAATTCATTGTTCTTGAGCATCAGAAAGAGAGATTTTGCTTTTGTGTAAACATCCTAATGCCATGAGAGACATAACTGGTGACATAGTATCCTTGTGATTGGTGATCCTATTATAAGTCATCAATTGTAGCATTTTCTTTCTTTTTTTTCTTTAGTGGTTAATCTACCCATTAATAATTGGTAGTTGATTGTATAGGTAAAAAATATTTTTTAATGTATGAAAACTATTTTAAAATCAAAATGTATGTTCAATTTATATGAATAGGCTAAGCATGAACGCTCAGTTTTATGGTACTGTGGAATCTGTACTAACTGGACTTTAATATGTATTGTTAGGACTTATCGTATGTTATATTTACAGGAAGAAGTTATAATTTTTAACTATATTTTCTGGGAAAACTGCACTAACTACAAGGTAAATTCAACAAAAGTTGTTGAAAGTATCTAGATTTAATATTGCTAGAGTATTTTATGATATTGCTAGAAAATAGAAAGTTATGTTTAAAAAAAATAACTTTCTGAAAGCAGAACAAGTTTGTTTCATTCTAAAAAATCCTTTTCCCCCACTGAATGTCACTCTGAATGCGTACAAACATTTGTTATTATACTCCTTCGTTCCAGTTTAGTCAGTTTTAGGATATGTTTAGTAAGACAGGGAACACATCTCGCATCATTAAGTTTCTGGAGTCCTGTCATGTGATAAATAATATAATACAGATGTAGGTGTTTAGGGGTAAAATTTTTTTTGTTAAACTCAACCTTAGTTCAGTTTTTGCCTCAAAATGTCCAGAAATTGCAACTGCTAATATCAGGATGTTCCTGAGTGAGTCAAAAATTTGTCCCGTTTGCAGCTAAAAAATTTAAGGATGCAAGGAAGTCATACACACTTGCATCATTCTGCAAAGTACAGGTCATTGTTTTCTGTTATGCTTTGCCAATGGTCCACCAGAACTCCAATCCCATGGAGGTTCCACTCGACAGTTTTCTGGGACAGAAACTCTCTGATGCCAGATTCCACATCCACAATTGAAGCAGGATGTCCTTGTAGGAAATGAATGCACTATGGAGCAAAACAGGTGGTAGTCTTATGGGGCAAGAACTGGACTGTATGGAGTAAGATCTCAACCCCTTTCCAATTCTTGTAGTTTTTGGCAGGCTACTCTGAAAGTGTGACCTGGGGCATTATCCTCTGGCAGGAATGCCAATTTCCTATTGATGAGTACTGGGCAGTGCTGGCATTCAGCTTCATAGACACACAGCAGTCATTTGACATTGAGGATCCCATCCATAGCATGACCATGTAGAATGAGTTCCCAGTGCATAGGACCCTCACAATTCCACCAAATGCACAACGTGACTTTCCTCTTGAACCGTCCTCTTTGCACCACTGGCTGTGCTTCCTGGCATAGCCTCAGCTACTGGTAGGATAATGTAGGAATATCCACTTTTAATAAACTGTGATGATACAACATCAAAAGCTAAGAGGGTTGATTGGTAAGTAAGGTCTCCAATCTTATAAAATAAGTTTCTGACAAAATAAAATAATGAAAGTGTTATCAAAATGAAGGAAATTTATTTCTGTTAAACATTACAACCTTATTTTTCAACATAGTCACCATTTACTGCTACACATTTTTCCAAACGCGCTATCCACTTTTTCATTCCGTCCATGAAGAAAGTTTGCGGTTTGCTTTTGATCCATTTGCACACAGCAACTTCCGCATCAGATGAAAAATGTTTACCTTTCAACATCTCTTTAAATTTTGGGAACAACCAAAAGCTGGACCATACCAAATCTGGGCTGTAAGTAATTTGTGGAACAAGTGTGAATTTCAGGCATGTCACTGCTTCCATCATTCTATTGTTTGTGCAAAAGAAAAGTCTTCCTTTCAGGCCTGATTCTGCAGATGCATTGCTTTAGTGTTCATAAGGTTTCACAATACCTTTTGGAATTAATCGTCATTCCCTTAGGCAGAAATTAAGTGTAAATCCCACCTCTTGCATCCCAAAAAATGGTGAGCATGACTTTTTGCGCTCAAGGAACTCCTTTGAATTTCTTTACACTCGGAAAACCTGGGTGATGATATTCCATGGAGTGCCTTTTGTTTTTTTTGGGTCATAATGATGAACCCAGGATTCGTCTTCTGTGGCAATTTTGATTGGTGCGCAACCTTGTAGTGTCAAAAACTCTATTAGTGATCGCTGCTTTATACATAACTCGGAGGTAGCACTCGTGACTAACGAAGGCTATTACTCAAGGATGTCAAGCGGTGAACTGAAACTAAGCTCATTTGCACTACACAGTATCAGCTGCCAAACGCATGCACAAACGTTTTTCTTCCCTAACTACTAGCGACGCCACGTGGTAGGAGACCTTACTTATCAATCAACTCTCGTATCATCCTGTGGAGTTGACAGCAATCTGCCAAAGAGAGCGACACATTTTTCTGCCTTCTGGGGTGTCAAGGCATGGGGAACTATTCGATGGCACCTGAAGGGGAAACCAAGCTGGTGCAGATGATGAATGATGGTGGATTGGAAAGACTGCACCTCAGTTGCCAATTGTCATGTACTGCTACCAGGGTTCACTGTCACAGTTTCGACAAGGGTGTCAGTGTTGTGGTGGTTAGATGTCTTACCTTGGCTTGTCTTCAAGACTGCATCCCCAGCATTGAAATTCTGGAAATATTTGCATACTGTGCTGCTGTCCACTGTTTTCTTGCCTTCAACTGCACAAATTTCTCTCACTGCTGCTGCCACGCTTAACCCTTTTATCCAATAACAGCATAGGAACACCCAAACAGCTCATTCATCAACCTCCATCTCTGCTTTCCTGACAATGCAGTGTGGTTCCATGCCAAATGCATATCATCACTGTACCCAGTCAATGCCGGTGCACGTTTCACACAGGAATGGAGGCCCAATATCATGTATAGCCCAAAACGGGATGAACTTTGACTCGTCCTGATATAATTTGCTACTTTAAAAGTTGGAACAAATTAATACCGTGTATTTAGGAAGCTGAGGTTAATTAAGATTCAGAAACTGGTATATGCTGCATTGCAGGAATATGTATGTATAAGTTATGTATAAGTTATGACATTTCATTATTATCATTGTTCAAATGCTCCACTTGCTACTAACATTTTTACTACTAAGTTGTATTCTGTATGAAATTATCAGAATGCCTTTATTTTGCCCTGATGCAAGGCTTCTGCAAAGTGCTCAAATGTTTCCAGTACATTTTGTCAAACTCAACCTTTCTTACATGCAATTCTAAAGATTCCTTGAACAAGTTTTATAATTTTCCCCTTGGTTTATTGTTCCTAATGAGTTATGTCTGTAAACATTTTCCCAGAAGCAAAAGCCAACATCAGTTGAAATCCTGTGATCAAGGAGGTCATGCAGCTAGTCCACTGCAACTCATGTGCTGCATGTTCATTCAGGTTCAAGTGGTAATGATACATGCAATAATAGATTATATTGGACATTTTGTGTAACTCTTACAATGGCAATCATGATGAAACAATTAAACTTATATACTGTATATATATAAGTTTAATATATATACAGTATATAAAAACATGACTGAATGCTGTTTTCAGGAATGTCATACTAATTTCTGTGTATATTAGTGATGGTGTAAATCGTTCCTTCTTGGAAGTTCATTCATCATTCACTCAAAAGTCATTCATGAATGATTATTCAAAGTTGTTAACTGTGTTCACTGAGTACATCATTCATTGCAGGCATCCTATGTTTATGACCAAAATGCTTTCAAGGTCATGGCAGAAATTGGCCGACTGCCCAAACTCACATAAATGGTTAACACTTATTTTCATCATTACTTTTCTTATAGGGAATTCATTCCAAACTCATGAGGGTGGAAGAAAGTTAAATGTACTGTAACTTCAATGTGTGTTGCAGTAATGGAAGATTGAATTATCATTCACAGCAGTGAGAGGGAATCATTTATGGTGAAGAGTCATTCGTTATGAACAAATCATTCACAAATAGTCCATCACTAGTGTATATTATAATAATTTGCCCCAGTTATTTTATCTGAAATAACATGTGTGTGTCTGTGTTTTGCCTAAATAGATCCCAATTTTCATTCTTGTTTTGCTATTTATATGATATTATATTTCATTTTAAGTGAAAATTTGAGAAATGATAAATTTGCTTATCTGAATGTATATTATATTATTTTTTTGACAGGTACATGACAAGTAAATGTCATACCTTGGAAGATTTAAAGTGTATAAAATCTGGTGGTTTCCGAGGAGAGGCATTATCAAGCTTAAAAGATGTTTCATCAGTTCTAGAAATTGTTTCTCGACACTGTAAATCAGAGAAAACTTTTTGTAAGATATTCAATCATGGTCATTCATTATCAACAAAAATATCGAATGAACCAAGGCCCAGCAGAGGTACTACAGTTACAGTTTTAGATTTCCTGTACAATATGCCTGTAAGGAGAAAATGTGTTTCTGAGGCACTAGATTTGGAACAGTGTAGAAAATGTATTGAAAACATTGCTGTGATTCATCCTGGTGTGTCTTTTTCTTTGCGTAATGATGCAACTGGAGAAGTTTGCCTTCAGACAAGGAAATGTAATTTGCCACTTAGTGTTTTCACTCAACTTTTTGGCTATGAAAAATCAGTGAGTTTAAAGGAAGTATCAAAGGAACATGGCAGGTACCATATTGAAGGATATGTTAGCACAGAAGGGCACATATCTAAAGATTTGCAGTTCTTGTATGTAAATAAAAGATATGTTTCCAAAACTAAAATTCATAAACTGATTAACAAGATCCTAACAAAAGCTCTTTTTACAAGGCAAAAAATAAGTTTCAAAGACACAACACCAAATTCACTTGCTGATAGCCCTTCAAACAACCAAATCCGATATTGTATTTTTATTTTGAACATCCTATGTCCCTTTGATGAGTATGATGTAGTTTTTGAACCAAGAAAAACCATGGTTGAATTTGCAGATTGGGAGGTTGTTACAGAACTTTTTCAGTCAGCCATATTTGATTTTCTTGTCACTCAAAAGTTAGTAAGCCCTCCTACGAATTCAGACACATCATCATTGGATTCCTTAATTTCAGGAAAAGCTGATGTTTCTAAGGAATATTTTGCAAAACTTTCTGAAAACTATGGTAAGGATATAAGTATTGAAAATGCAAGAAATGCATTATTTTCTGCTGCTGCCAGGAGAGCTGCACAGGTAGATAAAGATGAAATGGTAGTAACTCATGATAAAAGTGAAAACTATTCTGTTGTCAGTTGTTCTTCTAGTAATACAGATGCTTTAGGAAGTATAACTTCTGTAACTTTGCTTGCCAATGCTGACGACAGCAACATTTTACCACAAACATTGAAACCAGGCACTTATTCCAACATAAGTTCATGTGATTCAGAATTTAGTAATAGTAATGAGGCTGTTATTCCATCAATTATGCATAAACATGACAATTTCACTAGTTCCAGTGATATGCCATCTTCACAAAGTTCCTGTGCTGAGTCTGAGAAGGGATTTTCAAGTCGAAAAAATATGTATTTGAGCTCATATTCTGATAATGAAGATAAAGATCTGTTATTCGTGAGAAAAGAACACGGTGAGAAGATGCAAGATTCTGCAACCCCAGGTGGCAGAAAATGGCAGAATGCATCATCATTTGTAGTCAAAAATCCAATAGTTCTAGGGACACCAGTTGATAGTTCCATAAGCCTTTTCAAGGAGCATATTGCACATAATAAGGGATTTTCTAGTGATGAATTACAGTCACCAGATGAAATCAAACTTCCTGATTTTTCAGTGATTCCTTCTAAAAATCCCATTTTACTTAAGGTACGTATGCGAAGTTCGCTAAGTTCACTAAAAAAACATGCAAAAAGAACAGAAAAATTTGCTGAACTGAAAAACAGATATCAGTTCAGTTCTTCTAAAAACAATGTCAAAACCTTCAAAGGTATCCGTAAAACGTTACCAATGATTGATGAGAAAAAGCACAAAACACATGACAAAAACAATGATATAAAAGATCTTGCTAAAGTAAAAATACTCTTTTGAAAGAGAAAAGTTTTGTTGAACCTCGACAGCAACAGTGTCACTTAAAATCTTCAGACAGAGGGAACTGTGCAGAAAATGTTATGCCTAAAGTAAATAATATTACAAAGTCACCTTCAAGTTCTGTTATAGTCAAACGTGTATTGAAAGAATTTGATGACGAGCAGATAGATATCAATGGCATCCAGCGCAAAAAATGTCCTTTTAAATTTGAAGAAGGAACTAATGCTTCTAACACACTATTGGATTGTTCAGAGAGAAATGTTCTGAAAAATGTGTTTAAAGAATTTGATATTGATCAGATAGATAGCAGTGATGTAGTCTTGGGTAGAAAAGACCTTTCAAAATATATTGAAAGTGTTCCCAGTGTAGATTTAGTATACAATGAGGATACTGTGAACAGAACTCATAAAAACCATTCTTCCATTAGAACTTCTGACATTCTTAGAGGTGGCTGTACTGATAAAACTGATAATTATCAGTTTAATTGTAATTTAGTTTCATTCAAAAATAAACAGTCATCAAGCTCAGTAGTAGTAGTTCCAGAAGCAGCAGAAGAATCTAAAAAAATTAGGGAACTCTCCTGCAAATCAAGTTCATTTGAAGCATGTAGTAAAAAATACAATATTAACAAACATCTGAATTTAAAGTTCAAAGAGCAATTATTTATTCCACGTGTTTTAAGTAATGAATTAAATTTTCTCCCTGGAACAGAAAGTGCTAGTGTGATGAAATCTGTTGCTTATATTGTCAGTGGAAATCAAATGCAGAAAGAGCCCTATTCTGAGAAAATGGCCAGTTGTTCTAAGACTTTAGATACACAAGGTTGTGTAGAACAAAAAAATATGTTTTATACACACAGTACTTCAAAGTGTACTACAGACGCTTGTGAATGCATTAATAGATGTGGCAATCAAGAAGCAAGAAAAAATGTTTTAAAAGGAAAAAATTATGGTGAAAAAGACAAAAAGGATTTAAATAAATTAGGATTTCAGTTAACTTCATTTAAAAACTGCAACCTATCATCAATTTCAAGTGGTAAAGGAACTGATACTGTGCCTGTGATTGATAGAACGCTTTCAAGCTATTCTGTTTTCTCTAACACATTTGAGGAAACACATAATAATTTGCCTGATTTCATTTATGAAGATTCATGTGAATGTGACTCTTCTTTGCCAGGAAATCTAAAAGATTTCAAGACACGCTTTTCGACAAGTGTACTATCTACAACAAATGTGTCTTCCACAATAACCTTTCCTGAAACCCAACCATTTTCAGTTTCTGAACAGAAAGAAGGAAGCCTTGATTTTGAACCAGAAAATGAAGAAATAAGTTCTACTCCTGGTGCAGAAGAGGTCAGAAGTGCCAGTGCTACTGAAATGTGTCCAAACTTGAAAGTGGCTAATAGTGGCTCTGGTAAAATGAGTATTCTGATGACTGGCTGCTCTGATGTGTGTGACAGCAGTGAACAGAGTGATGTGCCACTAGTTAAAGGAAATGCTTCTCAAAGTCAAGAGCTATTAGCTGAATTTCTGGATGTTACAAATAGTCAAATTAAGAAGTCATCTCTTTCAGTAGAAGCATCTGATGATTTACAGACTAGCAAAATGCTTGAGAAAAAGGATGATGAATTTAAAAATTTACCTGCCTCTGGTGATGTTTTTTGCATTTACCCCAATAATAAAAATAACTGTAGTATTTCAGAAGTATTAGTTAAAAATACTGAATCACAAGAAAATGAAGAATTAAGCAGTGCTAATTTTGTTTCTAGTGACCTTCACTTGGCATTTGTATCAGAATCTACAGATGAAGATTTGACAGTTCTAGTGAAAGAGAGGTGTAGAAGTGATGCAGATTCTAAAACATTAGCAATTCATTCAGACATCCAAAACATTAGCAATTCATTCGGTACTTTTGATTCCACAACCATTTCTTTTGAGAATGCTGTGAAAAAAGGAAAACAGATTTGTATTGATAAGGTCTGTATGCATTCAAACATGCAGAGTATCTCACATTCTGATGAATCTTACAGTGATGTTTTAATGAGAAATAAAGTTATAAGTAGCATTAATATTTTAACATTTGAAAGCACACCTCTGTCAGTAAATGATAAATCTTACAGCATGCCAACAGTTGGAGATACACCACAAAAAGCAACTCTTGGAAGTTCTACAGATGTCGAGATCAAAAATTTCACACTAGAGCCTTCTCAGAATATTAAAGGTTTGACTCCTATAAAAATGGTATGTAATTGTTCTGTGGCATCATGTTGCTCATGTTCAACTAAAATAAACAAAAATGTGAAAAGCAACATTTTGCCTGCAGAAAATATGAATGCTGATGTTAGTGCTGCTCATCAGGATATTCTTTTTAACTTAGGAAAACCTAAAACAGCAAAAATATTAAGTCATGATCCCTTTCAAACTGTTCACACAAATGAAATTTCTTCCAAGATTGTTTTACCTTTTGCTGATGTGCAGGTGACAGAACATCCAAAGCATTTGTCTGTTAACATCAGTGAAGATTTATTTCCTTCTAAACCTGATGATGAAGAGGCTCCTCCCAAAAGGACAAACACTAGTGTTGTACCTATCGTTTCTCACTTTTTCAATAACGGTTCTTTCCATAGCGCAGAATCTCTTGAAAAGAACCAAGGTGAAATAGAATGGAAACTAAGTGCCAATAATCTGGAATCTCCCCATTCATTCCATAATCAAATGAATACATTTTATGTTCTTGATTCTTTAGCTGAAATAAATTCACAAAATATGGAAATTCAAATTGCCAGTTGCCCTGATTCTCTGTGTGTTGGGAACATGGGAGGTGATACACTGAAAAGGGTTAATCCTGTTTCTGTTGACGTTTCCTGCAATAAAAGGCAAACAGCTTGCAGCAGACTAAATTCAGATTATCAAACCCTATTGAAAAGACCAGACCCCTCTTCTTCAGCTGTTACTGACTCTTGTATCCTGGAATGCAGAACAAATGACTTCATTGCTGGAATTAGTAATGCAGATAATGCGATGTTTCAAATTGATAGTTCAGAAAAGAAAACTAATGAAACAGAAGGCACTGTTATGTTAGTCAAGTCTAATGAATCAGTTTGTACTCCTCTATCAATCAGTGCTACTGATCTAGAAGCAAAAACTAATCTTGATGGCCTGAGCCAGTATTTACTTGATGTAAATGAAATTCCAAAGAATTCCATGACAAAATTACCTCAATCTATGCAGTCAGATTTTGTTGATTTAACCAATGCTGCCAATGATTGGATGCGCACTGCTTCTGGATCTAGGTGGTATTCCAAAAAGGACCCAGTTACACACGAAGATATTTATTTTGACTCTGTAAGTGGAAATTCGTCCTACATTAATCCAGGTGAAAATTTGAAGTCATCAAAAGAAAGCGAGTATTTCCAACAAAAACAGGAAACAGGTAATTTGTTCTTATAAAAATTTTGTGATTCATTCTCAATGACATTGATATAATAAATTGTTACAACAAAGTAACTATATGAATGGCTATAAGTAATTTCATTGCAGCTTTTCTTCTTTTATAGGCATGAGTAAATCTATGCTTCTGTGTGAATTCATTCAGGTTTACAGTAAAAATAAAGTTTTATTAAATGAAAAGCAAAGAAAATTAAAAGCTCCTTATATTCTGTTATGATGAGAAATAATGGCACCTAATGGTGCAAGTAATCTGGGAGAACTCATTACTTTCTTCCTTCTTAGTAGTTTTCCAATGGATGAAAGACATAAATACTTTGTTATTCAATAACTTTTATTAGAAATAAAAAGATAAATTTTGTCTTATCATGAATATGTTTTTATGGTTAGGTTTCAAATTCATATTGCAGTATACAAGACTATATTTCCCACCTGTTTTACCAAAAACTATTTTGTGAGATACATACGAAGGTAGCATATATTTGCCCTGTTGACAGTGACTGACATCATTGTCATCAAAGGTTTTATGAGTTGATGTGTTTGTGTGTCACTGTAATGTTTTTTAAATAAGGAATGACATCAATCCCACAGCTATGTACATGTATAGTAACATTATTATTATTGTGTACTAATACCCCAAAGCAGACATGTTACTTCAAGGCATTTTCTTGCATTTCTTTCTCCATGTTGCTTCAGTGTCACCAGATACAAGGGTTGCCCAAATGAATCTGAGACTGTCGGGTTTTTTGCTGCAAGGGTTTATAGGTTGGAATATGGGAACATAAAGGAAGACATGGGCTACACACCCACTACAAATAGTCACCTTGTCAGTTCATGCAAGTGTCCCAGCTTTGCACAAGATTGTGGATACCTTGTGCGAAGAGCGTCTGTGGTTGTCTGTGGAACCAGTCGTCAACAGCGTCCCGGACCTCAGCGTCGTTAGCGGACCGGCGACCCTTGAGAGCTTTTTTTCAGTGGCCCGAAGATGTGGTAGTCGCAGAGTGACTACCACATCTTCGGTCTACTGAAAAAATGGGGATGGTCAAGGACCTCCCAGCGGAAGCTCGCGCAGCAAATCTTGGCACCCTGTTGCCACATATGGGCGTGCATAGTCATGCAGCAGAATAATCGCATTGGACAACATACTGGGTCGCTTGCACTTGATGGCCATTTTGAGATTGCGCAACGTATTGCAGTATGTGGTTGCCTTGACCGTATTGCCTGCGTCCAGGCAATCCAACGGCAATGGGCCATTCTCATCGAAGAAAACTGTGAGCATTATTTTTCCCGCTCTTAAGGAGGACTGGACTTTTTTGGGGCATGTAGAGGTGGGATGTCGCTATTCCATACTCATTTGTTTTGTGGCCGGATCGAAGTGGTGGCACCAAGTTTCATATGAGGCCACAATCTTGGAAAAAAGCTGCCCCCCTTCTGCATGGTAACAATGCAGATGCTCCAGGCAAGCACCCATTTGCTGAGTCTTCTGCTCCTTCTGGAGATCCTTGGTGGCCCATTGTGTGCAAACCTAGCTGTATCCCAATCAGTGGTAGAGAATGGTGTTAACAGTTCCCTTACTGACGAACAATGTTGTCACAAGCTCACGGGTGGTGATTCAGCGATTCTCCTTCACGAGGTTGTCCACAGCAGCAATTGATTCCATGGTGATGGCCATGTGTGCTTGCCCAGGTCTCAGCATGTCCTCTGTGCTCACACATCCTTTATGAAATTTACTACACCAGCGGAACACTGTGCACCATGACTGACACCCATTCCCATGCATGTCCTTCATACAACGATAAATTTCAACTCCACGAACATCTTCTGCCATCAAAAATTGCATAATTGGCCACTCGGCCTGTTTGGACGAATCCATGTCACGACCCTACATAGGCAACTTGCTTCTGCACATGCTGCCGATAACAGTGTGCTTCCTGACATGATACGCCATCTACTTGCACAAATGCATGGCTCTGTGTAATTATACAACGACGCTATTACACGAGTCTCACTTTCATTTGGGCGGCCCGTATATTTGACTATGGAAGATTTGTGCCATGTTTAAATTTGACAGATGGTCGAAAGAATGGCAAAGAAGGTATATAAATTTTCGTGGAGACAGAGAAATCATGAGAAAAAAAACCTGTGCTTTTTTTTTTTTTGCTCATGACAGATGATGATTGCGTTAATGAACTCATACACAAGGAATATTGTCATTTAAATTTAGCAAATCAGCAGAAGGAATTGCAGAAATGGTACTGCTTGTTATCAAAAGATAGGAACGGAATTGAGTATGTGTTGTGGGAATTGAAAATACTACTGATGATCAAGTTCCACAAAGATATGTCCAAAGGCATGTATGCATGCAAATACTGTATATTACTAAGCTGTTACCTCTGAGACTCAGGGGTTAGCTCCTTAAAAAAATATCATCTTCCAGATCAAAATTACTCATGGTGTTAGGTTTTACTTAGTGTTGATGCAGCAAACCCCATTTACAGCCCACAACTTAAACTTCACTAACATCAATCACATGTCTCACACAAACCTTCTTGTATTTCATACTAATTATCTTTTGCCTTGGCAGGCATTTCTGAATCTGGTCTTCCCATGATTTCCTCAGCCTTCCTCTACCTTTCTTTCCTGCTAGTTGGGCTGAATAAATTTTATCTTAGTTAGCACCTCATCACTCATTCTTCCAACATGGCCAAATCACCTCAAAATATTTGCTTCCACCCTACTAACAACATTTTGCTTTACTTTGCACATCTGTAACACACCTTTGTTCCCCACATAATCAAAACGAGCCATGCCGCTGACCCTCATAAATAACATATCTTTCCAGAGCAGAAGCAACTACTTGTTCTCTTCTGCAGTACTGAGGTTTCACTGCTGTGTACATCAGAGTAAGAACAGTTATATTTTCATACACAGCCATTTGGGGCCCTTTTTGCAACCTATCGGTCCTGTGAAATATTCCTAAAGTGGGAATGATTTTCAAAGCTAAATTCCTTTAATGTTAATGTCACTGGTCATCTAATATGTTTCCTCTGTCAAACATGTTTCCTAAATTCTGTGGAAGAAATATTCTTCTTGTAATGCACGGAAGTAAATCAGAATTATTAACTCACAATCAAGCATCCCTTACATGTATTTCAAGTTTCCTGATGTGATTGATGTTATGTGATGGATAAGTAAATGCAGGGAATTTGCAAATTTTTTTTATTTGTGTTGCCGGATATGTTTATTTAAATAGTTAAATGAAGAAAAATGCCAAAATGAATGCACTGAACTGCTTAAAAATCATTAAAATGAGTGTGTCCATCTTCTAGAAGATGACAGCAAAAATATTCCATGAGCACTATTTCTTTAACAATTAAAAATATGTCAATATGGTTCATGCCATTTTAAATAGAAATTTTATATGAAATGCTATGAAAAATATAATCATAAAATACTTTTTAAAGATTTTTCCATTGAAATGTATCTCCAAGAGGTCACAATGTTTATTTTCTTATGTATATGCCAATGAAGCTATATCTTTTCCTTTCTACAATGGCCGTTCCATAAACTCTGAGAGTAAAATCACACAAAATGAAAAAATACAGGTACAGCGAAATATATGTTATTCTTTCTCAAAGTATCTTCCCTCGGATTATATGCAACGGTCCCATCGTTCAGTCCACTTTTCAAAGCACATGGCGAAGGCATTTTATGGGAACTGCTTTAGTGACCCCTGTACAGCTTGAATAATGTCAGCATCTGCGTTGAATGTTGCGCCATGGAGCTCCTCCTTCACTGTTGGAAACAACCAGAAATCGCACGGGGCGAAGACAGGACTGTAGGCAAAATGTGACATGATTTCAATATTGCACTTTGTAAGAAACTTTTGAACACAAGCAGCCACATGTGGGCGGGCGTTATCATGGTTTAGGGTCCATTTGTCCAAGGTATATAGATTGGAGAGAGGTAGGTCCATCCGCCAGTCAACTGGTATTGGCTGACCTCCATGGCGCCCCCGTGACGTCAACGGTGCGCTCGGAGCAGGACTGGTCCGACTGACCTGAGAGAAGTTTCTGTAAAAACGTATTCACAGCACCACGCAGTTTACCACTACCAATGTTTTCCCCTAAAAATTTACGTTTCTTCTGAGTGATTACAGCAAATTGCATAAATGAAATAAAAAGGAGATGTAGTAAATAAAAATAAAAATATGAAATAAATAGGGGATGTAGTAAATAACATCCAGAAGAAATCGCGACTCGTTCGCAAAACAAAATAACCAGTTTTATTTTGTTGATAGCTAATCAAAGTTTTTGATTTGGTGCCTGTCTATTTAGTAAATAATCAAATCGCGGCAGAAACTACTCATTGTTTTTTTTTTAGTTAATGCTTATTTTTACTGAATTAACTTTTAGACACTAACTCTAGTGTAATGAAATTAAAATTGAAATGAAAGTAAAACTTGTTTAAAGTTTCGGAAATGTTTGAGTAGTAAACAACATAAATGGAAACGTACCTTAAATAAAGAATTCTTGTTTTTCCTCTTGTACTTTGCTTCTCATCCACTAAAGCTGCACTTTTCATCCACTGTTTGGTCTTTTTCTTAAAGTGTTTTATTTGCCACTTGCATTTTAAGGTCTGATTTAAGAACTTCACTTGGATGAAAATTCGAAGCCTTGAATACAACTTTAAAGCTTTCTCGTCAACATGAAGATAGATTTTTTTAATTCTTCGAATAAGCATTTAACGATTCCGCTTTGTTTTTTTAATTTGACTCCGTAAATTCTCGTAAATTGCTCCTCAAAACGTTTTATTGGTTCAAACCACTTATTAAATGGCTCTGCTTTGTAAGTCCTCCTTTGTTCACTGCTTGTAACCATGACGAAATATCTTTCTCTTCAGTTGCTTCTTTAGCTATTAAGGGTAATTTAACGCAAAAGGATATCTATCCTGCTATGTATTTCAAAGCATCTTCCTCTTTTTTTCCCAGTGCTACATCCTGAATGCATTCGTTACTTGTTTGACCATTCATATTTGCAAATCCCAAGTCAGTAGTTTCCGGAAATTTTGTGCCGACGTTTTGTTTCAAGTCAGGTTGCAAACATTTTAGACAAAGCATTGTCATGAAAGTCCCGTCGCTCTTTTTTACATTTGAGTTTGGAGAAGGCCCAATGAGTTTGCCACTCAGTAGCAAAAGGTGCAATCTATACTTAAATTCACTGGGCAAAGGATGATCATATGCATGTCCCATACCTCTGATTTGTGAAAATAAATTCTCCAGGCAATCTTGGTTTAATCTAGTGGTGACGAAGAAATGAATGCGTACACCATTTTCAGTTATATGCTCATAAAGGCTGATTAAATATGTTTTGGAAACAATAAAACCTTGCTGAAATGACAAAAGATGTGTTTTTTTTGCACACTCGCATTTGCGTTATCGAATCTTTCATGCTTTCCAGAAGGTTTTTCTGTTCCTGTATATTTCTACCATAAGGTCACCTTAGACGAACAGCGTCCGGCGAACAATGAGAATTTAGTACATCAAATGAGTCATTCACAAGTTGAATGAAGTTTGCTACTTCTGTTTCATTCGGGAAAATGAACCTAATTGCTGAGGCAATGTGATGCAGAAAAGTTGGACGGCAAGTGAAGCGATCATTCGTTCAGCACCTCTAACATTGACATGAGTAATACTGAATTAAGGGCACAGTTTCAGTTCTCCCTTTTCTTTCTCAAGGATCATGATCATATGTAGAGGATTTTAAGAAGGGAGTGTCTGACCCCAGGTCTTAAACAACCCTTAGAAATAGGAAGCTAGGAGATTTGGGCTAGAGTGCCCCCCGATAGGAAAGTGACACGGAAGCGAAGTAGAAAGGGGGAGGAAGACGCCCTTATTTATTACCGGGAGGGCAGTACCCGGGGTCCGACAGCTTAACGTGCCCATCCAACGCACAGCGAATATTTAGTGGATCGAGCGTTCGTACCTGCCTGGGATCGAACCTGAGGTCCTTTCCGTGGCAGTTACGAACGTTGCCCACTCGGCCACCCGCGGCCTCTTTCTCAAGGAGAGTTTGGAAAATATTTTTATTGATGACAGTTCCAGGTTTAAGCTTTAGCCCACTGTCGAGTAAGTGGTTTCTTAACAGCTTTAGAAGATGAGGCACATTAGCAAACAGCAATATAGGCCTTGCATTATCCACTGGGTTTGGAAAAGAAGTTTTGTATAAGTTGATGCCAAGTGTTTTCCACAGTGATTTGTTACCGCCACCCAAATCCGATGTCATGGCTACAATTTGGAATCCAATTTTTTTTATTTCTATAATGATGTGAAATAAGAGATCTTTTGTCATTCTGCAGTCAAAATCATAAAAAACAGGTTGTTTCCATGAATATGTCAAGCCCCTTATCATGACAACTTTAACAGATTTATGAGGACCCATGACCGTATCTTCAACATGATCATACACCATCTTTCCATCAATACTTATTTCATCCATTAATAAAATGCAAAATCTTTCAAATCGAGTTAGATTTTTGGCATTCTCAGCCATTATTTGGAGGACCTCCCAGAGAAATCCTGGAGCGAACTTAACGTGAGACACCCATTTTTTTAAAGTACTTATACCAGGCAACGGAATATGCATTTGGCTCCGAGTAAAAGAATATGAAGGCTTTGATAAGACACCCAGGGTGAGAGCCGTAACTTTATTTCTGGTGCCCAGTTAGTTCTTTTTCTCGTTAAAAGTGCTGACACTTGGGTTTCAGAAAAAAACTGTCCGTAACAGGGCATTTACTTCATTTGAAATATTTTTCTTTTCTTCTGCTGTGTTATTTTTCTTGGGTTTTATCTTTCGTAATTTGGAAATTCTAGAAGACATCGTTCGAATCTTCATGTATAAATGGTGTGCCGTATTTTGCCAAAATAAACATAATGGTTGTGCTGTCTGTTTGAAAGTTTTTCTAGAAAACATGTTTTTTTTTATTATTATTTTCCTTAAACTGCCATTGGATTTAGTGAGGTCATTTACTCGGGCATTCAGTTCAGCAATTTCCTGGTTTTTCATTTCAATATCCTCTATTGATAAAAATGGCAGATGATTACTATGATCTATTTCAGGACATACATCTTCTATAAGTGAACATAACTTTAGTCTTTTTGGAGGAATATTCTCAGTAACTTCTACAACATAACATTTTAGTTCTCTGTTGAGAAGCCTCTTCATTCGTTTCTTGCATTCGGGTACAAGCGGTGAAGTTGTTTTGCAAATACTTACATGAGGTACAACACCTTTCTTCAGCCGTTTCGTACTATTACCTCCCAATAACTCAATTTTTAGATCTCTTATAAAGTCTTCATCAGCGAAATGCGATGAACATATTCTTGCATTTTCAACATTGAAAACATCTTCACAACGACATGCGTTCAACCACGCCTTTCTTTGAAGCACATCTTTCGGAAAACGATGATAGGTAACACCCGAAGCAGTTTTTTCGTGGTTTTTACAAGTTGCAACAGTACAACCTGGCATGGCTTTTAGAAAATGTTTATTTTGTTATTCAAGCAAACACGTACTTGCGCTATACGTAAGATAATTAAGTATATTTTAACTTCACGTTAAGATAACTATTTACAATATTTACAAAGATGTACAAAGAAAATTTAAGCAAAACCACATGCAGTATCTGTGTATTAGCAAATAAACAACATGGTAACAAGCCGAAGAACAACGAGTGACGAGTATGACTAAACAGAATGAAACACCAACGACGACCTTTTGCTCCCGGTGCAGCGTTGACGTCACAACAACAGCGCTTCCTCACCACAAGTTGCCACTGCATCCTAAAAACCGGTTCTCTGGCCTACCTCTCTCTCTCTCTCTCTCTCTCTCTCTCTCTCTCTACATACATTGCCATTTGTCCACTAGTTCCAATTACTTAATTGATATGTGTCATCACAGACACTTCAAGACTGAAATATAATACTGAGCATTGACAGTAATTTGTGGAGGAATGGCATGTTGGTAGACTACATCTTTGTGATCAAAGAAAATTATCATCATCACCTTCCCAGCTGATTTGGTTTGGTGGACTTTTTCGGAGGAGGTGAGACTGTGCATTTCGAGACACTCATAGCGCACTTTGTGAGAGGGTCAAAATAGTGGACCCATGTTTCATTTGGCAGTTATTACTGTGTTTAGAAAGTTTGGACCCTTTGCAATTATATGTTTCCACTCATGAAACACCTGAACTCTGGCTAACAATTGTTCTCTCGTCACATGATGAGGTACCCATCTGAACACACGTGATGCAGCAGTAATTTGTCACGTCATGTAGAATGCGAATTGCCGGCGTTTTTGAAGTATTAGTTGACACCGCTATGTCTTCACACCTCATTCATCGATCTTCTTGCAAGATTGCCCAAACTCTGTTAACAATATGCTCCATAACAACACTTTCAGGTCGACTAGGCCTAGGAGCGAGTTCTGCCGATAAACGCCCTTTTTTGAAATCATGGTGCCATCTAAAAATTATTGATTCACCCAAGCTTTTTTCATTAAATCAATTGTTTCTGGAGCCATTTTTCCCAAACGATAGCAAAATGTTATTGCACAACTCATTTCACTTCTTAACTCTGAATCACTCACCTCCATAGTTGTATGGTGAAATGCAGACATACTTTAAACAACTACGCAATAACAAAACCAGAATCATCTGTCACGGTTTATAATTGTTGCCATAGATACTTCCTTAATTCAATTAGTTGTCTGCGTGATTATTTTTCCTCTTCACACTGTTGCCAACTCAAAAAATATTACTCTGAAGTTTTTATGGAACTGCCTTTGTATAACTCAACTCTTTTCATATTAATACATTATAAGATACTAATACATTTGGACTTAAAACTAACTTTATGGCATACTGAAAGTTCAACTTGCCTTTCCTTGAGATGTTGGAAATTGCCTTTTTTTTTTTTTTTTTTTTTTTTTTTTTTGTGATTCCACATTGTTGTGAAACTCATGAAAAATCCTCTGCAATTGGGATTTTTTCTATAAGACTTGCAGAAAGGGACACTGGAAATTGTTTTCTTGATCTTAAAATTTAAGTGAAATGTATGAAAAGAAAAGAAAACTATTTCAGACACTAGCTACATTCAATACTAATAGTTACTGCCACAAGATTCATGTTTTCTATGCTTGGTTACCAACACCATGTAGTGAGACTTTCAGATAATGTCCAAGCTGGATGGCCGGCAAGTGATACTGCTCAATGAATTGGTCATATCTATTATGTGTGCTGTGATCTGAACATTCAAATTCCTAAGGTACATCTGCTTAGCTTCAGTTGCTTGGCGCTTCATTGTTTTGCACGGTGTAACAGTAGCATGCTTGACCTGAAATCATGAGATGTAGCTTCAATTCACACTCCTTTAATTTGCAGTTTTCAAGTTTTATGAAGAGGTTGCTACGTAGGAAACAGTGAAAATATGGTACCTTTGTGCCAATAATGACATTTTGTATAGGCTTTCCATGTTTTTGTGAAGTATTTCTTCAATGTCACCATTTCCCACTGATGTTAATGCAAAGTATTTGGTAATAGAATATGAATTTGTCCCTTAAAGTTGGGTGCCATTGGTTCATGAATATATGCTGGCATTATCCAGAATAAAAGTGAGACCATGCAGGCCCACAAAAAACTCAAACTAGTTCTTTCATGAATTGTTGAATTCATAATACTGCTTCTTTAAAAAGAAAAGAGTACAACAAAACTTTTTTTTTTTTTTGAAACAAGGAAAACTCCTACCGATTTTTTTCTGATTTCGTGTGTATAATATTGTCAATGCAATAGATTTATCTGCATGCCATTGTAATTATGTAAGTTTCTGTGTTTTAGTTGCAATTTTTTATGTGTGTGCTTGTTATGCAGGTCAAAAGGTGCAGTCTCATTTTTTCCTGAGTCACAATTCTACTCCATTCTTACCTCGTCCACCTAAGCTTCGCAGAAAATGCAAAGGTGATGCTAGTCCTGGAGGCCAATCTGATTTAAATATGGATGTGACTGAGTTAAAAGATAATCTTATGAACTATCTAGAAGAAATGGAAGGTGATGACTTGGCAAAAAAGTGGAAATCAGACCATATGAGTGTAGTTGGTAAGACACAGTTGATATTAAATTGCTCTTTGATTTTGATGTTACAGTGTTGGTAAATTGCCGTTTTCATTAGCAAATTACTGATTTTATAATTATCATTAGTGCAGTTTTTGATGGAATGTATAGAAAATTGTAAATACTTCTCTGTAAATATTTTTGCTTTTTGGATCGGTGCAGGTTGACCAAGATGATTCTGTGAAATATTGAAACTGATGCATGTGTAGCATTTGTCCTGCAGTATAAATGAAGCACAAGTCACAAGCTGGTTAGAGATGCCAGATTTACATTTTAGCATTATTTCAATGTAAAATTATTGAGTTATGAAAAATTATGCTTATGAAATCTTCGAAGAATTTAAGAATCCCATGCAAGACTTTTTTTTCTTTTGAAGAAAAAACATAAACTGCATTAATAACATCAGAAAAAGTTATTTTTTCCATACTATATGAGAAGTGTGATTATTTATTACTGAGTGAAAATTCATCTTTAGCCAGTAAATCATTATTATGAATATATATTCATTTGTATCTTAAGTGTGCACACACACACACACACACACACACACACACACACACACACACACACACACACACACACACACACACACACAGCAGTATGCATTGAAGCAAAATCTTTCATAATCCTTTCAGCTTTAGTTCATTTCTGTTTCCTTCTTTTTTTTTTTTTTTAATTATAAAAATCAGCCACTGTGCTGGCAAAACGAATTTTCAAAAGTAGTTTGATTGGCTTACATTTACATTTAAAAACAGTGTAGCATAAGAAAAAGTACTTTTTTTTTTTTTTTTGAAATTGTGTGAAAACTAATGTTTTTTTAAATAGTTCATAAAGACAAATTTTGTGCATATGTAGACAAGAAAAAGCACCTTATGACTTTTTTCATTATTGGTCCTTATGCAGTTTGTTAATTTGCAACACAAAATATTACTATAGTTACTCTAACGCAACACGGCACTTTTTTTTCTTGTTTTATGCAAAGATTTTGAATGAAATCTAGATGAATTTATTAAATTTGGAATTTGTGATCTATATGAAAACACATAAGTAAACCAAGTTCAATACATGCATTATTGTCTCAACATCTGCATATCAAAATGTTATTCAAACTAAATGATATGGTGTTAAAAAAATCATGATTCATTAAGAATTGTTGCCCACCTGTTTCAACTTATCAAGTAGAATTTCATCACAAAATGACTGCAGGAAGTGATTACTGAAGACTTCAAGAAATTTAAGATTTCGCCGAGTAAAAGTTCAATATTCCGAAATACTCCAAGAAAACGGAAATGTGAGTAACAGCTTTCATTTATATAATATTTTATCTTAATTTTTAATATTCAGTAGCATTCAACAATGATAACCCATTATCAGACAATAATGAATGTTTTCCGTGAGCATTTTGACTCTCATACAACGTGAGAAACAGTACACAATATAACAACTATATATTTGACAAATATGTACAATAAATCTTCCTTTTACATTGTGAATAAAATGTCATTCAATAATAAAAGTGTTTATAAAATTAATAAAACCTTTTGACTTAATGTGTTCAAAACTTTCATGTTAAAGGGAACACTCAACATATTCATCATATCTTGTAATTTTGTTTATGCAACTCTCTAATGTTGTTCTGTAAAGGTGCCAGAGCATGTGTGTCAATCCCCCTTCTTCATTAAGGTAAACTTCCCTCACATTTAGTCTTCATGCTTAGCGAAAAATATATTATAAAATGGTATTATAAGCATCGTGCTGTGTCATTCATTGTAGATCAGAATGTGTCATATGTTGTAGGTCTGTCCATGCAACCTCTATTTTGACCTACAACAAATGACACAGTAAGTTGCTTATATCATTTTATAATATAATTTTTGCTAAGCTTATGCCTTGAAGACTAAATGTGAGGGAAGTAAACAAACAAGGGGATTGACACAATTGTGCTCTGGATCCTTTCAAAATATGATGAATATATTGATCAGATATGATGAATGCGTGATTGAGTGTTTTCTTCAACATGAAAAATATGTTTGCAAGTTAGGATAGATAAAAGAATTACCACACTCCAAGTATTGTTTCCTTCAAAATAATTATCGAATTTTAGTGCATATTATTAATTTATATTTTTAAAATATATTACTGAAAGCAACTTTAAAGATAATTCTGAAATAATACAAAGTTTGAATAGTGATCTGAACTTGCATTTCTAAAGTTATAGCTTTATATTGCCATTTAATCAACTGCAGAATTTTGGTTGTGCTGTCTGTTTGAAAGTTTTTCTAGAAAACATGTTTTTTTTTATTATTATTAATATGCAGCTGCCATGTCAGTATGACTGTTTACCCAAATCTTGCAGTGAGTAATGAATGCTATCTCTGTCTTGCAGATATTTCTTATCTAGCTTTACTGCCTCATCAGTGATAACACTCAAGTAATTAAAATTCAGTAGTAGTTCAATCACCTTTGCCTGAACTCTATAGTTTATTAAATTATATTTATTGGGATTCAACTCATAGTTATTGATTTTGGCCATTAATATCTATCTTCACTATTTAAGAACTCTTTGAAATATTGGTGATGTTTAATGACATCAGGAACCCAAGCATGAAGTGAAGTGATTCAAATGAATAATTAGTTTATTTTTATTTTTAAAGTGTGGCTGTAGTAACACCTAAATAGATTAATTCATGGCATTATATCTGCAATCATTACCTCCTCATTTACTTGTGAAAATGATATGAAGCCTCTCACACTCCTAGAAATATTGCCACTACATTGGTACCAGGGGAAAGGAGAAAGGTTTTATTATGTTAATGGTTTCTGATAACAAGCATGGTGTTGCATTGATAACAAGCATTCACTGTACTTGCAACCCCAAAATACTGTATTTTTGGCACCTATGCCAGTGGGAGTAAACACTTTTTTGCTAAGTGCTTTTTGTTTTAATTTTCCATTACACAAGAATGTTTTATATCTCTTTTATAGATCTTCAGGTTGAAGAGATCTTCAATAACTGGGAAAACCCAATGTTCCTGAGATGCTCTTCTGAGGTTCGTATTCTCTGTTTTATCAGTTTGATAGCAATGTGTTGAATTACCTGTTTCTGTTTTGTTTTTTTAATCTGTTGTCAGTATTGAGTAGAAGACTACTTCTGTATTTTTTTTTAACACATGCACTGAAACTCCATGTAAAGTGGAAACATTGCGGAACCGATTCAGATGGTAGGCCACTGAAATGTGTCGTGAATGAAATTGCGTGGAAAAGCAGTTTTATGCCCTGAGTGGTGAACACTATTAAATTTGCTGAGTAACACCTGCCATTTGTGTGAAGGAAATTTATTCCAATGTATGTGATAAGATTTACTACAAATACAGCTTTTATACTTCTACTTTTTGAGGCATAATACTTTGCTTTACTTTTGCACAGTTTGTCATTATGTTTTAGTACAGTACTAATTCTTGCATTGTGCACACGGACAAAAGTGCTGTAATAATGATGTAACAATTCATGGTGAAGCTACATTTAGGAAAGTATTAATATGCAGTTCATACAGAGGAATGAGGAATACAGTTTATTTCATTTTCCTGTAACACTAAGTTGCAGTTGTGCATTATTTTACAAGACTGCAAAATGTATTGCATTTGGTGTAAATCCCTCTTCTCATTTTTTTCTGTATCCATTATTTTGTTGCATAATTTACAAACAAACCAGTTGTGTGATGACTTTACAAGTTATATTAAGCATAATCTTAACTGATCATAGCCAACACACACTTTTTGTGAGCCAAATGGCAGTGATAAAAATTTGCATGAGTAATGTAATGATATTAAATCAAAAGTTATTTATAATTCAGTCAAACTTTACTGTTACAATAATTATAAAATTTGTGATTCTAAAGGCACTTCAAAATAAAATATTAGTGATGCACTGCTGAAAAATTATTGAGCTAAATGCAAAAGGCAAGAAGAAGAAAAAAAAGTAGCACTGTGAATTTCTCATATCACAAATTGGTTATGTTACAGAAAAGAAAATGATGGAATGTTTCAGTAGTTTACTTCTATCTTCCTCCTTGTTGTAAATTTTGTAATTCCCAATCTTTTACATACTAACTGGCTTAATAGATGGTGCCAGATGCACATCGCATTGCACAGACTGTATGTGACGTAAGAACGTCACTTCCATATTCCCCTCCACAGAGAGGTTGTTGGGATTGTGTAGCAAACAGCTCGTGTATGTCTACATGTTATTTTTGAGTAATAATAAAGTGCTGTGTTTTTAAAATGTGATTGTGGTAAGTGATTGAAAGTGGAGTAATGCTTTGGATACATCGAGATGAAACAGGAAACCTGAAATAATATAATTTAATCACCTGACATCAAGCCATCAACCAACCTACTACTAACACTCCTCGGCATTCCTGATCGACAGAACGTAACAGGTGTGCTCTTTTCAGTGATTGGAATTATCTCGGGTACCATGAAAACAATGAAATTTACCTTTCCCCTAACACTTGCAACACAAAAACATCTTTTCAAATACCTATAATTTGGAAAGCTATTTTGAAATCTGGCAACAATTGTTGCTAATACCACGTGTCCTTTCATGGCTGAGAAAGTTAAAAGTCAACTATCGAAACGTTCCACCATTTTCTTTTCCATAATGTAACCAATGCATGATATGAGAAATTTAGTGCTTCTCTCAATTGTTATCATGTTAAATGCTTTACTACCAATCCTTGTCAATTTGGTAAAAAAAAAAAAAATAGATTCAGGATCCTGATCTACAGAAGGCACCAAGTATTTTCTGTTTCCAAAAAATTTTCTAGACCAAGTTAATGAGTTTGTGTACAGTAGAGCACCGATTATCTGGACACTGAATATCCACATCATGGTCACATGTTTTTTTGTTTTTGTTTTTGGATTATGCATACATATACACAGAGAATTTTTGATCACCCTGTATATATATATATATATATATATATATATATATATATATTTTGGAGGTGTTTGGCCATAACTCACCACGCTGGCCAAGCGGGTTGGTGAGTGTGGGATAGCATTTCCTCTGATCCCGATGGTATAGTTATACCGCTATTGGCGGTCGTCAGAGCCCCCTTTAGTGGGAACAGGATGCACCACGAGAAGGCGGGGTTGACATTTGTCAAGGAGAGGCTGTGATGTTACGCATCACCTGACCTTACAAAATGACTCTACAACTTAAATCTTGGCCCTCAGTCTCCGGCAGCTGGAATGTACCTGGCCAAGGCAGCGGCCAGTGCGACATGAAGGCAGAGGGTGCTAAGAATCCCCGGAGGACCGGACTAGGCTGCCATTTGATGCTGACCTTGGCTACCTATAACGGACGCTCCCTATCTTCTGATTCAAGGCTTCTTGAATTGGAAGAGGAACTACAAAGGATCAAGTGGGACATCGTCGGGCTAAGTGAGGTAAGGAGAAAAGGAGAAGATCTCATTGAACTGAAAAGTGGACATCTCTTCTATTATCGTGGGACAGATACTGGCAGAACTAGTGGTGTTGGATTTATAATAAACAAGAAACTGAAGGATAAAGTGGTAGAAGTTGAAAGTTCCTCTGACAGAGCTGCACGACTCGTTATCCAACTATCGAGAAGATACCAGGCTCAGATTATTCAAACTTATGCACCCACCACAAGTCATCCTGAAGAAGAAATTGAAGAATTTTATGAGGAAATTCGTCATCTAAATAATAAAGGTAAGCAGCACTTGAAGATAATTATGGGAGATTTCAATGCAAAAATAGGGCAACGGCAACAGAATGAAACTTCAGTAGGTAAATTCGGTCACGGCAACAGAAACCAGCGTGGAAATACTCTCGTTGAGTTCGCAGAGGCAGAAGGGTTTTTCATCTTGAACTCCTTTTTCAAGAAAAAGCCACACAGGAAATGGACATGGAGACATCCAATTGGGACGACAAGTGAAATTGATTTTATTATGTGTAACAAAAAATTCGTCATCGAAGACTGCAGTGTGCTGAACAAGTTCAACACAGGTAGTGACCATAGATTGGTGAGATGTAAGATGCACCTCAACACTAAACTGGAACGTGGCAAGCTCATAAGACAAACAAAATGTATTGACATAACCAACCTTAAAAAACACCATAATACTTTCAAGTTGAAACTGAAGAACAGATTCTCTGCTTTAAAAGGCCTAACATCGGAAGAAGTGGATATTTCGGAAGTTAACAGAAAAGTAACCAAAGCTCTAATGGAAACAGCAACAAAATTAGCTGGGTCTAAGAACAAGTTGCATGTGAACAAATTATCAGGAAAACCAAAATGTTGATGCAAAAAGAAGAGAGATGAGGACAACTAAAGAAGATGTGACTTCCAAAGTGGAATATATAGAGCTATGCAAGACAGCACGAAAAAGTATCACTGAAGACGTAAGGAAATTCAACTGTGAGCTAGTGAGGAAAGCAATTGAAAACAACCAAAGCCTTAAGATAGCAAAGGGACATCTCAGTAAGGGAAGAAAACAGATTATGGCTCTGAGAAAAGAAGATGGTTCTATAACAAGAAATAGAGGCGAAATTTTGACAAGAGTGAAAGATTTCTACTCCAAATTATATGAAAGGGATGATACATGTACTCCAGACATCATGAAAGGTACCAGAGTTCTTCCAGTCCTCCCAGCAGAAGTTGCTCATGCAATCAAGAACATGAAGCGGGGGAAAGCTCCAGGAGAAGATGGAATTACTATAGACATCATACAAGAAGCAAGTGGAGAAATTGAAACAGTACTCGCCCAAATTTTCACTCGATGCCTTAATGAAGGGAAGATTCCTGAGGATTGGAACAATGCTACAATGATCCTGCTACATAAAAAAGGTGACATTGAGGATCTCAGGAACTACAGACCTATCAGCCTCCTATCAGTGGTTTATAAAATCTTCACTAAAGTTCTTTCACACCGCTTGAAGGTAACACTGGACATGGCTCAACCGAGAGAACAAGCTGGATTCAGGAGTGGCTACAGCACAATAGATCATATCCACGTACTGAGAGAACTAATTGAAAGAGCGAGGGAATATGAACTTCCATTGTGCATGGCTTTTATCGATTATGAAAAAGCCTTTGATTCGGTGAAACCATCAGCAGTTACCACGGCTCTGAAATCCTGCGGTATTGAAGATGCATACATTAATATTATTAATAACATCTATGAAAATGCAAGTGCAAAGATTCGGCTGTTTGAAAATACAACACACATAAAAATTGGAAAGGGAGTGAGACAAGGTGACACCATATCTCGAAGCTCTTTAATGCCACATTGGAAAATGTCTTTCAATCACTGAACTGGGAAAACAAAGGGATAAAGATTAATGGAGATTATCTAACCCACCTTCGTTTTGCTGATGACGTAGTCATTTTTGCAACTAGCCCATCAGAGCTGCAGAGTATGATCCAGGAACTTGCTGACAAGAGTAAAGAAGTGGGATTAAAAATGAATTTTCAGAAGACAAAAGTGATGTTCAATGCTTTTACAAGAAATGAAGATTTATCGATTGATGGAGAAAAACTGGAGATAACAGATACATATGTTTATCTTGGACAGCAGATATCAAGTGAGGGTCACATTGATGAAGAAATTAATCGGCGTACAAAACTTGCCTGGAGAGCTTTTGGAAGAAACAGCATAATTTTCAAGAGCAATATGCCATTATGTCTTAAAAGAAAAGTGTTTGATCAATGCATCCTTCCAGTGCTTACGTATGGTGCAGTGACGTGGACCTTAACTAAGAGAGACATACAAAGGCTGCAGACAACTCAAAGAAGCATGGAGAGGTGCATACTTGGTATAACCAGGAGAGATAAGAAGAGGAACTCGTGGATCCGAAAAATGACGAGAGTGGAAGACATCATGATCAGAGTTAAATCCCTGAAATGGCAATGGGCTGGACATACTGCCAGAAGGACAGACCATAGATGGACAGCCGAAATTTTAGATTGGATTCAAGGGACAGGAAAAGACCCAGAAAAAGACCACATGGGAGATGGGTGGATGAAATTCGTAAATATGCGGGAGTGACATGGAGGAGACTGGCACAAGACAGACCGTTGTGGAGGAAACTTGGGGAGACCTTCGTCCAGCAGTGGATTGATAATGGTTGACAATGATGATGATGATGATATATATATATTTGCTGTATGCTGATGACACTGTACTGTTGGCATAGAGCAAAAGTGATTTGCAGAGTATGTTGTCTCGGATGTACGAAGTTTGCATGAAATTCAAACTGAGTATAAATAAGGGAAAAACCAAAGTTATTGTTTTTGAGAGAGGAAGTGGTAGCACTGAATGTAATGTAAGTCTAAATGGCACTGTGATTGACCAGGTGAGTGAGTTTGTGTATTTAGGAAGCATGTTTGACAGAGAGAACAAATTGGATGGTGAAATCAGTAGGCGAGTGAAATCTTTATTGAAAGTCATGGCTGCTTTGGGAGGGTTTCACAGGAATGATGGGTTCTCTAGAGAGTCCCGCATGGCTGTGTATGAAAGTGTAATTGTTCCTATGCTGTTTTATGGCAGTGAAACCTGGGTACTGCAGAAGAAACATAGGAGTTGTTTGTGTTGCACTTATGTTGTATCATCGCTCATCTATCTCACTAGCACTGTATTATATATACACCTCTCATACTGTAACTTGCGCATTCGCTGTATATATACACCTCTCATACTGTAAATAGCGCACTTCTTGAATACATACTCGGTAATTTTGTTTTGTAGTCCGCTCATCTATTTCACTTGCATTGTATATATCCCTTGCATAATGTAAATTGCACACACTTTGTATATATCTGACTCCTGTTATTATGATTTCAGGCATTGTAAAGGCATATGCCGCCTACCGCCTTCGTTCCCTGTAAATTTTGCTCAGAATAAAACATTTTGAAAGTTTGTGTGCTGAAGAAATGTGTTACTTACGGGAAGTTTGTGGCTAGACACGTTCTGATTGTGTGATGAATGAAGATGTATTGCAGTTGTGTAATGTGAAGCAAAATGTTAGCAAGGTGGAGATTTAGAATATGCTTCGATAGTTTGACCATGTTGAAAGAATGAGTGATCTGATGCTTACTAAGAAAATCTTTTTAGCCCAAGTGGCAGGAAGGAAAGGCAGAGGAAGGCCAAGGAAGACATGAGAGGATCAGATTCAGGAGTGTCTGCATGAGAAAAAGATTATGAGTATGAAGTATAAAAGATCTTGTGTACAACGTGTAATGGATATCAGTGAAGCCCGAGTTGTATGTCAAGATCGCTGTAAATAGAGAAGTTTAATACGGCAACAGTAAGTAAAAATATCTGGTAGTTTGTATTTCTTTTTGGAGCTAACCTCTGAATCTCATAGAACAACTTAGTGATATGTATGTATGTATGTATCTTTTTTTCTTTTTTTTTTTATATATATATTACACGTACGTGTACACAGAGACTCTTTTGATCACCCGTATATTTTCAGAGATGAAGCTGATTCGATTCTGGGTGCACACGATGTGTCAGCTACAGTTTACAATTTAAAGAGTGCACAGGTTTCTGGGAGGCATTTTCTTCTTAAATGTCCTTAAGCACAAGTGGGAGGTGGCCAAGTCAGCGGAGTGACAAATTGCTAGAATTTGTTCCCCAATATTTGTTTCCCCCACTTATGGTGGAGAAGGTGGCCAAGCCAATCAAACGTAACCGCATTATTCATTACTCTTTGTAGTCCTTCCAGCTTAAACCATTCTGTTCTGAAGCGTGCTGCTTCTTCGGACACATGTTTTTATTCCTTGCAAAGAAATGTCTGCGAAACGAAAGCATGTGGTTCTATCAATAAGTGATAAGGTAAAGATCATTAAAAAGTTTAAGAACGACTAATTTTGTACCCAATAAAATGATGCCACTGAATGTGACATCATTTTTATTGGGTGCAAAATTAGCAGCAGATTATTGTGTTGGAACATCTACAATATCTGACATAAAAACAAACAGTGAGAGCATTTTAAATTTTGTTCCTCATTTGGAGAAAGGCTTTGCGAAAGTTAAAACAATGAAACATTCTGACAATCAAAAATTGGAAGATGCTGTTTGCATGTGGTTTATACAGAAGAATTCTCCAGGTCAGCCAATTTCTGGCCTTGTGCTTTGCGAAAAGACTCTTCTGTTTAATGAAAAAAATTGGAGGAGATTCGGAATTTAAGGCAAGTTCTGGTTGGCTTAGGTTCTTCAAAGATTGACACAGAATTTGTAAGATGGAAATCCACAGTGAGAAACTTTCTGCAAATTCGGAAGAAGCAGACGAATTGTGCAAGAACTAAGTTTTTACTGAGCAAGAAAATTATGATTTAGATTTCAGGGTAAATTAGAAGTCTTCCAGCAAAAACAGTGGTCTCGGGAAAGGATGCCAGAGCAGGCTAGAAAAAGCGCAAAGTGAGAGTGACAATTCTTGCTTGCACTAACGCCAGTGGAAAACACTGGATTCCTTTGTTGCTAATCGAAAAATGCAAGAAATCTAGGGCTTTCAACAAAGTGAAAAAATTGCCCGTAATTTATGCCAATCGGAGAAATGCATAGCTGATTGCTACAATTTTTATAGATTGGTACAATAAAACTTTTATTCCCGAACTAAAGGAGTATTAGAAAATCACTGGAAAAGTGGGAAAAGTTTTACTGATTTTGGACAATGTGCCATCACATCCTTCATCTGATATTTTAAAAAGGGAAGGTGGCATGTTTAAAGTCATGTTTCTGCCACTGAATGTGACATCAATATTACAGCCTATGGACCAGAGTGTGTTGGAAACCTTAAAACGATTGTATAGGAAACAGCTTCTTCTGTAACTTTTGATGTCAGATGGCGATGATGAACAGGTTGTTAAATTTATAAAAGCGTTTGACGTAAAAAATGTTGCCTTATGCTAGCTGATGCATAGCATTCCATGAAAGGCACCATTCTTTGCAAAGCATGGAATAACTTGCCATTGAAGCCAAAAGCTGATGAGATCGAAAATGATGAAATGATTGATGTGTTACCAACTGTAGAACAGATTCCAGGGTGCTGTGAGTGTGATCCTCATGATGTTCAAGAATGGCTGAAGAGTGACAAGGAAGATCCAGAGTGTCAACTTTTAGTGGAAGAAGAAATCATTGAAAAAGAGCTTGGAGCTGATGAAGAAAAAGAGGGTGATGATGAAGGGCTGACCCATACAGATGCAGATGAGGATCCTATGTATTCCGAGGCATTTGAATGCTTTGAAAAAGTGATGAAATTTATGGACAGGCAAGAAGAATGTAATTTTGCTGATTTAATACATTTAAAAAGAATGCAGGACTTAGTGGCACGAAAACAGGTTTCATCTTTGAAGCAGAAAACGATAGATGAATTTTTCAAGTAAAGAGGCAAAGTAAAAATTAATTACATACGATATGTACTCAAGTATTTCAATGTTTTTATAATATATAGTACATCATTTAATATATATATACATAATTTCTACCAAAATTTAGTGAATATGTACTGTAATTATTTTTGCATGTTTGTTTTTGTATTATTACATATTATTTTTACAAAATTTTCGATTTTCTGGATTTTGGATTGTCCGGATCACTCCTGGTCCCCACTGATCCAGATAATCGGCAATCTACTGTATTTAGGAAACACATTTAACAGGAAAAAAAGAAATCAGATAGTGAAATTAGTGGGCAAGAGAATTCACCTTTGAAAGTCTTTACTACTTCACAGGAATTTCACAGAAATGATGAGTTGTCAAAAAATGCCCAGAATAGTTGTACATAGTGTTCCTTTTTGGCATACACCTGGGTAGAAGACCTCCCCCTGAAGTGCGTAATTTCCTCACTCCCCACTACACTAGAGGAAGTTAGTGTGATATAGATAACAGCAGTTAAATGCAGTGAACATTTTTTTTTTTTGACTCCTTCCCCTCCCTCTTCCTCACTCTGGAGATGTTCTCAATTATCTTTCTTTGAGGATCTAGGCTCTGAATCTGAAGAGAACAGCTTAATGATATGTGTGAATAAAGAAACTCATATTTGTAAATTTTCAAAATGCATTTGAAACAGATTCAGTGTTCTTCTTTTATCACAGTGTGTCATGTAAACGTCTTTGATCAAATATTTGAAACAAACAAAATGAATCAGATCCAGTGTGTTGAGGATGTGTTTTTTAAGAGCCACCAACTTGTACTTTTGCTTAGAGCCAGAGGTTGACTAGGTGATATAAGGATGATGTTTCCTTTTGAAAACATGTTTTGTCTTTTTACAAAAAGGGCAAGAAACTTTCTTGAGCTGGTTGGAATGTCATCTGAATTGTCTTTCTGAGCTGCAGCTCATTTGTTGTGTACTGGCTTTCTTCTTCACTACGGAGAGGTTTAATTTGAATTGCTGTATTTTTGGTAATAACAGCGAAACTTCTTAGCACTGAACCAATACAACAACTGATAATCTCATTCTTTATGTAATCAATTTTGTAACAGAAGTAAAATCTATACTGATCACCACAAACTAACTGCAAGTGACAGTTGCATGCAGAATGCAAACACTGCCCTGTAATAACAGTTTATATCCAATTGCTATAGAAAATAATCACAACTCAGTTGAACTGTGGTATCCTGTAAAGTTCTTTTTTTTTTTTTTTGTGTGTGTGTGTGTGATTTCATGTTGTCCATTTTGTCTCCACTAAAGCTTTTTCTAAATGTTAGGAACTATTGTCATGATGGTAATTGGATATGCAAAATCTATGTTAAGGAACATTGAAAAAAACACAGAAGACTGTCAACCCAGCTTGGGTTTTGATCACCTGTAAAGTTACTCCTTTTCCCAGGAGACTCGTGGTTTTTGATTTATGTTAGGGATATGCAAAAGCTTCCGCCGCCCTGGCTAGCGGGCGCTGTAAGGGTCTAATTGACCGGCGACCTGTATTGTCAGTTTGTACATGAAGCCAAGCATGGCGGTCGATAAAGTTAATTTGCGGCACTGTTTGTTATTCACGTTTAATTTATGGAAAAGTGCCAGTGACACATACGATTCAATATGTCAGGTGTATGGTGAAACTGTTATGGGTGAACGGACATGTTGAGAATGGTTTGCCAGGTTTAAGAAAGGTGATCTAAGCTTGGAAGACAAGCCACGTGCAGGTAGACCGCAGGAACTTGCAGACGAGAAGCTGGAATTGCTGTTGCAAGAGGATGCCACACAATCAACCACGCAATTGGCGAAACATTTGAAAGTGGTTCAATCGACAGTGGTACGGCATCTACAGGCCTTGGGGAAGATCCAGAAGATTGGTAAGTGGGTTCCACATACTTTAACAGAGTGTAACATTGGTCAACAATTGAGCATCTGCATGTCATTGCTGAAGAGGTTTCAAGGGAATAATTTCTTGTGGTAGGTTGTTACCAGGGGTGAAAAATGGGTCTATTTCAACAACCTCGTACGCAAGCGATCCTGGGTTGACCCAGGCCAGCCATCAACATCCACTGCAAAACAGGATATCCATGGGAAAAAAGGTGCTGTTATGTGAGTGTGGTGGAATATGCATGGAGTGTTGTTGTGTGAGCATGGTGGAATATGCATGGAGTGGTATTGTGTGAGTGTGGTGGGATATGCATGGAGGGCTGTACTTTGAACTGTTGAAACCGGGCAAAGCAATCACTGCACAACAATATAGCAATTAGTTGGTGAAACTGGACACCACAATCAAGCTAAAACGCCAATGGACAGGTACAGGACGCCGCCCCATCATCCTGTTACACGATACTGCCAGACCACGTTTCGGTGCCACCATGAAATCAACCCTTGAACAGTTACACTGGGAGGTTTTACCGCACCCAGCTTACTCCCTTGACATTGCACCCTCAGACTTTCATCTGTTTCACTCTATGCAACATGCCCTAGCTCAATAGCGGTTCACCTCAGTAACAGAGGTGAAAAATTTTGTCACTGCATTCTTCAGCTCAAAACCCGAGTCCTTCTATCACAGGGGAATTCATTTGTTGCCTAAAAAATGGCAAAAGGTCATTGGTGCTAACGGCCAATAATTTCGTTGAATAAATGTGTACTGGTTTCCTGATTGTTTCTGTCTTTTTTTCTCCTTAAAACAGCGGAAACTTTTGCTTACCCCTAATAGGTGATAAAGATCCAAGCTGGGTTAAAAATCTTCTGTGTTTTTTTGTTTTTTTTTTCTTCTTAACATAACTGGTGTGCATTTCCCAGTTACCTTCATTTATTTGTTACATGCATATTGCATACATCTTATTAACCATTGTCATGATTTTATATGATCTAATTACAGGGTGTTGCACTTGCTCATGGCCCCTGAATTTTACTTATAATTTGCAAACTAATAGACGTAATTCAGTGAAATTTGACATGGACCTACCTTGGTGTATGAGAAGCATGATGATCTCAGAGAAAGTGTTGAAAGTGGTCACCATTAGCATCAAGGCATGCCTGCACATGCCTCCCCATCTTACGGAAGGTATTCACCAACACATCGGGAGTCACAGCCTCCATTTCCCACCAAATGTTTTCCTGCAGTTCCATGAGAGTCCATGGCTTGTTGGGATACACTTTCCCTTTCAGCATGCTGCATAGGAAGAAATCCAGTGGGGTAAGGTCAGACGACCTTGGTGGCCAATGTCTGTTAGAAAGGACACAATCTTCAAAGAAGGAAACAATTTCAGCTATGCTGACATTGAAGGTGTGGCAGGTGGCACCATCCTGCTGAAAATAGCCAGTATGGAGTTCCACGTCATCCAACTGATTTACAAACTCATGGAAGATTTCCATGCAGACTGCAGTATCCACCGTTGTATGGAAGAAGATTGGGCAAATAATGTGGTGCCGCAACAGAGCACACCACACCCCAATTTTTTCATCATGAAGAGATGTCTCATGTATAGTGTTAGGATTCTCACGCCCAAATACGGCTATTCTGGGAATTGATGTGCCCACTTAGGTGGAACCACACCTCGTCAGAGAACCATGTGTAGTCTAGTATTTCCGGATGTGCATTGACAAACAGCTGGAACCAATGACAGTAGTTCAGTCTCTTCTGTTCGTTGAGAGGTTTCAATTCTTGCAAAGCAGTAGCTCGACATGCATGCAGCTTTGCTTTTTTCGCAACTTGTTGGCATGTGCATGTGGAAACTCTCATCTCCTGTGACAGTTTATGCAAGGACTTCTGTGGGGAGACCAGCAGTCTGTTTTTCACTTACTGCACTGTGGCTTCTGGCAGTTTTAGATGTTCTCCTTCGTGGTCATCCAACAATGTTCCTGTGGTTTCCAGTTTCTTCACTAGATACTGAATGGAGGATTTTGCCGGTGGTTTCCGAACCCCAAACTGTGCGATAATTTGTCTTTGGCACTCCTTTATCGATGCAGTTTTCCAGTATGTGCAGACAAAAACACGCACTGTTCCACTATGTACCAGTTCATACTGTAATTACTCATAACACAAAGGCACGATGACTGTTGATGATTCAGTAACAATAGCACAGTCACATGCATCACACCAACTGCTGAGAACAGCGAACATGCAATCAGCCTTCACTTCGTGCAGGCACGACACACGGGCTAGAGAGCAGCACCGCCACTCTCTAGCCCGTGTATCGCGCCTGCGGGAAGTGAAGGCCCATTGTGTGTTCACTGTCCTTGGCAGTTTGCTTGCCATGCTTGTCATATACCAAGGTAGATCCATGTTAAATTTTACTTAATTATACACTGGCAGGAAAGTGAAAAAAGAACACCAAGAAGGAGACGTCTGATACCAGTGAAATTTATACAGCATAATAATGGAATACAGAGGATAACGTGATCAAAACATTATGGCAAAATACAGCTGTATTTGCTGGTAAACTGAAAGAAAAACATTTCCATGTAACATGGTTAGTACGAGGTTGAACCACCATGAACTGTGTCCCACTGTGCAATTCTGGCATGGAGTCTGTCGTACAGATGTTGGATGTAAGTTTGGGGTATTGAGTTCCAAGCATCCTCAACCTGGACGCGTAAATTCGCGATTGTCGTGGCTGGCCATGGAGACCGGATAAGTCGTTGTCCCACAAAATCCCACACCTGCTCAATGGGGGACAAATTCGGTAAACGTGCAGCCCATGGAAGTTGTCTCACACCCTGAAGTGCATGTTGCATTGCACGTGTCGTGTGTGGGCGTGCATTATCTTGCTGGAAAACACCACGATGGACCGACCTTACAAATGGCACAACAATGGACTGAATGATGTTGTTGATGTAGGAGGTGCTGTTTAACGTACCCGGTACAAACACTAGTTGTGTACGGGAGTGATAGCTGATCGCTCCCCACACCATGAGACCAGGTGTTGGCCCTGTGTGTTGCTGGCGGATGCAAGAAGGGTGGAGACGCTCCCCTGTGCGTCTGCAAACACGCATGCGGCCATCAGAGGCTCCCAAGCAGAATCTGCTTTCATCGCCGAACACGACAGATCGCCATTGCGTTCTCCAGTGCAGACGTTGGCGACACCACTGCAGCCGTTCCTGATGGTGGGCTGGAGTCAGAGGTACACATGCCAGAGGCACATGTGCACGTAGTTATGCATCCAGTAGATGGTTGCGGATTGTTCGCACAGTCACCTCAGGGGCAATGGCAGCTCGGATTTGCGTCGCAGTGGATGTTCTGCTTGACAACGTCGCTCTTCTTATGTGTCGATCGGTCCGCTCATCAGTCCATCTGTGACTCTCGGTTCCATGTCTTCTCGTGTGGGAATGTTCCTAGGACCATCTACGCCAAAATCGTACCACCACCGATACTTCCCGTCCAATTCGCTCAGCAATACGACGATACGACCACCCGGCCTCGCAGAGTCCGACTAGACGACCTCGCTCAAAGTCCGATAACTGCTGAAATCTTACATGTCTTCCATGTCCAGGCATTGCAGCTTCTTCAGGGTCTTCGCACGTGTCCGTACGCCAACAACTGATTACATTCACTTCGCCGTACTCCTTAAATACCACCGACGAGAATTTGCATATTATGCCGTGCTGTGGCGTAAGCGCTCACCGGTTGGTCCTGAAATTAGCATCACACCTACGTAAAGTCGACCCCACTAACATATGTAAAGTTCATGATCGTCTGCCAATTCCTTCTTAGTGTTCTTTTTTCACTTTCCGGAAGTGTATATCGTTGTTCAAATTTCGCCAATTTGCGATGAAGATATTTTTATGTGGCCACAATAATGCAACTTATTTGACATTCAATGTCAGTCATTACTGTTTCACATGTTAAGTAAGTTTTGCAATCGGGAGATTATTAAATTTTGTTAAATATGAGGCATAGTATCAGCGATTAAAATCAAGAAATAATGAACTATATATGTACTTACAATATCCGTAGTGGCTGTCAGGACTTCTTATGTATGCAGATGGCGACACCCTGTACGTGCGCAGTAAAACCCAACCCATGATGCGCAAATATCTACACGACGAGGCTGAACATGCATTCGGGTTGAGCAGCATACCGGAGCGTGTAAGTGCGGTAATTACAACGTCTGTGCACCTACCACTGATGATGGCTATGAATATTAGCAGAAACTAGTTTGGTGCTTCGCAATCAGGAGATTTTTTTTTTTTTTTATGCTTCGCAGTCAAAATGATTATTTCTTCTTCAAAATTTTAGTTTGTTTTTTTTAAATTTCAGCAAAGTTGTAATTCGTTTTCATATTTCATTGTTGTCATGATGCTTCACAATCGGGAGATTGATTTCTTTGTGCTTCGCAGTCAAAATGATTTCCTCTTCAAGATTTTAGTTCGGTTTTTAAAAATTTCGGCGCGTTTTTGATTTATTTTCATGTTTTGTTATTGTCAAGGGATTTATTTGCCTTCATTGTAAAAATTCATCTAATTCAGTTTTATCTGGTGCAGATTTTAACAGTATCATGAATTTTATTTTTGAACTTCACAACTGCAAATAGCTCACATTCATTGAGTGAGTCGAATACTTATGACTACATCTTGTGATTAGATTCATTACAAGCGCACATAAGAAGGACCGCAAATGATGATCCTTCATTTCATTTTTTTTTTTTTTTCACTGCACAATTTCCCCTCTAGAAGGTGTAAATGCAGATGATATTGAATTCAAAATGCATTTTGTTCCATATATTTGCTTCTAAACGTTCGATTGAAAAAATTATTTTATCTTTTGATTCCAGTTATGTCGAAGACTATTTTAGGTGTTGTCACTTTTTCCAGTTACGCATAGATTTTCCACTAGGAGCATGAAAGTAAACTGCATTTTCCCCGATATCTCTGCTTCTAAAATTCCAATTTCAAAAATTATTTCTGCGGCTGAAATCTTTTGCATATAATTTCTAATTTTTGGCAAAAAATAGTTTGGCCACCAGGGAGCGTAAGTGTTAATTTCTGCTTCTGATGCATTTGCAGCAAAATTTGAGCTCCTGAAAACTCAATTGAAAAAATTCTTTCATAGACCAATAGCGCTCACATCGAAAAATCTTTTGAAAATACTTTCTTCTTAAAATAATGCATGGTTTTTCTGCCATGGGTCATAGATGCATATCTTATTTTTGTCAATACCTAAAATTCCGATTTGAAAAATTCTTTGTTTTAGAGCATTTCCGCTGCAAAATGTTTCTCATATAATTTCAAATTTTTCTTAATGCACAAGTCTGCCACCAGAGGATGTAAGTTCACATTTCTGTTTACAGCAATATCTGCGGGAATAAAAACCCAATTGAAAAACTTCTTTTTCAGTCAGATACTACTAACTATGCAAACTCTGTGTGTGTATTTTCTTTCCAAAATAATGCATAATCTGTTTTTCTAAATATCTGTTCTACTACTACTAACTATGCAACTTTGTGGGTGTATTTTCTTTTGCAAATGCTTAATCTTTTTTTCTCAATATTTATTCTTCTACATGCCAGATTTAAAAAATTCTTTCAACACCAGATGGCATTTACCTTGTGCAACACTTTAGGCTAGTATATGAGGAATTTTGTAGTTCACAGTTCTGTCGGTAGGTGTTTCTGTACTTCAGTTTGTAGCTGTTTCTGTACTACACTTTAGGCTAGTATATGAGGAATTTTGTAGTTCACAGTTCTGTCGGTAGGTGTTTCTGTACTTCAGTTTGTAGCTGTATCGCTGCTTCTAAAAACGCTATTGAGAAATTTCTTCTTTACTGTATGTCATTCGCCACAATACAGGTATGGAGCATTATCCTCTTTGAATAATGCAAAGATTTCCCACTAGGTGCGTAAAGGTTGAAACTTTTTTTTTTTTTTTTTTGCTATCTCTGCTTCTGTGAGACGTATTTGAAAAGTTCTTTTTCCTTAGCATAGCTTTTTCCTTGAAGAATATTTTTTGCCTATTTTCAGCTTTTCCATTGTGAAAAGTTCTTCCTTTAGCAGATGTAGACTTATATCATGTTTCTTTCTATATTTCTTCTTTTAACTGTTTGATTTGAAAATCTTTTTCTCTAATACCTTCCTTGTGCTATGAGAAACTTTTTGTCTGCCATTTGTTAATTTTCATAACATGCTTTTTAGTCACCGGTGGAACTAAGTAAATGTTTCTATTTCTGCATGTTTTATTGATTGTAAAAATTGGTTGATCATTTTCCTAACCGTTTCCATTGACTTTGAATAGCTTTGATAAATTTAATTCGTGTCAGAATGAATTCAAAAGATGTGCTCATTTCTGACAAAAATTCAGTGTCCTCTTTCTTGTTGAAATTTGACGCTACATGTGTGTGCAATTTGCTGTGTACAAATGTTCGCAGGAACTTTTTCTTTGAAATAATGTTTTTCTAGAATTCCATTTTCTCTCTTGTTTTGGAATTTCAAAGTTGGCAGATGTATCTGTTAAATAGGGCAAGGGTACTAGAAGTAGACTATCATACTGTATTCATTTAACCTGAAAGATGATATGGATATTATGATCTACTGCTAGCATTATAGAAACTCTAGAGTAACTGTTTTTTCTTTCATTAAAACAGTGTGTGTGTGCGTGCGTGCGCACTTGTTTGTTTGTTTTATTCAAAAATTTCCCTCCAAAGATGAGATTTTAATCATTGCTGAAGTTTGCCATGTGTCTTTTCATAGAATTGCTTCCTTTTCAAGCATTCAGTATTTTTTATGAAGAATTTTCCTACTTTCCTGGGGGTGAGGAATTGTGACTAGATTGAAGCTCAAATCTGTAAACTTCAGGTTACTGCTGTACCTTCTAATATTGTGCTGGAAAAATGAACTGATGTGATGTGTTGTCAGCTGAGTAAAATAACAAAGGAATTTGGACATACACCTCTCGATAAAATATCAGAAGTTATTCTTTCAATACTATCAATATCACATGGAAATGCCGAAGTGAAAGCATTTTTAAAGAGTTATGTGAGAAAAATAAGGGACAATTTCTGCTCTGTCCTGTCATGAAAATATAAAAAATTTGTTTTTTGTGAAATGTCATTTGTGTCGCAAAAACATTAAGTAGCAACATGATGCAGAATTTTTGAAGAAAACAAAATCTGCTGCTACAGCTGCTATGAAAAAAAAAAAGCAGATGATTATAAGGCAAGCCTTACCACCTCCTCAATTAAAGTAGGGTATTTTGTTAGCAAAATTCTAATCAGTTTTCTTTCAACCAAGATAAATATAAATTCTGCATCTAAATATAATTGTAATGTTATCATTAGTCATACCTGCATAATAGACAGCAAAAAGGTTTTTAAATGCAATGCTAATTATTACTGGAAGTTCTGAAAAAAATACAAATTTGAGAAATTAATTAGTACTACTGTACAACACTCCCATTAAGATTTGGTTAATTACTGTCTCCATTAATCTCCCTTGTGCTGGAAAAGCATGTGACCTTTCTTGGAAGTTCTGTTTGCACATACTGTATATATTAATAAAAAAAAACATCATATAATACTCCAGTGTTCTGAAGTTTTTCATTTTGGTTTGAGTTATTAAAAGTCTTCAGACTTTTAATAAACTGAACTGCTTGAGCCACTGATTTGCATCAAAATATTGACAGTGATGACTTGAAGTTACTGGCAAGTCTCTTAACATGTATTTATACAGCATGCAAAATATTACAAATCCTGATAAGACTTAAATACAGAACTAAAGGACTCCCAAGTTCTCAGCCACATCTATATTGTTTTGTTTCTTGTATTTATTTATGTAATTTTCTTAGTTCAGAGTATCGTGCACACACAGCACATGCTTAAATATAAATAACTTCACAATGAATTATAACTTATAATTCATAGCATAAGCCCCAGAAATTTACATACAGTTGTATCCACTCTTCGCATTATCTTTATCAAAAAAATTCTGCATTATAATACTTAACTACTTTTTTAAATGAAATGTTTGTTGTAATGTATATAATATAACTGATGATAGTTAAAATCAAAAGGAATGTTGCAGCATAGTTGGGGGCGGGAGTGTTTAAGAGCCTTTATGACCTCCTCGTCTTCAGATGTTTTAGCATGTTGGTACTTCATAGCTCTTGCTAATATTTTTTAACCATGACTTACGTTTTGACCATCTAACTGCGATAGCTTGACTTGGGCCAATTTCCAGCATCTAGGTTGCTTTCCACCTCAAAGAATCATCTAACTTTTGATTTTATAATATTTTAGAAAAATGGCTACTTCTCAGAATCTACAGGCAGTTCAATTTGCAGCAAAGAAATAAATATTGCTTAAAGGGAAAAAAATGTGTCATATGTCTTTTTTTCCCCCTTCGGATTTCATATTGGGTTTTAGAAGCATATGTGTTTGCTATTTCATGTGTGACATCAATAAGGTGTAGTTATAGTATTTATCAAAGAGTTATTTATATTTAGCTGTTTGGTTTTTAACTTGTATAATCTAAAGAATAAATGGCTAATACACTATTGTATTTTATTTTAAAGTTGTTGAGTTATGAATCATCTATGATTTACTCTTCAGAAGTCTGTTAAATTCCATCCTAGCTCTCATGTAGGAACTGTGCTATTAAAGACAGCTCTCTTTAATAGCACAAAGATATCACAGCACTTTTACTTATTTTGTTCTTCATCTATGATTCCTTGAATAGCTATTCTGACTTTTAAAATGTACATCTATTTTGTAGGTTGATTTGCCAACTACCAGTGTAAGACATCTGCAGCAGAATCAGTCAAAAATGTATAGCATCATTAACTCCTATCGTTTTTCAAAAAGTGTGTTTTCTCATCTCCAGGTATGTGATACATTTTATTACTTTAGAGCTGAATTTTGTTATTGTTCTACTAAATTAAAAATGGAGTAAGCATTTTGTTGAAATTTTTTGAGTGAACAGTGAAAAGAAAATCTGGCTGTGACCTTATTCACCTAGTTGGAAAAGGGTGATCAAGTTGCCTCACCTGTTGAATAATTTTATAGCTCAAGATTGTTCTACTGTTGTTTTTTGTTGTTGTTGTTTTGTTCCATCACCTTTGAAGCAGTACATCATGCTAATACATGTCAATTATGTGATACACAATTAATTATTACAAATTGATGAACTAACTGCACAAAGTAGCCACACTCAACTAATGTATTTTATTCACAGATCAGTTCAGCATTAACATGTAATGAAAGTCAGATAAGATTAACAATTTAATCTAGAGGGAAAGGTAACTGTGACAGAATATTTTTTAAACTATTGGAATGTGTGTGTGTGTGTGTGTGTGTGTGTGTGTGTGTGTGTGTGTGTGTGTGTGTGTGCATGTGGGAAAAATATAATGCTTGCATTACATTACTGTGCAATGTTTCTCGTGAATCTCATTGTCTAAAAAAAAAACGTTTAAATACTGTATATACTCGCATGTAAGTCAACTCCCCCACTTTCAGAGTAAAGAAATCGAAAAAAATCAAAAACTTGCGTATAAGTCGATCCCGGAAAGAGAAAAAAAAAATGTCAATGAATTTATTCAAAAACATTTGAAAACGAAAAAAAAATTATATATATAATAATGAATTTAATTTGCATACCCAAAAACTTCATCGGAACCTTTCAAAATCAGATTCTGAGTCAGACTCGCCAAACAGTTAAAAAAAGGCTTTCTCCGTCATCGGCGCGTCATCGTAAGTATCAGTATTCCTATCTATGCCTGTGTCATAAGAATCACTGTCGTCGTCACTCATAAAAATCTCGTTATCCTCTGTGCCATCAAGTTCGTTACTAATACATTTCTTGAATGATTTCACAACCATTTCCGCAGGTATCGCATCCCAAGCATCCTTGACCCATCGCGCAATCAAAACGATTCCGGCTTCTTTTAGATTTCCGCCCTTGGTTTCAGTTAGCAAATTGGAACTTATCCAATCCGGGCAATACCTCCGCACATTGTCCTTGAAGGGCTCATTAAGGCAGACATCTAGTGGTTGAAGAACAGATGTCAACCCACCTGGGGTGACAGCAAGAGTTGTTTTTGAATTTTCTGCAGTTTTTTTCACTTCTGCACAACGGTGTGCAACAAACATATCCCACACCAAAATGGAAGGTTTCCTCAAAAGTGCACCTGGCCTTTTGTTCCACACATTCTTTAACCAGTCAATTTATCCGGATTCTTTCATCCATCCTTTTTCATGGGCACAAACGAGCACACCAAATGGAAAGACAACGCTTTTCGGCAGAGTTTTGCGTTTGAAAATAATTACCGGAGGTAGCTTACTGCCGTTGGCCAAACAGGAAAGAACAACCGTGAAACTGTTTTTTTTTTTTTTTTTTTTCGTGGCCATTCGTTTTAATCAAGATAATTTTTTTCACCCGTTTGGTTCACGTTGTTTTTTTACACCAATCTCGAATCAACTTTTCGTTAATGCCAAATTAACGGGAAGCAGCACAGTTGTTAGTATTTTCTGCAAAAAGAAACCACTTTCAACTTAAATCCTGCATTATAGGACATCCGCTTCTTTACACAATCCTTGTTAGCCATAATAGGAGAAGCAAGACAAAAACATGTGTGATTAAGAACAAGCAACATCTAACAAATGGCTGCCGCGTGGCTGCGTTAGGTCGTAGGTCAGTGCAATGAACTGTTGTTGGGAGGGTGGAGCTTTTGATGCACGGCTGCGGCTGCCTTATGGATACGCAGAGCCAGGAGACTTTTCAAAGCGCAAAGAAATTCGGAGGGTCGCGATTTTGTAATTACTACTGCATCGATGTTTTTCCTTTCTTTCTTTCTTTTTTTTTTTTTCGGAGGGTCGCAATTTCATATTTAATACTGCATCAGCATCTTTTTTTCTTTCGGGATGGATTGCCTTTTGCCTCGCAGGAAGAACTTTTGGACTTAAGATTTTTTTAGGCTCCGCGTATAAGTTGACCCCTTACTTTGAAGCTACTTTTTTGTCCCAAATTTCTCAACTTATACGCGAGTATATACGGTATTAAGAAATCTGCCATACATCGGAGTAGGAACAATGCTATCATTAAATCTGTTATCATTAAATCTGCCGTACATCAGAGTAGGAACAATTGCACTTTCATACACAGCCATTCGGGACGTCCTTGAGAACCCATCATTTCTGTGAAATCCTCCTATTACTTTCAAAAAAGAATTAACTCGCCTACTAATTTTGCCATCTAATTTGTTCTCTCTGTCAAACATACTTCCTAAATATACAAACTCATTTACCTGGCGAGTTTCTGCGCCATTAAGGCTTATCTTGCATTCAGTACAAACAGTTCCTCGCTCAAAAACCATAACTTTGGTTTTTACCTTATTTATACTCAGTGAATTTCATACAAACTTCATACATCTGGGACAACTTACTCTGCAACTCACTTTTACTCTCTGCCAACAGGACTGTCTCATCAGCATACAGCAATCTGCACACATGCATATTACCAAGACACAAACCAATATTATTCATTTTGGCATCACGCATGCATGCATCCATAAATATATTAAACAGCCAGGGTGACATTACACAACTTTGCCAGACTCCTGCACCAATAGAAAACCATTTCGATAAAACACCACTCACTTGTACACATGCTCTGCTGCCAGCATACATGGCTTTCACACTATTGAGTAGTTACCAGTAATACCATATTTATTCAGTACCTTCCGCAAAAGAGTCCTATTTATTTTGTCATAAGCTTTCTCTAAATCTATGAAAGCTGCAAACACTTTTTACCAACAGACAGATACTTTTAAATCATCATGCATAAAGCAAAAATTTTATTAGTGCCAATCCAACTTGATGCACCATGATTGTCACATACATGTTCGAAGACATCGTGGTGAGCGGCACCTTGCAGCATCATGGTTTGTGTCGCCATTGGGTTTAATTCACTATCTCACCTGACACCTGATATAAATTGAGGGAACCCTCAAGAGCCAGCGATACATCAGGGATGTTTTAGAGGCAGAGGTGATAGCCTTCCTTCAGAGTTGTCCTGGTGCTACTTTCTAGCAGGACAGTGCTCGGCCACATATGCCCCGGAATGTCCATGACCTCTTCCACGCAGGGCACACGCACTGCTTCTTCCCTGGTGTACACCTTCGCCAGATATGTCCTGGATCAAACATATCTGGGACATGGAAGCTAAGCAACTGGCCCATCAAATGAACTCTGGTCTCACATAGTTGCAGCCTATTACCCCGGAAGATGTCAAAAACCTCTTCTGTTCAATACCACACCATGTTGAGACTGTCATTGTTGCTCAGTGTGGCTTCACATGATGCTCAGTTTTGAAGCGAAAAAATCTTGTATAGCTCTACAATTGTAACATGAGGAATCTGTGATATAAATTTCATTTGAATAGCACGATTCTTTCTTGGTGTTGCAATTTTCAGAAACAGTAGTGTATTTTTGATGAACATATTCAGTGCTACAAATGCATCTGAGCCACTAATAAAATTTTCCAGGCAAATATTTACTGGTTCTCATTTAAGTTATACAAAGGAAGAGGATTATCTATAAATAATAAGTGCTTGGTGAAAAAACTGAATGATAGTTCCTTAATTTCACTATGCTGGAATCCTTCTTGTGTTTCATCATCTGCAGGAGTACAAAATTTAACAGTTATGAAGGTTATGATAATGGCAGTAAGAGAAGCATCATCCAAAAATAAAGAACAAAGGGAAAACAATTAAAAAGAGATGAGATGAGGAGATAAATAAAATAAAATCACTATAGATACAGTGAAAATGTTACAGGGGAAAAAAATGCAACTAGCAGCAAAAGATGTTCATGTAATACAAAACAGAAGCAGATGTTGCAGGAAAAAAAAAATATTCAAATAAGAAGTAAATGATTTTTCATCTTGTGGATGTTTCTGTATATTCCTCTTATCACTGAACCTAAATTAGATGCCTTCTTTGTTGGATATGTCCACCATGTTGAATGATACAACATATGATTTTGTTGTGTTTATTGGACCAAAGTAAACCTAGGAGTCTTGTTAGCTCTTCACCCCATCTTTTATTCTTCTTGTGCCATATAAAAATAGTGTAAAATTTTGGATAATGGAATCATTCCACATACCTCCTACAAAGACTCTAGAACACAGCTAGTGTTTAATAACTAGAGCTATATGTTTGTGTCATTGCAAAGGTACTAGAGTGAGGATAAGAGACATTCATTATTAAAAAACATTTTAGGTCATGAAAATTGTGTTTAAGGAGTCACGAAATTTCATTTCTAAAATCCAGTCAACACCTTACACATGAGTTTCATAACATGTTACAAATTTATATGCTGTTTTGAGGTTTATAACATCACTAATTATCTTAATTGTAAAATTCTATAAAGATACTGACCCTTTCAGGTCATTCATTACATGTTAGTGACCCTTCACTAACATATCTGAATGTATGGGAATGTGTTTATTATCAAAATAAATTATTTTAATTTCCATTCAGAATTTTCATCTCTGCTTACCATATCATCCACTCTCAGTGTAGCCAAAGGTAAGCACTATGAAAGCAAATAAATACAGGAACAAATTTATATGCTGTTTTAGGTTTATAACATCACTGATTATCTTAATTGTAAAATTCTATAAAGATACTGACCCTTTCAGGTCGTTACATGTTAGTGACCCTTCACTAACATATCTAAATGTATGGGAATGTGTTTATTATCAAAATAAATTATTTTAATTTCCATTTATCTCTGCTTACCATATCATCCACTCTCAGTGTAGTTAAAGCTAAGCACTATGCAAGCAAAGAAATACAGGGGTTAAAAAGGGAATGAGACATTGAAGTACTGTATATATACTCGCGTATAAGTCGAGAAATTTGGGACAAAATGAGAGCTTCAAAGTAATGGGGTCGACTTATACGCGGGGTCTAAAAAAATCGTAAGTCCAAAAGTTCTTCCCGTGAGGCAAAAGGCAATTCATCCCAAAAGAAATAAAAATGCCGATGCAGTATTAATTACGAAATCGCAACCTTCCGAAAGAAAGAAAAACACCGATGTGGTAGAATTACGAAATCGCGACCCTCCGAATTTCTCCGCGCTTTGAAAAGTCTCCTCTCTCCTGGCTTTGCGTATCCACAGTGCAGTCACAGCCGAGCATAGAAAGCTCCGCCCTTCTGACTACCAGTTGATTGCACTGACCTTCGACGTAACGGAGCCATGCGACAGCCAGTGTTAGGTGTTGCTTGTTCTTAATCGCACGTGTCTCGCTTCTCCTATTATGGGTTACACGGATTGTGTAAAGAAATGGATGTCCTATAACGCAGGATTCAAGTTGAAAGTGGTTTCTTTTGCAGAAAATACTAACAACTGTGCTGCTTCACGTCAATTTGGCATTAACGAAAAACTGATTCGAGATTGGCGTAAAAAAAAACCGGACTTGGTGAAAATCCCAAAATCGCAAAGGGTGCTGCGCCGTGGAACATCTTTCCCAGAGCTGGAAAGTGTCTTGAATGATTGGATTGTGGGCTGCAGACAAAATGGTTACATTGTAACGCGAACTGGTATACGTTTGAAAGCAATGAAGCTCGCAAAAGATGAAAAGTTTGCAGCCACAAATAACACTTTTCGTGTCTCACCAGGTTGGTGCACAAGGTTCATGAACCGCTATGGGTTGTGTCTACGCCAGCACACCAAAATTGCACAAAAGTTACCTCGTGACCTCGAAGCAAATATAATATAATTTCAAAAGTATGTAGTTCAAAAGAGAAAAGAGACTGCTTTTGAACTTTCCAAAATAGGGAACATGGATGAAACCACCATGTGTTTTGACCTTCCTGGAAATAAAACGGTGAACCAAAAGGGCGAAAAAAATATCTTGGTCAAAACGACTGGCCACGAAAAATTCAGTTTCACTGTTGTTCTTTCCTGTTTGGCCGACGGCAGTAAGCTACCTCCGGTAATTATTTTCAAACGCAAAACTCTGCCGAAAAGCGTTGTCTTTCCATTTGGTGTGCTCGTTTGTGCCCATGAAAAAGGATGGATGAAAGAATCCGGATAAATTGACTGGTTAAAGAATGTGTGGAACAAAAGGCCAGGTGCACTTTTGAGGAAACCTCTTTTGGTGTGGGATATGTTTGTTGCACACCGTTGTGCAGAAGTGAAAAAACTGCAGAAAATTCAAAAACAACTCTTGCTGTCATTCCAAGTGGGTTGACATCTGTTCTTCAACCACTAGATGTCTGCCTTAAGAAGCCCTTCAAGAACAATGTGCGGAGGTATTGGGCAGATTGGATAAGTTCCAATTTGCCGACTGAAACCAAGGGCGGAAATCTAAAGAAGCCGGATATCGTTTTGATTGCGCGATGGGTCAAGGATGCTTGGGATGCGATACCTGTGAAAATGGTCGTGAAATCATTCAAGAAATGTTGTATTAGTAACAAACTTGATGGCACAGAGGATGATGAGATTTTTATGAGTGATGATGACAGTGATTCTGATGACACAGACATAGATGGGAATACTGATGTTTATGATGGCGCGCCGATGACGGAGAAAGACTTTTTTGAACTGTTTGGCGAGTCTGACTCGGAATCGGATTTTGAAGGGTTTCAATGAAGTTTTGGGGTATGCAATATATATAATTTTTTTCGTTTTCAAATGTTTTTGAATAAATTCATTGAATGAAAAAACCATTAGAAAGTACCACGTACTCACCATAAAGATCATGGTAACCTCCAATGACAACACACTTCCAACACGTCATTCATCGTGATGTAACTGGGCTTCCAAGGTTTACAGACTTCTTGCTTACGCTTCTTATTTCCAGGTGTGAAACATCGTATTTTTTTTTTTTCGTTAGCCTTATGAGATGTTACTCTAAAGCTTGTCAATTCTATAAAAATCACACATACAACTCATTCATACAATTCAAGTAAAAACTATGTACATAACCTTACATTCATAGGTGATTAAACCTTGGTCAACTGTAATTAGCAAACTCCTCCTTCTGTTTCACAACCTCTGCTACTCCCACTGCAAGTGTCACACCCATTCAGCCCCTCACATCCAATCCTCTAGTACTTTCAACAGGCCTCTGTCATCTTCAGGAGGCAGGTGTGTCTCACCCGCCCACCACAGCTCAAGTGAGCAGAGCCATCGAGGCATGGGCCCCAGTCGCTATCTCTGAATCGTTGTGTTTCTGGTGCCATCTATTGTCCCTGCTGCTCTTTTTTCCCTCTTTCCTTTTACGCTGCTGTTCAATTTTTATTAGGGCTTTCCATTGTTCGTTTAGGTTACTTGGCTCATTAATGTTGCATAATCTTGATCTGTTTTTTTCAATTAACACTGATTCTGCAATTCTTAACTGCTTTTCGTTTTTACAGCTCTTAATAATTTTAATATCTTCGAACCTTGGACATTGTTGATTTTCCATACAGTATTGGGTCAATGCTGTCTTAGCTTCTTTTTTATTCCAATTATTAATATGCTGGTTCAATCTATACTTTAATTTATTCTTGGTGCTGCCTATATATGACACAGGTGGTTGCTGGTTTATTGGGATTTCATAAATTCCTGCTCTATCTAATTGGCTAATTTTTTCATTTTTAATCACTAAATTTTTTACAGTAAGTACCTGATTTCCTACCTGTATGTCATACTTGCCACAAAGTTTATTAATTTCTGCTGAAACATTTTCTATATATGGTATTGCTCCTACATATTTTACAAGTTTTTTATCAGTCTTGACCTTATTGTAACCTTGAGTTACTTCATAAATCCATTTTTTTAATACCTGTTTAGGGTATCCAAAATCATATGCAATTTTTTCAATATATTCAATTTCTTCATTTCTATACTGTTCAATTGATGAGTGTGTTAAACTTCTTTTAATTAGTGTTTTAACACTATTTCTTTTATGTGTTAATGGATGTGATGACTGAAATGGTATAAGTACTGGGATATATGAAGATTTTCTATGCACTCTGAATTGCATATTCTCCTCTGTTTTAACAATCAAAATGTCCAAAAATGCCAAAGTATTGTCATGTTCTTGTTCTACTGTCAGTTCAATAGATGGATAAATTTCACTATACTTTTTTGTCAAGTCCTCAAATTCATCATTTTTTAGCCTGGATAACAGAAAAATGTCATCAACATATCTGCAGTATATCAGTGGTGGATCCTCGAGTTTACTTATTATTTTTTCCTCAATGTCACTCATTATAATTTCAGCAAATAAAGTTGACAGTGGTGACCCCATAGGTCCACCATGATTTTGTTTGTACATCTTGTTGTTAAACTTAAAAATGTTATTTTCATATCATCATCATCATCATCATTGTCAACCATTATCAATCCACTGCTGGACGAAGGTCTCCCCAAGTTTCCTCCACAACGGTCTGTCTTGTGCCAGTCTCCTCCATGTCACTCTCGCATATTTACGAATTTCATCCACCCATCTCCCATGTGGTCTTTTTCTGGGTCTTTTCCTGTCCCTTGGAATCCAATCTAAAATCTCGGCTGTCCATCTATGGTCTGTCCTTCTGGCAGTATGTCCAGCCCATTGCCATTTCAGGGATTTAACTCTGATCATGATGTCTTCCACTCTCGTCATTTTTCGGATCCACGAGTTCCTCTTCTTATCTCTCCTGGTTATACCAAGCATGCACCTCTCCATGCTGCTTTGAGTTGTCTGCAGCCTTTGTATGTCTCTTTTAGTTAAGGTCCACGTCTCTGCACCATACGTAAGCACTGGAAGGATGCATTGATCAAACACTTTTCTTTTAAGACATAATGGCATATTGCTCTTGAAAATTATGCTGTTTCTTCCAAAAGCTCTCCAGGCAAGTTTTGTACGCCAATTAATTTCTTCATCAATGTGACCCTCACTTGATATCTGCTGTCCAAGATAAACGTACGTATCTGTTATCTCCAGTTTTTCTCCATCAATCGATAAATCTTCATTTCTTGTAAAAGCATTGAACATCACTTTTGTCTTCTGAAAGTTCATTTTTAATCCCACTTCTTTACTCTTGTCAGCAAGTTCCTGGATCATACTCTGCAGCTCTGATGGGGTAGTTGCAAAAATGACTACGTCATCAGCAAAACGAAGGTGGGTTAGATAATCTCCATTAATCTTTATCCCTTTGTTTTCCCAGTTCAGTGATTGAAAGACATTTTCCAATGTGGCATTAAAGAGCTTCGGAGATATGGTGTCACCTTGTCTCACTCCCTTTCCAATTTTTATGTGTGTTGTATTTTCAAACAGCCGAATCTTTGCACTTGCATTTTCATAGATGTTATTAATAACATTAATGTATGCATCTTCAATACCGCAGGATTTCAGAGCCGTGGTAACTGCTGATGGTTTCACCGAATCAAAGGCTTTTTCATAATCGATAAAAGCCATGCACAATGGAAGTTCATATTCCCTCGCTCTTTCAATTAGTTCTCTCAGTACGTGGATATGATCTATTGTGCTGTAGCCACTCCTGAATCCAGCTTGTTCTCTCGGTTGAGCCATGTCCAGTGTTACCTTCAAGCGGTGTGAAAGAACTTTAGTGAAGATTTTATAAACCACTGATAGGAGGCTGATAGGTCTGTAGTTCCTGAGATCCTCAATGTCACCTTTTTTATGTAGCAGGATCATTGTAGCATTGTTCCAATCCTCAGGAATCTTCCCTTCATTAAGGCATCGAGTAAAAATTTGGGCGAGTACTGTTTCAATTTCTCCACTTGCTTCTTGTATGATGTCTATAGTAATTCCATCTTCTCCTGGAGCTTTCCCCGCTTCATGTTCTTGATTGCATGAGCAACTTCTGCTGGGAGGACTGGAAGAACTCTGGTACCTTTCATGATGTCTGGAGTGCATATATCATCCCTTTCATATAGTTTGGAGTAGAAATCTTTCACTCTTGTCAAAATTTCGCCTCTATTTCTTGTTATAGAACCATCTTCTTTTCTCAGAGCCATAATCTGTTTTCTTCCCTTACTGAGATGTCCCTTTGCTATCTTTAGGCTTTGGTTGTTTTCAATTGCTTTCCTCACTAGCTCACAGTTGAATTTCCTTACGTCTTCAGTGATACTTTTTCGTGCTGTCTTGCATAGCTCTATATATTCCACTTTGGAAGTCACATCTTCTTTAGTTGTCCTCATCTCTCTTCTTTTTTGCATCAACATTTTGGTTTTTCCTGATAATTTGTTTACATGCAACTTGTTCTTAGACCCAGCTAATTTTGTTGCTGTTTCCATAAGAGCTTTGGTTACTTTTCTGTTAACTTCAGAAATATCCACTTCTTCCGATGTTAGGCCTTCTAAAGCAGAGAATCTGTTCTTCAGTTCCAATTTGAAAGTATTATGGTGTTTTTTAAGGTTGGTTATGTCAATACATTTTGTTTGTCTTATGAGCTTGCCACGTTCCAGTTTAGTGTTGAGGTGCATCTTACATCTCACCAATCTATGGTCACTACCTGTGTTGTATATGTACAATAAAATTTCTCTTAACTCCTCTATTTGTATTGCATTCATTGTCTGTAGCACATATAATTTTTCAATAATTATTTCTATTGCCTGAGGTACTGGTGTGCTAGGAAAAAGAGCTCTCACATCCATACTAGCCATATGATATTCACTTAAATCTTGTTTAATTACTTTAATTTTCTCAATAAATTCGTATGTATTCTTCACAGTGAACCTTGTCTTCATGAACAAAGGTGCCAAAAATTTGTAGATATTCTTTTCCAGTTTTATTAGTGGGGAATTCCTTTTTGATACAATCACTCTTATAGGTGTATCAGGCTTATGAGTTTTTATTTTTGCAAACATTCTTGGTATTCCAGTACCCATTGGTGGGTATGCTTTCATTATTTCATCAGGCAAGGTGCTGTGATTTCTTATTCTAGCTAAGTACCTTACTTGAGATTCGGTTGGGTCTTTTATTAGAATGCTGCAATTCAGTTCTTCTATAGCTCTATTCATTTTTAGATCATATTCAGTTGTGTTTAATATTACAATTTGCCCTGTTTTATCAGCTTCACAGAATTTAATTGTTGAGTCATCTCTTAATTTAATCAGTTGTTCTTTCTCATACTGAATTTTATCTATATGATATTTCTTTTTCTTACTTTTTTCATTAAATTCCTTCAAAACAATTCTATACAGTTTACTTCGAAAATTTTCACGTTCTTCTGCTGGTACACTGCGTGCCATTTCTTCTAAGTTGGGTATTAATTCCTCCGTCCTCGGCAGGCTCCGTGGAAACGCAAATTTTTTACCTCTGCAAAACAGCTCTTTGCGTGAAGCTCAAGGTCAAGTTGGAGTTATTCTAATATACCTCATACATATTCTCCCATTGTTCTTGTACACGTTGTCTGTCAATCATCACGTGCAACTTTTTTCCATGACTGCTCTTTAGCATTTTTTTTCGTATTCCACGATGTCAAAAATTTCCCTGAAGGTTACATCCAAAATCTCATCTTACATCACGATGAATGACGTTATTACATCACGATGAATAACGAGTTACATCACGATGAATGACGTGTTGGAAGTGTGTTGTCATTGGAGGTTACCATGATCTTTATGGTGAGTACGTGGTACTTTCTAATGGTTTTTTCATTTATGAATTGCACGTAAACTATGCGCACTTTGCAAGAGGTTAATACCTTAAAAGTGCAAATATAATAAATTCATTGAATTTTTTTTTTCTCGTTCCGGGGTCGACTTATACGCGAGTTTCCGATTTCTTACGATTTTTTCCTCTGAAAGTGGGGGGGGGGGTCGACTTATACGCGAGTATATACAGTAAGTCATATTGGCAGTTTAGGAAACTAAAAAAATAAGTGAGGAGCAATACCCCAAATAATTACCCATCCCTGAACAAATAAAATTTGAAATGAAGTTGATTATTGGATTGTTATTACTTTATGAGCATCCTGACACATTTTAATACCTCATCAACATGAACATCTCAGTGACCCAAAAATTTATTCACGTTGAAAGTAGAGATGGATTGGAAATCATATCACTGTTACTTTGTCACCATTACTGAAAACTCATGTCACCTTTATGACCAGTGATAAAAAGTAACAGTTAAAAACTCACTCATACGAATGTCACTGTTGCCTGTGCTCGAGCAATGCTTGGATTCCAAAATCACTGTTACTATGCCATAGTTTTGGTTACCATGTCTAAGCAATTTGTTTCCTTTCCTGTCAAAACATCATAGAGGTCGCTAGTGATGTGAACTTTTTTTCCATTTTCCCTTTTTCCCGCACTTAACATAGTTCTTGTTTTGGCTTTCACTGTGCGTTTGCTCGTAAACAATAAATTCAAAGTGAGCCAATTGTAACAGTGAATTTGTCTCTGTTACAAATAAGACTGTGACTCCCTGTTCCAGATCCTTTACAGCTCCATCACAGTCGTTGCAGATGGTGTTTTTGTCACTGTTACTTCCATGGAACTGTCACCATTGTTATTGTGACCAGAAAATAATTGTTAAGCCCCTCCCTCCTCTAGTTAAAAGTAGTTTGTGTTATTGATATGTAATTAACTGAACAACTAAGTATTTACCTGCTGAAATATGTAAACGTATGCAGTACAATTAAAGAAAAGAGCCTAAAAATACCTTTTGGTTTTTAAAACATTCATTGCGTTACTTTTTTCAAAAATTTCACATAATGAAGACAAAATTATTCATAGCAAAATTATGCAATGCATATGTTTGAAAATAATTTTTGCAGTACATTCAGAGAGATTAATTTAGATGAATTTAAAAAATTATTAAAACAATGCCTCAAAATTTCTTCCATTTCATTCACTTTCTGTAAAGATGCAGAAGTATCTCTGTCTGTTCCATTACAAAACAATGCATAGTTTGCAACATAGTGAAAGCTTCAGAAACTTTCACGGTTGTGCCAGTTACTTCCATGTCATTGTCTGCGTCAGTATCATATAAATTCTGTGACTCCTCTTTTTATGTTAAGTCACATTGTCCACAACTTCAGCACATCTGTCAAAAGTGCCTGTGAAGTCATGACATCATCATCCTAAACTTCCCTCTCTTCAATCTCAAGACTTCTCTTTATTTAATGTGGAGAGAATTCAGTCTAAGCAGATGAGAGGGATTGAGGGTGAGGGAGAAAAACCTCTGCCCAAAATCTCACATTTTCTAAATTCCTTATCACTTGTTGAAGCAGGAGAGTCTACGAATGCCCACGCCTCAGCAAAAGTTTCCTTCCTTACATTCTCCTCTAATGTCTCCCATTTGCACCATCCAAACTAAAGATGAGCCCAAATGAGCTTCAAAATGAACAGGACTAAGCATTAGCAACTAAAATAAAATGTTGCTGGTTCATGTAAGAGAATACATTTTTCTATGCTGATGACCAATTCATTTAAACTAGTATTTCATGTTAAGCATGTTCAAAAAATAATAATAACATTTTTTTAAATAATAAAAAACACTTAATACATATGCAAATGGTCAGGAAATTCAGAAACAGTTTGGGTAAAAGTGATATGCATTAAGCTTGTTCATGTTATTGAGGTTCAACAATAATTAAATTTTGAAAAACATGGAACAACAAGCATTTTTTTTTTCATTAATGCTGTAACAGACTGTAGTGAAATAAATTGAAGATGTTTCTAAGCATATTGTTTATACTGTGAACAAAGATATGCAAAATGTAAGTAGTAACATATATGTTTGAACACTAAAAATATTTATTTCATTTACATCACTTGTGTTTTTTATTTGTAGAAGGTGTTACATAAATTGGTGATTCTGTATTTAGTATTTATTTAATTCAAGGTTGAAGAAGTTCCCTTCTATTTTCAGGTTATTGGTCAAGTTGATTGTAAATTTCTTGCATGCATTGTTCAGGATGTGAATGAAAACATCAAAGGTATTTAGTTTTTCCTTCTTTTACGCTTGTTTCAGTAGTATCTGACTGTGTTATTTCAAATGATGATGATCACATAAAGAGAAAAAAAAACTCAAACTACAACTAGAAGAGCAGCACTAATTTACCATGCCCTTGGAGAAAGCTGGTCCAAGAACAAAATCAACATAAAAACACAAAAATTAAATAAAGAGAGAGCTGAGATAAAGATAGTTGCAATGCCACTCTCTAGCCAGCACTATATAGAGTAGAAGAACCAATCATAAAGGAGGAAATGGAAGAAGTAGGGAAATTTTGGAAAATAGCACATTCAGTGCTATCTCAACAGCTACCACACCAACATCGCCACTGAAATGGGTCAACAAGGTGTATCAAATGGTTTGAGTTTTGACAAGGCATATAAAAATGGCTTGACAAGGCCTATAGAAATGGCTTGATTTGGCCTATAGAAATGACTTGACAAGACATATAAAAATTCTAAAAACAAAAACAAAGAATTTTTCGAAATGCATAGGTACATAGAAAGTATTACGTTATCTACTCAAATCAGCACAAAGCTCTATGCTAAATCGAACATATTTTTACATGGCTAAAAGTATAACTATATTAACGTATAAACGTTCAACGTTTACTGTTCATCACGTTATTGTTGATGTAAATATAGCTCTCCGATGTGGCGTCCAACATATAATGTGCCGTAAAAGTTATTCATATCGACATACACTGAACATTGTATGACCAGTAAAAGCTATTCATATCGACATACCAAGCAGCTCACTCCTAGTTATATATATATAAAAACAGTGCTCTACCTTCGATGTCGATGAGTATGTCCCAAAAAACATCCACTGCCAATGCTCAGTGTAGGCCTAGTCAAATATTCCTCTTTCTTTCAACACCCAGGAACGCTGGTGGTGAAATCATACGTGTGATAAAATATGCGGTCCCACTGGACAAAGTCAGAATTAAAACGAGACACTACAAACGACCACAAGACAAACAAAGACGTAACAATATAAAATGGAACCAAGATTAAAATGAATTAAAAGCAGCTGGACGGTCACAGTCGTCAAACTACATCACCAGGCCGGTTTCAGCAAGTTTCATGCTATCATCAGTGGTACTTACAACAGTGCTTCTTCATCCTACGAATGTGCACACATCAATGCCGAACTCGTCAGATATGGAGGCCACACCCTTGGTCTTGATGCGTTGATGTTTTTCTATTAGTGGTGTTGAGGATTAGGGCCCAGTCTTTGGTTTCACTATGTGAAAAAAATCACACATCCATGCATTCTTGTCTCCAAGAATGATTCTTTAAATTTGTCCTCTTATTAATCTTTTCTGAATTTCATTCTTTAAGGCGGACTGAGCGACATGAAAAACATTTTTTTTTTCCCACTTTCTTAAACATTCGTTCACAGATTTTAGTGGAAATTGTGTAGTTATAGTTTTGTACGTGTACTGTATATGTATGTGTCGGCAATCGATTCAATCCATTTAATCTCATTTTCTTCTAATGAAAAATACAAAGGCTGCTATTTTATATCTCCATGGATGTGAAGACCCATAAGGAATGATCTCCGGAATTCTGGCAATCATTCCTTATGGGTTTTCACATCCATGGAGATATAAAACAGCAGCCTTTGTATTTTTCATTAGAAGAGCCATTAATATGTCATCTTCAAAAGAGGCTGAAGAAAATGAGATTAAATGGATTGAATCAATTGCCCAAGAGTTTGGGTATAATAAATGCTTGGTAAGATCAATGTGCCGCCCCGGTGACGCAGTGGTCTAAGGCGTTGGCCTCTGATCATTCGTCCGAAAGGGGTCCGGGTTCGAATCCCAGTGAGGCATGGATGTTGTGTTTGTCTTACGGCACTGGCTCTCTCCCTTCCCTGGAACCAGTGACCCTAAATTAGGGATGGGCGACTGCTTATTGCCCATTGAGTTGCTCACGGTGGTCGTTTAACCTCCAAATAAAAAAAAGAATAAGTAAATAAATAAGATCAATGTATGCAAATGTTAAAAACGAAGGGAAGAATAAGAAACCAGTAATTATGGAAACTGAAAATAACCACCCGTGAGTGATATCCTTAAAAAGAAGTGTGTTGATCACAATATTAAGTTGGCAGAGATGGTAATTGACAATGGGAAATTACTGACTGCCAATAAAAGTTCCATCCTAGAAAGTTCAGGTATATATTCTATTCCAACGATTAACAAAGAGGAAGTACAAATGAAATCATATATAGGCAGCACCAAAAGACGATTACAATGCAGGTTGAACGAACATATTTCAAATTGGTGCAAAGGGGAGATAAAGACGTCTCTGATGCAGTATTGTTCTGAAAATAATTTTTCACCAGACTGGTCAAATATCAAATTAATAACATCACATAAAAAATAAGACCAGCAGTTTATTTCAGAAGCAGTTGTAATAAAAAAACGAAAAATAGAAATTGTAACAATAATGTACCAGTAGAATTACCCTACGCCTGGAAGTACTTGATAGAAATTGAAGAAACGTTATTATAATAAAAGAATGAAAATGCAAAAGACCCAAAAGAAAATAAGTCCTTAATCTCACCATAGATGGCACCATGGGTGTTGTGTTCTTGTGATCCCAGGATACTTTGTGTTTAGAAGCCCAAGGGTGTGGCCTCCATGTCTCATGAGTTCGGCATTGATGTGTGCACGTTCGTAGGATGAAGAAGCATTGTTGGAAGTACCACTGATGATAGCGTGAAACTTGCTGAAACCGGTCTGGTGATGTGGTTTGACAACTGTGACCGTCCATCTGCTTTTAATTCATTTGAATCTTGGTTCCATTTTATATTGTTATGTCTTTGTTTGTCTTGTGGTCGTTTGTAGTGTCTCGTTTTAATTCTGACTTTGTCCAGTAGGACCGCATATTTTATCTCACGTACGATTTCACTACCAGCGTTCCTGGATGTTGAAAGAAAGAGAAATATTTTACTAGGCCTACGTTGGGCATTGGCAGTGGATGTTTTTTGGGACATACTCATCGACATCAAAGGTAGAGCACTTTTTTTATATATATCTAATTCTGAATGAGCTGCTTGGTATGTCGATATGAATAACTTTTACGGCATGTTATATGTTGGACGTCATGTCGGAGAGCTATATTTACACCAACAATAGCGTGATGAACAGTAAGCGTTAAACTTTTATACGTTAATATAGTAATACATAGGAAGTGTTTTAACAAATGTGGGATACCTGCCACAAAATGAAACAGTGTTTTTCATTGTGTAAATATTCGAATTTTAACATGAAAAATTGAAGGTGAAAATTGTTGCTAATTCACAACAGAGAAACATCTAAGAAATAATTAAAACAGTTTCAGTTCAGTGGCAGATTTCTTGTGCTGAATGTGTGCATGAGAGCAATGTAGTAAACATTATTTGAATTTTAATGTTGAAAAAGATGATTTTGGAAACAATGAAAAAATTTTCAGTATAGTAACCATATTTCTCCAAATCCTCTTGAAACTTGAGCACTCCCATTAATCTGCATTCTAGGAAGTAGCAGTGGACATCATGTTGAATCATCCTTAGTTGTCGACGTACTATGAACCAAAAAAGATTCAGTGTATTACAGTTATGTCAAAAGGCCTGTTAGTTATACAAGAGGTATTATGTTTGTAATGTCTCTTGTAAAAATAATATGTGTTAAAGCCCTACGGTCGATTTTGATACGACCCTCAAGAGGGCGCTGCGAGCATTCATTTTGTACTTGTGTGTCAGTGCTGTGTTTATGCGTGCATGTTGAGATATCAAGATCGGCAAGTGTGTTGTGTGTATCTCATGATGACCAGAGTGTTCATCCTCATGGCGACCAGAGTGTGTGCCCATCAGTGTGATTATAATAAATTTCTACAGTCCTAAGTGTGTTAACCTAAGTGCCTAACTGTTCCTTTGTGTCATTCTACATTTTGGTCGTAGCGACCCGGAAAATCGTGCCACCGACCTAGAGATTCGTGCTGTGATCAAGAGAGGAGACAGTGTTATTGTTTCGGTTTCAAATATAAATATGGCGTCGTTTTCTGTAAATAACCTGAGCCCTTTAATAGATACAACGTTTGCGGAACACTTACGTCCCGGAAACTGGTGAGTTGTTTCAGTTCATGAATTTTTGTTCTACAAGTAACGATGTATAGGTTATTGACCAAGAGAAAGGTACTTAAAAGTACCATCACTAAACTGTCAAGCGAGATCTGGAAAAAAGATCACGATGTTATTCGATTAGAGCTTTTAGAGAAAAGGTGTCAGAAGGTCGGTGACGAACTTAGTGAAATATTTGACAATATTTATGCTCTCTGTCAGGAAGAGGAGTTGGATAAATATATTAAAGAACAACAATCAATTCAAAATAACATTGATGAAATATGGGTATCAGCGAACAGAGATAAATTAAAATTAAATAGTAGCTCTAATTCTCATAGTAGTTTTTCAAAAACAGAAACCGGCGGGTTTGGAGGTGTATGACTGCCGAAGTTAAATCTCCCGTCTTTTAATAGAAACATTCAGGACTGGCTTTCCTTCAAAGCTCTCTTTAAAGCAAGTGTGCATAATAATAGTAACCTATCAAAATCACAGAAATTGTCGTATTTGAAATTGTCGATCCATGTGGATGCGGCTAGAATTATTCAATCCATAGCCATTTGTGATAGTAATTATCAAATAGCCTGAGATCTGTTGGAAGAGTGATATTCGAATAATTGAGAACAAGTGTTTACTCATATTAAACGGTTCATGTGTATCCCTTCTATTCAGAGTGAATCGCCAGCCGCTATTTGAAATTTGGTCGATACGGCAAATGAGTGCATCAGATCGTTGGAAATTTTAGGACAGAAAATTGAAGGGTTTTCAGAGACAATATTGGCCTATATGTTATTGCAAAAATTACATTCTTCCACTAAGCTATATTGGGAACGAGAATCAAAAAATGAGGATATGCCTTAGCTATCGGAATCAATTCCCTTTTAAAAAAACATGCTCGTTCTTTACAGGCTTCTAAAACAGCAGGCATTGTGAAACATTACTATCATCTGACTCAAAACGTGACATCTATGATTACTAGCTTTGAAAACCCTAATCATGCAAAATGCATAAACAGTGAACGATCGTATTGTCTATGTGAAACAACATAAGCTATGTTTTAACTGCTTGGCTAATAGTTCTCATTCAGCAAGAACATGCAACTCGAAGCACACGTGTGCGCTCTGCAGAAAAAGGCACCATACCTTAATTCATATACCCAGAGAAAGTTCAAGGTCAAGTGCATCCAATGGGAACTTGTGTTCTGAGAGTAACTTCTCTCCTCCTGTTGCAAAAAGAGAGATGAATTTTGTTGACAGTTCAAAGTTGAACGCAGAGGCAAAATGTTTTGATTTCAATAGAAATAATGAGCGTGTATTTGTTGGAGCATCTGTCAGCAGGATGTGATCCACTTCCAAACTAGTATTATTGTCAACGGCAATACTTTATGTCAGGGATTGTTTTGGAAACTTTCATCTGTGCAGAGCTTTATTGGATGGAGGCACTCAGACTTCCTTTATAACATAGGATTTGTTGTGTGTGCTAAACATAAAAAGAAAAAGAGGGAATATTTTGGTTAACTGTTTAAGTAGATCATCGATAAATATAAATTCTGAAATTACAGTGACTATTTCTAACATGAATGATTACACAAGATCATTACACTGTCTTGTTGTTCCAAAAATAACGAAAATTGTTCCGAGAGTTTATTTTAGTCTTTCAAGTACAAGGCTCCCACAAAATATAAAACTGGCAGATCCTGAATTCAACAGACCAGGAAAAATTGATGTACTGCTGAGTTCAGAATGTTTTTACGAACTCTTGAGACAAGGTCAAGTATGTTTGCCAAACTCAAAGCTAATTTTGCAAAATTCAGTGTTTGGCTATGTTGCAGGTGGTGGTATTGACAATTTTAATAATGAAAGTAGTAGCGTTCACTGTGGGCTAATCTGTGGAATGGAAGATTTGAGTTCAGAGATAAAAAAATTTGGGGAAATTGAAAACACGTACATGGAGAGTATTGGAGCAATCAAAGTGAAGAAGAAATAATTTGTGAAGAGCATTTTTTTGTGAACACACACTAGAAATAAAACTGGTAGATATACAGTACAAATGCCCTTGAAAGAGGATCCTGCTTGCATAGGTGAATCTAAACAAGCAGCTGTTCAAAGATTAAATTCCCTGTGGAATTGTCTGGCGAGAGAGCCTGAAATTTTGTCTCTTTACCAGGATTTCATGCGTGAATATAAGAGCTTAGGGCATATGGAGGAAGTGAACAAAAAACATGACCCTGAGACTACGTATTATTTGCCACATCACGAGATTTATAACCCAGAGAAGAATACAACGAAATTTAGAGTGGTGTTTGATGCGTCGGCATCGACTTCGACTGGAAGGTCTCTGAATTCCTTACAGTATAACGGAGGTGTTATTCAGGAGGACTTGTTCTCAATTATGATCATATTTCGAAAGCACTGCATTGTCTTTATTGCAGATATTCAGAAGATGTACAGGATGATTCTGGTGGATCCAACTGGCATCATTTTAGTTCAGAAGAAAATCCAGCAGATCTGATTTCTCGAGGAATAGATTTAGAGAAGATTCTTCATAGTGACCTTTGGTGGTTTGGTCCATCTTTCTTGAAACAAGGTGACCCTCCTACTGTTGAAGCAACTTCCCTTTCTGTAGAGGACAAAGAGTATTCTTGTGAACTAAAGACAATTACCAAACCTCATCCTGTAGAGATTGACAGAACGGTGACACACATTTCTCTAACTGTACAGACTAATTCTTCCTTCTTGAATGGTGTTATTGACATTAGTAATAATTACACTAAAATTCTTCGAATTTTTAGTATATGTCTAGGTTTTGCCACAATCTGAGGAATCTAGAAAGGAAAACTGTGGATTCTCTTACAGCAACAGAAATGCAAGAAGTGGAACATTTTCTTATAAAGAACATTCAAAGGGAGGAATTTGTTTCGAAATTTTGAATTTGGAGAAAGGTAAACATGTGCAAGGTAATAGTAAACTAAAATCTTTAAATGTATTTCTGGATGATAACCATATCTTAAGAGTAGGAGGTCGTTTAGGTAATTCAAAGCTTGGTTATGAACAAAAACACCTAGCTGTCTTGCCTAGTAAGCATAAATTGGCTAGAATGATTACTGAACATTTTCATAAAAAATATTTACATGTAGGCCCTCAGTCTTTATTATGCCACATAAGACAAACGTTTTGGCCGATTAGTGGTAGAACTCTATGCAGAAAGTTAGTTCATGAATGCATCACATGTTTTAAGAGTAAACCTACCCCATGTGAGGAAATCATGGGTAATCTACCACAAGAGCGAGTTACTCAGACCTTCCCATTCAATTGTTCAGGAGTAGACTTTTCTGGGCCTTTGTTCATTAAGTATAAAAACCAGAGGAAATGTAGCTTGAATAAAATTTATGTAGTCATTTTTGTGTGTTTCATGACCTAAGCAGTCCATCTTGAAGTTGTCTCCAAATTAACCTCTGAGTCTTTTATTGCCACTTTGAAAAGATTTTTTGGCAGGCGTGGTAAGAGTGCTAAACTGTTATTATATAATGCAACTAATTTCGTGGGTGCCCAGTCAGAAATAAAAAGGTTGCACAATTTGGTGAAAAACCCAGATGAAAATTTGGTTGGTTATTTGACGTCTGAGAGGGCAGACTGAAAATTCCTTCCTCCCAGGGCTCCTAAATTTGGTGGTCTTTAGGAGGCAGGCGTTAAATCATTTAAATACCATCTGAAACATGTTATGAGAAATGCTAACTTCACGTATGAGGAATTTGTAACAGTTACGATTCAGGTGGAGGGAATCTTAAATTCTCGCCCTTTAACTCCCTTGTCCTCAGATGGAGATGATTTTCACATGTTGACCCCTTGTCATTTTTAATAGGAAGACCCATAAATGCAAGTGTGGAACCAGAGTATAAACAAAGGGATAATAGACTTAGCAGATGGCAGAGAACAACAAAGGTAGTACAATCCATATAGAAAAGGTGGAAAAGAAATTACCTGAACAACCTACAGCAACGTTCGAAGTGGATGTTCGAAAAGGATAATGTGGAAATAGGAACTCTGGTTCTTGTGAAGGAAGACCATTTACCAGCTTATAAATGGTTATTGGGGAGAATCACAGAGTTGTTTCCAGGTGTGGACAGTAAGGTAAGAGTAGTCAGCGTCTGGACACCAAATGGTGTTTATAAGAGATCCATTTCCAAAATTTGTATTCTTCCTTTAATTAATTAGAGAAACTACATTCTAGTGTTTAATGTGTATCAAGTTTGTGTATTATTATTAATTTTCATTTAACCATAATTGAATGTTTTTTGGAAAACATTGCAGTGCCGGGCGGAATGTTAAAATGGCCATGATGAGGGCACTGCGAGCATTCATTTTGTACTTGTGTGTCAGTGCTGTGTTTATGCATGCATGTTGAGATATCAAGATTGGTGAGTGTGTTGTGTGTATCTCATGGTGACCAGAGTGTTTGTCCATCATCAGTGTGATTATAATAAATTTCTACAGTCCTTTTAAGTGTGTTAACCTAAGTGACTAACTGTTCCTTTGTGTCATTCTACAATATGCTTTAAATTATACTTCTTTTTATTTTGTATATTCAATTAAATACAGTAAATGGCTTTTAGGACCTTTAGTGTTTAATTTTTGCATGTTATGACTTAAAACCTTTATTGTTTTTATTGTGGGTTTATTCTTGTGTTTCTTTTTTTGTTTGATACAGGAAAGAAGTTACTGGTTCTATTTGATCAGCATGCAGTTCATGAAAGAATACGACTGGAAGAACTCATCGATGGTAAAATTAGGTTCCTTTCTTTGAAAGTAATGTTGTTATAATGGTATAAATGTTTTGTCTCTACTGAATTTCAGGGCACTGTTTCCTGGTTTGTTATGTTAATTGAAAAGATTTTTCACGTTATGGGAAATATAACGCATAAAACTGGCCAGTTTTTTCATGTTAAATCATAGTGTTGACTTTGAGAAATTGCCATATTATTTTTCGTTGTAGAAACAGACAACATTGTGTACTTCTTTTGTGGCCCTTCTTTACCAATGCTGCCACTGAAATGTGTTGCACATTGGCCATTCCAGTGGCCAGATAATCAGAGGCACAAGCTTTTGGCTAATTATTAGAGTTAAGCCCTGGTCCAGATCATGGATGAGATGTGGGTGGTGTGTTTGGCCTATGGCAGTGGTTCTGTTCCTTTCCTAGAACCAGTGGCCTCAAATTATGGACAAATAACTCCTCATAGCTTTATGTGGAAAGAAAATCTGTTGCTTATACCCATGTGATTTGCTAATAACTACTCTTAGCTAAAAGTATGATGGCATTTTGTGTCTACTGAATGTGACACATAAGCAAATAATAAATAAACATAAATGAAATGAAAATTATTTTTGTTATTTGAGCATCTTGTTATGTAGTTGCATTTCATGATGAGAAAAAAGTTCTGCATACAATAACATCACTGGGACATAGTAAAAAATTCGGAGTAGTTCATATGGAATGTGAAAGCATTGCTGCAGTGCTGGTCTACTGAAAAATGAAACTTGAGATCATGTAAGGACAAGATGTTTAGTCTCCATCATAAAACTTTGAGCTTGATCACAGACTGGAACAGATATTTTTAAAACTTTATTTCACTGAGACATACCCAAACAGAAGATATTTGGGTTTAAAAGTTATTTCAGTGTTTGGAAGTACTTACATATGCAAGAGAGCATTCTCCAATACAAAATACATAAAATCAAAATGCAGGAACTGTATGAATGACTGCTCATGAGCACTTTCAATGGCAAGCATCAAAGTGGGTATGTAACAGGTTTTTGGTGGAGTAAAGTTTAAGCATTCTCAACGTTCTTGTTAAATATAAGTTGCTTTCCAAATTTTAAATTTCAACTATTCTAATATTAATGTAAAAGCTTAAAGGTTTAATAATAAGTTAAGCACACAAACACACATGCACACACCAACAAAGCAGAAAAAAGAAAAAAATACTTAAAGAAAAATGAATAAAAAATAATATAAAAGATACAACTCAAAGCCAACAGGCAGGGAGAAAAAAATAATTAAACTAAGCTGCAGAAAGTGTCGAAAATGCCAAGCCTTGGCTTTCTCAAGGACCAGCAAAACTCTGCATTTACTAACTTCCACAAAGACCTAGTTTTGCTGAAACATTATAATTAAGCAAATAAATTAAAAAAAAAGTTTTTTGCTTACATCTATTAACTCAACTGGCCCAACCCATACTCATCATCTCCACAAAAACCAGAAATACTTTTGCACAGAATTCACAAATATTGTGAAAAAGGCTTAGACATTCCCATGAAATGTGGGAACACCACTACAAAAAAAAATTATTATTTTAGGGAGTAACACTTAAAGTCAAAAATACCCGACTTGTAAGACTACAAAAAGAAACAGATTAACCAAAAAGCCACGCAATACAAGGATTAAATTTGAAGACAAATTTAATCCTAGCTAAGTTCCAAATTAGGAACCAAAGCAAAAAAAAAAAACATAAAAACATGACAGTCCCTGTGTAAAAGACCTACCAAAAAAGGATGAAATAAAAATAAATTAAAAAGCAGAGAGCACAGGAGCAAATAATAGCGCACTTTACAGCAGTTCCCATAAGCATGAAATGCCATAAGACTAAAACATGTAATATAAAGCATTGGTAAATGTACTTAAAAATTAAAAATAAAAGTTGCATTGTTTACACAGCATTCTAGGAACGCTTTATGTTGAGTGCAACTGCTTAAAATACCACCCTACAACGAAAGTCGATGAACAACCACAAGGTCAAAAGACCAACATTCACTCCCATAATGGAGCACAACACAGGCGCATGGCCAGAAAAAAGAAAAATATTTTTAAAAAACGCAAGCTAAATGAAAGCCAAACATGAAACAAACATATTTTAGCAGGCACAGAAACGATAAGAAGTATATAAAGATCCTCCAAACGAACAAATGTAAGAGCCTACCTGCAAAGCTTCCAACTGTTTCCTCCTCACGGACAAAATGGCCGACCATAATCTAGCAGACAAGGAGGAAACAGCTAGAAGACTGTCCCACAAAAAAAAACATGCCGCACACTTAATTCCTCCAATCAAAAATTACAAACTGAGAATGATGACCTGTTTGCCTAGTAAGAGTAGAAAAAACTCACCAGAATACACGAAAATTATTATCAAATACACCTGATGTGTATTTAATAATTTTTGCCTGTATAAAATACCTTAGTGTACTTCTACAGGCAAAACAGTTACTTATTAGTTTGACGCAAGTTTTACTGTTTTTATGTTAGCTATTCTTCAGAAAGAATATCTAGTTTATGTTTTTAAAAAAAAAATTGTAAATTTTTTTATATATATATATATAACTTATAAACTTTTCTGATTTTTGATATTTTATTATTTATATTTTTAATAAGACTGTCCTGTCCATAGCACTAAAGGTTCCTTATAGTTAGTTAATAGGCATCCTCTAGACCAACTTCCAAGAAGGCTTTCATTGGCCAGAATCATTTTATTAACTGTGAAGAAATTAAAACAGATCTGTTAACATAACTGTTTTTCAGAACTATTTTTCTTAAAACTCTTTTAATGAAATAAGCTGGAATTTGGTTGTCTAGAAAACTATTTAATAGGATACTGATGTGTTCATGGAAGTCCAAATTATTGCTGCATATTCTGGAAATTCTAAGTACCTATGAAATAAGTACATTCTCTATTACTTTGGTTGAGATATTATTATTCCTGTGCAAATATTTAATTACTTTGTAAGGATTTTTTCTTTCTTCTATATATATTATTTATTTAATATGGCTTGCCATCTAATTCTTTCAAAAGCCTAGACCTGCAACTCTTGGTGGGAGATTTAAAGAATTATTTTAGAAAGGTTGTAATTATCAGGATGTTGTCGATGGGAGGAATGCCCCCGCTTTTGGGGTTTGTAATAAAGTGGTTAGCATTGAGAAGAATAGTAGTGAGAGATGTAGTTCCCAGCGGGGGCAACAATATCTCTCACTACTATTCTTTATCCAGGGTTCTACAGCACTGCTGTACATAACCCTGGATAAAATTTTACAATGAAAAATTTTATCCTAGGGCTAGAAATTTTCAGAAGGTTCTGAGAGTTCCAGCATGCCAACAGAATATGAATACACAAACTCATAAGAAATTAAAAAGGCAAAATTTGAAATCTCCTTTATGACCTTTGAAATGGCATTTCAAAATTAACATAATGTGAAAGAATTTAGTTTGCAAAAGAAATTCTAGTCCTAAATTCTTACTCCTCTATGCAAGTGTTTTGATCCTGAATGCTGCAATTCATTGTTCGAAAGCTTCCGTCAGTGATAAGGAATGCCACTGTTATATTCATTAACAGTCTCTCGAGCCTTCAACTCTGCTTCATATCTCCATGCCAAGTCCACTGCTACCTGCTGTAAATAAGAATGTTTCTTGTTTGGAAGTAATAAACAGTGAAATGTGTTTGATCAATGCAGATGCACAATTTGAAAGATCTTGCAAACTTTAATTTTAGTTTCTTTACACAGTAAATATTTAGCATGAATTAGATTTATATTGTCATTTAGAGGCTCTGTCATCATGTGAATGTACTCACTTGTACATTAGTGATTTCATTTCTGTGCCTAAAAATTGTTTAGTATTAGCACTGGAGTAGCAGTGGCAATAAAAATTGGTGGTGGTCTATCTGCTTTGATGTCTTGACATGTGAATTGTCATACAAGGGGCATAACTTCTTTAAACATTTCTTCGTTTGTGCTTTGTGCTAACATGATTTTTGTTATTGTCTTTATAGATATATTTGAAGTGAACAGACAAGGCCAAAAAGTGATCAAAGCATCAGAACTGTCAACAACTCTCGTAATACATTTGAAGCAAGAAGAGGTTAGACTGCTAAGGACCTATCATGACAAGCTGGCTACTTTTGGCTTGAAGTTATCAATCCAAGAAGACTCTCAGGATGTTGAGGTGCACACAGTACCCAGTTGTTTGATTGAAAGGGAAAATAATGACTTAAAGAGGAAGCGTCAGCCAATCACAGCTGCTGTTGTTGAAGTAAGTAACCTTAGCTTATGACCCAGTGTGTTTGTGGAGAGAGTGAGAGAGAGAGATGTAATGATTTGAAACATTCTGATCACTTGAAATAAATTTCCACTGTGAGCATATGAAAAATTGGAAAGTTTCATGTCCTTACATGTAAAATTGTGATGATGTTTCCTGTATGAATCATTCTGGAACACAATCTTCTACCTTGTGTTAACAGCAAAAACTACAGTAAGCCAATAAATGATTAATATTTTCCATTGAGATTTATGCAAAACATTTGACATTCTGAGAGTTGTTAATGAAAGTTTTTGGTGTACTGAGGAAGATTCAAGGTCCACAGTTAATCACTTCAAACTTTTAACAAGTATACAATAGGTTTAATGTGCCATAAAAGCTGTTGAACCACAAAAAAAAATGCTGCTCATTGTGATGTGTAATAATAATAGATTTTGTATCAAACTCGTGGTAACATGGCTTTCCCATTCCAAATATTAAACATGACATTAAAAATAATAAAAAAACATTTTTCCTTTATCTAAAAAGCTAATTTATTTGTGTAATTCTGCTTATATTGTTGATGGGACATTGTTTATAAGGGTCATTCTGTGTCAAGTGACCCAACATTTTAACATTTTTGTACCTTACCCTCTCAGATTTTTTTTCAAATTCAGCTTATCTATTGGTACCCCCAGAGATAGTAAAAAATCCAAATTTTCAAATTTTTATCTGCAGTAGTTTTTAAGTCCACTCTGAAATCTCAAAAAAAAAAAAAAAAAAAATACAGTTACAAAATAAATTATTACTCAAGCTAGAAATGAGATAGGAGGCTGGGATTTAAACCATTTTGTAGCTTGTTTTATAAGCTTTCATATGATATTGTAACATGAATAGTTTTGGGCAGTTTTGAATTTCAATGTCATGCCATAAAATTTCTGACTCATGTAAGTCTGTAAATCAGTATGAGTATGTTCTTTTCTTCTTTTTAATTTCCTTTCTTAGCTTTAGATATTCCTGTCATTTTCTGAACATCTGGACAGAAAAGTTCGGTACAAGATCTCCATTGTTACTATTAATGCTTCTGAAATTGTCTTGAAAGAGTAGCAATTTTAGTATTAATTGTTGTGATGATTTCTGTATTTATTGTTAGAAACAAGTGTATGTAAATGTACAAAAGTGTAATGAAGGGTTTTAATGTCAAAGGCGCCATGCATTTAGCATTTTATGATGGAAGTATCTTCTTAGTTTTATTGTCTTCAAAATCATTTTGATGCAAAACATTTGTCTATTGCTAGTAATGGCATGAAAATAGTTGCAGTTATCAAAAATTAAAATGTTCATTTTTTTTTTTTTTTGTTATCTCTGTTTTTAAAAAGATTTCAGCCAGTTCATTAATATGAAAAAGTTCTGTTTTGTACTGTTTTGAAAGAAATCATGTAATTCATTGATAGTTTTCAGTTGCTGTTTTTTTTTTTTCTTTCAAAAGCAGTAAGTCATATAACTGATCGTTTACAGTTTTCAGTTACATTTTATTTTTAATATACTAAAGCCTTATTCTGTGAAGGATATCCTAGCAAGAAACATAACTGTTAAGAATATTCATTATATAAGAAAATAATGATGTTAGAAAAACTTAATCAGGTCATTTCTAGTAAGAAGTTTGATTTGTTGCTTACCTTTTTTTATGTCAGACTTTAAAAAAATTATTTAATAGCTGTGATTAAAAAAAAACTCCATTTAAACCAGTGTCATTATAATAAAATTTGTGCAAGTTTTGTTTATGAAATTCTTCAGTTTTATCATCATTTAAAATCAGCTCTGGTTGCTTAGACAAACAAAATACTGAATGTTTTTTAAGATGTCCCATATTACAATGAATATGACATTTATTTGATCTTTCAATTCAGTGCAACATTTTTATTTTGTTCTTTAAAGACTGTAAAGAATGTTGAAGAAGTCTGTAAAGAAAAAAATAATTTATAATCATATCACTAAATATTCCTTGAACACTATGTTGTGTCAAATTTGAAATTAAATAGTTGCAGTTAATGTAAATTATGATTAGTTCAGTGCTAGCAGCATTTCACCTTTTATCATCACAATCAGAATGCAATGAGTAAATATTTTGTTTTTCTTTTTACTTTTGCTTAACAGTGTTAAATCACTGACCTCATAGTCATAATCAGGATCAGTATGATTTAAAAGTTCCTTTCTGCCATTAGTCAAATTCAATATTTTAGCTGCCCTCTATGTTGCAGTAAAGTTGAAGATTGGAAACTTGATCAAATTTCTAATGTTTTGCAATGTTCTTTGTCATCTTGAATCAGTCTCTTCATTTCATCTGTTCTTCCACAATAATATTTAGTTTCATAGCAGCTAAATGGCTGTTTTCCCTAGTGTAAAGTCTTTGTTACTTTTTAAGTCTGTAAATCAAACTCAATTAAGATGAGGTTTTCATGCATCAGACAGAAATACATCATTACAATTTGCATCATACATGTATACTTTCATATGTGTGAAATTTTTAAGCACACTTCAGCATCCACTTTACTTGATCTCTCTAGGTGTTACCAAATCAGAACAGCTGTGTAAATTACATGAATATTTCTGATCAGTGTTATGAAATAGAATTGTGGCATCCCTCCTTATAGCAGGTTCATGTGCCATAATGGAATAATAGCTATATACTATATTCACTACTGTTTCACACGTTATATACGTTCTGTGCGTTGTGTGCATATTTGCAGCAAAAACATCTTGGCATTTATATATCATATGAATAGGAATAATATAAGTTTTAATTATTATATTATCAAGGACTCACCTTATATCGGTATTCCAGCTTAGTAAGCTTTCTCTTGTATCTTGAAAAATATGTTTATCTAGCGTGTCATTAGCCACGTAGAAACATCGTATTAAAAAATAGGCCCAATTGAAATATGCGACCAGGGTTTAAATTCAAATAAAACACGACTGTGGATATCATAGAAAGAGAGTGTGAAAGAATTATATACAATGTAATTAAGAAACGTGTGTATCTGGCATGTCATTAGCCACGTAGAATCATCGTATTGCAAATAGGCCCAATTGAAATTTGCGACCTGGGTTTAAATTCAAATAAAACACGACTATGGATATCATACAAAGAGAGTGTGAAAGAATTATATACAATGTAATTTAAAAACCTATACCATCAACAGGTATTGTCAATCTTTAAAAGAAGGAATGGATAAAATCAATGACATTACAAACAGACCTCAAATAAAATTTTCGTCCATTATTGAATAATGCCAGACAATCTCTGTAACACGCACACAACTCCACGTAAACCACCGGACATGTTTCGGCATGACTGACTTTCGGCCATTATCAATGGTATGCATCCTGGATCAATGTTCAAAGTTGTTATATATCTAGGTCACCTCGGCATCACCTCCGCTATAGTTGTTCCACGTCGACGTTTTCCGTCATCATTACATATACGTGTATTCACGTGTGCGTCACATCCACGCCATCTATTGGGTTAATTCCGGAATTGCTGTCGCTGTTTTTATTTTGTAAGTATATGTTATTTCTTTTATTTTCCTTTTTGTTGTTATATTTCGTATTATTTTCTTGTTGTATTAGATATTTCCATGGGTACGGGATATCTTTCGGAGTAGACGTATTGCAATTGGATTTTTGGGTTTTCTCAATTGTTATAGCCTCAGACCACAAAATTTTATTATGTTTATTGTGGGAAGTTAAGATATTACTATTTTCCCAATCTGGTATTAATTCATTTATCATACAATGTTGTATAAGTGATGTTTTTTCTTCTTTTTTAATCCAATTATCATAGTGCTCATTCAACCTCGTTTTAAACCTTCTTTTAGTACTACCGATGTAATATTTGTCCTGCTTATTTTCCTTTGGGTCTATTGTAGGAATCATGTATACACCTGCATTATTTAGTGGATTTTTATTGTAACCACTGTTTGTCAGTAATTTAGAATTATCCGTAACTATTTCAGCAATTTCATTATTGTAATTCTGGCATTCTTTTCTTATAATATTGCTTAGTGGAGGTAAATATGGTATACTTCCGTAGAATAACGTATTTCTTTTTGTTAATCCATTGTTGTGCTTTTGCATATCAGCTCTTCTTATTTTGCGATATATTGAATCTATCAAGCCAACAGGATATCCAAAACATTTAGCAGTGTCTTTAATCCACTTTATTTCCTCAATAAGTGCAATTTTCCAGATACACACATTTCTTAATTACATTGTATATAATTCTTTCACACTCTCTTTGTATGATATCCATAGTCGTGTTTTATTTGAATTTAAACCCTGGTCGCATATTTCAATTGGGCCTATTTTTTAATACGATGCTTCTACGTGGCTAATGACACGCTAGATAAACATATTTTTCAAAATACAAGAGAAAGCTTACTAAGCTGGAATACCGATACAAGGCGAGTCCTTGATAATATAATAATTAAAACTTATATTATTCCTATTCATATGATATATAAATGCCAAGATGTTTTTGCTGCAAATATGCACACAACGCACAGAACATATATAACGTGTGAAACAGTAGTGAATATAGTATATAGTTATTATTCTATTATATAATACCACATATTTTATTTTTGGTTATTTTACTAACCAAAATCATTTAGGTTCGTGTGCCATTTGCAATTTATTTTGATATAGCTGTATACAAGAAATTATCTGTTAAATTCTAATGTTTTTTTCATGGAAATTTGTTCGCTTCACTTAACTAAACTGTAGAGACATTTTCTGCATGAGTTGTTGAACTGTAATAAAAAAAGAGTAAAATATTCAGAAAGAAAAAGAAAGTTTTTTTGTTTGTTTGTTTTGTTTTATAGAATGTGATTAGGGAATGGCTGATATCTCTGGAACAGACAAGAAGTGCCACTTCAATTCTTCCAAAAACACTTATTGGAATTCTTAATTCACAGGCATGTAGAGGTAATTTTTAAGAACTTCTTAATATGTATATTTCATGTTATGTTTGTACAATTCTGTTTATTTACTTGCCAAATTCAAAAGGGTGGATTATGCATGTGAACCATACTTGCTATCATTGGCAAAAAAAGTGACAAAATTTCCATTGTTAACACAGTAAGATCTTGATTTATGTGAAAGTTATGAAGGTTCTTCAAAATAGTTTTTTTAATGCTACATACTTTCATCAGAGTCCATAAACAGGGTTTCCATGCAACCTGGAAAACAGGGAAAACCTGGAATTTTCAGGGAATTTGAAAATTGTTCCAAAAATCAGGAAAATCTCAGGGAAAATTGCCCTGTTTTGTAAATATCAGGGAAAACTCAGAACATTGTTTTTTTTGTTGTTGTTGTTGTTGTTTTTGTTTTTTTAAGTCAAGGGATATTTTATTTTGCCAAAAAAATTTTCCATCTTCAGTTTCAAACTTTTTTTTGCAATTACTACCTGCCTAGAATTTGGTAGATCTTACTTTCAGTTACATTGCATTTTTCTTTTATTTCTATAAAAAGATGAGAAATTGAATTTTTAAAATTGCCTGTTGTTATTAAGTGTTTGTTCAATTTCTGCAGACAGTTGTTGTAACTTGGAACAGTTAGGCACAATGGCTTGACACACTCCTGCTTGGAGAAACACATCACAAGAGAACCAGCCAAACTATGGATCAGAGTCCTTTGTCTGTTGGTTCTCTTACAGCATGTTTCTCTAAACAGGAGCCATTCCGTTATTAAGCTTAGCTGCATTGTGTTATAGAAAAACTGAAACTAATCAGTTGACAGATTTTTCTTACATATGGCCCATTTCTATGGGAATGTATTTACAAATTCTATGTGGGTAGTATTCACAAAAGTTCGTGGAATTATGGTATTGAAAATAGTGTGTGCATTTAGTGTTATTGTAAAGCAGATAATTTTATAAAGACAAATTATTTAAAAAATTTACAAATGTGGGCTTTGGTGAGAAAATGCATGAATGGAATGAAATGTAACAATTCATTGCAACATGATAGGAGTCACCACTCTGGGAAAACTTTAAAAAACACTTGGAGAACCTGGAAAAATCAGGGTATTTTTGTTACTTTTGAGTGGCAACCCTGATAAAGCTGTTTTAAGCATTACTGGAATCCATTCTTTGGAACCTCTTTCAGCACCACTGTCGTGTTTTCAATGTCTTCTGCACGCATGAATATTCATCCTTTAAGGCAGATTTCAACCGCAGAAAGAAATAAAAATAAAGTGCCAAGTCAGGATAACATGGAGGATGCTCCAGTGATGTATGTGCAAGTGAATTGTCTTTAAGAAGAAATCAACTGTTTATTGTCCATTTTCCCAGACGTTAACTTTGGATTGCATCCCTGCTGAAAAAGTGTACAGAAGAATAAAACTAAAAGAGACCCTGTTCCAAAAAGTCATACAGAGAAAACTAAGACTCTTTGAACACATCTACATACATACATACATACATATCACTAAGCTGTTCTCTGAGACTCAGAGGTTAGCTCCAAAAAGTAATACAAACTTCCAGATATTTTTACTTATTGTTGTCGTATCAAACTTAGCCATTTACAGCGATCTTGACATACAACTCGTGCTTCACTGATATCCATTACACGCCGTACACAAGATCTTTTGTACTTCATACTCATAATCATTTTCTCATGCAGACACTCCTGAATCTGATCCACCCATGTCTTCATTGGCCTTCCTCTGCCTTTCCTTCCTGCCACTTGGGCTGAAATTATTTTCTTAGTAAGCATTTCATCACTCATTCTTTCAACATGGCCAAACCACCGAAGCGTATTGGTCTCCACCTTGCTAACAACATTTTGCTTTACATCACACAACTGCAATACATCTTCATTCCTCACACAATCAGATCGTGTCTTGCCACAAACCCCACGTAAGTAACGCATTTCTCCAGCACACAAACGACTCCTATGTTTCTTCTGCAGTACCCAGGTTTCACTGCCATACATCAAAGTAGGAACAATTACTGTTTCATACACAGCCATGCGGGACTCTCTAGAGAACCCATTATTCCTGTGAAAACCTCCCAGAGCAGCTATGACTTTTAAAGAAGAATTCACTCGCCTACTGATTTCACCATCCAACTTGTTCTCTCTGTCAACCATGCTTCCTAAATACACAAACTCACTCACCTGGTCAATCACAGTGCCATTTATACTTACATTACATTCAGTGCTACCCATTCCTCTCTCAAACACCATAACTTTGGTTTTTCCCTTATTTATACTCAGTTTGAATTTCATGCAAACTTCGTGCACCCGAGTCAACATACTCTGCAACTCACTTTTGCTCTCTGCCAACAGGACAGTGTCATCAGCATACAGCAATCTGCACACACGGATATCACCAGGACATAAACCACTATTATCTATTTTGGCCTCACGCATGCATGCGTCCATAAATATATTAAACAGCCATGGTGACATTACAGAACCTTGTCTAACTCCTGCACTAATGGAAAACCATTTTGATAAAACACCATTCACTCGTACACAAGCTCTACTACCAGCATACATGGCTTTTACACTATTAAGTAGATTCCCAGTAACACCATATTCATTCAGTACCTTCCACAAAAGTGTCCTATTGACTCGGTCGTAAGCTTTCTCTAAATCTATGAAGGCAGTAAAAACTTTCTTCCCAACAGCCAGATACTTTTCAATCATCATGCGTAATGCAAAAATCTGGTTAGTGCAGCCTTTACCAGGCATAAAACCACTCTGAACATCCCACACTTTCAATGATGTAAGACCCCATACTTTTTCAATAACAACCTTACCAAACACTTTCCCTGGCACACTCAGTAGGCTAATACCACGATAGTTCTTGCATTCAGTCTGATCACCTTTTCCCTTATACAAGGGAACAATGATAGCATCCTTCCAATCCCGAGGGACCATTCCTAACTCCCAACACAACTGGCAAATTTCAGTTAACCAGTCAATTATGGAGTCACCACCATACTTCAACATCTCTGCAGTTATGCCATCAACTCCTGGAGCCTTACCATTCTGAAGAGATTTTAGAGCTTTACACACTTCTTCTCTTGAGATCCCTCCTGTGCTTTCATCCCTCATTGTGACATCATCTGCATCTGTCTCAGAATCATTTTTGCTCTCCTGATCTAATAACTCACAGAAGTATTTGCCCCATCTGTCACTTAACTCATTGGGCTCCCATATCATTTCCCCAATCTCATTCTTCACACAACTTACAACTTTGTTTCCCCTATTTTTCCTGAGTCTCATGTACTTCCAGAAGGACTTCCTATTTTTCCAAAAAGCCAGTTCATGCCTTTCCACTTTCTCTTTCCTATCTTTTGCCTTACTGTGGCGAACCAGCTTAGCAACTTCACACTTCTTACAGCGATATTCATCCACAGAGACTCTACCTTGCAACATCCCCAAATAGGCTTCCTTCTTTTTCTTTACTGCCTCATCAATCTCACTATTCCACCAAGCATCACCTCTATTGTTACCCACTATTGTGGTGCCACAGACCTCTTTAGCAGCAGTGACAACACAGTTCTTAAAACATTCCCACTTCTTTTCTACATCCCTCTCACAAGATTTCAGATCCTTCAGTCGTTCTCTGAGTAAGTCAGAATACCGCTGATGATCTTCAAGGAGCCTATCAACCTTTATTCTTTCTATCCTGGGTCTCTTCCTATTCCTTTTCCTCCAACCAACATTAAGTTTCACTCGTGACACTACCAAGTAATGATCAGAACCAACATCCGCACCTCTCATCACACGGGTGTCAACAACTAAGTGTTTCAAACGCTGATCGTAATCAACAAAATCTATCACACTCTTTTGACCAAGAGTACGATTTTCCCAAGTATATGTGTGTATATACTTGTGGTTGAAAAATGTATTAGATACACACAAATCATTCTCAATGCAGAGTTCAATTAATCTTTCACCATTATCATTCACACAAGGATCATTAAACTTACCCAGAATATTGTCAGAAATTGCATTCTGCACACCTACTCTAGCATTGAAATCCCCTGCTATTATAAATTTTTCTTTAGCACCAAAATGGCTCAAAACAGCTTGCTCATTCCAGAAATCTTTTTTCTTATCAGAAGGTTCCGAGTCACAAGGAGCATACACTACAACAATTACAATTTTCAAACGAATCCAGAGAATTATCTCACTTATGCAACTATAGTGAATCAAGTTGTTCTTCATCTTTTCACTTAAAATCACGCCTACACCAGCCTGTCCTCTCATATTATCCAATACTCCAGACCACATACTCACCGTGCTATTCACTTCTTCTACCCCAATTTCCTTCTTTTTGGTTTCACTTACACACAGCACATCCAGTCTATACTTATTCATCTCCTCAATCACATCACTCATCTTGCCATTTATACCTCTAGTATTCCATACACCAATCAACCTTTATTCTTTCTATCCTCATAATAATCTTACATTCACTCAGCCGAGATCGCTTTCTCATACGCCGTTTAGAAAGTCCTGGTCAATTCCGTGGTGGACCGTCCTTCTCAAGTGTGGTAGGTCCACCATATCCCACACTTGAGTCATTCTTAATATTTCTTTTTGTCTTTTTAATCAGGTAAGTACATCAGTGTGGGGGATTAGCCCACAGCTGAGGGTTCCAGTTGGTCATTCAACCTAAGGATTCTGGAACAAAACCCAGTGAGTTGGGGTCTTTTCGCCAATGTCACACAGAACTAGCTTGCACCTCTCCAAGATTCACAGAGGCCCTAGTTGCTGTTGTGTGTGCCATTGTTACCACGGAGCACCCCGAGGAGGCAAACCCATCGCTCACTACGACCGCCCGCCTTTGAACACATCTTCAGAATGGAAAATGACAAAAAGATAAAGGACATTTCTGTTTGACTTAATGAACAGAAAAAATGCAAGAGGATGCCCTCACCATGTATGGGCTGACAATATTAAAGACTGGTGCAATATAACTCTTCAAGAACTGAGCCACTCTGCAATGAACAGACTTCAATGGGACAATATAGTTAAAATGGCAACAGACACCTATGGGAATTGTACCCATGGTTGATGATGATAGTGTCAAAGGTAACGTCCAGAAAATGGACAATGAACAGTTTATTTCTTCTTGATCGATGGAGGATATCAACATACTTTTCCTTATTCACAGTCCTTTCTTCTAGAATAAATTCAGTTGATTGTGGACAAGGACCTGAGAGTCAAAACTTCCAACATTACTTTTTCTTTATTCATGTGCAAATGTGGTTTTCTATTTCTAAGGTGATAATGTTGATTTCCACTTGTGCAAGATTGACACTTCATTTGTGGACCATACAAAATTCACCATGTCTTGTCTCCCGTGATTATGTTGCGTACAAAATTTTGGTCTTGATCAGCTCTAGTGATTTGGTCTCCAGAAAGGGTAATTCACACTTCTTGTTGTTCTGGGGTCAGCATTTTTGGAACCAAATGTTGAAAAACATAATGCATGTTCAAATCATTGTGGAGAATTCTATGAATACTTACTGATATTCCTAGCTCTTGGCTCTGTCAGACAGTGTTGCATTCACACTCAATCTCTTTTGGCAGTTGAAGTAAACAGGTGCTCACTATGCAGATCATCATCTGCACTCACATGACCATTGTGGAAACACTTATGCAACTTGTAAACTTGCAACTTCTTCCATGCCATGTCATTGTATGCTTGCTGGATCATGGCTAATGTCTGTGCTGATGAATTTCAGAGCAAAACACAAAATTTGATGTTTGCACATTGCTCTGTTGCAATGTTGCAATTGTGACATTACTAAAAACACAGAAAACAAAGAAACTACTGGAGCTCCACACAGACAGGAAATGGGATGGTGTCACTTGCCATCAGACAATGTCATGGGTACTATCAACTGCTGAAACTGAAAAATCCTCCATGTGATTCTTCATTTACACAGTTGGGGATGAATCCAGGAACTTTTTGAACCTAACTTGTATGTTGTAAATATCAGTTTGCTTAACATCAAGTACAAGAAAAGTAAACTTTGGTTTTCTAATTTTATGGGTAGACTGCTCTTACATGCCACCCTTGTGGCCTCAACTATTCAGTTTCTTTACATTTTGCTTGTCTCTAAAACTTCCTTCAGATGATTTTGCTAAAGGTTTCTTTCACTTTCAACAATAAAAGCAAAGAAGGAATTTTTGTAAACCCTCAGTTTAGCCTTAATGTTGGATTAGGAATTTGAGGATTTCATAGGCCAAAATGAAAGACCTGCATCTGTTGGCTCCAGAAACCTGTTGGGGAAAAATCTGGAAAACAAAAGATGTCCAATTTTTAGGTATTCATGAAAAGTTTGCTGGATAACTTAGAAAAACTGGGCTGCATTATGAGCAGCAAATTGCATTTTTTTTCACTCTTATTTGGATTGTTTCCTAAAATATATAGAAATATAATTGAAAAAATAAAGAGGAACATAACTAGGTGGAAAGTGAATATCATAACAAAACTGTTTTTGGATCTGCCAGAGATAATTTGGGCATTGTGAGTTGCATAAAAAAGTTTTTAAGAAATTTAATTTAGATACCATGTGTACAATTATCTGGTAGTTTGTATTTCTTTGTGTAGCTAACCTCTCAATCTCAGAGAGCAGCTTAGTGATATGTATGTATGTATGTATGTATGTATGTATACATACATACATATCACTGGCAGAAAATGAAAAAAGAACACCAAGAAGGAGACGTCTGATACCAACGAAATTTATACAGCATAATAACGGAATACAGAGGATAACGTGATCAAAACATTATGGCAAAATACAGCTGTATTTGCTGGTAAACTGAAAAATAACATTTCTATGTAACATGGTTAGTACGAGGTTGAACCACCATGAACTGCGTCACACTGTGCAATTCTGTCATGGAGTCTGTCGTACAGATGTTGGATGTAAGTTTGGGGTATTGAGTTCCAATCATCCTCAACCAGGATGTGTAAATCAGGGGATGGTCGTGGCTGGCCGTGGAGACCGGATAAGTCGTTGCACCATAAAATCCCACACGTGCGCAATGGGGAACAAATCCGGTGAACGTGCAGGCCATGAAAGCTGTCTCCCACCCTGAAGTTAATGTTGCGTTGCACGTGCCATGTGTGGGCGTGTGTTATCTTGCTGGAAAACACCACGATGGACCGACCTTACAAATGGCACAACAACGGGCTGAATGATGTTGTTGATGTAGGAGGTGCTGTTTAACATACCCGGTACAAACACTAGTTGTGTACGGGAGTTATAGCTGATCACTCCCCACACCACGAGACCAGGTGTAGGCCCTGTGTGTCGCTGGCGAATGCAAGAAGGGTGGAGACGCTCCCCTGTGCGTCTGCGAACACGCATATGGCCATCAGAGGCTCCCAGGCAGAATCTGCTTTCATCGCTGAACACGACAGATGGCCATTGCGTTCTCCAGTGCAGACGTTGGCGACACCACTGCAGCCATTCCTGACAGTGGGCTGGAGTCAGAGGTACACATGCCAGAGGCACACGTGCAGGTAGTCCTGCATCCAATAGATGGTTGCGGATTGTTCGCACAGTCACCTCAGGTGCAACGGCAGCTCGGATTTGCGTCGCAGTGTATGTTCTGCTTGACAACGCCGCTCTTCTTATGCTTCGATTGGTCGGCTCATCAGTCCGTCTGTGACTCCCGGTTCCACGTCTTCTCGTGTGGGAATGTTCCTCGGACCATCTACGCCACCATCATACCACCACCGATACTTCCCATCCAATTCGCTCTGCAATACGACGATACGACCACCCGGCCTCGCAGAGTCCGACTAGATGACCTCACTCAAAGTCCGATAACTGCTGAAATCGTACACGTCTTCCATGTCCAGGCATTGTAGCTTCTTCAGGGTCTTCACACGTGTCCGTACGCCGACGACTGATTACATTCACTTCGCCGTACTTCTTAAATACCACCGACGATAATTTGCATATTATGCCATGCTGTGGCGTAAGCACTCACCGGTTGGTCCTGAAATTAACATCACACCTACGTAAACTCGACCCCATTAACATATGTAAATTTCATGATCGTCCGCCAATTCCTTCTTGGTGTTCCTTTTTTCACTTTCCAGCAGTGTATGTATGTATGTATGTATGTATGTATGTATGTATGTATGTATGTATGTACGTATGTATGTATGTGTACACCAAAAATATAAAATCACTTGCATATGACTTATTATGTTGCTCACTACTTACTTATGTTACTTCAATGGAGCCTGAAGTAATAGAGCTGTTTACATGTGTTCTGTGCATGCATCCATATCCAAAATGCCTTAAATTAGAATCTGAGAAAGTGCTTTTGTAATTTATTCTTTGATGTTTCATGAATTTTATTTTATTTACCATTTATGCTTGCATATTAGCTGAAAGTTTTTGGAAGAAATTGGGCTTTTAAAATCGGTGTTGGCTTATATGCGAGTCAGTGAAAAATAGAAACAAAATATGGAGTTTTTTTTTTAGCTAGAGCAGGATTCACATTTATATTTTTTCTATCCAAATAATAAAAATGTAAAAATAAGAGAAAGCTTGAAATACAAAATGCTCAGTTTTTAATTAGTTGTACAGAACAACCTGAATACTGTGATTTTGCCTTTGCAAAATAGATGTTGTGCTTCTTCAATATTGACAGTAACAAAGTTTAGTTTTAGCAGTGTGTGACTGACTATCAGTAATAGTAAATATTTTATAATTTTAATTTATACAGTGATCTCAACTTATTTGACTGAAGTTTGTGACTGCTCATTTTGCATCTTACACAAATGAAATTTTGTAAGCACTTAATGTTCTAATGCAAATTCTGTTAAGTAATTTCTGTTTTTATAAGAAATTTCATCATTTAAAAATCATTAAGATAAGAATCTGAAAAAAAGTGTAGAAAAATTATTTTGTAAAACACATGTATATATTGATAGATGCATTTAATGAAGCAAGCTGGGGATTAATACTAACATATAATACATATCGTGTGTATGCTTTAACAAATTCAGTAAAATGTAATGCATACATTCAATAGGAAAATTGTAAGTATGAAGGAAATTTTACTAAAAATTTACCCATTGTCAATTTACAAGAAGAGTTCCTAATAAAAATTTGTACTTCACATTTTGATAGCACTTTGGAGCATCCTTTATGTTCCAACATTTTTTGAAGAATTTTGAAAGCTTGCTGTATCTCTTTTGCAGTTGATGGATTTTCATTGATGTTTGTGATTTTTTCCTCTAGAGCTTCGGTTTCTTCAATGATTTCACTCTGTTTGTTTGTTTGTTTTGTTTTTTCCAGTAGCTGTTTGTGTATCACTCTGTGTATAGTAATCCAGTTTTCAATTTCCAAAAAATTCCACTTTATGGAAGCAGTTAGAAATGTTAATGTTTGTCACATTTTTCCAGGAATTGAAAATCACGTGAATGGTGTTCAACAATGATATCCTTTTTTTTTTTTTTTTTTTTTTTTTTTTCTTCTGATGCTGATCATTTACTAATATCAGGTGCAGCCTGTTTTTCACTTCATGGAAGCTGGATAACCAAAATCTTGTTATGGAGCAAGAAGACAAGTTTTACGTTGGCTAACTGCAGAATGGTCAACACCAAAATGGTGTTTTCTTTCCATAATTCCTTTTCTTGTTGCAAAAGATATTCAGCAAAAGTTTTGCTGGTCATTCATGCCATGCCTGAACATTAACAGTCTACATTGATATTTTTAATGTACTTAAAACATCTCAGGTTCTCACAATATTTAACATTTGATTGGGACTTGGGGCTGCCTTGTCCCGAGGTGACCTTTTGTATTATGTTCTCTCCAGCACCCGTTGGACAACTATGACCCTTGCATTAGTAAATTTGAACAAATAAATAATAATCTTGGGCTCTTGCCTTTCCCATTGATGATCAGTATCTTTATAAAAGATCCTGTCACATTAGTTATCAAAAAGTCAGTTGTTACATGTTCTCTCCACTAAATGGTGTCACCCAAAATATGTATCAACTGGTCCCCCCCCTCTCTCTCTCTCTCTCTGTGACACATCCAGACGGTAAGTTCTGATTGACTGTAAATGAAAGAGTTCTTCATTAGCACATGTTTGCACTTACCTTAACATACTCAACATGATCAACCCCTACATTCAGACATTTGTTATGTTGAGACACAAGTTTCTGTGTCCCCTCCTCAAAGTCTGCCACCAGCATGTTGTCCCAATCCTGCATAGCTGTCTTCCCCTCAGCATTGCTGCTTGCTGTACAGCTTTGACACTAAATTGCCTTTTAAGCGAAGAAAAAGTTGAAAGGCTGTCTTCTTTTTTTCTTCACTTAAAGGGTATTAAAATGAAGATGGAAAAAAAAAGATGAAAGTCTTTCATCTTTTTCTTTACTTATAGGTAATTATAGTGGCTAAGCAGTTCAAGAGCAGTGCTGATGTGAAAACACCTGTGCAAGATTGGATCAACACAATGGCAACAAACTTCTTCAAAGAGAGGATGCAAAAACTTGTGCTGCGAAATGAAAAATGTTTTAATGTTGAGGTCGATTGTGTTGAGAAGTAGCTTAAGGTATGTGTAAACTAGTGCCTATAAAGTAATATTATTAATACAAGAATTCTTTCCTTTACAGCTAGTCAGAACTTACTTTCCAAATGTGTCTTGTGTAAATATTTATTATAAATTTCACTAAATTATGGGATTTACTCAGGAATAAAAGGATATTACTTTACAGTCGATTTTTGGGGTAGCACCCCTACCCTTCCTCAGAACTACACTATAGTTGGTGTTGCCATTCTTGAGCTAAATTCCAACCTTTCAAATCATTTAATGCTGTACCTCTTCTTTCTCTCTATTTCCAGTCCTTCTGAAAAGTTTCTCTTGAAAAAGTGCTGTTGGTATATCAGAACTTCTACAGTGTCCCAAAGCACTTTATTTTCAGTATTTTGAATATGTCTGTCCAAACCTGCCTGCTTTTTTCTTCCTGTTTTTGCTCATTTATATTTCCTTTGAATAAACTTCTAATTTTGTAATTTTTCCTTGTGTGTTATGCAGGTGCTGTTAAATTTGGTGATCCTCTGAGTCTTGAACAGTGTCAGCAACTGATGCAATCACTATCCACATGCAAATTGCCTTTCCAGTGTGCCCATGGAAGACCTTCCCTGGCACCATTGCTAGACTTAGAAAAAGTAGCTAATTTCCATGAAAAGGTAAAAGATTTTACCCAGTAAACTTAGTTTCTAAATTTATTCAAGTTTTTTTTTTAAATTCCTTTATAATTTACTATATATTTCTACTTTTAACCTTATAGTCTACACTCATAAAAGGTGCTAGAGTGAAATAGATTAAGTTTGTCATGTTTTAAAATTGGAATTCTCAGGAAAAGAATGTGTCAAAGATGTGATGGCACAATTTTTCTTTCCTGTATTAAAAACTATTTTTCAAACTAAAACCTATTATACTTAGCATTCTCACTAATAAATGTCTGTTTTAAAAGCTGTAGACACAATGCAAAAAAATGCATTATTTGTTTCTTGCAAGCATTGAACAATGTCAAGAAATAAGCATGCACGAGATGAGATATAATGCCTGGGGTATGAATCTTGCCAACATGGCAGCAGATTTGGTATGATAAATTTGTTTACTGTGTAGTGTGTACTATGTAGAAGTTCACCCCATATTTTTAAAACTGGATCTAGTAGTAGAATGCAACCAAAAGTGCCCTTTTTCTGATTAAAAGAAAATGTACTGTAACTAATAAACATGTAGCATTTTTATTAAACTTTATACATGGTCAAGTCGCATTATTGTGACCACCAGCTAATATGCAGAGTAACCACCATGTGCAGCACGGACAGCAGCTAGACAGGCTGGGAGCCACTCAATAAGGTGCTGGAAGGTGTTCACGTGTATGTAGAGCTATGCTGACTGCAGTGCATCTGACAGTTAGTGGAGGATCCATAGAGCGAACAACATGATCAAGGTGGTCCCACAGATGCTCAATTGAGTTTAAGTCTGGGGAGTTAGGGAGCCTGGGAAGTACTTTGAAGTCTTCACTGTGCTCTTCCATCCACTCTCGGACATTTCTAGCTGTGTGACATGTCGCATTGTCGTGCTGGAAAATCCCATTCTCCCTAGGGAAGACAATCAGCGTGTATAGGTGTACGTGGTCTGCAAGGATGGATTCATAACAAATTTGGTCCATAGTGCCTTCCACAGGTATGAGTGGACCCAGGGAATGCCACGAAAATATTCCCCAGACCATAATGCTGCCCACACCAGCATGTGTTCTTCCAGCAATGGTTGAAGAGTATTTTTAATACAGACATTTTACATGGACCAGGGACATCAACCAAAGATCTTCGCTCTTTCCACGTTTATAAGTGAGTCACGGAAAAATTCTCATTGGCCGCCACCGGGAGTCGACTGTGGTGTAGCGGAAGCATATCCGGCACGTAACTGGATTACTCCCGGTGGCGGCCAATGAGAATTTTTCTGTGACTCACTTATAAACGTGGAAAGAGCGAAGATCTTTGGTTGATGTCCCTGGTCCACGTTAAATGTCTGTTAATTATTCATTCATCTTCTAATTATTTGTTCAGTTGCTGCTTACCATCTTTGGTGAATCCCCAGCATTGTGCGGGGCTCCAAGAAGCAACTGCCAAATTGGCTTGGCAGTTAGCGTGTGTGAGTCTGGAGGAATTCGAGGCCGCTGTGGTGTAGCGGAAGTATATCCGGCGCGTAACTGGAAGACCCTGGGTTTGACTCCCGGTGGTGGCCAATGAGAATTTTTCCGTGACTCACTTATAAACGTGGAAAGAGCGAAGATCTTTGGTTGATGAAGAGTGTTTGTTCTCCAATGTTTCTTGCCTTATACACCAGCGTCCATCCATTCGATGAAGCAGAAAACATGACTCATTGGAGAAGGCAATTCTTTGCCAATCAGCAGAGGTTCAATTCCGATATTGCTGTGCAAATGTAAGCCTTTTCTGCCGATGCACCTTCATTAGCATAGGTGCAGTGACCATCCATCTATATTGGAGCCCCATACACCATACACCGCAGGGTTTGCTGAACTGATGTTTTAGACTCACTTCCGGTAGCCCCCTGGTTCATTTGGCCAGTGAGTTGCTCTACTGTAGCGTGGCAATCTACCCTTACGCACCTTTGAAACCGACGTTCACCTCTCACATCAATGGCACGTGGTGCTCCGTGGTTTCCACATCGTTTATTCGGAATGGTGTCATTTCTCCAATCACGATACACTTCACCACAGCAGCATGCAAACAGTTCACAAACTCTGCTGTTTCAGAAATACTGCCACCCTTGGCCCAAAAGCCGATAATCATCCCTTTTTGCAAATCTGATAAATCGCCCCTTTTTATCCATGACAGCAAAGAGTGATATGTTTTCAGAATGCCTACAGCGCACCTTATATACCCTCCATGTCAGCTCGCGACACGTGCCTTCTTTCATTGGTTATGTGCTTTTAACGTCAAAAGTAGGAGATGGTCACAGCAATGTGACTCAGCTGTGTATGTTGTACGTAGTTTGACATTATGTGTCTCTTATTATGATCCAGATTCAATATTAGAAATGGTTAGTAATTGGAAGAACGAGCTGTAGAACAAAATCTGCAGTAACTCAGAACTGTGTGGATTGATTTTGGTGCAATTTGAAATATGAGTTGTGTAAGACAATTTGAAATATGAGTTGTCTGTGCATCTTTTATCATGGGTAGGATCCAATGTAGAAATGTATAGCTACCATAAAAAAATGTTTCTCTGTTTTCACTGAAGACCATTTATAGATTGCCTGTAACTGTATATCATATATCTTGTAATGTTGGCTGAGATCTAATACTGAAGTTAAACAAAGCCTGGACATTTTTGCTTCCGCATTAAGCTCAAGAATGCATGAAGCAATTACCTAAATTGTTACATTTAAGAATGGTACAACAGAAGTGATTTATGTGCATTGAGATATCTTGGTGTGTGTGTGTGTGTGTGTGTGTGTGTTGTCTGCCCAGTCAAATACATGTCCGGATACTCACGTATTATTCACATGCTGAACTATTTTTTTCTAGACATGCCAGAAACAGTATAAGAAACAAAGTGGTTTTATTGTGCTTCATAAATTATCTCCCATCAATGAAATTTGAACTCACCTATATTTCATGACATCTCATAAATTACCCCCAGCAGTGACTATGGGTCTTATGTCAAATCAGCACAAAAATGTAACAGTTTTGATCTGAACCCTCTTAATTTTTGTGAAAATGGTGAACTTTGCAGGCTTTGTAAAGAAACTAATCAGTGCAGAATTTCAGCTTACTACACACAATTGTTCTATAGTTATAGGACTTCGAAATTTACAAAAAGGGCATTTTTGTATCTACCATGCTGATCACAAATGACGATAACTGTAAACTTAAGTGGTCAACAGACCTCATATTTGGCTCATTTAAAAATTTATCACATGAGCTTTCTTTTGAGGTATCACAATATCGGCAAATTTAGGTTTCTAGGTCACCCATTTTGATTTTTGATCTCTTGAAATGCATCCTATTAATTTTATTAAATAAAGCAGAGGAAGGGAACCTCCCAGTAGTTACATTTTTTTTTTTTTTTTTTGACTGAGAAATAAAAAAGCATTTTTTTTTTTTTTTTTTTTTTTTACGTTTTGTCCTATACAGAACTAGTTATTTACATGGCTGATCCAGCATGCGACAAAAAGAAATATGTGCCCCGGGCATGTCAGGCAGTATAGTTTTCGAACCCTGTCTAATGCTATTCATTTTTTAACATTTCTAGGATCTGACACAAGGGTACATTTCCAGGTACAGGGAGAAAAAGTGATAAAACTTGAGAGTACCAAAAGTAATTACAATGACCATTCCATAAAAACTGAGAATAAAATCACACAAAATGAAGAAATATATGTACAGCAAAATATATGTTGTTCTTTCTCAAAGTATCTTCCCTCAGATAATATGCAACAGCCCCATCATTTAGTCCACTTTTCAAAGCATGTGGCAAAGGCATTTTGTGGAAGCTGCTTTACAGCTTGAATAACATCAGCATCTGTGTTGAATGTTGTGCCACAAAACTTCTCCTTCATTGTTGGAAACAACCAGAAATCGCACGGGGTGAGGTCAGGACTGTGTGCAAGCTGTAGCATGATTTTAATACTGCATTTCGTAAGAAACTATTGAACACAAGTAGCCACATGTGGGCGGGCGTTATCATAGTGTAGGGTCCACTTGCCGACAAGTTCAGGTCGCTTAATCGATATGTGTTGTTGCAGATGCTTCAAGATTTTAATGTAATACTCAGCATTGACAGTAATTTGTGGAGGAATGGCATTCTGGTAGACTACACCTTTATGATCAAATAAAATTATCATCATCGCCTTCCCAGCTGATTTGGTTTGGCGGACTTTTTGCAGAGGAGGTGAGGGTAAGCCGAATAATGTGAAAATCATCTAAATATGTGGCGTCAGTTGAATGAATAAATCCATCGCTCTTTCCACGTTAAGCAACGCACAGCAACCGAAAAATTGTTATTCGGCCGCCGCCGGGGAATTGAATCCCAAATCTCTTGATATCTATCCGAGCGCATTAGCTTTACACCACAGCGGCCAACAATTCACGGTGCTATGTGTGTTTTTCTTTTTCAGTCAGCATCTGACATCAGAAATCTGTAAGATGGGCTCAGCTACTGAGACGTCTCCATCTGCTGGGCATTAACGGCACTGGCTATATATAATTATAGCAATAACCCAAAGGGCGAGATCCAAGGTGAAAATCATCTAAATACGTGGCATCAGTTGAATAAATAAATCCATTGCTTTTTTCATGTTAAGCAATGCACAGCAACCGAAAAATTGTTATTCGGCCGCATTAACCGAAAAATTCTTATTCGACCACAGCAACCAAAAAATTGTTATTCGGCCGCCACTGGGGAATTGAATCCCAAATCTCTCTATATCTAGCCGAGCGCGTTAGCTTTACACCACAGCGACCAAGAATTCACGGCGCTATGTGTGTTTTTCTTTTTCAGTCAGCATCTGACATCAGAAATCTGTAAGATGGGCTCAGCTACTGAGACGTCTCCATCTGCTGGGCATTAACGGCACTGGCTATATATAATTATAGCAATAACCCAAAGGGCGAGATACAAGGTGAAAATCATCTAAATACGTGGCATCAGTTGAATAAATAAATCCATTGCTTTTTTCATGTTAAGCAATCCACAGCAACCGAAAAATTGTTATTCGGCCGCAGCAACCGAAAAATTCTTATTCGACCACAGCAACCAAAAAATTGTTATTCGGCCGCCACTGGGGAATTGAATCCCAAATCTCTCTATATCTAGCCGAGCGCGTTAGCTTTACACCACAGCGACCAAGAATTCACGGCGCTATGTGTGTTTTTCTTTTTCAGTCAGCATCTGACATCAGAAATCTGTAAGATGGGCTCAGCTACTGAGACGTCTCCATCTGCTGGGCATTAACGGCACTGGCTATATATAATTATAGCAATAACCCAAAGGGCGAGATACAAGGTGAAAATCATCTAAATACGTGGCATCAGTTGAATAAATAAATCCATTGCTTTTTTCATGTTAAGCAATCCACAGCAACCGAAAATTGTTATTCGGCCGCAGCAACCAAAAAATTCTTATTCGACCACAGCAACCAAAAAATTATTATTAAGCCTGTGTGTTTCCAGTCACTTGTTGCGCACTTCGTGAGGGGTGTCAAAATAGTGGACCCATGTTTCATCCGCAGTTATTACTGTGTCTAGAGAGTTTGGATCCTTTGCAATCATTTGTTTCCACTCATGACACACCTGAACTCTGGTTAACAATTGTTTTCTCATCAGATGATGAGGTACCCATCTGGAACTCACACAATGCAGCAGTAATTTGTCACATAGAATGCGGAATCCAACGTTTTTGAAATATTAGTTGGCGCTGCTATGTCTTCACACATCATTCGTCGATCTTGCAGGAATGCCCAAACAGTGTTAACAATACACTTTGTAACAACACTTTCAGGTCAGCCAGGCCTAGGAATGAGTTTTGCGACAAACGCCCTTTTTTGAAATCATGGTACCATCTAAAAATCGCTGACTCATCCAAACATTTATTGATCTTTGGAAGCTTTTTTTATTAAATCAACTGTTTCTGGTGCTGTTCTACCCAAACGATAGCAAAATTTTATCGCACAATGCATTTCACTTCTTAACTCTGAATCACTCATCTCCGTAGCTGTATTGCATGCAGACATACCTTAAACAACTGTGTAATAACATAACCAGAATCATCTGCGTGGTTATTTTTCCCCTTTGCACTGTTGCCAACTCAAAAAAAAAATACTCTCAGCTTTTATGAAATGGCCTTTGTAGAAAGAAATTTTGGATTTAGTAGTTTATACCTTGGCTCAGATCTAATGTGATGTGAAAACTGGTCTATAGGCCTACACTAGCAATACTCTTTCCACTTTTGGATTTAAACCTGAGCAGGCATAACTTCAGAGTGCATGGCTTGAGTTTTGGTAAGATTGCCTATGTTGTGTATGCTTATGGTTTGCATTTCAGAAATAGAGAACTTTTGAAGATAAAGAGATATGAAATACAATATCTCTGAGCATCTTTTTGAACCATGCATATTTATACTTAAAAAGAAAAGTTTTCTATCAAACGTCTATCAACTCCTTATTGGATAAGGCAAAGAAAGAGATCCTCTTCACTAGAATTGCATTTCATTGTTAATCTTGAGAATAAATTCTTAAAACAGAAAATGGAATGCACCTTAATACAGAAAAAAGAAACTTGGCCATCGAAAGGTTATGACATTATTTAGATAAGATTCTGTTGGGGTCACAGTGTCTGAAAAAGTGCTGTTTCCACTGTCAAAATAAAAATTAAGGAATCATTTCTCTATGTTAACTGAAATGAATTCATCTTATTGAATCTTCTGGTAGCCGACAGTGAGATAAAAGATAAAAGAAGTGACAACAGGTGGCAGAAAAGCCATCTGGTGAAATCTAAGTAAAACGAAAAGAATTCAGAAACAGCTTGCTGATGTTCAGTAAATATTAAGTTACTAGGTGAAAGCCCTAAAGGGGGTAAAAAAATGTTTGGTTATCACATTTCATAACATTTCAATAACTGTTTGGTTAGCACATTTCATTTGGTTATTTAGGTCTTTTAAATAAGACTTGAATTTTTGTTTAGTATACAAAGTTGTCTGAGTATTACATATATCCTATTGAAACATTTTCTCCCTTGAATTTTTGTTTTAGTTTGTGTTTCTGCATAAAGTTTTGTTTCCTGAAATAAAGGTAAAGATGTGCATTTCAGTGAAATTAATCTCGCACACGGATGTATGCTTATTTCTTCTTTGTTTTTGATCTGTATGAATAAACTGATTCATCATCATCTTTATTTTTCTTCTTCTCACACCTGTATGCCAGCTTAGTGTTCATTCATGGCTTCATCACAACCACTTAAAAAGTAATTCTGGTTTACAAAAACTTTCTCCATCTTATTCAGTTGATTGCCTTGTTTCTTGCTTTTAACACATTGGCTCATTATTCACTAATGGTTGATTGATTTTGCACCTTCTGTACACTTTTTTCTTGTCTGAGTCTAGCCCTTCTGCAGCCATTCCAGTATCACAGAATGTAACATCTCCATAAGTAATGTCTCTTCTCTGTGAGATGCATGTATGAAGGCCAAATCAATATTTCTCATTAATTTTTTGTTCTATCCAAAAAAATAACTAGCTCAGCTCTGAGATATGCATTATTAATTCTTTCTGGTAAATGAATCCAATTATTCTCACTTGTTGCTCCTTATACCACTTTCTTTTCAGTAGCTTCTAACCTTCTTAAAGAATCCTTTATTTCACATCTAACTCTTACTGTCATAAATGAATTTTAGTCTACATACTGTGTTATATGAGAAGTAGATTGACCAATGAACAAAAAAGCTGGCTTTTACTTTGGTCAACCTACTTCTTAGAGAAACACTTTTTCTCAGCTGGTAAGAAACTGGCCTTGCTTTGCTGATTGTGATGCTTAATTCCTTATTAAGGTTTATTGTCTCATTGATAATAATCATCAAATAACTGAAATTTGTACTTAGGATATACATTATATGAATTCAGTAAAGCCTGTTCATTCAGTATCATACAAAACCCAAGTTGTAGCGTGACTGCTCTATACAGTGATTTGTGGAAAAGAAGCATTGAAAGGATTTGCCAACCAGGGAATCAGAAGTAACTGAAAGTACAGTTAAATTTTTTATAAGTTGTAGAATTTGCTGAACTTAGCATCACTTGCTCCAGCATAGTAAACATTTGCTGTGATCACATGAAAAAGTACACCCTATGTTGTTCATGATAGAAGCTTGAAGTCTTTCCTTTCCCCACTTTATAGGTTGTCAAAAGAGATTGGGGAAGTGGAAGGGTATTGTCATAAAAATATGAGCTATATTTCTGATGACAGTTCGTATAAATTATGTACTTCAGTAATCATGTATACAAATATCCACCACGTCACAGGACCATTTTCATTTTGGAGATTTATACATGAGTTATGCTGTATGTATACAAAGCTGTTTGAGTATTGCATATATCCTGTTGAAACATTTTTGGGTGTATTTTAATGTTTATAGTCACATGATATGCAGAGTGAGTGCCAGATCTTTTAAATTTAACATTTTTCATTTTTAGAAGCCAAGACCTAAGTTGTCCAAGCTCATAAAGATGCAGGTTATTTCATACAGCTAACTTAGAAGAAGCCTAGGAAAATTCTGTTGTCAGTGTCATAAACATACAATCAATGGTGTGAAATCGTTTTTCAAAACTTTTGTGAAGATTATTGGCATTGCATGCCTAAAAGGTAATTCATGTTGCTTGCCTGTTTTCATTCAAATAATTTTTCAATTTTATGTACTTCGAATTCTCTCTAAAGATTTGCAGAAAACTTTTTACTGTGTGCATGTAAGAGAAAGAAGATTTGAAAAAATGTTAAGACAAGTTTATTTTTATTATATCTGTACTGTACAAGTGAAATGTATGAACTTTTAGAATTATTTTTGAGTCTCTTGTATGTTTGATGCTTGTTAAATTGGTCCACAAGCTATTCTTAATCCCATCAAGTAAACTTCAGCTCTTCCCACTGAGTGAGCTTATGAATGCTTTTGTGTCTGAATACAGTGCTAATAGTTTTGTGTTCATTAGATAAAAGTCATTCTCAATTTGTATTTGACAAACAGTTTTCTCCAGTTTTGCTCACATCTCATTCTACTATTGGAAGTCCTTACTATTCAGTTTGAAAGGAGCCTATACTACATGCTTCATCTAACCAACATTGGAGGTTGTATTTTATCAAACTTTTAGGCAATACCAGCTTGTGTTTTCCCTCCTTGTTTATAAAAGAATTAATCCTGATAAACATCTCATATGATACATATCTTGTTCTCACTAATAACTGTTTCAGCTGGTACTACTACTTCTACTTTCCCTTTTATTACCCATTTACCATACTTCCTGGCATGTTGAATGCTATTTTTTTCCTGAAATAAGTCTCAAAAATTTACCTCATGTCCTGGAGACCAAAGGTTATGTTTTTCGTAGGCCTGTGCTAACCCCACAGGAAGGTTATCTATATTAAAATGCTTACCGATAAACCTTATTAATGACAAGACTGCCTTCATTGTGAAATGCCATAGGAAGACTAATGTTTTTTTCTTCTTTGTGTCACTTTTGCTGGGATACATTTACAATGAACCACATGATTTATACTACAAGATCGACACACACATATGTTATGGAGTTCTAGATCAAAAGAGCTACTCTAGTGGGTTTTTGCCAAAACGTATGAAAAATCTTAGCTCGCCTGTTCAAACAGCTTTTTCCACAATCGTAACTGAAAAATAGGTGGTATTTTCGCTTGGCAATTTGCCACCAAACCACTTAAAGAGAAAAAATTACTTTTCACACTTAACAAAAACAAGGCATTAATTAGCCATCATTACAATATTACTGTAGTAAGATTTTTTCATTCTTTCTTGTTTCTCTCTCAGTTCCTACTTCTTTCCTTTCATAATGTCACATCTTTGACTCGTGTGACTCATGTGCAGTGTTGCTGAACTGTTATGATTAAGGTGAAAAGCATTAGTCTTAATCAGTTCAAACCCATACCTTTTCACACTAGGAGTGATCTATAGCTTCAGAAGACTTTGACTTGAAATTTTTAACAGTACCCATATTATGGCATCTAGGAGCAAATATTATGGCATCTGGAAGCAAAAAGCTGTCCTGCACCATCAGTTACAAGATACAGGCAATGAATATGCCAAACAGCATGGCAACAGGGATGCAGAAAGGTATTTTGGACCACCCCCAACTGAGAAAATGATCTGCTATTGGTGCAAGCAAGAGGACATGTTGATGCCTGCATCAAGAAGTAAACGTAACCTGCATCAGTCTATACCTAAGTGGCCAGAACTGGAGGAAGAAATGAAGGGTTAGATAGTTGGGTAGAGAAATTTGGGTCATGCAGTATCAACAAAAACTATTATTAATGAATCAAAACTGAGAGCAGCAGCACAAGGTTTGGATGATTTTTGTGGCACGTCAAGCTGGAGCTACAGATGTATGAAAAGGCACAGATTTGCAATGAGAGTTAAAATAAGAATAGCACAAAAAGTGCCTGAAGATTATGAGAACAAAATAATTGAATTTCACAGGTTCATAATCAGTGCAAGAAAAAAGAGACTGACTATGAATTTGGTCAGACCAGGAACATGGATTAGGTGCCATTAACATTTGGTGTGGTATCAAATAGGACAATGGATGTTAAAGGGTCCAAAACCATAAGTATAAATCATAGGCGCCGACTTCATGGGTTCAAGACACTTGTTGAACCTCCAATGATTTTGTTGTGTGTTCCTCGAACCCCTTATGTTTTTGCATGTATTTCGTGGGGAAAATATACATACGCATATATGCATAAATTTTGTTTTTTGTTATCAATTCTTCAAGTTTTTTTATTATTCATTCCCCGTTTACTATGTATAGAAAGTGTACCAAAATTTACCTCTCAGACTGTTTATTGTGCCTCAAAAAAGAATTAGTGTTAGTTCGTGCTAATAAAATTTGACGCAGCAGACAATGCCTCAAGTACTGTTGTTTAAGAGCATTTAAAACTGCTTCCTTTATAAAAGAAAATTCTTCGGTTTGTCTGGGTTCCCACACAATACAAAAGTCTAGCTCTACATTCGGAGACGAGAACCTACTCGAGGTCATGGTGATAAAACGGAAATATGTTGTACAGTCAGTTGACCCACCCTAACTTCAGACAGTCGGGGACCAAGGAGGTTAGAAGAGAGAGGAGATGGCATCAGCAGCTGCTGGTGAAGCCAAATCTGATCATCTGGTTTCTTGCGCCCTCCGGATGGAGAGGGTTCAGTGACGTGGGTGTCACTTACTAAAGACCTGTGCTGGAGCACAGGTTGATAGCGACCGTCTCTTACTCTCTGCAGCAGTTCCTGAAGGTCAACAAGGCTCCCACAACTTCAGCAAGGCCATGATTGGTTAATACACAATATGCACTTCTGCTCGACGAAGCATAAATTTGTTTAATTTATTTAGGAAATACTAAACAGTATTTCTGTAACTGTTTGCAAATTTTTAGTTATGTGCATGTATATGTCAGTCTCATTTTTTCCTGACTGTACATGCTACACAAGTATCCTCTAAAACCTCTTCAAAGCCAACGATTTCCCCATAGAAAAGTACAGAAGCAGCCCAAGTTGGTCATACTGGGCTTGAAATTTAAATTTAACTTAAATACTTTTAAAAATGCAAAATTTGAATCATTGCTGGAATTTCCGGAAACCCCCAATAATTTTTCAAGTCTGCGCCTATGGTATAAATACAATCTGGACATGAGAAAACCCATTATACTGTTATACTGTGGTGCTATCTAAGTCTGGGTCATATCCATGTGTGCAGATTGATGTATGCTGATGACACAGTCCTGTTGGCAGAGAGCAAAAGTGAATTGCAGAATATGTTATCCCAGATGTACAAAGTTTGCATGAAATTGAAATTGAGTATAAATAAGGAAAAAACCAAAGTTTTGGTGTTTGAGTGAGGAACTGTTAGCGCTGAATGTAATATAAGTCTGAATGGCACAGTGATTGATCAGGTGAATGAGTTTGTGTATTTAGGAAGCATGTTTGACAGAAAGAAAAAAATAGATGGGGAAATTATTGGGCGATTGAACTCTTCATTGAAAGTCACAGCTGCTGTAGGAGGTTTTCGCAGGAATTATGGGTTCTCAAGAGAAGCCTGCATGGGTAGTTGTTCCTACTCTGATGTATGACAGTAAAACCTGGGTACTACAGAAGAAACATAGGAGTTGTTTGTGTGCTGGTGAAATGTGTTACTTACGGGGGTTTGTAGCAAGACTCATTGTGATCATGTGAGTAATGAAGATGCGTTACAGTTGTGTAATGTGAAGAAAAATGTTGTTAGCTAGGTGGATACTAATATGCTTCAGTGGTTTGGCCATTTTGAAAGAATTAGTGATGAGATGCCTACTAAAAAAATATTTTTAGCCCAAGTGACATTAAGGAAAGACAGAGGAAGGCCAAGGAAGTCATGGGAGGATCAGATTCTGGAGTGTCTGCATGAGGAAAAGATTATGAGTATGAAGTATAGAAGATCTTGTGTATGTCATGTGATGGATGTGAATGAAGCCTGGGTTGTGTATTAAGATTGCTGTAAGTGGAGAAGTTTGGTACAGTAACAGTAAGTAAATAATTCAGTTAGAAATTTATCTGATAGTCTGTATTTCTTTGTGGAGCTAACCTCTGAATCTTAAAGAACAGCTTAGTGTTATGTATGCTATCTTGTTGTGCTGATGGAACAAAACTGCCACTGCTACTGATTTTCAAGAAGAAAACTTTACTAAAAGACAAAATTCCATGCGGAATTTTTGTTCACACCCACCCGAAGGGGTAGATGGATGAAGAGGGAGTGAAGCTATGGTTGGATAAAGTCTGGTCAAGGCATCCCAGTGGCCTCCTTAAAAAACCATCCCTGCTTGTGTGGGACCAGTTTTGTGCCCACAAAACAAAGAATACTAAAAAAGGGTGCAGAGACTGAAGACAAAAATAGCAGTGATCCCTGGTGGTTTAACAAGCCAATTGCAACCACTGGACATATCCATCAACAAGCCTTTTAAGGCATTTATGTAAGAAGAGTGGAATCAGTGGATGCGGGCCACAGACCACGACCTAACCCTAAAAGGTCATTTGAAAAGGCCAACAATTGTTCAGGTGTGCGAGTGGGTCCTAAAATCATGGAATGCTGTGAAGACTGAAATATTAGTAAAATCTTTAAAAAAAAATGTGGCATCAATAATGCGTTAGATGGCACAGAAGATAACATTCTGTTTGAAAATAGTGACTCTTCGGACAGTATTGAAGACCCTGATTATGACAATGATGCCAGTGATATGGATAACACCAATGAATTTTCTGGATTTAAGGATATGGATGACTGAAATGTTTTTCCTTATATGTAGAGATTAAATTTGTATTACTTTTAGTCTTTATGAAAGTGCTGAGACTTGTTTTGTTTCTCAAAGTTTTGCATTTTAAAATTGGGGTGTGTCCTTGATGCCGAGAAATACAGTATTTATGTAACCCAGTTTGCTCTCTTTATTTTAACTGATAATTCTGTGTGGACTTCATGTCAGTAGATATGTTATATTGGAATTAATTTTGTCCATGAGTAGGGGTTAACTGAGGAAAAGTTAATGCCACCATCCCTTGATTTCCCAAACAAAGTGAAAGGTGATTGCAATGGTATTTTGCTAGGCTCCAGTCCATTTATAATACAGTTTAGTACCTGTGTCATTCAGCTCTCTTCCTTGAAGTTTACCGTATAGGTCTTTCATTTTAGTTACTACAGCAGAGCTAAATTGCCTTAACAGAAATCAATAATGCTTTTCCTATTCAAATTACATCTTCAATATTTATTTTGATATATGCTGATTGATGGAAGAATGGTGCTAAAGAGAAAGATGGAAAAAACTTGGAGATCAGAAGGCGACATCAGACGCTATAAACTGATTATTGATACATATACATAGTCAAGTCATATTATTGTGACCACCTCCTACTTTTAACGTCAACAGCGCGTAGCCAATGAAAGAAGGCACGTCTCATGAGCTGGGTTGGAGAGTATATAAGATGTGCTGTAGGCATTCTGAAAACATATCATTCGTTGCTGTCATGGATAAAAGGAGTGATTTATCAGATTTGTAAAATGGGGTGATTATCGGCTTTTGGGCCAGGAGTGGCAGTATTTCTGAACAGCGCAGTTTGTGAACTGTTCATGTACTGCTGTTGTTAAAGTGTATCGTGATTGAAGAAATGGCACCGTTGCGAATAAGCGATGTGGAAACTGCGGAGCACCACGTGCCATTGATGTGAGAGAGGTGAACTTCGGCTGCGAAGGTGCGTGAGGGCCAATCAACACGCTACAGTGGAGCAACTCACTGGCTGAATGAACGAGGGGGCTACCGGAAGTGTGTCTTAAAATGACAGTTCAGTGAACCCTGCTGCATATTGGGCTCTGATGCAGATGGATGACGGTCACTGCACCTGTGCTAACGAAGGTCATCGGCAGAAAAGGCTTTCATTTGCACGGCAGTATCGGACTTGAACCTCCGCTGATTGGCGAAGGATTGCCTTCTCCGATGAGTCACATTTTCTCCTTCAAACGGATGGACGTTGGTGTATAAGGCAAGAAACATCGGAGAAAAAACACTCTTCAGCCATTGCTGGAAGAACACATGCTAGTGGGGGCAGCGTTATGGTTTGGGGAATGTTTTAGTGGCATTCCCTGGGTCCACTCATACCTGTGGAAGGCACTATTAACCGACTTGTGAACACCTTCCAGCACCTTATTGAGTCACTTCCAGCCTATCTAGCTGCTGTCTGCACTGCACATGATGGTTACTCTGGATATTAGCTGGTGGTCACAATAATGTGACTCGAGTGTGTGTGTGTGTGTGTGTGTGTGTGTGTGTGTGTGTGTGTGTGTGTGTGTGTGTGTGTGTGTGTAAAATACATAAATAATGCAGACACTACAAGCACAATAGAACTTTATTAAATATGTGACTACCATAAATAATATAAATAATATAAGGTCAGCCACCGGGCGCCAATCTTCAGGGGAGAGCGCGAGGTCATGGCATTATATTTTTGCAATTTTATGTTTACTATGTTTTTGTATATACTGGCACAAGACAGACTGTTGTGGAGGAAACTTGGGGAGACCTTCGTCCAGCAGTGGATTGATAATGGTTGACAATGATGATGATGATGATGATGATATATGTATATGCTGATAGGAACAGAAAGTTAAATGCCAGAAGTGAGTGATCTACTTTAACCAAAGTAAGGAGTGATATAAAAAGTGATCACAGTGTAAAGAATTCCTGGCCCACTTGTTTGGAGTAAGTAATGATGCTTTCAAATTGTGACAAGTTTTATTTGAGGTATCAATTTAAAGTGTTTACATTTTTGAAAATTATCTGGCGAATACAAACCTAACTGGAGTATCCATTCAATTGAAGTGGTGTCGAATGCCATCCTGAGTTGTGTCATTATAGATCTACTCCACACGAGCTCTCAGTTAAGCAGTCAAATAGTAGATGTTGCATTTGAGGTCAGAAGCCTCTCAATTATGCCACAGACGTTCTTGATTGGGAACAGAGCTGGTGATTTAGCAAACCAGAAATGGCCATTCATGTCCTGGATAAGTCAGTCCAGTATTGTTATCAATATGTGGATAAGCATTGTTTTTTGAAGCTACGTGTAATGTATATTTACTTGAAACAGGATAACAGGATTTAAAATTTTCAACATAATAATGAGTAGTCCATGAACTGTTATAATGACCATTTCAATCTCAGTTCAGGCAGGCATGTCCAACATGTGTCAGTTGACCACCTCCAATTTTTTTGAAAAAATTATGGTAGCTACTCCTAATAAATGTATAAAGTACTGCAAAAGGATTTTTCATAAAAAAAATTTTTGGTCGAGCCACAGCATTTTGAAAATAGGCAAAAAATACACTCGTGACAAAAATCATGTGAAACGCCAAATTTTTAAGTGCACACTGCTCCTGAACTATAACAGGTAGAGACTTGATTTTTTTCATTTTGAAGCTATTGAATTGGCCTTTCTTCATATTCACAGAAATTGGTCAAACGAATGTTGCCAGATGGCAAAAAATATATATTTATTACAAAGAAATTTTAATTTTTCACAAATTTAGGATTTTTTTTTTAAGAAAAAGACTTATCAGGTGGGTAAGGTGTGCTAATCTGCACCCCTACTGTCTTAGCAGTAATTTTATTTTTATCCTGTGATGCCTGCAACTCATAAAATTATTTTTTAAAATAAACAAAATTTCAAAAAATCTGTATTTTTGAATTGCAATGTCTCAAAAACCTCATTTTTTAAAATTCTGAAATTTTGTCCAAACAATGTCCTAATAATAGGTAGTTTACTGGGGGAGTTAGGCTACTAGATTTTTGCCTTGAAATTTTCTTACATATTTTTGAAAATGGCATTTTTTTTTTCAATTTCTTTTTTTTTTTTTTCCAATTCTTGAAAAATGGCACTTTTTTTTTCAAATTTTTGAATTCAGTGAAAAAATGAGAACTGTAAACATTATTTAGTAAATTTTTAATAGCAGGAGAACACAATTCCCGGCAGGGCTCGCACTAAGCATTCACCAAGTCGCCAAATGTGACTAAATCTAAAAATGGCAAGAAAAAATTAATAACAGTAAAAATGGTGGGGAATGATTTTATGAAACTTGGGCAATTTTTGGCTCATAGGTAAACTGCAATTTGCGGTAATTTTGGGGCTAAACTGCAGCTGATATGATTTCAAAGTTTGATTTCCCAAAGCTATGGCACTGAAAATGGTACTGCCCTGTGCAATTTTTGTGGAGTACTGTGAAACACCTATTAAGGCTGCTTGAGAGTCATTAGGGGAGTCAATGAAAATAAGAGCTACTGAAGGTGGGGGATATCGAGAGGGAAGAAACTCTTCAGTAATTTATAATGAGCGGATCCAGAGAAATGAGATAGCAGATATTTAACAGTCTGCAGCACGTAGTCCAGTGTTGGTGTTGCACTTTCACTTTGCTCAAAACTGATCTGTAATTCTACCTGATGAAGTGCAAAGTTACTACTGGCAAACAATGCCCAGATCTCACTCTTTACATGCATTGTATACTTTCCAAATGAGACTAAGTCTTTTGTGGTAGCATGCAATGATATAAGCCATGACACAGCACATGCTCTGTGTGCCATTCTGCTCATAAAAAGTGAAATTGCTAAGACTTGTCCTTTGGAAGAATTTAAAACAATTGTTTACACCTCAGATGGAGCAGCCGGGCACTTCAAAAACAAATATCAGTTCTGTGAACTTATGAAGGGGGACCCAAATGTAACAAGGAAGTGGATCTTCTCAGCCACAGGCCAATGCAAGAGTGCATGTGATGGTGTGGGTGGCCTGTGCAAACATTTTGCTACTAAATTCAACTTACAGAAAGAAGCTTCACAAGCTATAAGAGATGCACCTTCATTTGTTGAAACTGTTCCCCCTTGATCCCAAAGACTAAACTTCTACTCCTCACAACTTGTGAAGTTCAATCCTATTGAACCAGCAAAGTAGAAGAGTGGGATACAGTAAAATCTGTTGTTTGAATACAGTCACAGCATTCCTGGTTAGTACAAGGATATAAACCATCAATGGCCAGAACAGTCCAGCACCCACATAAAGCCATGCAGTTTTCAAGCCAACAAAAAAAGAACCCATTTTCTGTGAATGATTTTCAAATAGGAGAATTTATAGGATGCATTTATGACTATAACTGGTGGATAGATGGGACAGATTACAAACATATCTAAGGAATTCGAGGACATAACAGTATCTTTCATGCACCCTCATGGACCAGCCAAAGGTTTTTGGTGGTCAGAAGATTGTGGCAAGAAAACAGATCAAGTGTCCAGTGCCCTTAAAAAATGTACTTCTAAAGGTGAATGCCCCAACTCCTGTTGGACGTTCTGCATGACTTCATACCTTTGATGAGAAGAAAATCAATAAAATCCAGCAGCTTTTCTCAGTTTGAATAATTTGTAGTTATGATGGTAAGCTCATAATTTTTTTTTTTGATGCCTTTTTTTCTTATGTAAATAGAAATTGAATCTTAACTGCAACTGAGAGAATGTATTGTATGTGTACAGACTATGCATTTAAAAAAAACCATGTACATAGCTGACAATTATTAAAAATCATAAAAATGACTGTAAAATATAGATTAACACTGCAATTTGGAATATGTACTCAGGTAAACTTTTCAGAAATATCTTTCGAAGTTTTTTTTTTTTTTAATAATAACCCAACCGTGAGGTTCGAACAGGAGAGAAGTGCATTTTCAAAAATTTGTAGGAAATTTTCAAGGCAAAAATCCAGTAGCCTGATTCTCCCAGTTAACTACCTACCATTAGGACATTATTTGGACAAAATTTCAGAATTTTTAAAAATGGGGTTTTTGAGTTATTGCAATTCAAAAAATGTTGATTTTTTGAATTTTTGTATATTTTAAAAATTAATTTTGAGCTGCATGCATCACAGGATAAAAATAAAATTACTGCTAAGACAACCCTAGTAGGAGTGCAGTTTCTTTAAAAAAAAAAAATCCTAAATTTGTGGAAAATTAAAAATTTTTGTAATAAATATACACTTTTTGTGCCATCTAGCAATATCCTTTTGATCGATTTCTGTGAACACAAAGAAAGGCCAATTCAATAGCTTCAAAATAAAAATAAAAATCAAGTCTCTCCCTGTTATAGTACAGGAGCAGTGCACATTTAAAAATTTGGTGTTTCACATTATTTTCGTCAAGGGTGTATTTTTTGCATATTTTCAAAATGCTGTGGCTTGACCAAAAAAGTTTTTTGTGAAAAATCCTTTTGCAGTACTTTATACCTCTATTAGGAGTAGCTACCATAATTTTTTCAAAAAAATTTGAGGTGTTCTACTGATACCCCCTGCCTGAATTGAGATGGAAAGGGTCTAATTGGCAATCAACAATGATGCATTTTTGTCATATCTGGTGGCTTCTCAAGCAGTGACAGTGGGAGTTTGTGATGTGTGTGTCCCTATCTTAGGGTGATACTTTGCAGGTATCTCCTGACTTCCATTTCTCTATCGCTTACACTGAAGCAGGAATTACTCTCATCACCAAAGATGGCTGAATGCCATTTGAGTCTCCTATTAATGCATGTATGTACCTTACAGCTGAAGACCTTCATGCTGATGAGTAGGAGTGAGAGCCAAAAGAGTTCGGCTTCATGAGTCATTATCCTTACTTTCAGCAAATGACTTCAAACTGTGTAAGAGAATATAAGATACAACTACACTTTAAACCTAGGCAAAAGTGATGGACCTTTTCATCAAAGTCATCCATTAGATATTGCAGCCTTGTTTTTCATGATTACCTCTGAGTGCTCCTGGAAGGCACTGTATCCTTGAACATGTGTACCTCCCCTGTAACATTGTGTCCAGTCTTCATGAACTGCCCCAGTGGCACAGGTCTAAGCGCTGGCTTATGGCCATTCGTGTGAGATGGATCTGGGTTTGAATCCCGGTGATTCATGGAGGTTGTGTTTGTCTTACAGCACTAGTCTTCCCCTTTCCCTGGAACCAGTGGCCCTAAATTAAGGACAAGTGACTGCTCATTGTGGTTGTTAAACCCTCACAACAGCAACAACAATTCCATGAATTTTTAGATCAGTATTCTACACATACTGAGCGTTGAATTGGAAATTTTTATTCATTACTTGGTTGTACCTCCTTGAGCCCAAATTACAGCATGCATGCAGTTTGGCACAGATTTGTTGGACTACATCTACAGCATACCAGGCATTCACCAGACAGTCTTTTAACTGGATCAGATTTGGTGGAAGAGGATTTTGCTCCTAGATCTGATTTTCAAACATGTCCCATATATTCTCAATGGAGTTCAAATCCGAGCTTTATGGTGGCCAGGAAAGATGGTGTAAGTCACTGTCGTTCTTGCTGAACCATTACTGAACACATCATGCACAGTGGACATTAGCATTATCATTCATGAAACAGCTGTTACTTGCTGGATAAAAAGTCAACATTGCAGGATGAACTTGATCAGCAGCAATGTTCAGATAAACCTTGGAGGACACCTGGCCTTCCAACAATATCAGGGGACCTGATCCATACCAATATAACGTGCTCCATACCATTACACCACCTCCAGAATCTTGGGTTGCATTAACAAGGCAAGTTGAGTCCATTGCTTCATGGGGTGACTGCCTAACTGTCTGCCTACTGTTGGTACAGATTAACGTGTGTTACAACTTGTCAAACTACATGGCTTGTTTCCAGTGTCAGTTTAACAATGCTATAGTTGAAGTTTCTGGTTCTTTGCAGAAATCAGTGATTTCCATATAACCATGTGACTGTCAGTATCAATGCTCTTCTATTTCTTGTGCACAGTTCACTGAGATATGAGTCAGGAACACCTTTCATTGAATGCTTTGGTCAATTGCTGCACACAAAAAGTCCTGTTTCTCTATATAAGCCTTCTCAGATGATGACAATCTTGTTCTTGACAGATTGTCATCACACCACAGTAACACCTCTTAGACAAGCAATGTGGGTTATTTTTCCACCGATTAAAGACCTGGGATATCTCACGAGAAACCAGTCAGTTTTGTTGTTTTCAAAATCGTCACTCCAGCCAGATGGGCACTCACAATAAGCCCTTTATTGAACTCCGAAAGATTCTTTGTTTTTCCCACTGTGATCAACACTGCTGACGGTTACTGACGAGCAGCAGTCTTAAATAGTTGCCTGGATCATGTGGTGACACATGTGACTAGGTATTTTGCATATCTGCTGTGTAAGTGACATTTACGTACATCTGCATAAAGGTTCCTAATTCAGTGGCCACTGTGAGTACCTTCCCATATGCCAAACTACCCTTAATTTGTCAAAGTCTATGAGTTAGGTATATGAAGGAGATGTTGTTATTATCAGCATTAGAGTGCAACTTCAATCAGTTTTAAGTAAAAAAAAACATTAAGTTCTGATGTGACAACACTAATTACATTTTTAGCATTATTACATTAACATATAAACGTTAAACATTTACTGTTCATCACGTTGTTCATGGTATTTAATATAGCCCTCCGACGTGACCTCCAACATATAATGCCCCATAAAGTTATTCATATCGACATAATAAGCAGCACACTCTGAAATACATACAAACAGAAAAAGTACCCTACCTACAATGTCTATGAATATGTCCAAACATCATCCACGGCTAATGTCTTATGTAGGCCAAGTCGAATATTCCGCTGCCTTTCAACACTCAGGAAAGCTTGGGGTGAAACATTGTATTCCGTGCATGTGGTAAGATATGCAGTCCATTCGCTGGACCAAGTCAAAATTCAAAACATAAAGCACAACAAACAACCATAAGATAAAAGACTTAACTATATTTAAAAAGGCATCAAGAGTGAAATGAAATAAAAGGAGAAGACGGATGGTCACAGTCGTCTGCTTCTTGATGAGATATGGCTGGACAACTGTGACCATCCGTCTGCTTCTTGATGAGATATGGCTTGACAACTGTGACCATCCGTCTGCTCCTTTTATTTCATTTCACTCTTGATGCCTTTTTAAATATACAAGTCTTTTACCTTATAGTTGTTTATTGTGCTTTATGTTTTTAATTTTGACTTGGTCCAGTGGATGGACTGCATATCTTACCACATGCATGGAATACAATGTTTCACCACAAGCTTTCCTTAGTGTTGAAAGGCAGTGGAATATTCGACTTGGCATACATATAAGACATTAGCCGTGCATAGATGCCAACTAGTACGGATTTTTTGTAATTTTACGGATTTTTGGTTGCTGTTACGGAAGTACGGAAACACTGCTGAAATTACGGAAAATCGCCATTTGATTTAATTTTCTGAGATAGAAAGAAAATTTTCATCAACTAAAAAATTTTTGTTGGTTCTTCAAGTTTTTCTGGGGGAAAAAAATTAAATGCTACATTCAGAGCTGCCAAACCTGCGCCAATTGCGCCAGTCCGCGCCAAAACGTTGTTCTCACGCCATTCTGCTAAAAAATCGCCATTTCGACGAAATCTGCGCCAAAAGTTAAAATTTACTGGTCATCGATATTTTAGCGTTATCTTACGACATTCGAAATCGATTCAGCGGTTAATTCGTACGTGAGATTCTTCCGCGGATTCGCGGAGTCCCCTCCTTTTTTTTTTTTTTTTTCTTTTTGTCATTTTCGAGATCGATGCAAAAGTGAAGAAATTTTGGGGATATTAGTTGGGGGTGGGGGTCATATTCCGTCTGGGGACGTTGTTTTGTCTTTTTAAACGTTCGGAAACAGAAGTTAAGCAAAGTGCAGATTTTTCCCGTAATCGTATTTTTCTCTCTCTCGAGATGTTGCTTCTGTTCAGTACTGTTAAATATAATTTCATTGCATAATTTCAGCTTGAAATTGTAGGCAACGATTTCCGAAAACGGAAGTTAGGCCGCCCGAAAATTTCCCCGTAATCTTCGGGGACGAGATTCTCACACTGATTCGAGGAATTCCGTCATTTTTTGTTATCATTTGGACCATGTACGAAATCGATGCATAACTGAACTTAAATTTTGGGAGGATTGGTGGCGGTTGCGGCGGTAGCGGGGGAGGGTCATTTTCTCCGTCGGAGGACGGAATTTCATCCTTCGAAAACGGAAAGTAGACGGAGGTAAGATTTCTCTGGTAATCGTAATTTTTTTTCACGATGTTTCCTCTACCCAGTATTGTTAGATATCATTTTATTCCATAAATATTTGTATTTCAGCTTGAAAATGTTGGATATATTTCCGAAAATTGAAGTCAATTCAGCTTGAAAATGTTGGATAAATTTCTGAAAACTGAAGGCTTGAAAAACCGTTATTTCAAGCCATGTTTCCTGATTCAGCGATTGCAAAAAAATATTCGTGTGGAAGAACCAAGGCTAATGCACTAATTCAGCACATGGCCAGTGTTTCTACAAGTAACATCGTATCGGAAGTTAACAAAATCCTTTTTCTCTATCTACGGACGGAAGTAATGATGCTCAAGCAAATAAAATGTATCCCATTACAATAACATATTTGACAAAAAAATAGGGGTAAATTTAACTGTTTTGTTATCATTGGTTGAATCAAGTAATAATATAGGTGAAGGAATATTCAACGTTTTGAACAATGAGTTGTTAAAAACATATCTCATGGAGCAACTGTGTGTCATTTTCCTGTGACAATGCTAACACTATCATAGGTCAAGTAAAGGGTGTTGTTTCTCACATAAAGAAGGTTCAGCCTGCAATCATAGTGCAGCGATGTTCATGCCATTTAGTAAATTTAGCTGCACAGAAATCTGCTACTCAACTGAAAGGATTTAATGTTGAGCAGTTTCTGATACAGTTGTACTTTTATTTTTTATTTTTTTTTGGAGAAAAGTTCAAAGAGGAAACACAATCTAAAACTGAGTCAAGCTGTTTGTGGTACTAAACCACACAAAATTCTAAAGCATGTCAATACTTGCTGGTTATCACTTTTGGAATCCATTGACAGAATTTTAGAACAGTGAGAGGCTGTAGAACATTATTTTAGTGACAATGAAGAAGCTAATTCACAGTATAAGAACCTTGCAAGTATGATTGGAAATCCTTCATCTAAACTTTTTTTGTCTTTTTTTATCTGCTACTCTTCCTTTGTTTACATCTGTTAACGTGTTCTTGCAGCAGGAAGCTCCGCTTGTGCATGTATTAAAAAGAAAGCTTAATAGTCTATTATCTGAATTTCTTGTACGATTTATCAAGCCATCGGCATTTGATGTGGCAGCAACATCTCTTGCCGATGGAAATTTTGAAAGAAGGAGAAATCAAAAAGAAAACTGTGATCTCGTAATTGGGTCAAAAGCGAGATCTTATATAGGCACAACTGCAGATCTGAGTGAAGACACATTGGCTACTTTTTATTCTGAGGTAAGGGAATTTTACAAAGCAGGCTGCAATTACATTTTAAGAAAATTTCCACTTAATGATGAATTTCTGAGTCATGCTGAAATTGCAGATGTAGCATTAAGGCAAAGTGTTTCTTTTGCATCAGTCCAATATATGTGTTCCCTGTTTCCAGTTTTGAAACCAGAAGAGCCGCCCCGGTGGCGCAGTGGTCTAAGCGATGGCCTCTGATCATTCGTCCGAAAGGGGTTGAGTTGCTCACGGTGGTCGTTAAACCTCCAACCAAAAAAAAAAAAAAAAAAAAAAAAAAGAAACCAGAAGAATCTGACAAGGTGGAATCTGAATTTACTCAATACCAGTTTGAAAATTTTAACTGCACTGTTACTTCTGGGAGAATGGATAAAGTGTGGCACAGAATTTCTTTAATGAAAAATGAAAGTGGCCAGTTAAAGTATGAATCATTAAGCAAAATTATGAAAATGATTTTAATAGTCCCTCATAGCAATGCAAGTACAGAAAGAATTTTCAGTATTGTGAAAAAAAAAACATGAATGATTCAGACCTAATTTAAGTAGTCATGTGCTGCCTTCTTTATTAGTAGAAAAAATAAACAGCATTGCACACAGTGAACTATGCTATCAGAAGAAGTTTTTGCAAATTGAACTAGGAAGGCCAAAATGGCAACTACAGCCAGTTTATCATAATAATTTGGCAACATTCCAAGGAATAATTTTTCTTCATGTCTGGAGGTAATTTTTTATATTTTTCTGGTAGACAGTATTTTAAATTTTTCCACTAGCAAATTATTTTTTATTGTATTATTATTATTACTATTATTTTGTTAATAGTTCTGACAGATTAAAATTTGTTGCAGTGTTAAATACCCAAATTGGCCACTGTAGACTGGATTACTGAAAATTACTGAAAAAAAAAATTGTTACTGAAAATTACTGAAAAATGAACATGTTGGTTACTGAAAACTACTTTTAGAGGTTGGCATCTATGGCCATGGATGATGTTTGGACATATTCATAGACATTGTAGGTAAGGTACTTTTTCTGTTTGTATGTATTTCAGAGTGTTCTGCTTATTATGTCGATATGAATAACTTTTATGGGGCATTATATGTTGGAGGTCATGTCAGAGGGCTACATTAAATACCATGAACAACGTGATGAACTGTAAATGTTTAATGTTTATACACTAATGTAATAATAATATGAGTCACGTAAAGTAATCTTCTCGATGCAGCATATGATTTTTGCTGGTTTGTGTAGATAATGTAATAAATTTTTAGCATTTGCCTGCAACCATTGTCTCTTTTTTTTTTTTAAATAATGGATTGAATTACTTGAAAAGTTAGGCATTTATTATCCTTATTGACATTGTGAGTAATATTTTTTAAGATCAAAACATCCTTCAATGATGTTTGGATATTCACTTCCATTAGTGTATCTCTGCCATTGTGGATACTTTTGGACATAATTTCTGTGCTTCTGTTTGTTTCATTCTGTAGGATTGGTTATTTCCAAAGTTTAGCTGTGTTTACTGTTTATTCTTTGTGACTTAAATATGTCCCTTGGTTGTGTACAATTATTAGCTGTTGTTAAATAAGTCTCCCCATCCTTTGGTATGATACATATATACATACTGTTCATTGTTTTCTCACTGTGGTGGTAACCTGTGCTGGAAATATAGATTGCTGACAATATGATATTCTGCTGCTGTATGACACATTCAGAGTATACAGAAATGAATGCATAATAATACCATGGGTTAATTCAAATGAAAAATGCTCTTTGATAGTTTTGAAATCACCTGATACTGTTTCAAGTTCCCAACAAAATATGGCCATTGTACAGGAAAGTTCATGGTGCAATCATAGGTTTCTACAAGTTCACTGCATCTGTCATCCAGCTGGTATGTTGCTTTCACAAAATTCTGAGTGAGTGAAAGACTTGCACGTTTCAATCGAAGTGTTGCAGAATTTTACTCACAAATCATGCATCTTTACAATATATTGTTGTTGTTTTATTTTTGTGTGCACCTTCTTGTTCTTTTGTTTGAATCATGAAAAGAAGATAATGTGTAAACCATACAATGAACTATTCTTAAGATAAAATCACACTACTTACAGACTGCGGCCCCTTCAAAAGCTAAATCATGTGTAATTTAATACGTGGTCTGCTTTTTATGTTTGAAGTATGAGAAAAAAAATATGTTGGATAAAAATTATTTCCTTTTCTATTATGAGTTGCTATTAACTAGGGTGCTCTACAGTGTTGTATGTTGGCGAGCAATAATTGCATATAAAAAAAATTCTGTTTATTTCTTAATTGAATCTTAAAATTTTATTAATCATATATCATACACCTCAATGTGGGACACACCCTGTAAAGTGGCATTGGTCATAAGATCATTTGTTATGCTTTAATTATTTTGTGCTGATAATAAATTGAATCTTTCATTAAGTAGTTAAGTGTTGTTTAATGTAAAGCATGTATTTGATTATATTTGAAAAATTGTGTAACTGAGGAATTGTCTTTATTTTACAGTTTCCTGTGGTTGTTTTCCTCCAAACCCCCCAAATGCTTCTTATTATCTTAGCCTTTCTAAAAGACTTTTTGAGTATTATATAACATGTATATATATACATGAGAACAATGCAACTGAAGTTAATCTCACCTAATTTTAAATATGTGGTATTTCAACTATGGTATTGTAACTAAATTGTTACATATGTTCTGTTCAACACATTTTTACGCCATTGTCAAAGGAGCATTATGCAACTACAAATTATTATTGCTATAATCTTATGTTGTTATTTGACAAATAAAGAAATTCCTTTACCTTGAGTCTTGTTGTTTTATTCTCACACCACTGCATCTCTAATGCATGCCCAATAGTTTACAGATGGTAGGTATTTCTTGAGTCTTCCCAGGTAACTTCATGAATGCACAGTAATGACCTGACGAAAACACAAAAGGGTTGAAAGAAAGAATATTTACATCAACTATACACTGATAAAAGAACAAACCGACTTGGAACATCAGTGTACAGTTGATATAAATATTCTTTCTTTTAACCCTTTTGTGTTTTCGTCGGGTCATTACTGTGCATTCATGAAGTTACCTGGGTAGGAAGACTCAAGGTAAAGGAATTTCTTTATTCATCAAATAACAACATAAGATTATAGCAATAATAATATTTTGTATTTGTATAATGCTCCTCTGGCAATGGTGTAAAAACATGTTGAACACAACATATGTAACAATTTAGTTACAATACCATAGTTTTTGAGTGTTTATTTATTTGTATTTATTTATTTATTTATGTGTAAGTACATCTTGGTTTGTAAATGTTTTATTCACAGTTGTATATAATTTTTCAACGGAAATGAAAATTTGTGATTATGACTTGTGAAATCAGAAGCAACTGAAAATAATTTCACCAATATACTCTCTGAAATAAAATGAAATCATGATTTTATGTTATGGTTGTCAATGTGTAAGTCCATTAAAAATTAGCATTGGCTAAATTGTGGATTTTTCAAGTTGAGCAGTGCTTTACCTCATTTATCATACCTAGAAAATGCTCATACATTTAGAAAAAGGATAAATTGAATTATTTGCATGATCATGTCAAAAAAGTTTGTGTGACAAAATGAGAAAGTAATTAACTTGATGATTGTAATATGTAGTTGCAAATCTACTTCTAAATTTCTGAGATAGTGGAATTAACAAAAAGTTCTTTCTTCACAAACAGCAAAATTTATATGATTCAATGGTTATTTATATGGTTCAGTGGTTATATTATTTTGATGCAGATTTGAATGAATTACAAAAGTAATATGTTTAAAATGATGCATTACTGTGACTGTCAAAACTAACTAGTTATGTAAAAAGTATTGCATGCCAAAATTGCTGAGAATAGAAGTAAAAACATACATTCATTAAGGGCTTGTTTCTCTCTCTGAATTAATGCAAGCGTTAAAAAATAAATATGAGATATTGCATGAAAGAATGGGAAATTAAGTCGGAAAAAATAAGCTGTTAAGTTTTCTGACAAGGAGAAATGGCCTGGTGAATGAGTAAAATGTAGTGTAAATGTTTTCTTTTTATTTAAGTGTAAGCATTATATGCATATAGATAGTGAATCCAGTTTGTATTACTACTTCGAATAGCATGGCATGAACTTCAAATTTTTGTAATGGTGTTGTATTGCACTTCAATTTTTTCCTCCTGTAGGTGAAATGAAGCAATAGCAGACAAATTATACTTAAGGCACAATAACTTGAGTTATAGAAAGGTGCTGTTTCTCCAGTAGAGGCTATTAGCAAATTGATGTAGGCAATGTATTGAAAAAGTGGTAAACAGAAATAGATTTATCAACAAAACAAAATTAGTTATATGCCTATTAAATCACTGTTGAGCACTTTGTATTCATGTGCAGGTGCTTGTGAAATGGTCAAAATATTTCAAAACAGTGCCAATCTGTACTAAATTTTAGATGAAAAGAAAAGAAAATTAAAGAAGACACAAATGAAACATTGTGTTCTACCTACACCTTAATTGTAAGCATCAGAAATTTTGGGTTGATTGAATGTGTGTTTTTTTGTTGTTGTTGTTATTGTTTTTTATTGAAGGTTTAATGACCACCATGAGTGACTCAATGGGTTATAAGCAGTTGTCCATCCCTAATTTAGGGCCACTGGTTCCGGGAAAGGAAGAGAGCCAGTGTCGTAAGACAAACACATCATCCATGCCTCATTGGGATTTGAACCCGGAGCATTCTCAGACTGATAGCCATAAGCCAGCCCTTAGACCACTGCACCACCAGTGCAGCAAGAATGTTTTAAGTTGTCATGAAAAATCAGCTTTTCAGTGAGAAGAACTAGCCGTAGTTTATAAGAAATTGTGCTAAACGTTCCATTGTAAGCTTCAAACATTTTTAGCAAAAGAACACATATTTTGCTTTTCTTTCTATATGATAAGAATATCATTCTATCTGTATATGAATAATGTATGCTTGCACATTCATTTGAGTGGTTCTTCAGTTTTTTTCCACATGTTTTGAACATGTATGTCTTCATTTTTAAGGTGTGTGAACTTAAACATATGGAAAGTGAAATGTGAAAATGTGAAGTATTTACATATAAGGATGATTGATAAAATATTTGCACTGGCAAGCACATTGTAGACTATACTATCTCTGCTGGCAATGACATAATCATTTACAAAATTAAAAATTGGATTTGATTCCAGAGTAACTGGAAAACAAATCCTAATAGCACATATAATGCCAAATCTTGTGAGTTGCAGAACATTCAAATGCAGACAAATAAACAGATACTAGCAGATCTGAAATAAATTTGGTAACAGTTGCTTGTTTCTGAGTGAAAGGAATAATGGTACAAACAGTAAATTTTGTAATGTTATTAAACAATAAAGGAAACTGGGGTTAGCCACAATAATTGTGGAGTAGGCTAAAATTGGTGATCTTGATATTATTACTGATGGAAATCTACAATCAAGTAATGATCTGGAAAATACCTGTAGTATCTTAGTTACTCCATTTTAATGGCTGATGTACTACTGCTGTTGGTAGAGAAAAGGACACAGAATATATTAACTTGATTGCGCATGCAAGTGTGTGTTATACTAATTAAATGTATTGAATCACATATGCTGGTTACAGCATAGCTCTGGTTGAAAAATGTGCTGTGTTCAATAAATATACACATCATCATCATCAACAACTAATCAATCCACTGCTGGATGAAGGTCTCCCCAAGTTTCTTCCACAATGGTCTATCTTGCACTAGTCTCCTCCATGTCACTCTTACATGCTTTTGAATTTCATCCACCCATCTCCCATGTGGTCTTCTTCTGGGTCTTTTTCTGTCCCTTGAAATCCTGTGTAGAATTTAGGTTGCCCATCAGTGGTCAGTTCTTCTGGCAACATGTTCAGCCCATTGCCACTTCAGGCATTTTACTCTGATCATGCTGTCTTCCACTCTTTATCATTTTCCTTATCCATGAGTTCTTCTTATCTTTCCTGGTTACACCAAGCATGCATCTCTCCATGCCTCTTTCAGTTGTCAGCAATTTTTGTATGTATTTTTTAGTTAAGATCCACTTCTCTGCTCCATGTGTAAATGGTGGAAGGATGCATTTATTAAACACAATTTTTCTTTTAAGACATAATGTCATATTGCTCTTAAAAACTGTGCTGTTTTTTCCAAAAGCTCTCCAACCAAGTTTTATACGTCGATTAATTTCTTCATCGATGTGACCTTTGCTTTATATTTGCTGTCCAAGGTAAATGTAGGTATCAGTTATCTCCAGCTTTCCTCATCAATTGATAACTCTTTATTTCTTGTAAATGCATTGTACATCGGTTTTTAATTTGTCATAAAATTAAATTTGAATAGTAAGATTATTTTACATATTTCCATAGGAAATCAGACATATCTGTTGGGCCGCCCCGGTGGCGCAGTGGTCTAAGGCGCTGGCCTCTGATCATTCGTCCGTAAGGGGTCCGGGTTCGAATCCCGGTTAGGCATGGATGTTGTGTTTGTCTTACGGCACTGGCTCTCTCCCTTCCCTGGAGCCAGTGACCCTAAATTAGGGACGGGCGACTGCTTATAGCCCATTGAGATGCTCACGGTGGTCGTTAAACCTCCAATAAAAAAAATATATGTATATGTTGGTAACAATTTATGCACATGGTACAGGTGCTGTAGTTGCTTGAATTATCTAGATTTTAACACCAGTACAAAAAATGGAAAGAGGCTGCATAAAGAGAGAAATCAAGCATGAACAAAATGTACAATGTAGTGTAGATATCTTGCCACCACAAAGAAATAGAGAAAATCGTAAGTTATGTCACACATTGTACTGGCTGAAATGTGCAAATGAATAGAATTTTTCATGAAATTTTCTCATAGGCGACTGGTCTTGTTTGTTGGGAAAATATCAGTAGGATGTATCATCTGTGGGATAAAGAGCTCTTTAACAGATTCTAAGGCAAAACATCATATGTAAAGAATTATCACACTGAACTACATAAGATAGCTCTGTTTTCCATAAAAGCTGCCATGCATGTGTTGTCCACAATGTTGGATCTGTATTGTATGGTTGACGTCTTAGGGTTAGAGCATATCAAAGCACTCACTTACCAGACTGGGCTTTCACCATGGAAGTTTGCAGTTCCCAAGACCTGTCCCTCACCAGATCTTGAAAATTAAAGACTTGAACAAATTTTGTTGAGGGTCCTTGTGACCTGCAAACCAGCTCAAAAATGGCCTAGTGAGAGCCAAATCCCAAATGGTGTGTGTGTGTGTGTGTGTTCAAAGAAGCAGATGGTGATCCTTTATAATGTGTTGGTACCCGATAGTGTAAGGCACTTCTTTGATGTCTACCACTACCAGACTGGTACCAGTTGTATAAAGAAATGCAGATCTCGCATGCAAATGAAAATCTGTGGTTCTGTGTTGAGAGGAATGATAGCAGAATCCATATTAGGAAAGTTTGCTGCAACAGGGCAGGCAAGGCAGATGCGCAAGACCCCACAGTATTGTCCCAAAGCTACGTGTCATGGCATTCAAAGTCTGCTAATGCAGCGGCCATTTTCTACAGCTTTTACCCAAAAATTCTCAGTCCGACTTTCAATTTAATATTCTGTTTGTTTTCTGAGTTTAATGCTGCCATAAACTGAAACCCAGTTTTCTGTGATACAGAATATTAAAATCTTTTGAAGGGCATGAAATGGGAAGGAATTAATCAACAGATAAAACTGTTCAATCTAAAATATCATTGGGTTTTTCTAAGGGTTTTTTTTTTCTTTCTTTTTAACTGGAAATGAGAACAGCTCAATAGATTGTGATGTAACTGTGCAGTTTGTTGAAATGTCTAATCATGTCAAGATTTGTTCATTTCTGCATCTACATCAAAGGAAATAAACTTCAGTTAGCTGAGTATTAGTGGGTTTGTAGGCATCTATGAATGAAATTGTTGTGGCATACATATGTAGTACATTTTATTGGGGGGAGGGGGGATGTGCATTGGGAATCCTAGTCACACACAGAGACTGTAATGGGAATAGAGAAGAGTGGAAAGAAATGCCATTTCTGCAATTCACTGCCAAAATTTGTGCTCTTCCACAAACCATTGACATCCAGGTAATGGTAGAAGTCAAAGCATCCTTATGTAGGCCACTGGTTTCAGAGAAGGGAGACAGCCAGTTCCAGAAGACAAACACACGTCCATGTTTACCCATGATTTGAGCTCACATGCTGCCATACAGAAAGTCAAGAAATAGAACCTTGTTTTTCCACCAATAAGTGAGTATAGTGCATGGTATAATAGTATACAGAAGAATTGCCTGTATATGTCACAGCCATGGCCCATACAGGTATAAAAGACTCACAAGACATGGTCATAGGATGCCATCTTAGCAGCATGTCAGTTTGAGCAATTTCTGCCCTGGTGCAGCTGTCCTGATCAACTGTAAGTGATGTTGTTGAGAAGTGGAAATGCGTAGGAAAAACAACAGGGCAATTGTGACTTGACAGGTGGGACCACTGATTGCTGAAGAGATGGTACAATTAAATCATCTTTCCTCAGTTGTAAAACTCGCCATCAAGTACCAAAATTCCTCCAGAAGCCACGCTAGTACCATAATGGTTCATTGAGAGCTAAAAAATGCACTTCCTTGGCTGAGCAACCATACACAAGCCTAATATCAGCAAGATCAACACCAAGCATCAATTGGAGTGTTATTGAGCTCAGCACCAGTGGACTCTAGAGCAGTGGAAATACGTTCTCTGGAGTGATGAATCGCACTTCACCATCTGGCAACCCAACGAATAAGTCTGGGTGTCGAGGATGTCTGGTGAATGTTACTTGCCTAACTGTGTTGTGCAACTGCAAGGTTTGGTGGAGGAGGCATCCTGCTCTGGGGTTGTTTTTCATGGTTTGTACTGGGTCTTCTAGTTTCACAATCCAGGAATCTCAATGCTGCAGCCTATAATGGCATTCTAGGCAATTCTGTGTTTCCAACATCGTGTAAACTGTTCAGTGGAGGCTCTTTCCTTTACCATCAGAACAATGCCTCTGTCCACAAAGCAAGGTGTGTGCGGGAATAGTTTGATGAGATGGGTGTGGAAGAACATGACTAGTTTTGCACAGACTGAACCTGAACCTTTAGGATGAATTGGGACACTGATAATGAGCTAGGCTGAACCACCTAACATCGGTGACTGACCTGAGTAATGCTTTTGTGGTAGAATGGAAGGTAATCCCCACAGCAGTGTACCAAAACCTAGTGCCTTACCAACAGAGTGGAGGTTGTGATAGCAGCAAAGGATGGACCAACTCGATATTAATTCCTTTCTTTAGATACCATGATCAGATAGTGTACATCAACTTTGTTATGCACTGGATACTATCACTTTTTCACCAGAACATCTTGAATAGTATCCTACAAAAAGATGTCCTTCCACACACACTACACATTTATCATTGTACTAGACAGCAGCATTTCTGGCATATCTCTTGCATCTTATAGGAGTTGCAAAACAGCTTGATATTTCACAGGTGATTATTTTTAACTTAGTAAATGCCTTACTGTTAGTTGATTGCATACTTCCTTTCTCATTAGAAGCATGAATATACAGTCTAGTAAATGTTTTTATTGCACAAATTTCAGCTTTACAATAATGAACATGACAAGATAATATTGGGCATTGCATTTGTTATATGCAGCATATAGTCTGTTGTGATCAACTTTTACAACCCTTTTGTGAGGTACGAACATCGTGTAAACTATGTTACCGTGTTATAAGCATCAAATCAAATGCTTCTCCAAAATAACTGACCCCTCAGAGGGTACAGTGATAAGTTAAGAGTCAAGAATTTTTGACCATATACAAATGTAGTACTCATACTTTTTTAGTGGAATATATGTATGGTTTTAAATGGTTGCATATAACAGTTAGAACTGCTGTGTCTTCTGATTCACAACTTAATTGGAAAAACATGGTGGCCGAATGAAGCATCTTTGGTTTAGCAATCGAGAAAGAAAAGAAAGGAACTCATAGATTATCTGATACAGTAGCATCACGCACAGTAACTAGAACCATGGACTGATTTACCATAGGGCATTTGGGGCACATGCCCTGCATCCCCTAAATTTTGTTGCACTACCAAAACTGATCAATTTCTTATTGTTCACACCGCAAGGAGTATAAAAGATTTTGTAAGCCATAAGCATGAGTATTGTAACGTTTGTCTCTTCCGTTAGGATTCTGCAAACTCAAAAAATAATCCTTTTGGCAGCCTACAAAGAATTTTTATTTATACATTGATAGAAAATGAACTTACAGTTTTGATTTAAACATTTCTTGTGGATTTTTTTCGTGAAATCATGGATAATTTTGATGTACCATGCTCTCTGATCACTGTACTATTATGAAATTTTCTGTTAATTACTGTTTTTGATTTAATAGTTTGGTAAATGTTTATTGTTACTTTTGTGTCCAAAAATTTAGACAAAGTCATGATGAACATGGCTTCACTTATCAAACTGATTACACATTAATTTGATAAATGAGGTATATAAGTGCAAATGAGCCAGTGGCAGATGATCATTGTGAACAATATTTTCTTATATTTCTGATTCTGTATTTATCGCTTGAATAAATCGATATTTTCTCAATGTTCTACAGTGTTTTAAATTAAAATTTAAGAGCAATTATATGACTTAAGTTTGAAAAAAACTTTTGAAATAGATAAATAAACCTAGATCATCTGTCACATAACCACTAAAAAGACATGAAAACATTTTAATTCCTTGATTTGGTAGCTGTGTTGCAAAGCCATCCTCATTCAGACGTGCGGAAGGAGCTCCTGGAATCGCCTTGGCCAGGGCGCAAAGCTGTCTAAGTTAGTCCTTGAGTAAAACCAATAGTTATATATTTCTTATCAACAAAAGCATGAAAAATGTTTGGGTGACTAAAATGTTAACTCAAAAAGATAGTTGTGTGGATCAGTCAATGGAAGTTACCATTCTTCCTGATGCCTGAGTGTTAGTAGGAACATGCTCAGGAATGATATGTAGCTGGTTCAGTAAAAACAACCCGTTTGTTAAAATAAACATTTGGGTCAGGGGCGGATGCAGAAGCTTACCTTAGAAGGTGGTTGGTTCTATCTGAAAAAACTAATTTGAGGGAGACACACACGTGTAAACTGGCATTGCATGGGTTTTTGAACACCTTTTCCAACGAAAAAATGACTGCCCGGATGGCACAGTGGTACAAGGCGCTGGCTGCCAAGCGTTCGCCTGTGATGGGTCCAAATTCTGGGGAAGGCGTGGTTGCCTATGATGGGTCCAAATTCTGGCTCTTTTCCTTCATTGGAACCGGTGCTGTTAAATTGAGGATGGAAGACTGATTTCTTCCCTTTCTCTGTTCACGATGATGGTTAAACTGTCAAACAAACAAACAACAGAAAACATTTTTTTTAATCACAATGCAGAACAACTGAAAAATCATTACTTTTTTTCATGGCATTCTATAGCCCACTTTTCCAGGAAACAAGCTTGGCACTTTTAAAATATCGCATCTGGTTAAAATCTTTCACAACAAAGAGAGCCTTTCTATTCGAAAATTTTTTTCTGAATTTCTAGTTTTAATGTTTTTTTTTTCTGCTAAAGCTAGAACAGGACATTTTATCTCCAAATTCACAGCAAGTAAAAACTTTTACAAGAAAATCTGTGCATTTATTTACTATAATTTTAGAAAAAGAAATACATTACGATCTTGGCCATTAAAAAAGGGGAGATTCTGCTTTTTTTGGGGTTGGGGGGGGGAGGTTTAATGATTCGCATAGGAAGTATGAAGGCAAAAATATTTGTCATGTTATTGTTCAGTTACTTGTTTGTTTCCCGTGTTTATTTCTTGTCATTCCCCTACCCCAACACATCAGATCAGTTAATATTCGTGCTACACTAAGAAGACAAATGTGAAAGGTGAGAGGCTAGTTCGCTTTTGTTCGTCGTCGTCGCTTGCAGCCCTGGTGGAACTCGCAGACGGGAAACTTCTGGGCCCGGCCCGGTAGCGCAGTGGTCTAAGCGATGGCTTCTGATCATTGTCTGGGTTCGAATCCCGATGAGGCATGGATGTTGTGTTTGTCTTATGGCACTGGCTCTCTCCCTTCCCTGGAACCAGTGGCCCTAAATTAGGGACGGGTCGGGGTGGTCGTTAAACCTCTAATAAAAAAAAAAAAAAACACCCACAGTTCGCAACCAGCACCCTGCAAAAACAACATAGGAAGAAATGTGAAAGAAGCGTGGGATTTCTTCAAGGAAGTATCGTCGACTAAATACCTTTAATATCTAGAACCAGAGCCCGACTTCGACCTAAGGGACCAATGGGCCGACCTAAAAACCTGTGCCCTTACATTTTACGGAGCTGTATAGAACAGTATGATTTTGTGCTGTCCACAATACACTTTTAAGAAATTTTGGGGCACCCTAGAGTCGGGATTAAACTTTAAAAACAAAAGATTCTAATTATGACAAATCGAATAATGAAGAAGCGCAATTAATTTCTGTTAGTAAATATCGCCTGTTCTGTCACACCCTCTAGCCTTCTTCCCCGATTATTTTTAATAAAGAACCTTACAATACTGTATATAATTTATGACTAAAAAACTTGTGGTTTTGAGATCAAATAAAAATACGAACGTTTACCACAATCAAAGGTTTACACTGCTGACCACCCAAAATACAACACGCCGCCCCGGTGGCACAGTGGTCTAAGCGATGGCCTCTGATCATTCGTCGGAACGGGGTCCGGGTTCGAATCCCGGTGAGGCATGGATGTTGTGTTTGTCTTACGGCACTGGCTCTCTCCCTTCCCTGGAACCAGTGGCCCTAAATTAGGGACGGGCGACTGCTTATAGCCCATTGAGTTGCTCATGGCGGTCGTTAACCCTCCAACCAAAAAAAAAAAAATCAACACCAAGAAGGAAGCATCCGATTGGCCTGAAATTCGCAGCATGCGTCGCCGCGAGAGGACATGCAAACGATTAGCATTGCAGGGCATATGCAAATCATGTGCGCCCGGCAAGCCACCGAAGGCGGGGTGTAAGTAGTGTAAGAGTGTTGTGCTGCCGGGCCTGTGCGTGGGAAACTTCCTGATGCCTCGTCGCAGAATACGGCAGTCATTCCAGCACATTTCGGAGTTCGACAGAGGACGAATAGTGGCTTATCGCGACAGCGGTTTATCGTACCGAGACATCGGCGCCCGTGTGGGACGACATCTAGCCACAGTGAGGCGAGTATGGATTCGGTGGGTTCAGGAGGGACGGATGGACCGACGTGAGCGATTGCCGCAGCCGCTGCACACCACCGAACGAGAGGACCGGCATGCTGTGCGGCGGGCATTGACGGCTCGCACCGCCACATCACGAACGTTAGCGCCGGAATTAGGGTGTATTGCGCAACAACCTGTGTCAGCACGTACCGTTCGACGTCGTCTGCAGGAGCGGGGACTTGTCGCACCGCGCCCGTTGCTCCGATTACCATTGACGTTACACCACCGGCTAGTGCGGAGGCAGCGGGCCGTTGAACGCCGCACCTGGATTACGGAATGGCATGACGTTGTCTTCTTCGACGAATCCCGCTTCTGCCTGCAACACCACGATTATCGGATCCGCGTGTGGCGGCACCACGGCGAGAGACTATGACGCCTGCATTATGCATCGCTATACCGGTCCGTCGCCTGGCGTTATGGTTTGGGGCGCAATTGGATATGATACCCGCACCGTTCTGGTACGCATCGCCGGTACACTCAACAGCCGCCGCTACATCTCCGACGTTTTGGAACCTGTAGTCCTCCCTTAACTGCAGGACCTGCCAGCGGCCACGTTTTAACAGGACAATGCGCGTCCACACGTGGCACGCATCGTGCAACAATTCTTCACGGCCCACCAGGTGTCACTGCTGCCGTGGCCCGCCTGTTCCCCCGATATGTCGCCCATCGAACACGTCTGGTCGCTGATCGGCAACCGAGTGGCCCGGCAAGCACCACCCGCAGCTACGCCTGATGAACTGTGGCAACGTGTGGAAGCAGCCTGCAGCGACATACCCCAAGCCCACATGCAAAGCCTCTTTCGTGTAGCGGCCGTTATTACCAGCCATGGGGGGCCACACGAACTATTGATGTCTGCGTGTTCCGCAAGTCGCACAGACCTGTATTCTCAATCGTTTCATCTTTGTATCTGTTGTTGTGTGTCCAGTAAATCTGGCTTTGCTATCTCGTGTCCTTCTTGGTGTTGCATTTTGGGTGGACAGCAGTGTATTATACATCGACTGCAGTTTCGCAGAGCTATTGGCTCGCGAAACTATAATTGTTTTTTTACAAATCAATAGCTCTGCGAAACTGTAGTCGATGTATAATGAACCTCTGATTGTGGTAAACGTTGGTATTTTTATTTTATCTCAAAACCACAAGTTTTATAGTCATAAATTATATATAATTTTGGGTGTCAACTGGACCTACGATTACAATTTGGTGCGTAAATATATTGAGATATCCTACAACGGGAGACGGTAATATAACATCTTGCTCAGCTTCCGTTTTTGCACTTATTTAGTACCGATATCGACTTTTCACGAACATAACAACTTAGTTCCTAATCTTGATTATGACGAACTCACTGTCTGCTACCATCAGGAGCCAATAGCTCATCGAAACTATAGTCGATGTATAATAAACCTTTGATTGTGATAAACGTTGGTATTTTTATTTTACAATACATTTTTTTTATTTTTTAGTCCAGTTTGTTTTCCCCAGAAAAAAAAATTGTTAGTTTGTTTGGAATTTCATTCACAGTTCTTATTTTGTTTTCTTTTTCCTTTCCGTTTTTCGTAGGACTTGTTTTTGGTCGGGTGATGCTGAACCTTTCGCATATTTCAAAATCTAGCTTTTAAAATTTTCTTCAAAATTAAAGCCTCTCTAAAAATATATATTTTTTTTTACTCCGGCCCCTAAAATTATAGTCCATTTTTCCCTATCGCACAAAATTCAGCCTTTTACTGAAATATCGGTTAGACAAAAGGAACCCAAATTTTAGGTTGTGAAAATGAATCATTTTTCGTGCCTTGCCGTTGATGACGCTACGTGAAATGGATCCTCCATTTCCAGCTTTCTTGTTCGCTTTTTTTTTCCACCATTGTTTCTTTCACACTTAATTGTTTTAAAACTCCACTAGTCGTCTCTCCTCCTTTTCTTGTCTAAAACGAAAATTTCTCTTAAGGTTTTTTTACTCTCTCACTCCATCTTGTGGTTTGTTACTTGTTTGGCTAAATCCTTCTCTGCAGCAATTTGCGCGTCCAGGTTTAAAAAATTCTGTTTTCTTGTTTCTTTCTCTCCACAGTAATATTCCTCTTTGTCCGTCACCCTCCCTTTTTGTTTCACTATACAGTATACACCGATCAGCCAAAACATTAAAATCACCTACATAATATGCAATGGCGTAACTACGACCTCCGCGGCTGCAGGTGGAGGGGGGAGCGCAGGTAACTAAGAGGCGTACTGCACTGCCATTATAGTTTTATGAAAAAATCCGAACACGCACAAAACAAGCAAACAAATAATTAACCCAAAGATTCATATTTCCTTCAAGATATATTTAGCTTTGCCTAAATAAATGTCAACTTTCATTTTTACGACACTGGATGGTCTACAGGTTGAAGCTATTCGGCTCTTTGGCTCCGGGTTGTAATACGATCGTTCTGCAATGGGTTGTAAACAATGCGATCGCTCTCCAATCGCCCTCTCTCTACGCTGTTGAAGAAAAGTGCGAGGCCACATGCTGATTCCCACGGAAGGATGTAGGAAAACAGTCGGGCACCTATACTTCCATTCCCCTTAAGACGACACTGAAAGGGAAAGCACGTGAAACCTATCGCCGCGACTAAAAGTAGTTCCCAACATTTTCCGTGAAAACCAATACATCTGTTGTCCAGAATCCTACTATACAGGGTTACAAGGAAAGTCCGTGATCAGACCAATATCTCACGAACTATGACAGTTAGCGATTTACTTCTTGTGAAGTTGTATAGGACACCCCTATGGCGCACACAGTAACACCTCGAAGGATCCCCTCGGCCCCTTTCTGGGGGAGTTGAGGGGGCTATCGCGTCCCCCTTTGCAGATAGGGCAAAAAAGTCAATTACAAACTTGCTCAGCGGGGCAAAAATAGTACATAAATGTTTTTGTCCCATAACAAAAGATGGAAGGGGACTCTCCAAATGCGCAAAGAGCGGAAAGCTACCTGAGTCGCTGTGTCCGAAGCATATTTGCATGAATTTCAAATGTGCTTTCTGCTCCGTTGTCAGAATACAAAAATGATATGCGTGGTCGGTATTTTAGATAAAAAATGGTATGCATAGTCGGTATTTTAGATAAATCTAAACACTTCGTGAACCAGTGACGGGAAGTCGAAAGCTTTGCCACTTACGCAAGGCAATTTGATGTGCATACAGTTTTCTTATTGGATAAGTGTTTTACCACTTTATGCTATTTCTCCTTGTCTCGGTGTATTTTTTACTGTATTGGACATCAAAGTCTGATATTGAATATGTCAAAGAACTGCGTTTTATTTCAGAACAAGAACTGTTGATAAGGTTTGTAGGGAAATTTTTCCTTTGTGCTTTCATTTACTTAGAACTTACCAGTTTAGATAAGTTCTTGTCTAAATACTGTGTCGTTTCTTGGGGCCACATTCCTGGTTCCCTTCTATCTTTTGGTATGGGACAAAAACATTTATGGCCTCTCCAGTGGTGCAGTGGTTCCCTTCTATCTTTTGGTATGGGACAAAAACATTTATGGCCGCTCCAGTGGCGCAGTGGTCTAAGCAATGGCCTCTGATCATTCGTCCGAAAGGGGTCCGGGTTCGAATCCCGGTGAGGCATGGATGTTGTGTTTGTCTTACGGCACTGGCTCTTTCCCTTCCCTGGAACCAGTGACCCTAAATTAGGGACGGGCGACTGCTTATAGCCCATTGAGTTGCTCACGGTGGTCGTTAAACCTCCAATAAAAAAAAAATTATGTACTATTTTTGCCCCGCTTAACAAGTTTGTAAATTACTTTTTTGCCCTACCTGCAAAGGGGGCGCGATAGCCCGCCCCTTTCCCATAAGGGGCGAGGGGACCCCTCGTGGTGTTATTGTGTGCGCCATAAGGGGTTTCCTGTGCAACTGCACAAGAAGTAAATCGCTAACTGCCATAGTTCATGAGATATTGGCCTGATCAAGGACTTTCCTTGTAACCCTGTATATTGTCCTAGCTATTTGCTTATAAGTACATATAGTTATTTTAGATAAATCTAAAAATGATTTATTTTCAGAAATTAAGTTTTAAAATTAGACCAACACACGCATGCGTAGATATGCAGTGTTTGCGAGACAAGGATACCAATGGGTTGATGGGGAAAGTGATTGACAGCTGCTAACAGCAGGACACAGTGGGGACCAGCCGCAGGTTTTTTTTTTTTTTTTTTGATTGGAGGTTTAACGACCACCGTGAGCAACTCAATTGGCTATAAGCCGTCGCCCGTCCCTAATTTAGGGTCACTGGTTCCAGGGAAGGGAGAGAGCCAGTGCCGTAAGACAAACACAACATCCATGCCTCACGGGATTCGAACCCGGACCCCTTACAGACGAATGATCAGAGGCCATCGCCTTAGACCACTGCGCCACCGGGGCGGCGCCGCAGGTCTGCGATGTATAAGAGAGTGATTTAATCTGGTTTTGGACAAAGCCATTACACGTTGTGTTGTTTTTAGTTCTTCCTCATGGTAAGTACATATGTCTGTCTCATTCGCTGTATGGAAACTTTAATATGCAAGCGAACGACACCCATTTGCAAAATGTCACAGAAGCCTCCAAGGGGAGTACAGTATCGGCAAAAGAAGAAGGATAGCGCACGAAGAAACTTCCAAAACTGGAGCAGTTCTTTTTGCCGCACAGTCAATTAAGCTCAAGTGCCGTTTCTGATTTTTAAAAATGATTTGTTTAGCACGTCAACTGTTCGAAGTTTAGAAGCTGACATTTGCATTATGTAAATCTGTCACAAAACTTAATTAAAAAGTTAAAACTACAAGACTCCAGGTAAGGCCCTTACTTTTCCAGACACTCTCACTGACTTCCTGCCCCCACCACCACATACACGGTGACTACATAGGAGAATTGCTTTGGACGGAAGCAGCAGGTGAGGCCCCACCCTCCGACATTCGCTATTGTCGTCGTGATTGGCTGAAATCGCTCAATCGTTCTAGTAATATACGAAACGGCTATGTGCTACCTGTAAGGCCTAGATTCTGCAAGATGTTGATAGGTGTCTCCTGATATTTGGTACCATGACTGCAACAGAAGATCCCGCGGTTCCTGTAAATCACGTGGTTGGGGTGATGTTGCTCGTACCCATTTCTCCAACTCAAACCACTAATGGTCGATACGATTCATGCCCGACGAATTTGAGTGTCATGGCAATAAATCGAATTCCCCATGTTCTTGAAACCATTCCTGAACCTTCTTCACAATGTGGTATGGAGCATTGTCTTGTTGAAAGTCGCCATCTCCGCCACGGAATACAGTTGCCATAAAGGGGTGTATTTGGTCAGTCATGATGTTCAGGTAGGTGGCAGCTGTCAGAGTTCGCTCTACAGGGATAATGGGTCCACGTGTTCCACAAGAAAATATTGCCTAGACCATTACACTCCCTTCAGCTACCTGGATCCGTCCCGCAGTGCATCCAGCTGAAAAGTCTTCATTGGGTAACGTCGCATACGAACTCGTCAGTTAACATGAAGTACCAGAAAATGGGATAAGTCTGAATATGAGGCCTTCTTCTATGGTCCAATGTCGATTATTATGTGCGCACTGCAAGCGTTGGCGACAGTGAAAGCTGTGAACATAGGCACACGAATAGGTCTGCATCTACGGTGACCCATATTCAAGAGCATAAGATGAACTGTGTGCTCGGACACATTGAGCCCTTCAACACAATTGAAATTATATGTAATGTCAGCCACAGTAGCTGTCCTGTTGCTGCGGACAACGGGATAACCTGCGTTGACCTCTGGCATCAATGAGGTGTCGTGGCCTACACACACCTTGTCGATGGCTCAAAGTGTCACCTGTTTCGGACCATCTTCGATAGGTACTAACTGCTGCATAGCGTGAGGAGCCTGCCAGCGACGCTGTTTCGGAAATGTTCTTACGAAGGCATCTCGCCACAACGATCTGGCCTTTGTCGAAATCAGATAAACCCTTTGCGTTTTCTATGTTGAGACGAAACGAAATACTGCCTGAGACATCAGATCAAGTCATATGTAGAGGATTTTAAGAAGGGAGTGTCTGACCTCAGGTCTTAAACAATCCTTAGAGATAGGGAGCTAGGAGATTTGGTCTAGAGTACGCGATAGGAAAGTGTCACGGGTGGAAAGGAGAAGAAAGACGCCCTTAATTTATTACCGCGGGGACAGTACACGGTGTCCGACGGCTTAACGTACCCATCCGACGCACGGTGGATATTTAATGGTTCGAGCGTTCGTACTTGCCTGGGATCGAACCGGAAGTTTCTCCGTAGCAGTCACGAACGTTAACCATCACGCCATCCGCGGCCCTACTGCCTGAGATAGCTCCGATCCAAATATTTATATCATTTGTTACCGTGGCACCTGATGCTGATATGCTACACGCCGCTTATTTTTTGTTGTTGTTGGAGGTTTAACGACTACCATGAGCAACTCAATGGGCTGTAAGAAGTCGCCCGTCTCTAATTTAGGGCCACTGGTTCCAGGGAAGGGAGAGAGCCAGTGCAGTAAGACAAACACAACATCCATGCCTGAAGGGATTCGAACTTGAACCCATATCGGATGAATGATGAGGAGCTAGCGTTTAGCCTACTGCGCCACCGGGGCGGCCGCGTTTTTTTGCATAACGCCGAGGTGGTTTTAATGTTTTGTTTGTTCGGTGTGTATACATATGTTAGATATATTGAACAGATGCATCTAATATAGTCACATCAATTCAGTGCGACTAATGAGCAGGTTTTCCTAAGATTATGAAGTTGGCATAGGGGATTTTTTTGTGTTACTCAAAAGGAATAATTGTTCAGGGGATTTCGTTTATTGGGATCCATAGCGAGTTGCTTCCAGTGCCGGCGGAACCTCCAGGGCCGCCAGGACCCTAGCCCGGTCAATAATTTTAGCCAAGATTTTTTTTTTTTTATTTGGCATATTATCTTAGCAGGCCAAAACCTATTTTTCATCATAGTTCACTGCTCGTTGTTACTCTCTCGGCCTCTCTTACATTCCGAGCGAGCGAGAAGGGAGTATTCAGCGCACCACTAAATCTGCTGAAAAAGTCATAAATCCGAAAAACAATATGTCTGCCACTAACTCCATTCTGAAATCTCCCGAATTTAGTGAATGTCCCCCAAGTCGGCAAAACTGCGTGAGCGACTGCCCTCTTTGCCCACGCCTAGCAAAAATTTGAGCCCCCCCCCTTCCTAGTTCTGGGACCTAGCTACGGCCCTGGGCTCGGTGCGTTACCCTGCTGGTACCAACAAGGCTCCGTTTCATAGTATTGCCACAGAGTTGGAAGGGCAGTATTGTCCAAACTATCAAGGTAGCGTGCTGATTAACAGGTTTGTCCACGATAACCAATGGGCCTGGACCATACCACGAAAAACACCCCCAACACGAGTACACTGCCAGCTCCAAACTTGACCATAGGAACAGTACATTGTGGTAAATAGCGTTCTCCCGGCTGCTGCCATACCCACACACTGCCATCAGACTGATGGATCGTGTATCTGGATTCATCAGTCCATAGGACCCGTTTCCATTGGTCTACGGTCCACGATAAATGTTCTTTACACCATGCCAAACGACGAGTAGCATTCCGAGTGCAGATGAAAGGCTTATGAGCAGCCGCACGACCACGTAACACATGGAATGAAGTTCTTTGCGAATGGTACGTGTACATACCGAGGTTCCAGTATTTTTACTCACCTGTACACTGGGGTCTTGTGCAGCACTCCGTCGATTAGCTGTAACGACTCTCCTGAGGCTTCGACGTCCTTTATCACTGATTTTCTTTGGTCTGCCGGTACGTTTTGCTGCTTCAGGCACGCCATGTGTCCTCCACTTATTCAGTACATCCAAAACAATTGACTTGGGTATGTTTAAACGTCTCTTGTAGACAACCCACTAATATAACACCTAACAATCTTTCCTTTCTCAAAGTCAGTTTTCTCACACCGCAACATTTTCACTCAACCTCACAGTGTGATGCGATCGCGGTCAGCTGCATGCTAGTTTTTATACCGTTTGCAGCTGTTCCGCGCATCTTAACAACGCAATGGATTCGTTCATTTTCGTTTGAAGGGTGTCCGATGATTTTTGTCAATATAGTGTATATCTTAAAGCAGAATATAAATCTTTGGGTTAATTATTGTGTGTGTTCGAATTTTTTCGTAAAATTATAACTGGCAGTTACAGTACTCCCCTTCGTTACCTGCGTCTGCTCCCCTCCGCCCGCAGTTCTAGTGGCTGCGGAGGTGGTAGTTACGCCACTGATCTCTGCTGAATATAATTCGGCCAAGATTCAAATATGTTTGCATACAACACACATTCCCCTCCATTTTTTGATGCGTGATCATCTAAAAAAAATTATTTTGTCCTGCTTTTCTTTCCAGTTACCCACCAAAAATGCCTTGGCGCCGCTAAGACACTTTTACATCATTGGGTGCTTCCTAGGGCTTGGGTAGCCGTCACGCCTGTGTTCATGACCTTAATTGAGAAGCATTAACAGTGTTAGCGGCTCGTAAGCTTTTTAATGTAAACAGTTGAGGAGATGAAGTGGGAAAACCTTCTGCGAGCATATGTTTCAGAAGTTATAACTTTGTATTTGCTTTGCTGAAGTTAAAAAGTAACGGAAGTTCCAAATTCAAACTAAGCGTTCCTCAAAAAGACGCTTAGGGGAAGCGCAGGATAAAACCAGAGCACATTTAAGGACACAGGGCTCGTTTAGTTCCCTATGTTTAATGCATAAAAATACTTAGGAGAAATGATTCCCAAAATGTGATGTGGAAGCCATAAAAATATCGCCGCCGTATTGAAGTGTGTATTCATGCACGAATCAGTGGTAGCAAGAAAATGTAAAAATGCATGGCTGAAAAAATGGATACCACTTTAGTTCTGCTTTAATTGCCCTCCCTCTTCCAGAGTTGGGTTCAGCTTGATGAAAATACGTCGAAGTAGTGAGCAAAATAATATGATCCAAATATCGCGATTCAAACAAATTCCTAATGTATGAAAATTTCCCCCAATTACAGATTTGTACAAAAAACTTCTGTAATGCTTTCGAAAGATTTGATGATGGACTGGGGGAGGTTCGAATCTCGGTGAGGCATGGATGTTGTGTTTGTCTTACGGCGCTGTCTCTCTCCCTTTCCTGGAACCAGTGGCCGTAAATTAGAGACGGGAGACTGCTTACAGCCCATTGAGTTGCTCACGGTGGTCGTTAAACCTACAAGAATAAAAAAGGACTGATGGCGACTGTATCTTTTGCGGACTCCTCCTAAAAATGTGGAAAAGTACTATGAAACTTTTTTCACAAGGCAGTTTCTGTAGTTTTTGCTGTGCTATCTTCACATAAAAAAAAGTGTAGAACTCTGTCAATTCTTTAAGCATCCTGCATAATTCTGAAATGCGTAAACCCGAGGCTGCATCCCCCTAGCCCCCATCCCCTCTTAAATGGGCTCTTGATACAACAGACAGGGGCGCGCCAAGGGTGTTTGCCGCCCGGCTGCAAGCCCAGATTTGTCGCCCTTTGTGCGAAAATATTTTTCAAATTTTATTCATTTTTACATGAAATAAATACCTTTAGCAACATCATTTTCTATTTCCCGTAAAGTAAGAATTTTCATAATATATATATACGAGTATATAACATTTTGGAGGTATGGGGCCATAACTCATAGTTGGCCATAACCCACCACGCTGGCCAAGCTGGTTGGTGAGTGTGGGATAGCATTTCCTCTAATCCCGATGGTATAGTTATACTGCCATTGGCAGTCGTCAGAGCCCCTTTAGTGGGAACATGATGCACCACGAGAAGGCGGGGTTACCATTTGTCAAGGAGAGGCTATGATGTTACGCATCACCTGACCTTACATCCAAAATGACTCCACAACTTAAATCTTGGCCCTCAGTCTCCTGCAGCTGGAATGTACCTGGCCAAGGCAGCGGCCAGTGCGACATGAAGGCAGAGGATGCTAAGAATCCCCGAAAGACCGGACTAGGCTGCCATCTGATGCTGACCTTGGCTACGTATAATGGACGCTCCCTATCTTCTGATTCAAGGCTTCTTGAATTGGAAGAGGAACTACAAAGGATCAAGTGGGACATCGTCAGGCTAAGTGAGGTAAGGAGAAAAGGAGAAGATCTCATTTAACTGAAAAGTGGACATCTCTTCTACTATCGTGGGACAGATACTGGCAGAACTAGTGGTGTTGGATTTATAATAAACAAGAAACTGAAGGATAAAGTTGTAGAAGATGAAAGTTCCTCTGACAGAGCTGCACGACTCGTTATCCAACTCTCGAGAAGATACCAGGCTCAGATTATTCAAACTTATGAACCCACCACAAGTCATCCTGAAAAAGAAATTGAAGAATTTTATGAGGAAATTCGTCATCTAAATAATAAAGGTAAGCAGCACTTGAAGATAATTATGGGAGATTTCAATACAGAAATAGGGCAACGGCAACAGAATGAAACTTCAGTAGGTGAATTCGGTCACGGCAACAGAAACCAGCGTGGAAATTCTCTCGTTGAGTTTGCAGAGGCAAAAGGGTTTTTCATCCTGAACTCCTTTTTCAAGAAAAAGCCACACAGGAAATGGACATGGAGACATCCAAATGGGACCACAAGTGAAATTGATTTCATTATGTGTAACAAAAAATTCGTCATCGAAGACTGCAGTGTGCTAAACAAGTTCAACACAGGTAGTGACCATAAATTGGTGAGATGTAAGATGCACCTCAACACTAAACTCGAACGTGGCAAGCTCATTAGACAAATAAAATGTATTGACATAACCAACCTTAAAAAACACCATAATACCTTCAAGTTGGAACTGAAGAACAGATTCTCTGCTTTAGAAGGCCTAACATCGGAAGAAGTGGATATTTCTGAAGTTAACAGAAAAGTAACCAAAGCTCTTATGGAAACAGCAGCAAAATTAGCTGGGTCTAAAAACAAGTTGCATGTGAACAAATTATCAGGAAAAACCAAAATGTTGATGCAAAAAAGAAGAGTGATGAGGACAACTAAAGAAGATGTGACTTCCAAAGTGGAATATGTAGAGCTATGCAAGACAGTAAGAAAAAGTATCACTGAAGACGTAAGGAAATTCAACTGTGAACTAGTAAAGAAAGCAATTGAAAACAACCAAAGCCTAAAGATAGCAAAGAGACATCTCAGTAAGGCAAGAAAACAGATTATGGCACTGAGAAAAGAAGATGGTTCTGTAACAAGAAATAGATGCGAAATTTTGACAAGAGTGAAAGATTTCTACTCCAAGTTATATGAAAGGGATGATGCATGTACTCCAGACATCACGAAAAGTACCAGTACCAGAGTTCTTCCAGTCCTCCCAGCAGAAGTTGCACATGCAATCAAGAACATGAAGCGGGGAAAAGCTCCAGGAGAAGATGGAATTACTGTAGACATCATACAAGCAGCAAGTGGAGAAATCGAAACAGTACTCGCCCAAATTTTCACTCGATGCTTAATGAAGGGAAGATTCCTGAGGAGTGGAACAACGCTATAATGATCCTGCTACATAAAAAAGGTGACATTGGGGATCTCAGGAACTACAGACCTATCAGCCTCCTATCAGTGGTTTATAAAATCGTCACTAAAGTTCTTTCACACCGTTTGAAGGTGACACTGGACATGGCTCAACCGAGAGAACAAACTGGATTCAGGAGTGGCTACAGCACAATAGATCATATCTACGTACTGAGAGAACTAACTGAAAGAGCGAGGGAATATGAACTTCCATTGTGCATGGCTTTTATCGATTATGAAAAAGCCTTTGATTCGGTGAAACCATCAGCAGTTACAATGGCTCTGAAATCCTGCGGTATTGAAGATGCATACTTTAATATTATTAATAACATCTATGAAAATGCAAGTGCAAAGATTCGGCTGTTTGAAAATACAACACACATAAAAATTCGAAAGGGAGTGAGACAAGGTGACACCATATCTCCCAAGCTCTTTAACGCCACATTGGAAAATGTCTTCCAATCACTGAACTGGGAAAACAAGGGGATAAAGATTAATGGAGATTATCTAACCCACCTTCGTTTTGCTGATGACATAGTCATTTTTGCAACTACCCCATCAGAGCTGCAGAGTATGATCCAAGAACTTGCTGACAAGAGTAAAGAAGTGGGATTAAAAATGAACTTTCAGAAGACAAAAGTGATGTTCAATGCTTTTACAAGAAATAAAGATTTATCGTTTGATGGAGAAAAGCTGGAGATAACAGACACGTACGTTTATCTTGGACAGCAGATATCAAGTGAGGGTCACATTGATAAAGAAATTAATTGACGTACTGTAACGTACCAGGAGATGTGACGTACCTGCCCGAAGGACGCACACGACATAAAGGCAGATAGGAATCAGAAGAAAACGTCCGCGTAGCTCAATTGGTAGAGTGACTTATTCTGGAATGAGGAGATCCGGGTTCGAATCCTGGCGTGGACAGAAATGACGGAGAAATTTACTTCGTTATAATATCGCCCGAACTATCCGGATGACCTGACGGTTCAAGATCTCGCATTAGTGTGATGTTCTTTCCACACCGCGAGATAGGAAAAATAAGAGAATCTTTTCTCCAGCACTTCGAAAAATAAAACAAAAAAAAAAAATAAGGGGGAGATGATGTAACGTACCAGGAGATGCGACGTACCTGCCCGAAGGACGCACACGACATAAAGGCAGATAGGAATCAGGATAAAACGTCAGCGTAGCTCAATTGGTAGAGTGACTTATTCCGGAATGAGGGGATCCGGGTTCGAATCCTGGCGTGGACAGAAATGACGGAGAAATTTACTTCGTTATAGTACAAAACTTGCCTGGATAGCTTTGGGAAGAAACAGCATAATTTTCAAGAGCAATATGCCATTATGTCTTAAAAGAAAAGTGTTAGATCAATGCATCCTTCCAGTGCTTACGTATGTTGCAGAGACGTGGACCTTAACTAAAAGAGACATACAAGGGCTGCAGACAACTCAAGGGAGCATGGAGAGGTGCATGCATGGTGTAACCAGGAGAGATAAGAAGAGGAACTCGTGGATCCAAAAAATGACAAGAGTGGAAGACGTCATGATCAGAGTTAAATCCCTGAAATGGCAATGGGCTGGGCATACTGCCAGAAGGACAGACCATCGATAGACAGCTGAAATTTTAGATTGGATTCCAAGAGACAGGAAAAGACCCAGAAGAACACGTGAGATGGGTGGATGAAATTCGAAAGTATGCGGGAGTGACATTGAGGAGACTGGCACAAGACAGACCGTTGTGGAGGAAACTTGGGGAGACCTTCGTCCAGCAGTGGATTGATAATGGTTGACAATGATGATGATGATGATGATATAACATTAAACATGACGGACGTCTGTTTAATTATTTTAACCCACTAACCAAAAAATCTCTCATATGGGTACAAATACAAATAAGTTGTATAAAACAAAAAACATAATTCGAAAGAACTGGTTTTCATATAAATTTTTTTCTTATAAACCTCGACCCTTATTGCATAGATTTCTCACTTTGTTTCAAAGCAATGTTTTACAGTCAACGCTGGAAGCTCTTTCTGTAAAATTTGCCAAAGGTAAGGTAATTCAGAAAAGAAAGCATGCATTTCTTGAATAATGCTGAAAATGTTTAGAGACATTTTTTCGTCGTTATTTACGACCAGATTTTATTAAAGTATGCGCCGCTCAAAGTAAATAAAATGCATCAAGGTTTTAGATCGAAATATTACATTTTTTGAAGTCCACTGTGTTTTTCCTTTATATTGGTCCCATTGCCATATATTTTAGGACTGGCCACGCATATCATGATACTGAAATCTTCGAGATTTAAAATCGTTTTTAGAAAAAACAATTGTTAGTTCTTTCGCCCGCGGTATCCGTTACTGAATAAAACAGTAAAAATTATTCTCTGATTTCAAGTCGTTTCCTATTGAATTATATAATGAATATTTTTACTAGAAAAAAAAACGTGCCAAGTAACATTACGATTTCTCACAGTAAAACGTTTTCTTAACTTTTCCACGTCACTAGCATTAATTTGTCATCTATAAAATTTGATTGAGGCGTCCTGCCGCCCCCTGGAAGCTGGCGCCCGTAAGCACCTTAACACCAAAGGTTCGCCTTTGCCCGATGTAGGACCAGTGGTTCAAGGGAGGACTACTCGTTTGCCGTTCAGGCCTCGTTAATGATGTGTACATCGAAAACGCGCGAATGAATGTATCGGTGGAAACTGGAAGATAGATGGTTATTTTTGCTGTATATCCCGGTTTCATTCACGTGACAAATGTAAGGTGACCAGATATTGGAACACTGATTTGAGGACAAAACGGCGGGGCGTCCCCGAATCTGCAGTTCATTTGGGGACATATACGTACTCAAAATAAATATGAAAATCTTTTTGTCACAAAACTTCATTACTTCAATAAGTGTGATATTACTAAGCTGACCAGACGTCCCCAATTCTTGAGGACAGTCCTCGAATTTAGTTTACTGTCCCCAAAAACGTCTGAAGCCTTTGGGGACGCAAATTGTCCTCAAATTTTAATATTTGTCCCCAAATGTCGTCGAATTTACACTTCCTCATTAACCCTTTAGATTTTCAATGAAAAATGTTCTTAAAAGTAGTTTCCATTGTACTAATTTTCCAACATTCTTCTTGTGAAAAGAAATTTCGACTTTCTTTTTTCTTCTTCTGGGTTTAACGACCACTACGAGCAACTCTAAGGACTATAAGCAGTCACCTGTCTCTAATTTGGAGACATTCGTTCTAGGGAGGGAGATACCAAGTGCTGCAAGACAAACACACCACCCGTGCCTCATTCGGGACTCGAATCCGTACCAACTTGTACGAATGGTCAGTAGCCAGCACTAGGTCAATGCACCACTGGCGCGGTCAAATTTCGACTGTACTTGTTCTGAGTTTCTCCAAAAACTTTGGCAAAATGAAAAAATTCGCCATGCAATTACTATGGTGTGCAGCCTAATTTTAATTCAGCGCATGTACATAAGGTAAAGCCTTTCACTTTTCCTAATATGTTTTCGCCATCATAGTTCTGCTTTGTCAATACAAATTACCAACATTCTAGAAGATATATCTTTTTAAGACACAGATTTTAATGTGTAATATCACACTTATTGAAGCAGTGCAGTTTTGTGGCAAAAAGATTTGCATATTTATTTTGAGTACGCATGTGTCCCCAAATGAACTACCGATTTGGGGACGCCATGCCCTTTTCTCCTCAAATCGGTGTCCCGATATCTGGTCACCTTAGATATTACATATGAAAATTTATGTTTTAAAAGGATATATCTTGTAGAATGTTGGTAATTTTTATTGACAAAGTAGAATTATGATGGCCAGAACATATTAGCAAAAGTGAAATGCTTTACCTTGTATGTGTGCCGAATTAAAATCAAGCTGCACACCAAACTAATTGCATGGCGAATTTTTCATTTTGCCAAAGTTTTTGGAGAAACTTAGATCAAGTACAGTCGAAATTTGACCGCGCCAGTAGTTCAGTGTCCTAGTGCTGGCCACTGACCATTCGTACAAGTGGGTACGGGTTCGAGTCCCGACTGAGACATGGATGGTGTGTTTGTCTTACAGCACTTGCTCTCTCACTTCCCTAGAACGAGTGTATCCAAATTAGAGACACGTGACTGCTTATAGTCCTTAGAGTTGCTCGCGGTGGTCGTTAAACTCGGAAAGAAGAAAAAAAATCAAAATTTGTTTTCACAAGAAGCATGTCGGAAAATTAGTACAACGAAAGCTACTTTTAAGAACATTTTTCATTAGAAATCTAACGAGCTAATGAGGAAGTGTAAATTCGGGACATTTGAGAACAAACATCAAAATTTAAGGACAATTTGTGTCCCCAAAGGCATCAGAGGTTTTTGGGGACAGTAAACTGAATTCGAGGACTGTCCTCAAGAATTGTGGACTTCTGGTCAGCTTAGACAAATGCCGTGTCTCCGCCCATATGGAGTATCCTACTTGCTACTCGGTGCTTCAAAAGTTACGTGATTGGTCAAAAAGTTACAATCGGGAGTTTGCGGTGCAGTTTTCATTTAGTAAGAAGTATCCCCTATTTTTATTTTTTTTTTCTTGATCGGAGGTTCAACGACCACCGCGTGAGTAACTCAGTGGGCTATAAGCAGCCGCCCCTCCCTAATTTAGGGCCACTGGTTCCAGGGAGGAAAGGAAGTCAGGGCCGTAAAACAAACACAATATTGATCCATGCCTCAACGAGATTCGAACCCGGACCTATCTCGGACGAATGATCAGAAGCCATCGTTTAGACCATTGCGCCACCGGAGCGGCTCGCTTATCTTGAAGAAAAAAAAAGTGAAATGCTTCAAGATATTTCCCGAGCAAGGTGTATGATAAGTCAGATGATGCGCCTCTCCGTGCTGTCAACAGTTTGAAAATCGGACTGTTAATATCACAGCTCGCTAGGGGGCGTTCAGGAGTTGTGGGCCGATCGTTCACGCTAACCATCATAGGATTATACGGTGTTTATGATTTCATCAGTGCAAAATCGGTATTTATCTTCAGTATTTTTTATTTATTACTTTGTGTGATTATTTTGTATGAAGTTTCAGAAAATTTGAAGTTTCTATACAAAAGGTTAAAGTACATCAACTTAACGGTAGATAAATTTATAGTGTAGCTAAATGTCGGACTTGAATCTGTTCAGTTCTGTTTTAGGTATGGGCGAAAGTGTTTTGTACCGAACTATAGGTTATCGGACAGGTTATGCAGCATATAAAAACTTGTATTAACCTTTATTGACCCAACTGTAACATAAAGAATTACTATGGACGTTAGGGGTTGTGGCAAGGAGGTATGTATGGTAATGGCGAAGTTGTTATGAAGCGGACGGATGATTGTTGTTATGAAATAAAAGTTTATGTTCTCGAATGGAGTTCGTTACTGCTTAAAAGAAAGTTCGTGTCTCTTATTAAGGCTTAATATGTAACACCAACAGAGTTGGAAAAATGTTGGCAAGCATTTGGATGTGATGCATTTTTCCACAGCTTACAATATGGAAAAATTTTACGTTAAAAGCATTAACCGTTGTTTAAACGTAGGATCACAAGTTTTATCCATTGATATCAAATATGTTCATCGTACTATATGCACTCAGATCGGGGAAATCTCCGCCGAGAAAAAGCAGCCATTTTTCCAGGATGCACTTTCTCTGCCGTTATCGCCAGCTCAGATGGAGGGAGCGCCTTATTCATTAGTATGATTAGATACAAAAATAAAACAAATATGTAAAATATATTGTTTATCACTAAATGAAAACATCAATAGTGAATGATTTTTCGAGCTGAAGATTAATCAAAATTATTTTTTGCGAACATTTCGGTAAGTTTTCAAAATCAGCAATTTCCGTTAACGATACTCCAATGACTTGCGTAAAAACTGATATTCCATGTTAAAATTGCTCCTCCGAATGTACCGCACCATCTCATTTTACAAGAAGTACAATTTTTATTGACGATAAATAGTCTATTCTCTATTGCCTCAGTAAAACACTCAGCATCGTCTGCTCAGAAATCCTCACGTTGGAGTACTCACTCTGTGGCCAAATATATATATATATATATATATATATATATATATATAATAACGCTTATTTGACGAATTTCATGTGATAGGCACAAAATTGCATGTTTGCGAAGCGTTCCAGGTTATTGTTTATTTTAATTCCAAGCAAAATAGCATTCGTAAAATACGAATGTTTCTGCCGTTTCCTCCCATAAGAAAGCATTGGCTGCCTCAAATCATCGGTCCACACGTTGTTCACGCAATCTAGTGACAAGTGACATTAGCGGGCGATTTTTGTTTCCCGAGTCGTATCACCTGACTATCATACAGCCGCCCCGGTGGCGCAGTGGTCTAAGGCGTTGGTCTCTGATCATTCGTCGGAAGGGGTCCGGGTTCGAATCCCGGTGAGGCATCGATGTTGTGTTTGTCTTACGGCACTGGCTCTCTTCCTTCCCTGGAACCAGTGACTCTAAATTAGGGACGGGCGACTGCTTATAGCCCATTGAGTTGCTCACGGTGGTCGTTAAACCTCAAAAAAAAAAAAAAAAAAAAAAAGTCTATCATACACCGTGTTCCCGAGGAAAGTAGAATGAGAAGAGAAGGAGATCAGATAGGAAGCTCTTTGATCCAGAAGCACAATACCCTGAGTGAAGTTCTTTGAATTTCATCACAGATTTGAATTGTATTTGTCGTCTTCAACAACTAGTTAAGTAACTACCCCTCCCCCCACCCACACGCGCCCTTACTAATTCCTTCACTTTTAGTAACAATTGAAATTAAGAAAAAAATTGCTTCTCCACCTCTCATCCTCATTTTTCTTCACTCTGACTCCTGCTTTCGCCGGATATGGTGGAGCTGTTCGTTGGGGCGTGGCCTGGATGCTTGGTTCTTTGTTATTAGTAATTTGTAACGTACTCCTAAAACCAGTAGCGGTTCTAGGCCAGGGCTGTGGGTGCCCCGGCTCGCCCCAAATGCTATCGGATTTTTTAATTTTAATTTTTTTTGAATTACATATTAATTTTAATTAATTACCGGTACATGCGGGAACTTGTGCCCCGCCCCTCCTTTTTTTTGTTAGAACCAATACTGCCTAATTTTTTTTTTTTTCAATTTTCCCTATGAAATTATTTTTTTACAATCAGAGAACCTTCTCCCGCTTCTCTTATTATTCAATTTTGAAGCCAGGGTAGCTAAGTGGCTTCTAAACCAATGGAAATAATTATTTATTGTGTTATTGGGCTGAAAGTGAAGTGACCTAAAAGCCCAGTCAAGTACATTTACACACAGAACAGAACGTAAACATAGTTCAGTAACAGCACATGCTAATTTTTGTTTACTCTTTATAACTGACTGTTTTGTAGGTAGTGATTCGATCTGAGGTATGCGAGCCGTGGTGCAGCGTGTTATCAAAGCGAGCGTTACAGGTGAATTAAAATTATCTGCCAGGATTTTTTTGTTTTTCGCTGGATTTGCTAAAATGTGCCTAGTCTTATTACAGTTTATTCAGATTCAAGCAGAAATTTTAGAGCGCAAGTGATGTACGTACATGTTAGACATTTTTTCAGGAAAACATATCATCACCTTGGAAAGCCCGCATTAGAGCCTACTGGTAAAGGTATTTCTTGTGTACATTAGATTCGAGGAAAACACCTCAAAATTATCGGCGGCTGCTTACATAGTTGCGAAGGAAGGGAAGGGGGGGGCTGTAAGCTTTCATAAAAACATTTCCATTTGTTACAAACATAGAAGTAAGCAGCTTAACCCTGGAGTAATGAGCATACAGTGAGACCTCCAGTAGCACTCCTGATCATAGCAAGTTTTGATTGGTATAGAACACCCGCAGTAAGATTAACATTAATTAATAACCTCCAAATAACAGAAAATCTGCAAATGACAACCAGGGACGTCGCTAGACTTCGAAATTTGAATGGGCGAGAGGTGAGTGAGTATTATTTTTGGTGGGGCAAGCTTGATAACTTTTTTTTATGAAACACTGAAAGAACGAATTTTTAATGCTCTTCACTACCGGCTACAAAGAAATTTGTGCAATCTCCACCTGAATACACACATACAGACCAGAAATTTCTTAAGCATGGGGAGGTTCCATGGTTTTGGTTCAGTGATGAAAGCCTCATATTATATACATATGTATCGCTTTAAATTCATGCTCAATCATCCTTCAAGGGGGCGCCCGGACCCAAGGACCCTTCAATACACAGATCTGACTAGTTACACCACTGGTGTAAGATAGAAGTGTTACTGGAATGTCGCCTTTAACTTTTGCTTTCTCTGAATGCATTGTATTAAATTGCTTTTCAAAATTTAGCATTTTTGCTTATGAAAATAGTACTGTACTTGAACAATTTATTTAAAGGAACATGTCGTTTTTGTTTACCTAAATCAAATTTTAATGTCTTGCCACACAGACACAATATACCTACCCCCCCCCCCCCCCTTCCCTTAACTCCATTCCTTCAAGCCAGCTACTTTGTTTTGCTCTGCACTCTTCTCCTATAAATTAGTCATCAGCCGCTTTCTACACTTTCACTGTCCCGGGCAGTCCTAAGAGCGCAAATGTAGCTTTAGACTCCTTTCTGTAGCAATTAGTAGCGGCCCCCTCAGTGAATTCCTGTCCACCCTCCTCATTAGTGACCTGGCCAATAAAAGCATGAAAAAGAGGCTTAAACTAAGGAATTAGAAGAGTGGAGAACAATTGAATTTCCATAGCCCTGTGGATACTATTTTGATAATCTTTCTACAGAGGCATAAACAACACACTTCTTAGGAGAGAATACGTAGAGCTATATGAAATAAAATGCAAGACTTATTACTCCGCAAAGTCCAGATTATATTTTAAAGTTAAATATGCTGAAAAATGGCCTATTCTGAACTGCATGGGCGGCAGAGTGGACAAGACAGATTCGAGCCCATCCCCTTGGCAACGTCCCTGTTGACAACTGACACCCCAGTGAGTCCCAAAGGATGTCCAATAATCACCTTGTAAAATTTAAGATTTTGCATGCTTTGGACACAGTTAAGTGAACAACATTGCGTACTATTCCTACTTCTTACATAAATGGGGGACAAACAATTTTCCTCTTAAAATGCTGCCATGGGCACATGTGTTGGAATATCACAAAACATAGTGCCATGCTTTGGTGATAAGAAAGGCCTTAGTGCTTAGCTGGAGGTCAAGTGAGCATTAGGGCAGAGCCCATTTAAGAGGTGGACTGCAGCCCCAGGCCCCACATTTTCAGTGTAGAATTGAGAGTTCCACTTTTTTTTTTTTTTTTTTTAGCACATCAAAAACTATAACAAACTGCCTAGTGAAAACATTTTTTTACTTCTTTCCACTTTTTAGGAGGAGTCAGCAAAAAGTATAGTTGCCCCCAGTCCATCCTCAAATCTCTTGAAAGAATTGCAAATGTTTTTTTGTACAAAGCTGTATTTGGGGGAAATTTTCATATATTACGAATTTGTTTGAATCATTCAATTAGTTCTTCTAACACATTTCTGTGTTGAACTTCATTACATGGTTATAATATTTATTGTACATATTTGTTAACCATACAGTTGCTATATTGTATACTGCTTTTCACGTTCTATGAGTGTCAAAGTGCTCGCGGAAACATTCATCTTTGTCTGACAATGGGTTATTATTGTTGAACGCAATTGAATATTAAAAATAAGGTAAAATATTATGTAAATAAAAGCTGTTACTCACATTTTCATTTTGTTGGAGTATGTCAGGATATTGAACTTTAATTCGGCGAAATCTTAAATTTCTTGGTATGGTTGACAAATATGTACAATAATTGTTTGAATCATGATATTTGGACCATATTATTTTGTCCACTACTTTGATATAATTTTAACAAGCCAAACCCGTTGGGGGTGGGGGATTAAAGCAGAGCTAAACTGGTATCCAATTTTGAACCATGCATTTTTACATTTCCTTGCTACCACTGATTCATCCATGGATCATGGGATTTTACACTTCAATATGAAGGAGATATTTTTATGGCTTCCTCGTCATATTTTGGGAATGTTTTCTCCTGGGTATTTTTATTCATCCATCCATAGTGAAGTCCTAGATGTGCCACTGATACTGGGGCCCCAAAATACTGTCCAGCCCAGGGCCCTGTCTCCTTAAATGTGCTCTGCATTAGGGTATGGTAAAAAGAAAGATCCATGCATTTAAATTGCTAACATCTTGCTTGTTATTGACTTTGCTCCCTGAAAAATTCAGCTACAAAAACTTTCATTCCTACTTGTTTTTTCTGATATAAACCTTGAAATTTTCAATCTTGAACTAAGTTCAGTTTTCGGTAGGTTGACATAATGTGGTCTGCATTGTGACCTCTGCACCACCAGCCAGCACTGACCAGGTGTGCCTCCATATTTTCATCAGCTTCTGGAATTTCTTCAGATCTCTGATGTCTGCTAGATGAAATGTTTGGTGTACAACAGAAGCTATATTTCCATGGACTATGTCCGTTTTCTCCCCCATTTTGCAGCAAGCTTGGTTGACATCTGTGGAAATGAAAACCTTCAGAATTTTCAGGAGAACCTTTCAGTCATCACAGAAAGCTTGTTTCTTCTGTGGTTTAAATTTGTGACATTTTTGTGCTTCTTTAAAAGAGAGTGAAACAATAGGAGAAATGTTCCTAAAATTGAAAAGTAGAATATTTCTTAATGGTGATGAAATTCATGGGTTTTTTTTTTTTTTTTTTTTTTTGTCCTGTGTCTAACAAAACATGTGTTATGGTTGATGTCAGTAAAACAGGTAAATAGTCTAAAGAAAACAGTATCTGCGATTTTGTGCTGCATAAATTTACTAGCTACAGTGCCCCATTAATAGTTTTGTACCCAGGCCTAAATAAAACATCCACTACCTCTGCCAGTGCTGTCTGTTTATTAGCATTACAAATTTTCTTGTATTACATTAGAGAAATGCCAGATAAACTTTCATTCAAATGGCCAGCTCTTCAGCAAACTAGAAAGTTGCATTGTTTAAGAGTGGAAATTGAACTCTCATTTCCCAGTTTTTATCTGAGTATGCTACCATTATACCACCCAGGACATTGTATTTCTATGAAGATGATGCCTGTTCTGCTTATATATGACTTAGATCCCTTTATTCAGGTGGCAGTATCTCCGCTGTGATGACACAGATCCCTTGACTAGTGTAATACATCAGTGTGTCCAGACTCTTGTGTGATATGCAACTATTGCTTTGGAAATGCAGTAGTAGCCCAGGTGCTGGAAAACCCTGGTAGATGCAGGATGACCCCTCCCCCATTGGAACTTTTTACAATATATTTAAACATCTTACAAAAACCTATAAGCTAAAAACGAAGTATCTCAATGTGATGTCAGTATTTCTTGTTCTTAATTAATCTACTATAAGGTAATAATCTGTCAAAACAGAGTGATGAAAAGATTTCTTATATGAGGCATTTGCCAGTGACTGCAAGTTTGCTTGCTTACCCTGTACCAATCTACCCCCAGTAAATGTTGGATGCACCAGTACTAGGATACAAATAAAGATATGCAAGTTTGATTTTTCCCCAAGAACAAAACAATATTCAAGGTATCTAAAGAGTTGGCCAAATTAATGAAGGTTAATTCTGACGCTGCCATGCTATAAAATAATAGATTTCTGTGCTTCCCACATGAACTGAAAGTAATTCCTTCATGATTTCCTCCGATGTTTGTAACTTTTATATCTAGAGCTACTACATCATTAAACTGAACAGAAAAACAATTATATTTGCCATAAAGTGATAGTTATCAAGCTACCACATAAACTGTTAGAAGTTAATTCATAATACAAAGAAAATAGATTATAGTTTAATTTCACATCATTTTAAACATAATTGTGTAAATCAAGCCCAAACAAGTTGTCTTAAAGTCTGTTGCCAATATAACAAGTGTATGAATTTGGTGACATCTTCTGAATGTGAAATGTTTGGTATAATATACAGGGTTGTTACAAATGAAATAGTTTCAGCATTTTATAAAACCAAAACTATGTAAGATATTGATACTCATGTTGCATTGTTCTGTCACTAATAGTAAAGATTTTATTATATAGATGGCATCACCAAAAGATTGTACATTGTCACTGTCATGTAGCCAGTCAGGCAAAATGGTCACAAATGCTATGGAGAAGGCATTCTATGTTCTTGAATTAAGTATATGAACTGAAAGTAATTCTTCATTCAGTTCATATACTTTTACATTCAGTTCATACGAATTCTGTTACATTTGTGCAATGGTGTTTTAGAACACATTTCAAGAAATCACCACCAAATAGACAATCCATCTACAATCGGCACAAGAAATTTAAAAGAACAGAATGTTTGTGTAAAGGTTAAAGTCCAGGGAGATCACATGTATCTGATGAATAAGTGGGGTGTGTTTGGGCCATTTATCAATGTAGTTTTAGTGAGTGTCCAGTTTTCAGCAACGAATCGACATTCCACATTAGTGGGAAAGTTAACAGACTTAGCATTTGTATATGAAGGACTGAAAAACTTAGTAGGTTAAAGGCTAACATATTCTGGGCCCTCTTCTTTCTCTAAGAAAGCGCTGTAATGGGAAGTTTTTATCTCAATATGCTAATTATTTAGTTGATGCCTCAGCTGCACGAAGACAGTGACAATTCCATTTTCCAACAGGATGGTGCACCACCCCACTGGCATCAGGAAGTTAGAAATTACCTCGACAAAAATCTTGCACAGTGCTGGATTGGCAGCGCAACAGACATGTCGTTGGATTGGCAGCACAACAGACAACATGTCATTCACATGTTTACCACCACAAAGTCCAGATCTAACACTCTGTGACATTTTTTATGAGGCTATGTCAAAGATAAGGTCTTTATTCCTCCCCTTCCTGTTAATTGAGCTGATGTGAAACAACATATCACAACAGCTATTATTGGAGTTGATAAAGATGTTAACATGTGTTTGGCAAGAATTTGACTATCACATTGACATATGCCGTCTGACTAAGGTTACACACATTAAACAGCTGTAAGTTGCTCTAACAAACTTCAAGAGTTTTCCTACAAAACAGTGCTACATGAGTGTCAGTATCTTAAATGCTTTGGGTTTTATAAAATGTTGAAACTGTCTATTTCATTTATAATGACCATGTACTTTAAAAAAAATGTGCAGGAATGAAATTCTTTCAAAATGTTAAGTTTTTTTTTTCCATCTTTTTATCATCTCAAAAATTAGCAATATTTTGGGTTGAACTGTGCATTGCTTAGTCAGTTGGGAAATTTCTGTTTTTCAATTTTAGGCTGTGCTTTCAGGAATGTAAGATTAGGGTTTAGTAGCATGTATGAAGATAATTTTACTATGGTGAAAAATTGTGTGTATTCTTGATACTAATTGTTCCACTTGTCTTTATTTTATAGTCGAAGATGAACTTTGTAGCTCCATTGGAAGAGGAATTTGTGTACTTATTGGCATATCACGAGATGACACCAAAAATGATGCAGACTATATGTTAGTTCATGTTTTTCTTATTATCTTTCTTTGCTTTCTTTTTTTTTTTAATTATTAATATGCACATTTGCACTACATTGAAATTCTGTTATACAGAAGAAACATACAACCATGCTGTCATACCAAATACTTTTATGGCTGAGATATGAAAGTAATCATCAGATATATTCTTACAAAAGAGCTTATTAACATGCAAACCAACTCTACAAGTTTGACAGCTAAAATTTTGTGAAACATTGGTAACTGTGTAAATGCCAACCCTCATATATGAAAAATTCGGAAAACATAACATTTATGGAAATGATAATGCTGCAGAAGAGCAGCTCCGTACTTCCTGTATGAATTTTCCTAGTGAAATGCACATTCCTCCCATTTTCTATTCTTTACAACCTCTTCTTGCCATTTCTTTTATTATTTAGCTCCCCTTTTTTGTTTTGAGTGAAATTAAAATTTAAGAAGAAAGATGACACCGAATTTTCGGATGTAATAAGCTCGTCTTTTGAATCTGTTCTGACGCAAATTAAATTTATCAAAGCTATTCAAAGGCAATGGAACCGGTATGGAAAACAATAGTATCTTATGGAAGAAAGAAGTTTTTCGATCAGGTCTTTTTTCCCTCAGATATTGGTGTAAACGGAATCTTGAGCTTACGAACTCTTAGAAACAGAGTTATTGAAATAAATAAAATGTGACTTTACGTCCCCTGGTGGGAAATCCATGCATTATTTCAGGAAGAAAGTATTCTCAAAAGGTTTATCCATATAAGCGGTATCGGTCCAAGAAAAAAAATTTAGTCGAGTTTTCAGGAGCCCAGATTTTGCTACAAATATATCAGAAGCAGAAATTAACACTTATGACCCCTGGTGGCCAAACCATTCTTTACAAAACATTAGAAATTATGTGAAAAATATTTTCCATCAGGTCTTGTATGCGATACAGGAAGGATTTTTCAAATCGGAGTTTTAGGAGCAGAAAACGCAATTTACCTTTATGCGCCCTAGCAGAAAGTCTTAAATGATTTATGTGAAAATTTTGAATTTATAGGAAAAACTGAAAAACATTTCACATCGGAAACACTATCCAACAACGAAAGAATTTTTTGGACTTTTAGAAGTAGAGATATTGACAAAAATAAGATATACATCTACGTCCCCTGGCGTAGAAACCATGCATTATTTCAAGAAGAAAGTGTTCCTAAAAGGTTTGTCGACAAGATAGCATTGGTCAACAAAAGACTTTTTTCTCTGTCGAGATTTTAGAAGCTCATATTTTGCTGCAAATACATCAGAAGCGGAAATTAAGACTTACGCTACCTGGTGGCCATACCATTTTTTTACAAAAATTAGAAATTATGTGCAAACGATTTCCCATCAAGAGCTGTATCCGGTGCAGAAGGAATTTTTCAAATCAGAGGTTTAGAAGCGGAGAAATAGTGGGAAACACAATTTACCTTTACGCCCCCTAGCGGAAAGTCTATGAATTACTTGAAATTTTTGAATTTATAGGGAAAACATGTCGCACTAGAAACACTATCCAACAAAGAAGGAATTTTTAAATCGGACTCCTAGAAGTCGAGATATTGACAAAAATAAGATATACGTCTACGCCCCCTGGTGCAGAAACCATGCATTATTTTAAGAAGAAAATGTTTCTAAAAGGTTTGTCGACACGAGTAGTATCGGTCTACAAACAACGTTTTTTTCTATCGAGAATTTAGAAGCTCGTATTTTGCTGCAAATACATCAGAAGTGAAAATTAAGGTTTATGCGCGCTGGTGGCCAAACCATTTTTTTTTTTTTTTTACAAAAATTAGAAATTATGTGCAAACGATTTCCCATCAAGAGCTGTATCCGGTGCAGAAAGAATTTTTCAAATCGGAGATTTAGAAGCAGAGATATAGGGAGAAACACAATTTAGCTTTACGCCCCTAGCGGAAAGTCTATGAATTACTTGAAAATTTTGAAATTATATGAAGCACATGTCATACTAGAAACACTATCCAACAAAAAAGAAATTTTTCAAATCGAACCCCTAGAAGTAGATATATTGACAAAAATAAGATATACATCTACGCCCCTGGCGTAAAAACCATGCATTATTTTAAGAAGAAAATGTTCCTAAAAGGTTTGTCGACATGAGTAGTATCAGTCTACAAAAAACGTTTTTTTTAATCAAGAATTTAGAAGCTCATATTTTGCTGCAAATACATCAGAAGCGGAAATTAAGATTTACGCCCCTGGTGGCCAAACCAATTTTTACAAAAAAAATTAGAAATTATGTGCAAATGATTTCCCATCAGGAGCTGTATCCGGTGCAGAAAGAATTTTTCTAATCGGAGATTTAGAAGCAGAGATATAGGGCGAAACACAATTTACCTTTACGCCCCCTAGCGGAAAGTCTATGAATTACTTGAAAATTTTGAAATTATATGAAAAACATGTCATACTGGAAACACTATCCAACAAAATAGAAATTTTCAAATCGAACCCCTAGAAGTAGAGATATTGACAAAAATAAGATATACATCTACGCCCCCTGGCGGAGAAACTGTGGGATATTGTAGGAAGAAAATATTCCGAAAAGGTTTATCAATGTGAGTGGCATCAGTTTATGAAAGAATTTTTCAATCGATATTTTAGAAGCTCAGATTTTATGGCAAATACATCAAAAGCAAAAATTAACACTTACGCCCCTGGTGGCCAAAGTATTTTTTACCAAAAAATTCGAAATTATATGCAAAAGATTTTCCATTAGGAGATGTATTCGCTGAAAAAAGATTTTTCAAATCGGAGTTTTAGGAGAAGAGTTATTGGAAAAAATGTAATTTACTTTTACGCCCCCTAGTGGAAAATCTATGCGTAATTTGAAAAGGAAACTATATCTAAAACACTCTTCGACATAAATGGAATCGAAAGATAAAATAATTTTTTCAATCAGATGTTTAGAAGCAAATATGTGGATTGAAACGTAATTTTGAATTCGACATCATCTGCATTTACGCCCCTAGCGGCAAAATTGTACATCGTAAAAAAAACGAAATGAAGGATCATCATTTGCATATTTCAAGCTTCCGAACGCAAAAAGAATTTTTCAAATCGGACTAATAGTTGCAGAGATACCATGGGTACAGACGGACGGACGGACGGACAAACCGATAACAGAAGCACGATCTTTTTTTACAAAAGTCGTGCTAAAAATGGTGCTACCACTGCTTGCTGTGCTCTGGAAACAATTTTGCAGATTGCAGAATATGATGGCAGACAGGGTAAGTACGAATTTCAAAATTTAATCTGTCTTCAGAGAAGAAGAGAAAATGTTTGCTCCATTAAATGTTATAATGAAGCTGTACACACACACCGGCCACAGAATTAGGAAATTTTATTCAGTACTTGATAGGACTCCTAATTTGTCCCAAATTACAGTGTACATATGCAGTTTGGCATGGATTCCACAAAGCGTTGAAGTTCATCTATGTCTACAGCATGCCTGGTGTTCACCAGACAGTCTATTAGCTGGCTCAGATTTAACGGCAGAGCACTTTGCTCTTGTATCTGTTTTTCTAATATGTCCTATACATCCTCAGTGGCCCTCAGATCCAAGCTTTGTGGGGGCTGGGATGGTGGAAGTTGCTGTCATGCTTGCTAAACACATCTTGCACAATGGACAGTAGCATTGTTATCCACGAAACAGCTGTCACCTGCTCGATAAAAAGTCAGCATTGCAGGATGGACTTGATTGGCAACAATTTGCAGATAATCCCTAGAGAACTCCCAACTTTCCAGCAATATCAGGGGACCTGTTCCATACCAACAGAATGTGTCCTACACCATGACACCACCTCCAAAAACTCAAGGTGTGCTTACAAGGCAAGTTGAGTCCATTGCTTTCAAGATGCTCCCACCAAACACTCTGCCTACCATTGGTACAGAACAAGGTGTACCATGACTCATTGAAGCACATGACTTTTTCCAGTGTCCAGTCATGGTGTTCTTGACAACATTGCAGACAAACTTACCAGTTGTTTGCAGAAATCAGTGGTTTTCATATAGGCGTGCGATTGTCGATACCAATCCTCTTCAACTCCCTGCACATATTGGGTTGGTGCAAATGAAATGTCCTGCGCGAACGAGCAGTGGAGACAGGCCCACACAGCAGAATGGAACCACCCACAGGTGTTGCAGGTATTACATCACAGAGTTGCTATAAATAGCTAGCATGTGCGAGAAGAACAAGATTCGGGTGTGGTTTATTTGGATGTAACGTGGCTTGCAAAGGAAATGTGCAGATGCCGTATTTGAGAGTCGTCTTCCTGTATGAATTTAAACTGGGCCATTCTGCAGGAATTGCCTCTCGAAATGTGAACAAAGCGGCGTCTGGGGAGAAACAGCCAACGAACAAACCATTCGGCAATGGTTTATGAAGTTTCAAAGAGGAGATGTGGACCTGCAAAACCAAGCACGTGGTCACCGACCTGTTGCCGTTTCTGACGATGTTCTGTTACGTGTTGTTGAAGTGGACCCCCGAAAAACACGTTGTGAGATGGCAGCAGAAGTAGATGTCCACCACATGACAGTTGTTCAGCATCTAGCTACATTGGGTAAGGTTAAAAAGCTGGGCATGTGGCTGCCGCATGAGTTGACAACTGCCAAAAAGACTAGGAGTTTAGAAGTCTGCACATTGCTGCTTGCCAGGAATAAACAGGAACCTCTACTGCATCAAATCGTCACCTGCAATGAGAAGTGGGTCCTTTATGATAATCGGAAACGATCTGTACAATGGTTAAGCAAGGCACAGCCTGCTGGATGATATCCTAACCACCCCTACACACCAAGAAGATGATGCTCCTTGTGTGGTAATCCACAGCCAGGATAATTCATCGGAGTTTCTCGGCAAGATGCCAAACCATCACTGCTGAACGTTATTGTGCTGAATTACGCCAGATGCACCAGAAATTGCTGCAGAAATAACCGGTTTTGGTCAACAGTCACGGTGTTCTGCTCCAGGACAACGCCTTCACTCATGTCGCACAACAAACGATACTGACAGTAAGTGCCTTGGGCTATAAATCACTACCTCATCCTGCCTATGTCCCAGACTTGTCTCCAACAGACTATCATCTGTTTCGTCGCCTGGATTACTTCCTGTTTGATAAATGTTCATGACAGACAACAAGGTGCAACATGCAGTTGGTGACTTCTTCGGCTCCCAGCCACAAAAATTTTATCATTCCAGAATCATGGCTTTGCTGGACAGGTGGCAACTATGTGTCAATGCCGAGGGGGATTATTTTGCCTAGGTAAGTTGTCCTACTTTTCCATTCTCGGCATCCATGTGTGCTGGTCCTTTGCTGGACGTTTCTTTCGCACCAACCCAATATTTTGCTGCAATATGAGTTGGGAACAGCCTTCATTGAATATTTTGTTCAGTTGCTGCACACTGGAAGTCCTGTTTTTCCATACAATCTTCCTCAGGTGATGGCGATCTCATTTCTGACAGATTGTCATTGTGCCACAGTTATGCCTGTGAAGCATGCTATGTGGGTTATTTTCCCACTGATTAAAGACCCGAGATATTTCACCTTTTGAGAAACAAGTCAGCTCTTCTGTTACCAAAATCATTGCTCCAGCCAGATGGACACCCACCATTAGACCTTTATCGAACTCTGAAAAATGTTTTGTTTTTCTCATTGTGATGAACACTGCTGACAATTACTGACAAGCAGCAGTCTTAAATAGCTAATACACACAATTGATGTGGATTAAGAACATCAAACAGAAGTCATCGTTCTTTCCATGTTCATAAGTGAGTCACGGAAAAATTCTCATCGGCTGCCACTGGGAATCAAACCCAGGGTCTTCCAGTTATGCGCCGGACATGCTACCACTGCACCACAGCGGCCTCGAATTCTCCAGACTCACATAGACTAACTGCCAAACCACATGGCAGGTTGCTTCTTGGAGCCCTGCACAATGCTGGGGATTCAGTTGCTGCTTACCATCTTTGGTGAATCCCCAGTATTGTGCGGGGCTCCAAGAAGCAACCTGCCATGTGGTTTGGCAGTTAGTCGTATGTGAGTCTGGAGAATTCGAGTGCAGTGGTAGCATGTCCGGCACGTAACTGGTAGACCTGGGTTCGATACTCGGTGGCGGCGGATGAGAATTTTTCCATGACTCACGTATTAATGTGGAAAGAGCGTTGACTTCTGTTTAATGGTCTTAAATAGCTGCCTAGATCAGATGGTGGCATGTGTGCTTTGCATATATTTTGCATGACTGACGTTTATGTACATCTGCTTAAAGGTCCCAGGATATTAAGTTTCAAAAATAAATAAATAAATAAAACATCAGGTGCATACATGTGGCCTTTATTACATGCTGTGTATAGAGGAAAGCACTGTCAGACTGCATTCAAAGCAACTATGCCACACATAACTGAACTGACAGACTTTGAAATTTGCGTAGTAACTGGATGCCACCTGAGTAAACAATCAGTACATAGCATTGTGGCTCTTCTGGGATTTCCAAAATCCACTGTTGATGATGTTCTTCGTTGACAGATAGTAGATGGTTACGCTATAGAAAAGCCATGCTCTGGAAGGCCACAAGAGAGTGATTGTGCCAAACATAGCTTACTGTGGAATGTGAAGAAAGCAAGCACATCCTCTGCCACAAACCTGGCCAGTGATGTCACACAAGCCAATGGAGCTGTTATTTGCATGAGAACAATCCGTTAGCAACTGCATGTCCGCAGTTACCGTGCTAGGTCATCTATGCACAAAAGCCCTACATCTCTCTAGGCAAACTATATAACTGCCATGGTGCTTTGCTCACCATGCTAGTAGAAGAGGGTAGTGTGGAGTGACAAATCACACTTTCATTCGGATGCATGTGTTTGGTGTGGCATTTGCTCAGGGAACTCTGTCAGGCAGACTTAATTTTACCTGCAGTCAGGTTTGGAGAGAATCTGTGGTTGTGTGGGGCTGTTCCTACTGGGGAAGGGAGAACTGGCTGTGGTGTCATCCAGCCTAACAACTGCCAGATATGAAGAAAAATGAGGAACAATTCTGAACATTTCTCTCTACCTACACGGTGGTAGTACTTCGTTTGGCACAGATCCTTTCCTGTTTCAGGAATATCAAGCACCTTGCCACTCACATTACAAAGCCTGTCCAGGCCTGGTTGGATCAGCAGTCTAAATCCACATCAAGGGCATCAAAGTGTTGAAGTCGTAGTCTAAATCCAATAGAACATGAGCTGGAAAGCCTAATCCAATCTCGTCATGTAAGACTTTCTTGTACAGCAGCTCTTGCAAAAGCTTTGCAGGAGGAAAATTTCAATGCAGACCTATTAGCAGCTCATGGAAAGTATGTCTAAAAGAGTCATAATAGCCAAAGGTGGGCCAACTATGTACTAATTTCAGCTAATAAATGCTCTTGTTTCCATTTGGCCTAGGTGTTCTCATACTTTTGTTGACATAGTGTATGTACCTGAAGCTTCTGCTCTGCACTATTATGATTTATTATTGTACTGACTCACAAATATGCTAACTCATTCTTGATAAAAGAAAACGTTTTAATATTTTTCAGCTTTCATGCACTATTTATAGCATGTGTTTGCTACAAAGGATTATATTGGTGGAGAGGAAATTAGTGTGGCACTCTATCTGTTGGATTAGGAGTTTCTTTGCTGTAGTGTAACTAGAACATACATCACAGGCGTAAAACAATATTGTACAGTCAACTCCCGATTATTCGTGATGCGACTTTGTGGTAATAATTTTTTCTAGTTGCTAAAATATAGGTAATTTCTTTTTAGTCTGTAATATTTTTTTTATTGTGGTACATAATTTTTTTTAGTCGCTAAAATAGGTCTCTAATCATACATTGCTTACTGAAAGATTTAGTACAGAGTGAGTTATGAAAAAGTAGCCCCATACAATACGATACATACAAAATGGACAGTAGATAAAACATGTTTCGAGACGTTATGTTGGGGGGTGTGCTTTGTGCAGGTGGCTACTCGCATGCTGATTGGCTGCTGGTTATTCAAAGTGGGCTCCTTTGTTGTGACTCACACTGCAGTCCAGAGTAGCAGAATGTAGACGTACACGTGTATGCTGTATGCGGATAGTTTCAAAATTATTAGCAGATTTTGCAGATAGTTTTTGCTTGTAAATTAAAATAAAATAAAATGTTATTTACAGCAATTAAAACATGTACTCAACGTTTTACTCAGATTAATATATTTAATTATATTTTAACTTGAAGAACTTTTAATTTTTTTCACATCTTCTGAGTTTTGTTTTTTCAGACGTTTCTGGCCTCTAGATTTTATCAAGGCCTATTTCTCAATGTATAGGAACTGTATCAAAAGTTTTGTTTCCACGGAAAGAATCAAAATTTTATTGCCAGGTTGCTCTTGCAGTTGCCAGTAATTAAAAGTAAAACCTTTACCTTATGTATTTTGTAAGTCTACTAATTTTGAATTAAGTTGTTGAAAATGCTATTTATAAATTTTGAAGGTTCATTAATGGAACTGTTTTTCTGGATATAAAAACTTTCTTTAATTAGTCTCTTGTTTTTATGAGGTTCATAGTCCAATATTTTAATAATTTGCCATAAAGGTCTATTTCACACATATTGTTGCACATTCAGTTGTAATGTACTTATTTTGTCCTCACTGGAATCTGTAATATTCTAATAATTATTTATTTTATTTATTTTTCTTTAAATTATTCTATTGTTATCTTGTGATTCGCAGGTTTGCAGCAAGTTTTCTGTTTCAATGGTTGTGTACGCAGATACATTTTATTTTTATACAACTCTGCTCCAGTTCTGTATCATAACAAGAATGACACATTGAGATAGTCGATTTTCAGAACCAGGCTAACTTAGATCTAACTCCAGTCCCGATTCTCCACACTCCTGTCCTGAATCAAACAAAAATGTTTTGCCATAAAAAAAAACAAAAAAAACAGCAGAAGCAAGTAACTGATTATTTTAAGAAGATTTAAACAGGTAACTTCTCAGTGTGTATTATACTTGTAATAATAACTACTAGTCTGAATAAAACGTAGCACTATGTTATGCGTGTAATTTGTAGATTAATTTATTTTTCCTGTAAAAATCTGGATTACCCACGAAACTCATGCCGCTCATTATCGCGGATAATCAGTTGACTGTACTCGCATATCTATTGGCAGTTGTCCAGCACTGATTATGCAAGATTGATCAAATTGAAAGTAAGAAAAACTATATTAGAACCATTGCTGCTAGGATGGGTCATGTTCCATTTGCTGAATACTATTGCTCTCTGTCACTTAGACTAGAGTATGACAATGTACACAACAACTGGAAGCTGAACTTCAGAAACTGCAGGCTAATTTTATGGCCATTTGAGGGACATCAGAGTGAAGGGCATGCTTGAAAGAGGTATGCACACTCAGCATGCTTGAAAGGAGAAGCCCCCTCTGGATGGTAGTCAAGGTGAGTCACCAGTTAGCACACATGTGCTGTATTGGATGATAGATGGCCCACAGTTCCTCAATTAAAATAAAATTATAACATGCACACACACACAGTCCAGTAGATGCTCTTATGGGTAGATCTAAGGAGTTGGCAATCTGTTCATGTTGACTGACCACTATCAACAGTTTCACATGCCATAGTTATGGCAGTGCTGTGACTGCCCATTGGATGACTGGGGAAGTCTGCGGGTCTGATGAGTTCTGATTCCAGCTTAAACTTGCTGATATATAGATCTGTATTCAATGTCTCATGAATAAACAGCTGCAACTAGACTGCATGGTTGGACAAACAGACTGGTAGTGGCATGTTTCTGTGCAATTGCGCAGTTTAATTGAAATTACCCAATTGTGCTCTTCAAAGTACAGTAGCCACCAGTTTTATTGGTTCTTGTGTGGTGATAAATAAATTGCAAGATACATCTGGGGATGTCATGTAACCAAAAAACTTGATAAAATAAGAACATTGTTGATTTAATTATTAGCCATAAACTTGTCCAGATAATCAGAAATTTGCATAATTAAATTATTGTAACACTTTGTGTTTGGGGAAAACAATTAAATTGTACTTGCGCAACTCTATCATATATTGTACATCACTATCATATATTGTATGACCTTCATACAGTGAAAATGCATAAGTTTTTGGCAAAGGATGTAAACATTTGCTTTTTCTTTACAGAAAGGAAAAACTTCACTTTGCTTTTTTAACACAAAATTACAGTGCACAACAATAATTCTTACACATAAGATTTTTTGTTCCTGTAATTGTGCTAAAAAATCAGTATGTGGTAAGATTAGAGTTCTACTTCCTGATAAACAAGCAGTCCAAAGTTCATTGCTTCTTGATTTCATGACTTGGTGGCCACTTGAAATTTAAGCACAGGAATGCACTAATTGCAGCTGAGTTATGAAACTTGAATTGAAGGATTTATGTGCTGTGTAGGCCTTTGTACCATTGCCTCTTTCATAGATATGACTATGGTGAGGATGTTCCTAGTTTTTTATTTTCTTGTCCTGTTCATGCTGTAATGTCATCAGACAGGATTTAAAGTATGGGTTCTTCATTGGCAACACAAACCTATTCCTAAAGTTTATTTTCAGGAATAGGTTTGTGTTCTTGAAGTTTATTTTCAGGAATAGGTTTGTATTCTCAAAGACAATGCTGATCCATACAACTCTTGTTGAAAACATCCATTCCTAGAGACATGGCTGTTTTGAACAAGAGTTGTATGGGTCAGCATTGTCTTTGACAGATTCAATCTTCTCATGTAGATCTTTCATACCAACATTTAGCAGTTGATGGCAATTTTACCTTTACCTATGCTTTATGTGGTACATACCCCGAGATCCCTGTTTATCAGGTACGTCTGCCCTCATCAAATAAATGGCTCACTCCAACACATAAGAAGGCACATAAACAAATCAAGCATAGGCCTAGCATCTTATTGGGCATCAGTTAGAATGGACAAAATGAGTGATCTGAGTGACTGGATGTGGCATGATAGTTGGCACCAGGCATGTCAGTTTGAGCATCTCCCAAATAATCATCCTTCTTTGCTTTTCATGCACAACCACAGTAAGCGTTTACTGTGAATGGTGCAGCATGTAAAAAATATATGGGAAAACGGCAATCCTGTGGATGAAAACAGCTGGTGGATCAGTGAGGTCAAAGACGACTACAGAATTCAACATAGGTGTGCTGAGGGTCATATCCAAAAGCATTATGTATTTGATCATATCTCAAATGAGTTACAACAGCCAATTATCATGTTGTATGCCAATGTCAGTGCATAACATGAAAGTGCACCTCCAGTAGGTGTGGGAGCATTGAGCCCATCTTGAAATTTGTCTTGCACACCCTGCTGCCCACCCAGTTCAAAATGGGCCATTTTCAATACATTTAACTTTAAAATATAATTTGAACTTTGTCAAGTAATAAGTATTGTGTCATATTTCATGTAGCCCGACATATTTTCTCCTAGGAAGTGCGTTTTTTTTTCACCTCCAAAAAAGGTCAAAATAGCATCCGCAGGACCATGAAAATTTAATTGTTCTCCACTCTTCCAATTCCTTAGTTTAAGCCTCTTTTTCAGGTTTGTAGGGCCAGAGATGTGGGGTGGGGTGGGGTGGGGTAATGAGGAGGGTGGATAGGATTTCACTGAGGGCGTCACTACTAATTGCTCTGCTGTTTGTTTTTATTACAAAATAGAGGATTTCAACACAGAAAGTGGAATCTAAAGCTACAGTAGCGCTCTTAAGACTGCCCCAGTACAGTGAAAGTGTAGGAAGTGGCTGACGACTACTTTGTAGGAGAGAAGTACATGGCAAAGTTGCTGGCTTGAAGGAAGAAAGTTAAGGAAGGGTGCAGGGAAGTATTGTGTTGGCGTTAAAATTTGATTTAGATAAGCAAGACCGATATTTTCCTTTAAATAAATTGTTCAAGTACAGTACTATTTTTCGTAAGCAAAAATGTCAAATTTTGAAAAGCAATTTAAGACAATACATTTAGAGCAAGCAAAAAGTTGAAGGCTACATTCTAGTAATACTTGTGTCTTACTAAATTTGCATAACTAGTCAGATCCGTGTATATGTATGTGTGTGTCCAGGTGAAGGGGTGGGGAATGCACGAATTCCTTTGTAGTCAGTAGTGAAAAGCATTAAAATTTCATTCTTTCAGTGTTTCATGAAAAAAAGTGACTATCAAGCTTGCCCCACCAAAAATAATGCTCACCCACCTGTCACCCGTTCTGATTTCAAACTCTAGTGACGTCCCTGCCTGGATGTAAGAATCAAGGCTTCTTCTGAATTATGTGGACCACAGGATCAGAATTTGACACAACAAACATTCCTTCATGGGTAAAGTTTATTCTCAAGCAAATGGACATGCCCAGCAAGATAACACCTGCTCACATGTCACTCATCATCACCAAAGGATTCCTGAAACATGCTGCTGATGAGTTTACCACACTTCAGTGGCCTGCATAATCCCTAGATTTAAACCTCATTGAGCATCTCTGGGATAAGGTGGAATGGGCTATTTGCTGCAAGACTTCCACCACCATCCAATTTTTAGCAACTGCGTGTCTCCATCATTTCCACGTGGTACAACATTCATGCATGACACCACCAGCCAGCATTTCATGGGTTCCATCCCTCAATGAATTTAAGCTGTTCTGCAGGCCAGGGTGGTGGTGCAACACACTACTAAGTAAGTGTTCCTGATACACTGGCATCTCAATGTACACCATGTCATTTTAAGTTCATTTTACTCAATACATTTGGCAAAGGCTCTTATAGTAACTTGTGTAGCAATTTTTATCCATAGATCTTTTTAAATATTTCAGTTGTTCCCTGACTAATTGGTAAGGCCATTCATGTTTTCCTAGAGGTAGATAACTTTTTTTTTTCAAATGGTACAAGTTTATTTTTTTCTGCATCATCTGTACATTGATCAATTAAAAGAACAGCTTTTTCTTCCCCTCTCACAATATGTACTCTATTCTGCTGGTGGTTAGAGTCCATGTTTGGCATCAGCAGTATGAGGCTATAAATCCCTCATGCACAGCATCATCTCTCCTGGCTGGTGGAGGTAGTTGTATGACATGGGGAAATGTTTAGCTGGCATCAACAAGTGCAGCAGCATATGGTTACTGGCCATACCAGGGACTGTTTGGACCCACCCGGAGGGGGATAGGTTCTTCTAGGATGTGTGATAATGCCCCATGTTATCATGCTCACCTAAAGTAGAAATAGTTTGATGAACAGAGTGTTAACATGAGACATCTTGAATGGCTCCCAAATTTGCCTGATGTCAATCCATTTGAACATCTGTAGAATGTTGTGAAATGCCAGGTGAGGCAGTTTTACACACCACACCCTCCATACTGGAACTGTGGACCATAATACAAAAAGTTAGTTGCAGATCCCTTCACAACTGTACACACACCTCGTGGAGTTCATGTCATATCAGGTGGGTGCCATTCTCCTTGTGAAAGGAAGGCCTATGATGTCATCATCATCATTGTCAAATGTCATCATCATCATTGTCAACCATTATCAATCCACTGCTGGACGAAGGTCTCCCCAAGTTTCCTCCACAACGGTCTGTCTTGTGACAGTCTCCTCCATGTCACTCCCGCATACGTTCGAATTTCATCCACCCATCTCCCATGTGGTCTTCTTCTGGGTCTTTTCCTGCCCATTGGAATCCAATCTAAAATTTCGGCTGTCCATCGATGGTCTGTCCTTCTGGCAGTATGTCCAGCCCATTGCCATTTCAGGTATTTAACTCTGATCATGATGTCTTCCACTCTTGTCATTTTTCGGATCCACGAGTTCCTCTTCTTATCTCTCCTGGTTACACCAAGCATGCACCTCTCCATGCTGCTTTGAGTTGTCTGCAGCCTTTGTATGTCTCTTTTAGTTAAGGTCCACGTCTCTGCACCATACGTATGCACTGGAAGGATGCATTGATCAAACACTTTTCTTTTAAGACATAATGGCATATTGCTCTTGAAAATTATGCTGTTTCTTCCAAAAGCTCTCCAGGCAAGTTTTGTACGCCAATTAATTTCTTCATCAATGTGACTCTCACTTGATATCTGCTGTCCAAGATAAACGTACGTGCCTGTTATCTCCAGCTTTTCTCCATCAATCGATAAATCTTCATTTCTTGTAAAAGCATTGAACATCACTTTTGTCTTCTGAAAGTTCATTTTTAATCCCACTTCTTTACTCTTGTCAGCAATTTCCTGGATCATACTCTGCAGCTCTGATGGAGTAGTTGCAAAAATGACTATGTCATCAGCAAAACGAAGGTGGGTTAGATAATCTCCATTAATCTTTATCCCTTTGTTTTCCCAGTTCAGTGATTGAAAGACATTTTCCAATGTGGCATTAAAGAACTTCGGAGATATGGTGTCACCTTGTCTCACTCCCTTTCCAATTTTTATGTGTGTTGTATTTTCAAACAGCCGAATTTTTGCACTTGCATTTTCATAGATGTTATTAATAATATTAATGTATGCATCTTCAATACCGCAGGATTTCAGAGCCATTGTAACTGCTGATGGTTTCACCGAATCAAAGGTTTTTTCATAATTGATAAAAGCAATGCACAATGGAAGTTCATATTCCCTCACTCTTTCAATTAGTTCTCTCAGTACGTGGATATGATCTATTGTGCTGTAGCCACTCCTGAATCCAGCTTGTTCTCTCGGTTGAGCCATGTCCAGTGTTACCTTCAAACAGTGTGAAAGAACTTTAGTGAAGATTTTATAAACCACTGATAGGAGGCCGATAGGTCTGTAGTTCTTGAGATCCTTAATGTCACCTTTTTTATGTAGCAAGATCATTGTAGCATTGTTCCAATCCTCAGGAATATTCCCTTCATTAAGGCATCGAGTGAAAATTTGGGCGAGTACTGTTTCGATTTCTCCACTTGCTTCTTGTATGATGTCTACAGTAATTCCATCTTCTTCTGGAGCTTTTCCCCACTTCATGTTCTTGATTGCATGTGCAACTTCTACTGGGAGGACTGGGAGAACTCTGGTACCTTTCATGATGTCTGGAGTACATGTATCATCCCTTTCATATAATTTGGAGTAGAAATCTTTCACTCTTGTCAAAATTTCGCCTCTATTTCTTGCTACAGAACCATTTTCTTTTCTCAGTGCCATAATCTGTTTTCTTCCCTTACTGAGATGTCCCTTTGCTATCTTTAGGCTTTGGTTGTTTTCAATTGCTTTCCTTACTAGTTCACAGTTGAATTTCCTTACGTCTTCAGTGAAAGTTTTTCGTACTGTCTTGCATAGCTCTATATATTCCACATTGGAAGTCACATCTTCTTTAGTTGTCCTCATCTCTCTTCTTTTTTGCATCAACATTTTGGTTTTTCCTGATAATTTGTTCACATGCAACTTGTTCTTAGACCCAGCTAATTTTGTTGCTGTTTCCATAAGAGCTTTGGTTACTTTTCTGTTAACTTCAGAAATATCCACTTCTTCCGACGTTAGGCCTTCTAAAGCAGAGAATCTGTTCTTCAGTTCCAACTTGAAGGTATTATGGTGTTTTTTAAGGTTGGTTATGTCAATACATTTTGTTTGTCTTATGAGCTTACTACGTTCGAGTTTAGTGTTGAGGTGCATCTTACATCTCACCAATCTATGGTCACTACCTGTGTTGAACTTGTTTAGCACCCTGCAGTCTTCTATGACGAATTTTTTGTTACACATAATAAAATCAATTTCAATTGTCGTCCCATTTGGATTTGTCCATGTCTATTTCCTGTGTGGCTTTTTCTTGAAAAAGGAGTTCAAGATGAAAAACCCTTCTGCCTCTGCAAACTCTACGAGAGTATTTCTACGCTGGTTTCTGTTGCCATGACCGAATTTATCTACTGAAGTTTCATCCTGTTGCGGTTGCCCTATTTTTGCATTGAAATCTCCCATAATTATCTTTAAGTGCTGCTTACCTTTATTATTTAGATGACGAATTTCCTCATAAAATTCTTCAATTTCTTCTTCAGGATGACTTGTGGTGGGTGCATAAGTTTGAATAATCTGAGCCTGGTATCTTTCCGAGAGTTGGATAACGAGTCATGCAGCTCTGTCAGAGGAACTTTCAACTTCTATAACTTTATCCTTCAGTTTCTTGTTTATTATAAGACCAACACCACTAGTTCTGCCAGTATCAGTCCCATGATAGTAGAAGAGATATCCACTTTTCAGTTCAATGAGATCTTCTGCTTTTCTCCTTACCTCACTTAGCCCGACAATGTCCCACTTGATCCTTTGTAGTTGCTCTTCCAATTCAAGAAGCCTTGAATCAGAAGATAGGGAGCGTCCATTATACGTAGCCAAGGTCAGCAGCAGATGGCAGTATGAGGGTGTATGAGGGTGTATATACACTAAGTTAGCATACATATACATACATAACACTAAGCTGTTCTCTAAGATTCAGAGGTTAGCTCCACAAAGAAATACAAACTACCAGATAATTTTTACTTATTTTTGCCATATCAAACTTCTCCATTTACAGACATACAACTCGGGCTTCACTCAAATCCATCACACCCCATACGCAAGATCTTCTATGCTTCATACTCATAATCTTTTTATCATGCAGACACCCCTGAATCTGATCCTCCCATGACTTCCATGGCCTTCCTCTGCCTTTCCTTCCTGCCACTTGGACTAAAAAGATTTTCTTAGTAAGCATCTCATCACTCATTCTTTCAACATGGCCAAACCACCAAAGCATATTAGTCTCCACCGAGCTAAAAACATTTTGCTTCACATTACACAACTGCAATACATCTTCATTTCTCACACAATCAGAATGTGTGTTGCCCCCCCCCCCACACACACACACACTCTGTAGGTAATGCATTTCTCCAGCACACAAACAACTCTTATGTTTCTTCTGTAGTACCCAGGTTTCACTGCCATACATCAGAGTAGGAACAATTCAATTACACTTTCATACACAGCCATGTGGGACTCTCTTGAGAACCCTTCATTCCTGTGAAAGCCTTCCAAAGTAGCCATGACTTTAAATGAAGAATTCACTTGCCTACTAATTTCACCATCCAGTTTGTTCTCTCTGTCAAACATGCTTCCTAAACACACAAACTCATTCACATGGTCAATCACTGTGCCATTTAGACATATTACATTCAGTACTACCAGTTCCTCTCTCAGAAACCATAACTTGGGGTTTTCCTTTATTTATACTTAGTCTGAATTTCATGCAATTTTCGTACATCTGGGATAACATACTCTGCAACTCACTTTTGCTCTCTGCCAACAGGACAGTGTCATCAGCATACAGCAATCTGTACACACGGATATCACCAAGACATAAACCAGTTATCTATTTTGGCATCATGCATGCACTTATCCATAAATAAATATATTAAACAGCCATGGTGGCATTACACAACCTTGTCTGACTCCTGCACCAATAGGAAACCATTTTGATACCACACCATTCACTTGTGCACTAGCTCTACTGCCAGCACACATGGCTTTTATACTGTTAAGTAGATTCCCATTAACACCATATTCATTCAATACCTTCCTCAAAAGTGTTCTATTTACTCTGTTGTAAACTTTCTCTAAATCTATGAAGGCAGCAAAAACTTTCTTACCAACAGCCAGATACTTTTCAATCATCATGTGTAATGCAAAAATTTGGTTAGCGCAGCCTTTACCAAGCATAAAACCACTCTGAACATCTCACACTTTCTCTGATGTAAGACCATGTACTTTTTCAATAATGACCTTACCAAACACTTTCCCTGGCACACTCAGTAGGATAATACCACGATAGTTCTTGCAGTCAGTCTGATCACCTTTTCTTTTATACAAGAGAACAATCATAGAGAGAATAATTGGCAGTGAAACACGTAACACACAAAACATTATAATAATTCCTGATGTTGACATATTACACTTCAGTTAGGGAAGGTAGAAGTCACTACTGAAACGCCCCACTACTTGTAATTTTTACATAACTTAAGCGTGATATGCCAACATCCAGAATTATTCTAAGGGAACAATGATAGCACCCTTCCAATCCCGAGGGACCATTCCCAACTCCCAGCACAACTCACACATATACATATACAGTGGAACCACATTTATGCATTTTTCAAGGGGCCAAGCAAAAGTAATGTATAATTATAAAAAAACAACCCAAAAAACGTATAAAAAAAACAGGGAAAGTTTAACATTAAGGCCATTCACAATTTTTTAATTGGTAACAGTTTATTTATAAATGAAAAAATCATATAAGTGATAAATATAAATGAGGTTCTACTGTACATACATATGTGGTTTGTGTATATAAAATTTTACCTATGGATCAGAGAGTATAGAGAGATGCATGCTTGGTGTAACCAAGAAAGATAGGAAGAAGAACTCGTGGATCATTAAAGTGACAAGAGTGGTTGACATCATGATCAAAATAAAAATGCTGAAATGGCATTAAGCTGGACTGCTAGAAGAACTGACCACCACTGGACAACTGAAGTACTAGACTGGATATCAAGGTGCAGGAAAAGACACTGAGAATACCATATGGGAGATGCGAGAAAAGAGACCATTCACATTGACAATGAAATTCAAATGCATGCCACAATAACATGGAAGAGAATTGATAAAGACTGAAAGTTAGAGAAGAGACTTGGGAAGAACTTCATCCAGGATTGGATGGAGAATTGATTATGGTGAGGATACATACACGGTGGAGTCACATTATTGTGACCACCAGCTAATATCCAAAGTAACCACCATGTGCAATGTGGACAGCAGCTAGACGGGCTGGGAGTAACTCAATAAGGTGCTGGAAGGTGTTCACAGGTGTGTGGAGCCATGCTGACTGCAGTGCATCTGACAGCTGCTGGAGAGTGCGTGGTGGAGGATCCATAGAGCAAACAACATGGTCAAGGTGGTCCCACATATGCTCAACTGGGTTTAAGTCTGGGGAATTGGGGGCCACTGAAGTACTTTGAAGTCTTCATCGTGCTCTTCCAACCACTCTGGAACATTTCTAGCTGTGCGACACATCGCATTGTCATGCTGGAAGATCCCATCCACCACAGGGAAGACAATCAGCATGTATAGGTGTACTTGGTCTGCAAGGATGGATTCATAACAGATTCGGTCCATAATGCCTTCCACAGGTATGAGTAGACCCAGGGAATACCATGAAAACATTCCCCAGACCATAACACTGCCCCCACCAGCTGGTGTTTTTCCAGAAATGGTTGAAGAGTGTTTGTTCTCCGATGTTTCTCTCCTTATATGCCAACGTCCATTCGTTCGATGAAGCAGAAAATGTTATTGATCGGAGAAGGCAATCCTTTGCCAACCAGTGGAGGTCCAATTCTGATACTGCTGTGCAAATGTAATCCTTTTCTGCTGATGCACCTTTGTTAGCATAGGTGCAGTGGCCATCCGTCTGCATCGGAGTTCCACACACAGCAGGGTTCACTGAACTGTTTTAGACACACTTCCTGTAGCCCCCTGGTTCATTTGGCCAGTGAGTTGCTCCTCCGTAACTTGTCGATTGGCTCTCGCGTACCTTCGAAGCCAACGTTCACCTCTCACCTCAGTGGCACGTTGTGCTCCACAGTTTCCACATCGCTTATTCACAATGGTGCCATTTCTCCAATCATGATACACTTTAACACAGCAGCACCGAACAGTTTACAAACTGCGTTGTTTCAGAAATACTGCCACCCTTGGCCCGAAAACCGATAATGATCCCTTTTTGCAAATCTGATAAATCGCTCCTTTTATCCATGACAGCAATGAGTGATATGTTTTCAGATTGCCTACAGTACACCTTATATACCCTCCAAGCCAGCTCATGACACATGCCTTCTTTCATTGGCTATGCTCTGTTGACGTCAAAAGTAGGAGGTGGTCACAGCAATGTGACTCAGCTGTGTATATGAAATGAGGAAAACATATAAATCTCTGAGGAAAACTTATGAATCTCTGAGGAAAACATATGAATTTCTGTGTATATACATATATATATATCATCATCATCATCCATTATCAATCCATTGCTGGATGATCTCCCCAAGTTTCTTCCACAACGGTCTATCTTGTGCCAGTCTCCTCCATGTCACCCTCGCATGCTTTCCAATTTCATCCACCCATCTCCCATGTGGTCTTCTTCTGGGTCTTTTCCGGTCCGTTGGATTCCAGTCTAGAATTTTGGTTGTCCATCGGTGGTCCATTCTTCTGGCAACATGTCCAGCTCATTGCCATTTCAGGGATTTTACTCTGATTGTGATGTCTTCCACTCTTGTCATTTTCCTTATCCACGAGTTCCACTTATCTCTCCTGGTTACACCAAGCGTGAATCTTTCTGTGATTCATTCAGTTGTTTGCAGTCTTTGTATGTCTTTTTTAGTTAAGGTCCAGGTCTCTGCTCCGTATGTAAGCACTGGAAGGATGCATTGATTAAACACTTTTCTTTTAAGACATAGTGGTATATTGCTCTTGAAAACTGCTCTGTTTCTTCCAAATGCTCTCCATGCAAGTTTTATTCACCGATTAATTTCCTCATCAATGTGACCCTTGCTTGATATCTGCTGTCCAAGGTAAATGTAGGTATCGGTTATCTCCAGCTTTCCCGCATCAATCGATAAATCTTCATTTATTGTATAAGCATTGGACATCAGTTTTGTCTTCTGAAAGTTAATTTTAAATCCCACTTTACTCTTGTAAGAAAGTTCCTAGATCATACTCTGCAGCTCTGAAGGGGCAGTTGCAAAAATGACTATGTCATCAGCAAAACAAAGGTTAGTTAAATAGTCTCCATTAATCTTTATCCCTTTGTTTTCCCAGTTCAATGACTGAAAGAGATTTGGATGGAGAATTGATTACGGTGGTTATATATACACTGAGTGGCCACTTTATTATGACCACCTGACAGTTTTAAGCAAATGAGCTATGGCTGCACGCTGTTGCCGTCAGAGGGCGAGGCTAGTATAAAAAGGGAAAGCTTAGTGCTTGCAACAGTAGTAGAAGTGATTTTTGTGTGATGAGGTGAATAAAAAATGCGATTTGACGGACTTTCAATGTGGGATGATTGTAGGAGCTCGGAGCCATGGAGCGTGTAACACCAAAACCGCCGCATTCATGAAATGTTCCAGAGCAGCTGTTGTTAAAGTGTTTAAAGACTAGACTGTCAGCCAAAAAAACTGGGTCTCTACGTGCAACATATGGTCGTCATTGACTAGTGACTGCTCGGGCGGAACGGAGAGTGTCCAGACTGGTAACAGACAACAGAAGGGCAACAGTGCAGCAAATTACAAACCATCTTAATCAAGGATCCCCTCAAATGATCTCTGCACACACTGTTTGCCATGCACTGCATCGGATGGGATATGGCAGCCAAAGGCCTGTTCGAACACCTTAGCTGTCTGCAGTTAACAAGAGAAAATGTCTCCAGTTCATACAGGAGCACAAGGATTGGACAGTCGATAATCGGAAACAAATTATGTGATCCAGTGAATCACGTTTTCAGTTGCACCATGCCGATGGCCGAGTGAGAATTTGGCGGAAACAGCATGAAATCATGGACCCCAAATGCATTGCTACAACCCTTCAAGCTGGTGGAGGCAACGTTATGGTTTGGGGAATGTTTTTCTGGCATGCTTTGGGCCCTTTAATCCGTGTTGATCAATGTCTGACTGGCACATCATATCTAAACATCGTTGCGGACCAAGTGCATCCTGTTATGTGGATGGTTTATCCCAATGGTGATGGCTACTTTCAACAAGATAATACGTCCTACTGTAGTGCTTGTATTGTCCAGGATTGGTTTCAAGAACATGCCGGTAAGTTTACTTTGCTTAGGTAGCCCCCAATCTCTAGATCTTGACCCCATTGATAATTTGTGGGATGAAGTTGAATGAGCCATCAGACAACTGGATCCACAACCCTGCAATCTCACACTCCTGGAAAGTGCTATTCATCAAGCATGGTCTCAGATTCCACAAACCAGCTATCAACATCTCGTGGAGTCCATGCCACGAAGAATCGACGCAGTGTTAAAAGCAAAAGGTGGCCCAACGAAGTACTGAGGGGGTGGTCATAATAAAGTGGCCACTCAGTGTATATCATCATCATCATCATTGTCAACCATTATTAATCCACTGCTGCACGAAGGTCTTCCCAAGTTTTTTCCACAATAGTCTGTCTTGTGCCAGTCTCCTTCATGTCACTCCCACATACTTTCGAATTTCATCCACCCATCTCCCATGTGGTCTTCTTCTGGGTCTTTTCCTGTCCCTTGGAATCCAATCTAAAATTTAGGCTGTCCATCGATGGTCTGTCCTTCTGGCAGTATGTCCAGCCCATTGCCATTTCAGGGATTTAATTCTGATCATGATGTCTTCCACTCTTGTCATTTTTCGGATCCACGAGTTCCTCTTCTTATCTCTCCTGGTTACACCAAGCATGCACCTCTCCATGCTGCTTTGAGTTGTCTGCAGCCTTTGTATGTCTCTTTTAGTTAAGGTCCACGTCTCTCATCAAACACTTTTCTTTTAAGACATAATGGCATATTGCTCTTGAAAATTATGCTGGTTTTTCCAAAAGCTCTCCAGGCAAGTTTTATACGCCGATTAATTTCTCCATCAGTGTGACCCTCACTTGATATCTGCTGTCCAAGATAAACGTATGTGTCTGTTATCTCCAGCTTTTCTCCATCAATCAACAAATCTTCACTTCTTGTAAAAGCATTGTACATCACTTTTGTCTTCTGAAAGTTCATTTTTAATCCCACTTCTTTACTCTTGTCAGGAAGTTCCTGGATCATACTCTGCAGCTCTGATGAGGTAGTTGCAAAAATGACTATGTCATCAGCAAAACAAAGGTGGGTTAGATAATCTCCATTAATCTTTATCCCTTTGTTTTCCCAGTTCAGTGATTGAAATACATTTTCCAATGTGGCATTAAAGAGCTTGGGAAATATGGTGTCACCTTGTCTCACTCCCTTTCGAATTTTTATGTGTGTTGTATTTTCAAACAGCCGAATCTTTGCACTTGCATTTTCATAGATGTTATTAATAATATTAAAGTATGCATCTTCAATACCGCAGGATTTCAGAGCCATTGTAACTGCTGATGGTTTCACCGAATCAAAGGCTTTTTCATAATCGATAAAAGCCATGCATAATGGAAGTTCATATTCCCTCGCTCTTTCAATTAGTTCTCTCAATACGTAGATATGATCTATTGTGCTATAGCCACTCCTGAATCCAGCTTACTCAGTGTATATATATATATTCTATTAAGAAGAGACTGAAGCAAAAAAATTTTTTTACTCATACCAAGTACAACATAGAAAAGGTTATGTATTGACCGGTGTAAGTGAAAAGAGAAAAAAATAGAAAAACTCAATGTAGAAAGTGTCGAGAATACTGAGCCTTGGCTTTATCAAGGACCAGCAAAAACTCTGCATTTTCTCACTTCCACAAAAACCTATTTGGAAATGGGTTTCTGCAAAGTCATAGATGCAAGTAATAAGCCCCCCTCCCAAATTTTTTTTTAAATATATATATATATATATATATATATATGTCATAACCTCCACAGAGTTGTATGACCAAGCTTTAGTTAACAATTTAGCTTGCATCCATAACTTTCCTGGCCCGACCCAGGCTCTTCATCTGTTACTAATAAACAGAAAGAAGATGATTATAGAAAACTCAAGTTGTAAGAGTGACATAATGAATCAGAAATAATGTTCAGCAATAACAAATTGCCAAGTTACCTAGTCGCCTAAGAGAGAATTAAAACCTGAATAGCAATACTAAAGTACTGCAAATTCTTAAACATTGCAATAAAAAAGGAAATATTAATTTTTTTCTAAAGCACAGATTCTTGAAAGAAAACTGGATTATAAAAACCCCCTACTCCGCAACTTCTGACAACACAAAAACGAGAATAAAATAAAGACAATAATAAACTAAAGAAATGCTTTGTGAAGGTTATATGACATAAACAATTAGTTGCAATATGTACAAAGTATTTCAGAAGTGCTTTAAGTGCATAATTAAGTAGTTATTAAGACCTTAACTACATTGAAAACACATCGTAGACTACAAGAACAATGGAACGGCCGGCTGCTTAGCCTTAGTGCCCTAAGAAACGCGGAAAGTTACCAAGAAAAGAAAGAGTTAAAATCCGCAAAAAAGTTAATAGGCTTGCTAGTGCCTAAATGCTTAAAGCAAAAATAGAAAAAATGTTCAAGAAGTTCAAACATTGAACTTGGAAAACCTAAAACCCAAAGACAATGAAGAGAGCTTACCTCTTATGCAACTTAACTTCTTCCACTCTTGAGGAAACATGGCCGACCTTTTACCCTAAACTTCCAATCACCCCTGCCACTCCCTAGTCACTGGGGGGGGCAGTGTGGGTGGGGCTGAAGGCCTCCACACATTGAAAAAAATCCTACTCGCAGAGTTCTTAACTAGAGAAAAATATAATTAAGATTGTGGACCTGTTTGATCAGAAAGAGCAGAATTAACTCTCCAGAATACATGAGAAATATTATGAAATACACAAGTAGTGTATTTAATAATCTTTGCATGTATTTAATCACCTTGGTGAGCTTCTGTAGACTGTTCAGAATCCTATTACTTTTAATGTTAGTTTTACTATTTTTAGTATAGCTATTCTAGTGAGTGAATAACTAGTTTTCTTTTATATTTATTTTTATTTTCTTTTATAAACAGATTTTTAATTTTGTTTTTGTGATTTTGTCTATATTATTTAATTTTTAATAGGACCTTCTTATCCATAGCACTAAGGTTCCTTTTTGTAGTTAATATGCAACCTCTAGACCAACTTCCAAAAGGCTTTCATTGGTCAGAATCATATTATTAACTGTGTAGAAAATTAAAGCAGATCTGCCAACCTTATTCAGAATAATTTTTCTTAAAGTTCTTTTGATGAAAGAAGTAGGAATTTTGTTCTCTAGAAAACTGTCTAATAGTATATTAATGTGGTAATTGAAGTCCAAATTGGCCGCCCCGGTGGCGCAGTGGTCTAAGGCGTTGGCCTCTGATCATTCGTCCGAAGGGGTCCGGGTTCGAATCCCGGTGAGGCATGGATGTTGTGTTTGTCTTACGGTACTGGCTCTCTCCCTTCCCTGGAACCAGTGGCCCTAAATTAGGGACGGGCGACTGCTTATAGCCCATTGAGTTGCTCACGGTGGTCGTTAAACCTCCAATCAAAAAAAAAAAAAAAAAAAAAAAGAAGTCCAAATTGTTGCTGCAAATTCTTGAAATTCTAAGCACCTGAGAAATTAGTACATTCTCAATTACTTTGGTTGATATGTTATTATTCCAGTGTAGATATTTAATTACTTTGAAAGGAAAATTAACTCTTTTATCGAAGAGGCTAATAGATGGGTTACCTCTGTTAAGTTTAATGCTTAAGTCTAGGAACTCTAGTTCCTGATTACTGTGGTTGGTTTTACATAAGTTAAGAGAGCTAGGATAGATATTATCAAAATCACTCTCTATAACTTCTGAATTATTTATACACAGCAGATCGTCAATATATCTAAATGTGTAAAGGTAGTTATCGGAGCAAGTGGAGTGATTTTTAATGAATTTATATTCCTTAAAGAACAGGAATAGATTTGCAATACTTGTGGATGTTGACGTTCCCATAGGGATACCATTTACTTGCTTATAGAGAGTATTATTATATAAGATATGGTTTTTTTTTATGCAGCAATTGAGATAAGAGTTCCAGGCTCCTACATTAACAAATTGGTTAAGTTTAAATTCTGCATACAGCTCTTTAAAGGTAGTGATTATATCTGATAGAGGCAGATTGGTATATAGGTTCTCAAAATCATAACTATTAATATCTAAGGGATTTACTTCGAGTAAAGTGGAAATTACTTCTGCATTATTATTAATTATCCAAAAATCTCTGTACTTCAAATTAGTACAGTTACTAATGTGTTTCAAAACCTTCAAGATTTCTTCAAAAGCTAGATCAATTTTTTTTTATGACTCCTGACTCCACTAGCTATGAATCTGAACTTCACTGGATCTTTATGAAACTTAACAGTTGCAAAAAGAAAGGGAAATTTAGGCTCATATCTTCTCATTTATGGAATTTTAAGTTTCTTGAAGAATGCCTTGAAACGATTTTCTAACTGCTTGGTAGAATAACTTACAGGCTTGTAGGTTACTCTATTATTGAGTTCCATAGTTAACAATTCAAAATAGAATTTCTTACAGATAATTGAAAAATTATTGCTAGCTTTATCCGTAGTGGTAAAAATAAATAGGTCTTGTAGTTTGGAGAGTGACCTTTTAGCATCTCCAGAGAAAAATAGATTTCTATCAAAACAAAAATCAAGACCTGCCAACTCAGGAGTGAAGCCATTGATTACATTATATTTCCATTCTGCGAAGGCCTCAATCGGCTGATTGTATGTTAAACTGGTTTTTATAATGTACCTATTAACATCTTGAGTGAAGCTCTCAAGAATCCTTTCTTTGGAGATTTGGAAGGAAGGTCTAAATTTAGAACCATACTCTAATAAATTCCTAAACTTGTCATTTTCAACAAAACTCAAGTTACCAGTGATAATATACTTGTAATTCTTATCATATTGAACTGTGTCTTTATGTTCATCACAAGAACATGTAGTAACTACAGGTATGGAACTCGAAGAATTAAGTTTGTAGTTTTTAACTATTGACCCTAAGGTCTTAACATATTTAAAACTTACAATAGACTGGTGCCTGTGGATGGGGAAAAAAATTGCATTATTGTAGAACAGCTTCCTAACATTGAGATGATCATAGGTTTTATTTAGAAACCTGATGGTCACATAATTACTGGAAATTTCTTTAAGAGAAATTTTATCTTTAAGAATATGCTTAAAAATGTCTAGAACCAAAGCAAAAACATGCTTATCAACATGGTTAGCTGTTTCTTTCCAGAATTTGAAAAAACTTTTAAGGACAGAGTGCTTGAAGGACTTAAGTATTTTGTAAGTATTTTTAACAAAATTAGTGCCAGTTTTAAAGCTTTCCAGAGTTTTTAGCAAGTTAGCAAAATCAACTTTGCTTGATGTGCAAAATAACCTCTGTCCTCTATTACCTCTAGAGCAGCTCTTATTATTAACAAGAAAGAAGAGTTCACGAATTGAAAATTTATGCTGATTATGCTTATTGTCAGATAGAGTGGAATTAAGGCCATAGGGATAAAGAGACTGATGCTGCAAAATTTCAAGGGATTCAGTTTCAAGTCGAGCATACAGGTCAGGGATAATATGCAGTACCTCTATTTTCACTTTGTCAAAACCATGATTATGGAAATGCTCTAATTCAAAGGTAGAGTACTGGCTAGCATTAATGGAGGGGTTCACACCAGATGTAGAGAACTTTTGCATGAGCAACAGTGCTGGAATTAATAGACGTGTCACTAGTATGGTGGTTTTGTAATGGAAGTAGTTTGAACATATTTGTAACTTTTAGGACATATCGAACTCCATTTTTGTCAATAATTACAGAAATGCCAATCAATATGTTTTTGTCTAACCTTCAAAACAGCAGAATCTCTCTCTCTCTCTCTCTCTCTCTCTCTCTCTCTCTCTCTCTCTCTCTCTCTCTCTCTCTCTCTCTCTCTCTCTCTCTCTCTCTCTCTCTCTCTCTCTCTCTCACTCACTCACTCACTCACTCACTCACACACACACACACACGCATTAAGAGTTCTGTACATATTTCAAAGAGAAAACTACTCCCTGCAGACAAAGTTCAGGTAGAAAGACTTATCATTCATGGAGTTGCATATAATACTTTTACTGTAAAATGTTATTTGACTGGTATGTCAGATACATGATTTATTCAAGGTTCCAATCTTTCTGATTCTTAGGGTGAGAAAGCTTTTGAATCTAAGAATATTTGAAGATGACAATGGAAAAAGATGGTCTTGGAGTGTAAAAGATAAACAATATGAAATCCTTGTTGTTAGCCAGGTAGGCTTTTCTATTTATTATTATTTTTTGTTTGTTTGTGTGTGTGTCCTTAAATGTTATTTACAGAAAAAAGATGTAAAATGAATTTTGAAAACTGTAGACATAGTAAATAAGCTGATATGTTTTACAGTGCATTTGAAAAGTTTATATGTATAGACAAGGTAAATGTTGATGCCACCTGTGAAGCCTGTGTCCCAAGCTGTCTGTGAATTTATTCCTTTCTTCTCTCCTGTTTCTTCTCAGTGTAAGGAGGAGGATATTCTGTGGGTAACAAAACCCATACCTTCACTCACTTTTGATCACCACATCCAGTGATCAGTAAAACTAAAATCTTTTTCAATGCAAAGTAAGAATGACAAAAACTGTGGCACTGTAGACATTCTTTGGGTCATCTATAACTCAGATGACTGCCATATAGAAATCTGACTTACAAGAAATTTCCCAAACAAAATGTTAATAAATAGTTGAACAGTTGTAATATCCTAGGACCAGCTCATCAGCCTTACTTTTCCATCCTTTTTGTAGTTTTTTAGGACTGCCAATTTTTTAAAATTCTTCACCAATATCATTGTTAATATTGGACATTCAAGGTCTTGGAGCCCAATAAAGGTTTGTTCATTTAAGAAAATTGTCTGTGTATATGGTTTTTGATCCTGCTAATCAATTCTTTCTAAATGGCTGTAAGGTAATCATGCCACATAAATATCCTATAGCAGGCCATCAAAACTGTGAGGCAAGGATGCTGTAAGTGCAGCCATCCCAGTTGCAAAACATTTTGTACTGTTTATCCTCTACAAATGCATCATGGGTCTATCAAACAGAATATCATAAGGAACATGTTATCACTTGCTAAGCAGAGTGCATTGATAGGGGAAACCAAGTAAATTTTTCAGTAGACATCTTTTGGACAATTGGTCTGCCAATGGATTTTATAATGTATAGGAATCCATTGAGATGTGAGTTCGTTATTTTGTCCAATAATTCTGCTAATTAACCATGGTAGACAAGTATATCAGCAGAATTGGTGGCCTTAGTGCCAGCCAGTTTGAAATTAGCCAACCAAGAGTAAAAAAACATGGCAATATATATGTTTGTTTTATTGTTTGTAGCTTTAAAAACTAGCAGTATCTGTCATCAGAATTATCAACCCATTTCTCAATTGATGTCAGAAGCTAAAAATCAGTTAAATGCATGCCTGATGCAGTATTTTCCAATTATTATGTGCTGGCCGTAACTACACAGGATAGTGGTATCCTTCAAAAGTAATTTCAAGGTCAGTAACTTCAAAAGTAATTCCACTGTCTCACCTTGCATTGCTCTCTGTTTAAAATAATTACTACTTTTTTCAGATAAATTTATGCCCAGCTCTCTTTCAAATAAAATTTTCCCAGTCCTGATGGTAAAGTTACTTTTGGTCACTGGTTTTGTAGGTCTTCCAGTAAATGATCCCAAGTCTCTTAAAAGACATTAATATGAATGCAGTGTCACCCTCTCTCTGCATGCTCTCTAAGGCAGAGGTTCCCAAACTGTGCTCCACAGAGCATCTCCAAGTGCTCCGCATAGAGATTGGAAAGAAAAATAGATAAAATAAATGTGACAAGATCTCAAAATTGCAAATTTGTGTGGCCATGAACTGTGTATTGGTAAGTATTGGGTAGAAATTATTTGGCTTCTACAGCATGCTGTGAATCAGTGTAGATAAAAAGTATTATAGACCGAACTGCATGTCATGCGTCACCTCGGTCAGCTTTGCCCATACGCATCTTCTCGGTACCACTCAAAGCATCAAGAATGTCGGCAAAGCACACAGACTGTACTCGGCGAAATAAGACAGAGAGACTTGATGATGTCACGCTAACCCCATCTCCTCTGTGAGAGCTTTGCCGCACTTTCAGATCCAATTGTTGGCTTCAGCACCTTTCCAGATTTATCTGGTAAGTTTCTATTGCATATAAAAACCTTGTGTTTCTTCGGTCATTCAGTCAGTTGCAGGTTTTTTTTTTTTTTATTGGAGGTTTAACGACCACTGTGAGCAACTCAATGGGCTATAAGCAGTCTCTCATCCCTAATTTAGGGTCACTTGAACATTGTATGAATGTAATTCAGTGTTACCTTTTGTTGCAAGGCCAGCTCCTTTGGTATACATTTTCACTGCACGTTTGGTTATTTTTGTAGTCTATAGTTGGTTCCAGCCCTCGGCACGGTGGTCCCAATTCCGTCTTCATTTCATTCCATGCCAGACGAATGATTCAGCCCTTGAAGCGTTTTGCAGTAATGACATTTGACCCTAAGAACTATCCATTTCCCCTAAAACCACTTTTACTGACACGTAAACTCAAAACCAAGGTGGCAAGATGACTTTTCAACATCAAAATTCATCAACCCCAACACAAACATACATTGACCAACTTACATTAAAAAACAACGACCTATTTACATTCACACAAATATTCCAACCAAAAAAAAAAAACAAAACAAAAAAACACTAAACACATATGTACAACTATTTACACATTAACCTGTCTTATTGCCTTCTATGTCATTCTTGTTCCCTACACTTCACCACAATATTTATTGCATACCGCCACCACACCTCTGCCTTTCCTAGTACTTGAGGTATTTGAGGCGATCTACGTTGGAAAGGCAGAGGTGTGGTGGCCGTATGCTATAAATATTGTGGTGAAGTGTAGGGAACAAGAATGACATAGAAGGCAATAAGACAGGTTAATATGTAAATATGTTTTTAGTGTTTTTGTTTTTTGTTTTTTTGGGGTTTTTTTTTTTTTTTGGTTGGAATATTTGTGTGAATGTAAATAGGTCATTGTTTTTTAATGTAAGTTGGTCAATGTATGTTTGTGTTGGGTTGATGAATTTTGATGTTGAAAAGTCATTTTGCCACCTTGGTTTTGAGTTTACCTGTCAGTAAAAGTGGTTTCAGGGGAAATGGATAGTTCTTAGGGTCAAATGTCCTTACTGCAAAACACTTCAAGGGCTGAATCATTCGTCTGGCATTGAATGAAATGAAGACAGAGCAGGACCACTGTGCTGAAGGCTGGAACCAACTATAGGCTACAAAAAGAACCAAACGTGCAGGGAAATGTATACCAAAGGATCTGGCCTTACAACAAAAGGTAAGCTTTCTATTATTATTGTATGAATGGGCATAACAAATAGTTAGGCAGATAGTTTTGAATTTGTGAGGGAAAGCTGTGGTGGCATTATGTGTGTGTGTGTGTGTGTGTCTATATGTCATAAATAAATATTTTAAAACCAGTGTCCTAAGAGTTGTATTTTTTGGATTCCATGAACATTTAAAACTAAATTGCTGGCTTGAAAAAAAGAGGTAAAGCTAGAACTATAGAATATAAGTGTAGAGTATGTATATTATACCACATAATTCTGTTCATCACTTAATTAATAGTAACATGGTTAACATGGGGCAAAGCCATTGCTAAAAAAGCAAAAGACATTAAAAACTTGTTAGACTTTGCCTGTTCAAGATAATCATCAATATTGTTGTTGTTTATCATAATATAATATGACATAGTTTAGTATATCACATAACTTCTTGAAATTATCCTGAACAAGGAAGGTATATTACAAATTTCACTAAATTATGGTACTTACTCAGGAATAAGAGGACATTACTTACAGTCAAATTTTCGGGTAGCACCCCTACCCTTCCTCAAGCCTGTGTAAATCCCATTCCTAGTATTCCTGAGTAAATCCCATTCCTAGTATTCCTGAGTAAATCCCATAATTTAGTGAAATTTATAATATTATCAAGTCTAGGAATAGCCATGACATCAATTATTACCAAGCAAGGTATGTCAAGATTTTAGTGTACTTTGTTTCTTTTATGGGATGACTATGCACTGTATTAACCACATCACTATTGTTCCATAATGAACAGAAATATAAGTGGTACAGTGGTATACTGCATTTATAACTACACTGGTTTCCATAAATTAAGGTAAAAATAGAAAATCATGATTATTTGTGAAAGAAGAGTTGGAAATGCATGAAAATTGGGTATGTGATGTGAATTCTAATGCAGATTCATATTATATGCTAATAAGTCGCAATGGCATTAATTTATGCAAATGATCTGCAGCATAAAAGGGACTGTTGTAGAGTGTAAAGAAAGGATTTTATGGTAGCAGATTTGTTGTAATGGCTGTGATACATCATTTAACAGATCAATTGAGGTGGAAAAGTGATTTGAAGATTAGAGGCAGGCCAAAATCTGGTGGAAGTTGTAAGATGGCTGCATGTGAGTCCTTTTGTGGTCTACAGACTGTGGAACTAATTTCAAAATGTGCAGGCTGCACTGGTTGTACAGTGGTCTAAGCACTAGCTTCTGATCATTTGCCTGAGGTGGGTCTGGATTTGTATCCCAGTGAGGTATAGTGTTGTGTTTGTCTTATGGCACTGGCTCTCCCCCTTCCCTGGAACCAGTGGCTCTATGTAAAATTAGGGATGGGTGACTGCTTATAGCTCATTGAATTGCTCACTGTGGTCTTTAAAGCCCCAAATAAACAAACAAAAAAATGCAATCAGATTCCTGAAGGTACAGTGAAGGAAGGGCTATGGCTACAAAATCCATGGATGACAATATCTCCAATTAACTACACAAATGAATAGGATTGTGACCTTGACACAGTTGCAATCTGCTCTTGTTGCAGCTACAGGAATGGTTGTATCTGCTTCCACTGTGTGTTGAAGGCTTCATGAAGGAGGTCTTTATGCTAGGCGACCAGCACTCTACATGCCCTTTACCTCTCATAACAGGAGGGAATTTTTTAATTGGGCAAAACTTCATATCAGTTGGGCTGAAAATTAATAAAGGTCAATACTTTTCACAGATAAGTTCAGATTTGCTTTGCAGAGTGATTTCAGGTGTGCTTGTGGTGTGGAGAGAACAAGAAACACGCTATCATCCCTCTACAACCTGTGAAAGAAACACTCATGGTGGTGATAGTGTGCTGGTTTGGAGTGGCATCTTGTTAGGTAGATGCATAGACCTCTATGTGTTTCCAAGAATAACCATGAATGCTGGATGCTATAAGATTTATGTCCTGAACTCCTACATTTGCCAGTATGCAGGTGCCATTAGAGATACATTTCTCTTAGAGGATGATAATGCTCATCCCCACTGAACAGAGCTGGTGGAACAATATCATCAAAAGGAGACCATTGTACGTATGGATTGGTCAGCCAGAGGTCCCCTGACTTTAATCTGATCAAGAATGTTTGGGATTCTCTACGGAGACATATTACTTCCCTCAACCCCCTGTTGAAGACTTGGAGGGATTTAGACAAGTTGTGCACAAACAATGGTTGTTGCTGCCTACTGAGCTCTTAGACACCTTCACCAACAGCATGAAACATTTTTGTGAGGGGTGACCGCACTTGCTATTGACATATTTCATTTCGCCCCCTTATTTTTCAACTGGTTCTTCTGTATGTGGTCGTTTTTGTCTGAATGAAGTGTTTCTCATGAAATGTTTCAGGCAGGGGCGTTTATAAAATTTTTTCTTCGGGGGGGGGTCGAAAAATGGAAGTTTTTGAATTCCACTAGAACAAAATAAAAAGTTAATGAAAAATAGACGAAAAAACTGCAGCATTTTTAAAATGTAAGTTGATGCATTTTTATTAAAATAGGGCATCTTTTTTCTAATGTAAGTTGCATTTTAACTGAAAACATTAAAAAAAAATACTTTTGAGGGAGGGCCAAGGCGCCCTTAAGCCCCCCTCCCTCGTAAATATGCCCCTGGTTTTAAGATTTTTTCTCTAATGTACAATTATGATACAGGTTTTTACCAAATTTCACAACATTTCATCATGCATTTTTTGAGTTAACACAATTTTTCTGTTTTTCTCCTTAATTTGTGGAAACTACCATATATTTATTACGTATTGGGGCTACTGTTGCATTTTGTGCATCATGATATGCCAAATCCTTGTGGAATTATAGAACGTGCACACAATTTGCCTCATATCTTGGCTCAAGAGGTTAGCCACCCAAATAGCTTATTGACTGGTCAATTTGTAATGCACAGATTTTTTTATTTGTTTCATTCCTTTCTAACTTGCATGGGTTTTGCCATTTACACTGCACTTTACAGGCATTTGTATTTGCTGATAATACTTGCTAAATTGTTTTTATGTATATTCATGTGTGCAGCAGCTAATTTTATGTTGAAGTCATACTTTAATATCATATATATATATTTTTTGTAGTTCACCCTGTATTGTACTTTGAAAGGCAATAAACCTGACTTCCATATGTCAATGGGTCCTGATAAATCTGAAGCATTTTATGCAGAATTTGTTGAGCAATTGAAGAGGGCATATGTTCCTGAATTAGTAAAAGGTACTGTTATACTTTATGTAAACTAAATCAACATGATTTCTGATGACATGGTCTTATTATTTAAATAACATAGTATTAATAATGAAATTTCTTTATTGAAAATCTGTCATGTGAGAATTTCTGTCACCATGCAGTCTACATGGTGGCTGCGTTGGTCATAAATCACTGTCTCACAAGATCACAGCTGGGATCCTGTTAACCAGAAACCACTACCATTAATTACTCTGTTCAGTTCTGAATTTTGAGATGGTTCAGTCATTAAAAAAAAAGTACTGCCTTAATTGTTGTTTCCATATCCTTAAAGGTGCAAAGCAATTCGTGTAATTAAAAGCAAACTAATTTTATAAAACTAATGCAAATTGATTACATGAATTGCTTTGCACATTTTTCTTTTTTTAATATTTTTCTCTATTTTGTTTTCTAACTATAAATTCTTCTGATTTTAAACTAGATTGAATGAGCACTATAGTAATTGGGTTAAAAAGAAGAAGAAGAAACCTCACTTATACAGCATTGTATGGTAAATGAGTTAATACCAGATTGGGAAAATAGTAAAATTTTAACTTCCCATAATAAATATAATCAAATTTTGTGGTCTGAAGCTATAGCAACTGAAAAAACCCAAGGCTCTAATTGCAATACATCTACTCCGAAAGATATCCCATATCCGTGGAAGTATTTAATACAACAAGAAAAGAATATGTAGTATAAAAACAATAAGAAAAATAAATGAAATAGCATATACATAAAAAATAAGAACAGCTGCAGCAATTCTGAAGTTAACCCGATAGATGTCGTGGATGTGACTCACACGTGAATACATGTCTATGTAATGATGACGGAAGATGTCGACGTGGAGTGACTATGACGAGGGTATGACCGAGGTGCCCTAGATATATATAACAACTTTGAGCATAGATCCAGGATGCATACCATTGATAATAGCCGAAAGTCAGTCGCGCCGAAACATGTCCGGTGGTTTGTGGCGTCGTGTGCGTGTTGCAGTGGTTGTCTGGCATTGTTCAGAGATTGATGATAGTTTTTGATGTCCGTTTGTATAGTCTTTGATTATGTCCATTCCTTCTTTTAAAGATTAACGACACATGTTGATGGTAAAAGATTTTTAATTGCACGGTATATAATTCTTTCATGCATTCTTTGTATTGTATCCATAGTCGTATTTTATTTGAACTGAAACTCTGGTCGCAATTTTAACTAGGCCTATTTTATTTGAACTGAAACTCTGGTCGCAATTTTAACTAGGCCTATTTTATTTGAACTAAAACTTTGATCGTATTTTATTTGAACTGAAACTCTGGTCACAATTGTAACTTGGTCGTATTTTATTTGAACTGAAACTCTGGTCGCAATTTTAACTAGGCCTTTTTGCTACAAGAATATTCTACGTGTCCAAGACACGCTATATGCATACTTCAATTTCAAGATACTAGATGAGGAATCCTATTATGAAACACCTCCACAAGGTGAGTGCTAGATGACATAATAACTTAAACATATAATTATATTTCAAAGTCATATATGATGAATGAATGCAAAGACGTTTTTACTGCAAGTGTGCACACGACACATAGAACATATATAACGTGTGAAACAGTTGTACATGTAGTGTGCAGCTATTATTTAATTATATATTACCACGTAAAATATATTTTTGGTAGTTTATACTAACCAAAATCTATTATGGTCATAAAAGTGTTGAGGGTGATGAACAGCCTGGGAGGCCCACAACCAGCAAAAGTGAAAACAGTGTTGAACTTGCATGCACAGCTGGGTGGGAAAAAGTGTTGAGGGTGATGAATGGTCTGGGAGGCCCTCAACCAGCAAAAGTGAAAACAGTGTTGAACTTGCATGCACAGCTGGGTGGGAAAAAGTGTTGAGAGTGATGAATGGTCTGGGAGGCCCTCAACCAGCAAAAGTGAAAACAGTGTTGAGAGTGTATATAAATGCATGGGTGTGGATATAATTACCATTATTTCTGAAGTTTTAATGAAACTTTACAAAGTGAATGATACTACTGGTGGTTCAAATAGAAATGTTGATAAGAGATAAATATGGATTATCAATGCATCTTGGAAGAGATCCTGTATTTCATATTAAAAATATCAAAGCCATAAAGCTGATATCTAGATTTCGGAAAGTGAACAAAACAATTGTTAATATGATTAAAATTTTGGAAGATATTTGCAATATATATCTACTACAATATAGAAAATGAGAAAAAATCTCAAATTACTTCTCTTAAAAATGTAATTGTTAAAGTATTTGTTGGTTTATCAGTTAAATTGGGGATTATCATTAGTTATTTTAGTAGTGTGCATTGTTCAAAAGTACTTACACATTTGTGTACATAACATATTTTCAGCTACAAGTGTGAAAAGCTTGATAAATGCTTTATCACAATGAAATGGCATTGATTCATTAATCCATAGTTTTCTTGTGTTTTAGCACATGCCAATCTGTTTTGAAAGTCCAACATCTTGTAAAATGGAATCCCAGAAAATAAACTTTGCATTGTCTTTTGAGATATCATTTTCAAAACTGATTGCATTTTTTATTTTTGCAATGTGGAATTTTACCAGCCATTCATTGCTTAGTGCTATTTAAATGCAAAAAAATTGAAAGCAATCTTTACACTATTTGTTACTTACATAGTTGTCTCTCTCTTCACACACACACACACACACACACACACACATAGTTCTAATAAGTTGGCATCAAATTGGGGAACTGTTATAAGGTAATTATATTTTACTTATGTGTGAAGCTTAGTTGCATATATCTACTGGGTAAATATATGAGTTGTTTGCAAGTATTATTCTATTATAATAATTTGTATATTATGGATGAATAAGACAATTTAGACATACAGTAGAATCTCATTTATACATTTCTCACTTATACGTAAAACATTGCTGATCCAAAAAGTCTGAATGCTGAATTTCCTTTTATGTTAAATTTTCCCTGTTTCGTTTATACGTAGCTTTTTTTTTTTTCAGTTGTATGTTAATTTTACTTGGTGCCTTGAAAAACATATAAACAAGGTTTCACTGTATAAGGTTTTTGCATTGGTGAAATGACATGCACATGACTGTTCCCCTGATATGCAGAAACAAAGTATATATTCATTGAGAGAAAGATACATCAATATATAAATAACCCTTCTAATTTCTGTTCAATGTGTTGTATAAAAATATCAACATATATTTATAAATAGCAACTTATGCTTTGGAATGTAATGAAAAATAGGGTTTATAACATACCATTTGTCTCAGTGTGGTTACCCAGAAGCTTCAAACAACAGGAAACTATCTGAAAGTTCTTGTGTGAAGTTGAGTAAAATTTGCATAAAAACCTGGAGAACTGATTGAACCATAATGACTTAAAATAAAAAGTTATGAAAAGTAAAATTGATAGAACCAAATGGATGAATAGCAATAGATACCAGATGAAATAAAGCAACAGCAACCTTTTATTTCATCTGGTATCCATTGCTATTCATCCATTTGGTTTTATTGATTTTGCATTTCATAGCATTTTATTTTAAGTTATATTGTTCAGTCTGCACTCTGAGTTTTTATGCAAATTTCAGCTTCCAGATAGTTCATTGTCACACGATGCTTCTGGGTAACACACCAAGACAAATATGATGTTATAAACCCTATTTTCTTTATTTTCTCATTAAATTCTAATGCATAAGTTACTCTCTATGAAATATATATTTTGTATTACATAGATGATGAAATAAATTTGTTTCATATATTTATTTCAAAGTTATATTTCTGATATTTCATATATTTATCTCATACATATATTTTTTATATTTCATATATTTATTTCATAGATATATTTTTTATATTTCATCTTTACTTTCTCATTAAATTCTATTAAATATATGCCGACATTTTTGTATAACCTTGAACAGAAATTAGAAGGATTATATATCAATAAGTCTTTCCGTCAATGTGGAAGTGACAAGTTTGAAAATTTCAGCTAATGTTCCACATGCAAAGTACAGTTAGCCCTGCATTTGGCAGTCATGGGTTTTACAGTGGGTGAGTCTAAAGTTTTACAATATTTGCATAAATGCTTGTGCCGCGGCGGGTATGTCACGTGTTTAAACTAGTTAACGCGCGCACTGCAGTCAGTCGAAAGGGATATAAAGTGGTAGTCGTTGCTGTGAACACCATTTCATGTTGTCATTCCATCAGTGGTTGGAACACCTAAAAGATGAACAGCCACAACAGGCTAATTAGGGAACTTTCGCTTTGCGAGTTAGAACTCGTCCATAACGCTGCTCAAGCAACAGGAAACATTTGTCATGCAAAAGGGGAAGATTCCATGGACCACAGCACTGCATCCAAATGGTTCAAGAAATTTTGCTCGGGTGACAGAAACCTTGACGATCAGCCAAGGTCAGGTAGGCCGCAAACCGTGGATTCAAAGGCTGTGCGCCAGGCGGTAGAGGCAAATCAGACAACCAGCACTTGGAGATTATCAGACGAGCTGAGCATATCACAGACCACCATGGTTCGTCATCTTCAGGACCTTGGCAAGGTCTACAAGAGCTGCCGCATTGTCCCTCACAAACTGACGCCAGCTGAAACAAACTGCCGTGTGGAAGTGTGCATGAAACTCCTAGAAAACCTGCGCAATGTACGTTTCATCAAGAAAATTGTTACGTGCGATAAAAAGTGGGTGTATTTCCGTAATCCTAATACACAACGGCAGTGGTTGAGCCTGCGCCAGTTTCATGAACCTGTTGCCAAATGTAGGCGCTTCGAGCACAAGGTGATGCTCTGCAGCTGGTGGAATTTCCAGGGGATAATCCATTACGAATTTGTTCCAGACGGTTGGGCCATCAACGCCAACCTCTACTCTGAACAGCTGGAGCGGATGTATGTCGTTTTGGAGGAGAAGTACCCAGTACTGGTGAACAGAAAGCATGCTCTCCTACAGCAGGACAATGCTTGGCCTCATTCAGTACAAACAACCTGGGGAAAACTCCAGGAACTTGAGGGCATCGAACTGATGCCATTCCCAGCATATAGTCTGGACCTTGCCCCGTCAGATTATTACTTGTTCCAGTCCATGGCCCGCTTCCATCACGGGTGGCACTTCAACAACCAGGTGGAGGTGGCAGCTGGGGTGAAGAAGTTTTTCACCCTGAAGTACAAGAACTAGTACCGCTGCGGAATTGAAGAACTGACAGACAGATGGCTAAAGACGGTACAACAAGATGGCCTATACTTTGAATGCTAGTCAGCTTTCATCGTAAAGGTACATATGGAGACATAAAGTGATCCAAATACTGCAAAACTTTTGACTCGCCCTCTGTAGTTAATTACTTCCATACACTTGATAGAAATGGTGTAGATTCCATATCATTAACAAGTTGTGAAGCATTCTGATACATATGAAAGGCTTTCTATGTATATAGAATTTATATAGGTATGGACGAATAGCATGGAAACCTTTCCATATATATCAAAATTCTTTGCAACTTGTTAATGACATGGCATCCACACCATTTCTATCAAGCGTGTGGAAGTAGCTAACTAAAACCCATGACTGTAAACACCATTGATGACATCATATGTGATTTGAATATTTATGTGTCATTTGTTCTGATGAAGAGCCCACTGAAACCTTGGTCGACTTGAAAAATAAAATATTTGTGAGAAACATTGTATTTCTTTAATATATAACACCATACTTGTTCAATAAGATACCTACAATCCAAGTGTAGGGCTGACTGTACTTTGCCTGCGAAACATTAGCTGAAATTTTCAAATTAAATTCACACTTACACTTTGAGGAAAAGACATATCAATATATAACCCTTCTAATTTCTGTTCAAGGTTGTGAAAAAACGTCAACATATATTTTCTAGAATTTAGTGAGAAAATAAAGATGAAATATAAAAATATATCTATGAAATATACTTGGATGTGCTCCTGACTTTGCACTTGTCTTCATCTTCTTGCTTGTTTGTTTTAGGGAAAAGCTTGTGATTTGTTTCTGGATAAATTTTATTTAAAAAAAGCAAAAAAAAAAAAAACTACTTTTAAATGTACTTTGAAAGCATATTATAATATGTTCAGAAGAATGTGATTTTTTTTCTTGTTTTAGAAGTAAAATTATTACACCTCACATCATGCTGTGCATTTATATTGTGAATACCACTGTAGTGAAGTTTGTAAAATCTTTTGTTTGCATTTTATTTCTGTATACTCTTTGTTATGCTAACACACTTTACTTGAAAATTCATAGTACTAAGTTTTTTTTTTAATTCTTTCTTTGTGGAATGATTGCATGAGCCTGTGGCCCAGAGATTAATTTTAGGTTAGTTCATTTGTATATATTTCAAAGTTAAATAGGGCGACTTTTGATGCAAAATGTTATGTTCATTTGTTATGTGCCTAACATCATTTGTATGTTCTTCTGTAGATGGCAAGTTTGGAGCATTCATGCAAGTCAATATTCAGAATGATGGACCAGTGACAATAAATCTTGAATCTCCACAACAGGTATTAAAGTAGAAAATCATATTATGTGTTTAAAGGATATTTATACACACATATCACTAAGCTATTCTGAGATTCAGAGGTCAGCTCCTCAGAGGAAACCTTATTTGGGAGATCAGCTTCCTTAAAGAAAGCTCATCTGCCAAATAAGAATTTAAAACTGATCTATCAAACACCTCCATTTACCACACGATCTTGGCACACAACTCGAGCTTCGGTGACATCCACCACTACCTTTAGTACTTAATACTCATAATTTTCTTATCATGTTCTAATGATTCTTGAACTAAACCTAGGGAGTAACCTTCAGAACAGCAGAACATATCTCACACACACGCCGCCCCGGTGGCGCAGTGGTCTAAGGCGCTGGCCTATGATCATTCGTCCGTAAGGGGTCCGGGTTCGAATCCCGGTGAGGCATGGATGTTGTGTTTGTCTTACGGCACTGGCTCTCTCCCTTCCCTGGAACCAGTGACCGTAAATTAGGGACGGACGACTGCTTATAGCCCATTGAGTTGCTCACGGTGGTCGTCGTTAAACCTCCAATCTAAAAAAAAAAAAAAAAAAAAAAAAAAATCTCACACACACAGAAAAAATATTCCATCTTGAATCATTCCTAAATAATATGCCCACTAATTCCTCTGTAAAATATTTTATTCTTTTGCAATGCATGATTTCCAGTTGTTTTGAAAGGAACTTCTGTTTACTTCACTTCATGAAATCATTCCTGCACCCATTCATTATCTTACTAGCTATTCTCCTTTGTAAGTTTGTGAAAATATTACATCAAATAACGCATACCTTTGCTTTTTATCATCTGTCAAAATATATTTTACCTTCCACGCTCAGCTTCCTATCTTTCTGAAACTAGTTTTCACACGCACACTAGGACATTTAATCTCCAAAATCACAGCAAATTTTAATTGTTACAAAAATCTTTGGATTAATTATTTTACAGAAATCAATATAGTAGTTATTAATAATCTTGCCCATTTTTAAAAGGAAATGTCCATTTTAGGGTGGTGATCACTCCAGTCACCCTCCGCTGGGTCTATTACTGTTTGCTATGGAAGGTCTGAGAGGAATATACTGTGGCTTACATATGTGTATAGGAACATAAGCACCATCTTTTTGCTTCCATTTTAATTAATAATACATGTACGTATAGATTGATTATGTTTTGTCCTTTAAACATTTTCAAGTAGTTTTTATGGTGAGCGAGGCACAAGAAGTGAAATTTCTGGTTGATGAAGTAGAGATTTAGAAGTAAAACTAATGTGCAGTAATGACATGTTGCTTTTATGGTATCACCTCGTTGACCATTTACTACTGCAACAAAAATAAAATTTGTAAGATATATCATGTAAGGACATCTTTAGGGGCTAAATTTTCTTTTGTGACATGCTAAGTAACATAACTGCATTGGCATAAGCACACACCCTAGAATTTTGGCATCTATGCACCATAAATGTAAAACATTAAAAAAAATTGCATTGTATCATGATTTCAACTTTCTATATGTGTAATTTTTAAAGTAATTTTTCGGTAATATCAAATTTTTCAAGTTATTTTCTGTAATTTAATGAGCTAAGGTAAAAATAAAATAAAGGAAGTCATTACAAATCCTAAATTTTCTTTTTTTATTATTTTATTTATTCCTTTCCTTTACTTGAAAGAACATGTGCTGTCTGTAGGAAAACTACAGATGCTATTTATTTTTAGTTTTTTTCCCTACTGTTTTGCAGAACAGTTGTACATTTTAAGTCACACTGTTGTGAAAGTGGCATGCTAAAATATTGGAATCATTTGAACATTAATCAGCAGTGCTACAGCTTATGACATGACAAAAAACTTGGGATTACTACTACAACTTTCTGTTACTTATTCTTGGCTTTTAAATTACTTCTGATCATATCATATGTATTAACTGAATACAAAACAGATCTTTCAGCATGTGCGGAATTTTGACCATCACTTCTGGCCGTACATGTGAACTTAGCAGCAGGAATTTTCCCTAAACTTCATCATGAATAGTTGTAGGCTACTTAACCTTGTGCATAAGCTTCCCAGTGTAGGAGTGAGGCAAAGGAGGAAAGCAGCAGAGGTTCAACAATGTATGTTCACTGAGTTCTGCTTGACCTTATGTAACTGTCAACTGCAGCTTTCTTTGGACCTCATCTGCTATTCAAGGCATTACACTATACTCACACACTGATTTGTGACTGTTGGAAAACTGCATCTTTATCTCATTGATAGCTGAGTCTGTTTTCCAGAGAAAGAAAGAAAGAAAGAGAGAGAGAGAGAGAGAGAGAGAGAGAGAGAGAGAGAGAGAGAGAGAGAGAGAGGGGGGGGGGGGGGGGGGGGGAGAAAGAAAGAAAGAAAGAAGGAGAGAGAGAGAGAAAGAGAGAAGTGAAGGAAATTTAAATAGATCTTTACATAATTCCATAAACCTAAAATAATTGTATATCAAATTTAAAAAGAAATATAGTACAAATTTCTCAAAAATTATAGGTTTTTTACTAAGAAATAAAAGCATATTATTAATGCATCAAATTTCCAGATAGTACCTCCACCCTTCCTCAGAATTACAGATACAGTAGGTGTTGCCATTCATAAGGTAAATCCCAGCCTTTCAAATCATTTAATGTTGTACCTCTTATTCTCTCTATTTCCAGTCCCTCTGCCAATTTTCTTCTGAAAAAGTGCTGTTGACGTGTCAGAACTTCTACCATGTCCCAAATCATTTTATGTCCTGTGTTTTGTACATGTATGTCCCAGCCTGTTTTGTTTGTCATATTTCTAGGAATAGCCATGTCATTAATTATTACCAAGTTTAAGAAATATAGAACAGGATTCAGCATGGGTGAGATTACATTACTCGCTGAACATGATGTTTCATTCTGTATAGTTTAATTCACTGCATGTAAAAGACTGGATTACGAACATCAACCTGATGAGCTTACTTTCTCAGCAGAATACCAAAAACAACCGTCTGCAACGCAGCATTATGAATTTTGTTGATATTAATTAATGCCATAAAAATAATGAAGAAATTGCAAGAAATGTAATGTATTCAGCAGATTTCTACTAAACAGCACCATTTTCCATTAAAAAATAAAAATTATAAAAAACTTTTACTTGCTGTTGCTCAGCATTTGTTTAAAAAAATATTCTGGGTAAGTGCTGCATCAGCATAAGACTTGCAGGAAAGACAGTTGACTCTTTTTATACCATAACAATCATGGCTCTTAGCCAAAAAAACTACATAATTTTTTCCTTCCAGGGATCTGTCACCATGAAAGATATTTTTTATGTATTTTCGAGCATTTTTAGATGATAAATTTTCCCACTTTGGATATTCATGTGTACTTATTTATATTTTGTACAATATCTGTACTACCGCAATTCAGTTTGTATTATTTTTTTCCCCCACTAGAAAGCTGTAAATCCACATTACTGAAACAACTGCATTTCATTTTCCAATCAAAATTTTCCCACTGCGTGGCATTATTGTAACTTTCAGTTTGTAACTGTATCTTCAGTTGAATAAGTCCAGAATGGGAAAATATGCTTTTTATTGTGAGCTGTAGTATGTCCGAGCTTTCCTGATGGCAAATTTTCTGTTAATGTGCATTACCATTTTTATTTTTTTTTACCAATGAGCATAGAGAAATTCTTTACGTACTGAAAGCTGTGAACATTATCAATATTACTTTCCCATAGCTTTTTTTTTTTTCAGTTTGAGATACATATGTACATATACATTATGTAGGTAAAGTACTCAAAACTGAAACAAGAGCATTTATTAGATGAAATCTGTATGTAGTCAGCCCATGTTTAGCCATTATGACTGCAGCGATCCTTCTAGGCATGCTTTCCACACCGGTAGGTCTGTACCAGAATTTCCCCCCATTCCTTCTTCAAAGCTTCTTCCCAAAGTGCTGCTTTGGAGGAATGTCTTATCAGCCAAGATCTCATTTGGCATTCCAGTTCATTCCACAGATGTTCAAATGGATTTAGATTGAGATTTTAGGCCAGCCAATCCAACACTTGGACATCCTACTCCTCAGACCAGTCCTGGACAGACCTTGCAGGGTGGCAATGCTCCCAGTCTTGCTGAAATGGGCAGATCTGTGCTGAGGTACTGTTGTGGCAGTACCTCAGCACACATCTGTTTCAGTTCTGAGGTAGGTAGTATGGAATTGTTCAGAACATTTTTTTTGTAACTAGCTGCTCTTAGGCTGGAAGGCACCACAACCAAAAAGTCCAATCTTTCCCATCAGAAACAACCCCAAACTATCACAGATCCCTCTCCAAATTTGACTGTAGAAACAATGAAATTCGCCTGACAGCATTCCCCAAGCAAATGCCCCACCCAAATATGTCCATCCAAATGAAAGAATGAGTACTGTGATTCATCACCCCACAGGACCCTCTTCAGGGACGTCAAGTCTTCGAAATCAGGGTGGATAAATATTGATTTTGCTGGGCCAAGTTTGATGGTAACTTTATGTATCAAACACTTCAAAAGAAGGAATTTTAATGTGGTTTTTTTTTTGCTACAGGCTGCAAAGAAATTCATGCAGCCCTCCCTCCTCCCTCCCAGGATCCATAATCATTCATTTTGTAACTGTCTTTTGAAGTCTTTGTACTTTTTGGAATACAAAAGAATCTAAATTTTGGAGTCTTTTTTGTTATAATATAATGTTCCATCCATCCATTTTTAATAAAATTAGTAAAACCCCTGAAGAGTTGCATACTTGTATAATAAATGTGGCACACTGCTACCAACAGTAGTAGCATGCACTAATTAAAAGAAATTTTTATTCCTAGGAGAAGGGTGTGAAAGCAATTTTTTTCATGGATTAGGGTTGAGGGGAAATGAGGACACACAGACACATTACCTTCCCCTTCCTTATCTCCCTGCCTTGTCTTGCATTCATCCAAAGCAGTCATCAGCCATGTCCTGCTCCCTCACTGCCCCTGGCCAGGCTTTAAGAGTGCTGGTATATCTTTAGACCCACCCACCCCCACCCACCCCGTTGGAATAGCACAAACAATCGGCAGAGTAAATGATAATGGTCTCTCTCAATGAATTCCCATTCACCCTCCTCATTTGCCACTGACAATACTAACATGATAAAAAAGCTTCAACTGAGGATTTGGAAGAGTGGATAGACAGCAATTTGAATTTTCATGGCTCTACAAATGATATTTTAATAACTATTCTAGGGAGAAGTAAACAATGCACTTCCTAGGAGAAAATATGTAGAGCTAAATGATGAAAAACACGACTCATAATCACTTGGCAAAGTTTAGATTATATTTTAAAGTTTAAAAAATTACAAAATGACACATCTTGAACTGTGTGGGTGGCAGGGTGGGCTGGCACCTCTTGGTGACATCCCTGGGCCTTTTCTATTATCAACAAATGGCAAGCAAGGCACCATTGAAGTTGTCTGACATTGCCTGGAGTGATGTAGGGCTTCGAGCTGTCCTAGATGGGAAAAACATGGCCATGCAGTTCCTGATGGACTGTTCTAGTGCAAATAGGTGTTCCAGTAACTTGTGCAATGTTTCAGGCCAGGTTTGTGACCAAGGAGGTGTGTGGGCTGCAGTAAGCTTTGTTTGGCATAATCACTCAGTTTGTGTTGCTTTGTTGAAGTGGCACCATTTGCTTTCCATTAATGAATCAGTTCAGCTCTGCATGGCATAGTTGCTTCCAATGCAGTCTGGCAGGAGTACCAATGTCTCCCTTTGTGTACAGTACCCAATTCACTTTGCAAATGTTTATCTGGTTCTATAAATTCCTTTTACTTGCATATATGGAAGTGTCCAAATACTATTTTCCACATGGCAGGGGCGCCGACTTCATCAATTATCACAGGGGCAGACATGAAAAGATAAGACTTGGGGGAGGGGCATGATTCTCCAGTGTCAGGAGAAAAATAAAAAAAAAGGGCAAAAAGATAAACTATGAGATTTGACGTATATTTTAAAGCACAACTGTAATTGCTCATCAGCGAATGAACAAGGAAACAAATATTCTTTTGCTGAATATTCATACTTAAAAAATAAAATTCAGCCTGTGATGTTTTGTAAAAATATCCAGAGAGATTTTATTTCCAAACATTTATAAAAAAATGAGTAATTAGCTAAGTTGCTTAAACAAAGAATAAGAAGCTCAAACAATAAATAGAAAAGTAAAAATGCTAGAGGTTATATGATTCTGCATTTTTATTTATTTTATTTTTGATAATTGATTTAAACAGTTACCACATATCACGAGAACGTTTCAAATACAATACAGGCTGCCAACGAATCCAGTTTCTTATCAAATGAGCAATGCTGAATATGAAACAAAACTTCACTTATTTTGCTATTTATTAATTTTTTGAAAATAAATCGCTTCGGCCACATAGGATTGGAGTTTGGTCCACCTTATGAGGCCAAAGCGATTATTCAGTTGAACAGGACGAATAATATTGGGTGAGCATCCCCCTCCCCCTAGTTAAATTATTGGAGGGGTGCAATTCACCTTGCCCCCCCCCACCCCTACCCTATAGTCGGTGTCTATGCTACATAGTATATTTGTATTAGGTCACAAAATCTTTGATACTAGTGAGTTTAGAACTTAAGCATTTGGTATCATGTTTTTTATTTTGTGGTTCATGCAATTTCAAAGTGCAGTATTTGTCAAAAGTTATTCAGTAAAATGTACCTTTTTCCTCTTTAAGCAGTGCAATGCACAAGATATTTTTTATGCAGGTGCACAGATTATTAAAATTATTATTTTCTCAACAGTAAATGCTTTTAATTTCCATGTACCCTTCACGATGAAGGACGTGAAAAAAATTAAATATATCAGCGTTTGATACTCATATAGTAGCATTGAGATCTGAAGTAGCATTGACATCTGAGTGTTTGTGAAATCAGTCCTTAAAGAAAATTTATGAAATAGGTATAAAAGACTTAATATCTTATTAACTAAGGCTGTTTGGAAACCTGAATTCCATTTACAAAATTCTAATGGAGAGAGTGAAGTTTTATCCTTTTTTTTTTTTTTTGTAAATTGTGGTTTAAAAATTATTCAACAGTTGTGTAGTATATGTTGTTTGAGTTCTTAATAATTTGATCCACATTCTTTTTGACAACAGCTCTTGTTTCGTTTTTCATATTGTAGAAGTCTTCAGGTGCCGGTGCAGTTTCAAAGGACAGCAAAGAGCTGGAGGAAAGTTAATGATATTAAATGTAGTGTTGTAATACAGCATTTTTTAAATTATGAATGTCTTGCCCTCTGTAAAAACTGAAAATAAAAATTGTTTCCTCTGTGATAATTTTTGATGTGGAGTTTTTTTCACAAATATTTTTTAATATTAGTAAAATTGATTTCCTATTTGATGTTTTGATTGTTTTTAAAATTCAAGCTTTTGTTGTGTTAAATTTCTTGAATTCATGCAATTATGAATAACTGGTCTTAAATGCAAGTGTTTAAATGCAGAAAAAGTTGAACTCAATAAAGATAATTAAATTTTTTATAATGAAACTGCTGCCTGAAAAATCACCAAGACTTCATGTGGACCTTTCTATAGGCAGTACATGGAGCATTCATTTAATTATAGTTACTGAGTATGGTTTTTAGGTGTGGAGCATGGGTAAAAAATATATTTGTCTTTGTGAATTTACGATAAATTCTCTCAAAAACAAGGGAACACTTGAACGAAAAGATGACACAAATATTGTGGACATATACTTTTTATATCTGAAGTACAAGGGAAGTCAAAGGTTCATCCTGTTTTGAGCTGCACATAATGTTGAGTCTCTATTCCTGTGTGAAATGTATGCCAGCATTGACTGGGTACCACGAAGACATAGAACATATGAAACTGATGATATGCATTTGTCATGGAGTCGCATTAAATTAGGCAAGCAGAGGATACAGGTTGATAAATGTGTTGTTCAAGTGCTCCTACACCATTATTGGAAAACAGGATTAAACACGACAGTAGCACTGAGAGAATTTTGCGTAGTAGAAGGTGAGGAAACGGTGGACAGCAGTACTGCATAACATGGTTCCAGCATTTCAATGCTGTGGACACCAGTCTTGAAGACATCTGAAGTCAGGACATCCACCAGCACTGACACACTTGGTACCAGTACACAACAACTGGCAGCTGAAATGGGCTCTTCCTATTCCCCCATCATTTGTTAGATGCACCAGCTTGGTTTCTCCTCCAGGTGTCCTCAAATGGTTACCCATGCATTGTTCCAGCAGGTGGAACAACAAGTCACTCTCTGTCACAGATTGCAGTCAAATTCACAAGACAACAGGTTTTGGTGGCGTTTTGTCACAGTGTTGAACAGTGGATATTCCTATTTTATGCTGTTAAGAGATAGTGGCTGAGGTCTCACCAGGAAGTACAACAGCCAGTGGGGCAAAGAGAGCAGTTTGAGAGGAAAGTCATGTTGTGCATTTGGTGAGATTGTGAGGGTCCTGTGCACTGGGAGTTTGTGCCAGGTGGTCAGGCTGTAGACAGGATCCTCTATACTGAACAACTGCAGCAGGTTTGTGATGCTCTATGCCAATGCTGCCCAGAGCTGATCAATAGGAAGCTCGCATTTCTGCTAGTGGATACTTCAAGGTACATCTCAAACTGGTCAGCCAAAAACTACAGGAATTGGAAGGGATTGAGATCATACCCCATCCTCCATACAGTCCAGAGCTTGGCCCATATGACTGCCACCTGTTTCATTTTGATCCATGACTTATTCATTTCCTACAAGGATGACATTTTGCTTTAGTGGTTGATATCGAATTTCGCATCAGAGAGTTTGTTCTCAAAACCCACTGAGTGGTGCCACTGTGGGATTGTAGCTCTAGTGGAACATTGGCAAAGGACTCTTGAAAACAATGGTCTGTACTTTGCAGAATGTAGTGAGCACGTAGGGCTTTAATCATTAAACTTTTAGTCTACAAATGGGATGAACTTTTGTTTCACTCAGACAAACATCAATACAAAGGTCATTTGCTTTTTCTCCTTTTTGTTTTACTTTGATTATGGAAATACTGCTACTAATTGTTATCTATGGACAACACAACCAATTTTAAATTGTACCATCAGTGTGATAGAAATGTAAAATGCACTAATTCAGGCTCATGCTATTTTAGTATGGTGTTGATTCTGTGTTGTCATTCTTTGTGAAAAAATAAAATACTTTCAGAAAGTCAATTATATCTGTTCCTTCTATTCGTTTCATTGGAGAGTCACTTTTCCAGTGTTTGTAGCTCTTATAAATGAATGGTAAGGATTTGCTAATTTATCATGGACTGCTTGAAAAAAAAAGTAATGCAAATAATTATTTCTGAAAATGTTAGGAGAATCATTGAAGCCAGAAACTAGGGCAGAATTAAAAAGTTTCAAGAAATGTACAAAGTAGAAATCTTAAAATTCTAAGACCATCTGTATTCTAAAAAAGTAACTGCCGCTGCCGCCGCCTCTGTTTTAGAAATTTTGCAACACTCGCGCTTCTCTAGCTCGCAGCGCAAAAGTATTGAACACGAAAATATGAAATTTACATCGTTTGTAGAGAATTGTTTGGAGAACACGCTGAAATAAATCGTTTTTCGATTCTGGCGATACTTCAAGAGCGCTCGTATTTCAAAGTTAAGGTAAGCAAAAAAGTGCTATCAGTTGGCGTTTCGGACACACAGCAACAGAACCATGAAACTTTGTAGGCATGTAAGGCCGTGGCCGTATTTTTGCACCTCGTTCTTTAACAAGTTGCTATTTGTTTTGTGTATGAACCCTTTAATTTTAGGTTTGATGTCATAAATATTTATTATTAAAAAATCTATTCTAATCATGTTACCTGTTTCTTGACATTAGTGAAAATTCTGGCGCAATTGCGTTAGTAAAACAACTTGTATTTACGAGCATTGATTATTACAGAGCTTCTTTTTGTTCATTACCAATGTCATTATCGGCACAAATCTACCATATTTTCATTGTTTCCCATGTAACCACATCTTCAAAAAAAAAATTGAAATTTATATCACTCTGGAGCGGGAATCGAACCCGCATCTACCCTGATTTCCGTTCGAGCATGCTACCCTATAACACCACCCAAGACATCGAAATTACCAGCAACTGAAGCTAAGAAGATGTAGATTAAAAATATGAATACCGTTCAGCAGTGGTGCACCCATGATTTCTTTCTGGAGGGGGGGGGCAAATATTGAAGACGCAAATAAAAATATCAGGAAGAAAACATCTCAAAATATTGGAAAGCGATAAAAGTACACTGCCTGACAGAAAATGCCACACCACGAAAACGTGAACGCAGCGCCATGCAAATTGCAGGGTGGGTGCACACGTACAAGTTATGCCAATGATTGCATTTCCAGGCCAATCGCATGAACGGCGCAAGGGATATAAGCGGACAACCATCTCGTGAGGCCATCAGTCGAGACGTTGCGGCCGCGAGAAGTGAGTGGTTCTGCTGTAACCGTGTCTGGAGAACGAACAACGGGTGCCAATGCCGTTAAGACGCCGTCATACGCGATTTCGTCAAACGTATGAGTTCACGAGAGGTGTCATCGTAGGCCTTCGTACCACCGGATGGTCCTTGCGTCGTATTGCGAAAGAAACTCAACGTGATGCCAAAACCGTCGGTCGCATTTTTTTTGATTGGAGGTTTAACGACCACCGTGAGCAACTCAATGGGCTATAAGCAGTCGCCCGTCCCTAATTTAGGGTCACTGGTTCCAGGAAAGGGAGAGAACCAGTGCCGTAAGACAAACACAACATCCATGCCTCACCGGGATTCGAACCCGGACCCCGTTCGGACGAATGATCAGAGGCCATCGCTTAGACCACTGCGCCACCGGGGCGGCCGGTCGCATTTGGAGACAGTGGTCCCAGGAAGGATCTGTGCAACATCGTAGGGGGCACGGAGACTGACGTCCGAGCCAACCGATCGTCGCATCCGACGTCATGCCGTAGCGGACACACAAGCCACAACGGGGGGCATTTTGCAGAGTGTGCGGGGAGGATTGGATGCTCCGATATCGACGCGGACAGTGTCGCACCCATTGGCTGCGTCTGGTTTGCTGTCCAGCAGTTCGTTGCGAAGGCTACCCTTAACAGCGAGCCATCGTCGTTGCCTCTTTGGCGCGGTGTCGCTCCAGAGCTGCGTGGGGTGTTCAGCGACGAATCGCGGTTCTATCTCGCCACGGATGATCGCCGTGTGATAGTCTGGAGGCGACGTGGCCAACGGGCGGATTCCTCCGCCATTGTGGAGCGCCACACGGTCCGGCAACGTGGAAACGTGGTGTACAGTGCCAACAGGCGCTCACCGATGGTACGCATTACGGGCACATTGACGGTACACCGCTATGTTGACGAGGTGCTGCGGCACTACCGTATCTGCAGGGCATTCCAAACGCCATTTTTCAACAGGATAACGCCCGACCGCATACCGCTCGGATCAGCCTGAATGCTTTACGCGGTGTGCGGATGCTTCCGTAGCCAGCACGATCCCCCGACATCTCGCCCATCGAGCATCTGTGGGACACGATTGGACGTCGGTTGAGTACCCTTCCACTCACGCAAAATGAAGTTGAACCATGGACTCTGATCAATACCAGATGGTCCACGATACCCCAGGACTCTATTGGGACTCTCGATGCCACGTCGGAGTCAACGCTGTATCGCCCAAAATGGGGATCCGCACTCCTTATTGATCATCCTTTATATTCGCCCACTGGAGCCTAGTCTGTATGTGACAATTAAATCATTTGTTCAGGGCCTACTTGGCTATCTGTGTGTGTGTAGTTTTGTCTGTTTTCGAGCATTCCTTCATCGTGCGACATTTTCTCTGTCAGGCAGTGTATCTCTGCGGTATAAAAGTGCGTTTGGAATGATTTGTAAAATCAGGGCCGGATAACGGTGGGCCCACCGTTACCAAAGGCCCTGGAAGCAAGCCTCTACACCGCAAATATTTTATGCAGCTTATGTATTTATATATAGAGAGAAGTAAAAATAGTTTTAGTTTTGTCTCGTATGATGTCCACGATATCACAAACGGAGGCTAGAAGACGAATAGATATCAGGGCAGTGACTCATTAAGGGTAAACATTTCATGTCGCTATCTACAGAGGGATCGGTGGACAGTTTCAGCCCCTCCTGATGCTTGCATTGGAACCGTTAATGGGCGAAATCCACTGTGACTTCACATTGCATAACAAAAAAGATGCACCAACAAAAGTATACAATTATTAGAAATTTCAAGATAAAATCTAGGAATATTTAAGCTTTTAGCTCATGTACTTGTGAGAACAGTAGAAAATACAGGAACTTTTTGAGAAAACTGTGCAGGTAATTTATTAGTTTGAAGAATGCACCATACGCAGAGCCCATTTAAGGAGACGGGGGTTGCAGTATTTTGGGGCCCAATGTCAGTGGCGCACGTAGGATTTCACTATGGATGACCGAATAAAAATACTCGGGAGAAAACATTCCCAAAATGTAATAAGGGAGCCATGAAAAAATCCCCGCCATAATGAAGTGTGTATTCCATGATTCATGGACGAATCAGTGTTAGCAAGAAAATGTAAAATGCTTGGTTGAAAAATGGACACAAGTTCAGTTCTGCTTTAATTCCCTTTCTCCATTGTAGAGCTTGTTGAAATTATATCGAAGTAGTGGACAAAATAATAATATCCAAATATCATGATTCAAACGAATTCTTAATGTATGAAAATTTCTCCCAATTACAGATATGTGCAAAAAAGCGTTTGTAAAGCTTTCGAAAGATTTGAGGATGGACTGGCGCAGACTACTTTTTGCGAACTCCTAAAAAAGGAGAAAGGAATAGGAAATTTTTGTTCTTTTTTTTTTTTTAGTTTTCTCTGTGCTATCTGGAAAAAAAAAACACTGTAGAAGTCTGTCAAATTTTCAAGCATCTTGCATACTTCTAGGGCCCCTTGAAAATGCGGGGCTCGGGATACAGCCCCCCTCCCCAGCCTCCCTCTTAAATAGGCGCTGACCACACGTATTTATTATCGCTATTTTACGCAGGGCCGTATTAATTATCAGTTTCGTGCATGTTTAAGGGACTTGATAATCATTCTCTGTCATAAGTTCTTTGGTAACCCACTCAGATGGCTTAGCCTAGGGAACCAATAAGGGTGCGACCTTCTGACTAATCACCCGCTTTGAGCTTATGTTTGAGTCCCTGATGAATCATGGATGGTGTGTTTGTTTTATGGCACTGATTCTATCTCTTCATTGAAACTAATGCCCCTAAATTAGGGACGGGCGACTTCTTAGGGGCTGATGGGTACTTCAAAAAAAAATGTCCTTAATTTGTGCATCAGTGGAGAAGCGTAGACCCCACCGCACCGCGGGGGAAACAATGCTCAGGGATGTATGTAAAGAATATTTCAATATTAACTCATTACCCGTGTGTGACTAAAACAGCGCTGAGTTCGGGCTCAAATTTAAGAGCTCGAGCCCGAATTTTATATTGCAAGACCGAGCCCGCAAACTGTGACTAACCTGTTCATGCCTTAGTAAAATGAATTTCCTCTTCTAGACTTCGAGTAGTTGAGAACAAACCTCTTATGTGTTTCTATAGTATACTCTCACGATTTTTTTTTTTTACCTCTCGTTACTTCCTGAAAAGTTTCGGGTGTGCGGACATCCGAAAAGACCGGGTGAGCTGCAATCTACGTACGTTACTCAATAGAATCAGCTGGAAGCTGCGGTGGCCGCCCGGTGGCGCAGTGGTCTTAGAGCTGGCTTATGACCATTCGTCCTAGTTTGGTCCGGGTTCGAAACCCGTCAGACATGGATGTTTGTGTTTGTCTTTCGGCACTGGCTCTCAATGTGTTACTTGTCCAACACTGGCTTCCTGTGTGCATTGGTCATTAGCTTACTGTAAAACCATTTTTGATGTGTACTAGTTCATAATGTGTTGCTTGTCCAACACTGGTTATCTGTGTACATTGGTCATTTAGCATACTGTAAAACCATGTTTCATGTGTACTTGTTCATAATGTGTTACTTGTCCAACACTGGTTATCTGTGTACGTTGGTGTCATAATCGCGTGTGGGGTGTTATGCTACTTATTTTTAATATATTTGCTTATGGTAATTCGCTGCCACCAGACCAGGATATTTCTGTCCCGATCAAACTTACGTTGTTTTTCTTCTCAGAGGCATGGTGAAGGAAAAGATGACTTGTAGAGTATAGAGCTGAGCAGGTGGCACACTATATACAGGTTTTTATTTACAACTTGGTGACAAGTAGGTTGAAGATACATGTCAAACGATAAAAACGGTTCTTGAACTTGAGCAATTCGACATTCCAGCACGATCATAGTTCATTCACAGTCCAGTCTTTGCATGATACGTTTTCACATAGCATGAAGAAGTTATTTATACATAACAATTATATGCTCTTCACAGGTGGCTAGATTTCTCAGGCGGAGGATTTCCCTGGCTGACCGCAGTCTGGCATTTAGTAGTATTACACAGTTATAATCAATTACCCACAGGTAATGCAACGTATATACTCTAGTGGCCTTAACCCGCAGGTAGGCACCTAATTAACTCTCTAGTCAGCCGCAGCCGACTAGCGTACGTACATCTCGAGCGACGACTACAAAACAACCGTCCTATTCGAGCAAAAAGAGAAAGTGTCCTAAAAGTTCGTTACAACTTTTTCCCGCTTAAACTCTGTGTGCAGCCCGGAGAGCGCACAGCCAATCCCGAACGCGCATCTTCGGAGCAAGAGCCATGTGGTAAATCTCTCTTCCCTCCTCAGCTGTCTCTCTAGCTGCTTCAAACTTTCTCCGCCAGTAAGACATCCCAATGTTCTATAAACTCCTGCCTCAGCATGGAATTCACCAAGGAAAGAATTTCCTTCCCCCTTCTCCTCTCTGTAGGACCCTGGGCACACAATATGGCCGACCTGAAGTCATTTTTCTTCGTACAAGGTTAAAATGGCGTTCCACCTCCCATTTTGGATTTTTTCCATTTTCCCTGTCTTCAATATTTTTTTACATCATCACAGTTGGTCATTTAGTATACTGTAAAAACCATGTTTGATGTGTACTTGTTCATAATGTGTTACTTGTCCAACACTGGTTATCTGTGTAAATTGACCATTTGGCATGATGTAAGCCATGTATGATATGTACTTGTTTATAATGTGTTACTTGTCCAACACTGGTTATCTGTGTAAATTGACCATTTGGCATGCTGTAAACCCATGTTTGATGTATACTTGTTCATAACGTGTTAGTTGTCTAATACTGGTTATCTGTGTAAATTGACCATTTGGCATGATGTAAGTCATGTAGGATACGTACTTGTTCATAATGTGTTACTTGTCCAACACTGGTTATCTGTGTACATTGGTCATTTAGCATACTGTAAAACCGTGTTTCACGTGTGCTTGTTCATAATGTGTTACTTCTCCAACACTGGCTATCTCTGTGCAAATTGATCAATTGGCATGCTGTAAACCATGTTTTAAATGTACTTCTTGATGTGAAACATCTGCATCCTGCATGTCTATGTCTGCCTGTTTGTCATGTCTCTGTACTACCAGGTCCAATAAATATTTTTTAAAACCTTCAATAAAAAAAAAAAAAAAAAAAAAAAAAGAAGAAGCTGCTGCGATGTGGAGGTAGGGAGCAAAATTTGGTCTGCGTGCTATCTACTGTCTAGCGCGTATAGTTGTTGAAGGAGGTTTTTCTTCTCCGCAGAAATCCACTAATACCTGACCTATTGTATGTTCTACCCTGGCCCGGAATGAATAGCCCTCCTGAGTCCTCACTTCCCGCCCGTACCCTGTTGCCGAAGAATTATCTGTATCAATTAAAAATCTCCCGAACCCCAGGAATTTCATGGTCCCCTCACTACACTAGGGTCTTCATTCATACCAAACATTTAAAAAAATTATGGTTCACATGTAGTATATCTTTTTTATAATAAACTTTTCTGCAGACCATCACCACGTTTCGCTGTTTTCTGGAAAACGCTTCAACTTCGAAAATTAATTTTACACAAATTAATTGAGAAGTTAACTCACCGTTGTGTTTTTCACTTTAAAGAAGATCGTTAAATAATTTTCAAAGGAAAGGGGCAATAGGCTGGATATATTACTCGAAGAACATTAGATTGTATTTGAACAAAAGACAGGAGAAGCCCCAAAAGCAAACAACCTGGAAGCTGGGTGAATGAAATTAGAAAGCATGCTGGAGTGACTTGGAAAAGGTATGCTCAATATAAACTGTTATGTAACAGGCCTTCATCCAGCAGTGGAGTGATAATAGTTCACGATGATTTATTAGAGTCTTGCAATATAATCTACAATTTTTTTTTATCGTTTTAACTCCCGGAGATGTTGGACACCCCCCCCGAATTTATCAGGTTCCGCCACCCATGCTGAATCATACAAAATTACATTGAAAAAAAGGAAAGAAAAGGAGGCTCTCTTTCTCTCTCTCTCTCTCTCTTTCTCAGAGCCCGAGCACGAGCCCGAACTGTAGTAAATACTATTTACCCCGAGCCCGGTTTGGGGTAAAAATTTCAGGCTGAAGGAGAGATAGTGTCTCTCAAAGGCTGAAGGAGAGATAATGTCTCTCAAAGGCTGAAGGAGAGATATTGTCTCTCAAAGGCTGAAGGAGAGATAGTGTGTGTACTACTATTTCATAGATAACAGGTGATAGATAACTGTAGGGATGTAAGGTCAGGTGATGCGTAACATCACAGCCTCTCCTTGACAAATGTCAACCCCGCCTTCTCGTGGTACATCCTGTTCCCACTAAAGGGGCTCTGACGACCGCCAATAGCGGTATAACTATACCATCGGGATTTGAGGAAATTCTATCCCACACTCACCAACCCGCTTGGCCAGCGTGGTGAGTTATGGCCAAACCCCTCCAAAATGATTCCACAACTTAAATCTTGGCCCTCAGTCTCCGGCAGCTGGAATGTACCTGGCCAAGGCAGCGGCCAGTGCGACATGAAGGCAGAGGGTGCTAAGAATCCCCGGAGGACCGGACTAGGCTGCCATCTGATGCTGACCTTGGCTACGTACAACGGACGCTCCCTATCTTCTGATTCAAGGCTTCTTGAATTGGAAGAGGAACTACAAAGGATCAAGTGGGACATCGTGGGGCTAAGTGAGGTAAGGAGAAAAGGAGAAGATCTCACCGAACTGAAAAGTGGACATCTCTTCTACTATCGTGGGACAGATACTGGCAGAACTAGTGGTGTTGGATTTATAATAAACAAGAAACTGAAGGATAAAGTTGTAGAAGTTGAAAGTTCCTCTGACAGAGCTGCACGACTCGTTATCCAACTATCGAAAAGATACCAGGCTCAGATTATTCAAACTTATGCACCCACCACAAGTCATCCTGAAGAAGAAATTGAAGAATTTTATGAGGAAATTTGTCATCTAAATAATAAAGGTAAGCAGCACTTGAAAATAATTATGGGAGATTTCAATGCAAAAATATGGCAACGGCAACAGAATGAAACTTCAGTAGGTAAATTCGGTCACGGCAACAGAAACCAGCGTGGAAATACTCTCGTTGAGTTTGCAGAGGCAGAAGGGTTTTTCATCTTGAACTCCTTCTTCAAGAAAAAGCCACACAGGAAATGGACATGGAGACATCCAAATGGGACGACAAGTGAAATTGATTTTATTATGTGTAACAAAAAATTCGTCATAGAAGACTGCAGTGTGCTAAACAAGTTCAACACAGGTAGTGACCATAGATTGGTGAGATGTACGATGCACCTCAACACCAAACTTGAACGTGGCAAGCTCATAAGACAAACAAAATCTATTGACATAACCAACCTTAAAAAACACCATAATACCTTCAAGTTGGAACTGAAGAACAGGTTCTCTGCTTTAGAAGGCCTAACATCGGAAGAAGTGGACATCTCTGAAGTTAACAGAAAAGTAACCAAAGCTCTTATGGAAACAGCAACAAAATTAGCTGGGTCTAAGAACAAGTTGCATGTAAACAAATTATCAGGAAAAACGAAAATGTTGATGCAAAAAGAAGAGAGATGAGGACAACTAAAGAAGATGTGACTTCCAAAGTGGAATATATAGAGCTATGCAAGACAGTACGAAAAAGTATCACTGAAGACGTAAGAAAATTCAACTGTGAACTAGTGAGGAAAGCAATTGAAAACAACCAAAGCCTAAAGATAGCAAAGGGACATCTCAGTAAGGGAAGAAAACAGATTATGGCACTGAGAAAAGAAGATGGTTCTGTAACAAGAAATAGAGGCGGAATTTTGACAAGAGTGAAAGATTTCTACTCCAAATTATATGAAAGGGATGATACATGCACTCCAGACATCATGAAAGATACCAGTACCAGAGTTCATCCAGTCCTTCCAGCAGAAGTTGCACATGCAATCAAGAACATGAAGCGGGGAAAAGCTCCAGGAGAAGATGGAATTACTGTAGACATCATACAAGAAGCAAGTGGAGAAATTGAAACAGTACTCGCCCAAATTTTCACTCGATGCCTTAATGAAGGAAAGATTCCTGAGGATTGGAACACCGCTACAATGATCCTGCTACATAAGAAAGGTGACATTGAGGATCTCGGAAACTACAGACCTATCAGCCTCCTATCAGTAGTTTATAAAATCTTCACTAAAGTTCTTTCACACCGCTTGAAGGTAACACTGGACATGGCTCAACCGAGAGAACAAGCTAGATTCAGGAGTGGCTACAGCACAATAGATCATATCCACGCACTGAGAGAACTAATTGAAAGAGCGAGGGAATATGAACTTCCATTGTGCATGGCTTTTATCGATTATGAAAAAGCCTTTGATTCGGTGAAACCATCAGCAGTTACAATGGCTCTGAAAACCTGCGGTATTGAAGATACATACATTAATATTATTAATAACATCTATGAAAATGCAAGTGCAAAGATTCGGCTGTTTGAAAATACAACACACATAAAAATTGGAAAGGGAGTGAGACAAGGTGACACCATATCTCCGAAGCTCTTTAATGCCACATTGGAGGGTGTTTTTCAGTCGCTGAGCTGGGAAAACAAAGGGATAAAGATTAATGGAGATTATCTAACCCACCTTCGTTTTGCTGATGACGTAGTCATTTTTGCAACTATCCCATCAGAGCTGCAGAGTATGATCCAGGAACTTGCTGACAAGAGTAAAGAAGTGGGATTAAAAATGAACTTTCAGAAGACAAAAGTGATGTTCAATGCTTTTACAAGAAATGAAGATTTATTGATTGATGGAGAAAAGCTGGAGATAACAGACACGTACGTTTATCTTGGACAGCAGATATCAAGTGAGGGTCACATTGATGAAGAAATTAATCGGCGTACAAAACTTGCCTGGAGAGCTTTTGGAAGAAACAGCATAATTTTCAAGAGCAATATGCCATTATGTCTTAAAAGAAAAGTGTTTGATCAATGCATCCTTCCAGTGCTTACGTATGGTGCAGAGACGTGGACCTTAACTAAAAGAGATATACAAAGACTACAGACAACTCAAAGCAGCATGGAGAGGTGCATGCTTGGTGTAACCAGGAGAGATAAGAAGAGGAACTCGTGGATCCGAAAAATGACAAGAGTGGAAGACATCATGATCAGAGTTAAATCCCTGAAATGGCAATGGGCTGGACATACTGCCAGAAGGACAGATCATCGATGGACAGCCGAAATTTTAGATTGGATTCCAAGGGACAGGAAAAGACCCAGAAGAAGACCACATGGGAGATGGTTGGATGAAATTCGAAAGTATGCAGGGGTGACATGGAGGAGACTGGCACAAGACAGACCGTTGTGGAGGAAACTTGGGGAGACCTTCGTCCAGCAGTGGATTGATAATGGTTGACAATGATGATGATGAGATAACTGTGCATTAGGAAAAAGCAGAAAGGAGGGGTGTTTTTTTTAAAACTTCCTGTCAATGTTATACGTGTCCTCTTCTTTTCTTTGCGAAATTTCAGGCTGAAGGAGAGATATTGTCTCTCAAAGGCTGAAGGAGAGATAGTGTGTGTACTACTATTTCATAGATAACAGGTAATAGATAACTGTACATTAGGAAAAAGCAGAAAGGATGGGTGTTTTTTTTTTAAACTTCCTGTCAATGTTATACGTGTCCTCTTCTTTTCTTTGCAAAATTTCAGGTTGAAGGAGAAATATTGTCTCTCAAGAGCTGAAGGAGAGATAGTGTGTGTACTATTTGCTCTTTCTCAGAGCCAGACCCCGAACTGTAGTGAATACTATTTACCCCGAGCCCGGTTCGGTGCCGGGCTGGACTACGGGCTTTTGGCCCGTCTCAGCACTGGATTAAATGGTGTCGCGGTCTCTTCGATATCATCAAAAGTATGCAAAACTAATTTTTCAGGGCAGGGAGGCTCGAAATTATTTTCCGCGGTTTTTTGTGTTACGCTACTGTTCTGTAGTGTGTACGTATGTAAGAGAATGAGGTGTAAGTGTTCTGAACTGTGCAAAAAGTAACCTAACACCATTGTCCTTACAAAACCAACAACTCAGGCGGTAGACTGGGTAGATCTGCGGTTTGCGACAGTTTATCATCTCCAAAAAGAATTTGTGGTATCTACGTTTAACGAACTGTTTAACATCTTTCACTGCAAATTGTTTAAAAGGTTGCCCGCGTGTAGAATCCGACGTCTTTGTGTGTGGTATAATAAACGAGGCGCCCTTTTTATCATCAGAGCAGCCATGAATGAGTAGCTGCGGAGGTCAAGACGTGACCCTTGACATTGAAAGATTTACTGCTAGGATAAGGAAAGTATTTTTTCGTTTGTGGTGACATATACCAAGCCGCAGAGGACTGTAAGGAGGAGCTTAGGAATTCTTACTATCGACGTTATCTACGGCGATAATGCTGCTGGATTATGACGATCTAAAGTGTAATGAGAAACTTACCGCTGATATAACCTTTGAACGCGCGAACGGCCTTCCAGAAAAATTTTGACACGAGATTTATAGTAATTATTTTGCTGTGGATTTATTTTGTGATTTAAAATGCTAGCGCAGTGCCGTCCAATTTCTATAGAGCCCCTGATCAAGGTTTTTAAAAAGAATTAGACAACCAGTCACATTTTTTTTCTTCTTTTGAAAATAATATCATCATCATTGTCAACCATCATCAATCCACTGCTGGATGAAGATCTTCCCAAGTTTCTTCCACTAAGTTCTGTCTTGAGCTAGTATCCAGGTCAATCTGGCATGATTTCGAATTTCATCCACCCATCTCCCACGTGGTCTTCTGGGTGCCCCTTGGTTTCCAGTCTAAAATTTCAGTTGCCCATTGGCGGTCCGTTTTTCTGGCAATATGTCAGCCCATTGCCATTTCAGGGATTTTACTCTGATCGTGATGTCTTCTACTCTTGTCATTTTCCTGATCCACGAATTCCTCTTCTTATCTTTCCTGATTACACCAAGCATGCATCTCTCCATTCTGTTTTCAGTTGTTTACATACTCTGCATGTCCTTTTTTAGTTAAGGTCCATATTCTCTGCTCCGTACTAAAGAACTAGAAGGATGCATTGATTGACTACTTTTTTTAAAGTCATAATGGTATATTGCTCTTGAAAATTGCACTGTTTCTTTCAAATGATCACAAACCAAGTTTTATTCGCCGATTAATTTCTTCATCAATGTGACCCTCCCTTGATATCTGTTGCCCAAAGTAAATGTAGGTATCGCCTACCACCAGATTTCTCCCATCAATCGATAAATCTTCATTTCTTCTAAAAGTTTTGTACATCCAGGACCGGATTATGGGGAAGGGGAGGCAACAGAGGCTACAGCCCCGGGGCCTCCACAAATAATTGACTAATAATTTTGTAAGATATCAGAAAGGGAATCCTGACTTCGGATCAGTCGAATTCGTAACGTGTCTTGCATTCAGTGGATCTTTTTAATTATCCTAATGTTGAAAATGTTTACGAATTTAATTTACAGAGGGTGAGTCGAAAGTTTTGCAATATTTGGATCACTTTATGTCTTCATACGTACCTTTACGACGAAAGCTGACTAGCATTCAAAGTATAGGCCATCGTGTTGCAAGGTTAGTAGATGACAAGGTTGTGCTCATCCAGCACTTCCGGTGATTGCCTTGTGACGTCACTGTCCAAATCGCCATCGTAGAAGTACCTAATCGCCACGTTTCTTTGTATCTGCACCATAGCAACGTGTCGGAATTGTTATTCGTAAGCCATCTGGAATAATCGTCATAAATTCTACCAGATTTTTTAATGCATAATGTTTTCAATTTTCAATTTAAAAAATTTGGGGAATGTTGCCGAGATTTTTTTTTATTTCTCATAAAGAAATTCGGCTGTACTATCGGAAAAGAACGCTTTCAAATAGCTCCCGATTTTTCGTGTATCGTCCCGCTTTGTTTACATACAACCTGATCACACCCAACGTGAAAGGAAGTAGTTCACGATAATATACGGAATTCTTTTGCTATTTTCATCGAAATAAATCTTAATGTAATGGAAATAACTATAGGCATTTATTTTATTACGGAAAATAATAGCACATTTTAATATCACAGATTTATGCATCATAATTCCGATAAAGTAAATGCAACACCCTTTTCGCGTAATTAATGTGTCTAACATTCATTTTTTCCACTCGAAAGAACAAAGTACTTCACTGAACTGTTCAAACGGATCTAAATTTTGTTTTTTACAAGATCGTCGAAACAAATATTCCGTTAGGCCGTCGGCCAATAGTTCTTCCGATTTGTTAATATGGCTTCTGAGATTTTGCTTGAGAGCTCTCAGTTGCATTCGATACTTTGAGTATGAGCTTCACTGTTAGTATCTATTAAAAAAAATGTATGATTGACTATTAAATGAGTGAAACCACGTTCTGGCAAATGTTTATATCCTTTCCATTGATCTGGGTAGATGACATTACCTAGTTTAACATGTTTTTGAATAAGAATTCAAGACATTTTCCTCTGTAGCTACAGCTCGAATCTACAATTCACATGTTAGGACGGTGATGTCATTCAATGACGTCACGACGATTCGTCTGCTGGGAAGGCGGAATGAGCAAACCTTGCTGTCTATTAACCTTGATCGTGTTGCACCGTCTTTAGTCATCTGTCTACCAGTTCTTCGATTCCGCGGTGGTACCAGTTCTTGTCCTTCGAGGTGAAGGACACCTTTACCCCAGCTTCTACCTCCTTCTGGTTGTTGAAGTGCCGCTCACGAAGGAAGGGTGCCACGGACCGGAACAAGTAATAATCCGATAGGACAAGATCCGGATTATATGCTGGGTATGGCATTAGTTCGATGCCCTCAAGTTCCTGGAGTTTTGCCCGGGTCATTCGCGCGGTATGAGGCCGAGCGTTGTCCTGCTGTAGGAGAGCGCGCTTTCTGTTCACCAGTGCAGGGTACTTCTCCTCCAAAACGGCATACATTCACTTCAACTGTTCAGAGTAGAAGTTGGCGTTGATGGTCCTACCGTCTGGAACAAATTCGTAATGGATTATCCCCTCGAAATTCCACCAGACGCAGAGCATCACCTTGTGCTCAAAGCACCCATATTTGGCAACAGGTTCTGGAAGGTGGCCTGGGCTCAACCATTGCCGATGTGTGTTAGGATTGCGGAAATGGACCCACATTTCATCGCACGTTACAATTCTCTTGATGAAACGTACATCGCGCGGGTTTTCTAGTTCCGTGCACACTTCCACTCGACGGTTTGCTTTAGTTTGTGAGGGACAATGCGGCAGCTCCTGTAGACCTTGCCGAGGTCCTGAAGGTGACGAACCACGGTGGTTTGTGATATGCCTAGCTCGCCTGATAATCTCCGAGTCCTGGTTGTCGGATTTGCCTCTACGGCCTCCGAATCCACGGTTCGCGGCCTACCTGACCTTGGCGAAATTATCGAGGTTTCTGTCACTTGAACGAAATTCCTTCAACCATCTGGTTTCGGTGCTGTGGTCCACGGAACCTTCCCCTTTCGCATGACAAATGTTTCGTGTTGCTTGAGAGCAGCGTTATGGTCGAGTCCAAACTCTTAAAGCAAAAGTTCCCTAATTAGCCGGTTGTGGCTGTTCATCTTTTAAAGGCGTCCCAAGCACCGACAGAACAACGACATGCAATGCTGTTCACAGCAACGACTACCACTTTATATCCCTTTTGACTGACTGCAGTGCGCGACTTGAACTAGTTTAAACACGTGACATACCTGCCACATCGCTTGCGTTTATGCAAATATTGCAAAACTTTCGACTCACTCTCTGTAATTTCTCGTCCACGTTCACTTGGTCCAGTTCATTTCGTCCACGGTTCACTTTGTAAGCGTTTCACTTTGTCTCCTGTTCATTTAGTGCACTGTTCACTTTGTCCCCATTCATTTCATCTTCAGAATGAATAGAATATCGTGGAAATTTCCTATTTTGATGGAATTTTTGTTACTAGGCAGAAGAAAAATGTCCGCGGACATTGTTTACATGCGATTTTTTTTTTAAGTTTTTCGATTGAAATATAACGATTTTAAATTACATTTAAAGTAAAACGAGGAACTAAACTTTAAAGAGCTTTTTAACTCTTGTGCGACGCAATGTCAATCACTATGACATAAATCATTTACAAAAACTTTATAATGTTTTGAAATACATCTTGTAGCCTATATTGTTTTCATATACAGGGTTCAAAGGAAAGTCCTTATTGAGGGCAATAACTGCGGATGGAAGGGTCCGAGTGGTATACAGGTTAGGTCTATGTGTAGGAAAGGGACGATGGCCGATCGAATGAAAGCGATTGGAGCGCCCTTAGCGGCAAAGGTAAGAAGTTAGGAAACCTAACTCGGGAACAACGCGAGATAGAAACAAAATTCCAATTACAAAGTTGTAGCGCATCGTCTAATTAGTAAGAAACGACATATGGTGCGCACGTGGACGGATCAAAATTCCGATAAAGTGCACGCGGTCGCTGGATAGTTAGGCAATGCAAAATATCGGCCCGAAATGGAGAACGATTTAAATCCGTATGTAAATATTGATAGTGACGTAGAATCCGGTCGGTGAGATAAAATACTGAGGCTGGGGATTTGAGCGTCAGTCAACGTACACGTTGCAAACACTGATGGCGGGCTACTCGAACGCTGAGTACTGTGAAATGGTCGTGCTTTATGGCGAATGTCACCGCAATGTCCACGAAGCTGCAAGGCGGTATGCAGAGAGTTTTCCGACTGGTCAACATCCAACTGCAGCGACTATTAACAACTGTGTTCGCCGCCTCCGAGAGACCGGAAGCATACATGTACATCCGCGATCGGGCAGACCTACGGGTTCGGGTGTTACAGCGCATCCAGAGGCTGTCCATTGATATGTCCTTGCCAATCCCAACATTAGTTCCACAGCAGTCGCCGAAGAATGCGGATTGACAGCACAACGTGTTTGGCAAATCCTGAACGAGCACGGAGCTCACCCGTACCACGTTCAGTTAGTGCAAGGTTTGGTGGATGGTGACCAGGGAAGGCGTTTCGATTTCTGTAACTTTGTACATAACACTTTGGAGATTAATCCAAACTTCTTGGCAGATATCTTGTGGTCAGATGAGTTCTGTTTTACACGGGACGGAACAGTCAATCGGCATAACACCCATTACTGGGCTCTGAACAACCCATCTATCTGACGAACTGCTCGACATCAACGACGTTGGGCAACTAACGTTTGGTGCGGTATTTGGCGAAACACACTAGTTGGACCCATTTTTTATGATGGGACATTAACAGGTCAGCGGTACCTTCAGCTCTAACGGGGCCCGGTATCTGGCTTTCTGAATGATCTTCTCCTCAGAGATCTGCTGCGCATGGGGTACCAACATGATGGTGCACCACCTCACATGGCAGCCAACGTACGGAGTTTCCTGGCTGAATCATTCAGACACCAGGTAATTGGTTATGGCGGTACGGTGGAATGACCTCTGCGGTCACCGGACTTAACACCTTTGGACTTCTTCCTGTGAGGTTACTTGAAGGAACAGGTATATGCTACAGAACCTACTAGTCTGGAAGATTTACGACAACGCATTGTGTGCGCCTGTAACACAGTGACACCTGCCATGCTAGAAAGTGTACGAAAAGCTATTCTTACACGCCTTGGAATGTGCATTGTAGCCGATGGTGGCCACTTCGAACCGGCTGTACATTAACTTCGCGAGCATGTGCGTTGTGCCTGTAAGTAGGCATATCTCCTGTAAACATTTTTCAGTATTATAAATAAGCCTGCACAGCTTCTGCCTCGTGTCATTATTTTTGTGTCTGTTTCACCCGCTTTACCGATTTCGAATTAAAAGCATTTTGACCCGTCTATGTACATAATTCGTGCGCACCATATGTCGGTTCCTATTAATTAGACGATGCGCTACAACTTTGAAATTGGAATTTTGTTTCTATCTCGTGTTGTTCGCGAGTTAGGTTTCCTAACTTCTTACCTTTGCCGCTAGGGGCGCTCCAATCGCTTTCATTAGATCGGCCATTGTCCATTTTCTACACATAGACCTAACTTGTGTACCACTCGAACCCTTTCTTCCGCAGTTATTGCTTTGAATAAGGACTTTCCTTCGAACCCTGTATATTTCTTAGCTTTTCAGTATATTTATATTTTCTTTTTGATTATTATTGTCTATAATTTCCGTATTACTAATTTTCATAGGAATGAACCATAATGCTTTCTACATGTCATAGCTATTTAACGTGAGAAAAAAATCCACTGACTGAAGCGCCTTAAAGCGCCTAACATTCTGCCGAAGCCGTAACTGAACAACAAACTGCGACAAGAGTGATTCAGAATATTATAAGATTTTTTGTAAAAATTTTATTTATGTGATGGTGATTGACATCGTACCGCACAAAAGAGTTAAAAAGCTCTTCAAAGTTCAGTTCCTCGTTTTACTTTAAATAACATCTAAAATCATTATATTTTAATCGAAAAACTTAAAAAAAAAAAAAATCACATATAAGAATGTCCGCTAACCATTTTTTCTGCCTAGTAACGAAAATTTCGTCAAAACAGAAAAATCCTACACAGGGATGTATTCAAGCATCTTCTCGCGGGCGCTTATCCCCCCTCCCCCCCCCACGAAAATCCATGCTCCCGTCGGTGTTTTGGCGATCTCCCCTTATCTAATTGTTTTCGCTCATAGTTGAATATTTGGAGACATTAATTAAAAAAGACTTAATGAGGGGAATTATTATAATAATAATAAAACACTCACATGGACTTCAATCTGAAATTCCTATCATCTTTCAATAAAACATTAAACTGTTCTCTCTGAAGGGGCAATTTTTCAAAACTGACAACTCGGACTACTTCCGCTATAAAATCCTAATTCCACACAGTAGAGATGTTTGCATTGCAATACACCAGTATATTTTGGAAGTTGGTATCCAACTTTATTTCAGTCTTCTGGATGCCGACTTTCCATATATACGGTTAAGAATCAGTGTAGATAACGTGACGTTAGTGCTTCCAATACAACAAAATATTTGCTGCCTGATGTTCTTCAACAATAGCAAATTATTAGGAATTGTTCCCACAACTCCCCCCCCTGGCGGTGGGTGGTTTAGACTCTGCGAAAAAAAAAATCGAGGCTCCTCAAACTAGCATCCAAACAGACGGTTAGTTAGGTGTTTTTTTGTTTGTTTTTTACTACTATGTGCTAATCTAAATAATCTAAAGGGGCTGAAACCAAACGGCAGCGGAATGGTTTGCACCATACGCTTTCAGGTAACACTGTATTGATTCCTTAATAATAATCAGAAACCGGCTTGTAGTAAGGAGAGGACATTTTTACAACTCCTAATGTTTTTAAGGAAGGAGGGGGGGATTCCTCCAGCACAGGGTTATCTTACTAGTAACTTCAATATTTTACACCTCCCCATGGTGAAATCCATGGTGCATTACTAAATTAAAGCAAAGGTATAACATTTTTATATTTTTGATCACTTATATGTGTAAATTACTTAGAATTTGCATTTGCGATATCTTATACTGTATATAAAACACAAAACGTCGGTTTGTCTGAAGCAGGAAAACCTCTCGAACGCCGAACTGTGGCATCGTGAAATTTGCATAGCTTATTAATACTGGAATTTCTAGGTCAACGCAACTATTTTAAGATCTCTACGTTATTCCCTTCGCGAATTATGACTTAATTAATAAGCTAATGAATAAAGTCAGCGTCGTTTGCTACGTCACCGTTATCTGAAAGCACGCCACTGTAATCATCGCCGCGGCGCATCCACAGGTGTTTCTATTCTTTGAGAACTGTGCTTAAAAAAATGCAAAAACGAACTTTGCGAAATCTTAACGAAATGGGCTGAAAGTTGTATCAACACCATGAAATGGTAATAAGAGGAGTCCCTCAAAATTTCACCGGAATCCTGTCAAAACTTTTTAAAATAGGCATGGAATTTTTAATTCATCGGTAAACAGAAATATATACGCAGAAAAGGTTAATACAATTTTGACGGCTAATTTAAAAAGTTATTTACCGATTCAGGTGAAACTTGGAGGTTATGTTCCTATTAACGATTTACGGTGTTCATTAAAAGTTCAGCCAGTTTCATAAAATATTCGCGAAGATAAGTTTTTAACTTATTTATCCCAGAGATTCGCCCCTGAAAGACGTCTGAAATTGAAATCAGGTGATGCATTTGATCGTCGATAACAAATTGTTAACGAATTTTGTTCAGTCAGTGTTCTAATGCTGTGTCTCCTGGACGCGTGTTGAATAATTCGTAACGCTTTTATCCGCTTGATTCTACAGATTCCATACATTCTGTACCAGGCAAAGCCAGTTAGTAAAAGCTAGTACGAGCATAAGAAAAATTTTATACTACACTGCTGGCCACCCAAAATGCAACACCAAGAAGGAAGCATCCGACTGGCCTGAAATTCGCAGCATGCGTCGCCCGCGAAAGGATATGCAAATGATTAGCATTGCAAGGCATATGCAAATCATGTATATGCCTTGCAATGCTAATCATTTGCATATGATTAGCATATGCAAATCATGTGCGCCCCGCACGCCACAGAGAAGCACTATAAGAAGGGTGCACAGAAGGCGGGGTGTAAGTAGTGGAAGTGTGTTGTGCTGCCGGACCTGTGCGTGGGAAGCTTTCTGATGCCTCGTCGCAGAATACGGCAGTCATTTCAGCACGTTTCGGAGTTTGACAGAGGACGAATAGTGGCTTATCGCGACAGCGTTTATCGTACCGAGACATCGGCGCCCGTGTGGAACGACATCCAGCCAGAGTGAGGCGAGTATGGATCCGGTGGGTGCAGGAGGGACGGACGGACCGACGTGAACGATTGCCGCAGCCGCGGCACACCACCGAACGAGAGGACCGGCATGTTGTGCGGCAGGCATTGACGGCTCGCATTGCCACATCACGAACGTTTTAGCGCAGGAATTAGGGTGTGTTGCGCAACAACCTGTGTTAGCACGTACCGTTCGACGTCGTCTGCAGGAGTGGGGGCTTGTGGAACGGCGCCCATATCTCCGATTACCATTGACGTTACACCACCAGCGAGTGCGGCGGTAGGTGGCCGTTGGACGCCGCATCTGGACTACGGAATGACACGACATTGTGTTCTCCGATGAATCCCGCTTCTTCCTGCAACACCACGAACGCGGCGAGAGACTGTATGACGAAAGTGAACGGTGGACGTAATGAACTAGACCTAGTGAACGTGGACGAAACGAACACGGACAAAGTGAACGTGGACAAAATGAACACGGACAAAGTGATCCGTCACTTTTTTAACCAGTCCTGGTATTTCATTTTGCTTGAAATTATTATTATTATTATTATTATTATTATTATTATTATTATAATTTCTTTGGTAAAATATTGCTGTTTGCATTTCTTTCACCAGTGCTGGTATTTCTACAGTTAAAGTAATTTGCTTTAAATTATTATGACTTTTTTCATAGTTTCTGAAGTTAAATATTGCTGTTTGCGTTTCTTTCATCAGTCCTTGTGTTTTCATACTGATGTGTAATTTAAATCGCTGTTGGTTGTGTCGAAAATAAACTAGAACCCTCCCTACTTTTATTCCCTGCATTAAACCATTTTGTTCGGCGAGTTATTCATCTGTCAGTGCGCCTATTTAATCTAGTAAGTTAATGCCAGCCTTTGGGAACTGCTGTGCTCAATTGCACATGGCGATAACAGTGAAATGTCTGGTACTGTTTACCGCAAAAACGGATGTTTAATCGCGTGCTGTGGTCTAGGTTTGCTGTATCTCTTGCTGAATCCATTTGCAAATGTGTCTGAACATTATGCTGAGATGGTGGAAGGATTTGTCAGGAAAAAGAATTTATGAGACAAAAGCGTGCGTTTCCCGAAAAACTAATTTCCGGTCTAGGGTCTAATGGATCGGCTAACGCGACGAGACTCCCAGTCTCTTTCTTTGTAACATAAAATTAAATGATGGCCATAAATAACGATCTATCACTGTCCAAGGAAACTTAGACTTCTGAGCAGAACGAATATATGCATATGTATGCATGCCAGTATGTTCAGCAGAAGAGAATAAAGAAAAATCTAGAAACCTAATGCAATTTAATATACTACTGAAAAGAGGAGTAGGTTTTTCAGGGAATCTATCTATCATCTACAGCAGCAGATGATAGATGCTGTAAAAAACAAAACGAACAAAGAACACACTAAAATTCCAATAAATAAATCTCTTTGAATATTATATGGCCGCCCCGGTGGCGCAGTGGTCTAAGCGATGGCCTCTGATCATTCGTCCGAACGGGGTCCGGGTTCGAATCCCGGTGAGGCATGGATGTTGTGTTTGTCTTACGGCACTGGCTCTCTCCCTTCCCTGGAACCAGTGACCCTAAATCAGGGACGGGCGACTGCTTATAGCCCATTGAGTTGCTCACGGTGGTCGTTAAACCTCCAATAAAAAAAAAAATATATTATATGCTCCAAAATATTGACTGTTTTGTTAGTCAATATTTTGTTCATTCCTCACATCGTCTGGAATTAATGAGAGGTACCTTCTTCGCTTCAAAAAAGAAAAAAAAAACTAAGAGGGAGATGATGTAACGTACTACAGAGGTGAAGCACGTGTCAAGACGACAAATCTGCAGCGATACATTCCGTCGGTGTGGCTTAGTCGGTTAGAGCAACTCACTCCGGAGCGAGGAGACGTGGTTTCGATCTCCGGACGCCACTAGACTTTGAAACCAGGATGGGCGATGGGTGGGCGAGTATTGTTTTTGGTGGGGCAAGTTTGATAGCAATTTTGTTTACAAAACACTGAAAGAAAGAATTTGTTTCCCTTTTTCTACAGGCTGCAAAAGAATTCGCAATACCCCCACCCCCTCCTGGATACATACTCATTAATTTTGGAACTGTTTTGAAGTTTTTGAAATACAAAAGAATCTAAAGTCTGGAGTCATTTTTTGCTAATGTTCCGTCCATCCATTTTTAATAAAATTAATAAAATCTAAAGAGTTACATACCCGTATAATAAACATGACACATTGCCAGTGAAACGCACTGATTAAAAAAAAATTCATGCCTAGGAGAAAGATATTAAAGCAACTTCATTTTAACTTTATTTTAGATACACCAGAGTTGAATAATAATGAAACGCATATAGCGTATTAAATCCGTTTATTTTTGTGGTGTTGTCAGTACAAAGATTCGCCAAGCTTTCGCTCTCCACTTGGAGGCTTTTTCAAGGCAATGGTAGACATGCATTTTTGTGTCTATCATTGCCTTGAAAAAGCCTCCCACTGGAGTGCGAAAGCTTGGCGAATCTTTGTGCTGACTACACTACAAAAATAAACGGATTTAATATGCTATATGCGTTTCGATATTAAAGCAAATGTTTTCGTGGATTAGGGTTGAGGGGGAATGTTCAGGTTGGTATGATTAACTTGCACATTTCCCTTTAACAGTTCAAGTTAGTATGACTCCAACACGCAGACAGCGCCTTCCCATTATTAACTCCTTTCCTTCAAGCCAGCAACCTTGTCTTGCACTCGTCTCTTCGAAAGCAGTCGTCAGTAGTAGAAAAGGACGGATTCTGGCTTAAAGTGGAGCCCATAGACTTAACATTAGGCTCCTTCTGGAGCAGGTGGAGCCAGCTGGAGCAAGCTGCAGCCGGGTGGACGGAGGGGGCGTGGTCAGTAGCAGTCTCCAATTCCCCGCTGCAATTTTTCCCCCTCGACCGAAGGGTGTGCTTATCTCCGAAGATAGTAGTATTTATTGGACTTTGTCGAATGTTGGGGAAATCAATGAAGGCTTATTCCTTTTTTTTTTAATTTAATGAAGGTTGTTTCTTTATTTATTTATTTATTTTCCCCTCTCTCGACCCCATCCCCTTAGGTTATTGTTATGTAAAACGTTTTTTCCCTCGTAATTTGTTGATTTTTCAATTAATTTTCATGAATTCCTCATGTGTCTTCCCTAATGAAAATTATGTGGGGTAAGTATTAATTAATCATTTCTCTTTTTTTCTCGAATAATACGGTCATGTCCTCATCTCAAGAAATGTTATTATGATATCTTATTTTTGTTCATAAATGTTTGATTTTGAGAGATGGCAACGCCCGAGTGAGAAAGGGGTTGGATATAGGGGGATGGCAACTCGATGTGTTGCCCCCTAGCGGTGCTTCTTGGAACTTTCGATTGATCTTTGATTTTGAGGGATGGCAACGTCCGAGTGGGAAAGGGGTTGGATATAGGGGGATGGCAACTCGATGTGTTGCCCCCTAGCGGTGCTTCTTGGAACTTTCGATTGATCTTTGATTTTGAGGGATGGCAACGCCCGAGTGGGAAAGGGGTTGGATATAGGGGGATGGCAACTCGATGTGTTGCCCCCTAGCGGTGCTTCTTGGAACTTTCGATTGATCTTTGATTTTGAGGGATGGCAACGCCCGAGTGGGAAAGGGGTTGGATATAGGGGGGATGTCAACTCGATGTGCTGCCCCTAGCGGTGCTTCTTGGAACTTTCGATTGATCTTTGATTTTGAGGGATGGCAACGGCCGAGTGGGAAAGGTGTTGGATATAGGGGGATGCCAACTCGATGTACTACCCCTAGCGATGCTTCTTGGAACTTTCGATGGATCTTTGATTTTGGGGGATGGCAACGACCGAGTGGGGAAAGGGCACTGCGTAGGTGTTAGATATGATGATGCTTCTTGGAACTTTATTATTTCGATGGATCTTTGATTTTGAGGGATGGCAACGACTGAGTGGGGTCCGTTGGGAATTTCTGCATTTATTCCTGTGTTTTGCAAGCAAGATTTCCCCCTCTTCAATACTATTTTTCCCCCGCAGGAAATGTTTGCGTAACGATGCTGGGGAATTTTCTTTCCAAGGGAATAAAAATGCTCCTAAGGTCTTAGCGAGGTTCTAACTGACGATGATTTGGTTTCCAAAAATAGTCAGGGGGTCAAATGGTTTTCGTGTACTACGTATTCCCTATATATATATTTTTAAATTACTTTTACGTTATTTCTTCATGTGTTTTTATATATTTTTTGTATGTTTTGAGGGAGTTTTTTCGTGTAGATGTAATGAATTTTCTGGGGAACTTTTCTTTTTCCTCCATTCAATTTTATTTCAGACCATGAGACGAGGAAATGCTTCTTTAGAAATTATTTCGTTCTTGTTCGCAGTAATTACTGGACATAGACTTCATGTTAATTCTGAGTCTTTAACCCCTGCAATAATATTTTCTCGTAATTTTTTCGTATGTTCAAGAACTCTACAGATCTTTCCCAGTTAAAATTCTGCTCAAACAATATTTTCGGTCTTTATTTCCTTATAGCTTCCCAATTTCCGATATTTTTCTTCCTCTATCTTTGAAATTTCATTAAACTTCTCAATAGGTCAGGATTCTTTTTTCTTGGACAAACTTATGAGGCCTTTTATTCACACTATCTTTTTTTTTTTTCATTTCATTTCAGCAAACGATTATTTTAGATGCAACAAATCGTCAGATTTTGGTTTCCTTATATAGCATATTTTCCAACTTGCTTAAAAATATTCCTCAAAGCTTGCATGTATGTCAAATATACATTTTTTTTATTCTTTCGTAGTTAGCCATACTTTTCGTGGACTGCCTTGACAGGAAAGCATTCAATGTCAAGACATACAATCTAAAACCTTTTTTCTTTCGATAAAATTTGTATTCTTTGAGCTGAATATTAGTCCCGCGTGTTCCCTCATTAACCTAATCTCAGTCAGATGCTGAAGGATTTCCTTTTGCTTGTCAGCATATTGACATAAGATTAGTCACATTTTCCCTTTGTTCGTTGTTGTGAATAGTTAGAAAGATTACAAAGTTTAAAGTAGTCTATGACTAAAAGGATGCTATTTACAACCTAACGTGCTGCGGTATTGACTTTAGATAATTGTCCTTCTTGTTTCTTCTGGATCTTTGATTTTGAGGGATGGCAACGACTGAGTGGGGTCCGTTGGGAGTTTTTGCATTTATTCCTGTGGTTTGCAAGCAAGATTCCCCCCACCCCCTCTTCAATACTATTTTTCCCCCGGAGGAAATTTTTACGTAACGATGCTGGGGAATTTTCTTTCCAAGGGAATAAAAATGCTCCTAAGGTCTTAGCGAGGTTCTAACTCACGATGATTTGGTTTCCAAAAATAGTCAGGGGGTCAAATGGTTTTCGTGTACTACGTATTCCCTATATATATATTTTTAAATTACTTTTACGTTATTTCTTCATGTGTTTTTATATATTTTTTGTATGTTTTGAGGGAGTTTTTTCGTGTAGATGTAATGAATTTTCTGGGGAACTTTTCTTTTTCCTCCATTCAATTTTATTTCAGACCATGAGACGAGGAAATGCTTCTTTAGAAATTATTTCGTTCTTGTTCGCAGTAATTACTGGACATAGACTTCATGTTAATTCTGAGTCTTTCACCCCTGCAATAATATTTTCTCGTAATTTTTTCGTATGTTCAAGAACTCTACAGATCTTTCCCAGTTAAAATTCTGCTCAAACAATATTTTCGGTCTTTATTTCCTTATAGCTTCCCAATTTCCGATATTTTTCTTCCTCTATCTTTGAAATTTCATTAAACTTCTCAATAGGTCAGGATTCTTTTTTTCTTGGACAAACTTATGAGGCCTTTTATTCAGACTATCTTTTTTTTTTTTTCCATTTCATTTCAGCAAACGATTATTTTAGATGCAACAAATCGTCAGATTTTGGTTTCCTTATATAGCATATTTTCCAACTAGCTTAAAAATATTCCTCAAAGCTTGCATGTATGTCAAATATACATTTTTTTTATTCTTTCGTAGTTAGCCATACTTTTCGTGGACTGCCTCGACAGGAAAGCATTCAATGTCAAGACATACAATCTAAAACCTTTTTCTTTCGATAAAATTTGTATTCTTTGGGCTGAATATTTTTTCTGTCTCGTCCGAAAAAACATTCATTCTAGAGGCAAAGCGACTAATTCCGTTCTTCCCATAAACATTATTTTTTTTATTATATTTGATATTCAGAGTTGTATACATTTACTATCCAAAAAAGAGATATATTTAATGTAAAGGTATATTCTTCCAAGCTGGGGAAATATATGTATATCTTAGTTCATTTCCAGTTAAAGGAAATACATCTTTATATTTCAATATGAAAAAGAAGCCCTATAAGTGAAAGCTCAACCTAAAGACGGATAGATTGTTCACACTCTCTCTACTCTATGACATTTCTTTACTGAATATACCATGGCCTTTTTTTTTCATGAACTGCTTTAAAATCTTCGTTCTCACTTTACTATTGTCAGATTCCATGTCCCTCCAGTTCTTTACTGAGAAACAGAAGCATTTATTCAATTTTAATTTATTAAGAGAGTAGAACTCTTTTAGGCTTTCGAAGTACTTTCAAGTCTTTCATTACGAAAATTTTCATTGTCATGAAAGAAGCCATAATCGAGATGATTTACTATCGTTTCAATGAAAGTGTTTACGCATTCATTGCTATGATGTCAGATTTCATTTTCTTATACTTCGAACAGAAATGAGTTTGAATCATTCGTCGAGAAAACATTTCTTTCATATATATATATATATTTTTTTTTTTTTTTTGCCTCCGAATCAAACGAACTCAAAAAATAAGAGACGCACTTTAATATTTTTTTCCTCTTATGAGAGGAATACGGGAATATGATACCAAAATTAAAGAATAAAGAATATCGACTTTCCTCTCAACACCGTACATCTACGTTTTTTTATTTTTTTTATTTTCAATAAGCTATTTCTATATTTTTACAACTGAATAGAATTATTTATTGAAAAAGTCTAAGTAAGACGAAAAATGGTTTTGTTGATTGCCTAAGAGGATGATTTTGGAAATTTTCGTTTTCTGGTAATTGTAAAAATCTCATAGAATAACATGGGAAAACTAGCATGCATAAAAGACTGTTTTGGATCGAGTAAATTGAAAGAATTTTACAAAGTTCATTTCAGAAAAGTACATTCCTTCCTAGTGTCAAAAACGAATCACTTCGTTTTTTCTAAGATACACTTTGGAATCTTATAAAAGTGCATAGGGTCAAAAACGATTTTGATGATTTTACTAAGATGACAGATTTCGGATTTCTTGTGATAGAAAATACAGTGAATTTCCCATTGAATAACATGGGAAACTGCGAAATTTAAGAAGCACGTTTTCGTTCAAGTAAAATATTTTAAAAGTCTTTTTCGAATCAGTTGAAAACAGACAGGGTGTGTTTCTGAACAGTTCATTATTTCCTAAAATCAAAACGAATCACTTCGTTTATTTTTTTTTTCCTAATGTGCGTTTCTGAAAGAAGTAAAAATAGTTTAGGTAGAAAATTGGAAATATATTTTTATGAATCCTAGACTGTTTATTTACGTATAGCTAGAGGGGTCTTCAGTGAGAGCACTTATTCTCTTTTCAAACTAAGAGAATGAAGTGTAGTCAGTTTGAAAAAAATTCAAACTCCCCTAAATTTAGCCTTTTGTCCTGGTTTCGACTCAATACTGTAAAGCATTGCTCTCAGACCAGTTGAATTCCTGGCCCTTAATGAAATACATTAAGCCTTTCCCTTAAAAATAAGCAATCTCTTCTTCAATACCAGATCCCCAATAAATTTCTTTAAGAGTTATTCATTCACACTTTTACTTTTAAAAACTTGAAATTCATTATTATTTAACTCATTACAAAAAATGAAACTCATTCATACAGAAAAAATATAAATGAATAAAAATAAATAAAGCAGTCCTAAAAAAGGACTGTTTTTCTGGGTCCCCTTCATACAGCTGCTCCATGGTCGGTATAAGGAATTTTTTTTTTACCTGCTAATATCTCAGCACATTGACTTCACAGTCTCTAGCAAGTTCTTTACAATTATGCTTTCCAAGAACGCTTTGGACGGGACATGGTCTCCAGTGACTGCAACAAAAGATTCTGCTAGAATCTTGGGGTTAAGCAATGCAACGGCATCATCGAAATACTTTTGCCACTTGGATTCGGGGGTGGCATATGCACAGCTGTGGGCCGTGATGTTTGCGAATATGCGATTTGGGGGTTGGTGGCACTCCATACAATAATATAAGTTATTGACATGTTCCTGAAGGCGACCCCTTACCATGTCAGCAAGCATGATGAAAAACTCTTCATCTGAGATGGAAGCAACAGGGGAAGAAGTCCTTGGATGGTGCAAAACAGCCTTTCTAAAGACAGGTCCAAATAGTAGTTGAGTAATGCTGTCCCATATTTTTCCACATTGATCAATAAGAGTTCCAAATTGTTGACAAGTCAGCTTTATCGGAACAGGATTCAATCGACGAAAACCATGAATTCTGGGGAAAGCACTTCTAACGTGTAACTGCCAGAAGCATCTAAGAGGGAAGGACAGCAGGAAACAATAAGTTCACGATTAATCAAGATGTCACAATTCATGACTTGAATCCAGTGTGATTTTCCCATGAATTTTCGGAACGTTGAAGCTGACATTGTTATTCCATTCTTAGAAGGGTAGAAAGATTCCCCATCTTTCCTATAACTTCGAATATGAACTCGGACCGTGTTGTTAAAATCGCATACTTTTGCAAACGTGTTTTCACCTAAATGAAAATGATGAGGTGCAAGATTTTTCATAGAAATTCTTGGGAGGATAACTTCTCCACACGATTTGGGCTTTAAGGGAACGGACTCACATACCTTCTTAGCGAGAGTAGCAGAAATTTCAGCACTTTGCTTCATCGTGGAAATGGAATCGGTAGCACTCAAAGCAACAGACAAAAATGAAGTGACTCGTTTGAAGACTAAAGACAAACTGAAGGAACAGCTCTTATTCTAAGTCAAAACTGAGAAGAGGTTGGAGTTCGTCACTTGTTTACTGCTTGAGAGGGAAAGAGCAGAGTCATGGGGTTTAAGAACACTCGGTTATCTTCTTTCTAAAGGTCAAATTCAATCTAATGTTTGGAGCATTCTTTTGACGAGGCAGACCATGACTCCAATACGAATTAGTTGGTGGCAGGATCTGTAGTAAAGTTCCAGATCTCAAAGATAAGGAAACTGGTTTAAACCCGTTTCGCTTGAAAACAAAAGTCTCTTTCCTGTCAGAGAGATACTGATGTAATACAAGACAAAGGATCTAATTCAGCTTCGTCATCACGGTGATAACCGATTTGGTTATCACCATTTCTTATAAAAGTGCATGGGGATCAAAAAACGATTTTGATGATTTTACTAAGATGACAGATTTCGGATTTCTTATGATAGAAAATACAGTGAATTTCCCATTGAATAACATGGGAAACTACGAAATTTAAGAAGCACGTTTTCGTTCAAGTAAAATATTTTAAAAGGTAATCAGTTGAAAACAGACAGGGTGTGTTTCTGAACAGATCATTATTTCCTAAAATCAAAACGAGTCACTTCGTTTTTTCCTAACGTACGTTTCTGAAAGAAGTAAAAATAGTTTAGCTAGAAAATTGGAAAGAATTTTTTATGAATCCTAGACTGTTTATTTTTTTTATAACTAGAGGGGTCGTCAGTGAGAGCACTTATTCTCTTTACAAACTAAGAGAATGAAGTGTAGTCAGTTTGAAAAAAAATTTCAAACTCCCCTAAATTTAGCCTTTTGTCCTGGTTTCGACTCAATACTGTAAAGCATTGCTCTCAGACCAGTTGAATTCCTGGCCCTTAATGAAATACATTAAGCCTTTCCCTTAAAAATAAGCAATCTCTTCTTCAATACCAGACCCCCAATAAATTTCTTTAAGAGTTATTAATTCATCCTTTTACTTTTAAAACTTGAAATTCATTATTATTTAACTCCTTATAAAAATGAAACACATTCACCCTTTTACTTTAAAAAACTTGAAATAACTTCATACAAAAATGAAACCCATTCACTTTTTTACTTTTAAAATTATAGAAAAATAGATGATACAGAACATAGGTTCACTTTCTCATTCACACTCATGCATACACAAAACAAAATTAAATAGTACTATTTGAGCTGCATGGAGGAGCTAGTGAGAATAGCTCACATCCTTCAACAGTTTTAGTCCAATTGAATGATAGATGGAGGTTTTTCCCACCCATCTTGACACCTCCATGCAGCTCAAATAGTACTATTTAATTTTGTTTTGTGTATGCATGAGTGTGAATGAGAAAGTGAACCTATGTTCTGTATCATCTATTTTTCTATAATTTTAAAAGTAAAAAAGTGAATGGGTTTCATTTTTGTATGAAGTTATTTCAAGTTTTTTAAAGTAAAAGAGTGAATGTGTTTCATTTTTATAAGGAGTTAAATAATAATGAATTTCAAGTTTTAAAAGTAAAAGGATGAATTAATAACTCTTAAAGAAATTTATTGGGGGTCTGGTATTGAAGAAGAGATTGCTTATTTTTAAGGGAAAGGCTTAATGTATTTCATTAAGGGCCAGGAATTCAACTGGTCTGAGAGCAATGCTTTACAGTATTGAGTCGAAACCAGGACAAAAGGCTAAATTTAGGGGAGTTTGAAATTTTTTTTCAAACTGACTACACTTCATTCTCTTAGTTTGTAAAGAGAATAAGTGCTCTCACTGACGACCCCTCTAGTTATAAAAAATAAACAGTCTAGGATTCATAAAAAATTCTTTCCAATTTTCTAGCTAAACTATTTTTACTTCTTTCAGAAACGTACGTTAGGAAAAAACGAAGTGACTCGTTTTGATTTTAGGAAATAATGATCTGTTCAGAAACACACCCTGTCTGTTTTCAACTGATTACCTTTTAAAATATTTTACTTGAACGAAAACGTGCTTCTTAAATTTCGTAGTTTCCCATGTTATTCAATGGGAAATTCACTGTATTTTCTATCATAAGAAATCCGAAATCTGTCATCTTAGTAAAATCATCAAAATCGTTTTTTGATCCCCATGCACTTTTATAAGAAATGGTGATAACCAAATCGGTTATCACCGTGATGACGAAGCTGAATTAGATCCTTTGTCTTGTATTACATCAGTATCTCTCTGACAGGAAAGAGACTTTTGTTTTCAAGCGAAACGGGTTTAAACCAGTTTCCTTATCTTTGAGATCTGGAACTTTACTACAGATCCTGCCACCAACTAATTCGTATTGGAGTCATGGTCTGCCTCGTCAAAAGAATGCTCCAAACATTAGATTGAATTTGACCTTTAGAAAGAAGATAACCGAGTGTTCTTAAACCCCATGACTCTGCTCTTTCCCTCTCAAGCAGTAAACAAGTGACGAACTCCAACCTCTTCTCAGTTTTGACTTAGAATAAGAGCTGTTCCTTCAGTTTGTCTTTAGTCTTCAAACGAGTCACTTCATTTTTGTCTGTTGCTTTGAGTGCTACCGATTCCATTTCCACGATGAAGCAAAGTGCTGAAATTTCTGCTACTCTCGCTAAGAAGGTATGTGAGTCCGTTCCCTTAAAGCCCAAATCGTGTGGAGAAGTTATCCTCCCAAGAATTTCTATGAAAAATCTTGCACCTCATCATTTTCATTTAGGTGAAAACACGTTTGCAAAAGTATGCGATTTTAACAACACGGTCCGAGTTCATATTCGAAGTTATAGGAAAGATGGGGAATCTTTCTACCCTTCTAAGAATGGAATAACAATGTCAGCTTCAACGTTCCGAAAATTCATGGGAAAATCACACTGGATTCAAGGCATGAATTGTGACATCTTGATTAATCGTGAACTTATTGTTTCCTGCTGTCCTTCCCTCTTAGATGCTTCTGGCAGTTACACGTTAGAAGTGCTTTCCCCCAGAATTCATGGTTTTCGTCGATTGAATCCTGTTCCGATAAAGCTGACTTGTCAACAATTTGGAACTCTTATTGATCAATGTGGAAAAATATGGGACAGCATTACTCAACTACTATTTGGACCTGTCTTTAGAAAGGCTGTTTTGCACCATCCAAGGACTTCTTCCCCTGTTGCTTCCATCTCAGATGAAGAGTTTTTCATCATGCTTGCTGACATGGTAAGGGGTCGCCTTCAGGAACATGTCAATAACTTATATTATTGTATGGAGTGCCACCAACCCCCAAATCGCATATTCGCAAACATCACGGCCCACAGCTGTGCATATGCCACCCCCGAATCCAAGTGGCAAAAGTATTTCGATGATGCCGTTGCATTGCTTAACCCCAAGATTCTAGCAGAATCTTTTGTTGCAGTCACTGGAGACCATGTCCCGTCCAAAGCGTTCTTGGAAAGCATAATTGTAAAGAACTTGCTAGAGACTGTGAAGTCAATGTGCTGAGATATTAGCAGGTAAAAAAAAAAAATTCCTTATACCGACCATGGAGCAGCTGTATGAAGGGGACCCAGAAAAACAGTCCTTTTTTAGGACTGCTTTATTTATTTTTATTCATTTATATTTTTTCTGTATGAATGAGTTTCATTTTTTGTAATGAGTTAAATAATAATGAATTTCAAGTTTTTAAAAGTAAAAGTGTGAATGAATAACTCTTAAAGAAATTTATTGGGGATCTGGTATTGAAGAAGAGATTGCTTATTTTTAAGGGAAAGGCTTAATGTATTTCATTAAGGGCCAGGAATTCAACTGGTCTGAGAGCAATGCTTTACAGTATTGAGTCGAAACCAGGACAAAAGGCTAAATTTAGGGGAGTTTGAATTTTTTTCAAACTGACTACACTTCATTCTCTTAGTTTGAAAAGAGAATAAGTGCTCTCACTGAAGACCCCTCTAGCTATACGTAAATAAACAGTCTAGGATTCATAAAAATATATTTCCAATTTTCTACCTAAACTATTTTTACTTCTTTCAGAAACGCACATTAGAAAAAAAAAAATAAACGAAGTGATTCGTTTTGATTTTAGGAAATAATGAACTGTTCAGAAACACACCCTGTCTGTTTTCAACTGATTCGAAAAGACTTTTAAAATATTTTACTTGAACGAAAACGTGCTTCTTAAATTTCGCAGTTTCCCATGTTATTCAATGGGAAATTCACTGTATTTTCTATCACAAGAAATCCGAAATCTGTCATCTTAGTAAAATCATCAAAATCGTTTTTGACCCTATGCACTTTTATAAGATTCCAAAGTGTATCTTAGAAAAACGAAGTGATTCGTTTTTGACACTAGGAAGGAATGTACTTTTCTGAAATGAACTTTGTAAAATTCTTTCAATTTACTCGATCCAAAACAGTCTTTTATGCATGCTAGTTTTCCCATGTTATTCTATGAGATTTTTACAATTACCAGAAAACGAAAATTTCCAAAATCATCCTCTTAGGCAATCAACAAAACCATTTTTCGTCTTACTTAGACTTTTTCAATAAATAATTCTATTCAGTTGTAAAAATATAGAAATAGCTTATTGAAAATAAAAAAAATAAAAAAACGTAGATGTACGGTGTTGAGAGGAAAGTCGATATTCTTTATTCTTTAATTTTGGTATCATATTCCCGTATTCCTCTCATAAGAGGAAAAAAAAATATTAAAGTGCGTCTCTTATTTTTTGAGTTCGTTTGATTCGGAGGCAAAAAAAATATATATATATATATATATATGAAATGACTCTACAACTTAAATCTTGGCCCTCAGTCTCCGGCAGCTGGAATGTACCTGGCCAAGGCAGCGGCCAGTGCGACATGAAGGCAGAGGGTGCTAAGAATCCCCGGAGGACCGGACTAGGCTGCCATTTGATGCTGACCTTGGCTACCTACAACGGACGCTCCCTATCTTCTGATTCAAGGCTTCTTGAATTGGAAGAGGAACTACAAAGGATCAAGTGGGACATCGTCGGGCTAAGTGAGGTAAGGAGAAAAGGAGAAGATCTCATTGAACTGAAAAGTGGACATCTCTTCTATTATCGAGGGACAGATACTGGCAGAACTAGTGGTGTTGGATTTATAATAAACAAGAAACTGAAGGATAAAGTGGTAGAAGTTGAAAGTTCCTCTGACAGAGCTGCACGACTCGTTATCCAACTATCGAGAAGATACCAGGCTCAGATTATTCAAACTTATGCACCCACCACAAGTCATCCTGAAGAAGAAATTGAAGAATTTTATGAGGAAATTCGTCATCTAAATAATAAAGGTAAAGCAGCACTTGAAGATAATTATGGGAGATTTCAATGCAAAAATAGGGCACCGGCAACAGAATGAAACTTCAGTAGGTAAATTCGGTCACGGCAACAGAAACCAGCGTGGAAATACTCTCGTTGAGTTTGCAGAGGCAGAAGGATTTTTCATCTTGAATTCCTTTTTCAAGAAAAAGCCACACAGGAAATGGACATGGAGACATCCAATTGGGACGACAAGTGAAATTGATTTTATTATGTGTAACAAAAAATTCGTCATCGAAGACTGCAGTGTGCTAAACAAGTTCAACACAGGTAGTGACCATAGATTGGTGAGATGTAAGATGCACCTCAACACTAAACTGGAACGTGGCAAGCTCATAAGACAAACAAAATGTATTGACATAACCAACCTTAAAAAACACCATAATACTTTCAAGTTGGAACTGAAGAACAGATTCTCTGCTTTAGAAGGCCTAACATCGGAAGAAGTGGATATTTCGGAAGTTAACAGAAAAGTAACCAAAGCTCTTATGGAAACAGCAACAAAATTAGCTGGGTCTAAGAACAAGTTGCATGTAAACAAATTATCAGGAAAAACCAAAATGTTGATGCAAAAAAGAAGAGATGAGGACAACTAAAGAAGATGTGACTTCCAAAGTGGAATATATAGAGCTATGCAAGACAGCACGAAAAAGTATCACTGAAGACGTAAGGAAATTCAACTGTGAGCTAGTGAGGAAAGCAATTGAAAACAACCAAAGCCTAAAGATAGCAAAGGGACATCTCAGTAAGGGAAGAAAACAGATTATGGCTCTGAGAAAAGAAGATGGTTCTATAACAAGAAATAGAGGCGAAATTTTGACAAGAGTGAAAGATTTCTACTCCAAATTATATGAAAGGGATGATACATGTACTCCAGACATCATGAAAGGTACCAGAGTTCTTCCAGTCCTCCCAGCAGAAGTTGCTCATGCAATCAAGAACATGAAGCGGGGGAAAGCTCCAGGAGAAGATGGAATTACTATAGACATCATACAAGAAGCAAGTGGAGAAATTGAAACAGTACTCGCCCAAATTTTCACTCGATGCCTTAATGAAGGGAAGATTCCTGAGGATTGGAACAATGCTACAATGATCCTGCTACATAAAAAAGGTGACATTGAGGATCTCAGGAACTACAGACCTATCAGCCTCCTATCAGTGGTTTATAAAATCTTCACTAAAGTTCTTTCACACCGCTTGAAGGTAACACTGGACATGGCTCAACCGAGAGAACAAGCTGGATTCAGGAGTGGCTACAGCACAATAGATCATATCCATGTACTGAGAGAACTAATTGAAAGAGCGAGGGAATATGAACTTCCATTGTGCATGGCTTTTATCGATTATGAAAAAGCCTTTGATTCGGTGAAACCATCAGCAGTTACCACGGCTCTGAAATCCTGCGGTATTGAAGATGCATACATTAATATTATTAATAACATCTATGAAAATGCAAGTGCAAAGATTCGGCTGTTTGAAAATACAACACACATAAAAATTGGAAAAGGAGTGAGACAAGGTGACACCATATCTCCGAAGCTCTTTAATGCCACATTGGAAAATGTCTTTCAATCACTGAACTGGGAAAACAAAGGGATAAAGATTAATGGAGATTATCTAACCCACCTTCGTTTTGCTGATGACGTAGTCATTTTTGCAACTACCCCATCAGAGCTGCAGAGTATGATCCAGGAACTTGCTGACAAGAGTAAAGAAGTGGGATTAAAAATGAACTTTCAGAAGACAAAAGTGATGTTCAATGCTTTTACAAGAAATGAAGATTTATCGATTGATGGAGAAAAACTGGAGATAACAGATACGTATGTTTATCTTGGACAGCAGATATCAAGTGAGGGTCACATTGATGAAGAAATTAATCGGCGTACAAAACTTGCCTGGAGAGCTTTTGGAAGAAACAGCATAATTTTCAAGAGCAATATGCCATTATGTCTTAAAAGAAAAGTGTTTGATCAATGCATCCTTCCAGTGCTTACGTATGGTGCAGAGACGTGGACCTTAACTAAAAGAGACATACAAAGGCTGCAGACAACTCAAAGAAGCATGGAGAGGTGCATGCTTGGTATAACCAGGAGAGATAAGAAGAGGAACTTGTGGATCCGAAAAATGACGAGAGTGGAAGACATCATGATCAGAGTTAAATCCCTGAAATGGCAATGGGCTGGACATACTGCCAGAAGGACAGACCATAGATGGACAGCCGAAATTTTAGATTGGATTCCAAGGGACAGGAAAAGACCCAGAAAAAGACCACATGGAAGATGGGTGGATGAAATTCGTAAATATGCGGGAGTGACATGGAGGAGACTGGCACAAGACAGACCGTTGTGGAAGAAACTTGGGGAGACCTTCGTCCAGCAGTGGATTGATAATGGTTGACAATGATGATGATGATGATGATATATATATGAAAGAAATGTTTTCTCGACGAATGATTCAAACTCATTTCTGTTCGAAGTATAAGAAAATGAAATCTGACATCATAGCAATGAATGCGTAAACACTTTCATTGAAACGATAGTAAATCATCTCGATTATGGCTTCTTTCATGACAATGAAAATTTTCGTAATGAAAGACTTGAAAGTACTTCGAAAGCCTAAAAGAGTTCTACTCTCTTAATAAATTAAAATTGAATAAATGCTTCTGTTTCTCAGTAAAGAACTGGAGGGACATGGAATCTGACAATAGTAAAGTGAGAACGAAGATTTTAAAGCAGTTCATGAAAAAAAGGCCATGGTATATTCAGTAAAGAAATGTCATAGAGTAGAGAGAGTGTGAACAATCTATCCGTCTTTAGGTTGAGCTTTCACTTATAGGGCTTCTTTTTTCATATTGAAATATAAAGATGCATTTCCTTTAACTGGAAATGAACTAAGATATACATATATTTCCCCAGCTTTGAAGAATATACCTTTACATTAAATATATCTCTTTTTTGGATAGTAAATGTATACAACTCTGAATATCAAATATAATAAAAAAAATAATGTTTATGGGAAGAACGGAATTAGTCGCTTTGCCTCTAGAATGAATGTTTTTTCGGACGAGACAGAAAAAATATTCAGCCCAAAGAATACAAATTTTATCGAAAGAAAAAGGTTTTAGATTGTATGTCTTGACATTGAATGCTTTCCTGTCGAGGCAGTCCACGAAAAGTATGGCTAACTACGAAAGAATAAAAAAAATGTATATTTGACATACATGCAAGCTTTGAGGAATATTTTTAAGCTAGTTGGAAAATATGCTATATAAGGAAACCAAAATCTGACGATTTGTTGCATCTAAAATAATCGTTTGCTGAAATGAAATGGAAAAAAAAAAGATAGTCTGAATAAAAGGCCTCATAAGTTTGTCCAAGAAAAAAAGAATCCTGACCTATTGAGAAGTTTAATGAAATTTCAAAGATAGAGGAAGAAAAATATCGGAAATTGGGAAGCTATAAGGAAATAAAGACCGAAAATATTGTTTGAGCAGAATTTTAACTGGGAAAGATCTGTAGAGTTCTTGAACATACGAAAAAATTACGAGAAAATATTATTGCAGGGGTGAAAGACTCAGAATTAACATGAAGTCTATGTCCAGTAATTACTGCGAACAAGAACGAAATAATTTCTAAAGAAGCATTTCCTCGTCTCATGGTCTGAAATAAAATTGAATGGAGGAAAAAGAAAAGTTCCCCAGAAAATTCATTACATCTACACGAAAAAACTCCCTCAAAACATACAAAAAATATATAAAAACACATGAAGAAATAACGTAAAAGTAATTTAAAAATATATATATAGGGAATACGTAGTACACGAAAACCATTTGACCCCCTGACTATTTTTGGAAACCAAATCATCGTGAGTTAGAACCTCGCTAAGACCTTAGGAGCATTTTTATTCCCTTGGAAAGAAAATTCCCCAGCATCGTTACGTAAAAATTTCCTCCGGGGGAAAAATAGTATTGAAGAGGGGGTGGGGGGAATCTTGCTTGCAAACCACAGGAATAAATGCAAAAACTCCCAACGGACCCCACTCAGTCGTTGCCATCCCTCAAAATCAAAGATCCAGAAGAAACAAGAAGGACAATTATCTAAAGTCAATACCGCAGCACGTTAGGTTGTAAATAGCATCCTTTTAGTCATAGACTACTTTAAACTTTGTAATCTTTCTAACTATTCACAACAACGAACAAAGGGAAAATGTGACTAATCTTATGTCAATATGCTGACAAGCAAAAGGAAATCCTTCAGCATCTGACTGAGATTAGGTTAATGAGGGAACACGCGGGACTAATATTCAGCTCAAAGAATACAAATTTTATCGAAAGAAAAAAGGTTTTAGATTGTATGTCTTGACATTGAATGCTTTCCTGTCAAGGCAGTCCACGAAAAGTATGGCTAACTACGAAAGAATAAAAAAAATGTATATTTGACATACATGCAAGCTTTGAGGAATATTTTTAAGCAAGTTGGAAAATATGCTATATAAGGAAACCAAAATCTGACGATTTGTTGCATCTAAAATAATCGTTTGCTGAAATGAAATGAAAAAAAAAAGATAGTGTGAATAAAAGGCCTCATAAGTTTGTCCAAGAAAAAAAGAATCCTGACCTATTGAGAAGTTTAATGAAATTTCAAAGATAGAGGAAGAAAAATATCGGAAATTGGGAAGCTATAAGGAAATAAAGACCGAAAATATTGTTTGAGCAGAATTTTAACTGGGAAAGATCTGTAGAGTTCTTGAACATACGAAAAAATTACGAGAAAATATTATTGCAGGGGTTAAAGACTCAGAATTAACATGAAGTCTATGTCCAGTAATTACTGCGAACAAGAACGAAATAATTTCTAAAGAAGCATTTCCTCGTCTCATGGTCTGAAATAAAATTGAATGGAGGAAAAAGAAAAGTTCCCCAGAAAATTCATTACATCTACACGAAAAAACTCCCTCAAAACATACAAAAAATATATAAAAACACATGAAGAAATAACGTAAAAGTAATTTAAAAATATATATATAGGGAATACGTAGTACACGAAAACCATTTGACCCCTGACTATTTTTGGAAACCAAATCATCGTCAGTTAGAACCTCGCTAAGACCTTAGGAGCATTTTTATTCCCTTGGAAAGAAAATTCCCCAGCATCGTTACGCAAACATTTCCTGCGGGGGAAAAATAGTATTGAAGAGGGGGAAATCTTGCTTGCAAAACACAGGAATAAATGCAGAAATTCCCAACGGACCCCACTCAGTCGTTGCCATCCCTCAAAATCAAAGATCCATCGAAATAATAAAGTTCCAAGAAGCATCATCATATCTAACACCTACGCAGTGCCCTTTCCCCACTCGGTCGTTGCCATCCCCCAAAATCAAAGATCCATCGAAAGTTCCAAGAAGCATCGCTAGGGGGTAGTACATCGAGTTGGCATCCCCCTATATCCAACACCTTTCCCACTCGGCCGTTGCCATCCCTCAAAATCAAAGATCAATCGAAAGTTCCAAGAAGCACCGCTAGGAGGCAGCACATCGAGTTGACATCCCCTATATCCAACCCCTTTCCCACTCGGGCGTTGCCATCCCTCAAAATCAAAGATCAATCGAAAGTTCCAAGAAGCACCGCTAGGGAGGCAACACATCGAGTTGCCATCCCCCTATATCCAACCCCTTTCCCACTCGGGCGTTGCCATCCCTCAAAATCAAAGATCAATCGAAAGTTCCAAGAAGCACCGCTAGGGGGCAACACATCGAGTTGCCATCCCCCTATATCCAACCCCTTTCCCACTCGGACGTTGCCATCCCTCAAAATCAAAGATCAATCGAAAGTTCCAAGAAGCACCGCTAGGGGGCAACACATCGAGTTGCCATCCCCCTATATCCAACCCCTTTCTCACTCGGGCGTTGCCATCTCTCAAAATCAAACATTTATGAACAAAAATAAGATATCATAATAACATTTCTTGAGATGAGGACATGACCGTATTATTCGAGAAAAAAAGAGAAATGATTAATTAATACTTACCCCACATAATTTTCATTAGGGAAGACACATGAGGAATTCATGAAAATTAATTGAAAAATCAACAAATTACGAGGGAAAAAACGTTTTACATAACAATAACCTAAGGGGATGGGGTCGAGAGAGGGGAAAATAAATAAAGAAACAACCTTCATTAAATTAAAAAAAAAAAGGAATAAGCCTTCATTGATTTCCCCCAACATTCGACAAAGTCCAATAAATACTACTATCTTCGGAGATAAGCACACCCTTCGGTCGAGGGGGAAAAATTGCAGCGGGGAATTGGAGACTGCTACTGACCACGCCCCCTCCGTCCACCCGGCTGCAGCTTGCTCCAGCTGGCTCCACCTGCTCCAGAAGGAGCCTAATGTTAAGTCTATGGGCTCCACTTTAAGCCAGAATCCGTCCTTTTCTACTACTGTCGTCAGCTACGAACTGCTCCCTCATTATCTTGGGGCAGGCTTAACAACGCTGGCATAGCTTTAGACTCCACTTTCCGTGTTGGAATCCCTTACTTAGTAGCACAAACAAACAGCAGAGTAATTACTAATGTCCTTAGTGAATTCCTATTCACCCTATCCATTCACCATACTAACTTTAAAAAAGGCTTAAATTAAGAATTTGGATGAGTGGAGAACAGCTGAATGTTCAGTGGTCTTCGGATGCTGTGTTGATAATTTCTATGGAGAGGAGAAACGCACTAAATACGTAGGGCTACACGACGAAAAAGACGGGAGTCATTATTCCTTGACAGATTCCAGATTATATTTTAAAGTAAAAAAAAAAATTAAAATATGACACATCTTGAAATGGGTCGGCAGGGTGGGTAAAATATTTTTCAGGGCGACAAATTGGCAACGAAAAATGTCTTGCCCAGTTTTCGTCGCAATTTTCGCTCCCAATGACGTCCTCGGTTCAATCCCAAGGACACGTCTTTGGTTCGATCCCCGTCACCGACGAATTCCTGTTTTCACAATCTCTTTTCCCTTCCTCTCTCAGCTTTCTCTGTTTCTGAATCTTAAGTTGTTGTTTTTTTTCTTTCTGTTCTCTTTCTTAAACTGTTTTACAGAACATTTAGTCTCCAAATTCGCAGCAAATTGTAATTGTTATAAAAACTTTTAGGAAAATATGGGCATTTGTTACTACAATTTTACGAAAATAAATGCATTAATTATTTAGATCTTAGCCATTTAAAAAGCAAAAATCTGTTTTTTGGAGACCAGCCATGGCAAACACTGAAAAATTGTCATCTGCTGCACATACATCGGAAAAATTCCTAATCCATGCTGAAAATGGGTGTCTCCATGATAAGGCCTCCGACAGGACTTCGTAACATAATTTCGATTAACTTTTCCACGAACGTTTTGTGCTATGGGGTTCGTGTGCTGACGATTCTGTCACCTTTAGTTGATTTAAGAGAATAACTCAAGATCAATATCACAGAGAGTGAGCATGGAATTTAATGAAGTCTCATCAGTGATTCGTCTGTTATGGTTGAATGGGGGAGGGGGATTACCGTGGTTATTAAATATGAACCCAGATATCACTGCATAGTTACCAGAAGCCATTTCTTTTTTACCTTTTCTGGGCGTGTCTACACCCCCCCTCCCCGCTATTGTTTTTCTGCAAACGCGAAGGTTAAATAATTTATACATCTTGTCAAAAATAGACCGTTTCTATTTAGAGGGTTATTCTTTTTTCTTTTGTGTGACCGTCACGGTAGGAGGATCAGGTTTTGCGAAAAGGTTGGGAACGTTGTTTCTCATTCGTTGTTTTCCTGTGTATAACATACTGTATATCGATAAGCAGAATTCCATACAAGCAAACGTAATGCAGATTAATTTCAATTGCTCACGCAAAATAATAATAACGGAGGAAAAAAATAGGTTACATGAAGGGCAATCTCCACAAGGCTAGCATGTGCGTGATTGTGAAGTGGGGGCCGTGAATTCCGTAGAGACTTACCAGATCGTCTGTGGAAGTTACTGTTATGTTAGTGAATGATGAAACGCCCAAATTATTTTTTTACAGGTATATATCAATTAGACTTTCCCCGACTTCGAAATAACCACGAAATCTCTCGGCAAATATTTTTAGATGTAGTAGCAGTAAGTTTCCTCTAATTGGGGGTGGGATTTTCCATAAATAGCGTTTCGTTGAAACAGTGGTGTATCTTGGGTCGGAGACCTGGGCTATCTCACACGTCCCTCCCCCATCCTTAGTACTGTTTTTTTTTTAAATTGCGAAGTTCATTTTTCAGTTGTTAAGTAATAGAAGTAACTTTTTTTTCTTAATTTTAAATAAAACTTTTAGGTTTCTAACACAATACCAAATATTTATGAGGATTAGGATTTTAACACTTACACTGAAGAGCAATGGAATTAGAGGCAGCTGGCGTTATGCAAATGTAGTGCTGTGGGCGGTCCTGTAAACGGAAACGACATGACGTATGCAGCGATCCGACAATATAAGGAGTGATGGGACGGGAATCAGTAAGAGTCGGACGCAGTGTGGGTAAGACGAGGGATCTAAGCGCATTTGATCGTGGGCAAATTGTCGGGGCCCGACGAATGGGTCACTTCATCTGGGAAGTCGTGCAGGCACTGGGATTTTCACGAGCCACTGTGTCACGGGTGCACCGTGAGTACATCGAATCCGGTAAAACCATCCCTGCAAGGGCCAACTGCCATGGATAACAGCGTGTGGATGAGCGGGGTCATCGTCGGCTAGCTCGCATTATAACAGCGGATAGACGGGCCACAGTGCAAGAAATCCCTCGGCAATTTAACGCTGGTGCACAAAAACGTGTAAGCAGCCACACCATCCAGAACCATCTCCTCTCTATGGGGTATATAGAAGCCATCGTCCCACGAGGGTACCGCTGCTGACCGCACATCACAGGGTGCAAAGATTAGCATGGGCGCGGGAACACCGCCACTGGACCCTACATGTGGAAAAATGTTGCCTGGACTGATGAGTCGAGATTCACGTTGGTACATGCGGATGGCAGGATACGAGTACGGCGCAAACCACATGAAGCGATGGATCCTTCTTGCCAGCAGGGTACTCTTCAAGCTGGTGGGGGTGGCATTCTCGTCTGGGGGCTGTTTACGTGGACTGAAATGGGACCCCTGGTACGTGTGACATCGTCCCTCACAGGTCAACGTTACCGGGATATCTTGGACGACCATTTGCTGCCGTTTGTGCGTCTTCAACATCCCACTGGGGACCTCATCCTGCAACAAGACAATGCACTGTGCCATCGCTCCCGAATTGTATCCGAATGGTTGGATGAACACTCTGCCGACGTGACCTCACTTCCTTGACCAGCTAGGTCACCTGACCTGAATCCCATCGAGCACATCTGGGATGCCATTGAGAGAGATGTTCGAGGCTCTGACCCCCTCCATCAAATCTTCGTGAACTGTGGGAGTTTGTTCTGGGGTCGTAGATCCGTATGGCTTCCCAACGCTTCCGGTGTCTTGTTGAGTCCATGCCGAGACGAATCGCCACCGTCATCAGAACGAAAGGTGGTGCTACAAGTTACTAGACAGGTATCTCTCATTCAATTGCTCTTCAGTGTATTTGTACATGAACTCCATTATTCTCCGGAATACTTCATTTGTACATTAACTCCACTCTTTCCTTTTGTGTGAACTTGAGTGCTACGTTTTCATAAAAACTTTCTTCCGAGTACTTTTTCATTTTTAAAAAAGTGTTTTTCTCTCTTGACAAAACAGCCAAGTTGCTCAAGTGTACATGTCCTTGTGTGGCTCTAAAATATGTCCTGATTTTTTTTTAATGCAGAAAAATTTCTTTCGGCAGTTGCAGTTGCTAATGGAAACTTTAATATTAGAACTGCTAATTTGTACATATCACTTAACACAATGTCCAATTTATTCAATTTTATGTAACAAAAATGTATTTTACTGATTTCTTTCTGTATTCATCAAGGGAATAAAAACCTGCAGTTCATTTTTGAGTCGAACTGTATCAAAATTTGAAGCATATGGTTCTTTAAGTTCTGACAGTAGATGTTCAGAAAAGCTTTCACAAAATTTATCAAAACAATTCGAATCCAACAAAGACACGAATTTCAGATATAATATCAGTGATTTTAATTCATTGACACTTCACACAACTGAAATAACTCTCGGGAGACACGCGCTGTTATGGGCTGGAGCATGTGAGTGACTAACGGTAGTCCTGTCTTCTTTTTTCTGAGCAAACCCTTGCCCAAAGCAACAGCCCATATAGGGATACGTAATTTTCGTATTTACGAAATAGATGCAAAATTTGCCAATATAAGCGAATAAATACGAAAATTTGATTTTAACTACTTTTCCGCGACATCTCGATAATTAATATTTTTTAAAGCGAAAATAGGACGTAAATTCGTGCAGCACTTGCGCCATGCGCGTCCTACTCAGCGTTCGTTACCCGGGAAACTCCAGGCCACACCTCTTTCCCTCTCGGCGAGTCACCCAGTGCCGCTCAGTCGCACTGGCTAGCTAGCCTTGAAAGAATACGAATGAGCACATGTTTGTTTCTGCATTTCGCTAGTAGACTACAAACTACAATACTCGCAATCCGTTTGATAGAGGTATATCAATATGGGCCGCCCTAAGAAGGAATTAGTTGATAGAGTGAAAGAGTTTGACCAGGAGGTATTGTATTTAAGCGCTACAAATGATCATGATCAAATGTAGAGGATTTTAGGAAGGGAGTGTCTGCCCCTAGGTCTTAAACAACCCTTAGAAATAGGAAGCTATGGGATTTGGGCTAGAGTACCCGATAGGAAAGTGACACGGAAGTGAAGTAGAAAGGGGGAGGAAGATGCCCTTATTTATTACCGGGAGGCCAGTACCCGGGGTCCGACGGCTTAACGTTCCCATGCGGCGCACGGCGGGTATTTAGTGAATTTAGCGTTTGTACCTGCCTGGGATCGAACCTGAGGTCATTTCCGTGGCAGTTACGAACGCTGCCCACTAGGCCACCCGCGGCAAGCGATACAAATATCGTGATGTGCAAATTTTGTAATGTTCGTCTAGAAGGGCAAATTGACTCTCCACATGACATCCAACGCAACAAATGAAGCCTACCAGCATATTAGCAGACTTTTTTTTTGTCCATCTGTAGCCGCGACCACACGCACATCATCTTTGAACACAAATTTCTTATTGAAAAGCTTCTCTAAAACACCATTTTTTAAAGACATACCACGGGATGAGCTCAGCGATGGATACAATCAATTTCACAGACAGCTATTCACAGTGGTCAACCAATAGACTCCTGTTGATGACATACAGATTTTAAAAGCAACAAAAATGCTGCTGTTTAAACTATGCAAAGGCAATTATTCAAAGCCTCCATAATTATGTTAACAGCGTAGATGCTGAGAGATATTTAAGTGTGTACAACATCGTTATTACTGACAGTAGGCAAAGGCTAAAGGAAGAGAATATAGAGACTACTACAATGTTGTTAGCTTTTAACTAAGTATTTTGGTACTTAGCTTACCAGTAAGGCAACTATGAAAAACAGTAAACTAAGTAAAGTAAACTTTGAAAAACAATTTTTTGGTGTCTTGAGTTTTTACGAATAAATGCGAATTTTTTTATTTTAAAATATTTTTTTTTTGCGAAATTTCGATTTTTTTTTTTTTTTGGCGAAATTTACGTATCTCTACCCATCACCCTTCACCTGCTCCATGTCGTCATGGAAACGCTAGTTGGCGTTCGTATCGGAAGTCTTTGAATACCACAGCGAAGACTTGGTAGAGCTGGTTGCGTCTCGCCGACACCGTCCCTTCACTAAGATCCACGTCCGTCTTTGCTCGCCAGACTGATTCTCTTAGTCAAAAGAAGCAAATCCGCTCATGGAGTTTTTACTCAACGAAAACATCGGCATAAATTAATATCGTTGATAATTGACTTTTGTTTGTGTACTTCTAATTGACTTTCATTTGTGCAATTTTGTGAGCTTCGTAGCTAGCCACAAATATAGGCCACTGCGTTGAAAAAAAAGAAAAGAAAAAAGCAAGGAACAGATTAGCGGTGCGGCGAAGTAAATCATCTGCTTTCCAGTGTGAAAGGAATATGATTTTTTCCGTTGAAACGATTTTCGTAATAATAATGGGTTCAAAATTTTCTCCTTATTTAAAGAAAAAACTGTGTTCGAAATGCTCTTCCTGAAGTGGTCTTCTTAATTAAAACAAGAAAGGTGGCACCGAATTTTCGGGTGTAATGAGCACGTCTTTTGAATCCGTTCTGTTGCAAATTAAATTTATCAAAGCTATTCAAAGTCAATGGAACTGGTATGGAAAACAATAGCATCTGACCGAAGAAAGAAGTTTTTTAATCGGGTTTTTAATCCCGCAAATATTGCTGTAAACAGAATCGTGAACTTACGCCCTCTGGTTGCAGACTTGTGTATTAAGAAAAATTTGAATTTATATGAGAAACATTTCGCAGCGGAAACGCTCTCCAACAAAGAAAGAATTTTTCAAATCGGACTCTTCGAAGCAAAGATATCGACTAATATAAGATATACATCTACGACCCCTGGCGGGAAAACTATGCATTATTTTAGGAAGAAAGTATTCTCAAAAGGTTTTTCGATGTGAGCGGTATCGGTCCAAGAAAAAAAAATTTTAGTCGAGTTTTTAGGAGCTCAGATTTTGCTGCAAATACATCAGAAGCAGAAATTAACACTTATGCCCCCTGGTGGCCAAGCCATTCTTTACAAATTATTAGAAATTATATGAAAAACATTTTCCATCAGGAGCTGTATGCGATACTGGAAGAATTTTTCAAATCAGAGTTTTAGAAGCAGAAATATCGTGGGAAACGCAATTTACTTTTGCGCCCCCTGGCGGAAAGTCTATGATTTACTTGAAAATTTTGAATTTATATGAAAAACATTTTGCATCGGAGACACTGTCCAACAAAGAAGGAATTTTTCGAATTGAACTCCTAGAAGTAGAAATGTTGACAAAAATAAGATATACATCTCCGTTCCCTGGCGTAGAAACCATGAATTATTTTAAGAATAAAATATTCCTAAAAGGTTTGTCGCCGTGAGTTGTATCGACCCACAAACGAATTTTTTTAATCGAGATTTTAGAAGCTCAGATTTTGCTGCAAATACATCAGTAGAAGAAATTAAACTTACGCCCCATGGTGGTCAAACCATTTTCTTACCAAAAATTTGAAATTATATGCAAACGATTTCGCATCAGGAGCTGTATCCGGTGCAGAAAATGTTTTTCAAATCGGAGTTTTAGAAGCAGAGATATCGGGGGAAACACAATTCACCTTTACGCCCCCTAGCGGAAAGCCCAGGAATTACTTGAAAATTTTGAAATTATATGAAAAACATGTCACATCGGAAACTCTATACAACAAAGAAAGAATTTTTCAAATAGGACCATTAGAAGCAGAGATAAGACAAAAATAAGATATACATCTACACCCCTCCCCCTGGCGGAGAAACCATGCAATATTTTAAGAAGAAAATATTCCGAAAAGGTTTATCGACATCAGTGGCATCAGTCCACGAAATAATTTTTTCATATCGAGATTTTAGAAGCTCAGATTTTATGGCAAATACATCAGAAGCAAAAATTAACACTTACGTCTCCTGGTGGCCAAAGTATTCTTTACAAAAAATGAGAAATTATATGCAAAATATTTTCCACCAAGAGCTGTATCCGCTGAAAAAAAAAATTTCTCAAATCAGAGTTTTAGAAGAAAATATATCGAGGAAAACGCAATTTACTTTTACGCCCCCTAGCGGAAAATCTATGCGTAACTTGAAAAAGTAACTGTACTTGAGGATAAGTGAGATCAGAAATCATTTCCTTGAGGATCAGTTCAGAAATCACCTCCTCGATTTCAGAAATCACCTCCTCGATTTCAGAAATCACCTTCTCGAGTTCAGAAATCACACCCTTCAGGATAAGTAAGTTCTCAGAAATCATCTCCTTGAGGTGAGTGAGTTCAGAAATCATCTTCTTGATCATCAGATCATATGTAGAGGATTTTAGGAAGAGAGTGTCTTATCCCAGGTCTTAAACAACCCTTAGAAATAGGAAGCTAGGAGATTTGGGCTAGAGTGCCCGATAGGAAAGTCACACGGAAGCGAAGTAGAAAGGGGGAGGAAGACGCCCTTATTTATTACCGGGAGGCCAGTACCCGGATTCCGACGGCTTAACGTGCCTATCCGACGCACGGCGGATATTTAGTGGATAAGTGAGTTCAGAAATCATCTTCTTGAGAATAAGTGACTTCAGAAACCACCTCTTGAGGACAAGTGGGTTCTCAAAAGTCATCTTCTTGAGGAAAGTGGGTTCAGAAATCAGAGTGAAAAAGTTTCGGAATGTCTTGCTAGAATTAAAGTGACTTTAAAGCGGTATTTTTTTTTTTTTTTGAGAGAGAGGAAGAAATCGGAATTTAACGACCCTAGAGGCAATTGGTCGCTGGGGTGAGGGAAGGGACGGATGCAGCTTTCATGTCTCACCCGGGGCTCGGATCTGATTCCAATTTTGACTATTATCCGAGTGGTCAGAGGCGCGATCACAGAGACGTTTTGAAATTGTTATTTAAAATACAGATGAGCACAAAAATGTCTCCATGAAGGAAAAATTTGTAATAATGGTTCACATAAGGAAAATAGGTTTGAAATTATTTCCTTGAAGGGAAATGACGGAAATGTAAACCCTATTTTCCAGATTAGAAAAAATTATCATCTGCCAAAAATATGCAAACTCTGTAGGCATTTCACTGAAGAAGGGGGGGGGAGTTGTGTTGCCAACCGTGAATGCTTGTAGATTAGGGGAAAACAAATGATTCTAATAAACTGAAAATGTGGTTTTTGTGACATCTTGGAGAAGGAATATCGCAGAGCTAAGCGAAGAGTAAATGTGTGTAACTGAATACCTACTACCTACACACTTCAGCGGGTTTAGAGAAAATAGCACCAGAAAAAGCCGAAAATGTCGGAAATTTTCTAGAAGAAACTGCACCGCAAATGACTAAGAAGACAGATGGTTGCGTACTATGGTATTCTTAGATACACGTGTAACGTATACTCTCGATTCACTTTCCTTTTGATTTTTACTATCTCTGGTTATTTTATTTTTCTATGTAAATTATCTTCTTACTGAACGAGATGTTATTTCTCGCGCTGAATGAGATCTGGCAATGAGTGTAAGTCATGACGTGGTGGTAGCCAGTATAAATAGGCGCGTTCAACGATACTTAGGAGAGCTTTTTGTTGATGTGTGTAGGGAGAGCGTTTGTTGTTGCACGGAGAGAGCGTTGGTTTATGTGAAGGAGAGCGTTTGTTGTTGTACGGGAAGAGCGTTTGGTGCTGTATAAAGAGAGTTCGTTTATGTGAGAGCGAGAAGTCTCAATAATAAAGAATTTGTTGTAAGTACGTTTTTCTCAGTTCATAGTTACTGTCAGACCTCTGTCTGGCTGTTAGGTTTATTTCATTTAGTGTTATTAGTAACAACCAGCATAAGACTTTATTCATCTTAATTACTACTACAACATTACTACCAGTTATAAATTTGTTCATTACTATTACTACACTACTAGCAGGAGACTTTATTCATGATCTTAATTAACTAGTAACAACAACCATTTGAATTCACTATTAGAAGCTTAGTACAAGCATTGAATTCATTATAGTATTAGTGAAAGCTATATTCACGACAATTAGCGTAGTAAAAGCGATTTATTCATTATACACGAGACAGCTGGCTGAGAGCTATCGGCCTGTGATGCAACGATAAGTTGCTGACTGGACAATAAAGCCAACATCTGGTTTCGAGAAACAAAGGTGATCAATAATACTGTACTGTTTAGTATCATGGAAAGGGAAAGTTATGGCACTGGTATACTAATAAGGTATGGTTCACCCTGTTCTTATTCTCGACGGAGGTCCTTGATTTCTATGACGTATGGACAGAGATACTTTCATCAAATGCCTCAGGAGTACTGCTAAGTTATATGCTAATTGATAGTGTCTTCCCTTTAGAGGTAAAATGTTGATGGATCAAATATGCTGTCCAAAGATATTCGAATTGAGTATGCATGCTTATGTAGACGCACCCTAAGCCGTCAGTGAGCCTCTAAAGAAATTTCTGTATTATGGAATTTAGTGTTAATGAAGGTGCTGTCGTCTTTTTTGGTACAATTTATAATACTGAGTACGCAGTGACAATGTAAGATCAGCATCGTGGTTGAGAGACAATTCATTTTGCCATTCATATAAAACGTTGGTGCATGTACGTTTAGTTTTTGCAACGCCACTGTGGTTACTCTGTAACCACCGAGCCAACGTTTCTTCCCTTATAAGCGCACGAAAAATAACTAAAAATTTTGATTCTTCTATTTACAAAATTAACTTCACCAACTAAGTGCCCACGAACCTCAGGGACGGGTTTACAGGGAAGCCCCGCGATGCTGGAGGGCCTCAAAAAAATTGATTTATGTATATATTTTTTTTTAATTTTGCTTCTAAAAAAAGAAAAGTCATGAAGCGAAAGATAAATTCGATATTCTTTGTTTGAGAAGATTTGGGAGCATAATTCCGCCCGAAATCGAAGTACGTCATCCACAAGTATGAATTTACCAGCTTAAATGCAGGCTAACTAAATATCGTTTTGAGGGTGATATTACTTAATACTACATTACAACTGAGCTTAGAAATTGGGGTGTCATTTCTGCCCAATTTTCTTAGAATGTAATGAACATTTATCTCTTTGGTTCGATGTTTTATATGACTACCCTATCTTTTCCTTAAAATTCTTCCTCCCCCTTCCCCCCATTAAGTTTAGTTTAAGAGGTAATCACAAGACTGTTATCGTACGAGTAAAATGGTATTGGAAAACGTGTTTTACGAGGCACAGGAATAGATTTCATCCATGTTCGGACTGTCTAACTAACTGTCACTGGGGTGGAATCTGACGATATGCGACGGCAGATCCCATACGGCATGTAAAGTAAATGTCAATTAAAGCAGTACCATAAACTAACCTTACGTAACATGTTCAAGTACTGTGGTTCAATGGTCATTATAAACGATCCGACTTTTCTTCCTTAAAAAAAGGCTTTCCACTTTTAACTTCAGCCATTTACTCCCTATCAGGGTATCACAAAACCCCTCAGTATTACATTTCTTCATGATAGCTATAATAGCTTTTAGCACGTCTTTTGTAAAACAAGATCGTGCTTATGTTATCGGTTTGTCCGTCCGTCTGTAGACACGATATCTCTGCAACTATTAGTCCGTTCTTAAAAATTATTTTTGCGTTGGGAAACTCGAAATATACGAATGATGATCCTTTATTTCGTTCTTTTTTTACGATGTACAATTTCGCCGCTAGAGGACGTAAATGCAGATGGTGTCGAATTCAAATATACATTTTATTCCACATATTTGCTTCTAAACATCCGATTGAAAGAATTCTTTCACCTTTCGATTCCATTTATGCCGAAGAGTATTTTAGGAGTAGTTATTTTTTCAAATTACGCATAGATTTTCCGCTAGGGGGCGTAAAAGTAAATTACATTTCCCCCGATATCTCTTCTTCTAAAACTCCGATTTGAGAAATGTTTTTTTTTAGCGGATACAGCTCCTCGTGGAAAATCTTTTGTACATAATTTCTAATTTTTGGTAAAGAATACTTTGGCCACCAGGGGCGTAAGTGTTAATTTTTGCTTCTGATGTTTTTGCCATAAAATCTGAGCTTCTAAAATCTCGATTGAAAAAATTATTTCGTGGACCGATTCCACTCACGTCGATAAACCTTTTCGGAATATTTTCTTTTTAAAATATTGCATGGTTTCTCCGCCAAGGGGCGTAGATGTATATCTTATTTTTGTCAATATCTCTGCTTCTAATGGTCCGATTTGAAAAATTCTTCCTTTATTAGATAGAATTTCCGGTGTGGCATGTTTTTCAAATAATTTCAAAATTGTCAAGTTGTTCATAGACTTTCCGCTAGGGGGCATATGTGTAAATTGCGTTTCCCCCGATATCTCTGCTTCTAAATCTCCAATTTGAAAAATTCTTTCTGTACCGGATACAGCTCCTGATGTGAAATCCTTTGCACATAATTTCTAATTTTTGTAAAAAATCGTTTGGCCACCAGGGAGCGTAAGTCTTAATTTCCGCTTCTGAAGTATTTGCAGCAAAATCTTAACTTCTGAAATCTCGATTGAAGAAAAAGTCGTTTGTGGACCGATACTACTCATGTCGACAAACCTTTTAGGAACATTTTCTTCTTAAAATAATGCATGGTTTCTACGCCAGGGGGCGTAGATGTATATCTTATTTTTACCAATATCTCTACTTCTAGGAGTCCGATTTGAAAAATTTCTTCTTTGTTGGTGTTTCCGATGCGAAATGTTTTTTCATATAAATTCAAAATTTTCAAGTAAATCATAGACTTTCCGACAAAAGTGAATTGCATTTTGTGCGTTATTTCTGCTTCTAAAACTCCGATTTGAAACCTTCTTCCTGTATCGCATACAACATCCGATGGAAAATATTTTTCATATAATTTTCAATGTTTGGTAAAGAATGGCTTGGCCACTAGGGGGCATAAGTGTTAATTTCTGCTTCTGATGTATTTGCAACAAAATCTGGGCTCCTGAAAACTCAAGTAAATTTTTTACCCTCTTGGACCGATACCGCTCATAACAAAAAACCTTTTGAGAATATTTTGTTCCTAAAATAATGCGTGGCTTTCCCACCAGGGGGCATAAAGTCACATCTTATTTTTGTCGATATCTCTGCTTCTAAGAGTTCGATTTGAAAAATTATTTCTGTGTTGGAGAGCGTTTCCGCTGTGAAATGTTTCTCACGTAAATTAAAAGTTTTCTTAACACACAAATCTGCAACCAGAGGGCGTAAGCTCACGATTCCGTTTACAGCAATATCTGCGGAATTAAAAACCCGATTGAAAAACTTCTTTCTTCCGTCAGATACTACTGTTTTCCATACCGGTTCCCTTGACTTTGAATAGCTTTGATAAATTTAATTTGCGTCAGAACGGATTCAAAAGACATGCTCATTACACCCGAAAATTCGGTGTCATCTTTCTTGTTCAGTTATGGCGACAGCGAACCACACGCACGCACACACTAACAGACACCACCATGCAAATAGCCAAATCATGTTCGGGAGAGGCCAAAATGTGTATATTTGTTGAAATCTGGAAGTCAATTTGTTTTTACGATTACAATGCCCTTTTATACATTACTGGGAGAGAGTAAAAATTCGCGGGCTATTTTTTAAGGATGCCCTTCAAAGTGAGTAGCGCCCCAGAATGGACGCTGTGTACAGGGCTGCAGTAACTCTAAATCCGCTAATGACGAACCTCCATATCGTTTCAAATTCAGGTTCGATTTAAGATAAAACTCTTTAAAAAGAAACTACAGTCTGGGATAAATGCCTTATGTTGTCTCGTAAAACAAGCTTTCTTGGAGAATACTTTAAATGGATGATGTAACAAACTTATGCAAATTTCTTCTTCATTCTTGTGCCATGTGAAGGCGAGTTGAATTTCTCACCATTCAGAGAGAATTAAGATAAATGCGTCCTATTTCCGCACTACTGGAAACTGTTTCCATGAACCAGACCTCCTTTCCTTTCTTGCTTCATCATCTACGTCGGTTAAACTTCCAGAGCTGATTCAGAAAACTCAGGTCATTCATATATTCATTTGGAATCGTTGTAAGTGATGTAAGTCACGAGACCTTATTTGGACAGTATTTATCAGTCCCTATGTATTGCTAAGTTTATTAGCACTAATTTAGAATAACCACTATTTGCATTGAATAAGTCTGGTTCCTTACTGTCCGTCTTATTTGCTTTCGTTTTCTTTTATTTATGTACATCTCCTTCCAAGGGCTAGACAAACTCTGAGACTCGAAACTCGAAGACTTTAGATAAAAGAAAATCCATCTTCTGTATAGTTGCGGATGTGTGGTCGCTCTTTACGTCTTCCTAGCTGCGAAAGAAGCATAAAAATATTGAGAGAGAGTTGACATTTATGTGTTATTATCATAATAGTAAGGGCGGAAGATTTAAATTTTAAAGAAAGCGTTCTTTTGTAACAACTTTACTAGTTATGATGGGATTATCATGCTAATTCGCAACCGCAACTCCAAAAATAAGAAGGACCTGCATAGAAATTTCTTCCTGCTTGAAATCGTTTCTTGTGAAGTCTTCATCGATATTTCGGAATTAGTTTTTCTTATCAGCACACAGATGCTTTCTTCTTAGAGAGATTAGGGGTTGAACGATATACAGGGTGTCCGAAAAATGACTGTGCACTGAATGTACGAATTGCAGTAATGTAGTAATAAAGGCATTTTGAATGGAATTACAGTAGAAGTGAAAGTGCTCTAGCTGGTAGCCTTCATGCCTCCCTGCCCCGAGGCACGCACAGCTGTCATTCCGAGCGCTTGGTCGACGGAGGCAGACGTGTCGTTTGATCACTCGTCTTGGCACAAAGACAATGGTGTTGACGGTTGAAGCGTTTTTGGTGGAAAATATCTTTCGCCATGACGACAAGTACACGAATGAAGTGCAAAAACAGTTCGCTAGGAAATTTTCGTGATGTAGACGTCCCCCAACGTATTGCGGTACGGCAGCTCATAGCGAAGTTTCGGGAAACTGGCAGTGTTCTGGATCTGCCCTGTAGGCCACCCACGGTTGACGAGACTGTACAGGATAATCCAGGACTGGATACAGAGAAGTCTACACAAGTCCGGGAGGCGGCTGTCATAACTAGCTAATGTGCCAATGAGTACAGCCCATTGGCGCACCCACGGAAGGGTCTTTGGGGGCTTAAGCCCCTCCAAGGAGATTAAGAACGACGTATGTCACAAATTAAACATTCAAAAATATTATTTTACATGTTCAAAAAAATACAGTGTTTTCTATTACATGGTATCTTCTTCCCAAAGCCCCCAAAAAATTAAGAGCGACGTACGTCACAACCGTATATAAACTATAGGCATACACTACATATATGTACACAGATTGTGTACGTATACTATATATATACAGCCCCTCCAACAAGAATTCTTGGGTGCGCCACCGGTACAGCCCACGATATTCTGAAAAGGAAGTTGCGTTTCCACCCGTACAAAGAGTGTCTGTCGTGTATCATCTGAAAGAAACAGACCACGTGACTCGTGTTCGGTACTGCAGGTGGTTCAAAGAGGTCCTGTCTGAAGAATGTGACAACATTTTGGACGTGACTTTGTTTACAGATGAGGCATGGCTCCACCTGCTCGGGTACATCAACAGCCACAGCACTCGTCTGTGAGGTACTGAAAATCTCCACGAGTTTACAGAAGGTCGGTGTTTAGTGTGCCATGACCCGTACGCGCATTATTGGGCCCATTTTCTTCCGTGAAACCATTCACTCAGAACGGTTCCGTGACCAGATTATCCAACCATTCATATCCGAATTCACGCAACGGGAAATCGACGAAGGATGGTTCCAGGAAGACAGTGCAACTACTCACACCGCTGGCGCATCGATACAGCTTCTGGAGGAATTCTTCGGAAATCGCATCATCTCCAGGGGACTGTGGCCTGCTCGGTCACCGGATCTGACACCGTCTGACTTTTTTCTGTGGGGAGCACTGAAGAGGAAGGTGTACGCAGGTAATCCGAATACACTTCAAGGGCTACAGGCTGCAATAACGACCCCATATCCAACAAATCACACCACATACCCTGAGAAAGGTCTTCACCAACATGCAGAAGCGTTTGCAGACATGTCTGGACGTCAGTGGGGCCCATTTTCAACACCTCCTGTAGGAACCAGTTGGACATGGTGTTACTTTCAGTGCACAGTTATTTTTCGGACACCCTGTATATATTGGGCTATAAGCAGTCGCTAGTCTTTATCTTGGGGACACTGGCGCCAGAACAGGCAGTGAGCCAGTGCGGTAAGCAAGGCACGCCACCCATGTCTCCGCCGAGTTTCGAATCCGAGCGCCCTCGGATGAGCGGGCAGAAAGCTTAGACGACTGCGTCACCGAACGTCCGTAAGCGTCCCAAAATTTCTTTGTGACACCTTTGCAAAATTGTTTCTAAAGATTGATTTCGAGTGATCCAAAATTTCTCGTCTTTATTAAGCACACGAACAATGCGGTATTTGGTTACTCAGTCACAGCTTTCTCTCTTGCATCATCTTGAAGCAAGATATTCTAAAATCACGAACAATTTCCTTCAAAACTTTGCATCTAGGGCAAAGGCGCATGTAGAACAAAGGAACAGGGGAGGAACAAATTTGATCCATAAAAACTGACGAAAGCTGAATTTAGAATATATATATATATATATATATGAATGTTCTATAAAGAAGATTGCACCCTTCGTTTTAAATTCTAAAATTTTTTCCTTAGTCTTCAGTTTTGCTCTTTAATATATGAATGTATATATACTTTCAATGCAAAAATAGGGCAACGGCAACAGAATGAAACTTCAGTAGGTAAATTCGGTCACGGCAACAGAAACCAGCGTGGAAATACTCTCGTTGAGTTTGCAGAGGCAGAAGGGTTTTTCATCTTGAACTCCTTCTTCAAGAAAAAGCCACACAGGAAATGGACATGGAGACATCCAAATGGGACGACAAGTGAAATTGATTTTATTATGTGTAACAAAAAATTCGTCATAGAAGACTGCAGTGTGCTAAACAAGTTCAACACAGGTAGTGACCATAGATTGGTGAGATGTAAGATGCACCTCAACACTAAACTTGAACGTGGCAAGCTCATAAGACAAACAAAATCTATTGACATAACCAACCTTAAAAAACACCATAATACCTTCAAGTTAGAACTGAAGAACAGGTTCTCTGCTTTAGAAGGCCTAACATCGGAAGAAGTGGACATCTCTGAAGTTAACAGAAAAGTAACCAAAGCTCTTATGGAAACAGCAGCAAAATTAGCTGGGTCTAAGAACAAGTTGCATGTGAACAAATTATCAGGAAAAACCAAAATGTTGATGCAAAAAAGAAGAGAGATGAGGACAACTAAAGAAGATGTGACTTCCAAAGTGGAATATATAGAGCTATGCAAGACAGTAAGAAAAGGTATCACTGAAGACGTAAGGAAATTCAACTGTGAACTAGTGAGGAAAGCAATTGAAAACAACCAAAGCCTAAAGATAGCAAAGGGACATCTCAGTAAGGGAAGAAAACAGATTATGGCACTGAGAAAAGAAGATGGTTCTGTAACAAGAAATAGAGGCGAAATTTTGACAAGAGTGAAAGATTTCTACTCCAAATTATATGAAAGGGATGATATATGCACTCCAGACATCAAGAAAGATACCAGTACCAGAGTTCCTCCAGTCCTTCCAGCAGAAGTTGCACATGCAATCAAGAACATGAAGCGAGGAAAAGCTCCAGGAGAAGATGGAATTACTGTAGACATCATACAAGAAGCAAGTGGAGAAATCGAAACAGTACTCGCCCAAATTTTCACTCGATGCCTTAATGAAGGAAAGATTCCTGAGGATTGGAACACCGCTACAATGATCCTGCTATATAAGAAAGGTGACATTGAGGATCTCGGAAACTACAGACCTATCAGCCTCCTATCAGTGGTTTATAAAATCTTCACTAAAGTTCTTTCACACCGCTTGAAGGTAACACTGGACATGGCTCAACCGAGAGAACAAGCTGGATTCAGGAGTGGCTACAGCACAATAGATCATATCCACGTGCTGAGAGAACTAATTGAAAGAGCGAGGGAATATGAACTTCCATTGTGCATGGCTTTTATCGATTATGAAAAAGCCTTTGATTCGGTGAAACCATCAGCAGTTACAATGGCTCTGAAAACCTGCGGTATTGAAGATGCATACATTAATATTATTAATAACATCTATGAAAATGCAAGTGCAAAGATTAGGCTGTTTGAAAATACAACACACGTAAAAATTGGAAAGGGAGTGAGACAAGGTGACACCATATCTCCGAAGCTCTTTAATGCCACATTGGAGGGTGTTTTTCAGTCGCTGAGCTGGGAAAACAAGGGGATAAAGATTAATGGAGATTATCTAACCCACCTTCGTTTTGCTGATGACGTAGTCATTTTTGCAACTACCCCATCAGAGCTGCAGAGTATGATCCAGGAACTTGCTGACAAGAGTAAAGAAGTGGGATTAAAAATGAACTTTCAGAAGACAAAAGTGATGTTCAATGCTTTTACAAGAAATGAAGATTTATCGATTGATGGAGAAAAGCTGGAGATAACAGACACGTACGTTTATCTTGGACAGCAGATATCAAGTGAGGGTCACATTGATGAAGAAATTAATCGGCGTACAAAACTTGCCTGGAGAGCTTTTGGAAGAAACAGCCTAATTTTCAAGAGCAATATGCCATTATGTCTTAAAAGAAAAGTGTTTGATCAATGCATCCTTCCAGTGCTTACGTATGGTGCAGAGACGTGGACCTTAACTAAAAGAGACATACAAAGGCTGCAGACAACTCAAAATAGCATGGAGAGGTGCATGCTTGGTGTAACCAGGAGAGATAAGAAGAGGAACACGTGGATCCGAAAAATGACAAGAGTGGAAGACATCATGATCAGAGTTAAATCCCTGAAATGGCAATGGGCTGGACATACTGCCAGAAGGACAGATCATCGATGGACAGCCGAAATTTTAGATTGGATTCCAAGGGACAGGAAAAGACCCAGAAGAAGACCACATGGGAGATGGGTGGATGAAATTCGAAAGTATGCAGGGGTGACATGGAGGAGACTGGCACAAGACAGACCGTTGTGGAGGAAACTTGGGGAGACCTTCGTCCAGCAGTGGATTGATAATGGTTGACAATGATGATGATATATACACGGTCGTGTCAGAATAATATGACCACCCCGGAATCACAGTGTTCCAGACCATGCTCGTCACAGAGTGCACGTGACAAGGTTGACCACACGGAGATATAAGCGGCCGGCCAGGACAGATGAGCCATAGTGGGTCACGTGAGCACAATGGGAAAAGGTAGTGATTTGACTGACGTTCCAAAAGGAATGATCATCGGCTACCGCGTCAAGGGTGGAAGCATCTCAGAAACAGCTGATTTCGTGGGCTGTTCGCTAGGTAATGTAGTAAGGGTGTATCAAGAATGGACAGCTGGCGCCGCACCGAGTACCTCCCGACGTCATAACTGTGAAGCCCCAAAAGCCATCGAGCCCAGAGGAGAACGTCACCTCCGTCGACTAGTAAAGGGCAATCGACGCGCAACAGAGTAGCAATTGACCATGCAAATGAACGCTGGGGCACCCAGGTACGTGTCCCTGATTATAGTAGAGCGGATCCTGTGGGTCTTCGTAGTCGACGCTGCGTCAAGGTGCCTATGTTAAAGCAGTTTCATCGGCAACGACGCCTGCAGTTCGCATGCGACTGCCGTCATTGAACAGTGGAAGAGTGGGAAAAAAGTTGCCTTCTCCGACGAGTCGAGGTTTCTACTCCACAGAAGTGACGGACGGTGGTGGATACGGCGTCGGACGCACGAAAAGCAACACTCGGACACGCTTGTCGGTCAAGTACAGGCCATCGGTGGAAGTGCGCATGTGCATGGTAGCAGTGTGCATGTGTTCGGTTCCAGGTCATGCCAATGATGTTTTCCTGGTATGACCTGGGACCGCTGATACCACTGGATGGATCCCTGAGCGGCAACGGCTACCTGTACATCCTCGCTGACCAGATGCACCCTTTCATGTTGGACGTTTACTCTGGTGATGATTGTGTCTACCAATAGGACAATGCGCCGTGCCACGTCGCTAAGGGGTGCGTGACTGGTTCCAGGAACACGACAGCGATGTCTCCGTTCTCCATTGGCCGGCGAAATTGCCCGATCTCAATCCCATGTGGGACTATTTGAATCGACAGGTTCGGCGTGCCGATCCACAATTATGCCTTCCCGCCGCTGTCATCTGTGCCAATTCCCATTATTAAGTATGTGGTAATATTATTCTGATACGACTGTGTATATTGTATATACGTATACATACATTAGCTACATGCATTTAATACATATATCTGATTATCATCATCTTTGTAAACATTATCAATCCACTGCTGGATGAAAGTCTCCCCAAGTTTCTTCCACAACAGTCTGTCTTGAGCCGGTCTCCTCCATGTCACTTCGGCATGCTTTCGAATTTCAGCCATCCATCTACTATGTGGTCTTCTCCTAGATCTTTTCTTGTCCCTTGGTTTCCAGTCTAAAATTTCGGTTGTCCAACGGTGATCAGATCGCCTGGCGCATTGTCCAGCCCATTGTAAATGTAGCGTTACTTTCGTGAATGGAGTTTTACTTTCTTTCTTGTTTAAGATATTCTACTGGTCGCAGAACAGTCTCATTATTATTTTTTTAAATCTACGCAAAAGCGCGTGTCAACTGCTGTCGTCGAAGGTGTCATTATCATGATGACCACCGTAACAACGTTGATAATGTCAGCCTTCAAAAGCCACATGGCACAACAAAAAATATATTTCTTTCAGATGCGTTAACCTTAAAAAAAATGAGTAAAACAGAGTCAAAACAAAGTTTGCGAAAAGGAGAACTAATTCCCCATTGTTGCCATTCAGGGATTTTACTCTGATCATGATGTCTTCGTCTCTTGCCATTTTCCTGATCCAGGAGTTCCTCATCTTATCTTCGTTGGTTACGACGAGCATGCATCTCTACATGCCTCTTTCAGTTGTCTGCAGTCTTTGTATGTATTTTTTAGTGAAATCCGGGTCTATTAATATGTACGAGACTTTAAGAGCGGTCATTGCTGACAACCATTTCAATTGGTTATGTATTTATAGAACCCAATTGAGTTGTTCGCTTTTTTAATAGTACATCAATTAAAAAAAATTGAATTGGATTTTATTAAGAAAATCAAATATTTTTTCTGAATATTTCTGCAAAAACATTTTCGTGGCTTTTTAAACAACCGGGACGGGGGGGGGGCGCTCGATCTTTTCTCTCCGTGCTAGACTCTCCACTGATCGAGGATTTAAAAAGTATAAAAAGTCAAGGAAAGAAATTAAAAGATCAGTATTATTGTTGTAATCGATTGATTCATTGAGTTATGATTAGTAACGAAGCATTCGTTTAAATTCCATGCGAAAACCTTTTTCTATCATAAGAACTAACAGCAAGTTCATTAAGACACAAACCACAATGAAGTGTTAAACTTTTGCTGTTGTCACAACACGGAATTCAATTCATATTAGAAAATCGAAGTCTTAATCGTTACCTACACATTGGAATTTGTTTTGCAGCTCATATATTCTTATATAGGTTAAATACATATTTAAGCAACTGCCGAATAATTTCGCTTTTGATAGTTAGGTTACTTATACGTTGAACAAAGCTGTAATTTTTAAAACCTGGTCGACCTCATTGACCTCAGTTCGTTTTTATTCTTACTTTTCGTCCGAAAGCTTGTTTACGATACAAATAAAAGTGTTTTCTTGCCTTCAATTCAGGACAGGAAGCCAAGCAATTTCATTGATGTGTATGATTTGTAAATGTAGTGTTACTTTCGTGAATGGTGAATGGAGTTTTACTTTCTTTCTTGTGTAAGATATTCTACTGATCGCAGAACAGTCTCATTATTTTTTAAATCTACGCAAAAGCGCGTGTCAACCGCTGTCGTCGAAGGTGTCATTATCATGATGACCACCGTAACAACGTTGATAATGTCAGCCTTCAAAAGCCACATGCCACAACAAAAAATATATTTCTTTCAGAAGCGTTAACCTTTAAAAAAATGAGGAAAACAAAGATTGCGAAAAGGAGAGCTAATTCCCCATTGTTGGCAGATCTGTAAAGGATTCTTCGTCCTGTTTGTGAGAGCTGCATTATGTAATTTAATATTTAATAGCCGCCCTTAATGGCTTCTCTCGAAAGAATGGGCTTCTTGAACCTTGGAGATCATGAGAAAAAAGTTGTTCAATGGTCTCTTACTGTTCTTAGAATTTTCTTTTCCTTTTTCGTACTTAAGCAAAATACAGGCTACTTTCTCCACCCCAGCTATGTAATTCATCATGACTCTTTTTTTTCAGCAAATTAAAAGGGTTCCGAAAAACGTGCTCTTTTGAGGGGGTTGGGGAATTCATCCCTCTTGCTTTAAATATGTATTTCTTTCTTGCTCTTTTTTCTAACTGAAGCATATTTTCTGGTTCTATTTCAGTGTTGTGAGAAAGAAAAAGCAAGGGTAAGAAACGAACTGAGCTATAAAAATTACGTTCTGAATTGCATCATCTCTGCATCAAGTTGTAATTCAATCCGAAAATAAGAATCATGCCACCAAACTCCCAAGGGTAATTAATGGGCAGGTTCTTTCCAGAAAGAGGAGTGAAATTTCTCACGTTTCAAAACATTTCGCAGCGGAATCTTTTACAAAATTTTAGGTCAAAAGAGATTTCGCGGGCTTTTTTTTTCCGAATAAGCTGTACGTTGCTGTCATCTAAAACAATTCTTCTTTAAATGAAAGATAAAAATGTTGCTCATGTTGTGTACCAGCGGAACAAATCGGTGTCGAATTGCCCAGTTAAGATTTCCTTTTAAAAAGGTCCTACATGCTGGGATGCTACAGGATGCAGGTAGGACCTTCCTTTGTAGAACCTTCATTTAAAAGGTCCTACATTTTTGAAGCTAATCATCTTTCCCAACAGTAATAAAGTAAATCCTAAGTAAAAACTTTCGATGTAGCGAAATTGGTAACCGAAGTACTCAAAACCATTGTTAAAATCTGACTTTTTAATTCTGTTCCATAGAAGTGAAGTAACAATAGTTAATTTCATTGTTACTCAGCAATATATTTTTACTAAACTATCGCCGAACATTATTTCATCCCGTTTTATATAAACGTAACAATATCACATTGCAATCTGGGTAAATTACGAGAACGTGATGCTAAATGTGATAAAAGCTATTACAAAAATGCATTTTGCATGCTATGAAAACGGTGCGCCGTAGCGAAATTTAGCTTCCTTTCCGATGGGGGAGGGGGCGGGGTGCTATTGATGAGAGCTTTAAAATCATGTATAACACGATAGCGTGTGACCTGTAGATGTCCTAGGCAAAAATATCCCAATCCCCCTCACAAATACACTTGTGATTTAGCTTTCCTTTCTATCTTGAGGTCAGATTTTAAATTGCGCATGCGCTGATGGACTTTCGAAGCTACATCACATTTCATCGGTGTCAGGATCGTTTCTTACGTTCGCCTGAATCTGAATAAATATTGCTTTGGAAAAACTAACCAGGCGAAATACTTACTATTGCCGTCCCCATTAGTTAGTAAATATTTGCTTTTATCACTCACCTATCTTCTTTCGTTGGTTTTACGACAATAACATTCAGTAATCCACCTACTAAGTACCGTTCACTGTCAGGGATTAGAAAACCTTATTGTTTGTTATGATTTAATTCTACTTAGTATCTGCAAGAGTGTGGTTCGGCGTGGTCGTGAGCGACACGAATAAATGCAATGGGTTGTACGTAAATAAATATGCACTATATTGACAAAAATCCCCTGACACCTAGAAGAGAATCACAACATAGCATTTATTATTATTATGGTGACGGTCCACCTTTGGCCTTAATGCATGCACTGACCCTTCGAGACATGCTTTCGACAAGGTTTTGGAACACGGCGATAGGTATGCGCTTCCATTCATTACATAATGCTGCCGCTAACTCTTGCTTAGTAGTAGACCTTGGTTCCAAACTTCTTATGCGTCGTTCTAATTAATCCCATAGGTACTCTATGGGATTAAGATCAGGGCTATGTGCTGGCCAGTCCACACACGATACGGAATTATCGTCAAACCACGCCGTAGCAGTCCTTGCTTTATGGCTGGGTGCATTATATTGCTGGTACCAACAAGGCTCGGTTCCATAGTATTACTACAGAGTTGGTAAGGCATAATTGTCCACAATATCAATGTAGACGTGCTGGTTAACAGGTTTGTCCACGATAACCAATGGGTTGGGACCATACCACGAAAAACACCCAACACCCCCACACGAGTACACTGCCAGCTCCAAACTTGAGCGTAGGAACAGTGCACTGTGGTAAATAGCGTTCCCCCGGCTGCCACCGTACCCACACACGCCCATCAGACTGATGGATCGTGTATCTGGATTCATCAGTCCATAGGACCCGTTTCCATTGATCTGCGGTCCACGATAAATGTTCTTTACACCATGTTAAACGACGAGTAGCATTCCGAGTGGAGATAAAAGGCTTATGAGCAGCCGCACGACCACGGTAACCCATGGAATGAAGTTCTCTGCGAATGGTACGTGTACATACCGAGGTACCATCATTTTTACTCACCTGTACACTGAGGTCTTGTGCAGTACTTTGTTGATTACCTATAACGACTCTCCTGAGGCTTCGACGTCCTCTATCACTGATTTTCTTTGGGTTTGCCGGTACGTTTTGCTGCTTCAGGCACGCCATGTGTCTTCCACTTATTCAGTACATCCAAAACAGTTGACTTGGGTATGTTTAAACGCCTCTCGGTTTCTCTTATGGACAACCCTCTAATATAACATCGAACAATTTCTTCTTTCTCAAAGTCAGTTCTCTCCCGCCCCGACATTTTCACTGAACCTCACAGTGCGATATGATCGCGGTCAGTTGCAGGCTTGTTTTTATACCGTTTGCAGCTGTACCGCGCATATTAGTAACGCAGCGGATCCGTTCATTTACGTTTGAGGGGTGTCCGGTGACTTTTGTCAATATAGTGTATTTCAAATTGTCACAGATGGCTTGAGATGAACTTGCCGAAATACTGCCTGTCGCAGGCACCTGCATCTTTAAAAAATACACTAATACCCTAATTTCAGACGGTTGCAGCTAACTGCAAATTTACTTCGACGACGTCATGTATGATTTGGTACACATCGACATTAATCATTTAGTAGTTTACCAGCAACACCAATCTTTGTATGTTCGAAGTTATTCAGGGGTGGATTTATAGGGACTCCCACGAAACCTAGGCACGGACCCCGCCATACTAGAGGGCGCCAAAAATAACGATTCATATTTTTTTTCTTTTTTGCCTCTTAAAAAAAAGAAGATATAGACTGAGGGACAAAGGCGCTGTTCTGGGTTTTCGGGGCATGATTTCCCCCGAACTCAAAGTGTGGCATTTACAAGTATTAATTTACTACGAGCCATGTATTAAATCTTGTACACTCATTGCCATAAAAATCTGCGCACCAAGAAAAAACCGTGTGGTTAACGCGAAACTCGGCGAATAGCTACGGGGAGGGCAGACACGCAAATGATTAAAGTTTCGTACAAATCCGCATGCCCGCGCGTTCAAGACCGGCGCTGCAATCGCAATCCTTGGGGCTTATAAGGCGCCACGCACGGGACTCCACATTCGTGCCGAAGTGCACGTTAAGAGCCAGGTGAGAACCTTAAGCGATAGACATGCCGAGAAGCCGCCATAGATGTGCGTACGGTCAACTGACGTAGTTTGAACGAGGCCGTATCGTCGGGATGAGAGAGGCAGGGTGGCTGACACGCCAAATCGGCCGCCATTTGGGTCGGTCGGACCGTACGGTGCGATCGTGTCGAGAGCAATGGACACGCGAAGGCACCCAGACACGGTGGACTGGCTCTGGACGACCCAGACACACCACCAGCAGAGAGAACCGTGGGATCGTGATAGCGGCACCCACACATGCAGCGACGTCCTTGTCCAATATCCAGAGACATGTAGCGGCTGTACAAGGGACTCCTGTGTCTGCCAGAACCATTCTCAGACGCCTGGCAGAGGCGAATCTGCAATCTCGCCGGCCCTTACGTTTTCTGCCATTAACACCTGACCGTCTTCGGCGTCGATTGCTGTGGTGTCAGCAACGAGCAACGTGTAATGCTACTGATTGGCGACGTATAGTGTTCAGCGATGAATCCCGCTTCTGTATGGGAACGGATGACCACCGTGTCTGACTGTGGAGGACCGCTACAATTCCAACAAAATTCTACAGCGGCACACGTCCCGAACTACAGGCGTGATGGTCTGGGAAGCCATCGCGTATGACAACCGGACATCCCTCACAGTGATCCGAGGGAGGTTGACAGCCCATCGCTACGTACAGGAGATCCTGCGGTCCCATGTGCTGCCTTTCCTGGCGGGGCGACCCAGAGCCATTTTCCAATAAGATCAATAAGATTACGCCCGTCAGCACAGGGCTCGGGTTTCGCAGGACCATCTACGTCATGCTTCGATGCTTCCGTGGCCGGCCAGGTCGCCTGCTCTCTCGCCCATCGAGCACGTGTGGGACCAGATGAGACGCCAGCTTTCGCCATGCCCCAGTATTCGTGGTTGAGAGTGTCAGTTGCAAGAAGTATGGGCCAATTTGTCCCAGGATAACATACGACGTCTCTTTGACTCCATGCAGGACCGTATCATCGCATGTATCCGTGCATGAGGCGGTCCGACGCGGTACTACCGCTGACCGGAATGTGTGCCGTATGTCCGCGGGGAATCGTCCTGCTGCTGTGATATTGTAATCACTTCTGTCCTTGGTATGTACCATCTCATTACTAAAATATCACTTCCGTCCGACGCCTCCTTCTTGGTGCGTGCATTTTTATGACAATGAGTGTATGTTGCAATAGAGGTGACAACTTTTATCAATGTCGTGAAGAAAATTTTCACGGTTAGGAATGTACAGGGAACAACTTACACAGTTTGGGGACCTAGGCAAGAAGCTTTCAGGAATACCCCTCCCCATACGTGTCATGTGCATGCAAGTATGATTGAGGACCGGTTACATAATTATTACTGACAGATTAAGACAATTTGCCAATAATACGGTGTTCGATTTATTTGTTTAAGTTATGATTCTCGTTCCCATGTGTTTCAACGTACAGTTCTGAAATTACCATTTTAAACTTTTTTTCAGTGGATGAACATTGCGAATCATTTTAATGTAAAGCAAGTAATATATCACTATATTTTGCAAGAGGGGGGCAAAGATCGGAGCCCTGGACAAGTGCCACGAATGCCTTCCCGTAAATCAGGCCCTGGGTACGTAAGAGTTGACCTCAAACTGCACTGCTGGCCACCCAAAATGCAATACCAAGAAGGACACGAGATAGCAAAGCCAGATTTACTGGACACATAACAACAGATACAAAGATGAAACGATTGAGCTTAGAGGCCCGTTCGACTTGCGGAACACGCAGACATCAATAGTTCGTGTGGCCCCCATGGCTGGCAATGACGGCCGCTACACGCCGCGGTATCGAACGAAAGAGGCTTCGGATGTGGGCTTGGAGTATGTCTGTCCAGGCTACTTCCACACGTTGCCACAGTTCATCAGGCGTAGCCGCAAGTGGTGCTTGCCCGGCCACTCGGTTGCCGATCAGCGACCAGACGTGTTCGATGGGCGACATATCGAGAGAAAGGCGGCCACGGCAGCAGTAACACCTGGTGGGCCGTGAAGAATTGTTGCACGATGCGTGCCACGTGCGGGCGCATTGTCCTGTTGAAACGTGGCCGCTGGCAGGTCCTGCTGGTAAGGGAGGACTACAGGCTCCAAAACGTCGGAGATGTAGCGGTGGCTGTTGAGTGTACCGGTGATGCGTACCAGAGGGGTGCGGGTGTCATGTCCAATTGCGCCCGAAACCATAACGCCAGGCGACGGACCGGTATGGCGATGCACAATGCAGGCGTCATACAGTCTCTCGCCGCGGTGCCGCCACACGCGGACATCGTGGTGTTGCAGGCAGAAGCGGGATTCGTCGGAGAAGACAATGTCGTGCCATTCCGTAGTCCAGGTGCGGCGTTCAACGGCCCACTGCCGCCGTACTCGCCGGTGGTGTAACGTCAATGGTAACCGGAGCAATGGGCGCCGTGCGACAAGTCCCCGCTCCTGCAGATGACGTCGAACGGTACGTGCTGACACAGGTTGTTGCGCAACACGCCCTAATTCCTGCGCTAAGGCACGTGATGCTTCTCGGTGGCGTGTCGGGCGCACATGATTTGCATATGCCTTGCAATGCTAATCGTTTGCGTGTCCTCTCGCGGACGACGCATGCTGCCAATTTCAGGCCAATCGGATGCTTCGTTCTTGTTGTTGCAGTTTGGGTAGCCAGCAGTGTATATTAGAACATTTACTCATTTTGTCGTCCTCGCTGTGTTACGATCCTTCTGCATATTGGAGGTAGGCAAGGCCTGAGTTTGGAAATTTTAGGCGATTTTCGTAACACATGGCCAATGTTAAGCAGCACATAGTTTTATATGTCATCATCATCATCATTGCCAGCCATTATCAATCCACTGCTGGATGAAGGTATCCCCAAGTTTCTTCCACAGCACTCTCTCTTGAGCCAGTCCCCTCCATGTCACTCCCGCATGCTTTCGAATTTCATTCACCCAACTTCCACGTGGTCTTCTTTTGGATCTTTACCCGTCCCTTAGAATTCCGTCTAAAATTTCTGTTGTTTCTCTGTGGTCCGTTCTTCTGGCAACATGCCCAGCCCATTGCCATTTCAGATATTTTACTCTGATCATGATGTCTCCCACTCTTGTTTCCTTATCCACGAGCTCCTCTTCTTACCTTTCCTGGTTACACCAAGCATGCATCTCTACATGCTTCTTCCAGTTGGCTGCAGTCTTTGTATGTCTTTTTTACGCTTTCCAACCGTAGGTTGAAGAAGCGTATATGCTCCAGATTTGTCCGTCCGTCCGTCTGTCTGTCTATCTGTCTGTCCGCACAATAACTTGCATAAAAATGATTCGATTTCGATGAAATTTTAGTATGTGGTAGGAGACAACCTGGGGACGAACCCTATTGAAAATGGGCGAAATGGGGTAAAGATCAGGACATAGGAGCGGGATCCATTCCATCGCCCTTATGCGTCATAACTGTAAAAATGCTTCAATTGCGACAAAACTTTATCATGTTGTTCCGGAGGTATACTGAACCGGTTCTGTTGAATATCATCGAAATGATGTCAAAGGTCAGGGCACAGGAGCGAGATTTATTCCACATCCATTATCCTCATAACTTGAGTAATGATTTTTGGTATGTTGGAAAGCGTATCATAAACAATGCATTGCATGATTTTATTAACTTGTTTAGGTAAGGGCTACATCTCTGCCCCATGCGTAAGCACTGGAAGGATGCACTGATTAACACTTTTCTTTAAAAGCATAATGGCATATTGCTCTTACAAATTGTGCTGTTTCTTCAAAAAGCTCTCCAACCAAGATTTGTCCGCCGATTAATTTCTTCATCAGTAAGACCCTCACTTGATATCTGTTGTCCAAGGTAAATGCAGATATCAGTTATCTACAGCTTTTCCCCATCAATCGATAAATCTTCATTTCTTGTAAAAGCATCAGTTTTGTCTTCTGAAATTTCATTTTTAATCCCACTTCTTTACTCTTGTTAGTAAGTTTCTGGATCATACTTAGCAGCTCTGAAGGGGTAGTTGCAAACTGGCTACGTCATCAGCAAAATGAAGATCGCTTAAATAATCTCCCTTAATCTTTGTTTTAGGTGTATTTCCAGTTATATTTGATATTTGTGGCTGTGTGCTTTCAAAATACTGTCAACTCTTGACGTACCACCGCCGTTTGTTACATTACATTGTGCCTGTACATCAAACGTGGAGTTAATGAGGAATTTGCCAATTATTTTTAAGTAACACAAATTTTGTTAATTATGGTTCATAGAAAATGAAAATTAGCATTAAATGAAAAATATCTTAATTAGGGAAAAAATGCAGCTTTTTTCCTAGTATTTCATATCGATGCTTCTTTTTCTTAGTATTTCATACCCGTGCCTCTTTTTCCTAGTATTTCCTACCGGCACTTCTTTTTTCCTAGTATTTCATATTGGCACTTTTTTTCCCTAGTATTTCATACCGGCACTACTTTTTTCCTAGTATTTCGTACCGGCTCTTATTTTTCCTAGTATTTCATACCGGCACCTCTTTTTTCCTGGTATTTCATACCGGCAGTTCTTTTTTCTTAGTATTTCATACCGGCAGTTCTTTTTTCCTAGTATCTGATACCAGCAGTTCTTTTTTCCTAGTATTTCATACCGGCATTTCTTTTTTTTTTTCAGTATTTCATACCGGCACTTCTTTTTTCCTAGTATTTCATACCGGCAGTTTTTTTCCCCTAGTATTTCACAGCGGCACTTCTTTTTTCCTAGTATTTCATACCGGCAGTTTTTTTCCCCTAGTATTTCACAGCGGCACTTCTTTTTTCCTAGTATTTCATACCGGCAGTTTTTTTCCCCTAGTATTTCACAGCGGCACTTCTTTTTTCCTAGTATTTCATACCGGCAGTTTTTTTTCCCTAGTATTTCACAGCGGCACTTCTTTTTTCTTAGTATTTCATACCGTCACCTGTTTTTTCCTAGTATTTCATACTGACACCTCTTTTTTCCTTGTATTTCATGCCGGCACTTTTTTCTCTCTAGTATTTCATACCGGCACCTTTTTTTCCCTAGTATTTCATGCAGGCATCTTTTTTCCTAGTATTTCATACCGGCTCCTCTTTTTTCCTAGTATTTCATACCGTCACCTGTTTTTTCCTAGTATTTCATACTGACACCTCTTTTTTCCTTGTATTTCATACCGGCACCTCTTTTTTCCTAGTATTTCATGCAGGCACTTCTTTTTTCCTAGTATTTCATACCGGCACCTCTTTTTTCCTAGTATTTCATGCAGGCACTTCTTTTTCCTAGTATTTCATACCGGCACCTCTTTTTTCCTAGTATTTCATGCAGGCACTTCTTTTTTCCTAGTATTTCATACCGGCACCTCTTTTTTCCTAGTATTTCATGCAGGCACTTCTTTTTTCCTAGTATTTCATACCGGCACCTCTTTTTTCCTAGTATTTCATGCAGGCACTTCTTTTTTTCCTAGTATTTCATATCGGCACCTCTTTTTTCCTAGTATTTCATGCAGGCACTTTTTTCCCCTAGTATTTCATACCGGCACCTCTTTTTTCCTAGTATTTCATGCAGGCACTTCTTTTTTCCTAGTATTTCATACCGGCACTAATTTTAGTAGAGGGAACAGGAGAAACTTTTTCTTTCCTGTTGGTGTTGTTGTCCCTGACTTACGAGCCGCATTCTTAAACATAGAAACCTCATGTGCCTTGTGCCCTTGAGGAAAAGCTGTGTGGGAACTGTAAAGGGTAGGGGAGTGGTGTATGCATGATCCTTCAAAAAAATGGAAATGAAGGTATCCGTGCGCATGATCACCTTTTGCCCAAGCCCCAGATCATCCCACTAAAGATGTCTGTAATTTTTATTATATCATTAATTTAATATATTCAATTTGAAGAGCTTCTTCACAGAATGAAGAATTCGGAGTAATACACTAAACATAAATTTTAGTTTTGCAGCAATAACCTTTTTTCACCATGAACTTTTTTTTTTTTTTTCTGTGGGTGGTGAGATTTTTATTAATTTTAGACTGAATATTCGGATTGGAACAACGCTACAATGATCTTGCTACATGAAAAAGGTGACATTGAGGATCTCAGGAACTACAGACCTATCAGCCTCCTATCAGTGGTTTATAAAATCTTCACTAAAGTCCTTTCACACCGCTTGAAGGTGACACTGGACATGGCTCAACCGAGAGAACAAGCTGGATTCAGGAGTGGCTACAGCACAATAGATCATATCCACGTACTGAGAGAACTAATTGAAAGAGCGAGGGAATATGAACTTCCATTGTGCATGGCTTTTATCGATTATGAAAAAGCCTTTGATTCGGTGAAACCATCAGCAGTTGCAATGGCTCTGAAATCCTGCGGTATTGAAGATGCATACATTAATATTATTAATAACATCTATGAAAATGCAAGTGCAAAGATTCTGCTATTTGAAAATACAACACACATAAAAATTGGAAAAGGAGTGAGACAAGGTGACACCATATCTCCGAAGCTCTTTAATGCTACATTGGAAAATGTCTTTCAATCACTGAACTGGGAAAACAAAGGCATAAAGATTAATGGAGATTATCTAACCCACCTTCGTTTTGCTGATGACATAGTCATTTTTGCAACTACCCCATCAGAGCTACAGAGTATGATGCAGGAACTTGCTGACAAGAGTAAAGAAGTGGGATTAAAAATGAACTTTCAGAAGACAAAAGTGATGTTCAATGCTTTTACAAGAAATGAAGATTTATCGATTGATGGAGAAAAGCTGGAGATAACAGACGCGTACGTTTATCTTGGACAGCAGATATCAAGTGAGGGTCACATTGGTGAAGAAATTAATCGGCGTACAAAACTTGCCTGGAGAGCTTTTGGAAGAAACAGCATAATTTTCAAGAGCAATATGCCATTATGTCTTAAAAGGAAAGTGTTTGATCAATGCATCCTTCCAGTGCTTACGTATGGTGCAGAGACGTGGACCTTAGCTAAAAGAGACATACAAAGGCTGCAGACAACTCAAAATAGCATGGAGAGGTGCATGCTTGGTGTAACCAGGAGAGATAAGAAGAGGAACACGTGGATCCGAAAAATGACAAGAGTGGAAGACATCATGATCAGAGTTAAATCCCTGAAATGGCAATGGGCTGGACATACTGCCAGAAGAACAGACCATCGATGGACAGCCGAAATTTTAGATTGGATTCCAAGGGACAGGAAAAGACCCAGAAGAAGACCACATGGAAGATGGGTGGATGAAATTCGAAAGTATGCGGAAGTGACATGGAGGAGACTGACACAAGACAGACCGTTGTGGAGGAAACTTGGGGAGACCTTCGTCCAGCAGTGGATTGATAATGGTTGACAATGATGATGATGATGATTCATTCTTGTTGCGGATATTTTAAGTACCCAACTTTCTATATCATGAAAGTCCCTTTTGGAAGAGGGCTGCCTTCTCAGCTCAGTTCTGGGTTCAAGTCCAGCTGAATCCCTAATGATTAGCAGAGGTTTGGAAGTTCCGTTCATCCGTTGGTCCCGGGTTAGAAACTCTTTGTTATAAGCAAGTCTATCCCCAGTTCTCTGTGTAGCATAAGCAGTTCCCGCTGGCTCCACAAACTGAAATCGACCGCCAGCGTTTCTGACTTTTTGTGCAATAGCATTCCACGGAATTGTCAATTACATTTTCACACAAAGGAGTTACTCTTCCAGGAATTTTTTTTTTTTACTTTTTCAGTTTTGGAAATTTTCGGGCGAAGATATTTTTTCCGGATGATTTTAAGCTAAATACACTGACGGACAAAAAAAAACCCCCAACACCAAGAAGGGGTTGTGTTAGATAAACGACAGTTGGTAGCGGTAAGAGTACATCTCTAAGATGACGTCTATGCAAATTTCGCGCTCGGCGCATACGTGTGGCGCTAGTAGCGCCCTCGGAACATGCAAAGCAGGTTTGCTGTAAATACGCGCTGTAACGTTCGTGAGCGTTAGTTATCGTTGAGATTCAACGTAGTGTGTTGATGTTAGTCAAGAATGCCTTTAAGAAAACGAAGAAGCCATTATCAACAGCTCACAGAGTTTGAACGAGGTCGTGTAATAGGGCTACGAGAAGGTGGATTTTCTTTCCGCAATATTGCAGAACGACTTGGCAGGAATGTAGCCACTGTGCATGATTGTTGGCAGCGGTGGTCAAAGGAAGGTCCTGCCTCAAGAAGACCGGGTTCCAGCCGGCCACGTGGCACTAATGAGAGGGAAGACCGCCGTGTACGGCGCATGGCCGTGGCGCATCGTACCGCGTCTGCGGCAGCAATTCGAGCTGCAGTTGCCACCACAGTGACACAACGAACTGTTAGAAATCAGTTACTTGAAGTACAGCTCCGAGCCAGACGCCCTGTAGCGTGCATTCCACTTACTCCAAACCACTGCCGTTTGCGACGTCAGTGGTGTCAAGCTAGAGCTCATTGGAGGACGGAGTGGAGATCTGTTGTGTTTTCTGATGAAAGCCGGTTCTGCCTGGGTGCCAGTGATGGCCGTGTGTTGGTTAGAAGGAAGCCAGGTGAGCGCCTGCAACTAACCTGTTTGCGGCCGAGTCACACTGGACCTACACCTGGAGTTATGGTCTGGGGAGCAGTTTCCTATGACAGCAGTAGCACTCTCGTGGTTATCCCACGCACCCTGACGGGACAGTTGTACGTCGGTCTGGTGATTCAACCTGTTGTGCTGCCATTCATGAACAGCATTCCAGGGGGTGTTTTCCAACAGGATAACGCTCGCCCGCATACCGCTGTTGTAACCCAACATGCTCTACAGAGTGTCGACATGTTGCCGTGGCCTGCTAGATCACCAGATCTTTCACCAATCGAGCACGTATGGGACATCATTGGACGACAACTCCAGCGTCACCCCCAACCAGCATTAACCGTCCCTGTATTGACTGACCAAGTGCAACAGGCATGGAACTCCATCCCACAAACTGACATCCAGCACCTGTACGACACAATGCATGAACGTTTGCGTGCTTGCATTCAACATTCTGGCGGTTACACCGGTTATTAATGTACCAACATTTCACATTTAAAATGGCTCTTCTCGCGCTTACATTAAGCTGTGATCTTGAAACCTTAATCGATTAAATATGTTACCTATACAAATGTATTGCCGCCATTTCATTCCGCTACAATTATTTTTTCGTGGTGTTGGGATTTTTTTTTTCCGTCAGTGTATGAGCATACCGGCACTTCAAAATTTCCATTTCGAGCACTGCTCCACGCGATATATTTTCTTTATTAATTCATTCTGGAATCGTGGTAGACGGAAGTGTTGTGTACCGTAGAATGCCTTTTAAGTATCAGGTAAACACTCACTGCGTCTTCCTTGTGGAATGCCGTCAACCTTATTGCTTAAGCATCTACCCCGAGGCGCAGTCACTGGATGATCATGAAAATGCATCTTCTGTGGAGATTTGGGGGAGTGAATGGTGTCCTAAGGTTGTCACCACCCTTCCGGTATGCAGGTGGCGAAAGACAGCACCAGGAATGAGCCAGAGGAATGGATGGATTTTCCGCAGTTTCTGGTTTTTTTTTTCCTGAAATCGCAGGTGTTGCCTTACTTAGAAAATGTAATGAGACTTCAGGTGGCTTAAGAAGAAAATGTCGCACTTCTTTCTCGCGACGTTCTGTACCAAATGCGCAGCATATCGTGATTAATGGCAGCATATGTTTGTCATGAGGAATGTGCAATTTTAACAGCCACGAGTGAGCATCAAAAAGAGGAATGCCATAGCCTCAGTAAGATTCTTTTTTCCTCCTCAATAAAAAAATCTTGATACGTAGAAAAACGCGTGGTTGGAATTTTATCGCGGTACTTTTGCTTGTAACTTCACTTAGGCCACTGGTAATAACAATCTGTAAAAATATTTGAATTCAGCATAAAATTTCCTTTAAAATGGTGTATAATATGTATTCCTGACTTTACGATTACGCTGTATGAGTTGACTTCAAACATAAAAATTTTGCCTTTCAGTCTACTGGTGCAGGACTTTTGGCCAAGATTGTTAAAAAAATATTCTCATACAAGGGGTGGCAAATCTGGGCTTGCACTCGGGCGATGACAGCCCTTGGTGCAGCCTTGTATGTAATCCACGTGTGTGTGGCATATGCTGATTTTGCTGCCCGTGGCTTCCTATAAAGCCGTTTTACGTTTATTGGCAACAGAATTTGCTGCTTTACATAATGCGTTTCTTGTATACCAGTTGCGTGTGATTTCAGACTAGATTTCCTAGGGTTTTGCGGTTTTGCTTTAATTTTGAGCACCAGTGGATATGGAATTTTCTAGCACTGTTAAATTCCGTTTTATTTTTTAAGTAGTGCAGGCACTTTTGCATTATTTTCGGGTTCACGATGTGGGGAAGCGTGCGTGTGTCGACATTTAATCCATGCTGGGGCAGTGGAACTGATGGTGCAAAGGGTGTGATGCACGAGGTCCTCATGACAAGGGATTCACCAAATTCTTCTAAAGTTCCCAAGCCATCTTGTGAAAAAGTAAACTTTGCCCGTGATGGGGATCGAAATCTTGCTCCTTCACTCCGGAGCAAGTTGCTCTCCCAACTAAGCTACACGGACGGAATATATCGGGGCAGTAGTCGTCTTGACACGTGCTTTACCTCTGTAGTACATCACAATCTGTAGAAAAATTGCTTCTAACTAAAAAGGGTGAAACAAGGTTGGATTTACCAAAAACTGTAAAAATTCAGTTATGAGTATGTAATTAAACAAAAACTAAACTGAACGAGGACACTTTCGCTGGATTTCCCATCTGAATTCTGATATCCTGTACTTTGAAATTAGCGAACTGTCCAAAGTATGATTGTCGCAGGATTAACCACATGCAGGCTGAATTATATCGTTGTTCAATTTACGCTAAGTTGCTATGAACATACTTTTTACGTGGCTACGATATTTTAATTCAATTGACATTAAATGTCCGTAAATACTGTTTCACACGTTATGCAAGTTCAGCTATCGAGAGATTGCAAAAGGACGTTAACATAGTATTGGCAATTGAAGTCAAGTATAATAATAATAAGTATCTGTACTTACAATATTCATAGTGGCTGTCGGGGCTTCATATGTGCGTCATCTAAGAATGTGAATTCCTTCAATTGTGAAGTTAAAATTCATGATATTGTAAAATCTGCACCAGATAAAATTAAACAAGATGAATTTTTTACAATGCAAAAAAATCCATTAACATCGATGAAATAAGAAACTGAATTACAACCTTGTTGATTTTTTTAAAAACGAACTACAATCCTGAAGAGGAGACAATCTTGACCGCGAAGCACCCTGATACATAATGAAAACTGAAGATGAATTATACTTTTGCCAAAACCTTAAAAATAAACAATCTTGAAAAAGGCTCTTCTCGCGCTTACATTAAGCTGTGATCTTGAAACCTTAATCGATTAAATATGTTACCTATACAAATGTATTGCCGCCATTTCATTCCGCTACAATTATTTTTTCGTGGTGTTGGGATTTTTTTTTTCCGTCAGTGTATGAGCATACCGGCACTTCAAAATTTCCATTTCGAGCACTGCTCCACGCGATATGTTTTCTTTATTAATTCATTCTGGAATCGTGGTAGACGGAAGTGTTGTGTACCGTAGAATGCCTTTTAAGTATCAGGTAAACACTCACTGCGTCTTCCTTGTGGAATGCCGTCAACCTTATTGCTTAAGCATCTACCCCGAGGCGCAGTCACTGGATGATCATGAAAATGCATCTTCTGTGGAGATTTGGGGGAGTGAATGGTGTCCTAAGGTTGTCACCACCCTTCCGGTATGCAGGTGGCGAAAGACAGCACCAGGAATGAGCCAGAGGAATGGATGGATTTTCCGCAGTTTCTGGTTTTTTTTTTTTTCCTGAAATCGCAGGTGTTGCCTTACTTAGAAAATGTAATGAGACTTCAGGTGGCTTAAGAAGAAAATGTCGCACTTCTTTCTCGCGACGTTCTGTACCAAATGCGCAGCATATCGTGATTAATGGCAGCATATGTTTGTCATGAGGAATGTGCAATTTTAACAGCCACGAGTGAGCATCAAAAAGAGGAATGCCATAGCCTCAGTAAGATTCTTTTTCCTCCTCAATAAAAAAATCTTGATACGTAGAAAAACGCGTGGTTGGAATTTTATCGCGGTACTTTTGCTTGTAACTTCACTTAGGCCACTGGTAATAACAATCTGTAAAAATATTTGAATTCAGCATAAAATTTCCTTTAAAATGGTGTATAATATGTATTCCTGACTTTACGATTACGCTGTATGAGTTGACTTCAAACATAAAAATTTTGCCTTTCAGTCTACTGGTGCAGGACTTTTGGCCAAGATTGTTAAAAAAATATTCTCATACAAGGGGTGGCAAATCTGGGCTTGCACTCGGGCGATGACAGCCTTTGGTGCAGCCTTGTATGTAATCCACGTGTGTGTGGCATATGCTAATTTTGCTGCCCGTGGCTTCCTATAAAGCCGTTTTACGTTTATTGGCAACAGAATTTGCTGCTTTACATAATGCGTTTCTTGTATACCAGTTGCGTGTGATTTCAGACTAGATTTCCTAGGGTTTTGCGGTTTTGCTTTAATTTTGAGCACCAGTGGATATGGAATTTTCTAGCACTGTTAAATTCCGTTTTATTTTTTAAGTAGTGCAGGCACTTTTGCATTATTTTCGGGTTCACGATGTGGGGAAGCGTGCGTGTGTCGACATTTAATCCATGCTGGGGCAGTGGAACTGATGGTGCAAAGGGTGTGATGCACGAGGTCCTCATGACAAGGGATTCACCAAATTCTTCTAAAGTTCCCAAGCCATCTTGTGAAAAAGTAAACTTTGCCCGTGATGGGGATCGAAATCTTGCTCCTTCACTCCGGAGCAAGTTGCTCTCCCAACTAAGCTACACGGACGGAATATATCGGGGCAGTAGTCGTCTTGACACGTGCTTTACCTCTGTAGTACATCACAATCTGTAGAAAAATTGCTTCTAACTAAAAAGGGTGAAACAAGGTTGGATTTACCAAAAACTGTAAAAATTCAGTTATGAGTATGTAATTAAACAAAAACTAAACTGAACGAGGACACTTTCGCTGGATTTCCCATCTGAATTCTGATATCCTGTACTTTGAAATTAGCGAACTGTCCAAAGTATGATTGTCGCAGGATTAACCACATGCAGGCTGAATTATATCGTTGTTCAATTTACGCTAAGTTGCTATGAACATACTTTTTACGTGGCTACGATATTTTAATTCAATTGACATTAAATGTCCGTAAATACTGTTTCACACGTTATGCAAGTTCAGCTATCGAGAGATTGCAAAAGGACGTTAACATAGTATTGGCAATTGAAGTCAAGTATAATAATAATAAGTATCTGTACTTACAATATTCATAGTGGCTGTCGGGGCTTCATATGTGCGTCATCTAAGAATGTGAATTCCTTCAATTGTGAAGTTAAAATTCATGATATTGTAAAATCTGCACCAGATAAAATTAAACAAGATGAATTTTTTACAATGCAAAAAAATCCATTAACATCGATGAAATAAGAAACTGAATTACAACCTTGTTGATTTTTTTAAAAACGAACTACAATCCTGAAGAGGAGACAATCTTGACCGCGAAGCACCCTGATACATAATGAAAACTGAAGATGAATTATACTTTTGCCAAAACCTTAAAAATAAACAATCTTGAAAAAGGCTCTTCTCGCGCTTACATTAAGCTGTGATCTTGAAACCTTAATCGATTAAATATGTTACCTATACAAATGTATTGCCGCCATTTCATTCCGCTACAATTATTTTTTCGTGGTGTTGGGATTTTTTTTTTCCGTCAGTGTATGAGCATACCGGCACTTCAAAATTTCCATTTCGAGCACTGCTCCACGCGATATATTTTCTTTATTAATTCATTCTGGAATCGTGGTAGACGGAAGTGTTGTGTACCGTAGAATGCCTTTTAAGTATCAGGTAAACACTCACTGCGTCTTCCTTGTGGAATGCCGTCAACCTTATTGCTTAAGCATCTACCCCGAGGCGCAGTCACTGGATGATCATGAAAATGCATCTTCTGTGGAGATTTGGGGGAGTGAATGGTGTCCTAAGGTTGTCACCACCCTTCCGGTATGCAGGTGGCGAAAGACAGCACCAGGAATGAGCCAGAGGAATGGATGGATTTTCCGCAGTTTCTGGTTTTTTTTTTTTTTCCTGAAATCGCAGGTGTTGCCTTACTTAGAAAATGTAATGAGACTTCAGGTGGCTTAAGAAGAAAATGTCGCACTTCTTTCTCGCGACGTTCTGTACCAAATGCGCAGCATATCGTGATTAATGGCAGCATATGTTTGTCATGAGGAATGTGCAATTTTAACAGCCACGAGTGAGCATCAAAAAGAGGAATGCCATAGCCTCAGTAAGATTCTTTTTTCCTCCTCAATAAAAAAATCTTGATACGTAGAAAAACGCGTGGTTGGAATTTTATCGCGGTACTTTTGCTTGTAACTTCACTTAGGCCACTGGTAATAACAATCTGTAAAAATATTTGAATTCAGCATAAAATTTCCTTTAAAATGGTGTATAATATGTATTCCTGACTTTACGATTACGCTGTATGAGTTGACTTCAAACATAAAAATTTTGCCTTTCAGTCTACTGGTGCAGGACTTTTGGCCAAGATTGTTAAAAAAATATTCTCATACAAGGGGTGGCAAATCTGGGCTTGCACTCGGGCGATGACAGCCTTTGGTGCAGCCTTGTATGTAATCCACGTGTGTGTGGCATATGCTAATTTTGCTGCCCGTGGCTTCCTATAAAGCCGTTTTACGTTTATTGGCAACAGAATTTGCTGCTTTACATAATGCGTTTCTTGTATACCAGTTGCGTGTGATTTCAGACTAGATTTCCTAGGGTTTTGCGGTTTTGCTTTAATTTTGAGCACCAGTGGATATGGAATTTTCTAGCACTGTTAAATTCCGTTTTATTTTTTAAGTAGTGCAGGCACTTTTGCATTATTTTCGGGTTCACGATGTGGGGAAGCGTGCGTGTGTCGACATTTAATCCATGCTGGGGCAGTGGAACTGATGGTGCAAAGGGTGTGATGCACGAGGTCCTCATGACAAGGGATTCACCAAATTCTTCTAAAGTTCCCAAGCCATCTTGTGAAAAAGTAAACTTTGCCCGTGATGGGGATCGAAATCTTGCTCCTTCACTCCGGAGCAAGTTGCTCTCCCAACTAAGCTACACGGACGGAATATATCGGGGCAGTAGTCGTCTTGACACGTGCTTTACCTCTGTAGTACATCACAATCTGTAGAAAAATTGCTTCTAACTAAAAAGGGTGAAACAAGGTTGGATTTACCAAAAACTGTAAAAATTCAGTTATGAGTATGTAATTAAACAAAAACTAAACTGAACGAGGACACTTTCGCTGGATTTCCCATCTGAATTCTGATATCCTGTACTTTGAAATTAGCGAACTGTCCAAAGTATGATTGTCGCAGGATTAACCACATGCAGGCTGAATTATATCGTTGTTCAATTTACGCTAAGTTGCTATGAACATACTTTTTACGTGGCTACGATATTTTAATTCAATTGACATTAAATGTCCGTAAATACTGTTTCACACGTTATGCAAGTTCAGCTATCGAGAGATTGCAAAAGGACGTTAACATAGTATTGGCAATTGAAGTCAAGTATAATAATAATAAGTATCTGTACTTACAATATTCATAGTGGCTGTCGGGGCTTCATATGTGCGTCATCTAAGAATGTGAATTCCTTCAATTGTGAAGTTAAAATTCATGATATTGTAAAATCTGCACCAGATAAAATTAAACAAGATGAATTTTTTACAATGCAAAAAAATCCATTAACATCGATGAAATAAGAAACTGAATTACAACCTTGTTGATTTTTTTAAAAACGAACTACAATCCTGAAGAGGAGACAATCTTGACCGCGAAGCACCCTGATACATAATGAAAACTGAAGATGAATTATACTTTTGCCAAAACCTTAAAAATAAACAATCTTGAAAAAGAAAATACAAACATACAAATCTCCCGAATGCGAAGCACCAAACTAGTTTCTGCTAACATTTATAGCCATCATCAGTGGTAGGTGCACGGACATTAGGATTACCGCACTCACTCGCTCAGGTATGCAGCTTAACCCCAATGTATGTTCAGCCCTGTCGTGTAGATATTTGCGCATCATGATTTATGTTCCACTGCACATATCAATGGTGTCGCCTCTGTAGTCAAACAAAAATATACTAGTAGCATTTACGTAGAAATATTCAACTGTATTTTTAAGTAACACTTGATGTCACATGTTTTTTGTTAATGTTTTTCCTCATGAAATGTTTTCTCTCCTGTTCAATAAGGTACCTCCATGCAAACTGAAGCTCTACTGGACTATTAACGTTACAGTTGTGTCTTTTGGTTTTCTCAATGACTACAGCCTCAGAGGTTGGAATCTGGGCATGTGATCTATGTGATGTTAGAATTTTTGTGTTAGTCCAATCTGAATTGTTGAATTGTTCTTAAAATAGGTTTTTCACCTTATCGGGACTTGGAGAAGGGGGTACATGACTTTTGTATTTATCCTGGGAAAAAGAAAAAAGTCCTGTTGGGTCAAAGATTGGTAGGTAATATTAATGACATTAGTGATTGAATTAATGACACTGATTATATTGTGTAATCTTCAGAACAAAAAAAAATTATGCGTTCATGAAATACACTCATTGTCATAAGCACCCGCGCACCAAAGAAAAAACCGTGCAATTAACACGAAACTCAGGCGAATAGCTACGGGTAGGGCAGACATGCAAATGATTAAAGTTTCGTGCGATTCCGCATGCCCGCGCGTCCAAGACCGGCGCTGCAATCGCAATCGTTTGGGGCTTATAAGGCGCCACGCAGGGGACTCCACATTCGTGCCAAAGTGCACGGCGAGAGTCAGGTGAGATCCCTGAGCGATAGACATGCCGAGGAGCCACCATACATGTGCGTACGGGCAACTGAAGGAGTTTGAACGAAGCCGTATCGTCGGGATGAGAGAGGCAGGGTGGCCGGCGCGCCGAATCGGCCGCCATTTGGGCCGGTCGGACAGTATGGTGCGATCGTGTTGAGAGCAATGGACACGGGAAGGCACCCAGACACGGCGGACTGGTTCTGGACGACCCAGACACACCACCAGCAGAGAAGACCGTGGGATCGTGAGAGCGGCACGCACAAATGCAGCGACGTCCTTGTCCAATATCCAGAGACATGTGCGGCTGTACAAGGAACTCCTGTGTCCGCCAGACCCATTTACAGACGCCTGGAAGAGGCGAATATGCACTATCAATGGCCCTTACGTTTTCTGCCATTAACACCTGAGCATCGTCGGCGTCGATTGCATTGGTGTTAGCAGCGAGCAACGTGGAAGGCTATGGACTGGCAACGTATAGTGTTCAGCGACAAATCCCGCTTCTGTACGGGAACGGACGACCACCGTGTCAGAGCGTGGAGGACCGCAGGTGAGCTCTACAATCCCAACCTCACTGTACAGAGGCACACGTCTGGAACTGCATGCGTGATGGTCTGGGGAAACATTGCGTATGACAGCCGGACTTCCCTCGCAGTGATCACTACGTACAGGAGATCCTGCGGCCCCATGTTCTGCATTTCCTGGCGAGGCGGCCCGGATCCATTTTCCAACAAGATAACGCCCGTCCGCACACGGCTCGGGTTTACCAGGAGTGTCTACGTCATGCTTCAACGCTCCAGTGGCCTGCCAGATAGCCTAGTCTCTCGCCCATCGAGCACGTGTGGGACCATATGGGATGCCAGCTTTCTCCATGTCCCAGTTTTTGGTGATTTAGAGCGTCAGTCAGGCCCGTAGCCAAACAAGCAAGCTGGGAGGGGCGGCTGATGATTGAGGACGGGCGAAGGATATAAAGTTGTCGAGCAAAAGATGTAAAAGAAGTCGGGCACTATACTGTTGTGTGAGTCGCTAGGACGGGCAAAAGGAAACACAGGTCGGGCTCAGTCCGGCCAGGCCTTCCCCTGGCTACGGCCCTAGCGTCAATTGCAATAAGTGTGGGCCAATCTGTCCCAGGGTAGCGTTAGGCGTCTCTTTGACCTCATGCCGGACCGTATCACCGCATGTATCCAAGCACGAGGCTGTCCGACGCGCGGTACTAACGCTGACAGGAAATGTGTACCGTATGTCAACGGGAAATCATCCTGCTGCTGTGATATTGTAATCACTTCTGTCCTTGGTACGTACCATCTCACTACTAAAATCTCATTTCAATCTAACGGCTCATTCTTGGTGCGCGGATTTTTATGATAATGAGTGTACACTTGTCACACAAATTTAAAGATATTGTATGAAATGAAAGGCGTATGTATCTGACTCAAGTAACACGCGTTAAAATACCATCAATGAGGCTACGTAACGCAAATGATAAAGAGTGCGTTTACGAAAAACAATTTATTGTGCAATTTCTGCACACAACAAAGTAGCACTGCAATATAGACAAAATGGTAAATTCGGAGAATGTCCATACCTCTGGATTTCAGTACTAGATAACACGTCGAAGAACATTTTGACATCTCTGAGGCATACTTGCAATGACATCATTGATGAATGCCTGGGGGCAGCTCGCCACATATTACATGCAACCCATTACGGAGGTCTGCCAATGTACTGGGCTATGAAACATGGTTATCCCGACGTCTCTGTACAGCATCCCAAATGTTCTCAATAGGATTAAAGTCAGAAGACCTCAGAGGCAGCTGTAACGATTCAATCCCATGACTTTTTCAGCTCCTGAAACACGCTCCAGACACGGCGACTGGTTGCACTGCAACCAACGAAACGGAATGCATGTGCAATACCAGCGTGAAACAGTGTCACAATGGGCACAATGATCTTGCTTCAGTACACTGAGACATTCATATTGCCTTGACAAACATACAACGAAGTATGGCCATTAAAACACACTACTACCCAAATCAAAACTGAATGTCGCTGATAAGAGTTAACGGACTGCACATACGAAGGGATGCTGAAAAGTTCTCGGCCTAACCCACTTCCTGTAATTGTAGCATTATTTTGTCACTGCAGCTCGAAAGAGTGTTTCTTTGTATTGTAAAGTGCCAATTTTCAGACTAATACCTCCTTTCTCTCTCTCTCTCTCTCTCTCTCTCTCTCTCTCTCTCTCTCTCTCTCTCTCTCTCTCTCTCTCTCTCTCTCTTTCGCAGATGTTTGACGTCCTGAACTGAATCATGTCAATGCAAAGTCTTGAATTTTCGAATGTGGAACTCCGGGCTGTCATGAAATTTCTGTTCCTTCAGAAGAAAACTGCAAAGAAAATCTATGAATGTATGGCGCAAACATTAAGTGACAAGTGCCCTTCAAATTCCACTGTGAAGAAATGGTGTGCCAACTTTCAGCGTGAAGACTTTGAGACCAAAGATGCAGCAAGACCTGGGAGGCCTTCAATAGTGACAACACCCCGAAATTTTTTATAGTGTTCATGACTTGATTTTGTCAGATCGGCGAATCTCGGCTAAAACAATAGCTGAGATACTGGAGATATCCAGGGAACGTGTTGGGTTCATAATTCATGAGCACTTGGATATGCAGAAGAGGTCAGCGGAATGGATGCCAAATGTTTGTACACCGATGAGAAACAAAAACGAATGGGCACTTCCAAATCAGTTTTGTAGCATTTTGAGCGATCTGGTGATAATTTTTTGCAGCCACTTGTCACCGTTGAGGAAATGTGGTTACATCACAACGATCCAGAGACGAAACAACAGTCCCTGCAGTGGCGGCACTCGGGGTCTCCACGGCCAAAGAAATTCAAGACTCAAAGGTCTTCAGGAAAGGTCATGGCGACGGGTGTTTGGGATTCGGAAGGCGTTTTACAGACTGAATATCTCCCGAAGGGCCAAACCATAAATGCTGAATACTATTCCAACATGCTGTGCCGCTTAAAGGAGGCGTTGAAGGAAAAAGGGCGAGGAAAACTGCGGAAAGGTGGGTTGTTTTTTTTTTTTTTTTTGTAAAACAATGCGCCGGCTCAAAAGGCTGGCAAGACAATGGATGTTTCGAGGGATCTGGGGTTTATCCACCCTACTCACGAGATCTTGCTCCATTGGACTATTTCCTGTTCCCAAATTAAAAAAAAAGCTTGAAAGGGAAGCATTTTCCGAATGATTCGGAAGTGATGTCCGCAGCAGAGTGGTATGCGAGTGATCAGACATTAAAAAAATTTGGAAGGGTTAAAACAACTCCAGAAACGCTGTGCCAAGTGTGTTGAACTTCGGGGTGAATATGTGGAATAGTCTGTAAGTTTTATGGCTTCAGCCTATATCCTTCTTGGTGAGGCCGAGAACTTATCAGCATCCCCTCGTACTGTAGTTGCACTCATGTGCCGGATCTCTCCTACACGTGTCCTCGCCGAGTATCAGGATAAAGAGCGAAACCGGATTTGTCTGAAAAGTACATGGTAACTCTGTATTCCATGACATTTACTGTTGGGCCAGGTACGTATTTGATGACTATGAGCTGATGACAATGTTATTCATCTCAGCGGCCTCCTTACTCTGAGTCCGTACTCGTGAAGATGGTTTAGTTCTGCATACTGTGGCACCAGAAGCAGCTCGCAGTGATTCCCGCAGTTGGCTACTGGTGATAATAGACCTTCTCCGAGCACTTATCACTAGGTAGTGGACTTGTCTCCTGGTAGTTACCCTTGGGAGACCACTCCTGGATCGATTTGAGACATTTCTATGCCGTGCCGTAGAAATATTGTGTGTAGCCGGCTTACTACACTTTGAAAACTCCTAGAGCAGCAGCCACATCGATCTACACCTGCCTGTAACTGGCAACAGCCATATTTCTCTCTTTGTGAAATTCCTAAAACAGCAGCCACACCTGCCGTGCACCTGCCTGTAACATGACAACAGCCATATTTCTCTCTTTGAGAAACTTCTAAAGCCGCAGCCACATCTGTCGTGCACCTGCCTGTAGCATGACAACAGCTATATTTCTCCCTTTGAGAAACTTCTACAGCCTCAGCCACATCTGCCGTGCACCTGCCTGTAACATGGCAACACCTGTATTTCTCCCTTTGAGAAACTTCTACAGCCGCAGCCACATCTGCCGTGCACCTGCCTGTAACATGGCAACACCTGTATTTCTCTCTTTGAGAAACTCTTAAAACAGCAGCCACATCTGTCGTGCACCTGCCTGTAACATGACAACAGCCATATTTCTCTCTTTGAGAAACTTCTAAAGCCACAGTCACATCTGCCGTGCACCTACCTGTAACATGACAACAGCCATATTTCTCTCTTTGAGAAACTTCTAAAGCCGCAGCCACATCTGCCGTGCACCTGCCTGTAACATGACAACAGCCATATTTCTCTCTTTGAGAAACTCCTAAAGCAGCAGCCTCATCTGCCGTGCACCTGCCTGCAACATGACGACAGCCATATTTCTCTCTTTGAGAAACTTCCAAAGCCGCTGCCACATCTGCCGTGCATATGCCTGTAACATGACACCAGCCATCATATTTCTCTCTTTGAGAAACTTCTAAAGCCGCAGCCACATCTGCCGTGCACCTGCCTGTAACATGGCAACAGCCATATTTCTCTCTTTGACAAACTTCTAAAGCCGCTGCCACATCTGCCGTGCACCTGCCTGTAACGTAACAACAGCCATATTTCTCTGTTTGAGAAACTCCTAAAGCAGCAGCCACATCTGCCGTGCACCTGCCTGTAACATGAAAACAGTCATATTTCCCTCTTTGTGACAAACTCCTAAAACAGCAGCCACATCTTCCGTGCACCTGCCTGTAACATGACATCAGCCATGTTTCTCTCTTTGACAAACTTCTAAAGCTGCCGCCACATCTGCCGTGCACCTGCCTGTAACATGGCAACAGCCATATTTGTCTCTTTGAGAAACTCCTACAGCAGCTGCCACATCTGCCGTGCACCTGCCTGTAACATGACAACCGCCATATTTCTCTGTTTGAGAAACTCCTAAAGCAGCAGCCACATCTGCCGTGCACCTGCCTGTAACGTAACAACAGCCATATTTCTCTGTTTGTGAAACTCCTAAAACAGCAGCCACATCTGCCATGCACCTGCCTGTAACATGGCAACAGCCATATTTCTCTCTTTGAGAAACTCCTAAAGCAGCAGCCACATCTGCCGTGCACCTGCCTGTAACATGACAACAGCCATATTTCTCTCTATTTGAGAAACTCCTAAAACAGCAGCCACATCTGCCGCGCACCTGCCTGTAACATGACAACAGCCATATTTCTCTGTTTGAGAAACTCCTAAAGCAGCAGCCACATCTGCCGTGCACCTGCCTGTAACATGTCAACAGCCATATTTCTCTCTTTGAGAAACTTCTAAAGCAGCAGCCACATCTGCCGTGCACCTGCCTGTAACGTAACAACAGCCATATTTCTCTGGTTAAGAAACTTCTAAAGCCGCTGCCACATCTGCCGTGCACCTGCCTGTAACATGGCAACAGCCATATTTCTCTCTTTGAGAAACTCCTACAGCAGCAGACACATCTGCCGTGCACCTGCCTGTAACATGACAACAGCCATATTTCTCTGTTTGAGAAACTTCTAAAGCCGCTGCCACATCTGTCGTGCACCTGCCTGTAACATGACGACTGCCATATTTCTCTCTTAGAGAAACTCCTAAAGCAGCAGCCACATCTGCCGTGCACCTGCCTATAACATGACGACAGCCATATTTCTCTGTTTGAGAAACTCCTAAAGCAACAGCCACATCTGTCGTGCACCTGCCTGTAACTTGACGACAGCCATATTTCTCTCTTAGAGAAACTCCTAAAGCAGCAGCCACATCTGCCGTGCACCTGCCTGTAACATGACGACAGCCATATTTCTCTCTTAGAGAAACTCCTAAAGCAGCAGCCACATCTTCCGTGCACCTGCCTGTAACATGACGACAGCCGTATTTCTGTTCTCAATGCTTAAACGTTGCCTGGACATCGTTTCACGTTAACCCCACACTGAAGGTAATATATTCAGCAAACTTCTACACTAAGCGGTGAAAGGACCCATTTTCCACTTCTCTCCGAGTACTTTTATCGGAGATCGCACATCACTTGCTGTGTCATGATGCTAATTTACATATGACGTAGCTACTCACGCAGTCACGCTGATAACCGATCTCCAGTAGTCCCCAAATTTGCATACCACCACTTTTTCCCTTCGAAACCGCAATATCCATAGCTTTTTTGTGACCATTGTCTTAATTATATTAGTGATGATATTAATAACACTGGTAATATCGTGTAATCTTCGGAACAAAAAAATTATTCGTTCATGAAATTAGTTAAGTACATTGCTTATTCAGGTAGCTGATAAGCAGAATAAATGTGCAACTTAACGGTAGTAGTGTGAAGATTATTATGTGTATGGACCATGTTCAAATATTTCAATTTTTTTTTCTTCTCTTTTTTGGCGTGAGGATTGGGGCTTATTAAAGGTTTTGCACTGGAATCTCCATAAAAGTCCCTGACTGAGTCTCTAAAACGGTTTGAAACAGATAAAACTTCACGCATGTTGCTCGGAATCTCATGGTTTAAGCTACGATCTAACCGTTTACCACATGTTTAAATATTCGTTTTGTTTTCTTAGCGGTGGTATTTATTTCGCTTTTCTCACTAGTACTGGTTTCATCTGCTTCGCAAAGAATTTCCCACAACTGAAATTTATTAACTGGCCGCCAAGTGCCAGCATTCTGACTGCTCCTACTCCTTTCTATTTCTCTTTTTTTTTTAATGTTTTTCTCCCCCCCCCTTTCCAGGGGAGATAATTTAGCGCATGATGAGGCCTTGAGATCATCTGGAAGATAAATTTCCATTATTGCTTGGAATTTATGAGTTAACAAAAAATGCTTGTTCTCATCTAGTATCAATCTGCCTGATATGGATGATGGCAATAGAAGTTTTCCGATTTTTATCGCCATCAAGTAGCGCAACTGATGACTGGTACTGTTAACCGACGTGAGGCGTCACGATTTGCTATTTTTATGACGGCTGTCGTCATAACTTAACAAATATATTTTATTCGGTTGAGTGGAGAGACACAGAACGACAGTTTCCCTCTGTGCTTTGGTTTATTTATTTTTTTATTTTATTTAAGAATGCAGTTGCAAATCAAGGTAATTAAAACGAAAAGTCCGGTTTGAGAAGATAGGAGTGGAGAGCTTAAAATGGGGTAAGGAAATAATTACTGTGCAATGACTGAATGAGAATACATCACTCTTTGAAAATGGTCGTGAGTAAAACCTAAAGCCCAGATGTTCAAGCATAAAAAAACTCCAAAATAATGTAAGAATTTATGCACTAAAAATCAGGAAATATGCGCTAAGATAAAAGAAAAATGTATTAAAGAAGCTTGAAGGTTTTACTGTATAGGGTTCATCTATGTATTTGCATGATATAATACTCTTTATATTTTACTCTTGAATATATCCACGATTGCACATGGTAACTAAATGCTTTGTTGTATAATCAATAACAAGGAACAATACAGCAACTGTTCTTAAATAGTATAAATATACTAGTGATCCGAAATTTCTAGGCGTAAAATAGAAATAAAAGTTTCCAAGCTTTCACACATCAACCAGATGGCTTTCTCAAGGAAGGTAGACAGCTAACTGCAAACTGAATAACAGAACGGTTCAACAATTTGAACGTGTGACTTGACTTGACAATAACGAATAGATGTGAACGCAATCAGGAGTTGAAAGGCACGAGGCGTTATGCTCGTTTAACACTCGGAATCATGGAAGGAAAACCAAGAGGCAATCACTATTTGAAGAACTGGTTCCAAACTCGTGGCATCTAGGAGGAACATCTGAGGAGCCTTTGTAATCTCCTCAGTTGTTCCTTCTAGGCAATGCGAATTGAGAAACGTTAATGAGCTGGCCACTGAGGTAGGATACGCCTCGAACCTGCTACATCGCTACATCGAGAAAACCCGAACCAGTCGTACTAATCTTTCTACGCCGCAGCTACGCTACCTGGGATCAATTCCCTATATACCAAACACTTCCTATCAGCTCAAGAAAGCGCTCAAGAAGATGAACCTCGGTGCTGGCATCAGATATCCGACATCTTTATATACCATGCTAAAGGGAAACACTGAGAAGTCCCCACTTTCCAATGCAGCAAGTGTTTATGCCATTTCTCTACTATATCCGGACGGAACCGCGCGATACTACATTGGAATGACTAAAGGTTCATTTAGAATTAGAGTTAACGAACATAAAAGGGACATAAAGAACGGCAAAGTAACCACGGCCCTATCCAGAGAAGTCAAGTTCAAATCCGCTGCTCCTATGTAGGATGACGTAAAGAAATTAGCTTCCTACTCCACCCCAAGATCTACTGCCATTCGCGGAACTTTGGAGATCATAAACAACAGGGAGTCGTGCAATGATAGCGTCTAACTGGATTTGCCACGAGTTTGGAACCAGTTCTTCAAATAGTGATTGCCTCTTGGTTTTCCTTCCATGATTCCGCGTGCTAAACGAGCATAACGCCTCGCATCTTTGAATACCTGATTGTGTTAGCATCAATTCGTTATTGTCAAGTCAAGTCACCACGTTCAAATTGTTGAACCGTTCTATTATTCAGTTTGCAGTTAGCTGTCTACCTTCCTTGAGAAAGCCATTTGGTTGATGTGCGAAAGCTTGGAAACTTTTATTTCAATTCTACGCCAAGAACTTCTGATCACTAGTATAGTTATACTATTTAAGCTTTGTTCTATGTTTGAAAGAAAAAGCATGTTTTCCAGAAGTCAGTGAAAAAATGCTAATATATAGAAAAAGTCCTTTGCACACCCACGGAGTTTATCGGTTCATATTTAAAGCAAGCAACGTAAGTGGAAAACATCCTGTCACAATCAATATTTTTCATAGAAGAATTTTATAACATTTTTCAATTTTTTCCAAACCCGCAGTGTAGAGAATACCGTGGAATACTTTTATTTTTTTTGTAAAGCTTGTCTTTTTACGCCACGTATACTTTCAAAGTCTTCCTTCATGTCTTCTATCAATTTTAAAGAGTTAAAAATTTCATCTCACTTTCGAGACTACATACATGTATAGCTGTCGAAAGTTTGGAAAAATAAGCCTAAATAAATGACAGTTCACTGGCGATAGTTAGTTTTCTTAAAAGTTTAGCTCTGGCGGTTATGAAGGAATCCTCATCTGGAAGGGCATTCAGGATATCTGACATTCTTTTCATGTGCGAAGCATGATAAACTGCAGCAAAAATACATGTTCTCCAACTCATTAAAACTGGCTGTGGTGGAAGATTTAACTGTGGATGTATTAATAATACAGTTCGAGAGGGAGCTTTTAAGAAAACTTTCTTCGTCCTTGATATCAATCCGTCAACGTCAGGAAATAATATCCTCGCAATAATATCCTCGCTTCATAGGAAACTCTGTTTAGTGAATAAGCCAAACATGTTGCTGGTGGAGTCAGGGGCGCGACAAGGGCATCCCCCCTTGTCAGAGAATATTTTTCAATTTTTATTCATTTTTACACGAAATAAATAACTTTTGCAACATCATTTTCTATTTCCCGTAAATTAAGAGTTTTCACAAAACGTAATTGTCTCATACACAGTTGAGTCACATTATTGTGACCACCAGCTAATATCCAGAGTTACCACTGTGTGCAAGGCGGACAGCAGCGAGACGGGCTGGGAGTGGCTCAATAAGGTGCTGAAAGGTGTTCGCAGGTATGTGGAGCCATGATGACTGCAGTGCATCTTTCAGCTGCTGCAGAGTGCGTGGTGGTGGATCCATAGAGCGAACAACACGATCGAGGTAAACCCACAGATGCTCAATTGGGTTTAACTCTGTGGAATTAGGGAACCAGGGAAGTACGTTGAAGTCTTCATCGTGCTCTTCCAACCACTCTCGGACATTTCTAGCTGTGTGACACGTCGCGTTGTCGTGCTGGAAGATCCCATCCACCCCAGGGAAGAGAATCAGCATGCATGGGTGTACGTGGTCCGCAAGGATGGATTCATAACGAATTCGGTCCATAGTGCCTTCCATAGGTATGAGTGGACCCAGAGAATGCCACGAAAACATTCCCCAGACCATAACGCTGCCCCCACCAGCTTGTGTTTTTCCAGCAGTGGTTGAAGAGTGTTTGTCCTCCGATGTTTCTCGCCTTATACGCCAACGTCCATCCGTTCGATGAAGCAGAAAACATGACTCATCGGAGAAAGCATTCCTTTGCCAATTAGCAGAGGTCCAATTCCGATACTGCCGTGCAAATGTAAGCCTTTTCTGCCGATGCACCTTCTTCAGCATAGGTGCAGTGACCATCCGTCTGCATCAGAACCCCATACGCAGCAGGGTTCGCTGAACTGTCGTTTAAGATACACTTCCGATAGCACCCTGGTTAATTCGGCCAGTGAGTTGCTCCACTGTAACGTGTCGATCGGCCCTCGCGTACCTTCGAAACGTACATTTACCTCTCACATGAATGGCACGTGGTGCTCCGCAGTTTCCACGTCGCTTATTCGCAATAGTGCCATTTCTCCAATCACGATACATTTTAACCACGGCAGCACGCGAACAGTTCACAAACTGCTCTGTTCCAGAAATACTGCTACCCTTGGCCCGAAAGCCGATAATCATCCCTTTTTGCAAATCTGATAAATCACTCCTTTTATCCATGACAGCAACGAATGATATGTTTCAGATCAGATAAGATCCTATGTAGAGGATTTTAGGAAGGGTGTGTCTGACCCCAGGTCTTAAACAACAATTAGAAATAGGAAGCTAGGAGATTTGGGCCAGAGCGCCCGATAGGAAAGTGACACGGAAGCGAAATAGAAAGGGGGAGGAAGACGCCCTTATTTATTACCGGAGGGCCAGTACCCGGGGTCCGACGGGTTAACGTGCCCATCCGACGCACGGCGGATATTTAGTGCATCGAGCGTTCGTACCTGCCAGGGATCGAACCTGAGGTCCTTTCCGTGGCAGTCACGAACGTTGCCCACTAGGCCACCCGCGGCCCATAATATGTTTCAGAATGCCTACAGCACACCTTATATACCCTCCGAGTCAGCTCACGACACGTGCCTTCATTCATTGGCTACACGCTGTTGACGTCAAAAGTAGGAGGTGGTCACAATAATGTGACTCGACTGTGTAAAACGGAAGGGGAAAAAATCTATAAAACTCTAGTTCAGATGACGCTGCGAATGATCCAAGAAATCATTTTCCTCTCTGCTAGTTTACAGAAAAGTCCACTTTTGCGGTAAAAAAGGTTTCGTCATAAACGATGATAAACATATTGCAGCTTCCCCCATGGAGGGGAGCAATTGTGATATATATATATAACATTAAACCATCAGCAGTTACAATGGCTTTGAAGTCCTGCGATATTGAAGATGCATGCATATTAGTATTATTAATAACCTCAATGAAAATGCAAGTGCAAAGAGGTTTGGCTATTTGAGGATGCATGACCAATAAAAATTGGAAAGGGAGTGAGACAAAGTATATCTCTCTCAAAGTATCCAATGCCACATTGCAAAATGTCTTTCTATCATTGAAATGAGAAAACAAAGGATGAAGATTAATGGAGATTATTTTATTAACCTTCGTTTTAATGATGACGTAATCATTTTGTAACTGCCCATTCAGAGCCACAGAGTGTGATCCAGGAACTTGCTGACAAGAGTAAAAAAGTGGGATTAAAAATGAACTTTCAGAAGACAAAACTGATGTACAATACTTTTACAAGAAATGAAGATTCATCGATTGATGGGGAAAAGCCGGAGATAACCGATTCCTACATTTATCTTGGGCAGCAAATATCAAGCGAGTGTCACATTGATGAAGAAATTAATCGGCGTATAAATCTTGGATGGAGAGCTTTTGGAAGAAACACTACAATTATTAAGAGCAGAATGCCATTATTTATTAAAATAAAAGTGTTTAATCAATGCATCCTTCCAGTGCTTACGTACGGAGCAGAAACGTAGACCTTAATTGAAAAAGAAATACAAAGACTGCAGACAACTGAAAGAAGCGTGGAGAGATGCAAGTTTGGTGTAGCCAAGAAAGGTAAGAAGAGGAACTCGTGAATAAGGAAAAATGACAAGAGTGGAAGACATCATGATCAGAATAAAAATTCCTGAAATGGCAATGGGCTGGACTTATTGCCAGTAGAACGGAACACCGAGGGACAACCGAAATTTTGGACTGAATTCCAAAGGACAGGAAAAGATCGAAAAGAAGACCACGTGTAAATGGGTGGATGAAATTCGGAAGCATGCCGGAGTGAAATGGAGGAGACTGGCCCAAGGTAGACCGTTGTGGAAGAAACTTGGGGAGATCTTCATCCAGCAGTGGATTGATAATGGTTGACAATGATGATGATGATATATTGAATATCACGGGCGTCTCTTTACCAATTCTAACCAAAATATCTCTCATATGAGTACATATACAAATAAGCTGCATAAAATTAAAAACAGATTTCGAAATAACTGGGTTTCATATTACACTGGCGTGCAAAAATTAAGGACGAGACGGTTTTTCGAATGTAACGTCGTGCAGAAGTGCTCCACATCGACTCAAATCATACCATAAGTTCCCCGAGAAGTAAGAATATGGGACAAGTGAGCAAAAACGTCCAAACAAGGAATCCAAAGGATACAAAAGCACTTTATTGAAAAAGGTAGCTTCGAGCACAACTGGACAGAAGACAGAAACGCCCATGTGACAGGCGGCTGCCAAGAAAAATCCAGTCTTTAGTAGGGGATATGATCACCCCTGACTGCGTTGCAGGATTTACAACGTCTGTCCATGCTGAGGACAACCTCAAGGAGCTGTTGAGGCATCGCGGCCCATTCCTCTTGTAGCGCCAATCGCAGCTGCGGAATCGTTGCTGGCGGCTGGTGACGGGCTGCCAAGCGTCTCCCGAGAAGGTCCCACACGTGTTCGATTGGATTTAAGTCCGGGGACCTTGTGGGCCAATCCATGCGTTGAATATCTTCACTCTCCAACAGCTCTGCGACAGCCACTGTATGATGAGGTGTAGCGTTGTCGTTCATGAAAAGGAACTCAGGACCCACAGCACCTCTAAACAGACGCACGTGAGACAGGAGAACCTCGATACAATAGCGGACACCAGTGACTGAACCTCCTTGGAACATGTGGAGGTCAGTACGGCTACCAAGCATGATACCGCCCCAAACGAGAACTCCGCCACCTCCAAACCGGTCCCTTTCGATGATGTTGGAGGTGTGATTGCGTGTTCCCTGCTCTCTCCAGATGTGTGTACGTCCAGAATAGCTCGTCAGACAAAATCGGCTCTCATCTGTAAAGAGAACTCGACCCCATTGCTGATGTGTCCAGTTCTTGTGTTTCTGGCACCACAGAAACCGCCGTCTCCGCTGAGCAGGCGTTAATGGCACACACCGTACTGGTCGTCATGCAAATAGACCACCTTTGTGCAGCCTTCTGGCCACGGTAAAACGCGATAACGGACGTCCAGTTGTCTGTTGCATGTGCCTTGCGATTTCTCCCGCTGTCTGCCGTCTGTCTCTTCTCGCCTGTAGGACAATATACCTATCGTCCGCCGCGGTGGTTGCTCGTGGACGACCACTGCTAAACTCTCGAACAGCTGTTCCTGTCGTTTGAAATGCTCTCGAAGCTCGTGAAGCGATGCTGTGAGCGATCCCGAACTCCTCACCCACACTAGTCACACTTCGACCTTCTTCCAACTTCCCAATGACGCTACCTCGGGCAAAGTCATCCAGATGTCGTCTACTGGATTGCCTGTTAGCCATATCACACGGTGGCAGCAACTCGACGTCGTTCAAACCGATGTACACCATGCAATAGCTTTCGCCGAATTGCTGAGCGTACAGCGACCCTGTGCTTTATACCCTTCCAACACTCCCCCCGCCCTCCCCTACACGTCATGCTGCATATATGCGCATGCCCTACCGTGTTCCCTGCTCTCTCCAGATGTGTGTACGTCCAGAATAGCTCGTCAGACAAAATCGGCTCTCATCTGTAAAGAGAACTCGACCCCATTGCTGATGTGTCCAGTTCTTGTGTTTCTGGCACCACAGAAACCGCCGTCTCCGCTGAGCAGGCGTTAATGGCACACACCGTACTGGTCGTCATGCAAATAGACCACCTTTGTGCAGCCTTCTGGCCACGGTAAAACGCGATAACGGACGTCCAGTTGTCTGTTGCATGTGCCTTGCGATTTCTCCCGCTGTCTGCCGTCTGTCTCTTCTCGCCTGTAGGACAATATACCTATCGTCCGCCGCGGTGGTTGCTCGTGGACGACCACTGCTAAACTCTCGAACAGCTGTTCCTGTCGTTTGAAATGCTCTCGAAGCTCGTGAAGCGATACTGTGAGCGATCCCGAACTCCTCACCCACACTAGTCACACTTCGACCTTCTTCCAACTTCCCAATGACGCTACCTCGGGCAAAGTCATCCAGATGTCGTCTACTGGATTGCCTGTTAGCCATATCACACGGTGGCAGCAACTCGACGTCGTTCAAACCGATGTACACCATGCAATAGCTTTCGCCGAATTGCTGAGCGTACACCGACCCTGTGCTTTATACCCTTCCAACACTCCCCCGCCCTCCCCTACACGTCATGCTGCATATATGCGCATGCCCTACCGTACCGGACCCTAGTCTATCTCCTGAATGGTCTTTCGGTCCGTTCTGCCTGCTCGTTCCGCTGTTATGCTAATTTCTCCTCTTCGTCCTTAATTTTTGCACACCAGTGTAAATAAAAATATTTTTTCTTATTAATTAAAAGCTGGAGCTTCAAGAAAGCACACAAACATGCGTAGTTTCAGCTAAAATTAACTTTTGTACAGTAGCTTTTTTTGTTATAAATTTTTTAACAATGTCCGAATTGTCTAAGTCTGTAGGAATTATGTTTTCAATCTAAAATTAACTTTTGTACAGTAGCTTTTTTTTTTTAGAAATTTTTTGAAATTCGTTTCATATTTAATCAAAAGTAACGTTTCATGATTTTAAGTTTGGAAAACGATCTTTCCCCGTAAGCCCCTGTTGCAGGCAGTAAAAATTTGAAAAGTGGGTTTTGTGCACTTTATTACCGCTATCAATTCTATGGAATGGAAAAGGGCGCATTATAATTTTAAAGAGCACTTTGGGTTTCAAGCTTAACAGTAATAAAAAGAAAGATGTGGATTTTTACACTGCCTAAAAATAAACAAAATCCAAACATTTTTTCGTTTAACTTAACATGGGATACGTTTCCCTCTCCCCCTCTAACCGTATTTTGTTACAGGCATCATCAAAAATATTCTTAAAGCTACTGAATTGTTTGGAAAACATACTAGTGAGTCATTTGAAAATATGTATGCCGCCCCGGTGGCGCAGTGGTCTAAGCAATGGCTTCTGATCATTCGTCCGAGATGGGTCCGGGTTCGAAACTCGTTGTGGCATGGATGTTGTGGTTGTCTTACGGTACTGGCTCTCTCCCTTCCCTGAAACCAGTGACCCTAAATTACGGACGGGCGACTGCTTATAGCCCATTGAGTTTCTCGCGGTGGTCGTTAAACCTCCAATCAAAAGAAAAAAAAAGCATGAATTCTAAAGCACTTTGTGGGTTCATGTGATGCTCAAAATAAATCCAAAGAACTTCAATTTAGTCACACAAATCTGAAGCAATTATATCATATTCATTTTGTGCAATACCTGGCAATTTTATTTGTAAGTTCGTACAATATTTTATTTTTATATCACTGCTTAGTGTCAATAAAGAATAAAGTTCATTTAAAAATCAAAAAGTCTCGTTATGCGTGTTCAGGTTTTCTAACCGTTCTTATCGTTGTATCAAAAAGTAGAAAGTTATTATTTTTTTACTTCCTTTTGGCAGATCAATATCTCGTGCATATTTTTGTACCAAAAATTCGTTTTGTTTTTACTTTTTTTTCTTCCGTGGTATAACTACTTCAACAGTTGGAAATTCTGTTTTGCAATCGATTTTCTCAGCAATTGTTTTATCTTCAGCTAATATGCCTTTAAAACCCCCGAAAGATTCTACATTTTTTTAAACAGCCATTTACTTGTTTTAACATTCCTATTATACTTGGTATAACTACAACACATTTTGGAATTAATTTGCTATTAACATCAATTTTTGAAGAGTGTTCCCAATCTTTCTGGAACAAATAAACGTGCATGTTTTTTTGTTGTGTTTTATTCTTTTTTCCAAGAAAGGTTGGTTAAAAGTCGTGTATCACTGTCTCTAAAAGATTCGTAAAGAGTAAACGTATCTCGTACTACTAGTATGAGGAAGTGTGATATGTCAAACTCACCAATTTGAAATTGCAAAGTTTAAAATACTTTATTTGTAATTAAAACGAAAGTAAGTTAAAATATTTAAAAGCAAAATCTTTCGAGGCCGCCATCGGCTACATCATCAGGCTTAGTGCCACAGTATACAGCGCAAGCAAGCAATAAATACACAAAGAAACAATGCCATGATGCAATACTCACATAAGTCCTTGTGACTGTTGCATCATGGTATGGTTTCTTTGCGTATTTATTGCTTACTGATGATAACGCCGATGGCGGACTCCAAAGATCAATACTCACATCAGTCCATCGTCTTCATCATCAGGCTTAGTGCCATATAATATATGACAGAGCCGATGGCGGACTCGAAAGATCAATACTCACATAAGTCCATCGGCTTCATCATCAGGCTTAGTGCCACAGTATACAGTGCAAGCAAGCAATAAATACACAAAGAAACAATGCCATGATGCAATACTCACATAAGTCCTCGTGACTGTTGCATCATGGTATGGTTTCTTTGCGTATTTATTGCTTACTGATGATAAGGCCAATGGCGGACTCGAAAGATCAATACTCACATAAGTCAATCGTCTTCATCATCAGGCTTAGTGCCATATAATATATGATAAGGCCGATGGTGGACTCGAAAGATCAATACTCACATAAGTCCATCGGCTTCATCATCAGGCTTAGTGCCACAGTATACAGCGCAAGCAAGCAATAAATACACAAAGAAACAATGCCATGACGCAATACTCACATAAGTCCTTGTGACTGTTGCATCATGGTATGGTTTCTTTGCGTATTTATTGCTTACTGATGATAAGGCCGATGACGGACTCGAAAGATCAATACTTACATAAGTCCATCGGCTTCATCATCAGGCTTAGTGCCACAGTATACAGTGCAAGCAAGCAATAAATACACAAAGAAACAATGCCATGATGCAATACTCACATAAGTCCTCGTGACTGTTGCATCATGGGATGGTTTCTTTGTGTATTTATTGCTTAAAGGCCGATGACGGACTCGAAAGATCTTGCTTTTAAATATTTTAACTTACCTTCGTTTTATTTGTAAATAAAGTATTTTTAACTTTGCAATTTCAAATTGGTGAGTTTGACATATCGTACTTAAACAGCTTAATTATACTTCCTCCTCATCTAAAACATTTGTTAAAGCGCTAATATAATGTATCGTGGATTACATCCAAATTTGTACCCCAGTCTCCGTTACCCGTATTGCATTGATCCTATTTTCTCACCTTGCATGGTTTTACGGGCAACACTGGAAGCTCTTTAAAATTTGCCAACGGTAAGGTAATTCAGAAAAGAAAGCATATATTTCTTGAACAATGCTGAAAACGTACACAATTCCTACAGAATTTTTTCGTCGTTATTTACGACCAGATTTAAAGTATGAGCCGCTCAAAGGAGGTAAAATGCACAAGGGTTTTAAGTCGAAAAATTATGTTTTTTGAAGTCCATTGCGGTTTTTCTTAATTATCGGCCGCATTGTCATAGCGCTGGGCTATGTATATCATGAATACTGAAATCTTCAAGATCTAAAAATTATTTAAAAAAAGAATTGTTAGTCCTTTGCCCGCGGTAACCGTTACTGAACAAAACAATAAAAATTACTCTCTACTTTCAAGTCGTTTTCTATTAAATTATACATATAATGGATTGTTTTTCTAAAAAAATAAATGTGCCACGTAGCTTTACTATTTCTCACAGTAAAACGTTTTCTTAACTTCCCCACGTCATTGATATTAATTTATCAACCGTAAAATTTGATTGAGTCGTCCTGCCGTCTCAGGAAACTGGCGCCCGGATGCTTCGCACCCGTTGCATTCCCGCTTGGTGCCTCCCTGGGTGCAGTCATTTAGTAGAGAATAGACTCAACATTTCTCTTTTGATTGGAAGTGGTTTCGTTGCAGTATCATCATTCTGTAATGGAGGAGAATTTTATAACAAGTGATTTCATAATTGTACCACGATGCTGTCAAGAGTTATGTCTACAAAAACGGTAATATTGTTTTTCAAAGATACTTTCTAGAAAAAAATCAGGATATAGGCAAAAATATGCACTAAATGTGAAAATATGCTTTTTATTGCTTAAAGTGTCTAAATATGTAAAAATACGCAAAATAACATTTTGCGTGAACATTCTGAATTTAGTGGTAACAACTAGCAGTCCCTGGATGCCGACCTGAAAAAACGCATACGTTCGAACCTCACACGAATTTCTCATCGGCGCGATTTCGTTGTGTCATTTTGATTTGAGTTCTTTGAGTAAAATCTTTATTGAATTTATTGGGATTTGTCCGCATCGGAAAATCAGGAACAATTACTCATTCTGCAAGGGGATCACGTGATCGCCATCTCAGTTAACACAACAGCCAAAATGCATCTTTGACAAAAGTAGCTATTTTCAACTAATTTGGACATGCTGATCACGAATATGAACTTAAAAATGACGAATTAGATCTAGTTTTCAAGACACGTTGGGTTCAGTGAGAATGGACCGGAAATCCGATATGTTGAGCGCGTGATTCTCCACTAGACGGTTAACCTTGAGCGTCGATTGGATGACGCTAAGTGTAGCAGTCATTGCAACCAAGGAGGTTAGAAGAAGAGGAGGTGAAGGGACCTGTTTTGAGTGAAGCCAAAACAGATCAGCTGTTTCTGTCCTCTTTCTGACACGGAGGGAGTCTGTGCTGCGGGAGTTCGGGAACGTGACGTCACTTCCTGTGGCTTAAGCAGTTTTGTTTAGCGCATGGAAACCAAGGATGGAAAGAAGGCATATTTCGTTCTTCTTATTTCTTAACATTAGGCTTTTGGTTATATTTTAAACATGGTTACTTGCACATGGGCAGTATACATGGTTACTTGCATATGGACAGTAAGTAACCATGCGCACTATGCACTTCCGCTCAAAAAATCATTATTTTGTTGAATTTTTTAAAGAAATACCAACACATACTTTCCTGTTTTTTTCTGGAAATTTTTTATTATGGGAATGAATATTTCTGCTTCAATTTTTTTCATGCCTGTATGAGTAGAGTTAGGGTCCGAAAAACCCGTTCAAAATCGAGATTTCCCCATAGAGATATACAGGAGATTCTTAGGTTGGGCGCATTGGCGTAGTCAGCTGATAAAAAGTGGCGTCACGCCAGTAGCACAGGGAGAGGGGCTGATGCCACCTCCTCTTACTTCTAACCTCCTTGATTGCAACCACATCCCTTCCTGTCATCATTTGCGTTGTGGGTTCTGTGAGTGCAGACGTGACGTTCAAGATGCCTCATGGATGTGTGAACAGTGAGGATATTTTTTGTTATATTTGTGGACAAATCACTTTGCTATCACAAAAGCGACCCATTACACCGATGATAAAGAAAGCTTACAGCCTTTATTTTACTTGTTAGATTTGTGAGAAAGACCCGTATTGAGCCCCACACATATATTGTTAATCCTGTGCAACGAACCTGCGCTGCTTATTGAACAGAAAAGGACGATCGATGCGATTTGCAGTTCCAATGGTGTGGGAACCGACAAACTATCTTAATGATTGTTACTTTTGCATAAGTCCTCCAATTGGACATGGTATGTCTAAGAAGAAAAAGCGCCTTTGACCTATCCGAATATTCCCTCTGGCATCTGCTATACGCTCAGTGCTTCGTGGCGAAAGACTTTCTGTTCCGGACCCATCAGATTCTTATACTGTGGATGATGAAGTGAACATACATCCCCATACATACATCCCCTGTGATAGCATCTACATAATGAGATCCTGATTTCGTGCCTATTGAAGAGTCTGCATAGCCACATAAAACTACACAGAGTGAATTGAATGATCTAGTGAGAGATCTGGAATTCCCATAAAGTTAAGCAGAGCTGTTGTGGTCCAGACTGTAGCAATGGAATCTTCAAGAGAATGTGCATGTGTCTGCGTTTCGTACAGGTCAAAAAGATCTGCTTCCATTTTCAAAATTACAGGTAACCTCATTGCTTATCTTGATTTAGTGGGTCTGATGGCAATACTACAAATCGACTACAAAGAAGACGAGTGGGCGCTGTTCATTGATTGGTCCATGTTGAGCTTAAAAGTTGAGCTGCTCCATAATGGTACCATTTTACCATCTGTTCCAATCGGGTATGCAGTCCACAATAAAGAAACGTACAACAACGCGAAACACCTGTTACACACCATCAGCTATGACAAGTGGCAGAGTTTTGGCAGGATTTTTGTACCTTTGTGATAAATTTCCAAGACTTAGTTAGGCCAAAATCAAGGAAGGTGTATTTGTCGGCCCACATATATGTCAGCTCTTCCGAAATAAGCGTTTTGATGATATCCTCACAGGTGATGAAAAGTTAGCTTGGAATGCTTTCCAGCTAGTGGCCACAAACTTTCCTGAAACAATAAGGCTGACAATTACCAGGAGCTTGCAGAAACCCTCTTGCCGCGCTGCGAGAGATTAGGATGCAACACGTCATTGAAATTACACTTTTCACACTTACATCTGGATTTCTTCCTGGCTAATTGCGGTGCTATCAGTGACAACCACGGGGAACGGCTTCATCAGGACATTACTACCCTCGTAAAAAGGTACCAAGGGATATGGAATGCAACAAGCTGGCAGACTATTGCTGGACCCTTGTGAGAGATGCTCCAGAAACTCATTACAAGCGACAGGCAAAGCGGGGTAGCTGTGAGTCCTTTCATCTACGAGGAATATCATAGGATATATACTGTATATGCAAATATGTAAAATTTGTTTTATAGATATTTCAAAAAATAGAGCAAATCTGGTATTTGTCATTTTTTTTCTTGTAGGACTTCCGTCCACAGTGAGTAGAGTTTAGGTCCCAGCCACCTACAGCGAGATCGCCTTTTGGGCAGGACACAGAAACGGAAGGAATGAGAGCAAGTCTAGCGACTTTGACAGAACAGTTTGTAGTGAAATTAGAGTACAGTAGATGGCGCCACCGTTCAAGCACGATGTTGCACACATAGGGGTGAGAGAATTTCAGGGGGGGGCATAGAAAATGATACCCATTTAACCAGTGGGTCCAGCCTGGGGGCCGACACTTAACGTGCTCGTCCGATGCACGGCGGATATTCAGCGATTGTTAGTAAATCACACCATTTCTGAAAGATCCACCCAGGCTCGAACCTGAGGACCTTGCATCGATAGTCTGACTCGCTAACCACTAAGTCATTTGCGGCTCTAGAGAAAATCTGGTATATTAACGGCCATTTTTTTCAGCAGCCCTAACAACACAAAGGTAACTTGGTTTAATCTCAGATACACACAAGAAGTCAGAATTTGTTGTTCAGTATAATCAGCAATTTACTTATTTATCGCACTTAAACTATTCTTACATTGTTTGCCTCTTTATACTGATTTCTCAGAAGCCTTTCATTACACCATTATAATTTTATTCTATTCTTTAAATTCAAATCATATTGAAAATATTCCAAATACGTGGCGACAGTTAATAAATAAATACATCGCTCTTTCCACGTTCCAGGAACACACAGCAAACGTTCCAGGAACACTTCCAGGAACACACAGGAAAAACAATTTTTCGGTTGCTGTGTGTTCCTGGAACGTGGAAAGAGCGATGTATTTATTTATTATCAAATCATATTGAACATTGAAACGGGCAGAAGAAATGATAATTGCGTCAGTGACTATCTCGTCAGACGGACAACACTTCATGATTTACTGCTCGGTTTCTATAAATTAGTATGAGGACACGGGCGACGCAAGTTGGGCCGACCAGCCAAGAGCCCTGATCTGAACCCTATAGAGAATCTCTGAGACGAATTGGATCGTGGGGTGCGTAGAAGGGATCGCCGAACAAACATAATTGAATTGGTTACTGCCTTAAAGTCGGAACGGCAGAACTTATCGGCGGGCATTTACAGAAAAAAAAAAAAAACTGGTGAATTGCATTTCACGAAGACTATAGGTTGTCATAAGGAAAGATGAAAGGCTTCAGCTCACAAAATTAATTTTCTATATCCGTCACAAGAGATTAACTGTGACGAAGCATCACTGCTAAAATCCAAGAAATTTCAAGTCGGTCTCATGAACAGTTCTGTATGCAAATGTTCACATGGCATGCTGCGTCGGGAAGACTAAAAAGAGGCAATGATCAGACTGCCGGTAGTCATTACAGCATTTGCAAGGTAGGAACGCACGATACTGGTAAAATTTTACTATCATCAGATTAATGCCAATAGTACACTATGCTAGTATCGACGAATCAAAGGATTACGGAGATGACTCCTTACACCCGCGGCATTGAGGAAGATGGTACGAAAGTCGAAAACACTAGAGGATTACGTATAGCGTGGGGAAGAGGACTTCCACCTTTTTCCGAAAACGTCATGGATGAAGTTGTAGTTGCTATTGTCGATAGGGCATGCCGGAACGCATTCTCACACAACAGTGCCAGAGCGGTAGCCCGAGAATTGCTCCGTCTGTGATCAAAAATCCGCAAAGTACGCGGTCTATCATAAGATGGTATCAGTTCAAGATGCGTGTGATGCAAGAACTGCTTCCGGCTGACAAGGACCAACGCTTAGACTGCTCTCCGATTCCTGTCTAGGATGCAGATTGACAGGCTGTGGCCTTGGGCTATCATGTGGTCAGATGAGGCTCGTTTCACTATTGCCGGAACTGTGAACTGATATGGGGAACTGCACGACCAGCTGCTATTCATGAAAGACCTGCACAGAGTCCTGTGTGACGCTATGGTGTGGCTTCACAGCAGACTTCATCATTGGACCATTTTTCTTAGAAATCACCACACCCTAGTAAGGCGCATTATAACCAGTGAACGGTACTACGCTCTTCTGCGACATGTGATTCTTGCTTTGCGGGAACGGCAATGTTTGGATACCACCGTGTTCATGCAAGACGGTGCACCTCCACATGTCGGTCGAAAGGTGAAGTAATTTCTCAGTCGAACATTCGGTAATGAACACCTAATTTTTTTTAGGGTTTCCGCAGTCCTGGCCAGCCCACTCACCGGACCTTACTCCTTGTGATTACTGGTTTTTGGGGGATACCTCAAAGACATAAGTTTTCAGGACGGCATACGCTCTCTCGCAGATCTGAAACGAGTATCAAGATGTGAAGTGGTCAAATTCAAAGACGGCATACTGCGAGCTGCCGTGTCCCATGGAGTTTTTCGTTGTCATCTCTTGTGATGGTCAGCATGTTGAGCGGATTTTGCCCTGAAACATTTGTAATGTCAATAAACAGTAAATTCACGCACGTGTCTGTTCTTTTCTTGCGTCTACAACGCCATTATTCCTCTAGCAGGCGTAATTTTGAACTAGTTTTTTTTTCGCTATATCGTTTTCTCATGCCCTACTAAGTTTCGTCACAATATCTCCCATATATCAATGGGCAGTTCACATGGGCATTCCCTCGCAGAGTGGAACAGACCCAAACCGAATGCAGGCGATAAATAGGCGGACCACGCTACTTCCTAACAGTATATCGCAATCGACGAGCATTGGTAAACGAGGCGATCAGAGCAAATTTCATCGTGGACGCATTGTCGGCGCAAGATACATAGGCCATTCTATCGCCCAAGTGGTAAGAACCCTAGTGTTTCCTAGGACAATACTAAGAGTGTACCGAGAGTATACCATCGACGGACGTACCAGGGCCCAGAGACCAAGCAGTGGTTGACCACTCGCCACTGCTAACCGGGGTTGACGTAGACTATCCCGGATCGTACAGAACCGGCCTCTTGGCAACTGCGGCGGAAATCACATCCACGTTAAATGTCGGAGGCTCAAGCTGCGTCAGCGAGTGAAAGGTACGGCGCACGCTGTATGCCGTACCGTTCGATGACGTACAGCGCACGCTGTATGTCGAACTGTTCGATGACCTACGGCGCATGCTGTATGCCGTACCGTTCGATGACCTACGGCGCACACTGTATGCCATACCGTTCGATGACGTACAGCGCACGCTGTATGTCGCACTGTTCGATGACGTACGGCGCACGCTGTATGCCATGCCGTTTGATGACGTACTGCGCACGCTGTATGTCGCACTATTCGATGACGTACGGCGCACGCTGTACGTCATCGTAAATTACGCCTCGCCTGGTGCCGGGAACATCAAAACTGTACCTCTGCACAGTGGCATCGCGTCGCGTCGTGTGGTCAGGTGAATCTCTTTTTCAGCTGTACCGAGCTGATGGGAAGGTGCGGGTGTGACGTCGACAGCATGAGTCCATGGCCCCGTCGTGCTAGTTCGGCTCTTTTCAAGGCGGTGGTGGCTCTCTGATGGTTTGGAAAGCCTTCTCATGGAGCACATTAGGTCCGGTAGTGTGTCTGGAGATGTTTTGAACCTCTGCGCGCTATCAGCATGTGCTGGCTGATCACCTACACGCTTTCATGGCCTTCGCGCATTCTGCGGCTGATGTTCTGTTCCAGCAGAACAATGCGCCGCTCTACTGGGCCGCAACCACACAGTTGTTGCTCAAGGAACACTCATCTAGTTTAGAACCGTCAAGTGGTTCCCAAAGGTGCCCGGATACCCAGTGGAACAGTGGCGCAACTACAAAATCTTCGCCAGGGAGCAATTCTCAGCGTTGGCGCTCCCCTCCCTCATCGAACGTCGCTGTTGTAAACGAGATTGTCCATTTTAATTCCTTTGTACACACAAACAATTTAAAATAATCTTGATAAGGGTAAAATTGCTTAAACTAAACCCTAAATTGCAGAAAATTCTTATCAATCTTTGCAAGGTTGGGGATTTTTTTTTCTTTTCCCTCTGTTTAAGCCCTGGTATACTGTATCATGCTTAATTTAACCTTCCGTTGGTGATGTGGGGTATATCACACCCCATGGTGATTTTCCCTTTAAATTAATTGAAAACCTTATTCTTAAGGATAATCTACAGTATAATACACTGAAGAGCAATCGAATTAGAGATACCTGTCTAGTAACGTGTAGCACCACCTTTCACACTGATGACGGCGGCGATTCGTCTCGGTATGGACTCGACAAGACACCGGAAGCGTTGAAAAGTCATACGGATCCACGACCCCTGAACAAGCTCCCACAGTTCGCTCATCTCTCTCGATGGCATCACAGATGTGCTCGATGGGATTGAGGTCAGGTGTCCTAGCTGGCCAAGGAAGCGAGGTCACGTCGGTAGAGTGTTCATCCAACCATTCGGATACAATTCGGGAGCGATGGCATGGTGCATTGTCTTGTTGCAGGATGAGATCCCCAGTGGGATGTTGAAGACGCACAAACGGGAGCAAATGGTCATCCAGGATATCCCGGTAACGTTGACCTGTGAGGGACGATGTCACACGTACCAGGGGTCCCATTTCAGTCCACGTAAACAGCCCCCAGACGAGAATGCCACCCTCACCAGCTTGAAGAGTACCCTGCTGGCAAGAAGGATCCATCGCTACATGTGGTTTGCGCCGTACTCGTATCCTACCATCCGCATGTACCAACGTGAATCCCGACTCATCAGTCCAGGCAACATTTTCCCACATGTCTAGGGTCCAGTGGCGATGTTCCCCCGCCCATGCTAATCTTTGCACCCTGTGATGTGCGGTCAGCAGCGGTACCCTCGTGGGACGATGGCTTCTATACCCCATAGCGAGGAGATGGTTCTGGATGGTGTGGCTGCTTACACGTTTTTGTTCACCAGCTTTAAATTGCCGAGAGATTTCTTGCACTGTGGCTCGTCTATTCGCTGTTACAATGTGAGCTAGCCGACGATGACCCCTGCTCATCCACACGCTGTTGTCCACGGCAGTTGACCTTTGCAGAGACGGTTTTACCGGATTCGATGTACTCACGGTGCACCCGTGACACATTGGCTCGCGAAAATCCCAGTGCCTGCACGACTTCCGAGATAGAGTGACCCATTCGTCGGGCCGCGACAATTTGCTCACGATCAAATGTGGTTAGATCCGTCGTCTTACCCGTACTGCGTTCGACTCTTACTGATTCCCATCGCATCACTCTTCATATTGTCGGATCGCTGCATACGTCATGTCGTTTCCGTTTACAGGGCCGCCCACAGCGCCACATTTGGATAACTCCAGCTGTCTCTAATTCAATTGCTCTTCCCCACATCACCAACGGAAAGTTAAAAATCAAAATCAAGTGAAATCAATTATACATATTTTTTTCTTTAAAATTTAAGAAAGTAATAACAAAAAATTGAAGTGCATAAACATTTTGCATTGATATCTTACCACTATTTAAAATTCCCTTTTCCTTGCTTTTTGTTTTGTGAAGTTGTCAGTCCCATGGTTGAAATACAATGTACCAGCTCTTGATCTTTCAATTAATATAGCTGCTAAAGCACTTAGGCAATGCTGTTACATACTGGGTTTTGAGTAGTTCTTTATTATCTTTAATTTAGAGAAATATTTCTCAGCCATTGCAGTAGTTACTGGCAATGTCACAAGAATTAAACATCCAGTTATAACACCCAGAAAGCTACTAGACGTTTGACTGCGTATTAGTATCAGTTCGGTAAGCTCTCAAATGTTTGACAGTTTTTGGAGATGGCTAACAAACAGACGCAATAATTGTGGACCCAGATCTCCAGAAATATCTAACGGACACGTTGCAGCCAGTCTATCACTTCGGTACAACACCACTACATCGGTCAAACACTTGTTGGTAGCTGTGAACTATTATATATCTTTCTTTTTTTTTTTTAACATATGTTGATTTTTTAATACGATTTTTTTTTTACCTTGGCTGAAGCAATTTTTTTAACATTTCACATTTTAATGATTTTTTCTAATACGAAAACTTTTGCGCCCCCAAAATCTTGCGCCTGGAGCATGCTGCTCCAACTGCTTCCCGGTAGTTACGCCCCTGCAGTGGAAGATCTCTGGGGTGCCGTAGAGCGGAACATCGGATCCATGGATACTGGCAGAGCCGGTTCTTGGGTGTTTGCCGCTTGCGTACCACAGATATTTGCCGCCCATGCCAATGCGGATCGAGTACAAGTAAATATACTATTAGATTCCTAACCTAACCCAGGGCACGGGAGATGTCTTCTTTTTTTCACTTTTCTATAAAGTTGGTATGGGTACAAGCGTACAACGTACAAATATTCTATAATAATAATAATAACACAACACCGTATACACTTATTTTTTTTATCTATATTTAAAACAAAACTGTTCAAAACTATCACAATCACACAGACACTGACACAGTGACACATTACACATAAGTACCATAACTTAACAAAATGTATGTATGTATGTATGTAATCGTGGAGTTAAAACTGCACTCTTCTTGCTTTCTTACTTGCCAATTCATCAATTACATCTGAAAACTCACACAATTCCTTCTCTATAGCCAACCTAGATCACTAAACCTCTCTTGAGTCATTGACGTTCTTAAATATGTCTTTACAAGTTTGAGTTTCGAAAAACTCCTTTCACTTGATACTAGACTAACTGGTAATGTCAGAAGAATTCTCAAAACTATAAACAGATTAGGAAATGATGACATTAAGTTATTTTTTGTTATGTATGTTAAGTTTTTTAATTGGTCTGGCCCATCTGCAATTCCACTGCTCAAAACTCTATACGTTATCAGCTCACTAAAGAGCTGAAGACCATCAATATCCTTAAAACGTTTGCTTCCTTTGTTAATTAGAAAGGAAACATCTGAACCAAAGCAAGATCTTTTACTTTCCTCTTCAATCATTTCTCGAAATTCAGAAAGAAATTTAAATACATTATGATATTCCTGTAGATTTTCAAACCTTTCCTGAATGGAATTTAAGGCTGTATCAACAATCGTTAGATAAAATTGTATTCTGAACAATTCTTTTGTATTTTTGATAGATTCATCAGGACTTTCATAATCAGAAAGGAGAACTTTAGTCCTATTCCGTACATCTGGAAATTCTGCGTCGACATTTACTTCTGCAGCTAAAGCTACTGCATCCCTAATATACACTATCTACCAACAAGTAATTGGACACCCCTGCAATCGACGATATCTGCGGTCCTGATACACGTCACGGCCGCCGCCGTTAAATATCGTGTGGGAAACAACAACGCAACCAGTCACATGCAAGATGCCACGCAGTTCGGAGCTCCCTGATTTCGAGAAAAGTGTAATCGTCGGGTATTACAGAAATGGCCGATCCATACGTGACATATCCCAAAATCGACAGTGGCCTACGTCATTGGCAAGTGGAAGATGAGAGGTGACTGTCATAATGTGCCCCTACCCGGCAGACCCACAAAACTGGGAGTTAGAGACCGACGGGTACTGGCCAGAGAAATTCGGAAGAACCGCACCAAATCGATGGGCCACAACCGCAAGGAGTTTCAACAGGCATCCGGGAGTGTTCTTTCGATGAATACCATCCGTAAGGAAGCCCATCTGCTCGGTTATTATGGACGTGATGCCGCACACAAGTCTTTGATCACCAAGTCCAATAGCGCTGCTCGGCTAACGTGGTGCAAAGAACGTCGCAGTGAACCGTTGAACAGTGGAAACAGGTTCTCTAGAGCGACAAATCAAGGTTCACCCTCTTCCGTTCGGATGGCAGGGTCTGGGTTTGGCGTCTGCCTGGAGAACGTCTCCTGTCGGAATGTATTGTGCCAACTGTGAAGTTCGGCGGCGGTGGAATTATGCTATGGGGATGTTTCTCCTGGTATGGCACGGGACACTTGGTCGCAATTCCAGGTAGACTCAACGCCGAGATCTACTGCACCATTTTGGATGACCATGCGCTGCCTACGTTGTGGCAGTTTTACGGGGTGGACCCATGTTACTTTCAGGATGACAATGCCCCCTGTGATGTTGCGAGGTCCACCATTGCTTGGTATGGTGACAATGGAGTTAATCGAATGCACTGGCCAGCGCAGAGCCCGGACCTTAACCCCATCGAGCACCTCTGGGACGAGTTGGAGCGTCGACTTAAGGGGTTCCCCCACCGTCCGAAATCGGTGAAGCAACTGACCTGTCTTCTCCAAGCCGAGTGGAAGAAAATACCACTAGCCGTTGTACAACGCCTGGTTGAGAGTATGCCCCGGAGGGTCGCAGCTGTAATCGCCGCTCGTGGAGGCTCCATCAACTATTGAAGGTGAATAAACTTCGTTTTCCTTTGCTATCATAGGTGTCCAATTACTTGTTGGTAGATAGTGTATATTTACTAAATGCTTCATCAGATCTGGCTGCACTTAGAAATTTAACAAGCTCACTCAAAACATTAAGAGATTCATTTATGCTGGATTGAGGGCACTTAAACATTTTACCTACAACATCAATTTTTGACAGAAAATTGTTTCATATGATGATTGAAGAGATGAACTTAAAACACGCAATCCGATCTAACAAACATTGAGCTCTATGTTTTGTTTTTATGTCTCTGGAATTGTCGTCTATTAAGTCATTTAAACTTTTCATGACTTCACCAAATTGCAATCTCAGAGGTCGCACTACTTCTTTTCTACTCTCCCACCTTATATAACTTACAGATTTCAGTTTTAATATACTAATATTAGGCTTTAATATATCCCACCTGTAAGGGGATGCAGAAAAAAAAATGTGTACAAATCTTCGACAATGTTAAAACAATAAACTGTTTGAAGAAATGTTACTCTGGCAGCATCATTTACAACTAAATTTAATGAATGGGATGCACAAGGTACAAAAAGGCTCTAAGATTTATACTCTTAATTTTCTTCTGCAAGCCATTATGCTTACCACGCATATTTGCCCTATTATCGTACCCCTATCCACGCATATCTTCAATATCTAGTTCGAATCTGTTAAGAGTTCACTTAGAAGATAATTACATAATCCTTCGCCGTAGTGTCTGAAACTGGATAAAACCCAAGAAATAATTCTTTAACTGCAACATCAGAATTGTCAATATTTGCGTACAACTGTAACTACAAACGCTATCTGTTGAATGTGACTGGCATCTGGCGTGCAGTCGTTTTGATTATTTGATTTTCTGATTTCTTCACAAATTCCTTGATTTTTGATTTTATCCCATTTGCTAAAACAGGTATGTTTTCATTTTGAAAGCATGGCATAAGTAATGAGGCATATGACTTTTAGCAGGTTGAGATTTTGTAATGCTATTGACATGCTGTGAGATAACGAGGTCAAATTTTGCTAATAGCCTTTAAAAAGTTTCCAGTGTTTGTTTCGTAAAATTTATCTTTTTCACCCCTGAAAGCTTAATACTGCCCTGCTAGAAACTGGACAGTTGCAATGATTCTCTCAATAATGGCCCGCCATCGTCATTTTTCAGATTCAAAGTACCGTTGTTGTTCTTTATCAACTGTACAACTGTTGTTGAGGTGTGTTTTTAATTCATACCACCTTTTACAGTTTTGCATATGTTCTACACTCGCTTCATGCCGCGATAAATGAATAGCTAAATGTCGCCAATCTGAAAACCCCTGACAATCTGTTAGTTTGTTTTGTTTTAAAGCAAACAACCTGCAACAAAAGCAAAACACACTATTGGATTTTGTAGAATAGATTAACCAAGCTCTTTGAACTTTTCCACCGTTAGGTAAAACTCGCGTTGACAATGCGAGTCTAGAGTAAAAATTCTGAAAATGGTGGTTCCGCAAATGTACCACCGAAAGAAGCAGCTCCGGCTGCCCTTAGAATTTGGCCGTCTGCGTGCTTGCACGCACTGCACACCTGCCAGAACCGGCCCTGAATACTGCACCTACTTCTCGGGCAGAGTTGTGGACAGTGCTGCAGTTGTGGACAGTGCTGCTGCGTGCATGCCCGCACTGCACACCTGCCAGAACCGGCCCTGGATACTGCACCTATTTCTCGGGCAGAGTTGTGGACAGTGCTGCAACAGGCATGGCTGGCATTACCTACGGAAACCATCCAGCATCTGGTGGAGTCGACGCCTCTGAGTGTATAGGCTGTTATTCGTTCAAGAGGAGGACCAACACGATATTAGGTAGGTATCCTCAATGTTTTGTCCATTTAGTGTATAGACCAACTAATCATCTCTTAGTCTTTTCACCATCCGACATGTACGTATATGAACCAACTCTTATCAACTTGACCACCATACGGCATGTTACGGTGGTCAGTGAAGATGAGATGGTAAAAAGATAATCGATTGCTCAACTCCAGCCTGTCGGAATGTTCTCTACCAAATCTACCAGTCTCATGAAACCGTTGCTGCCCTGTCGATGAGGACATTCCTGTAGTGGAAGTTCCCCACAGCAGCAAAATCATTTGCAAAAAGCCATTCCAAGCCGCAGAAGGAAATAAGAAAAACACGAATCTGCAGTGACTAAGCGGAACAATCAATCAAAATTTATTTCCTTTTCATGTAAATGCACTATTTCCCCATTTATTGATTTAATTTCTTAAAAGAAAAAAATGCATGGAAAATAAGATAATTTTTTTTTTTTTTTGATTGGAGGTTTAACGACCACCGTGAGCAACTCAATGGGCTATAAGCAGTCGCCCGTCCCTAATTTAGGGTCACTGGTTCCAGGGAAGGGAGAGAGCCAGTGCCGTAAGACAAACACAACATCCATGCCTGACCGGGATTCGAACCCGGACCCCTTACGGACGAATGATCATAGGCCAGCGCCTTAGACCACTGCGCCACCGGGGCTAAGATAATTTCATGAAAGAAGGACGATTGAGAGAAATATTTGTTTAAAGTTCTTTTTACATTTCATACTTATTGATACTGTAAAAAATTTTTGAGTTATCAGCGATAGCATAACAATGGAAAAAACTGGGAGTTAGGAGTAAACGCTTGATGTACTGGGAGTTAGGAGTCGAAGCTTGGGAGTAGAAAATATGAGTCAGATTGTGTCACTTCGTAACAGAGTCGTCGTTCCCAGTCTTTTTCTTTCTTACTGGAAGTATAACGACCACCGTGAGCAACTCAATGGGCTAGCAGCCGTCCGTCCCTAATTTAGGGCCACTGGTTCCTGGGAAGGGAGAGAGCCAGCGCTGTAAAAGTAAACACAACATCCATGCCTCACCGGAATTCGAGCCAGGACCCATCTCGGACGAATGATCAGAAGCCATCGCCCCCACTGCGCCACCGGGGGCGGGTTTCCAGTCTTCCACTGAAGGACGGTTGACACTCCAGAGCTGTGCCTGTTGGTAAGGACACTTGTGATTTTAGCAATTACAGAAAGCTTTTGCGGAACACGCGGTGCTACGTTTAACACGGGCACACAGCAATGCTTTGTTTGAGCATCGCATTTAATCTTAGCTTGCGTAGGAGTTCATTGATTGCTTTCTACCTGTTGTCTGCCAAAGCAACTGCGGGCATTCTAAAATTTTCACAGCGTCTGAGTATCGACTCAACAACTCACACGTCAAATCTGATACCGCAACTGAAGTGGGAATGTTGAAATTCCATACTGGGTAATATATATTTCGAAGTCTGCAGAGATGCCGTCCAAATGGCTGTTTCTATGGCGACAGGATGGGGAAGACGTGCGTCCGAACTCCGTGGTTCTCAGTCGGATCGGAGTCCATTACCTCTCGGGAGCCAACAATGGTGACAAACTGTCTCCCCTTGGCCTCCTTCATATCCATCACTCATTGCCACTGATCCAAAAATAAATCCCAACTCCCAATTCCTATCTGCGTTGTGCTTTTCAAGACCAATACAAGTTCTTCTCTGGATAAGACCCACAAATAAAGCAGAAACCAATGAAGACCGTCTCCACTTAACGATCGATTCGGAAAAGGCGATCTTCAGTAAACGTTAAAAACCGCCACGAATTTGCTGCAACCTTTCGAGGTAAGCAATCACACACTCGAACCTCCTGTAAATATTGCTGCAATTCTGTTAATACCGCACCAGAAATAGTTACTACATTATCAATATTGAACTGAGCAGATGAGAATAGCAGCAATTAATACAAAAAGCTAAATCTGTTGAACGATATTTCTGTTAAATTCTCCCAGAAACATGTTGATCTACTCAGTAACTCATTTCATGCGTTCCTTATAGTGCTTTTGTTAAAATAAAGACGATACGTAAACAATGAGACATTTTTAATCCAAATGCTGTTTCCGTTCATTTTTCCGTTCACTGAGGCTTCAAAAGTATTTTGCTCTGTTTCTGATAAAATCCGCTCGACCTGAAATCTAGAAAAAACTGAAGAATTTCCTTGCTCCCTTTCTTTTTTTTTTTTTTTTTTTTTTTTTTTTGATTGGGGGTTTAACGACCACTTAAAGTAACTCAGTGAGCTATAGGCAGACGCCCGCCCCTAATTTAGTGCCATTGATTCCAGGGAAGGGCCGTAAGACAAACACAACATCCATGCCTCACTGGGATTCGAAATCGGATCTATCTCGGAAGAATTATCAGAAGCCATCGTTTAGACACTCCGTCACCGGGATTGCCCCAAAAAGGTTGGATTAGCTCGATAGTAAAAGTGAGAGTTCGCCAAACAGAATCAAGAAATACTGCAAGAATGAAATACCAGAATCTGCTAAATAAGAAAACGCAGAAATCTGATAATGTTTCTGTTCTCTGAGAAATGCTGTTAAGACGCTGTTAACAGTGTAGTGAATAATCATTGCTCCCTATCCTTGTACTAAATATCACAGGAAATCTCAACTTAATAGATAAAAAAATTATACTCTGACAGTCTTCGGCATCTTTTCATTTTACTTTTTTCATTGAGTGTTAAGGTTTGGAGGGCCGCCCCGGTGGCGCAGTGGTCTAAGCGATATGGCCTCTGATCATTCGTCCGAACGGGATCCGGGTTCGAATCCCGGTGAGGCATGTATGTTGTGTTTGTCTTACGGCACTGGCTCTCTCCCTTCCCTGGAACCAATGACCCTAAATTAGGGACGGGCGACTGCTTATAGCCCATTGAGTTGCTCACGGTGGTAGTTAAACCTCCAATCAAAAAAAAAAAAAAAAGGTTTGGAGGAGTCACCCATCCCTAATTCAGAGAATCAGGGCAGCCGTTAAGGGTGTGCAGCGCGTGCGACCGCACAGGGCCTCGCGCTGGTGAATAAATAAGATAAAATAAAACAAAAGAGAGAAAGAAATGAAAATATAACATTAAGCAAACACACACACACACACACACACACACACACACACACAAAATCCGACAGTTCAAAACATATGAATTACCATCCCAGTTCTCCGCAAGTTTGCATACACAAACATCACAATGATGTCATACATACGCTCCCCCTTCCTCATTCAAAGTGCAGCGCGCTAAGATCGGTGCTTCTGTATCTCTGGGTGACCCTGAGTTTGGTGGCCCGGGCAGATGGTGTTACCTTGATAAGTCCATCACACGCTGCAGCACCGACAGCAATATATTTTCTTCTCGCCGCCAGAAACTCTGTGATTGACGGGTGTGAGTGGACATTCTTTGAGTTTTACCGCATATCTTGGGATCCACTTTTTGTGGATTTTCCCAAGCTGTTTTTCCAAAGCAAAAACAGTTGTGTGTGTGTGTGTGTGTGTGTGTGTGTGTGTGTGTGTGTGTGTGTGTGTGTGTGTGTGTGTGTCAAGTCAACTGTTCACTGTGTTTGGCGTTCTATAACTTTCAATCGATTGCTCATTCGTGCTTGTTTTAACGTTTTAGCCAGGTTCACTTCTCTACTTCGAATGTAACTAATGAACTTTTCAAGAATAAAGTTTTTGTTAAGGGAGTTGGATGTCTAGAGAACGGGATAAGTTCCGTAAATTTGAATCAGATTATCAAAAAGCAAAGAAAAGGAAAAGAAGAGAAATGTTTCTGCAAAGTCAGAAAGGTGCCTTCGATAAAATTTTACTACCTTGAGCTTCAGTTCCTGTGGCCACCAGTTCATCGTTTGCTTCAAATTGCATCGAAGATAAAGAATCCAGTGATAATATTGTGGCTGTGGTTCAAGTCAGAGCAAGTGATAACAATGTTGCGAGTGCCTCTGACCAGCTTACATGAATATCTGATGTGAAGGAATGTGATTCATCATTTCAAACAAGTGAAGAATTTGTTCTATTGTTAGATCCAGGTGAGTGGCATCCTGTTTTAAACAACACACAGTTTCATGTAATCTTGCAAAAGGGCCCGATTCGTGTGGTAAACTATGATTACCGAAGTGATGACGAGAAGCGGCACTTTTCGTCAGAACACTATAAGCGTATTTTACACAACGGAGAAATAGTAGACAGGGGGTGGTTGATTTACTCAAAGAAAAAAGATAAAGTTTTCTGTTTTTGCTGTAAATTATTCGGAAACACAAAGGGGGGCATGTTAGGTTTCATTTTTTAAATACACAGCTATAGTAAAACAGCTTTAAAAAATTCTTACTGCATAGTATTACTAACATTTACCTTCCTCTTTTTATTTTGCAAAGGAAAACAATGGTTCAGCTTAATAATAATAGCAGTTACAGGTACAAGTTTAAGAAAAATATCAGTTCCTTCTATAACAAATAAATGAGTCAAAATCTTATCATCACCTTACCAGAAAATAAAAATATTCTATTGCGTACGTGCTCAAAATATTGTTAGCCAGGTTGATTTAACAAAAATTATTAGTTAGCCAGAGGACGTCGCAGGGAGAGTTTGCACAGGGTCTCGCGTAAGCTTGCAGCGGCACTGCAGAGAATACACCCACGTTTTGATGAGAATTCGAAACCAAACACAGCAGTCTGCAAAACCGAAAGCTTGGCGGCCCAGGTCACTCGAACGGTATCTGGCATCCACAACGAACACGTATAAACTGAATTGCCAGCTCTCTGGCATGAACTCGTTCGCATACACGTCATGTCACACAACATCTTTAGGTATTTCGTCCAACCTAATGAGTGATGTAACATCAGGCAGCAGTATATTGAGACGGGTGTTCGAACCCGGTCCTGCCGGCCATCTAGTCTGCGGTTTTTTTGCAGTCTTCCCGTGTCTGCGGACGCGAATGCGTGGATGGTTCCCTCTAAAGTCGGCCCCGGGCGCGCTTTGTCCCCTTCTCCAGGATGCCTGGATTTACCAGATGGGTGTCGATGTGCTGGTTGTAAGACGAATGAAATCTGATGCCACATGGCATCCGGGACTTACTATTACCTATGGTTGTTGATGAGGAGCAGTACATCGAGTGTCTGAGTTCTTCTGAATCGTGTATCTACACTTTTATACTTTCAATGTCATGTTCTTTCTGCGAATCAACGTATGGCTGCATAAAGCCAGAATGAAGACTTGTTTTGAGAGGAAATCATGAGTAATCAAAACCATCTGGTTGTTTATCATGAGGACCGTTTAAAAAGTTGGACACAGAAGCTGTAAAACCTATTGGATGGAGGTTTTTCCCTCAAAACTCTTGTCATTTTAGTAAAACTTCTTTTCAAACAAGAAACACTCCTTCTTCCATATTGTCACAGCTCAGCTCAACCGTATGGAACACCTTAAATTTTGGCTTTCAGAATTTCTAACCAACCGCCAAGAGGTGTCTTTGCAGTTGTGTGGGGATCCGCAACAGAACTGTTTGTATTGTTGTCCACAGTTCCAGTATGGAGCTGGGAGGTGTGTCTAACTGTCACACCTGGCGTTTGTCTACGTCCCACAGATGTTTAATTGGATCATCTGTGGAACTTAGACAAACGCCAGGTGTGGCTGTCAGATCAGGCGAGTTTGGGACTATTTGTAGATGCATCATATCATCAAACCATCCCTGTACGAGGAGAGCCCGATGACATGGGGCATTATCTTTTTGGGAGAACCATTCCCCCATTCCCCCTTTAGGTGGATGTAAAACATTATGTGGTGTACACGGTGCACAAGGAGCCCCTGGTAGTAACCGGGATCCGTACGTTGGTCCACATGCCCCCAGTTCATTCCAGCAAAACATGCCCTATGTCATAGAACCTCCCTCCACTTGCCTGCATAGTCGATGCTATGCACGAAGAATCAAAGTTTTTCGAAAAACATGATTAAAATTACTAGACTTTTGGGAGGTTTTTAAATTGATCAATTATTAGTATCAACTGCTGTTTAGAATCAAATAGAAGCAAGAAAGATATTAAGACCCATTAGAGTTGACGAACTGAAAATTGTTATTGTGAGTCAAAATTTCCAGTGGCGTCTAAGTGAATATTATAGGAATACAGAAAGTTTTCCTAACGAAACCATCGATGTTGAGAGAATAGGTGCAGAATAAGGTAATTTAGCATGCTAGGAACCCACGCGTAGGGCGTAGGCCACAATCATACAGTATTAGATTAAACCTTATTTAAAGGCAAGTCGGTGTGTGTTTGTGAATGGGATAAAAAAAAGGAATGTAAGCATCTCTAAGGTCTGTAATATTCTAGAAAAGAACTTCGAGGGCTTGAAAGTGCTTTGAAGTCTTGCTAAACGTAAAAGACTGAAGAGAAGTTTGTTAAATCGGATTATTTAACAAAAGATGGGCTGTTTTTAAGTTGGGTATGGATATGTTGATTTTGTGACTTGCTGAATGAAATTCCAGAGACTAATGGACAGAGAATGTTCCAACTGACCGCGATTGAGGTATTGAATTGCGACATCATGGGTAACCTCGCTTGTCTCCGGCTGCGGAACCTAAGGCGAAGCCTGGTGACTGTGCCGAGATACCAGTCGTTGCCAAGATACCTGGTGACTGTTGCACGTCGTTGCCGAGATACCTGGTGACTGTTGCACGTCGTTGCCGAGATACCTGGTGACTGTTGCACGTCGTTGCCGAGATACCTGGTGACTGTTGCACGACGTTGCTGAGATACCAGTCGTTGCCGAGATACCTGGTGACTGTTGCACGACGTTGCTGAGATACCAGTCGTTGCCGAGATACCTGGTGACTGTTGCACGACGTTGCCGAGATACCAGTCGTGACACCCAACGCTCACCTCTAGGATGAATCGCTCGTGGCTGACCAATGTGACTCCACCTGATGGATGTTTGTGCATGATTAATCCAGTTCTGGTGTACCCTTTATAGTTTATACAGCAGTATGGAAGCAGCCAACGAGTGCGGCTGTTTCCGAAATACTGGCACCTGCCCTCCAGGCCCCAACTATCTGGCTGCATTCAAATTGGCTTAAGTCGCCATGTTTCGCTATTACTGGCAAACGTTTACTGATTACGTATACAGATCAGGTAAGATGTATAGATATAGGATTTTAAGAAAGGAGTGTCTGACCCCAGGTCTTAAGCAACCGTTAGAAATAGGAAGCTAGGAGATTTGGGCTAGAGTGCCAGGCAGGAAAGTGACAAGGAAGCGAGGTAGAAAAGGGGAGGAAGACGCCCTTATTTATAACTGGGGGTCCAGTACCAGGGGCCCGAAGCTACCACACAAGTAAAGCTAGACAATGCCTTGGGAAGCTAGCTCCACTACTCCGCCGGAGAAGCTTCCTGAGGAACAGACTTGGAATCGAGAAGGTACCTGAGTTTTCCACCAGACTCGCCAAAACGTTCTTCGATAAAGCGGAAACCCTCCCTAAGGGACTTGTTAGGGGCGCGGTTGATTACAATCCCAGCGAATTCCTTACGTATCCCAGAACTAAGGCAGCGCTCGTTGACCACCCTTGACAGAGAGAGTAAGTATGTGTACTCTGGTGGGTGTTAGACAGACCCCCACCCCTTTCTGTTTCAGATTGGCATCGATATGGTGAAAATGGATTCTGCTCAGACATTTGAATTTGGTATCGTTCAGTTTCAGTCACTCCCTGGTGCGTCGGCGGCCGGGTGGTGTTGTGGTTCTTTGTGATGTTGTGCGGTGTTTGATTTCCTTTACCCTACTTCCTCACGGACTGGTGTCACGGACACCCTCTCCTTTCACAACATTTTTCTGTTTGTCTTTCCTATTGAGTTCACTTACTCAGATCTCCTAGCTTCCTATTTCTAAGGGCAGTTTTAGACTTGGGGTCAGACATTTCTTTCCTAAAACTTCTTCAAATACCATACCATACCCGAGGCCCGACAGCTTAACGTGCCCATCCGAAGCACGGCAGATATTTAGTGGTTCGAGCGTTCGTATATGCCCAGGATCATACCTGAAATTTTTCAGTAGCAGTCACGAACGTTGACCGCTAAGCCATCGGCGGCCCGATTACGTACAGAGGATAGATCTGCATAATTTATAGTAGCCGCACGTGAAGTTCATATCACGTGATAATTACTCCAAATATGTGAAACGGTGAGTGCTCCTAATGTACAGCTAACTCAGCGTAAATCTGTATTCATCGTACAGACCAATGTTTCCCGAATGACAATCTGGTGAAAATCCACGGTTCCGTGAAGTAAAAATAAGGGATGCAGTGAGAAAATTGTGCAGTAACATTTAAGGCTAAAAGCACAGTAATAATTTCTACGGATTCTGAATTTAATTGAAAGTATTTTTCATTTGTGTCTAGGGAAGACACAGTACACACAAAGCTATGCTTTCCTATTTGGAAGTATCGGGAGACAGAGTCCTTCATAAATTGTTTAAATTACGCCAGAGATCTTGTCATATATCTCGATTAACACCTCCAAGGAAAACATCTGTAAAACTCGCAACGTCGTGCTGTCCTTTATGGGATTCAGGTGGATATCGTGAGACAGATTCTTTATTAAATTGCGTGTTTGAATTACAACCAAAGATATCAGCATAGTTGCTATAATCATATATCTAATCGGTTAAGAAATTTTTCATCGCTATCGAGAGCTTGAAAACCACGTAATAAAGTAAGTCTTTAATACAATGCTATGTAAACGCGAAATAATTCTATCACTGCAAGAAAGAACATGAATATTTTGAACGTGAAAGATTACAATTTTATCACTGTAACAAAAACTACAGTTTCAGACCTCGTCTGCAAGACAAAATGGTGCTTTTGGTTGGTATCCAACTCAATGATTTTCTTAAAGAAAACGAGTGCGAACTTTTTAAAGACGAAATTCGCAATGACATTACAGATCACCATCTTCACAAAATATACGCAACCATACCATTCCCCGCCCCCCTCCCATGAGTAATCATGGGTAAATCAACTCGATTTAAAATATGCTAACTATAACAGAAAAAACAGTTGGGTTTTCTTAACTAGTTTAAGCAAACCTGATCGAATCACTTCGAACGGTCAGTTAATACAAAAATCAAAAGAATTTCTCTTAAAGACGTTTAGGAGTGGTTTATGTTGAGAATATTGCGATTTATCACGGAATGGGGGGGATGAAGAATTGTTACCTTTCGACCTCTTATCAGCATCTAATGATAGAAGTCGACTGTATCTGATTTTGGGTCGGCTGTTTCCGGGAGAGGGCAGGGCAGGGCAGGGCCAAGGCAGTACCCATGCATCATCCAAGACACTAGCACAGGCTCAGTTCGGGCCCCACAGGCGGGAAACCGTCCTTCTGACAGCTAAACCACCTGGCCTGCCCCACATACTTGGGCGAAACTGTTTTTATTTCGTTTTCTTTTCTTCTCTTCTCTTTTCCTTTTTTTTTATATATTTCGAATTCCTGAGCAACAAAAACTAAATGCAAAATTTAACTAAATGCTGCGCTTGGTATGTGAATTCAACTTTCGACTGTTAAACCAGATGTAAAACTAAAATCATCGATTTGAAAACTGATGATTTTAATATAATTTTGGTTTTGGCTTTTATTTTCAGCCTTTATAAAATGTGATTTCTTTTATATTCTGCACTTAAACAAAATGCTGGTCTCGTGACCATGTACAACATTTTTCATTTTTTTTATCCTTACTTTTTTATTGACAATTTTTTTCAGACTTCAAGGGTTCTGTAATTCTTCATCGTGTTTGAAAGTATTCCGTGGTGAAATCAAACTAAGAAAGACTTCTATAGACTATACGAAAAGAGAGTAAGTGTAAAATATGTATGCGGAACATTTTATTGGAAAGAAGACGGTAAGCTAAGTGTAAAATATATAAGCGAAATAGGATAAAGAAATCAGGGAGAAAGCTAAATGTAAAACACGTATGCAGAATAAATAGGCTGTGGTATAAAGTAGAGGGAAAACTGAGGGCAAAGCATGTAGGCAAGGAGAGAGAAAGTTAAGTGCAAAATATGTAAAACAAAGCCATCATATTCATAATTTTTAAGAAGCGCAACGCTCGCAAAAGTAGGTTAAAAAATTTAAAGTGCCCAAAATTAAATTTGACTGATTTTGCGGTTTAACAAATTTTACGTATACAACGAACAGAAGCACTTTTGTTATATTTACTTGAAATTTGGATTGTTTGCTAGCTGCTTCTGATGTCTTAATAAAGCACCTGTGACATTAATATGTAATGTAAATGAATCGCCTTGTAGAAATTGAAAATCTTTTCAGAAGGGGAACTCCCAGGAAAAAAGAAAAACGAAGTTTAAAAGAATAATTCGTTTGTGGTATTTCCTTATGTTTCATAATCACCGTGTTTCATTTTGAGAACCTTAAATCCATTTCTATATATGTATGTGGCGTATACTTTAGTTTAACCTTCCGTTTTAGTTCCTCTATTTTTATGTACATTTTTTTTATTCTCGTTATACGTTTTTCTAATCTTAACGCCACATATTCTCTCTCGACGAATTTTAGTTTGGAAACCCTGACAACAGCCCAGAAGTCGATGACGTATGCTCAAGTTAGAGACAAGAGCTGCTGTTTTGAAGTATCGGATTCACTTTGCTCTGGACAAGGTTTCCGAGTATACAATGTTTTTGGCGTTCTGAATATTATCACGCTCAACGTCTTGCTACTTACGATTGTTTCTTACAAGTGGACCTTGTATTAATAAGTACCGTCTACCTGGACGTTATTCTTCTTAAGTGCCTAATTATCTCTTTCATGACTAGTTAGGGCTTTCAGCTAGTATTGAAGTATCTGGGTGCAACGAGAAAGAACCTCCTAATCATTTGACGTAGTACAGAGGTGAAAACATGTGTCAAGACGACAAATCTGCAGCAAGCCATTCTGTCCGCGTAGCTCAGTTGGGAGAGCGACTTACTCCGGAGTGAGGGAACACGGTTTCGATGCCCGCAGCGGACAAACTTGTGTTTTCAAAGTTACACATAAAGTTAAGGCAATAAGTTGTACGATTATTACAGTGATAATAGCTGAATTTAACGTAAACCTAACTAGCTCAGAGTTTAGTATTTAACAAGAAAGCAAACAAACGTTAGGATAATAGTAACTACGAACGTATCTTAAATTAACTATAATTCTGCATTCAAGTGCCAGAAGTAATTGGATTCGTACATAGTATCGTGTAGGATCTCCTCTAGCCTGGCGAAGTGCAGCAACTCAACGTGGCATCGATTCCACAAGGGGCCGGAAGTATTCTGGATAGATATTGAGCAATGCCGTCTGAACAGCCACGCACAGTTCCCTGGTTTTTGTAGTGCAGGATATTGGGTGCGAATGGGCCTTTCCACCACGTCCCATAAGTGCTCTATTGGGTTCATGTCGGGTGAACGTAGTAGCCTCACCATCCGTCGGAATTGTCCAAAATGTTTCTCGAACCAATTTTGGACAGCTTGGGCCAGATGACATGGTACATTGTCCGCCTGGAAAATCCCATCGTATCGTTGTTGAGGTACATGAAATCCACGATGGGCTGCAAATGGTCATCCAGCAGAGCAACAAAGCGATTACCAGTTAATGACGTGTTTAGGAGGACTAGAAAACTCAAACCGTGCCACGTAAAGACACCCCACACATGGATGAAACCACCACCAGCTTGCAGAGTGCCTTGTTGACAGCTTGGGTCCATGGACTCATGGGTTCTGCGCTACACCCAAACCCTACCATCAGCTCGTAACAACTGGTAGCGTGACTCATCAGACCACGCCACATGTTGCCAGTCTTCCAGGGTCCAATTACCGTGTTCACGAGCCCAGGTGAGGTGCTGTGTCCTATGTCCTGGTATTAACAGAGGTACTCTGGTGGGTCTTCTGCTCCTAAACCCCATGGACGCTAAATTACGCTGCACTGACCTGATGGAGGTGCCTCCTGCATTGAACGTGGATATTATTTGAGTCAGTGTCGCTTGTATGTTAGCACTGACAATCCTGGTAGACGCCGCTGGTCACGGTCATTCAGCACTCGTGGTGGGTGGTAATGTCTTCCATATTTTCGGTACACGCGTGACGCCGTGAATCGAGGAATGTTGAATGTTCGCACAACTTCGGAAATTGAATGTCCCATTATATGTAAGTACAATTTTATTAAAAGTACTAGCAGAATTTTACATTTTCAATATTCTGCACTATTATTATTTCATAAAATAACTAATTTTTAAATTGCGCCCTTATAAATAACTCCGAAAAATTTAACACTGAGAGAAAAGTACTCTATTTACATTAACCACATTTAATAAATATATAGCCGTCACATAAGGCTTTGCTTCAAAATTCAAAATTTTGTAAATCAGTATTTTAATTATCAATAAAACTGCTCATTTATTAATGAATTTCTAAATCATTCTAAATAATGAATTATTGATAATTTAACGCTTAATTATTAATTGATTTTCCTACATTAGCAATTATTTACGGTGTTTGGGTATGAAACAACTTGACAACCCCCCTACTTTTTGAATTAATACGCCCCTGATACACGCACCCTGTTGTGGAATCTAATGTAAGTTGTAAAGCTTTCTTGGGTTGTAAATCAGTATTTTAATTTTCAATAAAATTGTTCATTTATTAATGAATTTATATAATCATTCTAAATAATGAATTATTGATAATTAACGCTTAATTATTAATCGATTTTCCTAGATTTGCAATCATTTTCGGTGTTTGGGTAGGAAACTCTTGAGCGCCTGATACACGCACCCTGTTGTGGAATCTAATGTAAGTTGTGAAGCTTTCTTCGGTTCACTTCACCACCTATTAGTAGAGAAAAGTTCCCAGTCAAATCCTCGGAGAAGTGGTTTATTCCTTCTCAAGTGACAACTAATGTAGAGCACCAATTTACTCTATGTCCAAATCAGTACAACTCATAAATACACAGTTGACGTGGATTAGGAACATCAAATAGAAGTCATCGCTCTCTCCACGTTTATAAGTGAGTCACGGAAAAATTCTCAGTTATTTGTTCAGTTGCTATTGTTTATCTTTGGTGTATCCCCAGCATTGTGCGGGGCTCCAAAGAAGCAACCTGCCATGTGGTTTGGCACTTTGTCGTATGTGAGTCTGGAGAGCTTCGAGGCCGCTGTGGTGCAGTGGAAGCAGGTCCGGCGCGTAACTGGAAGACCCTGGGTTCGATTCCCGGTGGCGGTCGATGAGAATATTTTTGGGACTCACTTATAAACGTGGAGAGAGCGATGACTTCTATTTGATGTCAATACAACTCGTTAGAGATGTAACACTAGTTACCGTATTTTTCGGCATATAAGTCGATTGGATTAAATTTCCCAATTTCTTTATCTTCATTCATAGATAAGTCAATCCTGAGTATAAGACGAAGCTAGAACAAATACAATGTGTCCCGAAATTCTGTAACTATATTTTCAATGTTTCAGTAAATATTAAAAGGAAGAGAAATTAAGGTAACTTCCACATTTTTCTTTTCAGCAAAAAGTTGAGTTTCGTAAGCGTATTTTTCTTAGGAACTGGTGCTATCGTATTTCTTCCCTCCGACCGACCAGTACCGACCAGTATTCCTTCCCTCCGACCGACTGCTGCAAGCAAAGGTGAGGGAGAAAAAGCAAGGTCACACAAGTGTGCAAAATCAGAGTGCTGCTTGCAGCGTGAGTTATATTTCTTTACTTTCAGTCCGACTGAAATCAAAAACCAAAAGAGCTCCTGATTTCAATCAGAAATATGAAATAAATTAAGATATGCACAATAAATGGAATCAGTCGTTGATTTTATTTCAGTTGAGAAATACAATTCAGAGACTGACAAAGCGAGAAAAAGCTGTCTTCGCTGTCCGCTGGTAATTGCTGTCATTGCGCATGCGCCGGCTTCTGTCGACACGATTGTCACCAGTCAATCAACTGTGTGGCAGCGATGTGTTTCAGAGGTTTAATTATTACGAGATAAATGAGGTGTACCCATTGTAGTTCTGGCGGCTTTGCAAAATCAGGAGCGAATGCCACCTGCAGGATGTCGGAAGGATCGCGAAGGGGGTACAATTAACACAGGACAGCTGTCCCTCCAAATCGGCCACTGCGATTTTAGTGACGTTTCTGTCAAACGGAAATATCCGTTTCGGCAGCCTTCATACTAGCTCTCAATGAACAGAACATTACATTTTGCAATGGTTTCTTATGAACGTAAATTGCATTTCGGGTGCTCAGAATTTAAAGCACAATATTTTGTTTTTCTCTCATTGAGAAATTTCAATGACCAATCAATAGATTAGTCGATGTGGCGTAAAAGGATAGGATCGAACTGCTGAAGAAAGTCTCGTCTTCCACCGCGAAAAATACGGTACTCTCGAAATTTAAACACTGTCGAACTTGAGCAATCACATAACAGATTTAATAGACCAGAACAATACATACGCAGCACAAAGACTAATATGTTCAGTCACAAGCTGCTCGGCATCCATATTTTATACTCTTGGGAGTTCAGGCGTGACGTTCAGTATAGAAAACATAAGAAAAAGCAACCAAAATTTACACAAGTAAAAAATGAACAAAAGAAGAAACACAGGTAGGCTCAGTTCTGATTGAGCCGTCAGTTTGGAACGCAGGACTACGACTTGCAGATCGGAGAGTTAAAATGAGTTAGTCGAGTATGGTTTCAAAGCGTTTGTTTAACTTGTCATAGGCAACACAGGTCTATGATATGAAAAGTAGCTTACAGAAGTTTTACACATAATGCTGGATATTTTACGAACAAAAAGCAGATCGATACACGAATTACCCAGCGTGGTACTCTGTCTTCTTGGGCTTCTTACATTCCTCATCACTTGCTCTTGCCTCTCGTTTTGATTTCTCTACTTTTGCTTGCGATCACTCTGCGAATTCCGCGATATTGTCGAAAATGTTAACCCGTTCACACGAAAACAATTTTTTAAAATTTTAGTTTAAACCACTGCGATATGTTCTTTATATATTTGAATAGATCTCGTAGCTTTAAAACGATTCCACACACAGTCGGTTTGCACTTACGGTTGTCCAGATAAACCGCGATATTGTCAAAATTGTTCACCGGTTCACAACAAAACAATTTTTAAAATGTTCAGTTCAAACCACTGCGAAATGTTCTTCGTACATTTGAATAGATCTCGTCGAGAGCTTTAAAACGATACCACGCACAGTCGTGTTTCGCTCACGGTTGCCGAGATAGACTGAGTCAAAGGCGGCGGCACACCCAGAAATATTGCATCATCTCCCCCGCGTACAGGGAGCGAGAGGAGCGTCGTGCGCACGATGTATGGCGCAGTACGCGAATTGGACTCCATGCTGTTTACGAATATGCTAACACGATTAGTGTGCGGCACGTATTTTTAACGCTATAATGAATTCAATTGGGACCTAGTTTTGTCGCAGGAGGACGGCTGTAAGTCACATCCGCGAAGTTAGACGTAGTCCTAAGTCAAAACGGAATGTTAAGAATTCTTAAGGCAGCAAACGTCACAAAGCAAAGACTCAACGATAATCAAACTCGCATATCTTTCCGAAACTTGAACAACAGGGTCTGGTAAAGTGATGATTTTACCAGGTTGTATTGTATTTCACTTTACCATGTTCTGCTGTAAGTTTTTACCATGTTCTGCTGTAAGTTTTTACCATGTTCTGCTGTAAGTTTTTAAGATGTATTTACTGCAACATCCTGAACATAAAACTATTATCAGATAAAAATAAAAAAGAACAAAATGGAACAGTAGAGACATGTGGGAATAACATTACACAGAAGAAAACAGAATTACGGGAAACCAGCATGCAGTTAATTGAGACTAAGAGGCCTCTCATCCTCAGAGTGAGAGAGATCGAGAGAGACATCACACAAGAATGTCGCAATGCCTTTGAGGATAATTAAACCATTGTTCATCTATCTTGTGCCATTCCACGACCCCGTTAATTCCACCTTTTTTTTTATTATTTACTTGTTTTCCGGTCATCATAGCTCCAGTGTAACATCACTGACCATGATCTCTGGTTTTTGCGCATTCATCCCCCCTGCTTCTTTCTTTTCCTTCCTCTTTTTTCTTTTTTTCTTTTCTTTCACTTTTTTTTTTTTTTGTAAGCGGGAGTGTTTGTTCTTAATGTATTCCTTCCTGCTGTCACTTTCCGTTTCATTCCAATAATTAAAGCAAAAAATGCGAAGGAAAAGATACAAAACATTTTTCGCTGGTTTTAAAATGCATTTCAGTCTTTTATTTTCTTCTGTCCTCGTCCTACGTCTTTTTTTATCTTTTTTTTTCTAGGTATGTTTTAAAAAATACTTTTTCCCAAGCGTAATAGAAAATGCATTAAGTCCTTAATTTTATGCTCCCAACGCTGACTAATTTGCTTTCTCTTCCCAACAGATTTTCATTTCGTTTTAGGAATCTATGGAGGTAGTACAGCTGTGTATTGTACGAGGGTAAAAATCAAAAGGTAAAGGCTATTTCGTTGTATTTATAAAAAACGAAGTAAAACTTACAGCTGTACCCAATGACCACCGGCATATCGCAGTTGGCTAACGCGCTGTGCTTAGTGGGTGAGGCCGATGTTTCTGACGGGTGTTTGAGCCCAGCTCTGTCGGCCATCTAGTCTGCGAATGCGTGAATGGTCCCATCTGAAGTCGGCCCCAGATGCACTTAGTCCCAGGTCCCCCTTCCCTGACAGGGTTTACCAGATGAGTGTGGATGTGGTAGTAGTAAAAGTACAAGACGATTGTAATCTGCTGTCATTTGGTGGCTGGCTCCTACGAGCATTTGTTCCATGGTTGATGATGAAGTAGACAATAATTTCGATGTAGCCTCCTTGCAGTCTTACGCCCTCTTTGTAATAGTCCACAAGCTCCTGGATCCGTCGGAAAAGAAGGCTTTCGTCTGCTCCTGAAGCCACGTGTGCGCCGTTTTTCTTTTAACTCTTCGTCATTACCAAACAGCCGACTTCGTAATGCTTCTTTAAGCGGACCAAAGAGGTGAAAATTGCTTGGTAGGAGCTCCGGGCTGTAAGGTGGATGTAGAGGAACTTTAAACTTAAGGTTTTGAAATGCCACCATGATTGAAACTGCTGTATGGGTCAAGAATTGTCGTGGTGATAAGCAACATATTTTTACAACAATCCTCTTCTTTTGTTCCGAATTGCAGTTTTCAGCTTGTCTTTAAACATGTTCTGAATAGTTGCACTGTTAACAGTTGTTCGCATTCCTGATAATGCTCCAGAATAGGCCAATGCATATCTCAAAACAAGGTGAACATTTTTGAACTTCCTTTTTGCTGACGATCAAGGGTGTTTCCACTTCACACTTTGTTTCTTGCTTTCAGGTTCAAAATGGTGCAGCCAGACCTCGTCCCCACTGAAAATCCTTTTCTTTAAACGTGGCTCTTAATAACGCTGCAATTCACGAGCCTCTTTCTGTGATTCCTTTCACGAATTAACGAAGCACATTTCTGATACAACCTTTTCCGTTAAACGACGGAAAGAAACCTCAGTTTCACGAATTTTTTATGCGCCAGGAAAATTCTGAATTTTCAGAAACCTTTCAGCAATTTCTTTCTTATATTAACGGTAAATTGCCGTTTTTAAGATGTGTTAACGGAAAATACTGAATTTTCAGAGACCTTTCCGCAATTCCGTTCGTACATTAACTGAAAAACTCCGTTCTTACTTTTCCGTATCCATATAACGAGAAATTCCCGGTAATGGAGCGATTCGTGGGAATACTTGAGGTTTGATTAGCTATTAAATTTCAATCTTCTATTGAAGGATCTGATTTTGAAGTTCTGCAGCGACATCGCATATTGTGGATAGGATATCGCATGAATTTTGATTATTGTGGCACAGGAAATTTCTTCGCCTTTCCTCCGTTTCGTGCACCAGCTATATATACAGTATATTGCGTTACTATAAGAAACCAGGCACTTAAATTACTGCACAGGTGATTGTACGATGTCAATGTATCAGACTTTAGACCCTCAAGAGAAAAGCTATTGTAGCTGTCAAGAGTAAATTTTATATTTATGGGTTTTGTGAAATATTATTGGGTTGTCCGGAAAGTTCCGAACGTTTGTGAGAGGTGTATGGTTCAGCGTGACATATGCAGTCGTACTTTTTGAAAACGCACGAGATGTTGGCAACAATGAAAGGTGGCATTTGCATGCGGCGATCAGCCACGTGTGGTTGACGATAAGTGGAAGTTTTGTTTGTTTAGTACGTGTTAAACATGAATGATCAAAAATTGCATTTTAGGCATGTGATGCAATTCCTCTATAAAAAGGAGGGGAAACGTTGCACAGACGTGTAAAAGCATTTGAAGAGCGTATGGAGAGAATGCTTTTGGTCAATCAAGGGTTCGGAGGTGGTTTGCGAAGTTCAAAGCGATTTCCGTTTGGACGACGGGTTTGATTTGGAAGACCTTCAGCAGTGGACGGCGATCTCATAAAGGCAGAAATTGAGTGCAACCCAAAGATCGACGTGGAAAACCTTCAGCAGTGGACGACGATCTCATAAAGGCAGAAATTGAGTGCAACCCAAAGATCGATGTGGAAGACCTTCAGCAGTGGACGATGATCTCATAAAGGCAGAAATTGAGTGCAACCGAAAGATCGATGTGGAAGACCTTCAGCAGTGGACGACGATCTCATAAAGGCAGAAATTGAGTGCAACCCAAAGATCGACGTGGAAGACCTTCAGCAGTGGACGACGATCTCATAAAGGCAGAAATTGAGTGCAACCCAAAGATCGATGTGGAAGACATTCAGCAGTGGACAACGATCTCATAAAGGCAGAAATTGAGTGCAACCCAAAGATCGATGTGGAAGACATTCAGCAGTGGACGACGATCTCATAAAGGCAGAAATTGAGTGCAACCCAAAGATCGATGTGGAAGACATTCAGCAGTGGACGACGATCTCATAAAGGCAGAAATTGAGTGCAACCCAAAATTAACGACTCGTGTGTTAGCAGAGACTGTAAAAATTACGAATAGTACTGCTCATGAACATTTAGTGAGGCTGGAATACACTTCTCGTTATGGTATTTGGGTCCCACGCGAGCTCTCAGAGAAAGACTGCATGGACCGGTATTCCATATGCGATATGCTCCTAAAACGCAATAGCAGGGACCCATTTTTGTAACGATTAGTGACAGGAGATGAAAAATGGATAGTCTACGACAATGTAGTGCGGAAGAAATCCTGCGATCACGCTGCTGAATCACGTAAACAAACACCGAAGTTGAATATTCATGGACGCAAGGTTATGCTCTCTGTTTGGTGGGATTACAAAGGCATTATTTACTATGAACTCCTCCAACACAGTCAGACGATCAATTCGGATGTGTACTACAGTTGGAACAATTGAACCAAAACCTGCAGCAGAAGAGGCCAGAACTTGTGAACAGAAAGGGTGTTGTGTTCCAGCAAAACAACGCGTGGGTGCAAGTTCCTTCAATCACCACGCAGAAAGTTGCAGCCCATGGGCTGGGATCTCTTACCACACCCACCTTATTTCCCAGACATTGAGCCCTCCGACTTCTATTTGTTTCGATCTCTGCAAAATTCTTTAAACGGAAAATCATTCGATGATCTCAAAGCTGTCAAGAAACCCGTGGATGACTTTTGCCTCTAAGCCAACCACGTTCTACGGGGATGGCATTCTAAAATTGCCCGAAAGATGGACTATAGTCGTGGGGAAAAATGGACAATACTTTGATGAATAAAGGTATGTTCTTAAACTCACTGCATTTGTTTATTTTTCGCATTAAAAAAAACAAACGCTCAGGACTTTCCAGACAACACAATAGTATAAAACACTACATTTCATCTTTTCTTAAAGATAATTGAAAGTAATTGTCAGTTTAAAATTATCTCAAATGCCAAAGCATTCTGTTGCTTCAAAAAATCAGGATGAAAGAAATTCTTAATTTGTGATAAGTCCTCTTACAGAAAAAATAAAAATATTTCAAACTTATTCAAAAAAAAAATATAATAAACTCCAACAGAAAACAAAATGACTAAATCATTCGCAGCAATGACAAAAAAAAAAAAAAAAAAAAAAAAGCATTATCGCGCGATTAGTTTTACCACGAACGTGATTCAGATTCCCGAGTCTTTCTGGCTCAGTGGTTAAGACGCTCATTATCTGTCGAACCAACACAGAGGACGTCGGTTCGATCTCTACAACTGCGGAAGGGTTAGCTAGCATAAGAGCTAAAAAGTTCAGCACCTTCGATTTTGCAAAATTTCTGTATAAATACGGAAAAAACCTGAAAATGGCTTTTCTGAAAAAATAGAATTTCTGATTACGGAAAACCTGTGAAAATACGGAAGTTAAAAAAAATGGGCATTTTTAAAAAGGGAAATTTCGTTGGAAGACAGACACTTACCGGCAACTTTGTCGCACGTTATTTTCAGAAATTTTCCGTAAATTCAAATCACTTTTTTTTTACAGTGTGGGAAACTCTTCATACGGTGCTGTTTGTGCTGTAGACACACACCTGGCGCACACAGTTTCCGGTGCCAAAGTCGTCACTATTGCATTGGCAGAACCGTAACTTATGTCGATTAGTATATCATGCACAGCAGACACAATAATCTGCTGGTGCTCTTGACTCAGTGAGTTCACACGATCGATAAAGTTTCAAGTTCATGAAGTTGAACTTAAGAGTTTATCGGTCGTTTTTTTTTTTTTTTTTTTTTTCGAGAACCCATTGATAAACTTTTCTCTGGCCCATACACTTATTACCATACTGCGCTGCCATTCTTTTATAAATATTATCGGGATGTGCCCAAAGAAACCTTATTACAGGCTATTCAACAACGGTGCAATCAGAAAGAGGAGATTCCATGTTTACACACTCACCGCCGGAGCCAAACTGAAGAGTATGTTTTTGACGCTGGTAGGCCGCTATCTCTTGCAGTATCAGTTTAATTCACAAATTGCCTTTGCTTTTTCATTTACCCTCGTATTTGCAAAATACTGTCATTGTACTTTCAGTCATTTCCATCATGGATTTTTGTATGCGCATGTTTCGCAGCATTTTTTCTGCTAGGATTCCTGTACCGTGTTAGATTCATAGCAAAATGTTCAGAAGGCGATCTTTAGGACTTGTAATTCCTTTCGCATTCTCTGCAGTAGTGTGTACGGTTGTTATTATAGGAAGCACAAGATGGTGAGCATGGGCGCCGACAGGGATCGCAGGGGTCGCTTGACCCCCTCTGTAGAATTATTTTTTCCTTTATTTTATTTTATTTTATTTATTACTTTTTTTTTTACACTCACAGAACTGGACCACAAGGAAAGATGGAGTTTGAGGCGTTTAATTTAACATCCCAATTTTATTGGAAATTTGGAATTGCAAAACGATAACGTGAAAGCGGAAAACCTAGCAAACCGTAAGGTAGTACGCCCAAACAAGTTCCGCTCAGGGTGGTGTGTTCTGAACTTAAAAGGCTTCGCGTGGCCCTGCTCGACACTGTTCATTATTTTGAAAACAGTTACCAATGTACATGATAATACACTATCTACCAACAAGTAATTGGACACCCCTGCAATCGACGATATCTGCGGTCCTGACACACGTCACGGCCGCCGCCGTTAAATATCGTGTGGGAAACAACAACGCAACCAGTCGCATGCAAGATTCCACGCAGTCCGGAGCTCTCTGATTTCAAGAAAGGTGTAATCGTCGGGCATCACAGAAATGGCCGATCCATACGTGACATATCCAGCGAGTTGAAGTACCCAAAATCGACAGTGGCCTACGTGATTGGCAAGTGGAAGATGAGAGGTGACTGTCGGAATGTGCCCCGACCCGGGAGACCCACAAAACTGGGAGTTAGAGACCGACGGGTGCTGGCCAGAGAAATTCGGAAGAACCGCACCAAATCGATGGGCCACATCCGCGAGGAGTTTCAACAGGCATCCGGGAGTGTTCTTTCGATGAATACCATCTGTAAGGAAGCCCATCTGCTCGGTTATCATAGACGTACTGCCGCCCACAAGCCTTTGATCACCAAGTTCAATAGCGCTGCTCGGCTAACGTGGTACAAAGAGCGTCGACAGTGGACCGTTGAACAGTGGAAACAGTTTCTCTGGAGCGACGAATCAAGGTTCACCCTCTACCGTTCGGATGGCAGGGTCTAGGTTTCGCGTCTGCCTGGAGAACGCCTCCTGCCGGAATGTATTGTGCTAAGTGTGAAGTTCGGCGGCGGTGGAATTATGCTATGGGGGTGTTTCTCCTGGTATGGCACGAGGTGTAATCGTCCCTTGGTCGCAATTCCTGGTAGACTCAACGCCGAGACCTACTGCACCATTTTGGATGACCATGCGCTTCCTACGTTGTGGCAGTTTTACGGGGTGGACCCATGTTACTTTCAGGATGACAATGCCACCTGTCATGTTGCGAGGTCCACCCTGGCTTGGTATGGTGACAATGGGATTAATCGAATGGACTGGCCTGCGCAGAGCCCGGACCTTAACCCTATCGAGCACCTCTGGGACGAGTTGGAGCGTCTACTTAAGGGGTGCCCCCACCGTCCGAAATCGGTGAAGGAACTGACCTGTCTTCTCCAAGCCAAGTGGAAGAAAATACCGCTAGCCGTCGTACAACGCCTGGTTGAGAGTATGCCTCGGAGGGTCGCAGCTGTAATCGCCGCTCGTGGAGGCTCCACCAACTATTGAAGGTGAATAAACTTGGTTTTCCTTTGCTATCACAGGTATCCAATTAGTTGTTGGTAGATAGTGTATATAGAGGGAAGTAAAATAGTTTTAGTTCTGTCTCGTATGATTTCCACTCCTTCACAAACAGTGGCTAGAAAACGAACAGATTTCAAGGCAGTGACTCATTAAGGTAAACGTTCCGTGTTGCTATGTACAGATGGGCCGGTGAGACAGTCTCAGCTTTTTCACTACCATCCACCCACATCTCCCTGTTTGCACTTAGAACCGTTAATGAGCGAAATCCACTGTGATTTCACATTTTATAACAAAAGAAAAAAATATATGCACCAAGAAAAGTATACAATGCTACAGAGGGTGGGTCGAAAGTTTCACAATATTTGCATAAAAGCATGTGCTGAGGCGGGTATGTCACGTGTTTAAACTAGTTCAAGTCGCGCATTGCAGTCAGTCGAAAGGGACATAAAGTGGTAGTCGTTGCTTTGAGCGACACTGCGTGTCGTCGTTCTGTCTGTGGTTGGGACGCCCAAAAGATGAACAGCCGCAACCTGCTAATTAGAGAACTTTTGCTTCACGAGTTTGAACTCGGCCATAACGCTGCTGAAGCAACACGAAACATTTGTCATGAGAAAGGGAAAGGTTCCGTGCATTACAGCACCGCAAACAGACGGTTCAAGAAATTTCGCTCAGGTGACAGAAACCTCGACGATCAGCCAAGGTCAGGTAAGCCGCGAAGCGTGGATTCAGAGGCCGTGCGCCAGTCCGTAGAGGCAAATCCGACAATCAGCACTCGGAGATTAGCAGACAAGCTGGGAACATCACACACCACTATATGTTTCGTCACCTTCGGGACTTCGGCAAGGTCTACAGGAGCTGCGGCATTTTCTCTCACGAACTGACGCCAGCTGAAGCAAATCGCCTAGTGGAAGTGTGCACGAAACTCCTAGAAAACCCGCGTGATGTACGTTTCATCAAGAGAATTGCTACGTGCGATGAAAAGTGGGTCTGTTTCCGTAATCCTAACGCACAACGGTAGTGGTTGAGCCCGGGTCAGCTTCCTGAACCTGTTGCGAAACGTCGGCACTTTGAGCACACCGTGATTCTTTGCGTCTGGTGGAATTTCGAGGTGATAATCCATTACGAATTTGTTCCAGACGGTCGGACCATCAACGTCAACCTCTACTCTAAACAGCTGCAGCGGATGTATGCCGTTTTGGAGGAGAAGTACCCTGCACTAGGGAACAGAAAGCGTGTTCACCTACAGTAGGTCAACGCTCGGCCTCATACCGCGCGAACTGCCCGGAAAAAACTCCAGGAACTTGAGGGCATCGAACTGATGGCACACCCAGCATATAGTTCGGACCTTGCTCCGTCGGATAATTACTTGTTCCGGTCCATTGCCCACTTCCTTCGCGGGCGGCACTTCAACAACCAGGAGGAGGTGGCAGCTGGGGTGAAGGAGTTCTTCGCCTTGAAGGACAAGAACTGGTACCGCCGTGGTATCGAAGAACTGGCAGACAGATGTCTAAAGACGGTGCAACACGATAGCCTATACTTTGAAAGCTTGTCAGCTTACGTCACATGGTACGTATGAAGACATAAAGTGATCCAAATATTGCAAAACTTTCGACTCATCCTCTGTAAATCAATAAAAATTCCAAGACAAAATCTAGGAATCTTAAGCTTTTAACTCATGTCCTTGTGACAAGAATGAAAAATACAGTGGCTTTTTATGAAAACTCTGCAGGTAATTTATTAATTTGAAGAACGCACTACGTATTCATTATCACAAACATATTGCTCGAGTTTCGTGTTTTAATGGACTTCAGTAATGATTATCCGTCATAAGTCTAATGGGGGTCATCTGAGATGGCTTAGCCTAGGGGCCCAGTGAGGTCGTAATAGGGCCTTGCCTTTGCAACGAACGGCGTGGTATAGAGAGGAGCGAGTGGCTACGTCAAATTTCCAATCTATAGGTGTTATCATTAAAACCATAGACTTCGTGGTTGCTTCTTTTTCTCTCAGTTACGATGGGGTAAGCAAAAAAGAGTTTTGCCGCGCTGCAATGTTAAAAAAAGAAAAGAAAAGAACTTATTGTAAACATGTGTAACTCAAGATTTAGAAGCATTGGACCGAACACAGTAACAGGATAGCCTGTGTGTTGGGATGTAGCAGATCGACTCCCTCCGAGGGTAGGTTTGTGAAATTAGGAGGGGAAGAGGAGATTCCCGCTTAACGTAATTTAGTCGGTTCTACTAATGAGTTCGCCACGTGTCTGTCTCTATCAAAGCTGTGATGTCTCTTACTTGAAGATGGTATCGTGCACTCCGGAAGTCAAAATTCAGGGCTATAGCCTCTATGACGCCTCCATACTTTCATCCTGCACACTTGCTTCGTTTTTTTTGTTTTTTTTTACGTTCATTGCAGTTGGGCCTTGTATGAATGAAGGTAACTAATGGGCTCTGAGATTGATCACCTTTCATTAGTTTTAATCATGAACTACGCACGTCATTTTACGAGTAATTCTTTTTAATTGTAGCTTTGCTTGTTTCATCCTTGCGAATTATTTCTCCAGGTATCATTCCGACATCTTGAATGGAGCAGAAGAGAATTTTACATGAAACCCAGTGATGTATCTTATGAGAGGGCTAGCAGTCATTCCTGTTCCCCTAACGGTGATTCTATGAAATCATTTTTGAGCATAAAATTAAAGAAAAAGAAAAGTAATAAAGGAAACGAAAAGTAATTTAATATCCGTAACTGGTTTACGATTTAGAACAGTGTCATGATGTCAATGCATAGGGTTTGACGGAAAACGGCAGCAGGATTTGGGTCCCCCTTAACTTCAAATACAAATTCCATAGAATTTTTACAGCATTTCAACGTTACTGGCATAATTATCCTTAAACGTATCAGCATTTTAAACAATGAAGCTAAACCACCATTTTAAATTTTTTGGTTTCCAGACTTTTCTAGGTGTAGAAGTGGTAGAAAAATTCAAGAAGACACTATAAAGTGTCTTCTCGGACTTTCTGGGTAACCGGATCTTAAGACCTACCAGCATTTTGAACAATAAAGCTAAGAAACCCTTTTGAATTACTGGTTTTCAGACTTTTCCAGAAGTGGTAGAAAAATTCATGCAGACAACATTCCAAAGCCACCATTTTGAATTTGTTTTTGTTTTTGTTTTTGTTTTTGTTTTCGGACTTTCTGGGTAACCGGATCTTAAGACCTACCAGCATTTTGAACAGTAACGCTAAGAAACCCTTTTGAATTACTGGTTTTCAGACTTTTCCAGAAGTAGTAGAAAAATTCATGCGTCTGCATGAATATTCCAAAGCCGCCATTTTGAATTTGTTTTTGTTTTTGTTTTTGTTTTTGTTTTCGGACTTTCTGGGTAACCGGATCTTAAGACCTACCAGCATTTTGAACAGTAACGCTAAGAAACCCTTTTGAATTACTGGTTTTCAGACTTTTCCAGAAGTAGTAGAAAAATTCATGCGTCTGCATGAATATTCCAAAGCCGCCATTTTGATTTTTCGGTTTTCAGGCTTTCTGGGTATCCGGACCTTAAGACCTATCAGCATACTAATTTTCAGATCCCTAGGTCATTTAAAAGTGGTCTAACGATTCCCGAAAAATTCAAGCAGACAATGTTCTGAATTTTTATTTATTTTTTAGTTTTCGGACTTTTCCAGGTATCCGGACCTTAAGACCTAGCAGCATAATATTGTGGACCGCCTTTTTTCGAGATGGATGGGACAACGGTCATCCTCATTGCAACGCAATCAAACACATCGCAGATTTGTGGGTTCTGTTGATTATTATTCGACTCCAGTGGCAGTGCTAAAGAATATATGTAGGCGATTTGGCTTAGATGTTGGCGTCAAGAAAAGGAATATTCTCACTTCAATAAAGAAAGACAGGGATAACGTATGTCTACACGAACGACATAGCGTTCATAGTATCCCCTGTGGCCCGTGGACGATTCCGTACAACCGAAGCAGTATATAGGATCCACGAAGCGAGCATTGCATTTTCGACTATCTGGACATAAATATGCAGTGCAAAATGGTGCTGTGGACACTGCGTTGGCACGCCTGACTTAGGATGGGACGTATTACCCTGATTGGAGCCAAGTGAGTATTCTATCTACAGACTCTGACATTCCATCATTACTATTAGCTGAAAGTTTGAGTATTTACGCTAATAGGGTTTCATGCTGTAATGATGCATATCCATGTGAAATACAAGCATCCGGGAAACAGCTTATTCAAGTTCGGACTACCCAGTCTGATGTTAATACTTGTGTGCATTAAGTAGTGCATCTGTGTGATTTATGACAATATTCTTACCTGAACGATCTTTTACGTAATTTTGGATCTTTATTTTATGACAAAGTGTAGTGGGTGGTTGGCATCGATCCTCATAACTAACATTTTCAGTTTCACCTACTGCATAATTCACTTCTATGACGATTTGTTGACTTCTTACGCGCATGCCTAGTTCCCTGGTGCACGTCATTAGCGTGACTTCTAGTGCATATACGTATATTGAGACTCGCTGAGTTGCAGGATCTTCTTGAAGATGGGAACACTGTGTTCCCGAAAGATCTTACGGGAGTGTAAATATGTTTTTAATTTTTAACTCTTAATTAAAGTTTTTTGCACTACGGAGTTAGCTATACTTGCTGCTTCGAGTTGATTACGTGTGTGACGGTTTTGTATCAGCGATAACGTGACACCTGAAACGCTGTCGAATTATAACTGCGTGGCGTCACAGCATAGGCCAACGAATGCGAAGCTATAGGAGCGCTACATACGGTCGTATCTCGCAACTCCTCAACTAGGCGGTCGGCTCTACAGTTATAGCGCGTACTTTGACATTTTAAAGACTGAAATTTTAGAGAATTTGAAAATGAAAAATCCATTCTTAGAGCTCGTGGGTCGTACAAAAAGAGGCGGGGGGCGCAGTTTGCGGCACCCTGATCTAAGACATACTGATATGGTTTAACATTCGTAAGGCAAAACCTCAAGATAAAATGAAATGCTAAATGACTTATTTGGGACTGCATTTTAGTATCTACCGAAAATAAATAACGATAAACAACAGTGGTACAAGTGGTGACAATTAGTTTTGTGAAAATCCCAACAAATGTTCCACACATTTTTAAAGAAGTCTGAAACACTGTGCCAGGCTGATTTTGCGGAACGTTTCACAATATGTATGGGAATATTTTGAAAAAGTGGGGGGGGGGGAGTGCACCTCATATCAAAGAAAGTGACAAGAATCCTGAGACACTATGTAATGAAATTCTGAAACACTGCACAAATCTACAATAAACGTTTGCATTTCCTTTTGTGAAAGAAACTGATATCGCCAAAATTCTGAAAAACTACATTACTCTACATATACTGTACATGCAAAGGGAATTCTGAAAGTAATACCTCGTCCTTCATAAGATTTTTATTTGTAGCTGCAAAAATGTGAAACTTGGTGGCAAAATACTTGGACATATTGTTAATAATGCTAGCCTATTCAAAGTATTGTCCATCACTTTCTATACATTTCCGCCATCTTTGAACCCATTGGTAAAATCCATTTTGGAAAAATTCCTGAGGCTGTCGTTTCACCCATGAGTTCACAGCAAGTTTAACGTCTGTCACATCTGTAACGTATACTCTAGATTCAGTTTCCTTTTGATTTTACTATCTCTTGTTATTTTATTTTCTTATGCAAATTATCTTCTCACTTAACGAGATGTTATTTCTCCCGCTGAATGATATGTGGCATCGAGTGTAAGTCATGACGTGGTGGTATGCAGTATATATAGGCGCGCTCAACTATACCAAGTAAGCTTCGTTTTATGTGATAGGTTCTTCTTAATTATTGTTATGCGATTCTACGAAAGTTCGGATATTCAGTAGTCGTGTGATTTGTAGAGTGTGTGTTGGATAATACCAGGAGTTCTCCAATAAAAGGTTTAAAGTGAGTACGTTTTTCTCAGTTCATATTATTGTCAGACCTCTGTCTGGCCGTTAAGTCTCTTTCATTAAGTGTCTCCATTAAGTCCAGGGTATATTGTGTTTACAGCTCTAATAAGGAGCCTTCAAGGTACTAATGTACTAAAACCGAAGTTATAGTACTGATAGTCAAGATAATGAGGAACGCTGAGTAAAAGGAAGTTCCATATTCAATGAATTTATTGCACGTGCGAGTCTTACCTGAACAAACTCTAGCACTTTGAAGATTAGGTACACTTTAGCTACGTCAAGTAACCTTCCAATAACCCTAACGTGACTTAACGTAAACTTCCCTGCACTACACGTCCAGCGGAGGAATTTATTCATTATACATCGTCTAAACGTTCTCCACGAAGGCTGTTTTTCAAAGGGGAAAAAAAGGAAAAGATCTGAGGCAGTCAAATCAGGACTGTAGAGGGTTTGGGGTATCACCATTTACCCCATTTTGGCAACAGCTTGTGAAGTCTCCATTAAGGTGTGGGGACGTGCGTTATCATGGTGTAAAACAACACTATCAAGTGGAATGTCACGTCTTTTCCTTCTGATAGCTTCGTTTAGCTTCTTCAATGTCTGCACATAGTGAGCACTGTTTATTGTTGCAAATCCTGAATGGTGCCCCGGCGATCAGGTGTGATGAGGTCTTTCACTCGTTGCTTGTTGGCACCTGTCACTGCAGTAGCGGGTCTTCCACTCCGTTGTTTGTTCGACACTGAACATTCTCCCTCTCGAAACCTCTTCATCCATCTTCAGACATTACTGATTTCAATTGTGGCAGCTCCATACACTGCGAGGAGTCTTCTGTGGATTTCTGGAGCTCCACATCCCTCTTTTTCCAGGAATTCAATTACGGCTCGCTGCTTTTCTCTGTCATTCATGATCTTTATTTCAGATTCTGAAAAAAATTGTTCCCACATTGGTAACATATCATAGTATGTATACATGTCAGTGCGATTTCATTAAAATCACTCTAAAATTTCAAATATATATATATATATATATCAGTACGGTGTCGGTCCACCTTTGGCCTTAATGTATGCACTGACCCTTCGAGACACGCTTTCGACAAGGTTTTGGAACACAGCGATAGGTATGCGTTTCCATTCAGTATATAATGCTGCCGCTAACTGATGCTTAGTAGTAGGCCTTGGTTCCAAACTTCTTATGCGGCGCTCTAATTCATCCCATAGGTACTCTATGGGATTAAGATTAGGGCTCTGTGCTGGTCAGTCCACACACGATACGGAATTATCGTCAAACCACGCCGTAACAGTCCTTGCTTTATATGGCTTGGTGCATTATCCTGCTGGTACCAACAAGACTCGGTTCCATAGTATTGCCACAGAGTTGGTAGGGCATAATTGTCCACATTATCAAGGTAGACGTGCTGGTTAACAGGTTTGTCCACGATAACCAATGGGCCGGGACCATACCACAAAAAACACCCGTACAGGAGTACACTGCCAGATCCAAACGTGACCGTAGGAATAGTACGCTGTGGTATTTACCGTCCTATGGACTGAATTCATCAGTCCATAGAACCCGTTTCCATTGATCTACGGTCCACTATAAATGATCTGTACCCGATGCTAAACGACGAGTAGCATTTTGAGTGGAGGTGAAAGGCTTATGAGCAGCCGCACGGCACAGTAACACGAATGGTACGTGTACATACCGAGGTTCCAGCTTTTTTACTCACCTGTAACGACTCTCCTAAGGCTTCGACGTCCTCTATCACTGATTTACTTTGGTCTGCCGGTACGTTTTGCACGCCATGTGTCTTTCACTTATTCACTACATCCAAAACAGATGACTTGGGTATGTTTAAACGATTCACGGTTTCTCTAATGGACAACCCACTAATATAACACACAACAATATTTCCTTTTTTCAAAGTCAGTTCTCTCTCGCCGCGACATTTTCACTCAACCCCAGAGTGTGATATGATCGCGGTCATCTGCAGAGCTTGTTTTTGTACCGTTTGCAGCTGTACCGCGCATCTTAATAACGCAGCGGATCCGTTTATTTGCTTTTGAAGGGGTGTCCCGTGACTTTTGTCAATATAGTGTATATATAGGGGGTCCGGACCCGAGAATTCCCCCTTGGCTACACCTATGTGCATGCGCATTGCATAAATTCCGGTTATTTTGAATTGTTACACCAATCTGCGAAACGTATTTACACTTGAATTTTCCTATGTTCTACAGAACATTGGGAGGGGGGACAAGGGGGGAAAAGAGAAACTTATTCAGAATCTCAAAAAACGTTACACAGCTCTCTAACAGTGTATAAAGTATTTTTTTACTTAATATGTTTTGGGAAGACATTCAGACCTTTACAAAATAGTCCAAGAAATTCCTACAGAATTGGATACAGGTAAAAGCCAATGTTTTTGATGCGTAAAAAGAACTTCACGAGAGTCTTAGGAGGACTACAGAACATATCGTGCATCTAGATCTTAGCCATATGTTATTTATTTTTATATGTTTCCGTTATGTTTTTGGAGAAGGGAGAAGTAGCCGATTTTTCTAATTATATCAGGGCTTGTAATATTGTGAAATACATGTTTTCGTACTAAACTTTAAAAATTCGAGTTTTCTAACTGCATTCGCGATCTGGTTGTGTCTATGCAGTTTGCTCCAATATTCTTCCCGTGCAAATTCTAACGCTAGACCCTGTCCTTGTATACTCTTTCTCTATTTGTTTTTTAAACTTAAAAAATGGATTTTTTTCTTTTCAGAACATTGTATGGAAATATTTTCAAAGTATAATTTGCATATTTTGGATTTACGTTTAATAAAAAACAAGTCCATGTGGTTTGGGGTACAGAGAGGAGAATTAAATATTGAAAGAATTCTTTAGGATAAAATAGTAGAAATCAAAATAGACTCAACTGTGTATTTCAGTCTGCGGAAAATAATTCGCATTTTAACTTTATAAACATCGTATCAGTTGCGTTAAGTGATTTAACTGCCAGCGATAAACTTCAGGTGACCCCTATTATCTTTCAAGCACGTGTTGATACAACAGCGTGCACTGAACTCAGACAAATGATTCACGCCTCAATCGATGATGACTCACTTCCTTCAAAAGAAAAGAGTTTTAGGTATCACTTAAATTTTTAGCATTCCATTAATTTTTGAATGCCGTTTTTTGATATTCATCTTTATGAAACTCCACTTAACAAATGTGACATCAAAACTGACTCGCAAAAACTAATAAAGGAATGCCGATAACACTTCAAATCTAGCTGGCTCGAGTTGGATGGAACAGATGTTGTTTTCCTGTTTGTTGCGATCAGCTGACCCTATGAGTTCATTCAGAAATTTCATATTGGGAGTGCAAAAAAAAAAAATTGGGGAGGGTGTCGAATTATTTCTTTTTACCGGGGGAGGGGCTGGTATTCGATGAAAGGAAATTTTTAGAAAGCTGAAAATTTTTACAGTGAAATATTTAAGCTTTAAACCTATATAACGAAGTAAATTTCTCCGTCATTTTTGGTCTACGCCGGGATTCGAACCCGAGTCCGCTTATTCTGGAACAAGTCGCTCTACCAACTGAGCTACGCAGACGTGTGTTCTGATTGCTATGTGCCTTTATGTCGTGTGCGTCCTGCTGGCAGGTACGTCACATCTCCCCCCCCCGAAAGAGGGCCGGGGGCATGGCCCACGGGTCAGCCGTGACCATGAATCGTTGAAGGCAGCCATCCACTGTACAACGTGCACTTGAGAACTCCCAGCCAATCTAGTGTGTGGAATGCAACGTCACACACATTTATTTTTCGAAGCGCTGGAGAAGGGATTCTCTGATTTTTTCTATCTCGCGGTGTGGAAATAACATCACACCATTGCGAGATTTTGAACGGTCGGGTCATCCGGATAGTTCGGGCGCCATTATAACGAAGTAAATTTCTCCGTCATTTTTGGTCTACGCCGGGATTCGAACCCGAGTCCGCTTATTCCGGAACAAGTCCCTCTACCAACTGAGCTACGCAGACGTCTGTTCTGATTGCTATGTGCCTTTATGTCGTGTGCGTCCTGCTGGCAGGTACGTCACACCTAGGATTAAATAATGGGGAAAACTTCAAAAAAAAATTCAAAAAATGGAAAACTGCTGAATTTTTTATTGTTAAGAATGGTTATATCCGGGAATCTTTTCCAAATGCTACACGCAGTTACTTTAAGCTGCTGTTTTTTTTTTTTTTATCTCTCATGTCAAATGGTTCCCGAAAAGATTAGAGCAAAGGAGTATTAACACGGGTTGCTGAAACAGTAGGTATAAATGTTTTCACAAATCTTCTGCATGCTGAAATGATTCAGACGTATATCTGAAAAATATATAACAGACTAAAATGAAGAGATACATACATATATGTTTTATGGTTGCAACGACTCGCCTTAAACATATGATTTAAACAAGAAAAACTAAAAATGACACGTTAGACTGCCGTATATAAAGACTTTAAATAAAAAAGAAAACACTTATGTTAAAAAAATACCTCAAGGTACAGCTGAGGAATTCATGTACATGTTAACTGTTGTTGACATAAAAAGGACTAATACAAAAATTGAAGAGATGCTGAACATGACCCACGTCTGCTGTAGCAGCTCCGACAGTTTGTGAAAACGCAAACTGACGGAGCATATCCGCACGCCCTCACTGCGGAGTAAGTTGCTCTCCCAACTAAGCTACAGGGACAGAATGTATCGCTGCAGACTTGTCGTCTTGTCATGTGCTTTACTTCTGTAGTACGTCACAAGTTCACGCTTATTCCGTAGAGGAGGATCAGCAGTTCTCGCACACCGTTCTAGCATATCCTCACAAATGTTCAATTGGGTTACAATCAGGAGAGTTTGGGGGGCCATGGCAATAAGGCGAATTCGTTGTCGTGCGTTCCTCCAACCACTCAGTAGTTATACGAGCACGATAGCACAGTGCGTTGTCCAGCAAATACAGATGGAGATGGTCAGCTAACAAGACCCAGTAGCATCCATCATTCAGTGTTTGTGCGATGATAACCAACGGACCTAGGGCATGCCGGGAAAAAGCTCCCCAGACCAGAACACCACCTCCACTGGCCTGTTGAACCCCAACTGTGCAGCCAGGTGACAGCGCTTCATGCTGTTTACGCCATATTCGAACCCTACCATAAGCATGGTGCAGCGGAAAAGGAGACTCGTTACTTCAGAGGACTTCTTCCATCTGTTCCTTGACGTTCTTTGACCCAAGTGAGGCCTTGTTTCCAATGACAAGGCGTCATGATGGGTACCCTCGTTGGGCTCAGGCTGTGGAACCCCACGGGAAGCACCCAGCTCACCCATCAGTTCAACAGCGGTGAAGTTCGACCTATTTCTACATGCGCCATGGCATTGTCCTCATGAAGCCGATATATATACATATATCATCATCATCATCATCATCATTGTCAACCATTATCAATCCACTGCTGGACGAAGGTCTCCCCAAGTTTCCTCCACAACGGTCTGTCTTGTGCCAGTCTCCTCCATGTCACCCCTGCATACTTTCGAATTTCATCCACCCATCTCCCATGTGTGAAGAAGACCACATGGGAGATGGGTGGATATACATATATATATATATATATATATATATATTATATATATATTTTGACTGGAGGTTTAACGACCGCCTTGAGCAACTCAATGGGCTATAAGCAGTCGCCCGTCCCTAATTTAGGGTCACTGGTTCCAGGGAAGGGAGAGAGCCAGTGCCGAAAGACAAACACAACATCCATGCCTCACGGGATTCGAACCCGGACCCCTTCGGACGAATGATCAGAGGCCATCGCTTAGACCACTGCGCCACCGGGGCGGCGAAGCCGATATAAACGCTCAGAGAAACTACAGTAGGTCTTAACATAAAATATTTAATTGTGAATAAACGTTTCTGATTTATTCTATTCCAATATCACAAGTATTGTAGTCGTAAAATACGTATATTAACATCGTCAGCGTTGGGTAAAATCTACACAAACGGATTTTTTTTTTTTTTTTGACAAAATTTCTGCCAAGCACTTCTAAATCTGTGCCTCTCCCATCATGTTTATCCCTCCCCCCCCCCCCCCAATAACCCAACCAGTTCTGAGAGGCTGACGTCGCCACTGCGCCTGAATGTGCTTTGCTATAAAAACAAAGAAAAAATTCTTCCTTGTTATGGCAGCTAAGAACATTGCTTACTGTGGAAAAATAAATGCAGCCATATCTTTTTTGATGACACGTCAAGAGTTGTATTTTCCGTGCTGAAGGCTTTTTTAGCACGTCTTTTGTTAAAAAAGATCGTGCTTATGTTATCGGTTTGTTCGTCCCTTCCGCCCACCCTCCTGTGGACACTATATCTCTGCAACTATTTGTTCAATTTGAAAAATTCTGTTCGTATTGGGAAGCTTGAAATATGCGAATGATGATCCTTTATTTCCTTTTTTTTTTTTTTTTATGACGTACAATTTCGCCGCTAGAGGGCGCAAATGCAGATGATGTCGAATTCAAAGTACATTTTATTCCATGTATTTGCTTCTAAACATTCGATTGAAAACATTCTTTTGCCTTTCAATTCCATTTATGTCGAAGAGTATTTTAGTTGCAGTCACTTTTCAAGTTACCATAGATTTTCCGCTAGGGGCGTAAAAGAAAATTACGTTTTTCCCGAAATCTCTACTTCTAAAACTTTGATTTGAAAAACAATTTCTGCAGAGGATACAGCTCCGGATGGGAAATCTTTTGTATATAATTTCTAATTTTTGGTAGAGAATGGTCTGGCCACCAGGTGGCGTAGGTGTTAATTTCCGCTTCTGATGTATTTGTCACAAAATCTGACCTTCTAAAATCTCGATTGAAAAACTATTTCTTGGACCGATACTACTCACGTCGACAAATCTTTTCAGAATATTTTCTTCTTAAAATAATGCATGGTTTTCCCGCCAGGGGGCGTAGATGTATGTCTTATTTTTGTCAATATCTCTGCTTCTAATGGTCTAATTTGAAAAAATTCTTCTTTGATGGATAGAGTTTCCGATGCGACATGTTTTTCATATTATTTCAAAATTTTCAAGTAATTCATAGACTTTCCGCTAGGGGGCATAAAAGTTAATTGCGTTTCCCTTGGTATCTCTGCTTATAAAACTCCGCTTTGAAAAATTCCTTCTGCACGGGATACAGCTGCTGGTGGGGGAAATCTTTTGCGTGTAATTACTAATGTTTGGTAAAAATTAGTTTGGCCACCAGGGGCCGTAAGTCTTAATTTCCGCTTCTGATGTATTTGCAGAAAAATCTGAGCTTCTAAAATCTCGATTGAAAAAAAACTTTTTGTGGACCGATATAGCTAACATCGGTAAACCTTTTCGGAATATTTTCTTCGTAAAATAATGCATGGTTTCTCCGCCAGGGGACGTATATACGTATATATCTTATTTTTGTCAATATGAAACAAAATATATACATCTACGTCCCCCGTTTTGGAGTAATAAAGTAAATTGCGTTTGCCACGATATTTCTGCTTCTGAAACTCCGATTTGAAAACTTTTCCTGTATCGCATACAGCCCCTGATGAGAAATGTTTTTCACATAATTTCTAATATTTGGTAAAGTATGATTTGGCCAGCAAGGGGTATAAGCGTTAATTTCTTCTTGTTATGTATTTGCAGCAAAATCTGAGCTCCTAGAAACTCGACGGGAAAAATTCTTTGCTGGACTGATACCGCTCACATTGAAAAACCTTTTGAGAATACTTTCTACTTAAAATAATGCATGTTTTCCCCATACCTTATATTTGTCTATATTTCTTCTTCTAAGATAAGAGTCCGATTTGAAAATTTTTTTTTTTTTTTTTTTTTTTTGGAGAGCGCTTTCGCTGCGAAATGTTTTTCATATAATATAAAATTTTTCCTAACGCACAAGTCTACAAGGGCGTAAGTTCACGATTAGGTTTACAGCAATATCTCCGGGTTAAAAACCCGATTGAAAAATTTCTTTCTTTGGTTAGATACCACGGATTTTCATACCATTTCCCCTGACTTTGAATAGCTTTGATAATTTAATTCGCTGTAGAACGGATTCAAAAGGCGTGCTCATTGCATCCGAAAATTCGGTGTCATCTTTCTTGTTAAGCATAGCTTCAGTTCTTGACTTTGACCAACCAAAAATCTGTTTTTTGATATATTAAAATCTGTCCAGTTTTTCTGAGTTCAATATGCTACACATGCAAAAAGAATTAATGTACTCATTATAATTCGTTTGATTTAGATGATCATGAACGTCATGACAAGAAAAATTTCCTCTTGCATGTTGTCGCTGTATTCTGTTGCTAACGTGTTCTCTTTCTCCATCTCTCTTCCCGTTCCGATTTCCCAAGAGGGTGAGGGAATTCGCACGCATGTGCATAAATAATCATAAAGGCTACACACACGCATAGATTCCCCATGATGCAACGGTTTAAATAGCAAATAACAATATACATAAGCAGTTTCTTAATTTTGCAGATTTTATGTGAGCTCGGAAAATATTTAATGCTCAATTTGCATAAACGTCTGAATGAAAAGGGCTATTAAGCCAAAGAATGGTGCAGAACAAAGATGTAGAAGGGCCTTAGCGCGGCTTACCTGTGCTAAGGAACTTTTTCTGGGCTTAGCGTCGCTAAGACACTGTTCATGGTTAGAGAGGGACAAAGGTACTTTTAGATGGCCATGTAGGCAGAAATGGCAATTGCTGTGTTTTATATGCAAACATATTCGTACATCAAACGAATGATCGTGTTACAGTCGGTTCACTCTCTATGGCGTTTTATGAATCGCAAGAGTTTTAGTGTTAAGAGAATGATAACTTCTTTGTTACGTGAGCAACTCAATGGGCTGTAAGCTGCCACCCGTACCTAATTTAGGGTCACTGGTTCCAGGAAAGGGAGAGTGCCAGTGCAGTAAGACAAACACAACATCCATGCCTCAGCGGGATTCAAACCCGGACACAATTCGGACGAATGGTCAGAAGCCATCGCTTAGACCACTGCGCCACTGGGGCGGCAGATATTCATTACTGCCTCCCCTATTTCATAGGAGAGGCCAAATCAATGAAAAAACACTGAATATTGAAGATATTATTAATGCTTAATATTTAAAATCCTTTAGAATCACGTTCACCGCAAAAGCACTTTCTTTCTTATAGAAATAAATCTCTCTCTATATATATTCTCGGTATGTGACTCACACGTAACATTCATTCTTTTGTCTTAAATTGCCTAAACAGCATTTTTTAAAAAAATAATAATATCATGTATAATAAAATTTAATTGAAAATTATAAATGATTAAAACAAGTGAAACTTTAAAAAACTTTTGAAAGTCCTCTTTCCGGGTTGTTTTTAACCAATCCGTTCACCGCTAAGGCCCTTTTTTTATTAAGAACCACATCACTGGTGCAGAAATAAAACAAACGCCTATTTCTTTTGTAACATGCGGCAATCACACATTATGAAAGCACAAAGAAATATTTCGAAGAGGAATTATCGGACACTCTGCTTAAGCATGATTCAAACGGGAAGATTTTTTCTAACTAAATTAAAAAGTTCAAATATAAGAGCATAAACTATGTTTCGAAATATTTCTGAGACCTACAGATTTTGGGGTGTATACCCCTAATTCAGCCTTCCTTTTGAGTTCCTATATTTTTATGTAAATTTGATTTGTCTCGTTAAATACTTTGCAATATTCGTGGAATATAGCCGTCGACCCACTACACAAATCAGTTCTTAATAACTTCACTTTTAAGCGAATCAGGAGTCATTCGAATAACTTCAGAAAAGGTTACTTACTATTTGTCTTTATTCATCAAAAGCGTCTTTAGCTCGACTCAGCCTTGAACAACATTAGAAAAAATAATCCAACGTAACTCTTGTTAAGAAAAACACAACACCAAAGTAGAACACACAGTCGTCAAATAACTCAAGCTTCAATTTAACATATGTCTCTCAATTAGTGTGATAACTTCCACCATCTCCACACTACTGCTTCTCAAAACATTATATATAAATATCGTTCAGTTCTCGTCTTAGAGATTCACACGTCATTCGTCCCGACCTCAGGAGTGTTGCCAACTATATTCTTGCGAGAGAGAAGATATTACGTTAAGTTTGAGAAATGCTAAGGAGAACGAACACAAATTTACATAGAGAAAGAAACTAAAAGGGAAAGTTAAATTAGAGAATACGTCACAACTTTTCTGAGCTTAACGCTACATTTTCCATCTCGATGAATGTGATTTTGACAACATCCTGATGTCAAGTCAAAGGGCAATTGCATCATAGAGACTCGAGAGATGAGAGCCTGTGTGGGAAATGCTCAGCAGGCAATGTTTCGAGAGCACTGTTCCTCACAATGTAAGATTACACAAATGATTTGACGACTGTAAACACTGTGTAGTGTGTATAACGATATTCTAAGGCAAAGTTTTATATGTGTCATCATCTGATTTACCATTGCTAAAAAAGTCAGTGAAAATTTATGTGCTTTTGATTATAAACAACAGATAGCATTATTCTATTTAGACGTTTGATTGAACAAGTCTTTTATTGATTTGATTTAAATGCTACAAAATTATGGTTAAAAGTGTACAATTCTGACGACGTGCTGGTGAATAATGAACGGTGGGATTAATAAGTAAGCTTGTTTGTCTCTGAACCTTTTGACTGTACCGTTGCATTAATAAATATATTTACAAGCTAGAAAAGTATTTTCAGCTTTTACGACAGCAGAGAACCGTGGTGTGAGAGTGAAGCTATTTTAACTATGTCAAGTTAAATCTTACGTGAGGTAACCTGTGTAGTATTTTACAGTAAAGCTGAGGTTAAAAGTAAACTAGCAAGAACCCTTAGTGTTCTACGAGAAAGGAAGCTTAACGTTAAGATAAACAATCCTTTGTTATTCAACAATTACAAAGGCCGTTCCATAAAAACTGAGAGTAACTTTTCTTTAGAGTTGGCAACAGTGCGAAGGGGAAAAATAACCACGCAGACGACAAACTGAATTAAGGAAGTATCTATGGCAACAGTTATTAACCGTGGCAGACGATTCTGGTTTTGTTATTGCGCAGTAGTTTAACGTACATCAGCATTCCGCCATACAGCTATGGAGGTGAGTGATTCAGAATTAAGAAGTGAAATGTGTTGTGCGATAAAAAATTTCTATTGTTTAGGTAAAACGGCTCCAGAAACAGTTGATTCAATGAAAAAAGCAAACAAAGATAAATGTTTGGGTGAGTCAACGATTTTTAGATTGCACCATGATTTCAAAAAAAGGCATTTGTTGGCAGAACCGGGGCTCCCAGGACTCACCCCTCCTCTCTTTACGGGCTTGGCCATCGTTTTTGTGACGTCACGTTAAGCGACGGAGTAATGCACCGAAAAGGTTACAGCACTGTACGTTTCTGGGCATTCAGTCGCACTTAATGCTTGAAGGAACAGCTTAATAAGGTCTATATTTTAGTTTTCTGCATATTATTCTGTGATATATTACTTTAAAATATTAGTTCTACCGAACTTTGAAAAAAAGAGAGAAAGAAAGAACTTAGAATTAGTTATCGTGCACCACTCGAATAATCCAATAATAATCGACACTGAAAGATTTAGTAGATTAAATATCTAGTAGATTTTTATCGGCACGAAAGATCTAGTAGATTTTAACTTGTAAATAATATATTTTAATCTAATAAACCTTTATTGTGATCTTGTTAAATCGGATTTCAAATCGTGCAGTGACAGTGACGATTATTATTGGATTATTTCAGAAGGAAAGAAATTTGCGTCTGCTTTACCTTTCTCTTATACTGTATGAGCATGTGTTAGAACATGCATGCTTGATAATTTTGTCCCACGCATGAAATGAAGATTGAAAATATACAAAAATGAAGATTGAAAATTAACAAAAATGAAGATTGAAAATATACAAAATGAAGATTGAAATATATTTATTTGTATGGGATTTAGGGTAGTTAGGCTGGAACTACATAGGATTAGGATTTAATTTACCAGTAATGATGATTATCCAATGTTGAGGCACATAGGAAGACCAGATTCATTAAGTAGCTGCTGCAAACATAGTATATTTTCTTTCCCGTGGCCTGTTATTTAAGCGGTCATTTTTCAACTTTTATTAGTTATTTAAAAATATATTTAAGAATACAGAAGCGCACTGTAGTCCCAGTTCAAATTTAGTTTGATTACATTTTGAACATTTTCCGTTTACCACATTCAACCTGCTTTGCCGCTAATTCTTTTAACACAAATTTTACATTTTATGCTCACAATCATCAGTCAAAGGGAATTTAAATAATTTGAAGCAAATAATGAATATTTTCACATTGATGTCTTCAGCTACCCATGGACATGCCCGTCGCTTAGCGTGACGTCACAAGCAAGTTCTTAATCCGGTGACCAGGCCCGTAAAGATATAGAGAGGAGGAGTCCCTGCGGCCCCGGCAGAACTCGCTCCTAAGCCTGGTCGACCTGAAAGTGTTGTTATGGAGCGTATTTTTAACACTGTTTGGGCAATCCTGCAAGAAGATCGACGAATGACGTGTGAAGACATAGCGGCGTCAACTAATATTTCAGAAATGTCGGCATTCCGCATTCTACGCGACAAATTACTGCTGCATCGTGGGTGTGCCAGATTGGTACCTCATCACCTGACGACAGAACAATGGTTAGCCAGAGTTCAAATGTGTCATGAGTGGAAACAAATGATTGCAAAGGATCCAAACTTTCTAAACACAGTAATAACTGCCGATAAAACATGGGTCCACTATTTCGACCCCTTCACGAAGCGCGCAACAAGTGTCTGGTAACACATAGGCTCGCCTCTTTCTAAAAAAGTCCGCCAAACCAAATCAGCTGGGAAGGTGATGATGATAATTTTCTTTGATCATAAAGGTGTAGTCTACCAGCATGCCGTTCCTTCACAAATTACTTTCAATGCTGAGTGTTGCATTTCAGTCTTGAAGCGTCTGCGATGACACATGTCAATTAAGCTACCGGAACTGGTGGGCAAGTGGACCCTACATCATGATCACGGCTGCCCACATGTGGCTGCTTGTGTTCAACAGTTTCTTACGAAATGCAGTATTAAAATCATGCCACAGCCTGCCTGCGGTCCTGACCTCACCCCGTGCGATTTCTGGTTGTTTCCAATAACGAAGGAGAAGTTCCGTGGCGCAACATTCAACGCAGATGCTGACGTTATTCAAGCTGAATAGGGGTCGCTAAAGCAGCTTCAACAAAATGCCTTCCCCACATGCTTTGAAAAGTTAACTGAACGACGGGGCCGTTGCACATCATCCGAGGGAAGATTTGAGAAAGAATAACATATACTTTGCTGTACCTATATTTCTTCCTTTTGTGTGATTTTATTCTCAGTTTTTATGGAACGGCCTTTGTATTTTACAATTTAAATGCATTAAGCTCATTTCCTTTGGAAGCTGGCAATACAAATCATGAAAATAATGATGCTTTCCCATGATTTAATAATTAAGTATGATTATTTTGCTAGAGAAAGTGTTTCAACGAAGTACAAAGCTGTCTCTGTATTTAAAAACCAAACAAATACATAACTGGGTAACTTTTCCGTAGCTTATCTTTATCATTTTTTTCATTTCCTTTTATTTTCTGCTCCGACGAGGGCAACATCCCCCTGCTACTGGGACTACTTTATTACAACTGTTTTCCAAATATTTTTAAACATGAACCTGTCTTTTTGCAAGTGAGCTTTTAATTTTTGAATGGAATGAATTTTTTTCGTGGGAATAAGAAGGTTGGAGAAAGCAGTTCTCGGTTTGCGAAGAACAATTTGTTATGGAATCAAATATCTGAGAAGTCACTGAGAGCGAAATTAAGAACAGTTAGGCCCTCCTCTGGATTACGAGATTCCAATGTATAACTGAAAAGCTAACTCTGTCCTGAAGGAAATAACGATCAGTAACTTCACCAGTTTCAATGGCCCCTCTGTTTTTTTGTTTTTTTTTTTTCTTTTTTTATTTCGAGGTTTAATGTTACCCATAAGTATCTGAGGCAATGAGCAGCCGCCCGAATCGAATTGGGGGTATGGTGCTGGTAGGAGGGTCAGCCAGCGTCACGGAGTAGGCACGCCACTGTTTCAACCTGAGCCTCGGGCCCAACAAAAGCCGTCCACAAAATATTAGTCAATGACATTATACACGTGTGTTAGAGGTCTGCATGGGTCGGGCTTTTTCTTAGTTTAAAGAACAAAGAAACTGGCCGGGTCTTTTTCCAGACACTTACAACCGGACTGGGCCAAGTCGACCCATTATTTTTATCGCAATTATAAAGAAAGGAAAAAAAGTTGTGTTTCCCGAGTTTCTGGTCTGTTTAACTGTTTTTATGGCTTTACTTACTTCCATGACATAGCCCAGGTCGTAATCACAGAGGCGAGGAGAGGCACTCACAGTGTTTTTACCATCTGTAGGTATTTTTAGGCTTGTTGACAACAAAAAGATTCGACCCCGAGCGAGTACGTGTGTATTGTGTGGAGTGAGGGATGGGATTGTCTGCAGTGGGGTGGGGTGTGTGTGTATTTGTACGAGAGAATGGGACGACATCAGTTGTTTCTCCTATCCCTAATCTGTAGAGGAATTAACTTTTGTAGTGTTACCACTTGCTAGTTCAGAGAAAGAGAGATTCTCTGAACTAGCAAGCGGTCTCGGGGTCGAATCTTTTTGTTGTCAACAAGCTCCATTTTTTTTTCTCTCTCTTTAAAGGTTACATTCTTCGATAATTGCCAAAGTTTAGTTAATTATATTTAATTTTACATTCAACAAAATAGTTTCAATAATATCTCATTTCATTATTTAATTTTCGCAATTTAATAAAATACAATAGAAAAATAAAATAATACCAAATGGTAGGTACATCACGGGCCTGGCCTAAATAAGAGCTGCAATTGACGGGCCAGATCGGTCCTTAAACGCATGGGCTTGGGCCGGGCCGGGCCGGGCTCTCCAAATAAGGCCCGTGCAGACCTCTAACGGGAGTTCCCTCTTTTGGATCTGGGTCAGAATCCCGACAGACACTATCCCTACAAGCCAAAAACCCGACAGCCGAAATCCCGACTACCCAATATTCCGACACGTCCAATATCCCGATATTACCAAAATCCCGACAATCCAAAATTCCGAAAGTGAAACACCTGATGAGCTCATGCCTTATTTTTTTTAATAACGTTTTATTTAAAAAAATTAAACGTTACATTCGGAATCCCCGATAATCTTTCAAATTATTTTTGACGTGATATTTTATTTTTAGCTAATAGCATTATTTGATCAATATTTATGTAATAATATTTGATCGGTTATTTATTATAATAAGAGATACTGAAATTTGGAATTTGGGTTGTCGGGATTTTGGTGTTGTCTGAATTTTGGCTTGCCGGGATTATGTCCGGATCCGCCCTCTTTTAGTGACGTCAGCAGTTTTTAGATGGCCTTAGCCGAACTCAGACGACATCTTCATATGCCATGTTTCAGGGAAACTCTGACAAGTCCCCGCTTTCCAATTAGGCAGGTGTTTATGTGTCCATCCCTTTACAATATCTGGACGGCTCCAAGCGATACTACATTGGAATGACCAAGCGCTCGTTTGGAACTAGAATCAACGAGCATAGAAGGGACATAAAGAACTGTAAAGTAACAACAGCACTATCCAGAGAGGTCCAGCTCAAGTCCGCTACTCCAATGTGGGATGACGTAAAGATATTAGCCTCCTACTCCACCCCAAAATCTACCGCCATTCGCGAAACTTTAGAGATCATCACCAACAGTAAATCATGCAATGACAACCTCTCTCTGGAGTTGCCACGAGTTTGGAACCAGTTCTTCAAATAATGAATACATTTTGTTTCCTTCTATGATTCCGCGTGTTAACGAGCATGACGCCAGGAGTCTTTGGAAGAATAATTACTTAGCATCTGCTCGTTTATTGTCAAGTCAAGTCACCGCGTTCAAATTGTTGAAGCGTTCTATTATTCAGTTTGCAGTTTGCTGTCTACCTTCCTTGAAAAAGCCATCTGATTGACGTGCGAAATCTTGGAAACCTTGATTTATAATCTACGCCAAGAAATTCGGATTACTAATACAGTATATTGTAGTTATACTATTTTAAGTGTGATTGGTGTACAGTTCCTCGTTATTATTGTACAACTAACTTGGAATAAAGGCATCAACGTTTGTTTAAAATAAATTGCTTTACTTTTTTGTCGACCGCAGTTTCGCAGTGCGTAGAGCTCAGTTTCGCCAGGAGAAATGGCGTGTAAATATTCAAACTGTTGTGACGTCATCAGTGATGCTAACGGTCACCGAATTTGGTCAGTTGTTTCCACGTGCTTGACAGAAATGGAGTGGATAAGTTGCAAGGCATTTTCATACACTTTGCATCTTTGTTACAGATATACCGAGAAGTTCTCTCGCTGTCTGTGTAATAGAAATCAAAATGATAATGAAAATTCTCGATACCGATACAAAAATATATACATATTTTCAATTGCATGTATATTTTTATTTAAAGTAGAACTGATCATAAAATGCAACACCTATACTGTGCAACAAACATTGTGGTTAACTACGTATTTTAATTTTAAAATGCAGAACTGCTAAACAGTGGTTTACACTTTCTTGATTTAGATACTTGTAAGTCGCAATTTTCTTCAAAGAAAATAAAGTGAAGGATTTTATTGCTTTGATGAAGCAGGAATGGATGAATTTCCAAAGCGATAAATGCGATACCCCATCAATCGAACACAGAGTGGATATTGTTTGACGAGGCAAAATTGTTGATGAGGCAGAAGATGACAGCGCTTGTGAACAACGTCAGTGATAGTAGCAGCAAAAGATACCCAGTACTGCAACTGATCACCAGCAGGAAATTCGGAAATCTTTGTACCGTCATTATTGTATTTGAAGGCAACTGTGCAAAAACGAATTTTCCCTATCCGAATTCTAAATGCCGAGATATCTTGCCGTCAGACGGACACATATTTTGTTTTAAAATATGTTTTATTTATCAAATAATTTTTATTTAGCAAAACACCGTGCCTTCAATAGATATTTAGTTTCAATTAAATTTATATTTTACTACATACTCTTTGCGAAAATACTCCTTCATTTCGGAAAAGAACACTGAGAAAAACGTTTTGTTAATTCAACAAAATGTTTTTTCGATATACAGTCAACAAAATTTTTTGTTGAAAATTATTGTTGATTTAACAAAATTTATTGTTATCACGACAAAACGTTTTGTTCATTTAACAAAATGATTAGCTCGATTTTTGGGAACTTGTTTGATCCAACAAAATGTATTGTTATCATGACAAAATGTTTTGTTGCTGCAACAAGACATTGTTATAGCAACAAAACTTAATGTGTCACGATAACAATGTTTTGTTGCAGCAACAAAATATTTTGTCATGATAACAATATGTTTTGTTGGATCAAACAAATTCCCCAAAATCGAGCTAATCATTTTGTTAAATGATTAGCTCGATTTTTGAACAAAACGTTTTGTCGTGATAACAATAAATTTTGTTAAATCAACAATAATTTTCAACAAAATAATTTTGCAAATTCAACACAATTTTTTGTTGACTGTATATCGACAAAAAAAATTGTTCAACTAGAAAAACGTTTTTCTCATCGACAAAAAAAATTTGTTCAATTAAAAAAACGTTTTTCTCAGTGAACACTGCGTCTAGGTGGTTGCAGGCTGCTTTTCGCAAACAAATAAATTTTAAGCTGCTTGTCTGGTTTCATATTTCCGGTCTCGAGCATCTTTCCTGTAGAAGTATAGGAACTTAAGCAAACATTATGCAAATCAATGCAATTCCCAGAACACGGCGCAGAGTTTTCGTTACCCATAGAACCGGCTTCGGAGAATTTTCCCATCCAGCTGTTGATACCTGATATGTGTGAAATACATTACTTGAGTTAAACAAGAGAAAACTCGAAGCTTCTGTCTACGTAGGAACAAACGAGACAAGTCTCCGTCTCAGAAACAGTGAGATCTCTATGAAACAAACAAACTCTTCTCATAAAATGCTGAGTTAGAACACAAGAATCACAGAAAATATGCGCGACAAATTACTAATCTACCTAGAAGTGTGTGTGTGTATGTACACAGTGTGCCCGTTAAGTAGTGAGGTAAAAGTTATTACAGTCATTTGCAAAAACTTTAAGACCACCTGTCAATTTATTGAAATTAAGATTTTCAAAGAAACAAATAATTACTAGTCCCAGATATTTGAAAAAATGACACCACAGATCAATATTTATCAGATCTACAAAATATTTGTGCCTTAATCAAGAAGGGTCGGGATATGGCTCCTCCACATACTAGATACGGCGCATATGCCATACCTCTACAAGCCGTTGTTCCACAGACTAATGATACTGTATATATTGGTTCTACAAAAAGGAACTTGAGTACCACAGTCCGGGAGCATAAATATGATATTCGTAATGGTAAGTTAGCAACCGCCATGTCTCGTCTAGTTGCGACGGTTCTCATGTTCCAAAGTTGAATGAGGTGTCCATTATAGACTCTCCAGGTAAGCTCTCGCTGTTATTATTTATGGAGGGCCTATATATTACATCTTTTGGATCTCGTTGCTGTAATGATTATGACCCTAAGGTCATATCTAAACCATGGACTATTTTACTTGAACATTTTCAAGGTTTTATTTTAAATGCGTTGTGTAAATCCTAGATGGCGTTGCGATATTGTCGGATTCCGACGATGGTACGTTATATACAGGGTGATTCATAAAGAAGTATGCAGTTTCAATGCACTATAAAACAAGAACAATGTAAGATATTTTATGTTACCTGTAACAGAATTGTAGGGGAATGTTTCAAGTTTTTTAGAGACAGTCACAGATGTTCTATGTGTCCTCCCTTAGTCACACGACACACATCGAGCCGGTAATCCATTTCGCCCAAACGCGAGGTAAGATATCTGAATCAAGTGCAGTGATAGTGACTGTGATACGCTGTTTCAGCTCCACTAAATCAACAGGAAGGGGAGGGGCAAATACCTTGTCCTTTACGTACTATAACGTAAATGTCTTTTCGTACTGACACGTTATTTTAAAAACATAACCATACGATGAGATAGTTCCTAAATTAAACCTTAACGGCCAGACGAAACATTTATACAGAAGTGAAACTTACGGAAATGATGCTTTATTTCTCCAGCACAGATATAATAGCCCTTCACGATAGTATAGGAATCACATAACACAAATCAACCACCAACATTCCACCACGCTAGCAACTGTTTACTCGTAGTTTTTATCTCTGGTTCTTATCTCATAACAGGCATACGTCACGTTCATTCCACCTCAATTATGTTGCCAACAGTATTCGTTTGAGAGAAAAGATATCACGTTAAGTGTGAAGTATAACTGAGAACAAACTCCAGATTTACATAGGGAAAGAAACTAAAAAAGAAAGTTAATTTAGAATATACGTCACAGTACCCCCCACAGGAAAAAGTCACAAGGTGTTAAGTCAACACTTCTGGGTGGCCATTGGGTCAGTGGCATGTTGTAGTCCGCGGCTCCTCCAATCCATCGGTGAGGAAGATGTTCATCGAGATAATCTCGCACGTCGCCTAACCAGTGCCTACATCACTTCCCCAGTAGTGGGACACAAACTTTATGAGTACATCTACCTCTACTTACCTTGCATCTACCTAACGGTTCGCAGTTGTGGTCCGTGTCTTCAACCGTTACTGTTTTACAGCATCTGGAAACTGTATACTTCTTTATGAATCACATTGTATATCTTGGTCTTACTCGTGAATGTAACATCTGAAGATGGGGACGTTGTGATCCTCGAAAGATCTCATGTGGTGTGTGTTTTAGCAGTAAAGATTTGTTACATGCAGTGTATGTGTATTACATTTGTGTTTTATCGTGTTTAGTCGATATTTTAACTTCTACCAATACTTACCAGAGTTGGGCAGGAATGCATTATATAGTAATGGAAGTACAGATTACAATTAACGTGTAATGCACTACAAGGTAATGCAGTAATGCCGCCCCGGTGGCGCAGTGGTCTAAGCGATGGCCTCGGATCATTCGTCCAGGAGGGTCCGGGTTCGAATCCCGGTGAGGCATGGATGTTGTGTTTGTCTTACGGCACTGGCTCTCTCCCTTCCCTGGAACCAGTGGCCCTAAATTAGGGACGGGCGACTGCTTATAGCCCATTGAGTTGCTCACGGCGGTCGTTAAACCTTCAAAAAAAGAAAAATGCAGTAACAGGTAATGCATTACAAGATAATCCCTAGTGTGTGTGTGTGTGTGTTTTTTATTGAAGGTTTAACGATCACCGTGACCAACTCAATGGGCTATAAGCAGTCGCCCGTCCCTAATTTAGGATCACTGGTTCCAGGGAAGGGAGAGAACCAGTGCCGTAAGACAAACACAACATCCATGTCTCACCGGGATTCGAACCCGGACCCCTTTCGGACGAATTATCAGAGGCCATCGCTTAGACCACTGCGCCACCGGGGCGGCTAGTGTGGTTTGCACAAGGTAACGGAAATAATCTGTAATGCATTATAATGAAGATGATATAATTCAATTATCTAATAATGCCATTCCAACGCAATGGAATTATTTGGTAATGAAATTACGCAAATTGAAAATAATAATTTCATACTAATAGCTTATTGCTACCGATATTTTTGTGTGCTTCAGTGAATTTTTCTTTGTTGAAGACTAAGATCACATGCAACGGCATTGATCTTTCTTTTATTTTTCTACTATTCTCTAACCGAAATAAACATCCCATTCATTCTTACTTCATATGTATTATTTCGTTCAAATCACATTACTTTCTGCGAAGACAGGGCAACTACTCATGTCATACATGTACAATCTCCAATACCTACATACACGCATTTGAGGTCCGAGGGTGGAACAATTGTCAAATAACCTACACAACGTGTCAATGTGTCCTGGTTGCTGGTTTATTCACGTCGTATTGTTACCCATAAGTTATTGGTTATAATTATTACCAACATATAGTTAACCATTAACCATTACGATTATAATGGGTAACTGTTACAGGTCATTACAATTACCATGTAATTATAATGACCAGTTCACCATTACCATGTAATGGTAACGCTAAGTTCTTGTTCCATTACCATTACGCCGTAATGCATTGCCGATTAATTCAATTACGATTTAGACCAAATTCTGATACTTACTCGTACATTCTTTAGAACACAAAAAGACCGAAATCAGTACTTTATGTGGCCGCCTTTGTTTTTTATAATGGACAGAATACGATGTGGCATATTCTCAATGAAGAATTTGCAGTAGTCACCTGAAATGTTTTTGCGCCATACGAACTTTATCGCATCAATCAAAGCTTGGGAATTTGATGGCTGTTTTTCTGCTACCTTGTCTTTTAAAATGGTCCACAAATTTTCGAAGGGGTTAAGGTTGGGACTATTACAGTGTCAGTCAAGTACAGTTGTGCTTTTCCTCTGCAGGCAGTCCTTTACTGTCTTTGATCTGTGGCATGGAGCACCATCATGCCTAAAGATTGTGCAGCTGTGCACTTGGATATGAATTAACAGCTTCTCACGTAGCATTTCCACACAAAAAGGACCAGTCCTGGTAGTGCCTGTCGGCAAAAAGGATAATGAAGCAATGTCGGACGCTGACATTGCACCCCATATCATCTGACCAGGCGGATGTCTCATTGTGCTAACGGTGTATTTTTCATCAAACCTTTTGTCTTTTGCTCGTCGAACATGTGCTTCACGTGATTCAAATTGACGCACAGTCGATTCATCGGAAAAAAGAACTTGGCTCCAATTTCCAGCAGTCCACGATTGATGCTGCTTCGCAAACTGGAGTCTCTTCTTTCTGATGACAAAGGTTAGTCTAGGTTTATGTGCAGGTTTATAAGATTTTAATCCAAAATCTTTGCTAAGACGTCGGGAAACAGTGCTCCTACTAACATCCGACCCTTTTGAATGTAGAAAGGCCTTGATTTCTTACACGAACTCCTCGGAGAATGCATAACTATTCGCCTTATGATATTGTCATCACGTGGAGTTGTTTGTTTTCTTGGACGTCAACTTTTCTTTCGGTCGCTAAATTCACCTATCGATAATTCATGATCGTATTATGAATAGCAATCTTGCTCACATTCACCTTTCTGTTTAAGTCACGTTCGGATATATGATATAAAGTCACTATTTGTGCCCTCTGAGTAACACTTAATGACACTTTTTTGCCTATTTTTCGCTATATTAAAAATACGTACAAAAATTCTCAGCATAAAAACCAGAAGCAAATTGACGCTCGCACGCTTCCCCAACTCCATAAACAACTGCCGCTGTAGGATGATGTGACACCGACAGGAAGTTGAGTAATACAGACAGTAGCTGACGCAATCGGAAGAAATATCCTAATACCAACTGGTGGTCTTAAACTTTTGCAAATGACTGGGTATCAAAACAACAAACTACATTTTGAATTATCACTTACACAGATTTAAAATAATCTTTCGTCAACCCCAGACAACGGTGAAACCTTTCGTACAGGTGTTCGAAGGCACTGGGGAAGTCCTGCTGAACTGGAACCTCCTTCAGCCTGTTGGTCACACCTTGCTGGATGTCCTCACTGTCGCTGAAGAGCTCCCCTTTCAAGGCACACATAACCTTTGGAAAGAGGAAAAAGTTTGCGGGAGCCAAATCTGGCGAGTAGGGTGGATATTCGATTACACAGATCGACTTCGATGACAGAAACTGCTTCATAAGCAACATGCAACCCAGTGCCCTGGCATCAGAGTTGAGCAGAATCGTAATTTAATTAATCGATAATGCATTACAGCGTAATCGTAATGGGAACAAGAACTTAGCGTTACCATTACATGGTAATGGTCAACTGGTCATTAGAATTACATGGTAATTGTAATGACATGTAGCAGTTACCCATTACAATCGTAATGACTAATGGTTAACTATATGTTGGTAATTAACCAATAACTTATGGGTAACAATACAACGTGAACAAACCAGCACCCAGTATACCCTTACACGCTGTGTAGGTTATTTGGCAATTGTTCCACCCCTCGGACCTCAAATGCGTGTATGTAGGTATTGGAGATTGTACATGTATGACATGAGTAGTTGCCCCGTCTTCGCTTTAAGTAAAGTGATTTGAACGAAATAATACATATGAAGTAAGTACGAACGGGATTTTTATTTCGGTTAGAGATACTCGTTTCGTCCATCTCCAGTACAATATTCTCGTCATTACATACGTTTCACTCTCCAAAATAATAACTTCATTATAGCCGCAAGAACATATTAGCACTACACTCACAGTTCTGCAACTCAGGGTTCATTGCCGAATATTACAGAAATTTGCGAACTCTTGACATTTTTGCCGTACTTCTCACTTGTCGTTGTCCATTACTTGTCCCATACGAACACTGGACTAGCGAGTGACTGACTCCTTTATATTCAGTATATACTTCGCGACAGGACCTGAACCTTTGTTTTTTATTGGAAGTTTAACGACCACCGTGAGCAATTTAGTGGGCTATAAGCAGTCGCCCGTCCCTAATTTAGGGTCACTGGTTCGAGGGAAGGTAGACAGCTAGTGCCGTAAGAGACACACAACATCTATGTCTAACCGGGATTCGAAAACCCGGACTCATCTCGGACGAATGACCAGAAGCCATCGCCTAGACCACCGCGCCACTGGGGCGGCGACCTGAACCTCCTGGAATATTCTTGATTTACATAAAGCTCTCCAACTTACCACTGCGGGATCATTCTGGAACATTCTACAAACGTCTAACGCATTCTTCTAGCTTCTACAACATTCTACACGGCACTTCGGCGTCTGTCTTCTATGGTACATGACCGACTTTTCTAGACATAGGTTTTGGCACACGCGTATTTCTATAAACTATTAGTATGTAATTATTATTTGCAAATTGTGTAATTTCATTACCAAATAATTCCATTGCGTTGGAATGGCATTATTAAATAATTGAATTATATCATCTTCATTGTAAGGCATTACAGATTAATTCCATTACGTTGTGCAAACTATACTTGGGATTACCTTGTAATGCATTACACGTTAATTGTAATCTGTACTTCCATTACTTTGTAATGCATTCTTGCCCAACTCTGCCTGGCAGTTTCCTTGCCGACACCAAGCCGTTCAGAGATCATTCTAGTGGTTATTCGCTTGTCATGAGCAACAATTTCGCCAGCCTTCACCACATATTCATTTGTCCGTGCAGAAACTGGACGTCCTGTGCATCGAGCTTATATTAGATGGAGACACCACTGACTCTGCCGCCTTAGGCCACAGCTAATCTTTGGCGTGACGTCACCTACAGGAAAAAGAGAATTAAATTTTACAGTTGATAAAACAGTAAGCTCGTGCATAATTGATAAAGATTATTGAATTCCTCATTTTATCTGTTTACACGCCTAGAAGCTTTTATTCCATTGGTTTCAAAGCAGCTTCTCGTCTGCGGCTGCGTCGTGTCCTGATGTGACGTCACTTGCAGAACGGACGGGGACTTATGGCGGCCAGTGCTGCGTGGATAAGAGTGGTGTCTCCACCTAATATAAACTGGATGGTCCTGAGCGTGGTTCATCTTCGAGGGACTTCCTCTGATCTCTAATCGCTGAAAACCAGTGGAACACCTTTGCATCGGTCAGACAGACATCGCCGTAAACTATTTTTTTAGGTCTTGGCACATTTTATTGGCAGTTTTCCCTAATTTCCAGTAAAATTTTATCACTGATCTTTGCCTCATTACGCAACTTCTGACACGTTCCACTCAGACATCTTACTTGAACGGTGGCCACATAAAAACCGCTGCGTCACCCGACTCGAAAGTTGCTCCAGCGATTACAACACACTCTAGAGATCAAAACTATAAACACGTTTTTTACTTTTATTCGAAGGGCTGTCCCGAAAAAAATCAGTCTCATTACCTAACGAGCACACCGTGTATATACAGTATAGTGCTCAAAAGAATTAGTGGAGCAAGAGCACTTGTAAAGAAAACCTTGTGCGACTGACGTTGTTGAACGTGAAATATTATTATTTGTAAGATGCAATAGAATATTCATTGATTACATGTGTTTGCTGAGCTCGGGCCCCGATTCTTGGAAAATTTTGCTTATCAAGGCTTGCCTTTATGCATTATACACTGGCCAAAGATATGGCCCAAGCAAGGATTACTTTAAAAAGTTTAGTTCAGTTAATCCACTTCACAATATTAATATGTTTTTAGAAATACTACGCATAAAGCCAAATGTTCTAAAATGTGGATTTGAAAATAAATAAATAATCAACGTGCCCTTCGACCGTATCAGGGGAATCAGTAATTTTCGTAAAAGCTGTGGAAAAGAATCGTTTAGAGACAAAAAATTCCATTCGTTATTTCTTTCTGAATTCTAAATTTACTTTTATTTTGAATAAATTGCATTATGAAACTTCCAACGCCGTACATACAGTTGCAAGTGTTTGAAATTTTGACTCCAGAAAACTAATATTTGCAATATAATTTACATATATGCTAATTGGTAAAGGTAGTTTAGAGTGATGTAGTAGAATATAAAAAAAGGCATGTAGGGAAATTTCCAAAATAAAAAAAAAAAAGAACGTAAAAGCATTCCAGACCAGATTATTTCTACATTTTGTAACATTAACAAAGCTTTGCGCTTAATAGTATAATAATCACAATATTATCATATGTGTGTGCAGTTTCCAGATCAAGTTCATCATGAAAAGAGGGAGAGAGAGAGAGAATTGCATCTAATGCCCCAGCGTTTCAACTTGATCTTCTTTTCTTTAGCTGCACTAAAAACCAACGACACCCCAAAAATCGCGGGAGTGAGGAAATTTAAAAAAATAAATAACAATACTTGAAACTGCACAATTTTGGAAATTAATACATCATTTTAAAGATAAGATTCCTGATTTTTAATAAAATACAAAAAATGGGAATGTGATTTTTCCCCAGTTTTTCGATACCAGACATCCTTAAACTAATCCTTGCTTGAGCCATAGCTTTCTTTGGACAATGCATAATGCAAGTCCTCTAAGCAAAATTTGTCTTGGAATAGCAGCTAGCTTAGGAAATTGAAAATCCTTCCACCATGGTAACAAATCCACAATGAAATTCCACGTGTATTCAACCGGGCTCGGAATTACACGTGTTGAATTAATTACAGTAATGAAACTCAAGACGTGTAATTCCGAGCCCGGAACAGCCCGGGCTCGAGTTCTTCGGGGTTAATGAATTCTGAGCCCGTCCTAGCCCGGGCCCGAGCTCATCTCTGATATATACTGCTCTGGGAACTTCACCTGCGCCACCGTTCAGTCACGAGGTGCGCTCATTTCTCTAGGCTGGGGGTGGTCATAATGTAATGGTTCATCGGTGTATATTCTGCTTTCAACTTGCAATTGTTAATCTGCCATTATGTCTTAAAAGAAAAGTGTTTGATCAATGCATCTTTCCAGTGCTTACGTATGGTGCAGAGACGTGGACCTTAACTAAAAAAGACATACAAAGGCTGCAGACAACTCAAAGCAGCATGGAGAGGTGCATGCTTGGTGTAACCAGGAGAGATAAGAAGAGGAACTCGTGGATCGGAAAAACGACGAGAGTGGAAGACATCATGATCAGAGTTAAATCCCTGAAATGGCAATGGTATTGGTATTGGTAACTGTGGGTACCATAGTGGTACCCAGTTTATTGCTATAACGAAATACAGACATAGGAGATTCATTAAAAGCTGCAGTACAGAAAACAACAGTGCGGAATGTAAGTATATCCACGATGCAGCACAACGTTACACAGAAAGGAAATGAATATGCACACGAACAATGAAAGACCGAACGGCATGTCAAACACTATAACACATGTGCACAAATGCATGAAATGTACTATGCTATCATAAATCAACCGAACGGAACTGAATTGTGGTTAGAGAACAAAACAACATGGAGTACCTCAGCAACTATATAAAAATAACAAAGGTAACAAACGTACCACTATCATAATCCGCGATAGAGGAAAGCACTAACACAGCAAACACTCACAATTATAGGTAATTTAAAAACAGGCACAAATTCAGGAAACAACAGATAAGATAATGATGAGATAATGAGGAGATCACACAAGTAACGAGGCCGATTAGTTGTGAAAACACAGCAAAAACACGCAATTATCGCAAATGTAAAATACATTACTTGTGAAACACAGCCAAACACACAAATAAAGCAAATTTACAATACATGACTTGTGAATCACAGTAAAAACACACATGGAAAACATCAGAATCAACATGCACTAAGTCTGCAAAACCAGGGAATCTGCGAACGGGTTCGCAAATCCTCTAGCATTGAGAGAACAAAAAGTAATCGGTGTGAGGAAGAGAGCTAAAGGTCATCGGTAAAAGGATAGAAGGTATGCTTCTCAACGAGCTCCTTCAAGGAGGCGAGACGGCGCGTGTAACGTCTCAAAAAAGGCTGATACCGAGAATCGGTGGCACACAGAGATTTAAAAAGTGATACATAAGCTTCGAATTGCGTTACCGCCGCATACAGGTCCAGATCAGGTGAGTGAAGGAATTCTTCAGAACCAACAATCGTACGTGCAGGTTGAAAAAGACGTAAAAGTTGCTGTCTGGACAGTGGGCCAGGAACTGGAGGAAACGTATCAACTGCCTGTAGAACCTCAGCATCAGAGAGAGGATTGACAGGACCTGAGCGGAGAAGCATACTGTTTGAAGAAACATCAGGTGGAGAAACACCGGAACCGGAAACCTCGGGAATACTAGATGAATCCTCAGAATGTGGCACAGAAAGTTGTTTTAACTTTTTCTGTTTTACAGCGCCTGTGGAAGTTCCAATCCGCTTCGAAGAAGTAGCTGATGCGGATGTATCCATTAGTGGATTAGGCTCACCTCCCAAGTCAGGAGACGAGGAAACGAACGTCGCCGAAGAAGCAGTACGTAGCTGAGCTGCCTTAGTGGAGACTGGTACAACAGCCGAGGCTTCAGGAAGATGTTGCAACAAGGGTATGGTAGACAAGGTTGTAAATGAAGATCCGATATCCGAGATACTAGGAGAAGAGCAAGACGGCCGATCCGCCAAACCACCACTCAACACACCCGGATCGGAACACTCCGCTGTAGACACATCTGTAGTCGAAGACAACTCTGTCAATCTTGAAGGTGGATGCACAATCGTACGGGTCGGGAGAGGAGGAAAGGCAGCATTGTCCGTGACGGAAATGTTCGTCTGACGGAGAAACGAAGAATTCGCGTCAGGCAAACTACCGGTAGTGGGGATAGTAGAAAGACCAATGTGGTCAGCAGTGGGATGCGAACTTGATGAACGTCCACGTCGAACGCGGTCACAGGATTCAGTGGTGTGATTTTGTGTTAAACAGTGTGTACAATAGTGAGCAGTGAAAATCTTGAAACTGTACGTTCGTGCGCCAATTTCAACAGTAGCTTCTGTAGGGCAATCCGCCAAGGCTTTCTCGGTGGGAAAGACGACCAATAACTGACGGCGAGGTCCTGTAGCATGTGCAAATCGAGTTCCGCGGGGAGCGTCAGAAAGGCGACGGACCTTGCCAACAATTTTACAAACATGACTGACAAGGAGAGGAAGTGCAGTATCCGGCACTTCCTGTGGAACAGGATAGAACGTGATGTTCACCGGTCTCTTGGAAAGAGGCGACGGGATGAGATGGTTTGTCCCAATCGAAAGTCCGTTAGCTAGAAAAAAGTCAGCATCCTCCTTGTGATTGAACTGTACCGAAATACCCCGAGGAGTACGGGAAATTCCTGCAATGGACGCAGACGACACATGTACAGAGAGGGCTTCCATGTAGCGTGGCAATGGAGTATTTGGTAAAGCATGAAAGAGCACACCTCTATCCAGGAGGTTATGGAACTCACGGCCAATCTGCGAATTGTCATCAATCGTTACCTTCACCTTGTGGTTGGATACCTGAATAATAGGTGTTGCTTGCAAAAGACCATCTGGTGGAGAGGAATCGGACGTAGAAGTAGCGCCTCGTTGCACTGTAGAGGCAAATGACATCCTCGGAAGAGAAGTCTGTTCGGATCCGGCAGGCACAGAAGGCTGTGAGGAAAGAGAAGCACAGGCCGAAGGCAAGGCAGTAGAATCAGTAGTTCCCAGGGAGGGCACCGAGACAGATGCAGGAGCTGAAGAAGAAAGCGCAGCCAAGTCCAGTGAAGGCACCGGTGCAGGAGTACTAGAAAGCTGGGAAGGCAACTGAGCAGACACATCTGAAGACGAGAGTATGTTAACTTCCATGGACGTGGGAAGTGTGACGTGACGTGCATCCGCCACGCCCATAGATGATAACGAAATACCGGAAGCCGCCATGTTGGCAGCTTCCAAACGTAAACAAACGAGCAAACGATAAGAAAACGGATGAATATGAACTAATATGAGGATGAGAACGCTAGAAAAGTAGCTCAAAACGTACACAGTACCTTTAGACAGCCGGGCCACGCAACAGGTGAGTGAGGGACAAGGTATTCCACACTAAAACGCATAAAATATTGGAGCCACCAACACTACGTCTATCACGAACGAGCAATGGGCTGGACATATTGCCAGAAGGACAGACCTTCGATGGACAGCCGAAATTTTAGACTGGATTCCAAGGGATAGGAAAAGACACAGAAGAAGACCAAATATGAGATGGATGGATGAAGTTCGAAAGCATGCGGGAGTAACATGGAGGAGACTGGCACAAGACAGATCGTTGTGAAAAAAACGTGGGGAGACCGTCATCCAGCAGCAGTTGATTGATAATAATTGACAATGATGATGATATATATATATGTCACCTTTTTTCAGGTGACATTGAGGATCTCAGGAACTACAGACCTATCAGCTCCTATCAGTGGTTTATAAAATCTTCACTAAAGTTCTTTCACACCGTTCGAAGGTAACACTGGACATGGCTCAACCGAGAGAACAAGCTGGATTCAGGAGTGGCTACAGCACAATAGATCATATCCATGTACTGAGAGAACTAATTGAAAGAGCGAGGGAATATGAACTTCCATTGTGCATGGCTTTTATCGATTATGAAAAAGCCTTTGTTTCGGTGAAACCATCAGCAGTTACAATGGCTCTGAAATCCTGCGGTATTGAAGATGCATACATTAATATTATTAATAACATCTATGAAAATGCAAGTGCAAAGATTCTGCTGTTTGAAAATACAACACACATAAAAATTGGAAAGGGAGTGAGACAAGGTGACACCATATCTCCGAAGCTCTTTAATGCCACATTGGAAAATGTCTTTCAATCACTGAACTGGGAAAACAAAGGGATAAAGATTAATGGAGATTATCTAACCCACCTTCGTTTTGCTGATGACGTAGTCATTTTTGCAACTACCCCATCAGAGCTACAGAGTATGATCCAGGAACTTGCTGACAAGAGTAAAGAAGTGGGATCAAAAATGAACGTTCAGAAGACAAAAGTGATGTTCAATGCTTTTACAAGAAATGAAGATTTATCGATTGATGGAGAAAAGCTGGAGGTAACAGGCACGTACGTTTATCTTGGACAGCAGATATCAAGTGAGGGTCACATTGATGAAGAAATTAATCGGCGTACAAAACTTGCCTGGAGAGCTTTTGGAAGAAACAGCATAATTTTCAAGAGCAATATGCCATTATGTCTTAAAAGAAAAGTGTTTGATCAATGCATCCTTCCAGTGCTTACGTATGGTGCAGAGACGTGGACCTTAACTAAAAGAGACATACAAAGGCTGCAGACAACTCAAAGCAGCCTGGAGAGGTGCATGCTTGATGTAACCAGGAGAGATAAGAAGAGGAACTCGTGGATCCGAAAAATGACAAGAGTGGAAGACATCATGATCAGAGTTAAATCCCTGAAATGGCAATGGGCTGGACATACTGCCAGAAGGACAGATCATCGATGGACAGCCGAAATTTTTGATTGGATTCCAAGGGACAGGAAAAGACCCAGAAGAAGAGCACGTGGGAGATGGGTTGATGAAATTCGAAAGTATGCGGGAGTGACATGGAGGAGACTGGCACAAGACAGACTGTTGTAGAGGAAACTTGGGGAGACCTTCGTCCAGAAGTGGATTGATAATGGTTGACAACGATGATGATGATATATTATATATATGTAAAACTGTCTGTCAGAACAGCTTCCTATGCTTGATTGAGCCACTACTTCTCTGGTTTGATGCTTTCTTGTCAACATTTCCTTTGTTGAGGTTTGAGTGAGCGAAAAATGTAAAACAGTAATTTGAATATTAAAAATAGGGTTGAATAATGATAATGATCTTTGCGGTGCATGTGGGCAATTAAGCGGAAAATTTGTTCAACAGCAGAACGAAGAGCACAAATAAAAAGGTAATAGTTTGTGTTGACATAAAACGAGACAAACATAGGGCATGGTAGTGGTGTAAAAAATGTATTAAGAAAAATTAAAAAGAAATTGAAGGAATGAGCAAGAGAAGAACCTCTTGATGAAGACAAATTACTACTCCTTCTAAATGAAATAACAGCTGTATGCAGCAGTAGTGTCCAATATTTTGCAGCAAAAATAATTGAGAGAAAATTTGTATCAAATAACAAACACCTCTGCCAATAATTGGAGTTCAAACAATAAATTCGTTTGGTGTTAGGAATTGCTCATCAGTGCTGCCAAATTGTACAGACAATGAGGAACACGGCACAAGTTCCTAGATTTTATTTTTTTATTTATTTACGTTGGCATAATAAAATGTGTATTTGTTGTTCATAAAAATGGTCGCCTGATGAGTTTAACTCAGTTTTAGGAATTTAATTAATGGAAGGCCGTGACTAATCATCTTCAAATGGAATTCTCGTGGCGATTGGGATAATACATTTCTGTTGAGATTGTTTAGGTGCGTTTGGCATTATTACTCGACTTTAAATACATTCGTCATTAATTATTATTATTTTTTTTTTCGTGACTAAACAAAACATGAAAGTAAAAGACTGAGGAGGAAAATTCTTTTGTGTGATGATGTCAGTTCTATTGGAAGTTTTTTCATTTCCGACAAAGCATCGTGGCATTTATATGTGAAGAAGCCTTCACCCCGAATTCACCCCTGTGATCAAGGTTGCTGTTATCATCCGCAAGCAGAAAGCGTCTGTCCCCAACTCACGTGCGTTTCGCGAAAAAGAGGAGTGGGGAGCCACTGTTGGTCGGAGGGGAGGAGAACTCAGCTTGCATTCAAAGTTGAAGCAGCTTCAGCGGTTGTTGGGCTAGCGAGCCAGCGTTCTGTTCAGTTGGAAGCGGGTAAGCCAGACAGGTTTGCGTTGAAGTTGGTTGTCTCCCGGCTTGTGTTGGAGACGAGAGTCTGTTCTATTGTCTGTTGGCTGCTTGCTTTGTGGCTATCGGAATATCTTGTGGTGTTTGTTCTTGAAAGCAACGGATGTCTTCTGAAACCTTCACGCACAGACTATAGTGTTGGAAGTAATTTCTCGTATTGCTTTAACATTGCTACTGCACCTCTTTTTCAATAAGAGTTCCAGGCAGCAAGTTTGGGTTTACTTCCTTACGTTTTATGAAGACAGCGTTTTCATCTTGCTAGAATTTTGGATCGTCTGTCATCACGTGTGGAGTAGGTAGATAACAATCAACGCTCAAGACAAATACCGGTTTATGTGAGTATATGTTTTTGTCTTTAATTTGCTGTCTTGATTTCACGGTTTACCACCCTCCCCGCTCTGATGGAAAATCAATATTATTGGTGAGTCTGTTGCAACAGGAAAACCTACTTGGGTTCCGTAATTCTTGTCATTGTGAGAATTTGTTGAAGAGATTTCTGCGGAGACTTAATATTTTGTTCGCCGTACTAATAATTTTTGTAGCCTTTAATTGATTCTCAGTTTTAAAGAGGAAATACAAAACTTTTAAGTGTTTTTATGTTTTGTGTAAAAAGGGTTCTAGAATGTGTATTTTGATGCATTTCTGAGAACGCCACAGTGGCCATTTCAAGCCTACCTTAATATTTTGTCTAGAAAAATGCTGCAGCAAAATGAAAAAAAAAAAAAAAAAGGCCGTATAACCGCTGTTGATCCGAAGTATTTTTTTTTTCAATTTTTTACTGTACACAATTGATTAGAGGTTCTTTTTTTTTTTTTTTTATTTCAGTTTTGTACTGTACACATGCAATGTTTATTAAGCAATTATTCTACACGAATCGTAGCAATATAGTTAGTCAAATTCTCCGAATGAGCCACTGAAGTCTGAATTAAAAGGTGTTTAGTTTTGTGGTAAAGAAAAAAAACTTATCTCACTTTGTGTTTTAAAAGAGTTCGTCAAAGTTTTTGTTTGTAATTGTACTTGATAATGTTTCTGCCAGTGAATAAAACAGAAAGAAAAAGAAACAGGTATGTGTATATGGCTAAAATGAAAAGGAACCATTTTTTTCATGTCTTCAGTAATAACGCATAACGCAACCTAAAAATCTGAGACATCACCCCCTCCCTCCCCCTACTGAAAAATCAATCCCTTCCCAACGCCAAAAAATGAGTAATTGCGATCGTTGTCTCTGGGCAGCAACCGCTCACCGTTACTATGAATGTAAATTCTCGATTTTTGTTAAGTATTATGCTATATTAAAAATAAGTGTGGAGGTGGAGATAAAAATTACTTTGTTACTGTTGGGGAGAGACGTGATTCCTAGATTAAGAATACCTTTGCAGATTGTTTTAGCCTGTGATATGGTTGTTTAGCTGTGAAGAACATATACTGTATGTTGTGTGGACAAAGTGTTAATATATACATTTCTTTACGGTGTCTTAAGGAGAACACTCAAGAGGTCTGTTCAAGTTAAATGACAAAAAAAAAAAAATAAAAAAATACTGACAATTGTCCAACTAACTTCTTTCTGTCCGAATCCTCCAAAACTTAAGATCATTTATTTATCACACTAAAATGTATGAAAGCTGGAATGGGGTCTGTGAGCCATGTCACATATTTTCTCCTTAATTTTCGTATAACAGGAGAAAAAACAGTACTTATTAATTATATGATCTCAGATATTAAACTTGTTCTCGTGACGTTTTCAATCTTTCATTCTTCTGAAAAAAAAAGCTAATAATATAATCGCTGTTGTTTAGGCACTTTTCATGTGACGCGTTAATTATTTTAACACATGTTCTATATAGTAAAAAAAATATTTGCTTCATCCGTGTTGCTTGAGAAGTTGCGCTATTTTACTTTTGCTTATATTTGCGCCACAATAAATTAAAGTGTGTAAAACCATTGCTCATATCGATTTTCAAATGGTACTCCAGTTTCAGAATTTGCTGTGTAACCAATTTGCGCATTTTATCCTCCAGCTGTACTTAGTTTTTAAAGAAAGTGAAATTTTATGTTGTAGAAATTCATGTAATATGTATTTCATCAATATTATGTCAACAGTAATAACTAATTAATAATGACGAACTTCTTCGCCTGAAGTCTGCAGCGATATAACGACTAATACCTGTACAGGAACTAGGGTTTAGAATTTAACATATTGCTGTCACTGAATTGCTGGAAGCGCATCGTTTTGATGATGAAGGACTCCAAAGAAATGTGTTCATCATCGACAGACCCACAAATGTGCACCATCATTCAACAAACTAGGAAGTAATACCTGTTTCATTTCAAGTAGAAACCTCCAATTTTTTTTTCTTATCACGCTATGTTGGCGTACATGTAAAGGTCAGAAAATGACGTACCTCTGTACCTTTCCAGGATTCGGGTAAAGGCAGATGTGTTGATTTCCGGGAGGTAAAGGTGTAGATAACGTAAATGTTCATTTTTGTTTGTTTGTTTCTTGGTTTTACGACTACCACGAGCAACTCGAAGGGCTAGGCTCGGCCTTCCTACCTAGGCGGCCTAAGGCAAAAATTAACTTAGCGTCACCTATTGGCATTTTTGACTGAAAAACGTGAATGGTTCTTAATAATTAAACTACCAATTTTCAGTCAGATTCGGATAATTAGCATATTCCTCAACAACAGGAAACTAAAATAAAAAAAATGCTTATAAGTTATTGCTTGCAATATGAGTTTCTCCGAAAGCTGCCTACTCAGTGACAGATTTAAGGCTTTTGGGGCCCTAGGCCAAATTTCCTATGCGCCCCCCTTCCCCACGCACACATCCGGCCACCCATATTTGAATTTGCTCCTGTAAGGTTTTCTAATAAACTTATCTTTAAGTTAAGAATATAATAATTGGTAGTATAATTTTATTGTTATATAAGTATTGTTTAAGTAAAAATTATTTTGACTTAACTTGTTATTAAATTAAAGGTTATAAAAAAATATTTGTAAATATAGTCAAAGAGGTTCATGCTTATCCAGCAACAACACTTTACATTTTGAATGCGCTCTCCATCGCACATTCAAAATGTAAAGAAGTACACTTTACGTCGCATGCGTTCTCTATCGTACTCATACGAACACGGGCGTGCTCGCAATAGAGCTATTATTACGGTTTTTTTTTTCTTTAGTTTCAAGATAAAATAAAATATTACCACTACTTTATTTTATTCAAGTAAATTAAAATAACGGTTCCTCCCTTTTCTAAGTTTTTCTGTTCCATGCTATCCGTTTTTCTGGATTCTACACCTGGGGCCCCTAGGCCGCGGCTTAGTTGGCCTAGTGGTAAATCCGCCGCTGTGCCTACTCTATGCTTATTTGTAAATGTCATAGTACATTGCTGTTTTCTGATAAAGAACATTTTAAAATTTAGATTTGTCGATTGATCTGCTGTAGTCAAAAGGGTGAGATCTGTAATCCTGTGAAATTAGTGAATCTGAGATGTTCTGCTCTGTTTATTGACTACCCATACTTTCTTTCCTTTTATTTTATTTGTAAAGTTTACGGAAAAGATGCTAACCTTTTCTGCAAAGGAGAAAGAAGGGAATTTTTTTTTTTTTCAAATAAAATCACTTAATAGCAGAGGCTTATACAAAATTCTTTACATGGGCAGACGGAAAATGGAAGTTTTTGAAATAAATCAGGACAAAATAAAAGTTAATGAAAAACAGAAGAAAAAATTAAGGCATTATATTCTAATGTAAGTCGCATTTTAACAAAAAAAATGAAACACTTAATCATGCCCCCCTTCCTCTAAATACACCCCTGCGTAACGACATCCTTAAAAAATGGTGGGAGAGGAAAAGTGAAAAGGCTTACCTGGACTGTTTATCATTTTTTTGTGATTTTCTTTCTTTCATTTTTTTTAAATCGTCTGATTAAAATCCGCGGCTTTCCTATGAATGGCGGCAATACGCAGTCGTCTTACTGGCCTATACTAAAGGATGGCCCTGCAAAGTGCAGTAAGCAGTCGGGCATTGTGTTTGCCCCCTATGTACTCCAAGGCAGCAAATTAAAAAAAAAAAAAAATTCTGGTTGAATCGCATAGAACTATACAAGGTTTTCCATACGTTTTTTTCTTATGCACGTCTTTTCCACTCTGTTGTGTAACAGTTCATTGCTATTTTTCTCATATCTCTGCTACTGACAGGTTGAATAAAATTCATTTCAACGAATGTCTTGGCATTACTAAGTTCTTTCGTATGGATTTTAGTATTCCCTGAATTTCCCCGTTTGATGACTGAAACGTTTATGTATTTTGTCATGGTATTTTTATTTACTAAAGATAGACATATTCCTTTTTATCGGACGGAACTAGGAGTCAGTAAGAATTTTTAGTTTTTCCTTTTTTCTTGCATGCAACAAACGTCCATCTTCTATCAATTTCGAGAGTTTGTGTTTTTATTCTTTTATCACTAATGGCTGATTTTACATCATGACACCATGATCAAAATACAAACCCTCAAGATGCAAAGGACAGGGCACATTGCTAGAAGAACAGACCACCGTTGGATAACTGAAATATTAGACTGGATACTATAAGAGAAGGAAAAAAACCCAAAACAAGACCACGTGGAAAATGGGCGAATTAAATTCGAAAGCATGTGGGGGTGACATGGAAGAGAATTGGGGAGACCATCCAGTAGTGGATTGATAATGGTTGATGATGATAATATATGTAGGAAGAGGAACTCGTGGATCAGGGAAATGACGGGAGTTGATGACATCATGATCAAGGTAAAATTCCAGAAATAGCAATGGGCTGTGGACATATTGCCAGAAGAATTGACCACCGTTGGACAACTGAAGTACTGTACTGGATTCCAAGGGACAGGGGAAAATCCAGAAGACCATGTGGGAGATGGAGGGATGAAATTCAAAAGCGTGTTGGAATGACGTGGAAGAGACTGGCTGAAGACGGAAAGTTACATGGAAGAAACTTTTTTTGGGGGGGGGGGGGGCTTTGAAAATGGTGTTTATGTATCGGTATAAAACTTATATTAATTAAGGTGATATAAACGCAAATTGAAAGGAAGCTGAAACGCATGCTCAGCTACGTTTCGTCGTACAGAAACTCAGTACTTCCTTTTCATACACATTCGTAGAATTTATAATGCCAACCATTTTTGCGTTTATGACATATTAAGTGAAACTGTATCCTGCTGCGTTTTCGCTTTTTTTAATTTTTGTAAAAGAGGACAAATGAAGTAATTCACCATTTAAAGGAATATTATGGATTTTTTTTTAACGAAAATAAAGAACTTTACGCCTTCTTTTTTTCAGGGCCGTGACGTCAGTTGCCTTGACCATGCCTTTCGAAGCCTCTCGTTATGAGGGCCCCTCATCGTAATCTCTCTTCATTGTTTCCTTATGCGGGCTATTCGACTGCCTTGAATTTCTATTCCCAAATTTCCCTTGATATTTCCTCTGCTCCCCGCTTCCTCGAAATATTAACAGATTTAAAGCTTTCTGATAATATGAGTTTGAAAAACTGACCCTCTGCGGAGCACGGAACACTAAATTATTATTATTAATTGAAATGCACTTTCATCTGAATATACATTGATGGCCACTTTGATTGTATACTCGTCGTGTACTCTACTGATACTGATGGCCACTTTGATAGTATACTCTGTGGTATATGTTGATGGTATACTAGTGCTGCATTTTGTAAAGACATTCACGTGCGTGTAGTTATCGAAATAAGGAGGGTGCACATGCAAGTGAACTACATATAATGAATGTTAAACGAGACAAAATGCACGTATATGTTGAAGTTGATTTTTATCATCGTGTGTTTCAGAACATGGGGACTTAAAAATATGTCAAATCCCTCGTTTCACAGAATGTGATGCCTAAAGTCAATTAAAATGGAGAGAGCCGTTGTCACTGGGAGTGGGTTGGCATTCTTAAAAAAGAATTTCAGTGAAAATTAAGGAAAGTAATTCCTATCATCGAAAACCTGCCCTGAAACGTTCCTGCTTTTGCATTTATGAAATTTAATAAATAACTGATGCAATATTTCTGTGCTTTATGTAGGTTATATCAAGTTTGTTTCTTCATCATGTATTTCCTTCTTCCTGAACATTTTGTGGATGTTAATATGAAGAGTGTTCCTTTCTTTGTTTATACAGACATAATGTCAGGTTCTTTCTAACAATGTGGCCAGTCAGTGTATGGGAAGATTGCAATAACTTTTCTATATCCATTCGGGTAGGGAGGTCAAGTTGCGACAGGCGAGGTTTAAGTCCCTGAGGGGGGGGGGGGGCGCCAAATGAAAAAAAAAATAAAACGTTCGCACGATCTGCAGCATTTAACATTTAAAGAATTTCCAGCATTTCAACTACCGCCTCAGGCCACTTTATTTCAGAGGTGCTTTTTATTAACAAAACTAAAATACATTTTATTTTGTTCTTAATTTCTTTTTATATGGCACATAGACATTTCTTGTGACTCTTGGAAAAAACTGCTTGAAACAAAATCCCTCGAAGTTTTTCATTTTATATAGTGCTGCAAAAAGTGTCGTACTCAGCTCTTTAGTTGTGCACGATTAACGAATTTAAGGCATGCTTTGGCAGTGCCACAGTAAAAAAGGGAAAAAAATGACGCATTTTCATTTGCATTTATTTTGAAGTTTTTCCGTTCAAGAGAAACGAGACCCGTTTTTTTGTTAATGCCGAAGAGTGCTCCGCAAATGTTTGAACAACGTGATCTAAGATCGATAGCGCGCAAGTAATTCAGAAAGACTGTATTAGCTTTTTTTTTTTTACGGTTGAGATGTACTGTTATGAATACACCGGAGTATACAAATGCAAGATGACCCTTTGTTGTGTGTTACAGTGAAACCTTGTTAAACTGCCTTATTTTGTTCATCGTGCTAAACAGTTTGAAAGTGAGAATGGCGGTTTAAAGAAGTTCATATATATATAAAAAAAAAGAGTAAAATTTATTGAATGAAAATATAAAGAAGAAATAAAACAGACACGTTCTTATGTATCTGATGGCTAATCCTAAGAACGTAGAGATCGAAAATACAGTGATTAAGTCAAGTTCACGACGAAAATTCTTAGAACAACGTGGTTTCTTTCGTTTTTCTATGACATCAATGCTTCGTTTATCACATATGCTTTTATTTACATAATGAACTGTTGTTATTCTAACTTTCATCTTTTTGCAGCCTTTCTCAATTTTGTTTAAAATCGTTTTACAGGATATCATCCTACCAAAGAAACCAAATTCATCCACCTTTTAATTCGTAGCCAAATATGATTTCTATAGCATTTTTTTTTCTTGCCTCATCAACTGAACTTTCAGAGATTTAGGCTGTTTTACCTTGTCGTATTCTCAATGATAATCCGTGCCGATTTTTGAATCTTTAAAGAATGCCATTACTATAGCCGAATTCCTGAATTTGGAATTCTTTTCCAAACTGTCTCTCGTTTTCAAGAATAACTTCATTGGCAATAACTCCATTTACCTGATCAATCGATAGAACAAGAGCTTTCTCTAAATTTCGTGCTTGCCACTTTAAAATTTTTTAACTGAGTACAAGTTATTTTTCAGATCCCATGCATTTATTTTTATCTTATATGTCCCCTACTGCTCTTCTGCTACTTGTCAAAAAAGTTAAAAAAGTGATACGTTAATGCCTTATGGTGTTAGATCCAGGATTACAATCGTTTAATTCGAATATCAAAATTTTCACAACCAGGTTTTACTAATTTCAGGATGCTTTTAAAATAAACAAAAACTGCTGATTGAAAAGAATCCGCACAACAAGCAGTCCTTGCAAGAAACAGTGACTGCCGAAGGCGTTGGACCAGAGGTTTTAGAATCTAATGGGTGAAATGTGAGACAAAAAAATGTCATTTTCTGAGGGATTATGGCCTCCATGTAAATATTAGATGGAACAATTAAGCTTTTGTCATTTGATCAAATTGCAAAGAGAACCCACATGAGCTGGGAAATTGGTCCCAACTAACTTCGATATTGTGTGTGTGTGTATGTGGTTAAACTTCGATATTTAACCACACACTCACACAGTCGTTTCACTTTGTCATATGGAGTAACTCACAGAAGACTGCCCTTGATTTTCGTCAGATGACCTAACGGCCCCTTTTCAGGGGAGTGAGCATGGCGGTGGCTGTTAATCTATTCCGCAAAACGCCTTTGAGGAGGACCCCTCTAACATTGCCTTCGTGGGACACTTAAGAGATAAGGCGGGGGAGGGGTGTGTGTGTGTGAAGAGGACCTGTTGTTATCATTTTCTTTTTAGGCAAGTGGTAATACTGTCTTTATTGTTGTGATATTCCAAATAGATACAGTATATCGTCTCTCCAGTTAGTGCCCATGCTAGATGAGCTGCAAAGTTCTGTGCGACATTTGTGAAGCCAGAATGTCGCAGTGACGTTAATCGGCAGGTGGTCTGGCAGAACGATTTAAACGTCGGAGTGAAAATAATCCATGTCATTGCAAATAGGCACACAGACCGTAAAAACGCTATATTTGGAATGATTTAACAGTATATTTAGTTCTGCCACATATACAGAGCTTCTGAAAACACATCTAATCACTCAACATTAATTTACACGTTCAGAAAATTTCCCAACAGTTTATACACGTTCGAGTCACATTATTGTGACCACCAGCAAATATTCTGAGTAACCGCCGTGTGCAACGCGGACAGCAGCTAAACGGCCTGGGATTGACTCAATAAGGTGCTGGAAGGTGTTCACATGTATGTGCATGGAGCCATGCTGACTGCAGTGCATCTGACAGCTGCTGGAGGGTGCGTGGTGGAGGATCCATATAGCGCACAACACGATCGAGGTGGTCGCACAGATGCTCAATTGGGTTTAAGTCTGGAAATTAGGGGGCCAGAAAAATACATTGAAATCTTCATCGTGCCGTTCCAACCACTCTCGGACATTTCTAGCTGTGTGACACGTCGCATTGTCTTGCTAGAAGATCCCATACCCACAGGGAAGACAATCGGCATGTATGGATGTACGTGGTCTGCAAGGTTGGATTAATAAAGAATTCGGTCCGTAGTGCCTTCCACAGGTATGAGTGGACCCAGAGAATGCCACGAAAACATTACCCAGACCATAACGCTGCCCCCCTCCAGCTTGTTTTCTTCCAGCAGTGGTTGAAGAGTGTTTGTTCTTCGATGTTTATCTACTTATATGTCAACGTCCATCCGTTCGATGAAGCGTAAAACGTGACACATCAGAGAAGGCAATCCTTTACCAATCAGCGGAGGTCCAATTCTGATACTGCCGTGCAAATGTAAGCAATTTTTGCTGATGCACCTTCGTGCGCATAGGCGCAGTGAGCATCCGTCTGCATCGGAACTTCATACGTAGCAGGGTTCGCTGAACTGTCGTTTTAGACACACTTCCGGTAGCCCCCTGGTACATTCGGCCAGCGAGTTGCTCCTATGTAGCGTATCAATCGGCCCTCACGCACTTTCAGAGCTGACGTTCACCTCTCACATGAATGGCACGTGGTGCTCCGTAGTTTCCACATCGCTTATTCGCAATGGTTCCATTTCTCCAATCACGATATACTTTAACAACAGCAGCACGCGAACAGTTCACAAACTGCGCTGTTTCGGAAATATACCCTTGGTTCGAAAGCCGATAATCATCCCTTTTTGCAAATCTAACAAATCGCTCCTTTTATCCATGACAGCACCTTTGCAGCCGACGTTCCATTGATGTGAGAGGTGAACGTCGTCCATCCGTTCGATGAAGCATTAATCAAAACGATTTCTCTTCAGTAAAGATTTTTACATATTCTGCTTCAATATTGCAATGTCATGACCGTGTCAGAGGTATGATTCACCTCTCACATCACCAGTGATATGCTTTCAGATTGCCTACAGCAATCCCTCCAAGCCAGCTCACGATACGTGCCTTCTTTCATTGGCTACTCGCTGTTGACGTCAAAAAGTAGGAGGTGGTCACAATAATGTGACTGGACTGTGTATATGTGAGAAAAAAAGGCAATTTTTTTTTATGTAATTTTTCATGAGACGCGCACGAAATAAAATGCGATTTCTCTTCAGCAGAGATTTTTTAGATATTCTGCTTCAATATTGCAATGTCGTGACCGTGTCAGAGGCATGATTTGACAGAGTTGCGTAAGAGACACTAGTTTTACATTATAAAGTGAGTAATATCAGCAAATGACGCAGACATTTTCGCAGCGTTGACGTTGTTCGTGAAGCAGAAAATGCAAAACCACGAAATGCAGACTGTGACGCAATGTGTTTCATCATTTTAATAATTTGTTTCACTAGAGCAGTGCCACCGAGGTGACAGGTGTGAGGTGAGCCTTTCTTCTGACAAAACCCCGCAAAACAAGAACATCTCGCGACATTCCACTACCTTAATCGCGTGGAAGTTCCTAGTCTACGTATATTTCAAAACCGCAGCCACGTGACCATATAACATTCCACAAGCCATGCTCTTTTATTACCGATCTTTCTGTCGACAGAAATATCGCGGTAAATGCAATAAGTATTTATGTCGCCTTGCTGGGAAATTTTGTGTACCACAAAGAGAAAGCACAGGGTGTCCGAAAAATAACCGTGCACTGAAAGTAGCACTTACCATGTCGAACTGGTTCCTACAGGAGGTGTTGGAAATACCGACGCGACGTCTAGACATGTCTGCACACGCTTCTGCATGTTGGTGAAGATCTTTCTCAGGGTATGTGGTGTGGTTTGTTCGATGTGGGTCGTTATTTGCAGCGTGTAGCTCTTGAAGTGTATGCGGATTACCTGCGTACGCCTCCCGCTTCAGCCTCCCCAGAGAAAAAAAGTCATGCCTCATCTGTAAAGAAAGTCACGTCCAAAATGTCCTCATCTTCTTCAGACGGGAACTCTTGGAACCACCTGCCGTACCGAACACGGGTCACGTGGTCTGTTTCTTTCAGCTGATGCACGACAGACACTTTGTACGGGTGGAAACGCAACTCCCCTTTCATAATATCCTGGGTTGTACTCATTGGCACATTAACTTGTTGTGACAGCCGCCTCACAGACTTGTGTGGACTCCTCCGTGTCCTGTCCTGGATATCCTGTACGGTCTCGTCCGCGGTAGATGGGCTTCCGGGGCAGGGAGCATTCGGAACACTGCCAGTTTCCCGAAACTTCACTATGAGCTGACGTACCGCATTACGAAATTTCTGAGCGAACTGTTTTTGCACTTCGTCTGTGCACTTGTCATGGCGAAAGACATGCTCCACCAAAAACACACTGTTCAACCGTCAACAGTATTGTCCTTGGGTGGAGACGAGTGATTAATCAACAAGTCTGCCTCCGTCGACCAAGCACTCGGGAATGACCTTCGCTCCGAATGACAGCTTCGCCCTCCTCGGAGTGGGGAGACATGAAAGTTACCAGACACGAGCACTTCGGGTCACTTCTACTGTAATTCCAATCCAAATTTCTTTATTATTACATTACTGCAATTCGTACATTCAGTGCACAGTCATTATTGGGACACACTGTATAACGAAAATCTTCGTGAGGTCTGCTGGGAACAGAGAAACGCGTTTTTGGCCTGTCCTCAAAAATACTGGTTTTCACTCTTTTTCCTTGAAGGTGGGTTAACGACTTCTGTAAGTAGTTCCCTAATATTGGGCCACTTTACTAGGAGGGGGATGAGTATAGAACCAGCGTCGTGGAACAGGGGCATCACCCTTGCCTCATCTCACACAGGACCTGTGCCCTAATCGAACGATTTACCAGAAGCCCGCGCCTCAGACCACTCGGCGAATGGGCCATTTTCGCTTCACGTCACACCTAACTAAAATTTTCAGTCCCAATATTTATATTTTAATCACCCAATGGTAGGGACAATAAACATTTTCAGCATTGATGGAACAAATTATTACCCAAGCTGTATATTCAGTAATGCACGCGCTGCTGTATAAATTAAGTTATTTAACGGCACGAGCGTTGGTTAGTCTTCCTTAAGAAATTATTAAAAAGATTGACATCTCATATTATGTAATTCCGAAAATGACGCAGTTCATCAGGCGCTACTCATGGCCTCACACTGTTGACTCTAGAAACAGATATCGTTAGTAACAATATGCGCTTATACCACACAGAGCAAAAAAAAAAAAAAAAAAAAGAAAGAAAGAAAAGAAAACGTATATCAAGAAATGCAGAAGAGATATCGTGATTCACATATACACTCACGGACAATGAAATATGCGCACCAAGAAGGAAGCATCGCATTGAACTTTAAAAGAGATTTTATGGACGTAATGATACAGATGAATGATACACATGATGCAAAAACAGAGCTGCAGGACAATTACAGAGGGATCTGTGGCACGCAGTTCGGTCATCTTCAATAGCGCGTCGCACCGCCTCGTGCGGCGATACCTGCAATACGGCCCTGCATGGAGGCGAACAAACGCCTGATGTTGGCCTGCTGGCCCACACATGTTGGACGGTCTGCTCCAAATCCCGGATATTGCGGCACGGCGGCGGCTGGCGTTTCAACTGGTCCCACACATGCTCGATAGGGGTCATGTCCGGGGTGCGTACAGGCCATGAAAGTGTCTGGATATGACGTAGGCAGTCCTGGACAACCCGAGCCGTATGCGGACGGGCATTATCCTGCTGGTATAACGCACCTGGAATCCCGGCCAGGAATGGAAGCGCACGGGGCCGTAGGGTCATAACCACATACCGCTGGCCCGTCAATGATCCACGTACCACTACTAGACCTGATCGGCTATCGTAGGCAATGGCTCGCCAGACCATAATGCTTGCTTGCAGTGGGGGAGGTATGGGGTTCGATAGCGAGGTTGGGATTGCGCCGTAGACCCTGGGACCTCCACAACCGGACACAATGATCATCTGTCCCCCAAACGAAGCGGTACTCATCGCTAAACACCACACGTCGCCAGTCTGTGGCGTTCCACGTCTCTCTGGCGCTGCACCACTGCAAATGGAGCTGGCGATGTTCCGGTGTTAATGGCAACACGCATAAGGGACGCTGGGATCGCAGATTTGCTTTCGCGAGGCGTCGGAAAATTGGTTCGTGGGCACACAAGAATTCTCAAAATTCGCTTTATTCCAAGCAGGGGCACCCAAAGGACGTGGAATATAAAAATCAGGGAAAACATGCAGGAAGGCAAACAACAAAGCGCAACTTGGGCATAGTAAAACATAAAAGTATACGCGGGAAAGCAGCAGACGTCATAAAACATGATCAGAACAAAATTGTACTCTAATCAGCGAAAGAAACATGCAACACAATCAGTAACACAGCCGGGGAGAAACCGGGATTCAACTAATTTACAGCGGCGGTGGATGCAGTGCAACCACGGCATGATAGAAGGATAAGCAGTATTCATATCAAGCAAGTGAAAATAATGTATAGAGTTCGTCACAAACAGATCGGTTGTTCGCGGGAGCATAAATTTCAAGGAAGTCGTCTAGTGCTTCGACCGGGGCAGACGTGAAGAACAAATCCAAGGCGTCGTAAGGATCCGATGTCGAAAAGGAGGATTCTTGGGATACACGTGCGTGGAATGAACGGTAGACAGACTGTGCTGGCCCAGGGGAGTCACAAAAAGAATCCGCTACATCTGCCTGTATAGCGGACCGGATCACGACCGGGTACCCGTGGGATCCGTTCGTGCCTGGCTATACGGCGCGCCGACCACCCTGCGGTTTTCAGCCCGATGATCAGGCTTCTCCGAAAGTCCGTAAGTTGCACAAATCAACATCTTGGCGTCTACCAGGCGACTGCTTATAACCCATCGAGTTGCTCGCGGTGGTAATCCTTCAAAGAAACTTTCTACTATTCCCTATTCTTCAGGACATCGGTGTTAACTGTTCGTAACAATACGGGCAAACAACTGTTGGCTATTTCTTTAGTTACATGATCATTCCTGTGTATAGGAATTCACAGATTTCAGTCTGGTTGTGTGGTCAGCCTTGGAATAATACTAATACTTAGAAGAAGCGTGAGCAGGAGGAATTTCCTGCTTTTCCGCTGGGCAGTGTAAACACCAGTAATAGAAAAAAATTAAAAATATTCTCAAAATAATAAAACGCCCTATTTTTTCTACTTAATTGCTGGTTACAGGAAATCTTTACGACGTTTAGCTAAGTTTCTGTTCCCGTTAGATTGAGACGCATGTTGAAGATTGCTTTCCTTAAAAATTCATCATACCGCATATAATTTATTCACGCTTTGTGAATTGCTAGGCTTTTTTCATCCCGCCCCCTTCTAGTTGAGCAATAGCCAACCATTTCTTATGTATGCGGAACAGCTATGTGTTTCCCCATTCTATTACGCAACGAAGCAGCGAAGGACAATTCATTATTCAGGTCCTCCCTTCGATACCGTGATGGTTTTACAACTTCCTGGATTCTCAGATGCCATAAACTACAGGCATTTTTGTTTCATCATTTTTTCGATCACAGAAACTTTCAGGGTAACCAAAGTACAGGCATGTTCTCCGTGAGGAAATTTTGTCTTGTAATACAATACACGCAAAGGATTTCCACTACGCATGTTCCAGCATAACGGCACGATGTATATAAGTTTCCGCCATCGGTTCTTTTTTGTGTATTTTATCTAATCCCGACCTTGAGTTCCCTCCAAACACCACACGTCTGGTTATGTCTACCAATTCAGCACTGCTACCATACCTCTTTCTCAACAATATGTAACTGGTGCCTCATCAATAATCTCATTAAACAAAAGGAAATAAAAACATTGGTGTAGTCAGCCAGTGGTTTCGATGAGATCATCTGAAAAACATGCGCGGGTTGTATAATTCTAGAATCGCACAGGAGACTTCAGAAAAGTCGGAACAATAATATCATGCCCTCAACAATGCTGATACTACTTCGTAGAAATAAAAAGCAAATCAAAATTGGGCATTCTTCGTCGTGCTAGTGCCATCAAGAGACAATTTCGTGATCTTCGTGAAATAAAAAATGATATCGTGACAAGTGAATACATACGGAACGTGATTATAATCCTTATTTATGTGCGACAAACGAAACGGTTCTATAAATAATAACAGAACTTGAATTCAGCCAAAAGCTTTGCTTCCTTTCCTGACTACAAAAGAGCGAAGATCCGAAACATTTCCGAGTGATAAACTATTGCGAATGAAATTCACACTTTACGATGCGATTGAAACCTTAACAATTGTGAAACACGAGTTTTGTCTGCGCCCCCTTACTCCGGAGTAAGTTGCTCTCCCAACTAGGCTACACGGATGGAATATACCGCTCCAGATTTGTCGTCTTGACATGTGCTTCACCTCTGTAGTACGTCACACAGTGATATCTAAACTATTTTCCCATGCTTTTTTTTACAGTACAAAAGCCATAACATTCGGCATACGCCACGAATTAAAATTCAGCTTTCACCTATTTGATTTGTTTCTAGACTAGAGCGCTAGACTAAACCAAAACTCAATCGTGACTACCAACATCGAAGTTATTTCATTTGAGTTATTCGTAAACAATACAAATAAATTTCCAAAAAAGCTGTTTAGGACATTAAATCATCATCATCATCATCAACCATTATCAATCCACTGCTGGATGAAGGTCTCCCCAAATTTCTTCCACAATTGTCTGTCTTGGGCCTGTCTCCTCCATGTCACTCCAGCATACTTTCTAATTTCATCCATCCATCACCCATGGGGTCTTCTTCTGGGTCTTTTCCTGTCCCGTGGAATCCAATCTAAAATTTCGACTATCCATCGATGGTCTATCCTTCTGGCAGTATGTCCAGCCCATTGCCATTTCAGGGATTTTACTCTGATCATGTCTTCCATTCTTGTCATTTTTCTGATCCACGAGTTCCTCTTCTTATCTTTCCTGGTTACACCAAGCGTGCACCTCTCCATGCCTCTTTGATTTGTCTGCAGCCTTTGTATGTCTTTTTTAGCTAAGGTCCATGTCTCTGCTCCATACGTAAGCACTGACAGGATGCATTTATTAAACACTCTTCTTTTGAGACATAATGGCATATTGCTCTTAAAAATTGTACCGTTTCTTCCAAAAGCTCTCCATCCAAGTTTTATACGCCGATTAATTTCTTCATCAATGTGACCCTCACTTGATATCTGCTGCCCAAGATAAATGTAGGAATCGGTTGCCTGAAGCTTTTCTCCATCAATCGATAAATCTTCGTTTCTTGTAAAGGCATTGTACATCACTTTTGTCTTCTGAAAGTTAATTTTTAATCCCACTTCTTTACTCTTGTCAGCAAGTTCTTGGATCATACTCTGTAGCTCTGATGGGGTAGTTGCAAAGATGACTACGTCATCAGCCAAACAAAGATGAGTTAAGTAATCTCCATTAATCTTTATCCCTTTGTTTTCCCAGTTCAATGATTGAAAGACATTTTGCAATGTGGCGTTAAAGAGCTTGGGAGATATGATGTCACCTTCTCTCACTCCCTTTCCATTTCTTATTTGTGCTGTATCCTCAAATATCCGAACCTTTGCACTTGCATTTTCATAGATGTTATTAATAATGCTAATGTATGACACATAAATTGATCAAATTGGTTTTAATTTTGGGTAGAAGTGCTTGCTGATGTCATTAACTTCGGGAATTCCTCTCTTCCTTTGGATCATATTATTCCATGAAGATTCAGTGTACAAATGTTTCTGCATTTTATTCACTGTGAGGGAATTTGATAGGCACCATTATTTAGATCTTCACTGGCCATACTAGGCTCTGAATTAAGTGCAATCAATTTTTTCCACATCTTCACTAAAGTCCAGTTCATTCATTCCTTTCTTTCCCAATTAAAACATATTCTCAGGGATTACAACTATCCTTGAAACATACACTAGCTAGTGCATAGTTAAGGAATTTTAATCGAATTTCGTATTCATTTAAAAAGACTATTTGTTGGACACGTATTATGTTTTCATTTTATCTATCATATGATAAAAATGCTTGTTCCGTAAGCTGATGCACGAAAGTTCGAATTTGGTGCGGAGAGCCGCGGTTTAGGTATGCAAACATGTAATGTATGAAAGTGAAGGGTACAAAGCAGAGGGCTATCTGTACACAAATTCCAAAATCGTTGCTACTGTTCAAACTATTTCTGCAACACTTCTTTAGGAAATGTCTTCAAAACCAGCATTTTAATCTTTTGAAGAATTTTCTCAGTCGTGGACAAACTCTGTTCTCTCAAAGTAGTTGATACGATTTTGGGAAACAACTAAAAGTCATTAAGAGTGATTATCTCTCGAAAAAGCGTGAAATAGCAAATGTAGCTTGCGAGAGAAAGTCGAAATGAAGAAACGTTAAGGTGAATAGAGAAGAACGGCCTTTTCTGCAAAACAAGATTTCACTGTTGTAGTGTGTGAGTTGTAGGGGGAAAGCAAAACACAATAAAAGTTTGAACAGTGTGAGGAACAGTATTGGAAAAATGAGAAATGATCTCGGAACTTCGTAAGATCAGTAAAATATCGCGTGAATACTTCTGTGAGTTATTAAAAATAAAAAAAAGGGGGGATTTCAGCTCAACATGCAAGGCTGGGTAATATCTCCATGATTGTTCAATATAGGTGATTATGGATGCATGCATGTGTGATGCCAAAAGAGATAGTACTGGTTTGTGTCTAGGGGATTTATTTATTTATTTGGAAGCGCATCCCTACAGATGGTATATCTAGTTACAGGAATTCCTATAGTTATATTTACAGTGATAATTACCAAGTGTTATTTACAGTCTTGCAAAACATGCTTTATGAAAAAAATTATTACTAACATTAAAAACATCTGGACATTCTTCAAGCGAGTTGTGAAGTCTATAATACATTTTGCATAAAGGAGAATTTTTTTCCAGCATCAGTTCTGCAAAATGGCACTGCAAATAGTTCACTTTTTTGTTCTCTATAAACGTGGGATACGGAAACTTAATTGGTTTACAATTTGAGTACCATCAATCTCTCCATTGATGATGCCGTGCAGGAACTTGAGTTGGAGAGCCTTCATTCTCGATTGCAGAGAGGCCATCTTGAAGAATGTCAGAAGGTCAGCCGTCGGGATGTCCGCTGTATAAACACCAGTCGATTTGTAAAAAAGGTGTCTAAGAATTTTTTATTTTTTAACTTCCTCGATTTCATTTAATATAGAGACGAGGCTAGGGCTCCAAATCATCGCCAGATATTACAGTGAGGATCTTACCGTAGTCTCAGAAATGCGAATAAGTGTCTGAGGATTCGAGAAATACTTGGAATGTCGCATGATAAATCCAAGATTTCTGTACGCTGTACGTACAATTCCTTTTGATATGACTTTTACGTACAATTCCTTTTGATATGACTTTTACGTACAATTCCTTTTGATATGACTTTTGAAGTCGAAGTTCGAAATAAACGTGACTCCCAAGTACTGGACATTCTTTGTCCGGCTAAGAGAATAGTCGCCAGCTTTGTAGTAAAAAATAATTGGGTTTCTTTTCCGCGAAAAGGAAACTACATGACACTTGGAGATGTTGAGGTGGAGGTGGTTTTATGTGCACCACTGAAGCAGGTTATTGACGTCAGTTTGAAGACCAAGACAGTCATCAGGAGTCTGTACATCTCCGTGTGTGCAGGTTGTTGCGCGCTGATGATACAATCCTGTTGTCTGACAACATGTGTCAGTTGCAGCGTGCGTATGTTGTCCAGGATGAGCAAAGTATGTATGGAATTCAAACTGACTGTAAATAAGGGAAAACCCAAATTCATTGTTTTTGAGCTATTTGTACTAAGTGCAAGGTAATGATGATTCTTCTAAGTTATACAAAGTTAGACTAGGTGAATTTGTTTGCGCATTTAGGAAGCATGTTTGACAGAGAAAATATACTTGATGGTGAAATTAGTAGGGGAGTGAATTCGGTTTTGAAAGTGATAGTTGCTTTAGGTGGATTTCAAAGAAGTTCAGGTTGGTCATAAAGGTCGGAAATGGTGGTGTATGAAAGCTTAAGTGTTTCCATTTTACATCGTAGTAAAACTTGAGTACTGCAGATCGCAGAAGAAACAAAAATTTCTTGTGTGATGGATAATGCGCTGCTTGCGGGTATAAAGTGTAAGGAAGATGTTTTACAGATGTGTAAGGTGAAGCAAAATGTTAGAAGGGTAGAGGTAAATATTTTGAGATGGTTTGGCTGTCTTGAAAGAATGAGTAATGAGGTGCTAACTAACATAATCTATTCAGCCCCAAGCGGCAGGAAAGAAAGGTAGAGAACGGCCGGGGAAATCAAAGCGAACGCGACAGGGGCGGATTCACGCCCCCTCAGGAACTAAGGAAAAGCTTCGATTTATTACACTGTTTAAAATTTTTTTTGTGGTAGGTTGCACCAAAAATTGGTGCTACACCCGCTGCACCACTTTTTGAGAAAAGATGCACCATTCTGTGGTGCAAACAAAACCCAACAGCGTTGTTCAGCTTTTCACCACGTTATGGTACAAGGCTGCACGCAAGGTTGCACCACAGAATGGTGCATCTTTTCTAAGAAAGTGGTGCAGTTTGGTGTAGCACCACTTTTTGGTGCAACCTACCACAAAATGTTTAACAGTGTAGGTTTTAATAACAAATTGAATATTTTTTCGGGAAAGAAAGTATTACTTTAAAAGTATATTACTTTCGTTAATTAATTGGAGGAATTTATAGACATACTAAGAACACTTTTTCATTTTGCGGGACGTGGGTATCCGCGCAACCCCCACAGTTACGGGGGGGGGGGTCACGACTAAAAGGTCCTTAAGCTTCAGCAGATGGATTTTTGCAAAATTTTTGCTGAAACTTCATATGAAACTGGCTAAAGAAATAGCCAGGAATTTTTGACGACAGCTTTGAATGAAGTATTAAAAAGGAAAGCAATACTTTTTTCAGTAAATGTGTAAAATATGTAAGATATCATTTTCGCTTTAGTTTATAAAAACTGGATGATGGGAAAACATCAGCTATTCCAGAGCACTTAACGCTCCTTTTCACAGCCATAGTAGTTCCTACACATGTATATTAATAAGAGAATGTGAATGAAATATCAGTTGAATAAATGAAATTTTTATATCAATGAAAATAGGCGTTACATATTACACTTGTTTGCATGTAACTACACATCCTTCAGAATATAATGAGCTTAGCAAAAACGATAAAACTGAGACCTGTTTCATTTTTCTTATAACAGAGTCAAAAGAAAAGACTTACTATGCACAAAACATCGTGACATTATGTTAAGTGTTTTTTTTTATTCCAGAGCAAATAATTTAGGCAATTTTACTATTTTTGAGCCACAATTCTTAATTGTTTGCTGTTTTATTTGCTTACTTATGTTCTGTATTTTCGTATAAATCGGAAAAGGTCATTAAACACTGTCACACGGCAGTTAGGTATTTTGTGTGCGTGATCATGAGGTATTTCAAAGAGTTCTCTAAAAGAATAAGCCTTAGTTCTCTAAAAGAATAAAATTTACATGATATGATTAACTTTGGCGTAAGTGTTTTGTAATACTTTATATTGGTATAAAACTAGGACAATAATTTTATTTACAACGTGTACATTTGTGTTACACGCAATAAAGTGTAAAAATTTTGGTTTTACGAAAAATAGCTATAGGTTCCAAAGAATTCGGATTATTAAAACGCCCGTAAAACTTAGTTAATGATATGGAATTTCAAAATTTCAGTAATTGAAAGCAAATAGATTCTCGCAAAAGGACCTCGAAGATATTTTTTTGCGGGGGGCCAGAGTTTTTCAGGTACGCCACTGTTGCGGGAAAATATCAGAAAGCTCCCCGGTTATTCCCGTCACTTGCGCCCGCCTCCCTCACGAAAATCCTGGATCAGCCGTTGGCGAACGAGATTCAGAAATGCCAGAAAGAGAAAAACATAATGAGTACAAAGTTCAAAAAGGTCTTATGTGAGACGTGCGGTGAATGTGGAGTTGTGTACTAAGATCAATGTATACAGAGGCGTTTGGTACATCAATTATGAGACTACTTTAACTTGATGAGTAAACTTGATATGAGGAACTGACATCTGAATCACAGATAATAATTTAGAAATAACTGCTTTTGTTTGTTAGGGGAGGGTTAACGACCACCGTGAGTAACTTGATGGTCTATAAGCAGTCGCTGGTTCCAAATTTAGGGTGACTGGTTCCAGGGAGGGAAGAAAGCCAATGCGTCACCCATGTCCCATCCGGTACTCGACCCGAGCCCACTCGGACGAACGGTCAGAGGCCATCTGTTAAACCACTAGACCACCAGGCGGGCTGCAATACGTATGTATGATTTGTATACGAGTACATCTTCCAAAAGAGTCTACAACGAAGTAAATTTCTCCGTAATTTTTGGTTCACGCCGGGGATGGAACCCGAGTCCTCGTATTCTGTTACAGGGCTTGGTGCTGATATCTATCACAGCACCCTGTGTGGAGGGTTCGTTGATGCTTCCTTTGCAGTAAGTTCGGTATCGGTGGATATGGAAGCCCCGGTTACAATTCCGGAACAAGTCGCTCTACCAACTGAGCTACGCAAACGTTCGTTCTCGCTGCTATCTGCCTTTATGTCGTGTGCGTCCTGTGGAGCAGGTACGTCACATATCCCCCCCCCCGAAAGAGGGGCATGGCCCACGGGTCAGCCGGAACCACACACCCCCGAAAGAGGGGCATGGCCCACGGGTCAGCCGGAACCATACCCCCTCCCGAAAGAGGGGCATGGCCCACGGGTCAGCCGGAACCATACACCCCCGAAAGAGAGGCATGGCCCACGGGTCAGCCGGAACCATACCCCCCCGAAAGAGGGGCATGGCCCAAGGTTCAGCCGGAATCATACCTCCCCCCGAAAGAGGGCCATGGCCCACGGGTCAGCCGGAACCATACCCCCCCCGAAAGAGGGGCATGGCCCACGGGTCAGCCGGAACTATACCCCTCCGAAAGAGGGGCATGGCCCACGGGTCAGCCGGAACCATACCCCCCGAAAGAGGGGCATGGCCCACGAGTCAGCCGGAACTATACCCCCCGAAAGAGGGGCATGGCCCACGGGTCAGCCGGAACCATACCCCCCCGAAAGAGGGGCATGGCCCACGGGTCAGCCGGAACCATACCCCCCCCCAAAAGGGGCATGGCCCACGGGTCAGCCGGAACCATACCCCCCCCCCCCAAAAGGGGCATGGCCCACGGGTCAGCCGGAACTATACCCCCCCCGAAAGAAGGGCATGGCCCACGGGTCAGCCGGAACCATGTATCGTTGTAGGCAGCCATCCGCTGAAGAACGTACACTTGAGATCTCCCAGTCAATCTGGTGTGTGGAATGCAACATCACACATTTAAATTTCGAAGCGCTGAAGAAGGGATTCTCTTTTTTTTCCTGTCTCGCGGTGTGGAAATAACATCCCACCATTGCGAGATCTTTAACGGCCGGGTCGTCCGGGAAGTTCGGGCGCCATTATAACGAAGTAAATTTCTCCGTCCTTTTTTAGTCCACGCTGGGGATCGAACCCGAGTCCTCTACCAACTGAGCTACGCAGACGTTCGTTCTCGCTGCTATCTGCTTTTATGTCGTGTGCGTCCTGCGAAGCAGGCACGTCACAAATCATTCAGTTTATGTTTGGCGAATAAGATAGGTTGTGCCGCTGGGTATCACCGCTTTTGGTAAATACCTATTTCCTATAGTGTGCATTTCCGTATGAAAATATGTGTGTTTGAAGTTTTACAGTTGCGCAGATGCTGGTTAGACAGGATCTGCGCCACTGATCGGTCAAACCCTGCAGGTTTTCCGACTTGTAACTTACAATTTCTGACATGTGTCCCGCTGCGAATATTTCGTCTCAACTCCCCCACACACAAAACCAGCTCATTACATTACAGTCGCATTTATTTATTGCACAACGGGAAATTCGTGATCCCGGAAAAATAAGAAAAACATACGGAAAGTCATGAGACACCGTTCCTTAATAATTGATAGAAGGAAATAAAAATATGTCTCTAGGAACGTAAAAGATATCGTGATATGTACAGTATATCAGTAAGCGGATACGTTAGCAAGTTATGTGTTGACATAGTGCCGATAAAAAACTAAAAAGTAAATGAAAGATCATTTTTAGGCTTGCTGTATACGTCTATTCGCGACACAAGCGTGATTAAGCGAAAGGCACTTTTGCACTTTTACACCACACAATCGGAAAGATACGGGAAATTTTGGGGAAAACACTTTTTCGTGTGCCCGATCAAGAAACAATATGTTGCGCACTGACATTTATAAACAAATACGAGTATTCGCTTACGCCCAGCATAAAATTTGACTCAAGAAAAACCTGAAAATACTGAGCAATCTTACTTTTTTTCGAAAATGTATCAGGAAAATAACAAGTAACGTGATAAAAAGATGTTCGCGCCATCTGGCGAGTATATTGTGCATTAGAAAAAGCGTGAGAAGTTTTAGGGCAACTCAAGATATAACAATTAAATTTAATCTTTTTTTTTTTAATCGTTCATTGGGCGTTGCAAGTAATCAAGTCATGCACCGGCTGTATGCAAACAAGGTCAGTGATGTTGTGTTCGAAAGTTAAGCAGCAGACACGAATTAAAAGCCAGCCCTGTAAAGGATTTCAACGAAACCTACAAGTGAATTCCATTGTCATACACTGTATTTCAATCATACCTGGGGAAAAAGAAAGGAACAAGCAATGCTCTTCAGTATTTTGTGCGATACTGAAATTAGGAAATCAATAACGTAAAAGGCACGTAGAAGTTCAGTGATTACACACATCTAATGTGGCATGTGATCACCTCGGACTTAACACCAACTCATCATACTGCAAATTAGGTTTTGAGTGAGGGTTTAGGGGAGTAATTAACATTCTTACAAAAGAGAAGAACTGAGTTCGTAGAAGGTGTATGAGGACCCCGGCAGTCTGTTGTCTTATATCATCCCAAACACGTTCTATCAGATTTAGGGTCAAGTGATGTGGATGGCCAGTCCATACGGCTTATGATTTCACTTTCTAGGTATTGGTCTATCAAGTGAGCTCTGTGAATTCGAGTATGATTATTCATTGAAACGGAACTGAGATCCATTGCCGTGAGAAATGGACGAACGTAAGGTTCCAAAATCTCAGCGCGGTACCTTAAATGTTGTAGTCTGGCCGCCTGGAATGACATGAGGATCTGTGTGACCATTTCGAATGATGCCTACACATAGAACTCATAACCATTTCCTAAACGTCTCTTTCCTAGATTTATTATCTCGTTTCTTTGGGGGTTTAACTGCCACTGTGATCAACTCAGTGGGTTATATAAGCTGTCACTCGTCCTTAATTCGGTGTCATTGATTCCAGGGAACGGAGAGAGCCAGTGCCATAAGACAAGCACACCATCTATGACTCACCCGGAATTCAAACTCTGACTTATCTCAAACGAATGTGTAAAAACCGGCGCCTCCTGCCATTCGGCCACCAGGACGCCTTTTTCTAGATGTCAGTGGGGTGATTTTTGGTACCAAGACTGTCTCCAGACCAATAAGCTGAGGAATTAGTTTGAAGACTAGATCGGGACTCATCGGAGAAAAGGCAATTGCGATGTGTTGCTGAGACCGATTCAGACAGAATCCTCGCTAGGAGGACGTCAAAGTGACACAAACAACTGATGGTCTTGCGTAAAGATTACTTTTGTGTGAAGCCTTCTGGGCTTTGCCGGGATACAGCCCTTTTAATGGATACAGCAGTGCCTAAAGCAAGCCGCAAAGCTGTATAGGTTCTATGGCGCTTCACATTTAGGAACAGATAAGTGCTCTCTAACCAATATGGCTGGAGGATATCCAGGAATAGGTCTCCTACCTCATTTGACATCGATTCCAAATAAAGCCGACAACGCTACAGTTCACATTTAGCCATCTGGCTACCTCACACTATGTCCGGCCTCTAACGTATCGACATCGACTCCTGTCCACCTTATATCTTAGCTCAAATCGTTTTTCGTAGGACAAGCTACTCACATACCATACAGCGAGCGTCCAAATGAAATGTTTTTTGCACTCAACTGTTAGCATGAATGGTAGTGTTTTTTGCAGGTTTTGTTTACAGATTTGAAATCAGCGTCGCTTTTTCAGTTACAGTGAAACCTGTCTAGCAAGATCATCCCCGGTTCTGTGAAAAATTGACCGTCTTGACAGTTGACCACCAAATAGATTGGCTCAATATGCCCAAATATCTCCCTCTCCACTTAAAAATGAAATGAACAAGATCAACTCTTTTTTAATGCAGCCCGCTGTGAGGTGCTGGTTTATTCTTTCTTTCTCTTCTTCCATTTTGTTATGTTCTTCACTAAATATCTCATTAAGAGTCGGAAGTAAGACAGGGGAATGGAGTAAGTAAGGTGTTCAGAAAATATGAACATTGCCACAAAACTGGTGGTCCTACAATATGATCCCCCAAAGGAAATGAAAGGTTAGCACTTCCACGGAAATGAAAGTTGAAGCCACTTCCACTGTCTGGCTTCTTCCTTTTCTTTAAGTCAGCCATGTGTTGTTTTGCCATCTGGAGTGGTCCATCAAGTCTGCTCAAACAGTACTACCGCTATGTGAAAAGGCTGGGTTCGTTGGGATGAGAGATGTGCATGCACTCTTCCGTGGGCTCGAGTTTTCATTTAAGACAAATATTGAACAGGCATTATCGTAATCAACAGAAAATCATGCCGTTTCCAAGCAAAATTTTAAGAACTTGACGGATCCCAAGGACCGCCCACCATTCGCAATCTCGTGAAGAGCGCTACGGAGAGGGAACGAAGAACAGTATTTAACATTTGTAAACTCACAACCTTTTCGCTTATATTTCGAGAACTTCCTAAACAAGATTTTTTATACAATTTCCGTGTGTTAGTGACCGCGAAATGCAGGAATATTCTCTTACGCGTTTTAAAAATGGCTGCCATTGGCCTGTAAATAAAGGTCTCTTATGCATTGCTTTTATTGGTGATAACATCCGTGCCAGACAAAAACTGCCCGCTTTGACCGCAGAATGAGAGTAACTGCCAACACAGGTTTCACTGTGTCTCGAAAGCAATGCCGATTATTTCGTAATTTTTGAGCTCGAGTGTATATGTTTCTTTACTAGCAATTTGAGGGGGGTTTCGGAGATGTGTGAATGTATCGTATACGCCACAAATCATCATTTCTTTGAGATGCTGAATCCAGTAGCACATTGCAATAATTAAAGGAACAGCACAGTTGTACTGAACGTGTTGTTTCACCAGTTATGTAACTAAAAGTTAACTTTCTACCAATAAATTGAGAAAGCATGTCAGGTATAAATCACACGGGTGACGCTTAGACGGCAACTCAGAAAAATGCTATCTACGCAGAGTGTAGGTCGCGGCCGATAATTTGGAGATTACGGAAGTCCGAAGATCAGCTGTGGGAGCATATATTTTTATTTTAAGCAAAGCAGTGATAGAGGACAAATCTTTTTTTAATCACGTTTAGCCTCGTGCTTTGTTGTCCTCCAGTACTATAAAAACTGATAACACTGCGCACTAAATCACAAGGGATTACAACCTGCACGTCGGCCGGACATCTACTTGCTGTTCTGCTATCTTACGTAAACATTCTTCGGAAATCGTAGATCCTAAAAAATGAAAGAAGTGGTGACGGGTGAGAATAATGTGGCAGTAGGGTAAAGTACATTTCTGCACTAAATGTGTCTGTAGACTTAACTGCTGTGTCAGTAACATAACACACCACGTAACAAAGCGCAAACTATCCGGGAAATAAAATTAAAGCAGTAAAACTCAACGTTACAAATTTGGAAGTTGGAATCCGTTTATTTGGTGTAAATATGACATGAATGGTAAGCAATGTAATATCCGAAAACTTGAAAAACTTTGTCCACCTAGGGCGGGAATCGAACCCGCGTCTACCGGATAGCGCCCGAATATGCTAACCACTACATTACCCAGAATGACCAAGTCTCAAGATTCCGATTAAATTTAAAATAACCATCGTAGAATTCGCTAGTCGAAGCAACCGCCATTCATATATAGCGAATTTGGAGGATCAGAATTCATTCCCGTGATTGCCCGGTGGAGCAGAATATTAATGAATGAAATACGGGATACACCATTGTACAATACAAATTTGGAAGTTGGAATCCGTTTATTGGTGTAAATATGACATGAATGGTAAGTCATATAATATCCAAATTTGTATTGAACGATGGTGTACCCCGTATTTCATTCATTAATATTCTGCTCCACCGGGCAATCACGGGAATGAATTCTGATCCTCCAGATTAGCTATATACTTGCATGAATGCCGGTTGCTTCAACTAGAGCGAATTCTATGATGGCTATATTCAATTTAATTGGAATCTGGAGATTTGGTTGTTCTGGGTGATGTAGTGGTTAGCATATTCGGGCGCTATCCGCGAGACGCGGATTCGATTCCCGCTCTAGGTGGACGAAGTTTTCAAGTTTTCGGTATGACTTACCAGTCATGTCATATTTACACCAATAAACGAATTCCAACTTTCAAATTTGTATTGTACAATGGTGTATCCAGTATCTCATTCATTAAAACTCAACGTTATTACTTATTAGATATATATTTGAACATAAAAACCGTGTGCATACACAAAGGATTTGAATGAGGCGAAGTGTTCAAGTGCATGTTTAACACGTTTTTGCAAACATGAGCGCCTATAGCTCCGTTTGTAGGAGGGAGGAAAAATAAATTTTTAATATGAATAAAATTTACAAGCACCATATGCAAATTTCCACTGTGCCTTCTTGTTACCTAACACACAGTCGTGCCACATTATTGTTACCACCTCCTACTTTTGACGTCAACAGCGTGTAGTCAATGAAAGAAGGCACATGTAGATGTAGTGAGCTGGCTTGGAGGGCATATAAGGTGTGCTATAGGCATTTCGAAACATATCACTCGTTGCTGTCATGGATAAAAGGAGCGATTCATGAGATTTGCAAAAAGGGATGATTATCGGCTTTCGGGCCAAGGATGGCAGTATTTCTGAAACAGCGCAGTTTGTGAACTGTTCGCGTGCTGCTGTGGGTTAAAGTGTATCGTGATTGCAGAAATGGCACCATTGCGAATAAGCGACGTGTTAACTGCGGAGTACCACGTGCCATTGATGTAAGAGGTGAAAGTCGGCTGCGAAGGTGCGCGAGGGCCGATCGACATGCTACAGTGGAGCAACTCATTGGCCGAATGAACCAGGGAGCTACCTTAAGTGTGTCTAAAACGACAGTCAGGGAACCCTGCTGCATATTGGGCTCCGATGCAGACGGATTGTCACTGCACCTATGCTAACGAAGGTGCATCGACAGAAAAAACTTACATTTGCACGGCAGTATCGGAATTAGACCTCCGCTGATTGGCACATTTTGCCTTCTCCGATTGAGTCACGTTTTCTGCTTCATTGAACGAATGGACGTTATCGCATTAAGCGAGAAACATCGGAAAACAAACACTCCTCAACCACTACTCGAAGAACACAAGCTGGTGGGGGCAGCGTTATGGTCTGGAGAATGTTTTTGTGGCATTCCCTGGGTCCACTCATACCTGTGGAAGGCACTATGGACCGAATTCGTTATGAATCCATCTTACCAGACCGTGTACACCCATACATGCTGATTGTCTTCCCTGGGGTGGATGGGATCTTCCAGAATAACAATGCGACGTTTCACACAGCTAGAAATGTCCGAGAGCGTTTCGAAGAGCACGATAAAGATTTCTAAGTACTTCCCTTGCCGCCTAATTCCTAGACTTAAACCCAGTTGAGCATCTGTGCGACCACCTCGATCGTGTTGTTCTCTCTATGGATCCTCCACCACGCACCCTCCAGCAGCTGTCAGATGCACTGCAGTCAGCATGGCTCCACATACCTGTGAACACCTTCCAGCGCCTTATTGAATCACTCCCAGCCCGTTTAGCTGCTGTCCTCGCTGCCCGCCGCAATTACTCTGGATATTAGGTGATAGTCGTAGTGATGTGGTTCGACAGTGTAGTTTTTATGACGCTCAACATATAAATTTAATTAAAAGTTGAATTCGTGTGCTGAAAATTTCTGGGAAAAATTTCGGACGATGGATGAATGAATTTAGACAGCATGTTAGGACAATAAGGAAATTTCTGTGTCGTTCTTTTTATCCGTTCGGCTACTTGTGTCACGTGCGCCAAAAAACCCAGATCACTCAAATAGTCATCAAAAATAAAAAAAATACCTTCAAGGCAAATTTCAGTGGGGAAATTTCGAGAGGTTTTTGCCCAGCAGCGGACAACTGCTGCAGAGGAAGATAAAGGTTTCATTTCTTCCTCTTTAGTGATTTTTCTTACGGTACGTATGTGCACGGTCGTATCAGAATAATATGACCACCCCCGGAATCACGGTGTCCCCACCCAGGCGCGTCACAGAGTGCACGTGACAAGGTTGACCACACGCAGAAATAAGCGCTCGGCCAGGACAGATGAGCCATAGTGAGTCACGTGAGCACAGTGGGCAGAGGTAGCGATTTGACGGATGTTCAAAAAGGAATGATCATCGGCTACCGCGCCAAGGGTGGAACCATCTCAGAAACAGCAGACTTCGTGGACCGTTCGCGAGGTGCTGTAGCAAGGATGTATCAAGAATGGACCGCTGGCACACCGAGCACCTCCCGACGTCATAACTGTGGAACCTCAAAGGCTATCGACCCCAGAGGATATCGTCGACTGAGAAAGGGCAATTGACGCGCAACTGTGCAGCAATTGACCACGCAAATGAACGCCGGGGCATCCAGGTTCGTGTCCCCGATGACAGTAGAGCAAACTCTCTTGCGCATGGGTTTCCGGAGTCGACGCTGCGCCAAGGCGCTTATGTTGACCAAGGTCCATCGACAACGACGCCTGCAGCTCTCATAGTACTACCGTCACTGGGCAGTGCAGGAGTGGGAAGAGGTTGCCTTCTCCGACGAATTAAGGCTTCTGCTCCACAGAAGTGACAGGCGGTGGCGAATACGGCGTCGGACACACGAGAACCGATACCCGGACACGCTTGTCGGTCAAGTACAGGCCCACGGTGGCAGTGTGCATGTGTATGGGATGTTTTCCTTGTATGACCTGTGAACCGCTGCCACCGCTGGACAGGTCCTTGAACGCCAATGGCTACCTGTCCATCCTAGCTGACCACATGCACGCCTTCATGTTGGACCTTTACCGTGGTGGTGATGGTGTCTACCAACAGAACAATGCGCCCTGCCAAGTAGCAAATGGGGTGCGTGTCTAGTTCTAGGAACTCGACAGCGATTTCTCCGTTCTCCCTTGGCCGGCGAAATCGCCCCACCTCAATCCCATAGAGCACTTGTGTGACTATTTGAATAGACCGGTTCGACGTGCGGGCACACAATTACGTCATCTCAGGGACCTCCGTGCTCTGCTGCAGTCCGAATGGGCACGTGTGCCTCGAACAACCTTCCAAGGCCTCATTGCGTCCACGACACGCCGTCCTGTCATCCGGGCCAAGGATGGGTATTCCCATTATTAGGTAGGTGGTCATATTTTTCTGATACGACTCCGTATGTTGTTCTCCCACATGCAATGGGAAATTTCATTATTATTTCCTACTGTAAATTTCTGCTTTTTCTACTGGGAATTCCCAACGTTTTCCGCACATTTACTGCATACACTGTAAAAAATAAGTGGTGTGAATTCACGGAAAATTTCTGAAAATAATGCGCAGCAAAGTTGCCGGTAGGTATCCGTGTTTATCAGAAATTTCCGTTTGTAAAAGTGCCCGTTCATTTTAACTTCCGTATTTTCACAGATATTTCCGTAGACAGAAATTACGTTTATTTCAGAAAAATCTATTTCTGGTTTTTCCGTACTTAAATTGAAATTCCGCAAAATCAACAAACCTGCGCGGAACTTACCTGCAGCGGTCAGGGTCGAACACCCGACGCTGTAGCTGGCTGGACATGCAACTTTTGCCTTTACCAACTGAGTCACAAACGCTCGCCAACGTGGTTCACGTATGTCATAAAACGAATCGTACGACAAAGAAATTTTGTTTTTTGTCATCAATGTGAGTGATTTAGTCATTTTATTTTATGTTAGACCTCATTATTTTTCTGAATAATTTTTGTAATTTATTTTTTCCTATAGGAGGACTTTTCAAATATTAAGCATTTTTCACCGTGGTTTTTCGAAGCAACAAATTGCTTTGCAACATGATTTTTTTAAACTGACAATGACTCATTTATCTTTAGAAAAGGTGAAATGTACTTTTTATAGTATTATTTCATACACACAAAAAACTAAATATGAAATTTACTGTTGATAGCTATAATAGCTTTTGGCTTAAGTTGTCCAAAGACTGATACACAAACATCGTATAATCATCTATACAATAAGCGCCCGGTTTCTTACAGTAACACAATATATAATAAGTAGCTGGTGCACCAAATAAGGGAAAGGAGAAATATCCTGCGCCACAAAAAACAAACAAAATCTATGTGATATGCTATCCACAATATCCGATCTCGCTACGGAACTTCAAAATTCGACAGACGATTGAAATTTGAATATTAATCAAACCTCAAGTATTTCCACGAATCGCTACTATTAGAGGAAATTTCTCGTCGTACGGATACGGAAAAAGTGAGAACGGAGATTTTCCGTTATTATACAAAAGGAATTGCGGAAAGTCCGTTAAATTCAGGTTTTTTCCCGTCATTTTACGGAAAGGTAGTATCAGAAACATGCTTCGTTAATTTACGAAAGAAATGACGGACACTTGTCCGTAAATTTCAGAAAATTTTTTACAGTGTACACACGCATCCAGAAGTTTTACTGAAAAATTAGCAATTATAATTATTGACATCGCAAAAATCTCTGTAGTATCTTCCTAGAAACATAAAAAGCATGCATGATTCGAAATTCAGGGGAGGATAAATGCTCCCTGTTGCTCCCCTATTTGTGTACTGTAAAACATTTGAAAATGATCTAAAAATAACGTACTAGCGTAAAATTCGTTCTCACTTTACGGGAATCAGCTTCACAGAATTAATTTCGTGTTTCTAGCAATTGTTTGTAACATGAGTATTAGAAAACCGTTGGAAGAATCAATATCTTGAGAATTCAGTGAATCTCATAATTGCCGTTCTCTGATTTTCAAGTTTTACTTAGGTTATTTTCATGCAGATAGAGTCATATCTTTTGTTTTCCATAAAGTGGAAACTGCAGGTGAAAATGTATTAATTTTTCACAAGCGCCATTTTTCTCTTCGTTTCTAAAGAACAGGTTGTCGTTTACTTTTGTTTAATGACATCTTGCTAGATGAAGCTCTACAGATTGTCGCCAGGTTGTTGCCACTTATTCATACTCGCGTGTGTAAACACCTAGCAAAAAGTCTAGAAACGAAATTTATAATTTTCATTTTTTTTAAATTTATACATGAATGTGTTTGTTTTAAACATGAAATTTTGTGCGTTAAGAAAAATTTCAAATTATATGCAAAACATTTCGCATGGAATGCAATGTCCAATAAAAGTATTTTTCGAATGAGAATGTTAGAAGCAGAGACATCGAGAAAAATATGATATATACATCTACGCCTCTGGCGGAAAAACTGTTCATTATTTTAAAACTTTTAGAATCGCATAAAGCTTTTCACGTAGAAATATACGCTGACGTTCCTTAGTGGCAGAATTTTGAATAATGGAAAAGTAGAAAATATGCGACCATTATTCTTTATAGCAAAGCTGTGCTAAAGAAAAAGACTTTCAGTGCGTATTTTTAAAGCAGAGATAGCGAGAAAAAAGTTTTGTACGTTCACGCTTCCTAGCGGGAAAACTGCATATTATTTGAGGAGGGTAATGTTCTTAATAATCTCTGTAGCGAAAGAAAATCTCCAATAGGGTTCTTAGAAGCCGAGATACAATTTCCAACAGACATTAATTACACTAGCACCACCAACGCCAAAACTGTGAACTACAAACAACCCACGAGTACATGCAAAATGTTCCACGAGCCAAAAATGTCAACTCAGGTATTGAATTGTCAACTCGGACTTTTAGAAGCAGAGATATGAGAAAAACAAATTTAACGCTTACGCCCTTTAGCGAGAAAATTGTGTATTATTTTGGTCACGAAATGCGCATGAAATATTTTCATAGGTGTAGTATCTGACGGAAAACGGATTTTTTCAATCGGGTTTTTAGACGCGTAGATATTGCTGCAAATATTCTGTAAATGGAAACGTGACTTATGTACTCTAGTGGCACGCTTGTGCGTTAAGAAAAATTTCGAATTATGTGCAAAACATTTCACATGAGATACGGTGTCGGATAAAGCATGTATTTTTCGAGTTAGACTGTTAAAAGCAGAGACATCGAGAAAATTATGATATACATCTACCCCTCTTGCGGAAAAATTGTGCATTATTTTGAACAGAAAATAGTACAAACGTTTTTTTTGTGGTAAGCGGCAGGGGTTGCGCTGGCTTTTCTAAAGTTTTCGCCAATTTAGTCTCCAAATTCAATTTGTTTTCGCCAAAGTGTTATAACACTATGAAAAGGTAATCGCCAAAGGGTTTTTTCCATTGTCAAAATGATTTATTTTTCGCAAATTGCGAAGATGGCGATCAGGAGCGCGAACCCTGGTAAGCGGTATCTGACCGCAATGGAACATTTTCAGTTGAGTTTTCAGAAGCGCGGATATTGCTGCAAATACCCTTACACCCCCTAGTGGCAAAACAGTTCTTCAACAAAATTGGAAACTATATGAGAACGATTCCCACTAGACATTAGTGTATCAGATGGGGAAAAAAGATCTTTCAAATAAAACTTTTAGAAGCAGAGATATCGAAAAAAAATCAAAATTTATCTTTACGCTCCTAGCGGAAATTCTGTGTATTATTTGAAAAAGAAACGCTTACCCTAAAGGTCTTCGTAATGAGTTGTATCGAAGGAAATAAATATTTTTTTCAATCGGATATTTAAAAACAAAGATATCGAATAAATTGTATTTTGAATAGCATATCATCTGCATTTACGCCCTCTAGCTGCAAAATTAAATATAGGAAAAGGACCGGAAAGCAAGTGTTATTTGTTTCTCACATCGCTGGCTTCCAAATGCAAAAATAATTTTTCAAATCGGATTATTAGTTGCTGAAATACAGTGTCCACAGACGGACGGACAGACAAAGTGATACTATAAGAACATTTTTAGAAAAGATGTGCAAAAATGTGACTGATCAGTTGATGGGATAAATGTGGTTATGTTGAGTTTTGAAATATGCGGATAATCAATCATTGTCATTTTGTATTGCAAATATGTGGGTAATCATGATCATACTAAGTTATAAAATAAATATAAAGATAATCATGGAGATGAATTATATGCGACCAAAAATGTGAATAATCACGTTCAATGAATTATAAAACATGGGTAATCGTAGTCATACTGTGTTACCAAGAATGATGTATTTCAGTCTAACTTCATATCGTGGCCACAAGTGGATACAACAATGGCGTAGGCATATCATTTTTTGACTTTCATGTACGTGTCTGAAGACATGCAAAATAAAAACGAGCCAGTCTCAGTGTCATGATTTCAGAGAAGTGATGTTAAGAAAAACCACCAGACTAGGGACGCCTGAAAATCAGCTCGCGCTGAGTGATATCTTTACAATCTAAATATTTTCTCCGTGCTTCGTGTGGTGTGGAATTAAAACCGGAATTACTTTTGTTATCATAATCTAGATATGTCAGGAGGAAATTGCCTTTGCCGTGGTACACGTACTACGTATTATAATAAGTTAGTGCCCGTCTGAAGTCCATTGCTGGAACAGGTGGTGCGTGCTGTTTCTCACAGTCAATGAATCATTGGGTCCGTTCCGAGTTTACCTGTATCTGCTGTTTTCCTTGCTGTCTAGGCACGAAGCTCAATCACCTGGCCTTCGATACGTTGTTGATTTCAGCATGACTCATTACTCGACGGATCGAATGAACTCTGAAATGTTTTGTTCTCGAATTCGCACTAGGCTTCATATCGCATATTTTCATTTTAAGAATATTTGTTCATGTTACCAGTTTTCCTATAAAGAATATTTTTCTGTTCGTATGTCTACATGCCGATTTTTGAACGCCGTCCCGTTGCCGAGTGGTCAGAAGCGTAGGCTTCTGACTAGGCGTAGTGTCTGGGGCCTAGGCTCGAGTCCGGATGAGGCATGGTTTGTGTGCTTGTCTTACGACGCCTGGCTCTCTCTCCCATTCCTGGAACCAGTGTCCCCAAATTGCTGACGGGATACTGCTTATAGCCCTTAGAGATGCTGATGGGGCTCGTTAAACACACACACATACACACTCTCGCATCTGTTAACGCGGTGCCTTTTCTTTTGAGAACCGGTATGGAGAAAATAATTTCTGGCCGGTAGAGGTAAACATGCTCGTTATTTCTACGTGTCCGGCGTTCTATAGCATGCACATAATTAGCACGTCTTTTGAAAAAAAAATTACGTGCTTATAGTATCACTTTGTGCGTGCGTCCGTCTGTGAACACCATATCGCTGCAATTGTTAGTCCGATTTGCAAAAACATTCTTTTTATGTTGGGAAGCCCGAAATGTAGAAACGGTTATCCTTGCTTGTGTTTTCTTTTCTTTTTTTTTTTCCGACTTACAACTTCGCCACTGGAGGGCGTAAGCGCAGATTCAATCGAATTCAAAATACATTTCATCCCACATCATTGCTTCTAAATATCTGACGAACATTTTTTTCTTCCCTCCGATACGATTTCTAATGGGTACAGTTTCTTTTTCAAGTAATGCATAGTTTTTCCGCTAGGGGTCGTAAAAGTAAATTACGATTTCCCCGGTATCTCTGTTTCTAAACAACGGATTTGAAAAAAAAATCTTCATTGGATAAAGCTCCTTCCTCGTGGGAAATATTCTGCATATAATTTTTGATAAAGAATGATTTTGCCACTAGGCGGTCGGTGTAAGTATATATTTCTGTTTCTGATGTATTTGCAGTATATCTGCGCTTTTGAAAATTCGATTGAGAGAACTCTTTCGCGGTGAGATATATCGCTCACCACAGCAAACCTTTTGAGAATACCTTCTGCTTGAAACATTGCATAGTATTTCTGCCAGGGGCGTAGATGTATATTTTATTTTTGTCGATATCTGAGTTTTTAACAGTCCACTTTGAAAAATTCTTTCTTTGTTAGAGAACGTTTCTGGTGCGAAATGTTTCGCATATGGTTTAAAATTTTTTTTCAACATGCAAATTTGCCACCAGATGGCATAAGTTAACGTTTGCGCGTACAGCACAGAAATGTCTACGAGTCTAAAACCCCGACTGAAAAAGAAATCCATTTTCTGCCAGATGCTACTAACTACGATAAATATTTGAGGGCTTGTCCTTCCTCAAATAATGCACAATTTCTTGGCTAGAGGGGCGCAAATATTTAAGCTGTGTCTCTCGATATCTCTGCTTCCAAAAGTCCGATTTGAATTTTTTTCTTTAACACCGGATTCCATTCACCTTGTGGAGGAGCACTTTGCCTGTACTTGTGGGTATTTGTAGGTTACAGTTCTGGCACTAAGTTAATTGTTTCAGTGTGTAGTTCTGTTCCTTGCTGCAGCCCCCACTTTTAAAAGTCCTATCGGGAAAAAAAAAAAAAAAAAGTTCCTTTTCCTTAACATAGTGTTCGCTATGAAAAATACTTTTCCCATATTTTCTACTTTTCCATTATTTAAAATTCTTCCGCTAGGTGGCGTAAAGTTAACCATGTTTTCCTCTATATCAGTTCTAACTGTTCGATTTGAAAATCTTTTTGTCTCTGATATCATTTTCCATCTTTGAGAAACTTTTTGTGCACAATTTGTTAATTTTCTAAACATACTTTTCTGTTACTAGTGGGAGAAAGTACTGTAGAACTCCAATTATCCGGATTAACTCGGACCACAGCCGAACCGGATATTCGGAAATCCGGGTATTTGGGTTGTCTTTCTTCTGTAGGCCAAATACGTATTTATTAATTGAAGTGTGGGAATTAAATTTTTTCGTTTATGCCATTTTATAATAAATGTTATACAGTTAAAAAATAAATTACAGGTTTTTATTTACGTAAAAATACAGGTAACACAAAACAAACTTTTATCGAAAAATTTTGACAATGAAATTATGTACGTACATATTTTTAATTTACTATAAACAAAAGACAACTTCTTTACAATTAAATTTTTAACAAAAGTTGCGAGTATTACAGTACACATGATTAATTTTTTTTACTTACAGTTTGAAATAAATTTATGCTTTTAATGAAAAAAGTCAAGATGGGTCGTTTGTTTCGATGATCCGGATAATTGTTGTTCCGGATATCTGGAATCCGGATAATTAGAGTTCTACTGTAACTGTTTCTATATGTTTTCTCGATCGCAGAAATCCGGTTGATTTTTTCAATGTGCTTCGTTGACTATAATTTAAAATATTTTATTCGTGTCGTAAAGGACTCAAAAGACATGCTCATTACAACCAAAAATTCGGTGTCATCTTTCTTGTTTTCTTCTGTAACTCTTGTTTATCACTGTGTCTTAAAGGCTGGATTGAAAAATAGGTTTCAGTTGGGGTACAGGTAATCATGACAGTTTTTGTATTTATTTTGCCATCCAGTTTCTCCGACGGAATCACATTTCCCACTAGAGGGAGGAAAAAGGTTATTCCAATAAAATTTCAAATCGGGTTTTCCGTTTTGAAATTTTCATTATGTATCGTGATTTTGGAATGTGTGTTGAAAAAATTCCTCTTGCATTAAACGAGATTTTTATATGTTTTTTCACTACACCTCATGACAAAATCTCGCTCTTGGTAAACTTGCATTTGGGTTTGCCTTGTTGTTTTTCCGGGTTTTATTACCACATCATGAGAAACTCTGAGGGCTATAAGCAATCGCCTGTCCCCGTTTAAGGGACCATCGTTGTAGGAAAGGGACCGATGCAGTTTCACTACATAAACCCCCCACCACCCATGCCTTCAGCCCAGGCCCACCTCCAACGAATGGTCAGAAGAATGGTCAGACCACTTTGCCACCGAGACGGCGGATTTGTTTGATATCACTATTTATAGGAGATAAAATGGAATTATTAGTTTGGATGGGATAAAGTTAAGGGTTACCAAGATTTTTTGAATTTTTGTGTTTGTTGTGGTTTACAGTTTTCGTGCTAGGAAAAGTACAGAAACATATTTTCATTTGTAATGGTGCTTCCGTATGTGGAAAATATATTAGGATAATTATTCTTATTAACTTTGTATCGGAACAACGATTTCCATATTTGTTGGTGCAGTAAGTTTTCACATGTATTCACTGCGCGATTTATTTTTAGTCATTTATTTTGTTTCAGTTTTAAAGACCTTCACGTCTATGAGCATCTAAGGTTACATATAAGTAGTTTTCTTTGGAGAGGGGGGTTAACGACCACCTTGAGCAACACGATGCAGGGGTTGCTCTGGCTTTTTTTAAGATTTCGCCAACCCATTCGAGGCATTCACCAAATAAAATTTTGTTTTGCCAAATGTAATCTGAAGTCACCAATGTTTTTTCCACCCTCCATTGGAATTATAAAAACAATAAAAACATAAAGTGTTATAATAGGTCTTACACTCTTTTTACGTAATCGCTTTCCATCTCCAATGTAAAAAAATGAATGTTAGCTCAAAGTATACCAGACTGTATACAATTAAAATCAGAGGCGGCGGAAAGTGAAGTTCGTTGAGCGGGCCCGAAATTTCGAATCGTGATGCACCCCCTCTCTTCCCGCTTTCCGGAACAAACAGAAGAAAAACAATGCGTAAGGAGATTTGTTAAGGATTAGGACCACCTCACCTCTTACCTAGAGCAACTTTCTACGGCACATCACAACAAAAAAATCGCACATATGCCAAATAAAGATCTTGGATAAAATTATTGACCGCGCCCGGGCGGTTCCGCCGCCACTGATCAAAATGCGTTTATAGCCTAGTAAATTCCATTTATTTAGTGGTGTAAAACCTATATATATTCGCCAAGCTTTCGCTCTCCACTCGAAGGCTTTTTCAGGCAATAGTCATTTTAGGCTTTTTCAAGGCAATATGGGTAGACATTTTATTTCTATTGCCTTGAGGCCTCTCAGTGGAGTGCGAAAGCTTGGCGAATCTGTATACGTTTTACACCAATAAATAAACTGATTTTACTACGGTGTAAGCGCTTTTTAATTGCAAGCAATGAAAAAAAATAATTAACATTTCAATTTAATTTTTCAGTTACCAAGTCGAATAAAAATTAATGATTGTTTTTGCTCGGACTTCATCAAAAAAGGTAATCGCCAATATTTTCGCCAAAACTTTATGTCAATCGCCAAAACGATTTTTTTTTCGCAATTTGCGAAGAATGCAATCGGTAGCGCGACCCCTGCGATGGACTATTAACAGTCGCATGTCTCAAATTTAGGGTCACTGGTTCCAGAGAAGGGAGAAAGCCAGAGCGGTAATACAAACACAATGCCTCACCGGGATTCGAACCCATCTCAGACAAATGGTCAGAGTACTAGAGAAGGAAGAGAGTCAGGCCGTGCGCGCGTTTGCTGTGGATTTTTAAAGTTTTCGCCTGATTAAATTTTTTTTCGCCAAAGTGTAATAACAAGTACAAAGAGGTAATCGCCGAAACTTCTTCTCCATCGGCAAACAATGTATATATAAATTTTTTTCCCCACAAATTACGAACAATGCGATCGGCAGCGTGACCCCTGCGTAGGAGAAACACAACATTAATGTTTTTCCTCGAGGCTCAAACCCCTACTCATGCTTTTTTTTTTTTTTTTTTTAAATTCAGATTGCATTCAAGTAAAAACAGAATCAAACTTTATGGATCAAACTGACCTACATTTCGGGAAAACACAATTTATCTCTATCAATCTGAACCATTACGCTTTGCATGATATTTTCTTGTCTAAATAAGAGAAATCGTGGTAGACACACCAAAATTTAACAAATTGGTCTTCATTTTTGCTTTTAGCAAAGAAAGGCTTGCTAAAAGCAAAACATTTAACATGCCAGGAGGTTTTTACGAGAACCAGGAGGTTATGACCGAGACAGCTTACATCCATACGTGTGATATTTAAGGTGTTCCACCTAAAGTTTCTGCCTTATGTTTCTGATGGTAAAACTTCTGTTCATATTTGCTTCGCAATTAGTGTATTCCAAAGGATGAAAATTTGCATATCGATCAAACTAACTTCAAGTTATGGCATGGAATACTTAATACTTGCTAAAAGATAACCATAATTATATTAAAAATCAATCATTTTTCTTTCAGTAATGTTCAGACCTGTTAATAGATGGCGCGAGCTGTACATTGATGACGTCAATAGACAAACAAATGTTGGATTGCTTAGTTATGGTTATGTTTTAACCAGCATTAAATATCCCATGCTATAACTTAAAGTTAGTTTTATCGATGTACAAATTTTCCTCCTTGGGAATACACTAATTGCGAAGAAAATATGTACAGAAGTTTTACCAGTGGAAACATAAGGCAGAGATTTTAGGTGGAACCACCTTAACGTGCGTGTACGCTCTGCCGTTGAAATACCCTTGTCACGTGTGCATCACGAAAAGCCATACATAAAGCTTATCCTCAGCAAGTTCATTACCAAGCGTCGGTTGGAGTGGTGTAAAGCTCGGCCTTAGTGGACTCTGGAGCGGTGGAAACGCATTCTTTGGAGTGATGAATCACGCTTCACCATCTGGCACTCCGGTGGACAAGTCTTTGTGTGGAAGATACTAGGTGAACGCTACCTTCCCAACTGTGAACTTTGGTGGCGGAAGCATCATGCTACAGGGCTGTTTTTATGGTATGGGTTAGGCCCCCTAGTTCCAGTGCCCGGAAATTTTAATGCTGTAGCCTACATTGTTAAAAAATTTGGGGTAGATTGCACCAAAAAGTGGTGCTACACCAGATATACCACTTTCTGAGAAAAAAGATCACCGTCGTGTTTTGCCAACAAAATCCAACGATGTGGTTCAACTTTTCACCACGTTGTTGTACAAGGTTGCACCCAAGGTTGGGCCATATTGTTGGGTTTATTTTGCACCACAGAATGGTGTATCTTTTCTAAGAAAGTGGTGTAGCACTACTTTTTGGTGCATTTTTTTTTTTTTTTTTGATTGGAGGTTTAACGACCACCGTGAGCAACTCAATGGGCTATAAGCAGTCGCCCGTCCCTAATTTAGGGTCACTGGTTCCAGGGAAGGGAGAGAGCCAGTGCCGTAAGACAAACACAACATCCATGCCTCACCGGGATTCGAACCCGGACCACAGACGGATGAATGATCAGAGGCCAGCGCCTTAGACCACTGCGCCACCGTGGCGGCACTTTTTGGTGCAACCTACCACAAAAGTTTTAACAGTGTATAATGACATTCTAGATACACAAGGTGAGTCGAAAGTTCTGGAATATTTGCACAAACGCATGTGCTTCCGCGGGTATGTCACGTGTGTTTAAACTAGTTCAAGTCACCCACTGCAGTCAGTCAAAAGAGATATAAAGTGGCAGTCGTTGCTGTGAACAGCATTGCATGTCGTCGTTCTGTGTTTCGTTGGGACGCCTAAAAAATGAACAGCCGCAACCTGCTAACTGGATAACTTTTGCTTTACGAGTTTGAAACGCTGCTCAAGCAACACGAAACATTTGTCATGCGAAAGGGGAAGGTTCCGTGAACCACAGCACCGCAACCAGACGTTTCAAAAAATTTTGCTCAGGTGACAGAAACCTCGATAATCACTCAAGGTCAGGTAGGCCGCGAACCGTGGATTCGAAAGCCGTGCACCAGACCGTACAGGCAAATCCGACAATTAGGCGAGCTGGGCATATCACAGACCACTGTGGTTCGTCACATTGAAGACCTCGGCAAAGTCTACAGGAGCTGCCGAATTGTCCTTCACGAACTGACGCCAGCTGATGCAAACCGTTGAGTGGAAGTGTGCACGAAACTCATAGAAAAATTGCGCGATGTACGTTTCATCAAGAGAATTGTTACGTGCGATGAAAAGTGGGTCTGTTTCCGTAATCCTAACGCACAACGGCAGTGGTTGCGCCCGGGCCAGCTTCCTGAACCTGTTACCAAACGTGGTCGCTTCGAGCGCAAGGTGATGCTCTGCGTCTGGGGGAATTTGGGGGAATAATCCATTACGAATTTGTTCCAGACGATTGTGGAATCAACGCCAACCTCTACTCTGAACAGCTGGAGCGGATGTATGATGTTTTGGAGGAGAAATACCCGGAACTGGTGAACAGAAAGCGCGCTCTCCTAGAGCAGGACAATGCTTAGCCTCATACCGCGCGAAAGACCTGGGCAAAACTCCAGGAACTTGAGGGCATCGAACTGATGCCACACACAGCATATAATCCAGACCTTGCCCCGTCGAATTACTACTTGTTCCGGTCCATGGCCCACTTCCTTCGCGGGCAGCTTTTCAACAACCAGAAGGAGGTAGCAGCTGGTGTAAAGGAGTTCTTCACCTCGAAGGGCAAGGACCTGGTACCGCCGCGGAATCGAAGAACTGGCAGACAGATGGCTAGAGACGGTACAATACGATGGCCTATATTTTGAATGCTAGTCGGCTTTCGTCATAAAGGTACGTATGAAGACATAAAGTGATCCAAATGTTGCAAAACTTTCGACTCACCCTCTGTAATTCTGTGCTCCCAACACTAAGGAACACTTCTGTGAAGACCGTTTACTAACACGACAGTATCCTGTCTACAAAGCGAGATTGGTGTGGGAATGCGTAAATGATATGGACGTGAAAGAACTTGACTGGCCAGCACAAAGTCCCCATGCAACACCTTTGGATGAATTGGAACTCCCACGCTTACAGAGCAGGAGACTCAGAGGTTAATCTTCCATAGAAACGCATGGCTACAATTTGGCCCCGAAGATCTCAATAGAACAGCTCGCCAGCGGACGGACATAGAACTAAAGCGTCGAACCGTAACCGCCTGCCTTTTTTTCTCTCTCTTTTCAAGAGTTTACAACACTTTCCACTGTGCTGCTTGTATCACGTGACAGACGCCATCGTAGTTTCATGTCCGACCACTGGGGCGCTGTCTTAAACAGGAGAGTTGGACATGTGTCTCTCCTCCTCTGTGTTCCACTGTAATCTAGACCGAACCGCCTGACATCGGTGACCGAACTGACTAATGTTATTCTTGTCTCAGAATGGAGGCAATTCCGCCAGCAACAAATCAAAATTTGGTGGAAAGCTTTTCTGGTAGAGTGGATGCTGTGATAGCAGCAAAGAGTGGACCAATTCGTTATTAATTCTTTTCCTATCACAAGGAGTTAGTGGATAGGCAAGTGTCAGGATAATTTTGATCAGATAGTGTACACACACACACGCACGCACACATATGGGTCGCCTAAAACTTTGTTTCTGCTTGAAGTTCATGTTTGATTGATGTGCTTCGTTCGTACGACTTGAACAAAATATCAGCATACATGTATATATTTTTTCCTGTATTAATTAAACCATCGTAAGAGTTACAACAAACGTTTATTGAAGTGTTGGGTTTCTAGCTATGTTCCTGAAAGGTTTGCATGCTCCTCTTGATTTGACTGTGTGCCCTTTATAGCTTTCTACTATTACGTAGCTTCTGAACCATACAGCGGCTAACATTTTTTCTAATTTTCGAAAATGTATTGGTAATCAGGAACACCAGAACCGGGAGTAGGAGCAGGTTGGAACTTCTTGCCCCCACCCCGAACACTGAGGGCAGTGTCCCCAATTTTCAAGGAAAATGAAATGTTTTAATATTACTTCTTGGACAATAGAAAAGCGAACCTCGAAATGATTTAAATTCTACAATTTATGCCCCTCTTCATCCTAGTTTCAGCGCTGCAGCTTTTTTCTGGTAATAGTTGTAGAGCGATGTTTGCATATCAGTGTATTTTTTTCTTTTGTACAGTTCCGTTTTCATAAAACTGAAAATCGTTAGCAGCAAGACGGCCGTTCTCAGAAGACACACTTATAGAAAGACCAATTACGAAGTTGCCTGTTACCATTATCAACTAACTCATACTTACAAATTTGGAAGATGTTAATCCGTTTATTGGTGTAAATATGACATGAATGTTAAGTCAGAAAATATCCGAAAACTTGAAAACTTCGTCGTCCTGGAGCGGATATCGAACCCGCGTCTCCCGGATAGCCCCCGATTATGCTAACCACTACACCACCCAGAACGACCAAGTTTCAATTTTAATCGAAAACTTGATACTTGGTCGTTCTGGGTGGTGTAGTGGTTAGCATAATCGGGGGCTATCCGGGAGACGCGGGTTCGATATCCGCTCCAGGACGACGAAGTTTTCAAGTTTTCGGATATTTTCTGACTTAACATTCATGTCATATTTACACCAATAAACGGATTAACATCTTCCAAATTTGTATTTTACAATGGTGTAAACCCGTACTTCATTCATTAACTCATACTGAATCGTACGTAGCAGTCTGGGGATTTTGAGCTTTTAACGCACGAAATTAAAACTAACCAAGCATGTTTTAGATGGAAATGAATGATCGTGGTCATGGGTATTGATGGTGGTGGTAGTGATTCTCGGATAGGGAGGTTCTGTCGAGGAGACATTCCAATCCCCTTGGTCGCATGTTTCTAGGCGCGGGTCAAGGACAAGTCGAAGGAGAATGAACCAGTCGCCTGTGATCCTTACCCTCAACACCCTATGGTCTCTCTGCAAGTAACTCCCCCCTTCCCCAAGAGTCTCTGCAGCATTCTGCCTCAACACCGTCTCGTAGCAGCAGCAGCTGTGTTGTCATTCAGGATGTGTGTGTGAGTGTGTTATTTCTCAAGGAAAACGAATCATGCTGAATTCAGCGCTTTTTTGACTGTAGCGTATCTCTGCAATCTCCACTGACCCTGAACGGAACAAATTGCAGGATATTAACATTAAAAATTAATAAATTTACAGCACATATGTATTTCTTCCTGAAAAAGGTTTTAGTATCAAACTTTTACAGACGGTAATATTTGGAGTTCATCTTAAAAATGCGTAAATGAAATAATCTGAAATATATATATATATACTGTGTGCTGTTTATTATATATGTACACGCAAGGGTCGCGCTGGCTCTTTTAAAGTTTTCGCCAATTTATTCGCCAAATACAATTTTTATCGCCAAACTGTTGTAAACAGTACAAAAATGTAATCGCCAAAGCTCATTTGTACTGTTTATAAGTTCATTTGTACTGTTTATTAAATTTATCATCCCTATTGATCACTACCTAATAAGTACAAAATTTTTCTTTTTTAAAAAAATTTTCTTTCAAAATTTAGTTTTATTAAATTTATCATCCCTATAAGAAAGAAAAATTAATTACATATTTAATTTATCATCTATATAAGAAAGAAAAAATTAGTTTTATTAAATTTATCATCCCTATTGTAACAAATGACATGCAACAGTTCATTTGTACTGTTTATAAAGCTCATTTGTGCTGTTTATAACAGTTTATTCATTTTGTACTGTTTATAACAGTTTGGCGATAAAAATTGTGTTTGGATAATAATGCTCTTTATTATCCAAACACAATTTTTATCGCCAAATTGTTATAAACAGTACAAAAATGTAATCGCCAAAGCTCTTTTTCCATCGCCAAAACGATTTTTTTTCGCAAATTGCGATGATGGCGATCGGCGGCGTGATTCCTGTGTACACGTATACAACCCTTTTTTTTTCTGGAGAAAAATAGTACCGGAACTCTTAAATATAGGTTGCTGTAGTAAAAAGGAGAGTTGACCTAATAAAAAGAAAATCAATTTCTGGAAATCTTTTGTTTGTTTGTTTTGCGGTTTAAATACCACCGCGTGTAATTCCCAAGGCTATGAGCAGACGCTATTCATATGCTCTGTGACGTACTACAGAGGTGAAAACATGTGTCAAGACGACAAATCTGCAGCGAGACATTCTGTCCGGGAGGGAGAGCGACGTACTCCGGAGTGAGAGAACACGGATTCGATGTCCGTCGTGGACAAACTTGTATTTTCACAGCTCACATTACAGTATATTAAATCATTATTTTAAAAACCAGCATTTCGCATCAGCTTTATAACATAGTAAATGCTGAAGTTAAAATCTCTGTTTCAAGCTTACCTACAAATGAGACTTAAGTTTCGTTAAGGGGTCGTTAAGGATTGCATTCATTGTATTGAAGAACAGAAGGAAACTTCATTTTGTTCCTAAAATACAGTCCAAATTTATGCTCAAATCTTGAGGTATTTCTACAGTTCTCGTCAGCTACTTGCTTTTCGTATCCACTGCCGAATGGTGTTCTCGAAGGAGCTACGATCGGAATTTTTTTTTTTTTGTAGGATCAAACTGTGTTATAGCGGTGGCCAAACAATTTTCATAATAACCAATGCGATTATTGCTGTGACTGAAAGAGCGCCAGCTGGCTTCCAGCAGATAGTACTGAGCTACGGTTGAAAAATTTTAGATGTTTAACCGCAACGAAAAGCAAGTTGTTTTCACTGCCGTAATGGTGCTTTTAAAAAGACATAATAACACGTTAGTTCAATTACTTTTCAATGTAATTTTCACTCTCACAGAATTTTTCTTAATCATAAATTTTTTCGTTAATCTAATGAAATTTCCTGAAATATGAGGACACATGCTCCCAAGGTCGCGCTGGCTGTTTTAAAGTTTTCGCCAGTTTATTCTCCAAATTCAATTTTTTATTGCCAAAGTGTTATAACAGTACAAAAAGGTAATCGCCAAAGCTCTTTTTCCTTCGCCCAAACGATTTTTTTTTTCGCAAATTGCGAAGATGGCGATCGGCAGCGCGACCCCTGCGTGCTCCTATTGATGAAGCTCCATTGTTGTTTAGCCCATCCATTCCTTGAGACTGGTCATAACGTAATGTCACATCGGTGAACATATGTATATACACGGTCGAGTAACATTATTGTGACCACCAGCTCATATCTAGAGTTAAGGCCGTGTGCAGCGCGGACAGCAGCTAGATGGGCTGGGAGTGACTCAATAAGTTACTGGAAGGTGTTCACAGGTATGGGGAGCCATGATGACTGCAGTGCATCTGACAGCTGCTGGAAGGTGCGTGGTCCTATGGTCATTTTTGTCCACGTCGGGGCTCGAACCCGGGTCCCCTCATTCCGGAATAAGTCACTGTACCAATTGAGCTACGCGGACGTTTTATCTGACTGCTATCTGTCTTTATGTCGTGTGCGTCCTGCTGGGCAGGCACGCCACATCCTTTATGTCGTGTGCGTCCTGCTGGGCCTCCCCCCGAAAGAGGGCCGGGGGCATAGCCCACGGGTCAGCCGTGACCATGAATCGTTGCAGGCAGCCTTCCGCTGTAGAACGTGCACTTGAGAACTCCCAGTCAATCTGGTGTGTGGAATGCAACGTCACACACATTTATTTTTCGAAGCCCTGGAGAAGGGATTCTCTTATTTTTCCTATCTCGCGGTGTGGAAAGAACATCACACCATTGCGAGATCTTTAACGGCCGGGTCATCCGGAAAGTTCGGGCGCCATTATAACGAAGTAAATTTCTCCGTCATTTTTGTCCACGCCGGGGTTCGAACCCGGGTCCCCTCATTCCGGAATAAGTCACTCTACCAATTGAGCTACGCGGACGTTCGTTCTGACTGCTATCTGCCTTTATGTCGTGTGCGTCCTGCTGGGCAGGCACGTCACAACTCATGAATCCAGATACACGATCCATCAGTTTGATGGCCGTGAGTAGGTATGGCGGCAGCCGGAGGAACGCTATTTACCACAGTGTACTATTCCTACGATCAAGTTTGGAGTTGGCAGTGTACCCGCGTGGGGGTGTTTTTCGTAGTATGGTCCCAGGCCATTGGTTATCGTGGAAAAATCTGTTAACCAGCACGTCTACCTCGATATTCTGGACAATTATGCCCTGCCAACTCTGTGGCAATACCATGGAACCGAGCCTTCTTGGTACCAGCAGAATAATGCACCGAGTCATAAAGCAAGGACTGTTACGGCGTAGTTTGACGATAATTCCGTATCGTGTGTGGACTGGCCAGCACAGAGCCCTGATCTTAATCCAATAGAACACCTATGGGATGAATTAGAGCGCCGCATAAGAAGTTTGGAACCAAGGTCAACTACTAAGCAACAGTTAGCGGCAACATTATGTACTGAATGGAAGCGCATACCTATCGATGTGTTCCGAAACCTTGTCGAAAGCATGTCTCGAAGGGTCAGTGCATGCATTAAGGCCAGAGGTGGACCGACACCAGTCAATAAATGCTATGTTGTGTTTCTCTTCTAGATGTCCGGTGACTTTTGTCAATATAGTGTATATTGCTTAAGACATTAGAGTTGTACATTTTATAAGACTTTCCATCAAGTTATGGAGAAGAATTTTGTGGTGTGAGTAGTCAGCGTCAGGACGTCAGGAATGAAAAGATCGTGCGTCAATAAAAATATACACTTTCAAGGTTTTGGGACGCCTAAGTTGATTAACTGGCAACTGCAGTTTCGAAGAACTACGGCTCATCCTCATTAGGACAAACAGGGTGGTTTGCATCTCGTTCGTCCCATTATCGGTGTTGACGGTCAGGGTTTGCGAGTTGTTTCCATGCGCATGAGAAGAATAGAGTGAAGGTCAAGTCATTCAAGAGTTGTGAGTAGTTCTAGAAAATATGGAAGGCTTCCGAAACATATCCAGCTTTAAGACTGAGTCATGCTTGTCAGTTAGCTTAGTTCTCCAAAGGGAGAGCCGTAGAAAAACTTGCCGTCATCTCATTTTTTCACGACATTCAAAGCGGAGTTGGAAACGGGTCAAAAATTTTGGACCCGGACCCGGCCGATGCGGACAAATATGCTTTAAGCTATAAATTCCAATATATGATGATCATCATCATCAGGATTGTCAATCATTATCAATCCACTGCTGGATGAAAGTCTCCCCAAGTTTCTTCGACACCGGACTATTTTAGGCCAGTCTCTTCCATCCACCCATCTCCCACGTGGTCTTCTTCTGGGTCTTTTTCTGTCCCTTCGAATCCAGTCTAAAATTTCGGTTGTTCATCGGTGGTCCTGTGACGTACCTACCAGCAGGACGCACACGACATAAAGGCAGATAGTAGTCAGAACAAACGTCCGCGTAGCTCAATTGGTAGAGTGACTTATTCCGGAATGAGGGGATCCGGGTTCGAATCTTAGCGTGGACAGAAATGACGGAGAAATTTACTTCGTTATAATGGCGCCCGAACTTTCCGGATGACCCGACCGTTCAAAATCTCGCATTGGTGTGATGTTCTTTCCACACCGCGAGGTAGGGAAAATCAGAGAATCCCTTCTCCAGCGCTTCGAAAAATAAATGTGTGTGACGTTGCATTCCACACACCAGATTGACTGGGAGTTCTCAAGTGCACGTTCTACAGTGGATGGCTGCCTGCAACGATTCATGGTCACGGCTGACCCGTGGGCCATGCCACCGGCCCTCTTTCGGGGGGGGAGATTTGACGTACCTGACAGCAGGACGCACACGACATAAAGGCAGATAGTAGTCAGAACAAACGTCCGCATAGCTCAATTGGTAGAGTGACTTATTCCGGAATGAGGGGATCCGGGTTCGAATCCTGGCGTGGACAGAAATCACGGAGAAATTTACTTCGTTATAGTCCGTTCTCCTGGCAATATGTCCAGCCCGTTGCCATTTCAGGGATTTTACTCTGATCATGATGTCTTCCACTCCTGTCATTTTCTTTATCCACGAGTTCCTCTTCTTATCTCTCGTGGTTACACCAAGCATACATTTCTACAGGCTTCGTATAGTTGTCTGCAGCCTTTGTATGCCTTTTTCAGTTAAGGACCACGTTTCTGGTGCTTACGCAAGCACTGGAAGGATGCATTGATTAAACATTTTTATTTTAAGACATAATGGCATATTGCTCTTAAAAATTGTACTGTTTCTTCCAAAAGCTCTCGAACCAAGTTTTTTACGCCAATTAATTTCTTCATCAATCTGACCCCTCACTTGATATCCGCTGCCTAAGGTAAATGTAGGAATTGGTTATCTCTAGCTTTTCCCCGTCGATTGATAAATCTCCATTCCTTGTAAAAGCATTGTACTTCAATTTTCTCTTATGAAAGTTAATTTTTAATCCAATTTCTTTACCCTTCTCAGCAAGTTCCTGGATCATATTCTGCAACTTTGAAGTATTATTTCAAAGGCCTTTGAAGGGTTCTTTAAAAGATTTATTTTCTTTTCAAAAATAAAACGGGAAATAAAACCGGGTCGAAATCGGGTCAGGAACACCTTCACCCGGCCCGTTTGAACCGCAAGAATTTGTCTCCCGGTGACCCGTTTCCATCTCTGATTCAAAGTTTTGAAAACTGTTGAGTGCGATTCACAAATCTATCAGCAAAATGAGTTTCCAAATTCAGTTATATCCATTGGAATTCATTTTCTGTGGATATCAAGAAACAACTATCTCCTTTTTCTGCAGTGCACAAATTCTGGAATCTGTGCACGGGTGCACTTTCTTCATGAAGAAACGAATTTCAGTTTCATGCTAAATCCACTTATACGCCGGTTGTGTTTCTTTCTACTCTTAGCAGCTGCTTAGCACATAACAAAAGAAGGGTTTTTCGATATCCCCGAAAATTTGCCGGTTGTCGTCCACGTACAGTATGGGAATTTCTTTTTTCTGATTCAAATGTGCATAGATTTTTCTCGTTCTACCACCGCTATAGGCAGCTAGTGAGAGAGAGAGAGAGAGAGCCCGCGCATCCTCGCGAATGGAAAAGTTCTGTTTGTGTTCAAATTGATAGTTCTGAGTTCTGTCAAGTTGCAACCGTAAGTGGTCCAACCGCCGCATGCGGGATAAGTAAAGGATGGTGAACAGCTGCGTAGTGACGAAAATTATTGTCTGCCCGGGGAAAAAAAGCACGCAATTTCAATTTCTTTCGTAATCTACGTGTAAACAAGCCGAAACGTAGATTTGAATGTGCCCTTAAGGTACAAAAGCACTATGTACTTAATGATTTCATTTAGACTTGACGGCAGTGTTCTTTCGTAATCTCAGAGCAAGTTTGCAGTTGCAAAATCGCTTAGGGCTGCGATATTTTAACACGTGGAAAAAAAACCAGTTTGTTCCGTTACGAGCGCTATGGTGTTTTTAGAAGAAAGCACCGCATGGTACTCAGAGATTGTGTTCTCTCACCTTCTGAAAAGGACGAATAAGTCGTCTGCTAATCAGCTGTAAATTAAAATTAAATTTCAGCAGTTTGCAAAGTGATATCCAGGACGCTGCTTTATCACTAATCAAGTGAAAGCAATTTCAGATCATGTCGCCGAGTGCCACATTTGTTTTATGAGGTGATGCAAAGGACTTATCTATTCTGATGAGTGTTTTACTTTCTGTAGAAATAATGGAGTCTGGGGAATGGTTTCAGTACATTATTCTACATATTCGCTTCACAGGTCAACTCACTTCTGACATCGATGCTCAAAATTCTTTAAGCCTTTCAAATAAAATTCCAGTCTTTGTGTCAGAAACCACGTGTCAACAGCTAATGTGACATCATAAATGGGCTGGAATTTTGTTCCTTTAAAATATTTCTACAGTTTGAAGAACAAAGATAATCTGACGGTGCTAACTCGGGTGAGTAAGCAGGTTGTTTCGACAGTTCAAAGTGAATATCACGAAACTTTGTCTGCGTGATGCAGGCGTGTGGACCGAAGCTTTTCTCTGCGAAAACAGAACTTTTTGACAATTTTGCCCTGCGTTTTGTTCAGTCCTACTTCAGCCTGTCCAGAAGGAATGTGTAATACGTTGCTGTGATGGTGGTAGCGTTTTCCAGGTTGTCCACTAGCACTACTCTGTCCTGGTTTCAGAACACAGAAACAGTGGTGTCTCCATTCTTTGGACTATTCCTTGTACTCCGGATCATACAGATATATCCACGTTTCATTCATTATTACCAAACAAGCTAAGAACCTGTTCACATCCTGTTGAAAACTCTCACCATTGTCTTAGCTGCTGCAACCTGATGAGTCATCTGATCCGCAGTCAGGCATTTCGGCACCCATATTTTGGTTGTGAGCTTCCTCATGCCCAGTCCTTTGAGGATGATGAATCCAGCATATTCACGGGGGCATCATTAGAATCTACGCTATCTTTTTCTTTGCAGAGATTCTTTGACCTTCAAAAATCCTGTTGTAGCTTCCACATTTTGTGAAACTGTGACTACAACAGGCCTTCTTGGACGGTTTTCCCCTCTTCAGTGCTGAAACATCCTCTCTTGAATTTGGCTACAAAATTTTAAACTGTGGAATAGAAAAAATACTAATAGTTTGTGTCCGACATTTCATTGTGGATTTCTTTTGCGGTCTTCTTTTCAGGAACAGGAACTTAATTGCCACTCTGCTCTCCTTTGCTGTGAATACTGCTTGATAGGACTCCGTCATTATTTCAGATCTGAAAATGAAATACCGAATTTTTCAGCTTAATAAGTAGAATGGGTGAAATTTCTCAATTTCCTTATCTTCATTCGTAGATAAGTAAATACTGAATATAAGACGAGGCTGAAACAAATGCAGTTTGTGTTCCGAAATTCTGTAATTATATTTTTTATGTTTCAGTAGATATTAAAAGGAAGAGAAAGTGAAGAAACTTGCGTATTGTTTTCGGGAAAAAAATTATTTTGTACGTTTTTTTTTCTTACGAACTGACGCCACCGTATCGCTTTCGTTTGACCAAACAGTTGGAAAAACCGCCGTTCAAAGGTTTAAAAAAACAAAAACAAAAAAAGGTCGCACAAGTATGCGAAATAACAGTGCTGCTTGCAGCGTGATCGCTGCTTTCTCACAGTGTCCGATTGAAATCAGAAACCACAAAAGCTTTTGATTTCCATCGATAACATGAAATAAATTAAGATACGCGTAACAAATGAAAGCAACTGTCCATTTTAATTCCGTTGAGATATGCAATTGAAAGATTGGTAGAGCGAAAAGAGACTGTCTTCGCTAGCAGCTAGTCATTGGTAAAAGCGTATGCCCCGCCGGCTGTCGATACAACTGTTACCAGCCAATCTACTGCGTGACCGCGACATGATTCAGAGGTTTAATCATTACGAAACGCACCCACCGTAGTTCTGGCGGCTTTGCAAAACTATAGGTGAATCTTACTTACCCACAGGGTCTTGGAAGGATCGCGAATGGGATGCAATTAACATACTACTACAGCTGCCACTCCAAATCCGTCACGGCAATTTTAATGTTTCTGTCAAACGGAAATATCCGTTTCATCAGCTTTTAAACAAGTGAAGGGAATCTTACATTTGTATGCCTGCGGAATGGTTTCTTAAGAACGTAATGTTGCCTTTCAGGGTATTTGGATTATGATCGAATTTAAAGCACAATTTTTTTTAATTGATAAATTTCAGTAGATTAATCGATATAGCGTATAAGTCGAGGCCAGGATTTCTGAAGAAAAAAGTCTCGACTTAAACACCGGAAAATACGGTAGTCATTCATGTAACAATGGGAAGAAGACGATGTTAAAGCGAAGAAGCTCATTACTATCCCATAAAGTTGTACACTGCTTTAACTCTAATCTCCGCCCACAAATGTGTTACACAACACATCACAAAATACTTCGGCTGCGGGTGGCGTAGTGGGGTCTAAAATACTTCGTGTCCTGCTGCCTCCAAAAGTCTGTTGTGGTCCGTAAGACATGTTAAGGCGTTGGTTTAGGGATAGAAACTTTTTTATGAACCAGTCCCCACACTTTCTCTGAAGGCCCAGTTGGCCACTTTTCCCAAATTCCGAAGCATATTAAGTATTAAACAGCTATCCAACAAACCAATAATATAGGTAACGATAAACCGACTGTTTGACGGCGTATCTGCACTGTACTTTCACAAAATTTCAGGAGATATGCGTTGGATTCTTGCGTCAGAACGGTGAAAACGGTTTCCCTGTCTCTTGCAAACCGTAGTACTTCGTGATTTTGCCATTGTGCTTCGAAATTTACATCTAAATATGTTATTGGGATTGAGTGAGCCTGAAACTTCTGTGTTTTAAGCAGGTAAACAAAAGATCGTTTCCTAAATACTTTTCTTGCGCGTGATACTTGCCTGGAGTTCGTGAAGTAATTTAAGCGTTCTCCTTTTTTCTTATGTGGGAGAAATCGAAAGAAAGCCAAACGTTACGTATAGAATTTTCATTATACACACACACACACACACTGCACGCACTGCACATTTTCTCCTGAATGATACTCTTCCATTAGTAATGATAAGCGAGGGAGCGAGAGAAATTAAGAAATATCACATCATATGATTGAGTCAGTTAGGACCACAGTTCCCTGAAGGTGTATGTAATTATCATTGTGAAATAGAATAATAAAACTGCTGTTTTTTTTTTTGTAAAAGGCCATTTGTGTTGTTTTTAATCTGCCGACTCAAGGATTTTCGTGGTATAAGGAAGTTCCGCAAATACACCCTGATTTCATCTCACTTCCAAGTCTGATCGACTTCTTGGGGGCATTAAAATTATTCTGTGTGCAAACCGGTTTCAAGAGTAACCGTAGTACAGTTTTACTCAAGAATCCCCCCCACACACACACCACCTTCTTTTTCTCTCGTTCTCTCGTGTGTGTGTGTGTTTTTTTTTAATTCTGGTCGTTAAACGCAGTAAGCCTTTATAACGATATCGTCATAAATATTATAAATAAAAATAATAAATATTCACTGAGACACACACAAAAGAAACCAGTTCCTTAGTTTTTTATGTCTCAGTATAACATGCTTCAAAATCGGCACCACAAAAGACCTAATATAATTTTTATATAGTATAGCTAACGAAGCACTTGCGATGAATCATTTTTTAACGGAGATAAGAATTGATTGTTGAACGCTTATCCTAATGACAAAGTTAAATTTTTGTTTCGAGTGTGCTAATTATATTGTTATCTTTTAACTGTCTTAATTTCAGGAAAACGTCATATCGTAGGTAGATGTTGAGAAATTGAGATATAAACGTTGAAAATTTTAATGCAATAGGCACTGAGTGGCCACTTTATTATAACCACCCCCTCAGTACTTCGTTGGGCCACCTATTGCCTTTAATACTGCGTCGATTCTTCGTGGCATGGACTCCACGAGATGTTGATAAGTGGTTTGTGGAATCTGAGACCATGCTTGATGAATAGCACTTTCCAGGAGTGTGAGATTGCAGGGTTGTAGATCCAGCTGTCTGATGGCTCGTTCAACTTCATCCCACAAATTCTCAAGGGGTTGAGATCTGGAGATTGTGGGGGCCACCTAAGCAAAGTAAACTCACCGGCATGTTCCTGAAACCAATCCTGTACAATACGAGCACTATGGCGGAACGCATTATCTTGTTGAAAGTAGCTATCGCCATTGGGATAAACCATCCACATGACAGGATGCACTTGGTCCGCAACGATGTTTAGATATGATGTGCCAGTCAGACGTTGATCAACATGAATTAAAGGGCCCAAAGCATGCCAGAAAAACATTCCCCAAACCATAACGTTGCCTCCACCAGCTGGAAGAGTTGTAGCAATGCATTTGGGGTCCATGCTTTCGTGCTGTTTCGGCCAAATTCTCACTCGGCCATCGGCATGGTGCAACTGAAAACGTGATTCATCGGACCACATAATTTGTTTCCAATTATCGACTGTCCAATCCTTGTGCTCCTGTTCGAACTGGAGACGTTTTCTCTTGTTAACTGCAGACAGCAAAGGTGTTCGAACAGGCCTTCGGCTGCGATATCTCATCCGATGCAGTGTACGGCGAACAGTGCGAGCAGAGATCATTTGAGGGGATCCTTGATTAAGATGGTCTGTAATTTGCTGCACTGTTGTCCTTCTGTTGTCTGTTACCAGTCTAGACACTCTGCGTTCCGCCCGAGCAGTCACTAGTCGATGACGACCACACATGGCACGTAGAGACCCAGTTTTTTGGCTGACAGTCCAGTCTTTAAACATTTTACCAACAGCTGCTCTGGAACATTTCACGAATGCGGCGGTTTCGGTGATACTCGCTTCATGGCTCCGAGCTTCTAGAATCATCCCACGTTGGAAGTCCGTCAATTCGCATTTTTTACCCATCTCGTCACCCAAAAATCACTTCTACCACTGTCGCAAACAAGCATGAGTCATTTTCTTGTAGGACTTCCGTCCACAGTGAGTAGAGTTTAGGTCCCAGCCACCTACAGCCAGATCGCCTTTTGGGCTGGACACAGAAACGGAAGGAATGAGAGCAAGTCTAGTGACTTTGACAGAACAGTTTGTAGTGAGATTAGAGTACAATAGATGGCGCCACCGTACTAGTACGTTGTTGCACATCGAGGGGTGAGAGAATTTCAATGTGGGCATAGGAAAGGATACCCATTTAACCAGTGGGTCCAGCCTGGGGGCAGTCACTTAACGTGCTCGTCCGATGCACGGCGGATATTCAACGATTGTTAGTAAATCACACCATCTCTGAAAGATCTGCCCAGGTTCGAACCTGAGGACCTTGCATCGATAGCCTGAATCGCTAACTACTAAGCCATCCGCGGCCCACTGTCGCAAGCACAAAGCTTTCCCTTTTTATAGTAGCCTTGCCCTCTGGCGGCAACAGCGTGCAGCCATAGCTCATTTGCTTAAATCTGTCAGGTGGTCATAATAAAGTGGCCACTCAGTGTATATATAGATATACACAGCGGTTGCTTTGGCTTTCTTTTAAGTTTTTGCCAATCCTTTCGCCAAATTAAATGTTTTTTCGCCAAGGTAAACTGAGGTTCGCCATTTTTTATTCACTCTCCATTGGAAATAAAAAAAAACAAAACATAAAGTGTTATAAAAGTACAAAATAATAAGTTAGATTATTTACAATTAAGCATTGTTTAGTGCAAAAACAATAGGTTATAGATTCTTTACAATTGTTTTTGCTCGGGCGTCATTATAAAGGTAATCGCCAATATTTTCGCCAAAATTTGTTATCCATCCCCAAAACAATTTTTTTTTTCGCAAATTGCGAAGGATGCGATCGGCAGCGCTACCCCTGTATATATATCTATATATTTATATATGTATAGCAAATAAAATTCATCCGCTATAATTGAAGGAAACATTGACGAAGAAATTAAACACACAACGAAAGAAACCTGACGTATTACAAATTAAGAAAACATCAACTGAAAATTAAGCATAAAAACTCAGACTAAGAAGTGAAGATTAAAAACTCACCGACATTAATATCAACAAAGCCATGTTGTTTTGTTGTCATTGCAGTCTGTTATTTTCATTCGGTATCATTCGAACTCAGATTGCGACTTAGAAAGCACTGACATTGGGAATTTGGTGATTCCGGCTCTTATTGCCATAAAAAAAGTCGTTTCTAATATGGACCGGTGCTTTCCTGAAGAAGACGGTGCTTTCCTGAAGAAGACGGTGCTTTCCTGAAGAAGATTTAATTTCTTGATGGTCGGTTTTATTCTCTAATACTGGGTTTCAGGGTTTGCACAAGTTTAGTTCAGATCTCTGAATTTAAATGGCATATATATACACTCACAGACACAGAAATTTGAGCACCCAGAAGAAAACATGCTACTATCGCGAAACTTGGAAAATAGCTGGTGTGCGTGCTGGTATGTAAATGATCCACGTTTGGTGCGAGTGCGCATGACCGCACACCCTGTGGTGGCGCTGCAAGCACGAACCGGCAGCCTTTTAAACCGGCATGTAGTCGATGCCCCGTGAAAGCGAAAAGCACCGGCCGACGCAAGCAAAAGTACAGAGTTACAAGAATGCCGGGTAGATGCCAGAGACGTCGATTTACACAAGTTACGGACTTGGAGAGAGGCCTGATCATCTGGCTAAAAACCGCAGGGTGGTCTGGGCGCCGTATAGCCCGCCACGTGGATCGTTCTGACCATACCGTCCGACTGTGTTGGGAGCAGTGGACACGTGACGGCACTGCCACACGGCGGAGCGGCTCCGCAGACCAGGAGCACCACCGATAGAGAGGATCGACGGATCGTACGCCAGGCACGAACAGATCCCACGGGGACCCGGTCCACTATACAGGCAGATGTAGCGGCTTCTGTGTGCTTACGAACCATTTTCCGACGCCTCGCGGAAGCGAATCTGCGATCCCAACGCCCCTTTATTTGTGCTGCCATTAACACCGGAACATCGCCGGTTCCGTGTGCAGTGGTGCGGGCCAGAGCGACGTTGAACGTCACAGACTGGCGACATGTGGAGTTTAGCGATGAGGGCCGCTTTGCTTTGGGGACAGATGATCATCGTGTCCGGGTGTGGAGGTCCCCGGGTCAACGGCATAATCCCGACCTCGCTATCTAGCGCCCCCCCCCACACTGCAGGCATTATGGTCTGGGGAGCCATTGCCTACGGTAGCGGATCAGATCTAGTAATTGTACGTAGATCATTGACAGACCAGCTGTGTGTGGATGAGATTCTACTATCCCATGTGCTCCCATTCCTGGCCGGAATTCCAGGTGCGCTATGCCAGCAGGATAATGCCCGCCCGCACACGGCTTGAGTTGCCCAGGACTGTACGTCATGTCCCGACACTTACATGGGCTGCCCGCTTCTCGGACATGTCCTCTATCGAGCATGTGTGGGACCAGTTGAAACGCCGGCTGCTGCGGTGGCTCATTATCCGGGATAGGGAGCACACTGTCCAACACGTGTGGGCCAGTCTGCCGCAGGACATTAGGCGTCTGTTCGCCTCCATGCCGGACCGTATTGCAGCATGTGTCGCTGCACGAGGCGGTGCGACGCACTATTGAAGATGATCGGAGTGCGTGCCACAGATCCCTCTGTAATTGCCCTGCAGCTCTGTTTTTGCCATCATCTGTATCATTCGTCTGTATTATTACGTCCATAAAATTTCAGTTCAATCCGATGCTTCCAGATTATGGCACTGAGAAAAGAAGATGGTTCTGTAACAAGAAATAGAGGCGAAATTTTGACAAGAGTGAAAGATTTCTACTCCAAATTATATGAAAGGGATGATACATGTACTCCAGACATCATGAAAGGTACCAGTACCAGAGTTCTTCCAGTCTTTCCAGCAGAAGTTGCACATGTAATCAAGAACATGAAGCGGGGAAAAGCTCCAGGAGAAGATGGAATTACTGTAGACATCATACAAGAAGCAAGTGGAGAAATCGAAACAGTACTCGCCCAAATTTTCACTCGATGCCTTAATGAAGGGAAAATTCCTGAGGATTGGAACAACGCTACAATGATCTTGCTACATAAAAAAGGTGACATTGAGGATCTCAGGAACTACAGACCTATCAGCCTCCTATCAGTGGTTTATAAAATCTTCACTAAAGTTCTTTCACACCGCTTGAAGGTGACACTGGACATGGTTCAACCGAGAGAACAAGCTGGATTCAGGAGTGGCTACAGCACAATAGATCATATCCACGTACTGAGAGAACTAATTGAAAGAGCGAGGGAATATGAACTTCCATTGTGCATGGATTTTATCGATTATGAAAAAGCCTTTGATTCGGTGAAACCATCAGCAGTTGCAATGGCTCTGAAATCCTGCGGTACTGAAGATGCATACATTAATATTATTAATAACATCTATGAAAATGCAAGTGCAAAGATTCGGCTGTTTGAAAATACAACACACACACAAATTGGAAAAGGAGTGAGACAAGGTGACACCATATCTCCGAAGCTCTTTAATGCCACATTGGAAAATGTCTTTCAATCACTGAACTGGGAAAACAAAGGGATAAAGATTAATGGAGATTATCTAACCCACCTTCGTTTTGCTGATGACATAGTCATTTTTGCAACTACCCCATCAAAGCTACAGAGTATGATCCAGGAACTTGCTGACAAGAGTAAAGAAGTGGGATTAAAAATGAACTTTCAGAAGACAAAACTGATGTACAATGCTTTTACGAGAAATGAAGATTTATCGATTGATGGAGAAAAGCTGGAGATAACAGACACGTACGTTTATCTTGGACAGCAGATATCAAGTGAGGGTCACATTGATGAAGAAATTAATCGGCGTACAAAACTTGCCTGAAGATCTTTTGGAAGAAACAGCATAATTTTCAAGAGCAATATGCCATTATGTCTTAAAAGAAAAGTGTTTGATCAATACATCCTTCCAGTGCTTACGTATGGTGCAGAGACGTGGACCTTAGCTAAAAGAGACATACAAAGGCTGCAGACAACTCAAAGAGGCATGGAGAGGTGCATGCTTGGTGTAACCAGGAGAGATAAGAAGAGGAACACGTGGATCCGAAAAATGACAAGAGTGGAAGACATCATGATCAGAGTTAAATCCCTGAAATGGCAATGGGCTGGACATACTGCCAGAAGGACAGACCATCGATGGACAGCCGAAATTTTAGATTGGATTCCAAGGGACAGGAAAAGACCCAGAAGAAGACCACATGGAAGATGGGTGGATGAAATTCGAAAGTATGCGGGAGTGACATGGAGGAGACTGGCACAAGACAGACCGTTGTGGAGGAAACTTGGGGAGACCTTCGTCCAGCAGTGGATTGATAATGGTTGACAATGATGATGATATATATATATATAATACATAAATAACGCAGACACTACAAGCACTATAGAACTCTATTAAATATGTGAACACAAAAAAAAAAAAAAAATACAAGGTCAGCCACCGGGTGCCAATCTTCAGGGGAGAATGCACCCGACGGCTGAGCTTCTGACAATTTTCATGTGGACGTCCTGATTTAGCAACCCCAACCGAATAAAAATAAACTGGACATCCCATCCTCCCTACCTGTCAGGAAATATACTTTAAAATCAACTTAAATAACAAATTTAAACATTGAAAATAGACCTACCTTAAGCCTGACTGGTGCCCACGACCGGTAAACATAATTTACCGTGGCCATCCACCTTTAGAGTTCATCATTAGGTTAATGCGTAGGCAAGGTACGTTCAGAGTTATATAGAAGAGTGTAGTTGTCCTTCCCTACTGTGAAATATACCATGTATGCTAGGAAAGAATGGTTTAATGCTCCGGGGCAACTCGGAAGAAAACACAGTTTTTTTATGTAGCCCTGAAAGTTAGTAAGGATGGGCTCCTGGTTCATTGATCTTACAAAATCTTAATCGTAATGAAGTAAGTAGTTCATGTGTTTCTAATAGTTTACTGAAATGATAGTTACAGAAGGCCTCTGGTTATAAACCTGTCAGAAGCTCAGCCGTCGGGTGCATCCTCCCCTGAAGATTGGCACCCGGTGGCTGACCTTATATTATTTATGGTTGTCACATATTTAATAGAGTTCTATTGTGCTTGTAGTGTCTGCGTTATTTATGTATTTTATTTCAGGTGACATTGACCCTTGCAGCAGAGCGCGAGGTCTTGGCATTATATTTTTGCAATTTTATGTTTACTATGTTTTTGTATATATATATAACTTTCCGTCTTGAGCCAGTATCGTTCATGCCATTTCGATATGTTTTCCAATTTCATCCACCCATCTCTTATCTTTTAGGTCATTTTCTATCCCTTAGAATTCAGTCTAGTATTTGAGTTGCCCAACAGTGGTCAGTTCTAAGAATACGTCCAGCCCATTGCCATTTTAGGGATTTCACCTTGATCATGCCATCAACTCCCTTGAATTTCACGATCCGTGAGTTCTTCTTCCTATCCTTCCTGGCTATGTAAAATTCGGTACTGCCTCAGTACACTCTGTTGTAAAGAAAAGAACGAATCATGAAAGATCCGGTATAAAAACAACTTTGTCACCCTTGAAAGATGACACCAACTTCGGCATGGACATATTAGCAACGATTTTCAGTTTCAATTTCGCTTACACCCCTCCCCCCCAAAAAAAAAAAAAGAAAAAGAAAGAAAAACGTATAGGCCGTTGATTGAAACAGCAGACAGAAACTGAAAGGAATGGAAGGCGTGAACTTTTTTAGGGAAATTCTACCCGTAATGGATGGATAACCGAAAACGCGTTTTCAAATATCATCATCAAATCCTATTTCTTAATGTCCGGTCTTACACACTCACATGATGTTACATGAAGGCATTTAAGCATTAGCACCTGCAGTGAAGATTTTCTTTGGAAGCGCTTCATAGTTCAGTTTTCCCTCTTCCGAAACATCATTAAAATTTGCCCTAACAAATCTACTTGAGAATTATCGGTACAGAATTCGATTAAAACCTGTAATAGGTGTTGTTTGGCAAGTTTCGTAGAAGGTGCTTAATTTATTTACTAGTATTTCTCTTATCTTTCTGCGCCATTAACGTCGTAAACCTTTGTCGTTCTTCTGGTGTTGCACAACTCCCCAAACTCCTTTAAGTTTTTTTTTGTTTTTTTTTTTAAACGCTTTTATAAATTAAACTGGTTTTCTGAGTGATTTGTGAGAACCAGAAATCACGAACATATTCTGTTTAATCTGCAGATTTAAGTCAGTTGTGGAGAGGCCCGATGGCATTTTATGGGAACAGCCGCGTTAGACAAACTTGCGAACTTCAGACCATGGATGTGTGTGTCTTATGTTCGTGGAAAAAACTTCTGCCGCTTAACTGGTACCTCTGTGTATAGCTACGAACTTGTTACTGTGGTTTCTCTACTAAGAAGAGTGTTTGCTTGAAGGGTGATGTGGTAACACTTCAACCTGTACCCTAATGAGGAGCGCGGCTGTTATTTCATTGAAAAGTGTCACCAAAACCAGTATCAACCTATAATCTACTGAACCATTCCTCATAACCCGTGATAAATATAGCGTCTGCTAACCACAGACACTTCTACTCTGATTTGAAAGAGTGGTTTGCGTCCGTAGAAAAACAAATATGTATGTACAGTATATCAAATCACTTTTGTTACCGCAGAAGTTTATCTGTGAATTTAGAAGAAAAGCCACCCCTGTCAGGCACGTATTCAAGGGAGGGAAGGGTTTCAGGGGGTCCGGACCTCCCCTCCAAAGACTACACCCAACAAGAACAAAAAATGTAGAATTTATTTATTTTTTAAATAATTGTACACAAAATTATTTTAGAGGAAGTGATAAACAAATCTGTAACTAGGTAGGGGCACCGGGGCACATGCGCCCTCCTCACGTGCCTCTACCCTGAATCCATGACTGGGCCTACAGCTACCTACATATTAAAGGCAGTAAAGAACTTCTGGAGCTTCTTTATGTAGTTTGGTCTGTTAAAATTAATGAATGAATATAAAACTGTATATTTATGAATGATTTTCAAGGCAAGTTTCTGTGCAATTTAAATTGGTAGTTTAATATATTTATAAATTTTACATTTGGTCTTTTCATTTATTCCTAGTAGCGACCCTAATTTAGTTATTTTATTTCTAATATATCAGTTTGAAAATTTGTCTCTATAATCTCAGGGTTCCGCCTCCCTCCCCCAAGAGATGTGGCATAGTAAAATGTACATTATGCATGTGGCAGGTTAGTACAGTATATGGTCAATACAACTTGCCACCTACATTATATAGGTATAAATTCTTAGTTTTTCTCGGACCCCTTAAACATAATTCCTGGATATGTGCCTGACCCCGGTTGCCGAGTGGTCTTAAGTCTTGTGGTCATTTGTCCGAGATGGGGGTTCTTGAATCATGAATAAGGTATGGCTGGTGAGCCTGTGCCACGGCGTTGGCTCTCTTCCCTTCCTGAAACCAAGGGCCCAAAATTAGGGAAGGGCTTCCGCTTGTAGCCCAATAAGCTCATGTTGTTCGAACGGATCTTTTGAGGCAATGATATGTTTACTAAACGTGGTAGAAGTAATGTTGGACGATGACATATTTACTAAATATGGTACAAAGATGCTTCCTTTCTTTTCAGCCGTTCACAAATGTGCTAGCTTTGAAGAAGTGTATCGTCAAGCGCAACGTGAAGTAGCCCCACGCGTTCGAAACAAAAAGTGAATAGAGGGTCTTAAAATGTACTGTGAAATGGTTTTTACATTTATTAAATAGCGATTATTTCGTGGTTCTGTGATTGTGTCTAACGCTGCGGCATCATAACACCAACTTATGTACACCAGAACTCAACTTGAAGATACGTTTTTCAGAAAAATGTACAGCCGAATGTCCTATATTATATACGCTGTATTTCATTTGTGTGTTTGCTACAGTTACTGAGATATCATATAAAAAAATAAGTAAGTTGGTCGGATCTCAGCGTTCAACGTGTTGTGTGAAACGCAACGCTGTGTAACTCTTCTTGACTGCTTTGGTGTCCTTATAAAACACACTACTTAACGTTAAAACCGTGACACCAAGGTGTTAACATCTAACTAAAGAGAATGGCAGAACGCAAAGAGCTGGCGAAAATACCTGAACACACACACATACACACACACACACAAAAGAATAGTAATATGATGAGATAGCATACTAGCTTTTATTCCGAATTGTTCATTACGGAGGCAGATAGACCTCCTTGGGCCTGCAGACGACGACGGTAGCCGCTAATATCAGTAACGGTGCGCTAGTGTATGGAATTCTAACAAGCGATCAACTGGACAAGCAACAATTCAAAGTTCCCTGCCGAAGGGAGCCTGCGGGCGAAGGTTGGAACCCTTAAGGCTCCACACATGCTGGATGGACAAGTCAGGTTAGTGCAGCCTGGATGAAGAACAGGCTATGACATTAACCGTGAAGATAATAGACTTTTCGTGATCAGTCAGTGAGCGCTAAAGATAATTTCTGCGGTCTAATGCCCCCCCCCTTTTTTTTTTGGATTGGAGGTTTAACGACCACCGTGAGCAACTTAATGGGCTATAAGCAGTCGCCCGTCCCTAATTTGGGGTCACTGGTTCCAGGGAAGGGAGAAAGCCAGTACCGTAAGACAAACACAACATCCATGCCTCACCGGGATTCGAACCCGGACCCCGTTCGGACGAGTGATCAGAGGCCATCGCTTAGACCACTGCGCCACCGGGACGGCGCTGTACTTTTAACGACCACCGTGAGCAACTCAATGGGCTATAAGCAGTCGCCCGTCCCAGGGAAAAGAGAGAGAGAGAGAGCCAGTGCCGTATGACAAACACAACATCCATGCCTCAAGGGATTCGAACCTGGACTCCTTCCGGACGAATGGTCATGAGCATTTGCTTAGACCAGTGCGCCACCACTAATGGCACTTCGTCTCAAGGTATAAACAATACAGTTGGTGCGTTATTCGAATGGCAGAATGGCGTTTTTTTTTAAGAAATTCAGTTTTAAAACAATCTGCTGTCTTCACAACAAATATAATCCACTTTTTTTTATTTTTTTTTATTGGAGGTTTAACGACCACCATGAGCAACTCAATGGGCTATAAGCAGTCGCCCGTCCCTAATTTAGGGTCACTGGTTCCAGGGAAGGGAGAGAGCCGGTGCCGTAAGACAAACACAACATCCATGCCTGACCGGGATTCGAACCCGGACCCCTTACGGACGAACGATCAGAGGCTAGCGCCTTAGACCACTGCGCCACCGGGGCGGCAATCCACTTTCAACACCGTTTACTGCTGTTTGCCGATGTGCCCGTCTTCAAAAGAATAAAATGAGGGAATGTCATTTCATGAGTTCCTTGTAGATCATGCCTTAAGCAACTGTGATTGAAAGCAATATCTGTGCATTATTTTCAATCAAATAAGAAGTCACCATCGAGTGTTCTTTGTGGTAGGCATTTTGATTCTGTTATTTACGTATCTAACGTGTGGTACAAGCGACGAAGGAAGATGTTGTACCATCTATATACACTGAAGAGCATTTGAATGAGAGACAGTTGGCGTTATGCAAATGTGGCGCTGTGGGCAGCCCTGTAAACGCAAACGACATGACGTATGCAGCGATCCGACAATATAAGGAGTGTTGCGACGGGAATCAGTAAGAGTAGGACGCAGTATGGGTAAGACGAAGGATCTAAGCGCATTTGATCGTGGGCAAATTGTCGGGGCCCGACGAATGGGTCACTCCATCTGGGAAGTCGTGCAGGCACTGGGATTTTCACGAGCCACTGTGTCACGGGTGCACCGTGAGTACATCGAATCCGGTAAAACTATCCCTGCAAGAGCCAACTGCCGTGGACAACAGCGTGTGGATGAGCGGGGTCATCGTCGGCTAGCTCGCATTGTAACAGCGGATAGACGGACCACAGTGCAAGAAATCACTCGGCAATTTAACGCTGGTGCACAAAAACGTGTAAGCAGCCACACCATCCAGAACCATCTCCTCGCTATGGGGTACAGAAGCCATCGTCCCACGAGGGTACCGCTGCTGACCGCACATCACAGGGTGCAAAGATTAGCATGGGCGCGGGAACATCGCCACTGGACCCTAGACATGTGGGGAAATGTTGTTTGGACTGACGAGTCGAGATTCACGTTGGTGCATGCGAATGGCAGGTTACGAGTACGGCGCAAACCACATGAAGCGATGGATCCTTCTTGCCAGCAGGGTACTCTTCAAGCTGGTGGGGGTGGCATTCTCGTCTGGGGACTGTTTACGTGGACTGAAATGGGACCCCTGGTACGTGTGACATCGTCCCTCACAGGTCAACGTTACCGTGATATCCTGGACGACCATTCGCTCCCGTTTGTGCGTTTTCGACATCCCACTGGGCACCTCATCCGGCAACAAGACAATGCAGCTCCCGAATTGTATCCGAATGGTTGGATGAACACTCCACCGACGTGACCTCGCTTCCTTGGCAAGCTAGGTCACCTGACCTCAATCCCATTTAGCACATCTGGGATGCCATCGAGAGAGATGTTCGACGCTTTGGCCCCCCTTCATCAAATATTCGTAAACTGTAGGAGCTTGTTCAGGGGCCGTGGATCCGTATGGCTTCCCAACGCTTCCGGTCGAGTCTATGCCGAGACGAATCGCCGCCGTCATCAGGGCGAAATATGGCGCTACACGTTACTAGACAGGTATCTCTAATTCAATTGTTCTTCAGTGTATTTCATCCACATCATATTGACAGTATCTCCTACAAAGAATATCAGACGTGTTCTTGAAAGAAGGAATGATGCCGTAGATTACTGTACTAGTACAAAAATGAAAATAAGGAGTGTAACATGCTTGGATAATACAGAGTTATTAGTTTATTTTGTAAATAGTGTCAGGAATGACTTTAATAACTGGTTTTATCAAGTACAGTATTACTTCGTTAGTAGCCATGTTAGGTTCAGCTAACTATGATTCATTTTATAGAAAAATTAGCCAGTTCAGGTGTTTCATTCTGCAACCTATGTGATAATTTTATGACGTATTAAATAAGGACAGATTTTTCCTTGCCCAAATGACAAGAGTTCAGAGTTTAAATAAAATCCATCCGTTCGAATGATAATGATACAAGAACAGCGTGCGTGTTTTTGAATCCCACGTCAATAGATGGCGCTGCGTCCCGACTCCAAAATGTTGTCCTCGCTGTTTTCGCTTAATGTTACAGCAGGGTTGGTGGTCCAGTTCAGCCTTGGTTCAGCAGCTATAGGAGAATGTCCACGCCCATTAGACTGTCTCTTGGTCGGGCCTGTGTATGGCAACGTGTTGTAAACGCTTTGCATGTTGATGATAATAATAGCGTTGTAAGGGCGTGGGGCTATCTGGCACGCTTAAACAGAACCTGAACTCGTCCGTGAACATCACGCTCTCGTATTCTTGAAATCAGTGTCATCTCTCTCTACACTATAACAAACGATGTTCCATGTGATGTGATAGAATTTTCGTGCTGGACGTCTCGCCTAGTCTCACACAATTTAAACGTCGTCCTATCATTTAGCTGGACACCTCTGTACTTGTAACAGCTCGTAGATCACGATGCAGCTTGATTGCCATAATGAACGAGCCACGAACAGTGTCTCAACAGAGTAGACGCTTTTCACATGCAGTGGTCCAGCATCTTGGTCCGTTTTCCCGTGCTCTGTGACGTGGCGTCACGGGCAACGTTGCCCTTTGTTCAAATTGCTCGTAAGTTGAGACTGAGGTATCGCATGCCCATGATTCTCTGCCGATTTGTGCTATTTAGATGAACGTAGGAGCCCGTCGGCGTATCCGCGGCGTTTTAGGGACCTTTTCGATTAACACACTAGATCCTAAACATCTGCCTTACCACGTTGGGCGTTCAAAACGTGACTCAGGACTTTATCTGAAAGGTTACATGCCCAGATGGGCATGTGCAGAATATATTTACTTGCCCAGGTAATAAAAGCTAGATGCCGAACAAAATTTATCTTTAAAGACAATTTTTTAAATTTAAAAAATATGAAATTTTTTACATGTTTTGCATTTTCATTTTATGTGTCTATATTCAAAATGTTCAATGAACAAAATGCGTGTATCTCAAGTGTGAAGATGATGATGCTGAAATTTGTATGAAATGGTACGATAATGAAATTGGTATTTGAGTAATTCAGTGATTCTGCCATGTTCCTTTCGTTAAAGTTTTCGCCTTTGTCATTGAACATTAGAAGCTAGTTTCATCAGAGGCATGCATCCTGTCGCTGAAGTAAAACAACATTTGGAGTAAAACTACATACGGTTCCAGTTTCTGGACCTAGAGCATAATATAAATGAAGAAGTGATATTCTTCTGTCCTTGGCATTCATAACAATAATACAACTTCCGGTGATTAGCAGTGAATGGAAACACGACATGCGACGACTGCCTTTTTTTTTTCTTGTAGTAAAAAATTGAATTCCAAACTTTATTTTAAAATTTAGTTAACGCCAGCAACCAGATCTTTTATTTGCCTGCCCAGGCCAATATTTTTCAAACCCTGATACTTATCTGTAGATTTGCACTTTCCCCCGAATTTAACGAGCTACGCAGTGTCCGAAAGCTGCATTATCTCGTCATTACGTGTTAACACAGGCATGAGATTGTTTCGCGGAAGTGCGCTGTTTTCGAGATAGTTGCAAAACTGAAGACAAATAAGGAGGGGTTTAGCGGGATGATTGTTTTCCGTCTGGGGACGAAATTCCGTCTTTTAAAGGTTTCGAAAACGACAGTTAGACGGAGTGATTTCTCCCGTAATCGTGATTTTTTTTTCTCTCGCGATATTCCTTCTATCCAGTACAGTTCTTAAATATAATTTTTTTTATAAGTAACTGCATTTCAGCCCGAAACTGAAGGAATCTTTTCCGAAAACGGAAGTCGTACAGAGAGAATTCCCTTGAAACTGCAATTTTTTTTCTTGCAATGTTCCTACAATCCTGTTGCATTTCAGCTTGATAAGGGAGGGCAAAATTTCCGGAGACGCAAGCGACGATTTTGGAAAATTTGTAAGAATTGATACATGGTGATTTTTTAAAAAGTATTCATACTCTCAAAGTTACTCCATTTATCTAAAATATGGGAACTTGGATATCGTGCATTCATGGTCCTCAATCTGAAAGTTTTTTCAGCATGATGTATGAAATTATTGCCATCAGAGGGCATGAAAAAAAAGCGACAATAAAGAAATGGGAAGGGAAAGATTTTAGTACAAAGAAAAATTAAGCAATGGATTCTGTTGTGCTCATGCTGCATCACATTCACACTAGAATATAAAAAAAATGTGCAGCTGTTTTCCCCCACGTGAACCTCATGTATGTTTGAAAACAAAGACTGCATCACCATTTTTCTCTTAAAAGATAGATAGATAGAGAAGACAAAATTGCTACGGAGTTGTCTGCTAGAGGCGGAGAAAGATTTTACATTTTAACAAACGTGCAGCTTGGGAACGGTGCGAAAAATTTCACGCCGATTTATCTCACTTACTGTATATGGGGATCATGTCTATTCATATGGCACCATTACAGGATGGATTTGCAAATTCAGAGAAGAATGGCAGAGCTTCTTAAAGACCTCCCTCATGCAGGAAGACCGAAAGAAACCGTGCACAAGATAACCGTCGCTGCTGTTCGTGAAATCATTGAGGAAAACCCACACATCACCTTTTAGGTAATAAGTTTGGATGTCAGTGTAAAAACATTTATTCATCAACATTTAATGTTCCGCAAGATATAAGCCGAATGGATTCCCTTGAACAGTAAAAAAGGCTTAGAGTCGACTCTTGCAAAGAAACTCCGGCAATGTTTGAACATAGTGGCCCCAAACGGTTAAGAGACATTGTTACAGAAATTCTGGCAATGTTTGAACCTAGTGACCCCAAACGGTTTAAGATACATATTTACAGAAATTCTGGCAATGTTTACATCTAGCGGCCCCAATCGGTTAAAAGACATAGTTACAGAAATTCTGGCAATGTTTGAGCCTAGTGGCCTTAAATGGTTAGGAGACACTGTTAAAGAAATTGTGGCAATGTTTGAAATACTGGCCCCAAACGGCTAAGAGACATTGTAAAAGAAATTGTGGCAATGTTTGAACCTAGTGGCCCCAAACGGTTAAGAGACATTGTTACAGAAATTCTAGCAACGTTTGAGCCTAGTGGCCCCAAATGATTAGGAGACACTGGTAAAGGAATTGTGGCAATGCTTGAATGAACCTAGTGGCCCCAAACGGTTAAGAGGCATTGTTACAGAAATTCTGGTAATGTTTGAACCTAGTGGCCCCAAATGGTTAGGAGACACTGTTAAATAAATTGTGGCAATGTTTGAACCTAGTGGCCCCAAACAGTTAGGATACATTGTTAAAGAAATTGTGGTAATGTTTGAGCCTAGTGGCCACAAATGGTTAGGAGACATTGTTAAAAAAATTCTGGCATTATTTAAATCTAGTGTCCCCAAACGGTTAAGAGACATTTTTAAAGAAATTGTGGCAATGTTTGAATCTAGTGGCCCCAATGGTTATGAGAAAGGAATTCTGGCAATGTTTGAACCTAGTGGCCCCAAACGGTTAAGAGACATTGTTACAGGTGATGAGAAACAGAGACGTCTTGTTTTATAACTATACAACACCGAAGAAGCACGATAACAATATTTGGATTGCAGAAGACAAACCCGGTCTCCAAATCCTCCTGCGGAACATCCATTAATCTGATGTTCCACTCCATGGCTTCCCAAAGATTCCATAGAGTTTAAATCCGGGAACCTTGGGAGCCACTGGATTGTTCTGAAATCAAATGAGTGTTCTTCAAGCCGTATCCGGGTGTTTGCAGCCCGGTGGGACCGCGCATTGTCCTTCTGAAACAAACCATCAGCCACACGATGCACGAAGGCCATAAAAACTTGTAGGTGACCAGCCAGCATATGCTCCGCGGGTTGCGTGCAGCGGTTAAGACTCTCTCAAGACACGCTAAGAGATCTAATGTATCCCATGAAAAGGCTTCCCAAACCTTCACAGAGACACCACCGCCTTGAACAGAGCAGACCTGGCACGAAGGGGACATGGACTTGGCCTCACGCTGTCAACGCTACATCCGCACCCTCCCGTCATCTCGGTACAGCTGACTACACGACGGCACACTCGGCAGAGCTCCGCTCATTTCATCGTCATCCTGAAAGAAATTTTGCAAGACACTTTAAATGCACTTAAACAGGACCTTGGGGTTCTAAACAAAGCTATTACAACCAAAAAGTGATACCTTTGCGTATTGTGACGTACGCAGCTGCATTAAAAGTCACGTCTCTGAACGTGGTGTTAACATTATTCTGCCCAACCCCTGTATATAGGTATTTCCAGGTTTGTCAGACGCCTTCTGAAATCTGGGAAAGCTTTCAACTTGCGGAAGGACGACTGAGATCACATCTCAATCACTTAAACAACCGTGACAGTTTCACGGAAGAGTATGGTCAGTAGTGCATAGCCCTTGTCAGTTATCCTGGTGTTCCGCACTATCTTATCATCTCAGTGGTAATTTTCGGTACCCATCACCACTATCTTATCATCTCAGTGGTAATTTTCGCATTCCAAGCAGTGAGTGGAGTAAATCTGGTTTTCAGTTCCCGCTAGATATGTTTATCGCCAATTGGAGACCTGAAGGTCGATTCTCCGGTAAGGGAATATATGTACACTCAAGAAAGTCATCGTAACGGTACGCAAGGACGCATGTTGTTAATACACACAGCACACAAATCAAATGAATATTGCTCAAAAATGTGCAAACGACAGGAACTCCGCTGTTAAAATAATTGCTTAGCGAACAAAGAACTTTTTACGTAATTGTAAAACAGACAACCAGAATTACACTGTGAAAATTTTTTCTGAAATTCACGGGCCGTTTTGCGTTATTCCTTTCGTGAATTAACGAAACATATTTCTAACGCAACCTTTCACTGTTAAAACTTGGTACTTATTTAGAAATAAGCAAAACGAACTCGTTTTTCAGTACATTCTGGCCTTATAATATAGCTCCGAGTACTTTTGTCTCATTTTTGAAACAGACACGTACTCATTTTTGAGTGCATACAGGTAATCAATTGTGAGCATATCTGGCATTTCTAATTTGAAATATACTGTATGTACTGATTTTTGAGTACATATTTTCAAATATATGTACCTTTTTTACGTAATTGTAAAACTGACAACCAGAATTACACTGTGAAATTTTTTTCTGAAATTCGCGGGCCGTTTTGCTTTATTCCTTTCGTGAATTAATGAAACATATTTCTAACGCAACCTTTCACTGTTAAAACTTGGTACTTAGAAATAGCAAAACGTACTTGTTTTTGAGTACATTCTGGCCTTATAATAGCTCCGAGTACTTTTGTCTCATTTTTGAAAACGACACGTACTCATTTTTGAGTGCATATAGGGAGTATAACTGGCATTTCTAATTGAAATATATGCACTCATTTTTGAGTACATATATTTCAAATATATGTACATTTTTACGCAATTGTAAAACAGACATATATTCGAATATACATATATATGTTCGACATTTCAAATATATGTGCTCAAAAACGAATCTAGCGATTCGGACAGGCTACTTTGCAAGTGAGAGAGAGAGCACACTAGATGGCACCACTGCAAATAGAAGGGAGAGAGAAATTAGGGGGATTTCTACCCGGGGGCCGTAACTTAACGTGCTCCTCCGATATTCAGCGATTGTTAAGAAATTCACACCACCACGACAGGTTTGAATCAGGGTCCCTCCATCAGTAGTCTGAATCCCTATAACCACTAAGCCATCCGCGGCTCAATTTCAAATTTGGAATACGTGTACTTCATACGTACTCATTTATTCATAGAATCAACTGGAAGTATAGTATTCGATGGCATATCTGGGATAATAGATATACTCGTTGTCACATGCTGGGCAAATGGACCGCACAATTTTATGACAAATAGAGTGATAAAGCGACAATATATTATTTATGAGATTGACCCAAATATAGTTAATGTGAAAACGTACACAACGATACTTTATGCATAATTAAATTACTTCTGATCAGTGACTTGTACTAATTATTTATGTGTGTCACTTTACACATTTATTAAACAATTTCTCTTGAAATCCATAATATCTAAAATGAAGTAATACGAGATTATATTTATATTTATTGACACAGTTATTTGTAAGTACGTATGGTTACTTAATTTGAGCATATCATGTACTCGTTTTACAATACGATTGTACTTAAAAAAAAAGAGAGTAGGTTCAGATTCTCGTTTTTAAGTAGATTTTTTTAACAGTGTTTCCGTGAAATGACGGGAAAGACCTGAATTTCACAGATTCGTCGTACATCAGCGCGATTCTGAATTTTCAGGAACCTTTCCTCTATTCCTTTCGTATATTAAGAGAAAAATTGTGTTCTCACTTTTTCCTTACCCATAGGACGGAAACAATAGGAGCTATTCGTGAGAATGCTTGAGGTTTGATTAACTATTAAATTTCTATCGTCTGTCGGAGGACCTAATTTTAAAATTCTGTAGCGAGATAGGGTATTGTGGATAGCTTATCGCATGAAATTTTGATTAGTGGCACCGGATATTCCTTTCCCTCCTCTCATTTTGTGCACCACTTTTTGTATAGTGTTACCATAAAAAAAAACTGGGTACTTAATTGTATGATGTATCAACCTGTGGACCCCTTAAGGCTGTCTATGAATAAGTGTTCTGGTTCCTCTTCGGCGATAGATGGCGCAAAAATCACTCCTTAGGCGTGGCTTTTACGTCTTGAGCGACTGTCCCAGAACTTGGCGTCACATAATCACTGCAGACTTCGCTATATTCAGAATGGAAGCGGTCTGTCGTTGGCTCCACGATGAAAGGACAAAATATGCGCTGTTACGTTTTAACCAATAACGTTTGGGGTGGAGTTTCTATAGCTCAAATTCAGTAGTTCTCTGCTAATGTACACATTTTCTCTTCAAAAACTGAAGGTACAGTAGGATTTAAGATGATTTATGGGAGACAAGATTCCAGTCTCACTTTTGGCCCCATTGAGTTATTTCCATTTGGCCTAGATAATTGAAAAAAATCAGACAGTAATGAGAGATTCGTTTCTTCCAGACAAAAACACTGCTAAGCTAACATATCGCGCCATCTAGCGCCCAAATTGGAAGACTTTCGAGTCAGATAAATTGAAATTTAAAAAAAAACAATCTAAATTTATTTTTTATTTTTTTTGGAATATAACTGTGGCACATATTAGCCATAGTCGTTTTTATTTGTGCTCAAAATTTCAAACACTACAAAGTAATTGTCTTCGAAAAAGTGTGTACAAAAGAATTTACATTGCAGATATAGGATAGAATTTGTCTTACACTCATTCAAAGACAGCCTTAAAGCAAAAGCTATTATAACCATCAAGAGTAAATTTTATACGTATTTAGATTCTTGTGAAATAATACTTACATTTCACCTTTTCTTAAAGATAATTGAAAGTCATTGTCAGTTTAATACGATCTAAGTTCCAAAGTATTTCGTTGCTTCGAAAAATCACGAGGGGGGGGATCCGTAATTTGTACTCTGTTAAAAAAAAATCTACTTCAAATTGAGAACCCGAACCTACTCGTTTTTTACGCTCTCCAACCGTAGGCTGAAGAAGTGCATATGCTCCAGCTTTGTCCATCTGTCCGCACCATAACTCACGTAATAATGGTTCGATTTCGATGAAATTTTATTATGTGGTAGCGGACCACCTGGGGACGAACCCTATTGAAAATGGGCGAAATGGGGTCAAAGGTCAGGACATAGGAGAGGGATCCATTTCATTGCCCTTATGCGTCATAACTTGTGTAAAAATGGGTCGATTTCGATGAAATTTTAGTATGTGATAGGAGACCACTAGGGACGAATCCTATTGAAAATGGACGAAATGGGGTCAAAGGTCAGGACGTAGGAGTGGGATCCATTCCATTGCACTTATGCGTTATACAATACAGAAAGAAAGAAAATCAAATCAAGGAAGTCATCATATACAAGGGTTGGACAGAATAATGTGAACACCTAGGAAAAGAAGGTTGTGCGTACCTAATAAGGTGTGGGACCACTTTGGCATTCAAAACCGCATGAATCCTCCTTGGAATGGAGACATACAAATCCTGGATAGTGATTAGCGGAATGTTACACCATTCTTCGTGCAGAAACTGCTCCAGGTCCTTGAGAGATGCAGGAGGAGGATAACGGGATCTTACTCTGCTTTCCAACACAGACTACAGTGGCTCGATGATGTTTAAGTCTTTTGATTGGGGACGCCAAGGAAGGTGTGAAAGTTCATCTTCATGTTCCTCAACCATGATTGGACATTCCGAGCTCTGTGAATTGGGGCATTATCATTTAGATAGATGGCATCCCCTGCAGGAAACAATGCCTGAGCCATTGGATGGACTTGGTCGGCCAAAATGATTTCATACGCCCTACCAGTCATCCGTCATTTCAAAGTGATCAGGAGACCTTCTGTAAACCACGATATGACCGCCTGAAAAATGCTTGAGGCCTAAATTTTTATTTTTCACCTGTTTTCTTTTTATTTTTCGCCTGTTTTCTTTTTATTTTTCTATCTGGGTACCTGCTCAAGTTATATGACTGTTGGACCTATGACTTCATGTCATTTACTGTCTGACAGAACCACCTGGTCAGCTTTCAGACGACTAAACTGTTTAAGGATGTAATCGATTTTGTCAGAGTTCTCAAAAGCATGGAGAAAGAGTCTGTGACGATTTGGGGATGAACGGAGGCGACTGCTGGGATGGGCAATTTAGTATTTGTCGACGAGACAATCTACTGTTGGGGGTATAGAAACGTGCTAAATGAAAATTCTGCGGAATATAACCAATTGTTAGAAGAACAAATCATCTTGGAAATCTTAGGTGTTTCGAAAATTCAGTGATATAAAATGTAAAGCATTAAGTGTAAAAGAGATCATCTTGGAAATCTGAGGTGTTTCGAAAATTCAGTGATATGAAATGTAAAGCATTAAGTGTAAAAGAGATCATCTTGGAAATCTGAGGTGTTTCGAAAATTCAGTGATATAAAATGTAAAGCATTAAGTGTAAAAGAGATCATCTTGGAAATCTGAGGTGTTTCGAAAATTCAGTGATATAAAATGTAAAGCATTAAGATACAACGTTCCACACCAACTATGTTTACCACTCCTGTCACCAGATTTCAACCCCGCGGAGCATTTACAGGATGATTACAGGCGTCGAAAGTCGGGACGCCCGGCACTATTCGTTTTATGTTCGGACTAGAGCTAAATAATTTTTATTACCCCTGGAGTACCGTTTAAAAGTTTCTTTTTCTAAAGCTGTGGCGCTTAAGCTTGTATACTTTCTCACAGATATTTTGCCTTTTTTTTTAAGGTATGCAGGTATTCAGCCCTACACGATTTGATATGTTAAAATTTTATTTTATTTCAGAACTGCATCTGCTTAGATGTGGAGTACAACTGTGTGTGCGTGTGCGTGTGTGCGTGTGCGTGTGTGTGTGTGCGTGTGTGTGTGTGTGTGGGGGGGGGGGTCAGGATAGAGAGATATATATTAATCAAAGTTGCCAGCTTTCCAAAGTCAGTTACTTGGAATTGTGGGAAACAAAAACCGTCCCTGAGATTTGATGTGGGTGGATTCTATCGGGAGGGCAGAAAAAAAAAGAATGTTTTGTTTGCATGTGATAGTTTGTACGAAAGTCGTTCAAAAATAATGAGACTAGTTTTACATGGGGCAAAACTTGGATGGGTGGCAGAACCCATTAATTTTAGAAGGTGTCCAACTTCTTGGACAGTTAAAGCAATTAAAAAATGACAAGAAAAACTACAAAAAAAAGTAGCATACGTACTGTATATATATATATGTATTATCAACCATTGTCAATCCACTGCTGGATGAAGGTCTCTCCAAGTCTCAACCACAAATTTCTGTCTTGAGTATGCTTCTTCCATATTAACTACTCCCGCATGTTTTCGAATTCCATCCATCCATCTCTCAGATTGTCTTCTTCCAGGTCTGTGTTGTATGAAAGGAGAGAAGGTTAGCACTCCCCTTGACAAGGAAGGAATGGATCTCTGATCCAAACACATACACTATATTGACAAAAGTCACCGGACACCTCTTCAAAAACAAATGAATGAATCCGCTTGCGTTGTTAAGATACGCGGTACAGCTGCAAACGGTATAAAAAAAACCCCCGCAGCTGACCGCGATCATATCGCACTGTGAGGTTGAGTGAAAATGTCGCGGCGGGAGAGAACTGATTTTGAGAAAGGAAATATTGTTGTATGTCATATTAGTGGGTTGTCCGTAAGAGAACCCGAGAGGCATTTAAACATACCCAAGTCAACTGTTTTGGATGATTTGAATAAGTGGAAGACACATGGTGTGCCTGAAGCAGCAAAACGTAGCTGCAGACCAAAGAAAATCAGTGATAGAGGACGTCGATGCCTCAGGAGAGTCGTCACAGCTAATCGACGGAGTGCTGCACAAGACCCCAGTGTACAGGTGAGTAAAAATGCTGGAACCTTGGTTTGTACACGAACCATTCGCAGAGAACTTCATTCCATGGGTTACCATAGTCGTGCGGCTGCTCACAAGCCATTCATCTCCACTCGGAATGCTACTCGACGTTTAGCATGGTGTAAAGAACATTTATCGTGGGCCGTAAATCAATGGAAATGGGTCCTATATGCACTGATAAATCCAAATACACAACCCATCAGTCTGATGGCCGTGTGTGGGTATGGCGGCTACCGGGGGAACGCTATTTACCACAGTGTACTGTTTCTACGGTCAAGTTTGGAGCTGGCACTGTATTCGCGTGGGGGTGTTTTTTGTGGTATGGTCCTGGCCCATTGGTTATCGTGGACAAACCTGTTAACCAGCACGTCTACCTCGATATTCTGGACAATTATGCCCTACCAACTGTGTGGCAATACCATGGAACCGAGCCTTCTTGGTACCAGCAGGATAATGCACCGAGTCCTAAAGCAAGGACTGTTACGGCGTAGTTTGACGATAATTCCGTATCGTGTGTGGACTAGCCAGCACAGAGCCCTGATGTTAATCTCATAGAGCACTTACGGGATGAATTAGAGCGCTGCTTAAGAAGTTTGAAACCAAGGCTTACTACTGAGCAGCAGTTAATGGCAGCGTTATGTACTGAATGGAAGTGCATACCTATCGCTGTGTTCTAAAACCTTATCGAAAGCATGCATTAAGGCCAAAGGTGGACCGACACCGTACTAATGTATGTCAGTAAATGCTATGTTGTGTTTCTTTTCTAGGTGTCCGGTGACTTTTGTCAATATAGTGTATAAGATTAGGGCACTGCCACTTACTTCGCGGCACTTAACCAATGTTTTTGTTATACCGGTGCTTTTTGTTTTTCTTGTTGGTTATCTATTGTCTGCCGTCTTAGCTTATCTACACCGGTTATTGTTACTGATTTCTACTTTTTTGTTGTTTCTTACTTTTTAATACTCTGCCATGGCGCTCTTTGGCCCTTTGATGCCCTTGCGCCATTAATATCCAATCAACCAACTTTCGGGTCTTCTTCTGCTCCTTGGTATCCAATCTAATATTTCAGTTGTTCAACGGTGGTCAGTTCTTCTAGCAACACGTCCAGCCAATTGCCACTTGATAATTCGTTAACGATCTTTTTCAAAGTGAAAAATACAACGTTGGGTTAAATTTTCAACTTATTTGTGCAAAATCAATTTTCATCCGTGAGTGAGCAAGTGGGAAATCCACTTTGCACCGAATTTTTGGTAGTTTTCAAATTTTTCATGACTGTTGGTCCTGTAACCTGTCGAAATTTTGATGTAATTCAATAGTATAATTGTATTTGATACGAGAGACAAGAAAACGCAGCATGTTGCTGGTCGTGCAGACATCTCTCGTTAACTTCTGAACAGGCTGAATTTCCACGGAGAAGTTGCGTCCGAAATTATAGCCTTACACGGGTTGAGTTGACAACCAGGTTAGTCTAATCACTTCCTGAACGCACATTACATGTTCATGAATACACCATGTTGGAAACAAAATGAATAATAAACAAAAGCTAATGTGTCAGCATCGTCGGAAGATCCCATTCCCCCGATTTTCAATTTGCCAGCATGGGGGCATTAACCAAAAAATCGAGGAAATTTCCTTTGAAAGGAACTCGGGCAATGTTGTTTCTCCGAAATTTTCGGAGCTTTTATAGATTCGTGGAAATTGCGCAGACACAATCATTTTCCTTCTTGTAGATGAGACGTGGTCTAAAGCTGCATGCTGTACAGTTTTGTTAGTTTTTAATGTTTTATTAATTTTTATGGCGCTTTGTAGTGTGGTTCAGATACCGAACGTTTTGTACGAGTTATCGATGAAATTCCAGTGTTCTGATGCATTTTCAAATTTGTAGAGTGAGTTCCGCTGTCAGCTGACAAAGTTTACATTGTTTCATTTCTGTAATACATTTCAGAGAAACATCGAGATTGCTTCTTGATTATATTTTGTTTCTTCCACGGAGAGAGACAGAGAGAGAGAGCACCAAACACAAACTCACAAACACAACATTCCCAAAACGTTTTCGAATGTCTGTAACGTATTCCATATACAGTATTATAAATATTTTCATAGTGCGGAACCAGAACTTTCGAAGTAGATGGGGTAAATAAATGTGCAACAGTTTTTTTGGCATAACTATGAAGACGGTGAACCCATTTTTTAGAGATACACATAGCCATATAAAAATCTTCAAAAATTTTCAGCCATATAAAAATCTTCGAAAATTTTGAAGATTTTTTATGGCCGAAATTTTTAATTCAGAAGGAAATAAAACATCTAAAAGTCGCCCCGGAGAGCAAGTGTATAATCCCTCATGTTGGGTCCCATTTCGAGTTTCCAATGAGGCATGGGTAGTATGTTTTTCGACAGCGGGGTTCTTTCCCTACCGTGAACCAATTGCCCTAACCTACGGACGAACTTCTCCGCATCTAAGATCCTTATGAGGGTCTTTAGCCCATAAAAATAACTGAAGAAAGGAGCAAATTGTAACGTCGATTCCATATCGAGAGGCTTACATGTGATGCTATGAAGTTGAAGAACGTATTTTGTTTCATCAAAAGATTTTTCGAGAAGGAGCAGAACGTCGTTATCGTTACGTCGCTGGTGCTAAGGCCGTCGACAAACATGTTTTGTTGCACGTGTTGATTTGGCCATGCCAAATTTAATTTATTTGTTAAAGCTCATTTAAATTGCCAATTTCCGTACTTAAAAAAAATGTACTGAGTTATGTGTGTAGTTTTTCTCTCGTATTCACTGACGTCTTGTGTATGAAAACTTGCCTGTTCAGACACAAGACGTCAGTGAATACAACTTGCCTGTTTGGCCTACTGGATAGAACTTTCCAAGTGGAGCTCTCCACCAGTGCCCATCATTTTGATTCGCATTTCATATTTATGGCTCAAAATGCTAGACAAGTTCTTACAATTTCGTGGATTTCTGCATCGTACATTTTCCGCGTATGATGCATTCCGGTCAAATAAACATATTCGATAATTGAAAATGTTACTGTTAGACATACATTTTGACTTTAGAAGACGAGACTACATATGTCGTATTCACACGTTACGAAACTGACTCTTTGCTCTCAACTTCGACACTGTACGTGACTTGGACCAATCTGGGAAAAATCACTAAACCATATAAAACGACGCAGATCAATACCGAAGGCCAGGCATCAAAAGGACTACTCGGCTTGCGAAAACAGAAGTATATGTGCAGGTCGTTGGCGACGAGCACATTTCCCCAGCCTGATTTGTTATATATCTTATGCCTCGGGGCCCTGCACTATGCTGGTTGCCAGATTCACACGTTGTATCCTATCTTGTTAGCCGTACATTGGACAGAGTATATTTTTTCAGTTTTCTTTATTTGTTTCGGAGTCTAACAATCACCATAACATCTATGTAAAAGGCTAAGAAAATTAGGCCTAAACCGGCGCCCCCAAATTTGGGCCTGTCTCTAATTTGAGAGCACGGGTTCCAGGGAGGAGAGAACCATCGTCGTGCGGCAAGCACATTTTCTATACCTCATCCGAAGCTCCATTTCGGATGATTAGCCAGAAGTCAGCGCGTCTCACCACTCGACATCATCAGGGCAAGACGCAATCCATCCCCTTTGCTGTCTAGCCTCCTGAGTTACGTGTGTGGCTCAGGAATTAAATGAGGATGATTGAAGTAAAGCATCGCAACATACAGAGGTACCATTTCTAGATGCGCATAGATTTCATACAATGTATTAAAAGGTTTAACTACGCTTTCCTTAACGTGTGATACTAAGACATCGTTGAGATGTTTTGCCTAAACTGCTATGTTAGCAAACTTCCATTTAGTTTAGATACGGTTCAGTTGTCATCTCTGTTTCCTCTTGTCTGCGGCATTAACAGCATATAGTCAGACTTGTTACCTTATCCGTCGACTTGAGACACACTTGAGTCGTGTGTTTTACAATGATGTCAAGCACTGGCTGTGAGCAGTTTTTGTTCCGATGAAAATACTGCTACTGCAGTTAGCTTCTAAAGTGCGCGTATTTTAAAATATTTTATGGGTGTAATTCTGAGAATCAACTGTATGGCGGTGGTCATCTTTCAGAAAATGCCACAGTAGTGCATGCATCCTGTTTGAACCATTATGTACGCCGCACAATGGTCCCAAATACAAATCTAGCTGATCAAAAGGTATATTTGTTGTAGCTTCAAAACAACTTAAATACTGTCGTACTGTCATCCTAAATAGTTGTGTACCTACGACTCACAATCAGTTTTACAAAAGAATCAATTAGGTCTTAGCAGGAGCACGTATATGTCACGTGTTTAGTGCAACCATCGTTTTCTCTTTAGCATCGCCCAGCAGTTGCCTTCGGAACTACGATCTGTGTACACGTAATTTATTCTCGATCCTATTCGGGTCTTCGGTGAATTAAACTACAGGTATCTGCCTACAGTTTTAGTGCATTTTAAAACTTTAACATTGTGTTTAGTTCTTATGTTCATTAATTATAAGGGACGTATTCCAAGAATTTTTTTAAAGATGTAATTGAAGTAACAGGCTTGCAAAAGCAAAGGCCGTAAAAGTCCGTTGTGAAAGTATATTCAGCGTTTAAGTTAGTCATTTAGGTATGTAATTATAACTGCTTTATGACCAACTTTAACCAACTTTTGTTTTATTAAAATTTAGTGATGTCGGACGGAATTCCAAGAAGAGAGCTGTTTGATGTTTGGCGGAATGAAAAGAATATTTCAAGGAGATTAGCCTGTGTATGTGATTATATATTGACTAAATATGGCTTGAAAGATCCCGAGGGCCATATTCGTGAACTAATGCACAAAAAAAGTGCTGAATTTTGTAAGAAACTTAAAGAACGGTGGACCAACTGTCACTATGTATTGAAAAACTTCTTACAGAAAACAGTGATTGGTTGAGTGTTAGAATGACTTTTTTAGAAGTAGACAGTGCTCAAGAAAGAAAAAAACATAGGTCGTCCACGAAAGTTGTTCCATGAGTGTACCGGTATTAGTCGAAAAAGAAAATTGAAACCATTGAAAAGAAAACAAAGCTCAGGTTGAAGAACGAAAAAAAGAATACAAGATCGCTTCCACAAAGAAATGGGGTTTCTTGTCGACATACCCAAACCAGGATTTGGTACGACAAATGACGGAAATAGCGCGCGGAGGTTCTTTGAAGATCCAGCTTTAGCATCAGATATTACTGGCGTAGATGAAGAGCTGATTCGGCGATTTGGAACCATCCTTAAAACAATCGCCAGTGGGTACAGCATTAACAATGGAGAGTTTGAAAAATACTGCTTCAACACAGCAGAATTATACATCCGAAAATATAAGTGGTATTATATGCCACAAAGTGTGCATATGATACTTATCCATGGTGCACAGTTGATAAAGGAAGCCGTACTTCCAGTTGGGATGATGTCTGAGGAAGCTCAAGAAGCACGGAATAAGGACAATAAGAATTTCAGGGAACATCATACTCGTAAATTTTGTAGAGCCGATACAATGACGGACTTGATGCACACGCTATTAATTTCCTCGGACCCGATTGTAAGCAGTCTTCGAGTTAAACGTCAAAAGAGAAGTAAAAGTATATCTCCTGATGTACGGAGACTACTCCAAGATCCAGGCGGCAGCGATGATGATGATGTTGTTGGAAAATGAATAGATGTACATCTCTCTGAAGCCTGTAAATATTTGAAATGTGTGTTTATTTGACCACAATTGGTGTTCTGTTTAAATCCTATTAATTTGTTATTTTTTAAAAATAAGAGCAAAGACTTAAAAAATATTTGCACTAAATCTTACAAAACTATACGCATATTTCGTTGATATCTTTAACAGAATAAAAAAATTAATTGAAAATGCAACTTGTAAATTCGTGTAAAATTCTATGACAATCTGTTTTATAGGAGAGGAGTTATTAATTTTGATCAGCTAGATTTGTGTTTGGAACCACTGTGCGCCGTGCCGTCTTTGTCGGGATAAAAAATTATCTGATAAAACTGGAAGCTCTTTCTTCGCCAGTCGCATTTTCTTACGATACGAAAAGGACTATTTTTTTTTTCATTCTATGATCCACCCTCTAGGAGAGTAATTATAATTTCACTATGGAGGGAAATTCTATGTGGAGGGACTTGGTTAAGATCCCAAAAGAATTCATTAATCCTTTTAGGAACAGATCGTGAGAGTTGCAGATCTCCGTTTACCACCTAACAAAGATTTTTTTTCCACAGGGAAAAACGGGAGTATTTTGCTTTCCTAGAACCAGTGGCCCTAAATTAGGGACGAGTGACTGTTTATAGCCCATCGAGTTGCTCACAGTGGTCGTTAAACGTTCCTAAAAAAAAAAAAAAAAAAATAAAGAACGGGGAGTATATACGTGGCTAGGGCAAAAAACTAGTTTTTTGAACCATCTTGTGCTGAAAAGAGAAGTATCGTGACTAAATACCATAATACCCTCCACTTACCTGGAAAATTGTGCACCAAGAAAAACAGGAAAATTCGTGGAAAATTTTCGTCGGGAACAGAAATACTGCAATTTTTGTGCACATATAACATTTCTCATTAAGAAAAGTGGAAATGTACCAAAAAAAAAAGAAAAAAAAAATCTTGGTCATGTGCATTTCCACTCGTCATTAAAGCATTTTTTTTCAGTACGACTTACGGAAGCGAAGGTATGGTATCATTTTTGGCATATATCGTCATCATCATCATGATCATTACGTCAACTGCTGGATAAAGTTCTCCCCAAGTTCCTTCATAACTTTCTGCCTTCAGGCAGTCTTCTCCGTGTCACTCGTCACAGGTGCTGATTATATCACTGTTCAGCGATATTTGCGGGAACATATTCCGAAATAAAAAAGGGTCTACTCTGCACTCAGGAGGGTTGGCATTTCACCATGATAATCCCCCATGTGGTCAATGTTGTAATGGAATACTTAACCAGAAGCGTCTCCTACCTGCCACATCCGTCCTACGGCCCGGACTTGGCCCCTTGTCACTGTTTTTCCTTTTTAATCGTTGAAGAAATCATTACGGGGTCAGTGCTTTCCATCAGAAAATATATGTCTCTTCTATAGTACCCAGGTTTCACATTTACCAAAAAGACGGAGACGATTTTGAAGGAACTGTCGAAAGATGGGTTTTCTCACGTGTTTCAAAAGTGGCAGAGGAAATGGGACAAGTGCATTTCTGCTAACGGTGCATATTTCGAAAAGTCTCCTAGACACTGACTAGCTCCGTTGCTACGTTACAGCTACAGCATCATTCTTTTTCTGACAGCCTACGTAAAATTTTGCGTCAGATTACACGTCTTCAGGACATCTTCCTCCTTCACATGATCAGAACATGTCTTTCCACAAATCCCATAAGTAACACATCTCTCCAGCACACAAACGACTCCTATGTCTCTTCTATAGTACCCAGGTTTCACTACCATATACGAGTATAAGAGTAGGAACAATGAACTCTTTGAAGACATTTAAAAATTCGTGCTAAAAATGAGATTGATTAAAAAGTCGTCTTCAACACGATAATATAAAACTTGAAATGATGGTATTTACAAGTTAACAACCTTTGATGAGTTAAAAAAAACACACATACGCAAGATCTTTCAGACCATGTCAAGCAGGTCCATCATCAGGTGAAACTAATACAATGAGTAGTGCGGATGTCTTAAATAGGTGTTCAAAATGACATGTAGTTCATGCGCAGAAGGGCGAGAACTGAAAAGGTTCCCCGAACAGAAAACTAATTTGATGGGGGGCCATCAAGAGGTTCTTGTATTACACGGGGGATGCTTGTACATCATACTTGAGGGGCATTAGATGGTACATAGTCGTTGCAACACAGATTTCCATGCCATAAAATGAATAAGCTCTCAGTAAGAAGTAAATGGGATTGATGGGATGGCGTATCCAAAATAGTAGCACTTGACTAGTCGGAGTAGTGAGTTCCTCCGTGAACAAGGCGTGCAAGAGCTGTATTCCTGCAGCCAACACGAATATTATATTGGTGTTCGCTTAATCTTGCTTGCAGGGAACGCTTTGTAGAACCGATATAATAAAGGTCGGAATCTTCTTGGTTTACGGTCTTTAGGGTAACACACCCATCACCAACAAATTTGGTATTTACAGTGTTACCCTCAATGCCGTAAACCAAGATTATTATATCGATGCTACAAAGCGTGCCCTGCAAACAAAATTAAGGGAACACCAATATAATATTCGTGTTGGCTCCAGGAATACAGCTCTCGCACGCCTTATTCATGGAGGAACTCACTACCCCGACTAGTCAAGTGCTACTATTTTGGATACGCTATCCCATCAATCCCATTTACTTCTTACTGAGAGCTTATTCATTTTATGGCATGGAAATCTGTGTTGCAACGACTATGTACCATCTAATGTAATACAAGAGCCTGATGATGGACCTGTTTGACAGGGTCTGAAAAATCTTGTGTATGTGTTTTTTTTAACTCATTAAAGGTTTTTAACTTGCAAATACCATCATTTCAAGTTTTATAGCATCGTGTTGAAGACCGCTTTTAAACAATCTCAATTAACACTTTCTCATTAAAGTGTTAATTGAGATTGATTAAAAAGCCGTCTTCAACACAGCCATGCGGGACTGGCGGGTTTCTTCATAATCCATATTTAAACCCTGAAAATTTCGCAAATCTCTAAACTGTTAGGATATTCATAACAGTTCAGATATTTGTCAAAAGTGCCTGGGACATTACCTTTGCTGCACGCCCTCCCCTCTCTATTCATCATCGTCTCATAGACTTAGGGAATCCCTCCCCAGGAGAAAGCTCTCTCACCGTCCTCATCATCAAATGAAGAACATGATGATCGCACAATAAAATAAGGAAGCTTGAATAACTCTTTGAGCATACCGTCTCTGACTTCACCATTGCTTTCCTATATTTCCTGGGGAGCGTTTTTTATCTCAAAAAATGTTAGGGTTTATTTGTAACGTTTCGTCTGTCTCTTCACTGTATTTATCTAAGACACTGAGCACAACTCTTATTCTGTTTCTGGTGAAGAGAACCATGGGAGCTTGGGGCCAAGTCAGGACTCTGCGAGGCCTTTTCCCGGAGCTTCCTTGCTGTTGTTATAAAAACAGATAAATAATAATGTAACAATACATCAGGAATCTGTAACAGCAGAAATAATAAATGAAATGAAATGGCTTATAATTCTTTTATTTGATTTGACGGTAGAATATTTAGTTGAGCAAAACTTTTTCTCACGTGTTTCAAGAGAAATTTGCGTGATTTAGTGTGACTTGACGACCTGTATTAATATTTCCGAGGCGTATTTTCGTTTTTCCAGTTGTTCTCTCCCCTTCCTGCAGTTGTTTTTGAGTGTTAACGCATGTGTATGAATACAGATTCTTCTAGAAAGTATGTTCGTCGGTAGTCTGTTGCGAAGGTTCGTGCTTTCCTTTAAAATTTATCGCAGAATTCTTATCAGAAGCGCGCGCACTTGTACCTGTTTAGTAGTTGTAATGAAGTGAAAAAGAATTTCCTACCGACCTGGGATGGTGGTTGGGGGGATGGAAAGCCAATGCTAGAGCATCATATTTGAACGGGTGGCGTGGACGGAATGTCTATACGTTTAAACTTCCTTTTCGGCAAGAAAACATGACGCTATTTTCCAGACAAGGAGAAAGCGAAAAGCGACTCTTCTATCTACCTTGAAAAGAGAGGACACGCACGCAAGAAACAGGTTATAATTACTTTCTCACACGGTCACCCCTGTTTGTGTGGACTCTTCTTCTCTGAAATAGAATGGGTGCATGTAGTCATAGTTGTTTTGGTCCTTCCTTTCTCTTGCAGAGGAGTGAAAGTGGCGGAATAGATTTGAATGGACTAGAATTTTTGAGCTAGCCGAAGAAAGGCAGCGTGTCGCACGAAGCATTTTAACAGGGATCGCGTGCCAGTTTAGATGTTCCGTGACACGAGTCGTTAGTAACAGACGTTTTACTTTCTGGAATTGGTCGGTTTGGTTGTGCCTACAGGGCCTCCAGATTTAGTCATGCATTTCCACAGTGTCAATTATCGTAGTTGACCTTTTCAATGTCTTTTGTTTATGCGAGGGAAAGCAGACTATAAACCAAGCTAAAGAATTTTCATTCTTCGACGTCTTTCGAAATCATTGGTGTGCACAAAAATAGCGGTCGCATTTTTAAGCCTTTTGTTTTCTTTTAGCCGTCCCGTTGGCCGAGTGGTCAGATGCATCATAGTAGGTTTCTCACTAGTCTTCCGAGCTGCGTTCGGGTTCGCGTCCCATACAGAGATCGGTGGTGTTTGTATTACTGCGCATGCTCTCTTACTTCCTTTGAATCACGCTCGCCAAATTGGAGAGGAGAGACTGCTTATAACCTTTAGAGTTGCTCATCGTGGTCGTTAAATCTTGACACAAAGCAAACAAACAAACAAACGAAACGCAGGGGTCGCGCTGCCGATCGCATTCTTTGCATTTTGCGAAAAAAAAAAAAAAAAAAACAGTTAGTCAGTTTGGAACGTAGGATTACGACTTGCAGATTGGAGAGTTGAAATAGCTAGTCGAGTATGGTTTCAAAGCGTTTATTTAATTTGTTATAGCCAACACAGGTCTATGATATGAAAAGTAGCTTACAGAATTTTTACAAATAGTGCTGGATACATTGCAAACACAAAGCAGAGTTGATATGGGCTGGGTACGGGTTCCATCGGCGTGTTGGATTTTTGTTTGGGGGCGGCGGTTCGTTGGGCTGTAGTCTTCTTAGGCTTCTTACATTCCTCATCACTTGCTGTTGTCTCTCGTTTTGATTTTCCCCATTTTTGCTTGCGTTCATTCTGCGAATTCCGCGGCATTGTCGAAAATGTTAACCCGTTCACACGAAAGCAATTTAAAGAAAAATTACTTTAAACCACTGCGATATGTTCTTTATATATTTCAATAGATCTCGTCGAGAGCTTTAAAACGATACTATGCACAGTTGTTTTGCACTCACGGTTGTCCGGATAAACTGCGATATTGTCAAAAGTGTTCACTGGTTGACAAGAAAACAATTTTTAAAATAGTCATTTCAAACCACTGCAAAAAGATATTTGTATACTGCATTTCAATACATCTCGTCGAGAGCTTTAAAACGATACCACGTACAGTCGTGTTGCGCTCACGGTTGCAGAGATAGACTGGGTCAAACGCGGTGGTACCCCCAGAAATGTTGCATCATCTCCCCGGCGCACAGGGAACGAGGGCAGCGTCGTGCGCACGATGTATTGCGCAGTACGCGAATTAGACTCCATGCTGTTTACGAATATGCCAACACGGTTAGTGTACGACAGGCATTTGAAACGCTATAATGATTTCAATTGGGACCTATTTTTGTCTTAGGCGGCCGGCCATAAGTCGCCCCATACTATCCGCTAAATTAAATGTAGTCCTACGTCAAAAAAAAAAAAAAAATGCCGTCTTGGTGATGGAAAAATTTTTTGACGAAACTATTGGCGATTACGTTTTTTAATTACGTCCGAGCAAAAACAATTCTTTTAAAAAGATCGCTTTTGCTGGGGCGTCATGTCAAATTTTGCTAGGGCAATACCAAGAATTTTTTAAAAATTAATGTAGAATGTTTTAAATGCGATCGTATTTGTGGATTTCTTATCCTTTGATGTGAGCCATCAACCAATATTGCACGACTATTATATGAGAATAGTTATTAGATGAGAATTTTATAAGTAATAAACTGCAATTTTTCAGCAACATCTGTATTTTTTTCTTTACATTGGTCCATTTAGAACCAAGACACAAAATAAATGTAACACCCAGTTTTTCAATTAATTTGAAATTTGTGCTGTCAATAAATCTTCGTTTAGAAATTTTATTGGCAGTGATAAATTCAAAATTGAAAATAAGTATCTATATTTCTTTCTGTTAGGATTCGGGATCTATGACAATATATTTTGTTGCTTAATTGTAAAGAATCTATAACCTATTGTTTTTGTATTATTATTATTATTATTACACTTTATATCTTTCTTGTTTTGATATTTCCAATGGAGAGTAAAAAATATTGGCGACTTCAGATTACATTTGGAGAAAAAATATTGAATTTGGCGAAAACTTCAAAAAAGCCAGAGCAACTGCTGAAACGTGTCTGCTAACACAGTTTCTGTCGGATGAGATTTTTGTCAGGTTTTTGTAACGTTTTCGTTGAAGTGGCAATGATAGAACCATCATTTAAATCGAATAATTATTTTTACGTTACCAGAGTAAGTCAGATTTTTGCCAATGTTTTTCGTTTACTGAATCATACTGTTATACACATACCAGTGCAGGTAGTCCTGGATTTGCGCCGATTCAGAACAACGCCGATTTTAAAACCGGTCAAAAAGTGAAAAAAAAAAAAAAAAAAAAAATAATTTTTATTTATAACGTTTTGCAAATTTTCTCGTACTGCTTCTTATACTAAATCGTCATTCATAAATAGCTGATTTTGAATAAAAATTACAAATACGGTCATCTCTGCAAATACATGCTTCGTTAATGCCAATATGCTCTAACAAGATCGACGAATCAGTTGAAGCTGCTTGTAAAACTCAAACTTTTGCATATGCGAGTTTAACTTTTGCATATGCGAGCTTACTCTTATGCGATTTCATTCCCGACGCTTTAACCTATCAAAGGACAAATTTAATCGCTGCAGTTTTTTTTATTACTCGATTTTTTATAGGTCGGCGGTTTACATGAATACAAGCAGATATGACTGCTGTGCCGCCCCGGTGGTGCAGTGGTCTAAGCGATGGCCTCTGATCATTCGTCCAAACGGGGTCCGGGTTCGAATCCCGGTGAGGCATGGATGTTGTGTTTGTCTTACGGCACTGGCTCTCCCCCTTCCCTGGAACCAGTGACCCTAAATTAGGGACGGGCGACTGCTTATAGCCCATTGAGTTGCTCACGGTGGTCGTTAAACCTCCAATAAAAAAAAAAAAAAAAGATATGACTGCCATTCACGGGGACCAACGAATTGCGCACCCAATCATTGATTGTGAGATGTAATTTCCTCGAAAACCGACACCATTCTAGGACAGTCACGTGGGCATTGTCACTTGTCACGATGAGGCATTTTTCTTCTGCCTGGAAAAGGAGTAAGGGAAGTTTGTTTTGGCTCTCTTTTACTCGTTCCTCGAGAGGGTTTCCCCATTTGGGTGTCTGGCATGAAAAGGAGGGGAAGGAAGTTAAGACCTTAAGGAAATTAAGACCTAAAGTTAAGACCAAAAGGAAGTTCAGACCTAAAGTTCCTCCAGAAGGTTTCCCTATTTGGGTGTCTGGCATGGAAGGGAGGGGAAGGAAGACCTAAAGTTACGACCAAAAGGAAGTTAAGACCTAAAGGAAGTTAAGACGTAAAGTTCCTCCAGAGGGTTTCCCCATTTGGGTGTTTGGCATGGAAAGGAGAGGAAGGAAATTAAAGCATAAAGTTAAGACCAAAAGGAAGTTAAGACCTAAAGTTAAAACCAAAAGGAAGTTAAGACCTAAAGTTAAAACCAAAAGGAAGTTAAGACCTAAAGTTCCTCCAGAGGGTTTTTCCCATTTGGGTGTCTGGCATGGAAGGGAGGGGAAGGAAGTTAAGACCTAAAGTTAAAACCAAAAGGAAGTTAAGACCTAAAGTTCCTCCAGAGGGTTTTCCCATTTGGGTGTCTGGCATGGAAGGGAGGGGAAGGAAGTTAAGACCTAAAGTTAAAACCAAAAGGAAGTTAAGACCTAAAGTTCCTCCAGAGGGTTTTCTCCATTTGGGTGTCTGGCATGGAAGGGAGGGGAAGGAAGTTAAGACCAAAAGGAAGTTAAGACCTAAAGGAAGTTAAGACCAAAAGGAAGTTAAGACCTAAAGGAAGTTAAGACCTAAAGTTTCTCCAGAGGGTTTCCCCATTTGGGTGTTTGGCATGGAAAGGAGATAAAGGAAATTAAAGCATAAAGTTAAGACCAAAAGGAAATTAAAGCATAAAGTTAAGACCAAAAGGAAGTTAAGACCTAAAGTTAAAACCAAAAGTAAGTTAAGACCTAAAGTTCCTCCAGAGGTTTTCCCCCATTTGGGTGTCTGGCATGGAAGGGAGGGGAAGGAAGTTAAGACCAAAAGGAAGTTAAGACCTAAAGGAAGTTAAGACCAAAAGGAAGTTAAGACCTAAAGTTCCTCCAGAGGGTTTTCCCCATTTGGGTGTCTGGCATGGAAGGAGAGGAAGGAAATTAAAGCATAAAGTTAAGACCATTAAGACCTAAAGTTAAAACCAAAAGGAAGTTAAGATCCAAAAGGAAGTTAAGACCTTTAAGGAAGTTAAGACCTAAAGTTAGTTTAGACCTAAAGTTCCTCCATAGGGTTTTCCCCATTTGGGTGTCTGGCATGGAAGGGAGGGGAAGGAAGTTAAGACCAAAATGAATTTAAGACCTTAAGAAAGTTAAGATCTAAAGTTAAGACCTTAAGGAAAGTTAAGACCTAAAGTCTAGATGAAATGCGCGCAATTAGCTTTTTGTTCGCGCATTGAATGCGCTGAAAACTGTGAACTAACAACATGTTTGTGTTGTATTATTTACGTTATTTCAAAGTTTTAAACGTAATGCCATTACCTAGGTAGTATATTACTCGTCAATATTTGGGTGCCGGGAACGCGTGCTATTGACTTTCCATTGATTTACATTACAAAATTCCAATTACGCTGGTTCATTCGGGTACGAATCCCCGGAGTAAGTCGAGGGTTACTTGCAGGGACGCACCAAGGAGGGTTTCAATGGGCGCGAAGCACCCAGGTGCCGGCTTCCCGGGGCGGCAGGACGCCTCAAACAAATTTTACGGTTGACAAGTTAATGTTAGTGACGTGGAAGAAGTTAAGAAAACGTTTTACTGTGAGAAATCGTAGTGCTACGTGGCACTTTTGTTTTTCTAGTAAAAATAGTCATTATATAATTCAATAGAAAACGACTTGAAATCAGAGAATAATTTTTATTGTTTTCTTCAGTAGCGGATACCGTGGGCAAAGGACTAACACTTGTTTTCTAATTTTTTTAAATCTTGAAGATTTCAGTATCATGATATGCGTGGCCCAGCGCTATGACAATGGGGCCAATATGAAGGAAAAACTCAAAGACTTCAAAAATTCTGAGGTCTAAGCTAAACTAAACGAAAGGAATCATTTCATGACTTCAAAAAACATAATTTTTCGATCTAAAATCCTGATGCGTTTTATGTACTTTGAGCGGCTCATACTTTAAATCTGGTCGTAAATAACGACGAAAAAATTTCTCTAGAAATTCTCAGCATTATTCAAGAAATATATGCTTTCTTTTCTGAATTACCTTACCTTTGGCAAATTTTAAAGAAAGAGCTTCCAGCGTTGACCGTAAAACCGTGCTCTAAAACAAGGTGGGAAATCGATGCAATAAGGGTATCGAAGTTTATAGGGAAAAAAATTAATATGAAAACCAGTTATTTCGAATTCTGTTTTTAGTTTTATACAACTTATTTTTACATGTAAAAAAATATTTTATTTAAATATGAAAACCAGGTATTTCGAATTCTGTTTTTAGTTTTAACCAACTTATTTGTATATGTACCCATATGAGAGATTTTTTGGTTAGTTGGTTAGAATAGTTAAACAGACGCCCGCCATGTTCAATGTTATATACTCGTATATATGTATATATATTATGAAAACTCTTACTTTTCGGAAAATAGAAAATGATGTTGCTGAAGATATTTATTTCATGTAAAAATAAAAAAAATTGAAAAATATTCTCGTACAAGGGGCGGTAAATCTGGCCTGGCATCCTGCGACAAATGCCCTTGGCGCGGCCCTGGTTATTTGTATATACGAATGAAAATGAGCATTTAATGTGTTAGTAATTATTATTATTATTATTATTTGGTGGCAGTGTTGCTGATGCTGCTGTGACATCTCCCTTGTTCGTATTTACTTTAATAGAACTATTGTTGCGATTTACATTTTCTTTTTTCTTTTTGGCCAACGGACGGTTTGTTTTTCAACTGTTTGACCCAATAAGAACCAAACAAATGGAAACCCCATAAGCTTTTGTAACACTTCGGTGTCTCTTACTTTTTTGTGATGAAACCTATGGAAACGAAGACTGTTATTTCACATATTTTTTGTGATGAAACCTATGTAATCGTTGTTCCACTAACGTGAACCCAGAAAGAATTGCAATATTGCAACCAGTAAGAAAAATGTGTGGAAAAGAAAGTGTTACATTATTTTCTCCTACTATCGAATTACAGTTTTATTTATCCAGTTTTGAAAATAACTGCATAAAATTCCTGCAGCGTTTGCAAACGTCGCTGTATGTTATTGAAGATGCCGTCCATTCCTAAGAGAGTGGACGTGTGATTTTACTGTGTCAGAGTTTATAGTTTGGTCTGTGGCAATTCCACAATGTCAGTCGTCTGCTAGATTATTTATTAGATGTATAAATACGTTTAAAGTGTATTTCGTGTGACGTATACCGCTAATTTACATATCCGACATTCCCCGCATTGTTGTCATGTGACCGTAAGTGGTCCACAGTTTAAAATGTGACCCAGAAGTTTGCCCAACAGTCAAACGCACTTGCACATCTGTAGGTGAAAGATGGCTAGCGATACTGCATTTATTCGGCGCTGCATTCGCTACGAATTTCTTAAAGGAAAAAGTGCTCCAAAAGCATATGCATCGATCTGTTCTGTTTTGGGGGAGATTATTGCATCGAAGAGCACGTGTGAGTTTTGGTTTAGACGGTTTAAAGCAGGTGATTTTGATGTTAGCAATCGAGAACGTAGCGGCGCCCCGCAGAAGGTTGCACATGAGGAACTGCAAGCATTGCTGGATGAAGATTTGTCTCAAACTCAAAAAGAACTAGCTGAACAACTTGGGGTAACTCAACAAACCATTTTCAATCGTTTACGCGCAATGGGAAAGATTCAGAAGAAAGGAAAATGGGTTCCACATGATCTGAGCCAGAGGAACAAGGATGAGCGTGTCATGAAGTGTTTGAATCTGTTGAATAAACAACACAGAAAGTCTTTCCTGTAGAAAATCGTTACGAGTGTTGAAAAGTGGATATGGTACGACAATCCCAAACGCAAAAAACACTGGTTATACCCCGGTGAAGCAACGACTTCGACACCGAAACGCAATATTCACTCCAAGAAAGTTCTGCTGTGCATCTGGTGGTATATAAAGGGTGTGCTCTGTTATGAACTATTGGAACAGGGTCAAACTGTTGCTGCTGATTGCTACAAGCAACAATTGCTGCGATTAAACCAGGAAATCGGTCGGAAACGTCCATTCACAGGCAAAGGATTGCGTCCCATCACTCCCATGAAATTACTGCATGACAACGCTAAGCCGCATGTCACGAAATCGGTCAAGGAAACATTATTGACGCTTGGCTGGGAAGTTTTGGAGCACCCGGCGTATAGTCCCGACATATCCCCTTCAGACAATCATTTGTTCCGATCGATGCAACATAGTTTGTATGCTGTACGGTTCCGGACATGTGACGAAGTGCAAAACTGGGTTGACTTCATCGCGTCACACGACAAAGTGTTCTTCATGGCTGGAATCTGTCAGCTGCCCGATCGGTGGCGTAAAGTGATAGATAATGACGGCGCATATTTTGATTCCTAAAGGTATTGTTGTTTTCTATCAAATTACATGTTGCGTTTTCTTAAAACGCTTTAAAACTTATTTGTACACCTAATACATTACACATCAGACATAGCTCTAGTAACCTGCAGGCTAGCGTTAGTTGTGCCATCTGTTGAAAATTGCCGGTATTAATATTATTATTATTATGAAAGCATTCGCCGTTTTTAACTGAATCACACTGACGTGGAATATTTTTTTTTCATGAATTCGGAAAAAGTCTTAATTTGTGAATGTAGGCTGATCCAATTGTTTGAAGTTTATCTTATTTTTGGAAACATGACGAAGTTAAAGTTTATCATACTAGGGGTGTTCAAATGAAAAGGTACGAAACGATACTGTGGGTATAAATGAAGACTTTATTCAAAGTATACACCATAGGCCGTAGCACAACGATCCCATTGATTAACGAGCTGAAGGATTCCTTGTTCCCATAATTCCTGTGGCCGTGACGAGACCCAGTCCTGCACAGCGTCCTTGAGTTCGTCGTCCGAGTGGAAGCGCTTCCCTTTCAGATGTTTTTTCAGGGGACCAAACACATGGAAATCGCAGGGCGACATGTCCGGGCTGTAGGGCGGATGGTCAAGCTGCTCCCACTGGAACTTGGCCAGTTCCACGTGTGTGACCCTGGAGACGTGTGGACGCGCGTTATCATGAAGCAGAACCACACCCTCCGTGAGCAGCCCCGGTCTTTTGTTCTTGATGTACCTGCGTAGGATTCGGAGTGTCTCACAGTACACATCGGAGTTAATGGTTCGTCTGTGCTGGAGGAATTCAACAAGTAGTCAATTGGACGGCGCTCTTTATAAGAGCCTCTGCTCTCTCCTGCGCATGCGGGCGCCCTCGCATGCTCCGATCCACGCCGGCGACTCCAATCGCATCCCTAGATGTGTCGCTACGTTCTCCCATAGCGGCATAGGCAAATATGCTAACGGTTACGTTCTTATGACGTTTCGTACCTTTTCATTTGAACACCCCTAGTACTTTAAGAAACGTGTCACAGATCGAACTGTGTTTACCCTAGTTGTGAGTAATGGTAAAGATTTGTTGGTGGTTAGTGACGGACACTGATTGCTTGTATTCAGATAATTAAGATAAAATTGTTAATGTTGGCTGAAGAAAACATTGCTCACCAGAAAAGGCATCCATTGCAACTGTTTCTGTCTCTTGTGCAGTTCGTGTACAGCGACCACTGATGATAACATAGTTTGTTTCTTTATAAGAAAAAAATGTGCAAAAATAAAAAGAAGCCTCTTAAGGAATTGCTCTTGAAAAAATGTAAAAGGACTGGACAAAATCTATGTAGTGTTTTATTTCCGATTTTAATATATAAAAAGCGATTAACAGCAATTATTATATTATGTTCGTGTAACGGGAAGAAATTTGAAAGCAGCGCTGAAAAGTACTTTTATTTTGACAAGTTTTCATCATTATTTTATTCATATATAAATAATTAGGGACATATTTAGAGGGCGGGGATAGGGTCCTGGGCTCCCCGAAAGTGTTTAATTTTTTTTTATTGATTTAGTCAAAATTTGATTTAATTAGGAAAAAAAATGCTTAAATGAAATAAAAATGCATCAACTTAGAAAAAATGGTTTAGACTTTTATTTTTTATTAACTTTTATTTTCTTCTGCTGGATTTCAAAAACTTTCGTTTTTCGTCGCCGCCCCCGAAAAACAAAAATTATTTACAACACCCCTGCAAATAACCAATTTATTAAAGTGTATTTACACAGTGAAGAGAACGGCGGTGAAACATTGCGTACGATATTTTAAGCTTTCTTCAATATTTGTAACGTTCTTAGTAATCCATTGCCTTATTTTAGAATGAGAGGAATGTGTTATTAATACAAGTAAATATTAATAACACCTTCCTCCCATTCGAACACCGAGGGCTACCGTTCGAATGGTCTAGCTCTAGAGAATGGCTTCTGATTTCTCCTAGAGTGGAGTCCGGGTTCGAATCCGGGGAAAAGACTGCTCTTATATTTGTGCATCCAGCGTTAGTTCTCACCCCATACCTAGAACCAGTATCTTTAAATCGGAGAAAGACAATTTAGAGCCATAGATGTACGTGGGGATTATTAGATACTGGAATCACTGCCGGCTTTAAAATTAAAAAAAAAAAAAAATATGTAAGAAGGTGCTTAGATGTGGACGGAAGAAAGGGTAAGGAAATTTGTCTTGCATTTGCGTAGCAAATACACCTTTTCTACTTTTGTCATATGTTGTAGAGGTTATGGGGAGCAATGAAGATTATGGGGGTGCGGCAGCTTATGACGAAGTAAATTTCTCTATTTTTTTGCCAGTAGCAGGATTCGAACCTGCTACTCTCGGCTCCGAGTGTTGTCCACTGTACAACACTGGCGAGTGCTCTCACTGCTATCTGCCTTTATCTCATGTGCGACCTGCGGAGCAGGAACGTCACAAGCTGTATGTTTTCCTCCAATATGAATATATAATTTTGTTCAGTTGTTCTTTCCAATCAGTGTCTATCTGTCCCGCTTCTGAGTATATTTTTCCAGATACGAAAAACGCTTCATAATGGTATCTAACTAAACCTGCACCGCATTAAAAAAACAAAGAGGGTAGAGTGCGTAATGTTAATAAAGGAAATTTGATCTAACACAGCGATGTGCAAGGAGACATCATCTCTCGGAAAGCATTCTCACGCCGAATCACGTGACGCACTATATAAGCCACACCACCATACGATCTCATCCATCGCCGCGGGTGGCCTAGTGGTAAGCGTTCGTGACTGCCATGGAGATAACCTCAGGTTCGATCCTGGGCTGGTACGAACGTTCGAACCACTAAATACCCGCCGTGCGTCGGATGGGCACGTTAAGCCGTCGGACCCCGGGTACTGGCCCCCTGGTAATAAATAAGGGCGTCTTCCTCCCCCTTTCTACCTCGCTTCCGTGCCACTTTCCTATCGGGCACTCTAGCCCAAATCTCCTAGCTTCCTATTTCTAAGGGTTGTTTAAGACCTGGGGTCAGACAGTCCCTTCCTAAAAAATCCTCTACATATGATCTGATCTCATCAGACTAGGTTGCCGTCTGGAGTATCAGTCCTCTATGCTGCATGGATCCTTAAGGCTGACGTTTTTTTTGTTTTGTTTTTTTATACAATCTTATCGGATTTTGGTGAATTATTGTGTTCCGAATTGTGAGAGGTTTTCATCGAATGTATCAATCACCATGCGGCCTTTTTTTTTTTTATTTTTTTTTTTTTTGATTGGAGGTTTAACGACCACCGTGAGCAACTCAATGGGCTATAAGCAGTCGCCCGTCCCTAATTTAGGGTCACTGGTTCCAGGGAAGGGAGAGAGCCAGCGCCGTAAGACAAATACAACATCCATGCCTAACCGGGATTCGAACCCGGACCCCTTGCGGACGAATGATCAGAGGCCAGCGCCTTAGACCACTGCGCCACCGGGGCGGCACCATGCGGCCTTGCAGTGCTCATATTGTCTTGGCATAACTTTGATTTTTAAGGACAGCAAATGGCTTTCGAATCGCTGAGCTGACAAGTTTTCATTCTCCAGTTTCAGTTTTGAAAAAAGAGAATGCTATATAGAACTGATAAATATATTTCAAATACGTGGATATAATAATGTAAATAGACGATGTCATCGCTCTGTTCACGCTATTTTATAAACAACGCATAGCAACTGAAAAATTGTTGTTCCGACGCTGCTGGGATCGAAACCCAGATATTTCGATAACTAGCCGAGCGCGTTCGCTTTACGCTACGGTGCCAACAATTCACAGCGCTATGCGTATTTTATCAGTCAGCATCTGATTACACTGGTTTGTATGGATGGGCCCACTCTGTAAAATGCCACCAGATGGCAAATGGATGAGCTCACCCATACGAACCTGTGTAGTCAGATGCTAACTGATAAACCACGCATAGTGCTCTGAATTGTTGGCACCGTAGCGTAAAGCGAACGCACTCGGCTAGTTACCGATAGATCTGGGTTTCGATCCCAGCAGTGTCGGAACAACAATTTTTCAGTTGCTATGCGTTGTGTAATAAAATAACGTGGACAGAGCGATGACATCGTCTATTTGCTATATAGTATTGTGTAGTGTAATGTATGAGTGTTACCTTCGCTTGGATCCTAGTAGAAAACCGGAGAGTAACGGATATATCATATCCAGAAAGACACTGTGTGCTCTTTTCCGCTCTATACTACTACTACCTACAAATTCTGCAGCGACAGAAAAGGAAAATTGGTCATCGGCAGTTAAGGCTGAATTCTTCCGGAATATCGCTATAAACAGAAATCGCAGTTTTCTTTAGAAGTAGGGGAAATGAATTAATTCACTTCTGTATAATAAAATTAAAAACACAATGGTGGTCCGATTTCTAAGAGGATATACACTGACGGAAAAAAAAATCCCAACACCACGAAAAAATAGTTGTAGAGGCATGAAATGGCGGCAATACATTTGTATATAGGTAACATATTTAATCGATTAAGGTTTCAAGATCACAGCTTATTGTAAGCGCGAGAAGAGCCATTTTAAATGTGAAATGCTGGTACATTAATAACCGGTGTAACCGCCAGAATGTTGAATGCAAGCACGCAAACGTTCGTGCATTGTGTCGTACAGGTGCTGGATGTCAGTTTGTGGGATGGAGTTCCATGCCTGTTGCACTTGGTCGGTCAATACAGGGACGGTTAATGCTGGTTGGGGGTGACGCTGGAGTTGTCGTCCAATGATGTCCCATACGTGCTCGATTGGTGAACTATCTGGTGATCTAGCAGGCCACGGCAACATGTCGACACTCTGTAGAACATGTTGGGTTATAGGTATGCGGGCGAGCGTTATCCTGTTGGAAAACACCACCTGGAACGCTGTTCATGAATGGCAGCACAACAGGTTGAATCACCAGACCGACGTACAACTGTGCCGTCAGGGTGCGTGGGATAACCACGAGAGTGCTCCTGCTGTCATAGGAAATTGCTCCCCAGACCATAACTCCAGGTGTAGGTCCAGTGTGTGTCGGCCGCAGACAGGTTGGTTGCAGGCGCTCACCTGGCCTCCTTCTAACCAACACACGACCATCACTGGCACCCAGGTAGAACCGGCTTTCATCAGAAAACACAACAGATCTCCACTCCGTCCTCCAATGAGCTCTAGCTTGACACCACTGACGTCGCAAATTGCAGTGGTTTGGAGTAAGTGGAATGCGCGCAATAGGGCGTCTGGCTCGGAGCTGTCCTTCAAGTAACCGATTTGTAACAGTTCGTTGTGTCACTGTGGTAGCAACTGCAGCTCGAATTGCTGCCGCAGACGCTGTACGATGCGCCATGGCCATACGCCGTACACGGCGGTCTTCCCTCTCAGTAGTGCCACGTGGCCGGCCGGAACCCGGTTTTCTTGAGGCAGTACCTTCCCTTGACCACCGCTGCCAACAATCATGCACAGTGGCTACATTCCTGCCAAGTCGTTCTGCAATATTGCGGAAAGAAAATCCACCTTCTCGTAGCCCTATTACACGACCTCGTTCAAACTCCGTGAGCTGTTGATAATGGCTTCTTCTTCTTAAAGGCATTCTTGACTAACATCAACACCCTACGTCGAATCTCAACGATAACTAACGCTCACGAACGTTACAGCACGTATTTACAGCAAACCTGCTTTGCATGTTCCGAGGGGCGCTACTAGCGCCACACGTATGCGCTGAGCGCGAAATTTGCATAGACGTCATCTTACAGATGTACTCTCACCGCCTACTAACTGTCGTTTATCTAACACAACCCCTTCTTGGTGTTGGGATTTTTTTCCCCGTCAGTGTATATGTAGGCACATAAAGGCATGTGCATACAATTATCGTAAAAATGTATAAAGTAGCTTTTTATGCTAATAAATCATAGTAAATTGTTATTGTAAAAATCCTCTTGTTTGTGATAATAATAAACTATTATAAAAAAGGGGAGAATGGAGCAGTGTGTGATATGCGTTTGAAGACCAGAGTGCAAGAAAACAAAAATGATTAACTACTGTAGTATAACTGTACTAGTGATCCGAAATTTCGTTGCGTATAATAGAAACCAAAGTTTCCAAGCTTTCGCACATCAACCAGATGGCTTTTTCAAGAAAAGTAGACAGCAAACTGAATAATAGAACAGTTCGACAATTTGAACGTGGTGACTTGACTTGACAATAACGAATAGTTGCGAACGTAATCAGGTATTTAAAGATACGAGGCGTTATGCTCGTTTAGCACGCGGAATCATGGAAGGAAAACCAAGATGCAATCACTATTTGAAGAACTGGTTCCAAACTCGTGGCAACTTCAGTGAGACGCTATCATTGCACGACTCGCTGTTGGTTATAAAGCTAATTTCTTTGCGTTACCCCACATAGGAGCAGCGGACTTGAAATTGACTTCTCTGGATAGGGCCGTGGTCACTTTGCCGTTCTTTATGTCCCTTTTATGTTCGTTAACTCTAATTCTAAATGAACGTTTAGTCATTCCAATGTAGGATCGCTTGGAGCAGTCCGGATATAGTAGAGGAATGGCATAAACACCTGCTTTATTGGAAGGTGGGGGCTTCTCAGTGTTTCCCTTAAGCATGGTACATAAAAATGTCGGAGATCTGATGCCAACACCAAGGTTCATCCGTCTTAAGGGGTGGGCCAACGGGGCCGGTGCCCCTGGGGGTCCCAACACCCCAAGAGTCTTATGGGTTTACAAAAAGTCAAACTCTTTGGCCACTCACCAGCAGGATTTTTTTTTATTTAAAGAAAAGAATAAACACCCATCCTGAAAGTTGGAAATTCTTCTGCCTTTCTTTTTTTAAACCTTGCACGTAGCTTCGATTTCCCGAGGAGGCAGGAAGAAAATTAGGAGTTAGGTGGATCTTTTGTGACAAAACAAGAAACAAAGAAAGCCGACCTTCCTTCCAATCCCGAGTGTGAGTGAAGCTTGAGCCCCGAGCGCCATGAGGGCCACGCACTAAGCGCATTTTTTCCGAATCATTTTTACCTTTTAAACAGTCATTTCTGTTGTCCACACGAAGAAGTGCACGTATGTTTATATCACTGGGGTTTGCCCACCTGGGCTACTTATACATAAATTCTTTCAGTCGACGCTGCACTGCGAAAAACGTTTTGTTAATTCAACAAAAATTTTTGTCGATATACATACAGTCAACAAAATTTGTTGTTGAATTTGCAAAATTATTTTGAAAAATATTGTTGATTTAACAAAATTTATTGTTATCACGACAAAACGTTTTGTTCATTTAACAAAATCGACCTTATCATTTTGTTAAATGAACAAAACGTTTTGTCATGATAACAATAAATTTTGTTAAATCAACAATAAATTTCAACAAAATAATTTTGAAAATTCAACAAAAAATTTTGTTGTCTGTATATCAACAAAATCTTTTGTTGAATTAACAAAACACGTTTTTCTCAGTGCGTTTAAACAAATAACAATGACGAGGGGGGGGCATATCGGCATTTCTGTCTGGTGCGTCATATTGTCTGGGAACGGCGCTGGTTGGTTTATTTCTTTCTTCTGTTTTAATTTAATTTTCGTTGAATAATTTGCACAATGGGGAAAAACATTATATCTTTCAGCACCCATTTTCTTGTAATTTGCTAAGCAGAAAAATGTCAATGCATTTCCTACACTTCATGGAGTTCTGCAATTTCTGTCATGTACCATTTTTCATTCAAATGGCATTTAAAAAGTTACTGGATATTGAATGTTTCTTCTCATAGGGATAACATGGTGATTGTGGTGTATATAATAATTCTCATACGTTTTGTATATACAGTATATCCATATGTTGTATATAATGTAACAATGCCGTATGTGAATAAAAAATAACCACATATTGCAATAATACCATATGTTGTATATGTTCTGTATATGTATAAGATCAGTGGCCCCGAAAAATATGGCAGCCCAGGGCCCCCAAAAGTGTTAAGACGGCACTGCCCTCACCCCTTTTTTTTTTACTGGAAATAACAGTAGCGTTGGATAAGATCTACATGAATGGAATTTTTGAGGAAAATTTCTGCCAAGCACTTCAAATTTTGTCCTTCCGTTCGATATTTAGACACCCCCCTCCTCCCCAGTTCTGAGGTGCTGACGTCGCCACTGTTCGTGAGGAGTCGCTATGTAATTTATTGCGTAGACTATTTTTTTACGTTTCCTTTCGTGATTACACCTCTTCTTCAACCGTCATTTGTCCCTCCAGCCCCCCCGTCCCCCGAATCGTCTTTGCCTGCAATTTGGTGTGTGAACCAGTGGTCTTTTTCCGACTGAGGAAGACGCTGAATTTGTATACGGTCCCCAGCCCACTCACATTCCCAGCATTCCACAGGAGCATAGCGGAACATGTATCAGGCACTCGAAAAATTGGTTTTCACATCGATTTACCGATCTTCGTCTTCACGCCGTCATTTCTAATCTTTCACTTAAGCAAAGGTCGCGCTCCTTTTTAAATTATTTTCTGTTATAGGAAGAAAATTTTTCATTTGGAACGTCCTCTGATTTCCTTCCGACCTAGGCTGAAGTTGGGCGCGTGGGCGATTTTCGTTTGCAGCGGAATAAGCCACCCACTCCCCTTGCTGCAGAATGTCTTTTATCGATCGGCGCTCGCACATTAGTCTGCCGTCTATATCTCAACCTACCTCCCCCTGCTCGCCGTTCATTCCTGCGCGGGCGGACGGTCATCCGTTGAGTCTCGTGAGCGAGGCACGTGCTGTATCCATCCGCTGTTGAACTTTCAAACGCAGCAACATCCGCTGTTTGTACTTTCGCAGCACCTGCCCTCAGGCGTTGACATCAATGGCTGCTGTAGATTCTGATGTTTGGAAACCGCTCAGAAACATCTTTGTCTTCCGTCGCGTGGCTCTGGCTCTAAAATATGCAGGTTTATGTGCTCCTGCTAAAAAATTCAAGGCTGCTGCTGTTTGCTCAAGTTTTAATTTTTTTAACGCGATTTTTAATTCCCGTGCTTTCCGTCATCAGCGCTATTTGCATGACCCTCAACAATAATCGAAATAGTTGAACTACAGGCATTGCATATTTATATTTCATTTAATTCAGAAAACAACGTTTATGAATACAATTTTCATAATTTAAAGTCTACTGTAGTTTCGCTGAAAGCTGGTCCAGCACCGTCACGCTTTCCTGACCGTCCAGCACAGTCAGGAAAGCGTTTCTAGTAACGCCAATAAATCGGATCACTAGCACAGCGTTACTATTTACTACTTAATTGGTGTACTGTTCCTCGTTATAAAAGCGTTTCTATTTCTTGCTTCCGATGATGCTACCACCAGTTTCACTTGTCAAACGCTTTGTGCGACCATCGGATTGCAGATTGATGAGTGCTTTCCATGCGCTTGATTGGTATGGAGATGACGGTAAATCATTTACCAGATTATTACGGTTTTGAAATAATGAAAGGCTTCAACAATAATCTTAAGTTCGTGAAAGATCTACATGAAAAATATTACATTACATGCGCTAGGCTGTAGAATTTGTCAAAAAAAATGTTAGAAAACCAGAGTTCCGATAAGAGATTTAAAAACAGCATTTATATAAAAAAAAAATTGAACTTCAAGGAACTTTATTTATTTGCATACTAAAGTATTGCAGTTGTACAAAAAACTGTATACCATTCATTCAATTGTAAAAATCCCATATTTCATCAGACTACGGCATTTTCCTATAAAATTAATCACATGTGTGCACATAATTTAAGAGTGCAATGACACAAAACACAGAATAAGAGTAATAAAGCAAATCATGTATATGAAAGTAAGATTCTTGTTTTAATGGATTATAATTAAGCATTCGTTGTAATATTAAACTCTTCAATAAGGTTAATACAATCATCATTATCACTGTCCTTATAATACATGCATTTATCGTACATTGAATTTTCAAAATTTTTTAGCATTTTACTAGTAATCGGAAAAATTTTGCAACGTTTTGCTTCAAAATTTAAATGGCACCTGATTTAAAAGAGTCTGGAGCATTTCAACTTTCATGTGCTTTCGAGTAGCATTTTTCAGCAAATTCATTTTGGAAAATATTTTTTCAACGACTACATTGCTGATGGGTACAGAATGTGCAGCTAAAACAGAAGAAAGATTGTAAATGGATTCCCTGTTATACAATCAGAGTACCCCCCCCCCCAAATTCAATTGGATATGTCGATATACTGCCCTTAAAATGCTTAGCCCAATCCAAACACAGAAAATTCCTGTATTCTGCTTCCAATTTTGACAAATGAGCATTTTAGTCTTTAAAATTAAGAGGAAGATCAGTCACTGGACTTCTCTGGTTTGTGGTAAGCACATTCCTGAGCAACAGTTTGCAAGAAGTTTCAAATAATCGAAATTATTTGCAATCTTGTTATGTAATGTAATTGCAGCCAGTGATCATTCGAAGTGCTCAATAGTACAGATAGCGAACGGAAAGAAACCAACCAACTTTGTAGGATGGATGAAGGAATGTGGATACATAAGTAGAAAGAAATCTGGCAATATCAAAAAATCCAATGAGGTAAAAAAAAAAAAAAAAAAAATACACTGAGTTACTCAAGATGGTTCTGGAAACTAAATTTTATAATGTTACGGTTAGACAAACAAGCTCTGCATTTGAACTTTGTCTATCCAAGTCGCCAACAAAGTGCCAAAAAATTGTTGGCATACAAGTTGGATTTAAAGAAAAATACAAAATTTTCAGCAAAAAAAATAGCAAAATTTTCCCAGAATACAGCAAATAGCATTCAGAAAAATATCAGCGCTTGGGCAGAAAAAATAGCATTTTTGCTATAAAATAGTACGACCTGGCAACACTGGACTGGAGAACTCGTCCTTACAGTCAGGGCAGGGCTGGATTAAGGCCTTAGTGGGCCCCTAGGCTATTTGAGTCAGCCCCGAGACTGAGGCATTTAGTGGGCCCCTAGGCTAAGATGTCTGAGTGGGGCCCCCAAAGCACTTATGACGGGGAATCATTATGAAGTTCGTTAAATCAAGAAACTGTACTGGTCAATATTCTGGCGATAATTAATACGTAGTGCATTTCAGACTAATAAATTATGTGCTGAGTTTTCATAATAAGTCACTGTATTTTTCATTGTTCTCGTAAGAACATTGTTCATAATAAGTCACTGTATTTTTCATTGTTCTCGTAAGAAGAGTTTTCATAATAAGTCACTGTATTTTTCATTGTTCTCGTAAGAACGTGAGTTAAAAGCTTAAGATTCCTAGATTTTGTCTTTGATTTTTCAATGATTTAGCATTGTATACTTTTCTTAGTGCGTCTTTTCTGTTAGGAAATATGAAGCCATAGGGCCTAGAGGTCTTTTCGGCCGTTAACGGTTTCAAGTGCAAATTGGGAGGTGTGGGTTAATGGCAGTAAAAAAGCTGCAACTGTCTCGCCGACCTTCCTATACACAGCGACATGAAATCTTAACCCTTGGTGAGCCACTGTCTTAAAATGTTTTCGTCTTCCAGACTCTGTTGCTGGCAAGTGGAAATCATAGGAGGCAAAAGTAAAACTATTTTATAACGCTATCTATCTGTCCATCAGGTTGTAATGAACAGTGTTTCCGGAAAAAATCGTGTGTGGCATGTGTAACGCAAGATACTGCGGGCCTGCAGTCACATAAACATCCCAGAGTGTCGTGCGCGAAAGAATAGATTTTCTAAGGATAGAACGTACGCTGTTATAGTGAAGATTAGTTGCCTGTGGCGACGATATGATGGCGATATTGAAGGAAAGTGTGCGCGTAAAATTGCTTTATGAATAGTTGAATGGCGTGAAAGTTACGGAAGCACTTGGAAAATTGAGAAATGCGTTTGGTGACGATATTATCGGACTGAATACTTGGTATAACTGGTACAGGAAATTCGACACTGGTGTACGGGATCTGTCTCATGCGCCGAAGAATGGCAGACCCAGTATGGTTGAAGATGATACACTGCAACACGTGCTATCGACCAAGCCTGATTCAACACTACGGGAACTTGCAGAGGAACTGAAGACTTCCCATACGACCATCAACACCCGACTTCGGAAGTTGGGATATTCGTGTAAACTGTGCAAATGGGTACCCCATGCGTTCTCTGACCAGAACCAGATGCAACGCTACTCCATTACCGTTGATCTGCGTGAAATAGAAAGTTGGGATTTTCGTGTACATGCGTTGTCTGACCAGAACCAGATGCAACGCTACTCCATTACCGTTGATCTGCGTGAAATAGAAAGTTGGGATTTTCGTGTAAACTGCGCAAATGGGTACCCCATGCTTTGTCTGACCAGAATCGGATGCAACGCTACTCCATTACTGTTGATCTGCGTGATATAGAAAGTTGGGATATTCGTGTAAACTGTGTAAATGGGCACCCCATGCTTTGTCTGACCAGAATCGGATGTAACGCTACTCTATTGCTGTTGCTCTGCGTGAAAAAAAAAAAAAAAAAAAAAACGGGAGGGCTTTTTGCATCGGTTGGTCACGGGCGACGAAAAATGGGCCACGTACGGGAATGTTACGCCACAAAGAGCATGGATCAATCAAGCAGGGACAACCCCCCACAGAAGGTCGCTAAGGCATCCCTTCATGGATGGAAGGTGATGCTGATTTGCTGGTGGAATTGTTGCGGTGTGATTCACTATGAAGTCTGATCGCAGAACAGTACCATCACTGCTGATGCTTACATCCAGCAGTTGGACCATCTCCATGTTGCACTGCAAGAAAAGCGCCTAGCGTTGATTAATCGCCATGGTATTGTTTTTCACCAGGATAACGCTCCTGCACATGACGCCTCACGGACCCAGCAAAAATTGCACTAGCTGAAATGGGAAATATTGTCACAACCCCCTTATTCCCGGACCTTGCCCCGTCCGACTTTCTTCTCTTCCGGTCTTTGTCGAATTTTCTCGCTGAGAAAAACTTTCTTAATGACGATGATGTGAAACTTTGCATAGATGACTTCAACTCCCTCTCGCCAGACTTCTATCGCAATGGGATATTTCACCTCGTAGATGGGTGGAAGAAGGTCATCAGTTCCAATAGGGACTACCTGGATGATTATGTTAAGTGTTTTGTACAATATTTTAAGCTTGAAGTACATCTATTTTCCGGATACTTTCTTTACAACCTGATATCTATCTATTATTTGCTCAGGCATGCCTCCTGTGCCCTTGGTAATGGTGGAACCCAAGCTAAAGCGCCTGAAGACCCCTCTCCTAATCCGGCCCTGAGGCTGGAACATCTTTACCTGGGACCCTAGGCAAAAGTAAAAGGTATTCATATAAGCGAGCTAAACAATTACGGCACGTAGATGTCTCCTGTCTCCTGCTTAATTATATACATAGAGCTGTCATTTATTTTCACCAGGGCCGGCTTAAGGTATATCGCCCTGATAGAAAGTGCCACTTCGGCGCCCCTTTGTAAACTTTTTGCTGGGGAACTTTACATAATGCTTTCGAATTTAGTATACTCACATGCATTTGGTTGTTCTGCGTTATTCCACTTCCAAAAATTTAGAGGTAAGCTGTTTTACTATCTTTCAAGTACTTGATAACACAAATTGTCACGGGGTAAACAGTGATTTTATTTACGTTAAAACTGGAAAATCCTTTAAACACGTGGCGTCAGTTAATTAACAAAGACATCTCTCTTTCCACGTTTATCAACACATAGCAACCAAAAATTGTTATTCAGCCACTGCTGGGATCGTACCCCAGATATCCTGATATTTAGCCGAGTGCGTTCGCCTTACGCTACGGTGGCCAACAATCAACGGCGCTATATGTGTGTATCTGTCAGCTTCTGGCATCACTCCGTAGGATGGGATCCGTAGGATGGGCTCAGCAACTGAGACGTCTCCATCTGGTGGGCATTATTAATCCTAGCGTAAGGCGAACTCACTCTGCTAGATATCGAGAGATCTGGGGTACGATCCCAGCGGTGACCGGATAATAATTTTTGGGTTGCTATGTGTTGACAAACGTGGAAAGAGCGATGCCTTTGTTTATTCTTCACCTATCTGGATCGGTGTCCCTGATGCTTCTCTGTACTCAAAATACAAATGTAAAAAATTGGGGGGCGAAGGGTCGTAAAATTTTAGAGAGCGAAATTCCGCCACTCTGTTAACTGTAGCATCAAGCAACTTCGCTTCCATTGATTAATGGGAAATACGACACTGCGGCGAGAGGGAATTTCAAGCAAATAAACACTGTGTTTTGTTTCTTCAGAAAAAGAAAGTGAAAGGAAAAGAAGATGCGTTGGCGATGGGACAAAGCCAGATAGCCTGTGGCTCAAGCGGGAGACAGGATAAATTGGTCATTACTACTTCTAAGTAAAAACAACTCGCGCTCTCGGCGATAAAACGAAACAAGGCCATAGGAGCCCCTCAAAATATTTTATTTTTTTCACATAGGCTTTTCAGCATTTAAAATTTTACAACAGCTGCGTTGTCCATTGCACCCCCCTCCCCGATGCCTGTCTTACCCTGCCTGTTATTATTATTATTATTATTATTATTATTGTGATTGAAGGCTAAACGACTACCGTGAGCAACGTAGTAGTCTATAAGCAGTCTCTCGGCCCTAATTTAGGGCCACTGGTTTCAGGGAGTTGAGAGAATCCTTAGCCAAATACAACATCCATGCCTCACAGGATTCGAACCCGGGCCCTTGTCGGACGAACGGTCATAAGCCAGCGCTTAGACCACTGCGGCGCCGGGTCAGCTTAACTGGCGTGAGCCGTCCCTGTTGAAACTTCAACATCTTTTCCTTTCACTTTCTTGAAATTTTTGCTAATGAAATTACAGTTTTGCACGAAAAATTACAGTCATTTTCGTTTCATGGATTCTTCCGACATTGTAAGCGATTTGAATGGCAAAAATTTCTTATATTTACTTAAAGGTAAGTGTTGGTATCGTATAATTTTATGAGGCTGCAAAGTTTTCACGTAGTGAACCTGAATTAAATGTAAAATTTGTTTCAAAATAATTCAGTCGGCGAAAACTAAACACTTTGCCTACGTAAAGGCCATTTTTATGTAAATATGTATTAAATAAATTATGGAATCACGTTTTGGTTTGCAGTTACGCAAAAAATTACACAGTTTTGTTTTCTCATTATTGTAAAGTGACTGTGCTTTTCTGCTTAGTCACAAATCTGACGTTACATTCAATTGATTGTTGGGAAACGGTTTGAATGGTAGTTTCCACATGAGCGATGGCCGCTGTCTGTTACTGCCAACTCACTCCTTTGTTATTTCACCTGAAAAGAATTTCCCATTGAGGAGAGCTTGTTCTTCGACAATGAGACTATGCCATTTCGAGTCACTTCCACGTTCTTTATTTCTTGATTGATAGCTCTGTAGTTTTGTACAACGTTACACCTTTTTAACGTGTTCTTTCCTTTAAAATAATGAAGTGCGCATCGGTATTTATTCACTTATTTGAGTTTTTATTGCGTAAGAGCGATATTTGGCCAAAGAGCGGTAACTATTATATACAAAGGTAGTTTCGGCCCAGACTGTGAAACGCAAATCCCGAATCAACTTTTGTACAAAAACCAGCTGATGCCTTGAAGTTGCGTCGTTGTAGCAAAATGTATATTTCAGCTTCATCAAATACACTTGTATTAGCTTCACATTGTTATAAAGTCTTCCCATTCTTACTTAAAGATTTCTTAAAACGTTGTATTTCCTCCAGGGAAAGAGTAAGCTCCAAAATTGTAAGTTTTCTAGTTCACAATGAAAAGAACGTGCTATTTCCACGCAGCTCGCAAAATGAGCTTATCACCTGTTCTCACATTGACAGCAAAAAGGAATTGCCACAGGGGAAGAGAGACAGAGGTCAAACTCTCGTGTTTAAGACAGCGCCCCAGTGGTCGGACATGAAACTACGATAGCGTCTGTCACGTGATACGGTAACAGAGGCTATATAAGAAGCACCGCGGAACATCCGTTTTACTAGCCGCGGGTGGCCTAGTGGTCAGCGTTCGTGACTGCCTTGGAGATAACCTCAGGTTCGATCCTGGGCAGGTACGAACGCTCGAACTACTAAATATCCGCCGTGCTTCGGATGGGCACGTTAAGCCGTCGGACCCCGGGTACTGGGCCCCTGGTAATAAATAAGGCAGTATTCCTCCCCCTTTCTACCTCGCTTCCGTGTCACTTTCCTATCGGGTACTCTAGCCCAAATCTCCTAGCTTCTTATTTCTAACGGTTGTTTAAGACCTGGGGTCAGACACTCCCTTCCTGAAATCCTCTACGTATGATCGGATCTGATCCGTTTTACTAGAGCCGCGGATGGCTTAGTGGTTAGCGAGTCAGACTATCAATGCAAGATCCTCAGGTTCGAACCTGGGCTGACCTTTCAGAGATGGTGTGATTTACTAACAATCGCTGAATATCCGCCGTGCATCGGACGAGCACGTTAAGTGACGGCTCCCAAGCTGGACCCACTGGTTAAATGGGTATCCTTTCCTATGCCCCCCCTGAAATTCTCTCACCCCTCTATATGCAACATCGTACTTGTACGGTGGCGCCATCTACTGTACTCTAATCTCACTAAAACTGTTCTGTCAAAGTCGCTAGACTTGCTCTCATTCCTTCCGTTTCTATGTCCTGCCCAAAAGGCGATCTCGCTGTAGGTGGCTGGGACCTAAACTCTACTCACTGTGGACGGAAGTCCTACAAGAAAATGGCAAATACCTTCCATGGTTTCGTTTGTTCATCCGTTTTACTAATAAAGGCGGACCCGCTGTAGGTGGTTTGGGCCTAAACCTTCTCTGTGGACGGAAGTCCTACATGAAAATGCCTGGACCGCAATCGTCTTCTTTATTACTAAAACAAGGGCAGGTCAAGATGTACGCAGATGATACAGCTGTTGTAAGCAGGACCCTGAACAAAGTCAGAGCAGTGAAGCTCCTCCAGGACTTTCTCTCTCAGCTGGAAACCTACGACACTGACTGGCGGATCAAGATCAATCCGTCTAAGAGCAGTGCGCTGTTGTTTTTTGGATCTCTCCAAAAAGTACCGAAACTCGTTATGTTTCAAGAGACAACCCCTGGGCTATCTCCACTAAGTACCTAGGGCTTCAACTAGATTGTCGACTTTCGTGGTTGGCGAACACCAGCTACCACACGAATAAAGCTAGACAATGCCTTGGGCAGCTAGCTCCACTACTCCACCGGAGGAGCTTCCTTACAACACGGCACAAAGTACTGCTGTACAAGACGGTCATCAGGCCGGTGCTTACCTACGCCTCCTCCATTTGGATTGGTATTAGTAGGAATCAGCGACAGAGAATCGAAAGGGTGCAGAGCGGAGCACTTCGAATGATCACTGCATGGGACTCCCTTTTGGACCCCACTTCGAAACCTGAGGAACAGATTTGGTATCGAAAAGGTACATGCGTTTCCCACAAGACTCGCCATGAAGTTCTTCAAGAAAGCGGAAACCCACCCTAAGGGACTTATTAGGGGTGCGGTTGATTACAATCCCAACGAATTCCTTAGGTATTCCAGAACTAAGGTGGCGATCGTTGACCCCCCCCCCCTTGACAGAGAGAGTAAGTATGTGAAAACTGGTGAGTGTTAGACAGATCCCCCACCCCTTCTTTTTCAGTTTGGCATCGAGATGGTGAAAACGGATTCTGCTCGGGCATTTGGATTTGGTCTCGTTGAGTTTCAGTCACTCCCTGGTGCGTCGGCGGCCGGGTGGTGTTTTGGTCCTCTGTGATGTTCTGCGGTGCTTGGTTACTCTTGACCCCCTTCCCCCGGACTGGTGTCACGGTTCACAGTTTGAAAGATATATCACCCCCTCCTTTCACTCAATTTTTCTGTTTGTCTTTCTTATTGAGCTCACTTACTCAGATCTCCTAGCTTCCTATTTCTAAGGGTAGTTTTAGACCTGGGGTCAGACACTCCCTTCCTAAAACTTCTTCAAATATCGTATCGTCCTGTGTTACTAGGGTCGCGGGTGGCCTAGTGGTCAACGTTCGTGACTGTCACGGAGAAGTCCTGGGGTCAGACACTCCCTTCGTAAAATCTTTTACTTGTGGTCTAATCTGATCTGATCTGATCTGAGTTGTAAACTCTTGGTGGGGGGTGTGGACGGACAGGCTGTTACGATTCGACGTTTTAGTTCCATGTCCGTCCACTGTCGCGCTGTTCTATTGAGATCTTCGGGGCCAAATTGTTGCCCTATGTCTCTATGGAAGATTAACCTCTTGAGTCTCCTGCTCTGTGGGAATTGCTACCAATGTGCAACACTGACGGTTAAAATGAACTCTGCACATTTTTCCACGCCGACAACAGCAAAAAGAGCTTTTCACGGGTATCTCCAGTGAGCCTACATATACTTACATATTTCTTTGCTGTGGTAATTCAGGGAGTCGGCTAGTTATCCTGTCGCAAGAGGGGCGGTTGCGGCAACCAAACTAGGCTGGGAATTAAAGTCTTGCAAGCTCCACCATAAAAACAACTAACTGCAGGAGAATATCTCATAAACTCCCCCGCGTAAAGAAAATCTGACAGATCCTGGATCAAAGAGAATTTTTGAAATTCTCTTTGATCCAGGTAGAGCGAACTCATGCGCAACAGTAGAGCGAACCCATGCGCAACAGTAGAGCGAACCCATGCGCAACAGTAGAGCGAACCCATGCGCAACAGGGTTCGCTCTACTGTTATCGAAGACACGTACCCCTCGTTCATTTGCGTGGTTAATTGCTGCACTGTTGCGTGTCGATTGCCCTTTTCCTAAGTCGACGGAGGCGATGTTTTTATCTGGGGTCGACATCCTTTGGGGCTGCACAGTTATGCCATCGGGAGGTAATCGGTGTGCCAGCGGTTCATTCTTGGTACACCATTACAGCTTTCGAATTACCCAGTGGTTCGCTGGCTATTGGCCAGCCAAACTTCCGCCGGACCACTGAACTATTGATTTTACTGGTCCGGATGGCTAGTAATTTTTTTTTCTTTTTCTAATTGGTCACAAGTTATTAAAAGATGAATTTTTATTTCTTTTACCTTGCTGTATGATTTTCTTTTTAGGCTTCAAACTAATGATAGGTTTAAAAACAAATATTGGAGATAATTCCGTTGAAATGGTACTTTATTTTCTACATATATTGTAAATTTCTTTAATGTTTTTTTTATTATTTATTTTACGGACCAGTGGGCATTTTGGTGGGCCAGTGGTTTGTAAATTCTAGTGGTCCGCTGGGCCAGTAGAAGATTTATTTCTAATTCTAACACTGCATTAGGACAGCCCCTCGCGAACAGCCCACAAAGTCTGCTGTTTCTGAGGTGCTTCCACACTCTTGGCGCGGTAGCCGATGATCATTCCTTTTTGAACGTCCGTCAAATCGCTACCTCTCTTTTTGCGCACGTAACGTACTATGGCTTATCTGTCCTGGTCGGCCGATTATATCTCCGTGTGGTCGACTTTGTCACGTGCACTCTGTGACGCAGCTGTGCGGGTACACAGTGGTTCTGGCGGTAGCCATATTATTCTGATACGACCGTGTATTTTTATCTGCCTCATGTGATTTTTTAATATTTCATATTTGTAACATTGATCGCTACTGCGATCAACTGGCATTGTTTCAATGACCAGTTTTATGATCGAGTTTTATTCTTTAATTTTTCGTACTTGTAAAAATTGATTGTCCGGAGACCCACTGGCATCTTTTGAATTATGTCAAGTTTGTTTTTTTACGCTTTCTAACCATAGGTTGAAGAAGCGTAATGCTCCAGTTTGTCCGTCTGTCTGTGTATCTGTCCGCACGATAACTCGCATAAAAATGGTTCGATTTCGATAAAATTTTAGTATGTGGTAGGAGACAACCTGGGGACGAACCCTATTGAAAATGGGTGAAATGGGGTCAAAGTACAGAACATAGGAGCGAGATTTATTCCACAGCCATTGTCCTCATAACTTGACTAAAAATGCTTCTATAGCAACAAAACTATAGTGTGTTGTTCCGGAGGCATACTGAACAATTCAGCTTAATATAATCGAAATGGGGTCAGATGTCAGGGCGCAAGAGCGAGATTTATTCCACAGCCATTATCCTCATAACTTGACTAAAAATGGTTCTGTTGCGACAAAACTTTAGTATGTTGTTCCGGAGGTATACTGCACCAATTCTGTTTAAATCATCGAAATGACGTCAGATGTCAGGGCACAGGAGTGAGATTTATTCCGCAGCCTCATTATCCTCATAACTTGACTAAAAATGCTTCTCTTGCTACAAGACTTTAGTATGTTTTTCCGGAGGTATACTGAACCAATTCTGTTTAATATAATCGGAATGTGGTCAAAGGTCAGGGCACAGGAACGAGGTTTATTCCACAGCCATTATGCTCATAACTTGAGTAAAAATGCTTCTATTGCGCCAAAATTTAGTATGTTGTTCCGGAGGTGCCCTGAACGAATCAATAGTCAGGGTAGGGAGGAGGGTTTGTCTGTGCGCGATTTCTGTTATGTTGGAAAGCGTATCATATCAATGCACTGCATAATTGTACTAACTTGTATTATTGTTGTCAGTGGTCTTTCTCTGTCAAATGCTATTATACGGTATTCACTTCTTTGTGATTCGGTCTTTTAAACAGGTAATTAGGTATACTAGAAAGTACGCGTAATTAATTAAACCGAACTGATGACTCTCCTGAATGCTCGTCAGAAAAACATTCGTTCCTAGTGTTGTTGTTTTTTTTTTTAACGTGTAGTGCGTCTTGTAACTCACTCCGCGTGCAATGCGATCAGTAGCTCCTCAGTTCAGTGTTGTTTTCCCCTCCAGATATTTAATGCCTGCTTAGAGCTGAAGACGCATGAAGTGTGTCACGGATATTGCGTGAAGATGCTTGAAGAAAGTGTACACTTTAGAGAGTCATCTTAACGAACTTTTTGTCCTTGACTGGGTGGGTTGAACCTTTTGTGGTTGACCTCGCCAAAGGGCACGTGGAGCTTCAAGACCTCCTAAATGAATATTAAGCACGAAGTCATCTTCAAGAGACTGAAAACAAGGTTGGGGTGAAAAGCGGGAGACAGGGGAGGGAGGTTTCGTTTCCGGATTCTTCACGCATCAACGATGCAAATGGCGGGAAAGTGGCTTTGCCAAATCCTTTCATAAACTTAATGTAAAAAAATGTGTTTTTTTTTTTCTGAAATCTGTCTAAATGCGCAGAAACTGAGTTTTAAGTGTTTAATCGAGTTTAAAAATAAATAAAAAAATTCCCATTGCACTTTAAACTTTGGATTAGAATTATGAGGGATTAGAGAAAATGATCCTCCGGGGCGGGGCTCAAATGTGATACACTGATGGAAAAAGAAAATCGAAAAGTTATGATTCCATTTTGAAGAGATTCTATACGGGGTACTAAACATATGCGATTGTTGTATGTAGAATTCGTATAAATTTCCTTTTTCACACTATTAAGTTTTCAAGGAGTTTGATTCACTGTTAAGAAAGCTGTAAAGCTGTTTGTGAACAAACGCTATAGTTCAAAATATAGTTTTTTATTTCATCAAAATTTGAAGTTTTCTAAACGTTTATTCGTTGTCCTGTGAAAACATATTATTGTTTATGTCCAATTCATGTATACCAGACTGCAGTATCTTTCTGTAATACTATTGCAGAACGAGTTAGCAAAACACTGCTTACATTTCACTTACTGTATGTTAGACGCAAAGCCAGAAGGAAAGCACATGCGTTCGAAGATTAGCCGCCCGGTATCCTAATGATCAGAGGCATGGGTTTCTGGCTGGTCTTCAGAGCCAGCCTCAAGTTCGAGTAAAGGATTAAGTATGGACGGTGTGTCTGTCTTCCGGCGCTAGCTTTTCCTTACCCTGAGATCATTGGTTCCGAACTAAGGACTATAACGAAGTAAATTTCTCCGTCATTTTTATCCGCGCCGGGGCTCGAACCCGGATCCCCTCATTCCGGAATAAGTTGCTCTACCAATTAAGCTACGCGGACATTTTATTCTGATTCCTATCTGCCTTTATGTCGTGTGCGTCCTTCTGGCAGGTACGTCTCATCTCCTGGTACGTTACATCATCTCCCCCTTATTTTTTTTTTTTTTTTTTTTTCGAAGTGCTGGAGAAAGGATTCTCTTATTTTTCCTATCTCGCGGTGTGGAAATAACATCACACCAATGCGAGATTTTGAACGGTCGGGTCATCCGGATAGTTCGGGCGCCATTATAACGAAGTAAATTTATCCGTCATTTTTATCCGCGCCGGGGCTCGAACCCGGATCCCCTCATTCCGGAATAAGTTGCTCTACCAATTAAGCTACGCGGACATTTTATTCTGATTCCTATCTGCCTTTATGTCGTGTGCGTCCTTCTGTCAGGTACGTCTCATCTCCTGGTACGTTACAGGACGGGCAACGGCTTACAACTCGTAGAGTTACCCATAGGGGTCTTTAAACTTCGAAAAAAACAAAAATTGCGTTCGAAGATATGGCACTAATTTTTCCTGTAAGCACGGCGCAAGAACCCACGACTTCCTACTCCGGAGTGGCTGTCTTCCTAACTGAACTACGCCGGCAGGCTTATCGCTGCTCCATTGTCTTGTCGATTTGACTCATGCGTCACCTCAGTAGTCATCTATGTCATGTCTCGTAGTGCGTCATATCCCCCCCCCCCCAAGTAGGGCGGGGCACGAAATCGCAGACGTTTCGAGTCAGCCGGCAGCCATGCTTGAAGGACCATCTACAGCGAAACTGCCTTTTTCTGCCGGTGATGGAATTCAAACCCACATTTTCCTTCTCCCGAGTCTGTCAGTTGAACTACACCGGCAAAGGCTTATTGCTGCAGCTTGTCGTTTTGACATGTGCTCAAAAACGGCAAGTTGCGTTTTGATATGTACTCTGTGGTATGCACGTCACATATCTCAGAATAGAAGAATTAATTTTATTAATTACGTGCGTTGTGTGGATGACTCATCACATGAATTTTTCAAACCTAACGCTCAGAAGATTTACTTTCGTTCGGGCGTCAATATAACATATAACCATGAAAGAAATACGGGATTATTCCATATAATACAAATTTTGAAGATGAAAATCCGATTTTGGGCGTAAATGTGACAAGGATGGTAAGTCAGATAATATCCGAAAACTTGAAACTTGGTCGTTCTGGGTGGTGTAGTGGTTAGCATACCCGGGCGTTTTCTGGGAGACGCGGCTTCGAGTCCCGCTCCAGGACGATGAAAATTTTCAAGTTTTCGGATATTATCTGACTTACCAGCCTTGTCACATTTACGCCAAAAATCGGATTTTCATCTTCAAAATTTAACATATAACTTTTATATATTCCAGTGGTTGGCTTTGAACCCACGTCTCCAGAGCGGGTGTTCTCTCAACTGTGCTACGCCGGCAGGCTTAGCTACTTCATTGTCGATTTCACTCATGTTTCACCTTAGTAGTATGTCATCTACGTCATTTCACGGAGTACATTACGTAACGTTGGCTTCTGGTATCATATGACACTAACGTCTGCCTTTCGGTGTTACATTGGACTAACGTTTGTTTTCTGCTGCCACATTAAACATTTGTCTTCTAGTGTCACATTGGACTAACGTTTGTTTTCTGCTGCCACATGATATTAACATTTGTCTTCTAGTGTCACATTGGACTAACGTTTGTTTTCTGCTGTCACACGACATTAACGTTTGTCTTCTAGTGTCACACGACATTAACGTTTGTCTTCTAGTGTCACAGTAGAGAAACGTTTTTGTGTCTCACTCTTAGTAATCGTAAAACATTTGTCTTCTAGTGCCACATTAAACATTTGTCTTCTAGTGCCACATTGGACTAACGTTTGTTTTCTGCTGTCATATGATATTAACGTTTGTTTTCTAGTGTCACATTGTACTTGCGTTTGTTTTCTGCTGTCACATGGCATTAAGGTTGTCTTCTAGTGTCACATTGGACTAACGTTTGTTTTCTGCTGTCACACGACATTAACGTTTGTCTTCTAGTGTCACAGTAGAGAAACGTTTTTGTGTCTCACTCTTAGTAATCGGCATGATTACTGGAACGCTATTTAGTAGTGTTTCGTGGTGAGAGCCGTATGTGCTTCGGGGTGAGTTATGGACGAATGAATGTCAAAAGACCGGGTAAATGAATCATTACGAGATAGCGAAATAGAGCAGAGTGCATGTGGAAGGTAAAACATCTCCAACTCCCGATGTAATGATTTGGTAAGCCATCATATGTCATAAGAGAACAACTCGTGTGTTTGTGGAGGGCAATATGACACGTAGTTATTATACCGAAAATGTGAGCTGCAGAGTGGACATCTTGTCTTTGTCGAATATGAACAAGGTGATTCTCAAGAGGACGATGCCTGTCTCTTCCACATTGCCAGCATTACTAGATTGACTGTACAAGATTTGAATGTCTTCACATGTCCTACGAGTTTCAAGATCTGCTACAAATCGAACATGTCTGAGACATGATTAAAATTCGATGACTGGGACGTATTTGAGAAATTATTCCAATTCAACACCTTCACTGGGATCTCGTAACAGAGAGTGCAAGTGGATTAGGCCTGGAATGACGTACCACAAAATGATATCGGATTCTTCGCCAACCGAATGCATGGTAGAAACACTACTGTTTGTAAAAATTGCAACACCGTGAAGGACTGCTGGTATTGGTATGAAACTTAAGTATATTATACCGTCGTAGGAGTTCTTTTATCACATTTTCACACACGTAAACAAAACAAACTTTATTCAACATGATCAGACACAATCAACATAATAATTGGAATTTTTTTTACTGTTAAAGATTTCGCAGAGCAGCACAACGCTACTTTACAATATGCAGAACAAGTTGGAACATGCAAATGACTAAAATGTTAGTGAAATTGCGCATGCCGTTTCGTAGCAGCGCTCTCTGAACTATCCGGTTGTGGGTATAAAAATCTGCGCAAACGAGATGTTGCAATCAGTGAAGAGCCGACATTGAGTCGAAAAGGTGTTTCGTGTGTCTCACTATGTCCCGTCGACGAAGAAGGTCGCATTATGAACAACTGAAGGACTTTGAGTGAGGAACGATTGCTGGGATGATAGAAATTGTATTTTCCCACCACGATGTTGCCACTCATACGGAATGACACGCCAGTACAGTGGTGAGAACGTGGCGTCAGCATGGGCAGATTAGGCTCAGATGCGCAGAAATCCGGGAAATGGACCGCAAAAGCGCGTGACTATACGGGATGACAGACACTTCTACCATATGGCAGTGACCGATCGCACAACAACATCCATGATGTTAGCGCAGCAGCATCACCAGACTTTATCCTCCAACGCAGTTCGACGTCGTTTGCTTTTCAGATGACTGAGTCGCTAGCAGCCCATTGCTACGCATTTCTGTGACCCTCAACTATAGACGTCTCAGGATGCAATGGGGTCTCGAATACAGACTTTGGCGCTCAGATTGGCAACAGGGCGCGTTTTCTAATAAGTCACGATTCAGCTCGATGCACCATGATGGTCGCATACGTGTCCGAAGACATCGTGGTGAACGTCAGTTTGCAGCGTCATACCGGCCCAACGCCAAGCGTCATGGATCAGGGCGCCACTGGGCTGAATTCCCGATCTCGCCTGATACGAATTGAGGGAACCCTCAACAGCCAGTGACACATCAGGGATGTTTCAAAGGCAGAGGTGATGTCTTTCCTTCAGAGTTGTTCTGGCGCTATATTCCAGCTGGACAATGCTCATTGGCTACATGTGGCCCGGAATACCTCTTACATCTACAGCAGACACTGTTTCTTCCCTGGCCTGCGCATTCGTCGGGTATGTCCCCAGTCGAACATGGTAGTTAAGTGACTATAGCTCGTCAAGCGCCTGCGCCATTCACCACAAACGAACTCTGGTCTTGCATAGAAGCAGCCTGGCAGGCTATTCCCCAGAACGTTATCAAAACCTTTTCATTCAATGCCACCTCGCGTAGAGGATGTTATTCTTGCTCGAGGTGGCTTCACATGATACTGAGCTTTGAAGCAAAAAGTGTAGCTCTACAAAAGTAATCAGTTATCTCCTGTAACATAAGGAACCTGTGATATAAATTTCATTTGAATAGCGCGATTCTTTCTTGGTGTTGCAATTTTCACAATCAGTAGTGTATATTATTCTTAAGGTGGACCTCAAGTACTTTTACTTCCTATAATTCCAACGGAAAAACTTAAGTACGCATTTTCTTCACAATTAATGCGTTTCCAAGGATGAAAATTTGAACATCGATTAAAATAACTTCCTTTTATAACTTGGAACACTTAATATTTTCTAAAACATAACCATAATTATGCAATCCAACATTTGTTTGTCTACTGACGTCATCAAAGTACAGGTCGCACCATTTTTTTTCTGACAATTAATGCGTTCCCAAGGATGAAAATTTGAAAATCGATTAAAATAGCTTCATTTTATAACTATGAATACTTAATATTTTCTAAAACATAACCATAATTATGCAATCCAACATTTGTTTGTTTACTGACTTCATCAAAGTACAGGTCGCGCCATCTTTTTTCTGGTTTCAACACCACCAAAGGAAAAGTTGTTAATTTTTAATATAATTATGGTTATGTTTTAGAAAATATTAAGTATTTCAAGTTATAATATGAAGTTATTTTAATCGATGTTCAAAGTTTTATCCTTGGGAACGCATTAATTGTGAAGAAAATGTGTACAGAAGTTTTTCCATTGGAAGTATAGGAAGCAAAATTACTTGACGTCCACCTTAATGCTTACATTCAAGCATGTGGATTCAAGCTCCGTATTGCCGCCCCGGTGGCGCAGTGGTCTAAGCAATGGCCTCTGATCAGTCGTCCGTAAGGGGTCCGGGTTCGAATCCCGTTGAGGCATGGATGTTGTGTTTGTCTTCTGGCACTGGCTCTCTCCCTTCCCTGGAACCAGTGACCCTAAATTAGGGATGGCGACTGCTTATAGCCCATTGAGTTGCTCATGGTAGTCGTTAAACCTCCAATCAAAAAAAAAAAAAAAAAAAAAAGCTCCGTATTAATTTTCAAAACTAAAACATTTGTAATTAAATGAAAATTTGATTATGTATTCCCATAATTACTTGTAATTACCGATTGGTCAAGATAATATCATTATTCTGTGATGTTCCGTTTCGTGTATGTTTTGCTGGGGTCGCCAACTTTTAAGGGTAGTGGCTGCTCTTTTCAAAATCTCACATCTTTTGAAGAGCTACTGATTAAAATATTTCGTTTAGGCTGTCTAGGGCTTCAGCCTATTAACTAGTGCGCTTGAGTTGGGTGGAGCGGAGCTCGACGAATTAAAATGTAAATATTAAAATTGTGAAGACTCGTCATTTTAATGTGCTAAAGATACAAATATTTTGAAATTATAAAAAAGTAAATGAAATTTATTTAGTGAGAAGGCGGTCACTCACTTTTGCTTAAGTTTTTTAAAAAATTGGTGAGAAGTTTGTTACTCTCATTCGACTGATGGATGAACATTTGAACATCGTATAGAAATAAGCTGACCGTTAAGATGGGTCAGCTTATTTCTATACTTGTTTTTCAATATCATTATCTTTGAAAATGACAACTCACACAAATAAGTGTAAAACAATCCTAGTGCAACACCTAAGTTTTTTTTTTTTTTTTTTGTCTTTAAGGACAAAAAGGCCGAATCTTGTTTCTGATGGCGTAATTTCCGGGGTCAGTACTTCTCGATGTAAGGTTACCATTTAGTGCCATCTGTGCCATTTTTCATGATGGGGAATCCTTTTAAAAAGTGCTGTTTGATAGAACTGGATAAATTTTCGATTTCAAGGACCATAAACGGGAATGAAACAAACTAAACAAGAAATGTTTTGCCGCTGAAACCCAGTTTTCAGATTCGAGATTGCTTCAATATGATTTTCGTCGGAGTATAGGGTTTTGTATTCTCTTCATTTTTCACTTTTACTTTCGAACAGAAAAATAGTGCGTCGCATCGAGGTGGTTCTTCCAGAATTCAAATTTATGGGAAAACGCTTGAATGTCCGATATCATCTGGCTTAAAATTCTTATCCCTAAGTTAAAGCCGCCACGGGTGCACACGTGATGGCTTTAATTCGACCTTTTGTTAGACCACTAAACAAAAGCAAACACACACACAGAGTTCATTTATTGGTGTTAACCGTAGTGGGTTCTACCTGTACATGTATTGCGCAGGGTGAGCCAAAAGTCACTGTGCATCTGGCAAGACAATACACAAACAACAACCGCAAGAGTACCTGCTACAATAAATGTGGCAAATGGCCCCCCTCCTATGTGTAGACATGCATCCACGCGTCTGAACATGTTCTCAAAGACACGTGACAGGTCCACCGGAGAAATGTTGCTGATTACTGTGGTGATGGCTTCTGTAGTTCCGGCAGAGAACGGGGATTGCTCTTGCAAACAGTTTTTTTCAGTAAACCCATTTCTTTGGACTTTAAGTGATGCGAACGGAAATATCCATCCCATTTTCCTCTGTTAACACTCGCAGCCTACCGCTTCTCGGAGCATCTATCACTGATCTGGTTTTATGAAACTTTTCAATTAACTGCCTCACTGTATTGCGATGGGGTGTTTCAGTATCGGGAAAATTTTCTCTGTACTTACGTTTCACTTCGTCCGTATATTCACCTCCACTACGAAACACATGTTCAATCAGAAACACTCGACCCGCGAGCGACAACACCATGTTCAACCGGCCACTGTGATGTCCTCACTACTGACTGATTCAATCGCGTCCAGACGTCGGACGCCAGAAATACCGGCTGAGTCGTTCAAGGCCAGACGTAGGATGCGCGTAACCCCGCCCCCAAAACACCAACATTCTCCATTCACAATATTGTATGTACATTCATTGTCATAAAAATCAGCGCACCAAGGAAACGCCGTGCGATTAACGCGAAACTCGGCGAATAACTACGGGAAGGGCAATCATACAAATAATTAGTGTCGTGCAATTCCGCATGCCCGCGCGTCCAAGACCAGCGTTGCAATCGCAATCCTTGGGGCTTATAAGGCGCCACGCAGGGGACTCCACATACGTGCCGAAGTGCACGGTAAGAGTCAGGTGAGAACCCTAAGCAATAGACATGCCGAGGAGCCGTCGTAGATGTGCGTACGGGCAACCGACGGAGTTTGAACGAGGCCGTATCGTCGGAATGAGAGAGGCGTGGTGGCCGGCGCGCCGAATCGGCAGCCATTTGGGTCGGTCGGGCAGTACGGTGCAATCTTATTAGGAGCAATGGACACGGGAAGGCATCCGGACACGGCGGACTGGCTCTGGACGACCCAGACACACTGCCAGCAGAGAGGATCGTGGGAGCGTGCGGCACGTACAGGTGCAACGACGTCCTTGTCCAATACCCAGAGACATGTGGCGGCTGTACAAAGAAATCCAGTGTTCGCCAGAACCATTTCCAGACTCCTGGCAGAGGCAAATCTGCACTCTCGACGGTCCTCACGTTTTTTTTGCCATTAACACCTGACCATTGTCGACGTCGATTGCAGTGGCGTCAGCAGCGAGCAACGTGGAACGCTACGAACTGGCGACGTATAGTGTTCAGCGACGAATCCCGCTTCTGTATGGGAACGGACGGCCACCGTGTTAGAGTGTGGAGGAGCGCAGGTGAGTGCTGCCATCCCCACCTCACTATACAGCGGCACACGTCCCAAACTGCAGGCTTGATGGTCTGGGGAGACATCGCGTATGACAGCTGGATTTCCCTCGCAGTGATCCGAGGGACGTTGACAGCCCAGCGCTACGTACAGGAGCTCCTGCGGCTCCATGTGCTACCTTTCCTAGCGGGGAGACCCGGAGCCATTTTCCAACAAGATAACACCCGTCCGCACACGGCTCGGATTTCCGAAGACTGTCTACGTCATGCTCCGACGCATCCTTGGCCTGCCAGATCGCCTGATCTGTCGCCCATCGAGCATGTGTGGGACCAGATGGGACGCCAGCTTTCTCCATGTCCTATAGTGTTCGTGATTTAGAGCATCAGTTGCAAGAAGTGTGGGCTAATCTGTCTCAGAATAACATACGGCTTCTCTTTTGACTTCATGCCGGACTGTATCACCGCTTGTAAACAAGCATGAGGTGGTCCGACGCGGTACTAACGGTGACCGGAATGTGTACCGTATATCCGCGGGAAATCGTCCTGCTGCTGGAATATTGTAATCACTTTTGTCCTTGGTATGTACCATCTCACTACTAAGATCTCATTTCAATCTGGCGAGACGCTTCCTTCTTGCTTCGCGGGATTTTATGACAATGAGTGTACGTGCGCGGTAACTACAAATTTGGAGGAGTTTTATGAATATCCAACAGATCTCTGCAAATGTACACTATCAGTCTCCTGTAGACACTGTTACAGAGCAAGTCAAGAAGGTTGATGCTGGTATAGTAATTGCGACCCAAACGTTGCAGCCAAATGTAGGAATGCCACCCTTTAGATTGCAAAAATGTGTTCAGGTTTCATCCTATGCAATGCCGCTTTTATCAGAATTATATTAATTACAGGGTTCAATAACAGATGATGTTGTTAATACGGATGACAAAGTAGTTTCCTAATTGCGAAAAGGCTTCTTTTGGTTTTGAAAGGTACAATTAGCAGAATCTCTGCGCCTTCCTTTCCTTCGCAACTTCTTTATTCTGTTTATCACTTCTAATTAAATGCAATCATCCTTTTACGTTTTTGATCGAAGGCGTGTGCAGCTATTGACCTTAGCAATGAATGCACCGACTCTTAAGTGTTTTCACCAAACGGCGTGCATCATAGTTTTCTTTATGTTTTACTTGTTCAGCTGCCAATAATTAAAATCAGAAGAATGGGTTCACTGCCGGTCAGTCATCACTTTTATTTCCTTGTAGTTCGAGCTGGTGTTGATGCATTTAAATCAATATCACGTTACGATTTATAAGCAGTACAGAATGTTATTATTGTGTTTGTTGTTCACATAATTAATTTCCGCGAGATCTGCCTCCACGGCTGTGCTTGAGAATCCCATGCATATGTTACCGCTAAAGCTCGAAAGCCGTTAATGTGCACATTACCTAGCTAATCTGCAGATTAACTGATTTGCTCCGTTAACGTGCGGAATCAAGAGTTTTCCGCATTTTACCTAGGTAATGTGCACATTAACGGCTTCCGTATCGTTAAAGTTCAAAAGTTTGTTTCTCTCATTTCCTTTCCCTACACCTTCCCCCTCTCCCTCCACTTTTAGTTTCGTTTCACCAGCTTGGTACTAAAACGGGTATTTTAAAACAATTGTATGCAAAATCCGAATTCAGTGTTTGTAAAGAGAGATTTTTAACGAAAGAAGATGTCCCTGCTGTAGAAATATCTTTACGTCAAACAGCAATAAAACAATCCCTTGGTACTAGGCAGGGTTTCAGAAAATGTGACTGCAAATCTAAATGTACCACAAATAGGTGTGCTTGTCGCAAAAACCAATTGCTATGTAATTCAAAGTGTCACTAATCTTTAGATTGCACTAATAAGTAAGCATAATTTTATCATATGTTTTGCAAATTCATTTCCTTAATTATAATAATATTTTAAACCGTTTGATTCTTTCTATTATAGTTTTTTAATTGATTGATGATTGATTCTATCAACTAAATTGTTGATTGTTTGATTGTATTAACTTGATTCTTTATATATCGAAAAATAAATAAATAACATTATGTTAATTTAAGCGTACAGAAACGTTGCTGTTGTTCCAGCAAAGATCTTATTTTCACTTTAACGAGTGCCTAGTAGGTAACGTGCAGATTACCTTGGTAATTTGAGCAATGAAACAATTTTCGGCACTTTAACGAATCACCCTAGTTAATCTGCACATTACTTAGATAATCTGTAGAATAACTGATTTCTGCACTTTAGCGGTAACACATACATTACATACATATAACTAAGCTGTTCTTTGAGATTCAGAGGTTAGCTTCACAAAGAAATACAAGCTACCAGATAAATTTCTAACTGATTATTTACTTACTGTTGCCTTATAAAACCTCCATTTACAGCGATCTTGATACATAACTCTGGCTTCACTAACATCCTTCACACGACGTACACAAGACGTTCTATTCTTCTTACTCATCTTTTTCTCATGCAAACACTCCTAAATCTGATCCTCCCATGACTTCCTTGGCCTTCCCCTGTCTTTCTTTTCTGCCACTTGGGCTAAAAAAAATTTCTTAGTAAGCATCTCATCACTCATCTTTCAACATGGCCAAACTACCGAAGAATATTAGTCTCTACCTTGCTAACAGCATTTTGCTTCACATCACACAACTGCAACACATCTTCATTGCTCACACGATCAGACGTGTCTTGCCACAAACCCCCCGTAAGTAACGCATTTCTCCAGCACACAAACGACTCTATGTTTCTTCTGTAGTACCCAGGTTTCATTGCCATACATCAAAGTAGGAACAATTGCACTCTCATACACAGCCATGCGGGACGCTCTTCAGAACCCATCATTCCTGTGAAAACCTCTCAAAGCAGCCATGACTTTCAATGAAGAATTCACTTGCCTACTGATTTCACCATCCAATTTGTTCTCTCTGTCAAACATGCTTACTAAATATACAAACTCATTCATCTGGTCAATCACAGTGCAGACTTATCTTGCATACAGTACAAACAGTTTCTCTCTCAAAAACCATAACTTTGGTTTTTCCCTTATTTATACTCAGTTTGAATTTCATGCAAGCTTCGTGCATCCGGGACAACATACTCTGCAACTCACTTTTGCTCTCTGCCAACAGGACTGTGTCATCAGCATACAGCAATCTGTACACACGGATATTACTCAAACATAAACGAGTATTGTCCATTTTGGCATCACGCATGCACGCATCCATATATACGTAACAGCCATGGTGACATTACACAAGCTTGTCTGACTCCGGCACTAACAGAACTATTTTGATTAAACATTTTGAGAATCGCAATACGAATAAAAGTTTTACGCTCCGGTACGATGCAATAAATAACAAATTGTTATTGACAAATTTCATTATCCTTTGGCAATTAAGAAAACAAAACAATAAAAAAAAAGAGCCACTGGATATCGGTTGTTGCCAAGTATAGGCAGTTGATTTGTGGCGTCAGTTGTAAAGACAGGGAAAATTACTCATAACAGATATGAAGCTACTAAAACAATGTTTTGCATAAACTTTCCACTTTTCATAATGTGCAGTTTTGCCTCTAGGGGGCAGTACTGTGCCTTTCCGTTTACGAGAATATTTTCTATTCTAAAAATCCAGTGAAAAAAAATCTTTTAATGGGATACCCTTTCCTATAAAGAATATTTTGCGCACATTTTCGCCATCAGTTTTCCCGCTAGAATGCATGAACGAAGTTACTCTGTCGCCATATCTCTGCTTTTAATTGCTCGTCTTAAAAAATTCCTTCTGCTTCGGATATCTGGCGGTATATAGAATATTTTTAATGCCATTTGTGATTTTTCGCCAAATACCTTTCTGCCGCTAGGGAGCGTATATTTGTATTGGCATTTGCAAATGTTTCGCAAATTCTAGAATTGAGAAACAACGTTCAAGAGTCCTGTACGTGTGGGTCCTTGCGTTGTTAAAGAGTGCTAAAAGGGAAAGACTTCGTCAAATGGGAGGTATTGTTATGTTGACCAATTAGAATAAAAGTAATACGGTTTAAATAGTGCGTATATTTCGCTTCCGCACTCGATATTTCAATCCCGACGGATTTCGCTTCATGCGCACGTCTACATGTACAGTATTTATTATGAGGCAAAGCCAGTAATGCGTAATACCGTAATCATTGTTTTCACAGCAACTTGTTCAAATGTGTTGTTTGCCTTTGATTTGTAGTGAAAAAGATAATATATGGAAAATTCCGTGGCTTTGGTTTTGCAGTGCCGTAATACATTAATTTTTAAAATAATCGCTGTCTGTTGTCTTGTAGAAGCTTTAGGACTTATTTCTGTTGTTTCGAACATAGTAAACGTTCAGTTTCCTTTCCCGAAACAATGTTGAGAATTGCAGTTCATGTGCAAAGCATTGTATCAGACATGCACGTATGGTTTTCTTTGCAGGCTTCAAGCTATTTTTATGACTTGACCGAGAAATATATTTGATCTCTGGTCTGACGTCTACCGACCTTGAAACATGCGCACTAGCAGGCAGACCACATATCTATCCACTGGGCATTTCCACGATTCGGGCTAAAAGAAAAACGTCGTCTAATCATAATGGAAGATAAGTATCTATCGTCTATTGTGTGTAAACAATGAACGGTCTGGGTTCAGGTTCATTTACACTTTACTGGGTGGGGAGGTTCTGCAGATAGGTCGGCTGACTCATCCGTGTGGAATCAATAACCTGCTGGTCCCGTCCCCTCGCGCCCTCTTCTGCTGCTGGCTTGGTAAGCCCTATTGTGACGTCATTGGACGTGTTTCCGCCGACGACGACGTGCAATCACAGTATTAACAATGTCTGTCAATTACCTTTCAACTGCACTTGAGTCCGCCAAGGGGAAAACTCCGAACGCTTTACTAGATAATTTATGCGGTCAAAGGGATATAATTATCGCATCGGAGTATGTTACATGAACAGCCGAAGGTATCTTCGAGAAAAAGCCTAGAAATAGTATGACATCATTGTTTGTGATATGATGTGGAGTTTTACGTGGCGATCAGCCTGAAGGGAGACAAGAGAAATAGTTATTGTAAGATATATATATGATAAATTATGTAATTTAGAATTATTATGTACAGGTCTGTATAGAAAGCAGCTGCAGAACGTCACTCTGAATTTTGACCTTTTTACAATTGAAAAGACAGGCACTGATACCAAACACTTTTAATAACGAAAAAAATAAACAATATATACATTTTTAACGTTGCAGTACACATTACTAGTAAGCCTTAGCAGGCGTTATGTCGCCTTCAATTGTTGTTGGGTGTTTTTTTTTTTGCTGCTTCATAAGCAAATGATGGTAAATTTTGGTACCTTAATTCTTGCTTGCGAAAGATGTCTTAAGTTATGTTGGGAAAAAAAAAGGGGGATCTGCTCCGACGAGCGTTAAATTTTTATGTCGCTAATACAGAATATTCTTACGCTATAGTTTAATTTTTCCAATGTAGAAGAAGAAATCAAAGATGAGTGCTTACTCTTCGTCCCTTCGCAATTTCTTTACTACGAAAATCCCGAAGTTCTGCGTTGAATATAAAGTTTATATTTAGGTTTCGGCAACATGTTAATCATTAACTAGGAAAATTTTCAGCTGAAATCACCTTAGCAGACCTGCCAACTGTTACGATTTACGATAAATCATGCTGCAGTAAGCTAATACGATTTTGCAACCAAAAATACGATTTTTAAAAATTGTAATGGTTTCCCCCATTTTTTCCCTTTTCAGACTAAAGCCTTGTAGCAAAATAGCGGCTACGGGCGACGTACGTCGCAAATTAATTTTGGTCCTGCAAACAAAAACGACATCCCCAGAACTCTATTTAAACCATCTTGCAGACTCCCTATCATACATAGATGCAAGTTTTCCGCCTTGCAAAATTTCCGAAAACGGAAGTTAGGCATAGTGAGGATTTCTTCTTTAATCGTAATTTTTTTTCTCTCGAAGGACGATGTACGTCGGAGAATTAATAATTTTGTACTCATCCCCGTAGAAGAATCGCGGCGATGGCCGACGTACATCGCAGATTTATTTTGGTCCTGCAGACAAAAATGACATCCCCAGAACCCGATTAAACCATCTTGGAGACTCCCTAAGATGCAAGTTTTTCCGCCTCTCAAAATTTCCGAAAACGGAAGTTAGGCGGAGTGAGGATTTCTCCCGTAATCGTAATTTTTTTTCTAATAATTAACAACATAAAAGTGTTTGCTGATTAGGTTTAATTAGTTTCTCAATAAAATCCTCATCAAGAATTTATATAGCTGAAATAGGCTCCAAAAATTAATCAGCATGCGTCGTGTTACGATTTTTCTTTCTGAATGTTTCGTTTTTTGGTTCTGAGAGGTTGGCAGGTCTGCCTTAGGCACCGGTTTCGCGCCGAAGTTTTCCAGGCTAACCGGTTAAAAGGTTAAATAAATTTTGAGTGGTGGAGTCCAAGGTTTCTTTAGGGGTTTGTGGTGTTCAGAGTTCACTTAAGATCGAAGGGAAATTAGTTTTCAGAAAAAACCTGATTGACGTTCTGCGCCACAATAGGTAATTACTGTATGTTTTAACTTCATGCAGGAATTCCCCAGCGAAGTGATGAACAATAACACATAGACAGCGCTCATTCATATCCGAGTGTTATAGTTACACCGCAAGTATTTTTTTAGTCAGTCGCTTTTGCGCGGAAGCGAAATATTATTTTTCTATTTTTTGAAATTACATTTCAAGGCCTTTGCCACCACATTTTTGCATCATCTAAAGGGGAAAGATACAATTATCTGTTCATTGTAGTAATGCAATACGTAAACTCCGTTACATTTAGAAAGAGGGAAAATACTAGGGATAGTCAAATGAGAACCTTAAATAATTATTTTCTCATAATTTATTGAACAAAAGGGGTACACACCTGCATCATTTCCCCATGTAATCTCCATTTTGTGCAATACAAGCCCTCCAGCTTACAAAGTGCATAGATTCCTGTAGAAAACAATTCTTTCGGTCGCGTATGCAGCCACTCATGCACCACCTGCTGCACCTTTTCATCGGACCTGAAAGTCTTTCCTCCCATGGCATCTTTGAGTGGTCCACAGATGTGGTAATCACTTGGAGCAAGGTCTGGTGAATACGGCGGATGTGGAAGACACTGGAAATGCTGGTTTTGTATGGTTGCAACCGTTGCACGGGCAGTATGGGGCCGACCGTTGTCATGTTGCAACAAGACACCAGTACTCAGGAGTCCACGTCGTTTGGATTTGATAGCAGGTCGAAGATGACTCCTGATAAGATCTTCTGCATACGTGTCACTGGTTACACTGTTTTGCCTGGGCATGTAGTCTCCAAAATTACTCTTCGTTCATCGCAAAAGAGAGTCAGCATAGCCTTTCCTGAAGTTGGCTGCGTGCGAAACTTCGTTTTTGGTGAGGATGAATGGCGCCATTCCTTGCTAGCTCTCTTGGTTTCTGGCTGATGACGTGAACCCAGGTTTCATCTCCAGTTACAATTCTCTGTTGAAAGCTATCACCTTCTGCTTCAAAGCACCGCAAAAGTTCTTGATAAGCATCAGCTCGTCTATGTTTCAATTCTGAAGTCCGCTGCCATGGCATCCCCCTTGCAGACACTTTGTTGAACTAGGGCACATCATGGATAATATGGTACACTGAACCACGACTGATGTTCAGAAGTGCGGCTATTTCATCCACCGTCACTCGGCGATTTCTCATCACAATGCCTTCAACTGCTGTAATAAACTTTGGTGTTACTACTCTGTTTGCCTGACCCTGTCGAGGAGAATCTGTCACAGAACTCACGCCGTTTCTGAACATTTTTTACTTCGATTCACCCTAAGATGACACTGAAGGGGAAGGTACGTGAAACCTATCGCCGCGACTAAAAGTAGTTCCCAACGTTTTCCGTGAAAACCAACGCATTTATTGCCCAGAATCATACTTTATATTGTCCTAGCTGTTTACTTATAAGTACATATAGTTATTTTAGACAAATCTAAAAATGATCTATTTTCAGAAATTAAGTTTTAAAATTAGACCAACACACGTATGCGTAGATATGCACTGTGAGAGAAAAGGATGCCAATGAGTTGAAGGGGAAGTGATTGACAGCTGCCAACAGCAGGACACAGTGGGGAGTGACATGGATGAACATAACTTTCTGCCGTCTCGGAAGGCTCAGTGAGTGCGTAGGCTCTTATACCATAAACTGCAGTGTCATCTTAGGGTGAATCGAAGTATAGTCCATTCGTACACTTGCTGGAGTGACAGACATGCGTCGCCATACTGCAGCTTCATTCAACGATGAATTTCAATAGGTTTCACCCCTTCACAACTCAAGAAACGGGTGACAGAACGTTGCTCCCCTTTAGTGCATGTCTCAAGTGGGTGGCCATCGTTACACTGCTACTGTGACGTCGCTAAGCTTGTCTACAGCGTGCTGCCCCCTGTAAGAAAATCTTTTAGTCATTAGTAACAATATTGGCAAGTTACAGGACAATTACACTGTATTTTGAATTTCTTTATCGCACTTTAAGGTTTTCATTTGACTCGTGATAAAAATGATACTCTTCTGTTGTATTTGTATGAAACCTTTGTGCCTCGTATTTTCCCTTCTAAAGGATTCCGTGGAAAATTCCTTTTGCTTATAAAGCCCACCACGCTTCACCAGTTTTATTGTCAATCTAGGTAGGCGTATTGCGCAATATAGTAACGATTATCCTACTTTCATATGTACATTCCGTTGTACATGTGAAAATAGGATAATCGTTTCTACCCGAGAACTTCTGAATGTTCTGCAGCAATTGATCCTTTACTTCTCAAAAGGAACTGAGCTCAGCACTACAAACTCCCAGTTTAACCTTTTTCTGTTAACTGACAGACTTTCCAGGAGAAAGGCCGTCAAGCAGCTTAGTCACTTCTGTGTCATCCAGGTTATTCTTCCCGTGATGTACACTATCTACCAACTAGTAATTGGACACCTGTGATAGCAAAGAAAAACAAAGTTTATTCACCTTCAATAGTTGGTGGAGCCTCCACGAGCGGCGATTACAGCTGCGACCCTCCGGTGCATACTCTCAACCAGGCGTTGTACGACGGCTAGCGGTATTTTCTTCCACTCCGCTTGGAGAAGACAGGTCAGTTCCTTCACCGATTTTGGACGGTGGGGAACCCCTTAAGTCGACGCTCCAACTTGTCCCAGAGGTGCTCGATAGGGTTAAGGTCCGGGCTCTGCGCAGGCCAGTCCATTCGATTCAACCCCATTGTCACCATACCAAGCCAAGGTGGACCTCGCAACATGACAGGTGGCATTGTCATCCTGAAAGTAACATGGGTCCACCCCGTAAAACTGCCACAACGTAGGAAGCGCATGGTCATCCAAAATGGTGCAGAAGGTCTCGGCGTCGAGTCTACCAGGAATTGCGACCAAGGGTCATGTGCCATACCAGGAGAAACACCCCCATAGCATAATTCCACCGCTGTCGAACTTCACAGTTGGCACAATACATTCCGGTAGGAGGCGTTCTCCAGGCAGACGCCAAACCCAGACCCTGCCATCCGAACGGTAGAGGGTGAACCTTGATTCGTCGCTCCAGAGAACCTGTTTCCACTGTTCAACGGTCCACTGTCGACGTTCTTTGCACCACGTTAGTCGAGCAGCGTTATTGGACTTGGGTGATCAAAGGCTTGTGGGCGGCAGCACGTCCATGATAACCGAGCAGATGGGCTTCCTTACGGATGGAATTCACCGAAAGAACACTCCAGGATGCCTGTTGAAACTCCTCTCGGATGTGGTCCATCGATTTGGTGCGGTTTTTCCGAATTTCTCTGGCCAGCACCCGTCGGTCTCTAACTCCCAGTTTTGTGGGTCTGCCGGGTCGGGGCACATTCCGACAGTCACCTCTCATCTTCCACTTGCCAATCACGTAGGCCACTGTCGATTTTGGATACTTCAACTCGCTGGATATGTCACGTATCGATCGGCCATTTCTGTGATACCCGACGATTACACCTTTCTCGAAATCAGAGAGCTCCGAACTGCGTGGCATCTTGCATGCGACTGGTTGCGTTGTTGTTTCCCACACGATATTTAACGGCGGCGGCCGTGACGTGTATCAGGACCGCAGATATCGTCGATTGCAGGGGTGTCCAATTACTTGTTGGTAGATAGTGTATATATATATATATATATTTAAGAGCAAAACTGAAGACTAAGGAAAAAATTTTAGAATTTAAAACGAAGGGTGCAAAATAACCTGGAGAGTTAATTCTGCTCATTCTGATCATACAGATCCACAGTCTTAAGTTTATATATATTTTTTTTCTCTGGTTAAAATCTCCGCGCGTTGGTTTCTTGCTGTATGAGGAGGCCATCAGCCCCACCCTCACTGCCCCCCAGCGTCTAAGGAGTGGCGGAAGGGGTCAGCCATGTTCTCCTCTTGTGTGGAGAAAAGTTTTTGTCACACAAGAGGTAAGCTCTCTTTCTTGTTTTTGGGTTCTAGGTGTTATAAGTTCAATGTTTGTACTTTATGTACCTTTTCTCTGTCGTTTTTTAGCTTTTCAGCTTTTAAGCATTGGTTTGTCTGTTAACATTTTTGCGGGTTTTAACTCTTACTTTTCTTTGTAACTTTGAGCGTCTTTTGGGGTACCTAGGAACAGAAGAAGGCTAAGCCTGTTCCTTTTCTATGCGCTGTCTATGCGCTGTTTTTTCAAAGTAGTTAAGTTCTTAATAACTAATTAATTATGCACTTAAAGCACTGCTGAAATACTTTGTACATATTGCAACTAACTGTTTAAGGTATATAACTTTCACAAAGTTTTCTTTAGTTAATATTTATCTTTAACTTATTCTCGTTTTCGTGCTGTCATAAGTTGTAGAGTAGGGGTTTTAGACTCAAGTTTTCTTTCAAAAATCTGTTCGTTATAAATTAACATTTCCTTTTTTTTTAATTGCAATGTAAAATTTGGATTTCTTTTGCATTGTTTTTCAGGTTTAAATTCTCTCTCAAACGAACTTGGAATTTCGTTATAGCTGAAAATCATTTCCATTTATTATGTCACTCTCACAGCTTGAGTTCTCTTTAATCTTCTTCTCTCTGTTTAACAGTAACAGATGAAGAGCATGGGTCGGGCCATGAAGGTTAATGGATGCAAGCGAAATTGTTAACTAGTGCTAGGTCATGATACTCTACGGAGGACATGACTTATATATATATATATTTTTTAACTATTTTAGGTGGGAATGTTACTTGCATCTATGGCCTTGCAGAAACCCATTTCCAACTAGGTCTTTGTGGAAGTGAGAAAATGCAGAGTTTTTGCTGGTCCTTGATAAAGCCAAGGCTCAGTATTCTCGACACCTTCTACATTCAGTTGTTTTATTTTATTTTTTATCTTTTCTCCTTTTACTCACACAGGTAGATACATAACCTTTTCTATGTTGTATTAGGTGTGAGTCAAAATTATATATGTATTTTTTTGCTTAGGTATCTTCTTTATAGAATATATATATATATATATATATATATATATATATATACGCACACATAACAGTGTTAGAGTTAAAAATAAATATTTTGGATTACTAGAGTTTGTAAACCACTGGTCCACCAAAATGCCCACTGGTCCGTATGAAAAAATATATATATAAATATTGAGCAACTCAATGGGCTATGAGCAGTCGCCTGTTCCTAATTTACGGCTATTGGTTCCAGGGAAAAGAGAGAGCGAGTGCCGTAAGACAAATACAACATCCATACCTCACTGGGATTCGAACTCGGACCCTTCTCGGACGAATGATCAGAAGCCATCGCTTAGGCATTTACAATATATGTAGAAAATAATGTATTTCAATGGAATTACCTCTAATATTTTTGTAACATCAAATTTGACCGTGCAACTAACTCAAAGGACAACGCATGTTTCCAGAATAAGATTCCGATAAATTGGTGATATAGCAGAGTAAGAGTGCATTCCCAATCTGTTTTTTAAGTAAGGAGGGAAGGAGGAGACTCCATGGGTACAAATATTCACATATATTCAGAGGCGTCTTTAGATCTTTTGGGGCCCTAGGCACTAAAAGATTCAGGGCCCTCTCCCCTTCCCTCCTTCCTTCTTATCGCCTCAAAATTTTCATCCGTAAGATTAAAAAAAAAAGTAAAGCCAAGAAAATAGTGTTTTTACTTTTTAAAATGCCGTTCTCTCTTTTTATTTTTAGAACATTTTGTAATAAACAGTACTAATGTAATCATCTTGTCCGTCCGAGCATATCGATCTTTTTTGTTCTTAGATACATTTCAAAAATTATTTTTGCGGTTATAGGAAATCAAGGGATATTAAGTTTGACACTCTAAAGATCCCATATACTCGTACTTTATGAATTTACCGGTAAGGACAAGTTGAAAATTCAAAAAGCTGAAGCTCTGTTGTGAAGAAACTATTCAACTTAGAGAAAAAAAAATATTTTTGTGCCTCTCAGATTAAGCTTAACTGTTCCTTCTCGAATATTTTAATTTTCCAATTAGTTCGTTAGTTTCCTGCTAGAGGCGCTAAAGGCCAAAAGATTTGGTTTTCGCAGATTTTCCAAAAAAAAATTGCGAATGACAGGGCATAAAGTTCATTAAATTTTGGCCATTTTAAATTTCACTACTAGTTCATAAATTTCCTGATTAAAGGGCTGAGGAAAATCTTGATCACCCTACCCAAAGGGATAAGGCAATAAACAGCAGAATCTCCCATCATCAGCGCAGTTTTCACAAGCACTCCTCGTTGCAATTCAGAGACACAGGTTCCAACACAGATGTTTTCCTTTGGCTGGAAGTAGCATGGAAGCAATTTATAGCACAGCAGACCAATTAAGTATTCGCTTTAAGCAATGAAAAGTGTGGGAAGTATGAACCCTTCCTTCAGCTACCCTAAAGGGAGGGTAAATTATTTTATAACCGTTCCTTTCAAAAGAAGTGCATCTATAAGAACTCGAAAATGTCTAATATCAGCAAGAGGAAGAAAAAATATATATGTTACTAATACATATAAGAAAGTGAAATATCAATTGACAGTACAAATAAAGTGGTCGCTTTAAGGATTGATTTGTTTCGGTCCGTGAAAACCAAAACAAAACTGGCAACCCAATTATACGTTTTCGGGGCCCCTGAAGCTGCGGGGCATTAGGCGTGCGCCTAGTCGGAAATCTTCCCCTGCATATATTAGCAGATTTTTTTATATGTTTTTTTGTTTAGGGCTTTACTTCCTTTTCCTTATTTTAATCTTATTGCTCATCCCTCCTACTTTCCCATGAAGTTAGTTTTAGACCCCATTGAACACTGTTTCATGTGAATTGCTCTTTTTGCAAAAATTCCCTTCACATCCAATTGACCTCCTACACTAGTGCGTTTTCTTGGGGCACAAACAAAAACTGGCTTGTGTCTCGTGTCAGTACTTGCTGCATTCACCAGGGCTGGAGGGTGCGTGGTGGAGGATCCATAGAACAAACAACATTGAGCATCTGTGGGACCGCTGGAGATGGCCCCACAGATGCTCAATTGGGTTTAAGCCTGGGGAATTAGGGTGCCAGGGAAGTACTATGAAGTCTTCATCGTGATTGCCACGGAAAGGACCCCCGGTTCGATCCCAGGCAGGTACGAACGCTCGATCCACTAAATATCCGCCGTGCGTCGGATGGGCACGTTAAGCCGTCGGTCCCCGTGTACTGTCCCCCCGGTAATAAATAAGGGCGTCTTCCTCCCCTTTCTACTTCGCTTCCGTGTCACTTTCCTATCGGGCACTCTAGCCCAAATCTCGTAGCTTCCTATTTCTAACGGTTGTTTAAGACCTGGGGTCAGACACTCCCTTCCTAAAATCCTCTACATATGATCATGATCATGCCAGCTGTCAGAGCTGTTTTCGGCATGAGAATGACAAATAATAACGATTTAAGCGATTTTCAATGCGGTGTCATAGTTGACGCTCGTGAGATGGGCCATAGTATTTCGGAGGTAGAAACGAAGTTCGGATTTTCACGGACGACCATTGCAAGGGTGTACCGTGACTACTGGTATCGTAGGGTGTACCAACCTACGATATCAGTGTGGCCGTAAAAAGTCATTGGGTGAACGTTACCATCGGGTTGTCTGTCAAGAATCGTTTCACGCGATAGGCGTGCAACACTATCGCAGGTATCATCGGAATTCAATGCTGGAGCCTCAAGAAGCATCAGCGTCCGGACTGTGCAACGTACCCTGCACGATATGGGCTTTGGGAGCCGACGCCCAACTCGAGTCCCCTTGATGGGTGCACGACACAGAACTATGCGCCTAGCTTGGGCACGGCAACACCGCCACTGGACACTTGATGACTGGAAACAAGTAGCCTGGTCTGAGGAGTCGCGTTTCCAACTGTATCGGGCAGATGGAAAGATTCGTGTGTGGCGAGGGGGGGGGGTGTTTGTATGGTATGAGGTGTGTTTAGCTGGACTTCACTGGGACCCATGGTACGTCTACAAACGTCTGTGACTGGCCAACGCTATGTGCGCATCCTTTCTGCCGAGGTACACCTACCTATTCATGTCCTGCATTCATGCTGATGGGTTGAGCCTGTTCCAACAGACAATGCTCCTCCACACAAGTGTCGGGACGCCACATTATGGTTAGAGGAGCATTCATCTGAGTTTGGGGTGTTGCCATTTCCACCCAAGTCCCCAGATCTGAACGTGATAGAACACATTTGGGATGCCATGCAACGCGCTATCGAACACAGGAATCCGAGACCTCGGAATACACCCGAATTGTGGGACGCTCTGCAGGAAGTATGGTGTACATTGCCTACAGCATACTTCCAGAAGCTAGTGGAGTCCATGCCCCGTCGTATATCTGCAGTCCTTCGCTCCTGTGGGGGACTTACGAAGTGTTAGACTGGTGTACCAGTTTTTCTGGCACTTCAGTGTACATTAGTACGGTGTCGGTCCACCTTTGTCCTTATTGCATGCACTGACCCTTCGAGACCTGCTTTCGACATGGTTTTGAAACACAGCGATAGGTATGCGCTTCCATTCAGGACATAATGTTGCCGCTAACTGTTGCTTAGTAGTAGGCCTTGGTTCGAAACTTCTTATACGGCGCTCTAATTCATCCCATAAATGCCCAATGGGATTAAGATCAGGGCTCTGTGCTGGCCAGTCCACACACGATACGGAATTATCGTCAAACCACGCCGTAACAGTCCTTGCTTTATGGATCAGTGCATTATGTTGCTGGTACCAACAAGGCTCAGTTCCATGGTATTGCTTCAGAGTAGGGCATAATTGTCCAGAATATCGAGGTAGACGTGCTGGTTAACAGATTTGTCCACGATAACCAATGGGCCGGGACCATACCACGAAAAACACGCCCACGCGAGTACACTGCCAGCTCCAAACTTGACCGTAGGAAGAGTACACTGTGGTAAATAGTGTTCCCCCGGCTGCCGCCATACCCACACGCGGCCATCAGATTGATGGATCGTGTATCTGGATTCGACAGTCCATAGGACCCGTTTCCATTGATCTACGGTCCACGATAAATGTTCTTTACACGATGCTAAACGACGAGTAGCATTCCGAGTGGAGATGAAAGGCTTATAAGCAGCCGCACGACCACGGTAACCCATGGAATAAAGTTCTCTGCGTATGGTACGTGCACATACCAAGGTTCCAGCATTTTTACTCACCTGTGCACTGAGGTCTTGTGCAGTACTCCGTTGATTAGCTCTAACGACTCCCCTGAGGCTTCGACGTCCTCTATTACTCATTTTCTTTGGTCTACCAGTACGTTTTGCAGTATCAGGCACGCCATATGTCTTCCACTTATTCAGTACATCGAAAATAGTTGACTTAGTTATGTTTAAACGCCTCTCGGTTTCTCTTATGGGCCACTAATATAACACCCCACAATTTTTTCTTTCTCAAAGTCAGTTCTCTCCCGCCGCGACATTTTCACTAACCTCACAGTGCGATATGATTGCTGTCAGCTGCAGGCTTGTTTTTATACCGTTTGCAGCTGTACCGCGCATCTTAACAACGCAGCAGATCCGTTCATCTGCTTTTAAAAGGGTGTCCGGTGGGCAGTGACTTTTATCAATATAGTGTATATTACGATAATACAACGTTTTTCACAAATATTTTGTTTTTTCAAGTCGACCAAGGGTTTCGCTGGGTTCTGACCTAGCTTCATTAGGACGAATGGCACGTCCATGTTTTCTCACCTCCACATTCTATGTCTTATCACTCTTGGCAACAAAAACTCAGCGCCTTTTACAGCTGCGTATATCGCGCGATACATATATGTTCGGATAAAGATAGTTTGGAAAAAGAACTGGATTTCCTTAAACGTGTTGCAGTACAGCGAGGATGCAACACGTTTAAGGAAATCCAGTTCTTTTTCCAAACTATCTTTATCCGAGAACATGTAGAAACAACACTTCTACTATAGACAAGGCTCTATCAAAATTCCGGAAACCAAAGCCTATTATTTCCACATTAACTCCTGTGATGCGCCCATTACAAGAGAATTTTGCCATTATTCCATTTTCCCGTGACATTGCCTTCAAAATTTCAAAAATTCTCAAAACCTTTAATTTTAAAGTGATTCTTAAACCCATAAACAAAACGAACTTTTTAGTATCAAATAACTTTGTTGAAGACAAAAGCTCGTGGAGAATTTATCAAATTCCATGTGAATGTGGCGCTTCATATATGGGACAGACCCGTAGAGTAGAGCCTTGCGTTTTCGATTGAAGGAGGAACACAAGACCTATATTCCGAACTGTGGCCTAAAGAAGTCATCGATGGCTAAACAGTGTTACGAAAAGGACCATAAATTTCCCTTTGAAGAAGCACAACTAATTGACAAGCCAGATTCAAACACCAAACTTTATATTTTGGAAAGCTTTCTGTATATATCAGAATTCTTCACAACTTGTTAATGACATGGAATCCACACCATTTCTATCAAGCGCGTGGAAGCAACTAACCCAAACCCGTGACTGTAAACAACATTTATATCATGCACAATTTAAATATTTACGTGCCTTTCGTCCTGATGAAACTAGATCAGAACCCAACGAAACCTTGGTTTACTTGAAAAAATAAAATATTTGTGACAAGCGTTGCATTATCTTAATATATAAAATCTGTGTTATTTTTTTATGACCGTGTTAGTTAAATTTTAAGTTATTTGGGTAATTCCATGCCAGGTGGGTAAGAGCTTCTCGCGAAGAAGTCGGTGGTTCGAATCTCTTGTGAGACATTGATGTAGTGCTTGTTCTTCGATTCTGGACACTTCTTGATCTCGATGGTCATTGGGCTAGTTTTAATACTCTTCTGCGTTGAATTCTACAGCTTATTTTCAAACATGTATGTGTCGGCTAATCCTCCCTCCCTTATTTCCTTTTCAGAGATTTATGGTAGCTCTGAATGGAAACGACGTCCCAGGATACCTCTGTAAGAAAACTGAACACAATTATATCCTGGCTGTTGTCATTCCAGTTCTGCTGCTGTTCATACAGTAGGTGGTTGATTCTCAGTTAAAGGAATGTCGCACTTCTATGGCAGTGAACGTGCTGCTCGGATTAAGTAACTATTTTTTCAGTACCATCTGCACTTAGTCGTCTTCAAACCTATCGGAATTTTGTACATGTTCCGCTAACAAGGCAATCAAGAACAACTAATAACATTTCTGGCTCGTTGAATGCTTGCCATTAGCGATACTGAGAGGTCTCTTTCAGCGTCCGCTGCCGTCTTCGCATTTTGTTTTGCTGTTTCCTCTCGCGTGGAACAGTAAATAGGGTGACAAAAAGAGCCCTTCATAAACCCATCAGGAATACAAATAATGCCGCAGTCTGTAATGCATTTCCTGTTATCGGTGGGGTGTCAAAGAGCCTCTTGACCTCTGATGTGCCCTAATAGCGCAATCGTCATCCGTCTGAAGAGGAAAAGAAAAAGATAAGAGATATGCTTCAGACGGAGGATTTTTGCCTTTCTTACTAGTAAGCTACTGGGAATTTTATCTCGTGATCGTCTTTTAATGAACGAATTCCTTTCCTATGCGTGATTAGAATAAACAAGGGTAAATCAATAAATTCTCGGCCAATACTTTTTCCAACCTGCTGTAATGTTCGTAATGACCTTTACTATTTCGCAAAATACGCATGTTTGGAATAATCTAAACTGTGAAATTTAACATAGTGACTTGTTTTTCGCTAACCCAACCTGTAGGAGGGAGGATGGTTTTCGGATTTGACGACCACTACGAACAACTAACTCGTAGGGCTAAAGAAGTAGTCGCTTTTCGGTTTGGAATATTGAATATCACGCATTCATTTTCAAACGGAAACACATTTTTAAAACAATACAGTCGGACCTCCGCATATCAAAGTCGATGGTTCCAAAAAAAAAAAAAAAAAAAAAATCGATCCATGTAGGAACTTCGATATATGGAAGCTATCTTTTTTTTTATACATATGCATTGTGTAGTATATTGTATTTAGAAACACAATTCGTAATTAGGTTGTTTACTTTTCCCTATCGCCAATAATCACAGTTTTTCTTTGTCGTTAATGTTAGCGCCCACCAAAATTGTTATCTTCTCTTTGCTGTCTTTACCAATATGACAATCGTCGTCTTTAAAAGTAAGACGTCTTGTTTGACAAATATTTAAAGAAAAGTCCTGTTTCGTAGATGTCTGCTCGGACCGGGTCGGGCCTTTGCTCATGTCTAAGTTGGAAAACCGGGCCTAAAATATTTAATGTAAAACAGACACGTGCCGAGCAAGGTTTTTTTTTTTTTTTTTTTTTTAATGAGCAAAACAATCGCTGTACGGTTCCTTTCTCGTTTGGAAATCTCACAACGTACAGCAGCAGGAAAAGATTGAATGATTTCCGCTGTTGGAAAAAATAGAAGTTTTACGACATCTTCCCTCCTACAAAGTAATTGGAGAGGATCAATTCCCATAGTTTTTCAATGTGAATGAGGTCTCTTTTCTCTCTCTTAAACTGGCACCCTCCTCTCATACTTCAGGGCAGGCTATTAACTGCAGCATTTATAAACCGAGCCACCCGCTCGCAGACGATCTTTTTTATTGTTCTGGTCGGCGGCACCTTGTTCTCTAGATGTGTGAAAAACTTTTAAGTTGCCTTAAATGGCACGAGAGAAATGGGCGGAGAGAAACTTACTTCTGTGTATAAATCTGTGCCGTATTTTTCCCATTTGTATTCTCAGGGAGTCAGCAGATGGCAAATGAACCCTTAGGTATACCAGCCCAGCCGTTTTCAAAACTTGTGTGACACTGGTTAGCTGGGCAGTCTGCCGTTGTTTTCCCTAGCATATGCTTAGTTCAGTGTTGCTGATAAATACTCTCCCATACTTATTATGGAGTTTAAGAAAGCGAAAGATATTCTCGAAAAAAAAAAACAAAAAAAAAACCGCTTCTTGAGAATATGTGCTTGTAGACAATATGAAGTAGAGTGATCGGACTGATAATTCTGGATATTTCGTACTTTTCGAATTACCCTCCCCCCCCCTTCCCCATCTTCAAGGATATTCCGGGTCCGGCGGTAAGCACTGATAATTTGAAAACCCAGAAAATTTGAAAGGCATGGAAATTGTCGTTTACATGGAATATTTTTGAGTATACAAGCCCCTCCCCCTCCTCCTCAGACGTCACGTGGCTTATGCAGAGTCACAGAAATATTCCGAATTAACGTTTATTGTAATAGAATACGTGTAGCAATTAAGAAAGCGAAAACTCTTCAGGAGTCGAATACCGAGTGCACCAGGTGTCAAATTCGTGTTTTAGTAATTGTTGAAATTTTACGGGCCGGCCCGGGCCTTGGAAACAGGAGAAATATACGGACCATGCCGGGCTGGGCTTTAATTAAAAATTTTAAACGGGCAGGGCTTTCCAAATTAAAGCCCGTGCAGACCTCTACTGTTTCGTCGATATTAAAAATGTTATCAGGAGCGTACGTACCCTTCTAAAATCTTCTTCAAAATCGTATTTTTTCATTGGTTTCTTTTAAGCCATGTCGCTTCTTAAATTTATCCAACCAACCGGAACTAGCTGTGAAATACCCTTGCCCCAAACGATTGGCGAACACTAATGCTTTTTCTTTTATAAGAGGACCTGAGATTGGCAAGTTTTTGTCACGAACAATTTTAATCCACTTTAAAATAGTGTCGTCCACTTTTTCAAAATGACACGTTTTAGAACGTTTCTTGTCAGATCTGACATCTTCAAAGATTTTCGTAATGAAATACCGGTTTTTTATAATTGTCGACGCTGTATATGTATACTTGGGTGAACACCAAATTTAACCGCAATATCCTTTTTGCGCATTCCGCTGTCCACGTTCTTCAACAACTCCACTTTTTCCACAACGTTGAGAGATTTTCTTTTTTAACATCGCGAACACACACACTATCGGTTAGAGAGACTGCAACAAATTGAACCCGTTTCACAGAGAAAGGTTACTTGAGGAGAGGGGTGAGGGGAGTGTGGAGACAATACCCCCCCCTCTAGCGACCCGTAGGCGTTGCAATGACCTTGACCACACATTCCTTTTTCCTCTGTCGACATCTCCGTTCTATTTTCTCATTTGATTTTCTTCTAACATCCTCATTAGGGGGGGGGGGGTCCCCAATTTGTTTAAAGCAATCGATACATAGAATTTTTTTCGAAATATAGAAACAATTTTTCTGTGTAATGATCACGGGAATACACAAAACTTCGATATATGGAGGTCCTACTGTATTTTGTGGTATAAATTTGTAAACAAAATTGAAGAACGAAACTCAAATACACAAGTTCTAACATTTTTCTGAAAAGTTTAGTCGCTTGGCTAATCTCCAGAAAACGAGTTCGCTGGATTGCGCGAAGAACTCTTTCATTGCTCTTCCATATTGGTAATTTGCGGAACGCTGAAGTATAAAAGCGACATTTTACTTCTTGCATTCAACAAATAGCCATTTATTAACGAAATAAAAGCTTTTTCATTGTTGTGCAACTTCTGTTATGTTAATTACTAGCCAAAGCACTCTGCAGAGGAAGAAGGGGCGTGCATTAAAGACAAAAGCAAATTTGAAGGAGTAGTATTTTGAATTGGAGAATCGTTCTGGGAAAGTGCCTTATTGTAAAAAGTCTGGAGTGACAAGACAGCATGCTTTTACCCTTTGTCTCGCTAGAATCACATTCATTTTGATGTCGTCACAAACGGAATTCCACGAATATCAAAATAAAGACATTAACAGTGTGTCCAAATGCCCTTTTTTTAAAAAAAGGACTGTCCTTTAAAACTGTGACTACTGATAAAAGTCTGGAGTGACAAGACAGCATGCTTTTACCCTTTGTCTCTCTAGAATCACATTCATTTTGATGTCGTCACAAACGGAATTCCACGAATATCAAAATAAAGACATTAACAGTGTGTCCAAATGCCCTTTTTTTTTAAAAAAAGGACTGTCCTTTAAAACTGTGACTACTGATAAAGTCCTTTATTAGTCCTTTATTTTCAGTGAGTTGAGAATATCAATCTACTAAGATATTAAAGGTGAGTAATAAAAATACATTTTGAAAAATTTCCGAAAACGGAAGGGACGAAGTTGGAAAATGTTTAAAAATTGATGCATGTGTTCAAAAGTATTCACATTGTCAAAGTTACGCAATTTATGTAAAACAGTTAAAGCTTTTATATCAGTGCTGAAAGTTCTTTCAGCATTTTGCACTTCGTCACATGTCTGGAACCGTACAGCAGACAAATCATGTTGCATCAATCGGAACAAATGATAGTCTGAAGGGGCTATGTCGGGACTATACGCCGGGTGCTCCAAAACTTCCCAGCCAAGCGTCAACAACGTTTCCTTGACCGATTTCGCGACATGAGGCCTAGAGCTGTCATGCAGTAATTTCACGGGACGCAATCCTTCGCCTGTGAATGGACTTTTCCGACAGATTTTCGGGTTCAATCGCAGCAATTGTTGCTTGTAGTGATCAGCAGTAACAGTTTGACCCTGTTCCAGTAGTTCATAATAGAGTACACCCTTCATATCCCACCAGATACACAGCAGAACTTTTTTGGAGTGAATATTGCATTTCGGTGTCGAAGTCGTTGCTTCACCGGGGCCTAACCAGTGTTTTTTGCGTTTGGGATTATCGTAACATATCCACTTTTCATCACACGTAACGATTTTACACAGGAAAGACTTTCTGTGTTGTTTATTCAACAGATTCAAACACTTCATAACACGCTCATCCTTGTTCCTCTATCTCAGGTCAGCCTGGCGCAGTGGTCTAAGCGATGACCTCTAATCATTCGTCCGAACGGGGTCCGGGTTCGAATCCCGGTGAGGCATGGATGTTGTGTTTGTCTTACACCACTGGCTCTCTCCCTTCCCTGGAACCAGTGACCCTAAATTTGGGACGGGCGACTGCTTATAGCCCATTGAGTTGCTCACGGTGGTCGTTAAACCTCCAATCAAAAAAAAAAAAAAAAAAAAATCTCAGGTCATGGGGCACCCATTTCCTTCCTTCTGAATATTTTTCATTGCGCGTAAACGATTGAAAATGGTTTGTTGAGTTACCCCCTGTTGTACAGCTAATTTTTTTTTTTTTTGCATTTGAGACGAATCTTCATCCAGCAATGCTTGCAGTTCCTCATGTGCAACCTTCTGCGAGGCGCCGCTACGTTCTCGATCGCTGACTTCAAAATCACCTGCTTTAAACCGTCTAAACCAAAACTGACACGTGCTTTTCGATAGAGTGTTCTCCCCCAGAACAGAACAGATCGATGAACATGCTTTTGCAGCATTTTTTCCTTGATGCAATTTTTAACGAATACAGTGTCGAATAAATGCAATATCGCTTGCCATCTTTCACCTACCGATGTGTAAGTGCGTTGGGCAAACTTCTGTGTCACATTTTATACTCTGGACCAGTTACGGTCACATGACAACAACGCGGGGGAATGTCGGATATGTAAATTTGCGGTATACGTCACACAAAAAACGCTTTAAAATTTATTTGTACACCTAATATATTCATCCTAGCAGTCGCCCGTCCCTAATTTAGGGTCACTGGTTCCAGGGAAGGGATAGAGTCAGTGCCGTAAAACAAACACAACTTGATTTTTGAGTGTCAAAATCAATCAGTTAACTGAAAAACCTGAACAGACAGGGGACAGACAGGTGGTTCGTTCCCATTCTCCCAAGTAAAGACATTTGGCTTTGATGGAATGTGGGGTTACAACACAAACTACAATCTTATACATAATTGTATTGTATATTTAAATACAATGCTGCTCCGATAATTTTTTTGAAACGTCGTTGAAGGAAACGATATGATCCAAGCTCATATATACTCTTGATGCAGATGTTAGTAGCGTCGTTGTTTGACACACAAGGTGCTAACCCCTGACAGGACACTACTACATAATGGAAGAAATGGCGCTTGTTGAGAACCTAAGGGATGGCAGGTAGGTTTGTTTTTAACGAGTAGTCGAACTCGGAACAAAAAATTTAAAGCAACTTCCGAACCAGAGCGGTTAATCATTCGTCCGAGATCGGTCCAGGTTCGAATCCCGGGTGTGGCATATATAATGTGTTTGTCTTACGGCGGAGGCTCTCTACCTTCCCTGGTACCAGTGGCCCTAAATTAGGGACGGGCGACTATTTATAGCACATTGAGTTGCCCACCGTGGTTGTTAAACCCCGAACAAATAAACGAACCATAGCGGGTGATTGATTGCTGGCTGTTGCTGACCAACTAAGAGCTCGCCAGTTGTAGGTTGTGTGCTCTATTTACTACGCCGTGTGTTGACGAAGCGGAAACTAAAAAGAGAAAAACGAGGAATGTGTGTGAGTTCAGTGTATCTCCTGTAAGACGACTAATCTGTGATCACCAGCATCAAAAAGAAGAGTTGCCCAACTCTAAATGTGTAGTGTGTGTGTTTTGCTTTGTTTTCAGGGTTTAACAACCACTGAGACCAACTCAAAGGGCTATAACTTGTCGTCCGTCCCTAATTTGGGGCCACTGGTTTTTTTAGGGAGGAGACAGCGTCAGCGCCTTTGAATAAGCCTACCTCATTCTGAATTTTAAACTCGAACCTATTACCTCATTCTGAACTTAAACTCGAACCTAACCCGGACGAATGGTCAGGAGCCAGCGCCTCCGACCACTCGGCCACAGGGGCGACATCCTTAAACTTTTTATATTTTTTTTATTGGAGGTTTAACGACCACCATGAGCAACTCAATGGGCTATAAGCAGTCGCCCGTCCCTAATTTAGGGCCGCCCCGGTGGCGCAGTGGTCTAAGGCGTTGGCCTCTGATCATTCGTCCGAAGGGGTCCGGGTTCGAATCCCGGTGAGGCATGGATGTTGTGTTTGTCTTACGGCACTGGCTCTCTCCCTTCCCTGGAACCAGTGACCCTAAATTAGGGACGGGCGACTGCTTATAGCCCATTGAGTTGCTCACGGTGGTCGTTAAACCTCCAATCAAAAAAAAAAAAAAAAATTTAGGGTCACTGATTCCATGGAAGGGAGAGAACGAGTGCCGTAAGACAAACACAACATCCATGCCTCGCGGGATTCGAAATCGGACCCCTTTCGGGCGAATGATCAAGAGCCATCGCTTAGACCCGTGCGCCACCGGGGCGGCTCCTTAAACTTGTCCTAGCCGCCCCGGTGGCGCAGTGGTCTAAGGCGCTGGCCTCTGATCATTCGTCCGTCTGGGGTCCGGGTTCGAATCCCGGTGAGGCATGGATGTTGTGTTTGTCTTACGGCACTGGCTCTCTCCCTTCCCTGGAACCAGTGACCCTAAATTAGGGACGGGCGACTGCTTATAGCCCATTGAGTTGCTCACGGTGGTCGTTAAACCTCCAATCAAAAAAAAAAAAAAAAAAAAAACTTGTCCTACTAGTTCCAGGAACAATGGGAACTACAATAAATGTTGGATTCGACCGGAGGTCTGATGCACTGGGTTTTAAATATAATCTGATCAAATCCTGGGAAAAAAAAAAAAAAAATGAAATCGCGATGAGCGACCTGTGAAAACATTACGAACTATTTAATAAGATGAATACAGTAAGTGCCATCGTAGGTTCAAGTGATTTGTGGTCTCGAGAGCAAAACGGAACCCCGTTTTCTGATTATCCACCCGTCTTTTCCACTTCATTAGTAAACATAACGAAAAACAAGAGGTTTGCCGAAAAATATGAAGTTTTCGAAAGCATAAACCTTATCGTACCGCAAAAATTTTTTTCGACTATACGAGTGGTGTTAAGCCATTAACAACCTTGTTCTTAATATTCTGTTCCTGTGGAATGGGATATTGTGTATTTCACGATTCGCTTAAATGAACATTAATACTTACGTTCAAGAGGGTTACGTCCCTCCCCCTCTTGAGAGTAGATTGCGTATGAATTTAAAGCCATATATATGTATACATGAGGCTTTCACCAATGAAACAAATCCATGGACTCCTCCTCCCCTCTTTAGAAATATCCGGCTACGCCACTGGTGAGTGCTATTCAATTTTATCATGTCTATGTTGTCCGCGACTCAGAAAAGGCAGAAGACCTCCTGCTCTAAAGAAACAAAGCTGCTCTATTGAACTGACTTACCTTAGTAGTAAAAATATATATACATAATGCAGAGAGACGTGCCACTTTGCGTAGGAATTGCCCCCATAGATGAGATTTAGACCTGACTACATGCTTCTGTTACATATATGTAAACGCTTTTTCTCTTCTACACTTAAGTATAAAGAAGGTATTCTTCGTTCCATAAAGGTGTAAACAAATACTTCGAACTTCCTCCTTCATCTCAGTTGTAACAACGAATAGCGTCAGAAGTCCGTTTTGGTTTCGTATACCTGAGAACTTTATTCATGTATATGTTACTGCCAAAGCCCGAAGTCTAGTCACGTTGCGAAATGACCTGCCACTTCTAGCTTTGGCCAGCTCATGTGGCCAAAGCCCGAAACATACGATAATTTACCAGTACTGCGGGCTTTGGCCGGCCAGTTCTAGATTTCGGTCGTGAGAAATTGGCCAAAGTGTTAGAACTTTTGCGAAGCTGTGTAGAGAACGACCTCTATAAACTAGGAACAGAGTTCAGGAGTTTAAAGCAGTTGTATGCCAGAAGTGAGTTCACCGTTCTTAAAGAGAAATTCGTTACTTTGCAATCAATTTCCGGACAATGAAATGTCATTAAGAGTAGCATCATCGAGTCAATCTTTGAGTGGAGGCCAAGGATTTTCAGAGTGCTTCTGTTGTAGAAAATGTTTAATAAATCGATGAAGTGTGAACGAGCCAATAGGTTATGTAACTCCAAAGGTCATAACAGCTCAGATTGCACAAACAAGTAAACCTAAACAGATTTTCACACTGGTAAAATTATCTCTTTCAAGTGATTTGTTCAGCTGTCATAATTACATGTTATAAAATACATCTTTATATTGTCAAACTGCACAAGCAAGTAAAAGTAAAAACAGATCACAGTGTAAAAGTAAAACAGATCATCATTTGTTTATCTGTTTTATGTGATTTATACACCTTTGAGAAAATGCTTATAATTACATATTTTATGTATTTTTTTACTTTTGTGGCGCAGGGGAATCTTAGAGACCTGGGACTTGGTTCCTTCCCTATACCGCGATACTGCGTGTGATTTTAAACCCTAAACCCTCACCTTCGGTCCACATAGGACCATCGAAGTAAAAGATAAATACCAACTTTGGCCAGTTTCTCACGGAGTACTGGTAAATTATAATCATTTACCAGCACGAAGTACTGGCAAAGTATTGTATATTTCGGAATTTGTCCACATGAGCTAGCCAAAGCTAGAAGTGGCCGTTCATTTCGCGACGTGACTAGACTTCGGGCTTTGGCCGTAACATATATACATATCTGGGAATAGAGAAAAGCCACGTGTTTCAGTTGCTACCGCCAACGAAGTGAAAACGGAATTTGATTATAACTTTTAGGAAATAAACCGTCCCATTGGAGATTCTTACATAAGTTATAGTCTGGCTTGTCGGTTCCAGCTGTAATTAATCAGCGCATCCGGTGGCGGAGAGGACTGTCGTTTTATTTAGAGAACTTCACCACCTGATTATTTAACAAGTCACCCTTTGTTTTGTGAAACGAAAAAAAAAAAAAAAAAAAAAAAATATGCGAGGGCAAAATATCAAACTTCCAGTAAAGGCCCGGCCCGAGACTAGAAATTTTCATTTTATTGAGGGGGGGGGGGGGTGCCCGAGAAGATCAGACCCGTGCAAACTTTTACAACTGGGGCCATGTCCATATTCTCAAAAACCTACTGAAGATGGGTAAAAAAATCAACATTTAAATAATATTAATACTGCGTAGTAATTCATCCCAAAACCGAAGATCTCAGGGTTACATTATTTTTAAGTGAAACTAAATTTTTTGAAATTTTAAAACGCAATAAAATTAAAAAAGCGACAACTATCAATTTTAAAATTTTGCAGTTTTATTTTTATCATGGGGGTATAAAGTAAGTGTGAAGTAATGAAAAGAATTAAGCCCTGTTCAGCCCGCCCTCCCCAACGTTGGTCTAATAACACTCGTATAAATTAATATCAGAAATTCCAGGTACAGCATTTGCGAGATTGGAATTTGTAGGATCACCCTAATTCGCAAATTGATGACCTGAAATCTCCATCTGAAGCTGTGTTCGAATATTTTCAGTTTCGCCGCAAATAGTCTCGATGGCGACTGTCCTCGTGTGGACCGTGCGTACTAATTTGGATTAGAAGATATTTTGTACTTAAGTTGTAATCCAGTAGGTGGTGCGCTATTTATTTAGCAGCATACAGAACTACACATGAATAGATCACCATAGTGCTGCACGTAGCGCTGCATGTTAAACACCTAGTATCCAAGAAATGCTAAATAGCTAATGTCTTGCCTTTCCTTGCAGCCATAGCCGCATGCGGCCAAAAGATTCGAACTGATTTTCGAGATGATTCGAACACCTCTTGGTGTCTTCAATATGTGCACGCCTAAGCTTACTAAGCTGAAGATGGTAGAGTGCTGCGCCATAACACCGAAGACTGCACACAGCTTGTGTATGACAAATAATGTTCCTGGACATCACCTTAACGACTAACCAGCTTTAAAATGACACTTTCAGAGAACCATCGGAACAATTGTATGTTCCTAAACGATCTGACCGTGTGTACGCTACAACGGTCACCAGGATTGTTTACCACTCCAGTACCTATGAGCTACTCCTGCATAAAGTCATTTGGCAGTATTGAGATTCGAGAAACGCTGATAGCAGGAGTATGTGTGGCACGTGAAGGAATCTCGACTCTGTCACAGGGTATGTTGAAGCAGAACAGACGCCTGAAAACTTGCAGATGATAACCACTCAAAATCCTTAATTGTCCGGTTGAGATGGCATAAGCACACACGCATGGAATTCATTCAGGGCGTCAAAACAGCCCAGTAGCACGTTGAACTTATTTTATTTTTCTTCCAGCATTCTTTCAAATCAAGCTTCGTAGATGTGATGGAAAAAATAATGCTTGTGTTGTACCGAAGCCAGTGTAGTACTGTGCTTTTCATCAACGAGTCATGGTTCTGTGTCAGACGAAAAAGTAGACGTCTGAAACTGTGCGTTCCAAAGATGAACTTTAATTGTCCAATGGCATGGCATGCCAGAGCTCCCTATCTGTGCAGTACTTATCACGCAACCCATTTTCGTGCCATTCCTTTGAAATGATCGTGGAGATATGCTGAAAAAGGACAGTGCCTTCCACATACTGAGCGTGTTAGCGCAGAGTTGAGTCAAAAAATGAGGCGAAGTTGTGGGAAAGAAAGCAATCGAATCACATTGTTTGAAAATCACGCACTGATCTGTTGCGAGTTTCCTGTGACAAATTCCTCAAATATTTACTGGACAGGGTGTTAATCACTCTACTGAAGAACGGACAGAAAGAACCTAATAATAATAATAAAAAAAAACCTGCGGGGCCAAATTTACATAGAATTGGGGCCCAGGCACAGCACAAGATGAGCCCACCATCACTATTCTGCGTTTGTTGTTTTGAAGGTTGCAGGATATTATATTGGCTTGGTGCGAATGAAATGTCCAGCAATGGACCAGCACACGTGGACGGCGAGGACGGAAATATAGGACTACTTAAACCTAGGCAAAATAATCCCCCTCGGCATCGACATATATTTGCCATCTGTCAGGCAAGGCCATGATCTGGAACGAAAAAGGTCTTGTGGCTGGGCCCCGAAGAAGTCGTCAACTGCACGTTGAACCTAGTTGTCTGTCTGTCTGTCGTGAACTGTTTCCCGGACAGGAAGTGATCCAGCCGACGAAACAGATGATAGTCTGTCGGAGACAAGTCCAGGGAATAGGTAGGATGAGTGTCAGCATCGTTCCTTGTGCGACATGAGGGCGGACGTTGTCCTGGAGCAGAAGAACACCATGTCTGTTGACTGTTTCTGCAGCAATTTCCGGTGCAGCTGGTGTAATTTAACACAATAACGTTCTGCAGTGATGGGTTCGCCTCTTGCCGAGAAACTCTAATGAATTATCCCAGCTGTGGATTACCACACAAGGAGCATCATCTTCTTGGTGTGTAGGGGTATCTTAGGATACCGTCCAGCAGGTTGTGCGTTGCTGGACGGTATCCTAAGCCACCATTGTACAGATCATTTCCGATTATCATAAAGGACCCACTTCTCATTGCAGGTGACGATTCGATGCAGTAGAGGTTCTTGTTTATTCCTGGAAACCAGCGACATGCAGACTGCCAAACGCCTAGTCTTGTTGGCAGTTGTCAACTCACGCGGCAGCCACATGTCCAGCTTTTTTACGTTACCCATCAGCGTAGCCAGAAGCCGAACAACTGTCATGTGGTGGACACCTACCTCTGCTGCTATTTCGAGACACGTTTTTCGGGGTCCGCTTCAACCACACGTAACAGAACATCGTCAGAAACAGCAACAGGTTGGTGACCACGTGCTTCGTTTTGCAGTTTTCGCTTCGAAACTTTACAAACCATCGCCGAATGGTTCGTTCGTTGGCTGTATTCTCCCCAAACGCTTTAACGTTTCGAGCGGCAATTCCTGCAGAATGGCCCAGTTTAAATTCATGCAAGAAGATAACTCTCAAATACGGTGTCTGTATGTTTCCTTTGCAAGCCACGTTATGTCCAAACAACCCACGCCTGAACCTTGTTCTTCAGATCAGATCATATGTAGAGGGTTTTAGGAAGGGAGTGCCTGACCCCAAGTCTTAAACATCCCTTAGAAATAGGAAGCTAGGAGATTTGGGCTAGAGTGCCCGATAGGAAAGTCACACGGAAGCGAGGTAGAAATGGGGAGGAAGACGCCCTTATTTATTACCGGGGGCCAGTACCCGGAGTCCGACGGCTTAACGTGCCCATCCAACGCACAGCGGGTATTTAGTGGTTCGAGCGTTCGTACCTGCCTGGGATCGAACCCGGGGTTATCTCCGTGGCAGTCACAAAACCTTGTTCTTCACACACATGCTAGCTATTTATAGTAACTCTGTGACGTAATACCCGCAACACCTGTGGGTGGTTCCATTCCGCTGTGGTAGAGACCGGCCTGCACTGCTCGTTCGCTCTGGGCATTTCAATCGCACCAACCCAATAGTAAGGAATACACATTATTTTGTGAGACTTACTACATGTATAATTCCCTATCTGGAAACATGTGGATCAGAGGCATGGGCCTTAGCTAAAAAAGACTTCATAGGCTGCGAACTACTGGAAAAAAGGATGGACAAGCGCATGCCTGGTATAATCAGAAAGGATAGGAAGAGGTGCTCATGGATCAGTAAAATGACAGGAGCTAGAAAAACTGACTACCGTTGGAGAACTCAAATACTAGACTGGATTCTATGGGACAGGAAAAGACGCAGAAGAAGATCATGATGGATGGATAAAATTCGAAAGCATGTCGGCGTCACATGTAGGACACAAGCTCAAGACAGAAAGTTCGGGAGACCTTCATCCAACAGTAGATTCGTAATGGTCGATGGTGATGATGATATATCGTCAAAAATTGTTATAAATCAATTTATAGGTTGATTTAATAAATGGGGTAGTGAAAGAAAAATAGCATCTGGTTTACTAAATCCTAATATTAACAAGGAAATTCACGCTTAAAGAATTCACAGAAAATGCTTTTACATGGGGTGGGGGTGTAAGCGTAAATCAGCCCCTGCCTACCTGTAAACATGCCCTGCGTTATAAACCACGCCTGAACACCGAGAACGTTCGGTGCAAAAAAAAAAAAAAAAAAATTTGAGGGGAATTTTTTTTTTGGAGAATTAATTTTTTTTTTTGGAGAATTAAGTTACAGTATTTCATTGCTATTTTGATATGTAGCAGTAGTGAATGAATTCTTTAAGGTATCTATGAAATTCACAGTATTCGTGTTGGATAACTTTTTCTCTCAGTATGGTAGGGAAGTGCTCTGGTGCGAATAGGTACTAACGGAAAGTACTGAAAGAAAATTGGAAGTGAATGTTGTTAATTACCGACTGCACTTCACTGCGCGGCATCGCGAATTCAGGAATAATTTGGATGCTGAGTGTAGTGAAAACAGTACTGCACAGTTAAATTTGAATTTACATACTATCAAAAGTTTTTTGAAGAGAAATATTTGTTACACAAAAACAGAAATGTATTTCTTTGAAGTAGATATTGTAGGGAAAGAAATTCTGGTACGCTGTTGAAAAAAGTTTTTGTCAGAGCGGGAGTACAACTTTTTTCTATAATGGTTATTTTCACATTTTGAATAAATTAAAAACACATCGTCGTATGTCTAACAATGCCTTCAGATCGCTTTAAGCTGAAACGCTTAATTTAGGATTGACGGTCTCTAGCGAAAAGTAGGAATTTTTGTTTTTATTTCACTATGGAGTAACGAGATTCGGAATCAGTAGGCTGATGAAACCACTGTCTTGCGCGATTTTAATATATTTCTTCCTTATTCCGCTGATGCGAGAGATGGGGGGGGGGTTTAGAAACGAATTGCGGTGTTCGTCGCTTCATTATTTTATCACTCTTAATTTTATTCCGAAGAACTTTACTTACGAGCATTTCGATGTCTCATTTAATGTTGATTCCGAATTCATTATTCAAAACAGACCGCTGTTGTGAAATTTTACGTGCCTCATCCATTACACATCAGGAATTTCTGAGATACTCAACTGCATTTCGGGTCGCAATCAATGTCACAACCGCAGATAAATGATGTGACTAATTCAGATTCAAGTCGGAGTCGCTTTTCCTTGCTGTTGTTACTAACCAGATGGCGCTATCGGTGCTTAATCATTTTCAGGTGGCATATCTGTTCAATGTTTGCATGAACTCAACGGGAATTCGAACTGTGTTGCTGGGCTATTTTTCTCGCTTTTCTGGATCATTCTGTATAATTGCTGGAGGCTGTAAGTAAATTTTCTTTTGCTTGTTGAGTGATTATTGTGCTTATTTCGATGTTTAAGTTACAGTGATTTTTATTTTTTCTGTTGATTATCAGCGTGGTTGAAGTGTGCTTGCTTTGCTGCGACCGAGCTCTGGAATTTCATTAAAAACAAATTCATACACTATCGCGCGTGAAAAACACGATTCAAACAATAAAAAGAAAGGCAAAGCAATTTATGACTATCATATTCACTAAATTCAAATAAATTTAGGCATGATGTTTTCTTTCGTAGGATTATTTTTGAAATTCGGTTTGGCTTGTACGCCGGGTCGTTTTGTCATTTATTTGCACGTGAATGTGTAATACACCCTTAAATTTTGAATGAATGAACACACCCTTAAATTTTATCTGTATGTGCCTATCATCAATTGATAGTTTTCTTCGAGGAAGTATTTCGATATTTTTAGCAGAAAGCTGCATTTCAGATGTAGTGCTGTATAGATTGCTGTGAACTTTCCGAATCCAGTATTTTCTTTCTTGCCTTGAAAATTGCTACACGGAAACGGGTTCTGGATAAAGTCGTAATGACGGAAGAAACTTTCGTTGACGATGCTAACAAATGGACAAATTTCGTTTTTCTTATTGATCTGTATGTTAGAGGCATGCACAGACCTGATATCTTTTACTCAACCCAACCTGATAACAGCCGTCTAAGAGTTCTGTCCAACCCAACCCAGAACGACCCGATCCTGAAAAAATTTGTTAGAAAGCCCTCCCCCCCCTTTTTTTTTGTACTTGTTCCTTACGATTTCAACGAATGTGCAAGTGATCACAGAAACATTCCCCTTTCCAATAGATAGTCTTTATTTTAACAAAATTATTATTACTATTATTATTTTGCTGAATGCAGCAACAGTTGTTTAATTTTTTGCCTTGATATGACTCCCTGAGTACCACATGAGAGCAGAAAATAATGCAGGATACTGCTCATTCGAGTCACTGAGTCCCTCCCCCCTTTTTTTTCTGTTGTGAATTAATAAAACACGTGGAAGTTCCTCATTGTTATTTTACGTTATTTATCTATTATTTTTCACACATGTCTACAGATCTTGAAAGAATTCCTAGGACAACTCCTGCGCTTAAAACAGGCCTACTACCTATGGATTGGATGTTAAAATTAACTTTATTAATGTAAGCAAACTAAGAGTGGTTACGCTAAAAGTCGTTCATTTTTAAATCCAATAAATCGATTGCTAAGGGTTTTCTGTGCCACAGTTCATGGAAATTTGATCTCTGCTATATAAATTGATTCAGGGTCACATTGTCCACGTATAACGAGGACCCCCTACACAATAAAAAAAAAAAAAAATACAGTGAAAATACTTTCATTTGTAATGTAAATTCCTCAAGTTTATAGAAAACGTTTAATTTTGAATGGCGTGAAGAGAACATGGATTTGGGAGTTACCGTGTAGAGATATTAAATGTCAGTGTAAAATTCATCTTGGTAAATTATAATAAGGAAACAAAATGCTGCCTACAATTTCAGGCTTCAAATTTCTTCTTTCTATGAATACCCACTGCAGTACCGAAATTTCTTCGCTGCTTGCACTTCAGATAACACGCTTAGTGGCACTTGATAGTTGTATATCGCATGAATTTAACTTCCACCTGAAAACAAATCAATGCGACTTTTGTCATAAGGTAAAATCATGTAATGAGCCAATTCAACAAATCTTTCCTTTTTTGTGCTTATATCATCCCAGTCACTGAAATTGCTTTTACTTTTGTGGAAGATTGCTTGCTGTACAGGTTTCTATGTGTGCACGTTTTTTGCAATGAGCCTGTCTTTTGTAAAGCACTTCACTTCAGTTGCCTCTTCAGGTGATAACATTGTCAGCTGTTAGAATGATAGTTAACTGTCCTTAATTAATATCGAAGACATACATCAGTGATCAGCTCCGGGTTCGAGACTCATTACCAAATTTCGAAAAACGAACTTCAAAACAAAGAAAAAATAGTTACGCAAAAACAAAAGTTTTAAAGTCCGATTTTTGTATGGGATGATTAAAATGCTCGCCCCGCTAGAAGAAACAACTTAATGCTGCTTGGTCCGAGTTACCCCGAGGTCAGCTAGACTTGTCTCTAGCAGGGGCGTATTTAGAGGGGGTGGGGGCCTTGTCCCCCGAAAGTGTTTTCTTTTTGTTTTTGGTTAAAATGCAACTGACATTAGAAAAAAAAAAGCTTAATTTTTTCTATTTTTCACAAACTTTTATTTTGGTTTGCTGGATTTCAAAAACTTCCATTTTTCATCGCCCTCCCTAGAAACATTTTCGATATACGCCCCTGTTCTCTAGTATGGGTACATGTAACAATCTAGTTTAATTTCTCGGTAAGATTAATCATGTTCTAATGATATTTTCTTTTGTGCCCAGTTTCACCCAGTTTTTGTGTCTTTGTCGATAACTGGTGGTCGCTGTAAACAAATTTGAGGTAGTTATGTTTGGTCATGTACACGATAGTTCTACTACGCAGAGACGTTCGTACGAACAATTAATAGTGAAATCCTACAACCTTAAATCCACGGTGGGTAATCGCAACGGGTCAGTTGCTTTTCCAGTTGTGTGTTTGTATAATTTTACAGGTCAAGTATGGCCCTTACGTCAGGTCAGGGCCATACTTGACCTGTAAAATTGTACATATACACCCTTACATCAGGGCCATCCAGTCGATTTGGGGGAAGACTTCTACGCAGTAGTTAAGCCAACGATTTGGGAGAAGACTTTTTTCTACAAGTAGTTAAGCCAACATATTTCTTGTGATCTTAGGGGTTCCTTTTTTAATTTGTTAGGACCATACTTTGGTCAAGTATGGCCCTTACGTCAGTTATTCTAAACAACCATGACGTCTAGCTTAGCCTAACGTGGATACAGAATAGAATCCAATCAGTTTTTTCTTTTTTTCGGCAGTTTAACGACCACCATGTACCAGAGCAAAGGTTCGCCAATCTACTATTACAGATTTCCCATATCTGTTACGATTTCGTATGATTAGAAAAACAGTTTAAATGTTATAGGCACTATCTGAAACGAAAGGAAAGCAACAGTATCGTACAGAAAATACTCCGTTATCTGCGGAAATACTGGGGAAAAAAATCTGTCGATAGCAGCTTGTGGATAAAGGTTCTAATGTTCCAGTCGATTTGGGAGAAGACTTCTACGCAGTAGTTAGCGAACATATTTCTTGTGATATTAGGGTTGAATTTTTAATTTGTTAGCGAAATGCTGCAGTAGCTGCTTTCGCCCGGATGTATAGTATTATGGCTGCTGTGCTGTAGATGAATGCCAATGGCATCAGTCCAGGAGTTAAAACCTAATAGTTTTTAAGTATATTTTCGAGAAGTTGCTATTTCGAGGTTTCCTTACTTTTCTCATCTGTCGATGCCACTGATGAAATTTTTCACCAAGTCAAAGTTTACAGGGATTTCTGCTACCAGTAAAAAAATATGAGCAAGCGTCTCAGCGCCACCACATCGTTTCTGCTGCTGTAGGACAATCGTTGTTTTCGACGATCTACTTAGTTATGATTGGCCTGAAGCCACTGAGATCTGTTCACACATGGCACTCAGTTACTTTAACTAGCAAGAATGTGTTAACTATTGTTGAAGTGAAGAGCAGACGTAATACAGCGTAGTACATATAAAAATTGGAATAACTATGACGTTACCAAATCGAGCAAGCAACGTCCATCGACTAGTTGCTGCCAGCTGATTGTTTTGTTTCTAGTTAAACGACCACCAAGACCAACTCTTAGGGTTATAAGCAGTCGCCCGTCCATAATATAATCAAGGTCCACTGTTCCCAGGGAAGGGAGCGAGCCAGCCGAGCAGTACAAGCAAATCTCCCGTACCTCATATGAGACTGGAACCCGTTTCCAACTCGGACCACTCTACTACCGGGACGATTTTGCAGTGCCCCGTACGATGGGGTCTTTGAATGAAGACTGTTGACGCTAAAGCTGTGGAACTGGATGACTAATACATAATGCTTCAGTGCCTTATGCAGAGAGAAACTGTTGTCGAAAATGTTAGATAATATCTCTGTCCTGGAGTCTCATTTCTGAAGCTTGGGACTCGAAGTTCAGTTTGAAGGAGAAAATGCCCAACTTTCCTTCTGGATGCAAAGCGTTCAAGCGAGGAGTGCATACACAGGAGTTGTGAAGGTCTGCTGTGAAAGTGTGCCAAACCGGGACACAAGACTGCGGCTTGTGTTTTCAATCAGGCGTGTTAGGTATTCTGGTAGTCAAGTAGGACTGTGCGCTTCAAAAGGCGGAGAGCCAGCTTCTCTTATACCGACCAGCGTGGAGTACAATGTGCCCCCGGAGGGTGGGAAATCAAGTTCCTGTGTCTGTCCTCCATGCATGTAAAATACTGCCGAACAAGTTCCTACGCCTGTTGGAAAATACGACTTAACAAAACGTAACGCAGTGAAGCGCCCAGACAAAAACTCAGTTTGAGAGACCATTGATGTTTGTAAGGATGCTTCGCATGGCGCAATGGAATTGTATTTTGACTCCTCTTCTAAGAACCCTGAGGCATTTCAAGACCGTGAACGCTCCTGAAAGTACGTCAGATGGTGCTGTTGAACTGGACGCTGGCTGCTCTTGATACCGAACCCAGATGAATATCGATTATCCCAGGGATGGAGAACCTGCGTCCTTTTGAATGAATACAAATTTTGCTGAACAAATCAGTTTATATTTATTATGTTCTTGTTCGTATTTTATTATTTTTATTTTAATCTTAAAATGACTGTATTTAAAATACGAAAGAGTAAAAGATTCAAGGAAATAATGCTACCCGACTGACGGCCACAATTAAAACGTTACTTACTGCTTCAGAAGGAAATTTCAGATGAACATTTTCTCAGTTAGCAGAGGTCATTGATCAGCAGGAGGATTCATACAAATCATTTGAAGAATACGCAGCTATTATAAACTTATTAATTGGAGAATACAATGAAAGGTTCACTGACTTTAAGAATAGTGACATCACTCTCAAATTAGCATTTCAACATCACCTAGTTGATGTCTCCATGGTTTCTAAAGAACTACAGATGGGATTGATTGAACTCTCAGAAAATTACATTTTAAAGTCCTTATTTGACGCTAAGAATGATCCAATTGAAATATGAAAAAATGCAACAGTAGAATACCCACGTGGTAATTCGATTTTTACAAAATAATGTACATTTAATAGGTTAAGCTTTTAATTCGCAGCAATAAGTAGTTGAAAAGCGAGAAACCACTTTTCGTGCATGTACTCATCTAGAGGATCTCATTGTGACATGATGTCACAATGATTTAAATGTTTACGCTCCATTCGTCCTGATGGTGCCGAGCCAAACGCTCTGCGAAACTATAGTCGATATATAATAAAAATTTTATTGGGAGAAACGTTGCTATTTTTTATTCTATCTCAATACTTAAATGTTTTGTCACCTCTTATTGTGTTACGTGCAGGGCCGGATTAAGGCTTTGGTGTGCCCCAAGGCTATGCCATCTGAGAGGTCCCCCAAAGAACTTATGACAGTGAATCATTAAGTCTGTTAAAGCATGAAACTGTAACTACTAAATTACGTGCAGAATTTTCTTAATAAGTTACTGTATTTTTCATTGTTCTCTCAAGAACATGAGTTAAAAGCTTAATCCCTAAATTTTGTCTTGGATTTTCTAATGATTTAGCATCAGAGCACATTTAAGGAGACCCGGGGCCTGGACAGTATTTTGGGGCCCCAGTATTAGTGGCACATCTAGGATTGTGCTATGGGTGGATAAATAAAAATACCCAGGAGAAAACATTCCCAAAATACGACGTGGAAGCCATAAAAATATCCTCGCCATATTGAAGTATGTATCCCATGATTCATAGACGAGAATCAGTGGTAGCAAGAAAATGTATGGTTGAAAAATGTATACCAGTTCAGTTCTCCCCCTCCCCCAAGGCTCCAGCTTATTGAAATTATATCAAAGTAGTGGGCAAAATAATATGATCCAAATATCATGATTCAAACTAATTCTTAATGTATGAAAACCGCAATGAACCAAACACATGACCCCCCCCCCCATAAGAAATTTCTGGCTACGCTACTGTCTGTAATGCTTTCGAAAGACTTGAGGATGGACTGGTGGCGATGTATTATTTTACGGACTCCTAAAAAAGCGGAAAGAAATAGTTTTTTCACAAGGCAGTTCCGTATAGTTTTTTGCTGTGCTATATGCAAGAAAAGACAAACTGTAGAATTCTGTGAATTCATCAAGCATCCTGCATAATTCTGGGGCCCCTTGAAAATGCGGGGCCCGGGGGTGCAGCCCTTCCCCCTCTTAAATGGACTCTGTTTAGCATTGTATATTTCTCTTAGTACATCTTTTTTGTTATACAATGTGAATTCATAGGGGACTTCCGACCATTAGCGGTTCCAAGTGCAAATTGGAAGGTATGGGTGGGACGGTAGCGAAAAAGTTGAAACTGTCTCGCCGCCCCGCTTGAGATTTTTATCCTTGGTGAGTCACTGCCTTGAAATCTGTTCTTCCAGCCTCTGTTTCTGAGCAAGTGAAAATCATATGTGACAAAAAGTAAAACTATTTTATAAACTATCTGTCTCTCTCTCTCTCACAGGCATGCCTCCTTGGCCTTCGGTCATAGTGGGGCCCAAGGCTATAAAATAATTCCATTTTCCGAAGCATCACCCAATTAGCAATATTTTTCCGAAGCATACAGCTCCCCCTCTTCATGGTGATTCGGCCTTGGTTACGTGGTTTTCTATCATTTAGCTAACAGATTGGCTGCTATTCTGAATGAACTATTACGCGATCACTATTGAGTTCAATGCATGATGCTTCGGAAAATGGAATTATTTCGTGTTCGGAGTTCTGTCAACATCGGATTATTTGGGATAACGAATTTCTGGTAAAAATTAATTTATTAAGGGTTTCATTAGTTTTTGTTCTATCCGAAAACTACTGGAAACCGCCGGGTAAACATTTTTCCAGTTCTTGCGTATTTTCGATCATTACCCAGATATAATTTGGGGTAAACAATTCTTGGAATCATTTTTTTTTTTTTTTTTTTTCCTGCCGATCTTTCTGATTCGTGAAATTTCCGTATACATCAGATAAATATATTCGTTTAACATTGTATGTGTCAGGATTAAATGTTTCGAACATGAATGCAGTTTGAAATCATAAACTTAACTGTTTCACATGGGGGCAGTTAGCGGTGCGCCATGTGGTCTGCCTGCTGTCAAACCAACAACGATCCCCAGAGCCTTACGGGGGGGGGGGAGAGTCCATCTGACAGCTGTTTTCACTAACGACAACACATACGCACTCCTCCCTCCCCTACACACGCGCTCTCTTGCTCCCTGTCGTAGTACTTTATACTGTCTACCAAAAAGGTCGTAGCGTAAGCATTGAAGCTTCCTGTCAGGGGGTGTGAGGGACCATATATGTATAACTGCCTTTTGTAAACCAGGTGGGCGGCAGTTTCCTCCTGTTCCTAGCACCAATTTAGACATTCCTGGAAGCAATAGCAAACTAGGTGCAGTGTTTTGCCAATAGAATATCACCAAATTAAAAAATAAAAATTAAGTGCCTTTCATGCTAAAATGCATAAACACGTTGTTGAACTTTTCATTTGTTTAAAGAACAAGAATTTCTGCCAGTTTAACAAACTGGTAGAAACTTTGCCTTTTTATAGTATCCCGGGAGAATTGGTGCCCTTCCGTTGCTGTTACGTTACAGGGTCATATACAAATTACATTAATTGAAGATCTTTCCTCTTTGGTGATTGTCGTTGTTGAATAGCTGTTCTCTTGGCGGAGAACACCTATACGTTGGGTGTGTTATACAGTGGGGAAAATTAATCACGGATAAGACTTACCTAGTATGCTCGTGTATAAACTCTTCTCCCTGGTTTTAAATTTTAATTGTCAGGGAAAAGGCGGTACCCCGTTTAACCCCCCCTTAAATTTTAAGCAAGCAGCAAAGACATTTAAGTTTGGAAAACATAGTTTTTACTTGAAATGGTAGCAGTGAAGAAGAGTATCTCTGTGTAGGGAATTTTTCTAACGAAACGCGGTTTTACCCTTCTTTGCAGTCTCTTCTTGTGTTATCAATTGCAAGCTTTCCCCCTTTGTATTTAGGAGAAATCAGGTTCAAAACGGATACTTTGTACGTACTAGAGCCGGTGTCATTTCTCGTGACAGTTTTCAAAGTGATAGTGGCTGTACCGGATTTACTGTACTTTCGCTTGAAGTGCATATTTTCCATTCCTTAGTAGAATTCATGGCAACCACAACATTGACAGAATAAGCATTTCCACGGTTTTGTTACAACGAAATAAAAATTCAAAATTATCTCTTCCCTGAAAACAACTTTACACCTACGAAATATGGCAGCACACTGGGTAAGAACAGATTACATATGTGAACGAACTCAATTAAGCTGAAATAAAAAAAAAAAGTTCAAAGTATATATGATCATCATCATCAACCATTATAAATCCACTGCTGGATGAAGCAAGTTTCTTCCACAACAGGCTATCTTGCGCCAGTCTTCTCCATCATGTCACTCCCGCATGCTTTCGAATTTCGTCCGCCCATCTCCCATGTGGTCACCTGGGTCTTTTCCTGTTAGTTGGAAACAAAGTATATATACGCAGTCAAAAATGCACATGATTTCAATCGCTCACAGCGAAAAATTGGAGAACTAAATGGAAATTAAAAACTCAGAAATTCACTTCCATGATGACTTTTTCTTTCGCTCTAACTGAAGTTTTCTTTTCACAATGTCACTTCGAAATTTCAAAATTCCAACTTTCAAAGGTCCTGGAGAAAAAAAAAAAAAATGCTGTAACTGAAACTTAAAATGTGTAAAATTTTTGAAGTGCTAATTTTTTTTGACGTGTCAGCTACAAAGAATCTTTGAAAATCTGAAAGAGAAAAAAAGTGCGCAAACGGATAAAGGCAGTAGTTACATTCGAACTTTTTTACAAAATGCGTTAAAATAGTGTTATAACTGAAATATCCACAACATTAAGGTAAACTTTTTTAAAGTAAGGTAACAAATTTGAGCGAATTGTAGGAAACGAAGGGCCATTCCCCGATAGCCGAATGGTCTGTGGCGCTGGCTTCTCACTATTTGTCTGAGTAGGGTCCGGGTTGGAGTCCCCGATGAAGCGTAGGTGGTGCGTGCCTTACGGCTTTGACCATTGGCCCGAAATTTGGAACGGGCGATTGCTATTTATAGCCATATGAGTTTCTCATGGTGGTCGTTAAACCACGAAACAACAACAAAAAATAGAAAAGTGAAACTCAAAGAGGGAAGGTCATTCGAATGGTGCCTATGGCTGAAAGAACGCTAAATTCATTTCTGGTTGTTAGCATACCGACAAAGACTGTCGCAGTTCAGAGATGAAGCATAATTGGCGCAGTTAACCAATGTTAATCAGCTCTATGGGAACGTGTTGCATCAAAATGCTGGTAAAATTAGTCTTTGACTTGGTAAATGTAAATATAAATAGTTATTCATATTCTACTTTGAATAAAACAATTTTGTTTAAAAATTTTAATACATTTGTCATGCCTGCAAAACCCATGGTAGGTAATTTTGTACCACCAAAAGTGCTATTCAATCATGAAATTCCGTTTTTGCTAGGCACAAAACTGGCAAGATTTTCCCCTTTACTATTAATCTGCGGTGTTTTCTGTGGAAAAAAAAAGCCATTGTACAGATGTTTTTGTAGATCCCTAACAGTGTCTGAACTTCCGGTCCTCAAATCGCACCGGAAGTGGTAGTCTGTTCTTTCCATTGTCTTTGGCAGACCCATAGTGAGTTGGGCTTCTCGTAACAGCATTCCAGAAGGTAATAGATACATAACAACTAGATATCTTGAGTGCTCATAAGTTAAAGCTTCAGGACGTGCGACCTAAACAGAAGTGACTCTATTGAAACTAATATCTGCAGAACTAAGTAAATGTCAAAATTTACAATACCCTAAAATATTAAATACATACAAATGTACACAGCACGGCAAAACACAAAATTGTTTTCATAACTTGGAGTGGAAACTGTGTAATTTTAAGCGTCATGCTACTGTAATTTTAACGTTAAATTTAAGTAATTTAAATGCATATTTTAACCTTTACTTTTTTATTTAGTGGAATAATTTTTGTAATTTCATAAAGTTAACAAAATGCGAACTCTTTCAGTATTATAGCGTATGTAGTATGACTTCGAAATTATAAAAACTAGCTCATTTTTCGAAGCACTTGTGAAATGCTTCTCATGTTTGCCAAAAACAAGCTACCGCCCCTGTGGCGCAGTGGTCTAAGCGGTGGCTCCTGATGTGAGTTGGGCCCAGGTTCGAATCCCGGTGAGGCGTGGATGTTGTTTGCCTTAGGGCCCTGAAGCTAGTAGTCCTAAATTAGGGACGGGCGACTGCTTATAGCCCACTGAGTTGCCCACAGTGGTCGTTAAACCCCCAATCGCCGCCCCGGTGGCGAGTGGTCTAAGCGATGGCCTCTGATCATTCGTCCGAACGGGGTCCGGGTTCGAATCCCGGTGAGGCATGGATGTTGTGTTTGTCTTACGGCACTGGCTCTCTCCCTTCCCTGGAACCAGTGACCCTAAATTAGGGACGGGCGACTGCTTATATCCCATTGAGTTGCTCACGGTGGTCGTTAAACCTCCAATCAAAAAAAAAAAAAAAAAAAAACCTCCAATCAAAAAAAAAAAAAACCCAATCGAAAAAAGAAAAACAAGCTGACATTTTTTTCTTTTCTGCCAGACCCACCACCCGTTACTTGAAAAGTATTTCCGGGCAATTCAGAACCGGTTTGTGTTACTTCAGAAACAATTTTGGACTTTTCAAAACCCTTTGAATCAGAGTTCCGTGGAACTGGTTTAAAGAACCTGGCAAATAGCCCTGTAGCACAGATTTTTCTAAAATGATTTCGTGCATCCGATATATCTTGCACGTAATTTTTCTTCTTTTCTTTGCTATTTAAGTCTTTGTAAAGCATTAAAGCACTGATTTCTGTGACCTCTCTCCGTTTTGGGGATTTTGTTTTACATTGTTAGCGCCAGTAGGGGAGAGTTAGTTAGCTTAGTTTTTTTTTTTTTTTATTATTATTTATAATTTTCCTTTTTACAGGTCCCAAGAATTACTCCTTGTTTAGGGGCTTAAGTCAGTGGAAAAGTAGGAAAAAGCTACTTTTAATCCTTGGTAACGACATCTAATCCGTGATGATCTGAAATCAATTGGTTCGGCGAAATGATATCTACAAAGAGCTTCAACAACGAACAAACACTGTTGGAAAAGGAAGTCAAGTGCTTATGGGCTAATCCCCCATTCTGATAGATTGCAAGCACGAAGGATGTGCGCCAAAAAATACAATGAATGCCCAGCCTTATTCATCCAGCGATATCTAGAAACAATTGTGCGAGCAACACAACATCGTGACTGACAGGAAAAGACTTATCGCATTGTTGTTGTTTTGTGTTCTGGAAAACAATTTATTTCGATACGGAGGCGATCCTGAAACAAATGCGTTATTTCATAGAGGTCATAACCTTCAAGAATTAAAAAAAAAAAAAAATTCTCTTACCATGGAATTAAGTTTTCGCAAACACTTCGTTTTTGGTATTGTTACCGGCATTTCAGTTTAAAGAAACTAGTATTTAATTTCATGTTCTTTGGCAATGATGCAATAAGGCATTTCGTACCTGGTATCAACTCTTCTGTCTTTGCACCTCGATACAACAAGGAATTGGCGAAGATGACCAACGGTGTCCTTGTGTTTCACAAATCTTCTGTGAATGACAGCGTGGATGCGTTCTAAAGCAACAGACTTGTAGATTCAAGAAACGCTGCTGATCTACACTTTGCGGCTGGGTGGTGTGATGACAGGGACAGAAGGGAACCACCAATTTATAAATGTATTTGCTTATGGTAGATTTGTCTTTAATTGCGTTCCGAAATATGCTTTGGAACGCAACATGCTGGGAACAATTCCTCGATTTACCTCTGCACATGCCGAAGTTATTCCTGCTCTACAGAGTAAAATACTGTAGAACTATGTAATGTTACGTACTTGAAAAAAAAAAAAATCGTGTCATGAATATTTTTAAGGTCTGCGCTTCTCAAAATTTCTTACAGCACCAGCAGTTCACGGTGGTCGTTAAGCCTCCAACCAAAAAAAAAAAAAAAAAAAAAAAAAAGGCACCGGCACTGCACAGAAGCAGATTGCTCATATCATATGTAGACGATTTTTAAGAAGGGAGTGTCTAACTCCTGGTCTTAAACAACCCTTAGAAATAGGAAGCTAGGAAATTTGGGCTGGAGTTCCCGACAGGAAAGTGACATAAGCCAGGTAGAAAGGGGAGGAAAACACTTATTTATAACTGGGGTGCCGGAACCCGGGGTCCGACGGCTTAACGTGCCCATCCGATGCACGGCAGGTATTTAGTGGTTCGAGCGGTCGTATCTGCCTGAGATCGAATCTGAGATTCCTCCCTGGCAGTCACGAACGTTGACTACGAGGCCTTCCGCGGACCACAGCAGCAGAATGGGTGGGCATTTAAACCTATAAGCGGCCACCTGTCCGCCAAGTTTAGGGTCACTGGATCTACGGAGGTCTGTGTTATATACAATTATTTGAAACGTTATTATCATAGGAATAATCATATGTTATAAACAAATATTTAACCAATTCACCATAGTTATCTTCAAACGTTAATCGGTACCAACGTCACATTCCAATACGGAACACGTTTTAAAGTTATGAACAATGGCACACGTGTTAATGCTATTCACTGGAACACGTGTTACTGTCATCAATGTTAAATACAAGGTGTTAATTTTATTGTTATATTTATTATTATGAACAAATTATAGGTGCATCAATTACAGATCATTTACCGATTAAATTTACTTTATCGTGCCTTTTTATAACTATGGGACTTTTGTTCTACAGTGATCGTATATGGACAAAAACGTGCCCCTTATATGTACTGGCATATAATAAAGCACGGCGTTGTGATTCACCTTTAACCCGTCACTGGAATGGTGGGGGAGTAAAGGTGCCGCTCGTGAAAGAAATCAGAAACATAAACACATATCTTGTTTTACACATACCTTAACTTATGTCTTGTGTGATTATAAGGAAAACAAACAGGAATCTTATGTGGAAGCAATCAAAATAGTTTAATACGTGAGAATTAGGAACACTAAGGTACCACGTGCGTGGGTGCAGCCGTTAACAGTACCTTACACATAAAATTTACTCTTATTACGATTTTTCGCTATAACATCTCCGATCATTTCTGCATACATATATCTATATATATAAGTGCAAAGCTTAGTGATTCCTTTTACTTCTAGTTCCTTTTCTCCTATGCTTTACCTAAATGTTTTACCTAGCTAACTGGGTTTTCATTGTTTGATCATGACCAATACACACGCCACGTGCTCTGAATAGGGTTATGAATTAATTTAAGCAAGTACATGCAATAACAGGGAAAAGAAAAATAACTTATCTGGTATCTCCATATGTCTTTCAGGTTTTCAACACTGGGCATATCCACCTAATTGAGCTGACTGGCGCTATCCGAACTCGGTTCTCCGTTTTTCAACGCTGGGCATACTTCATCTCTCTCTCGTCATACTCGGCACTCACTACCCACGTCTGTCCCTTGTCGCTACACGCACTCCACTCCTCTTGCCCAGTGAAAAACCCCTGACCTTCTGAGCTTCACCTTGTCCGCTGATGCCAAGGTTACTTGACCTTCTGAGGGGTTCATCTATTCCGTCAGGTGAACGTTACTTCGCTCCCTTCTTGGGAACTGACCCTTCAACTTTTCCGACCCCCCTATATCCCCTGGGGCCTAAGTATCGTCTCAAGGCTTGAGATTGCCTCTCGCTATCCCATGGGGCTATCTATGCACGTGCATGTTGGACTAAATTTATTTTAAATAATTTTATTTCCAACATCTGAATGCCAACGCCACAGGACAAGCACATCACCCGTGCCTCATCCAGGACTCCAGCCGGGCGGCTGGACCTTACCGGATCTACCCTGGCGATTTGCTAGGCCGCTCCTCTGACTACTAGACTATTCAAGAGGCGAATATTACACACAACTTGGTCTTCACCCCCTCCCCCATGATATCTGTGATAAACTGTAAACATGTGTTACAATATACCTTTCAGTTTCTTCTGTTTTTCATACATGAGATTCTTGCGCTGATTCGCGGAATTCCGTTTTGTGTTTTTTGTAACTTTTAGGTAATTCTTGGATCGATGCAAAACTGAAGAGAAATTTCTGGAGGTTAGGGGGGTGGGGGTGATCGTTTCTAGTTTGAGGATGATATTTTGTCTTGCAAAACTTTCAAAAACTGAAATTAAATGGAGTGAAGATTTCTTCGGTAATTGCAATTTCTTTTTTCCGCGATGTTGCTTCTGTCCAGTATTGTTGTTCAATATCATTTTACCGCATAATGTCAGTAATTCAGCTTGAAACTGTTAACCATTTCCGGAAACGTAAGTTAGACTGTGCGGAAATTTCCCAGTAATTTTCAGCCACGAGAGTCTTCTGCAAATTCGAGGAATACCACCTTTTCTGTTATCATTTAGGTTACACTTGAGGTCGATGTATAACTGAACAGAATGTTTTTGCTGATTGATGGGGGGGGGGGGGTCTTTTTCCATCTGAGGACGTAATTGTCTTTCGAAAACGGAAGTTAGCCGAAGTAAAGATTTCTCCGCTGGAGGAAAATCATTGTGGATGACGAGAAATTAAAATTCCGTCGACACCCCTAACGGTGTGGCATATCGTTGAAAACATTTTGCTTCCATGGTACCGATACACTATATAGTGAATTGTTTAAAACGATTAATTAGGAATTTTTCTGTCGCGTTAATAAGCTGTGCTAAAGCAGTGGCCCTAAATTAGGGATACGATGGGCGACTGCTTATAGCCCATGGAGTTGCTCACGGTAGTCGTTAAAACACCAATCAAAAAAAAAAAAAAAAAAAAAAAAAAATCGTTGAAGGAGAGTCAAGTGTTCGAAATATTTCGGATTTTTGTGTGTACGTCTTCTGTGTTACTTGCTTCTGTAGCTAAGAGGACTAGCTCTATGAGAAGAAGCATTGTTAAAAAAAGAAAAAAAGTGGAATAATGTGTCACGTATTCGTTTTTGGATGGCACCAGCAAGCTTAAAAAAAATAAAATAAGGGATGTCATATGACGATGCAATGTATTACCCCCCCCTCACAGGACAGTTTCCTCGGTCGAAATAAGCTGTTGCAATCCGAAAAGAAATATTGCTACTATGGAGTGAGAGAATGACAGTGCTAATTATATAATTCAGTGTAACTTTTCTTGGAACAACTGACGGTTAGCCTAATTTTCAGTCTGGCTTTCGCATCGCAAAAAAAAAAAAAAACGGCTCTGAAGAATGCAGTGCGATATGTACCGTATTTTCATCACTAGTAGCTATGTGAAGTGGACGATGTCGTAATGAAATCGCATTTAAATGGTATTTCGCAGAAGGTAACTCATTTCTTACTCAGCATTCCGCGATTGTGACTCTCAATTATTATTAAACTGGGCAGCTCGCCAGTGTTGTAGCAAAAACTTCGGAACTTAAAACTCCGAAGCCGCATTCCGAGAAAAATTGTAATTAGTTTCGTGCAACCCACCATTTAATGTGTAGATTGATTGGGTTTTGGTGTTTTTTGGTAAACAATGGAATATTTTTGCTTAGATTGTCGTCATAAGTTTATTAAATCGTTAAGAATGTGAATACGTACGCAATCAGTAAGTTTTTTTTTTTTTTTTTTGCAGCTTTCTGAGAAAACGTTGTCGTTATCGAAAGAAAACTAATTAATCCATCGTGATAACATTGAGGTACAGTTTGGAATCGCGTCCTGGGAACGTTCAAATTTACAAATCCGTCAAACCGTGCTTCAAAAACAACCTGTTTCCTGTTCTGTAGAGCCAACTGAGATCCCATTTCATAATTTAAGCGTTAGCACACCTAAATCCTTCAGAAATGGTCCCCCAAACTGCGTAATTTCACAAGACTTCAATGAAAATGAAATCTTGCCTCATAGAAACCTAATCTGATGATATTGAAAAGCCAATTTGATACTAGGCTCTTGATTGAGTAACTTCTCATATCAGATTTATTTCTAAAAGCGTTCTAACTTTTGGAATTTCTTTTTAGATAGCAATTTCGCCCGATAAACTGCTGAGGATTAATTCTACTGCTTATCGCTCTAAACGCTAGGAACTGTTTTTCGTAGAGGAGGTAGCTGTTTAGTACCCCATATAGTGGTACTAAACACCCCAGTTATAAATAAATTAGGTTGACTTGGAGTATACATGGTTCTTCCAGATGGAAGGAAGTAATTTTATTTCAGTCCTAAAATACGTATGGCCTTTTATTTCAAACGCATTCAATTTCCAATTAAGCTGGCATAAGCCATTGAGAGCGCACATAAGACGTGTGCATGAGATGCTCAGGTCGTGGAACAGGAAAGAATCTGTATATTCTGTTTGCAACTCACAGGATATTAAAATGTAGCAAAATAGCTGTTCAAACGGGTAACGTTACGAAATACATCAGTAAGCACATTTTTTTTTTTTGTTCAAATTTTGATCAACTACTTCATCTTTCGGGAATGTAATTGCCCTTAACTATATTTCGATTCGCCCTAAGATGACACTGAAGGGAAAACTATCGCCGAAACCTGTCGCCGCGACTAAAAATAGTTCCCAACATTTCCCCTGAAAATCAACGCATTTATTGCCCAGAATCATATTTTATATTGTCCTAGCTGTTACTTATAAGTTTATATACACTGCTGGCCACCCAAAATGCAACACCAAGAAGGACACGAGATAACAAAGCCAGATTTACTGGACACATAACAACAGATACAAAGATCAAACGATTGAGCTTACAGGCCCGTGCGACTTGCGGAACACGCAGACATCAATAGTTCGTGTGGCCTCCATGGCTGGCAATAACTGCCGCTACACGCCGCGGTATCGAACGAAAGAGGCTTTGGATGTGGGCTTGGGGTATGTCGGTCCAGGCTGCTTCCACACGTTGCCACAGTTCATCAGGCGTAGCCGCGGGTGGTGCTTGCTGTGCTACTCGGTTGCCGATCAGCGACCAGACGTGTTCGATGGGCGACATATCGGGAAAATAGGCGTCCCACGGCAGCAGTGACACCTGGTGGGCCGTGAAGAATTGTTGCATGATGCGTGCCACGAGCGGGCGCGCATTGTCCTATTGAAACGTGGCCGCTGGCAGGTCCTGCAGGTAAGGGAGGACTACAGGCTCCAAAACGTCGGAGATGTGGCGGTGGCTGTTGAGTGTATCGGCGATGCGTACCAGAGGGGTGCGGGTGTCATACCCAAGTGCGCCCCAAACCATAACGCCAGGCGACGGACTGGTATGGCAATGCATAATGCAGGCGTCATACAGTCTCTCGCCGCGGTGCCGCACGGGGATCCGACCATCGTGGTGTTGCAGGCAGAAGCAGGATTCGTCGGAGAAGACAATGTGCCATTCCGTTGTCCAGGTGCAGCGTTCAACTGCCCACTGCCGCCGCACTCGCCGGTGGTGTAACGTCAATTCTAATCGGAGCAATGGGCGCCGTGCGACAAGTCCCCGCTCATGCAGACGACGTTGAACGGTACGTGCTGACACAGGTTGTTGCGCAACACTCCCTAATTCCTGCGCTAACGTTCGTGATGTGGCGGTGCGAGCCGTCAATGCCCGCCGCACGACATGCGGGTGCTCTCGTCCGGTGGTGTGCCGCGGCTGCGGCAATCGCTCACGTCGGTCCGTCCGTCCCTCCTGCACATTCGCGATTTTCCCAATACCTCCGCTTCTAAAGGTCGGCTTTTAAAATTTCTTCCTGCGTCGGATACAGGACCTGTGCGAGCTTTCATAGCATTGCCTTGTACACACGTGCTGCCCTGTATACCTGCATTTTTCCAGTTATTAAATAACTCAGCAAGCAGCATTGCAGATGGAATTAACAGAAAGTCACCAGCATGTTCCTCGAACCACTCCTTGACGATTCTGGCAGTATGGCGTGGCGCATTATCCTGTTGGTAATGGCCATCACCAGCAGGGAACACAGTTGTCATGAATGGGTGAACTTGGTCCGCACAGCTCTTGGGGGGGGGGGGATGCTTTGCATATGATTTCTCATTTTTGGTAAAGAATGGTTGGCCACCAAGGGGCGTAAGAAGTGTTTATTTTTGCTTCTGATGTATTTGCAACAAAATCTGAGCTGGAAACTCAATTGAAAAAATTACTTCGTGTACTGATACCGCTCACCTCGGAAAACATCTTGAGAATACCTCCTGCGTTAAATAGTGCATAATTTTTCCACCAGGGGCGTACAGATCTTATTTTTGTCCATATCTCTGTTTATAGGGAGTCCGATTTACAAAATTTGTTTTGTTGGAGGACATTTTCGGTGCAAAATGTTTCTCATATAATTTCAGATATTTCTTAACGCACTAGAGGGCGTGAGCTTACTTTTCCCTTTGCAACAATATCTGCGGGACTAAAAACCCAAGTTTCTGATTGGCTGCAACAGACATCATTTTTAACATTCTGTATTAAGTTTGCCCAAGCATGTAGGAAGTTTTGAAAATGGCAATTCGATTTTTGGTGTAAATGTGACAATGATGATGGTAAGTCTGATAATATCCGAACACTTGAAAATTTCATCGTCCTGGAGCGGGACTCGAACCCGCGTCTCCCAGATAGCGCCCGGGTATGCTAACCACTACACCACCCAGAACGTTCAAGTCCCAAGTTTCCAATTAATTTGAATATAACCATCACAGGATTCGCTAGTCGAAGCAACCGGCATTCAAGTTTAGCTAATCTGGAGGTTAAGAATCCTATCCCGTGTTGTAGGTTACAGGTTGAACAGACAGTATAGGTTACAGGTTGTTTCACTATATGTTAAGTAAGAACGTTTAGATTGTATGTCCTGGAAAAAAATTCAAAAGTCCTGGAATTTTGTGATTGAAAAAGCGTATGAACCATGTTCCAACCTAATACATAGAATCTTTTTGGCGACCTAGAAGTATTGTGAGATACTCTCTTAGCACAACTGAGTTTCAGAGACAAATTCACTTGTCTGCTAATTTTGCCATGTAATCTGTTTTTCCTGCAAAACATGCTGCTTCCTAAGTGAGAGCTGTTCTGACTCTGTGGCATTTAGACTGGTCTTGCATTCAATACTAGCAGGTCTTCGCTCAAACAAACAATGACAAAAGAAAACATTATTTTGGATGTTCTCTAATTAAATAGACCTAGTTCTAACTTCATACATACTTCATGTTGACAACATATGCTATTTTTTATTTGTAATTGTCAGCCACGAGCATCAAACAGGGAGCGTTTCCTTAATTCAGAACCTCAGAATAAAATATAGCATCCGTGCTTCGCGTGGGATTCGAAATCTGCTTTCTCACTCATTCCCCTCGGTGTTAATAATGATCGTTTGACTAATGGAAGTCGTGGCGAGCGGATGTGTCTATTGTGTGCTTCCTGTTGCTGCTGAATTATTTAGGTCTCCGATTTGCTCATTTTGAGCAGGCGTGTGCGTTGTGGTTGTAGCAAAAACCCCGTTCGTTTTAATCACCATGAAAAATTGAAGGATATTAAACTTTTGAGGAAATTGGTTACTGTGTCCTAGATGGGCTATAGTGTGTGGTGTCTGCTCAAGAGTTAAATCACAATGATTGACACTCGCTCGAGATGAAATCGTTATTTCTAAATTTGATGCTGTCGTTCTTTCTGGAGTGGATGATGCGTGGAAATTTCATCTTATTGAAAAGGAAGTTTACGAACCTAATTGGACCAACTTTTGAAAAGTACCGTCTGCTTGAGCTAGACTTTTTGTGATGGGTTGTGCAATGAAGATTTCTGATTTTCTTGCATTCCATGGATGTCAAACTTGGATATGCTATTGTGATGTCCACCTGCTCTGTAGAAAACGTTGATTAAATGTCTATGAATTGAAAAACTTAGTGAAATATGTGTGAACTCTGTTTCTGTAGTTCTCATGACGATAAAAGTTAAGCTTGTCACCGCGTAAAATTGTCGTTGTGAATAGTGCTCATCGTCCAGTGGTCAGGAATCGACTTAGACAGTTTGGTCCCTGGGCAAGTCTTTCAGGGGCATCCCATGTTATGTGCATGCATGCATGCATGATTGAGGACCGGTTACATAGTATAGTTCAGTATTATCAGATTAAGACATTAATTAGTATAGTATTAGTTCAGTATTATTTGCAGATTGACATTAATTGGCCAATAATATGATGTTCTATTTATTTGTGTAAATTAGAAGTCATTTCCATGTTTTCCAACTTACAGTTCTGAAATTCCGATTTTAACTTTTTCCAGTAGATGAGCATTGCGAATCGGATTGATGCAAAGCAAATAATTTATAACTATATGGGGGGGGGGGCACGTGCCCCGAATGCCCTGCTGTGTAAATCAGACTTTACCAGTTGTGTGGAACGGCTAAGAAAGGCTTCGAATCTCGGCCAAGACGTATATTTACCCTTCTCGCCACGTCTCTTTCGTTTTCCTAAACCCAGTCTCTCAAAATTAGGAATAGGTGGCTGTATAGTCTTAAGTGCTTATGGCAGATGTTAAACTCCGAAGAAAAGAAGTGTTTCTTGTGCTGTTCGTACCTTGGGAGATGGTACCGTGGCTAGGAAGTATACTCCTGTCCTGGCGTATCTACAAAGTTGTTGCTATTGCAACTGAAGAAGTTATGTTCATTCTCAACAGGAAATAGAGAAGGAAAACTACCTGTCGGGGCACCGAAGGATTAAGACAATGATCTGACACGATGAAGCGGACTTCTGTCTGGCCGTCCGAGTTGGGCGTGGGTTCGAGTACCGAATGAGGCGCAGGTGGTGTTTTTGTCCTACGGACCTGGTTTTGTCCTGTCCCTGTAGTGAGTAACAATTAGAAATGATCTACTCCTGTATAGCCTTAGTGGCATAGTTAAACTCCGTGAATGGGGGAGGGGGAGAGTAATCGTTTTGAATAGATGTGGTTTTGAGGATATTCATGTCGCTTCGTGAAAGAAATTATATTCCCAGATCTGTAGGTTGTTCTGTCTTTATTGCTAATGTGTACTATATTTTATATGCAAATACTATATTCCTCCTATGGTACTTGTTTTCAAGCTTAAAAATTATTTGACATGGAGGTGGTGTTCCCCAGGAGTTTCAGATCTCTGACTGCGACGAAGCCGTTTCAGGATGTGCCAGAAAACGGGTTTGTTGATGGCAGACAGTTGTAGGTAGATTTTGGGGAAAACTGGAATTTCGGTGATTTTGGTTAGTTTCAACAGACTTGTTGGTTGCTTATCTGTGATTTTTATTTATTGGAAGTTTAACGACCACCGTGAGCAACTCAATGGGCTATAAGCAGTCGCCCGTCCCTAGTTTAGGGTCACTGGTTCCAGGAGAGAGAGCCAGTGCCGTAAGACAAACACTACACCCATGCCCCAACGGGATTCGAACCCGGACCCCTTTCGTTCGGAGGAATGATCAGAGGCCATCGCTTAGACCACTGCACCAGCTGTGATAAGTTATGTACACAAGTAATTTCCTGAAAGTAAATATTAAATAATGCCTTTTTAGAGGTTTGTGTTAAAATATTTGTACATCATTTTGTAGTTTCATTTTTTCCTGTAACGGATTGCTTTTGTCTCAGCAGAAGCTTGTAGTTTGCAGAACATGTCAGGCAAGGGTGGCGCTGCCGATCGCAATCTTCGCAATTTGCGAAAACGAAATCATTTTGGCGATCGAGAAAACACTTTGGCGAATACCTTTTCACAGTGTAATAACACTTTGACGAAAACAAATAAGTTTGCGACTAAATTGGCGAAAACTTTAGAAAAGCCAGCGCAACCCCCTGATGTCAGATATAACAAACACCCTACCCTCTTATTTGGGGGGGGGGGGGGGGTAAGGTGTTTGTTATACGTGGAACTTATTTACTTGAGTAAAATCCCTAACTTCCTATCTTTTCAGATTGTCAGGTATGGGCTTCAACAGGAGCCCAACGGTTAGTCAGTTTCCTTTTGGTTAAAGAGTGTTTTAGTTGCTGTAATTTACACTGCTGTCCACCCAAAATGCAACACCAAGAAGGACACGAGATAGCAAAGCCAGATTTACTGGACACATAACAACAGAAACAAAGATGAAACGATTGAGCTTACAGGCCCGTGCGACTTGCGGAACACGCGGACATCAATAGTTCGTGTGGCCCCCATGGCTGGCAATAACTCCCGCTACACGTCGCGGCATCGAACGAAAGAGGCTTTGGATGTGGGCTTGGGGTATGTCGGTCCAGGCTGCTTCCACACGTTGCCACAGTTCATCAGGCGTAGCCGCGGGTGGTGCTTGCCGGGCCACTCTGTTGCCGATCAGCGACCAGACTTATTCAATGGGCAACATATCGGGAGAACAGGCGGGCCACGGCAGCAGTGACACCTGGTGGGCCATGAAGAATTGTTGCACGATGCGTGCCACGAGCGGGCGCGCATTGTCCTGTTGAAACGTGGCCGCTGGCAGGTCCTGCAGATAAGGGAGGACTACAGACACCAATACGTCGGAGATGTGGCGGGGTCTGTTGAGTGTTACCGGCGATGCATACCAGAGGGGTGCAGGTGTCATATCCAATTGCGCCCCAAACCTTAACGCCAGGCGACGAACCGGTATGGCGATGCATAATGCAGACATCATACAGTCTCTCGCTGCGGTGCCGCCACACGCGGATCCGACCATCGTGGTATTGCAGGCAGAAGCGGGATTCGTCGGAGAAGACAATGTCGTGCCATTCCGTAGACCAGGTGCGGCGTTCAACGGCCCACGGCCGCCACACTCGCCAGTGGTGTAACGTCAATTAACGTCAATAGTAATCGGAGCAATGGGCACCGTGCGACAAGTCCGCGCTCCTGCAGACTACGTCAAACTGTACGTGCTGACGCAGGTTGTTGCGCAACACACCCTTATTCCTGCGCTAACGTTCGTGATGTGGCGGTGCGAGCCCTCAATCCCGCCGCACAACATGCCGGTCCTCTCGTTCGGTGGTGTGCCGCGGCTGCGGCAATCGCTCACGTCGGTCCGTCCCTCTTGCACCCACCGAATCCATACTCACCTCACTGTGGCTGGGTGTCGTCCTACACGGGCGCCGATGTCTAGGTACGATAAACCGCTGTCGCGATAAGCCACTATTCGTCCTCTGTCGAATTCCGAAACGTGCTGGAATGACTGCCGTATTCTGTGACGAGGCATCAGGAAGCTTCCCACGCACAGGTCCGGCAGCACAACACACTTCCGCTACTTACACCCCCGCCTCCTGTGCACCCTTCTTATAGTGCTTCTCGGTGGCGCGCCGGGCGCACGTGATTTGCATATGCCCTGCAATGCTAATCATTTGCATGTCCTCTCGCGGGCGACGCATGCTGCGAATTTCAGGCCAATCGGATGCTTCCTTCTTGGTGTTGCATTTTGGGTTGCCAGCAGTGTACATTAAATAAGCTAAAATAAATATAAAATTATCGAATATTATCGGCGCTTAGCTAATATCTCGCGTTAGTCGACGGCTTTCACCGCTGAGGAATTGATAGTTTGATTTCCAGTTACGAATCAGACAGATGTGTTTGTTCTTCCGTCCTTGTCTTCCTTCCTGCACCTGGAATTGATGCAACAACTTGAAATGGTGTTGCCAGCATTTTTCCTGGTGTTCAAGGAATGTCTTAATTACCATAATTCAGCAATTTTAGTGACATCGTAGATGTTCTGTTGTAACCTAAGTTAGAGATCGATTACTTCTGGACTTCAGATTTCCCTAACTTATTAAGGATAGGCGTCAGTAAAATTCTCAGACTCCATTCTTAGGTTTGTATTTATTTTTTTGACGTAGAACCACGTCTTTCTCCGTGCTGGGTAGGGGGTAACATTGGGAGCATGGATGCAACTATACATGTGACACTTTGAACGCTTGTATTTTCGAAACTAATGCTCGTAGAGTAATAAATAATACATTATTAGATAGTTTATAGAGTCCCGTTTAGGAAAAAAACACGTGTTCAACCTTCCGGCCTCTGAACCCTTAGATACAGTAACGTTAGAAAGTTAAGTTAAATTTCGCGTGATTTTGTTTCGCAACGCGCCGTTTTAAGGTTGATAACTATGAATAGATGATAGCGATGACCTCAGCCCCGCATCCGTAGCTGACGGTTATACGTGATAAACCGAAATAAAGAGGATTTAAAATTTATTTTTTTAGTTAAGAAAAAAAAGTGGTGACGAAACTTTAGAAATACCGCAAAAATCTTGGGAAAATTACTGTAAGAACCGATGTAAGTTGAAGAAACAACGAGAGGAGCCCGAAAAGGCTCTCTAAATAATCAACGAAAGATCACGGGAATGTAGGGAGCGTCAAAAGTCCGCCCTTCAGGATGCGTTTCACCCTAGTTAGACTGTAGAGCAGGGGTCGGCAAACTGCGGCCGCCGCCTCTTTTTGTACGACTCTCAAGCTCTAAGAATGAATTTAACATTTTTAGATTCTTCAAAATTTCAGTCTTCAAAATGTCAAAGTACACGCTATAACGGAACGGCCGTCCGCCAAGTTGAGGAGTTGCGAGATACGACCGTATGTGGCGCTCCTATAGCTTCGCATTCGGTGGACTCTGTTGTGACGCCACGCAGTTATAATTCCGCAGCGTTTCCAGTGTCACGTGTATCGGTGTTCTGCGGTATTTTGTTCTCGTTTGATTCGATTTTTTTCTCCTTTGGAAGCTGAATATCCTAACTTGCCCTACCGTACAGAAGTTCGATTGTTCAGGAGTGGTAAAGTTTTGTTGAGATTTTTTGAACTCAGAGGAGCGATTGAAACTTTTCTCAACGAGAAAAACAGTTCTCAACCACTATTATCGAACACGGAATGGCTTTGGAAATTAGCTTTTGCTGCAGATATAGGATTTCTTAATGGATTCCGTTTAAAACTACAAAGTAAAAAAGTGCTCATATGTGAAACTTATACTGCGGTAAAGTCATATTGACGGCAACTGGCGTTGATTGAGTCACAAATCATGTCAACCTGCTTTGGGCATTTCCTATGCTGTCTAAAATTAAAAGAAGTGAAATCTCCATTCCCACACAAATTTGCGGCGGATATACTCTATTTTCTGAGGTTAAACTACAGTTCCAGCAACGTTTTTTCGGATCTTGATTCAAGTGCAAAAGACATTTCCATATTTCAAAATCCATTCGACTGTACAGTTGAGGAGCTCCCACCTAACCTTCAATTGGAAGCGATTGATCTGCAAAGTGATGACAGGCTAAAAGGTAAATATCAAAAGAAGAATCTAACAGAATTCTATAAATGTCTTCCAAGCGACTAATATGGACAGTTAAGATTTTATACTCTGGGATTTATATCTGTATTTGGCAGCCCTTACCTGTGTGAAAAGACATTTTCAAAGATGAAATCCAAACCGGGTGGTGTAAAGGCGCGAGTTCTTTTGCTAAACGTTTGAATTTGCCGCCTGTTCAAGTCCCGGGTGTGCTATGAGTAGTTCGTTTAACCTACGGTTTTGGGTCAGTGCCATATCTAGGATAAGGGGTCTTAAATTAGGAACGGGCGTCACTTCATAGTTTCCGATCCCAAAATGGGCATCCTTTCATTGACGATCAAAGACACCATTTTGTACCTATACAAATGTTGTCAAGTTTATTATTCCACTGTAATGTGAAATCTGTGTGGTAATATTTGTGCATTTAATTTATCTGCGTTGCATGACTTGGGAGAATCAGCCTGTTTATATTGTTGCGCAGTGCTTGCTGTCGTGATCGTATTCGTGACACATTTTGTGCGTTTGCTATGCTAGGAACTCCCTTTTGCCGAGCAGAAACGTGGTATGTGTACGCTTTTATTGTTTCGCTTTGGCATTGTATGAAGTTTTTGAGAATTTTTTACGCGTTCTTCACCCTGGTTTTCCCGAAAAAATTCTTTGAGAAGTCGTGAGATAATCTGAAGCGTAGACTTTTGGATTGCAGCGAAGAAAGCTTTCATTTAACTGACTGATAGTAAAAAAAAATAATACCGGTCTTGGTCATGAATAACACGTGTCTCCGGCGTTTGCAGCTTCGGCGGTCTTCAACAATCACACGACTCTCTCTGCCTTTCAATAAATCTGCGAAGTCTATCATTTCTTTCTTCCTCTGCCAGTTTTGTTTTTTTTATATTCATTTGAAGTCGTGGCTGTGCTGGTGTGTTGGGGCAGCAACTTATAAATAAAAGGGAGTGAAAAAAAAAATCGAAGTCTTTTATGTCTGTGAACTCGACATGCCCCCTGAGTCAGACACTCGAGTGGCTTTGTGTGGAGCAAACCTTGGTGTTATTGCTGTTTTAAATAATACTTACTCCACGAGAGGCAAGAAAAATTCTGTTTACGATACGGCTGCGTAGTTGTGTGAAATGTTGTCTAAACAATGAGTTTTTGCGTAGTTGTGTGAAATGCTGTCTAAACAATGAGTTTTCATCATCGAAACACTAGTACGGTCTTATCTTTTCACAGAAACACATACCAGCAGAGCAGGAAAGTTAGTTGCGTTTAAGGTAGCGTTATAACTGTTTTTCTGTTGTGGTTTTTAGCATTTTTCGACACTAGGAAATAGACATGCTTTACTGCAATGCGGAATCATTTGGAAAACATAAATATATCTCACTTTGTTAACTGACGTTCCCTGGAGTTTACGCGTAGATCTGATGATCAAAATTTTCCCTTAGTGAAGACTAAGTCAATAAATTTACTCGATTTTGTTTCTCATTCGCAGTTCGAAGTAAATGAAGCCGAATTCATTTACTTTAGTGAAGCCTAAATTCTGCAAGACTGAGTCAATAAATCTTGTGTTTAATCAAAGAACATCCCTGTTAATTGCGTAGTAAACGGCAGCCACCTCGTTTTTGAATTCGTTGTTCTGAACATTTTTTTTTTTTTTTTGAACATGTGCGTCCACATTATCCGTAAAAAGGTTTGCTGTTTAAAATCGCAAAGAGTAAGGGATTTATTCGATATCATTTTGTAAATATTTTCGCTTCAGTTATGTTCATTAGAAAGTTTCTAATATGCTGATTATGAAAAATATAGCTTCGAGATCCAATATGGTCCCCGGTGTATTCGCGGATAATATAAAATAGCTATTATAGCCTGAAAATGTTCCTCACTTATTGTTAATATGAGCTTCTTTGTGGCCTCTTTCATTCTTGAAAAAAGTTTCCCATCTCTGTGTGAAACGTCTCCATGTGCACAACCATATTAGGTAAACTGAAATAAGTCACACCGAGGCCAAGTGGCCAGAGGCGTGGGTTTCAGGCTAGCCAGAATTGGATTCGGCTTTGAGTTTCGGATGAGGCATGAGTGACTTGTTTGTCTTACGAAGACGGCTCTGCTACTTTCTTGGAGCAAGTGGCACCTAATTTGAGACACGTTGCTCTCGGTGGTCATTAATTCCAAAACAAAGAAGCAAATTGAGAAGAGGGGGCGGGGGAGTGAAACTCGTCAACGAACATATCTTTTAAATGTTACCCATCGGCTTATAGCATGGTTTGTGAAAAGTCCTTGAAAAAATGTTCATTTTCAAGTCCTTGAAAGTACTTGAAAAAGTTTAAAACTCTGTAAATAGTACTTGAAATTTTTATTTTTTTTATTTTTAAGTAGTGATATGAAAGAGCATGTGTAAAATAAATGTTTGTGCTAAAAAGTTGGACAGGAGATTTCTGTGTAGTTCTTATAAAAACACCAAGCTGATCAAATAGCGCCGAACTTGTGTTCACCTCGAGAGCGTGTAGACAGCTGGTACCTCGGCTATGACATCACAACTTAGTAAAACGTCAGCCACGGGAGTAAAATAAGTGGAATGATGTATTCGTGAATCGTGATGGGCTTCTGTTGACTGGAGTTAGGGACGCATTCTCTTGCCGAAGGGTGGAACTTCTGGGAATTGCTTAAAAAAAAAATCAGTTAGTTACTATTACATCTTTTGCCTCGAGAGCTAAAAAAATTAAGCTAAAATAATAAAGTAGAGCTAAAAAAATTTTGATAAAAAAAAAAAAAAAAAGTAGAGCAAAAAAAAAAAAAAAAAAAAAAAATTGATTTAGTTACTATTAGCTCTTGCCGGAGAGTGGAACTTCTAGGAATTGCTTATGCTTCGTTCGTGGACCCTTCATCTTCTGGCTGCATCAAAACAAAAGTTTAAAGTAAATAATAAATATCATACCAGCAGATGAATACAAAAATAATGTACCATTTCAAATTACTCAACAGAATAAAATGATTTCGAAGAACACCAAAACAGAGGGGCAGTTCAAAGCTAATAAAATAAACCAGCAAGGGGTAACGGGCAGGTCTTTGAAGATGTGTACCCCGTCCCAGCTAAGTTTAATGGTTTGAAATTGTTAAAATACCTACCTAACTACCTACCTACCTGCCAACCGACAGCACACGCATATGATAATTTGGCTTTAAAAAGTCCTTGAAAAGTGCTTGAATTTATTTTGCTTGGAAGAGTGCGAACCTTGTAAATGTATTGCCTTCATCGAATACAATTCATCAGCTTCTGCAAGCTACAGCGCCAATTGGATTCCGAAACACAGATTTGCGTGGGCTCGTGAAATTTGCAAAGTGTGGTTTTGAATTTATTATGTCTTCAGATGATCAGTACTTTGCCGTTTCATTTGGAGACACATATACGCTCCCCCAAGTTAAAGAAGAAGAAAACAAAGTTTAACACAACTTGAAAACAAAATCTTGCAAGGCTGAGAATGGCACTTCTTTTAAGTTTGTGGTATTTTCTTCGTACGTTAGCTGATGTGGTGCTGGGGTGACCGCTGAACGGATTCCAGTGAGGGTTGCGAAGCCAGTTGCGGTTATTTTAATTCCAATCGAGTTAACGTCTGTTGATTCTCGCTAGAGTAAGAAAGAGAAATCGAGCCTCTGAACTGAGGAAGCTATGAATAACAGGGTATTCGTTTCGGGGCAGACCCTTTGGCCGAGTGGTTAGAGGCCAATCTGAGCCGGGCCTGGGATCGAGTCGAGTCCCGGGTGGGCTTGAGTGACAACCCTGCCTCATGGCGCTAACTTTGTCCCTTCCACGTAACCAGTAGCTCTAAATTAGGGACTGGGAAAGTTCACGGTGGGTCGATCCGGTGGCAGAGTGGTCAGAGAGGCATAGATTCCTGACTAGTCCGAGGTGAGCCTGGCTTCGAGTCCCAAATGAAGCATGTGTGGTGTCCATTCCCAAGAAAGAAAGTGATCCTAAATTAGGGTCGAGCCACTGCTGTTATAGTCCTCAGTTGCTTATAGTGGTCGTTGGACCAAAGAAATAAAAATTCTCCAGGAAGTTGGTGAAATTAAGGTACTTCATATGAATTGAAAAGTGTTTTGCACAATGTTTTTATAGCGGAAAAACTCTGTATTCAACACTACGTTAGAAGAAAGTGGATTTCTGTTGAGTAGCATTTTGCTGCTGGATTAAACGAAAATTATGTCCGCTTGCAAAATAGAAATTGATAATATCAGTTCCTGTTACTTCCTCATACTGATTCAAATCAGCAAATAAAGTGAAACCGAATTTGGTTTCGTAAAAGCAGGTCAAATTTAATTTGCTCTTTAAATACACATAATTTTGAGGCATTTATGTAAATTAAAAAAATATATATATTAGTCTCTCTCTCATTCAATTATCAATACCTGTGTTCCCATCCGTTTGAAAACCTGAATTTTTTTCTCTCACCCTGTGTGATCTTTTCTGTTGGCTGTTCCACGTTAAATGTGTGTGTGTGTGTAGGAGATCGACGGTCACAGAGTGAAAAGGAAGACATGAAGAAAACTGAATACATTAACCGAGCGCGTTCATTAATTGTAGTTGAAATCAACAACGGTACGGGCACGAGCTGCGTAACCTAATAATTTCGAAGGGGTTCCAACTTCTTCGAGAGCTAAAACAAGTTAGTAAAATCATGCAATGCATTCATTATGATACGCTTTCCAACATAACATAAATTATTACTCAAGTTATGTGGATAATGGCTGTAGAATAAATCTCGCTCCTGTGTCCTGACCTTTGACCCCATTTCGATGATATTCTAAAGTTTTGTCGCAATAGAAGCAGTTTTACACAAGTTATGAGAACAATGGCTGTGGAATAAATCTTGCCTTTGTGCGCTGACCGTTGACCCCATTTCGTTGATATTCAACAGAACCGGTTCACTATATACCTCCGGAACAACATACCTTAAAATGCTTCGACTGCGACAAAACGTTAAGTTATGATGCACAAGGGCAATTGAATGGACCCCATTCCGCCCATTTTCAAAACTGTTCGTCCCCAGTTGGTTCCTTACCACATACTAAAATTTCATCGAAATCGAACCATTTTTATGCAAGTTATGACTCATAAGGGCAATGGAATAAATCCCGCTCTTATGCTCTGCCTGACCTTTGACCCCATTTCGCCCATTTTCAACAGGGTTCGCGCCCAGTTGGTTCCCCTACCACATACTAAACTTTTATCGAAATCGAACCATATTTACGCATGTTATGACGCATAAAGGCAATGGAATGGATCCCACTTCTATGTCCTGACCTTTGACCCCATTCCGCCCATTTTCAATAGGGTTCGTCCCCAGTGGTACTAAAATTTCATCGAAATCGAACCATTTTTACGCAAGTTACGACGCATAAGGGCAATGGAATAAATCCCGCTCTTATGCCCTGCCTGACTTTTGACCCATTTCCAACAGGGTTCGTGCCCAGGTGGTTCCCTAACACATACTAAAATTTCATCGAAATCGAACCATTTTTACGCAAGTTATGACGCATAAAAGCAATGGAATGGATTCAGCCTCTATGTCCTGACCTTTGACCCTGTTTCGCCCATTTTCAATAGGTTTCGTCCCCAGGTGGTCCCCTACCACATACTAAAATTTCGTCGAAATCGGACCATTTTCACGTGAGTTATCGTACGGACGGACAAAGCTGGAGCATATACGCTTCTTCAAATATCGGTTGGAAACCGTAAATAAAAAAGTTACTCAGAGAGCGAAACAGCAACCCCCCCCCCATAGGGTAGATATGTAATCACATATTCATTATCAGTCCACTACTGGATGGTCTTCTCATGTTCCTTCCACAACTTTCTGTCTGGAGCGTGTCACTCCAACATTCTTTCGGATTTCATCCACCCATCTTCCACGTGGTCTTCTGCCCCTTAGTATTCAGTCTGAAAAGCAGTTGTTCAACAGTGGTCAATTCTAGCAATATGTCCAGCGTATTGCCAATTTGAGGGTCTTCACTTTCATCATGAAGTCATCAGCTCTTGTCATTTTTTTGATTGAGTTCCTGTTCCTTATTCCGACAATAGTTATCGCAGCAAAAATGCACACAAATTCGTCCAGGCACCTGTATCTCCTATGTAACAAAACTCCGAGAAAGGCATGTGTAAACAAGAAGTAGTAGACTTATCGCTTAATTTGAGTTCGAGTTATTTCTAGTTCAATCGTTTATTTGGTAGATTCACTGGGCTTCCTGATCTCTAGTAGGACACATTTGCACTTTGGAAAAGTAAAAAAGGAAAAAGAAAACACAAACTGAGAAGAACGGAATAAAAGAAACTCCCTGGTTATATTACCTTTTAAGTTTAAAGAATTCTTTAATGATATTTTTTAAAGAGAATAACATAACGCTGAATTGACTGTTCAATTCATTTGTGCAAAATCAATTTTTTAAATTGTACTTGGAGTGTTTTCCAGGAAACTGTAAAGCGTGGTGGCGGTCTCTAGAAGACCCCCCCCCCCCAAGTCATATGGGAACCAGAAATCTTTCGTAGAAAGACCCCCAGTGAAGGAGACCTTGAAATTTCAAGTCCGGACCCCCGTGCCCCATATCTTCCGCCCGTAAGTACAGGCATAAATTGCAAGTCTTAAACGGATGCGGCTATTATTCTCAAAGCTCAGGCCCGTGATCAGACCAAAAACTTGCTAGATTTTCGTGTCAGAAATTTTCTGCTTTCTAACCTAAATTTATATTTGGTCTCCTCTACCCCCGTATAAACTGGCATTAACAGTAGTGGAGAAAGACACCGTAATTTCTGTTCCTTGGCATATTGTTTAAGGTTGCATGCAGTTTTGTTGCTTAAAAAAAATGTTTTGCAAGAACAATTTTTTTGTGCTCTGTATGTCTTGCAGGTGCACCTTTTTTTTTTTTTTTAAGTCAGTGCATGGCCTATTTCTTTTTACCTACATAGCCACTGGTTTTTCGTTTATAGCAGAGCATGTATTGCGACACGTGGTCTAATACCATTCGAACCAGATAGACCTGGGCTAGAGTCCCGGATGAAGCACAAGCATTGGACTTACGGCACTGGCTCTTTTCCTTCCCTGGAATCTCCGTCCCTAAATTAGGAACGGGTGTGTGTGTGGGGGGGGGTAAATTTTTTTATGGTGGTCGTCAAACCCGGAGACAAAAAACAAACAAACAAAAAAAAAACGTGCTCGTATCGTTATGGTCTCGAGAAACAAAAAAACCTCATAGACACCTAATGATTCATGACGTAGACGCAAAAGAGATTGAGCTAAATTTTTGTTTTGCATGTGCTAACAGAAAGAAAAGATTCCCTGACCTTGAACAGGGGTAAAGTAAAACAAAGCCACATATATTTCTCTGGTAGCTTCCCATTCACGATCGTACGCAGTGAGAGGTGTATGCATTTCTTCGGTAGCTTCCCGTTCGGGATAGTACGCAGGGAGACTGATGAGATATACTTGGAATTGCAAATTTGAACCTGGCATTTCCGGTCCGTCCGCTTGTGTGTTGTGCAGTGCTGTTTCTGGGGGTAATTTCAAACATTCTTTTATTTTTATAAACATGTATGAATTTGCATTGATCATAATTTTTCTGTTGAGTCAGGGTGTTCATAACTTTATTTTCTAGTCTTTTACATGTGAGGTCGAAAGTTTTCCAAACGTCACTCTTCGGATGACATGTGTTGTTTGTTAGACAATGCAGTTTAGGAATTGTATTTCTGAATTTGACCATTTTACTTTGCAATCATGAAATAGAAAACTGTTACGAAAATTTGGTTCAAAGTAACATGTTGACTAACAATAAATTGATCGAACGAATTCGTATAAATAATTTCTTCCTTTCTAATGGAAAATCAATGCTGTGGCACCTATCACTAAAGAAAAATTTTACAACTTGTCTTCCTGTATCATATTTTTCAGCAATAATAGTTATGAAAAGTGTTATGAAAAATTATCAGAAGTGAAGCAAGTCAATTCATGATTGTTCCAAGGGACGTTCTGATGTTGGTAGTATGTGAGATATGCAGTTTCAGATATAATTCATTTTTTTTTTTGTGCTATCTATGGATGAAGTTAAAAGATAAGTGACACTTTCTTCTGCTCTGAGTAGTTTTATACAGAAACTTTTTTTTAAAATAAGACAGTACAGAAGAAACTATCTTAATTATATTTTTGAGAACCAAAATTTTTTGAATGCTTGCACCTGAGCAAAGCCAAACAAATTTGTTCGAGAATTATAAGAGGTTATTTAAACTAAAACTCCAGTTATTCTGGTTACCTAAAATATTTGAAAAGCATCCAAAATACTAGAAAAGCACTGGAGAAGGGGGGGGCTTGCTCCTGGAATTTGAAGTATTGTTACTATTTTATGTATATTTATTACTAAATGGTAAGGTTGTTTTGTTCAGTAATGAATAGATAATGTTTTCTATTTTGATTATGTATTGTACAATGCAAAATCAAAATGGGTTAAATATTTAATCTCTGCCCCCCCCCCCCAAATCCTGACTGCTGACATGGTGCAGTGGTAGCAAAAGATTTGGTGTATTGAGCGTAACACTGCTAAGCAAGGAGTTCTTTGATTTGTGTTTTATCTTCCAACTATTGTAGGAAATTCCTGAATTGAATGACAGAGAATTAGAACAAAAGAATTAGTAATTTTTAAAGCAACTAGTGCAACTTCTTGGCTGAGTATCTGATAAGTAGGGTTGTAATATCATATCTCCATTTTATAGGTATCTGATGTGTCAGACAAACTTATTGTTTTATTATGTTCATGAAGTTGCACAGAAGGGAGAGAATTTCCCAGAGTTATGTGCATGAGTTAACAAAGTACAAGGTGAGTTCTGGGGTGAATAGCAAATGGTTATGTTGAAGACAAAGGAACAGTTTGACTCAGGGTTACGTATAGTCCAAAGAGTTGGCATTCGTAAAAATGTGGTTTCTGCAAGAGTAAGAAAAATCTCCAGTCTTAACTTTGCAATTGTTCTTTGATCATTTTACAAATTGTTCGTAAATGAATACAATATTTTTTAAATGTTTTATAAACTGTGAATTAAACTAGCACCCAATCGTGGAAGAAAATGAAAAAGGTTGTCAAATGTGATCCCAGAAAATTTTAGGTTTTTAAGTTAGTGTTGACATTCTGTTGAATCTCAGCTGAACAAGAATTGAGGAAATTAAATTTAGCAATCGTATTATGGTACCGAATTGCTGCTCTCAGTTCATTTTTCACAATTTTATTGTCTAAAATTAATGTACTTACCAAAAATGTTTGTTTTCTTTCATTGAAGACTTATTTTCTCCAAGTTTTATTTTGCTTTCTTGCAAATGTTTCTGGTTTTTAGGTAGTTATCAAGACTTGTTATCAATGTTTCAACTTCACTTAGCCTTGTTGTTGACAAAGAAATTTGGTCTTGCTGTTGACATTCTTTGTCAACAACAAAGGTGCAGTGAAGTTGAACCATTTATAACAGGTCTTGATACTTTACTTAAAGGCTAGAAACATCTGCATGAAAGAAGTGAAATCTGTAGTTAAAAAAACAAACTTAAAAGAATCTGAGGAAAGCCAATAAACTTTACTTAATTCTCATCATAGAAATTGCAATTTCATTGTGATTTTGTGTGTGTGTGTGTGTGTGTGTGTGTGTAAATCTTTGAAGATTTGATCATTAACTGCAAAGCCTGCAGTATATCACAATCACTTATTTTTAAAAATGAAACTACCCAGAACACAGTAGATAATTAGTTTCTGATTTAATTAGGTGAAAATTGTCCTTCTCGGGTGGTAATGTAACAGGTAAATTACACTGGCTGACATTTTGATGTAACAACCAAGGTGCTTGGAAATGGGTCAGACATCTATCTAGTCAGTTACTTTGTCACCATTACTGAAAAATCAATGTCATCATTATGACAAGTGACCAGAAGTAACATTTTCAAATTCACTCATAAGAATGTCGCCATGATGGGCAATGCTTGGGGTCCAAAATCACAGTTACATAATAGTTTACTTTGTCTAAACAATTTCTTGTGTTCTATTGAAACATGCAGGTTACAAGTGATGTGTGCTTCTTTTCAGTCTCCCCATGCATAAGATAGTTTTTTGGCTTACGTTCTGTGCTCACTTGTAAATAAAGAATTCAGAGTGAGTTGATTGTAACAGTGATTTTTGTCACTGTTATGAGCGAGACTGACTCATTCCATTACTGCTCAGTCTCCCCTATTTATTGTAACAGTGATTTTGTTACAAGTAAGATGGTGACCCACAGTTCTGGCTTCTTTACAGCTCCTCACCACTGTCATAAACAGCGATTTTGTCAGTTATTTCCGTGGATTTGTCACCATTGTTACTGCGACAACAAAATCCCTGTTAACCCCATCTCTGTCGGCAGTGCTGTTATTGTGGGAACATATGCACAAGAATGATGAGTAACTGCTTCTTGAAGTATAACTGCAAACTGCACAGCTATTAATGCTCATGATGCAAACTCCTGTGATAGTACTTGTAAAAGATATAGAGTTGCCTCACTTCTTGTAAAAAAGAAATTGAAGAGAACTGTTGAGTACTAACAGCTTTTCTTTACCCAGCATCACACAATTTTTGGGTTATACTATCCCTGATGTGCATAAATGGATCATTTATATGAATTGTTAGCTTTAGAATAATTATTATTTTTATGTTAGCATATTTTCTGGTTGGGGTAGTCTGAACTGAATTCTGATGAAATAGAGAGACCACTTATCAAATGTTAGTCTACAAGATCATTGGCATAGTAATTTGCCATACTCTTGTGATTTTTGCATCCTGTATTTTTATATTTGGTTCACCAGTTATTCATAATTACAAAATTAAATAATAGAGATTCTAATAAGATTCACAAATGTGTTTCACATTAAATTTCCCTCTATGTTCTTAAACTGTTGAATTAGGGCCTATGCAAATGAAACCTATGGAGTAGTTTTTGTATTGTTTTGATATTAGACATTTTCTGGTGTAAATAGGTTTGTGAACTCAAAAGGATTTCTATCAGTTTCTGAACAAATATATTAAAATTTAACTCTGAGAAATGTAAAGCAAATTATGTCACCATTTCCTTTCCAAGCAGTGTGTACATAGAAAATCTTCTTGAGTACTTATAAACTTTACATCTTGGTAAGGACTCGATGAGATGATGAAAACATGGATGTGGTATTGCCGCTCATGAAGTGAAGATCGCCTGTCATAAAACATCCACAGTTGCCAGACAAATTGGCAGGGTTGAGATCTTTCCAGTTTGGACCACAAATTCTCAATGTGGCTGAGGTCCAGTGATCAAGGGGTTATTAAAGTGTGTTAAACTCATTCGAATGCTCCTGGAGCCATTTGACCGCTACTTAGGAAGTATGTGCTATGGCATTGTCCTGTTGAAAAATAACGGCATGGTGAAGTAAGGGAATAGTTACAAAGGGGTGTAGATAAAAATAAAATGTATCTGCATACACAACCATTGAAACAGAAAACTCCCTGCGAAGTGCGAACCATGATAATAATAGAATAAGATAATTTAAAGAAAAAATAATAAAACAATAAATAAATATTAGAACATTAGATTCCAGTGAGGAAAAAAATAAGTACATTACAATTGAATGTGCAGAAATGTGTGTGAAGTGGACCTTTATGGCAAAATATTGGAATAAAAACAAGACTAATTACAGAAAATTTTTATATGCAGAAAAACGGTTTCATCAATGAACCTTCAAAAATTATAAATAGCATTTGCGACTCAATTCAAAAATACTAGAGTTACAAAATACATAAGGAAAATATTTTAATGTAATAACTGGAAACTGCAAAAGGAACCTGTCAATCAAATTAAAATTTTTTCTGTGCAAAAAACAACTTTTGATTCAGTTCTTATACATTGAAAACAGACCTTGAGAAATGTCTGTAAAACAAAAGAACTCGGATGTAAAAAATAATTGAACATTCTCCAAGTTAAAGTAGAATTAAGTATATTAATCTGAATAAAGCATTAAGTGTTTTAATTGCTGTAAATAAAGCATTTTTATTTTTTTTAATCTACAAGTAAAAACTCAGCAAAATCTGCTAATAATTTGGAAACTATTCACGCACAGCATATGCCTATATTCTGCTACTCTGGGTGTAGATGATCGGCAAGGATGTTCACATGCCTTGTGGTAGTAATATAGGCCACAATGGGTATGAGGGAACCCATGTAAATGCACAGCACACTGTTGCAGTGAGTTCCACCTGCCTTCATGTCCCAACTTCACAAGCTGTGTACATTGTTTCGTGTGGTTACACCACACATGCATCCTCCCATGGGCATGAACGAGCTGAAACTGATTTGTCAGACCAGATGACATGCGTTTCCAATCCTCCACACTCTGGTTGTGATAGGCCTTTGCAAACTGCAGCCTAATCTTTCAGTCAGAATGGTGACACGTTGAGGACATCTGCTGCCGTTGCCTATTTTTTCCAGGGTACAATTTATAGTCTTTGTGGATGTGCACCCTCATTAAATTTTGTCATCTGCTCCCTGGCAGCTGTGCAAATTTCCTGTAACAATGTGGGACAGTCTGTGCTTACCCCCAGAGTCAAATGGATCTTATTCACCTGCGTTGCATCATTGGAAGGAAGTCTGGTTCTGAACCAACAACAGAATGTTTACATCCATCTTAGAATTGCTTTAAGGAGTTCTGTTGTAGCTGTTGAAAAAAAATTCTATTTTAACTACATTGATCCACATATGTAATTTTTGTTCAGTTTATGGTTGTGTGAATTAATCCTGCAATTGTAAACCTACAGAGGGATGAGTTTTTTCTCAAGTGCAGTGATCAAAGCGATGGCTTCTAATCATTCGTCCGAGATGGGTCCGGGTTTGAATCTCAGTAAGACATGGATGTTGTTTTTCTTACGGCACTGGCTCTCTCCCTTCCCTGGAGTTAGTGGCCCTAAATAAGTGACAGGCAACTGCTTATAGCCCATTGAGTTGCTCACAGTGGTTGTTAAACCCCCTATAAAAAAACAAAAAAACCTTTAAAGGAGTCACTGAGCAAAATGAAGTAGGGTTTCCATTCCAATATATGTTCCAGAATCTTTTTTTTTTTTCACTTCACCGTAGAAGATTTTGTATATTGTGCCACTACGAATAAAGGTAATTGAAACTTCCCAGAATCTTCACCATCTCAACTGAGTTGGTGGAGATTTTGGAAACGTGGATGTTATTTGTCTTACAGCGTTGGCAGCATCCTCAAGAAGAATCTTAATTGAAGCAAACATAAAATGCTAAGTTGTCCTCATATATTTTTGCACTCCCTATGGGCTCTTTTATGAAAGTAATTAATCTTTTTTGGCCTATAGTTCCACTAATTTGTTGGTTTACTCCAAGAAGTTAAGGTTCTCAAATTAGGCAAAAGTAATGGGAATCTATTAAGGACAATATTGGGCCACCAACCATGTTTGTCCACAAGCTCTGATAATGATGTCACATGAATAAGCTCTATTGCATGTTTAGGGCCACATTTCTCCTGTTTGTTGGAAGTTTAGCCACGTTTCATGTAGTCTTGGTTTACAGTACATGAGTCTGACGTGGAAATCCCAACATTACTGCGATTGAATGACAGGTCTTCGTCGCAGCTGCTATCTGGCCACGGTCAAACTCACTTATGTCACTGGCTTTTACCGATGATTACGTTTCTGTGGCTAGTTCCCAATGCATAGAGACCTGCCTTATTTATAGGAAGGGCTTCTGATCATTTTTCTGAGATGAATCCGGGATTGTTGTGTTTGACTTACAGCACTGGCTCTCTCCCTTCCGTAGAACCAGCTGCCCAAAATCAGGGATGGGCGACTGTTATAGCCTACTGAGTTTGTTCACTGTGGTTGTTAAATCCCAATAAAAAAAAAAAAAAAAAAAGGATTTCCAGTTTCAGCATCCCATGTGATTGGATGCAATATTTCTGGTTTGCATATTGTTATCAGATGTATGTAATAATTTGTCCAGCCAGTGTAGGTTAACTTTCTGATTCCACCTTTTCATAGCCCATTAGTACCATTGTACGTCTTGGGTATAAACTCCATTTGTACTGGTTTGCCATCTCTTCTCTATAGGTTTTCCTTTCTGTTCAATATATCTGCTTTGACTGTTATTTCATGTATTGGAAGAGTTTCTAGCATTTCAACATTCAGCAATTTTCTCTGCTTTAATTGTTTCAACTAGTTAAAATTGTCTTAAGTTTAGAACGGGCTGCATACAAGTGACCTTTTCTTTCTGATAGTAATTGCAAACACTTTAACTAAACATAGAAAGGCTACTTTGGTTTCCACTTTTGTCTTTGCCATCATTTTTTGTTTGCTTTTGTATTGTATTTGAGTCTAATCTCGTGTTGCTATCTGTTACATCTGGTGCTGATGTTTGGTGCCTGGGCAAGAAACAGCACTAGATATAAGAATATTGTATTAACACAAAACACATATCGCACATAAGTGTAATTGTAACTTGGGGGGGGGTTACAATGACTCAGCACCGCGACCTTAAGGCCTATTGTGCATCCCCAGCCCTAATCTTGAAAGAGACCAGATGCACGAGCAAAAGCAAGAATGCACTTGTCTGGTGCTAAAGAGAGATCACTTGGTCTTAAGGTATGAGTATCAAAGTGTTTGAGCGTAAGTGCTGCAAAAAGTCGCAGTCACAAAGAAAATGCAAGAAAGTCTATTCTAGACGACATCCTCTGCAGAGTGGATTCTCTTTCACCCCAATCAAATTAAGGTGCCTATTAAGATGACAGTGCCCTGTGAGTAGACCAACAATCAGTCCAATATCCTTTTTTGGTAGTTTAAGGAGGCTCTTTAGCTCTGAGTTAAGGGTCCTTGATTAATTTTTTTTTTTACGTGCCTCTGTCCCTTGGTAACATGGCAGGGTCAAGCTACTTAGTCCTCAGCAGCTTTTTAATTAGTGTTCTAGCCACACCAGAGGGGGACCTAATGCAGGTTCTGGACTATAAAAAGCCTGCTCTGCCCCCTCTTTAGCAAGAAGGTCAGCTTTCTCATTGCCTACAGAACCCTTATGTTCCGGCACCCAGAACAGTTGCACTTTGTTCCACCCTGCCAGTTCAATTACGGTCTGGAGGCAGTTCCAAACAATTTTGGATGAAATGCAACACTGATGAAGTGCCAGTAAAGCTGCCTGTCTGTCTGAACAAATCTGGATATGCACGTTATGGTACGTTTCGATCAGACATTCTGAGGCACATGCCAAGATAGCATACACTTCAGCTTGGAACATGGTAGCATGCCTTACAAGGCTTTGGTATAAACCATAACCTCTGGATAGGAAATACTCCCCTGCTCCAACTCCTAAATTTGTCCTGGAGCCGTCGGTGAACCAAACAATTTCACCGCCGCACCCAAGGACAAAGGATGATTCCCATTCACTCCGACTAAAAAAGTTCACACTAAACGCTTTATCAAAAGGATATTTTGCTAGCATGTTGTCGGTTCCCATTTGAAAGATGGGCTCCTTACAAAAATACTCTGAATAGGCTTGGTATGGCTGCCTTTCCACAACGAGAGTTACCACAAGCCATTACAGCATAATATACACTGCTGGACAATTGCTAAGGATGGATGACGATAGCAACCATAAAATAGAAGGCAGGAAAATGTGGAAATTAACATAAGTGCGGGATACAGTAAGACGTGTTGTGCGTATGCAAATTTTGGATTGCCGAACTTGTTCGTGACGTCATAGCGCTGATAAGAGATATAAAGGATTTGACGTGTATTGACCGTTGTTGTTCAAACGCAAAGTTGAAAGGGAAAGAATCAATTGACGAACTTGCAATTTTCAGTATGTCTTCCCGACATCACCTAGATGATTTTACGCTTGGCCGTATTATTGGCAAGATTGAAGAAGGGCGAAAAATAACAGATGTTGCCAGGGAGTTTGGCGTCAGCCACAGTGTTGTTTCAAGGCTTTGGAAATCATTTGAAACAAATGGAGAGTGTAGCAAACGTCACGGGGGAGGTAGTGTTCGCAGTACGACACCGGCAGAAGATCGGTACATAGTGCTATCAACAAAAAGACACCGGCGCAGCACAGCTAGTGAGGTAGCAAATCAGTTTATGGCTGCTACTGGCAAGCAGATCTCCCGAAACACTGTCGCCAGACGTTTGCATGAAAGAGGACTATACGCCTGCCATCCTGTTGTGTGCATCCCCGTTTGCAATGGTGCCATCAACATCGCAATTGGACTGATAACGACTGGTCTGCTGTCCTCTTCTCAGATGAGAGTAGATACAATCTATCGTCTGATTGTCGACAACAACTGATCTGGCGTGATAGTGGTGCTGCATGTTGTCCAGCAAACATACAGGAAAGGGACAGATATCCGACATGTAGTGTCATGGTATGGGCTAGCATCATGATCAATGGCTGTATGTCCCTATATGTGCTTCCAACTGGGACTATGACTGGCCAACGATACATTAATGATGTTCTGCTACCTCATGTTCGCATGTTCCGTGGTGCTGTCTGTGATAGATTCATTTTCATGGACGACAACGCAACATGTCGTCGAACAGTCACTGTCCAGGAGTGTTTTGAGAGCGAGGATATTCAACGCCTCGTATGTCCAGCACGCTCTCCAGATCTGAATCCCATTGAAAATGTGTGGGATGCTTTGGGGAGGAGTCTTGCTGGTCGCCAATGCCCTCCAATAAACAAGGACACCCTCATCCGTGCACTGACAGAGGAATGGGATAAATTACCCCAACAGCTACTTGATAATGTTGTGCAAAGCATGACACGACGTGTGGAATCTTGCATCGCCCTCCATGGTGGCCATATCCCGTATTGACATCTTACGCCGGAACGCCTGCGGACGGTATTTGCACTTTTTTCACGTTTGCATATTCTGCACAAAATGGCATGTTTGTCCCTTGAACACGTTCCAAAGCCTTCTGGATTTCAGAGCACAATAAATTGTCTTTCTTGTAATGTCCTGGCATTCTGACATTATTTTATTTCACTTGGCATTCAACCACACTTACTTTTTTTATGCGCTATATAGCCGTTTATGATCCGTCCTTAGCAATTGTCTAGCAGTGTATATGCCCCCATAATAGCCTCACCCTCAATATGGAGGTGAAGTGGCAGATATCAAGAAGTAACTCCAGTGCAGCTGTTTTGGAGTAGTTCTCATTCCTCCTGATATACCTATGCAGGCTAATCTTTGTAACTTATTAAGTTCAGCCTACATCGTGCAGAGATTGACTCTGCGCCACCAGACTGTTGAGCCATAAGTGACCATAGGTCTGGTGACCACAATATATATCCAGTGCAAAATTCTCCGGTTAAGACTCAGGATTTGCCAATAGCATCTCTATATGACCAGAACATTTTCTTGGCTCTAGTAATACAATAATCTAGGTGCTAACATACTGTAGACGAACTTCGTGTTACAAGTGATATTCATATGGAAGTAGACATTCGTCATACATAACACGATATGCAACTTGCTCATTGACCACCTTTGATGAAATGATGATCACTTCTACATTTAATCAAATTAAAAACGGTATTTACAAGTGAAAACATATGATAGATTAAAACACTAGATCTTTCGATCACACTAGTGATCTTCATCAGGTCACTCACCTAATGACATCAAGGTACGTCGACACGCAATAGATAGGATTTTTTGATGACCCAAACAATGGGTAAAGCGCATGCTCACGAGAGTTTTGAACACAGAGAGAGAGACAGAGAGAGACAGCTAACAGTACTGCAAACGAAGAAAGTAAAAATGATGCTACACAAGTATAATAATTCAGCTGTAATGATTATTTCCGCAATGTTAAAGTAGAGCAGTCCATGTTCGTGGGAGGAAAGAAGGTACATAGTCATTACAGCAAATACCTCTATAATGGTGAATATATAAGCTTTCTGCAAAGAGGGTCATGCTTTTGGTGCTGTGTGTAATGAGGATTTTGCATTCATCCCATAATGGTCTATGTGTGCCGCTAGCTACCAATCGGGCTAGGGCGGTCGAATGTGAGCCTGTTCTGACATTTCGTGAGTGTTCAAGCAAACGGGTTTTTAAATTATGTAGGGTGGAGCCTATGTGCATCAAGTGTACATGGTGCATCAAGTGTACATAGGCTCCACCCTACGTAATTTAAAAACCCGTTTGCTTGAACACTCACGCGATGTCAGAACAGGCTCACATTCGACCGCCCTAGCCCGATTGGTAGCTAGCGGCACACATAGACCATTATGGGATGAATGCAAAATCCTCATTACACACAGCACCAAAAGCATGACCCTCTTTGCAGAAAGCTTATATATTCACCATTATAGAGGTATTTGCTGTAATGACGATGTACCTTCTTTCCTCCCACGAACATGGACTGCTCTACTTTAACATTGCAGAAATAATCATTACAGCTGAATTATTATACTTGTGTAGCATCATTTTTACTTTCTTCGTTTGCAGTACTGTTAACTGTCTCTCTCTCTGTGTTCACAACAACTCTCGTGAGCATGCGCTTTACCCATTGTTTGGGTCATCAAAAATCCCTATCTATTGTGTGTCGACGTACCTTGATGTCATTAGGTGAGTGACCTGATGAAGATCACTAGTGTGATCGAAAGATCTAGTGTTTTAATCTATCATATGTTTTAACTTGTAAATACCGTTTTTAATTTGATTAAATGTAGAAGTGATCATCATTTCATCAAAGGTGGTCAATGAGCAAGTTGCATATTGTGTTATGTATGACGAATGTCTACTTCCATATGGAAATCTAGGTGCTATTTACAGGTTAAGCCCAAGTCTAAAATGACTCCCAGGTACTTAACCTGTGTGACAAGAGGAATTGTTTTCCTAAAGAGAGTAATACCTCCAAGGTCCCTAAGATTCCTCTTTCTAGTGAAAGGCACAAGGGTGGTCTTGTCAGGGTTTACTGATAGGCCAACCTTCCTGCACTAATCCTTAACAAGTCCCAGTGTTCTTTGCATTACACTTGAGACTGTTTTGGGAAGTTTTCCCTTGACAATTATAGCCACTTCATCTGCATAGCCAAAACAGCCACAACCAGCCTCCTCCAGAATCCTCAGCAGTTAATCTACCACCAGGCACCACAGCAGGGTGTGGTACCCCCCCCTGCTGTAGGTGCCAAACTCCCACCTGACTAGCAAGGCCACAACTGTTCTGCTTGTGAGCATGGCCTTAATCCATTGACAACAGGTTCCATCTACACCTTAGAGACCCTGTCAAAGGCACCTTTAATATCAAGTAAAGTAGCTTAATGCCACCTCTTTAAATTCTAATGCTTTCTCCAGGCAACATACTATATGCCATGGAGAGCTGCTTCTGTTGATTTGCCTTGCTGATAGGCAAACTGAAATTTTGAGAGGGGTTTTAGGGAGTAAAACCTCCTCCTTAATATGCCTGTCCACCATATTCTCAAGAGCCTTGAGAAAGAAAGATGTTAGACTAATAGGTCTAAAGGCCTTTGCCTCTTGGTAATTTGACTTACCTGGCTTATGAATAAATATCACCTTAGCCTGTCTCCAAGTACTTGACCACATAACCAAGCCCAAGGCAGGCCTGGTAGATTTTACATTAGAGTGGAGTGATTATCTCCAGTCCTTGCTTCATTAAGATGGGAATAATACCATCACAGCCAGGTGATTTTATTTACATGGTTCAAAAGAATTAATGGACTACTTAATCCTAGAATAATTCACCACCTTCGTGGTAACCCTGTCCTCCTTTCTGGCACGTCGGTGCTCAAGGTTACCTGGGCGTATGCCAGTGGGATCAATTGTGCTTGAATCTGGAAAGTGTACACCTAGCATTTCTGTTAGTGTTTCTTTACCAGTTTTTGTGAAACTCCCATCAACTCGTATGATGGTGTTCAGACTATTTACATTGCCCTTAACCATGATTTTCATAAATCTGGCAGTACTGGGAGTATCTGAAATACTTCCACAGAAATCTCCAAGAGGCTCTTTTTGCCTCTTGAATTGCTTTATTGTACTGTGTGAGGGTAGTCTTATATACCATCCACTCACCAGTATGTTTAGCTTTGTTAAAGAGCCTTCTAGTTTTGCCTCTAGGACTGGTAAGCTGTTTATTACACCGAGGAACTTGCCTTGGTAAGCTAGCAGTCTTGGCCTGACAGTTTTGGTGATAAGATTCGAGAATAGACCGTTGCAACTGGTCAATGGCTAACTCGGGATCTAACACCAAGTGCATGTTAAATTCCATGCCTCCAATATGTGCCGCCAGATCATCCCTGAAGTCAACCCAATTGGTCCTGGGATTTCTGACTTGCACCAGCTGTTGTGTTACATCGGCAACTGAATAGCAAATATGATCGAACAGTGAAGGTTCACTAGATACATGCCGTTTAATAATGTGATCAAACATGTTAGCACTATAAAGAGTGAGGTCAATGACTTCACTGAACTGTTAGAAATAATAAAAGTGGGCTCATTGCCTCTATTTAGATTATAAAGTTTGGTACCAGATATTCCATAAGGCTTTCCCCCGTCTGTTGCAGTCGCTGCTCCCCCACATGATATGGTGAGCATTGGCATCACAGCAGATGACGAGGTGTCTTCCACTTGATTCACAAAAGTGGACAATATCTCTTACCTCCTGGGAAGGAGGAGGTTCAGATTCATCAAATGATAAGTATGCAGAGATGGCATACAGCTCTTTGCCACCAGCAGATGACACAAAAATTTTAATCACTGTTGTTTCACTAGTGGTGAACTCAGGAAGTGACATAGCATGATGTCTCTTGCTCACCAATATGCAGGTCCTTAGTTTCCTACTTGATGTATAATAGAAGATTACAAATCCTGTTCCTTGTAAGCCCATGATCTTTCCATTATGTGTCCATGGCTCTTTAATGAAAGCCAGATCAACATCCCCCACAGGCAGTCTGCAGCATAAAGCAGCAGATGCAGACAGACTATGGTGGATTGATCTGGATACATTTCATGCAGTTCTCCATTGCAAGATAAGCTCGGAGTAAGTGGAGGATCAGCCGGGTCAGGACCCCCCCCCCCCAGTGGGTGCTGGAAACCAGCTCCACACCTTCGTGGCCACCACTCGGGCCGATCACCTCCGCAGTCTCCCCCCCCCTACACACACTCGTAGCTGGACCTAAATCCTTTCCTGCTTCCAGACAATGGCCAGGAAAAGACGATGCAGTTGTTTCTGGTTCCACAACTGCGGAATGAGGCTGTTCGATTTCTATATCCTCCTTTTGAGGTGCTAGGCCCTGAGGATCATGTAATACTTTGAATTGACCCTCGTTAACCCCAGTATAGGCAGCAAACTTGGCTTTAGCAATAGCTTTAGCCGATTCCCTGTCCACCTGGAAAATCCATCTGACGGCCTTAGTCTTATACCCGATCCAACACCCTCCAGTGGCTTGTATGCAAACTACTATTGTAAGCACACAGCCTCTTGCAGAGGACGTTTGGATCCTTGGTCCAAACATCCTTCGTCCTAAAGGTAACCTTGATCGGTTTCTGCAGTTCGCTGGCCCTCATCACCTTGAGCCCAGTGCCCTTTAAAACCCTATAATTTTTTTTATTGAAGGCTGACATTAGCCATTGTTCTGTTTCCTCATTCTCGCAAAGATAAACAAGGGCTCCAGAGTTCAAGAAAAAGTTCTTGATGCACGGTAGAGGTTCTCCAACTTGAGAACCATCTACACGCCTCAAAAGCTCTTCCTGAATGATCCCAACCTCACTCGTTCGTGAAGTTCTCCTTCACAATGGCCATCCTGACAGTGGAGACAGCCTCGCCATAAGTGCTGGGACGAAATTTGTCCCTGCTCCTTTTGGCTGGCTTCCTCATGGCTGGGGAAGGGGTACAGATGACAAAACTCTGCCTCTTGCCTTTCTTATCTACAACAGGTGAAGTGTCTACAGATTTGGGGCCCACTGAACTCGACTCCTCGTCAGTTTGCCCCTTCATTTGCCTTGACAGCTTCCTGCTGATGTTGTGCTTAGCAGTCTTGCTAAATTGCAACCTTTCCTTGCTGCTACCAGAACCACAGACTCTTTTGGCCACCCAGTATTACCTGCTGCCTCCAGACGTCTTGGTTGCTTGTGTGGAACAGCTTCTCCCACCACCTCAGTCTGAGAGGTGTTCCCAGAACAACTGGCCCTTGCCTCAAGATCAACAGGCCTTGGCTGGGAAGATGTTGCTTTTGTAGGTTGGGTACTGACCGAGTCAGACCCTAACCCAGGATTTGTTTTTGTTAGGTTAGGTTCCATATCTGGTCCCACAAAACTGGAGGAAAATAAAAAGGTCACCATCTGGTAATCCTCTTATTCCAGGTGGAAGGCTAATTACGACAGAGTTTTGCCTGGTGCCCTGAAGCAGTTAAGATCTTAATCTCTTGTTTTATGTTTTTGAACAGCACAGAGGTCACAGGAGGCCTTATGATGTGCTCATACAGTACACTTTTTCTTGTTTGTTTTTGATCAGTGTTTTGCATACATTTATTACTGACTTGAGTAAATGCTGGTCTTAATTCAGATGGTGGAATTGATATTTAATTTGAAAGGCTTTGCGACATTGCTAGAAATGTCATAGAAGGGATGGAAGTTCTCCATTCCAGCAAGCAGTGTATCTGTAGCTTTGTGAACTCAGATGAATAGATTAGTGGAAAGAAAATCTTCAGACTGTATGGAGCATTTAAATTAAAATGTTTTGAAGTTGTTTCACTGGAGAGGATGTGATTTGGACACATTGTGTGGTTCAAAAACCATGCCAATGGACTGACTGAATGAAATCATTGTAAGGGCAGAACACTTTTATTTTAGATCTTGTTAGTAAAAGTGGGCATATAAGACTCGTCAGTTCTCCACTGTCCATGGGGAAAATTGGGACCAGGAAACTTCAAATATCTGGTGTGTAAAATTAAGGTAACCAACTTGTAAGATCTTCAGAGTTTTTAAAATGTTTCTATTCTTTTTAAAGTACTTGACACTAGTACTTTATCCATATTTAATTATTTTGAAATTGAACACTATTAAAATGCTGCATTTTGTGCTGTTGTTTTGTATCCTAGAAACAGTGTTCTTAAGTGCATTAATTTTTTGCTGCACGTGTAAGAAAAACTTATATAATGTATCATGGTACTATATAAAAATATATGTAAAGTTCTTTGTGTGCTAGTGTAATTTAAAACACCCAGAAATTATGCTATATTTTGTTCTTCCTTCTTTTTAGATTTAGTGTAATTTTGGCATTGAGTAATGGGTTTGAAAGCTAGTAAGCAGAAGGCAGATATAACCACACCTTCTAAAGAGAAAAAAGTGAAGAGGAGGAAAAGTAAAAAAGAGAGTGTTACAGCAAATGGTGATACAGGCATTGAAGAAGTAGGAATTCAGGTATGTCCATTTTTTATGATGATTGTCTTAAAATGTAATTTTATGGAACCTTTAAGTCATTTTTTAAAAATCTGGATTTAAATGTGATTTACATATTTAAATCAAGCCAATTCATGAGATCTGACATTGAATTTAAAAGTAAAACTTCAGTTTAAAATGAATATAAAATATTTTTCCAGGAAAAACACAGACTGCTGCTGATGTACTAGCTAGTAACATGTAAATCCTTTTAGGTTTTTAAATGTACTTTTTCGTATCTCAAAAAAAAAAAAGTTTTGAAAATTAAACATAAAATCATGTGTAGTATGCTGGCTGTAAACTAAGAAAAAGAAGTCCATGTCATGAAATTTTAATGTTAATTTTGTGTATGAATATGAACAAAATGTTCAGTGTAATGAAATTTCTTTCTTGTTCCAAACTAACATCCATAACAATTAAAGATGGATGCTTTAACAAACAAGAAATGTAACAATATTGCTCTGCATTTTTGTTAAACAATAAAGCATCTGATTTAAAAGAGCTCAGTGAACACTATTTTCAACACCTCATGTACACAATTTTTTTTTTTTTATCAATCTATCGAATTACTGTTGTCAGTGACAGCAAGGTAAAAATGCAAGTGAAACTTAGAATCACTTTTTGTGAAGAGGACTCTCAACTGAAGGGCTTTACTTTCCCTTCAGCCTACCACTCTCATCTACAAATAATGAACTACTTCTTGGCATCCCATTCGTCAAATAGTCATATTATTTGAGCAGAACTGCTAAAATTTCAAATTGAGCAATTAAGTGACCCTGAAGCAGATTTGTAAATTTTCAGTTCTCGTAATCTGTTACTATTATTACTCTGTTATCAATAGTTGCAACCTACAATTTCTTCAGTTAATACTATAATTCAATTTTGATAACATTTTTTCACATTGAAAACAATGCAGATTTTGAATTTTTACTTATTTGTCTACTTAACTCTTGCTATTCAACAATTTAATGGCTTTTGAAAAACATGCACAGCCCTGCCAACTGTTATGATTTTATTGTATTTAGTACGATAAATCATGCTGCAGTAACGATCATATGATTTTGCCACCAAAAATACGATTTTTTTAAAAAACAGTCCCCCATCCCCCCTCTTTAGATAGAAGTAGGGAAAAAATACGTATAATCTGTTTTCCCCCCTTTGACGGATTTTTTTCTCTGAGGTTTCCGATTTCTGGATGCTTAACTTTATTTTGTAAAGAAGAGTGTTCTAATGGAAATGAAAAAAAAATTGGATCATTCAAAATCAGAAAGTTGCAAACCCAATGAAACGTTTATAGAGGGAAAATCTGAATTTGACTTCTGTTAATAAGAAATTTAATATGACTGTAGTTAACACCGAACATGGTAAAAATTCTCAAACACATGTAATTAAAAAGCGACAAGAACTGCATGAAAAAAATAGTGTAAAAAATGCATTAAATAAGCAAGAGAATTTTTTACCTTGATTTCAACTGTGAATCAAGCTTATGCATGATTTCTTTGTCATGTTACAAAAGTTTTTGAAAAATACAATGTTTCAGCAGGAGGAACCTCGTGTGCATACACTTAAATCCGATATTTAAAGTCCTTTTAATAAACTAATTAGATTTGTAAAAGTGCTATTAAGCAAGCAAAATCAACATTTCATGTTAAATATAATTAAATAGAGAACTAAAAAGACAACACAGAGTTATCAGTCAGTTTTGAAACCAAAGAATTGTATAAACAGTTAGCACTGAGGAGCAGACAATGTTTTTTCTAAAGTTAGAAATTATTTTATTAAGGGCTGTGACTATATAATTTCTAAATTTTCATGGAATTTGGCAATGTTAAATAATGTCCCAAGTTGCTGATATTTGTAGAAGAGAACAGTCTAATTTTTCATCAGTTCAGTATTAATAGATAATATGTCCCCATGTCTCCTTTTACGGTGGGAGAATGAAGCAATTTCTGAAGCTGTTGATGCCATAGAAAGTGAATTTTTGAAATTTCAAGTAGCATAATTACCAGATAACATTTTAAATAGCAAAAGTATTAGTGTGAACAATGGTATTTATTAAAAGAAAAGAACTCTTGTGGCAAATTTCTTTATAGAAGACTTTGTAAAGTCATGTTAGGGAATTTTACCTTGCCTCATAGTAATGCTTCATGTGAAAGAGTTTTTAGTTTAGTAAGGAGAAATAAAATTGATGTGTGAGACTCTTTGATTACTTCAACACTTGAATCACTTTTAATTTCAAAAACCAAGTATGTCTGGACCTTGCTTCCAGTAAAAATATTCTGTTGAATTAAAAAAAAAAAAAAAAAAAGCGAAGTCAGCCACACATGTTGGTTTAAATAAAAGTTAGATTTCTTAATGGCTGTCATGTGTGAAATTTAATGTTTCCTTGCTTTTAATGAAAAGCAAAAATCCATGAGCCACATTAGTTTTTTTAATGGTTTCATATTAATACATTTTTAAACAATTAAGATTTTTGTTTAAATTTAATACATTTTTAAAATGTTAAATATGGAATTTAATAATTAACAAAAAAGTTTTTGCTGATTAGATTTAATTAGTTTCTCAAATTTTGATGTAGGGAAAAAATCCTTGCATTCTGATCATCGAGAATTTATATAACTGAAATAGGCTTCAAAAATTATCAGCATGCATTGTGTTACAATTTTTCTATCTGAGTGTTAAGTTTTTTGGGTCTGAGAGGTTGGCAGGTCTGCATGCAGCTTCTATATCTATTTTGTCAAGTGTGAGGTTTTGCTGTCAGGCTGTACCATTTCGAGATCAAAGTAGCTGTCTTTTTCTCTTTCACAGAGTTGGAGTTTTTTTTTTAAGAGTATGTCAGTTGATCTCTCTTAGCTGAAGTAGCATTCAACTTTGGATTTGAGACAGGTAGTAGTAGCCTTATGGTGTGTTTAAAACTTGGAAACTGGAAAATTCAATAGTATACTTTTCTTTTGAGCATTTCCACTGCTGTTGCCTTGGCAGGTGTCGAAGATTTCTTAACCACAATGTATTAAAGCAGTCTCAGTGGACTTGGATTCTTTTTCCACATTTTTAACTGCCAACAATTCACCACGATGTTCAGCTAAAACTGTGATCATGTCATCACCAAAGCTAGTAAGAGCAATTTTGGATGCTTTCGCATTAGCGGGTGGTGCCAGTACTAATGTTGCAATTGTTGACAGATTGGCAGCACATGAGTAGAGAAAAATCTAAAATAGTGCTCTAAATAACCAGCACAATAATAATAATGTATTGTAATAAATATTTCTTTATAATAAATAATAACACTGTAAAGCAAAACATTTAAGAAATACTGACTGAATGTATATAGTCTTTCCAACGATGCAAAAAATCTGCACATTAATTTTTGGTGGCCAACAAGTTTTAATATAATTTAAAATGCATTCAAATGGGTATGAGATAAGTGAATGATGTCTCCACATAAACTCAGCTAAATATGAATCGATATGCTGTCAAGCTGTTCTGCGATGATGTTTGTTTCTCCATTTAGCTGAGCCCCACAATCTTTTTATCGTTTGAGTGTGGGCTCCACTTTCTGGGTTAACAAAATGATACCTATGATTGACTTTAAAATGGTGAAATCCTACTCCTTCTAGCTCCTCAATCTTATGTTTTCCATGAGTCAGAATATATTGTAGAATGTTCTGCAACATGATTTTTGATTTCTTTCATTAGGGTTTTTGCACTTCTGTCTGGCACTCTCACTAAAAAACAGTGATTAGTAGAACAACAAATTCCTCCGAATATCCACTGTTCTGGTAAAATACAACCTGTATTAGACTTTCTCTTCGAAGATAAGGTTTCGTCCACTTCCACAATTAGTGTTGGGCTGCCGATCCCCCCCCCCAAACTGACCTTCCAGAACAGCTACACAAATTTCTCACAAATAGTTATTCCAATCAATAGCTGTGTTACTTGCCATATTCAACTAATGTTTACACCATTTAAAAACTCAATTCCTCACTCCAACTATAAGAAAACCGGACAGGAGTTACAAAAGGAATCTAACTATTCTCAAACCAATAAATTTCCTGTGCTTAAGCCTACACTTTACATCTGCATGTTCTAATGTTGCACCACCACTGAATTCTTTCACCTCCACAGTATAGCTTCATATTATGTCCCGATTTATATATCCTTTCCATCGGAAGAATTCCTTTATCTTGAAGAAATGAAATGGCACTTCTTTCATTTGCAGGTAATTCCCAAATTTTCATATTGTTCAACAGCACATAAACAGAAGACTGAAAGCAGTATAACATTGACACTAATGGTAATAATGTGACATTACGAGATATCTTCTCTACTCATGTGCTGCCATCTGTTTTTTTATTATTGTAATAAAGAAATAATTGTTATTAGCCAGTGTTTGAATGTCATTTAGAGCACTATTTTAGTTATTCTGTACTCACGTGCTGCCATCTATCGACAATTGCAACATTTGTACTGCAACTTTGTAGGCTAACAACTTACCAGCCTTAAAAACACTGCTTTTGAATAGTTTCCAATTTTAAAGTAAACACATTCATACAAGTTATATAAAACTTGTTCCTCTAGCTCAGGTCATGTGGCACCCATTTTCCTTACTTTTGAATCTTTCCCATTGTGCGTAAACAATTTGGAAATGGTTTGTTGAGTTACCCCAGTTGTTCAGCTAGTTCTTTGTGCATTTGAGACTAATCTTCATCCAGCAATGTTTGCAGTTCCTCATGTGCAACCTTCTGCAGGGCGCCACTGTGTTCTTGATCGCTAACATCAAAATCACCTGCTTTAAACCGTCTAAACCAAAACTCACATGCCCTTTTCGATAAAATATTCTCCCCCAGAACAGAACAGATCAATGCACATGCTTTTGCAGCATTTTTTCCCTTGATGAAATTCATAACGAATGCAGTGTCGATTAAATGCAGTATTGCTTGCCATTTTCACCTACCGATGTGCAAGTGTGTTGGACTGTTGGGCAAACTTCTGTGTCACATTTTATACTCTGGACCACTTACGGTCACATGATAACGTGGGGGAATATTGGATATGTAAATTAGCGACATACGTCACACAAAAAACACTTTAAAACTTATTTGTACACCTAATACTTCATGTTTCTTTTAAAAAAAAAATTAATTCACCTGCTTTATACAACACAAATTGCAAAATGTTAGAATGAGCTGGAAGTAATTACAACCACAGCGTTATGCTTGGTAAGCTAAGCTAGCCTTTGGACCACTGAGGTTAGCTGTCAGCAAGTAGTGTAGCATCATTAGGTAATGTGATGGAATTGTGCAAGGGTCTTCTAGCTCCTATATTCTTTTATTTTTGAGGTAGTACATAGTTTTAAAGTTCATATAATGAAAAATTAGTTAATAATTACTAATGTTGGTATACGAAACTATTTGTTCAGGGATTACAGGGTGTCTACTGGTCATGAAAATCAAGAAAAAGTCACGAATTTTGCTTAGGAGTCACGAATTTCGTTTTATTTTTAGTATTTGTTCATTTTCTGGGAGAAATCTTAAGTAATTCTCCATGCACTGACAACATAAGCATAGATGTTGTTTCCATCTAATGATTTAAGTGTTAAAAGAAAGGGGCAATTGCTCCCTTCACAAAGAAAACTGATAGTGCAAAAAATGTCTTATAGAAATACATGTACATAATGTTATTTAAAAAAATTGATCAATTATGGAGTCATGACATTTTCCAGCTATAAATGTTGAAGGGTTCCTGCAGTGAACTCTTGCAGCAAAATGGTGAGTATTTCAACTTTATTTTTAAGTGCACTCACAGTATGATGAGATTTTTTAACTTGCAGAACAGCAGGGAGCACTTTTTCCTTAGAAAGCAAAAGCGGTCATAGTGCTCACCCTCTTTAAAGTGTGTGTGCATACACCGCGACCTGGATAGGTATATATATTGAAGTATTTTAAAAGTGGTCATGAAAATTTCTTATTGGTCATGAATTTGTATTTCCCAGATATGGTAGACACCCTGGATTATTGTGAGGGGATTGCAAGATAAATCACTTTTGAGAGAAAAAGTGATTTACTTTTTAATTGTCATTTATGGTCCCCTAATAATCATTTGAGTAGTCATTGATGTATGATATAACATAGCATAACTATTATTTAGGTATTTTAAAAAGCCTATATTGCAGCATTTTTTAATGTTTTGGATCACAGGATCCAGGTTAATGTATTGCTAAATGAAGTAGGTCTTTCCTTTCACATGTGATGTACTTGGTGGTATTGTACTAGCAGTGTTTTTCTGGATCTAAAAAGGCCTGATGGTACGTTTCATTTTTTTATGAAATTAATGACAATGGTAATTTCATTTGGCAGTGGTGTACTAGTGGGAAAGTGGCTGTTGAATTCAAATGTTTGTGGTGTAACAAGATTTTTTGAATGTCTAACCATCAGGGAAAAACATCCTCAGCATGTGTCAACAAGGAAACATTCAAAAATCAGTAAAGCAATGTTCAAAACAATGTTTGTAGTAAGTGAAACAAGTGTGCAACTAGATGTGCAAAGTTTTTCACTGAAACAAAAACCAAATGGCCAAAGTTATGATAACTAAAGCACTGTGGGCTACAAATGCTGCTACATATGTAATGTTACTAGTTCTGTAACCATATTAATGAATTGTTTCAAACAATGTTTATGGATAGTGAAACTGCAAAGGAATTTGAGCTGCAAGAATATAAGGTGTCATGAACACAGGCACATAGGCTTGGCCCATACTTGCATGAAAAGCTGCTAATGGTTGTAAATACCTCAGGTTGCTTACTATAGTCTTGTTGTGGCTGAAACAAGAAATGTATCAAGTGCAAACAATTTGACTTACACATTCATATTCTTCTGCTGTGAGTAGTCATTACTAATTGCAATATTGCATTTGTTGACCACACTGAAGCTTTTCAATGCAGTAATATCCTCTTTTAGGACAACTGGACTGTCATCAGTAAAATTCATAATTCTTGAAAGTCATGTGTCTAACTTCTTTTGACAGTTAGGTAACTGGTGTAAGGAGCGAGAATATTCTATGCTGTTGAATCTTGGTTAATGCATTTTCATTTTCCAATGCTATCCATGATGGGGTTAATTCATTTGCAATGAAACATCAAATATTTTTTCTGTTGATGTCTTCCAGTGGTTTAAATTGTCTGCAACTCACTGTTGAGACTAGATTTCTGCATTTGATTCAAGACTTAGGAGATCATGTATTTTCCCAGCATGTTCTGTAGCTTTCATGAACAACTAGGACTTTGGAAATGAAAATACTTTCTTGAAATACCCAACACAAAATAGAAATGCAAAGGCATTAGTCCGTATAGTAAATTTCAGCAGTATAGTTGAATTCAAATGATCAAGACAAAATAGAAATGCAAAGGCATTAGTCCATATCGTAGCATTTAACAGTTTCTTAAGGATCGAGCACTTCATACAAAAATCCGGTTGTTCTGTGTTGCCAGTTTTTGGTGAACTTGAATCTTTCTTCCAATGTGAAGGACTTTTGGTTCATTTGTTGTACTTTAAATTACTTGAATTAGAATGCTTATGTTAAGTAAGGGCTGATCTAAGAACATCAGTGTGTTAGCCAAGGTTGTAGCTAAATTGAAAAGTTGCTAACCAGATTTTTGACACACACACACACACACACACACACACACACACACACACACACACACACACACAGTGTTTGGAGTCAGAATGGGAAATAGCTGCTGATTTATTGGAGTTTAGTAAAGGACAAATTGTGATGGCACAGCACTTTGGGGAACTACAATCTTGGAAACAGCGCAGCTTGTGGGGTGTTCACATGCCTCCGTAGTGAGTGCTTATCAAAATTGGTGCAAAGATGGCCAAACAACAAACTGTCATCCAGCCGTCTGTCGTTCGCAGCTCATTGATGCCAGAGGGGAGCGGAGACTGTCGCGCATTGTTCACCGCGACCGCAGGGCCACTGTGTGAGAAATCACCCGATGCTACAACAGTGGTGATAGGTCAATGTGTCATGGCACACAGTTCATCACAGCCTTCTAAGCATGGGCCTACATAGCCAAAGACCCAGCCGGGTCCCCACGCTTACTGTATGTCATCGCCAACAATGTGTGAAATGGGCCCAAGATCATGGACCATGGATGATTGGAAGAAAGTATCCTGGTCTGACGAATCAAGATTCCTGGTGCATCACTTAGATGGCCGAGCGCAAATACGCCCATTACCAACAGAGGCTATGGCACTTGGATGCACTGTTGGGAAGAAACAGGCTGTCTGCAGCAGTGTTATGCTGTGGGCAATGTTTCGTTGGGACACTTTAGGCCCCATTATCTCAATAGCACAATCCCTGACAGCTCCCAGGCATCTGAACATCGTTGCAGACCAAGTTCACCCATTTATGGCAACTATGTTCTCTGCTGGTGATAGCCATTACCAAGAGGATAATGCGCCATGCCACACTGCCAGTCTTCAAGGAGTGATTCGAGGAGCATGCTAGCGACTTTCTGTTAATGCTCTTGCCTCCAAATTCACCTGATATATGAACCCAATTGAACATTTGTGGTTCGACTTGGAAAAGCGGGTTCGTGCTAAATCACTACCACCTCGCAATGTACGGGAACTGGAGGACCTGCTGTTAACATTATGGTACCAGATACCCCAGGATACCTATCCGCCTCCTCATCGAATTGATGCCTTGCTGAGTGGCTGCTGTTTTGCGGGCTAAAGGGGGTACTGCAGCTTATTAGGTAGGTGGTCATAATGTAATGGCTCATCGGTGTGTGTGTGTGTGTATATATATATATATATATATATATATATATATATATATATATATATATATATATGGGATGTAAGGTCAGGTGAGGGATGTAAGGTCAGGTGATGCGTAACATCACAGCCTCTCCTTGACAAATGTCAACCCCGCCTTCTCGTGGTGCATCCTGTTCCCACTAAAGGGGCTCTGACGACCGCCAATAGCGGTATAACTATACCATCGGGATCAGAGGAAATGCTATCCCACACTCACCAACCCGCTTGGCCAGCGTGGTGAGTTATGGCCAAACACCTCCAAAATGACTCTACAACTTAAATCTTGGCCCTCAGTCTCCGGCAGCTGGAATGTACCTGGCCAAGGCAGCGGCCAGTGCGACATGAAGGCAGAGGGTGCTAAGAATCCCCGGAGGACCGGACTAGGCTGCCATTTGATGCTGACCTTGGCTACCTACAACGCACGCTCCCTATCTTCTGATTCAAGGCTTCTTGAATTGGAAGAGGAACTACAAAGGATCAAGTGGGACATCGTCGGGCTAAGTGAGGTAAGGAGAAAAGGAGAAGATCTCATTGAACTGAAAAGTGGACATCTCTTCTATTATCGTGGGTCAGATACTGGCAGAACTAGTGGTGTTGGATTTATAATAAACAAGAAACTGAAGGATAAAGTGGTAGAAGTTGAAAGTTCCTCGGACAGAGCTGCACGACTTGTTATCCAACTCTCGAAAAGATACCAGGCTCAGATTATTCAAACTTATGCACCCACCACAAGTCATCCTGAAGAAGAAATTGAAGAATTTTATGAGGAAATTCGTCATCTAAATAATAAAGGTAAGCAGCACTTGAAGATAATTATGGGAGATTTCAATGCAAAAATAGGGCACCGGCAACAGAATGAAACTTCAGTAGGTAAATTCGGTCACGGCAACAGAAACCAGCGTGGAAATACTCTCGTTGAGTTTGCAGAGGCAGAAGGATTTTTCATCTTGAATTCCTTTTTCAAGAAAAAAGCCACACAGGAAATGGACATGGAGACATCCAATTGGGACGACAAGTGAAATTGATTTTATTATGTGTAACAAAAAATTCGTCATCGAAGACTGCAGTGTGCTAAACAAGTTCAACACAGGTAGTGACCATAGATTGGTGAGATGTAAGATGCACCTCAACACTAAACTGGAACGTGGCAAGCTCATAAGACAAACAAAATGTATTGACATAACCAACCTTAAAAAACACCATAATACCTTCAAATTGGAACTGAAGAACAGATTCTCTGCTTTAGAAGGCCTAACATCGGAAGAAGTGGATATTTCGGAAGTTAACAGAAAAGTAACCAAAGCTCTTATGGAAACAGCAACAAAATTAGCTGGGTCTAAGAACAAGTTGCTTGTAAACAAATTATCAGGAAAAACCAAAATGTTGATGCAAAAAAGAAGAGAGATGAGGACAACTAAAGAAGATGTGACTTCCAAAGTGGAATATATAGAGCTATGCAAGACAGTAAGAAAAAGTATCACTGAAGACGTAAGGAAATTCAACTGTGAGCTAGTGAGGAAAGCAATTGAAAACAACCAAAGCCTAAAGATAGCAAAGGGACATCTCAGTAAGGGAAGAAAACAGATTATGGCTCTGAGAAAAGAAGATGGTTCTATAACAAGAAATAGAGGTGAAATTTTGACAAGAGTGAAAGATTTCTACTCCAAATTATATGAAAGGGATGATACATGTACTCCAGACATCATGAGAGGTACCAGAGTTCTTCCAGTCCTCCCAGCAGAAGTTGCACATGCAATCAAGAACATGAAGCGGGGGAAAGCTCCAGGAGAAGATGGAATTACTATAGACATCATACAAGAAGCAAGTGGAGAAATTGAAACAGTACTCGCCCAAATTTTCACTCGATGCCTTAATGAAGGGAAGATTCCTGAGGATTGGAACAATGCTACAATGATCCTGCTACATAAAAAAGGTGACATTGAGGATCTCAGGAACTACAGACCTATCAGCCTCCTATCAGTGGTTTATAAAATCTTCACTAAAGTTCTTTCACACCGCTTGAAGGTAACACTGGACATGGCTCAACCGAGAGAACAAGCTGGATTCAGGAGTGGCTACAGCACAATAGATCATATCCACGTACTGAGAGAACTAATTGAAAGAGCGAGGGAATATGAACTTCCATTGTGCATGGCTTTTATCGATTATGAAAAAGCCTTTGATTCGGTGAAACCATCAGCAGTTACCACGGCTCTGAAATCCTGCGGTATTGAAGATGCATACATTAATATTATTAATAACATCTATGAAAATGCAAGTGCAAAGATTCGGCTGTTTGAAAATACAACACACATAAAAATTGGAAAGGGAGTGAGACAAGGTGACACCATATCTCCGAAGCTCTTTAATGCCACATTGGAAAATGTCTTTCAATCACTGAACTGGGAAAACAAAGGGATAAAGATTAATGGAGATTATCTAACCCACCTTCGTTTTGCTGATGACGTAGTCATTTTTGCAACTACCCCATCAGAGCTGCAGAGTATGATCCAGGAACTTGCTGACAAGAGTAAAGAAGTGGGATTAAAAATGAACTTTCAGAAGACAAAAGTGATGTTCAATGCTTTTACAAGAAATGAAGATTTATCGATTGATGGAGAAAAACTGGAGATAACAGATACGTTTGTTTATCTTGGACAGCAGATATCAAGTGAGGGTCACATTGATGAAGAAATTAATCGGCGTACAAAACTTGCCTGGAGAGCTTTTGGAAGAAACAGCATAATTTTCAAGAGCAATATGCCATTATGTCTTAAAAGAAAAGTGTTTGATCAATGCATCCTTCCAGTGCTTACGTATGGTGCAGAGACGTGGACCTTAACTAAAAGAGACATACAAAGGCTGCAGACAACTCAAAGAAGCATGGAGAGGTGCATGCTTGGTATAACCAGGAGAGATAAGAAGAGGAACTCGTGGATCCGAAAAATGACAAGAGTGGAAGACATCATGATCAGAGTTAAATCCCTGAAATGGCAATGGGCTGGACATACTGCCAGAAGGACAGACCATAGATGGACAGCCGAAATTTTAGATTGGATTCCAAGGGACAGGAAAAGACCCAGAAAAAGACCACATGGGAGATGGGTGGATGAAATTCGTAAATATGCGGGAGTGACATGGAGGAGACTGGCACAAGACAGACAGTTGTGGAGAAAACTTGGGGAGACCTTCGTCCAGCAGTGGATTGATAATGGTTGACAATGATGATGATGATGATGATATATATATATATATATATCATCATCAGCCATTATCAATCCACTGCTGGACGAAGGTCTCCCCAAGTTTCCTCCAACGGTCTGTCTTGTGCCAGTCTCCTCCATGTCACTCCCGCATACTTTTGAATTTCATCCACCCATCTCCCATGTGGTCTTCTTCTGGGTCTTTTCCTGTCCCTTGGAATCCAATCTAAAATTTCGGCTGTCCATCGATGGTCTGTTCTTCTGGCAGTATGTCCAGCCCATTGCCATTTCAGGGATTTAACTCTGATCACGATGTCTTCCACTCTTGTCATTTTTCGGATCCACAGTTCCTCTTCTTATCTCTCCTGGTTACACCAAGCATGCACCTCTCCATGCTGCTTTGAGTTGTCTGCAGCCTTTGTATGTCTCTTTTAGTTAAGGTCCACGTCTCTGCACCATACGTAAGCACTGGAAGGATGCATTGATCAAACACTTTTCTTTTAAGACATAATGGCATATTGCTCTTGAAAATTATGCTGTTTCTTCCAAAAGCTCTCCAGGCAAGTTTTGTACGCCGATTAATTTCTTCACCAATGTGACCCTCACTTGATATCTGCTGTCCAAGATAAACGTACGTGTCTGTTATCTCCAGCTTTTCTATATATATATTAAAAGCAATTAAGATTTCATTATGAATCCTTATAAGTTTGCTAGCTGTATTTGCACCAAGCCTGTTTAAGATATAGTGATTTCTCATCAATTTTAAATTCATCCCTTTAAATTTTAGGGAAATTTTGACTGTCGGGAAGAAATTTGTCACTCAAATGCCAAATTCTTTGCAGGTATGTTGCATAAAACAATGGCCACATTTGCCAATTTAAACTGAGATATAAATTGTTATTGTATCACTGTTCAGAAAGACAAAGTGTAAGTATTTGAGGAAGAGGTAGGTTAGAATCAAAAAGAGGGCAGTTGTTTACCTGTTTAAAGCTCAAGGCATTAGCCAGTTTTGTGGGAGAGGTACACTATGAATTCCTCTTTCAAAGATGATAGAGCCAATGGCAGATGGCTTCAGTTGCATGGCTCCAAGCATTCAGTGACCTAAAAAAATAATAGGCTTCTATAATGGCATAGGTTGTTTGAGACATGAGATTTTAATGAGCTTTGAGGAGTAAACTTTTTTCTTGTTCTTCCACTGTATATTGCCAATGGTGTAACAATGAAAGAGATTACCAGAAATTTAGCAATTTTGTATTTCTGATTCACTAATTTTTTAGATCGTTTTTGAATCAAAGATGATCAAAGGTGATTAAAAAACAAACTGAGTATAATGAAATGTCATTAGCAATTTTTGCTCTGATTTATTGTATAATTATCGCCAATTTCTTTGTTTAAATCTCATTTGGCAAACTGGTCTATTCTTGATGCAGATACGTTGCATAAAACAACATATCTGCATTAAGTATCGACCAGTTAAGTATCTGGTTAAGGTTCCGGACATCAGATGTTGTTGGAAATAAAGATGTGATCTGGTATATAATTGTTGACTTGAAGAAAGAGAATTGCTTATGTAGATTAAGTTGAAGGAGGTGTTAAAACAGTCTTTCTCAATAGCAGTAACTGCACAGCAGAGCCCATTTAAGAGGGGAGCTAGGAGTCTGCAGCCCCGGACTCCACATTTTCAAGGGACCCCAGAATTATGCAGGGTGCTTGAAGAATTGACAGAGTTCTGGGGATCACACAGTAAAAACTATAGGACACTGCCTTGTAAAAAAAATTTTTTTATTTTTTTTCCGCTTTTTTAAGAGGAATAATACCTACACTCAACATTGAATGAGAACACCCAACAGAAGTCATTGCTCTTTGCACGTTAATAAGTGAGTCACGGAAAAATTCTCAAAAGTATAGTAGCCCCTAGTCCATCCTCAAATCTTTCAAAAGCATTAGATATTTTGAACACACCTGTAATTGGGGGAAATTTTCACACATTAAGAATTCATTTGAATAGTGATATTTCGGTCATATTATTTTGTCCACTGCTATTTGATTTAATTTCAGCAAGCTGAATTCTGAGGGGAGGGAGAATAAAGCAGAAATAAACTGGTATCCATTTTTTCAAACATGCATTTTTACATTTTTTTTTTTTACTAACGCTGATTCGTCCATGAAGAATCGTGGGATACCCACTTCAATATGGTGGGGATATTTTTATGGCTTTCTCAGCATACTTTGGGAATGTAGTGTTCTCCCTAGAGCCTTTTTCACAGGGTGGCCAACCCAGTTAATTTTCTCTGTCACCCAGCTATATTTCCTTTAATGAACGTTTTCACACTGCATATAATAGTAAGAGTGAAAAAGTTATACCCACATGCACTATCAGTATTGAAGAAAACTGGCTGAAATCTGTGTCAAATATGATTTTTTAGTGAATACTAATTTGTTTTATAATTTTTGTGCAATTTTCTAACTTTGTTTATCATGTTATGTTACATTAATACCTACCACACTGCTAAAGATGTTTAATAAGTATAATAATGGTGAGAAAAATATCTATTTTGCTTCTTTTTTTTTTTTTTTTCGATTGGGGAAGGGGTCATTATAAGTACCATTCACATAAAATGTCTTCCTGCCCAGCCGTAAAGTGTTGTCCCACTTCCGTATGTGCCATTTCCATACAAATGAATTTTTGTCCCATTTCCATACATATCAGATCCTTAAGTGCTATTTCTGTACATAGAGGTGATGATCCATAAGCATTGAGATATGTGTGCAGGAAGACAGAGGATCAGGGGCTCACTGATAGCCCTCACGTCTCCCCCTCTCCACTGTGGAAGGGTTCACAGCTATCAGAACTTCTAGCCTTAGGAAAAAGATTTTACAAAATCTTTTGTGGAAACTTTATACAAAACTCATTAAAGAAATTGCCTAGGATTTTTGATGGCAGCTTTGAACAAAGTATTAAAAAAAAAAAAAAGCAGTTTTCTTTTTTTTTTCCCCCGCAGTTTTGAAATTAAACATTTGTGACGACTATAAAGATGCAGTTAATGGACAGCTTGTTTGCTCTTCAGTTTTTATTGCTTTTCCCACTTACTCTACCACAAGCACCTATTGGTTGACGCAAACAAGGAATGATCTCTATGACGCCCGAGGAAATCCGACAGGAGATCAGCATTTACTTCCGTCCTTAGATTCCCCACGTCTAATACCAGGTGCGGTGAAACTCTACAGAAATGGCATTCACCGATTTGCTATGTACAGAAATGGTACTTCTGTATGGAAATGGCATGTACAGAAGTGAGAGACAATCTGCTGTAAAAGGAATCTAGGGAAAACACTAGGAATGTGTTCTCCTGAATAATTACATTTGGCCACTCGTAGTGAAATCATAGATGTGCCAGTATTTGGGGCCCCAGCCCACTGTCTCATTAAACGTGCTGTGCTGTACAGTTACAATAAATGCAATTCAGGGATGTGAAGAAAATTCTATAAAGCTGTTGCTTTTGAGCTTGTTTAAAAAAATTACCATTTTAAAAATCTTTGTTAGCATTTGTAGGGCCGTCACTCGCTTATGAGAAAAGCTTCTAATTTGCTACTTCTGAAAAATTTAGGGAAAGAAATAAAATATGGTATTCCAAACTTTGAAAGAAGAGATGCTCTTGTGGATAAGTGGAAAAGGTACTGTTTTGAATCACTGAAGGATACATGGTTTTAAGTTAATAATGATTCCAGTGATGTGAGAAGGTTGTCTTTGTAGGCATGCATACTGGTCAAAAGTAAATACCCAACATTTTCAGAGTTGATCAAGGGCAGTCCCTTTTCTGTTTTGTGGCAGTGCTGTCATAGAACATAAGATTCCTTTTCAAGATTGTCATGGGCACAGGCAGCTTCACATGCCAACATTAAATGACACTAAGAGATGGTCTCTAACTGTACCACATACTCACAATATTTGCCCATCTCACAAGATGCAAACTGAAAGAAAGGAATTTAGCAGGTACTGTATGTATTTAGATGAATGCAATGCCAAAAGAAAAAGCTGCTGCTTTAAAATCAAGCTATGATGTTCTCAACAGAAAAGTAACTAAACAAGCTCTTGAACATTTTGCAATAAACAGTAGACCTTAGAAGCTAGATGATATGGAGAACAAATTTGAAAAAGAAATGAATGTATGAAATGCTTCGTGAAGAAGCCACAGATTTCTTCTGCCGTAACCAAACAAGTTAGTAAAATCATGCAATGCAAATGCATTGATTATGATATGCTTTCCAACATACCAGAAATTGCATGCAGACAAACTCTCCTCCCTACCCTGACTGTTGATTCGTTCAGTATGTCTCCGGAACAACATACTAAAGTTTTGTTGCAATAGAAGCATTTTTATTCAAGTTATGAGGATAATGGTTGTGAAATAAATCTCGCTCTTGTGCCCCGACCTTTGATCCCATTTCAATGATATTCAACAGAACTGGTTCAGTATACCTCCAGAACAACACAATAAAGTTTTGCCGCAATCAAAGCATTTTTACATAAGTTACGACGCTTAAGTGCGATGGAATTGATCCTACTCCTATTTCCTGACTTTTGACCCCATTCCACCCATTTTCAGTAGGGTTTGTCCCCAGGTTGTTCCCTACCACATACTAAAATTTCATCAAAATCGAATCATTTTTACGCAAGTTATGACGCATAAGGGCAATAAGAATGGAATGGATCCCTCTCCTATGTTTTCTGACCTTTGACCCCGTTTCGCTCATTTTCAGTAGGGTTCGTCCCCAGTTGTCGCCTACCACATACTAAAATTTCATCGAAATCGAATCATTTTTACGCAAGTTATGACGCATAAGGGCAATAAGAATGGAATGGAACCCTCTCCTATGTTCTGACCTTTGACCCCGTTTCGCTCATTTTCAGTAGGGTTCGTCCCCAGTTGTCCCCTACTACATACTGAAATTTCATCGAAATCGAACCATTTTTACGCGATTTATCGTGTGGACAGACGGACGGACGGACGGACAAAGCTGGAGCATATAGGCTTCTTCAACCTATGGTTGGAAAGCGTAAACAAGTTAGTAAAGTCATGCAATGCATTGATTATTATTATACACTTTCCAACATACCAGAAATCATTACTCAAGTTATGAGGATAATGGCTGTGGAATAAATCTCGCGCCTGTGTCCTGACCTTTGATCCCATTTCGATGATATTCAACAGAACTGGTTTAGTACACTTCCGGAACAACGTGATAAAGTTTTGTCTCAATCGAAGCATTTTTAGTCAAGTTATTACTCATAAGGGTAATGGAATGAATCCTGCTATTATGTCCTGACCTTTGACCCCATTTCGCCCATTTTCATCAGGGTTCGTCCCTAGTGGCTCCCTACCACATACTAAAATTTCATCGCAATCGAACCATTTTTTACGCTTTCCAACCGTAGGTTGAAGAAGCATATATGCTCCAGCTTTTTCCGTCCGTCCGTCCGCACGATAACTGGTGTAAAAATGGTTCGATTTCGATGAAATTTTAGTATGTGATAGGGGACCACCTGGGGACGAACCCTGTTGAAAATGGACGAAATGGGGTCAAAGGTCAGGATATAGGATTGAGATCCATTCCATCGCCCTTATCCCATACTATTAAGGTGGACGTCAAGTAATTTTGCTTCCTATACTTCCAATGGAAAAACTTTTGTACACATTTCCTTCACAATTAGTGTCTTCCCAAGAATGAAAATTTGAACGATTAAAATAACTTCATATAACTTGGAATACTTAATATTTTCTAAAACATAACCATAATTATATTAAAAATCAATAACTTTCCCTTTGGTGACGTTGAAACCAGAAAAAGGATGGTGCAACCTGTACTTTGATGACTTCAGTAGACAAACAAATGTTTGATTGCAAAATTATGGTTATGTTTTAGAAAATACTAAGTATTCGATGTTATAAAATGAAGATATTTTAATCAATGTTCAAATTTTCATCCTTGGGAACGCATTAATTGGAAAAAAATGTGTACAGAAATTTTTCCATTTGAAGTACAGAAGCAAAATTACTTAACATTTACCTTAAAGAAGCAATTCTTCTATGTATGTAAATTTTATTTTGAAAACGGCTCTAAGGATTTTGAAAGTCATTAACCTACCGCTTTCTGGTACTAGAAGTCGATTTAGCTTGATCTTGACTTTAAGGAAATTTGTTTAGTGGGTTAAATAATCACTCCAAATTACCAAGTTTTTAGTGTCCTGGCGTTGTCCCATTAATGTTATCCATGCTTAGAAATCTTATGACATCATACCATCTGTCTCGTTACGTCATGCGTTGTGTGTGGATCTGTTCAAGTTTTATGAAGTCACACTCTTGCGAGCAGATGGTCGCGATTTCCATCTGCCTCATTATGTCAAGCGTTGTGTGCGTATGTTCGTCCGCGCGATAACTCGCATAAAAGTAGTTTGATTTCGATGAAATTTTAGTATCTGGTAGGGGAGCACCTGGGAAGGAACCCTATTGGAAATGGGGTCAAAGGTCAGGACATAGGAGCGGGATCCATTCCACTTTCTTATGAGTCATAACTAACGTAAAAATGTTTCGATTTGGATGAAATGTTAGTACGTTGTAGGGACCTGCCTGGGGAAGAATCCTATTGAAAATGGGCAAAATGGGGTCAAAGGTTAGGACAACAGGAGCGGGATGTATTCCATAGCCCTTATGCATCATAACTTACGTACTAAAATTTCATCGAAATCGAACCATTTTTACGTAAGTTGTGATGCATAGGGCAATGGAATGGATCCCTCTCCTATGTTCTGACCTTTGACCCCATTTTGACCATTTTCAATAGGGTTCGTTTCCAGGTTTTCCCCTACCACAAATTTCATCGGAATCTACCAATTTTAGGTGCGTTATTGTGCGGGCAGACTGACAAAGCTGGAGCATATACGCTTCAACCTACTGTTGGTAAGCGTAAAAAAGACATGCTGGGTAAGTTTGCTGCTGTTGCCTTCTTGAAATTGCTCAGTTAAAATGAAAAGAATTGCAAAAGAGTTCAAGATGATCAAATTCTAGGAAATGATAGCTGGCTGCCAAACAAAATGTGACAGTCTCACACATCGTGTGGTCATTATGATAAGACATATCTCTTCAGTGTTTTTCATATCTGCAATATTTGTTTAGTATTTTCATAGTTGTGATCTCAAAAATATCTAGTTGAATTTTCATTATCTGGTTTGCAATTTCTGAAAAGTGATGAAATAATAGAAAGCTTTTATAAGTAGAGGTGTGTGTAAAGGGTGACCATATTAAAAAAAAAATGCTAACATTGTGAATGTGTATAAATCAGCTGATGACATTTTTGTTAAAAATTTTTGTAGGTATACCAATTTGAAGTGTAGTTTTGTGTGTGTGTAGGCGATATAACTTTCTTTAAATATAATAAATCACTCACAAGGCCCTTTCCAAAGGGAGATCTGGAGCTCTACATTTCAACCCCCCTACATTTTTGAAAAAATAAAAATCCGTAATAATTTCATACGAGTTTTGTTTTTGTAAGGAATTATTTCCTAATAAATGTCATGAAATAAGTTATTGAATATTTTGGCAGTGTAAAACTTCCATTTAATAAATTATTGCATGTAATTTTTGACTAAAATATGTGAAGCATGTGTCGACTGAATTTGTAAGATACATGTAATTATGTGTAATATGGTTGTGATGGCTGAGTGAGCAAGCGTCGCTCAGTTTTTTTTCTTTTCTTTTTTGTCGAATTCGCAAAATGTCGTAAAAAAACTTCTTTTGATGACTTTACAAACTGACTTAATCATTTCCCCGACATTACAAAATGCAGAAATGCTATTTTTTGGGTGTCTTAAGACTTGCTTGAACCAGAACGTTGGTAAAGTGAAAATGTGTTCAGTCATAATATAATCTTAGCGCACTTTATGTAGGTGTGCTATAATTTTCACGTTGGCGCGCTCACACACACACATGTAGACTATATTATTTATTTGTGTGGTCTGATGTGTTTAAAAAATATTTAGCGAGTAGGCATATTAAATTCCCTGCACATCTGAAATTACCAGTAAATATTATGTAAATTGGTGTCGTGTAACCTGCAGAAATGCCGCTAAAATTTTGTCACTGTGTGGTGGCATAAATTTTATCTTATTATTATTATCCCCTACCGAGTAATATTTTATTTATCAAAACTTCGTTTTTTTTATTTAGTAACGTTACGACGTTTGACGTTTCACCTCTTTTATTTCTGCGGATATAGTGCTGCCATCTTTTGAGCGTTTTTATCATTCCGCGATTTTTGTGGTTAATTTCTTTAGAGTTTATTGTTTGCGTTTTTAGCAGTGTTTAAATCCATTTGCACTAAGAAAAAAAAAAGCAATATTAACAATTTACGGAAGCAGGCAGCGATCATTTGATGAAACCTTCAAACATAGCATTGTAATATATTATGGTAATACAACGTCGTTTGTCAATAAAAGGCCATTCGTCCTGATGAAGCTAAGTCAACACCCAGCGAAACCATGGTCGACTTGAAAAAAATAAGTAATTGTGACAAACTACGTTGTATTACCTTAATATATATGTGTCTCAAGACACTTTGAAATCAAGAATAGCATTGTAATATTAAAAAAATCCCCTACATAAACTTCTGAATTTTCCGCCGGTCGCCATTTCGGAAATTTTATTATCAGTACGAGAGCATAATCTCTAAGGAATTGTAAGCGGAGGGATTGAGTTTTTTTTTTTTTTGTTACCCATTGCACAGTAGAGTGCCATGCCACATCGTGACCAGGTAAATTGACTATTCCGGGAAAGAACTAGTTGGTTACTGCCTTTTGCGACACTTCGAGAAAGATTTTTGCGATAAAATATTTTTCACAGCTAACAAAAGCTTTTGTGAAAAGGCTGCCACGGAATTTTTTCTTGCTGGTTTCAGTAGTTCTGGGAGACATTTTGTTGGAAGTCATATTGGAGGAGAGTTGATCAGATAGGGAGGAGTGAAAATGTGATTAAAAGTGTAGTTTCCAGTATCCAACACTAACGTGAAAACCTTTAAGGAAATGTATATTTGTTTCCCAGGTAGGACACATTTCCATTCCTGAATTATTTCTTTTCACTAGATCAGCGAGTTTGTGAAAAAGCCTTTTTTGGAAAGCGACTTATTCGTCTAGTGCTGAAATTTTTGGAAAGCGAATTTATTTGAAATATAATCATTGTCAACCATTATCAAGCCCACTGTTGGATGATCTCCCCAAGTATTTTCTGAAATGGTCTGTCTTGGGCCAGTCTCCTCCATGTCACTTCCACATGCTTTCGAATTTCATCCACACATCTCCCATGTGGTCTTCTTTTTGGGTCTTTTCCTGTCCCTTGGAATCGTCTTAAAATTTTGGTTGTCTATCGATGATTAAGTTGTGGAGTCATGGGGGGGGGGGCTATAACTCACCACACTGGCCAAGCAGGTTAGTGAGTTTTCATACTGTTATCTGGGGGTTGTCCCTTCAGTGGGAACAGGATGCACCGCGAGATGGCTGGGTTGACATTTGTCAAGGAGAGGCTATGTTATGTTTGCACATCACCTGACCTTGCATATATCATATATGCCAAGAAATTTTCTGCACTATTATATTTGTATGAACATTTGCACTGGGGATTGGAATTCATAAAATTCTAAACAAAATTGTAAACTGTTTTTTTTTTTTAAAGACGTGGTGTTCGCTTTTTGTTCATATGTATATATACATACATATTAGAAAATTTTTGGAGGGGAGTGGTTTCATTGGATTATTTTTCTTTGAAGAATGTATGTGAGGTATCCAAAGGAAAATTCTTGAACTTTTCTGTGTGTGTGTGTGGGGGGGGGGGTAATTTCCACTGAACATTCAGATGAAATTTGACAGTGGTGCTCATAACAGACTACTTGGGGAAATGACACCCCTTGAAAAATCCAAATTTCCATTTCAAAGGCTTGAGGGCAAGAAACTGTATACTTGCTGCTGCTGTTATTCTGCCATGTAGAAATCTTAAATGTCTTTGTTTAAATTCAAGCAAATCTTATTAATTTTTTTCAGCCTGTAAGCAAAAATATTTCCCTTTTAGTGATATTTATACTCATGAAGATAGATTAGATTAGCTGCTATTTAAAGGTTTTTTGTTGTTGAGGAATCTTACTTATGAAATGATTTGTAATTGACTTCTACCTAACAGAAATTTAATGTTTCCTCATCAGGTGACCTGATCCCTGAATGTTTTGGGAGGACAGGAGTCCACCTGCTGGAACTATTAGAGCAGTGATCCTGTTGCTGTAAAAAAAAAGGGGACATTTTTTCCCTTGATAGAGCAAAAAATGTTAGTATGGAAATACATGTACATAGTGTTTACAAAATTTTGAGATCAATTTAGCAATTTACATTATGCTACCAGCGGCGTATATTCGACGCTAGCTGCGAAGCCCAGGGAATGAATAAATAAAGGTGAATTAAATATACACAAATAAAAGTCAATTATCAACGGTATTAAGATATGTCTATGCTTTCACTGCGAAAAAAAACTTGTGCTGATTCGCTTCTTTGACTCAGTCTGGCGAGAGAAAACCAACGGCATTAACGCAAGCAGCTTTTCCAGTCTTCGCTGTTCTGATTCGAAAACCTTCCATACGATCGCCTGCTAGCATTTCCATGACAACATGAATCAGCGGGTGGAAGGTAAAATGGGCCATTGCTTTAGGCAACGGTTTCACTCTGAAAAGAGAAAAGACTTAGACTAATCTCAGTCACTCGCATACTCCCGCCCATAAGAGCGCATGTTTTGGCCGTAAGAGCACGTGTGAAGAGTTAGCCCAGGTCTAGGGCCGAAGATATGCCACTGTATGCTACATATGGAGTAAGGACATTTTTCTGGTATAAATGTTAATGAAGGGCGTGTAATGAAATCTTGTAGCAAAATGGTGAGTATTTCAACTTGCACACACATCAGAGTAAAATCTCTGAAATGGCAATGGGCTGGACAAGTTGCCGGAAGAATGGACCACCGACAGACAACCAAAATTCTACACTGGATTCAAAGTTCCAAGGGACAGGAAAAGACACAGAAGAAGACCGCATGGGAGATGGGTGAATGAAATTTGAAAGAATTCAGGAGTGACATGAAGGTGACTGGTGCAAGATAAACCGTTGTGGAAGAAACTTTGGAGACCCTCATACAGGAGTGGATTGATAATGGAGGATGATGATGATATCTACACTGAAGTCTTTAAAAAGTGGTCATGAAAATTTCTCATTGTTCATGAAATTGTGTTTCTCAAATTTGGTAAACACCCTGCAATACTACCCCCAAATTTCCTCAGGCCCCCCATAAAAATTCTGAACTCCACTCCATTTGGAGGTGTGTGAAGAAAAATTATTCAGCTTATTTTTTTTATTTTTTATTTTTTTGAAGCCTTGTATATATATGGTATTTTTTTTTAGTTGTTTAAAGCATAAGTTTAAAACCAGTAATTGCTACCCCACAAAATATGTATATCTCTTCATTGTAGTCTGTTACACATTTTGCAGATATAATTCTGAATCTTTTCAGCATGCACAAAATTTGTTAAAAATCAATATCTACTAAATATCTATAAAATCGATATGTTTCACCTGCCCTTATTAAGAAATCTTTGCTTTTAGACTTGTGCATTTACACACGAATGATGAGAAATGGAAACCACACAATCGAAATAACAGTGTGTAATTTTGGAAAAAAGATTCCTGGTCGTAACTAATACCAGATTCAACAATTCACTTTTCCAAGTTTTCCCCATTTTTAATGCTAGGTTTAAAGTGGTTCCATCTAAAATCTGTGCCTTATGTTTTAAAGGGTAAAACTTCTTTACATATTTTATTTGCAATTAATGTATTCCCAAGGATGAAAATTTGCACATCGATAAAACTTAACTAACTTGTTACAGCATGGGATACTTAATACTTGCTAAAACATAACCACAATTACTGTATATTTAAAATCAATCATTTTTCTTTGAGTAATGTTCAGACCTGTTAATAGATGGCGTGACCTGTACATTGATGATATCAGTAGACATACAAATGTTGGATTGCTTAATTCTGGTTATGTTTTAGCAAGTATTAAGTATCCCATGCTATAACTTTAAGTTTTATCGATGTGCAAATTTTCATCCTTGCGAATACATTAATTGCGAAGAAAATATGTAAGGAAGTTTTAACATTGGAAACATAAGGCTAAGATTTTAGATGGAAACCACCTTAAAGCCTAAATATTTCACTATAAAAAATTTTTAGCCTTTGGAAAATTTGCTTTCATCTTCCCCATCCAAACGTTTTCAGCATCCCTCCAATTTGAAATTCCTGGAAAAATCCCTGGCTTTTCCTGTTGCACAGTTTCCCTATTTGGAAGCATATACGTATTTCTGCATTAAACTGATTTTTTTTTCCAAACTGGGTGTGAGACAGCAAAATTTCCAATATATCTTTCTTTGTATGGTGCTCAGTTTTTTTGGTGCAAATGTATAAGTGTTAATTTATATTTCATCTGCAGTTTTAAAAATCCAGTTAGTAAAAACTCATCATCCAGTAGTTGAAGTTATCACCAAATCTTCTAGCACATTTTCCATCTTTTTCAGAATGTCCCCGTTCTCCTAAATTTTGATATTTAGTATTCAGTATTTAATCTTCCATTAATGGTGTTTGGAGAAGAGAAAATGCTTACTACGATGATTGGCATCTACATACTTTGATTTTTCAGACGCAGTGTTTTCTCACCAGATGGTGCTGCAATAAATAAATTTGTGTTCTGTATTGTGACCGTCTCTGGGCGGCTCCACTCTGGGACACGAACGTAAGTGTGGTCGAGGTAATTGAACGAACGTAATGGCCAAAATCGTAAAATGCTAGTTGAAAATATGCATTCTTTATATGAATTGTGTTATTGTTGCATAACAATCAGTGTATCATTTGTAATTAATAACAGGGAACTATACTTAAAGTAGTACAACTGTACTAGTGGTCCAAATTGGCGTAGAATAGAAATCAATTACGCAAGGAACGCTTATAGTGTAACAAATCCGTTTTTTTTCGTGGTGTAAATTTGTACAAAGATTCGCCAAGTTTTCACACTCCACTGGGAGGACAAGGCAATGTAAACGTAAAACTCCACAGAGGCTTTCTCAAGCCAATGTAAACGTAAAACTCCACAGAGGCTTTCTCAAGCCAATGTAAACGTAAAACTCCACAGAGGCTTTCTCAAGCCAATGTAAACGTAAAACTCCACAGAGGCTTTCTCAAGCCAATGTAAACGTAAAACTCCACAGAGGCTTTCTCAAGCCAATGTAAACGTAAAATGCAGGGGATTAGAACACGTAGTAAAGGTTATTTTTTTAATACAACGTGGGTGACATCACGAGCAGTATTATGTGAGTTTTTATAACTCAATTGTGCGGTGTGCCGCGATGTGTTTCTATCTTTTAACAACGCATGCCAAACCATGTAGTTCCATAGAGACTATGTCATTGCATGCCAGTTTGCTGGAAAGGATTTCGACTGTTGCCCTGATGGCAGTTTCTTTAAAGTTTGTGTAAGGGGCAATTCTTCTAATACTATTCCATACAGGAGCTGCCGAGCAATGCATAACTTCTCTGGTGAGGGCTGTATTTTGCACGTTCTGCTTGACACTACGTTGCCTTGAGAAAGCCTCCCAGTGGAGTGCGAAAGTTTGGCGAATCTTTATACAAATTTACACCACGGAAATAAACGGTTTTTATCATGCTATAAGCGTTCTTTGCGTATTCACGACCTGGTGTATTTAAAGTTTCCAAGCTTTCGCACATCAACCAGATGGCTTTCTTCCTTGAAAAAGCCATCTGGTTGATGTGCGACAGCTTTGATTTGTATTCTACACCAAGAAATTCGGATCACTAGAACAGTTGTACTATTTTGTGTATCATTTGTGCCAAGTGTTCCAATCCTACGCACAGGGCCGGATTGAACTTTTGCGGGGCCCAGGGCAAAATTTCATATATAGAGGGCTCTAAGAAATTAATTTCATAATTTAATAAAATCATTGTATGAAAATAGACAAATTATAAAGGAAAATGATAATCTCAAATTATTGTGAGCTTAAGAAAAAGACCATCATATGGATTGAAAATTGAGAGAGAGAGTGTGTGTGCGCAAACAGTTTATGATAATTTTTGTGTATTTTCATTTTTCAAAGACAGGCAGGTAGAGTGTGAGACAGACACAGAGAGAGACAGACACATTGAGTGGGAGAGAGAGGGACACATTGAGTGGGAGACAGACTGACAGTGAGAGAGACAGACTGACAGTGAGAGAGACAGACTGACAGTGAGAGAGACAGACTGACAGTGAGGGAGACAGATACACAGTGAGAGAGACAGATACAGTGAGAGACAGACATTGATTGAGAGAGAGAGAGAGACAGACGGCGGGCAGACAGGCATACAAAGAGAGAGGAAGAGAATAAAAAGTGCTGAAATCTAAGACTTTTTCTGGAGAGGAAGTTTAGGTTGCTTTACTATCTTGATAAAAACTTTCCTACAAAATGATAAAAAATATAGCTTTAACTAATCTGCGTAGCGAATATTTTTCCATAGCAAACATTTTTGCGTATTTTGGATAATGATGATCCCTCTTAAATAAATTCATATATATATATATATACATCTTTTCCTGGTAAATGTTTTAGTGATTGATTTTTTATGGAAAGTGGAATAACTGGTAAATTAATGACTTTATTCACCTCTTATACGCGCTCATGTATAAAAATTGCTTTATTTATTTTTTATTTTTATTACCAACACTGTTTTTAAAGTCACTGAACGATTAGCCTCCATATATAGCCCAGATAAAAGTTTGATATTGTTCTTTTTATTTTTTTCAAATTTCAGTACCAGGTTTACACATAGATTGTTGAGTATATAATAGGGAGTCACAAAATGTGATGAAATTTATTTCATTAATATGGAAAAGTTTAAGGTATAAATAAGTAGGGGGTATAAATTGTAATGTTTTTTTGTTTTGTTTTTCAAGTTAGTAAAATCATGCAATGCATTGATTATGATACGCTTTCCAACATACCAGAAATCGTGCACAGACAAACTCTCCTCCTAACCCTCACTATTGATTCATTCAGTATACCTCCGGAACAACATACTAAAGTTTTGTTGCAATAGAAGCATTTTTACTCAAGTTATGATGATAATGGCTGTGAAATAAATCTCGCTCCTGTGCTCTGACCTTTGATCCCATTTCGATGGCATTTAGCATAACATGTTCAGTTTACTTCCGGAACAACACGATAAAGTTTTGTTGAAATCGGAGCATTTTTACGTAAGGTATGACGCATAAGGGCGATGGAATGGATCCCGCTCCTATGCCCTGACCTTTGACCCCATTTCGCTTATTTTCAATAGGGTTCGTCCCCAGGTTGTCCCCTACCACATACTAAAATTTGATTCAAATTGGCTAATTTTTACGCGAGTTATCGGGTGGATAGACAGACGGACAAAGCTGGAGCATATACGCTTCTTCAATCTACGGTTGGAAAACGTAAAAATATATTTTTGAGGGCCTTGCGCCCCAAAATTAAAAAAACAAACAAAAAAAAAAAACAAGAGAATTCTAGCAAAAACAATTTTGTTTTTGTTTTGTTAAGTGCAAGGCCCTGTGAAGACGCGGGTCCCGGGACGACCGCCCGGTTGCCCCTATGGTCCAGCTGGCCCTGCCTATGCAGTATCATACAACTTCAGACCTATGTTCGCGCTGTGTAATACTACTGCGTAGAGGTCAGAATTTGTCCTGAGTGTACATGTGGCATTGAAATTGGTAACAGGACTACTTACGAAACTAATGATTTGTAGCTTTTACTCCTCATTGTCGTAACAGTGCATCTGATGATTATTTTCTCTTCAGATTACCTGAAAGAAATGAACGTGCTGGGCGCGCTACATTTAAGAAGCGAAAGAATATCCGATAGTGAGCTGTTGTCAAAATGTGACTTTCGCATGCTGCTTGATTTGCATATTGCAGAACCTCTGTTGCTTCTTTTGTTACCTATTGGGTATATCTCGGTGTTTCAGTTTTCACATAGTATTCAAGTTGTTTCTAATCAACCAATAGTTACATTAAATTTCGTGTAACAGCGTAAAAGCAAGTATTCTTTTGCCGTCAGTGATGGTAATAAAAATTTAACCCTTTCTATAATAATCCAAAAGAAGCTCCCTGTTTTTGGTTATTTTCTATCGGCAATCCCCTTCCTCGCCAATCAGAACTGCCCTTCCGATTTATTCGTATGAAAACGAAAGAGCGAGCAAATTGCCTTTTTGTGTTTCAGCTGTACTTGTGTTGTAAGTAATTGATATTGTAAAAAATTTGTGACCTTGTCATGATATGGTGACATTCCGTGAACGCATTTTTCTGCAAAAACTGGCTGCGACAGTATGTGTTGATTTGTTTTCTCCCGCTTTATATCCGAACATTTTACATCGACAAGTTTCAAACAAAGGGATGATCATGTTACCAAAATTACATCTTTTGATGTGGAAAACCGAACCCTTTTAAGCGTGCAGTTATCTGAAAGTAAGTTTCGTTTTTCTTTTCACTGTAGGCTGCGTTCAAAAAGTTTCTCAGTTGGAATTCGGGAAAAAGAAATCTCTCTTTTAGTAAATTACATTGTTGTGTTTTCAATAGAACGAATTTGTCAATTTTTGAATTTTGCGCTGGCAGTTAATATATACCAGAAGCTGGTTTTTATTAATTTAAGTATTAAATGTCATTAATTTCCCAAGCTTGCCATCCGATTGAGAGGTTCCCTTAGGCTGGAATGATGATGCAGCTAAATTTGGAAATGCTCCACGTCAAGTAATTAATTTTATTGCACAGAAGCACAATTTTCACATTTGAATATTTCTTCTTGTTTCGGAGTTAAACGACCACCATGAGCAACTCTAAGGAATATAGATAGTCACTCGTCCCTAATTTTACGGGCTACAGGGAGGGGAAAGAACCAGCACCGTCAAATACACCACCTATTGCTCTCCCAGGACTCGATCCCGCTCCCATTACTGAAGAATGGTCAGAAGCCAGCACCTCGGAACGCTCACTCACCGGAATGGCGATAAATTTTATATTTTGTTAGGTGCTACCTGCACGTTTTTGGTGCTCCCTGGTTCAGCCAGGAACTAATTCATAACATGTATTCTTTTCGCTGTCTAATCAAGGTTTAAGTTCATGTTTTCAAGCATATTTTGACATGTAATCAAACCTGCTTTGAATAAACTCTTAGAATATATCTTTATTCTAAAAAAAGTAACTACCGCCGCTGTTTTAAAAATTTCGCGGCACTCGCGCTTTCCTAGCTTGCAACGCAAAAGTATTGATTACAAAAATATGAAATGTACATCGTTTGTAGAGAATTGTTTGGAGAACACGCTGAAATAAACCGTTTTTCGATTCTGGTGATATTTCAAGAACTATTATATTTCAAAGTTACGGTAAGCAGAAAAGAGCTATCAGTTCGCGTTCTGGACACACTAACAGCAACAGAACCACGAAACTTTGTAGGCATGTTAGGCCATGGCCGAATTTTTGCACCTCGTCGCCCTTTTTTTGAATTTCGATTTAGTTTAAGAGAAATAATAATATATGGCAAACTATAAATCATAACGCATTGCAATTTTTACAGCATAAGCTCACAACTATCATCCCTGTTTTAAAAGAAAAATTAACAAAAAATCATTTTCTGATTTTTAAGCTGTTTTTTAAAGATTTAAAGGAACGGAATGAACGGCTTCCTGTCTTCAGCGTGAACCACACAAGTTCTAGTCCCGTTACCTGCTGCCATGGTGACAAAACTATTTTTAGCACTCTTCGCATTGGGTGAAAGTAAAGGCTACATTCAAATGAAATGCTTAATGACGTAGCGACGCTTTGAAAGTTCAGCAATTTCCGCCGACATAAAATTAAATAAAGTGTTGGGTATGGAACATTTCTCTGCTTGAAATTTTCGTGAATTGTTCAACCACTTCTACATGACATGGAGATTTGGAAATTGCCATGTTGCAGGTAGGTCTTAAGGTCCGAATACCTAGAAGTGTCCGGGGAAAAATAAATAAATGAAAATAGCGGCTTTGGAACATTCTGTGCTTGAATTTTTGCGCAAATTGTTCGACCACTTCTCAATAACTTTGAGATCTGAAAATTGGCATGCTGATAGTCTTTAAGGCCCGGATACCTAAAAAGATATAAAATTTACCAAACAGTTCAAAAGGGAGGCTTAGCTTTACTGTTCAAAATGCTGACAGGTTTAAAAGATAAGTATGCCAGAAACGTTGAAATGCTGTAAAAATTCCATAATATTTTGATTTAAAATTAAGGGGCACCAAAGCCCGATCCGTTTTACGTCAAACCGTAGGCGTTGACGTCACGACCCTCAGGGTTTCCACTCAACCTGGAAAACAGGGAAAACCTGGAATTCTCAGGGAATTTGAAAATGGTTCCAAAAATCAGGGAAAACTCAGGGAAAATTACCCTTTGTTTTTTTTGTAAAAATCAATGAATACTTTATTTTGCTAAAAAAACTTTTTCAAGATTTCAAACTTTTGCTTGCAATTACTGCCTGCCTAGAATTTGGTAGATCTTACTTTCAGTTATATTAAGTATTTCCTTTATTCTCTAAAAAAAGATGCAAAATTGAATTTTTAAAATTGCCAGTTATTAAGCTTTTCTTCAATTTCTGCAGGCAGTTGTTATAACATGGAACAATTAGGCACAATGGCTCCTGCTTTAAGAAACACTTCACAAGAGAACCAACCAAATGATGGATCAAAGTCCTTTGTCTGTTAGTTCTCTAAAAACATGTTTCTTTGAACAGAGCCATTCCATCATTAAGCTTAGCTGCATTGTGTTATAGAAAAACTGAAACCATTCAACTGACAGATGTTTTCTTACATATGACCTGTTCCTATGGGAAAGTATGTACAAATTCCGTGTGGGTAGTATTCACGAAAGTTCACAGAACTTTGGTACCGAAAATAATGTGCACAGTTAGTTGTTATTAATGAAAAGCAGGTAATTTTATAAAGACAACTTACGTGAAGAATTTACAAGTGTCTGCTTTGGTGAGAAAAATGAATGGAATGCAATGAAATGTAACAATTCTTTGCAACATGCCACTCTGGAAAACTTTAAAAACCACCTGGAGAACCTGGAAAAGTCAGGGAATTTTTTTATTACTTTTGAGTGGGAACCCTGACCCTGTTCTGAATCGTGAAACAGTTACAGATCTTAAAATTTCTTTTCTTTCCCTTAATTACTTTTCCTTTAATTTTATGTTCAAAAAATTATGAATCACCGTTCGGAGAACGGGCATAACTGCTAGCTCAATAATAAAAAAAATAGAACAAACTTTTGTTTGGTAGGTGCCTAGCGGTGCTAACACTTTCCGAAACCACTTTCTCTGTAGTTATTTTCAAAGGAGCGTAAATTATGTATCTTTTCCCCGAGCTCCAGTCACCGTCGCTTCGCCACTCTGTAGGGAAGTTCGTTTTATATCTAAACCTCATAACAGAATCGCGGCGCCCCCCCCGGGGGTACATCACAGATTTTGTTTTGGTCCTGCAGACAAAAACGATATCCCCAGAACCCTTTTAAATCTTCTGCAGACTCTGGATCGTAGGTGCAAGTTTTTATCATTTTCCGACTTTCCGGAAACGGAAGTTAGTTGAATATTTCTGCCGTAATCGTAATATTTTTTTCGCAATGTTCCTTTTGTCTCTATTGTTGTTAAAGATCATTTAATTACCTAAATGTTTGTATTTAAGTTAGAAAACAGACAAAAAAATTTCCGAAAACGGAAGTTGGACGGAGCGAAGATTTCTCCCATAATCGCAGTTATTTTTTCTAGCGCTGTTTCCTTTGTCCTGTATTGTTAAATACCATTTTATTCAATAAATCTTTATTTCAGCTTGAAAATTGAAGCGTAATCCGGGGGAAGGGGCGTATGTAAAACCATTGCTACAGCCCAAGGCTAGGGTTTATTTTAGTTAGAAGAAATATAAAGTGTCCAGTCTTTTCTCTTTTTAATTCTACCTGTGCAAAGTTTTGTTTTTCGCATCCAGTAGTTATCTTGACTAGTGAACACCAGCAGATGTTGTGGCACAGTGTCTGTTGCAGAATGGCCAGGAACTTTCTGCTGTGGGGTACCTAAACGATTGTGTTTATATCTATTACACTGCAGTTTAAATATTTATAGCTGGCCGAGTGGTCTCAGGCGCTGGCCTCAGGTCATTCACCGATAATGGGCCCGGGTTCGAGTCTCGATGAGACATGTTGGTGCGCCTCTCGCGCTCTCACTTGTCTAGAACCAGGGACTAGGACGGGCGACTGTTCTAGAGGTAGGACTAGAAAAGTCCTTTTGTGAGATGATGTTAACGCAGTCGAGATTTTCCACACACTTCTGCATTTCCTGAGAATTTCATTGGCAGGCGGCATAATGTAAGTTTGCGTTTTGTGAAACGTTTCTAAACGGCGGATTTTTGAATAAAGAAAAAGGATGAGGCATTGGTAAGCCTGTCCTAGATTCCTTGTACTATTTTTATCTGGACACGCTACTCCCCTAGCTGCACGAAAGTTTATTTACATGAAGGTTGATTACGTTACATGCGCTGATTTCAACGCAAATGTCCGTTGGTGATGCGCATCACATGACAATTAAATTTTGACGACTGTGCCTTCTGTTTTAAAATCGATTTTAACCTAAAACTACTGGCTGTTTGTTCTTAGTTGAGTGATATGAATTTGTGGCGTCCAATTAGTGTTTCAAGTACCAAACATTTTTAAGATACGCGTCGAACGCCTTACAGCCTAAGGCTAGGTTTTTTTACAGTGTTACAGTATTTCAACTGCTTTTGAACATTGTTGGACTTAAGAAAATTGCTCCTTTTCTGCGTTAATTGGGAGATAAGGAATTAAGTTGTTTACATGGCAGCGATTAATGTAGAAGTTAATAAAAATAAGTTGGCATAAGTTAGAGAATAACATAAAGAGATTAAAAAAAAAGTTAAGAGAATGCGCATTTGATTTGTTGCTGCATGGTAAAATAATTTTGTCATTTTTCCAATAAAGGATATACTTACGTTAAACAGCTGGTGGATATTGTGGAACTGCTTTTACGTAGCAAGAACTGGAAACCGTGAACGTTTTTTTTTTTTTTTTTTTCCTGCTCGTCACGGAACGCAAGTCAACTAGATGTACGAGAAGCTCAGAACTAGAACATATGGGACTGACTTGATGTACAGCTTAATAACTATTTTAGATTAAGATACCCTCCGCAGTCCTATGTTGGCGCATGTGGTTTCTTTAAATAGATGAAACCGCTTTTGCTAGTAATAAAAAGGAAAAAGTGAAATTTCAAGAACCACAACTTTGTGGTCGCGTTTATTTCAAGGGCTTCCTGCCGGAGGATGGCATCTTATTCCGACCGTCGATGTGAATCAGTTTTACACTATCGTATTAATCGTTAGAGCCAACATTCCAGAATTTCAAATTGACCTACCTCCGTTTCGTGTGTGCGTTTGGGGTTTCATGGATTAAAAAAGAAAAAAAGAGGGAGTGGAATAGATGATATAATAAAGCTTGTGTGGTGATGCAATGTGAAACAGTTCAGTAAAAAGAAGCTAAGGTTGAATTCATGTGTAAAGTACACGGTATTTTATTGATACTGCGTGCAGTTGGAAGCGTGCATCCTGTATCAGTATCCCAGTTTTGGAAAAGTTGGCAGTCAGTCTCTTTAGGCTGTATTTATTACCGTGAATTTTCCCCTGAAGTTAGTTGGAACTAAAGAAATCGTAAGGATAGCATTGATTTTGCTCATCGCGTGCACCTCACGTGTGGCGGTGAAAGAGAGGAAATTGGCTCGCCATTATATCAATGTGAGCATGAAAAAGGGAATAAATAGGCTAGACCTTGAAATTGGGTGTTGCAAGCAGGGAAGAAAATGGGGGGGTATAAACTTATTTTGATAACTTATTTAAGTTAGATCATCAAGATAATTTCAAAGGTGGGATTCGTTCTGTAAACTACACTGTAAAAAATAAGTGGTGTGAATAACGGAAAATTTTTGAAAATAATTTACAATAAAGTTGCCGGTAGGTTTCAGTCTTTTTCAGAAATTTCAGGTTTTAAAAAGTGTCCGTTTATGTTTCAACTTCCGTATTTTCACAGATTTTCCGTAGTCAAAAATTCCGTTTATTTCAGAAAAAATCCATTTCAGGTTTTTCCGCATTTAAATTGAAATTCCGCAAAATCGACGACCCTGCATTTTCAGCCCTTGATCATCCTTCCGCTGCAGTCAGGATCGAACGCCCCTCGTTTCGGTTGGTTCAACAGGTAACGCACGCCTTAATCACTGAGCTACAAATGCTCGAAAATCCGAATCACGTAAAACAAATTGCGTGACGATGTTTATTATTTTTTTCGTCATTAATGCGAGTGATTTAGTCATGTTATTTACGCTTTCCAACCGTAGGTTGAAGAAGCGTATGTGCTCCAGCTTTTTCCGTCCGTCTGTCTGTCTGTCGGCACGATAACTCACGTAAAAATGGTTCGATTTCGATGAAATTTTAGTATGCGGTAGGGGACCACCAGGGGACGAACCCTATTGAAAGTGGGTGAAGTGGGGTCAAAGGTCACGCCATAAGAGCGGGATCCATTTCATTGCCTTTATGCGTCATAACATGCGTAAATATGGTTCGATTTCGATGAAATTTTAGTATTTGGTAAGGAACCACCTGGGGACGAACCCTATTGAAATTGGGCGAAATGGGGTCAAAGGTCAGGGCATAAAGATGGAATCCATTCCATTGCCTTTATGCGTCATAACATGCGTAAATATGGTTAGATTTCGATGAAATTTTAGTATGTGGTAGGGAACCACCTGGGCGCGAACCCTATTGCAAATTGGGGTCAAAGGTCAGGCAGGGCATAAGAGCGGGATTTGTTCCATTGCCCTTATGCGTCATACTTGCGTAAAAATGGTTCGATTTCGATGAAATTTTAGTATGTGGTAGTGAGCCACTGGGGACGAACCCTATTGAAAATGGGCGAAATGGGGTCAAAGGTCAGGACACTGGAGTGAGATACATTCCATTGCCCTTCTGCATCATAACTTACCAAAAAATGTTTCGATTGCGACAAAACGTTATGTTGTTCCGGAGGTATAGTGAACCGGTTGTTCTGTTGAATATCATCGAAATGGGGGTTAAGGGTCAGGACACAGGAGCAAGATTTATTCCACAGCCATTATCCTCATAACTTGAGTAATAATTTCTGGTATGTTGGAAAGCGTATCGTAATCAATGCATTGCATGATTTTACTAACTTGTTTTCTGTTGGAGCTTATGTTTCTGAATAGATTTGTAATAATTTTTTGTTCTGTAGGACTTATCACAAATTAGGCATTTTTCGTCTGAAGCAAAATGCTTTGCAACTTGGTTTTTTAAACTGACAATGACTTTATCTTAAAAAAGGTGAATTGTAGTTTTTTATAGTTTTACTACCCGGCTTTGCCCGGTACAGAATGTATGAAATCTGTAGAATCAAACTGACCAAAACCATTACGAATGATTTAAAACGCGTCCAGGAGACACAGCATTAGAACACTGATTGAACAAAATTCGTTAACAATTTGTTATGGACGATCAAATGCATCACGTGCTTTCAGTTTCAAACGTCTTTGATAGGTGAATCTCTGGGATAAAAAAAAGTTTAAAACGTATCTTTGCAAATATTTCATGAAACTGGCTGAAATTTTAATGAACACTAAATCGTTAATAGAAACACGACCTCCAAATTTCGCCTGAATCGGTAAATAACTTTTTAAATTATCAAGTTTCTGCGTATATATTTATGTTTACTGATGAATTAAAAATTCCATGCCTATTTTAAAAAGTTTTGACCGGATTCCGGTAAAATTTTGAGGGACTCCACTTATTACCAATTTATGGTGGTGTAATAAAAATGTCAGCCCGTTTCGTTAAGATTTCGCAAAGTTCGTTTTTGCATTTTTTTATGCACAGTTCTCAAAGAACACAAACACTGGTGGATGTGCTGCGGCGATGCAGTCACGTGCTTTCAGATTTAGAACAGATAACGATGACGTAGCAAACGACGCTGACTTTACTGATTAGTTTATTAATTAATTCATAACTTGCGAACGGAATAACTTAGAGATTTTAAAATAGTTGCGTTGACCTAGAAATTCCAGTATTAATAAGCTACGAAAATTTCACGATGCCACAGTTCGGCGTTAGTTTTTGCTGCTTCAGACAGACTTGTTTTGTGTTTTATATATTAGATATATTAGATTTCACATTAAAAAACCAAACCCTCCTAAATGTAAAATTTACTCATGATAGGTATAATATCTTTTGTCTTAAGTTGTGACTGATACCTAGACATAGTATAATCATCTGTACAGTAAGTTAAGTACCCTGTTTTTGACAGTAACACAATATATAATAAATTGCTGGTGTGCAAAATAGGGGAGAAGAAATATCCTGTGCTACACAATAAACAAAATGCATGCGATATGCTATCCACAATACCCGATCTCGTTACGAAACTTTAAAATTCGACAGACGATTGAAACAAGTTCGATCAAACCTCAAGTATTCTCACCAATTGCTCTTATTACTGGTAATTTCTCGTCATACGGAAAAAGTGAGAACGGAGTTTTCCCGTTACTGTACGAAAGGAATTGCGGAAAGGTTTCTGAACATTCAGAATTTTCCCGTGGTACGAAAAATCCGTGAAATTCAGGTTTCTTTCTGTCATTTCACAGAAAAAGTTGTATGAGAAATATGCTTCGTTAATTCACGAACGAAATGAAAAGTGGCTCGTGAATTTCAGAAATTTTTTTAGAGTGTAGTTTTTTGTTGTTAAAACGAACAAGAGAAATGTTGACAGGTCATTTTGATAGGATTGTTTTCTAACTTATATTTGCTGATTGCTCACCAATCAGATTTCGTTTATCAAACATTTGTTTTTTAGCAGTGGAGATTCGGAAATGTGTTTATTTGGGATTGAAATATATAAAATAGGATGGGTGAGTGTTGGTCTCCTACAGAAAGAATTTTAGGTTTGGTATAAACTTGTAGAAGCAACTGCTTCTGTGCATCACGATGCTCCCTCCCTTGAACACACTTTTTTAAAAATTCACATTTCCAAAATTTTAATTTTTGGTAATCTCTGTAGGTTTTTATTACAGCAATCTAAATTTCGTTAAGCTACAAAACTAGAAAACATTTATAAAATAATACAGTAGAACCCGCTTGCAACGAAACCGGGTTTCACTGGTGAAACAGGAGTCTTTGGTTGGTATAATGCTAATTCGAAGCTAATTTGAACGTTTTTAACGAACAAAATTTAATAAATTCCTCCGATTGAACGAGAGAGAAATGCTTAAAATGGACACTTTAAACAAGCGAAGTAACAAAGTTTATTGGCATTCCATTTTTAATTGGGCAAAGAAATTCTGCTGTGCGCTTTCCGGAATAGAAATGGACACATGCAAAGCGAAATTGCAACAACGCTGAGCAATCTTTGTGTGGTAGTAGAAGAATGTTGATAGAAAAGCAATGGGGAAAGTAATACATCAGATGCTCAACTTTGAGCAAGAAGACACTCTCCGCCACCCATTCTAAGGGGCAATGCCTTGTGATTTCTTTTTTTAGCTTCAGGATTCGCTGTTATGTATACATATTTTATTTAAATTTGTACTGCTGTAGTTAAAACTAATAAAATCTTTCTTGTCCAGTTGTTATGAATACATAAAGTAAAACGCATATTTTTGCATTTTAGGATTATTCACCCCAAAACGGAATTAACAAGCTCCCGGAATTTACGTCGGTCTTGTGCGCCTTGTTATAAGCGGGTTTTACTGCATATCGTTTAAAGGAATAAGATAATTTGTATTTACCCACTGCGTGATTATGTAAACAATAATTACTTATTTTACACTTGCAGGTGTCTCAACTCTGCGAATACTCAAACAACGCAAACCGTCAATAATAACTTTTGGGAATTTTCAACATCAGTGTTGCATTTTATTTATATTTTCATTTATCATGGCCTAAAGATAATTGAATTTATTTTTGTTTCGAAATGCATCCACCCATCTCCCAAATTTTAATTTTCACCTAAATCCAATTTTTACAATAATTTAATTATTTACATAAATCTAAATAGTAATTACACAATAAAAAAATCCTTTTCCCCCGTCATAACAATTAGATGCCAGTTGACAGTAGGTGACTAATATTCTTTGCCAAATATGTATCAAACCTTGCTCATTAAAAAAAGGGCATATTGAAGTAATAATCATCTGATATGTTATTTTCGTAAATTCGTTTAATATTAAAATTTTAATTTCAAATCTTATCACAGGAAGCAAACTATTTCTAGAAGATAATACAGAATATTTAATACGTAATATTTAACAATCACGAGGTAAGTTTTACCATCAAGCTAGTCGTGACTCCTCACTGGATGTCTCGCCACGAAAATGTTTCCTAACGCGAAGCACTCGGGGCTCCTCGCCATGTGCAGTGGAGCAGGACATGACAGAGAATAAAGATCACGTGATAATGTTAACCAACTAAGTTTTTGTGCGATAAGTTTGAATCGTCCGCAAATTTTCATTCCAAAAGAATGACAAAAATTAACAGGAATCTTAATTTCATTAATAATTTCCTAGATTTGAAAAAAAAATAAATAAAAAAATAAATAAATCTGGATTTCCCTATTCGTAAACATTTTGCACCAGGATTTGGGAAATTTTCCAGGATGTAGTATAGAAGCTTTAATCAGTTTCTTTTGTCAGTTTAACTCCAGTTAGAAATGGGACCCCCCCCCGTGGCGCAATGGTCTAAACGCTGGCTTGTGACTGTTCGTCCAGGTGGGTCCAGGTTCGACTCCCGCTCAGGCATGGATGTTTGTCTCTCCCTTTCTTGGAACGAGTGTCCGAGGAAGTCCAAAATTAGGGACGGGCGACGGCTTTATAGCCCATTGAGTTGCAAAAAATTATTTAGTAAAGAACGAAACTGTGTGATTTGCGTAAATTATCTGAAGCCACGTGGGAGGACCCTTTTGTCGTTTTGCGTTGAGTGCTGTAGGAAGAATCTAATAAGGAAAGAGGGGCGCTTCGTTTAGATAACTAGAAGGTGGCGTTAGTAGCAAATATTTGTTTTACTGTAACAGTTGTTAATTTTCTTTTTATAACCATGGTAATTCTATACTGCCTTTGACTCGTCAAAATCCATGTTTAAATCATGCGTGATTTTGATTTTTCTGTTTTAATCTGGTAAATACCAGTGTACTCGATGCAGAAATGCGCGGTGACAAGGCATGTTTTCCTTACTACACGGAAATGCTTTAGAGGCGCAGAATGCCTGAAAAACCTCTTGAGTGGGGGGGGGGGGATAACCCGTGTAAGTGTCTCATTGTCAAGCACTTGTTCTTCGAGCTGACTTTATTTTGAGGATCATTTTTCTACCCTTTGTCCTTGTTCACCTGAGTGGCATATCCACGGAGATCTATTTACTCGTAACGACGCCATTCATAATCACGTGCTGTTGTTGAACGCAATGCCTGCTTTCGGTTTCGGCGCCGTTTTCTTTTTATTTCCTCGTTAGCTCAGGTGATGTTTACCAAAAATCCTGCCAAAAAGTTCCGAGGTCAGGAATGTTGAAGCTCACCCCCCCATGAAAAAATTAAAGGCCTTCAGTTATTTCTGAAACTGCGGAGGTTATTCCTAAATTAACTGCGTCATTTCAGCTGGAGAGCTGTGGCGTCTTTATTTAATTATTCTTTTTCATTTGTCGGGTTTTCTGAGATCCATTACAAAAAATTACTTTCTTCGGAGTAATGTCTTGTGACTTGCCTTCGACTTCTAAGTATCTCAACCCTGTGGGTGGTATTTTTATGAAGCCTTTAATTTAAATAGTTCTCAGGACTCTGAATAAATTCGGAAAAACTTTTTTTATCTTGGTGAACCAGTTGCCAAAATTTTTTAAAGCATTTCATCTTTGAAGCTAGTGCGAGAAGTAGTGCTGTTTATTTGCGCTTCGTGGATTTATGGGTTATTGTTATTTAATCATTAATTCAGGAATTTACTGTCCCAATTCGCTGAAGTTGACGACGAAATATTTGTCCAGATTTTAATTAACTGAGTCACCTATAATGAGCCCTGCGACGCATCCTGAGTAGGCCATGCGTCTGTCCACACCTTCGGCTATTCTAGGAAAGGTATCTCTCCTTTGCAAAATCTCTGCCGCCTGGTTGAACCCATGAATGGGGTATATGCAACATAATAAACAGGGCAGCACTTGTTTGTGTCACATCAGAAATATTACAATCGTTGCTTCTTTTATCAAAATTTGCTTTAATTCTTATTTCAGTTAATCTTCGAAACAAATACATACTGTTCATTCATGAATTTAAATCGTTTGAACACTTAAAGTTTAAATTAAATATGTCCCGCTCTATGCAGTTTACAGCTTCATTATTCAGCTTAGTAAATGAAGCCCGACTCAAATTTAATGCGGTTGGCGGAAGACCGCCACACAGGAAAACTGCCACACGTTTTTTCATTAAGGGGCCGGGCACAAATTGCTATTCCTCCGAGGAACACTTTGAATGTGTGGCAGTTTTTCAAGTTTCTGAATTATGTGTGGCGGTTTCCCAAGGTGCTTAACGATGGGAAGGAGTTCTTTTGTTTGTTTGAATTTTCATGTCGGCTCATACTTAAACAACTGGCCATAGAAGTTCGAGGGGGAGGGGTGTGTATAAAATTGCCGTTTCCTGGCCTATATTGAGAATTGAATTGGGAACTCCAAACAAATTTCGAGAAAACGTTCTATGTAAGCCAAGCGAAAATTGCTGTGCTCAGGAAACGACAATAAGGTGGGATTTTTTAATAACTCTGCACTTTTACTTAGGCACTAAATATTTACATAACATGTCAAATTTGCTGGCCTCTGATCATTCGTCCGTAAGGGGTCCGGGTTCGAATCCCGGTCAGGCATGGATGTTGTGTTTGTCTTACGGCACTGGCTCTCTCCCTTCCCTGGAACCAGTGGCCCTAAATTAGGGACGGGCGACTGCTTATAGCCCATTGAGTTGCTCACGGTGGTCGTTAAACCTCCAATCAAAAAAAAAAAAAATGTCAAATTTGTAATATTTTTCTTTTACTTAATTAATTCATGGGCCCTACACCTCGTTTTTTTTAACAGCTTTTAATCCGCCAACTTCATATTCATAACGCTTACGTATCAAATCAAGTCAATAGCATTGCGCTTTTACTTAGGCACTAATATTATAATCATATGCCACAGGCCTTTTACCAGTTTTTATTCTACCAATGCCATATTCACGTTTACACAGAAAATCAAGTTACTAATGTTACGCTTTTACTTGGGCACGAAATATTAAAAATCATAGGCCCAGATCTAGGGGCTGGGCCTATGAACGAATATTTCGTGCCTAAGTGAAAGAGTAATATTATTAAATTTTTTGTGTGTAAACGTTGTGAATATGGCATTGATAGAGTAAATACTACTAAAAAGGCCTAGGGGCCTATGAATCAATATTTCGTGCCTACGTAAACCCCAATATTATTAACTTGATTTGCTGCGTAAACGTTGTGAATATGGCATTGGTAGAATAAAAACTGTCAAAAATGCCTGTGGCCTATGGCTATAATATTTAGTGCCTAAGTAAAAGCGCAATGCTATTGACTTGATTTGATACGTAAGCGTTATGAATATGAAATCGGCGGATTAAAAGCTGTTAAAATAAACCGAGGTGTAGGACCCATGAATTAATTAAGTAAAAGAAAAATATAACAAATTTGACATGTTATGTAAATATTTAGTGACTAAATAAAAGTGCAGCGTTATAAAAAAAATGCCACCTTATTGTCCTTTCCTGAACACAGCAATTTTCGCTTGGCGTAATTAGAACGCTTTCTCGAAATTTGTTTGGAGTTCCCAATTAAATTCTCAATATAGGCCAGGAAACGGCAATCTTTATACCCCTCCTCCCTCGAACTTCTGTGGCCAGTTGCCCTAAGTACACTGCCGGACAATTGCTAAGGGCGGATGACGATAGCAACCATAAAATGGAAGGCAGGAAAATGTGGAAATTAGCATAAGTGCGGGATATAGTAAGACGTGTTGTGCGTATGCAAATTTTGGATTGCCGAACTTGTTCGTGACGTCATAGCGCTGATAAGAGATATAAAGGATTTGACGCGTATTGACAATTGTTGTTCAAACGCAAAGTTGAAAGGGAAAGAATCAGTTGACGAACTTGCAATTTTCAGTATGTCTTCCCGACATCACCTAGATGATTTTACGCGTGGTCGTATTATTGGCAAGATTGAAGAAGGACGAAAAATAACAGATGTTGCCAGGGAGTTCGACGTCAGTCACAATGTTGTTTCAAGGCTTTGGAAATCATTTCAAACAAATAGAGAGTGTAGCAAACGTCACGGGGGAGGTCGTGTTCGCAGTACGACACCTGCAGAAGATCGGTACATAGTGCTATCAACAAAAAGACGCCGGCGCAGCACAGCTAGTGAGGTAGCAAATCAGTTTATGGCTGCTACTGGCAAGCGCATCTCCCGAAAAACTGTTGCCAGACGTTTGCATGAAGGAGGACTATACGCCCGTCGTCCTGTTGTGTGCATCCCATTGTCCAGACGTCACCGTACCGCCAGTTTACAATGGTGCCATCAACATCGCAATTGGACTGATAATGACTAGTCTGCTGTCCTCTTCTCAGATGAGAGTAGATACAATCTATCGTCTGATTGTCGACGACAACTGATCTGGCGTGATAGTGGTACTGCATATTGTCCAGCAAACATACAGGAAAGGGACGGATATCCGACATGTAGTGTCATGGTATGGGCTGGCATCATGATCAATGGCCGTACGTCCCTCTATGTGCTTCCAACTGGGACTATGACTGTGCAACAATACATTAATGATGTTCTGCTACCTCATGTTCGCATGTTCCGTGGTGCTGTCGGTGATAGTTTCATTTTCATGGACGACAACGCAACATGTCGTCGAACAGTCGCTGTCCAGGAGTGTTTTGAGAGCGAGGATATTCAACGCCTCGTATGGCCAGCACGTTCTCCAGATATGAATCCCATTGAAAATGTGTGGGATGCTTTGGGGAGGAGTCTTGCTGGTCACCAATGCCCTCCAATAAACAAGGACACCCTCATCCGTGCACTGACAGAGGAATGGGATAAATTACCCCAACAGCTACTTGATAATGTTGTGCAAAGCATGACACGACGTGTGGAATCTTGCATCGCCCTCCATGGTGGCCATATACCGTATTGACATCTTACGCCGGAACGCCTGCGGACGGTATTTGCACTTTTTTCACGTTTGCGTATTCTGCACAAAATGGCATGTTTGTCCCTTGAACACGTTCCAAAGCCTTCTGGATTTCAGAGCACAATAAATTGTCTTTCTTGTAATGTCCTGGCATTCTGACATTATTTTATTTCACTTGGCATCCAACCACACTTACTTTTTTATGCGCTATATAGCCGTTTATGATCCGTCCTTAGCAATTGTCCAGCAGTGTATGAACCGACATGAAAATTCAGACAAACAAAAGAGCTCCTTCCCATCGTTAGGCACCTTGGGAAACTGCCACACATAATTCGGAAACTTTGAAAACTGCCACACATTCAAAGTGTTCCTAGGAGGAATAGCAATTTGTACCCTGCCCCTTAATGAAAAGCTTGTGGCAATCTTCCTGTAACCTTTAAATGCTACCCTAAGTAGTTCCCAGTGCTGACTGACTTCAGGCTCAATTTCAGGAGCCCGAATTATAAGATAGAGCCCCGGACCGAACGAGCCCGAACATTATATTATGACTAGCCTGTTTAGCCATTAATTTAAAATAATCTCTTTTAAACTTCCACTCTCTTTACCCTGCAATTAACCGATGCCTTTCTGAACTGAGGAATGGGGAAAGGATCTCCACTTGTTTCTGTAGTATATAGTTGCGCGACTTTTTTTTTACCATTCGTTTCTTCCTGAAATATTTCGGACGTCCGGGCATCCGAAATGATCGGGAGGCGCTGCTGAAAACTATGTACATTGTGCAATCGAATCTCAATAGAAAAGCAGGTAGCTGCTGCCTGGAGGAGGGGGGGGGGGGATTTTGTTGCGTGGTATTTGGTATCTATATAGTTCTAGAAGAAGCTATTTCATCTCCGCAGAAACCCACACTGTAAAAAAATTTCTTAAATTCATGGACAAGTTTCCGTCATTTCTTTCGTGAATTAACGAAGCATGCTTCTCATACAACCTTTTCCGTGAAATGTCGGGAAAAAAACTGAATTTAACGGACTGCTACGGGAAAGTTCTGAATTTTCAGAAACCTTTCCGCAATTCCTTTCGTATATTAAAGGAAAACCTCCGTACTCACTTTTTCCATATCCGTATGACGAGAAATTTCCGCTAATAGTAGTGATTCGTGGAAATACTTGAGGTTTGATTAAATTTTAAATTTCAATCATCTGTAGAATTTTAAAGTTCCGTCGTGAGAATGGAAATTGTGGATAGCGTACCGCATGGGTTTTGTTTATTGTGGCACAGGATATTTCTTGCCCTTTCCTCTATTTGATGCACCAGCTACTTATTATATACACTGGTGTGCAAAAATTAAGGACGAAGAGGAGAAATTAGGAGCGGAACGAGCAGGCAGAACGGACCGAAAGACCACTCAGACTAGGGTCCGGTACGGTAGGGCATGTGCATATATGCAACATAACCGGGTGGGGGTCGAAAGGGTATAAAGCACACGGGCGGTGTACGCTCAGCAATTCGGTGAACGTTATTGCACGGTGTATATCGGTTTGAACGGCGTCGAGTTGCTGTCAACGTGTGATATGGCCAACAGGCAATCTAGTAGACGACATCTGGATGACTTTACCCGAGGTCGCGTCATTGGGAAGTTGGAAGAAGGTCGAAGTGTGACTAGTGTGACCGAGGAGTTCGGGATCGCTCACAGCATCGTTTCACGAGCTTGGAGAGCATTTCAAACGACAGGAACAGCTGTCCGAGAGTTTAGCAATGTTCGTCCACGAGCAACCACGGCGGCGGACGACCGGTATATTGTCCTACAGGCGAGAAGAGACAGACGGCAGACAGCGGGAGAAATCGCAAGGCACATGCAATAGACAACTGGACGTCCGTTATCGCGTTTTACCGTGGCCAGGAGGCTGCACAAAGGTGGTATATTTGCACGACGACCAGTACGGTGTGTGCCATTAAAGCCTGCTGCTCATCGGAGACTACTGTTTCCATGATGCCAGGAACACAAGAACTCGACACATCAGCAATGGGGTCGAGTTCTCTTTACGGATGACAGTCGATTTAGTCTGACGAGCGATTCTGGACGTATACACATGTGGAGAGAGCAGGGATCACGCAATCACACCTCCAACATCATCGAAAGGGACCGGTTTGGAGGTGGCGGAGTTCTCGTTTGGGGCGGTATCATGCTTGGTAGCCGTACTGACCTCCACATCTTCCAAGGAGGTTCAGTCACTGGTATCCGCTATTGTACCGAGGTTCTCCTGCCTCACGTGCGTCTGTTTAGAGGTGCTGTGGGTCCTGAGTTCCTCTTCATCGACGACAACGCTACACCTCATCGTTCATCGTACAGTGGCTGTCGCAGAGCTATTGGAGAGTGAAGATATTCAACGCATGGATTGGCCCGCAAGGTCCCCGGACCTAAATCCAATCGAACACGTGTGGGACCTTTTCGGGATACGCTTGGCAGCACGTCCCCAGCCGCCAGCAACGATTCCGCAGCTGCGATTGGCGCTACAAGAGGAATGGGCCGCGATGCCTCAACTGCTCCTTGACAACCTCGTCCTCAGCATGGACAGACGTTGTAAACCTGCAACGCAGTCAGGGGTGATCATATCCCCTACTAAAGACTGGATTTTTCTTGGCAGCCGCCTGTCACATGGACGTTTCTGTCTTCTGTCCAGTTGTGCTCGAAGCTACCTTTTCAATAAAGTGCTTTTGTATCCTTAGGATTCCTTGTTTGTACAGTTTTGCTCACTTGTCCTATATTCTTACATCTCGGGGAACTTATGGTATGATTTGAGTCGATGTGGAGAACTTCTGCACGACGTTACATTCGAAAAACCGTCTCGTCCTTAATTTTTGCACGCCAGTGTATAATGTATTACTGCAAGAAACCGGGTACTTATTGTACCGATGATTATACGATGTCTGTGTATCAGTCTTATGGACAACTTAAGATAAAAACTATTATAACTATCAAGAGTAAATTTTATATTTCTTTTTGTGTGAAATACTATAAAAGTATATTTCACCTTTTTTAAAGGAAGTCATTTTCAGTTTAAAAAAATCATGTTGCAAAGCATTTTGTTGCTTCGAAAAACCACGATGAAAAATTTGTAGTCAATCCTTCAGGGAAAAAAATAAATTACAAACCTATTCAAAAAAATAATAAGCTCCAACAGAAAATAAAATGACTAAATCACTCACATTGACAAAAAAGCAAAATTTCTTTATCTCTGAATTCGTTTTACGATGTACGTGAGTCATATTGCCGAGCGTTTGTTTCTCAGGTGGTTAAGGGGTAAGTTACCTGTTCGGCGAGCTATAACGTCGGGTGTTCGTTCGATCCTGACCTTACCGGAAGGATAATCGGGATGGGGGGGGGGGTGAGAGACCGGTGAGTGCTATACAGGGGTTTATTTTGCGGAATTTCAGTTCAAATACGGAAAAACCCAGAAATGGACTTTTCTTAAATAAACTGAATTTCTGTCAACAGAAATATCTATTAAAATACGGAAGTTAAAATGAACGGGCTCTTTTAAAGACGGAAATTTCTGAAAAAGACTGACACCTACCAGCAACTTTGCTGCATGTTATTTTCAAAAAATTTCCGTGAATTCACACCACTTACTTTTTACAGTGCACTAACACGTGGCCTATGGGGGTTTTTTTTTTTTTTGCCTATGCCCGGAGTAAATAGCCTTCCCGAGTCCCCGTTTCCCACCCAGACACGATTGCCGAAGAATTCTCTTTATCAGCTAAAAAGTGTGTGAAAAGGCTCGTATGCAAAACTATCAGAACCCGAACCATAGTTAAAATTATGCAGTCCGGGCCCGGTTCTGGCCTTATGGCTCGAGCTCAGCCCGTCACAGCACTGGTTAACCCCCCCCCTTTCTCCTAAAGTTTGTCTATCTTTCATAGTCAAGATAAAACATCTGTATATGCTCCCAAGAAGAAAATCCCTCTGCTGCACTGTCTTGGACTCCAACAAGAAATCTGGCTTGTTTCAGGGTTCTTCTCCATCAACTACTAAATACATACACTGAATGAGAAAAACCATTAGCCGTCCCTGTGGTGCAGTGTTCTAAGCGATGGCCTCTGATTATTCGTCCAAAAAGGGGTCCGGGTTCGAATCCCGGTGATGCATGGATGTTGTGTGTATTACAGCATTGGCTCTCTCCGTTCCTTGGAACTAGTGGCCCTAAAATAGGGACGGGCGATTGCTTATAGCCCATTGCGTTGCTCACAGTGGTCGAAAAAATATCTACCTAATAGCGTGTTGGTCCTCCTCTAGCGCGAATAAAATAAGCCTGTACACGTCGAAGCATCACGTAGGAAGTAATGCAACATTCCATTCCTGTTGCAGCATTTTCCACAACTCCGCCCGAGAAGTCTGTCCAGAATTCATAGATCTGATGCTCCGCTCCACCTCAAAGATTCAACAGGGTTTAAATCCGGGGACGTTGGGGGCCACTTCATGGTTCCAAACTCAGATTAGTGTTCCTGGAGCCCATGCCTGGGTGGTTGCGGCCGATAGTCTGTTCCTGGCGCATTGGGCTCCAGGAACAGACTATCGGCCGCAAGATGCGCGATGGTCAAGAAAGCATGTAGATGATCAGCCAGCCCATGCTGGTTGCGCGCAGGGTTAAGAACCTCTCCAGTCACACTAAGGGACCTAATGTGTCTCATGAGAAAGCTTCCCAAACCATCACAGAGCCTCCCACCTCCCTGAACAGAGCAGACCTGGTACGGCGGTGTCATGGCTTCATGCTGTCGGCGCCACACCAGCCACCCTCCCGTCAGCTCGTTACAGCTGAAAACTAGATTAACCTGACCACACGACTCGGCGCCACTCTACAAAGGGCCAGTTCTGATGTTCCCAGCACTAGGCAAAGCGTAATTCCCGATGACGAGCAGTTAACAGTAGCACACGAGTAGGGCGTCTGCTTCCGTAGCGCAGGGTTATACACTGAGTAGCCACTTTATTATGACCACCAAACAGTTTTAAGCAAATGAGCTATGACTGCACGCTGTTGCCGCCAGAGGGCGAGGCTTGTATAAAAAGGGGAAAGCTTAGTGCTTGTGACAGTAGAAGTGATTTTTTGGGTGACGAGATGGGTAAAAAATGCGAATTGACGGACTTTCAACGTGGGATGATTGTAGGAGCTCGGAGCCACGGAGCGAGTATCACCGAAATCGCCGCATTCGTGAAATGTTCCAGAGCAGCTGTTGTTAAAGTGTTTAAAGACTGGACTGTCGGCCAAAAAACCGAGTCTCTACGTGCAACGTGTGGTCGTCATCGACTAGTGACTGCTCGGGCGGAACGGACAGTGTCCAGACTGGTAACAGACAATAGAAGGGCGGCAGTGCAGCAAATTACAGACCATCTTAATCAAAGATCCCCTCAAATGATCTCTGCACGCACTGTTCGCCGTACACTGCATAGGATGGGATATGGCAGCCGAAGGCCTGTTCGAACACCTTTGCTGTCTGCAGTTAACAAGAGAAAACGTCTCCAGTTCGCACAGAAGCACAAGGATTGGACAGTCGATAATTGGAAACAAATTATATGGTCTGATGAATCACGTTTTCAGTTGCACCATGCTGATGGCCGAGTGAGAACTTGGCGGAAAGAGCACGAAAGCATGGACCTCAAATGCATTGCTACAACCCTTCAAGCTGGTGGAGGCAACGTAATGGTTTGGGGAATGTTTTGCTGCCATGCTTTGGGCCCTTTAATTCGTGTTGACAACGTCTCGACTTGCACATCATATCTAAACATCGTTGCGGACCAAGTGTATCCTGTCATGTGGATGGTTTATTCCAATGGCGAGGGCTACTTTCAACAAGATAATGCGTCCTGCCATAGTACTCGTATTGTACAGGATTGGTTTCAGGAATATGGCGGTGAGTTTACTTTGCTTAGGTGGCCCCCCACAATCTCCAGATCTCAACCCCATTGAGAATTTGTGGAATGAAGTTGAACGAACCATCAGACAGCTGGATCCACAACCCCGCAATCTCGCACTCCTGGAAAGTGCTCTTAATCAAGCATTGTCTCAGATGCCACAATCCACCTATCAACGTCTCGTGGAGTCCATGCCACGAAGAATCGACGCCGTATTAAAGGCTAAAGGTGGCCCAACGAAATACTGAGGGGGTGGTCATAATAAAGTGGCCACTCAGGGTATATACTTCAGTCAATTAGTACGTTGTGAAAAGTTCCGAGACTAGGTACGTAGCGCGCCAACAGATGGCAGTACGCGGATGCGCGAGCAGCGGTCTTCATGAGTCACTGTACGGAGTGGCGTCGTTCTGTGAACATCGAGAGCAGTGCTACACTATATTTGATGACCACGTGCAGAACACAGCTGCGATATCGGTATGGACTGCAAACTAGAGCAGCGAGCGAACATCAAATTATGCATCAAACCGGGAACGGAGACTCATGAAATGTTCCTACCGCTGGTCATCACTAGGGACCAGACTTGAGTCTACGGTTACGACCCGGAGACCAAACAAGTCGTCGCAGTGGAAGAGCCCGGTATCTCCACGTCAAAAGAAGGCCCGACAGGTCCGGGGCGCAACCAAAAGCATGCTCATCGTGTTCTTCGACATTCGTGAGGTTGTGCACCATGGATTCGTCCCCCAGGGTCAGGCAGTCACCCTTTTTTACTGCGATGTTCTGCGGCGTCTTAGGGAGAACATTCGCCGCAAACGACCTGAAATGTGGCGCAGGGGGCGATTTCCTGCTCCATCATCACAGTGCAGCAGCTCACAGAGCGTTAACAACACGTCAGTTTTGCAGCCGCAACAGCATGACTACCCTTCCTCACCCGTCTTACTCGCCGGATGTAGCCTCCTGCGACTTCTTTCTGTTCTCGAAGATAAAGCTGAAGCTCAAGGATCGTAGTTTTGAAACCGTGGACGAGATCCAGCGCAAATCGCAGACGGTGTTTGACACGATTGGCGAACAGGACTTTTCTCGGAACTTTTTGATCGAATCTTGTGTGTGGTGTGAAAATCCCCCCCCTTTTTAAATGTGTGTTTTTGTTTGATTTAGCATACACCAGACTTTTTTTAGACTTTGTAATTAGTAAAAATAATTCTTCATCAACTAGCTTTTGGTGGGGAGCTGGTATTTATTTTGGGCTCGGGTAGCAAATGCCATAGGCCATTAGTGGATTTCTGTGAAGAGAAAAAACTTCAGAAACTTATAGATACTAGAAACTATATAGCACGCTGACAAAATGTTGCCACCTATTTCCACTTGACAGCACTTTGCTAATTGAATTCTATTGATCGACTTTTATGTAGATAGCAGCACCGCCCGATCTTTCCTTATATCTGCCGCCCGAAGCATTTCAAGAGAAAACGAATGGTCAAAGAAAGAAATCAAGCGGGTGTACTCTAACAACAGATTATTTCCCACTCCTCAATTGAAAAAGACATCTGTTAATTGCAGGGAGGAAGGGAGTGAAAGTGGAAGATATATTTTTTTATCATTAATGCTTAAACAGATTAGTCATAGTTTCTTTCGGGAAGGGGTGGGGGTGCGTTCGAGCCCGGTCTCTATCCTGCAATATAAAATTCGGACTTGGGTTGACGTATAGTCGAATTTTTTTTCTTGGTACTTGACTGTAATGGAATCGCCTGATTTTCGGGGTGCAACAAGCACTTCCGGGTATAAACACATGCGATTTTCAGCAGGAAGGGAGCAGGCGAAGGGTTTCGTAGTAATCTCACCCTAGGGCGGAATTCTTGTGGAAATCATGGCAAGTAAACATTGCTTGATCTGAAAGGGGGAAGAGGGCTTCTTTGTCTCTTAAGTGATCCTTCTTAAGGGAACAGTGAGATCTCTCCCCAGCGATTATGTCCCCAGCAAGCAATGTGAGACGATGGAAGAGACAACAACGCAGTGTGTGGGGGATGAACCAAAGGGTGGGACTGCCAATGGGTCTTAAGCTGGCTACTCACACGATCATGATCATATGTAGAGGATTCTAGGAAGGGAGTGTCTGACTCCAGGTCTTAAACAACCCTTAGAAATAAGAAGCTAGGAGATTTGGGCTAGAGTGCCCGATAGGAAAGTGACACGGAAGCGAAGTAGAAAGGGGAGGAAGACGCCCTTATTTATTACCGGGGGCCAGTACCTGGGGTTCCACGGTTTAACGTGCCCATCCGACGCACGGCGGATATTTAGTGGATCGAACCTGAGGTCCTTTCCGTGGCAGTCACGAACGTTGCCCACTAGGCCACCCGCGGCCAAGTTTCCACACGTACTTTTGAATGATACGCTAGGGTGGAGATGACCACCTGGGGTTTCCCCAAGGATTGGTTTCGGCCACAAACAGTAGTCACTCTTGAGTGACCCTTCTGTGGAACACGTCTAGTGAAATGCCTTTTTTCTCATAAATAAAACTTTAGTCTTTTTTTTTTTTTTTTTTTTTTTTTTTAATGAAAATTTGGATGAATGAAAAGCAGGAAATAGATAGAAAATTTTTCAAACACACCTAAATGACTTTTTTAATTTAAAAAAATTCCAGAATAAAGTGGTACGTGAAGCAATGGTAAATATGAAACTGAAATTGCTTTTCTTTTTATAAAATTTGCGACTGCAGTTTATTTATGCAACTCAACAGCAATTTATTATCAGTATGTTATAAAAATGTGAAGCTGTCACTTAGCTGAAATACCAATAATCACTATGAAACCCACCCGGGCAGGATTTTTTTTTAAACCTTACCTGCCCTATACTAAACAGCAATTATAACCTTTTTATATGTGATTTTTATAAATAATTTTGAATAGATTACGTGCATTGCATTTTAAAAATAGTCCTAAACAATATTGTAAAATGGGGAAACTGCCTGCTGCATGTATGCGCTCCTTGTTTGCCCTGATTTGAACTTCCCAAAATGATTATATATTGGACTATAGAAAGAAAGTCTTTATATTTCTAACAAGAGCGTACGGTAAATTTTTTTAGGATTTGTGAAAAACTATGTAATGCAATATATGAAAACAAAGTTACAGTAGCTTGGAATTCACGTTATGAGATGGCACTAACTTCAAACATCAGAATAAGTTATTCAATAGGGTGATTTTTTTTTTTATGTAGGAACATATGATGCCGCCATGTAGTGCGCCTAGGTTTCTGGACCACTCTCACTGCATGTTTTCAAGGTTAGGAAAAATTAAAGTGTTTAGGAACATTTTCATATCTTTATGCCTTGCTTTACTTTAAAGTTTTCCATTATGGTTGCCGGGAAAAAATGATATGCGCAACATGTTTCATACGCTTGCAATACGTGCAACACTCATCATAGGATTTAACTGAGCACACTGCGTTCATTTCGGCATTGGGAAATTGCTGCACCTATTTTTCTTGCATTTTAATAAATTCGGTAAATTTTTTTTGCACTTTGTGTTTAAAAATAATCCAAAACCGTGGTACTTACATTTAATCCGTTGTCGTCTCATTCCATTCTCGTCATCAATATTATTGACAGATTTACTTGTCTCCTCTTGTTCGCAAGTAAATCGCAGAAGATCAAAGTACCAAAGTGAGGGTACGTATACCTTATCGGGGGATGTACCTAAAGTTTTTTAAAGTTCTATTCTTTGAATTTCTTTCCTAAAGCAGCCTCGGATGGTATTTATTTTTTTCAGAACAAATTCCTTGTTTACAGAGCCGCGGATCGCTTAGTGGTTAGCAGTTCAGACTATCGATGCAAGGTCCTCAGGTTCGAGCCTGGGCTGATCTTTCAGAAATGGGAAATCTGCTAACAATCGCTGAATATCCGCCGTGCATCGGACGAGCACGTTAAGTGACGGCCCCCAGGCTGGACCCACTGGTTAAATGGGTATCCTTTCATATGCCCCCCCCCTGAAATTCTCTCACTATCACCACCCCCCTACTCGATGTGAGGGCGAACCATCTGCTGCGTCCTATTCGCTGCAGTGGGATTAATTATTAAGAAGGCCGTTAATTTTCGTAACTCTTTACTCTCTATTATCTTCCGCCTATGGGTGTCTACCGTGAAGTTGGGTTCCCTAATGGAGGGTCTCCAAGTTCAGGGTTGACGGGTGCATTGCGTTGTGTTTCATATGGGAGAACATGGGAAACCCATATTCCTCCATATGCCGCTTGAAATTTAATAAACTCATGTCAGATTTGGACCTTTTATTTTCCTGTGACTGGGTTTGCTAAATGTTAAAAGTTATTTTCTTCTTAAAATCTTGGAGTTGTTACTCTACCAAAACTTTACGATTGTTCTACTTAATTATTCAGGTTAAAATAAACAAAGATTCACTTATTTTGAATTTTCAAAGATTTGAGAAACTCGGGTAAATTTCATTATAAAATACAGAATTTATTTTCATTTGTGTTTCCTTAAAATCTATTACACTGATCGGTGGAGATTTCTATTAATTTAAACCAAAATATATTTTAAGTTCATTATGCTTTTTGATATTCGCAATCATATTTTAAAGTTCACCTTCCGCAAAATATAAGACACATTATGTTATTCAGCACTTGCAAGAGATTAAAATTATCTTTTCTACCGAGGATGTATAGGAGACAAAATCATGATCATGCTAACGAGATATTGGGAATTATGAAATTTTTCTCACCAAATTCTTTTCTTTTCATCTATTTCGTTGTCGTCCGGTATTACTTATAGGTATAAAGTCTATGGTTGGGACCTCATCCGGTCCTGCTGAATGCACACTGCCCGCATAAGATCACTCGATGCTTCACCCAAAATTTGCGTAAAAACCTCTCAGGAAAAACATCATACTTCCCTTCACCTGGAAATCAACTTGCTCAATTTTTAGCGTCTTCTCAGGAGAAAAGCTCCTAACTAAATTTTCTCTGCGATATTCTGCCCAGGATTCATCTAGAGTCCATCTTTCCTCTCTGCGTTCACCCAGAAATAGCAGTCATCATTCCATCCCGTGTTCTCTCCAAATCATCTCCGCCCAAAAAAAAAACTTTTTCTCTCGTCTATGTTTAAGGGGTTCGGGGTGTTCCTGTCCTACCCAAATGGTTCTCCCCTTATTGGTTGGGCCGCTTTTCCTCGCTTCGGCATTGGTTTACATCCCTGTATGGGAATCCCTCCGATTCGTTGGCAAAGGCTTGAGAACATCGAGTTTTCTTGAAGATGAATATTCCTTTATCTTGTCAACTGCTCCGCGGGATGTCCGCGCTGCCTTAGAATTTTCACGTACGCTTCCTGTATGACTCTTTCTGTTGGTGTCAACCAGTTACGCCCACTACGAGAAATATGCCCTGTTCGTTGCCCGCTAGCGTGCGTAAAACGTGACTTCGTTAATAGCGAAAAGGTCCAGTAAATTGGCCCCCACCTGTGATTGCGAGCATTTCATTCTCGTAGCGTTGCTTGCTAAAACCTCCGAGTTTTCTCTTTACTAACCTAGGGGTGTGTTTCGTGCGTATTCTTACTGGAATTTCCGGAGAGCTCGGGGAACACAAAATAAAATAAAAAAAACAATTCAAAAGAATGATGAAAAAAAAATAAGGAATTTCCTCCTCAAGAAAGAAATCTGCTCAGCCAGGTCTTAGAAAAATTATGAAATAGGTATTATAATTATCCTCTTAGAACGCCTGTCCACATTATGCTTCTCGGATTTTCTTTCCCAATTCCCGCGCTCTCTAAATTGTTTACTTGGTAACTACTCTTCCTCGTTTAACTATTTCCTCGTACTATGCGATACCGTAGGAATTATTTGGTGAATATATTGCTTTCCCACACTTACTAATTTGTAGGCCCCCTTTCCGAAATTCATACCTACGAAATCATGGTCCTCCAATGTTACACGATATTCCGGAGGACATACGGGTAACATTATCTCCCTCTCCCATAGGGTTGAAGAGCTTTGTCCCCCAAAGTTAGGTGCTGTGGATTCCTTCCTCTCTTGCAAGGCTGCTCGTTTTCGCTCATTTCAACATGCGATGAATTACAATTATTTGCGAAAACTTATGCACACATATGACACATAATGTAATTATAAGCACATACAATAAACATAAAACTACGAGTAAGATTATTATAATAATGTTCAATAAATATTAAATTCCTCCACCGAATCTAATTCTAAGTTTGACATTGACAGATAACATATGCACTGTATATATATATTAGCAGTCATCATTCCATCCCGTGTTCTCTCCAAATCATCTCCGCCCAAAAAAAACTTTTTCTCTCGTCTATGTTTAAGGGGTTCGGGGTGTTCCTGTCCTACCCAAATGGTTCTCCCCTTATTGGTTGGGCCGCTTTTCCTCGCTTCGGCATTGGTTTACATCCCTGTATGGGAATCCCTCCGATTCGTTGGCAAAGGCTTGAGAACATCGAGTTTTCTTGAAGATGAATATTCCTTTATCTTGTCAACTGCTCCGCGGGATGTCCGCGCTGCCTTAGAATTTTCACGTACGCTTCCTGTATGACTCTTTCTGTTGGTGTCAACCAGTTACGCCCACTACGAGAAATATGCCCTGTTCGTTGCCCGCTAGCGTGCGTAAAACGTGACTTCGTTAATAGCGAAAAGGTCCAGTAAATTGGCCCCCACCTGTGATTGCGAGCATTTCATTCTCGTAGCGTTGCTTGCTAAAACCTCCGAGTTTTCTCTTTACTAACCTAGGGGTGTGTTTCGTGCGTATTCTTACTGGAATTTCCGGAGAGCTCGGGGAACACAAAATAAAATAAAAAAAACAATTCAAAAGAATGATGAAAAAAAATAAGGAATTTCCTCCTCAAGAAAGAAATCTGCTCAGCCAGGTCTTAGAAAAATTATGAAATAGGTATTATAATTATCCTCTTAGAACGCCTGTCCACATTATGCTTCTCGGATTTTCTTTCCCAATTCCCGCGCTCTCTAAATTGTTTACTTGGTAACTACTCTTCCTCGTTTAACTATTTCCTCGTACTATGCGATACCGTAGGAATTATTTGGTGAATATATTGCTTTCCCACACTTACTAATTTGTAGGCCCCCTTTCCGAAATTCATACCTACGAAATCATGGTCCTCCAATGTTACACGATATTCCGGAGGACATACGGGTAACATCACCTCTCTATGTGCAATATCGTACATTTACGGTGGCGCCATCTACTGTACTCTAATCTCACTACAAACTGTTCTGTCAAAGTCGCTAGACTTGCTCTCATTCCTTCCGTTTCTGTGTCCTGCCCAAAAGGCGATCTCGCTGTAGGTGGCTGGGACCTAAACTCTACTCACTGTGGACGGAAGTCCTACAAGAAAATGGCAAATAGCTCTTTAAGTAGCGGCGTTATTATTCCTTGTTTACACTCACATGTGTGGCTCTAAAAGTTCAATTAATCTTGAAAATACTCCAAATACGTGGCGACAAGTAAATAAATAAATAAATAAATACATCGCTCTTAACCACGTTCTAGAAACACAGCAACCGAAAAATTGTTTTACAGCCGCCGCTGTGGAATTTTTTAACGCACTCGGCTAGATATCGAGAGTTCTGATAGTTAAATTCCACAGCGGTGGCTGTAAAACAATTTTTCGGTTGCTGTGTGTTTCTAGAACGTGGTAAAGAGCGATGTATTTATTTACTTGTCGCCACGTATTTGGAGTATTTTCAACTTGTATCTCGCCCTTTGATTTAATTGCTATAATATATATATAGCTAGTGCCGTTAATGCCCACCAGATGAAGTCTCAGTAGCTGAGCCCATCTTACGGATTTATGTCAGAAGCTGACTTAAAAGTACACATAGCACCGTGGATTGTTAGCCACCGTTGCGTATATGTAACGCACTCGGCTAGATATCGAGAGTTCTGTTGGTTCAATTCCACAGCGGCGGCTGTAAAGCAATTTTTCGGTTGCTGTGTGTTTTTAGAACGTGGTTAAGAGCGATGTATTTATTTATTTATTTATTTATTTATTTATTCAATTAATCTTTTAATCTTCCATAAACATGGATTATCCCGATAAACTTCAATGAACTGTGTTATCACTTCCTGACTTTTAATAAGAGTATGTACTCGTGGCTATAAAAATAATAAAGGGTAAACGATGTGCTTTCATAGACGCACATCGTTTACCCATTATTATTGAACACCCTTTATTATTGCACATCCTTGACCCTTTATTAATGAAGAACGGAGTCGTGTCCATCTCAAGGTCAGGATTTCAGGCAGACGTTGAAGAGCTTCACTCTTGGTTCACTCCACGCTACATGCCGCTCAAAGCTCCCCCTATTTCCTGTCGTCCCACTAAAACGTGTCATTCAAAAGTGCGTGTGTGTGGGGCCACCTTTAAAATCTTAGCCCTGCAGGGAACAAGTAACTAGGGAAGTTCTCGCCTGTTGTCTCTGAGCATCGGAAATTACCTCTTTCCACACGTCGCGCCCAAAATGCTTGCACCCCAAAAAATAGGCGATTCCATTATAATCAAGTGCAAAGTAAAAAAAAATCCGACTATACTTCGGGCTCTTAAAACTGAACCCGAACTCAGCACTGCTTAGCACCTCTGTGACACCGCAGGTGAGATGACTTAGCTGACTTTGCGGTAGTGCCACCTACAGATGAGGTAAAAATCACTAAAGATTTCCTTTGGTAAGTCACAATGCTATGTCAGCTGCTCGGTTGTTCACAGTCGCTTAGCACCTCTGTGATTTACCAAAGGCGAAGTGATTCAGTTTACTTTGAAGTAGTGCCTCCCATAGATAAGGCAAAAGGTCACAAAGTTCTGAAAGTCGTAGGGAAAGGCTGATGCCTGCCCAAACTCCTCGCACTGCATCCCAGACATACACATTGGGATTCAGTGGGTGGTGTATTTTTCGAAGGCAGAGGCAAGCTGCGAAGGTGTCGCAAATGCGACCGGGGTTGAAATGGTAGCAAATGCGACCGGCAGGGGCAAAGAGGAATGGGGAAGAAAAGGAGGTAGGCAGGGTTAGGGGAATTAAGTGTTCTGCCTTCCGCGACCGGGGTTGAAATGGTAGAAGATCTGAAATTTACAGCAGCTATTTCTGCAGAATTTTTAGGAATAATAATTCCGGATACGTGTAAAATAATTTGAGGAATTAAAAGAGAGATACGTGTAGGTAGGAAATGATTCCTGGGGAATGATATTTTCTACATTTTCTAACCAATTCTTATTATGTGGTTGTATTAAAGTCAGAGCATAAATAAGCTATTCTTAAAAATGACAAATGAATCAAAGCCATATTTTTTTCTAAAATTTTCTTGATCTAAAATTTATGTGGGAGAAACCGCCCTGCGAGTCCCCAGACATGCGTTCAAAACACTGAAGTGCTGTCGCGTTCAAACTGAATTACGTACTTTGGTACAAAGCAACTTCTTTTACTGTATGATGATAGAAAAGGTGGGATTCTTCGAATCCACTGAAGAATCTCGTGGCCGCCCCGTTGGCGCAGTGGTCTAAGCCGCTGGCCTTTGGTCATTCGTCCGTAAGGGGTCCGGGTTCGAATCCCGGTCTGGCATGGATGTTGTGTTTGTCTTACGGCACTGGCTCTCTCCCTTCCCTGGAACCAGTGACCCTAAATTAGGGACGGGCGACTGCTTATAGCCCATTGAGTTGCTCACGGTGGTCGTTAAACCTCCAATCAAAAAAAAAAAAAAAAAAAAAAATCTCTTGCCTGAAGGATTACAGGGAAATTTTCGCGCCGTCCAACTTCCGTTTTCGGAATTTTTTTCTTCCATTTTCAAGCCGAAATGCAAATAATTATGGAATAAAATTATATTTATCAATAATACTGCGCAGAAGAAACATCGTGAGAAAAAGAAATAACGATTACGGGGGAAAATTTCACTCCGTTTGACTTCCGTTTTCGAAAGTTTTGAAAAACGAAATACCATCCCCCGACCAACAACGACCCCTCCCGAACCAATTCTCCAAAATTTCTCTTCAGTTTAGCATCTATCTCAAGGATAACCCGAATGATGACAAAAAAAGCGGAATTCCGCGGGAAAATCTCGTGTATGATGTTTACAGTCATTGTCGATTGAAGAGACTTTTACAACCCTTGCCTTATTTCAATGTTTACTCTTCGACTAACCTTGGAAATAACAGCTCTGCGTACACTTGCACAGGAACAAGAGAAATATAAGTGGAATTAATTTGCAAGACGGATTAGTGGTATACACGAAAGTTCGTTGTTTGTTACCAAATAAATAAGGTAGAGTCAGGGAAAGGGGTTCATCACGACCTTTTTGTATAACTTACAAGTATTTAACTCAAGTGCTAGCGACTTGAAACTGCTTTTCTGTTAAATTCATCAAAAAAACATGGCTGTGAGATATGGGTTTATGGGTGATTTATGCCGAATTCCAGTAAGGAGATAGCCCTCTCCCCTCCTTCGTTTGCGTGCCCCGTCTGGCTTTCCAATGTATGTGGCTAATCTTTTGTTCTGGGGGTGTTCTGTGACTAATCCGTCACCCTCCTGCGGTATTTCCTGCTTCGTCCTTGCAGAATAAACAGCTCCGACGCACGCAGAAAGGACTGGTATAGATATGTCGTTGGATGGCTGGAATGAATTCTGTCTCTGGATTATGTTGTTGACTAAAGTGGAAACTTCCTCCTAACGCTGTGAAGGCCCCAACGACCTTTCCTCCTCGTACCCCATTACCCCTCTACTCTGCTCTCCCCTGACTCACGATAGCCATATGACGACGTCTGGGGGCGTTCTTTCCTCCCCCTTCCTTCAGCGGCGCAATTTTTGTTCGTTGGGAGCGTACTGGTGATAAATTTAGCAGTTCCCCTTTTATTATGCGATTTTTTCCTTTCCCTTTGGTTGTGAAAAGGTCTCCTTAAGATGAGTTGCCCTTTATATTATAAATAGTTGCAAACTGCATTCAGGACGTTCCAGCTGAATTCGGAGGCAGCTTCCAGCTGTGGAAATCATTTTGGTCTTTTCTAGGAAGGTTGCAACTGTGTGACGACTGACCACATCTCTGTGGAAAAGCTGATGCCACCACCCAGAGTTGCATTAAAAAAAAAAAATGAATCTGAGTACACAACCATTAAAACAGAAAACTTGGTGCGAACCACGATATCAATAAAGTAATTTAAAGAAAAATTAATAAAACAATAAATAATTATTAGAACATGAAATTCCAATGAGGACAAAATAAACACATTACGACTTAAAGTCCAGCAGAGTGTGTGTGTGTGTGTGTGTGTGTGTGTGTGTGTGTGTGTGTGTGTGTGTGTGTGTGTGTGTAAGGGACCTTTATGGCAAAATATTTGACTATGAGCCTCATATAAACAAGAGATAGTTTTTACATCCAGTTTTTACATTCCGTCAATGAATCTTCAAAAAGTATAAATGACATGTTGAACAACTTAATTCAAAGATAGATTTACAAAATATATAAGGAAATGATTTTAATTTAATAACTGGCAACTGCAAGAGGAACTTGCCAACAAAATTTAAATTCTTTGTGTAAACAAAACTTTTGATGGAGTTCCTTTACATTAAAAAACTGGCCTCGATAAAAAAAATCTGGAGGTCAGAAATGTCTGTAAAAAGCAAAAGAACTCAGATGTGAAAAATAATTGAAAGTTCTTCAAGTTAAAAAAGAGCTATGTATATTAATCTGAGTAAAGCCTTGAGTAAGTGTTTTAATTGCTGTAGATAACCATTTTTTTTTATTTTGTAATCTACACGCAAAAACAATCTGCTAATTTTGAAACCATCCGGACGCCACCACGCCTATGATTATATCAGTGCATCCTTCCAGTTCTTACGTATGGAGCAGACCTTAACTAAAAATGACTCGAGAGACTACAAACAACTGAAAGAAGAAAGGAAAGGTGCATGCTTGGTGTAACCAGGAAAATGACATGAGTGAAAGACATCAGTAAAATCCTTGAAATTGCAATGGACGACTGGAAGAACTGATCACCAATGGACAACTGAAATATTAGACTGGATAGCAAGGGTCAGAAGAAGACCCCGAGATGAAATTCGAAAGCATATCGGTGTGAAATGGACACTGCCTCAAGACAGTTGTCGAAGAAACTTGGGTGGGGGAGACCTTCATCTAGCAGTGGGTTCATAATGGTTGGTGATGTTTGGATAAATTCTTAAACATGTTGAAATAGTTGTTCAACTTGCTTTTCCAATAATTTTTAACTACGCAATAAAAATATATGCGAAGGAGTTATGTATTTTTGAGGCTGTCGTTAAAATGCATGTATCTGTTGAATTATGTATGACTTTGCCTAAGATGGTAGTATAAAAATCTCGGAAAATAAGGACCGATATGATCTTTCTCGGCAGCGATATGATCTTTCTCGGCCGGTAATTTTTCTCTCATTGGGGTAAGAAAATGTAACTGTAAATTGGAAAACGTGATCTGTAGCAACTTATATTTTTTCTTTAATTTGATTTTTCGCTTAGTCGAAGTTTTGTAATCTCACATGAGTACGAAGTTATAAAATGTAATAAATTTAGAGCAGCATTTACTCAAAGTGGCTATGTGACACTGCTGTGAACAGTGATAAGTTAAATATGTAATCCACGGTTAAATAGTAGTGCGGTATCAGTGGTTGGTCTAAAGTAAATTTTCCGGTTGAGAAATTTGAGTTAGGTTCTGCAAATAACCCGAAGTATCACAGTATGTTGCAAGTAACGATGTAGCACACGAAGTCTTTGTCGATTAATTGCGACCGTTCTAGGAAGTGAGCGGCGTTTACCACGTTTTTCTTCAGAATTAAGTCTTATTTTAACCGTATTATTTGATTTTTAACTGATGCAAGGTAAATGATAGCCTTCGTGTTATTAAAAGCCTGCTGTGACAAATAATATTCATGAATTAGATCGTTTTTTTTGGTTTCAGTGAGCTTTTCAGCATTAAGTTTTCGTTTTTTTTTTAATCTGCCGTGCGCATGTCTATACCTGTTCAGGGTTAGTTACTTGAGTGCTTTATAACTCTTCCCCAGAAAAAACAAAACAAAAAAACAATGGACGAACCCTACCAGTCTCCTCATTCTCATGGTTTCAACATGTATTTTCTATTTATTTTTAAGTTCAAAGGGCATCGTGTATTTCGCATGTCTGCTGACAACAGCGCTGAAAATTCGCACTAAAAGTCGCGGTTGCGTTAGTAGTACACAGGCTCTGTTCTCATATTTTGGGCTCCAGTGTAGGCGGGGAGGCAGTTTGTTTCTGCCTCGAAGAGTTTGTTTCAGTGCGTCATATACGGCCCCTATCCAGTTCTCCCTAACTAAGAACACGTCGTTCCCCATTGGTTGGCATCATCTGTCACATGGCTTTCGCGGCGATGCGCCGTTTGGTTACGAATATAGTGAATACTGTTTGAGGATTTGAAGCATTCTTCCAAAACTTCTTCGGCCTGTCAAGAGAGCGACTGTTTTTCATTGAGAGAAGCAATTCCGCTTTGTATACAGCTCGAGGTTTTTTCTTTTACTTTGGTGTGTTACTACTATTCGTTCAAATGGTAAGATATTGTTCTGTTTTCTGGCTGAATAGTATTTTTATTTTCTGGAATGGCTAGTCTTTGTTATGGAATTGAATTTTTTTTTTTTTTTTTTAACTGAAACTTTAACTTAAAAGCGATTTACAGTGTTCGTAGTTAATGCATTGGAATTTAAGTTTCCCCGTGATAGGGATTCTTCTGTTGTTTATACTGAAGTAAATGTTTCATTGTCTTTGTGTGTGTGATGCGCATGCATGTGCTGGATTTTGGAATCGGGAATAACGAAAAATGTAATGGCGACTGAACGTTGCCATTTTTTGGAAAGTCGTAAGATGGACCACGATACTCTTACTAGGAAATATCTTGAATAATAATTTCCAACCTTTGACCTATTTGAAGAATTTTGGTAACGTGACGACAGCAGCGCACACAGAATTTCCTCAAGGGAGGAGGGCCCAACAAGAAATTCACGGAACAAATACAAAATGCGGCATATTATATATATTCCTACTCCCGCTAAGTTAAAAAAATGTATATGTATTTTTTAAATGAACGTTAGCATAAATCAAAATTATTCAAGCAGGTAAAAAAAACGTCTTTTTTGAATAAGTAAGACTAATTTGATAATCATTTTAAGACCGTAAGACGTATCGAAAAATAACGATTATTATGAAAACTAGAACTAAGACATTCAGAAAAATAACTGACCATAACAAAAATATTAAGTTTATAAAACCCATATGTAGAAAGGCTTCTAATTTAGCCGTAGTCGGAATAATGTAATTTAAAAGAACATTTCTTTTTTTCTTCATCTGATGAATGAAGGGACAAAGACAGTTTTGGGAGGGGTCCGGACCCGTGTGTGTGCACCACTGTGATGGCAAGTTTTATAACTTAAACTTTTCAAGTAGACGGACAACTTTTTAATCTTTTATTTCACAAAAATGACGTAGTTCAAGAAGCTGCTAATAATGGGAAATTTATTGGATGGTGCAAAAAAGGGTTTATACTTTTAGTGTAGTTCAGTGAAAATTTGAAGGAAATAATTTTCTTGGAACTGCACTATAAAATTTTATTGTTAGTATCCCAGTTTCGTTTTTGTGTCTCAGTCCATTATCAAGTTTAGAAATCTCAAAAGTATTGTATTGTTAAGCATGTACAGTACAGCCATGTGCTGCCTAAACTCTTACTGTTTGGGCACTAGGAATGCTGGCTATGGCACCCAATAATCTTATGAGAGTTATCTCATCCAATATTATTTGTCCTGTTTAAAGAATTTTTTTTTCTGCCTCTAGCGTGTGTCCATTTTCAAAATGTGTGTTATGTTTTCTTAAAATACTTGTACTATTAATGGCATCGTGTTTTTTTTTTTTTTTCTAAACTGGTTGCAGTGACGGTTTTGGCGACCACCCGAAATAAATCGAGCCAGTAGGAATTGCCTTTACAGAAATCTGTTACTTGTTATAAGAGGAACATAACACCATGTTGTGAAAGCCAAAGCAATCCATTTTTAAAGAATTAAAAACAAAATGACCACCCTTTGCCATATTACCATCACACATTTTGGCAAGAACGGCATGACAGCTTGAGTTCCGTAGTGAGGCATGCCCTCAAGCTGCATACTGAGCACCATACTGGAGCATGCATGAAAGGGGAAGTGATTGTCATGCCCATACTTTTGCATGTTTTTTTTTAATGTTCTAAAATTTTAAAACAAGTATCAAAAAGTCAAGTAAGTATTTAAAAATGTAGAAACATAACCTCTTGCACCTTTCTTTTCTCGCTTTTTTTTTAGCAAGTGTGCTAATTTTCTGTGTGTTCTATAAATATTTAGAAATAAAACCCATGGGTATTTCATATCATAAGATGTATTTTTAGTTTTAAAGATCTTAATAGTCAGAACATTCATTTTTTTATTTACTTATGAATAGTAATTTCATTTTCAAGTTTTAAAAATCTGGATTTACTTTTCTCATATTTTGAGATCAGAAGTGAGAGAGGTCCCATTGCTAATCTCTTCAAGTCTACCTCCCTATATTTTGTCAAGTTGGCACCTTGTTGGGTACCTTTACCTTTGTGCCCTTACTGAACTTCATACATAAATCATGCAGATGTGAAAATCCCCCATCTCAGTTAGGTATCACTTCTCCCTTCAGCATAACAGATGCACAAAAAATGACTGCCCTCTGTCTCCTTGTTTATGATAGATATTTCCAAAATTGAGGTGCAGGAGTAGTACAGTTAACAGGGGTTATAAAGGTATATCCCAAGTAAGAGTGCTGAATCATACAGCAAAGGATAAATGCTAATTGTGTAGATTAGCATTTTGGTGTTTCACTATTGCATCCAAAGTGCATTGCTACAGATTTCTATAAATATTTAATTATTTTAAAGGCAAAATGTGGCTTTTTGAACTACGTACTATCAGAGAATTGTAGTGAAATCTGATTGCCACTCAGAAACTTGGTGTTAGTTCTTGGCATAATGGGTATATATTTTTTCTCAGTTCTGCTGGTAACTAGTACCGGGAGAAATGTTCATGTAAAAAAAAAACAAAAACAGTATATATGAAAAAGGAATTATTATTAGGAAAAAATGATTTCCTTCAGTCCTCTCCCTAGTGATGTTAAAATTAACTTAAAAAATGCTGCTGTTAATGAAAATATTGCTAGTCACCATAATGTTAAAATATGCTCATTTTAAAGGGTATTCTTTTTAATTTCAAAATTAGGCATCTATGTGCTAAGTTATGTAAAAGTGTTCAGTATAAACGACTTATTTCAGCTTTGCTCATGTACAAAAAATCGGTCTTTTGTTCAGAATGAAGTATAGGAATTATGTTCTCTACAGAAAATTGCTTTAGCAGGGCTGTAAGCAGTGTCAACTGAGCAGTATTGTTCTCTGCCATCCCATTCCCTACTAACCCAAACAAGGGCCAGGAAGTAACACAGCTTCTTATCCCCCCCCCATTACCTTTTATTCAATGCACATTTCAAGTACCAAAAAAAAAAAAAAATTACAGAAAAAATCTGCATGATAAGAAAATAAGAGCCAAAAATGAATAATCACAATTTTTCATATAGACAGAAACAGCACTAAAATTTAATAGTAGTTTGTCTTTTACTGCCAGGGAAGATCTGTTCCTCCAGAGTAGCTCGACAAGACAAAAGCTTTAGTTTTCACTGCCACTTCAGCAATTTTTTCAGTTGAACCAAATATACTTTAAGTTGGTTCTAGATTCGACAAAGCAAACTTGTCATTAGGAAAACATTTTTTAAAATCACGCATGAATGTTGCAAATCATTAAAATCGAATTGCAGCATTAAAAAAATTCAGGAATAACAGAATTAATAAGCCAATTAAAAAACACCTCCATAATATGCATGTGACCCGAGTAGCTGGCTAGCAAATAAACAACAAGGTGTCTTCCTTGTTGTTTATTTGCTACCCAGCTACTGCTGTGGAGGGCACTATAGGTTCATTTGTCAGTTGTTTTTTACAAAAAGTCATACACATTTCTGATGTTTGTTCAAGGCCTTTCTTCGATGTTTTACAAAACCAGTTAGTGTGGAGAGTTGTGCAAGACTGTTCATGAACACAGTATCAGAATCAAATTGGTTGCCTTATGTTTTTTTTTTTTTTTTTTTTTTTACCAATTGGCTTTTTAGCAGGCTGTTGTAAATTTAGAGAGTGGGAGAAATTCCTGTGTTTAAATAACTCCACACGCATTCCTATTACGTGTACAAATAAGTTTTAAAGCGTCTTTTGTGTGACTTATACCACTAATTTACATATCCGATATTCTTTCGCGTTGTTGTCATGTGACCTTAACTGGTCCAGTGTATTAAATGTGACACAGAAGTTTGCCCAACAGTCAAATGCACTTGCACATCAGTAGGTGAAAGATGGCAAGCAATACTTCATTTGTTATGAATTTCATCAAGGAAAAAGTGCTGCAAAAGCATGTGCATCGATGCTCTGGGGGAGAATATCGTATCGAAAAGCACATGCGAGTTTGGCTTAGACGGTTTAAAGCAGGCGATTTTGATGTTAGCGATCGAGAATGTAGCTGCTCCTCGCAGAAGGTTGCACACGAGGAACTGCAACCATTGCTGGATGAAGATTCGTCTCAAATGCAAAAAGAACTAGCTGAACAATTGCGGGTAACTCAACAAACCATTTTCAATTGTTTACGCGCAATGAAAAAAATTCAGAAGGAAGGAAAATGAGTGCCACATAACCCAAGCCAGAGTAACAAGGATGAGCGTGTCATGCAGAGTTTGAATCTGTTGAATAAACAAGACAGTCTTTCCTGTGGCAAATCGTTATGGGTGATGAAAAGTGGATATAGTCGAGAATGTAGCTGCGCCTCGCAGAAGGTTGCACACAAGGAACTGCAACCATTGCTGGATGAAGATTCGTCTCAAATGCAAAAAGAACTAGCTGAACAATTGCGGGTAACTCAACAAACCATTTTCAATTGTTTACGCGCAATGAAAAAAAATTCAGAAGGAAGGAAAATGGGTGCCACATAACCTGAGCCAGAGTAACAAGGATGAGCGTGTCATGCAGAGTTTGAATCTGTTGAATAAACAAGAGTCTTTCCTGTGGCAAATCGTTATGGGTGATGAAAAGTGGATATAGTATCATGACAATCCAAAACGCAAAAACACTTGTTAGACCCCGGTGAAGTAGTGACTTCGACACCGAAACACAATAATCACTCCAAGAAAGTTCTGCTGTGCATCTGGTGGGATATGAAGGGTGTGCGCTGTTATGAACTGTTGGAACTGGGTCAAACTTACTGCTGATCACTACAAACAACAATTGCTGCGATTGAACCAGAGAATCTGTCTGAAACGTCCATTCACAGGCAAAGTATTGTGCCCTGTGAAATTACTGCAAAACATTGCTAGGCTGCATGTCACGAAATAAATCGATCAAGAAAACGTTATTGGCGCTTGGCTGGGAAGTTTTGGAGCACCCGGCGTATAGTCCCGACATGCCCCTTCAGACTATCATTTGTTCCGATCGATGAAAGCATGGTTTGTCTGCCGTATGGTTCCGGACATTTGCCACAGTGCAAAAGTGGGTTGATGACTTCATTGCGTCACAGTCCGAAGCATTTTTCAGGGCTGGAATCCATCATCTGCCCAATCGATGGCAGAAGGTGATGGATAATGATGATGCATATTTTGATTCGTACAGGTATTATTGTTTTCTCTCAAATTATATGTTGCGTTGTCTTAAAATGCTTCAAAACTTATTTGTACACCTAATAGTTTTGTTGAGAAGTCCTTTCTTTTTTAATTCCCTTTGTTTTTCTTTCCCATCTTTAACTTTTTGGCTTAAAATTCTGGCTGTAGAGCAGTCTGTGTATGAGAGTGCCAGTGATCAGTCTGCATGCTTAGAACAGCCCTAGAAATCAGGTTTCTAGCCCATGAGATCTAAACTGTTTGGCAAATATGTATTTTCATTGTGTAAATTTTCAAGTTTGTGAATAACAATTTGAAGTCACTAATGATATTAATACCCCACTTCCGCTGGTGATAATTATGATAAAGAGCACAAACTTCCTGAATTCAGGTTTCATGCTTAAGGGCAAAAGAAATACATATATTTGTGATACAGACTTTGTTTTTGCAGTTTTCTGATGTAGATCATGAATTCAAAGTCCAGTTGATAATATGATTAGTGGTTTATGTCTTGGTGACATCCGTGTGTGCAGATTGCTGTATGCTGATGACACTGTCCTGTTGGCAGAGAGCAAAAGTGATTTGCAGAGTATGTTGTCTCTGATGCACGAAGTTTGCATGAAATTCAAACTGAGTATAAATAAGGGAAAAACCAAAGTTATGGTGTTTGAGAGAGGAACGGGTGGCACTGAATGTAATGTAAGTATAAATGGCACTGTGATTGACCAGGTGAGTGAGTTTGTGTATTTAGGAAGCATGTTTCACAGAGAGAACAAATTGGATGGTGAAATTAGTAGGAGAGTGAATTCTTCATTGAAAGTCATAGCTGCTCTGGGAGGTTTTCACACGAATGATGAGTTCTGAAGAGAGTCCCGCATGGCTGTGTATGAAAGTGTAATTGTTCCTACTGTGATGTATGGCAGTGAAACCTGGGTACTGCAGAAGAAACATAGGAGTCGTTTGTGTGCTGGAGAAATGTGTTACTGGTTTGTGGCAAGACAGTCTGATTGTGTGAGGAATGAAGATGTGTTGCAGTTGTGTGATGTGAAGCAAAATGTCGTTAGGAAGGTGGAGACCAATATGCTTCGGTGGTTTGGTCATGTTGAAAAAATGAGTGAAGAGATGCTTACTAAGAAAATCTTTTTAGCCCAAGTGGCAGGAAGGAAAGGCAGAGGAAGGCCAAGGAAGACATGGGTGGATCAGATTCAGGAGTGTCTGCATGAGAAAAAGATTGAGTATGAAGCATAAAAGATATTGTGTACAGTGTGTAATGGATATTATTGAAGCCCGAGTTGTATGTCAAGATCACTGTAAATGGAGAAGTTTGATACGGCAACAATAAGTAAAAGTATCTGGTAGTTTGTATTTCTTTTTGGAGCTAACCTCTGAATCTCTGAGAACAGCTTAGTGATGTGTGTGTGTGTGTGTGTGTGTGTTTCTCAAAATTTTGGTTTCTGGAGTCATTCACTGTGTATGTGTGCATGTAAATCTTTAATACCATAAGGACAGAATTTTGTTTCTATGATTGTGTAATAATTACTTGAACACACACACTGCAGCCCCCAACTCCCTTCCTTCAGTGTTGTGACTGTCTGCTGCAGCATGTGGGTAGTGTCCATGTGAGAGGTTAATGTTGCACAATTTAGACATTTTGTAGATATCTTTGAGATCACCTCCAAATTGTATCCCATAAGTAGTTTGCAGAGAAGAACATATTGGTCAGACTAAGAATTTGAATACAGACATTGGTTTGTAAGGTTTTAAAGAAGTAGGTTAAGAGTTTATGGATTTTTGACTAAGTTAAACCTCGCTCTTTTGCTTCCTATACTAAATTAAGCTGGAGAGTGTTTCAGTAATGTAAACAAAAAAATATGAAATTTACAAAGATTATTTTTATTAAATGACAACAGTTTGAATTTAGATTAATTATAAAATTCTAATCTTGTTGCAATTCATGTTTCTCATTGTGCAGAGACCAGTGGCATAGCCAGAAGTTTCTTGGGGGGGGGGGGGGCCCATGAGTTTGATTCATTGGTGAAAGCCCAATATATACACATCCTTTTAAATTCATACTAAATCTCCCCTCAAGAGGGGGGGGGGGGAGTCTGGACCCGAGGACCACCCACCTTGGCTGCGCCAATGGCAGGTACCCCCTCTCATGTGAATTTTAGAAGTGGGGAGATTAGTGGGAATGATATAGTTTCAAAATATCTGATCAGAATTTTTGTTTATCCTGGAGTGACTGAAACTTCTATTTATTAAACCATGACATGGGGTGAAAAGTCACTTGGTGTCAACAACTGTGAAAGTTGATTCATTAAATGTGTCCTATAAAATGCTTTGTATATTATAGTTTACAATGTCCTTGTGAATAAATACCAAAAATGTTTTTGGATTATTCTTTAGAAAAAAAAATGTTGGTGTATTTCCTTTTTGTTTCATTTATTTCTTTGTCCAATGATTAGAAACAGTTTGGTCATACATTTGATAATATATATATATATTGTTTTTGGGTTCCAATGTAGGGGAAACTTATGCACTGTAATGAGTTTTTAATTGCAACAAGTTTTAATAATTGCAGACAAGTAGTTTGCCAGATACATTCAAATTTCTTAATGGAGATAAGGGAGTACAAAATCACTTCCACAGAACTGGTATGGAGTGTAAATGAAGCGACTGTTTGTCTAGTTAATTCAATGCATTTATCAGGTTCCCATGCAAACTTGAAAATGGAAAATCTGGAATTTGTAAGGAATTTGAAAATGTAGGGATAAAAAAATCAGGAAATTTTTTTTATAAGGGTTTTTTTATTTTGCCAAAAGTTTTCAGTTTTTCTTTTGTTTTTTTTTCTTGGATTAACTTTTGTTTGGAATTACTGCTTGCTTAAAATTTGATAGATCTTATTTTCTTACATAACATTATTTCTTAATTCTTAAAAAAATAACCAAAACTGAATTCTAAAAATTCTTATTTTTTTTAACAATTGTGCTTTTTGAAAAGTCAACACGTCCAAGTAGTTAATCGTATTCATGTGCCAATATATTTCCTAGACATTGAAGAAAATCATAAGCTCTCCTCTCAAATACATATATGATGCACATATATCTCTGACAGTCAGTCGTCCTGGGCCTGAGTGAAGCATGAATATATGTTTTTTAACCATTAAAAACATTTAGTTAAAATATAAATGTTTGCACAACTATACTAGTTATAAGAATTTAGTGGCATAGATAAAATCAAGGTTTCCAAGCTTTTGCACATCAACCATATAGATGGCTTTCTCAAGGAAGGTAGACAGCAAACTGCCAGTTTGCAGATTTAGTTCATGCAGAGAAAGTACATTTTATTGGAAACATTTCTCAAGTGTGTTCTTTCATGAGGAAAAAGAAGTAGCCCCTTCCTTTAAAAAAAAAAAAAAAAAATTTTTTTCATGAAAGCCGGGCTAGTTTTTAGTTTAGTGAAATAAGCAAAATGAATATTTTTGTATCAGGCAAAAAATGTGCTGTGGTTTTGTAATTTAAACAATTAAGTTGTATTGAATGACTATGCATCATCTCATTTTTACCTGCACAGTATTTTTGCTTGGTGCTTGCAGCTGTAATGAAAATTCATTGGGGGCCAGATGGGAGGGTGCCAATTTTTGCAATTCAGAGGATGTAATAGAAAAATGGTAAGGAGAATCTTCCAAAACTTTTTCAAGGAGAGATAACTCATAGTTCCCAATTTGCATGCAAGAAATATATTTCATGATGAACTGATAGATAGGCCCAGCAGTTTCCATATGGTTGGGGCTTTAGGGTTCAGGTGCACACAGTCCTTAATTTGGAAAGTAAGTCCATCCCTGCCAAAATCCAGATGTGCAAGGCCTGTTCTGTGCCTGGCACTGAATATTTGGGTATGGGCAGGGATGACACATTCTGTAAGATAACATTTCCCGGCTGATTTCAGACTAATAACTTTCAGCATGGTCTGTTGATTTCAACTATAATTTAATTAACATTAACGAATGAGCAGAGTTCGTGGTGCACTTCTATCTCTTTTTGTTATAACTTCTGTGCCTTTTTACATGGAACTTTGAAGGCAATGATAATGACCACAGAGCAAAAATGAAATTTTATTTCAGCATCTTGGCTAGTTGAGGACAGGGTTATGAGCGGTTGTGGTGGTGAAAGTACTGCATCATTCCTGTTAAAGTATTTAAGTGAAGTTTCTCTTAAAATGTGTAATTTGGAAGCAATTACACTGCTTGAGTGGTGTATATCAAGTTTATTTTTACAAAATGAAATTTATTTACCAATTTAAATCAGTATATAAGAAGGTAAGGAGCAATTTATATCATGAGTCAGTCTTTACTTTAGAATCCAGAGTGTTTTTTCCTGAATATAGCAGCAAAATTCTTTTAACCATGGCCTGGAGTTTTCTTTTTGTTGATGAGAGGCCAAGTTGGGACTTGGTTTGGCCCATGAAGACCTGGTTTGGAAAACCTATGGTTAGGGAGTCTTTTGGTAAAAGGTTTTACAAAATCGGGTATGAAACTAGCTTTACCGCTGAAGGTGTAAATGGAAGAGCTTTGTAGGCATCCGTGGCTACCGCTTCTGTGTTGTCTTTCTTTGTTTGCTTTTTGTGCAAAAACATTGCAAGCTTTTCTGGGCAGTGAAAATGTTACTCAAAAATTTGACCAGTTTCTGAAAAAAATAGTTGCTATAGGACGAGCAAGATTCTTTCATTATTATGTACAGGGCTTTTCTTTGGTCATGCCATTAAATGTGGAATTTGCTTACCATTATGTAAAACTTCCCATTTTGATGTTAGGCCACCATGGCAGTACTGAACAATTACTGGTGTGTGATCATTTTGATAGGTTTTGACCAGAAGCGGGTTTAAACGTTACAGTGCCCTCGGCCAAGATAAGTCGGGTGCCCCCAAGTACACATATTTTAATGTAAAATATTTACTTCCAATGCAGATTTCATATCTAAATTTAAAAAAATTACAAAAAAATCAACATTTTCTCAAGAAGAATTATGTAGAATATTTAGCACAGGTATTATTTAAAACTGGACAATGAATATAATTTTTAATGTGAAATAGAAATTTTAAATATCATGTTCTGGCAAGTTGAATTTACACAATTTTGAAACTTCACTGCATCATAAATTTCTATATTTACAAATGAAGTTGCTTAATTTGAACATATTTGTGAAACATTTGCCTACAAATTTAGCATTTAAATTTTCAATGTAAGCAATACTATTAGGATTCCTTTTAAATGTAATGCTTATGTAAATGTTCATTGTATAAACCGATTGAATTGCCAAGTGGAAGAAATGAATGAACATAAATTCGTAAAATTACTTGGAACTAAAATTTTTTTTTATCTCTTTCTTTTTGGCAAAATCTGTTTCATGAAGTGTTCGTCCTGATTGACAAAGCTGTAAAAGCATTTCTTAAAATGTCTTCAAATAATTATGAATGGTTTTCAAAAGAGAAAAACCTTGTTTCTCTAGGAATGTTACTGCATAGGTAAATCCTAGGATAATAATTGTTAAGATAAGTTGTATAGATTTTTTCCCCTGTTAATATTGCAACTATACTTGCAACAGCTTCTCTTAAATCTGTTTCTGGCCTATCTAACTTATGCCAAAAATTCTGAAATGCTGATATTTTTACTCAGATTCAGATAAATAATTCAACTGGAGCTGCGCATTGTGGAATGTATTGTGTAACCAGTTCGCTGTCCTCACCTGTCACCCACAACTACTCTGGGTGACTTGATCTCGTAGAAATCTGCATTATGGAGTTAAACCATTCCACTTTGGGCTTCCCACTGTCGCCCTTGAATTTGCTAAAATGGCTTGTAAAAACTATTAGCTCCAGTCTGTATTGAAAGAGTAATGTTATTTTAATAAGTATTAACTATATTATATTACTCAGCTTTATTTGTGTCACTGTGAAATGCCAGTTTTTTTTTTTTTTTGTTGCTTCCATAATAAGATAGAATGGCTTGTCACATGTATTCCTAAAATTTTAACCCCCTGAACATACAGCTCCCTGCATGAGCCATGCATGGCCTGGGGTGGCTCAATCGTAAGCCCACTCCTGGTTACGATGACTCAGTGCAATGCCATTTTTTTTTAAGCATTCAGTTCTCAGAAATACTTCTCTCACTGACTTTTCTTAATTTGTGTGTAGTTAGCATGGACTGAGTATGCTTAAATGGGAGCCTGATTATGAATAACTACTTTTTTTCTCTTATCACTTTTGACTTAAGAAGTATCACTTTTGACTTAAGGAGTTGATTATCTATTACTTGTCTAGTAGTAATTTCTTCCTTAAATTGCTGAGCAGACAATGGCCCAAACGTATGTGCTTTGAACACCGGCATTGAATGAAGTGCAGGGTTCATGATGCTTTTTAATTAAGTTAAAAACTTGTTGTGATTGAAATGCAGGAATATGGGTTTCTTACACTGCAATAAGAAAACAAATGGAATTAGTGAACTGAATTCACAAAATGTTAGAATAAATGTATCCCAAATGTGGGTCATTTGAATGCTGCTGTACATTACGAAGCGCTAAATTCCAAGCATTGTTCATGTCTCGTGAGTCGAGCATAGAAAAAACGAAAAATAAAAAAAATATGGAAAACGAATATTTGGGATGAAGTTTAATCAAGTTCAGAGACATAAAAGGTATCAAATTTGTAAAAAGTTGTATCTAGTCTGTGGAAAGTTGAAGGTATGAATCTATTCAGCAATCTGGCCAGTAAAGGTAGTTAGAACAAGTTTAAGAAAAGATACAGCTTTTACATTATGTTGGGAATCAAGAAGCTGCCTTTGGTTGATTGCAGCAAAAGTATTTGTGATGCTGTCTTGGACAATCATAGAAAAGAAATGTAAATAAATAACTCCCTCAGAAATAAAATGTTATAAATTATTCTCTAAGTTGTTTTATTTTATGTACAGACATTTCATGTTCTTTATTGTCTTCCAGGTCAGGTTAATAATGCTTTATACACCATATTGACAAAAGTTACCGGACAGGTAGAAGAGAAACACAACATAGCATTTATTGACATACATTAGTACAGTGTCATCCACCTTTGGCCTTAATGCATGCACTGACTCTTCGAGACATGCTTTCGACAAAGTTTTGGAACAAAGCGATAGGTATGCGCTTCCATTCAGTACATAATGCTGCCGCTAACTGTTGCTTATTAGTAGGCCTTAGTTCCAAACTTCTTATGCAGTGCTCTAATTCATCCCCATAGGTGCTCAATGGGATTAAGATCAGGGCTCTGTGCTGGCCAGTCCACACACGATACAGAATTATCATCAAACTACGTCGTAACAGTCCTTGCTTTATGGCTCGGTGTATTATCCTGCTGGTACCAACAACGCTCGGTTCCATATTATTGCCACAGAGTTGGTCGGGCATCATTGTCCAGAATATCGAGGTAGACTTGCTGGTTAACAGGTTTGTCTACAATAACCAATGGGCCGAGACCATATCACGAAAAATACCCCCACAAAAGTACACTGCCAGCTTCAAACTTGACCATCAGAACAGTACACTGTGGTAAATAGCATTCCCAAGCTGCCGCCATACCCACTCACGACCATCAGACTGATGGATCGTGTATCTGGATTCATCAGTCCATAGGACCTGTTTCCATTGATCTATGTTCCACGATAAATGTTCTTTACACCATGATAAACGATGAGTAGCATTCCGAGTGGAGATGAAAGGCTTATGAGCAGCCGCACGACCACGGTGACCCATGGAATGAAGTTCCCTTCGAATGGTACTTGTACATACCGAGGTTCCAGCATTTTTACTCGCTTGTACACTGAGGTCTTGTGCAGTACTCCGTCGATTAGCAGTAACGACTCTCCTGAGGCTTTGACACCCTCTATCACTGATTTTCTTTGGTCTGCCAGTACGTTTTGCTGCTTCAGGTACGCCATGTGTCTTCCACTTATTCAGTACATCCAAAACAGTTGACTTGGGTATGTTTAAACGCCTCTTGCTTTCTCTTGTGGGCAACCCACTAATATAACACCCAACAATCTTTCTTTTCTCAAAGTCAGTTCTCTCCCGCAGTGACATTTTCACTCTACCCCACGTGCGATATGATCACGGTCAGCCGCATGCTCGTTTTTATAATGTTGCAGCTGTACCGTGCATCTTAACAACGCAGCGGATCTGTTCATTTGCTTTTGAAGGAGTGTTCGGTGACTATCGTTATAGTGTATATAATTTATGACTAAAGAATTTGTGGTGTTGATTTAAAATAAAAATACCATCATTTACCACAAAGTTTTGTAGCATAAATAGTTGCACAGAGCATATTTTGTAGCATAAATAGTTGCACAGAGCATCATCAGGACGAATTCGTCCTGATTATGCCAAACGCTCTGTGAAACTATAGTCGATGTATAATAAACCTTTGTGGTAAACGTTGGTATTTTCATTTTATGTCTGTGCTTTATTTATTAAGGTTTTTGGACTGTGTCCATTTCTGTTGCCATTTTCGAACAAACCCTGTTTGTTGCTATTTTCATTATTACTAGAAATTAAGTGTGATGTGTTTTCCTATGATTTTTTTTTTTTTTATCTTTATTAGTTGATCCATCTGTTAAAGATGTAGCTGATAAATTTAGGTGACTGGTTAATAGTTCATTAATGTAATAATATTCTCATTAATATCTATCATACAAATCCAAGGTTACACCGTGTAGCAGGAGCATTTCATGTTGGACGAAAAATTGAAAAATGATTGAAAAATTTAGGTTGTAAATGATTATATCAGTGAGCATTGTTCAACAGTAACTATGAGCTTATTGATGTCGGAATAGCTTAAGTGTCATGTGACAAGCCTACAAATTTCGTAACGCAAGAAGCACCAGTGACCGAACCTCCTTGGAAGATGTGGAGGACCGCCCCGGGGTGCAGTGGTCTAAGGCGTTGGCCTCTGATCATTCGTCCGTAAGGGGTGGTTGTAAATCCAGCTACTAGATACAAAGAATTTGTCAAACTGGACTTCTAAAAGTGGAGATATTGCACTAAATTGTGTTATGCATTCTTTGTTGCAGAATTAAATGCATTTTCCCCACCTAGCAGTAAAACTGGGCATTCTGCATAGCAAAGATATGTAGGGAAAATTTTACTGATGGTTAAAACTATGAAACAAAAAATTCTAGTAAGACTCGTACATTGTAGTGATTTTAGATATCCTACCAAACGTACAAGAAACAGGTTTATGCCATTGCTTAGAAAAACTATGTATGCAATTTAGAAGTCTAAGGTGAGTTAATACCTTCATGGTTAGCATCATTTGATGTATAAAGAGCTTTTGAAATCTAATCATATTGATGCAATAAATTTTGAAATCACTGTTCTTTTCTAAAAAAAAAAAAGTTTTCTAGAAACGGTCAGATCTTCAGTGCAAAGTTATTGGGCACAAATAGCATATTATGCTAGAAGCTCGGCATTATTGATTCTTTGTCGAGTTTTGAGAGTTTTATAAATTTGTACCGTTTTTAGATTTTGTTTTCTTAATGTTAACTTATGAAGATTGAATTTAAATTGCTTAATTTTTTTTTTTTTGATATTTTTATAAGAACATACTTTTTTCATAAACAGTTGACGGAAACACAATCATTAAATGGAAATGGATATCAAGTTAAAACTGGTTTAGCAGAAATCATGTGTGTGCTAAATTCAGTTTTTAATGTTTTTATTTGACATGCTACATAATTATGACTGAAATATCAGTGTTTTTTTAATTTAGTTGTATGCTTAATGTTTTGTATATTTGTTACAATTTGAAATGTATCAGATCAAAAATGTATTTTTGCTTGGTGCTAATTCTGCTTTTTTTTTTTTTTTTTTTTTTAATTATAGGAAAAGAAAGATGATTGCCTTATCCTTCCTGAAGCACAGTCAACAAATGGGGATGTCAAGTCATCAGACACAGCAAATAAAGAAAAGGTAGAGTCTGAAAAAAAGCAGAAACAGACAGTGCTGGTTCTGGTGATGCACCAACTGATATAGTAGAAGACAGTCCTGATAAGGAAACAAATCAGGTTGCACAGCTTTCTGATGTGAAATCTCCGTCTGAACCAGCACCACCAGTTACTGCTGAATCTTGTGCTACAGAAAAATCAGATGCACCCCAGCCATCACCAGTAGAAGAAACTGCTAAATCTAATAAAGTAACATCTCCATCCAAAGTTAAAGAAGAACCAAAAACTGAGCCAGTGCCTGCTTCATTAGAAGTCAAACCTGAGTCTATCACAATTACTCCACCCACTCCAGAAGTCACTAAGCCTAAGCCTGAGCTTGGTTCTTTAAGTGCACCAGAGGATGCTGAACCTGTTCCTCAGGTGGAGGATAAACCCAAATTAGTGGCTACTACATCTGAAGACTCTACTCCTGTTGCTGCAGTAGAAACTAAAGTGGAACCAGTTTCAGAACCAACACCTACCACTCCAGAGGAATCAAAGGGACAAGTTACAGATCAGGCAGCTGTTCAAGAGGAGGTAAAACCTGAACCAGTTGTAAAAGCTCAAGAACCTGTAGCAGAACAAGCTGAAGCTCCCACACAAGAAGTGAAGCCTGAGCCAGTGGCTGAAGTAGCTGTTGCTACTCCTGAGGAGACAAAGCCTGAACCAGTTGTTGAAGCACCTGTTGCCACTCCTGAGGAGACTAAGCCTGAACCAGTTGTTGAAGCACCTGTTACCACTCCTGAGGAGACAAAGCCTGAACCAGTGGCAGCAGCAGTTACCACTCCTGAGAAGACAAAGCCTGAACCAGTGGCAGAAGCAGTTACCATTTCTGAGGAGACAAAGCCTGAACCTGTGGTAGAGGCAACTGTTGTCACGCCTGTGGAAACAAAGCCTGAATCAGGGGCTGATGCAGCAGCATCTACCCCAGAGGAAACAAAGAAAGAGTTAAAAACTGAAACACCTGTTGCTACACCAAATAAAGAGCAAGATATAGTAACCGAACCAGTTGTTGCCTCACCTGGAGAGACAAAAGAATCGGTGACTGAGCCAGTAGTTGTTACACCAGAGGAAACCAAAGCTGAGCCAGTAGCTGAAGCGCCTGTTCCCACTCCAGAAGAGCCAAAGCCTGAAGCAGCTGCTGTTATATCTGATGCTGTCTCTGAACAAGTACAGGCAGAAACAAAAACTGAATCACCCGTTGATAAGGAAGAGTCGCAGAAAATTTCTGAAGTGCCAGAGGTGGAAAGGCTAGAACAAGAGGTTTCATCTCCAGAGAAGGCTGAAGTCCAGGTGAATGGTATTCCTGAAACTGTCAAAGTACCAGAAATGCACAAGGAGGATGTTAATGAGGTAAAGCTGTAATGCTATTTTTTTTTTAATTTTAGAGGAATTAAAATGCAATATTTTTAATGAATTATAAAAAAAAGACTGATAGTTTCAGATGAACAGTTCCAGTTAAGTGAAATTGTTCCTTACACTTTTAATGATTTTCAGTGCTGTGAAAAAAATCTTATTAAATTGGGTGAATATTGGTTCTGTAGTGTTATGCTATTATTTAGGTTGTATGCATCACTCTTACAGTTTTTACGATGTTATCCAGAAGCTTTTTTTTTTTCATTTATTTAATTCAAGAAATTTGTTTTGGTATTGCAAGCAGATAATACTTTGCCATAATAACTTATCATATACGATTTATGCAGTTTCTTTCTATTACTATTAAAAGCTGTCTTATTCTGTCTTCTTATCTCACATTGTGATTCATTCATAAATTTTTCTGTCAGTTGTCAAGCTTAATTTGATAACCCGTATGTTCTGTTTTGTGAAAACTTATACATGTGGCTGTGATGTAAAATAAAACCTTTTTACCTTTCCAGTTTTTGAAATCATTATCTGTTGCAATTTTACAGAAATGAATAACACTCTAGCACCTGAGTAGTTGAGTAATTTGGCACCTCCATGCTTTTTATATATTTATATGTACAAAAGTTTTAATACACAGAAGTTCTCACAAAGCACATGATTTGTTTACATTTTAAGAATTTCTATGATGGAAATTTCCTCAAGGAATGTGGGAATAATCTCCTTTGCTGGTATTTTTAAGATGCATTAAATAAATTGTTGCTAATAAATGGATTTCTAGTGTAAAAATGTGTTTAAAGTGCATTTAGGAAATATTGAAATTTTTCATGTTTAATGGTTAATTAGAAAGTAATTTCAAATATTTACAAAAATTAACTTCCAATGTTATGTAATTGTAACTAAGGGGAGAACATTTAAAAGGTTTTAGAAAATGGTCTAAATAGTGGAATAAGGCTAAGGATCAAGGAATTTGGAAAAGACTTTGGAGGCCCATATCCTGCAGTGGATGTCAACAGGCTAAGAAGAAGAAGAAAATAGTCACTTGAACTTTCTGCAAATGAAGATGCCACTTCCTCACAATTCTGGAATTGCCAACTTTTTATTTCCACATCACTGAGATTTGGCAACAGAAACGTTAAGGATCCATAATTTATCAGTGATATGCCAAATGTTATATTTAAATATAATTGCACTAGATAGGCTGAGTAGACAGTGGCTACAAAAAGTATAACATGGTGAAATTTGCATGATATATAACCCTGCTGAATTTTTAAGCTGGTTCCAGCTATTTATACAGTGGCATGGCATTCTTCAAGCTGCACGCACCCCTGTGCAATAATTTATCGATTATATATTTGTGAGTTGTAGTCTATCCATGTATAATGGGGACTGCAGTGGTGCATAGTTATATATTTCAGACATGTTAGAAAGGAGTGAAAAACAAAACAAAGAAATAAGGATTGCAGATGAAAGTACATCAGTAGTAGCACACTTACTTTTTGCAGTGCTTGCCCTTCCCTTTGGTTTTTAATGTCTCATTTTATTTTAGTTATTTAAAATGATTCATCTGATTTCAAAAGAGCATAATTCTGTACCTATCAACTGTGTATGTACTTGACATAAACCAATTGAAAGGGGAAATCTCAGAGTTTTAGTAGGTCACAGTGAGCAAGCTCCAGTGTTGCCGTGGCTTTGCAACAATCTGCCAAAAATGGTGTCCGTCAAGCAGAAGGTTTTTTGTGTGCTGCAGTTTTTGAGGTCTGAATTGGTAGTCACAGTGCAGCATGAGTTTTGTATATGTTGTGGAAATGATCCACCAGTTGCTCAGAGTATAGGTCAGTGGTATTGACAGTTCGAGGAAATAGTCGAGCACAAGCTCAACTTGCCTAAAGTTAACATCTGTGCCATTGACCGAGCAAAGGTTTATGGCCCTTTCTTTTTCGTGGAAAACGGTGACTAGCAACTCTTTATTTTGATATGCTGCAGAACTGGCTATTTCCACAATTGAACGAAAATTCTGGTGACTAAATTTTCTAGCAAGATGGGGCAGCAGCTCATTGGCATTCTGCTGTTTGCAATTTCCTGAACGAAGTGCTCCTTCACCGTTGTATTGGTCACAGTGGACCCCATGACTTGGTGCTCTACAGCTGGTCGTCTTGGTCATTGGATCTTGCACTATGTGACGTTTTCCTTTTTGGTGTGTGCTAAGGATACTGGGTATACTCCACCATTGCCTACAACCCTGGATGAGCTCAAAAAGTGCACTGTTGCGATGGGGGTCAGTGGCAATGGACATGCTGCAGTGAGTCTGGGAGGAAATGGACTATCGTCTGAACGTTGCTCATGTGACGTCACATAGAGCACATGTAGGGTGAGAGACAAAAACTCGAACAGTTTTTCTTTTGGTTGATGTATCATTTCGTACTCTGTATTTGTAAACTTCAAAAATGTAGTTATTTGAAATTGGATGAATCATTTTGAATAACTCTATTTTGAATGAAAGCACTTTCTTCTGCATTCAGACATTATTTTGTAGTGAGATTTCTTCCATTCGTTTGGTATTTTCAGCCCACGGTACTGTTCCACCCACTTTTTAAGAGTGATCACATCCATTATGAAAGCCTGCAAAAGTTTTTTTACAGCAGCAAGATGTTAGAACTGTCAGATATGTTGAAGAAATAGAGTATGTTTGATTGATGTTATTTCTATTCTTAATCAAATATGCTATTACCAGTATCAAAAGTATTCATACAATTATCTGGCAAAATTGCAAATGAGCATAAATGTACTTCATGTAAAAATACAATGTGTAGGGGATGACTTTTAAGGAAACTAGAAAAGTGTATCAATTGACTACCAAATTTGTCTGCATTCTATCTAATTGTAGACATACTAAGTTCAGGGTGAGGACCACATATCTTTCTAATATATAATGGGTTGTCAGAAAAGTCATGACATATTTTAGCCATGTTTTGCAAAGGTCATTTATTGATAAAAAGAACAAAGATCAATCAATGATATGATGCCCGTTTTGTTCGATAACCTTTTGCCATCTTTCAGTGAGCTGCAGAATGCCTCGTTCATAGAAGGGCCTGTCTTTCGTGGCGAAAAATTGTACAAGGTGCTGGTTTACAGCCTCATCTGAAGTAAACGTTATACCACCAAAGGACTGTTGAAGAGAGCAAAACAAGTGAAAGTCTGACGGCGCAAGGTCAGGCGAGTATGCTGGGTGTGACAACACATCCCACCCAAGCTTGAATGATTTTTGGCGGGTGATCAAACTTGTGTGTGGTCTTGCGTTGTCGTGATGGAACATAACACCTTTACGATGAATGAGCTCTGGATGTTTCTGGATGATGGATTCGTTCAAACTGTCCAATTGCCGACAGTACACATTCGAATTGATTGTTTGGTTCCATGGTAGGAGCTCGAAAAACACGACACCTTTAAAATTCCACCACACTGAGGCCAGAACCTTCCGCTGATGAATGTCTGCTTTTGGAGCGAAGCAGCACATCGGGACCAAGACTGTTTGCGCAGCACATCGGGACCAAGACTGTTTGCGCAGCACATTGTTGTACACAATTCACTTTTCGTCACCAGTTATCAGTCGCTTCAAAAAAAGATAGTTTTCCTCACGTTTAATGAGCATATCGCAGATGTTTATACGTGCCGGCAATTGAGCTACTTTGAGTTCATGAGGAACCCCACACATTGAGCTTGCTTATGTATCCCAGCTTCTTCAGGTGGTCGTGAACGCTTGAACGATGGATGTGCAATGTGTCTGCAATCTCTCGTGTAATGTGGGTTTGACTCAATCAGTGCCTTGATTTGGTCGTCGTCAACCTCTGTTGGGCCTCCCGGACCGAGAAGCATTGCTGAGGTCAAAATCACCAGCACAGAATTTTGCAAACCACCGCTGGCATTGACGTTCTTGTAGAGCATTACCACCATACACTTTACGCAACTTTTCACAAGCTTGACGCACGTTCTTCCCTTTATGGAAGTAAAACAGTAAAATATGGCGAAAATGCACAGTTGTTTCTTCCATCTTCACTTGATGTCAAATCTCCGCAAATCAACCAAATCGCTCACTATTCCTTTTAGACTGCAGCTAGAACTGGCACCTATCGAATGCCATAGCGATAACAGAGCTGCGCATGCCTCTAGTACTTCCAAAACCGCCCAACCGCCATCGGGTGCCAAAATACGTAGTGACTTTTCTGACAACCCAATATATGTGTGTGGTGGTAGGGGAGGGATATTATTTGTACGACATACCATCAACATTTGTGACCATCTGTTAGAATAGTATTAGTACTCCTCCTCCTTGAATTATTTTTCATCATAGTTGAAACATCAGGAGAAATATAACATTTGAAACAAATTTTTCAAACTAAAATTCAGAAATGTAATTGCTGGAAACTTGTGGTTTTTCCATTCATAATGAAAAAGTGCAGATCTTTTGCTCTATATGAATTTTATAAGCATGAACTTTTATATTATTTGGAGTTGTGTGCATTTACACAGTAGGAAAAGTAACTTTTTTTTTAATGAAATGCTTATAAATTAAGACAACAGCAGCAAACAACAAAAATGAAAAACCAGTAGTACCAATGCTTTTGGTTAGATATTCATAACAGAAAAATTAGGAATTTCAGCAGTTGCACAGCAAAACTTTTTAGTTTAAATTTCGAAAATCTGCAATTTTTAAAATATTTTATTACATAATCAAATAGCCAAAGCTAAGTGAGCAGTATTTTTATTGTAAAAATAAATTGTTAAATATTCTGTTTGCTGTGTGCCATTTGTTACTCTCCATTGATTATAGACAGTGTGGGATTCTTCTTTTTCACTTTTGTGGTTCTTTGCAAAACAGGCAAAAAGGAATATCTAGTAATGATTTTCAGGTAAAATAAATGAAAAGTTTCCTTAGTGAAAGTGGTTTGTTGAACTTAATCTCCAAAAATGTGTTGACTTCATTGCATCGAAACCAGCATTGTTATTTCACTGCAGCATTTGCCAGCTATCAGATGGCACAAGGTTATACTGGGCCCAGTGTTACCATTAAGCCAACTTCGGCACAGACATCGGAAGGGTTAACACATTTTTTTTTTTAAGACCTTTGAGGGACACAGTTTATACTACACATGCATTTTTTACATGGATTAAAAACTGAAAATTTAAATGTTTTATTTTAAGATATGTTCTACAACAGTGCTATGAAATCTAATTATAAAGTCCCGTAACAAATATGTACAGGGTGTCCGAGAATTATTGGACACGTTACAAAATTATATAAAACAAAACATTAAACAGATGGAAACTGACTGTACTAACTTAAAATGTAACTACACAAATTAATAAATTTCAATGCGAGATTCCTTGGTTGCTCATAGTACGTCCAAGCGATACTCTATTCCATGCCATTTATTGGCAAGCATCTGAGGAGTTACGGAATTAATAGCAGCTGTGATACACTGCTTCAGTTCCTGCAAATGAGTACAAGGAGTCTGATAGACACGATCCTTCATATAACTCCACATAAAATAATCCAATGGAGTTAGATCTGGAGAGCGAGGAGGCCACGGAATGGGACCACCACGCCCAATCCATCTGTTGGGGAAATGCTCATTTAGGCACTTACGTACAGACGTTGACCAATGTGGAAGTGCGTCGTATTGTTGGAAAATGATGTCATATCTTTTGATTTGGGGTATAGTGAAATTTTCTAACATATCCAAGTAAATGTCACCATTTATGGTTTTTTCGCAGAAGAAGAAAGGGCCAGTCACTTCTCTTTTTCATAGGGCGCACCACACATGAGCTTTTAAAGAATCGCGTTCCAGTTCAATAGCAGCATGAGGCAGTTCACTGCCCCATATCCTACAGTTGTGACAATTCACGATACATGAAATGTGGATTCATCACTGAAAATTACTACAGTACTGAGAAAGTTTTTGTCGTTTTCCACTCTATTCAGCATATCCATAGCGAAATCGTATTGCAGAGTGTGATCATTTACATGCATCTTTTGCACTATTTGAATTTTATAAGCATGAAACTTTAATTTCTTGTGCAAGATGTCGTGAACTGTCTATTTTGGAATGTACAGTTCTCTGCTTGCTTTACGAATGGATTTCCTGGGGCTTCGTCGGAAACTTTCATTAACTTGATCAACCGTCTCAATGCTGACGCTAGGCTTACCAGCTCCTCCACGATGTTCCACATTGCCAGTTTCTTTAAACTGTTTCATCCACCGCTTAATTGAATTCGTTGACGGAGGATTACAACCATACTCTAAACGGTACCGTCTTTTAACTTTAATGACAGACTTTAATTTCGCAAGCCATAACACAGACACACACCGCCTTCTGCTGTACGGATGACATGACTACTGATTGCACATTTCTCATACATTCCTCATCAGGCCACACCTAGCGCCATCTATCGGATTCTGGGAATAACAATTCTGCAGAACAAAAATATAGAAACTGTGTTTGTAATACATGACATAAAAAAACAGACAATGCTCTTAGTTTTTTTTTTTTTTTTTTGTACATAATTTTATGTGTCCAATAATTCTCAGACACCCTGTATATTATTGAGTAACAATGAAATTAACTATTGTTGCGTTACTTCTTGGGACAGCATTCAAAAGTCAGATTTCAACAATGGTTTTAATTACTTCCGTTACCCATTTCCGTTACATCGAAATTTCATGCATGGGATTTACTGTACTGCTGTTGGGAAAGATGCATAGCATCATAAAATGCAGTGGAAAATATCTTCTTAGTCTTTTTTTTTTTTTTATAAACATTTTTTGAATATTTCCAGTGATTTGCACCACCTATGAGTTTGAATCTGTTATGTAAACAGACTTGCATATATGAATGTATTTTTTCCTTCTGCTGGAATGGTTTGTCGTAGAGTGCTGTCATTCCAAAGGAAAATGCCCCCCCCCTTTTTTTGTAGGTGTTTACCTATGACTAAATCTTGCTCTTCAAGCGAACTAGTTGTTGGAGTGCCCTTTTTTTTTTTTTTGCTGCTTTGTGCGAGGAGTGAAAAAAACAAAGTGGTATTGCCGTAACCGCGCACATTTTTACCAAAGTTGTGTAATGATAAAGTAATGTGCATTGTTCTATTTTGTATTTGAAGGTTGAAACAAAGCTTTAGAGTGATGCCGGACAACTACATCTTGAACTTCGGCAGGTGTATTCTGACATGATTGTTGTAGACCTTCAACTTCACTCACTGCTGGCGACATATAACAGCGTGTTTCCATATGAAGAGCAATGTATTCAGTTTCCTTTATTACCCAGAAAAAATTTATAATAAGGAATTTCGCCGTTACCATCCTGTTTAGTCATGCAGACGCACTAGAATAAAAAGTTGCGTGTTCATTTGGGCGGAACTCTGAGCTATTATCTTTTAAATATTTTCCAACATTTGCAAAAAAAGAAAAAAGAAAATAAGAACGAAAGATACAAGTAAAATAAAATATCTAAAACGTGAAACTTTCAGAGAGCGTGAATAATAAGTTTTGAGTGTCAGCTTCCATCAATTAATTTTTTTTCATAGTTAAGACAAGTGAATTTTAAACCTTTTTATGCCATTTAATCGTTAAAGTATAACCAATTTGAGTATTCAGAAGTGCTGAAAGTAATTTGCTATTTTATACTATCCTGTGAAATGTCTGTTTTTGGTGAGTTATCTGCTTTACTCAATTCTATTGCATAAGAGAAGGATTAGAAAGCCAAAACTGCGGTTTTATTAACTTTCATTCTCGTGCTACGGTATATGCAACATCGTGATTTCTGTCGACTGCCTTCCCTTGTAGGAAAGAAAGGGTGTTGGTCAACTGCCTTCACAAAAAAGAAGAAAAAGGTCAACTGCACTTTGAAGCCTCCAGCCCCCTCCCCCCACGACTGTTTCTCTAGAGAAAGTCATACTATCGAAACAACCTAAGTTTAAAAAACAAATAAATATGATATGACAAGTAATCAAAACAAATCAATGCAATAGATAAATGATAAAGAAAAAAACTTACAAAATTCAGAATTTATTTCAGCTATTTGTACAGGAAAATTCTTATTTTTTGATGTAATAATGGGATAAACATTTTAAAAAATGGCTTCTTGAAATTTTCTGCTTATTATATTGGTTCACCAGCCGCTCCAAGATTTCCTTTTTTTTTATATATATATTTTTGATAATTTTTTTTTCTTTCACGTGCGCTATTTCGTACGGCATAAATATCATGATTTTTTTTTAAACTTTGATAAATTTATACATATTCGGATGAAGAGTTGTAAAGTTGGAATTGAATAGAGAATGAAACGACTCACATTCGTTTGTAGTCCTTTCTCACTCAAAAAGTGGGACTGTCGCATAAAATTGGCGGAAATGTAGCTTCTTCGGAGACATAATCTATTACGTAGTCTGCAAATATTTAAATTCTGGAATCGTTAGGCTATTTAGACATAATATTTTCAACGAATGTATCTGATACTATTTCTGGGTTCAAGAATGGTAGTACAAAAAATAAACGAATCCATTGCCCTTCTTCAGATGTCCTGCCTTTATAATAATCATTCGAGAGACCACATTGTTGAATCTTTCACCACAAAGCTTGAGTTAGATGAAATCGACATCTTATTATGTAAATATCAGGCCACACATTCCGAACGCTTTCTGAATCGAAATTTCAAAATCTGCAATTAGCGTGTTTGGTTTAAAACACAAATTCTTCTGTTCACATATCTCAGTGATTTTTTTTAAAGACATTCATACTGTATATCAGAACAGACTTGTCTGGAAGAAGGGAGAACAGACTTGTCTGGAAGAAGGGAGATGAGTGGGCTGTAGTGTAAATTTTCTACCATGTGAATTATAAAAAAACTTGATAAAACAATTTGGGGCATGGCACAAATGTGCCATCTCCAAATATATATTTCACTATGTTCGGATAAGTACTTCAAATTAGAATCCATTGCAAAACATACAATATTTCTATCTTCATTATTTACTTGTAACGTGTTTTCTCCGCGATAAGTAGTTTGATCATATGTCAAAAGAACTCGGTGGACATCAGCAATAGTCCTTGGAAAAGCAGGTAAAAACTTTCGCGGAGCACGATACAAATTCTTCCTCATATATTCTATGTCTTTCATATCAATATTTTCTGAAATAGTTATTGGAACACTGCTTACTTCACTTCAAATGAGTTTCATTGGTCTTTTGCAAAGATCTTCAGTAGCTTTCCTTTTCACACTGTTTGAAATCTGTTGGCTGTTTATATTACCATCCGGATCATGATTGTGACTGGAATCAAATTTCAAAATAACTTTTTCATCCTCATTGACATACAGTTCTGCTTTGCAGGTTTTTTTGGTGCAGTGCCAGTTTCGTATGTCTTGTGTTTCACAATCTTTATAAAACTTACATCCACAATATTTAATTAGCTTTTTCCCTCTTTGACTGTACATGAACTCCATCGTAAGTTCTAACTCCCTACGAAAATTCCACTAAGAATGAGATTTCTTAAAGTAAATGTCATGTCATGTTTAACCCCAGCGTATTAAGGGGAGCGCAGTTAGCCCTACGAAGGGAGGTGAGGCTTCGCTCTATTGGATCCTCCACCACGCACCCTCCAGCAGCTGTCAGATGCACTGCAGTCAGCATGGTTCCACATACCTGTGAACACTTTCCAGCACCTTATTGAGTCTCTCCCAGCCCATCTAGCTGGTATCCGCGCTGCACACGGCGGTTACTTTGGATATTAGCTGGTGGTCACAATAATGTGACTCGACCGTGTAATGTAACTAACACTTAAGATTATTACTGCTGTGTTTGATGAAACTGTGCTTGCTTGTTTATATATTTGGGAAATCAGGGCTTTTCTCAGGACTCCGAGAAAAGGACTCTGCCTTTTCCCTGATTCTCCCTTGCTGTTCTTATAATACAAAATATTGATGTATATTCGTAAATCCTACATGTAACAGCAAGAATAAAATTTATTATTTTTGTGTTGTGCAAAAGACATAATCCAGCATTCCTATGAAATCTAGAAAACAAGGAAAAGCTGGAATGCTCAGAAAAATTGTAAATTGTTCCAAAACACAGGGAAATTTGTATCTTTTCGTAGAACTTCGAGGATTTTGATTTTGCCGAAAAGATTTTCCAGCTGTTTTTGTTTGCAAGTATTGCTTGCCTATAATTTTATAAATCTTACATTCAGTACATTCCATTATTTCTTAATTCGCTAAAATATTATCAAAACTGAATTTAAAAAATCACTTCTTATTGAGTTTTTATTCAATGTCTACAGATAATTTGCTTCGTGTTTTGTAACATGGAGCAGTTGGCACAATGGCCTGAAACACTCCTGCTTCGACAAATGCATAACAAGTGAACCAACTATCTAATCGATCAAAGCCTTGTGTTGGCTGATTATCTTGTGGCATGTTTCTCTAAACAGGAACCTATTGGGTCATTAAGGTTTTTAGGTGTTATAGAAAAAAGAAAAACTGAAACTAATCACCTGACAGATTTTTTCTTACATGTGAAAACCTTTATATGGAATATGTTCACAGATGTTACGTGGGCTATCACTCTGGTTCATAAAATATGGAATCAAAAATAATGTACGTCGTGCATTTAATAATTATTAATACAAAGTAGGCAGTTGTATGAATATCTGTTATTTAAAGGATTTACAAACTTGTGCTTTGGTAAGAAAACGCATGAGCAGTAGGAAACATATCAATTTGTCGAAGTGTCTAACGTTAGGGATTTTTTTCCCCCGCCGCCCTGGAAAATCTTTAAAAACCACCTGGAAAAGTCTGGGATTTGTTTTTTTTTTTACTTTTGTGTGGGAACCCTGTAATATTTTTGTCTTTCTACAGCGACGTAATATTTTTTCGTCTTTCCAGTGTGCCTGTTGACCTTCTGTTTTACTAATTTTTGGGGTAAACTTTTGAGTTTTTGTTTATATGCAGTATTTCTCTTTTTAAAACTCATACCTTGTAGCATTTTAATGTGGCTAACCGTTTGTCACATTAAATTTCTCTTAAGCGTAAAAGGAAATGTTTGCACAAATTTGAAAGAAATTTCATGTGTTTTTTGGCAGCCTGCAAAACCCGCTTTTAACAAGCTCTAGACTGACAAAAATGCTTGCTAAATCCGTTTAGGGTGAAAAATTGCACAATATGCAAAAATGTAGATACGTCATATTAATCATATCATCATTAAGCGTTTTCAATCCCATGTAGGATAATATCCACTTTTTTTTTCCACAACTCTGTCTCGATCCAGTCTCTTTCATGCCACTTCGACTGGTTTTGAATTCATCCACCGATCCAAGATGAAATTTTGCCGGTGATGCAATGCACGAAGTTGTGATACAATTTGAGATTTGTGTAGCATATTTTTGCAATGCAACCTTTTTAGAGCATAGTAAAAGCGAGCATGCACATTATTGAATTCAATCTTTTCATTTGTGCGATGGCAGGTTAAAAATAAGAATAAGGAGTGCTAGTGGCTCAATTTTTGAAGTGAACTAATCGCATGTGTGGAAAGTGACTCTTTAAAGAAAATGGGCTTCCACATCTTAACTCAGTACAGCTGTTTTAACAGGAATGCGAGAAAAAACATTGGAAAACTGAACTTTTGTGCATTCAACAGACTGTCAAATATACAAGAGTCCAAAGTATTGCAGTGTGTTAAGACTCTTGACACAAAGTTGTGGTCATCAGAAAACTAGTACTTGTATCTTTTGGTGGTGATTTGATATTGCTTTTCGACAATTTTTCAGAACTTCTGAAAAACGTACTCTGCTCCAGAAATGGGGAGAAACGTTTGGCTGAGGAATTTGCAGCACTTGAAGCAAGTAGTTTATGAGCATGCATCAAGAAAGCTGTAGTGCTTCTTACACATATTTGTGCTTAGATATCAGCATCTTGAAAGTATTTCCGAATTTAAATGGAAAGAGCGTTTTCAGCATTGAACATGTGAAAACTGATTTCAGCAACAGAATGGATACAGAGACTTTAAATATTCTTCAAATTATTTGAGGTGGGGGGGGGGGCTCAAAATTCAGACTTTAAGCCATACTCAGCTTGTGATTTATATTTAAGCAAGAAACATAGGTAACATATTTATCCTTAAAGCTGTACGAGAGGAAACTTCCATGGGAATCGGAGAGTGATTCTCAATAACATCATCTTTCAACAATGTCCTCTGTCCAGCATGTTTTTCTTTAGGAGATTCAAATTTGTGCAGAAATAGTAAAAAGTAATCGAGGTAGTTGCCTTCTATGCACGATCTTAATAAGTAGAATCGCTCACAATTCAAATTCATCCGCTGAACTGGTTGATTTTGTTCCGTTCTCCTCAATTGATTGTTTTTTTATTAGTCTCACTAAACATTTCTATTGTGTTGGAAAGAAAGTAATTACTGCAAATGCAAGGCAACAGAAAAGTAATAATTACCATATCATCATCATCATCATCATTGTCAACCATTATCAATCCACTGCTGGACGAAGGTCTCCCCAAGTTTCCTCCACAACGGTCTGTCTTGTGCCAGTCTCCTCCATGTCACCCCTGCATACTTTCGAATTTCATCCACCCATCTCCCATGTGGTCTTCTTCTGGGTCTTTTCCTGTCCCTTGGAATCCAATCTAAAATTTCGGCTGTCCATCGATGATCTGTCCTTCTGGCAGTATGTCCAGCCCATTGCCATTTCAGGGATTTTACTCTGATCATGATGTCTTCCACTCTCGTCATTTTTCGGATCCACGAGTTCCTCTTCTTATCTCTCCTGGTTACACCAAGTATGCACCTCTCCATGCTTCTTTGAGTTGTCTGCAGCCTTTGTATGTCTCTTTTAGTTAAGGTCCACGTCTCTGCACCATACGTAAGCACTGGAAGGATGCATTGATCAAACACTTTTCTTTTAAGACATAATGGCATATTGCTCTTGAAAATTATGCTGTTTCTTCCAAAAGCTCTCCAGGCAAGTTTTGTACGCCGATTAATTTCTTCATCAATGTGACCCTCACTTGATATCTGCTGTCCAAGATAAACGTACGTGTCTGTTATCTCCAGCTTTTCTCCATCAATCGACAAATCTTCATTTCTTGTAAAAGCATTGAACATCACTTTTGTCTTCTGAAAATTCATTTTTAATCCCACTTCTTTACTCTTGTCAGCAAGTTCCTGGATCATACTCTGCAGCTCTGATGGGCTAGTTGCAAAAATGACTACGTCATCAGCAAAACGAAGGTGGGTTAGATAATCTCCATTAATCTTTATCCCCTTGTTTTCCCAGCTCAGTGACTGAAAAACACCCTCCAATGTGGCATTAAAGAGCTTCGGAGATATGGTGTCACCTTGTCTCACTCCCTTTCCAATTTTTATGTGTGTTGTATTTTCAAACAGCCGAATCTTTGCACTTGCATTTTCATAGATGTTATTAATAATATTAATGTATGCATCTTCAATACCGCAGGTTTTCAGAGCCGTTGTAACTGCTGATGGTTTCACCGAATCAAAGGCTTTTTCATAATCGATAAAAGCCATGCACAATGGAAGTTCATATTCCCTCGCTCTTTCAATTAGTTCTCTCAGCACATGGATATGATCTATTGTGCTGTAGCCACTCCTGAATCCAGCTTGTTCTCTCGGTTGAGCCATGTCCAGTGTTACCTTCAAGCGGTGTGAAAGAACTTTAGTGAAGATTTTATAAACTACTGATAGGAGGCTGATAGGTCTGTAGTTTCCGAGATCCTCAATGTCACCTTTCTTATGTAGCAGGATCATTGTAGCGGTGTTCCAATCCTCAGGAATCTTTCCTTCATTAAGGCATCGAGTGAAAATTTGGGCGAGTACTGTTTCGATTTCTCCACTTGCTTCTTGTATGATGTCTACAGTAATTCCATCTTCTCCTGGAGCTTTTCCCCGCTTCATGTTCTTGATTGCATGTGCAACTTCTGCTGGAAGGACTGGAGGAACTCTGGTACTGGTATCTTTCATGATGTCTGGAGTGCATGTATCATCCCTTTCATATAATTTGGAGTAGAAATCTTTCACCCTTGTCAAAATTTCGCCTCTATTTCTTGTTACAGAACCATCTTCTTTTCTCAGTGCCATAATCTGTTTTCTTCCCTTACTGAGATGTCCCTTTGCTATCTTTAGGCTTTGGTTGTTTTCAATTGCTTTCCTCACTAGTTCACAGTTGAATTTTCTTACTTCTTCAGTGATACTTTTTCGTACTGTCTTGCATAGCTCTATATATTCCACTTTGGAAGTCACATCTTCTTTAGTTGTCCTCATCTCTCTTCTTTTTTGCATCAACATTTTCGTTTTTCCTGATAATTTATTTACATGCAACTTGTTCTTAGACCCAGCTAATTTTGTTGCTGTTTCCATAAGAGCTTTGGTTACTTTTCTGTTAACTTCAGAGATGTCCACTTCTTCCGATGTTAGGCCTTCTAAAGCAGAGAACCTATTCTTCAGTTCCAACTTGAAGGTATTATGGTGTTTTTTAAGGTTGGTTATGTCAATAGATTTTGTTTGTCTTATGAGCTTGCCACGTTCAAGTTTAGTGTTGAGGTGCATCTTACATCTCACCAATCTATGGTCACTACCTGTGTTGAACTTGTTTAGCACACTGCAGTCTTCTATGACGAATTTTTTGTTACACATAATAAAATCAATTTCACTTGTCGTCCCATTTGGATGTCTCCATGTCCATTTCCTGTGTGGCTTTTTCTTGAAGAAGGAGTTCAAGATGAAAAACCCTTCTGCCTCTGCAAACTCAACGAGAGTATTTCCACGCTGGTTTCTGTTGCCGTGACCGAATTTACCTACTGAAGTTTCATTCTGTTGCCGTTGCCCTATTTTTGCATTGAAATCTCCCATAATTATTTTCAAGTGCTGCTTACCTTTATTATTTAGATGACAAATTTCCTCATAAAATTCTTCAATTTCTTCTTCAGGATGACTTGTGGTGGGTGCATAAGTTTGAATAATCTGAGCCTGGTATCTTCTCGATAGTTGGATAACGAGTCGTGCAGCTCTGTCAGAGGAACTTTCAACTTCTACCACTTTATCCTTCAGTTTCTTGTTTATTATAAATCCAACACCACTAGTTCTGCCAGTATCTGTCCCACGATAGTAGAAGAGATGTCCACTTTTAAGTTCAATGAGATCTTCTCCTTTTCTCCTTACCTCACTTAGCCCGACGATGTCCCACTTGATCCTTTGTAGTTCCTCTTCCAATTCAAGAAGCCTTGAATCAGAAGATAGGGAGCGTCCATTGTACGTTGCCAAGGTCAGCATCAGATGGCAGCCTAGTCCGGTCCTCCGGGGATTCTTAGCACCCTCTGCCTTCATGTCGCACTGGCCGCTGCCTTGGCCAGGTACATTCCAGCTGCCGGAGACTGTGGGCCAAGATTTAAGTTGTGGAGTCATTTTGGAGGGGTTTGGCCATAACTCACCACGCTGGCCAAGCGGGTTGGTGAGTGTGGGATAGAATTTCCTCTAATCCCGATGGTATAGTTATACCGCTATGGGCGGTCGTCAGAGCCCCTTTAGTGGGAACAGGATGCACCACGAGAAGGCGGGGTTGACATTTGTCAAGGAGAGGCTGTGATGTTACGCATCACCTGACCTTACATCCCAATTACCATATATGCCGGTACATATCAGTCCAAAATGTAGTCTCTGTTGTTTGCCAAGACTGGCTTCCATCATCTGAGCATTTATTGAAGATTGTCCCTGTAGAATTGTAGCAGTTTGGACGGAAAGAAATAAGTGCATGTTGGACATCTACCCGGTTGGTGAATGTACAAGAAATACTGCCACGGCCGAAAAAGGTGGTAGTTGCTTGGGGGCAATGTCTGGGGAATAGACAGGACACAGCAGCTCCCAGCCCAGGTACATGATCTTGTGACAGGTCATTAATGATTTAATTTTTTTAGCAGTAACAACACTTGCTAGTGGCCTTAGTTTCTACCAGCAAATTGTGTTGTCTACTAGCAAAAGTTTATTAACATTATACAAAAGAAACTTGAACATGTCCCCCTCCATTAGTCAATCATGACGAATTTTGATTTCATCCCTGTAACTCACATTGTAGTGCTGAAAAGATTACAAATATTTAGATATAACTCACCTTTTGTTCATTCTAACAACTTAATTCGAATGCAAATATTTAAAAAACATTTTTTTCATTTAACTTTATTCACAAAATTCAAGAACACTATTCAAAATCTTAATTTATTTTCCGTATGGTTTACCGATATGGGTTTCGGGCCTTTTCATCATACCACTTTAAAACGGCAGGCCTAGGGTCAAACTTGTCTTTGGACGGACCTTCAACCTCAATACTCATGAAGTAGGTAAGGGAAATATACTGGATATTTCTACTAGTGCCAAAATGTTTTTATAATGTTCGTACTTTTCAAGAAACATTAGTTTCCAGAAAGCAGTTGTTCCTTTTTGTATGTGTCTAAAATATTCCACACACACAATGCAGTAACGCTTTACAGTTCACACTAAAACATTCAAAATTTTTCCACTGGCAACTTTTGCTAGAACAGTTTATCACTAGCAAAATGCATTTGCTTGCTAGCAATTTGCTACTACCTACCTGTCGAAATAGAGTCCTGCAGGTCACCCATGCTGTGTGAGGTCTCAATTCATCCTGCTGTAGGAGGAAGACACCCTTGCGGTTCAGCAGTGCTGGTTGTTTCAATGTGAGTGACACATGCAGATCATTAAGCTGACAGCAGTACACATTGGTGGTGATAGTAGTGATGTGTGGCAGCAGCTCAAAAAACATGACCGTTGCATATCCAACCAAACAGACAGCAGGACCTTATGTGGGTGTAAGCTGGCTTTGGAGGTCCGCATGGGCTTCGGTTTTGGGTTCAACCACTGTTTCCAAGCACTGACGATGTCTCACAAGACCCATTCTCGTCACTATGTGCCCCCAGAATGGTTGAACTTGGTCACGTGCAAGCAGGGAAATGCGTGCACTCGTGCATTTTTACTTTCTGCCCAACTGTGAGTTAATGGGTTACCTAAACTTCCCGCTTATGTACCTTCCCAAGTTGATGCAGAATAATGCTTGTGTGGGTAGTTCCCATCTATCTGTTCAGCCAACTCCCGCGTGGTCATGTGGGTCGGTCTCCATCCACTAAAGTCTTCAGCATGTTCATATCCACCACTGTTGCAGGCCTTCCGGCTTTGGGATGGTCTGATGGGTCAAAATTTCCCTCTTGAAATCGTTTGAACCAATGACAGCACTGACGATGTCATATTCCATTGGAGTACACACTGGTAATGTTCCTTACAGCACTTGCAGGAATGCTACCAGAACGAAACTTGTACAGCATGCAATGGCAGATGTGCTCTTTTTCTACTGCCATGCTTACACTCTTCACCTCCTGACAAGTAACTGCGACTGACTTAAGCCACCTACCTGCTGGTGTCATGTCAGTGTGCTGCACAATGTGAGTGACCAATTTGAGCAGTGGCCGGGGCTTCAAATTTGGGTACCTTGCCATTGGACATTACTTTCTTTCCCACTCAATAAATACAATAGTTACATCTTTGCAGTTATTTGCTAGTGGAAGTGGGTGTGTCTTTCCAGTTCTTGAGTACAATGAAAGTCTGAATGGAACTACAGAAATTCAACTCTTTTTAGTCGATTTGGTTTTATTTCAGTTAATTTTTGTCTAAAATTTAAGGGAAAAAAATACCCAAGAGTAATGAAAAGGAGTTTACAAAAGTACACTAGGTAAAAATGTGTTCATGTCTGGATGATTTTTGGCATGCCTTGCCCATTATGGCGAAAACCTATCTGGTTTTGAAGTACAATGCTTTTATAAAGACTGAACTTTTAGAGGTTTATGAGGCAAATTTTAAAAGTAAGGGATGCCTACCTTTACCTTGGACAACAAATATAGTGAGGGCCACATTGAAAGAAAAATAAGGTGTATAAAACTTGGCTTGAGAGCATTTGGAAGGAACAATATGATTTTCAGGAGCAATGCGAGATCTGATCAAGAAGTTCTGAGACTAGGCCACAATATACAACAAAGTACCTACGCTACTTAAGTCTGGCTATGATCTCCCTGAAAGTAGTCTCCTTGGTCAGCAATACACCACTGCCAGCAATCTTGCCACTGTTGGAACACTCCCTGGAAGTCCTGTTCGTGAATTGTGTCCAGCACCATCTGAGATTTGTGCTGGATCTCGTCCACGGTTTCAAAACGGTGACCCTTGAGCTTCAGCTTCACAGAAAGAAGTTGCAGGGGGCCAAATCTGGTGGGTGAGGAAGGGTAGTCTTGCTGTTGCGACTGCAAAACTGGCATGTTGCTAATGCTCTGTGAGCTAATGCATTGTTTTGGTGGAGCAGGAAATCGCCCCTGCGTCACATTTCAGGTCGTTTGCGGTGAATGTCCTCCCTAAGACACCACAGAACATTGCAGTAAAAAAGGGGGTAATGGTCTGGCCCTGTGGTACAAATTCACAATGCACAACCCCATGAATGTCTACATTTGTCCACATTTTCGGAAGTTTTGCTAGTGGAAGGTCGCCCTGACCTCTCGTCATCTTCCAGTGCTGTTCTGCCACTCTTGAAGCGCGAGTGCCACCCAAAACATATCACACGACTCATTGCTTCATTGCCATAAGTCTGCCGCAATATTTCGTGCATCTCCATTCTTAATTTGCGGAGTTTGGTACAAAATTTGATGTCTGCTTGCTGCTCTAGTTTGCAGTGCATACTGAAATCACAGCTGTGTTCTGTACGTGGTCACCAAATATCGTGTAGCACAGCTACCGATGTTCACAGAATGACGCCACTTGGCACAATGACTCGTGAAGGTCGCTGCCCTCGATCACTGCTCGCACATCCGTGTACTGCCATCTGTTGGCGCACTACGTACCTAGTCTCAGAACTTTTTGATCGCACTACGTACACCATTATATTGTAAAAAAGAAGTGTTAAGTATGTGCATGCTTCTATTTTTTACTTGTGGATCTTAACACACGCACAAGGTATACAGCATGCTTGATATAACTATACTCCGAGTCAACCTAAGAGTGAACCACTATGAAGGGTACAAAACAGCTATCTCCGCTACGAAAAATAGTCCCTATCGTTTAGAGCGAAAAGCATCTGAATTATTGCTTAGAATCCATTTTTGTTTGCTCAACAGTTTATCAGACAAATTTGCTACCTAAAAAAAAAAAATTATAGAAGTTAGAGCTCTTTTAGAAATAAATTTGTTGTGAGAAGTTGCTGAATCAAGAGCTTCGCACTTTCGGCTATTTCTGCCCACTTGGGATATAACTCTGACAGAAGGAAGGGCTGAAAGACTTATCCCAACATTAACACAGACACAATAAATTGACAATTGGGGAAACTTTAAGACTGTGTTACTTAAACAGGCAGTAGGGGAAGCAGTTTGGCCTCCACCAGACCCCCACTGTTTGTGAGATGGAGGGGGAGGGGTGTATCAGAAAGGAAACAGTAGAAGAGAAGATTGATGTGGATGGATACCGTTCTTGCGTTCCACGACGAGATATAAGGTTCTCCCACCTTTCCCAGTAGTACACTTTTAGGGTGAATTGGAGTACAAGAAGAAAGATAAGAAATGAAACTTGTGGATCATCCAAGAAAATGCCAAGAGTTGATGACATGATCAAAGATCCTGAAGTGACAATGGGCTTGAACATATTGCTAGAAGAACTGGCCATTGTTGGACAACTGAAATATTAGGCTAGATACTAAGGGGTAGACCTCCATCTGAAGGTTGGGTGAATGAAATTCAAAAGCGTGGTGGTGAGATGGATTGATGACTGTAGAAAGTTGTGGAAGACACTTGGGGAGAACTTCATCCAGCAGTGGATTGAGAATGGTTAATGTTCTGGCTTTGGATAAAGTATCTATTAGAGGACTTTATCTGATAAAGTACAATATGTGGCTTCGGATAAAGCATCTATTAGAGGACTTTTATCTACATTACTGAAAATAATATAGCAAACAAAATGCTGTAGCAAGATTGAAGAAGAATACATCTACCAAAAGCTGTTAGGTTTCTATGTAAATAATTACAAATGTTTACATACAGTGAATGAAGTCAGTGCTACAAGTCTTGCCATAATATGGATTGTTTATTTAGCTTTGTTACTACTGCTTTAAGAATGGATCACTTTCTCAGGCTGAACTATGCCACACTTAAAAATATTTGCACAGTGCTTATGCAATAATTGGCTACCAGTAGATTCCCCCTTCCCTCACTTCCATTATGATATGAATTGGTAGTGTTTTGCAGGCTAAAGCTGAATTGCTGCAAGATCAAACAGTCCATTTGTTCTTCCATATTAATAGGCACAGTTTAAAACTCGGGCTTCATGGAACAATAACACATAAACATAGAAAACAAGCGAAAACACACAGTCACGTATGGTAAAAGGTTCGTTTAACGGTAGCTTTCGGTCGTCCTACGACCTTGATCACCCACGATCGTCTGGATGAGCTGGTTGCCAGAACTACAATTTGAACACCAAACGGAAATCATTGCTCTTTCCATGTAAATAAGAGTTTCAGAAAAATTCTCATCGGCCGCCACCGGGAATCGAACCCAGGGTCTTCCAGTTACATGCCAGCTGATGAGAATTTTTTGGAGACTCTTATTAATGTGGAAAGCGATGATTTCTGTTTGGTGTTCCGGATCCATGTCGAGTGTTTGAATTAATGGACTACAATTTGAAGTGGGAGTGTTGGAAATGTTGCCAAATTTTAGATAGATCCAAATAAATGGGATTTGGTGAGGGGTCTCTGAATTGCAGTTTTTGGTGAACAAAGGTGAAATAGGCACTTTTGCTTTGACAGGAGTTGATAATATCCAGTTTTGCATAGCATTTTGTGAAATGAAAACTCCTCCTGCTGGCAAAAAATTGCCTCTGCATTTTGTAGAAAAATATTTTTGCATAATACAGGTTTTTTTGTACCCCAAAAAATGTGTAGTGCCATAATTAAAAAGCATTTTTCTGCACAAGTGAAAAAAAGAAACAAAAAAAAAAATGTTCACGGCCTAAGTTAAAACTTTTGAAGAATTTTCATCAAACTGCAAGAGGGAAAAACAGATGCAGCATAACAGGAAGCTTCAGACTTCCTGTTATGCTGTGTCTGAGTCGAAATCATGGAACAAAGTGTGAATGTTTCATTTGTAATTGTGGTGCTTGTTTTCGTTCCATAGAACCAATGGTACTAAATTAGGGATGGATAATACCTGATAGGCTTGGATGATTGTAAGAGTTATTGTATACCACCAAAATAAAATAAAATGAAAGTGGTGAGGGGTCAAAGAACAAACACTTGCATCATTGCTATTGCACGCATGTGCACCACTAGATTGTTCTGACATGTTGTTTTTTTGGGAGGAGGGGGGTTGGAGCAGAGACTGCCGTGGGGGTGGGAGACAACTATATCAGTTGTCCCATAAACTAAGGCCATTCACTGTATTGACAAGAATGTGCTATGCAAATTCATACTTATTGATGCATTTATATAAATATGAGCAATGTCAGTTTGTTTAGCTGTGATTCATAAGTCAGTTTGCAGTCTGAGTATTATTAAATGCAGAAAAGTATAGGGGGGTCAGGGAAACACATTGGGAGTGTGAATTATTAACACAGCAATCGGGCATCTCCAAATTGCTTGTACTTTACTGTTTCTCTAGTAGCATTAGTCATGTCAGAAAACTTGAAAATTACATTGTCTTGGAACGAAAATCGAACCCGTATCTCCCGATTTCCGTTCGAGCATGCTATATGTTACACCACCCAGGAGGATGAAGTCCCAAGTGCCTGAGTGATAAGAACCAGAATCTTTGATTTTTGCCAGTCAAAGCAAATCTCGCTTCATCATAATGTCCATAACGATGTAATTTTAAAGTTTTTGAACAGCACCAAACAGTGATGCAGTTCCAAGGATTATCTTTCACCCCAGCAGTTTTGCAATGTATTTTGCTCTGATATGAAATTACAGATATGAATGAAAGTTTGTGAATAATACTTATTACTAACAGCTTCAGCGTTTGTCTTAATACATATTACTAACAGTTTCAGTGGTAAAGGTTTGCTTTGCAGGGAAAAAAAAATACCCTTCTTTGTTTAAACTCTATAAGGATGTTTTATTTTTTCAAGACTTTTGCATACCCTGATAAAATGACGTGTGAGATCATAAAGAACTACAGTAATGAAGAATCTTCGTTAACATGCAGACCATCAAAAGAAAGAGTGGAAACCCTGAAACACTAAGCAAAGGGACAAAAGCTTGAATAAAAAAATAATTAAGAAATGGAAATATTAATAAAGTGACTAAAATGTCAGGGAAATCCTTAAGACAAACTTATTAGTCATAGCAGAAAAAGTTGAGTCAACTACAAGATACATGAGAGTTATAAAGAGAATCCAAGGATTCTGTAATTGTGGGTAAGGACTGATCTTAGAAAATATTCAGATTAATGCACCTGGAAACATTCCTACAATAGCCCTGAAAGGAATGGAAGAAATAATGAAAGTGATGAAGAATGGGAGTAGATAAAGTTTACACTGAATATGTAATGCTAGGAGAAGATAGTGTTGAAACAATTGAAGAAACCATTCGAACACTACTTTTAGGAAAGAGTTGGCAGTAGGAGCCTAATATGCTATCTGGATAGTTGGTAAAGGGAGTCTGCGGAAAAAGTTTTAACCTTTTTTGTCGGACTATTGCAAACTATCGTAAAAAGTACCACTTAGCTTCTCAAAGTCTATGGGTAAGCTTGCCTAAAAAGCACACTAGATTCTTCTGCAGATTCGCGGAATTCCGCTCCCCCCTTCCCCGTCATCATTTGGTTTAATCTCGAGATTGATGCAAAACTAGAGAGAAATTTTGGAGGGTTAGTTGGGAGGGGGTGCCGTGGGGATGGTATTTTGTTTTTCAAAACTTTCGAAAACGGAAGTTAAACAGAGTGAAAATTTTTCCTGTAATCCTGATTTCTTTTTCTCGCAATGTTTCTGCAGTATTATTGTTAAATATTTTTTTCCATAAATATTTGCATTTCAGTTTGAAAATGGAAGAAAAATTCCGAAAACGGAAGTTGGCGCGAAAATTTCCCTGTGATTTTCAGGCATGAGATTCTTCAGTATAGATTCGAATAATTCCGCTTATTTCCATCGTCTTTGCGATGGTTCTCAAGATCGATGCAGAACTGAATAGAAATTTGGTAGGGATTGGTGGTAGTAGTGATGGTGGTGGGGTCGTTTTCTGTCGGTGGGCGGAATTCCAACTTCCAAAACTTTCGGAAACAAGTTAGACGGAGTGAAGGTTTCTCCTGTAATCGTAATCCTTCTTTTTTTTCTTGTGATGTTTCTTCTACCCAGTAGTGTTGTTAAATATAATTTTATTCCATAAATATTTGTTTTGCAGCTTCAAAATGGAGGAAAACTTTCCTAAAACGGAAGTCGGACAGAGCATAGACTTTGCCGGTAGTTGTAATTTTTTTCTATGCGATGTTATATTTATTCTGTGTTGCCGTTAAATATTTACGTAATAAATTTCTGTTAACACTTTTGTCTTGCTCACGCCGCGTTATATTCACATTGTTTTGCAGCACGTTCTTATTTTTCACCTACACAGTTAAAAAGTTCAGCTTTTTCCCCCTTCAGTCTTATGTATGAAAAAATAAAACCTTTGTTGAAGCAATCATATGGGTATTTTATTAAATATTAAAATATTCATTTCTCTGGTTCAATTTCATGTGCAGTTTGAATATACTGCACTTAACCATTATCTCTGTTTAACAATTTAAATCATCATGCACTGAGTGGCCACTTTATTATGACCACCTGACAGTTTTAAGCAAATGAGCTATGGCTGCACGCTGTTGCCGCCAGAGGGCGAGGCTAGTATAAAAAGGGAAAGCTTAGTGCTTGCGACAGTAGTACAAGTGATTTTTGGGTGACCAGATGGGTAAAAAATGTGATTTGACGGACTTTCAATGTGGAATGATTGTAGGAGCTCGGGGCCATGGAGCGAGTATCACAGAAACCGCCACATTTGTGAAATGTTCCAGAGCAGCTGTTGTTAAAGTGTTTAAAGACTGGACTGTCAGCCAAAAAACTGGGTCTCTACGTGCAACGCGTGGTCGTCATCGACTAGTTACTGCTCAGGCGGGACGGAGTGTGTCCAGACTGGTAACAGACAACAGAAGGGCAACAGTGAAGCAAATTATAGAGCATCTTAATCAAGGATCCCCTCAAGTAATCTCTGCATGCACTGTTCGCCGTACACTGCATCAGATAGGATATGGCAGCCGAAGGCCTGTTCGAACACCTTAGCTGTCTGCAGTTAACAAGAGAAGACGTCTCCAGTTCGCACAGGAGCACAAGGATTGGGCAGTCTATAATTGGAAACAAATTATGTGGTCCGATAATTCACGTTTTCAGTTGCACCATGCCGATGGCAGAGTGAAAATTTGGCGTAAACAGCACAAAAGCATGGACCCCAAATGCATTACTACAACCCTTCAAGCTGGCGGAGGCAACGTTATGGTTTGGGGAATGTTTTCCTGGCATGCTTTGGGCTCTTTAATTCGTGTTGATCAAAGTCTGACTGGTACATTATATCTAAGCATCGTTGCGGACCAAGTGCAACCTGTCGTGGATGGTTTATCCCAATGGCGATGGCTACTTTCAACAAGATAATGCGTCCTGCCATGGTGCTTGTATTGTACAGGATTGGTTTCAGGAACATGCTGGTGAGTTTACTTTGCTTAGGTGGCCTCCACAATCTCCAGATCTCAACCCCATTGAGAATTTGTGGGATGAAGTTGAGCAGACCATCAGACAGCTGGATCCACAACCCTGCAATCTCACACTCCTGGAAAGTGCTATTCATCAAGCATGGTCTCAGATTCCACAAACCATTTATCAACATCTCGTGGAGTCCATGCCACGAAGAATAGATGCAGTATTAAAGGCAAAAGGTGGCCCAACGAAGTACTGATGGGGTGGTCATAATAAAGTGGCCACTCAGTGATACACACTTGATGGACAAAAACATTAGAGATACCTACCTAATAGTGTGTTGGTCTGCCTCTCGCACGGATCACAGCATATACACACCGAGATATCGAGTTCACCAGATGCTGTAGAGTTTTTGGAGTTAATGCCAGCCATACCTATTGCAGCATTGTCCACAACTCTGCCCGAGACCAGAGAGTCTATGGATCTGATTGTCTTCTACACAGCATCCCAAAGAGCTTCCACAGGGTCTAAATCCAGGCACCTGGGGGGGGACTTGGTGGTTCCAAACTAAGGCGAGTGTTCCTTGAGCCATGCCTAAGTGGTGGCGGCGGCTCGGTGGGGAGGTGCATTGTCCTGAAACAGACCACCAGCAGCAGGATGAGCGAAGACCATTTAAGAGTGTAGATGATCTGCAAACACATGTTAGTAGTCTGCAGTAGTTAAGGACCTTTCCAGATCCACTAAGGAACCTAATGTGTCCCATGAGAAGGATCCCCAAACACTCGCAGAGTCGACCTGGCACCACAGGGTCATGACGTCCTGCTGTCAACGCCACACCCTCCCATCAGCTGAATACAGCTGAAAACAGTATTCAGCTGACCACATGACATGGTGCCACTCAGGTCCAACCACGTGACACGGTGCCACTCTGCAGAGATCTAGTTTTTATGTTCTTCGCACCAAGCAAGGTGTAATGGCACATCTACTGTCCAGGGGACGCAGCATGTTCTGCACTGTTCTCTCGTAAACTCTGCTTGGGCGTCTGGAATTTAACCTGCATGTGATTTGTGCTGTTGTTGCAAAGTGGTCAGTCTGTACAAGCCTAGATAGTCTGTCAGCCCCTGGCATCGATGGCATGTGGTTGGCCACCACTTGCTGTCTGGGTACTGGTATGTCCGTCGATGGTATACTTGTGGTACACTCTTGATATGGTTGCCCTTGGGAACCCTATGGTTCTTACCACTTGGGCGATAAAATGGCCCATCTGTCTTGTACTGACCATGTGTTCATGTTCCATGATCAGAGTTGCTCAGATCACCACGTCCACCCATGTTTGTTAGTTGCAATATACACTGTTGAAAAGCCCTGCTGTCCACCTATTTATTTCCTGCGTTCGTTATAAATGTATAAATTGAACTTTTTTCACTCTCCCACGATATCTTTTGTTGTACAGAGTAGCCTGAAGTGAAAATATTGTGGATTTAAAAAGTTGAATAGAAATATTAGTGTGTCCAATAAAAATGCTGTATATGTAGACTACACATCTTTCTTGGAGATCCTCCTCTCTCCCCTTTTCTATAACACACCCCACCTTTTTTTACAAGTAATGTTACAAAAAAAAACAAAAAAAAACCCTTGTTTAAAGTATCATAATGATAAATACACCACACTGTTAATACTCAAGAGTTGCATATTAAATCCGTTCATTTTTGTGGTGTAGTAAGCACAAAGACTCGCCAAGCTTTTGCACTCCATGGGAGTATTTTTCAAGGCAATGGTAGACATAAAAATGCAGGGAATTGAAACACGTAAGAAACAAAGACTATGTTATAACGTGGGTGGCATCACGAGCATATTACAAATTTTTTTATCACTCAATTATACGGTGCGTCACGATGAGTTTCCATCTTTTGATAACATATGCCAAACCCTTGGTATTTCAGTAGAAACTATATCATTCATTGCATACTAGTTTGCTGGATAGGATTTCAACTGTTTCCCTGAAGTCAGTCTCTTTAAAGTTCACGTATGGGGCAATTCTTCTAACACTATTCCATACTGAAGTGGCTGATTAATGCACGACTTCTTTGGCGAGGGCTGTATTCTGCATGTTCTGGTTGATGCTTTACATCTAGTGTCCAAGGATCGCTTTGTCATTTTGATATATATTTTTTCCCATGTTTTCAGGGTATACCAACAGTATAGCATACACACCTGCCTTTTCTTTCTTACACTGTCTCTCCTTGCAGTTTGATATTATATGTGATAACAGGGTCTAGGACTTCATTGCTATTAATATGTCGTATTTACGTAATAAATTCTATAACCAGTATGTGAAGCCTTGGACATATGGGATGGATCCTGCATATTCAGAGTCCACTAGGTGATTTTGTTATTGCTGACATTATACGCTTTCTTACAACTCTATATATTCTGTCTATGCCATCCTTCTTATATCCAGCCTTTTAGACCTTTGCTTTGCTATATATATTATGAATTTCCTTATTATTTAGGTAGTCGGGTTTGCATACATCATATGCTCTCTAGAACCATGCTCTAAACGCAGAAAGTTTGTACTCTTTTGGGCATTGCGTATCAGGAGAGACAAGGTTTGGTACTGCGGTCAGTTTATAATGTCAAAATCGGAGCTGAATGTTCTTTTTCTTCTGAGCACAACATCAAGATAATTCAACGCCTCGTCCACTTCAAGCTCCGTGGCGAACTTTATCATATTGTGTAGTGTGTCTTTTGCATGAAATCCTTTAATTCGTCTACTCTGTGTTCCCATGTGAAGAATATGTTGTCAGTGTACCGGATCCACACTCGGGGTTTCTTGATATAATTTAGAAAGATGAGACCTTCTAACGGTCTTAAGTACTGCTTCCTATTGTGCCAACGTTATTAACAGTGACCCTCCTTTCTTTACACGAAGAGTGTTTCCATCATCCAAGAAATAGCTTTTAGCCATCTTTATCTTCCTGAAATAGTTTCCAAACATTTAAAAATTAGAAAAATCAAAACTTTAAAGTATCGGATCTCTCTCCACATGCTATATCACCTTTAAAATCCATCAGTTCCATTCTATGCCATCCATTTACATACAAACTACTTTGAAACCATAGTATTTGAGAGGTCAGTGGTTCACTTCAAACCCCTTTAATTTCCCTGGTAGGTACTACATTCCAGTTTCTACATTCTCAGGAGATATATGGTGTATTGGCAACATATTGCAGTTAATCTGCTTCAGAAAGGTATGCTGCTTCTCTTCAGCACTTTTCTTACCATTGAAGATGCTTCAACAAAAGCATTAAATGCATTAGCCAAGGTTGTACCCATATCAAAAACTAATTATCCAAATTGTTTTTGTCAATTTGCTGGAAGCAGTTTTGCTTTCCTTGTGAAAGCTATCCAAGTGAATTCAACTTATTGCTTCAAATTCCAGAGAAAGTATGATTGCTAAAGAAAAATAATATTCACTACTTTACCCCAAAGGAAAATATATAGGAAATTTTTTGTTTTCTTTTGGCATGAAACAGTGAAAGGGTTGGTTTGCCTATGTAAACTTCTATGCGAGTTGTTTGGGTATCATTGTGCACAGAAATATAAAGAGGGACTCTTTTGAGAAGGGAAAGTTTGAAGTGAAAAGAGAACAGTTGTTTCATATTAAAAACAATCTATCGTTCAGCCAGTGGCAGCAGTCCACAGTCTTGTGGCTCCAGCATATAGTGACTCATAACACTTCTCTACCGGTTTCCATTGTTTTTGGAATGCAGGATTGTGGTGAGCGTTGAGAAATATTTCCTTTTTCTACCTTTGCATATCTCCAGTGGTGTAAAGATGAAAGCGATTTGCCAGAAATTTAGTCAGTTTAATTTCTAGTTTGCAGATTTTGTTTGACATTTGGTGCACTGGTGAATACTTGATGTTGGCCCCGGAGAAGAGCACCAAAATATTACTGAACACTAACTCTTGTATTTCTGGCAGCCTACAATGCCCCTATGATTAGAAAATCTGTTGACAACAGATAAGTGAACAAGATCAACTCTCTAGGTACTATTGGCTGTCAGTATGACCAAAGCTGATGTTTAACTAAAGATACATACCTACCTAGTATCATGTACTACCTCCTCTAGCCCAGTGAAGTGTAGTAACTCGACTTGGCATTGATTCCTGAAGTGCCGGAAAACTTCTGGAGAGATATTGAGCCATGCCATCTGAATAGCCACCCACAGTTCCCTGGTATTTGTAGGTGCAGGATCTTGGGTGTGAATGGACTTTTCACCACGTCCCATAAGTGCTCTATTGGGTTCATGTCAGGTGAACGTGGTGGCCACACGAACTGTTGGAAAAGTCTAGACTGTTCCTCAAACTAATTTTGGACAACTTGAACCCGATGACATGATGCATTGTCCACCTGCGAAATCCCATCATTGTTGGGGTACATGAAATCCACGAAGGGCTGCAAATGGTCATCCAGCAGAGCAAAAAAGCGATTACCGGTTGATCACATGTTTACGGGGACCAGAGGACCCAAACTATGCCACGTAAAGACACTCCACGCATGTATGGAACCACCATCAGCTTGCACAGTGCCTTGTTGGCAGCTTGGGTGTCCATAGCCTCAGGGGGGTCTGCGCCACACCCAAACCCTACCATCAGCTCATAACAACTGGTAGCATGACTCATATGACCACACCACATGTTGCTAGTCTTCTAGGGTCCAATTACCATGTTCATGAACCCAGGTGAGGTGCTGTGTTAGACGTTGTGTTAACAAAGTTACTCCGACGGGTCTTCTGCTCCCATATCCAATGGATGCTAAATTACGCTGCACTGACCTGATGGATGTGTCTCTGGTATCTCCTGCATTTAATGTGGATGTTATTTGAGCCAGTGTAGCTTGTCTGTTAGCATGGATAATCCTGGTTGGATGCTGTTGGTCACTGTCATTCAGCACTTATGGTTGGCTACTGCACTTCCCACTGTGGGTGGTAATGCCTTCCATGAGGTATTTTCGGTACACGTGACACCGTGGATTGAGGAATGTTGGATGTTCCGTCGGTCTGGCTCCCACTACCATGCTTTGTTCAAACTACGATCATTCACGTTGGCTTGCCATAATCCTACTGGCAGTTGTTCAACCTGACTGATTACACCTCACAACTGATAAAAATTGTGGCGTGTGTCGAAGCCTTTGTAACGGCAGCATCAGTAAAAAAATCTGCATTCTTCTATCCCATGACTTTTGGCACTTCAATGTATACATATATGTAAATAAGTGCATTTCCATCATTAATTTTCAATTTATTATGTGAATTGCCATTATTCTACAAGGAGTCACTGTTTTAGTTATTGGGACTGACCCAGTGGTGCAGTGGTCTAAGTGCCGTCTTGTGGCCATTTGTCCAAGATGTGTCTGGGTTCAAATCCTGGTGAGGCATGGATGTTGTATTTATCTTATGGCACTGAAAGGGAGAGCCCTTCCTTGGAACTAGTAGCCCTAAATTAGGGATAGGCGACTACTTATAGCACATTCAGATGCTCACGGTAGTCATAAACCCCCATACAAAAAGAAAAAAAAATATTACTAGAGACTGATACAGTAATGATGCCACTCTTTCTCCAGTCCCTTTCATTTCAAACTGGAAAAAAATTGGCACCTTTAAAGTTTGCAAACAGCATTTCTGGGCTTTATAAGCACAAGTTCTGAAAGTTTTATTGCATCTCCAGAATGACTGACACTCCAGACTTATATTAGAGGGCTGGCCTACCAGTGCTTCACACATTGTTGCATGAGTGGCCAAATCAATCCTTAGCAAGTAGACATTGAAGTATACATGTATTAAGATGTATATTTTCTGTTACAATCGGGCTATTTCGAATGAAAAATGAGATTTCATAACTAATTTGAAAGCATGATTGGTTTGGAAGGAAGTGTGGCATGAATAAATTCTGTTGCATATTGGAGACTTCTATGTCAGAGAAAAAAGTAAATTAGTAGACCCTCTGCCCCATAAGTGTGCATAAGCTTTGGCAAATATGAAGAAATATGTGACTATTTCAAGTTGCACTACTTTGCCCCCTAATTTTATCCTCTGGTGAAAAATGTGTATCTGGCTTAACTTTCTTTTAGTATTCATCTTAATTAGCAGTTAGGTGTAAGGAGTGAGATGAAAAGTTCAAAGAAATAGAGGGGATGAAGGTTGCTATTGGACTTGAAAAGCCTTTAAAAAAATGAGAAAGGAAAACCTAAAGTTTAGGAGGATTGAATTCAAGTTTGCCCAGTATTTGTAATGTAGGTGTAGATTTGTTTTATGTGATAATTAGCAACTTTAATTGAAGATAGGCAGTCTTGTACTCAAATGCATTGTTAAAGTGAAACTTGACAAATGGATGATCACATTGATGAGTAAGTTTCTCATTTTCTGAGAACAAAACTGGGTTTCTGCAGGTTTGAGTAATTATTGAAAATGTACATTTAAGATTATTTGAGTTATTACATGAAGAGATGAATTATTTTGTTTAAACTGGTTGCAAAAAAATAAAATAAATGGTTTTGCAGCTGCATAATGTGCAATCATTGTTGGCAATATTGCAAAAAGTACATATATATCCTGCTACATAAAAAAGGTGGCATTGAGGATCTCAGGAACTACAGACCTATCAGTGGTTTATAAAATCTTCACTAAAGTTCTTTCACACCGCTTGAAGGTAACACTGGACATGGCTCAACCGAGAGAACAAGCTGGATTCAAGAGTGGCTACAGCGCAATAGATCATATCCACGTACTGAGAGAACTAATTGAAAGAGCGAGGGAATATGAACTTCCATTGTGCATGGCTTTTATCGATTATGAAAAAGCCTTTGATTCGGTGAAACCATCAGCAGTTACAATGGCTCTGAAATCCTGCGGTATTGAAAATGCATACATTAATATTATTAATAACATCTATGAAAATGCAAGTGCAAAGATTCGGCTGTTTGAGAATCCAGCACACATAAAAGTAGGAAAGGGAGCGAGACAAGGTGACACCATATCTCCGAAGCTCTTTAATGCTACATTGGAGGGTGTCTTTCAGTCGCTGAGCTGGGAAAACAAAGGGATAAAGATTAATGGAGATTACCTAACTCACCTTCGTTTTGCTGACGAGTCATTTTTGCAACTACCCCATCAGAGCTGCAGAGTATGATCCAGGAACTTGCTGACAAGAGTAAAGAAGTGGGATTAAAAATGAACTTTCAGAAGACAAAAGTGATGTACAATGTTTTTCAAGAAATGAAGATTTATCGATTGATGGAAAAAAGCTGGAGATAACAGACACGTACGTTTATCTTGGACAGCAGATATCAAGTGAGGGTCACATTGATGAAGAAATTAATTGGCGTACAAAACTTGCTTGGAGAGCTTTTGGAAGAAACAGCATAATTTTCAAGAGCAATATGCCATTATGTCTTAAAAGAAAAGTGTTTGATCAATGCATCCTTCCAGTGCATATGTATGGTGCAGAGACATGGATTTTAACTAAAAGAGACATAAAAAGGCTGCACACAACTCAAAGAAGCATGGAGAGGTGCATGCTTGGTGTAACCAGGAGAGGTAAGAAGAGGAACTCGTGGATCCGAAAAATAACAAGATTGGAAGAAATCATGATCAGAGTTAAATCCCTGAAATACCAATGGGCTGGACATACTGCCAGAAGGACAGACCATCGATGGACAGCCGAAATTTTAAATTTGATTCCAAGGGACAGGAAAAGACCCAGAAGAAGACCACGTGGGAGATGGGTGGATGAAATTCGGAAGTATGCAGGAGTGACATGGAGGAGACAGGCACAAGACAGCCCGTTGTGGAGGAAACTTGGGGAGACCTTCGTCCAGCAGTGGATTGATAATGGTTGACGATGATGATGACATATAATAGAATTTTTAAATAAGAAAAAGATTAACTGTGAAACAGTTTGTGCAATTTCAGAACACTTCACCTTTGCTTACAGTGAATCATGAATGCTTCTTCACATCATTAGTCAGTGAAATAAAATTACTAACTTTTCAACCTATTGACTGAGACAGAAAAAGTGGGAAGAACAAATTTGGAAATGTGAAAGAATGGGATACTGAGAGAGAGAGAGAGAGAGAGAGAGAGATTGTGAATATAATCCTTTAGTATGGCACATGAGTATTAAGTGATAAGTTAAAATTTGTGCAAGTGGGAACATATAATGAAGAAGTAATAAGATTTGTAGCTCTTTGTAATCTGATTCCATGGAATAACTTACACCAGTTGACAATGGCTTCTATTAGAAATGAAATATGAGATACTTAAAGGAAGTAAAAATGGAGTGGATTGGGTTGGGGGGCAGTAGAGAATAAATGTAAGGTGTTAAAGTTTTATTTTTTTGCTCTAAAATTTAATATTTGTAGTAAAGCATAATCATGATCTGATTCAAGATTGTTAACAAAAAAATAATAAAAAATCTAAATTTGCAACTTAAATATAAAACCCTTTATACACAAATCCGCAATGAAGGCAGTACACCTAAGGTGACAAAATTTTTGAGAATGAAATTGAGGACAAAATGGTATGTTGTCCTCAGTTTCAATGCAAAACTGAGAACAGTTTAGTTTCAAAATGAAGACATAATTCAGGACAAGGTCTAACATATTATTATAGTAAAGCCAAATATTAGGAAAAAATGTGAACTGTACTGTAACTGCCCAGTTTCGTGCAAAAGCATATGATTAATCTGAATGACTTTCATGTGAAATAAGTATAAAATAGCAATAAAACACTATATGCTAAAAAAGGATGAGATTTATTTCCCATCCTATAAATATTTTAGTTAAATAAAATTAAAGCAGAAACAAAGGAACACATCGATTATCGTGACTATTTGTTCAATGTTTTGGCATATCTTCCATGAATATTGTGTGATTTCTAACTTAATTAGAGGAAAAAATAATCTGCTTCAAAAATTAGTTCCATACCTTTGAGTCCATTTTCCTGTAATTAAATAAGTAATTGATGTTAAATTTGATTGCATTTGATAGATTCATTTGAGTTATGCAACTTCTGTTTAGCACATTTTTTCCTATTTCAATTTCTTTGGAAAATTTAAAAAATTGAGGACAGGAAATAAGAAACTGAGGACTGTTCCTAAAAAATGAGGATGTCTGGTCACCTTTTTAAGTACACCCTATCCATTTACTGGTGTAAGTTGACAAAATACTATAGACAGGCAAAAGCTTGGCATAAGAGAGAATATATCTCCCCAGCCTATGAGGACCAGTATAGGAAAATCAATGTTTGTTTACCACCTTTTGTGATTTTCCAATATTTGATCTATTAAATATTGGAAAATCACAAAGAAATGGAATTGCCTTTCAAAATTTATAAGCATTCAGTTGTCAAACTGGATCCTCCTGGAATCTACAGAAATAAAAATAACTTATATAATCTAGCAGAATATAAACCATGTGTTTTTTATGTGCTGAACTGTAGAATGTGCATATATTTAGTTAAATTTTTATAAAACATCTCATTTACAAGCAACACTGAAGTGTATTATTACTGTGTTTACAATTCAATTTTACATTTTCTAGGAAGTTACAGTTAATGGTCAAGTTCCAGAAAGCAGTCCTTCTGAAATTGCTACTTTAATCTCATGGAAGCATGGTGGACAAGAAGTGGCTGTTTGTGGAGATTTTAGTAAATGGGAAGACAACTGTACTCTTATTGAGCAGTAAGTAGTTCATTATCACTAGCTTGTATACTTGCCACTTGCCCTGGTTCTTAATGAAATGGTTAATGGATGTTTTATTTATATTTATTGTTTTAGTACAGGGGCTTGCATCCATGTCTAATATGCATATAACAAATTCTGCCTCAGTTGCACTAGCAGGGCTGTAACTTGGGGGCTCAGCATCCCCTACAAAAGACTCAATGGACTTAGTAATAATTAGCACAGGCCGTATTTTTTTGGGGGGGGGGAGGGGGGCATAATAACAAAAAATATTACTGCCCGTAAAGCTCTATAATACATTTATCTGACAGAAGAAAAGCCTGTTAATCAACTGAAGATCACGCATTTCAAGCCATAAATGTGGAAATTGAAAGTTATAAAATACCTGAGTGTATTCGCAGAAGCTTGCTTAAAACACAGTAAATACAGTTCACATATCAAAGTATTGCTCAGACTTCCATGATAAACTGTTACAATCATACACTGTATGCCTCTCTGTTTTCCTGGACTCTTTACTCATTTTTGAATTGCTTTGCATTCAGTGAAGTCCATTGCAAAAGTTCAGGCACAAAAAAATGCTAAAAAATCTAAAAATATGAAGCTAAGGAACACAAATGTCAAAAAGTAAGTGAAACGCTTCAAACTGTGTCATACTATGTGCAATGGGTGTAATTATACTAGTTATGGCATGAAAGCTTGAGAATCTATTTGGTTGTCCGAAAAGTCATGACATATTTTAGCCATGTTTTGCAAAGGTCATTTATTGATAGAAAAAACAAAGATCAATCAATGACATAATGCCCGTTTTGTTCGATAACCTTTTGAGCTGCAGAATGCCTCGTTCATAGAAGGACCTGTCTTTCATGGCAAAATCCTGTACAAGGTGCTGATTTACAGCCTCGTCTGAATTGAACGTTATATCGTGCAAGGACTGTTGAAGAGAGTGAAACAAGTGGAAGTCTGAATGCGCAAGGTCAGGCGAGTATGCTGGGTGTGGCAGCACATCCCATCCAAGCTCCAATAATTTTTGGCGGGTGATCAAACTTGTGTGTGGTCTTGTGTTGTCGTGATGGAATGCAACACCTTTATGGTGAACGAGTTCTGGACATTTCTGGATTATGGATTCGTTCAAACTGCCCAATTGCCGACAGTACACATTCAAATTGATTGTTTGGTTCCGTGGTAGGAGCTCGAAAAACACGACACCTTTAAAATTCCCACCACACTGAGTCCAGAACCTTCCGCTGATGAATGTTTGCTTTTGGATGTCGTTTGAGGTGAAGCAGCACATCGGGACCAAGACCGTTTGCGCAGCACATTGTTGTACACAATCCACTTCTCGTCACCAATTATCAGTCGCTTCAAAAAGGGATCGTTTTCCTCGCATTTAATGAGCATATCGCAGATGTTTATACGTGCTGTCAAATTGAGCTTCTTTGAGTTCATGAGGAACCCACACATCGAGCTTGCTTATGTATCCCAGCTTCTTCAGGTGGTCGTGAACGCTTGAACGATGGATGTGCAATGTGTCTGCTATCTCTCGTGTCGTGTAACGTGGGTTTGACTCGATCAATGCCTTGATTTGGTCGTCGTCAACCTCGGTTGGCCTCCCCGGACCGAAGAGCATCGTTGAGGTCAAAATCACCAGCACGGAATTTTGCCAACCACCGCTGGCACAGACGTTCTTGTAGAGCATTATCACCGTACACTTTATGCAACTTTTCACAAGCTTGACGCGCATTCTGCCCTTTACGGAAGTAAAACAGTAAAATATGGCAAAAATGCACAGTTTGGTCTTCCATCTTCAACTTGATGTCAAATCTTTGCAAATCAACCAACTCGCTCATTATTCCTTTTAGACTGCAGCTAGAATTGGCACCTATCGAATGCCATAGCGATAACAGAGCTGTGCATGCCTCTAGTACTTCCAAAACCGCCCAACCGCCATCGGGTGCCAATATACGTCATGGCTTTTCCGACGACCCAATTCATGTCTCAGAAGTTTAGATACAACAGAAATGTATTGCAAAACATTCCATTATTAGACAGACATGCATGCCATTTGCAAACACCAGTATCAGTTCAAAAATAAGTTTCTCCATGGAATAAATTAAATTATGTATCTAGAGTTTCTGGTTAATACAAATTTAAATTAGTAGTTAATTGCTTAGTTTTGCATCATATAAAATTAATCAGTAGGTTGTCTTTGTTCTTTCTCCAAAGATTTTCCTTCGAATATATAAACATTTCGATTTTTTTTTTTGAAATTGCCTAGCCCAGAGGAAACAATGGTATCACATGCTTTTGCCACATTTCAACCAAATCTATAAACATTTTTAAAAAACAAAGCTTAGAAATATCAAATTTCATCTTTATTGGTTAAAACAGTTTGAGTCATTTCATTGTAAAAAAAAAAAAATCTTGAGGGATACCTCCTCTTTTGGTACCATTAAGGGCACCAAAAGATGAGGTGAGGTGTTCCTGGGATATATAAGTAACGAAAAATTTTCTGCCCTCCCCTAAAATTTACCATTAGCTACTGCCCTGTGTACTAGGCAATGTTTATTATATATTATTGTATCATCATGACTAAGCTGTTCTCTGAGATTCAGAGGTTAGCTCCACAAAGAAATACAAACTACCAGATAATTTTTACTTACTCTTGCTATATCCAACTTCTCCATTTACAGTGATCTTAACATACAACTCGGGCTTCACTGACATCCATCATACGACATACACAAGATTTTCTATGCTTCATACTCACAATCTTTTTCTCATGCAGACACTCCTGAATCTGATCCTCCCATGACTTCCTTGGCCTTGCTTTGCCTTTTCTTCTTGTCACTTGGGCTAATAACATGTTCTTAGTAACAGTCTCATCACTCATTCTTTCAACATGCCCAAACAACCAAAGCATTGTAGTCTTCACCTTTCTAACAACATTTTGCTTTACATTACACAACTGCAACACATCTTCATTCCTCATACAATCAGAATGAGTCTTGCCACCCCCCCCCCCCCCACCTCCATAAGTAACACTTTTCTCCTGCACACAAAAGACTTCTATGTTTCTTCTGTAGTACCCACGTTTCACTGCCATACATCAGAGTAGGAACAATTACACTTTCATACACAACCATGTTGGATTCTCTTGAGAACCCATCTTTCCTGTGAAAACCTCCCAAAGCAGCCATGACATTCAATGAAGAATTCACTCTATTACTAATTTCACCATCTAATCTGTTCTCTCTATCAAACATGGTTCCTAAACATACTAAGTCATTCACCTGGTCAATAACTGTGCAATTTAGGCATATTAAATTCAGTACTACCGGTTCCTCTCTCAAAAACCATAACTTTGGTTTTCCCCTTATTTATACTCAGTTTGAATTTCATGCAAACTTCGTACATCCGGGACAACATACCCTGCAACTCACTTTTGCTCTCTGCCAACAGGACAGTGTCATCAGCATAAAACAATCTGTACTAAACAATCTGTTCTGTATCTGTACACATGGATATCACCAAAACGTAAGCCAGTATTATGTATTTTGGCATAACGCATGCACGCATCCATAAATACATTACACAACCTTGTCTGACTCCTGCACCAATAGAAAACAATTTTGATAAAACACCATTCACTTGTACACAAGCTCTACTGCCAGCATACTTTGCTTTTGCACTATTAAGTAGATTCCCAGTAACACCATATTCATTCAATACCTTCCACAAAAGTGTCCTATTTGCTTGATCTTAACACACACAAACACATATTACTAAACTATTCTCTGATATTCAGAGGTTAGCTCCACATAGAAATACAAACTACCAGATAATTTTTACTTACTGTTGCCATATCAAACTTCTCCATTTACAGCGATCTTGACACACAACTTGGGCTTCACTGACATCCATCACACGCCATACACAAGATCTCCTATACTTCATACTCGTAATCTTTTACTCATGCAGACACTCCTAAATCTGTTCCTCCCATGACTTCCTCGGCTTTTCTCTGCCCTTCCTTTCTGCCATTTGGGCTAAAAGATTTTCTTAGTAAGCACCTCATCACTCATTCTTTCAACATAGTTAAAGCACCGAAGCATATTAGTCTCCACCTTGCTAACAACATTTCGCTTCACATTACACAACTGCAACACATCTTCACTCCTCACACAATCAGAACGTGTCTTCCCCCCCCCCCATGAATAATGCATTTTTTTAGCACACAAATGACTCCTATGTTTCTTCTGTGCTACTCAGGTTTTGCTGCCGTACGTCAGAGTAGGAACAATTACACTTTCATACACAGCCATGTGCTAGATTCTCTTGAGAACCCATAATTTCTGGGAAAACCTCCAAAAGCAGCCATGACTTTCAATGAAGAATTCACTCTCCTATTAATTTCAAGATCCAATTTGTTCTCTCTGTCAAACATGCTTCCTAAATGCACAAACTAATTCACCTGGTCAATCACTGTGCCATTTAGACTTAGATTACATTCAGTACCACCAGTTCCTCTCTCAAAAACTATAACTTTGGTTTTTCCCTTATTTATACTCCGTTTGAATTTCATGCAAACTTCGTACATCTAGGCCAACATACTCTTCAACTCACTTATGCTCTCTGCCAACAGGACAGTGTCATCAGCATACAGCAATCTGCACACACAGATATCACCAAGACATACACCAGTGTTGTCCATTTTGGCATTACGCATGCACACATCCATAAATACACTGAAGAGCAATTGAATTGGAGACATCTGGCGTTATGCAAATGTTACGCTGTGGGCATCCCTGTAAACGGAAACGACGTGGCTTATGCAGCGATCCGACAATATAAGGAGTGATGTGACGGGAATCGGTAAAAGTCGGACGCAGTATGAGTAAGATGAAGGATCTAAGCGCATTTGATCGTTGGCAATTTGTCTGGGCCCGACGAATGGGTCACTCCATCTCGGAAGTCGTGCAGGCACTGGAATTTTCATGAGCCACTGTGTCACAGGTGCACCGTGAGTACATCGAATCCGGTAAAACCATCCTTGCAAGGGCCAACTGCCGTGGTCAACAGCGTGTGGATGAGCAGGGTCATCGTCGGCTAGTTCGCATTGTAACAGGGGATAGACGGGCCACAGTGCAAGAAATCACTCGGCAATTTAACGCTGGTGCACAAAACCGTGTAAGCAGCCACACCATCCAGAACCATCTCCTCGCTATGGGGTACAGAACCTATCGTCCCACAAGCACATCTGGGATGCCATCGAGAGAGATGTTCGAGGCTCTGACCCCCTCCATCAAATCTTCGTGAACTGTGGGAGCTTGTTCAGGGGACGTGGATCCATATGGCTTCCCAACGCTTCCGGTGTCTTGTAGAGTCCATGCCGAGATTAATCGCTACCGTCGTCAGGGCGAAAGGTGGTGCTACACGTACACGTTGCTAGACAGGTATCTCTAATTCAATTGCTCTTCAGTGTATATTTAACAGCCATGGTGACATTACACAACCTTGTTTGACCCCTGCACCAATAGAAAACCATTTTGATAAAACACCATTCACTCATACACAAGCTCTACTGCCAGCATACATGGCTTTTACACTATTAATTAGATGCCCAGTAATGCCATATTCCTTTAGTACCTTCCACAAAAGTGCCCTATTTACTCGGTCAATAAGCTTTCTCCAAATCTATGAAAGCAGCAAAATCTTTTTTACCAACAGCCAGATAGAATTGTGCGTAACACAAAAATTTGGTTAGTGCAGCCTTTTCCGGGCATAAAGCCACTCTGAAAATCCCACATTTTCTCTGATGTAAGACCCCTGCCATACTTTTCAATAACGATCTTACCAAACACTTTCCCTGACACTCAGTAGGCTAATACTATAATAGTTCTTGCAGTCAGTCTGATCACCTTTTCTCTTGTACAAGGGAACGATGATAGCATCCTACCAATCCCAAGGGACCATTCCTAGCTCCCAGCACAACTGGCAAATTTCAGTTAACCAGTCAATTACAGAGTCACCACCATATTTCAGCATCTTGGCAGTTATGCCATCAACTCCTGGAGCATTACCATTATGAAGAGATTTTAGAGCTTTACACACCTCTTCTCTTGAGATCCCTCCTGTGCTTCCCACCTTCACTGTGACATCATCTGCTTCTGACTCACAATCACCTTTGCTTTCTTGATCTAATAACTCACAAAAGTATTCACTTCATCTTTCACTTAACTCATTGGGCTCCCATATCATTTCCCTGGTCCTATTCTTCACACAACTTGCAGCTTTGTTTCCCCTATTTCTCCGGTGTTTTATATACTTCCAGAAAGTTTTTTTATCTTCCCAAAAAGCCATTTCATGCCTTTCCACCTTTTCCTTCCTATCTTTTGCCTTACCTGGCGAACCAGCTTTGATGCCTCATGCTTCTTACAGTGATATTCATCCCCAGAAACTACCTTGCAAGATCCCCAAATAAGCTTCCTTCTTTCTCTTTACTTCCTCTTCAATCTCACTATTGCACGAAGCATCACTTCTGTTGCTATCCACTATTTTGGTGCCACATAGCTCTTCAGCAGTAGTGACAACACAGTTCTTGAAGCATTCTCACTTCTTTTCTACATCCCTCTCACAAGACTTTCAGTCGTTCTCTGAGTGCATTAGAATAACGCTGATTATCTTCATGGAGCCTTTCAACATTTATTCTTTCTATCCTGGGCCTATTCCTTTTCCCCCAACCAACATTCAGTTTCACTCTTGACACTACTAAGTAATGATCAGAACCAACATCCGCATGAAGTTCTAGTCTATTTTATGTCTTATTTCTTGTATGTGTAAATGATTGATGATGGCTTTGGGCTTATTCCAACTAGTCCATATTTGTCCTGTCTCTTCTATATATGATAATCCACAGGAGCAATTTAAAGTATAAATAACTCCTTCTGTAAGTTAAATTTTCTTTTTTGATTGTTTCAATCATGGTAAGTAATTTTTAATTTTTTTATTCAAACCAGGAGCAATTCTAATATATTATCTGCTGGTTTTCATTAATTTTTCAGACAAACCTCTATGGTAAGTAACTTTTCTAGTAAATAAAAAAAATATTGTGTTTTTAACAAGATTGAGGAGCTTATCTCGTGCCTAGACGCATTTATTTTCACGAATTATTTACTCTCTGAGGGTAAGGTTAGCTTTCAGATGGATTTTAATATAGTTTGAAAAATTAATGAAAATAGTAGAATACATTAAAATTGCACCTGGTTTGAACACACACACACAAAAATAAAAATTACCATCATTAAAACAGTCAAAGAATATTTTACTCGAAGGAGTCATTTATACTTTAAATTGCTCCTGCAGATTACCATATATAGGAGAGACAGGCCAAAGAATGTGAACTAGGTTGAATAATCATAAAGCTATGGCCAGATTGACAACTTCGGCAAACAGGTTACAAAGTGGACTAGGACTTTGTAAAGGTGAGAAATCATCAAGTGAACACTTGTACTTGAAAACTGGAAAAATTATTAGAATTTTTTGAACAAATGTAGTTACGTTGATGACTACACAGGATGGCAAATCTATCAAATGTGGTAACCAGCACTGTCGAAATTAATTGTCCTGGGGACAAATGAGGGTCTCATTTGCAAATTTTAGGTAAATTTACCGAACTACTATCTCCATTAATATCCATTAAAATTTGTTTAAATAATTACGTTAGAGGAAGCCATGATGTCATTGATTACAAAACTTTGTTACAAGTGGCTTTTTATGATTTCTGTACACCAGTGTAATCATTAAAAATGTCATGTCATGATTGCATAAAAGTGAAAAACAAAACAAAAACCACTATATTTCATCTAGAAATTAGAGCAGGTAAATTGATATATATAACCACCTGAAAATTTTACATACAGAATTGCAAGAAATAAGTGCTGATAATTTTGACCATTGTGAGACCATGTGTTTGATTATCAGGAAAACTTCTGATTAGAGTGCTCCAAAGTATTGTTCTTGTCTTCACATGTAAGGTTCAATAGATCAAAATCTTTCATATTACATTTGCCTTAACGGCAAGTTATATTATGGCAGAAATCTGACCAGTGCCAAGAATCTAGATGAGTGTGGTTTCAGTAGGAATCTTGACAGATGTGAGAACACTAAATAAAAATACTGATGTTGAGAAAGTGAACAAGGTTTTGTTATATATATATATATATAGGCAGAAGGGTTTTTCATCTTGAACTCCTTTTTCAAGAAAAAGCCGCACAGGAAATAGACATGGAGACATCCAAATGGGACGACAAGTGGAATTGATTTTATTATGTACATACATGCATATCACTAAGCTGTTCTCTGAGATTCAGAGGTTAGCTCCAAAAAGAAATACAAACTTCCAGATGTTTTTACTTATTGTTGTCGTATCAAACTTAGCCATTTACAGCGATCTTGACATACAACTAGTGCTTCACTTATATCCATTACACGCCTTCACAAGATCTTTTATACTTCATACTCATAATCTTTTCTCATACAGACACTCCTTAATCTGATCCACCCATGTCTTCCTTGGCCTTCCTCTGCCTTTCCTTGCTGCCACTTGGGTTGGAAATATTTTCTTAGTAAGCATTTCATCACTCATTCTTTCAACATGGCCAAACCACCGAAGCATATTGGTCTCCACCATGCTAACTACATTTTGCTTTACATCACACAACTGCAATACATCTTCATTCCTCTCACAATCAGATCGTGTCTTGCCACAAACCCCACGTAAGTAACGCATTTCTCCAGCACACAAACGACTCCTATGCTTCTTCTGCAGTACCCAGGTTTCACTGCCATACATCAGAGTAGGAACAATTACTGTTTCATACACAGCCATGCGGGACTCTCTAGAGAACCCATCATTCCTGTGAAAACCTCCCAGAGCAGCTGTGACTTTTAAAGAAGAATTCACTCGCCTACTGATTTCACCACCCAACTTGTTCTCTCTGTCAACCATGCTTCCTAAATACACAAACTCACTCACCTGGTCAATCACAGTGCTATTTATACTTACATTACATTCAGTGCTACCCATTCCTCTCTCAAACACCATAACTTTGGTTTTTCCCTTATTTATACTCCGTTTGAATTTCATGCAAACTTCGTGCATCCGAGTCAACATACTCTGCAACTCACTTTTGCTCTCTGCCAACAGGACAGTGTCGTCAGCATACAGCAATCTGCACACACGGATATCGCCAAGACATAAACCGCTATTATCTATTTTGGCATCACGCATGCATGCATCCATAAATATATTAAACAGCCATGGTGACATTACACAACCTTGTCTAACTCCTGCACCAATGGAAAACCATTTTGATAAAACACCATTCACTCGTACACAAGCTCTACTACCAGCATACATGGCTTTTACACTATTAAGTAGATTCCCAGTAACACCATATTCATTCAATACCTTCCACAAAAGTGTCCTATTCACTCGGTCATAAGCTTTCTCTAAATCTATGAAGGCAGTAAAAAACTTTCTTCCCAACAGCCAGATACTTTTCAATCATCATGCGTAATGCAAAAATCTGGTTAGTGCAGCCTTTACCAGGCATAAAACCACTCTGAACATCCCAGACTTTCTCTGATGTAAGACCCCGTGCTTTTTCAATAACAACCTTACCAAACACTTTCCCTGGCACACTCAGTAGGCTAATACCACGATAGTTCTTGCATTCAGTCTGATCACCTTTTCCCTTATACAAAGGAACAATAATAGCATCCTTCCAATCCCGAGGGACCATTCCTAACTCCCAGCACAACTGACAAATTTCAGTTAACCAGTCAATTATAGAGTCGCCACCATACTTCAACATCTCTGCAGTTATGCCATCAACTCCTGGAGCCTTACCATTCTGAAGAGATTTTAGAGCTTTACACACTTCTTCTCTTGAGATCCCTCCTGTGCTTTCATCCCTCATTGTGACATCATCTGCATCTGTCACAGAATCATTTTTGCTCTCCTGATCTAATAACTCGCAGAAGTATTCACCCCATCTTTCACTTAACTCATTGGGCTCCCATATAATTTCCCCGATTTCATTCTTCACACAACTTGCAACTTTGTTTCCCCTATTTTTCCTGAGTCTCGTGTACTTCCAGAAGGACTTTCTATCTTTCCAAAAAGCCAGTTCATGCCTTTCCACTTTCTCCTTCCTATCTTTTGCCTTACTGTGGCGAACCAGCTTAGCAGCTTCACGCTTCTTACAGCGATATTCATCCACAGAGACTCTACCTTGCAGCATCCCCAAATAGGCTTCCTTCTTTTTCTTTACTGCCTCATCAATCTCACTATTCCACCAAGCATCACCTCTATTGTTACCCACTATTGTGGTGCCACAGACCTCTTTAGCAGCAGTGACAACACAGTTCTTAAAACATTCCCACTTCTTTTCTACATCCCTCTCACAAGATTTCAGATCCTTCAGTCGTTCTCTGAGTAAGTCTGAGTACCGCTGATGATCTTTAAGGAGCCTACCTATCTTTATTCTTTCTATCCTGGGTCTCTTCCTATTCCTTTTCCTCCATCCAACATTAAGTTTCACTCGTGACACTACCAAGTAATGATCAGAACCAACATCCGCAACTCTCGTCACACGGGTGTCAACAACTAAGTGTTTCAAACGCTGATCGTAAACAACAAAATCTATCACACTCTTTTGACCAAGAGTACGATTTTCCCAAGTATATGTGTGTATATACTTGTGGTTGAAAAATGTATTAGATACACACAAACCATTCTCAATGCAGAGTTCAATTAATCTTTCTCTATTATCATTCACACAAAGATCATTAAACTTACCCAGAACATTGTCAGAAATTGTATTCTGCACACCTACTCTAGCATTGAAATCCCCTGCTATTATAACTTTTTCTTTAGCACCAAACTGGCTCAAAACAGCTTTTAGCTCATTCCAGAAATCTTCTTTCTTATCAGAAGGTTCAGAGTCACAAGGAGCATACACTACAACAATTACAATTCTCTGAAGTTTCACTTTCAAACGAATCCAGAGAATTCTCTCACTTATGCAACTGTAATGAATCAAGTTGCTCTTAATCTTTTCACTTAAAATCACACCTACACCAGCCTGTCCTCTCATATTATCCAATACTCCAGACCACACACTCACCGTGCCATTCACTTCTTCTACCCCAATTTCCTTCTTTTTGGTTACACTTACACACAGCACATCCAGTCTATACTTATTCATCTCCTCAATTACCTCACTCATTTTGCCATTTATACCTCTAGTATTCCATACACCAATCTTACATTCACTCAGCCGAGATCTCTTTCTCATACGCTGTTTAGAAAGTCCAGGTCGATTACGTGGTGGACCGTCCTTCTCAAGTGTGGTAGGTACACCATATCCCACACTTGAGTCATTCTTAATATTTTTGTCATTTTAATCAGGTAAGTACTTCAGTGTGGGGGATTAGCCCACAGCTGAGGGTTCCAGTTGGTCATTCAACCTAAGGATTCTGGAACAAAACCCAGTGAGTTGGGGTCTTTTCGCCAATGTCACACAGAACTAGCTTGCACCTCTCCAAAACTCACAGAGGCCTAGTTGCTGTTGTGTGTGCCATTGTTACCACGGAACGCCCCGAGGAGGCAAACTGTAACAAAAAATTTGTCATAGATGACTACAGTGTGCTAAACAAGTTCAACACAGGTAGTGACCATAGATTGGCGAGATGTAAGATGCACCTCAACACTAAACTCGAATGTGGCAAGCTCATAAGACAAACAAAATGTATTGACATAACCAACCTTAAAAAAACACCAAAATACCTTCAAGTTGGAACTGAAGAACAGATTCTCTGCTTTAGAAGGCCTAACATCGGAAGAAGTGGATAATTCTGAAGTTAACAGAAAAGTAACCAAAGCTCTTATGGAAACAGCAACAAAATTAGCTGGGTCTAAGAACAAGTTGCATGTGAACAAATTATCAGGAAAAACCAAAATGTTGATACAAAAAAGAAGAGAGATGAGGACAACTAAAGAAGATGTGACTTCCAAAGTGGAATACATAGAGCTATGCAAGACAGTACGAAAAAGTATCACTGAAGACGTAAGGAAATTCAACTGTGAACTAGTGAGGAAAGCAATTGGAAAACAACCAAAGCCTAAAGATAGCAAAGGGACATCTCAGTAAGGGAAGAAAACAGATTATGGCACTGAGAAAAGAAGATGGTTCTGTAACAAGGAATAGAGGCGAAATTTTGACAAGAGTGAAAGATTTCTACTCCAAGTTATATGAAAGGGATGATGCATGTACTCCAGAAATCATGGAAGGTACCAGTACCAGAGTTCTTCCAGTCCTCCCAGCAGAAGTTGCACATGCGATCAAGAACATGAAGAGGGGGAAAGCTCCAGGAGAAGATGGAATTACTGTAGACATCATACAAGAAGCAAGTGGAGAAATCGAAACAGTACTCTCCCAAATTTTCACTCGATGCCTTAATGAAGGGAAGATTCCAGAGGATTGGAACAACGCTATAATGATCCTGCTACATAAAAAGGGTGACATTGAGGATCTCAGGAACTACAGACCTATCAGCCTCCTATCAGTGGTTTATAAAATCTTCACTAAAGTTCTTTCACACTGCTTGAAGGTAACACTGGACATGGCTCAACCGAGAGAACAAGCTGGATTCAGGAGTGGCTACAGCACAATAGATCATATCCACGTATTGAGAGAACTAATTGAAAGAGCGAGGGAATATGAACTTCCATTGTGCATGGCTTTTATCAATTATGAAAAAGCCTTTGATTCGGTGAAACCATCAGCAGTTACAATGGCTCTGAAGTCCTGCGGTATTGAAGATGCATAAATTAATATTATTAATAACATCTATGAAAATGCAAGTGCAATGATTCGGCTGTTTGAAAATACAACACACATAAAAATTGGAAAGGGAGTGAGACAAGGTGACACCATATCTCCGAAGCTCTTTAACGCCACATTGGAGTGTCTTTCAGTCACTGAACTGGGAAAACAAAGGGATAAAGATAAATGGAGATTATCTAACCCACCTTCGTTTTGCTGATGACATAGTCATTTTTGCAACTACCCCATCAGAGCTGCAAAGTATGATCCAAGAACTTGCTGACAAGAGTAAAGAAGTGGGATTAAAAATGAACTTTCAGAAGACAAAAGTGATGTTCAATGCTTTGACACGAAATGAAGATTTATCGATTGATGGAGAAAAGCTGGAGATAACAGACACGTACGTTTATTTTGGACAGCAGATATCAAGTGAGGGTCACATTGATGAAGAAATTAATTGGCGTACAATTGCCTGGAGAGCTTTTGGAAGAAACAGCATAATTTTCAAGAGCAATATGCCATTATGTCTTAAAGGAAAAGTGTTTGATCAATGCATCCTTCCAGTGCTTACGTATGGTGCAGAGACGTGGACCTTAACTAAAAGAGACATACAAAGGCTGCAGACAACTGAAAGAAGCATGGAGAGGTGCATGCTTGGTGTAACCAGGAGAGATAAGAAGAGGAACTCGTGGATCCGAAAAATGATAAGAGTGGAAGATATCATGATCAGAGTTAAATGCCTGAAATGGCAATGGGCTGGGCATACTGCCAGAAGGACAAACCATCGATGGACAGCCGAAATTTTAGATTGGATTCCAAGGGACAGGAAAAGACCCAGAAGAAGACCACATGGGTGATGGGTGGATGAAATTCGAAAGTATGCAGGAGTGACATGGAGGAGACTGGCACAAGACAGACCGCTGTGGAGGAAACTTGGGGAGACCTTCATCCAGCAGTGGATTGATAATGGTTGACAATGATGATATATATATATATGGTCCCAAACTTCTTATGTGGTACTCCGTCAATTAGCTGTAACGGATCTCCCGAGGCTTCGACGTCGTCTATCACCGATTTTCTTCGGTCTGCTGGTACATTTTGCTGCTTCAGGCACACCATGCGTCTTCCACTGATTCAGTACATCCAAAACATTTTACTTGATTATGTTGAAATGCCTCTCAATTTCTCTTATGGACAACCCACTAATATAACACCCCACAATCTTTCCTTTCTCAAAGTCAGTTCAGTGACATTTTCACTCAATCTCATAGTGCGATATGATCGCAGTCAGCTGTAGGGTTGTTTTTATACAGTTTGAAACTGTACCATGCATCTTAACAATTCAGCGGATCCATTAATTTGCTTTTGAAAGGGTGTGCGGTGACATTTGTCAATATAGTGTATATGAATTTCCAAAATGATTTTTCACTTTGAATCTGTGACAACCCATTTCATCAAGTATTTGTTTTTAGCCTTTGGTCAGTCAATATGCTTTTAGCTTCCCATTTTAAGAGTGCATTAATACTTTTTCTAAAAAAAATTGCCATGCCCACAGTGTCTGTGATGTATCTGGAATAGATTAGATATACTAATTTCAATGAAATTTAATTCCTGTACCTTTTTTTTTTTTGTGTGTGTGTTTTGTATTTATAAGTACAGTGAGACCTCCATTAACACACACCTCCAAATAATGGTATCCTCCAAACAACAGTAAGTTTTGGTTGGTACAAAACAGCTGTGGCAGGACTAACATTAGTGATTACCTTCAAACAATGGAACCTCTTAACAGCATCCACAACAGACATCCCAGTTATTCCTGAGGTAGAACTAACTGATATCTTGCCACTTCGGATTTTACATAGCTGGTTTTGTGCTTCAGCAGGTGAGCAAGATGTGAACAAAGAACATTGCTAAAGGAACTGTGCCTCCAGCCAGATGGGTTGCTTTATGGTGGGCACAATGGCATGCTTAAGTGAAAAGAAAATTTAGTTAAACATGTGACGGTATTACTTGAGGTGAGCTTCGGCTCCTGTGGTTGTCTGTCTCTCACCGAGACTGGTGGGTGGAATATTGTCTGTCTGCTGTGGTGTCTCCTGGTTTGGTCCCTTTAGGCTCTGCTCCAGCTTTCCAGTGTACTGCCACCTAACTGTGCAATTACACTTCACTGTCTAAAATTATTCTGCTTTAATTTTGTATAAGGTACCCAGACTCTAGTCTCCTGGCTTCCTATTTCTAATCTAAGGGCTGTTTTTGACCCGGGGTCAGACACTGCCTTCCTAAAACTCTCTACACCATGATTAATTGTTAATGTTTAGCTGTAGGTAATCCAGTTCTAGTGAACAATAATTGGAGATAATGAGAAAAAACTTGCAGCTGCTATGCTGGTTCAAAAATCCAGCTGCAAATAAGTATAAAAACTTTAAACACAGTTAAGTAAGAAAGCTTTAATTTAAGGGAGCGTTTAACTGATAACTTAAGTCTTCGCCTGCCTTGTGTTTTTTTTGGATATATTCCTTACCATCCTTCTCTTGCCTACAAGCTCAAATTTTCAAGAAGTTTGGATATCGTCTGGCCATCAGTTTCAACCCTTCTATCATCAAATTAATTTTGGATGATAGAAACAAAGTCACTCCCTCAATCTTTGTGGAGTGTACCTCATCCCAATCTCAGCTTCTTCTGGTGAAAATTGCTACATTTGGAGGCACTTTCCATAGCGTGAACAGCTGTTTATTGAAGCACAAAAATGATGTCCATAAAGGAAATTCTTGAACTTCACTGGCATCTCCAGCTTTATAGAACATTCCTGCTGAACCTCTTTGGAATGACACCAAACGAATTGCCCCATTTGCCGATCGTTTTGCGTTACGCTATCGGGAAATTTTAGAAATTTTTCTCTGCTCCAAGAACTGCAATTCTGATTCCCCTTTCAGCATACAGTTAATATCGAAGTCTATTTTAAAAAAGAAATAATGTATGACTTTCGAATCTGGCAACCGCTGCCATCACCATCGTCCATCTGCCCCAAGTCTGACAAAGACTTAAATTATCAGTCGAAAGCTCCCTTAAACTTTCTTACATAACTTAAATGTGTTTTAAGTTTTTATAAGTACTTATTATTAGCAGTTACGTGCTTCTGTCAAATTTTTATCATGTTATCCAGCTGCAAACAATTGGTTGTATTTACTGTTCTAAATCTGAATATTTTCACTCTTGTACTAGGTTCAGGGTCCTGCAGGATAACATTATGCAGAGTGCATTCCTACAATTGTGGACCAAAGCTATCTCTAATTCCTCATTGATTTCCAGGATTTTCTCAGCCCAAACATAATTGACAAACAGTATCAGTTTAGATATAACCTCTGAACAATGGCCACTTCCCCCCAGTCTGAATGGTGACCATTATTTGGAGGTTTCACTGTACTTCATGAGGCTTAGCAGTACTGCAATTTTAAGAAACAAAGAAAAAAAAGTGCATAAGTGTTGTTAGCTATTATTATTATTATTATTATTGTTGTATAGCAAGTTATAAAATAATTTGATGTTGTTCAAATTCCTTATGTTTTTAATGCTGAACAGGTTATCTTCTTTTGTGAATATTATCAGTGTGTTTCTGGTGTCTTATGTGTATCTACTATGCTGGTGTTCTTTTTGCTTGCTTTTATTGCTCAGCCCTATTTGATTTTCCTTGCATGGCTTATGTGTGCAACTTCTGTCTAATGGGATACTTTTTCCTCTGCAGGGATGGTATTTTTTCTACTAAAATCAAACTAACAAAAGGACAGCATCACTTAAAATTCTTGGTAGATGGAAAGTGGACTGTAGATGAAAGTGAGGTAATCAAAATTGTACTTTGAAATGATTTCATTTGGCAAAAAAAAAAAAAAAAAGATTAATAAATAAACTAAAGAAAAACAAACTAGGTTCCAGTAACTTGGAGTGTATTTGTATATCATATTGATACTACAGCTGTTTGCAATCTTCTGATTTTGGGACATTCATTAAAAAGAAAAGTAAACTCTTTCATTCCAAAAAAAACTTATTCTTGGCTTGACTCGTAGACAAAGAATTTTTTAGCATGATGAATATATATATATATACATTGGAAATTATAATGGAAAAAATTGGTCATTGAATAAATCAATTTTATATATTAAATAAATTAAGTGTGATTATTAATAAAGAATTCAGAGCAAAGATTTTTTAATTTTTCAGGTGTATATTCATTGTAAATCATTCAAATTTCATTATTTAATTTTCTTTTTTTTAATTCATGTGAAATAGTGCTAAGTAGTAGGCTTACATCGAAGGCAGAGAATTGGAATGTAGTGAGAAGTGGGAGGTTCATAAATTTAAGCAAATTCCCAATCGTGTGCATTTATGTAAGGGAAAATGAAAATAGTAATATGCCTTTATAAAGAGTGCCTCTCTTCTCCTCTTGGCTTATTTGCATAAATGACAAATAATAGTTTGATTTGGTGAAATTAACACATGACAGGATGAAAGCGGACAGCTTTTGATGCTTACATGACATCAGGTGATTGGTCTAAGAGGAAGGTCAAGAGTATTCTGGCTGTTTTCAAATACCATTGTTTAATTTCCCCCCAGACTAATGCATTAGTATTATATGTAACATACAGACAAGATTGAGATGTATCAGTCAGTGCTCACTGCTGCTCCTTATGTTTGAGTTCATGGAAGATCACTTCCAATGAGGATTTAGACAAGGTACTTAGAAAGAGGAGAGGTAGGTCCAATCGCCTTTGTTTCTGTGCCGCCGGCGAGCTGTCACCCTACGAGCTGGAGTGTGACGTCACAGTGGCCATAAACAATCTCTTGAGCATTCGGAGCTTGTGCTGTAGTATCAATTACTTGCTGCATTTCTTTGTCAATTTTAGACATGCTTTGTCGTTTCATTCATGTTTTTTCTTCATTTTTTTTCTGTGTACAACTGTCTCGAAAATACCTGGATACGCTGTTGCACTTTGTCGTAATAACAGTTCAAAGGAAAGGAAGTTAGATGTTACATACCATGTTTTCCTATCAAATAGAGATTTCTTGAAGCAATGGGTAGGGAAATGCTGTCGAAAGGATGTATTCGATGCAAAGAAAGCTCAAATGTGTTCAGAACACTTTGATGTCTCGAAGTAAGAGCGAAATCTTAGAAATGAATTGCTGAACTTGCCTCCCAGAAAAAGAACTGAGAAAAGGTGCTGTGCCTACAAAAAATATATGCCTTAGTAGATGGCAAACTTCTGTTCGAAGTGAACGGTTTAAGATCAGAGAGGTCAGAAGAAAATGCATTAAATCAAATTGAAAGTATATCTCCGATTAAACGTCAAATCACAGGTCACAATAAAAGTGACATCATTCCTGACCAACATTCATCATACCGTCAACGTTATGTGAGAAGTGCGAATGTCTGAACAAAAATATAATGCAACTGAAGAGTAAAAATAATTCACTATGGGAAGAATTATCAAACGTAAGAAAACATATGGTCATGGTAAAACAATTATTTTGCCTCGAGAAAAGAAGCCTGAAAACGGAAATTAATATTATAAAACGCAAATGCAAGAATAGAAATTTGCTGAACAACAGTGAAAGGTGGCCAGCTATCATAAATTTGCTTGACCATTGTCTCACTGAAGTGCAAATTCAAACTCTTGTGTCAAAAAAGAAACCAGCAAAATGGAATGAAGATATAAGTCAAGCATTTGTTTTGCATGCTATTTCTCGAAAAGCATATCTTTTCATCAAAAATAAAATGCACATACTGCTTCCAAGCATTTCCTCTCTGAAACGGTGGTGTGGTAAATATGTGTTACAGATGGTTTAATTGAGCCCGTTTTAAAGGTGATGAAAATGAATGCTATATATACACCTAACCGAATTCAACAAAGTTTCAGTTTTATCTTTTGGTCTTTTGGTGAAATGAGCGTTGATTGCCGATATTGTTATCATGCTGCTGCAAATAAAATTTTAGGACCGCATAGTAACGTTTTAGTAGTTATGCTGAGAGGCTTCTGGAAAGCTTGGAAACAACCATATACTGTAGTATTCCTTTGATAAGCAGATGGATCAAAAGCTGTTAAGTGACATAATTCGAGCCGTTGAGAAATTGGATTATTTAGTGCATGGAACAATCGTGTTATTTAGTGCTGATGGTGGGTGGGTGGGTGGGGGTGGGGGGGTAATCAAGGTGTGGAGGCAGCTTGGAATAACCCCAATATTGTCTTCTTTTCCAAATCCAGTAAATGAAAATTGAAAATATGGATGTTTACCAATGTGCCCCATCTAATTAAACTTCTTCTAAATCATATATTTGATCGCGGAACACGCTGTAGTGTGGAACCATCACTCGCCAGATATTTGACCTTTTGCTGGAACGTAATAACTCAGAATTAAAGGTGTTTCATAAAATAAAATGGATCCACACAAATGTAAGAGGCCCCCATGAGACAGAGAATTAGTTTTAGCATCCCAGATGCAATCTAACAATGCAAGCAAAGCTGTAGAGCATTTTTTTCCTGAAAGAAAACAAATTGCTAATTTTATAAAATTGGTAAATGACTGATTCAACGTAATGAAATGTAGATTTCCCAGCTCCAAAGAGCCATTACAGCGTGCTTTTGGAAAAGAAAAAAAGATATTCAGCAAAAAAGCATCAAACAGTATTCATGTCATATTCCAGTTTCTTTCCCAGTATATACATATGTTTTTACTCTATTTTGAAAAACAGTTTGATGTTTGTACAATTTTTACTTAAAAATTATTTACTCAAAACTAGCTCTGTTATTTCGATCGATAATTCACAGCATACGACACTTTCTCGGTATGGCTCCGTGCGCGTTAAAGCTTTGTTTATGGCCACTGTGATGTCACAGCGCAGCGAAGAGAAGCGGAAAGACGGCGCGGTTACGATGGACCTACCTGTCTTCCTTCTAAGTACCTTGAATTTAGACTAGTTACAGTATTGTGTTCCACCTGAAACAAATGGAAAAAGAGGGTGTCAGCTTAAGCAGTCAGTGAGTAAGAAAACAAATAGCTTTTCCTTGCAATGAACAGGTTAACTGAATGGTGGAAAGATTCACATGTTTGTAGCTCAGTCTAGGTACAAACCTGTGTACAATAAATGAAAGTGCCAGTGCTTGATAAGCAGCTAAAGATTCTTCAAAATGTACACCTTGAAGCCTTCTTTGATGGATCTGCCGGTCATAAGTTATTAATCCACTATCACACACCTAAGTACAAATAACAGCTCTTGCACTGGCGATATACACCGAAGTGCCAAAAGTCATGGGATAGCAGTGCACAAATTTTTAAGTGGTGCTGCTGTCGTATTATAATGCACCCTACAATTGTTATCAATTGCGAGATGTAATCTTCTGAGTCAGGTTGAACAACCGCCAGTAGGATCATGGCAAGCCAATGTGAATTATCAGAGTTTTAATGAGGCATGGTAGTGAGCCAGACAAATGAGACATTCAGTTTCTGAAGTTGTACGAACATTCAACATTCCTTGATCCAGAGTGTCGTGTGTACCCAGAATACCTCAAGGAAGGCATCACCACCCACCATGGACAGTGCAGTGGCCGACCACTGGTGCTGAATGACCATGACCAGCGGAGTCTGACCAGGATTGTTCATGCTTACGGGCAAGCGATACTGGTTCAAATAACATCCACATTCAATGCCGGAGGTACCAGAAACATATCCATCAGGTCACTGCAGCGTAATTTAGCTTCCATGGAGTATGGGAGCAGAAGACCCATCAGAGTATCTTTTGTTAACACCACGACGTCGAACACAGCACCTCACCTGGGTTCATGAGCATAGTAACTGGACCCTAGAAGACTTGCGACATGTTTTGTGGTCCTATGAATCATGCTACCAGTTATGAGCTGATGGTAGGATTTGGGTGTGGCGCAGACCCCCCCCCCTGAGGCTATGGACACCGAAGCTGTCAACAAGGCACCGTGCAAGCTGGTGGTGGTTCCATACATGTGTGGGGTGTCTTTACGTGGCACAGTTTGGGTCTTCTGGTCCTCGTAAACACACGATTAACCAATAATCACTTTGTCGCTCTGCTGGATGACTATTTGCAGCCCTTCATGGACTTCATGTGCCCCAACAGCGATGGAATTTTCCAGGCGGACAATGCATCATGTCATCGGGCCCAAGTTGTCCAAAATTAGTTTGAGGGGCATTCTGGACATTTCCGACAGATGGTGTGGCCACCGCATTCACCCGACATGAACCCAATACAGCACTTATGGGACGTATTGGAAAGTCCATTCACACCCAAGATCCTGCACCTACAAATACCAGGGAACTGTGTGAGGCTATTCAGATGGCATGGCTCAACATCTCTCTAGAATTAATGTATAATGAGGAACTATATGCCAACTACGTAGAAAATAGTCCGAATGTATTTGCGTAGTATAAAAATCACTTTCCAAGCTTTTACACATCAACCAGATGGCTCTTTCAAGGAAGGTAGACAGAAACTGCGACTTGAATAATAGAAAGCTTTAACAATTTGAATGCAGTGACTTGACAATAAATATGATGTAATATTGTCAAGTAATATTAATATAATATTTACTAGTGTAGGTTTACTATTTGTGCAGAAGTTTTCCGGCCACTTATGGAATTGATACCACGTTGAGTTACTGCCCTTTGCTGGGCTAGAGGAAGCCCCTACATGATACTAGGTGCACATCCTATGACTTCTGGCACTTCAGTGCAGTTGACCAACTTTTTCAGGGCACAACTGTCAACAGCAGGAATTTCTGTTGTCAAGACCCAGTTGCGAAATCCAGCCATAGCAAAGAAATAAGTGCGCATGCAAGCTGGTTATGTAGCGCAACAGTGAACAGTATCTTGCAAGTAACACAGTAGCACCACAGCAGTGTGTGCACTTTTCAGTCATGCCCACATATTTTGCCCCTGTCTGATGCTAATGTACTCAATGTTTCCAATGATGCCATCTTTCAAAAAACTAGGAAATTACATAGCCCTGGAATTAAACCCACATCTGATTTATGTTCAAGCATGTTACTGTTACACCACCCAGGACAACAAAGTTCCAACAACTGAAACTAAGCAGATGGAGCTTGGGCATCTGAGCAGCTTTCTAGATGTGCACTGGTTAAAAGCAATCTGATGTTAAAGTACTTGTGATAAGCATGCTCATCTTTTGGATGTTGTTTTTATGAATATTAGTTCCAATGTCTGTATTTATTACCTTTTGTGCCAAATTGAGGAGGTGTATCATTAACAGCAAGTGTGTGTTATGCATATTCAGAAATGGTGACACTAAACCTTGAACTGCATGAAGAAATAAGCCTTGGAAATGCCATCAGTTTTTCTGTAGTGACTTTATAGGTTTAATGAAAATTTTACATTTTGACAAGATACTTAATATAAAACATTAATTTTAAACAATAGACTGAAACAGCATTGTTTGTAGTACACATTCTCTTTAAGGTGAAATTGTCTTTTTGTAAAGTTTTGCTTTTGCTTTTTTCTGCCCAAAGAACTGTAACATTGAATTTTTTATTAGCTTTTATCTCTAGCTTAACTTCATATAAGTTGCTACACCTGTACAAATATATCTATGAATTTTTTTAATTGCAAATCTAATTTAAATACCCATTGCAATTTTTACTTTGTGTCCAAGAAATTAGTAGAATATTTGGCTTTATTGAGCAAGCCTAAATTGTTGTGTTATATCTTATCAGTCAGTACTCAGAAATGGAGTATTTATGGAGCATTACTTACGCTAGGTTTGTAAGGCATTACTAATTCAGTTTCCAAATTTTAGATGTTTGCAAATGGCTGTAATAATGTGTTTTGTAAACATTGATTAAGTAAACTCAAATTGTTATAGTTTAAAAAAGTTTGTTTTAAGAAAAAAACTGGTATAACAGAATTATATTATTTAGGTATTTTTTCTTGTTTCATCATGGATAATTTAAATTGTGTTGAGACTGTTCGAGTCTCAAATTTTTCCTAAGTAGTATGCTGAAAATTTCATAGTGTCCATAAAAAAAGTGTTGAGGGTACTCCTAGATGTAAAACTACATTGAATGCAAAAATAATTTCAGGTCATTTTTAGCCTGTTGTATTATAAGTTATTGCAATTAGTAGTATTTTAGAAACATCCAAATCTACTTCTTGTACCTGTAAAACAGAAACACCTATTTTTTACCCCCCCCCCTCCCCAGTATTTGAAGTATGCCAAATCTTGTAGTGATTTCATTTGCACTTTGTTGTGCCTGTGCTATGTAAAGTGGGTTAAAACAGTTTATAATTGATTAATAGTATTGGATTATAATCTGTTAAAAGTAACCTGATTTGAAAATTTATTAAGGCATTCTTTCTCATATCATTCATAATGAGAGCATAGCTACCGATCCTTCAGATTTACCCGGAAAACTTCCGATTTTGGGGCGTCTTTCTGATATTCTGATTGGAAAGCGATTTCTTCTTATTTTTCATGCGCATATCAAACTCTACCCCCCCCCCCCCCCCCGTTTTTTATCTCCCCATTTCAAGAGCAAAAAAAAAAAAAAATCTTTATTCCTCTTCAAAAAATCCTTAACATGAGATAATGATTAAAAAAAAAAAAAAAATTATCCTTCCGCTCTGACAAGAAAGTGCAAGTCACATGGTTTTCTGCTGCGTCATGGACTTTGGATGGATCACTACAGCTGAAAAGTCGTATGCCCAGCCACACCTTTCCTTGCGCAACACTGGTGACCTCAATTCCCACCAGGCTACGTAGCTGGCCTTGCTCTGCGTAACGACAGGTTACTATCACTGTTCTTTTTTTTGTTTTGTTTGTAGGCAGAGTTCTTGATTGTTGTTGCTGCTATTTGATTTCTTTTTAACTTATGTGGATTTTTTTAATGTACTGTTGAAATGCCAAGTTCATCAAAAAAGTGGTATATCAGAGCTTATAAAGAAAGTTATTAGAGTATTTTCAGCTTCATCCAGAAATCAAGGTGTTTGGTGAAAAGTGTGCATTTTGCATGTGTTGTAAAAGCAATATCAGTATCACACATGATGGGAAAAATGACATTGTTTTGCATGCAAAAACAGCCAAAACACAAGGATAATTAATGATAAAGTTGTGTGAAAACTAATACTTCCATGAAATCTGTATTTTTCGGAAATAAGGATATGTCTGTAATAAACGCAGAATGTTTGTATACTTTGTTTCTCATCGAACATAATTTGCCTGTAACTTACAGTGATCATGCCAGCTTGTTAATTTTAGAAAATATTTCCTGACTGTACTATTGTGCAGAATTGTTTCTGTGCATGAACCAAAACTTCCGTAATCCTCCAAGAAATGTCAATAAAAGAACAAAATGAAGTTGTTGCGTCCTTAAAAATCCATCCTTTTGTAATAGCAACTGATGGGAGCAATGATGCATATTTGAAGCTATATCCCATAATCATAACTTTTTATGATCCGGAATGTGGCTTTAATTAAGAATTGTCTGCTATCTGTGCCATCTTTAGAAGGTGATTCAACAGGATTAAACATCTGAAATCTTCTGGTGAGTACCCTTCAGTCAAAAGATATTATTCCTATATCGAGTTGTATTGCACTTAGTAGTGACAATGCACCTGTTATGATAGGTTGTAAATCAGGTGCAGCTGCTGTCTTGAAAAAAAAAGTGCATGAAAATATTCAAGTGATTAGATGTAGTTGTCATCTAATAAATGTAGCAGCTGAAAAGAGTTCAACATGTTTGCCTTTTAAAATTGATGAGGTTTTGGTTGATATCACTAGCCTGCAAATAAAAACTTTTTTCTGCAGTAAGAACTTGAATATGTGACTTTTACTAATCTTTGTACGCTGAATTCAAATATGCATTCGGTTCTGCTGTATCACATCGGGTTCCTTGGCAATATGGTATAATGTAAGTTCATCAATTTCTGTTGACCGAAGCGATACATTTCATGTCTTTGCATATATAGCATGCATGTTTAACCATTTTTAAAACTAGAACAACCTTTAAAAGTGAAAGGGAATAATCAGTACAAAACTACATAGAAATAAAATAAAAAGTGTACAAAAGTTGAAAACTTAGCTAATTACATTACTTAATGTTAGTCGGCAGTTCTTTTTTTCTCTTGCCATGGAAGCTCAGTGTTCGCGATGCCCTTGAGTAATCAGCCATCATACGCTCATCCCAACGTCCCTGATAATGTCGCTCTGCCTCTTTTTAAGTCCTGGTGGAACCTTTCACCTTGCTCTTCACTCAAAGCTTCCAAATTTGGAGGGAAGTAATCAAATTGTGCACTTAAAAAATGAAGTTTTAGGCTCTTATATAACAACCAAGCAATTTGAATTTGTCCAACATATTTTGTACAATTGTCTTGTACGATGGGTTCTTTACGTTTCCAAGAAAATTTTTCATCACTTCTTTGAAAACGTTCCATGCCTCTTCTTTAGTTTTGATCATTGTACAGATGAAATTGTTATCCATCATCAGTTTACGAATTTGTGGGCCATCAAATATTCCCTCTCTGATTTTATCTTGTGACAATGAAGAAAATGTTGTGCATAAGTACTGGAAGCATGGACAACTTTTGTCTAGTGCCTTTACAAACTGCTTCATAATGCCAAATGTTATGTGTAATGGAGGGAGTAGAATTTTCTCATGATCAACTAGACTTTCATTAATGACATTCTTGGAACCTGTTGTCAGTTCAAGCTTCCTCTCAGGCCAATGTGCAGTATCCCAACGTTTGTCCCTGGCTCTGCTATCCCACTCGCAAAGGAAACAGGGAAATTTTGTGTATCCTGTCTGCTGTCCTAACAATATTCCACTGACTTTCAAGTCACAACATATTTGCCATTCATGTTCATGGGATTTAATTTTTTCAAGCCCCAACTTTAATGTTTTGTATGATTCTGACAATTTTGTGTTTTGTGGAATGAGCAAGTGGTACAGAAGCGAATTTGTTGCCGTTATGAAGTAAAACCGCCTTGAGGCTTCTTTTGGAAGAGTCAATGAAAAGGCCTAGGTTGATAGATTTCCTCTCCCAACTGATGAATAAGATTGCGGATGTCCGTACAAAAAAACAGATAATCTTCCTTTGAGTAGTACTTCCAAAAACACTTGTCACGATTCCTGTACCAAGAAAATGTAAATCCAGGTGCCAGCAGGTTTTTCTCATAAAGTCTTTAGCCTAGTAATTCACTCTTTTCCTTCGTGAGCCCCAGTTCTCTTATCAAGTCATTTAACTCGAGTTGCATAAACATGTTTGGTGAATGGTCAAGTTCTTCTGGTTCGAAACTTATGTCCTCAGTGTCTGAATGTAGAGAACTGCTTTCAGATTCATCACTCAAGTTAGCTGGTGGTGTAGATACTGGTAATTCAAGTCCATGAGGAACAGGCCATATGGCTGATGGCAGATTTGGATATTTAATTCCGTTCTTATTCTTTTTGTTATAACCAGCAACATTGCACATACAGAAGTAACAGTCATCATGGTGGTTCTTCTGTTCACGCCATATAATTGTAATTGTAAACGACATTTCCTTCTGTTTTCCTTCGTACCAGTACTGCAGTCCCTTGACACAACTGTTGCAAGCAATGTGAGGCGCAAATGACTTATCTTGGTCTCAGACTTTCACTTTGAAGTATTCAAAGTATAGTTTCTTCACGAATGAATCTAGTTTACGTACCTTACCATCAAACACATAACATCCACAAATGTAACAAAATTGCTGAGGACTTCGCACACTCTTGTCTTCTACACAATCACAACGCACTAGCCATACTTACAAACTCATGTTTTACTTTCACACTTCTAGTGTAGGACAGGCACATGCACAAGGATGCCTGCCCTCTGCTCAACTGATACGATATTCAGTGAGGCAATGTGAGGGTTCTTTAAACAGAAACTCCTAGGGGTACAATAAACAACCGGTTGCGCGCCGCCCGGTGTCACGCCGACGGCTCTGACGCGACGCAGCGGCGGCTGAAAACATTAACAATAACGAAACGCAGAAGTACGCAGGAACATTCGTTGACAAGGGGCATTTCTCATAGTAATATAGCATTTCCTAGGTTTAAGTCAAGTTCTTTGTGGATATTTAAGTGCGATTGTGAGGACATGGCTCTACATTACATACAATGGGGATACGTCAGTTCACATATATGGAAAAAACAATATTGCGAAACAACTAAATGTCATGGACCAAAGCTAACATTATTTTCGGATTCAGGACACAAATTTCCACAAGAATCTCCTACTTTCGTGTTTACTGCAGAACCATTGTTGGCTAGTGTATTTATTATTTGCAAAAGAGAAAACAGGCTTAAAGCAAAAACAGGCTTAAAGTTTTACAGCAGTTTCATGAGACTGGCATTAAACAGGTGCTGTTAGTACACACTGGCTTTCTGTTGGAAAGTGTGTTGAAAGAGTTATTGACCAGTGGGAGCCTTTAGTAAGTTTTTTTTTTTTAAAGAAGAAGCAATGAAAAAAAAAAAAAGAACTTTCTTTATTGTCATTTTATTTGATCCCTACCATAAAAAGGTCACAAAATATGCCAGATGGGCCTAGTGGAAATACTGAGGGACCTGTAACTTTGTAAGGAAAAGCCTAAATGTAAAGGCTTCAGAATCTTTAAAGAAAATTTGTAAGGAAAAGCCTAAATGTAAAGGCTTCAGAATCTTTAAAGAAAATTGGATATTGTTCAGCATGAAAATGCTAAGAAACAGAATTGGTTCAACCCAATTTTTCAGGAAGAAAGATTATTTTATTTCTTAACAACAAACATTAACAAGACTTTCTGTATGTTTCTTTTGTACATATGCCGGTTTTTGAAAAAAACCAAGGAGGATAGAATAAGGGGAAGGAGCATAACAAGCAAGCCTACGCTCTGAACGGTAACCATCTTATGTTACGTTACCCTTCTGATTGCGTTCCCATCGAATTACATACCTAACAATATGGGCAGGCTAACACTTTTAAAGCCTTCTTGCGAAAAGAAAAAATATCGTACATTTATGGATGTAGTCTTTATAATATCACCACTGTTTTCTATTCTTTCCTTTCAAAGCACTGCTAAGTCACGTTTTACTGCTGCGTACGACAAAAATTCCTTTAACTCGTCACACGAAAAGTACATGCTGTTTAAAGTAATGCATGAAGCCGTTCACAAACTCTAAAGAAGAAGAAAACCCCGATTTATTTCATGTGATCGAGTGAATGTTTCTGAAGACAGAAACGCAACGAAATGTTACCTTAGAAACAATAGTTCATGCTAAACTTTGATAATATACAAAAATTTAATGAAGAGTACAGGGAATATGCAAATTGAAAAACATTTGTAGCGCACAATAAAATCCGTTAGCGTTGATAGATTACTATGTACCAATAAGAAATGCGATAATTTATGAATTTAGAGAAACAAATACGCTTTTTACAAAGTTTTAATCAAACGTTTTTGGGAATATGATCTTTGACCAGGAGTTATTGAAAACTGGGCAAATTTCTAATTCATACTAGAAATGTTTAGCTATTCCACCATAAGTTTTTGTTCCGCAAATACAATAGATCTCTCTTCAGCTTTTAATGTTAGTTGAACTTCAAATGAACAAATTCCATAAATCAGTCGTGAGCAAATGCCCTTCTCACACGAAATAAAAAACTGAAATCTTCCTTAACTTACAAAGCAAAAATGAGATACTGAGGGTAATATAACATGGCGGCCACGCAACTTTTAGCTGGCTTCAATGGTGAGAGCACATGCTCTCTCCCCTTATTCTATACTCCTTGGAAAAAACCAAATGTGATTCTCCAGTCTGCAACACCACATAATCACTTGTAAGGTCACTTCTTTATTTATTTAAAGAAATGTTTGTGAAGTTTATTAAACCTTCTATTATGAAATCATCTGAAACATATCTTAAAGTTAACTATCGTGAACTTAAAAATCCGAAGGATGATTCAGATTTACTAATTGGACATAGAGCCTCCCAATTTGTTTCTGACTTGAAGCCAGATTATAAGAGTGTATTTTATTCACATATGAGGAAATATTATAATACTACAGCTTGTGATTACATGCATAATAAATTTCCTTTTAATTCTAAGGTACTTCTGCATTCTGAGGTTGCACAGGTTTAAAAAAATGAAAACTTCTTTTTCCACCTTAAAATTCTTTGCTGATAAGTTCCCTGTTTTCCTATTTCTGAATGGTAATTAAAGAGTAGATGATTCTATGAATGTACTACAGGCAGAATTCAGTGAATTTCAAATTTATGAAGTTCCTGAAAACATAATGAAAGAAAATCGCATTGATGTGCTGTAGGTTTTGCCCAGATCAGAAATGAAGTCGGTCAGCCAAAATTTAAGAAACTTTCACAGTTCATGTTGTCAGTCCTCAGAATTCCCCACAGTAATACAGAGTGCGAATGAGTTTTTAGTCATGTAAGGAAAATAAGGACTGATTTCAGGTCTTCAATGTCTAACAAAACTCTAGAAAAACTTTTAATGACAATATTTAGACAAAGTTCAAAATGTTATGAAACTGTATTTGATGAAAATTTTCTTGTAAAAGCAAAACCTTGTTCACCAGCATTTGTAAAAAAGAGTTAAAATATATCCATAAGGTAAACTGTTAAAGTAAAATTTTTACTAGTCTTTTTTTTTTTTAATTATGGTGTAAACTTACTTCACGATTATTGAAAATGTCGCTAGTTTTTCCTGTGTCAAAATTCTACAGATTTTCAGTCATTCAGAGTTTGCAGCTCAGTGAGAGTCGCAGGCTGTTATTGTTACCTTTTTTTAGTGTATCCATTTGATTTCTTGTGCATTGCTTTGAATTTATACAATGCCTTAGAAACAAATGAATCACACCACGTCTTTGCCAGGAATAAGCAGGACTATTGATAGCTAGCTGTGTGCATATGCATGCATAAAACACCAGACATGCTGAAACTTAGTTTCTGTTAAAGATAGTACAATGCAACGATGCATTTTCATAATATAAGTGTTAGAATTATAAATAAATCTTCTACTTGCCCAGGGGACCACTAGAATTTGCAAGCCACTGGTCCACCATAATGTCCACTGGTCCGTAAAACATCTGCAATATATGCAGAAACTGATGTATCACTTCAGTGGAATTATCTCCAATATCTGTTTTTAAAACATCTACTTTGAAAGTGCAACTCACAGGGCAGAGAATGTTTCAAGAATAACATTCCAATGATTTGGTTATATAGCCGAGTAAGAGCGCATTCCCAATCTGTTTTTAAGTAAGAGAACGAGGAGACTCCAAGGGTGCAAAATTGACGTATTAGCAGCCATTTTTACAGTGTTTAATTTTTTAGGGTTTAATTTCCCTTTTCTTATTTTAATCTTACTGCTCATCCCTCCTGCTTTTCCATGAAGTTATTTTTAGTTCTCCACTGAACACTGTTTCATGTGAATTGTTCTTTTGGAAAAATTGCCCTCATGCATCCAATTGACCTCCTCCGCTAATGTGTTTTCTTGGAGAAGAAACAAAAACTAGCTTCTGTCTGGTGTCAGTATCTGCTGCATTCACTAGGGTGGGCGAATCCAAGGAAGAGCAGGATATTTATTTTGCTTACTTCTGCTCATTTCAAATGGTGGGGACAGAGGTAAGAGAAAACATCTGTTGCCATTACAAGACGACGACTGGGAAACTGCCTTTCTGTATTTGTTTCTTCCACTCTTGACAAATGATGAGTAAAATAAATAGTTGTTATCCAATAGCATTTCATGAACCTATTGCTAGTTTGCAGCCTAAAAGGAAAACGGTATAACAAGGTAAAAGAAATAAAAATTCATTTTTTAACATGTAACAAATTAGGGAGGGGGAAAAAAAGAAAATTTACTGAACATTTGAGCCAGTAAAATCAAAAGTTCAGTGGTCCGATGGAAGTTTTACTGGCCAATGGCCAGCGGACCACTGGCTAATTTAAACGCTGATATAGCTTGTGTTGAATACACCTTGTTTTGGATTGCTAGCTTATGTATCATAATCATTGGCAACCATTATCAATCCACTGCTGGACGAAGGTCTCCCGAAGTTTCCTCCACAACGGTCTGTCTTGTGCCAGTCTCCTCCATGTCACTCCCGCATACTTTCGAATTTCATCCACCCATCTTATATGTGGTCTTCTTCTGGGTCTTTTCCTGTCCCTTGGAATCCAATCTAAAATTTCGGCTGTCCATCGATGGTCTGTCCTTCTGGCAGTATGTCCAGCCCATTGCCATTTCAGAGATTTAACTCTGATCATGTCTTCCACTCTTGTCATTTTTCTGATCCACGAGTTCCTCTTCTTATCTCTCCTGGTTACACCAAGCATGCGCCTCTCTATGCTGCTTTGAGTAGTCTGCAGCCATTGTATGTCTCTTTTAATTAAGGTCCAAGTCTCTGCACCATACGTAAGCACTGGAAGGATGCATTGATCAAACACTTTTCTTTTAAGACGTAATGGCATATTGCTCTTGAAAATTATGCGGTTTCTTCCAAAAGCTCTCCAAGCAAATTTTGTACGCCGATTCATTTCTTCATCAAAGTGACCCTCACTTTGATATCTGCTGTCCAAGATAAACATGTCTGTTATCTTCAGCTTTTCTCCATCAATCGATAAATCTTCATTTCTTGTAAAAGCATTGAGCATCACTTTTGTCTTCTGAACGTTCATTTTTAATCCCACTTCTTTACTCTTGTCTGCAAGTTCCTGGATCATACTCTGCAGCTCTGATGGGGTAGTTGCAAAAATGACTGTCATCAGCAAAACGAAGGTGGGTTATATAATCTCTATTAATCTTTATCCCTTTGTTTTCCCAGTTCAGTGATTGAAAGACATTTTCCAATTTGGCATTAAAGAGCTTTGGAGATATGGTGTCACCTTGTCTCACTCCCTTTGCAATTTTTATGTTTGTATTTTCAAACAGCCGAATCTTTGCACTTGCATTTTCATAGATGTTATTAATAATATTAATGTATGCATCTTCAATACCGCAGGTTTTCAGAGCCATTGTAACTGCTGATGGTTTCACTGAATCAAAGGCTTTTTCATAATCGATAAAAGCCATGCACAATGGAAGTTCATATTCCCTCGCTCTTTCAATTAGTTCTCTCAGTACGTAGATATGATCTATTGTGCTGTAGCCATTCCTGAATCCAGCTTGTTCTCTTGGTTGAGCCATGTCCAGTGTTACCTTCAAGTGCTGTGAAAGAACTTTAGTGAAGATTTTATAAACCACTGATAGGAGGCTGATAGGTCTGTAGTTCCTGAGATCCTCAATGTCACCTTTTTTATGTAGCAGGATCATTATAGCGTTGTTCCAATCCTCAGGAATCTTCCCTTCATTAAGGCATCGAGTGAAAACTTGGGCGAGCACTGTTTCAATTTCTCCACTTGCTTCTTGTATTATGTCTACAGTAATTCCATCTTCTCCTCGAGCTTTCCCCCGCTTCATGTTCTTGATTGCATGTGCAGCTTCTGCTGGGAGGACTGGAAGAACTCTGGTACTGGTACCTTTCATGATTTCTGGAGTACATGTATCATCTCTTTCATATAATTTGGAGTAGAAATCTTTCACTCTTGTCAAAATTTTGCTTCTATTTCTTGCTACAGAACCATCTTCTCTCAGTGCCATAATCTGTTTTCTTCCCTTACTGATATGTTCCTTTGCTATCTTCAGGCTTTGGTTGTTTTCAATTGCCTTCCTCACTAGTTCACAGTTGAATTTCCTTACGCCTTCAGTTGATACTTTTTCGTACCGTCTTGCATAGCTCTATATATTCCACTTTGGAAGTCACATCTTCTTTAGTTGTCCTCATCTCTCTTCTTTTTTGCATCAACATTTTGGGTTTTCCCGATAATTTGTTCACATGCAACTTGTTCTTAGACCCAGCTAATTTTGTTGCTGTTTCCATAAGAGCTTTGGTTACTTTTCTGTTAACTTCAGAAATATCCACTTCTTCTGATGTTAGGCCTTCTAAAGCAGAGAATCTGTTCTTCAGTTCCAACTTGAAAGTATTATGGTTATTTTTAAGGTTGGTTATGTCAATACATTTGTTTGTCTTATATGAGCTTGCCACATTTGAGTTTAGTGTTGAGGCGCATCTTACATCTCACCAATCTATGGTCACTACCTGTATTGAATTTGTTTAGCACACTGCAGTCTTCTATGATGAATTTTTTGTTACACATAATAAAATCGATTTCACTTGTCGTCCCATTTGGATGTCTCAATGTCCATTTCCTGTGTGGCTTTTTCTTGAAAAAGGAGTTAAAGATGAAAAACCCTTCTGCCTCTGCAAACTCAACGAGAGTATTTCCACGCTGGTTTCTGTTGCAGTGACCGAATTTACCTACTGAAGTTTTATTCTGTTGCCATTGCCCAATTTTTGCATTGAAATCTCCCATAATTATCTTTAAGTGCTGCTTACCTTTATTATTTAGAGGACGAATTTCCTCATAAAATTCTTCAATTTCTTCTTCAGGATGACTTGTGGTTGGTGCACAAGTTTGAATAATCTGAGCCTTGTATCTTCTCAAAAGTTGGATAATGAGTTGTGCAGCTCTGTCAGAGGAACTTTCAACTTCTACAACTTTATCCTTCAGTTTCTTGTTTATTATAAATCCAACACCACTAGTTCTGCCAGTATCTGTCCCACGATAGTAGAAGAGATGTCCACTTTTCAGTTCGATGAGATCTTCTCCTTTTCTCCTTACCTCACTTAGCCGCACGATGTCCCACTTGATCCTTTGTAGTTCCTCTTCCAATTCAAGAAGCCTTGAATCAGAAGATAGGGAGCGTCCATTATACGTAGCCAAGGTCAGCATCAGATGGCAGCCTAGTCCGGTCCTCCAGGGATTCTTAGCACCCTCGGCCTTCATGTCGCACTGGCTGCTGCTTTGGCCAGGTACATTCCAGCTGCCGGAGACTGTGGGCCAAGATTTAAGTTGTGGAGTCATTTTGGAGGGGTTTGGCCATAACTCATCACGCTGGCCAAGCGGTTTGGTGAGTGTGGGATAGCATTTCCTCTAATCCCGATGGTATAGTTATACCCTATTGGCGGTCGTCAGAGCCCCTGTAGTGGGAACAGGATGCACCACGAGAAGGCGGGGTTGACCTTTTTCAAGGAGAGGCTGTGATGTTACGCATCACCTGACCTTACATCCCTATATATATATATATATATATAGGATGTAAGGTCAGGTGATGCGTAACATCACAGCCTCCTCTCCTTGACAAATGTCAACCCCGCCTTCTCGTGGTGCATCCTGTTCCCACTAAAGGGGCTCTGACGACCGCCGATAGCGGTATAACTATACCATCGGGATTAGAGGAAATTCTATCCCACACTCACCAACCCGCTTGGCCAGCGTGGTGAGTTATGGCCAAACCCCTCCAAAATGATTCCACAACTTAAATCTTGGCCCTCAGTCTCCGGCAGCTGGAATGTACCTGGCTCAAGGCAGCGGCCAGTGCGACATGAAGGCAGAGGGTGCTAAGAATCCCGGAGGACCGGACTAGGCTGCCATCTGATGCTGACCTTGGCTACTTACAATGGACGCTCCCTATCTTCTGATTCAAGGCTTCTTGAATTGGAAGAGGAACTACAAAGGATCAAGTGGGACATCGTGGGGCTAAGTGAGGTAAGGAGAAAAGGAGAAGATCTCATCGAACTGAACTCTTCTACTATCGTGGGACAGATACTGGCAGAACTAGTGGTGTTGGATTTATAATAAACAAGAAACTGAAGGATAAAGTTGTAGAAGTTGAAAGTTCCTCTGACAGAGCTGCACGACTTGTTATCCAACTCTCGAAAAGATACCAGGCTCAGATTATTCAAACTTATGCACCCACCACAAGTCATCCTGAAGAAGAAATTGAAGAATTTTATGAGGAAATTTGTCGTCTAAATAATAAAGGTAAGCAGCACTTGAAAATAATTATGGGAGATTTCAATGCAAAAATAGGGCAACTGCAACAGAATGAAACTTCAGTAGGTAAATTCGGTCATGGCAACAGAAACCAGCATGGAAATACTCTCGTTGAGTTTGCAGAGGCAGAAGGGTTTTTCATCTTGAACTCCTTCTTCAAGAAAAAGCCACACAGGAAATGGACATGGAGACATCCAAATGGGACGACAAGTGAAATTGATTTTATTATGTGTAACAAAAAAATTCGTCATAGAAGACTGCAGTGTGCTAAACAAGTTCAACACAGGTAGTGACCATAGATTGGTGAGATGTAAGATGCACCTCAACACTAAACTTGAACGTGGCAAGCTCATAAGACAAACAAAATCTATTGACATAACCAACCTTAAAAAACACCATAATACCTTCAAGTTAGAACTGAAGAACAGGTTCTCTGCTTTAGAAGGCCTAACATCGGAAGAAGTGGACATCTCTGAAGTTAACAGAAAAGTAACCAAAGCTCTTATGGAAACAGCAACAAAATTAGCTGGGTCTAAGAACAAGTTGCATGTGAACAAATTATCAGGAAAAACCAAAATGTTGATGCAAAAAAGAGAGATGAGGACAACTAAAGAAGATGTGACTTCCAAAGTGGAATATATAGAGCTATGCAAGACAGTAAGAAAAAGTATCACTGAAGACGTAAGGAAATTCAACTGTGAACTAGTGAGGAAAGCAATTGGAAAACAACCAAAGCCTAAAGATAGCAAAGGGACATCTCAGTAAGGGAAGAAAACAGATTATGGCACTGAGAAAAGAAGATGGTTCTGTAACAAGAAATAGAGGCAAAATTTTGACAAAAGAGTGAAAGATTTCTACTCCAAATTATATGAAAGGGATGATATATGCACTCCAGACATCATGAAAGATACCAGTACCAGAGTTCCTCCAGTCCTTCCAGCAGAAGTTGCACATGCAATCAAGAACATGAAGCGAGGAAAAGCTCCAGGAGAAGATGGAATTACTGTAGACATCATACAAGAAGCAAATGGAGAAATCGAAACAGTACTCGCCCAAATTTTCACTCTATGCCTTAATGAAGGAAAGATTCCTGAGGATTGGAACACCGCTACAATGATCCTGCTACATAAGAAAGGTGACATTGAGGATCTCGGAAACTACAGACCTATCAGCCTCCTATCAGTAGTTTATAAAATCTTCACTAAAGTTCTTTCACACCGCTTGAAGGTAACACTGGACATGGCTCAACCGAGAGAACAAGCTGGATTCAGGAGTGGCTACAGCACAATAGATCATATCCACGTGCTGAGAGAACTAATTGAAAGAGCGAGGGAATATGAACTTCCATTGTGCATGGCTTTTATCGATTATGAAAAAGCCTTTGATTCGGTGAAACCATCAGCAGTTACAATGGCTCTGAAAACCTGCGGTATTGAAGATGCATACATTAATATTATTAATAACATCTATGAAAATGCAAGTGCAAAGATTAGGCTGTTTGAAAATACAACACACGTAAAAATTGGAAAGGGAGTGAGACAAGGTGACACCATATCTCCGAAGCTCTTTAATGCCACATTGGAGGGTGTTTTTCAGTCGCTGAGCTGGGAAAACAAGGGGATAAAGATTAATGGAGATTATCTAACCCACCTTCGTTTTGCTGATGACATAGTCATTTTTGCAACTACCCCATCAGAGCTGCAGAGTATGATCCAGGAACTTGCTGACAAGAGTAAAGAAGTGGGCTTAAAAATGAACTTTCAGAAGACAAAAGTGATGTTCAATGCTTTTACAAGAAATGAAGATTTATCGATTGATGGAGAAAAGCTGGAGATAACAGACACGTACGTTTATCTTGGACAGCAGATATCAAGTGAGGGTCACATTGATGAAGAAATTAATCGGCGTACAAAACTTGCCTGGAGAGCTTTTGGAAGAAACAGCATAATTTTCAAGAGCAATATGCCATTATGTCTTAAAAGAAAAGTGTTTGATCAATGCATCCTTCCAGTGCATACGTATGGTGCAGAGACGTGGACCTTAACTAAAAGAGACATACAAAGGCTACAGACAACTCAAAAGAAGCATGGAGAGGTGCATGCTTGGTGTAACCAGGAGAGATAAGAAGAGGAACTCGTGGATCCGAAAAATGACAAGAGTGGAAGACATCATGATCAGAGTTAAATCCCTGAAATGGCAATGGGCTGGACATACTGCCAGAAGGACAGATCATCGATGGACAGCCGAAATTTTAGATTGGATTCCAAGGGACAGGAAAAGACCCAGAAGAAGACCACATGGGAGATGGGTGGATGAAATTCGAAAGTATGCAGGGGTGACATGGAGGAGACTGGCACAAGACAGACCGTTGTTAAGGAAACTTGGGGAGACCTTCGTCCAGCAGTGGATTGATAATGGTTGATGATGATGATGATGATGATATATATATATATATATACACACTACTAGGTAGAGACAGTAAAAAAATTATTTATCATGAACTAAAACAATATAATAAACTTCAAAGCCCAACAGGCAAGCGTAAATTTTATTGTTTACGCTGCCTGTTGGGCTTTTAAGTTTACTATATTGTTTTAGTTCTTGTTAAATAGTTTTTTTACTGTCTCTACTTAGTAATGTGAGTTCTGAATATTCATAATTGCTGCATTGCGTGTCATGATCTTCAGGTTGTTGTTTTTTTTAAGAAAATTTAGTTAAAATTCTTTGGTGTAAAATTTAGTCTTTGAATCTGCTCTTGGGTATAATATATAAAGTGAAAAAAGAACACCAAGAAGGAATTGGCAGACAATCATGAAATTTACATATGTTAATGGGGTCGAGTTTACGTAGGTGTGATGTTAATTTCGGGAGTGACCAGTGAGCACTTACGCTACAGCACGGCATAATATGCAAATTATCGTCGGTGGTATTTAAGGAGTACGGCGAAGTGAATGTAATGAGTCGTCGGCGTACGGACACGTGCGAAGACCCTGAAGAAGCTGCGATGCCTGGACATGGAAGACTTGTACAATTTCAGCAGTTATCGGACTTTGAGCGAGGTCATCTAGTCGGACTCAGCGAGGCCGGGTGGTCGTATTGTGGAGCGAATTGGACGGGAAGTATCGGTGGTGGTATGTTGGTGGCGTAGATGGTCCGAGAAACATTCCCACACGAGAAGACGTGGAACCGGGAGTCGCAGACGGGCTGATGAGCAGACCGATCGACGCATAGGATGAGCGGCATTGTCAAGCAGAACGTCCACTGCGACGCAAATCCGAGCTGCCGTTGCACCTGAGGTGACTGTTAGAATAATCCGCAACCGTCTACTGGATGCAAGACTACATGCCCGTGTGCCTCTGGCATGTGTACCTGTGACTCCAGCCCACCATCAGGAACGGCTGCAGTAGTGTCGCCAACGTCTGCACTGGAGAACGCAATGGCGATCTGTCTTGTTCAGCGATGAAAGCAGATTTTGCTTGGGAGCCTCCGATGGACGTATGAGTGTTCGCAGACGCACAGGGGAGCGTCTCCACCCTTCTTGCATCCGCCAGCGACACACAGGGCCTACACCTGGTCTCCTGGTGTGGGGAGCGATCAGCTATCACTCCCATGCACAACTTGTGTTTGTGCTGGGTACGTTAAACAGCACCTCCTACATCAACAACATCAATCAGCCCGTTGTTGTGCCATTTGTAAGGTCGGTCCATAGTGGTGTTTTCCAGCAAGATAACGCATGCCCACACACGGCACGTGTAACTCAACATGCAGTTCAGGGTGTGAGACAACTTCCATGGCCTGCACGTTCACCAGATTTGTCCCCCATTGAACACATGTTAAATTTTATGGGACGATGACTTATCCGGTCTCCACGGCCAGCCACGACCATCCCGGGTTTACGCGTCATGTTGAGGATGCTTGGAACTCAATACCCCAAACTTACATCCAACATCTGTACGACAGACTCCATGCCAGAATTGCGCAGTGTGATGCAGTTCATGGCGGTTCAACCTCATACTAACCATGTTACGTGGAAATGTTATTTTTCAGTTTACCAGCAAATACAGCTGTATTTTGCCATAATGTTTTGATCACGTTATCCTCTGTATTCCGTTATTATGCTGTATAAATTTCTTTGGTATCAGACTTCTCCTTCTTGGTGTTCTTTTTCACTTTCCGCCAGTGTATATTAGGGTGGTCCTTATAAACTAAGATTAAAAATGTTAATGTCTTACCTGTTAATATTGTTCACTGGGTTGAGAAAGTGATGCACCTTGAATTTTCAGCTGATCAGGTAATTTTAAGAGGTGCCACACGGAGTTTGAACTTTACATATTTTTAATGAAACAGTGAAACATAAGACTTTACACCAGTCTGTCTCTTAAATTCTTTTATTGTACAAGTAAATAAAGGAATGGCATTGTCCATTGTCCGTAAATAAACATTAAACACTCTTCAATTACTGTTCAGTTTGCTGTTTACTGTCGCTCACGGTCATTTTTAGTGCATTTGGAAATTTCTTCCTGTGTTCCTCCACAATCTGCAGCAAGACTGGTCTTCATTATTTATGAGAATGCTGTTGTAGTCCTGCATCAGCACCACTCCTTGCTCGGCTGAGTCGTTTACTACCTTCAGGGCTTTAACAGTATTCATTGCTGATTGATAATCGTGATCTGTCCCACTTGCTGGGGTCAACAGACAGAGAAACTGGGTGTCTATGTCCAGCATTTGAAAAAAAACGACGGGACGAGCTGGTCAGAAAGTTGGCCACTGTCTTTTCATGAATACATTAGTTCACTATCAGATTGATTTTCCATCCTTATTTAACGCATTGATCATGTCTCTCTTCACTGTCAAGGATACATCAGAGTCAAAGAAAGACGGCAATACCAACCATTGGTTCAGATACCACAGATGTCTGGAAAAGGCTTTAATAGCTGCTCTTGACATGACCTTGTCATTATAAGTCGCCAGTTGTTTCAAGAAAGCAATGTCGTTGGCTGGGGCAGCAGCTGCAAGTGTGGCCGCAAACCATGATCTGACGTACAGGCTGATGGCAAAAGCTGCAGATCTCTTTATGGCGGCTTGCTCATGTCTTGTCATTTTAAATTGAGAACGAAAAAGGCATATATTGTCTAAATGACGCGAGCCATCCATCTAGCTCGGTGGAGGGCTCTGGGCTGCATGAACCGGATTCCTCTGGAAGGGCTGACACCTAGGTAGATATAGTCATTTCTAGCAGTTCCCGGTAGTTGTTGCGTGGTTGGCTGTCAGTTAGCTGCTGCTCACAGAAGTTGATATTTTCCTGTTCCGTGACCTTTTCTTCGATGACTTCAAAATTCTTCTGGTTGATAAATTGCCAATGCTATTGGAAGCGCTTAAAAAGCAGGATGCCAGGACTAGTAGAGTGGATGTCGCTTGCGGCAAAGACCTTTTGGGCCACAATCTCCATAATGTGGTGGCGACATGCAAGATTCAGCAGGTCTCTTCCCAAATTGAATTCAATAAGTTTGCAAGCCCCTGCCTTGGGGCCGGTGGTACTAATCGTAGTATTGTATGACATTGCTTGGATGTGATCCTTGATCCCCTATTCTTCTAGGCAATCCACCATAGCTTTGGCAGTTTCCTCGCCTGTTCCGGAATGAAGTTTTGACACTTCTGCCCCAGAAACAAAAACTGGCAGTCAGCCCACTTTACCTGTCCCTGTGAGCTCCAGAAGGATTTTCCCGTCCCAGTGGACTGTGAGGGGAATTTGATCATCGAAGGTTTTTTTCAGCAAGTCTGCAATTTTGTTCCTTGCGTTAAGTCTTGATCTACGTATGATGCTATGGTTGATCGAAATTCTTCTACATTATGTCCCAGAGTGGCAGCAGATGCTGAGAGCATGTAGACTGCATTTCGGTCTCTCACCTTAGTGCAATCAAGTGCTTAGGTAAGCACTGGCGAAACAATGTTCTCCCTCGATCGTTTCATTTTCTTTGGAGATTCTGCTGTTGCTGTGGTTCCTTTGCGATCTTCCTCTTCAGCGCTGCTGCTACTCGATGAGGCTAGTTTAGCCTTTGCAAATAACTGATCCCTCTGTTCCGCGTGTTTTCATTTCAGTCGCTTGAAATTGCCTTCCTTTGCTCTCTTTTGGGCTTCCGGCCTTGCTAACTTTCTGTCTTCCCCACAAATGTATCCTTCCCTTCCCTTCTCTCTTTGGGTCAATAGAAACTCTGTCTTCAAAAATGGTAATCATGTCAAGGGTGTTGGCATGGGCGATATCGAAAAGATTGGCCAATTCCTTGGTGAAGAGTTTTTCCTTATCTATCTGCAGTTCAGATCGCCAAGAACTTCCCTTCCAAAGAGCACACCACTGATTGTACTCCTTCTGAACCTTTGGGATGATGATGTAGTCAGCCAGGGTAGGTATTCGGGCTTTTCCCCAGATTGACAGAAGCTCTTGCGTGATAATGCTTGAAGCATTCTTAACTGCATTCTTTTCCATTCTTATAAGGAAGAACAAATGACACAGAACCTCTCCTTTTGCTGGGAGCTTCTTAATCTTATCCAGAATAATACACTGGCATGCAACAATTAAGGATGAGACGGTTTTTTGAATGTAAGGTATTGCAGAAGTGCTCCACATCGACTCAAATCATACCATAAGATCCCCAAAATGTAAGAATATAGGACAAGTGAGCAAAACCGTCCCAACAAGGAATCCAAAGAATACAAAGGCACTATTGAAAAGGTAGCTTCGAGCACAACTGGACAGAAGACAGAAACGTCCATGTGACAGGCGGCTGCCAAGAAAAATCCAGTCTTTAGTGGGGGATATGATCACCCCTGACTGTGTTGCAGGATTTACAACATCTGTCCATGCTGAGGACAAGGTTGTCAAGGAGCTGTTGAGGCATCGCTGCCCATTCCTCTTGTAGCGCTAATCGCAGCTGCGGAATCGTTGCTGGCGGCTGGTGACGTGCTGCCAAGCATCTCCCGAAAAGGTCCCCACACGTGTTCGATTGGATTTAGGTCTGGGGACCTTGCGGGCCAATCCATGTGTTGAATATCTTTACTCTCCAACAGCTCTGCGACAGCCACTGTACGATGAGGTGTAGCGTTGTCGTCCATGAAGAGGAACTCAGGACCCACAGCACCTCTAAACAGACGCACGTGGGGCAGGAGAACCTCGGTACAATAGCGGACACCAGTGACTGAACCTCTTTGGAAGATGTGGAGGTCAGTACGGCTACCAAGCATTATACCGCCCCAAACGAGAACTCCACCACCTCCAAACCGGTCCCTTTTTATGTTGTTGGTGTGATTGCGTGTTCCCTGCTCTTTCCAGATGTGTATACGTCCAGAATCGCTCGTCAGACTAAATTGGCTCTCGTCCGTAAAGGAACTGTATCCCATTGCTGATGTGTCCAGTTCTTGCGTTCCTGGCACCACAGAAACCGCCGTCTCCGATGAGCAGGCGTTAATGGCACACACCATACTGGTCTTCGTGCAAATAGACCACCTTTGTGCAGCCTCCTGGCCACGGTAAAACGCGATAACAGACGTCCAGTTGTCTGTTGCATGTGCCTTGCGATTTCTCCCGCTGTCTGCTATCTGTCTCTTCTCGTCTGTGGGACAATATACTGGTCGTCCGCCGCCGTGGTTGCTCGTGGACGACCACTGCTAAACTCTCTGACAGCTGTTCCTGTCATTTGAAATGCTCTCCAAGCTCGTGAAATGATGCTGTGAGCGATCCCGAACTCCTCGGCCACACTAGTCACACTTCGACCTTCCAACTTCCCAATGACGCGACCTTGGGTTAAAGTCATCCAGATGTCACCTACTGGATTACCTGTTGGCCATATCACACAGTGGCAGCAACTCGACGTCGTTCAAACCGATGCACACCGTGACCGAACCGAATTGCTGAGCGTATACCGCCTGTGTGCTTTACACCCTTCCGACCCCCGACCCCCCACATCATGCTGCATATATGCGCATACTGTACCGGACCGTAGTCTTATCTCCTGAGTGGTCTTTCAGTCCGTTCTGCCTGCTCGTTCCTCTGTTATGCTAATTTCTCCTCTTCGTCCTTAATTTTTGCACACCAGTGTACCATTTGGTTGCCGGACCAGCCAGACGTCGGAGTTTTAGTGAGTCATTGTTCACACTTGTTTTGTTGTTATGGTACACTAACTTACTGGAGACCAGCACGTTCAATTGCTGCAGAGCATGCAATCTGATAAGGGGAATTCCCGTAATACGTTCCAATGGTGCATGCACAAATCTGTGGTTGAGAAGGTCGTGCTTGCAAGGTTATGAAGCAGTATAGATGGTTGTTTCCTGTGCACTTCTTTTTCATCTTCTGTGTGCACTTCAATTTAGTGAGCATTGTCATATCCTTAAATTCCTTATGTTAACTGCCGATACAAACTACTTACGAAGTTTGGATTCGGTGTGACACGTCATACAAATCTCTAATCATCCCCAAATTTTTTTATGAACAATTAAAAAAAAAAAATTACAATGTAAATAAGGACCACCCATAATATGTATATTTAGGGTTATGTTATTCTCAGCAAAGTTAGGTAAGAGTAGATAGTATTATGTTAAAATGGCGTGGTTATAACTGTTAAAATTTATTATCAACAGGCTGCTGCTCTACCATTCCCATAAAAAAAAAAAAAAAAAAAAATTGTTCCAAAAACACCCTTTGCCTCCCCCCCCAGCACTGCGAGAAAGTCATTCGATCCTGATGAAACTCTGCATGCAAGTACCACAGGGCCAAATGTGCATATGATTAAAAAATAATGACCAGTGACTAAATAGTGGACTGCTACAGTGCACGGGAACCGTGCATTAAGGAGGGTATATCAAGAACGAAGCTCTCACACTGGGACAAGTATGGCAGCAGATTGCGGTTGCATTAACCTCCAAGGACTGTGAGGTTGCTTCAACATTGGGTCCGTGCACAATACGAGCAGTCAAGCAAGTTTGAGAGAGGACATACAATTGGGTTGAGTGGCCAGTTGGGGTCCTCTCTCAACCCAATTCGGAAGGCACTTGGCACCGGCGACCAGAACATGTGTCCGGAGATGAGTTTAACTGATGCAGCAAATGGATGATGTTGGTGCCAATGGGATGAGTGGCACAACCCAGCAGCACACAGGCAGTGGCTGGCAGAGAGCAATTACAAAACGCGAGGATCAAGTGATTGTAGGAACCAGATGAACAGAACTGAATTCGTTGCTATCAACCATCCGTGGCCATATTGTGTCATGTACAGGTATGGAAGTGGCCATATTGTGTCACAGGTATGGAAGTGGCCATGTTGTGTCATGTACAGGTATGGAAGTGGCCATGTTGTGTCATGTACAGGTATGGAAGGGACCATGTTGTGTCATGTACAGGTATGGAAGGGACCATGTTGTGTCATGTACAGGTATGGAAGGGACCATGTGTCATGTACAGGTATGGAAGGGACCATGTTGTGTCATGTACAGGTATGGAAGGGACCATGTGTCATGTACAGGTATGGAAGGGACCATGTGGTGTCACGTACATGTATGGAAGTGACCATGTTGTGTCATGTACATGTGTGGAAGTGACCATGTTGTGTCATGTACATGTGTGGAAGTGACCATGTTGTGTCATGTACATGTGTGGAAGTGACAATGTTTTGTCATGTACAAAGGGGCCATGTTGTGTCATGTACAAAGTGACCATCCAGACCGTTGCCAGGCAACTTGCTGCATGGGTACTACATTTAAGGGGGCCACTCCACCGCCTACCACTGACCAGCAAGCATCGCCGGCACCTGTTGCAGTGTCATTGTGATGTCTTCCTTGATGAGTCACGGTTTGCACTTGGCACCGGCGACCAGAACATGTGTCTGGAGATGAGCCAGCCAATGCACAGATCCTGCCTTTATCATGGTATGGCACACAGCTCGTACACCAAGAGTGATTGTCTGGGGAGCCATTTCTTACAATAGCCGGGCACCTTTGGTAGTCCTCCATACCACCCTCACAGCTCAACTGTACATCGACATTCTACAACCTGTTGTGTTGCCATTCCTGTAGCAGCATCACTGAGCAATATTTCAACAGGATAATGCCCAGCTACACATGGCACTGCTTTCCCAGGCCTGCCTCTGTAATGTAAACGCCCTTTTATGGCCAACCCAATCTCCCTACCTCTTCTTACCTGTTGAACATGTTTTGGACATGATGGGACTCCTCCTGCTTCCATCCCAGAATGTCGGCGAACTGGCCCGCAATTTCGACACCATCGAGCATGCTATGCCTCAGGACAGTATCTAAGGACTGGATGCATCTATGCCACGCCAGGTAACCACTTGTATCCGAGCCAGAAGTGGCATTACAGCATACTGACTTGTTCCACTCTTGTAGCTATTTTATCCGACTAAATGGCCCAACTGCTCTGGAGCTGCAATCATTTCCTTTTGTATACATTATATTGCACATACAAATTTTCATCTGTATTGTATGATTCCTTCTGGGTGCTTCATTTTTTTTTTTTTTTTGCTAAGTGTATTATGCAAGTGATAAAAAATTCATGCAGATTTATCACAAATGTATGGGGATTGTACTCGTTTACACGACATTGTTATGCGATGTATTTGCAAACTCAGAGAAGGATGGCAGAGCTTCAAAGACATCATTGATGCTGGAAGATTGGAGGAGGTAATGAATGAGAGAACCATTGCAGCTTTTCGTGAACACTTTGAGGGGAAACCCACACATCACCATTGAGGTGTAATAAGTTCAGATGTTGGTTTGCCAATGGCAGTGTGGAAACAATTATTCATCAACATTTAAACTTTTGCAAGATCTTTGTCAAATGGGTACCTTACAAGCTGAAAGAACAGCAAAAAAAAAAAAAAGGGGGGGGTGACTTGTGGAGGGAGATGCTGATAATGTTTGAACCTAGGGGTCCCAGACAGTTAGCAGACATTGTCACAGGTGAAGAGACATGGTTTTATTGGTGTGCAACTCCCAGTAAGTTAGACAGCTATGTTTGGTGTTTGGAAGATGAACCACATCCCCAAATCCTCAGAAGAGACTTGTTTAATGAAGGGGATGTTCAGTTTTTCTCCAGTAGTAGTAGCTATGTGCACACCACTCTTTTACCTGAAAATATGACTATAAATGACCAATATTGTTTTGCTCAAAAATGGTTTGGGAGATAGAGGAACAGCATCACAAAATTCCATTGTCAGTCAATTGCCAACTGTCATTAAACTACTGAGTGACCACAGTCTCAAGTTCTGCAACGTGGCTTTGGATTAACTTGTGAGAATGAGCATTGTTTCACTTCTATACCGAAATCTTGCGAGTGATGTGCCATAGAATGTGCCTACAAGTGCTGCGGTAGCTGCTTGTATTGCTGAGTTCCTTTCCAAAATGGTATCTGTCGTATGGTATACTGCAAGTTGATGTTCCCTTCTGTCTCCTTCATGAGATATTTTATGTTGCTGTGAAATATACATCCTTCTTTGTTGTTACGTGGCTGTATTACTGCCATGTAACAGCATGTCTTTGGAAAGTGTAATTACATGGCTTGTAAACCACTGATCAATCCATGAAGTTGTGGTTTGTGTTATTACTCAACTTGAATATGTATATGAACTGGCTTATAGCAGCACACACATTCTCATTACTCGTACATCAGCATGATACTATAAGCAAATATCCTGTGTAAGGCTATACCTCTGTGTCCATGGAATAACAAACAGTAGAAAAATATAAAAGACATCAGAAGGGAAATCGGTAGTAAGTGTGATCATGACAATGGACACCTTCCCAGTGGTCACAGAATGCAAGTGCCCAAGGTCAAACAACATGTCGTGATTTAGTTCCGAATTGCAAAGAGGAATGGTCCTACAAAAATTAATCGCCTGCAACGAGGTTAAAGTGCACACAGTCTTAGCCTTAGTTGAGACCAGGGTGAAAAGGTTTTGTAGGGACTGGAAAATGTTCATGCCAAGCAATGACTCCAGTTGTGTGCAAAATGTAATCACAACTGACAGTGTACAAAAGGTGGAATACTTTTTTCTTGCCAACAGATGGATAACAATCCACCAAATTGAATGTGCAGATAGACTTGAGATTTGGAATGGTGCACGAGATCTTGCATGAACACAACTTCAGGAGCAAGTGTGCTCAGTGGGTGCCCAAGAACCTGATATAGCAGAAGTTCACCCAGATGGGCTTGCCCTTATAGCTCTTAATTAATTACAACAATGAGGTGAGCGTTTTTTTGTATTGTAATGTTGTGGAAGACAATGAGCAGTATTGCTACATTACCATGGTCCAGAAATGAAGTTTTCTAGCATTTAGTGGAAACATTCCTTGTCCTTGGTCCCCAGAAAGACTAAAGCCCAAACAATGAATTCTTGAAATCGTCATCGCACGCGTAAGTTACGTTGAAAATTAAAAGCGGAACGTTTCGGTAGCGACTTCTACCTTCATCAGCCGTGGAATGAGACACGTGGTGAAGTGTCAGTTGTTTCCAGATTTCAAAATCGCTCTCCAAATAATAGGGATGTTAAAAGGTGTGTCAGTATTGCAGGTGTGTTAGGGGTAAGGTAGATTTCAATGCTTTCGTGGTACCTGAGAGCATGCCAACTGCTGAACGGGGTGATGTGCTTAACATTGTGCCAATCAGGAACCGCAGACGTATCGCTGATGGTTAAAATTGAAAGGGAGGGGGAAGGGCCTTTTTAACATCAGCGATATGCTCCATCAATCGCCGGTTTATGCTGCAGTAATTACTACCAATATAGTGGGTAACACTTATAGAAGTGTTGATAGGGATAGAGTAGACACCTTGTAACTCTAGGGGTTTATTGAGATTTGTCATTAAGGATGAGGTTGAGAAGACGTGGAGGTGGTTTGACCGCAATCCTGTTGCCAAAAGACTTGTAAATAGAGCAAACTTCATGAGTGAAGGACAGGCTAAAGGGCAAAGTGCCAACAAACTGATGGGTGGTGGAAGGTTCAGGCAGTAAACTAGATCTATTCTGTGATTCAAACCTCTTGATTAGTCTTATGTACTAAGAGGGGTGGAAAGCCATGCAATTTGCCAATGTTGGATGTTCTGATATTCTTGTTGAAGAGCAGAATGGCTAAACTAGATTAAAACCGGTAGTAATACACCAAACAACTAAGTAAAGAACGATAATATCCGTTTATTGGCATAAAACAGCAAACAACTGGTTGCAAGCTTTCAGCACCTACGGGTGCCTTCATCAGGCTTGGACGTGGTTTTGGAACAGCGTTAGTAATCTAATTAAATGGGCAGAAAATTTAAATATGCATGTGAAATGTATAAAATGTATAAAAACAAGACAGCACGGCACGTGCAGAAACAGTTGAAAATGAGAAGAGTCGGGTACTTTCACGAAAGGCACGCAGGAATATGAGTCATATCAAAAGGCAGCTCCATTGACACATCATCGTTGCAGACATCATTGCTAAACAAGATCTCCAGAGACTCCCTAATGGCTGTACCTCTAACGGTAGTGTATGGTGCAACCTGTTGCAAATCGGCCCATTGTGGAGCGGCAGATGTCATGACCTCCCTAGATAGGGCAGTGGATGGTTTAAAAAAAATCATCCACTGGCATATCTAGGGAGGTCAATGACATCTGCTGCTCCACAATGGGCCGATTTGCAACGGGTTGCACCATACACTACCGCCATAGGTACAGCAGTTAGGGGAGTCTCTGGAGATCTTGTTTAGCAATGAATGTCTGCAACGATGATGTGTCAATGGAGCTGCCTTTTGATATGACGCATGTTCCTGCGTGCCTTTCGTGAAAGTACCTGATTCTTCTCATTTTCGACTGTTTCTGCACGTGCTGTGCTGTCTCGTTTTTATACATTTCACATGCATATTTAAATTTTCTGTTCATTCATTTAGATTACTAACGTTGTTCCAATAACTATTAAGTGCACAAAACAGTAGTCGAAAATCGAAAACGTAAGGATTGCCTTTGTTTCTAAACAATTCTTGGGATATTTTATGATGCAAAATCACTTCTGTTTGCACAAGAGAAAAAGGTAAATAATTTTTACATTCAAAATTTTTGAAAACTACTTAACTGCTTAAACTGCTTTACAGTTAACTATGACTATTTTTTTAGCAAAACACAGGACGTATATTAAAATTCTTGAACATGGCATAATCACTAAATTTCTCAAATGCCATCGATTATCTTTCTTAAAACTTAAGATATATGCTTTTGTGTACTTTGAATTTATTTTAAATGAACTGCTGATAGACTTCTTAAGCTGCTAGACTGCAGGCTCAGTGAAAAGTGTTTAACTTGACATATTACAGGCAAAAAGCCACCATAGCTTTCCATGCTAATAAAAGTTTCTGTTTGCGTGAAATGTGATGCGTTTCTCAGCTAAAAACTGTTTCACTGTTACCCCTGAATGAAATGGTGTGTTGTCCTGGTGAAGGATGAAGACATTTTTCTTGGCTAAAAACTGCCTCACTGTGAGCCCTGAAAGAGAGGGTGTGTTGTCCTGGTGAAGGATAAAGACATTTTTCTTGGCTAAAAACTGCCTCACTGTGAGCCCTGAATGAGAGGGTGTATTGTCCTGGTGAAGGATGAAGACATTTTTCTTGGCTAAAAACTGCCTCACTGTGAGCCCTGAATGAGAAGGTGTGTTGTCCTGGTGAAGGATAAAGACATTTTTCTTGGCTAAAAACTGCCTCACTGTGAGTCCTGAAAGAGATGGTGTGTTGTCTTCATGGAAGATGAAGACATTTTCCCACAACTCTGGCCTGCTTGTTTTAACTCTCTCTCCGTCAACAAAACCTGTTTATACGAGGCCTGTTCAAGAAAGACTATTTTTGGTGTTTGTTAAATAGTATAGCTACATATTAGAACAAAAACATCATAGCATGTACCTGACTCCCTTCTGTGTGAATGAACCTTTCCAAGCCATTGCATTGTACGTGACCTTGAGTGGAATGCTGTGAAGAAACGTCTGATTGTGTCCGCCTCCCAGTCTAGTCATGGATATCTGTGTTTGTTTAGAGAAATGAATTTGGAAGCATATGAAATGTTAGTGAAAGAATATATGGTGAGCGTGTGATGCCACATCATACAGCACAGTGGTGGTTAAAAGAATTTCGTGAATGCTGCGAATCATTTCAGAAACAAGGTGACCTTGGGCCATTACTGATCAGGTGGTAGGCACTGCAGTTGCAATTATTCAAGGGGATTGTTGGCTCACAGTGAGACAAATGGTAGAGCATTTACAGATTTCAGTTGGAAGTACCCACACTATACTCAGTGAGAAACTACACCTGACATGAGTGAGTGCAAGATTGGTTCCTTGATTGCTGACACCTGAACAAAAACAAGTGTGTGTTGAGGTGTGTGAATTTAAAAACTAAGAAATTGCTTCAAACGAGTACTACTTGAAATCGGTGATTACGGGTGATGAAACTTTTCTTTATCGCTACGATCCAGAGGTCACAAACAACAAAGCTCTGTATGGAAAACTCGGTCATCTCAGAGGGCAAGATGGAAAAAGTAATTACTTTCTTTGATTTCCAAGTAATGGTGTACCAGAATGTCATGCTGCTGAATGCTACACTTATGCAGATTATTAAGTGTCTGTTCTGACAAAGCTGATCACACATCTGTAAGAAGCGTCCACACATTCACCATGGTTGGAAACTCCTCCATGATAATGCTCGTCCTCATGTGGCATAAAAAGACCCTACCTTCTTGGCCGAAAAAAATACTGGAAAGGTTCTACACACATATTGTCAGTAGCACCCTGTGACTTTTTTCTTTTCCAAACTCTCTAAAAGAACTTCCGAAGATGTAGGTTTATGTCAACAGAAGAGGTAGTCAGTTAAAGCTTCAGAGGCTGTTCTGAAAAGGATGCAAAAGCATGTCTTCCAGCACATCTTTGAAGAGCGGCAGCAACGTTTGGAGAGGTGCATTGCCGCCGGAGGAGATTACTTTGAAAAAGACCACAGCCATATGTAGTTCAGGTTTGTACATCCTAATATATAATTTGCTAGAGCCCTCCTCCATGCCACTTTTAAGTCGTCGTAGGAACAACCCAGAAACAAATGTTTATGACGTCACGCTTAGCTTTTCGTGCTTTTTTGTAGGTGACATAATCGCCTACACGCGCACAGTCCACGTGTATACCACTTCGTTTTGTTGTCATAGCAACAAAGAACAGAGCTGTTGATGTGACATCTTGATACCCACATGATGTCAGAGATGCGTTACATCACACAGTCGACTCTAGAGATATGAAAACTTTGAAGGGGGGGGGTAACGACCACCGTAAGCAACTCGGTGGGCTATAAGCAGTCGCCCATCCCTAATTTAGGGTCACTGGTTCCAGGGAAGGGAGATAGTCAGTGCCGTAAGACAAACACAACATCCATGCGTCAACAGGATTCGAACCCGGACCCCTTTCGGACGAATGATCAGAAGCCATCCCTTAGACCATTGTGCTACCAGGACGGCTACAAAAAACTTTACATCAGGAATTTTGGTTCACTGCGTAAACCTGTGTTTAGCCGTCGGTATGTGGCAACGTCAAGAGTACGACGATCTGACGATGTCAAGATAAAAATAGTTCACGGAAAATATCAGGGAAATTGCTACAGGGTTCACAGTCAGTGTATATGAAAAATGTTGTGTACAAGGAAGTGTTGACGAAATAGGGACTAAAGTTTTTACAAAACACATAACAAACAGACAGCTCGTCATATCAAATTCCATAACCGACTGCTCGGGAAATTTTCAGAAAGCTGTGGGCCAATGTTGCCATCTATTGGCGTAGAACTCAAAAACTCGATAAATAAATGTCAATAATTTCTGTATCGTAAATTTTATTTTCCCCAGTCATTATTGAGAGGCTTTAATCTACTATAGTACGTGTTTATAAATTTCCGTGCAAGTCTTTCTAAAACAGTCCTCATAAAAATGCTGGTTCACTCAGGAACCCATTCTATGAAAATTGCACCCTTAATATCAAAGAAAACAATTAAAATTGCTTTGAACTTGGGCTTGCTTTGCCTTGCTTTCTTCATCCTTTGTGATGTTGGTGTTTTTCAATGCATCAACTGTTTCTTTTCAGGGTCTTATTGTAAGATTCAGGTTTAATTGTGAGTGATAACATTTCCTGAAAGGTTGCGATTCCCTTGGATTTGCCCCATAATGTGAGCATTTCCTAAAGATTGGGATTCCTCAGAATGTGAGCTCAAATTTGCCTGCACTTTTGTTTTTGTTCCGGCATGATATGCTTCAGAACCATTTTTGCGCAAACCATTGTCATGTTCGTATTTTCATGTAAAATTAACTTAACAGTATCTTTATCAACATTTACCATTTCTGCTATCATTCTAATGCTCAGTTGTTGATTATTTTGAAGAGTCATGTAGATTTTGTCCACATTGTCTTCTGTTTTTAAAGTGCTTGGGCTTCCTGGACATTCATCATCTTCAACGTCCTCCTTGCCTCCACTGAACCTCTTATGTCATGTGTATGTGACATGCATTCTTCTTCATACGCCTCACTTAACATACAAAATGATTAAATAGGCATTTTTTCTTAATTTCACCTGAATTTTCAAATTTGTCCATTGCTCAGTTTTTGAGCTGAACATTTTCCGATATGAGACAAACATGTCTACTTTCATTGGCATGTGTTGCCTAATTGATGCAGAGAGTGAGGTGAACTTGCATTTCTGGCTGTCGACAGTTCAAGGTCAGTGGCCTTCCACTTACTTTTGAACTATTCAGTGTGGCTCATTGTCATTTACCACAAGCAGTCTCGTTATTTCATAGCCGTACCTCATGCATGGTGCATCATGTGGAAAAAAAACATTGCAAATAGAATAGTCAGAGTAAACTTTTGGGTGAAAGAAATCTATAGCTCAAAAAATTTCTTTGTGTGATAAAAATTATGAACATCACTTCTCTGTGTGGCTATTAGTGACACCATTTGTGAATTATTACTTTACAATGAATGACTCTTCAGCAGAATGGTGCACTCTTACTCTGATTGCTTATTCAATCTGCCATTACTACAGCACACACTGAAATTGCAGTGTGTTTAACTTTCTTCCACCCACACGAGTTTGAAAACAAATTCCCAATGAGAAAAGTAATATTGAGAATTCATAATGAGAAAAGTAATATTGAGAATTCCTTCATGTGAGTGAGCAATCAGCGACCAGCTAGGGAATAATAGTGAAACTTAAGAATGTGAAGGATACGCGAATGGCATTAATTTGAGGTTTGCCACAAGCTGGCTTGTGTCCAATCATATACTGTGAATGGTTCGTGCTTTCTTGGGCAGTTCGCCCCCCCCCCCCAAAGTATGGCCTTAAAAGCGCTTTGGTTGTAAACATGAGATCACTGGAGTTGACGGTGTACTCGGTAAGCTTAGTGACAACCTTGAAATTGAATAATCATTCATGAATGAGGATGAACTCCCATGAAGGAATTATTTATACCATCACTAGTAGTTGTACTTGGTCGTAATTGGTGTTACAACGGAATGTAGTGAATTGCTGCCTACAAGTATGGCCCGAAGCTCTGCGGCTATGCTTTGGGCATAGTCAGTAAAATATGGAAACCAGCATTGATTATATATACATTGAAATTGCCAAACACAGTTGGACATGATAATGCACATACTGAGGACTGGCACAAAACTTTTCCATCTTGTCAGGCAGTGGCCCGGGTGATGGCTCTTCACGGGGCCCTTTGCAATCTCAATAACCCCTTATACACTGAGTGGCCACTTTATTATAACCACCTGACAGTTTTAAGCAAATGAGCTATGGCTGCACGCTGTTGCCACCAAAGGGTGAGGCTAGTATAAAAAAGGAAAAGCTTAATGCTTGTGACAGTAGTAGAAGTGATTTTTGGGCGACGAGATGGGTAAAAATTGCGATTTGACGGACTTTCAACTTGGGATGATTGTAGGAGCTCGGAGCCATGGAGCGAGTATCACTGAAACCGCCGCTTTCGTGAAATGCTCCAGAGCAGCTGTTGTTAAAGTGTTTAAAGACTGGACTGTCAGCCAAAAAACTGGGTCTCTACGTGCAACGTGTGGTCGTCGTCAACTAGTGACTGCTCGGGGCGGAACGGAGAGTGTCCAGACTGGTAACAGACAACAGAAGGGCAACAGTGCAGAAAATTACAGACCATCTTAATCAAGGGTCCCCTCAAATGATCTCTGCACGCACTGTTCACCTTAACTGCATCGGATGGGATATGGCAACCGAAGGCCTGTTCAAACACCTTTGCTGTCTACAGTTAACAAGAGAAAACGTCTCCAGGTCGCACAGGAGCGCAAGGATTGGACAGTCTATAATTGGAAACAAATTATGTGGTCCGATGAATCAAGTTTTCAGTTGCACCATGCCGATGGCAGAGTTAGAATTTGGCGGAAACAGCACGAAAGCATGGACCCCAAATGCATTGCTACAACCCTTCAAGCTAGGGGGGGGGGGGGGCAACGTTATGGTTTGGGGAATGTTTTTCTGGCATGCTTTGGGCCTTTTAATTCGTGTTGATCAACGTCTGACTGGCACGTCATATCTAAACATCGCTGCGGACCAAGTGCATTGTTATATGGAAATATTCAAACTATATTTATGTTGCAACTTTTGTCATTTTGTGGGCCAACGACAGTGAGAAATTTCCTTCCCAGTCAGTAAGATGCAGAGCACAGATCCATTTTAGAGAAAGGTCATTCTCTCGCCGGACCCCTCCCACGGACAAAAGGATATCCCCATTTTACCCCCAGCCGTCGCCAGAATCTCTCTAGCCGATGGGTACAAAGGACCAAGCAATTAAGAATTTCTTCTTACGTCAAGAACAGAATGTGTAAGGGAATGGGACAGAGAGGAGTCTTCATGGCAATCTCGAGGAAAAAGTAGGAAGGATTTTGCTCGGAGGCAAAGCAGGACAAACGACGAGGTAGAAAGAGATCTTCACGCGGGCTTGTAGCCAAATAAGATGGGAACAGATTTGGCGGGGAAAATGTAGAGAAGGCCATCCATAACATCCAACTCCCGCTGGAAGTATTTACTATCCGATCAGACCAACTATTATTCCAATATTTCCTCCCCCCAATCTGATGAATAAAGATATGTGCAAAAGGAAACATCTGCCATAATGTTAAATTTTTAACTGCTTGTTTATTTGCTTCCCTGCCCCAACGACAGGAACCTGCAAACGATTCTTCTGATATGTTGGTGTCTGCCACAATACTGAAAATAAATCAAGCCAACATAAAACATGCCGGTGAGTTTACTTTGCTTAGGTGGCCCCCACAATCTCCAGATCAGACAGCTAGATCCACAAGCCTGCAATCTCACACTCCTAGAAAGTGCTATTCATCAAGCATGGTCTCAGATTCCACAAACCACCTATCAACATCTCGTGGAGTCAATGCCATGAAGAATCGAAGCAGTTTTAAAAGCAAAAGGTTGCCCAACGAAGTACTGAGGGGGTGGTCATAATAAAGAGGCCACTCAGTGTATACTGTACATATCATCATTGTCAACCATTATAAATACACTGCTGGATGAAGGTCTCCCCAAGTTTCCTCCACAACGGTCTGTCTTGTGCCAGTCTCCTCCATGTCACTCCCGCATACTTTCGAATTTCATCCACCCATCTCCCACGTGGTCTTCTTCTGGGTCTTTTCCTGTCCCTTGGAATCCAATCTAAAATTTTGGCTGTCCATCGATGGTCTGTCCTTCTGGCAGTATGTCCAGCCTATTGCCATTTCAGGGATTTAACTCTGATCATGATGTCTTCCACTCTTGCCATTTTTCGGATCCACGAGTTCCTCTTCTTATCTCTCCTGGTTACACCAAGCATGCACCTGTCCATGCTTCTTCGAGTTGTCTGCAGCCTTTGTACGTCTCTTTTAGTTAAGGTCCACGTCTCTGCACCATACGTATGCACTGGAAGGATGCATTGATCAAATACTTTTCTTTTAAGACATAATGGCATATTGCTCTTGAAAATTATGCTATTTCTTCCAAAAGCTCTCCAGGCAAGTTTTGTACGCCAATTAATTTCTTCATCAATGTGACCCTTTCCTGACATCTGCTGTCCAAGATAAACGTACCTGTCTGTTATCTCCAGCTTTTCTCCATCAATCGATAAATCTTCATTTCTTGTAAAAGCATTGAACATCACTTTTGTCTTCTGAAAGTTCATTTTTAATCCCACTTCTTTACTCTTGTCAGCAAGTTCCTGGACCATACTCTGCAGCTCTGATGGGGTAGTTGCAAAAATGACTACGTCATCAGCAAAATGAAGGTGGGTTAGATAATCTCCATTAATCTTTATCCCTTTGTTTTCCCAGTTCAGTGATTGAAAGACATTTTCCAATGTGGCATTAAAGAGCTTCGGAGATATGGTGTCACCTTGTCTCACTCCCTTTCCAATTTTTATGTGTGTTGTATTTTCAAACAGCCGAATCTTTGCACTTGCATTTTCATAGATGTTATTAATAATATTAATGTATGAATCTTCAATACCGCTGGATTTCAGAGCCATTGTAACTGCTGATAGTTTCACCAAATCAAAGGCTTTTTCATAATCGATAAAAGCCATGTACAATGGAAGTTCATATTCCCTCGCTCTTTCAATTAGTTCTCTCAGTACGTAGATATGATCTATTGTGCTGTAGCCACTCCTGAATGCAGCTTGTTCTCTCGGTTGAGCCATGTCCAGTGTTACCTTCAAGCGGTGTGAAAGAACTTTAGTGAAGATTTTATAAACCACTGATAGGAGGCTGATAGGTCTGTAGTTCCTGAGATCCTCAATGTCACCTTTTTTATGTAGCAGGATCATTGTAGCGTTGTTCCAATCCTCAGGAATCTTCCCTTCATTAAGGCATCGAGTGAAAATTTGGGCGAGTACTGTTTCGATTTCTCCACTTGCTTCCTGTATGATGTCTATAGTAATTCCATCTTCTCCTGGAGCTTTTCCCCGCATCATGTTCTTCATTGCATGTGCAACTTCTGCTGGGAGGACTGGAAGAACTCTGGTACTGGTACCTTTCCTGATGTCTGAAGTACATGTATCATCCCTTTCATATAATTTGGAGTAGAAATCTTTCACTCTTGTCAAAATTTCGCCTCTATTTCTTGTTACAGAACCATCTTCTTTTCTCAGTGCCATAATCTGTTTTCTTCCCTTACTGAGGTGTCCCTTTGCTATCTTTATGCTTTGGTTGTTTTCAATTGCTTTCCTCACTAGTTCACAGTTGAATTTCCTTAAGTCTTTGGTGATACATTTTCGTACTGTCTTGCATAGCTCTATATATTCCACTTTGGAAGTCTCATCTTCTTTTTTGCATCAACATTTTGGTTTTTCCTGATAATTTGTTCACATGCAACTTATTCTTAGACCCAGCTAATTTTGTTGCTGTTTCCATAAGAGCTTTGGTTACTTTTCTGTTAACTTCAGAAATATCCACTTCTTCCGATTGTTAGGCCTTGTAAAGCAGAGAATCTATTCTTCAGTCCCAACTTGAAGGTCTTATGGTGTTTTTAAGGTTGGTTATGTTATTACATTTTGTTTGTCTTATGAGCTTGCCACGTTCGAGTTTAGTGTTGGGGTGCATCTTACATCTCTCCAATCTATGGTCACTACCTGTGTTGAACTTGTTTAGCACACTGCAGTCTTCTATGACGAATTTTTTGTTACACATAATAAAATCAATTTCATTTGTCCCATTTGGATGTCTCCATGTCCATTTTCTTTTTCTAGAAAATGGAGTTCATGATGAAAAACCCTTCTGCCTCTGCAAACTCAACAAGAGTATTTCCATGCTGGTTTCTGTTGCCGTGACCGAATTTACCTACTGAAGTTTCATTCTGTTGCCGTTGCCCTATTTTTGCATTGAAATCTCCCATAATTATCTTCAAGTGCTGCTTACCTTTATTATTTAGATAATGAATTTCCTCATAAAATTCTTCAATTTCTTCTTCAGGATGACTTGTGGTGGGTGCATAAATTTGAATAATCTGAGCCTGGTATCTTCTCGAGAGTTGGATAACGAGTCGTGCAGCTCTGTCAGAGGAACTTTCAACTTCTATCACTTTATCCTTCAGTTTCTTGTTTATTATAAATTCAACACCACTAGTTCTGCCAGCATCTGTCCCACGATAGTAGAAGAGATGTCCATATTTCAGTTCAATGAGATCTTCTCCTTTTCTCCTTACCTCACTTAGCCCAACGATGTCCCACTTGATCCTTTGTAGTTCCTCTTCCAATTCAAGAAGCCTTGAATCAGAAGATAGGGAGCGTCCGTTATACGTAGCCAAGGTCAGCATCAGATGGCAGCCTAGTCCGGTCCTCCGGGGATTCTTCGCACCCTCTGTCTTCATGTCGCACTGGCCGCTGCCTTGGCCAGGTACGTTCCAGCTGCCGGAGACTGAGGGCCAAGATTTAAGTTGTAGAGTCATTTTGGAGGGGTTTGGCCATAACTTGCCACGCTGGCCATGCGGGTTGGTGAGTGTGGGATAGTATTTCCTCTAATCCCGATGGTATAGTTATACTGCTATTGGCGGCCGTCAGAGCCCCTTTAGTGGGAACAGGATGCACCACGAGAAGGCGGGGTTGACATTTGTCAAGGAGAGGCTGTGATGTTACGCATCACCTGACCTTACATCCCATACTGTACATATATATTAATATATATACATAAAAAAAAATTACATGTTGCTTACTCTGACCGTAAACCAGTCTTTTGCTTGTTTTACTTTTTCTCACACAAGCCCAACTTTTGGTGAATATAATTCCAAAGCAATTTTTTTTTATCGGGAATTGATTTATATAAAATAAACACGATGTGATACAATACATTGTTTATTAATATAATTAAGAATCCAAAATATTACTGGGCGCCCCGGTGGTGCAGTGGTCTAAACGATTGTCCGAAAAGCGGTCCGGGTTCGAATCCCGGTGAGGGCATGGATGTTGTGTTTGTCTGTCGTCACTGGCTGTCTCCCTTGCCTGGAGTTAGTGGCCCTAAACTAGGGACGGACAATTGCTTATAGCCCATTGAGTTGCTCATGGTGGTTGCTAAGCTCCCAATCAAAATAAAAAAAAAAAAACCTGTTCCAGAATGATCTTTTACTGAACAAACATAGGTAGCTGTGTAATTATAAGTATTATTTAAAGAAAAATTCTGCGACTTTTCTTGAGGCTGAAGTCATGAAACAAATTGGATGCCACATCGTTTTCTATGGATAAGAGCGAGTGTATTGCAACTCACTACTTGTACCCGAAATTGCGGCAAAACTCCAATGTAACATATCTTGAAAAAAAAATTGAATTTAGACATATCTCCACAATTTTCCCGCTGAAAAAATGTCTGACCAAAAAATAAAAAGAAATTCTAACAGTAACTTTTTGATATCACTAATTAAAAGCAGTAAACAAATAATAAAATTGGTTGTTTATTTGTATATGATCGTGAACTACAATATTTTAGGTGACTACAGGCAAAAACTACTAATCATTTGGCGGCGGTGCGGGGCCCTGGGTGGTTGCCCGGTATGGCTGTACCTGGGGCTGCCACTGTTGTCAGGTTTTGGTACAAAATACTGAAGTCATTTGCGAAATAAAAAGAAACTGAAAACTTCATATATTGGCTGAAAGAATATGCATATTCATATGTGGCTCCAAAAGAAGTGTTTGTTTATTCAGGAGAAATCATGTAGTAGATAATCAGTGAATATATGGAACAAATGTATTTCATGTATGGGGTGGACATATTTCTGACTAAAAAAATTGTACATGTACCACTTCCTCTCTCTCTCTCTCTCTGATATTAATGAACATCTGCAACATTACTATCCAAGTTTCTGATTATGATGAAATAAATGGGGAAATGTTGCTTTGAGTTATGATGAACCACTGTATTGGCAGTGTTTTGACATGGAAGGATGTGATTGATATATTTATCTTGTAAGAAAATTTAGTTATCTTTATAAAAGTCTTTTTGCAGTATAAGTGTTAGTTTTATTTATATTTTAGCTTTAAATCTGATCCAAGTACAACTTGGTGGATGTAGAGGTATTGAGTTTGTTCTCCAGTTATTGTTGCTAAAGTTATTAATACGGTGCCAACCATCTGAATATAGTCATTGAATACTATGGAGCAGGAACTTAACAAATGAACTGGAAATCGTGCATAGAAATCTAATTGTGAAGAGGTCGCTCCCATATTTGTATGGAGTGAGGGAAGTAGGGCACTCACATTTATCATTTAATGAAGCCACTATCTATGTGAGGTGATTAGATAGGGAGACTGGTTACCATCCTGACTGATTCAACTCTGTTTTGCTGGACTCCTCCAATGTAAATGCTTTTTAACCATATGCATAGAAGAATTTGCCAGTTGAGTGTGTTTGATAGTGTAATATTTTGCATCGGATCCCTTCTGGGTTGAATGCCAGTAACCATTCGTTGTAACCTAAAAGTATCCAAACTAGTCAGTTAAAAACTGTGTTTGGTAATTAAATATTACCAAACACAGTTAAAAAAAATAAATCTTAAGTTCTACATTTTCTACTTGCCACAATTCAAGTGCAGTTTGAGCTTTTTGAGTTTTCTGCTGGTTGTATTTCTATAAAAGTGATAAGAAAGCAAATATTTTGGCTTTTAAAATTCTCTTTTCATACCTGTGCACTAAACAAAGATATCTCTTTGCGTTATGATATGGCGGTGAAAACAGCAAATGATTTACCAGGTGTTATAGGCTATTTAAGAATAAATTGTTTTATTCTTTTAGCTGGAGTTCAGACTAAAAAAGTGTGGGCATTTCAGTTGAGTTCTTGATGCTGTGTATGAAACCATGAACTCCCTCTCCATCCCCCTCTGTAAGAAAAAAAAAAAGTATATATTGTTTTTCTTACAGAGGGGGATATTTTTATTGAAGGTGTAACAATCACCATAAGCAACTCGATGGGCTATATATAAGCAGTCTCCTGTCCCTAATTTAGGGCCACAGGTTCCAGGGAAGGGAGAGAGTAGGGCCATAAGGCAAACACAACAACCATGCCCCCTCGGATTTGAACCCACACCCTTCTGAGACGAATTGTCTTAAACCAGTGTGCCATCGTGGTGGCATTTTTAACTTCAGATGTACTTGCTAGTTTTATGTGTATTATTCAATTTTATAATTATTTTCCTATTTCTAAATTCAGCTGTATTCTGTCTCAGGAAAATGTTTTCTAGTTTATAGGGTGAGTGTGCCCTTAATTATAAGGAATTTGCTTCATAATGATATAGAGGATGCTATGCATAAATGTAATATGTTAAAGTGTGTGTATATTATATGTTACCAATTTCTAATTACTTTTTATTTTTTCTTTAGCCTGTAGCTGAATTAGATGGCCATGGTCAAGTGAATGTTTTGACAGTTTCATGAAATTCTAAAACAGAAATGTGCCACAGGGTTTAAGACTTGGTTAAAAAGTTTTCATGAATAATAATGATTATAATACAGCCTCAGTGACTAAGCACTTAAATTTATTCAAACTTCCACTTTTTGTTTTATGTATGAAGTGATCGTTAAGCCTGTAACATAAAAGTTTTGACCACTAAATAACTTGATGCTGAACAGATGGTTAGCTGCTCATTGATACATCTCTGTATTAACTTTTGGAATGCATGACTTAAAAAATCTTGATTATTTTCTTTAGAAAAACTAAATAGTTTAAACATTTGCCAGAATTGTGTAATTGTAACTGAAGGTTTTGATATTTGGGTGGTATGCTTTGAAAGCATCAAAATTTACATGGCACACGGCATACAGTTCAGATGATATTTCTATATTTCAAGAACCTTAGAGAATATATTTCTTCCATTATAAGTAATTTGCTTTATGCATTGAGTTTTCACATGATTCCATGTAACAAAAGCATTTTTGAACAGCATTTATGTTCTCAGTATTTTGTATTTAAATAAGCTCTTGGTAATCTGTAAATATTTTGCATATTTTATCTAACAAACCATTACTGGAAACATGTTTATTCTGTAATATCATTACTCTTATTGTGTGTGCATTGTTATATTGATATCTTCATTTCTCATTTTATGAATCAATCATTACATGTTGATTTAAATGGTCTTAACAAATTGCAGAGCTGTATAAAATTGTTAAAATGTGAGCTTGTTTGCATTTTGTTAATGTCTGCTGAAGTTACGTGCTGTAGATTTGATTTAACACCCATCGTAGGAAATTTTTGATAAAATTAAAGATATTGAGCCAAAGATTTTTTAATAAGGGATTCAAAGTTCTATATGCTCAATGGCCAAACTGTTAACTCATTTTCTCAAGTAGTTATTGTAGTGGTTTTTAAGCTGTAGAACTTATACACGTTTTCTACTTTTGATAAATTTAATTATTTTGGTAATCACATATCTTTGAAGTTCTGTTTAATCTTTTTTATTAAATTCCTGTTACATGATTCTTAAGATGTACTTGCCATGAAAAGGCCTACATGGTGCCATTCATGACAGAGAAGTAACTTAAATATTTCATTCAGAAATTTTTACATACAAGTTTTTGTATTAATAACTGTTTTGATATTGGTATATTGTTAGTTTTTAGTTTTGATATTTTACCTATGTAATGGTGCTTCTCAGAAATATTAGCTTTTTAGTCTTTGTGAGATTTTTTTTTCTATTACTATCTTTTCTTAGGTCTTAGAAATTTTTACGACTAATTAGTGCCTTGGTCGGTCACATAAAATAGTTTCATGTAAGTGAATGCTGTGTCTGCAGCTTTTCTTAATCACATGAATAACTGGCGCTAGAACTTTTAACATTTATATTGGTACAGTTTGTAGGTTCTTATCAGGTATTTCAGGACATGCATGCGGTCAGTTTCCTTACATGGTTTTCTACTTCAGCATTTTGTGATAGGTACATTTGGGTCATCAGCATTTGCTCCATGTGGTTTATTTAATAGTCAGTCAGTATAACTGTGAAACCTTTCAAAGTCTAACCCAAGATGGAGTGAAAAAGAATTGCAGAGGTTGACAAGCTTTTTGCATTATTGAACTGTTTTGAAGTCTGAATGAGCAGTTTCTTGAATTCACATAACATTTAAAGCAACTTAGTGTGCTTCCTTTTGATAAAGAAAGACTTGCAAAGTGTGGGGAAGATATTTATGCATTAGTCTTTTAATGTGTATGTAATTTCCAGTTTTAAAATTTCTTGCCCTTACTCATTAATAGCATAGTTCTTTCATATGTACATACTTTACAGTGATTTAATTAGTATAGGTTTGGAAATTTCTATGGAAGTTGTCATAATTTTCCCTCAAAATTTAAGAAGTATTTCGGGAAGTATAAAAATTGTAGCCCTTTTCTCATTGTACTGTGCAACAGTATAAATCTGAAGTTAGTCTGATATAAAGAAGTCTTGGTCAGGCTGTGACTTGGAAATTCCTTAATGTAAAATCTATTAAAAGAATACTTTAATGTATTTATCAGTGAAGTAATGTTTGTCATTGAGTTTGGTTATTAACAAAGGTCTAAAATTTTGCTGCTGTTATATTGCTACAATGACATGACTGAAGTTTTGCACATTTGCAATGAACAAAGATAATCAGTCTTTTCTATAAGTTTGACTTGAGAAGTCTACCCGTTTGTAGATATTTATGTGGGCATGTGGTCCACCTTGATTTCAGTATTGCAAATCTAGTCAGCTTTATTAATATTAAATTGACTTGTAAAAGTAATAAACTCACATTGTTGATTGTAAACAGTGTCTTGTGTTCTAGCATTAACCAAATTAGTACAACCTATCTGTAGGAAAACTTGTCAAATCAGTTTTGAAAATTCTAGGAACAGAAAAATAATTAGGATTTATGGTGCTGCTCAGAATAAGTGTAATAGCATTGAGTATGTATGGACCATTGTGTAATGTCTTTGTAATCATGCCTTTTTCTTTGTATTCTTAGCTGCCGTACATTTGTTAATATTTTGTATTACAGGCTGCCCTTTAAAATAAAGCTTTTCCAGTAACCTGCTGCTGTATCTTTTGTACACTGTATATAATCTTTGGTATTTAAGCAACATTTATTGATCTGAATTTGAGAAATGGTTGCACAGTGTGTATACAAAAAGCACACATTGTGTAAGCAGAAGTTATAGAAATCAATGAAGAAATAGGCGCAAATACACTGAGAAGATGAATTGTGGAGCACGTGGTTCCTGGGCAAAATGGTGCTGTCATCCCTCTCGCTAGTTATAGTTGGGAGGGCATCACTGCATTTACCTATCCCAGGTGTTCTTAACCTTTTTTTGGCCATGACTTAAAGCCAACGACGATCAACTTTGCAACCCATTGGTCTATTTTGAAATTAAAAATACTAATGTAATAAGATAAATAAATGTAGTGATTATTCATTATTACACGGTGTAACAAAATTTTTGGTTCTTGAAATTACAGTCAAACCAGTGGCACAGAAGGTTAGGATTATCTACACTATCTACCAACAAGTAATTGGACACTCTTGCAATCGACGATATCTGCGGTCCTGATACACGTCACGGCTGCCGCCGTTAAATATCGTGTGGAAAACAACAACGCAACCAGTCGCATGTAAGATGCCACGCAGTTCGGAGCTCTCTGATTTTGAGAAAGGTGTAATCGTCGGGTATCACAGAAATGACCGATCCATATGTGACATATCTAGCGAGTTGAAGTACCCAAAATCGACAGTGGCCTACGTGATTGGCAAGTGGAAGATGAGAGGGGACTGTCGGAATGTGCCCCGACCCGGCAGACCCACAAAACTGGGAGTTAGAAACCGACGGGTACTGGCCAGAGAAATTTGGAAGAACCGCACCAAATCGATGGGCCACATCCGCGTGGAGTTTCAACAGGCATCCGGGAGTGTTCTTTCGATGAATACTATCCGTAAGGAAGCCCATCTGCTCGGTTATCATGGATGTGCTGCCGCCCACAAGCCTTTGATCACCAAGTCCAATAGCGCTGCTCAGCTAACGTGGTACAAAGAACGTAGACAGTGGACCATTGAACAGTGGAAACAGGTTCTCTGGAGCGACAAATCAAGGTTCACCCTCTACCGTTCGGATGGCAGGGTCTGGGTTTGTCGTCTGCCTGGAGAACGCCTCCTGCCGGAATGTATTGTGCCAACTGTGAAGTTCGGCGGCGGTGGAATTATGCTATGGGGGTGTTTCTCCTGGTATGGCACGGGACCCTTGGTCGCAATTCCTGGTAGATTCAACGCCAAGACCTACTGCACCATTTTGGATGACCATGCGCTTCCTACGTTGTGTCAGTTTTACGGGGTGGACCCATGTTACTTTCAGGATGACAATGCCACCTGTCATGTTGCGAGGTCCACCATGGCTTGGTATGGTGACAATGGGGTTAATCGAATGGACTGGCCTGCGCAGAGTCCGGACCTTAACCCTATCGAGCACCTCTGGGACGAGTTGGAGCGTCGACTTATGGGGTGCCCCCACCGTCCGAAATCGTTGAAGGAACTGACCTGTCTTCTCCAAGCCGAGTGGAAGAAAATACCGCTAGCCGTCGTACAACGTCTGGTTGAGAGTATTCCCCGGAGGGACGCAGCTGTAATCGCCGGTCGTTGAGGCTCCACCAACTATTGAATGAGAAAAAAAATGTGTTTTCCTTTGCTATCGCAGGTGTCCAATTACTTGTTGGTAGATAGTGTATATAGTGAGAAGGTATGAATGATAACATTGCGAGACCAATAAATATGAGTAATTGAAAATTAAAACCTTCTATAAAACATTTTCAAAAATATTTACAGTAAAGATCCCTGGCCAGGCACTACTACGGAAAGGTGTTCAAACTGTGGTCATGTGTTATCATTAATGAATGTTTGGTGAAAGCCTCCGTAGTCAATACTTTCTCTCTCTGTCGTTTCCCTTCCGTGTCGCATTTGTTGATCGTTTGTTATAGGATTCTGGAGGCAGGTCAGCGTTTCCAAGTTGAGGGTTTATCCAGTTAAATTTAGGGGGAAATTTTAGGGTTAGGGGGAAGTTTTGCAATGCTGTGACCTCTTAAAAATTCCCACAATCCTAGTGACTAAAAGAAGCAACATTATCAGTCCCTGTGATGTAATCTGTAGAAATTCCAGGGCCTTTACGTATTAAACATTAAAGTTAATTTTTTTTTTTAAACGTAGAATACGTCGTATCTTTTCGTTCCAGTACTTGGGTTCCTTGGTAAAAATCCATGCATCCCAAAAAAGTGTACAACAGACTTCCTTCAATAATTTCAAAACTGTAAAAGCTAGCAAAAATATAATTGAGTTTGAAGAGAGGAAGGTCCAAAGAGTACCGAAACAGCGTTCAAGGTCAGATGATGCACTAGTGTGCGGCTCGCACGTCCGTAATTTTGTGGTTAAATCTGCTCTCTGCGGGTGCGATAAAATTAGTATAACTCTGAACCGCAATGCGATAGCTCGTAGCAAGATGTCATTCGTTTCGTCTACGCGCAATCTATCAATATCTGTAATAACATTTCTGAGAAAACTTGATTAGGTGTGTGAAAAATTGTGAAATAGTTGAGAACTTTGTGAAAATTTCCAAAATGTCTCAATACCTTAATTTAAAAAAAATTCAAGCATACCACAAATGCAAACAAGAAGAAAGAATGAGTCAAAAAGAATAGAACAAGCAGTGATAGCACGTACCATGAGGTGTCGTTCGTTTCGTCTATCCGAGATCTATCGATATCTGTAATAATAATTGTAGAAAACTTGATTAGGTGTGTGAAAAATTGTGTAATAGTTGAGAACTTTGTGAAAATTTCCGAAATGTCTCAATATCTTAATTTAAATAGATTGACTTGAATGCGAGAAAACTGATAATTGAAGACTGCGTGAGAGACATGCCTCGTCGGCGTCACACTGAACGGCAAGTCATGCTTCATTCTCTGGCGTGTTTACATTCACCCGAACTTCATCTCAGACCTCGAAATGTTTTTCTTTGCGATGATCAAGTACTCCGAGAATGGCAAAAAAATCAACAGGAATATGATTGGGAACACAGGTACCGATGATAATCATGGTAGACTTTAGCGTCGACGCTCAAATGAATTTACATGAGCTCGATGTCATGAAGACTTGATTCAACTTGAACTTTGTGCCGACGCTATTTCCAACCATGCTGGAAAACACATACATCGACTTGACTTTTAAACATTGTCGATGTCATGCCATACGTGAGCTACTTCTTGTACCATGGGCCCCTCATCAACAAGACCATTCTCAGCCTAGAATAAGTAAGCCATTCTCTCAAAATACATTATACTCTCTGCACAAGATTTCTGTAAACAGCAAAAAAAAAAAAAAAAAAAATAATAATAATGAATTCTCTAAACCTAAACTCTTTGCATTCACACATTTCTAACACCCACCCGATACCCAACAGCCACACAATGTATTCTATGCACAAAAGACCTGCAGCCATGGCCCCAACACAGACGCCACCAATTTTTATTTATTTTTTTAGTTATGGTGACCCATCTCAGAAGCCTTGGTGGCCCAAGTTAGAGTCACGACCCATAGGTTAAGAACCACTGACGTAGACAGTAATTTGATGTCAGTATGGATAAATGTCGTGGGTTAACTTAGTTTGAAAGGGGAACGATCCAACACATGGGGTACTTACTCGGTTGTTGAGTTCAGGAATTGCAGTACCCACATTAGACAGCATCAAGAGTATATTGGGAATATTCAATTTCCGGTATAACATTGCATCATGGACAGCACCACTGTGGATGGAGAAATGGGTTTATGAACGTGGCTGTCTATGTCTGTCTCGCTTAGCTGCAACCAACCGCAGAGCAATGGTGGCACACATCACCTCCAACTTATCCACCAAGACCATCAGGCAATCATTAACTGCAATAGGTTATATGAGCTGTTGGCCCACCAGTCCCACTGTTAACACCACATCATCTGCGTTGTACTATGGATGAGTGGAGACAGGTCTCCTGGTATGATGAGTCTTCAGAGTTCCCACAGTCCATATAAAACCTTCAATACATACATACATACATACATATCACTAAGCTGTTGGGATTCACTGGTTAGCTCCACTTAAAGACTATTAGATAATTTGAACTGATTATTTACTTGCTGTTGCAGTATCAAACTTCTCCATTTACAGCTATCGTGACATACAACTTGGGCTTCACTGACATCCATTACACGACGCACACAAGATCTTCTATACGTTGTACTCATGATCGGTTTTTCATGCAGACACTCCTGAATGTGATCCTCCCATGACTTTCTTGGCCTTCCCCTGCCTTTCCTTCCTGTGACTTGTGGTAAAAATAAATTCTTAATAAGCATCTCGTCGCTCATTCTTTCAACACGACCAAACCACCGAAGCATATTAGTCTTCACCTTGCTAACAACATTTTGCTTCACATCACACAACTGCAACACATCTTCATTCCTCACACAGGCAGAACATGTTTTGCTCCCCTCCCATAAGAAACTCATTTTTCTAGCACATAAACGACTACTGTTTTTCTTCTATAGTATTCAGGTTTCACTGTCATACACCAGAGTAGCAACAATTACACTTTCATACACAACCATGCGGGACTCTCTTCAGAACCCATCATTCCTGTGAAAACCTCCCAAAGCAGCTATGACTTTCAATGAAGAATTCACTCTCCTATTAACTTCATCTAATCTAATTTGTTCTGTCAAACATGCTTCCTAAATATAGAAACTCATTCACCTGGTCAATCACTGTGCCAATTTAGACTTATATTACATTCAGTACTACCAGTTCCTCGCTCAAAAAACTATGTTTTCCCCCTTATTTATACTGAGTTTGAATTTCAAGCAAACTTTGTACATCTGGGACAACATACTCTGCAACTCACTTTTGCTCTCTACCAACAGGATAATGTCATCAACATACAGCATTCTGTGCACACGAATATCACCAAGACACAAAGCAGTGTTATCTATTTTGGCATTGCGCATGCATGCATCCATAAATATTTTAAAGAGCTGTGGTGACATTACATAACCCTGTCTGACTCCTGCACCAATAGAAAACCATTTTGATAAAACACCATTCACTCGTACACAAGCTCTGCTGCCAGCATACATGGCTTTTACACTATTAAGTAGATCCCCAGTTACATTATATTCATTCAATACCTTCCACAAAAGTGTCCTATTTACTTGGTTGTAAGCTTTCTCTAAATCTAGGAAGGAACAAAAACGTTCTTGCCAACAGCCAGATTCTTTTCAATCATCATGCATAATGTAAAAATTTGGTTAGTGTAGTCTTTACCAGGCATGAAACCACTCTAAACATCCCACACTTTCACTGATGTAAGACTCTGTACTTTTTCAATGATGACCTAACCAAACACTTTCCTTAGCACACTCGGTAGGCTAATACCATGATAGTAATTGCAGTGTCTGATCGCCTTTTCGCTTATACACTGAGTGGCCACTTTATTATGACCACCTGATAGTTTTAAGCAAATGAGCTTATGGCTGCATGCTGTTGCCGTCAAAGGGCAAGGCTAGTATAAAAAGGGAAAGCTTAGTGCTTGCGACAGTAGTAGAAGTGATTTTTGGGTGACGAGATGGGTAAAAAATGCGATTTGACGGACTTTCAACGGGGGATGATTGTCGGAGCTCAGAGCCATGAGGCGAGTATCACCGAAACCGGCGCATTCGTGAAATGTTCCAGAGCAGCTGTTAAAGTGTTTAAAGACTGGACTGTCGGCCAAAAAACTGGGGTCTCTACGTGCAATGTGTGGTCGTCGTCGACTGGTGACTGTTCGGGCGGAATGGAGTGTGTCCAGACTGGTAACAGACAACAGAAGGGCAACAGTGCAGAAAATTACAGACCATCTTAATCAAGGATCCCCTCAAATGATCTCTGCACGCACTGTTCGCCTTAACTGCATCAGATGGGATATGGCAACCGAAGGCCTGTTCAAACACCTTTGCTGTCTGCAGTTAACAAGAGAAAACGTCTCCAGTTCGGACAGGAGCACAAGGATTGGACAGTCTATAATTGGAAAGAAATTATGTGGTCCGATGAATCACGTTTTCAGTTGCACTATGCCAATGACGGGGTGAGAATTTGGCGGAAACAGCACGAAAGCATGGACCCCAAAGGCATTGCTACAATCCTTCAAGCTGGTAGAGCAACGTTATGGTTTGGGGAATATTTTCCTGGCATGCTTTGGGCCCTTTAATTCGTGTTGGTCAACGTCTGACTGGCCTATCATATCTAAACATAGTTGCGGACCAAGTGCATCCTGTCATGTGGATGGTTTATCCAAATGGTGATGGCTACTTTCAACAAGGTAATGCGTCCTACCATAGTGCTCGTATTGTATAGGATTGGTTTCGGGAACATGCCAGCGAGTTTACTTTGCTTAAGTGCCCCCCTCCCCCCAATCTCCAGATCTCAACCCCACTGAGAATTTGTGGGATGAAGTTGAACTAGCCATCAGACAGCTGGATCCACAACCCTGCAGTCTCACACTCCTGGAAAGTGCTATTCATCAAGCATGGTCTAAGATTCCACAAACCGCCTATCAACATCTCGTGGAGTCCATGCTATGAAGAATCGACCCAGTATTAAAAGCAAAAGGTGGCTCAACGAAGTACTGAGGGGGTGGTCATAATAAAGTAGCCCCTCAGTGTACAAGGGAACAATAATAGCATCCTTCCAATCCAGAGGGACCATTCCTAATTCCCAGCAAAACTGGCAAATTTCAGTTAACCAGTCAATTACAGAGTCACCACCATATTTCATCATCTTGGCAGGTATGCCAACAACTCCTGGATCATTACCATTCTGAAGAGATTTTAGAGCTTTACACGCATCTTGAGATCCCTCCTTCACTGTGACATCATCTGCTTCTGCCTCAGAATTACCTTTGCTTTCCTGATCTAATAACTCACAGAAGTATTCACCCTATCGTTCACTTAACTCATTGTGCCCCCAAATCATTTCCCCGATCCTGTTCTTCTTACAACTTTGTTTTCCCTATTTTTCCTGAGTCTCGTGCACTTCCAGAAAGTCTCTTTCCAAAAAACCAATTCATGCCTTTCCACCTTCTCCTTCCTATCTTTTGCCTTACTCTGGCAAACCAGTTTAGCTGCTTCACACTTATTACAGTGGTATTCATCCACAGAAACTCTACCTTGCAACATCCTTCCTTCTCTTTACTGGCTCTTCAATCTCACTATTCCATCAAGCATCACTTCTATTGCTACCCACTAGTGTGGTGCCACATAGCTCTTCAGCAGTACTTCTTTTCTACATCCCTCTTGCAAGACTTCAGCTCCTTCAGTCGTTCTCTGAGTACATCAGAGAACGACTGAAGGAGCTGAAGTGAGGTGATTATATGCTACTTTCAAATCTTGAACTCATACTTGAATTAGTTTTACAATTTACATACTATGTTGCCTATTGGATTACTCTCTCACATGAGAAAACTAATTTGACCAGAAGATCTGTCTTAAATTGCATGATGTGAAATTTATTACATCCATAAACTAAACTTTATATGGGAAAATATTGCAAACTTGATCAGCATACTTCAATTTGCATAGTTAAGTCATGTGAAAAAGTATCTTTGTGCACATGTCATTGTTGCATAACCAATTGGTAAGGTTTAGAAAATTTTGGAGTTTGCTTAAATGTTCTTAAAAAGTGCTTATTTTTGGTGGGAGAAAAAGAGTGTGAACCCTGGTCTTATTTCCTGTTTTGCACAGACTGGAGGGTGCGTGTCTGGTGGAAATCGCACAAAGTGATGGACCTGGTATGTCAACAAAAAAAATTGTTCAGGCTGGTGGAACCTGGTTATATGGTCTGGGGTGAGTTTAACTGGCACACACATTGGTACTTATGGTACATCTCTGAATGGTATGCGCTGAGTATCATCCACACTTTGAGACCATGTATGTCTATTCATGGTCATCATGCACTTATAGGGCAATGGAAACACTCTTCCAGCAGGAAAATGCACCTCCCCGTGGAGCTGTGGTAACTAGAACATGGTTACAAGAAAATTCTGCGGAAGTTCCCACTCTGGAATGGCCTCATTTACTTATACGAGTATTCAGCCGCTATGCACAATAAACACAAATTAAGGTTGTATCACAAATTAAAAATGTTTAAAGTGTTTTTAACCTGTATATATTAAAATACACGAGTGCTTTCAGACCTACTGTGGGTACAGTGTGGAACATCATTCAAAGCTCATGTATATAAGGGTCAGAGTTTGAACATTACGACGTAAAAATGCAAAGTGTAGAGAAATGATATTCTGCGCACTTGCTGTTGACCACAGTCGTTACCTGATTATTACACATTTGATGGTAAATTGTTTTTCCCTTTGCCTTTAGTTTCATCCAGTAGGTGTTTCGAAGCTTGTGGGATATATGGAGGTGTAGAGTCATTGCAGCATAAGTGTCGTAAGCTATGTATGAAGGGGCTTTTCGTAAATAGCAAAGATGATTTTTTAAAGGGTGTTGCCAAGATTGAGGCCTCGTTTCATTTGAAAAAAATATTCACCTCCATTCGATAATCGTGAAATTGCTGTTCCCTCAGAACCAGTTCTGATGTTATATCGATGTTCTCTAATTATATCTAGTTTCTAGGAAATGAGAGGTCAATCCAATATACACCTTGTACGTGACACTGCCTTCATAGGAATTCGATATATACTAAATTTCTTTGACATTTCTATGGGGTCTATCTTTTTTTATCATTGATAGTATATTTTTCGTATTAACATCAAAATAACATGGTTTCTTTTACAAATATGTTTCACAATGGGTATAATACAGAGGTTGTAGTCAAGTGAGCCAACAAATCTGTTTTTATTAGTGTCCTGGGACAACATAGTTTGTTGGGCTCTTTATTTTACCAAGTATGCTATTTACAATGTATTCTTTGTATCCCTGTCTTGCTGCAATATCCTTGATGTTGTCAATCTCGTGCTATCGTGACGAATGGGAAGAGCAGTGCGTAAATGCCCCTATTTAACATAAAGTGAATTGCTGACATCTTGCATCTCATCGTCTGGAAGGACTCCTTAGGATAATGATAAGTAATAAAGGTATCAACATACCCACTATTGACACATATATAGCACATTATAAGCTTGGTGGACACTTGCTCCCACCCTGAGAGAAGCCTAACATACGTAATTATTCTTTGTTAAAGTAAACTGTGTTTGCAAACTAAAAATTGTTAAAATTAATTTGCAACTTTTAATTAAATGATATGTACATACCTTTAAAACATTCACACTTCTAAAAATATCTAATAGTTAAAAACTTACGAAACTTCAGAACTAATTATTTCATCGAGCTGGGAGGCACCGTCCACACAAAAACATTCAGTCGTTGATATAAGAGCGATCGCTTTCATCATCTTCAGGCTATCGGGATCACACGAGGACCCCCTTGCACGTCTCCAGCATTTGAAGTTGCATGCCGGGATAAGGAAAGGGTGTGGTTCATTTGTTCCTCCAATAGATAACAAATGAACCACACCCCTTCCTTATCCCAATACACTATTGACATCCTGAGGCTATCAGGATCACACGAGGACCCCCTTGCATGTCTCCAGCATTTGAAGTTGCATGCAGGGATAAGGAAAGTGTGTGGTTCATTTGTTTCTCCAATAGATAACAAATGAACCACACCCCTTCCTTATCCCAATACACTATTGACCTCCAATAGATAACAAATGAACCACACCTCTTCCTTATCCTCCGTGCAACTTCAAATGCCAGAGACATGCAAAGGAGTCCTCGTGTGATCCCGATAGCCTGAGGAGGGTGAAAGCGATCGCTCTTGTATCAACGACTGAATGTTTTTGTGTGGACGGTGTCTCCCAGCCCGATGAGATAATTAGTTCTGAAGTTTTGAGCTATTAGAAGTGTGAATGTTTTAAAGGCATGTACATATATTTTAATTTAGAGTTGTAAATTAATTTTAACAATTTTTAGTTTATAAATATAGTTTAACCAACAAAGAATAGCTACGTATGTTAGGCTTCTCTCGAGGTGGGAGCACGTGTCCACTGAGCTTATAACGTGCTATATATGTGCCAATAGTGGGTATGTTGATACCTTTATTATTTATTATACACTGGCATGCAAAAATTAAGGACGAGACGGTTTTTCGAACGTAATGTCGTGCAGAAGTGCTCCACATAGACTCAAATCATACCATAAGATCCCCAATATGTAAGAATATGGGCCAAGTGAGCAAAACCGTCCAAACAAGGAATGCGAAGGATACAAAGGCACTTTATTGAAAAGGTAGCTTCGAGCACAACTGGACAGAAGACAAAAACGTCCATGTGACAGGAGGCTGTCAACAAAAATCCAGTCCTTAGTAGGGGATATGATCACCCCTGACTGCGTTGCAGGATTTACAACGTCTGTCCATGCTGAGGACGAGGTTGTCAAGGAGCTGTTGAGACATCGCGGCCCATTCCTCTTGTAGCGCCAATCGTTGCTGGCATCTGGTGACGTGCTGCCAAGCGTCTCCAGAGAAGGTCCCACACGTGTTCGATTGGATTTAGGTCCGGGGACCTTGCGGGCCAATCCATGCGTTGAATATCGGCCACTTTACGATGAGGTGTAGCGTTGTCGTCCATGAAGAGAAACTCAGGACCCACAGCACCTCTAAACAGACGCACATGAGGCTGGAGAACCGCGGTACAATAGCGGACACCAGTGACTGAACCTCCTTGGAAGATGTGGAGGTCAGTACGGCTACCAAGCATGATACTGCCCCAAACGATAACTCCACCACCTCCAAACCGGTCCCTTTCGATGTTGTTGGAGGTGTGATTGCGTGTTCCCTGCTCTCTCCAGATGTGTATACATCCAGAATCGGTCGTCAGACTAAATCGGCTCTCATCCGTAAAGAGAACTCTACCCCATTGCTGATGTGTCCAGTTCTTGTGTTCCTGGCACCACAGAAACCGCAGTCTCCAATGAGCAGGCGTTGTCGTTGTGCAAATAGACCACCTTTGTGCAGCCTCCTGGCCACGGCAAAACGCGATAACGGACGTCCAGTTGTCTGTTGTGTGTGCCTTGCTATTTCTCCCGCTATCTGCTGTCTGTCTCTTCTCTCCTGTAGGACAATATACCGGTAGTCCGCCGCCGTGGTTGCTCGTGGACGACCACTGCTAAACTCTTGGACAGCTGTTCCCGTCATTTGAAATGCTCTCGAAGCTCATGAAACGATGCTGTGAGCGATCTCGAACTCCTCTGCCACACTAGTCACACTTCGGCCTTCTTCCAACTTCCCAATGACGCGACCTCGGGTAAAGTCATCCAGATGTCATCTACTGGATTGCTTGTTGGCCGTATCACACAGTGGCAGTAACTATGTCATTCGAACCGATGTACACCGTGAAGTAGCTTTCACTGAATTGCTGAGCATACATCGCTCGTATGCTTTATACCCTTCCGACATCCCCCTCTACGCATGCCCCACCGTACCGGACCCTAGTCTATCTCCTGAGTGGTCTTTCGGTCCGTTCTGCCTGCTCGTTCCGCTGTTATGCTAATTTCTCCTCTTCGTCCTTAATTTTTGCACACCAGTGTACTTGAATGCACAATTGAACCATGAAATTATACTTTTGGATAATTTTCATGATATGTATATGACTCCTTAGGAATTATTGTTGTACACGCAATGGGCTACATATACACAGAATGTCGGATGTTTTGCGGTCACGTTCAAGTAGTATATCTAAGAAAGGCAGTGAGTAGTTAGTCTCAAGTTCTGCAGTGAATTTTATTGTAGCATATCATGAGGACATCTGTTCGGCAAATTTATGTAATTCATCACGTGTATATTTCCAAAATATCAGAATGTCATCTACGTACAAATTTATAGCAATGGTCCCCTATTATACTCGGAAAGTACCTTGTTTTCCAAGTCTTGGAGGATCAGCTCCGTCAATACAGGGGTGAGTGGGGAACCCATGGGTGCCCCCTCTCTTTGTTGATATATTATTCCATTGAATTTAAAGTATGTGCACCTTTGGGTTAGCTTTTTAAGGCTTTCAATACAGCTTGTATTTCAGTATTGGAGGCATGACCCTCAGACTGGAGTCTCAAAGAAATAATATTGTGTGTAATTTAGAGAGGTACAATTGGGTACAGAGATGTCGCATCCAAAGATGCCATAATGTATGGTTCACCGCCATGTTGAAATGCTTTAATACAATGTAAGGCCTGGGTGGAACTTCTTATGGAGTAGTTGGAATTTTCTGTCAGATGCATCAGATATTTTTTCTAGGCGTTTTTTAATGGTCTTATTGGGCTCCGGTAACCAGACTAATGGTCTGAGACGATTACCTTCTTTGTGTAATTTAATTTTTCCAAACAACTCAGGAATGTATTTTCAGTGATTGAAGTAGGAAGATTTCCATGATTACTGGACGAAACTGAAGGCGAAGGGAAAAATAATTTACCATCAAATGTGTAATAATCGGCTAATGACTACGGTCAACAGCAAGTGCGCAGAATATCGTTTCTCTACACTTTGCGTTTTTTCGTCGTAATGTTCAAACTCTTGACACTTATATACTGTACATGAGCTTTGAATGATGTTCCAAATTGTTCTTACATCTGATGATGGACCCACAGTGGGCCTAAAAGTACTCGTGTATTTTAAAGTGCTTTTAACCTGTATATATTAAACATTTTTAATTTGTGATACAACCTTAATTGGTTTTTATCATGCATAGACAGCTGAATACTGCCAAATGTGACTTATGGCACAAAATGTTTTGTATTGAATTGTATTGGGCCTCATTCACTGATTGCTGTGGAAAGGTCCATTTGAGCTTTGGATCTTCCCAGAAATGCAATGGAATTATGGACAGCTGTGCAGCAAGCATGGGTGGAGTCAGTGTTGAGTTCATGCTCAATTTTAAGAGCCTGGACCCACCAGAGTCCGAAAACTACTACAAACCTGTTTAGGCATTAATAAAAAAAAAAAAAAAAAAAATTCCAGATCCACTCTCTTCCCCTGTATTTAACTAATCTCTTTTTCAACTGGGAAAAGATTTTCATCTGTTTCTACAGTATAGTCATGTGATTTTCTTCGAACATTCATTTCTCCATGAAATGCTTCTGGCATCTGGGAAGATCAGATAGCGCTGCAATCTATGTATGTTACTCAATAGACTTGGGAAGAAGCCGCCCCGGTGGCGCAGTGGTCTAAGCGATGGCCTCTGATCATTCGTCCGAACGGTGTCCGGGTTCGAATCCTGGTGAGGCATGGATGTTGTGTTTGTCTTACGGCGCTGGTTCTTTCCCTTCCCTGGAATCAGTGACCCTAAATTAGGGATGGGCGACTGCTTATAGCCCATTGAGTTGCTCACGGTGGTCGTTAATCCTCCAATAAAAAAAAAAGAAGCTGCCGCGTGGAGGTACGGGGTTACATTTTGTTAGCGTGCTGTCTACTATAAATTAGCTATAGTTCTCGAATAAGATTTTCTTTCTTTGCAGAAATCCACGTATGCATGGCCTATGGGATTTGCTACCCAAGTCAGAAATAAATAGCCCTCCCGAGTTCCTAGCACCCAGACTCAGTTGCTGAAGGATTCTTCTTAGCAACTAGAAATTGTAAAAAAACGTCTTGTATGCTAAACCATACAAAACCATATAAAGCAAAAGAAAATTTTCTCATTCTCGGAGCCCAAACCGCAGTAAATATCATGTGCCCCAAGCTAGGGCTCTGCTTCAGGCTTTCGGGCTCGGGCTCAGCCTGTCTCAGCACTGGTGGAGATACCTGTGGATCACTTATGTGGCCTAGTTGATTCAATGCTGTGTCATGTGACTGCCCTTATTTGGGCAAAAGGTGGGTGTACCTGTTACTAGGTAGGCATCCCATGATTTCTGTCTGCTCACAGTGTCTGTGGAATATTTATAAGGTGGTTATCTTCGGCACAGATGTTCTGTAATTAATAGTTCGTCATGCAACTAACTAGCTCTTTAGAAGATGTACAAAAACAGTTATCCAGCAGCGGAAATGAAACTGGAATCTGATTTCTGTCCATATATTTAAACCAGTACAGCATCCAGTCCAAACGTATTTCCAAGCAGCTGAGGCTTGCAATCCAAATTAATATTAGGTTATGGTATTGACAACATCTATTGACTCCGTGTGGTGACAGCTATCCAGTCCTAGAAGTACAGTTTTTCACATCTAAACGAAAGAAATATTAGATTTATGCATAAGCTTCCATCATTTTTACGGGTGACTAGATGATGTTTCTACACAAGGTGATATTTAATCATCATCGAAGTATGTGTCCACCTTGCACCATCTAACCGGTAACCGGCAAATACCACCATAAAAGAATGTCTGGCTTCAATGCGAAGTTTTCATTGGATTTTTGGTGAACCTCTCGCCAGCAGAGAAGTATTGCATCAAGCAAAACAAGAGAAATTCCAATGGGGCTAAGTTTGGGGAGTAAGTTGTACAAGGGAAATCTTCCCATCTTAGCTGCATGATGGTTTCCTGGGCTACAGCAGCAGCATGAATTTGTGCGTTTTCATGAAGTAGAATGACATTCCGATGAGCATGTTGCAAAAGTGGTAGTCAACATTTGTCGGCGTGCTATATACTTTCTAATATCTACAGTACTTGAAGAAACTTTTCCTTTCTGCAGAAATACACTACTGCATGGCGTATGGCATTTGCTACCTGATCCCAGCATACATGGCCTCTCGAATCCCACTATCCACCCAGACCCAGTTGCTAAAGAATTCTTTTTACCAACTAGAAAATGTTAAAAAAAAAAAAAAAAGTCTGGTGTGCTAAATCATACAAAATCACATTAAAGAAAAAAAAACAAAAACTCTTTCAGAGCCAGAGAGAGAGAGAAATTTTTAAAAACTCTGAAAAAGGCAAAAGCAGAGCCTGGGCCAGAAACGGGCCTGAGTTCTGCTTCTGCCTTTCAGGCTCAGCCCATCTCTACTCTACTCCTGATACTTGTATGGCACACCATATGCAGAACTTTCTTGGCATGGATGTTGTGCTCCAACAATGTTCATGTCATTGGCTGGTTTAGCTCTACTGATGGCCTTTTGCATTGTGGGTTTCATACTGGTCTCATTTTTCTTCACCCACCCATGACAGTTTTTTTTTTCAGGAAGTCCCTTTGCCTCTTTTCCCATGTCTGGCAATCAATAAAATGCAGGTGTTTAAGCCTCTGACCCACATTGCACTTGGCAAGTTCATGTGGGACCTACTTTTTGAATTTTATTCTTGTACAACCATTGATCTACTGTCAGTTTATTCATGCCTTACTGTATTGCCAGTTCTGTGGTTGACTGTGTAGCATGTTTACCCCAAAAAAGCTTGCAAATCTACACGAATCTCCATATGTCCACTATGCTGCAATTGCCACTTCTGGACGTAATAAACCACTGATGACATGTGCTTGCACCTACAGCTTTCTCACCGTATGCTGAAGAAGGCCATGCTTTGCTTCTGCAGCAATTTATCTGAGTAAATGTGAACAATAGAGTGACAAATATGGACCTTGTCAGTTACCATGTCCTAGCTCATTATATCTGTGTTGTCCACCAATACCTGTTGTTTGACGTGTTATAGCCATCTTATACCTACAGCATGAGATTTTAGCAAAAGTTTGGCCATTTTGCCTTTACAGCACACTACATGGAGCATTGAAAACTCATATGTACAGTGTACACGTAATACACTGCTGGACAATTGCTAAGGACGGATCATAAACGGCTATATAGCACATAAAAAAGTAAGTGTGGTTGGATGCCAAGTGAAATAAAATAATGTCAGCATGCCAGCACATTACAAGAAAAACAATTTATTGTGCTCTGAAATCCAGAAGGCTTTGGAACGTGTTCAAGGGACAAACAGGCCATTTTGTGCAGAATACGTTAACGTGAAAAAAATGCAATTACTCTCCGCAGGCGTTTCGGCGTAAGATGTCAATACGGGATATGGCCACCATGGAGGGCGATGCAAGATTCCACACGTCGTGTCATGCTTTGCACAACATTATCAAGCAGCTGTTGGGGTAATTTATCCCATTCCTCTGTCAGTGCACGGATGAGGGTGTCCTTGTTTATTGGAGGGCATTGGCGACCAGCAAGACTCCTCCCCAAAGCATCCCACACATTTTCAATGGGATTCAGATCTGGAGAACGTGCTGGCCATACGAGGCGTTGAATATCCTCGCTCTCAAGACACTCCTGGACAGCGACTGTTCGATGACATGTTGCGTTGTCGTCCATGAAAATGAATCTATCACCGACAGCACCACGGAACATGCGAACATGAGGTAGCAGAACATCATTAATGTATCTTTGGCCAGTCATAGTCCCAGTTGGAAGCACATAGAGGGACGTACGGCCATTGATCATGATGCCAGCCCATACCATGACACTACATGTCGGATATCGGTCCCTTTCCTGTATGTTTGCTGGACAATATGCAGTACCACTATCACGCCAGATCAGTTGTCGTCTACAATCAGACGATAGACTGTATCTACTCTCATCTGAGAAGAGGACAGCAGACCAGTCGTTATCAGTCCAATTGCGATGTTGATGGCACCATTGCAAACGGGCGGTACGGTGACGTCTGGACAATGGGATGCACACAACAGGACGGCGGGCGTATAGTCCTCCTTCATGCAAACATCTGGCGACAGTTTTTCGGGAGATCCGCTTGCCAGTAGCAGCCATAAACTGATTTGCTACCTCACTAGCTGTGCTGCGCCGGTGTCGTTTTGTTGATAGCACTATGTACCGATCTTCTGCAGGTGTCGTACTGCGAGCACAACCTCCCCCATGACGTTTTCTACACTCTCCATTTGTTTGAAATGATTTCCAAAGCCTTGAAACAACACTGTGGCTGATGTCGAACTCCCTGGCAACATCTGTTATTTTTCGCCCTTCTTCAATCTTGCCAATAACACGGTCACACGTAAAATAATCTAGGTGGTGTCGGGAAGGCATACTGGAAATTGCAAGTTCGTCAATTGATTCTTTCCCTTTCAACTTTGCGTTTGAACAACAACGGTCAATACACGTCAAATCCTTTATATCTGTTATCAGCGCTATGACGTCACGAACAAGTTCGGCAATACAAAATTTGCATACGCACAACATGTCTTACTGTATCCCGCACTTATGCTAATTTCCACATTTTCCTGCCTTCCATTTTATGGTTGCTATCGTTGCTATTGTCATCCGTCCTTAGCAATTGTCCGGCAGTGTAATATATTCGCTATACATGGCATACCTGACAAGCTTATAACTTCACTTTTCTCCACAGAAGTGCTTTAATTGAGTAGCCAACTTGAAAAATACTTGGAACAGCCAATCATTTGAAGCAGGAATCAAGCCTACACATATAGATTTTCATCCACACATGTCAGCCACCTCCAAGGACAGCATATTTACAGGCAGATAATGTATTGGAATCTTAACTAATGTCGAATAGTTGTAGTTGAGAAATTCAGTTTATCGCCATAGCAATGTCATGACCATCTTGTCCTAACAGTTAGTAATACAATATAGTGCTGTCATTCTTTTCCTTCTGGCTACTAGTATAATATAATGGGGATCTTGTGCAGTAATGACCTTGGAATCTCTGGAATAAGTCTCTTGCAGTGTACTTGGGATTTTCGATATAGTTACTACAGCACTGAGATCTTAAATCCATGGACATTCTTGCTCCCCTTAAATTCTTTGACTTCCCTCTCAAGTTTTCAATCTTTCTCCATTTGAGGAAGTGGTTGTTGGATGTTTTAGGAGTAGAAATGTAAATTGTGTGATCCTAGTCCCTACTGTGTTATAGAATTGTCTTATCAGTTAGGTGATTTAAGTTGGTATCTACACTATATTATCAAAAGTATTCGGATACTACTAATTATTTGCATAAGTGCAAAGAACGGTGGGGTGCAGGAAGGTGCACTGTGATTGGGGAGGTACATATATATAGCTCAGATGTTCTGTCACGTTATTAGTAACTTTGAAGTGAATATGCTGCGTGGACGTGAACCTTCCGAGTTCCAGCATGAGCTGGTTGTAGGATGTTATTTGAGTAACATTTCCAAACTGAGCATTGCAGGTAAACTAAACATACCAAAATAGACTGAAAGTAATGTCATGAAGAGATGGAAGCAGGACCGCACAATTATAGCAAACAAAAACAACAACAACAAAAAAAAAAACCTTTCAGGAAGGCCGCACAAACTGATAGAATGTAACAGAAGAGCTATGGTACGAAATGTTAAGAAATCCCATCTTTTCTGTGCCGTTTCCATCACTGCTGAAGTAGGAAATGTTAGTAATGGGTCGGTTAGTACTGTATACTTATCCACAGAGAGTTTCACAGTGTGGGTTGTTGTGGTACAGCAGCAACACGCAAGCAATACATCACTACTGTGAATGCAAAGCACCATTTGGAGTGGTGTGTTTCCCATCGTTCCTGGACTGTGGGTGACTGGAAACCTGTACTTTGGAGTGATGAGTCGCACTTTTCACTCTTCTAATCTGATGGGTGTTTTTGTATTTATTTATTTATTTATTTTGTTACTGGGTGTTTAACGAACACCGTGAGCAACTTAGTGGGCTATAAGCAGTTGCCCATCTCTAATGTAGGGCCACTGACTCCAGGAATGGGAGACAGCCTGTGCCTTAAGACAAACACAGCACCCATGCCTCTCCGGGATTCGAACCAGTACCCGACTCTGACGAATGACAAAGAAAAATTCCTAATTGTTTTTGCAACTAAGTGCAAAAATTAATGCAGCAATATCTTTCTTCCTGCCCTTTTTCTGTCCTTGCAAAGTTTTAAATTGTGATTTCTGTGTGTAAATAATATAGTGTTCGTTCCATTTCACTCAAAAATTTTAAATTGTAGCGTTTAAAGTGGTCAGATAATTTTTGTTTAGTATTTTTCATTTAGATTGGTAGTATCCTGCAATTGAACAGATGGCTACAGAATCATTTACATTACAACTTTTCCTTGCCTGTAATGGTAGATCAGGGGAAAGTAGTTTACAAATTGAGTCATTTTCACTACTGTAGTTCCGATATTGTGTGTAGAAGAATGTTCATAGAATGAGTGACTGTAAGTGAATGTTTTTGTATTAGGAGAATTTACGTGCAGAAATAGTCAAAAGTAATCGAGGTAGTTGCCTTCAATGCATGATCTTAATAACAAGAGTTACTCACAATACAAATTTAAATTCGTTGGCTGAATTTAAAGATTTTATTGTACATACAAGTATTAGAACTTTCAATGAAACATCTAACAGAAATACATTCTCATCAAAGGGCAGTGTAGGCTTTTCACATCAATTCTTTTGAATAGATTTACAGATTTCCTTTCATTTACATAATTTCTTCAATCACCTGAAACATTACTTGGAAGTTCGGTTAAAATGGTTGACCTGATCGGTTTATAATTTAGTGTGGCAAATATTACACATTTATTTAATATATATATACAGTATGCATTGTATATGCACATTACAAGAATAACGAATTCAAAAGTATAAAATTTACAAATTCATTCACTATTGCATGAATCATGTTTTTATCATTCATGTGACTTTCATTTGTACCGTAAAAGCCAATGGAAGACGTGGAGCTGATACTTCTTTTGGCTCCAAAAATCCTACCAGTTGCTTTAAGAACAAACTTTCGTGTTGAGGTTTTGTGAAATGAGGCTTGCCTACTTGAAGCACTGTGAACGAAAGTGCATGATGATACTGTGAGTAATTATCTTTCCAGAATGCAGAGATCTTGAATAGTGGGTTCCTTTATAATGCTGTTTAAGATCTGGCCTACCCCCAGTAGGAGTTTTTATGGTAAAATTCCAGTGAAAAACTGAAAAATTACCATTGAAATGTTTTCTCTGGGGCAGTTCCGCTTCCCTGAAAAACAAAATCAGAATCTTAGGAGGACACTTTAAAAATGAAAATAAAGAAATTCACTTCAACTGAAAACTGCAAAAGTATTTCTGTGCACTTGTTTTATTTTATATGTTGCACTGTTGTGAATAATTCAGAATGTATAAATGTTTTGTGAACTTTTTAAGTGTGCTTGTAATTTTATTTATTAACTCTTGGCAGATGGAAACATTATAGCATAAGCACTCTACAGGGCGAAGTCCTCAGTAGGGTATATGTCTATCCCACACCTCAACGGATATTTGGTGCCGCTATGTCATACCTAGCAGTACCAAATACCCATTGAAGTATGTAATACCTCAATGGATGTTTGACACCAGTGTGTCATACCCCAATGGATATTTGGTACTGCTGTCATACCTCAATGGATATCGGTTGTATAAAAAATGTATATGTATGCACAACCACTGAAACAGAAAACTTGCTGCAAACCCGCGAAGAGCAACCCACGATAACGATAGAATCAGATAATTTAAAAAAAATTAATAAAACATTAAATTATTACTAGAACATGGCATTCCAATGAGAACAAAATAAAAACATTACAGTTGAATGTGCAGCAATGTGTGTGAAATGGACCTTTATGGCAAAATATTAAACTATGAACTTCATAAAACAAAGAAAGTTTTTATATCCAGGAAAACAGTTCTATTAATGAACTTTCAAAAATTATAAATAGCATTTTCAACAACTTCAAAAATAGTAGAAAGTACGTAAAAAGATTTTAATTTAATAACTGGTAACTGTAAGAAGAACCTAGCAATAAAATTGAAACTGTTTCTGTGTAAATGAAACTTATAGTACAGTTATACATTGAGAAACAGGCTTTCGCAAAATCTAATGGCCAAAAAGTCTGTAAAAACTAAATAACTCAGAAAATGTGAAAAATAAGGGAATGTTCTTCATGTTAAAATATAATTAAGTATATTAATCTGAATAAGGCATTGAGTAAGTGTTTTAATCGCTGTAAATAACATTTTTATTCTTTTTTAATTTAGAAGCAAAAGCTATCTGCAAAATCCACTAATTATTTTAGAAATTATCCGCGTACGTCTACATTCTGCTACTGTGGATATTTGGTACTGCTGTGTCATCATACCTTAGTAGACATTTGGTACCATTGTGTCATACCTCAATGGATATTTGGCACCAGTGTGTTTTGCTTTGTATCAAGTTGTTCACAAGCTCTTTGGGTAAGTTTCACTTTGCTGGAAAGCCCTGATAAGTGCGGGAATGGTTTCTGGTGGGGATTTCTTTGCGTAACACATCTCCTCAGAGTGCCATTTATTTTTTATTGAATTGAAATCAGGGAAACACGCTGGCATTTCCTTCTGACGCATATTCTTAATAGCTAGTACTTCATCCACAGTTGCTGTGCTTGAGGGAACGAGCGTTATCGTCCATAAAAATAAAATCTGCACCCACAGTACCATGGAACAGAAGAACGTGGCGAAAACTCACATCGTTGCAGGATCTCTGCCTGGTAATTGTCCCTTGATCCATCAGCTGTAGTTCAGTACGTCCATTGACCATGATACTTAACCTACACCACAAAACAAAATATCCCGTTCAACAATGTTCCTGACTTCGTACACAGTCTCACTTTCGCACCAGGTCAATTACCGCTTGGAATCTGATGAAAGACTAAAGGATCCACGTCCGTTGATCGGAAAAGCAGTTGACGTGATGCATGCATCACTGATGGCAGTCCGTACAATGTGCTTTGGGTAATAACAAGAGTGTGGGTATCAGGGCATACACAGTCGTATCCGAATAATATGACCACCTTCCTACTAATGGGAATAACTACCCTTGGCCCGGATGACAGCGGCGTGGTGTGGACGCAATGAGACCCTGGAAGGTTGCAGGGCGCAAGTGCCCATTCGGACTGCAACAGAGCACGGAGGTCCCGGAGATCCAAATAGTCCCACAAGTGCTCTATCGGATTGAGGTCGGGCCATTTCGCCAGCCAAGGGAGAATGGTGACATTGCTGTCATGTTCCTCGAACCAGTCGCGCACGCCCCCCCCCCCAGCGACTTGGCACGGCGCAGCATTGTTCTGTTGGTAGGCACCATCAACACCAGGGTAAACGTGCAGCATGAAGGGATGCATGTGGTCAGCGCGGATGAACAGGTAGCCAATGGCGCTCAGGGGAGCCATCCAGTGGTACCAACGGTCCCAGATCATGCCAGGAAAACACCCCTGACTGCCACCGCTGGCCTATACTTGACGGACAAGCATGTCCGGGTGTTGGTTCTCGTGTGTCTGACGTTATATCTGCCACCACCCGTCACTTCTAAGGAGTATAAACCGATTCGTCGGAGGAAACTTTTTTTCCAATGTCTGTAGTCCCACGAGAACTGCTGGCGTCATTGCTGATGGACCTGGGTTAACATGGGCGCCTTGACTCAGCGTCGATTGCCTTTTACCAGTCGACGGAGCCGACGTTCTCTGGGATTGATGGGTTTTGGGGCTCCACAGTTATGACGTCGGGAGGAACTCGATGTGCCAGCGGTTCATTCTTGGTACACCCTTATTACAGTACGACGTGAACAGCCCACGATCTGCTGTTTCTGTGATGCTTCTACCCTTAGCGCGGTAGCCGATGATCATTCCTTTTTGAACGTCCGTCAAATTACTACCTTTTCCCATTGTGCTCACGTGACGCAGTATGGCTCAGCCGTCCTGGCCGGCCACTTGTATCTCCGTGTGGTTGACCTTGTCACGTGCATCTGAGACGCGACGGAACCGGTACACTTCGATTTCGGAGATGGCCATATTATTCTGATACGACTGTGTATACTGTAGTCCTTCATTTAGACGCCTTGGAACGAACTTGCGCGAAATCCCTTGCTTAAAGACGATTTCCCAACTGACTCGAAATACCTTTGCATTCCGTTTTGCCATTACAGTCAGGTAACTGTCATCTCACTGTGTCGTATAGCGGGGACGAACTCCAGCAAAACATCTGGCAGCCAATCTGAGTCTCCTGAAGTCTGATCAAAGCCCTGATACTATGCTGTGTGCTACCCCAAACTCTAGCGACATCGGTCACAGCCTGGCTTTCTTTGAAATTGACGATGATTCGGCTTCACGTGTAATTTTTTTTATTGAAGGTTTATTTTTATTATTTATTGTATTTTGTTGACAGATCCAGTATAGACATTTTCAAACATGGTACACAGTATGTCAAATGTTCAATTAACACAGAGAGCCAGTGTTGATGTAGTAACACATTGAGAACTAGTACATATCAAACATGTTACACAGTATGTCAAATGATCAATGTACACAGAGAGAGCCAGTGTTGATCAAGTAACACCTAGAGAACTAATGCATATCAAACATGGTACTTTGATGTGCCTGTACCGCAGGATGCACATGAGATAAAGGCAGATAGCAGTGAGAGCACATGTCCGCGTAGCTCAGTTGGGAGAGCGACTTACTCCGGAGTAAGGGGACCCGCTTCGATGCCCGGCGCGGACAAACTTGTTCGTTACAGTACACAGTATGCCAAATGATCAATATATGCAGACAAAGCCAGTGTTGATCAAGTAACACATTGAGAACTAGTGCATATCAAACATGGTACACAGTATGTCAAATGATCAATGTACACAGAGAGAGCCAGTGTTGATCAAGTAACACATTGAAAACTAGTACATATCAAACATGGTACATAGTAAGCCAAATGATCAATATACGCAGACAAAGCCAGTGTTGATCAAGTAATACATAGAGAACTAGTACATATCAAACATGATACACAGTATGCCAAATGATCAATATATGCAGACAAAGCCAGTGTTGATCAAGTAACACATTGAGAACTAGTGCATATCAAACATGGTACACAGTATGTCAAATGATCAATATGCGGTTGCCTTGTATAAAATAAAAATTTGTAGGAGCCTTCATTTTTATAAAGGAAGAAAAGAAACAGTTATTTGTTGCTTTATTTAAGCAATGCTTTAAGAAAAGGCATTTTGAAAACAAGAGGTAAAGGAATTCTTGAAATCAGCGCGTATCATCGCTTCCAGTCTAGCAACTATGCCGAGCAAGGTGTGTGTGGGGGTGGGGGGGGGTGGGGGGTCGAAGTCGCAAAGCACCTCGGCTCACTTGCAGTGGCCTAACTAGTACAACTTGTGACACCCCGGAAAGTTTATTTCAGCACCCCTAAGCATAATTTCCCCAGGATTTCGCACACTAGGGAGGATGTGTTTTTCACGGTGTTTGTGTTGGGAGAATGGGGATGTTGGGAAGACTGTCTGGAAAAGTAAAGGAAGTGCCTAGAGCCATGTAGTTTAAACTTTAAAAAAAATTTTGGAACATAAGTACATAATGCAAGGTTATCAATCCGCCAATCAGATTTAACACGGTGAGCTGACAGATGCATGATCATGAATATACATTTTATCGCATTGAAACGAATTCGGTAAAACATATTTAAATATTTGAGATTAACAACTACACTATCAACCAACAAGTAATTGGACACCCCTGCAATCGACGATATCTGCGGTCCTGATACACGTCACGGCCGCTGCCGTTAAATATCGTGTGGGAAACAACAACGCATCCAGTCGCATGCACGATGCCACGCAGTTCGGAGCTCTCCGATTTCGAGAAAGGTGTAATCGTCGGGTACCACAGAAATGGCCGATTCATACGCGACATATCCAGCGAGTTGAAGTACCCAAAATCGACAGTGGCGTACGTGATTGGCAAGTGGAAGATGATAGGTGACTGTCGGAATGTGCCCCGACCCAGCAGACCCACAAAACTGGGAGTTAGAGACCGACGGGTGCTGGCCAGAGAAATTCGGAAGAACCGCACCAAATCGATGGGCCACATCCGCGAGGAGTTTCAACAGGCCTCCGGAAGTGTTCTTTCGATGAATACCATCCGTAACGGAACCCATCTGCTTGGTTATCATTGATGTGCTGCCGCCCACAAGCCTTTGATCACCAAGTCCAATAGCGCTGCTCGGCTAACGTGGTGCAAAGAACGTCGACAGTGGACCGTTGAACAGTGGAAACAGGTTCCCCCTGTGCCGTTCGGATGGCAGGGTCTGGGTTTGGCGTCTGCCTGGAGAACGCCTCCTGCCGGAATGTATTGTGCCAACTGTGAAGTTCGGCGGCGGTGGAATTATGCTATGGGGGTGTTTCTCCTGGTATGGCACGGGACCCTTGGTCGCAATTCCTGGTAGACTCAACGCCGAGACCTACTGCCCCATTTTGGATGACCATGCGCTTCCTACGTTGTGGCAGTTTTACGGGGTGGACCCATGTTACTTTCAGAATGAAAGTAACCTGTAATGTTGCGAGGTCCACCATGGCTTGGTATGGTGGCAATGGAGTTAATTGAATGGACTGGCCTGCGCAGAGCCCGGACCTTAACCCTATCGAGCACCTCTGGGACGAGTTGGAGCGCCAACTTAAGGAGTGTCCCGACCGTCCGAAATCGGTGAAGGAACTGACCTGTCTTCTCCAAGCCGAGTGGAAGAAAATACCGCTAGCCGTCGTACAACGCCTGGTTGAGAGTATGCCCCGGAGGGTCGCAGCTGTAATCGCCGCTCGTGGAGGCTCCACCAACTATTGAAGATGAATAAACTTGGTTTTCCTTTGCTATCACAGGTGTCCAATTACTTGTTGGTAGATAGTGTATAAATCTTAAGTGATCTTTATTGGATTTGGTTGAATACAAACAGATGCAGAAACTGACAAAATGATTTTGTACAATTTCGCATTTTCAATACAGGAAAAAAAAAAAATCTTTACTTTTTAAAAACTTGGTAGTAAATCCGAATGTTATTTTGTTTTATATTCATACCCCTATTACGCATTCTTTATTAGCATCGCTCTTTTCAAAGCAAATTGTTTACAAGTTGATTTTTCAATAGTATTGAGTAAAAAATTCCCTAATCTTTGCTTGTTTAAAATTTCTCAAAGTCAGAGAAAAAACATAACTGTGAACGTTATTAAGTTTTTAGTTGCACCATGTGTTTCATGGCTCAACAACAACAACAACAAAAAAAACGTCCGCACCTTGTCAAAAGAAGCTGTAGCTTGCCTAAGGGCACGTTTTATTCAGAGCAACGATTGCGAAATAAATTTTTCATCCAAACCGAAAGCAAACAACATACCCTTCTCTGATGGGATCAAGGTTCAACTTTGGCTGCACCAAGAAGGAACACAACAACGCTGACCGAAAGTAAAAACACATCTTTCTCTGATAAGATCAATGTTCAACTTTGGCTGCACCAAGAAGGAACACAACAACGCTGACCGAAAGTAAACAACACACCTTTCTCTGATGGGATCAATGTTCAACTTTGGCTGCACCAAGAAGGAACACAACAACGCTGACCGAAAGTAAACAACACACCTTTCTCTGATAGGATCAATGTTCAACTTTGGCTTCACCAAGAAGAACACAACAACGCTGACCGAAAGTAAACAACATACCCTTCTCTGATGGGATCAAGGTTCAACTTTGGCTACACAAAGAACTCATCAACGCTGTCTCGATTCTCTCAAACTTATATACTGGTTACGTATACGTAAACGAATAAAAGAACTGTGTGTTTGTGATAATCTGAAATTTAAAATTTTGTGTACATTGAAAAGAGCATATAAATGAATTAATTACGTATTATCAAATTGGAAAAGCTTAGAAACTACAGTAAAATATCGGGAGTAACGCAAAATTACGTATAAATGTCAAAAAATATAACTGGAATACGTATAACCGAAGTTTCACTGAATATCCTCTTATTTCTACAAAGCAATGCTTAATTTTAAAAATTTTGTTTAAACTGAAAACCACTAAATTGAAAAAACATTGCGCAGAAATTCCAATTGCTTAATTTTCAGTCTGTGACGTATACCTCTAACTCAACCCTCCTTTCGAGTTGCTGCTTTCTTATAAAAATTTCGTTGCTTCTAAACTAAACATTTTCCCACTGAACAGTTCGTTACTTCTCTAAACAGCTTGTACATTTTAGCGACACTGATAGTGAGTCACAGCAAAATATATATAGACAACGTTGATTGTAAATAATGGGGGAGTGGTGTAGAGAGAGAGAGAGAGAGAGATCGTAAGTAATTGTGGGGAATTGATATAAAGAGATTTAAGCGAATACGTATTGTTGCTATATCATTGAGATCTATGTTTATCTAAGAGCTATTTGTGTCAAATGATGAATCACAACGTGACGATATTTTATACGGATGACCTTCGAACTTTCATTGAGTGGAAAATTAAAAGCAAGGAGATTTTAAACATAGGTGTGACTGGGTGCATTATCGTGCAACGAACACCAACTGTTTTCATCCCGATATTCTGGACGAATGCGACGAATTCTGCCCATCAAACGCCTGAAAACATTTAAATAAAACTCGCCAGTAATTGTTTGTCCACTTGGAACAAATTCTTTGTGGATAATAACCCTTACTATCGAAGAATGTAATTAGCATTGTTTGAATTTCGATGGAACTTTTCTTGGTTTTTTGGCTTGTGGTGAGGTTTTTGACTTCCATTCCGCACTTTGTCGCTTTGTTTTAGGATCATGTTGAAAACATCATGTTTCATCCCCTGTAACAATCGATTTTAAGAAGTTTGGATCATTTTCAGCGGCTGAAATGATGTCTCTGCAATGTGCACTTCTCCTTGATTTTTGTTGATTGGTTAACGTGTGTGGAACAAATTTAGCACAGACTTTTGTTTTGCCCAAATCTTCATGCAGGATGGTTCGAATCGTTTCTTTGTTGATGTTTAAAGACTCTTCCATCATTCTTAGTGACGCACATCGATTGTTTGCCACGAAATCACGCACTTTTTTAATAACCTCAGGTCTCCTAGATGAACTTGGTCTTCCGGTACGCTTATCATATTCTAGCGTATCTCTTCCGTCCAAAAACCGTGTGTGTCACAGGAAAACATTTGATCTACTTAAACAAAACTCACCGTGAACTTGTTTCATCATTTGGTACGTTTCTGAGGCACTTTTACCAAGTTTTGCGTTAAATTTAATAACAGTCCTTTGTTCCATCTTAATAATTCTACATGAAAAAAACTTTACTTCTCTAATGAACGGCCGTTTCGTTTGAGTTACTTTAACAACTGCGCGGTACTTTTGGCAGAAAGCAAGCAGATGGTCACGTTTTATAACGCATTCGCGATTACACTGGTAACGCCACCGTGGGCTGAAATCTAGAGCCAGTCTTAAAAATTCCTTGACGCATTGTGTATATATGGTTTTAAGTTGTAAATAAAAGTTCATCTTTTAATCTGCAATTATCTCCATTGTTTGGTACCGTGTCTAGACAGCATTCAGTTATTTTTGTGTATTTAGTTGGCACGAATAGCACAGACGTTTGGAAACATATTTTCGAGGAAGAGCATTGTTTCCTAGCAGACATCTATAGAGTAAATATGCGTTTGAGTTTCCTGAGTTTCGAATTACCACTTATAATCTATTTGAAGGAGAAAACAGGTGGAAATTTCCTGACAGTATCTGCGGCTCACGGAAATTCTCTTTTCTTCATTACTTTGCATTTATTTTCCGTTTCCTTATGTTGAACAAATACCAGAATGTCTAATGACGTCTTGCTCATTTTGTGCAGCATAATGAGGAATTATTTTGCTATTCACATTATGTACTAGTTTTACTTGAATTCCCTTCTTCATTAATTCTTTCCAAGTAACCTCACCCAGCTTCCTGGAGCTTTGAATCTCAGTTGTCGAACTGTTATGTTCTTTGAATCCAAAATTTTTCATCTTGAATTGAGACATGATCATTTCTGGCCATGCATATTTTTTTCATTTTATTTCCTCTTGATGTTTTCGAACTGCATACATTTGTCCTTATGAAGGGAATGGTCAACTGCTATAATACTTTTAAGATACACCGTTCGCCGGGGTTTATTATCTGATGGTTAAAATTCTTTTATGTTTATTTGCGCTGTAAAGCAAATGATATTAGATTTAGAACTTTGATCCGCTTTATTTGACAGACAGCTGAATCAAAGCCTTCCAACTGAAAAAAAAAACATAGTTGAATGTTATTTAATTGCGATTTGGACACCTCAGCCTTCTAGCGACTACAATACACTTTTTTTAAAGTTGCTTCATTTTCACTTTAACAGAAAGTAGCAATCTGTATGAACGTACGTGGTTTGGATTTTTAATTTCTAAAAGAGGGTGCATACACTCATGGTAAATGAAATTTTCTCACCTCGAAAGAAGCATCGGATTTAACTGAAATGTTATGGACGTAATGATACAGATGAATGATACACATGATGGCAAAAACAGAGCTGCAGGACAATTACAGAGCGATCTGTGGCACACAGTCCGGTCATCTTCAATATTGCGTCGTACCGTAACGTGCGGCGATACATGCTGCAATACGGTCCGGCATGGAGGCGAACAGACGCCTGATGTCCTGCGGCAGACTGGCTAACACGCGTTGGACTGTGTGCTCAAAATCCAGGATAGTGCGGGAGTTGGCGTTTCAACTGGTCCCACACATACTCGATAGTGGACATATCCGGGGAGCGGGAAGGCCATGGAAGTGTCTGGATATGACGTAGGCAGTCCTGGGCAACCCGAGCTGTGTGCGAGTGGACATTATCCTGCTGGTATACTGCACCTGGAATCCCTGCCAGAAGTGGGAGCATATGGGGTCGTAGGATCTCATCTACATACCGCTGGCCCGCCAATGATCCTCGTACCACTACTAGAGATGATCGGCTATCGTAGGCTATGGCTCCCCAGATTATAATACCTGCAGTGAGGGAGTTGTGGCGCTCGATAGTGAGGTTGCGATTGTGCCGTTGACCCGTGGACCTCCACACCTGGACACGATGATCATCTGTCCTCAAAACAAAGTGGCACTCATGGCTAAACACCACACGTCGCCAGTCTGTGGCTTTCCACGTCATTCTGGCCTAGCACCACTACAAATGGAGCCGGCGACGTTCCTGTGTTAATGGCAGCACACGTAAGGGGAACTGGGACCGCAGATTCGCTTCCGCGAGGCGTCGGGAAATGGTTCGCGGGCATACAGAAGCCACTACATCTGTCTCTATAGTCGACCGGGTACCCGTGGGATCCGTTCGTGCCTGGCGCACGATCCGTCGATTCTCTCTACCAGTGGTCCCCCTGGTCCGTCCGGAGCTGCTCTGCTGTGTGGCAGTGCCGTCACATGTCCACTGCTCCCAACACAGTCGGACGGTATGGTCAGAATGATCCACGTGGCGGATTATACGACCCGCTGACCACCCTACGGTTTTCAGCCCGATGATGAGGCCTCTCTCAAAGTTCGTAAGTTGCGTAAATCGACGTCTCCGGCGTCTGACCGGCATTCTTGTCACTTTGTACTCTTGCTTGCGTCGGCCGGTGCTTTTCACTTTAATGGGGCATCGACTTCCCGCCTGTTTATAAGGCTGTCGGTCCGTGCGTGCAGCGCCCCCAAACGTGGATCATTTGCATACCAGCACGCACTCTAGCTATTTGCAAAGGTTCGCGGTTGTAGCATGTTTTCCTCTAGGTGCGCAAATTTTATTGTCCGTGAGTGTATATTTGAAAACAAAAGTTTAGTCTGCGGGCCAATTCTAAAGTATATGTCCCCTTTTCTCCCACTCGCAATTCTACGAATCTCTGCAATAATTTTAAAGGAAGTTGAATACCAGCAGCAGAATGATTGGAGTGATATTTGTCGGAATACCACCAACAGAGTGATTGGAGTGATATTTGTCTGAGTACCATCAGCAGAGTGATCGGAGTGATATATGTCAGCGTATGTTAAATCATTGGCCCTGTCGCTCGCCAGATTCCATTGATCTTGCTTTAACTCAGACCAACAATTATGTGGAACAAATCAGTGTATCATTTTTAGTGCGTAGTTTGGAAAAGTTCAAGGTTATGACGTTACATTTTTCGTCTATCTGTAGTTAATTTTTTTACTTTCGGCGTTTAACGACCACCATGAGCAAGTCAGTGGGCAGTCGTCTGTCCCTAATTTAGGATAACTTGCTCCAAGGAAGGAGACAGCACCGTAAGACAAACACACCATTCATATCTCTTCAGGACTCCAACTCTGGTCCATCTCGGGCAGCTAGTCAGAAATCTGCGTCTCTGCCCAATCAATGACTGAAGCGGCGCACTGTTTTGTTGCCAGCGGGCGTCTCAGTACGAATTATATCTACGCTTCAAAAGATCGGATTTATAAAATTCTTTTTGCATATGATCCGTCCACCCGTTGTTTTTCAGATAAGCAGTTTGAATTCACTTGGTGATGCAAATTCCCTTTCTTTGTTCGACATCACGTCTTCCACATGTCAAACTGGAAAAACGGTTTTACCAGTGGCTTGTTCTAACTGGAATTATCCACCTTCTCCTGCCCTTTTCAGATGCACCATTTTCTCACTAGAGGACGTAATAATATGCACTGCTCGACATAAAAATCATTTATCGGAGCTTCATGCAAATTGACATCTACGGACAGTTGGGTTATGTAAATGATTGCAGTGATCCAATCACGTGATTGGTGAAAGAGATAAAAGGAAAAACTACTGGGCGTAACTAAGTTTGATCGTGTAGACGCTTGGATCAGGCTGATCTCGGTAGCGAAAGCACGTGTAAAGAGTGATAATGCCAGAGCGACGTAATCAGGCATCCTACCGCCACACATACACCTTTATCAGAAGCTTCCTTATAGGGCTACGCACGCGAATTTCGTCCCTGCGTTGCATGGCTGCGGAAACGCATCGGGACGTAACAACTGTTGGACGAATGTGGTGACAATAATTGAAGAAAGGTAACGTGCGCCGCCGTAGTGGATCCGGTGCATGAAGACGGACGTCCGATCGCCTCAATTGCCGCATTCGATACAACCCGTAGCAGTTCCACAATCCAGAACGGACAACATTGAATTGGACGAGGTGTACATGCGGCCATGGACATCCCCGCATCGACGGGGACTGTCGATCACAGATTGGCTGAAGCAGGTTGACTCTCTCTCCAGCCATTGCGACGACTACCACTCATCGTAGCTCATCATCGCGAAACGTTGCAGTTGTACCGTACCAGACACGAGTGGCGGAACAAACGGAACCGCGTTGTATTCAGTGACGAGTCTCGCTTCTGTCTCCGCGTAGACAATCTCTGACTACGAATCTGGACACAACGTGTGGTCGCCGGTCATGCTGCCATCCACGAGCTTCGCACAGCTCCTCAACATGGTTTCATGGCTTACGGCGCTATGAGTTTCAACAGCAGTTCACCGCTCGTACACATACTCTGTACATTAACAACATGACGGTACGTCGATGAGTTATTGTAACCAATTTTGTTGACGCATCTCCGTGGTATCCCTGATGCCCAGTTTCAAAAAGATAACAGTGCCAACATTTTTTTTTTTTTTTTGATTGGAGGTTTAACGACCACCGTGAGCAACTCAATGGGCTATAAGCAGTCGCCCGTCCCTAATTTAGGGTCACTGGTTCCAGGGAAGGGAGAGAGCCAGTGCCGTAAGACAAACACAACATCCATGCCTGACCGGGATTCGAACCCGGGCCCCTTACGGACGAATGATCAGAGGCCAGCGCCTTAGACCACTGCGCCACCGGGGCGGCAGTGCCAACATCATCAGACAGTATCTACAAGGTGTCTAGGTGCATCCACCCAGCGCGATCTCTTGACTTCTTCCCAATAGAGAACCTGTGGCAGGTCGTTGGCAATCGGCTTAGTGACACTAAACGACTCCCTTGCAATGTCGAAGAATTGTGGACACATATCAACGATGCACAGTCAACTATACCTCGGGACACTAATCACGGACTTTTCCACTCAATGTCCTACGTGTTGCCGAAATTATAGCCCAGCATGAAGGCATTTGATACCGTCAAATAGGATCAGCTCTGGCGAGTTCTTAGAGAGATTGCTGTACCGGGACATCTGATCTTTCTTATTAAGTCACTCTACAGCGCTAATAAAGCTTCCATCACATTTAATGCCAAAACGTCTGACACATTCAGCGTGGAAAAGGAAGTTCGCCAGGGATGCGTTCTCTCACCCGTACTTTTTAATATGTATGGAGAATGGGTAATCAGAAAAGCGACGGAAAACTGATATGGCGTGGTGTCAATTGGCGGTAGGAAAAAATATCAAATCTACGCTATGCGGATGACACCACTATAATAGCTGGTTCAGAGAAGGAGATGGTGCAATTTCTCGGGAGCAGGCGAATTCATCGAAAATGAATTCATCGAAAACAAATTTATCGAACAAACAATTTACCGAAAGGCGACTTTTTCGAAAAAAATGAAACGAATTCATTGAAATAGAGTTTAAAAGAACTGGCCACTAAAAAATTGGCCAAAGGGAAAAGTGCAGACACCCACTTTAGGGGCCGTATAAAAATTGCAGTTTCTTGGTTTCAGACGAGCGCAAAGGCCTATTGATTAATATTTAATGCATTAGTAAAAGGGTAATAATACTATCTTTGCGTCTAAACCTTATGAATCTGAGCACGACGCAACATATTCAGAACGTTTAATTAATAAATCAAACTAATAATGCTGCGCTTTTACTTAAGCATCCAATATTAATAAACAGTCCTTGTCTTTTTAACATTTTTCTCCCATCATGCTCATATTCATAAGATTTAGATACCAAGTCAAGTTAGTATTATTGCGCTTTTACTTAGGCATTAAATATGAATACCTTGGCTTAGACCTTCTAAACAAATTTCATTCAATCGTGCTCATATTCATAAAGTTCAGACACAAGATCTAGTTAGTATTATTGCACTTTTACTTGGGCATTAAATATTAATACCTTGGCCTAGGCCTTTTTAACAGTTTTTATTCCATCGTGTTCATATTCATAAGGTTTAGACACCAAGTCAAGTTACTATTTTTGCGCTTTTACTTAGGCCTTAAATATGAATACATTGTCCTAGGTCTTTTTAACCGTTTTATTCCGTCGTGCTCATATTTATTAGCTTTGTATCAAGTCAAGTTAGTAATATTGCGCTTCACTTAAGAAAAAATATTTCATACACTTGAACAAAATCTGTCAGAAAGGCCTGTGCCTATGTAAAAGAACAATAATACTAACTTGACTTGATATCCAAACCTTATGATACCAGTACAACGGAATAAAAAATGTTAAAAAGGCCTAAGGCCTATTTGTTAATATTTAATGCCTAAGTAAAACCGCAACATTACTTAAATGACTTAGTGTCTAAATCTTATGAATATGAACACGATGAAATAAAAACTGTTTAAAAGGTCTAGGCCAAGGTGTTAGTATTTAATGCGTAAAAAAAGCGCAATAATAGTAACTTGACTTGGTGTCTGAACCTTATGAATGTGAACACCATGGAATAAATACTGTTAAAAAGGCCTAGGCCTAAACCAAGGTATTAAAATTTAATGCCTCATTAAAAGCGCAATAATACTAATTCGGCATGGTGCCTATACCTTATAAATATGAACACGACAGAATAAAAACTGTTAAAAAGGCTAGCCTTATGTATTAATATTTAATGCCTAAGTAAAAGTGCAACAATACTAACTTAAACTTGTGTGTAAACCTTATAAATATGAGCATAATCAAACTAAAACTGTTAAAAAGGTCTAGGCCTAGGCCAAGGTATTCATATTTAATGCCTAAGTAAAATCGCAATAATAGTAACTTGATTTGGTGTCCAAACCTTGTGAGTATGAAAACAATGGAATAAAAACTGTTCAAAAGGCCTAGGTCAATGTATTGATATTTAATGCATAAGTAAAAGTGCAATAATACTAACTGGACCTTCTGTCTAAACGTTATGAATATGAGCACAATCGAATAAAAACTGTTACAAAGGCCTAGGCCTATGCATTAATATTCAATATTAAATAGAAGTCATCGCTCTTTCCACGTTTATAAACGTGGAAAGAGCGATTACTTCTATTTGATGTTCCTGGTCCACGTCAGCTATGTATTTATTAATATTTAATGCCTAAGTAAAAGCGCAATACTACTATCTTGGCCTGGTGTCTAAACCTTACGAATATGAAAACGATGGAATAAAACTGTTAAAACGGCCTAAGTTTAGGCCTACGCATATTAATTTATTTTTAGCGCCAAAGAAAAAGCGGGATATTACTAACCTGTCTGGGTGTCCAAACCTTATAAATATGATAACGACGGAATAAAAGCTTTTGAAAAGGCCAGTGCTTAGGCCGTATCTTTAGAGGCAGTCTACGAGGATAGTAGACATGATGGAATCAAAAGTCTGATTCTTGTTAGACTCGCAAACGGTTCTGTGTTCATCCTACATGAAAGTGTAATCTAAGAAATAAAGAAATGCGATTTTTATACGTTCTCCGAACGCTTTTGTGGCCACTTAGTCATATTCCAATAATAGTCAAAGTTTTCAACAAAAGCTTACCCTACGATATTGTATCTTTCGGTAATTTCGCTTTCGATGAATTCACCTGAAGCCTTAATTTTCGAAGAATTCACCTGAAGCCTTAATTTTCGAAGAATTTGCTTTTCGATGAATTGTCCGTTCGATGAATCCGTTTTCGAGGAATTCACCTAGATCCCAATTTTTCAAACGCATCGAAGACTACAACGCCGAAACTGGTCTCAAACCAAATAGAACCAAGTGCTGCCTTATGGTAGTTGACAAGGCCGTAGTGCTTCTTTAAAACTTCGAACAGATGCACGATATTGCCCGAAAATCCGAAGTCATGTATCTATCCGTCACAGTTTCAGACGGAAAAGCAAGAAGGACTACACCAAATTCTTAGGTATGATGAGAACAAATTTTCATTTTTTTCTGTGCTTTAATTTTAGTGTTTTTTTTTTGTGAATTTTTTTAAGGAAGAATTTTAGAAAACGGGGGAATAACTCTTTAACGCTTTCGTTAAAGAGTTATTTTCCCATTTTAGATAACGGGAGTTATAGCTCTTTTAAGGAAAGCGAATACCAGATAGTTTATAAGCATATCGATGGGCTGACTGAGCAGGAATTATCGATGGAATAGCTATTGGTTTCTTATACACTGAGTAGTGTATAGTCTGAAGAACCGGGTGTCTGACCAGCTGAAAATTTAAAAAAGGAAGAATATAATTGACCTCAACTTCTGATGTGAACTGGATAGAGGCACATTGGGAAGACATATGTTCCGTGAATTGAGACAACTGATCTAAGGAATAAGGCCAAAACATTAAAATATCATCCACATACCTGATATACACTATCGGTGTCTCCGGATAGGTGGAAAGAACATTGTCTTCGATGTGTTGCATAAGGATCTCTGCTAATACTAGTGACAGCGGAGAGCCCATAGGAGATCCACCCTCTTGTCTATATATAACACCATTAAACTTAAAATAAGTTCTCTTTTGAATCAACTAAGTGCACTGAGGATATTTGCAATTTCACTGTCGTCTACATTTTGGGCACGAAGTCTGGTTTCAATAATTAGGTGAACTTGATCCAAGGGTATGCTTGGAAAAACAAGACGACGTCTAGCGAGACGATAATAAATGGAATAGGGACCAGCAAGTGCGAATTCGTGCCAGAGCCTGTTTAGAATTAGTAACCGAATACCTGGAAAAATTAACTAAAGGTTTCAGATACCTGGCAAGAGCTCTTTCTAAATCTCTGGACGGGTTAACACAACCCGACACCAAAGGTCGAATCGGGAAGTCGTGTTTATGCGTTTTAATTTGGCCTAAAAGGGTACGAACACGACTGCCAATGGCTGGAAGAAAAGAGTACTGAAAAAATGGCTAGAAGACTAGTATGATTTCTTAAGGGGGGGGTCTTTTTTGCGTTAGTTTATTATTTCAGGTCTTAAGATTAAGAATGTACCAAACTTCAAGTCGAAATTCGCAAAATTGGCCAAGTTATAATCTATTATTGTCCAGTGAGGTGGGTCACAGAGTTGGTGCAACTGTCGCAAAGCCGAAGCTGAGAAAACTCTGGACGAATTCAATCACGAACCGCCACTTCATAAAAATGTCGAAAATGCTATAAAGCCGATTTACAACGATTTGTCATCAAGAGAGTTGCTAGAAAGGTGTTTGAGTGGTGACACTCAAAACAACAACGAAAGTTTCAATTCTACAGTTTGGGAGTTCGCGCCCAAACATCTTCACTGTGGCTCAAAAACTATCGAAATGGCAACTTATGTAGAAGCAGGCATTTTTAATAAAGGTTTTTCTTCCGTCCTGAAAATGATGACAATGATAAGAATTGTTATTGGCAAGCAAACGAAGAGATTTGCCAAAGTGCGGGACCAACAGCATCTGCAGAGATCGTCGAGACGCAGCCTCGAGGCTACAAAATAGCCTCGTACAAGGCGTAGAAGCGAGCAAATGTCTCTAAACGAGTTCTACAAAGCAGAAGAAGGAACACTGTGTGGCTTTGGTATAGCAGATTAGCAGAAAAATACTGTAAGTACTCGATATACCTCCGTAAACTGTACTTAAAACTTTAAATGCGTTTTTCTCGAAACAGCTTTTCCGCGAATGGTTGGCATGATATTTCAAAAACTATTGAACCGATCGACTTCAAATGCAAAACTGCGTGTTCAGCAAACATCCTTTTAAGGTTTGATAAACCAGAAACGCGATACGTTATGAATATTTTTTTTAATAGCAAAAAACATTGTCAATTTTTTGAGCTAAATTGATAATTTGAGTTTGGCAAGTCACCATTTCCTCAAAAATATATATATATTTTTTCTGGTTCATCAAACGATAACTACTTGTGTATAGAGTAAAACGCCTTTTAAGTTTTTTTGTTTCAGACCACCTGGAGTGGAGAAGTCATGCCAACCAGCGACCGCGGATTTTCGTGCAGTGTCATGGTCGAGGGGGATTTGCGAGAGTGATTCTTCATGAAACTTATTAAAAATTGTTTTGTAAATATCTGAAACGATATATGTACCTACTGTGGAATCAATTGATTGCATTGTTTCGTCAATAAACACTCAAAAAAAAAGCGGTAATTTTAGTGTAAAAACTGAGAATCCCCTTGAGTGGCTAAGCGCTGCTATTGTAGCTCTGGTTGGGTCTCTTTGAATAATCGAATGAGGTATTTTGTCTATAGCTACAACAACTTACCACGATACACAGACTGATCAATAATAACTATTTGGTTGGTTTTGTCAGAACAGACAAGGGCAATATCTGAATTATCCCTAAGCTTCTGCAGCTGATTGCGTTCTTCGCGTAATGTTCGATCAACGTCTGAAACATGATGGTGCCTTCTCAACGGCTTGATAACAGAGTATCGGGCAGCTTTACGTTCCTAAGAGGGCAAAGAAGAAACCAGCTTCTCAACTTGAGGAATAAATCTTAAGTAATTAGGCCGAGACTGTATGTAGGCATATTTCAAACCCCTGGACAAGGCTTTTTCTTGAATATGGTTTAATAGCACCCTGCTCATATTCAGATATGGAACATGATGATTCATTACATTAAATCCAGATGAATATGATCTAGTTTAGACGCCGCCATCCACTTGCTCAGAGACTAAACCAGCAAGTTTTTTGATATGAATCTGTTGAGTCCTGAGGGACTGAGTCATAATAGTAGCATGTACTACAGTCATTAGGCGATCTAAATATATAGGGTGCAGTTGTTTGGTCACCATTAAGTATTCACTATAAACTCTTCGTTTCAGAAAATATATTATTCCATACTTTTTCTAATTTCCGTTGTAAGCCTTTTTGACCCAGCAACTTGTAATATTTTTTAATTTAGATCGAGAAAGGGTTAAAATTTTTAAAAACTTTGGTATCACATGCAATTCCCCGCAGTTCGTAAGAAAGGCAAGATGATTTTCTTCCATTCCAAATTTTTTGCGTAACTTCGTAAATACACGATACACACTATACATTGCAAACATATTGTTGTGAGCAAAACTAAAAGCGCTATATGGTTGAATAAATTATGATAAACGTGTTGTTAAAACTGATGAGATATATACAAAACCGTCACACACGTAATCAACTCGAATTGATTACTAATCTTTGAAACCAGGCTTCGTGCCCAAAATGTTAAACGAAAGTGAAATTGCAGATATCCTCAGTGCCCTTAAGTTGATTCAGAAGAAAACTTATTTCAAGTTTAATGGTGTTATATATAGACAAGAGAGTGGATCTCCTATGAGCCCTCCGCTGTCACCAGTATTATCAGAGATCCTTATGCAACATATCGAAGACAATGTTCTTTCCACCTATCCGGAGACACCGATAATGTATATCAAGTATGTGGATAGTATTTTAGTGTTTTGGCCGTATTCCTTAGATCAGTTGTCTCAATTCACGGAACACATGTCTTCCCAATGTGCCTCTATCCAGTTCACATCAGAAGTTGAGGTCAATTATGCTCTTCCTTTTTTAGATTTTCAGTTGGTCAGACACGCGGTCCTTCAGACTATACAGTACTCAGTGTATAGGAAAGCAATTGCTATTCCATCGATAATTCTTGCTCAGTCGGCCCATCCATATGGTTATAAACTATGTAGTATCGGCTTTTGGTTAAAAGAGCTATAACTCATTCCTCGAGTAGAAGTCTTCGACTTATTGAACTCAAAATGATAAAAGAAATAGTTAGTTTCTTTGGTTACGATGTCAGTATTTTGGACCGCATTTTTTTGAGTTTGATGGGACAACAGTCATCCACATTGCAACTTAAATCAAACACACCGCAGGCTCCAGTGGCAGTGCTAAAGAATATACTGTATGTAGACATATTGGCTTAGATTTTGGTGTCAAGACAAGGAGCATTCTCACTTCAACAAAGAGGGACAGGAGTCTACATGAACAACATGGTGTTTATAGTATCCCCCTGTGTCCTGTGGGCGATTCTGTACAACCTAAGTAGTATATAGGATCCATGAAGCGAGCATTTCATTTTCGACTGTCTGAACAAAAATATGCAGTGCAAAATGGTGCTGTGGACACTGTGTTGGCACGCCTGACTTACGATGGGACGTATTACCCTAATTGGAGGCATGTGAGTATTCTGTCTACAGACTCTAACATTCCATCATTACTATTAGCTGAAAGTTTGAGTATTTATGCTAATAGGATTTCATGCTGTAATGATACATATCCAAGTGAAATACCGGCATCCTGGAAACAGCTTATTCAAGTTCGGACTACCCAGTCTGGTGTTAATACTTGTGTGCATTGATTAGTACATCTGTGTGATTTGTGACAATATTCTTACCTGGAACATTTTGTTGTGTAATTTTTATGTAATTTTGGATCTTTATTTTATGACAAAGTGTAGTGGGTGGTTAGTATTGATCCTCATAACCAACATTTTCAGTTTCACCTACTGCATAATTCACTTCTATGATATGACGATTTGTTGACTTCTTACGCGCATGCCTTGTTCCCTGGTGCATGTCATTAACGTGACTTCTCGTGTGTATATATATATATATTGAGACTCGCTGAGTCACAGGATCTGTCTGAAGATGGGAACACGGTGTTCCCAAAAGGCATTACGGGAGTGTAAATATGTTTTTAATTTTTAACTCTTAAGTAAACTTTTTTGTACTACGGAGTTAGCTGTACTTGCTGCTTCGAGCTGATTACGTCTGTGACGGGTTTGTATGTATCTCAACAATCTTCTTGTGGAGAGATATCTGCGTTGGCCACTGCACACACCTTTGTGGCGCGTGAAACGGTCCCCTGAGCGAGGCTGGCTACCTCGATGAGATCCTGCGACTTATAGTTGTGCCCTATGCCCAGCAGTTGTGTTGCGTTCCTCTTCAGGGATGATAACGCACACTCGCATCGACTCCACCTTGTGGAAGTACATATATACGTACATCGAACAGCCAAAACATCATGACCAGCACGTCTTTATGAAAATCGAAGCAACGTACTGCTCGTGGAAAGGTCATGGAACGATATAAATAACACCTGTTCTGAGCTCTGTTACTCAGTGTTATTCTTGTCCTTCAGATGGGAAAGGAGGTACTTAAGCGAGTTTCACAAAGGCCAAATTGTTATCTCCAGACAGGGCATTTTCAAGACGGCAAGGTCAGCAGTGGTCGACGAGGGGAAAGCCACGAACAGCTGGCAAGGTGTAGGCCGGACACGGATCATCGACGCTAGAGATGAGTATAGGCTATACTGTATGGTATGAGCCAGCACATGCGACATTGTGGTGCAACGCGCCGGTATAATTTGAATGCTGGTGACGGGAGAAATGTATCACAACACATAGTACGTCAAATCCTGCTGAAAATGGGGCTGTGTAGATGCAGGCCGTTCCAAGTACCCATTCTAACTTCAATACACCGTCAAAAGCACCTACAGTGGGCATGACAGCATCAACCGTGGACCTTGAATGATCGGAAGAATGTCGTCTGGTACGATTAATGTCGTTTCTTGTTGCACCATGTGAACGGCCGAGTATGTGTGCGTCGTTTAACTAGGGAAATGTTGGCACCAAGATGCAATGTGGGTCGAAATCAAGCCGGTCGAGGAAGTGCCAAGTTCTTCTGGGAAGCCCTCGGTCCAGTCATTCACGTGCAGCAGATCATGACGTGTACCACCCACCTAAACATCATTGCAGACCAGAGATATCTTTTTATGGCAACGGTGTTCCTCTCTGCTTTCAGCGGGATAAGATACGATTGTTCGCAAATCGCTCGCGGAACATGAATAACCCTTTCCTCTCCTCCAAATTCCCCGGATATCAATCCAATGGAGTATTTGCAGTTTATATAGGAACGGCAATTCCAAACTGCTGCGGCTCAACCAAGTAACTTACGAGAGTTAAAATATCCGCTGGTACCGAGTTTGTACCAGATACCACAAGACACGTTTGAAATATTGTAGCATCCATCATCGCCTGATAGGAGCTATTTTGGCGGCACGTGGATTGCCAACATATTGTTAGGCAGGTGTTCATAATGTTTTGGCTCTTCAGTGTGTATGTGCGTGTGTAAAGTTGCTATTTGAACCTTCGACCATATATACTGATAGACTGCGCATGGCATCAAAATCTCTGGCTCTGACATAGAAAGCCACGAAATCACGTGACATGTGTCAAAAAGATGGTTTGCACATGCTGTGTTTATGGTTGCTCTGAGCGATTTAGTAAAGGAAATTCTATTACTTTTCATGGGTAAGAAACGAACTAAATGCCTAAATAGATTCTTTGGATGTTTTATAATAATTTCACTATAGCACTCCGGTGTCGTCATCTTAAAATTTAAGGCTAAACGCCTTTTTTCTAAGGTGACCAACAGGTGTGAGACACCGGATGCGTCTAGTTTTTGATGTATTTATAGCATGGATTTTGTGTTTCACTTTATATTCCGAAAGACGAAAGGTTTTTTTCGTCCATTTTAATAGAAACTGCACGAAATTGGGTCAAAGGTCGCGATATAGGAGCAGGATCCATTCCATTGCCCTTATAAGTTCATAACTCGCGCAACAATGTTTCGATTTCGATGACATTTTTGTAGGTGGTAGGAGACCACCGTGGAATGAATTCTATTAAAAATGGACAAAATGGGGTCAAAGGTCAGGACATAGGGGTGGGATCCATTGCCCTTATGCGTCATAACTTGCGTTAAAATGTTTCGATTTCGATGAAATTTCAGTGTGTGGTAGGGGACCACCTAGGGTCAAATTTTATTGAAAATGGACTAAATGGGGTCAAAGATCAGGACATAGGAGTAGGATCTATTACATTGCCCTTATGACCAATAATTAACGTAAAAATGCTTCGGTTGCGACAAAACTTTATCATGTTATTCCAGAGGTACACTAAACAGGTTATGTTGAATATCGTCGAAATGGTGTTGAAGGCCAGGACACAGGAGTGAGATGTATTCCACAGCCATTATCCTCATAACTTGAGTAATGATTTCCGGCATGTTGAAAAGCGTATCATAATCTTTGCATTGCATGATTTTACTAACTTGTTAGTTCATCAGAAAACTTGTCGGTTTGGTACATAGCGATTCAAAGTTTGCATGAGTTTTCATTAGAGTAGCAAGTGCAACCATTCCACTTTTCTGCCTGTTTTTCAGATTTCCAATAATTATTACGGTGAGGCAGAAACAGTCAATAAGGTTCAATTACTTAACCAGAAAACTTGTGGCTATTGACATAAAAATATAGTAACTTAAGAAAAAAACAAAAAAACCGGAATGCATGTTCCAAATTCTTCGCAAATGTTCATCACATTATAAATAACGAAATGTAAACAACCCGATCTGTACATGTATATACACTGCTGGTCACCCAAAATGCAACACCAAGAAGGACACGAGATAGCAAAGCCAGATTTACTGGACACATAACAACAGATACAAAGATGAAACGATTGAACTTACAGGCCCGTGCGACTTGCGGAACACGCAGACATCAATAGTTCCTGTGGCCCTCATGGCTAGCAATAACGGCAGCTACACGCCGCGGCATCGAACGAAAGAGGCTTTGGATGTGTGCTTGGGGTATGTCTATCCAGGCTGCTTCCACACGTTGCCACAGTTCATCAGGCGTAGCCGCGGGTGGTGCTTGCCGGGCCACTCGGTTGCCGATCAGCGACCAGACGTGTTCGATGGGTGACAGATCGGGAGAACAGGCGGGCCACGGCAGCAGTGACACCTGGTGGGCCGTGAAGAATTGTTGCACGACGCGTGCCACGTGCGGGCGCTCATGCTCCTGTTGAAACGTGGCCGCTAGCGGTGGCTGTTGAGTGTACCGGCGATGCGTACCAGAGGGGTGCGGGTGTCATATCCAATTGCGCCCCAAACCATAACATAACGCCAGGCGACGGACCGGTATGACGATGCATAATGCAGGCGCCATACAGTCTCTCGCCGCGGTGCCGCCACACGCCGATCCGACCATCGTGGTGTTGCAGGCAGAAGCGGGATTCGTCGGAGAAGACAATGTCGTGCCATTCCGTAGTCCAGGTGCGGCGTTCAATGGCCCACTGCCGCCGCACTCGTCGGTGGTGTAACGTCAATGGTATCGGAGCAATGGGAGCCGCGCGACAAGTCTCCGCTCCTGCAGACGACGCTGAACGGTACGTGCTGACACAGGCTGTTGCGCAACACACTCTAATTCCTGCGCTAACGTCCGTGATGTGGCGGTGCGAGCCGTCAATGCCCGCTACACAACATGCCGGTCCTCTCGTTCGGTGGTGTGCCGCGGCTGCGGCAATCGCTCACGTCGGTCCGTCCGTCCTTCCTGCACCCACCGAATCCATACTCCTCACTGTAGCTGGATGTCGTCCCACACGGGCGCCGATGTCTCGGTACGATAAACCGCTGTCGCGATAAGCTACTATTCGTCCTCTGTCGAACCCCGAATCATGTTGGAATGACTGCCGTATTCTGCGATGAGGCATCAGGAAGCTTCCTACGCACAGGTCCGGCAGCACAACACACTTCCACTACTTACGCTTTCTGTGCACCCTTCTTTTAGTGATTCGCATATGCCTTGCAATGCTAATCGTTTGCATGTCCTCTCACGGGCGACGCATGCTGCGAATTTCAGGCCAATCGGATGCTTCCTTCTTGGTGTTGCATTTTGGGTGGCCAGCAGTGTATTTCATAAGTAAACTTACCTGAAGAGTTTTCACTATATATGAGGAGTTTTCACATAATGCAATGAAAATACTGAAGTTCTGCAGCGTAAATTAGTAACCGTAACAGCATTTTTACACGGAATTTCGAGTACAAACAAACGAATTCGTGTAGAACACATACGAAACTTACGATCACTTTTCGATCTAATTACTTCTAAACGATTGCAATAAAATTTTGATTGAGGTAGTTTTCTCCACGAGTGTAGCCTCATTTCAATATTCCTGAAACTCACAGTTCAAATGTACACAATTTACTAATTCCTAATCCTTCAAAATGGCTGATCAGCTCATAGGAAAATGTTGGAATTAAAGGCATGCGTCCATTTCTGACTCATGTCACATGATCTGATGCCCTCTCATGTTGGGACCACGGCAGCTCTGATGCAGCTATTGTCAGTGCGCAGTCCATTAGTACATATGGTGGAAGATTTGAACACATGGGGGAAAGAACATTACAATTCTATTGGTCAAACACACTTACTTTGTTCGTTTTTTTTTATGTAATATTGATTATCCCAAGTTTCTTAACTCTCTAGATACAAGGGCTGGCTCATACGGCAGATTTCAGTTGTCCCCGGAAGTTGTGGCTGGTGACGTTGCTGGGATGCATCGTTGAGTGTTAGGAATCGCGTTTGCTTTGTTCTGTGCGGGGAACTCTGATTATAAATACAACTACTGAGCTGCCGAATATGAAACAAAATGGTGAAATGATTTAAAGAAACAAAAGGAGTGAAGTAGAATATATCATTGATTGTTTCCTTTTTTATATGTATTACTTCCATCAAACGCGAAAATAATGCTTTGTTGTTAATAAAAAAACCTCGGCTACTGTAATTTTTGTGAAACGTTTCGGATATTCAGCTGTCCATCTTTTTATTTCAATTTTTGATTTTTCGTATTTTGTTTTTTTACGTTAATTTTCAATTCTCTGTTTTGTTTCAATAAAAGCCGGCGCGAACCATTCCATCTTCTCGCTCTGCTAGAAAAGCGTTTTAAAATAACCTTTTTTTTTTCCTGTTTTCAGAAGTTTAGCTCTTTTTCTGTTATTGACAATTTGTCATCTAAAAAATTTACTTTTTTTTTAACATATAACATTTCACGCAGAAAATTGTCTCTTCATCTATGCAATTTGAATTGGGGCCACATTTCCTGTAAAAGACCTTTTTCGGGGGACAAAGATTTTTAAATCTATCAAAAGCATCATGCAGTATTTTTCTCCTTCTTTGTCTTTCACCTCTTGCAGAGACATTTTCAACGTTTGATCTCGGTAAGTTGACTGTTGGTATAGCCGACGATTTCAATATATTTTTCATTGGTTAACCAAGCAGGCGATTCATCATATCGTCTTCGTACTTACTATTTAAAAAGTGCTCACTGCAAATCCTGGCATTTTTCAAATTAAAAGAATCTGCTCTGCAACACCTATTAACCCAGTTTTTTGTAACTACTGGGTCGTTTCTAGGGAAACAGTGAAAACTAATGTTTCGCCCTTTCGTATTCCTGCAGGTATTTCGGCACGCAGCAACAGTGCAGGAAGCCATTACACGAAAACGATGTACTAAAGAAATTAAATAAAAAAAAATCGATGTCAGAAATACAACCTAATAAACAGCAGATAACTAATGCGAATGCAACAAACGTGGGTTAACAGCATCCACAGAGCGCTTTACATCGCGCACTGATAAGTGACATGCATCCTCGTGACGTCACTGAGCTGCACAAGCGAGGACCACTTCAACGACCAGAAATACAAAGCGATGAGCTGAGGGTTCAGCTACTCCTAAGGGCGCTCGACCTTGAGGGGACCCAGCGGTCAGCTTAGAGAGGTCACCTACACCAGTTGTCCGACTGTGGGATGACTCTCAGTGTTTGCACTTCTGTCATGAAGGTTGTGTGGAATTGTAGCTTCCGATGACGTTGTCGGGGTTGGATGCATCGTGTTGATCACGTGGGACGGGGGTGTAGTTCGTGCATGTGCAGTTGGAGATAACCCCCACGGCTAGAAGCCAAGTAGTGGTCGGCTGAGACCAGGTGAATTTACACTGTCTTCCCGACTGTCGAAGGGTAAGGGTTTGAGGTTGGATGCCGAACCCTCGTATGATCTGCGGACATAGCGGAGTGCAGCGCGCAGAACAGGAGCGGTAATCTATAGATTTGGTGCGAATGAAATTTCCGGAAAGGGACCAGCACACGTGGACGGCGTGAACGGAAAAGTAGGACGACTTACCTAGGCAAAATAATCCCCCTCGGCATCGACACATAGATGCGATCTGTCTGGCAATGCCGGAACGAAAAAAGTCTTGTGGCTATGACCCAATGAAGTCATCAACTGCACGTTGAACCTCGTGGTCTGGCGTGAGCTGTTTTCCGGACAGGAAATGATCCACGCGACGAAACAGATGATAGTCTGTTGAAGATAAGTCCGGGGAATAGGCAGGATGTAGCAATGCTTCATAGCCCAAGACCAAGGCACTTAATGTCAGCATCGTTCGTTGTACGACACGAGGGCGGACGTTGTCTTGGAGCAGAAGAACACCATGTCTGTTGACCAAAGCCGTGTGATTCTGCAGCAATTTTCGGTGGGTCTGGTGTAATTTATCACAATAACGTTCTGCAGTGATAGTTTGGCATCTTGCAAAGAAACTCCGATGAATTATCCCGGCTGTGGACCACCAGAAAAGGAGCATCACCTTCTTGGTGTGTAGGGGTGGCTTAGGATGCCACCCATCAGGCTGTGCCTTGCTTAACCACTGTACAGATCGTTTCCGAAAAAATAAAAGATCCATTTCTCGTCGCAAGGGACGATTCGATGCAGTACAGGTTCTTGTTTATTCCTGGAAAGCAGCGACGTGCAGACTTCCAAACGCCTAGTCTTGTTGGCAGTGGTTAACTCATGCGGAAGCCACATGTGCAGCTTTTTGACCTTACCCTGCGCAGCCAGAAGCCGAACAACTGTCGTGTGGTGGACACGGACCTCTGCCGCTATCTCACAATACGGTTTTCGGGGATCCGCTTCATCCACACGTAACAGAACATCGTCAGAAACAACAACAGCTCGGTGACCACGTGACAGGTCGGTGACCACGTGACAGGTCGGTGACCACGTGTTTCGCTTTGCAGATCCGTATCTCTGCCTCAGAACTTCACAAACCATCGCCGAATGGTTCGTTCGTTGGATGTATTCTCCCCAAACGCTTTGTTAACGTTACGAGCAGCAATTACTGAAGAATGGCCCAGTTTAAGTTCATACAGGAAGACGATTCTCAAATCCGGCGTCTGCATGTTTCCTTTGCAAGCTACGTTACGTTCAAACAAACCCCGCCTGAACCTTGTTCTTCACACACGTGCTGGATATTTATGTTAACTCTGTGACGTAATACCCGCAACACTTGTGGGTGGTTCCATTCTGCTGTGGTGAAGGCCTGCCTCCACTGCTCGTTCGCACCGGACATTTCATTCGCGCCATCCCAATAGCTTCCTCCAAGAGTGGCAATAAACACTGTGTGTGGTGCACCAAGTGATAACGCGCGAATCTCATGTCGAGAAAGCCATTGGAAACACCGGTGAAGTAAGCATGAAATATTGAGAACAAAACATTTTGTTAAGTTTGACCATGTGGAATGGACTGAGTTACGACCAACATTCATTAGAAAAAAGAACGCCTTCTTGGTTGTCAGATTTCCTATTAAAGACGAGGCGGAACTTTCTGGTACGGCTGAATAAGTACATAATAAATAATAGCGTCGCCCGCCTTACATCACTGTTCGTACATACAGTCCTTCAATCTCACCTTAGTCCTTTCTCTAGTTCGCTTTCCAAGGAGCTGCTTGTACAAAACTCAGCGCTATAAGCATTCCTTGTTCCCTATTGAAACGTGATTTTCCTTCATGTCATTATTCTTCACACAGTCGTTACACTTCACCCTTGGACTTTCTCTAGTTCGCCTTCGAAAAAGCCCAATATCAACAACTCTGTATTCTTCGTCCCGCCTTGAAACGTGATCCTCCTTCATATCACTGCTCTACAATCCTTCCACATCTCACCTAATTTCTTACTCTAGTTCTCTTCCCAAAGAGCTCCATCTTGACAACCTTGCGTTAAACACATTTCCTGTCCGTTCTTGAAACATGATTTTCCTTCATGTCATTATTCACACAATGTTTCCATATCACCTCATTTTTCGCTCGAGTCCGTTTCCAAGAAGCTCCGTGCCCACAATTCTGAGTTCCACACACATTCCTTGTCCATTCTTGAAAGGTGATTCTCCTTCATGAAATTGTTCACGCATTCTTCTTCCGCTTCATCTTATTTCTTTCTCTAGTTCACTTTCCCGGAAGCTCCATGTCTAGACACAGGCATTCGCTGTCCCTTCTTGAAACATGATTTTCCATGATGTCATTATTCACGCAATCCTTCCATCTCACCTTATTTTTCCTCTAGTCCGTAAGGAGCTCCGTTTCAACAATTCTGCGTTCCACACACATTCCTTGTCCCTTCTTGAAAGGTGATTCTCCTTCATGTCATTGTTCACACATTCTCTTTCCGCTTCATCTTATTTCTTTCTCTAGTTCACTTTCCAGGAAACTCCATGTCTAGACAATCGCATTGCTCGTCCCTTCTTGAAACACGATATTCCATAATGTCATTATTCACACAATGCTTCCATCTCAACTCATTTTTCCTCTAGTATGTTTCCGAGGAGCTCCGTGTCGTCTCCACAATTCTGCGTTCCACATACATTCCTTGTCCTTTCTTGAAAGGTGATTCTCCTTCATGTCATTGTTCACGCATTTTCTTTCCGCTTCATCTTATTTCTTTCTCTAGTTCACTTTCCAGGAAACTCCATGGCTAGACAAACGCATTGCTTGTCCCTTCTTGAAACATGATTTTCCATAATGTCATTATTCACACAGTGCTTCCATCTCACCTCATTTTTCCTCTAGTCCGTTTCCGAGGAGCTCCGTGTCGTCTCCACAATTCTGCGTTCCACATACATTCCTTGTCCTTTCTTGAAAGGTGATTCTCCTTCATGTCATTGTTCACGCATTTTCTTTCCGCTTCATCTTATTTCTTTCTCTAGTTCACTTTCCAGGAAACTCCATGGCTAGACAAACGCATTGCTTGTCCCTTCTTGAAACATGATTTTCCATAATGTCATTATTCACACAGTGCTTCCATCTCACCTCATTTTTCCTCTAGTCCGTTTCCGAGGAGCTCCGTGTCGTCTTTCCGCTTCATCTTATTTCTTTCTCTAGTTCACTTTCCAGGAAACTCCATGGCTAGACAAACGCATTGCTTGTCCCTTCTTGAAACATGATTTTCCATAATGTCATTATTCACACAGTGCTTCCATCTCACCTCATTTTTCCTCTAGTCCGTTTCCGAGGAGCTCCGTGTCGTCTCCACAATTCTGCGTTCCACATACATTCCTTGTCCTTTCTTGAAAGGTGATTCTCCTTCATGTCATTGTTCACGCATTTTCTTTCCGCTTCATCTTATTTCTTTCTCTAGTTCACCTTATAGGAAACTCCATATCTAGACAAACGCATTCTTGTACCTTCTTGAAACATGATTTTCCATAATGTCATTATTCACACAGTGCTTCCATCTCACCTCATTTTTCCTCTAGTCCGTTTCCGAGGAGCTCCGTGTCGTCTCCACAATTCTGCGTTCCACATACATTCCTTGTCCTTTCTTGAAAGGTGATTCTCCTTCATGTCATTGTTTACGCATTTTCTTTCCGCTTCATCTTATTTCTTTCTCTAGTTCACTTTCCAGGAAACTCCATATCTAGACAAACGCATTGCTTGTCCCTTCTTGAAACATGATTTTCCATAATGTCATTATTCACACAGTGCTTCCATCTCACCTCATTTTTCCTCTAGTCCGTTTCCGAGGAGCTCCGTGTCGTCTCCACAATTCTGCGTTCCGCAGACATTCTTTGTCTCTTCTTGAAAGGTGATTCTCCTTCATGTCATTGTTCACGCATTCTCTTTCCGCTTCATCTTATTTCTTTCTCTAGTTCACTTTCCAAGAAGCTCCATATCTAGACACACGCATTCTTTGTACCTTCTTGAAACACGATTTTCCATAATGTCATTATTCACACAATCCTTCCATCTCACCTTATTTTTCCCCTAGTCCGTTTCCAAGAAGCATCGTGTCCACAATCCTGTGTTCCACACACATTTCTTGTCCCTTCTTGAAAGGTGATTGTAGGGGCGAAGAAAAATAATCGTTTGCATATACTATGTAATGGATGGTAATTTGCATAATTTATAGAGACTGAAATATTACGGAATTATGTGATGGACATTAAATTATGTAATTTCATGGAAATGTAAATATTCCAGTCAAGTTCATGTGTGTTTGAAGATCACCTGTGAGAAACTATTAACGATCGCCATTTTGGGCAAAGACACGCACGAAAACGATGTTGAAATAACAAGACGCCAGACGTCTGAGGAATGCAGTATTTCGACGACATTCCAATGTATACAGTTGTTATTCTATGTATTCACAGAGGCCACAGCTATTGTTCCTATCCGGGGCGATCTCAGGTTTCCAAGGGTCGCAGAAGCAGGAGAGGCTCAAGGACGTATCGGGGTCACGGAAGAGAAGGTCAAAGATCAGGTTAGAAGTCGGAAGGCACGGAAGGGTGTAGGGGTGCTGGAGAGAGGGGTGAGACAGCCATCTTTGAGCGCGCTCCAGACCAGGGAAGCACGTGATCACGGAAAAGAGGGAGGAAAGCAGGAGCCAATGGGGAGCGAGGAAGTTGTATCTTCGGAAATTTTAAGTCGGAGAAGAAGGAATTGGCGTTGAGTATTCGTAGGAGCAGGAAGTGTTTTTCGTGAGGTGTAGAGTCCGGGAGATGGACTCTGTGAAGTCCACGTGTGCTGAGATGAGGCATTAAGCCTTTTTTTTTCGTTGGAAAGAAGAGAAGAGTGCGGCACGTACGAAACGATTCATGCCGGTAAAGGCTGTCGTTTACGAGTGAGGACCACGTGCGCGGAAAGGAAGCATTAAGCCTTTCTTTTGTTGTTAGAAAGAGAAAAGAGTGTAACGTGTACGAAACGAAGCAGGCCGGTGAAGGCTCTCGTTTACGTGATGGGATAAGCGTTTAGGGAAAGAACTGACGTTTGAGTAAGGCTTATGAGACGGAAGACGAATTTTTCGAAGTACTGAGTCGTTAGCAACTGAAGTAGCAGATGCTAGAGGACAATAGTAGACGAACCCTGAAACAATCAAATTGTTAAGTTTAGTACTTGGGTCTAATGAATATTTTATGCCTCAATGTTTGTCTACTATTCTACCCTTCCCTCTTTTGAATAGCAGATATATTTATTAAAAGCTGAGAGAGAAAGAACGCCGAGCTATCATCAGCATTTGCTGATAAATAGTTTTATTTGTAAAAAGAACCTTATTTTATTTCGCATGCTACTGGACAATCTTCTCAAACACGTGTGAGCTAGGTTGGCATAAGCATATGATCATTGACATACGAGCTCCGTCCCTACAGCAGAGTAGAAATTGGCGCAGTCTATCGGCAGGATACAAGGCGAGCTCAGTGAAGGTGTAGATAAGGCAATCTCAAGGTAACGAAGTAGATACATTGTTCGAGGTCTCGGACTAAAATATAACTCTTGAACGAAATAGCAGCACGTGGCAGAAAAATGGTGCAACAGAAAGGAGTATAAGACAACGGACTGGTGGACGAGAGACATCAAAGAAAGAGGCTCGTAACCAGAGCGAGGATACAGAATTCCGGCAGGTCCCGAAACCAGGGACGGAGGATTTCTTCTCGCGTGGCGAGCGAGGCCGTATTTCCGTGTTTAGGGTGTCCCTCCGCGGGCCATGGTACAAACCGCAACAGATGAAGCACAGGGAAGTCCGAGTAGCTCCGGTAAGTACCACTTTGTTGCCGATTTTTTTTGTATCTGGGTCGATACCTTGTAGAATGCTAGGAAAAGTAACGTTTAGCAGTGTAGGAATTGTAAAGTGTTCATGATATAAAGAAGAAAGAAAAGAATTTTTATTATGATTTTATGGAATCAGCTTAAAAGACAGATAGTACTCCAAGGTTGAGAGCAAAAGCTATCGTCGGGAAATTGCAGTATATTATTGTATGTGTATTGTATATGTCATTAGTGTATAACAATGGATCAGGAGCTTTTGGAAGGGAAAAAGCGTGAGGAGTCAGAGGACACGTGGTCCTAGGGAAAGGAAGGAGAAAACAATAATGAAGAGGGATTAAATTCTAGTAATGAAGTATCTATCAATATAGAAAAAATGAAGGGGAGTACAGTTAATGTAGAATGGCAATTTAAATTAAGAATGCTTGAATTGGAAGAAAGGAAATTAGAAGCAGAACGAGAACAAAGGAAATTAGAAGCAGAACCAGAACAGAGGAAACTAGAATGGGAGCAACGGAGAGTGTCACTTCAGCTTGTAGACAGAAAGGAAGAATGATTATTCGAGCTGAAAAAGTTAGAATTAACTCAGGGAAAGGACGAGGTGTCGGCACAAGAAAAAAATCAAATGAAGTTGGCCGACTGCATGAGGATATTAGAAAAAACTTTGCCAAAACGTCCTAGTAGATCCGAAGAAGTACTAAACTTCTTCGACTCCATAGAAAGGGCATTTCTTTTACATGCCGTCCCAGAATCTGTGCAAGGGAAAACTAGTGATTGCTTTATTTAATTCAGATCGCGTTAATCACTTGTTTCGGCGACTAACAGTAGAGCAGTACGATTGCTACAAAACTGTCAAGGAAGCCTTTTTGGGAGAATGCCACCTAACAACCGACATTTTTTTTTTTGATTGGAGGTTTAACGACCATCGTGAGCAACTCAATGGGCTATAAGCAGTCGCCTGTCCCTTATTTAGGACCACTGGTTCCAGGGAAGGGAGAGAGCCAGTGCCGTAAGACAAACAAAACATCCATGCCTCACCGGGATTCGAACCCGGACCCCTTTTGGACGAATGATCAGAGGCCATCGCTTAGACCACTGCGCCACCGGGGCGGCCCAACCAACATTTACCCACGGCAATTCGAGGCCATCCGTCGGAATAAGGGAGAACGCTATCAGCATTTGGCGGGACGCATTGGAAGGACGCTCCAGTATTATGTAACTAACAGTGGGATAGATAAGTTTGACCAGCTAATGAATTTGTTGATTTGCGATAAATTCAAGGGATTATTATCACCGAGTTTGAAAACTTATCTCCTGTAAAGAGGGTCTTTAGGGAAATTAGTTCTTGCAAAAGAATTGTTGGAACTATGTGATCAATACGAGAGTCACGTGCAAGCTTTGGAACTGGGAGAAGGAAGGACCAAAGGGAATTACCATGTAGGGCCCAATAATAAAGGGCAACAGTATAACACAGAAGGAAGGGGAATAGCGAAGAAGGAAGACAGTGAAAATAGCGGTCCATTCCAGAAAGGGAAACTCCCGGTAGCGTATCAGGGATTTAAGAGTAGAGTGGGAAATAATAGACCTACAGGAAATCCAGGGAATTCTAACTTTGATCGAGGGATGATGTGCTTCAGATGTGATGTGGAATGATTGGTCACAGAAAACCCCTAATTGCACCCAGAAAATTCCCCAGAATCAAGATAATAAACCACACTCATATCCTTGGAGAAGTGATTCTACTAGGGAAGTAAACAGGGTAGTGACAAAGGAAAGAGAGACCATCGGAGAGACGATAGGGGAATCAGAACAAATGCCTACACAGGATGTGAGGAAAATAAATGCTAAAATGGGAAGAGTACTAGGTCCCACAAGTAACATGCTAGAAACGATGGAAATACCCGTAGGGGAACAGATAGTGATAACCACAGAGCAAGGGCACCAGGCGAAGATTTTAGTAGACAGCGGTGCAGAATTTAATTGCGTTAGACAAGGATTATTAGGGGAAGAGCAGACAGAAGGAGTGGGTAAAGTAAACTTGTCCGGATTTGACGGACGGACAGCGGTTTTCCCAATCAAAAGATTACAGGTGAAGATCGTGGAGACCGGGTTAGAAAAGGCTGGGAACGCTTCGTTGGGAATGAGCGAGATGATTTGTGCTATTGTGCAGAATTTTAGTAATGATGTCATAATCACCCCAGAAGATTACGCAAAGATGACGAAGTTAAGGTTCTCCAGTGCGGAGTGGGCAACCAATACCGAAAGGGCGTTAAGTATGGAGGATTCGGTTTCCAAGCAGGAAAGGGTAACAGCGGAGGAGAAGCCAACAGAAACCCACGTAGTTAGAGTCGAGGGGGAGATCATGGGAGAAACAGCGGACGCAGGAGAAGCGCGGAGAGAAGTAGTCGGGACTCTAGGAGTAGAAGGATCGAGAAGCCAATTAGGGCCAAGCGCGTTTGAAGAGGAGGTCAGTGAGCAGGTGACGGCTTCAGGACCAAATCCATGCCGCAGGGACGAAGAGGTTAGTCGTTAGGGCGAGGCGTCCGACCATGGCAAATTTAAAACCCAGCAAGAGGAGGATGTAACAGTAATCGAGGCATGTAAGTGGGCGAAGGAAGAAAAAGGAGGATATATTTATATAGAAGGATTGCTTTACCTTAAAGAACGAGTGTTAGGTCAGAGCACCCACCAGTTGGTAGAAGAGAGCAGATATTGAAACTTGCCCATGATTCTGTGTTTTCAGCACACTTGGGACATAAGAAAACGCTGGAGAGGATAAGGTACTCCTTCTATTGGCCGTCCATTAAGAAAGACGTACGGCGTATTGTGATGCATGTGAGGCGTGTCAGTTACGACGTCCCACCACAAGAGGGGGTCGGATGCCGATAACTGCGGTTAGAAAGCCCGCTCTACCCTTTCAAATAGTCAATGTCAATCTTATTGGTCCAATAGACCCACCATCAAGTAAGAAACACCGGTGGATTCTGGCAATGATGGATCAGCATAATAGGTGGCCGAAGGCTGTATGTCTGACTTCCTGGAACGCAAACAGCACGTGCGAAGCACTTTTGGAAATTTTCGAGCGCACGGGCATTCCAGAGGTAGTGGCGATGGATAGGGGCACAAATTTTGTGTCAAGTTTGACTCAGGAGCTCCTAAAGCGTCTGGGGTCGACGCCTATGTTCTCCGTGCCAGGCCATCCCTCTTCCAATGGGCTTGTGGAAAGGTTCCACTGAACGTTAAAGGGGATGCTACATCACGCCATAAGGGAGGAGCCACGACAGTGGCACAAAGCATTACCATACCTTTTATGGGCCTACAGGGAGGTACCCAACGTGACGACGGGCGTGGCACCTTTTCAGTTATTATATGGGAGAGAACCCACAGGGCCATTAGCCATACTAAAGAAGAATTGGGCTGGGGAGTGCAGGTTGCCCATTGGCATATCCGTGTCGGCGTTGCAGTATCTGCAGGAGATGAAGGAAAGAATGGAGAAAGTAGCTCAGCAGGTAGAGGAGGTGACCGAAGAACAACAGCGGCGATATACTTCTTATTACATCCGCCGGCTGGGGCAGAAGTTTTTCTAGGTGGGAGACCATGTAATAGGTTTGATTCCAGACTCCAGGAATAAATTATATGCTAGGTGGACAGGCCTAGTGCACATCATAGAGAAGAGAGGGACCAACAGTTACGTAATTGATCTAGGTCAGGAACAGCGTCGCCATGTGCACGTGGGGAAGCTAAGATAATTCAAACCCCGCATTAACGTTGTTGGCGTTATCTTTGAGGAATTTGGGAATATTTAGGAAGCACCATGGAGAAAAGGGGAGAAAGAGAAGGAAGACCCAGAAGAACTGAGGGTGGAGAGCGAGAAGGTAACTCGGGACCAACTTTGGGAATTGCAAGAGTTAGTGGGCAATTCGGAGAATTTTTTTCAGGCGAAGTGGGGAAGACGGCTGTGGGGAAGCACGCGATCACACTGAAGCCAGGGAGTACGCTGCGTACGCAACATCGGTACAAAGTACCCCAGTCAATACAGCAAGCAGTAGAGAGCTCTAAACTGCAGTGATGGAGCCTAGCCATATCACAATTTAGCCTTACGATTGCTCACGTCGCCAGCAAACTTATTCCTCACACCGACGCCTTATCAAGGTTAAATTTTATAGAAGCTTCTCAATCAGATAAAGGTAAAGTTACCACGACAGAGGTGGAGACCCAGTGAGGCTCCATAGTGGTACTACCAATGTAAATATGTGTGACTAAACCTGAAGCGTGTCCACAGGTGAATTCTTATCGTGTGTGGAAAACAAAAAGAAAAAAAGGGACGAAGGACACTGATCATCATGCGAAAAGAGAATCCCGCATGTTTCGTCACGCAGGCAGGAGCCTGTGGGGACGAAGAATTAATCGCTTGCATAAACTATGTAATGGACGCTAATTGCATAATTTATAGAGACTGAAATATTACGGAATTTTGTGATGGACATTAAATTATGTAATTTCATGGAAATGTAAATATTCTAGTCAAGCTCGTGTGTGTTTGAAGATCACCTGTGAGAAACCATTAACGATCGCCATTTTGGGCGAAGACACGCACGAAAACGATGTTGAATTAACAAGACGCCAGACGTCTGAGGAATGCAGTATTTCGACGACATTCCAATGTATGCAGTTGTTATTCTATGTATTCACAGAGGCCACAGCTATTGTTCCTAGCCGGAGCGATCTCACGTTTTCAGGGGTCGCAGAAGCAGGAGAGGCTCAAGGACGCTTCGGGGTCACGCAAGAGAAGGTCAAAGATGAGGTTAGAAGTCGGAAGGCACGGAAGGGTGTAGGGGTGCTGGAGAGAGGGGTGAGACAGCCATCTTTGAGTGCGCTCCAGACCAGGGAAGCACGTGATCACCGAAAAGAGGGAGGAAAGCAGGAGCCAATGGGGAGGGAGGAAGTTGTATCTTCGGAAATTTTAAGTTGGGGAAGAAGGAATTGGCGTTGAGTATTCGTAGGAGCAGGAAGTGTTTTTCGTGAGGTGTAGAGTCCGGGAGATGGACTCTGTGAAGTCCACGTGGGCTGAGATGAGGCATTAAGCCTTTTCTTTTTCGTAGGAGAGAGGCTGAGATGAGGCATTAAGCCTTTTCTTTTTCGTAGGAGAGAAGAGAAGAGTGCGGCACGTACGAAACGATTCATGCCGGTAAAGGCTGTCGTTTACGAGTGAGGACCACGTGCGCGGAAAGGAAGCATTAAGCCTTTCTTTTAGTGTTAGAAAGAGAAAAGAGTGTAACGTGTACGAAAAGAAGCAGGCCGGTGAAGGCTCTCGTTTACGTGATAGGATAAGCGTTTAGGGAACGAACTGACTTTTGAGTAAGGCTCATGAAACGGAAGACGAATTTTTCGAAGTGCTGAGTCGGTATCAACTGAAGTAGCCCATGCTAGAGAACAATAGTAGACGAACCCTGAAACAATAAAATTGTTAAGTTTAGTACTTGAGCCTAATGAATATTTTATGCCTCAATGTTTGTCTACTATTCTACCCTCCCTCCTTGAATAGCAGATATATTTATAAAAAGCTGAGGGAGAAAGAACGCCGGACTATCTTGAGCATTTGCTGATAAATAGGTTTATTTGTAAAATTAACCTTATTTTATTTCGCATGCTGTGGGACAATCTTCTCAAACACGTGTGAGCAAGGTTGGCATAAGCATATGCTAATTAACATACGAGCTCCGTCCTTACAGTGATTCTCCTTCATGTCATTGTTCACGCATTCGTCTTATTCCATTCTCTAGTTCACTTTCCAGGAAGCTCCATGTCTAAACACACGCATTCCTTGTCCCTTATTGAAACAAGTCATTGTTCACACCATCTTTTTTCCATATCATTGTTCGCACAACCCTTCCACCTCGCCTTACTCCTCCCTCCCTACTGAAGGGGGAGGGGGAGAATAAGGTGAGGTGAAAAGTGTTGTAGGAATTTTTTCAAGCATTACCTACATTTGAAGAAGGGACAAAGGAGGGAGTTCCACGCATCCGTTTGTCCCTTCTTCAAATATAACCCTGCTCGCGGAATGTTGCTTTCTGGGCATCGGTTGTAACCTTTGTCATCTTAATTTTCGTCTGTATCCTCTCCTTTCTAATTCTGTTCTTGCTTGTGACACCCCACATCCATCTCAGCGATTTCCGTTTCAGAAGTATTTGGCTTATTCTGAAACATCTTATCACTGGTCAAGTCTCAGAAGCACACACACAGACACGTACACACATTTTTCTGCTCCAGTTATTTGGAAGACAATTAGGCATAAGACTTCATCTGTTAAATAGTCAAGAAGACCATCTTCTGAATTAGTCTTAATGCTACTCCTGTTCTAGTGTTGCTGTCCTAGTGTATAAAATTGGTGATTTATTTTTTGCAATTCAGAATAAGAGAAGAATTTTTATCATATCTTCTCCGGTTTTGCTTTTTTCATAGATATACACTAATGTTTTTACTTTTGTGGTAATACCATTAGATTACGTGGTGACATTTCAATGCCGGAAAGAACCACTAAAATGTAGGATATTTGTTTGAGAAAAGCAACATTGAAAGCAAAAACAATAATTTTATGATGAAACTTAAAACGTACTTCTTGCGGGAGGGTTGGGGGGGGGTGACGATTACGTAAGGGACATTTAAACTATAGGCAGTCACCTCTTTCGAATTTGGAACGACCCGCTTTTGAAGGGGAGGGGAGGGAGGGGGCTGGCACCGTGGGACAGGCGTGCCATTCATGCTTCATCCGGGACTCCGGCGCTGTTTCAACGAGTAACCACAAGGTCGTGCCTCCAATAATTTGGCCACTGGGGTTTCTGTCCTCAATACTCGTAAGCACAAGCGCCTTTTCTGTCGTCACTGCTAATATCTCAACAGCAAAATACTTGGAGCAAAAGTAGGTTTCCCTGATGTGTGTGTAACATTCTAGAATTAATTTAAAGCCCCCTTGTGGCCTTCGCCTTTATCTTTAGTATTTCTTTTTCTACTTTTCCTCTTCACTCAAGAGCTTTCACATTTCCCGAAGGCATTTGCCAAACAGCAGTTTTTCCTGTAATCAGAATTGCGCAAAAAATTGAATCGTGACTTGTGTTAAAAAAATAGCAATGAATTCGCTGATTGCATGGCATGGATAAAAACATGTGCCATTTTGATAATTGCCAACAGACTTTTCATTGAGCAGAATTACGTCAACAAAAGGTGACGTCTTTATGTGAATTAACTTATTTTCTCGAAAACACTATGACTCAAAAACTTTGCACGTGCGCTGGAAAAACCTTGACGATATACACTGAAGGGAGAGAATTCGCGTAGGAAACGGGAAGGGTTTCAGTGTAAGACAAACCTTACTGTACAGAATTGAGATCATAGGCGCCGACTATAGGGGGACAAGGTGAATCTTACCCCTCCAATAATTTTACTGGAGGGGCAGTGACCACCCAGTATCTTTCGTACTGTTTAATTATATACGTTTTTGGTTTTGTATGTCATTTTGGAAATGCGTGAGTTGAAATATTTCTATAGAGAAAGTATTAATAACAAAAAGTGTTCCCATGCTATTCAGGCTATCGTGAGCTGTGCTCATTGCAAAAATGCATTTCTTTCCTTTATAGAAATGTATTATTCTTTATAAGATGGACCAAACTCCACCTTATGATGTCAAAGAGATTCATTTCCAAAAAATGAATAGATAACAAAATAAAATAAGTAAAAACACTTTTCCCATATTCATCATTGCTCATTTGATATGAAACTTAATTGCCATCACCATATTGTGTTTGACGTGTTCTCGATATATATAGTAAATGTTTAAAACAATTATCCAAAGTAAAATAAATAAAAATACAGAAAGGTATGATCTCTGGGGCCTGTATTTATTTATTTTTTGCGCTTCTCGTTCTTTGTTTGAGTAACCGCGATAATTTCTTATATTTTCAAAATAGTATAACTATACTAACAATTCGAAAATTCTTCTGGTAGAATAGAAATAAAACTTTTCAAGCTTTCACACATCAACCAGATGGCTTTTTAAAGGAAGGTAGGAACTCTAACTTTTGGTCGCCCTGGTGGCGCAGTGGCCTAAGCGATGGCCTCTGATCATTCGTCCGAAAGGGGTCCGGTTTCAAATCCCGATGAGGCATTTTTTTTTTGATTGGAGGTTTAACGACCACCGTGAGCAACTCAATGGGCTATAAGCAGTCGCCCGTCCCTAATTTAGGGTCACTGGTTCCAGGGAAGGGAGAGAGCCAGCGCCGTAAGACAAACACAACATCCATGCCTGACCGGGATTCGAACCCGGACCCCTTACGGACGAATGATCAGAGGCCAGCGCCTTGGACCACTGCGCCACCGGGGTGGCCGATGAGGCATGGATGTTGTGTTTACCTTACGGCACTGACTCTCTCCCTTCCCTGGAACCAGTGACCCTAAATTAGGGACGGGCAACTGCTTATAGCCCACTAAGCTGCTCATGGTGGTCGTGAAACCTCCAATAAAAAAAAACAAACAAAAAAAAAAACTAACTTTTTCGTATATTCTTTATAGGAAAATTTATGATCGTTAAAAAATCTCACTTCCACTTTTCGATATAATTTTACTCAAAATTTAAAAGCTAGGTGAATACCCAAGAGATAACGGTTTTAGATATCGAGTGAAACGTAAAAGTTATGCGAACACCGACAACACAACACGGGCAGAAATGCAGAATGAAAACAAACCAGCACAGAACGAATGAGTATCAGATACTGTAGTAAACATAACAATGGGAAGATGCTTTCGGAGTAGGGCTTGGAAAAATTCCGTTCAAGGTTAAACGCTCAGAGAAACTTTTGGTGACAGAGCACAAATGACGAATCAGCTCTTCATCCCTTCGACGTATTCGGAAAGGTCACGTATGTTAGACATATCAACATATTGCTTTACATACCTCCATCCTCTGTTTCGGACAATTCCGAGCATCCATATGAGGTGGTCCACAACTCACAGCGTAAGTTCTGTACGCTTGTTAGCTGCGCGTAATCGTGAATGCGGCTAACTTAAGTGTTTACAAAAGAAGAGACTAAAGCGCATGACTTTGTTTTTGAGTTAAAATGTTTGGCAAATTTAGTCACACTCTGTACGTTTCTATTTTTTACGCTTCTCAAAATATGAAATTACGCCCCAGATATGACCATCCTGGGAGGACAACAGCCCTCCCGGTAGCTATGGCCCTGCCGAAATCCATGGCTTGGGGGTTATCCTTGGGCTCAAAATTATAGAACGTAGTTTAAAACAACATTCCTGATGCACCTTTCTCTGTTTAACAACGCCAATATCTTGGCCTCCAAATTCCCAGGCATCAATACTATCGAACATCTGTGGTTTGTGTCGGAACAGAAAATTCGATTTGCGGCGACTCATAAACGTAACTTACAGGAATTAAAGAATCTGCTGGTGATGTGTTGGTACCAGATACCACAAAACGCCTTTAGAAATTTTGCAACGTCAATGCTTTTTGGGTAAGAGCTGTTCTGGAAGCACGTGGAGGACCAACATTATATTAAGCAGCATGGCCGTAAGTAAACTTAAGTTGGGGGGGGGCTGAAAAATATAAAAATGTAATCTATCTGGGCCGTAACTAGACTCTTCGAGTTTTTTTTTAAACTATTCCACAGCAAAAATCAATCTATCTATCTAATCACTTAACAAAAAATAAGCTCTTTAGTTTTTAGTATATTTGTATCACATGAAAACAACAAGATTACACAGAAAACAGGATGAAAGCAAGTGCAGTCTGAAAAATAAAAAAAAATTGAAATCTATGTCAGGAATTGGATTATAAAAATTCCGATAACGGTGGATGAAGCCACCGTACCAAGGGAATTTGACGTTTGTCTAATAGTTGCTATCACACCATTCCTGTGCTCGTCGCAAGAAGCAAACTAACCTCCACGAAGTACGAGGAAATAAGTGAGAAAGTTCTCAACATTAACATATGCTTCATGCTTCCATTTCGCAATTCGCACCACTATTTCCTTCTCAAATAGCAACAATCTCACTCCTCACCCATGTCAACAGGCCACTGCATATTGCGATGTCGGGTGTAATTGTAACTCGTCTTCTACCGACGCCACTTCCTCCCCTTTTCCCCGCCGTCACTCTTCGACTGTTTAGACCGAAAGCGAAATCAGAGCATCATTTACCTGAGCACACGTTCTCCGGCTCTTCTGGCGCCGCTTTGGAATCTGTGGTCTATGGAGTTCCAAATTCGAGATGCGATCACTCACTGTGCTCTCACATGTCTAAACACAACCCATCCCACTCTAGCATCTTGATTTTATGAAGAAACAATAAACTACGTTTCCAACTGCCATTCCCCCCCCGTCTCTCTCTTAACACGATAAATAAATAAATAAATAAGCGATCTCAAAAATACCTGATAATAGATCAATTCCGGTTAGATACCCGGGCGCAATCTGGGAGACGCGGTTTCGATTCCCGCTCCAGGATGACCAAATTTTCAAGTTTTCGGATATTATCTGACTTACCGTCTTTGTCATATTTACATCGAACAAGTTAGTAAAATCATGCAATGCATTGATTATGATACGCTTTCCAACATACCAGAAATTATTACTCAAGTTATGAGGATAATGGCTGTGGAATAAATCTCGCTCCTGTGTCCTGACCTTTGACCCCATTTCGATGATATTCAACAGAACCGGTTCAGTACACCTCAAGAATAACATACTAAAGTTTTGTCGCAATAGAAGCAGTTTTACGCAAGTTATGAGAATAATGGCTGTGGAATAAATCTTGCTTTTGTGCAATGACCTTTGACCCCATTTCGTTGATATTCAACAGAACCAGTTCACAATACCTCCGGAACAACATGATAACGTTTTGTCGCAATCGAAACATTTTTTGGTAAGTTCTGATGCACAAGGGCAATGGAATGGATCCCACTCCAGTGTCCTGACCTTTGAGCCCATTTCGCCCATTTTCAATAGGGTACGTCCCCAGTGGCTCCCTACCACATACTAAAATTTCATCGAAATCGAACCATTTTTACGCAAGTTATGACGCATAAGGGCAATGGAACAAATCCCGCTCTTATGTCCTGCCTGACCTTTGACCCCATTTCGTCCATTTTCAATAGGGTTCGTGCCCAGGTGATTCCTTACCACATACTAAAATTTCATCAAAATCGAACCATATTTACGCATGTTATGACGCATGAAGGCAAGAAATGGATTCCACTTTTATGCCCTGACCTTTGACCCCATTTCGCCCATTTTCAATAGGGTTCGTTCCCCAAGTGGTTCCTTGCCTAATACTATAATTTCATCGAAATCGAACCATTTTTACGCAAGTTATGACGCATAAGGGCAATGGAATAAATACCGCTTTTATGCCCTGCCTGACCTTTGACCCCATTCGCCCATTTTCAATAAGGTTCGTGCCCAGTGATTCCCTACCACATACTTAAATTTCATCGAAATCGAACCATATTTACGCATGTTATGACGCATAAAGGCAATGAAATGGATCCCGCTTTTATGTCCTGACCTTTGAACCAATTCCACCCATTTTCAATAGGTTTCGTTCCCCAGGTGGTTCCTTACCACATACCAAAATTTCATCGAAATCGAACCATTTTTACGCCAGTTATGACGCATAAGGGCAATGGAATAAATCCCGCTCTTATGCCCTGACTGACCTTTGACTCCAATTTGTCAATTTTCAATAGGGTTCGTGCCCAGGTAGTTCCCTACCACATACTGAAATTTCATCGAAATCGAACCATATTTACACATGTTATGACGCATGAAGGCAATGAAATGGATCCCGCTCTTATGGCGTGACCTTTGACCCCACTTCACCCGTTTTCAATAAGGTTCGTACCCTGGTGGTCCCCTACCACATACTAAAATTTCATCGAAATCTAACCATTTTTACGTGAGTTATCGTGCCGACAGACAGACGGACGAAAATAGCTAGAGCATATACGCTTCTTCAACCTAAGGTTGGAAAGCGTAAAAAACGGATTGTCATCTTCAAAAGAAAAAGAAAAATTTCGGGGGTTGGAGGGTGGGTGGGTGGGTGGGTGGGGGGAGTTGGACCCTTAAAACCCCTCCCCTGGATACGGCCATGTTTGGCAGGTGGTCCTAATATTTTGGCTTTTAGGTATGTACTGGAGGCGTCAAAGCAAATTTAAATTTTGTTCTGAAAAATTCTTTAAACTACATGCATTTCGTGAAGGATCCAGTTACTTTATCTGTAACATTTTCTAATATGTTATATCATTAATACAGACATTTGATGTGGACCAGGAACATCAAACAGAAGTCATCGCTCTTTCCACGTTTATAAGTGATTCACGGAAAAATTATCATTGGCCGCTACCGGGAATCGAACCTAGGGTCTTCCAGCGGACATGCTTCTACTGCACCACAGCGGCCTAGAATTCCTCCAGACTCATTGCTTCTTCCATCCCCGCACAATGCTGTTGATGCACCAAAGATGGTAAGCAGCAACTGAACAAATAACTAGAAGGCGAATAAATAATTAATACAGACATTTGGCGTGGACCAGGAACATCAAACAGAAGTCATCGCTCTTTCCACGTTTATAAGTGAGTCAGGGAAAAATTCTCGTTGGGTCCACTAGTTACGCGCCGGACATGCTTCCACTGTACCACAGCGGCCTCGGTCCACGTCAAATGTCTGTATTAATTATATTCATTCGCCTTCTAGTTATTTGTTCAGTTGATGCTTTTTATCTGTGATGCATCCCCAGCATTGTGCGGGGCTCCAAGAAGCCACCTGCCAAGTGGCTTGGCAGCCAGTGTATGTGAGTCATGAGGAATTCGAGGCCACTGTGGTGCAGTGGAAGCATGTCCGGCACGTAACTGGAAGACCCTGATTTCGTTTTCCGGTGGCGGCCAATAAAATTTTTTCCGTTACTCAATTATAAACGTGGGAAGAGCGATGACTTCTGTTTGATGCTACGTATATCATGCAACTGACACCAGCAAGAACTGTGAACTACAAAATCCCACAAAATAAATCGTGTGCGGTTTTCCACAAAATAAATTTAGTGTTCCACAAAATAAATAGTGTGCGGTTTTCAAAAAAAAAAAAAAAAAAAAAATTTAACCCGACTTTTAGATGCAGAGACATTAACTAAAACCGATAAGATGTTTGCGTCCCTAGCGATAAAATTATGCACTATTTTTTGCAGTAAATCTACACAAAATATTTTGGCAGTTAGTAGTATCTGACCGTAAAAGGATTTTTTTCAATCGGGTTTTCAGACGACGCACAGATGTTGCAGCTAATATGCTGCAGACGTAAACGCAAACTTATGCCCTCTAAGAGACAGACGTGTGCGCGTTAAGAAACGTTAGAAATTATATGCAAAACATTTGCACCCGAAACGTTCTCCGACAAACACACAAAATTTCAAATGGGACTATTAGAAGAAGAGATATCGATAAAAATAAGATATACACGTACGTCCCCTGGCGAAAAAACTATGCACTCTTTTCAGTACGAGGTACTTTCAAAATGCTTGTCGCTGCAAGTGGTATCTCATAGCGAAATAATTTTTTGCTTCGAGCTTCCAGAACCTCAGATATTGCTGGAAATATATCAGAAACAAAAAAATATATACACACGTTCCTAGTGGCCAAACCGTTCTTTACAAAAGTTCGAAATTACATGCAGGATATTTTCCACTAGGAGCTCCACCCGACGCAAAAATATTTTTTAAAACGGAATTTTAAATGGAGAGATATCGGGGAAATCGCGTTTCAACTTGACGCGCCCTAGACTAAGAATTAAGCATTACTTGAAATCGGAACTGTGCCCAAAATAGTCTAAAATGATATGGAACAGATAGTAGACGCAGGCTTATGGCGGGCTCTTAGTTTTTTTGCAGTGGCAACAATTTGGGTCACGTGGTAAGAAGAAATCATCATGATCTGGAAGGTACGTCACAGGTGGGCGTGGGCCTTTTTTTCTGCATGACGTCACCTACCGCGTGATTCTCGTCGACGCAACTTTTAATTCTGAGGTTATCTTTTTTTGTCCTCCATTTTATATTTTGAAATAATCGAATACATTTATTTTCGAAAAAGCAATGCGTACATGGAAATGTTTGATACTAACCCGGCCCGTTCATGTGGGAGTCAATTGCTGTACCGATTCGGCTACCGAGACATTTCTTGGGATAGTCAAGGGGATTAAGAGACGTGGTTCGCGGAATGCGAGGACGACTGCCTAAGGGACTTGCTGTAGGACGTCTTCAGTTGAATACAGGAAGGATGGTGTATGACTCACTCAAACAAGTACTGACATGATTTTCACAACGACGCAAGCATAGTGGCTATAACGCAGAGGTGTGTTGCCACAACCATGGAGAAATACTGCACTGCCGTTATATTGCTACTGGCCAGTCTCGCGTTCGGAAACGGTAACAGGGAAGTTTATTTTCTCTGTGAACAGGAGCTCATTATTTTTTCCTGACGTATTATTCTTAATAATCCTAAACATAATTTCTTCTTCACGAATTTGCAAATGTAAGGTGTGTAAACTTTTCCCCCGACGTGATTCACACGCGTTTAATCTGCATCATATATTTTCTTGCGAAATGAAGGACTTTTTTTCATGTTTTAGAATTATTTTTTCTGTAGGGGTTTTGTATAATTTATTTTTTTCAACCGGAGGACCTATGATTTCTTTTTCATAAATTTTGTATGCAACATGTTGTTTTCAGTAATTGAGATCTTCTTTCGATTATGTTCATGCTCGTTGATATTTTTAGCACGTCTTTTGTAAAAAAAGATCGTGCTTATGTTACCGGTTTGTCCGTCCGCCTGTACCCACGATACCTCTGCAACTATTAGTCCGATTTGAAAAATTCTTTTTGCATTGGAAAGCTTCAATTATGTGAATGATGATCCTTCATTTCGGTTTTTTTTACGATGTACAATTTCGCCGCTAGAGGGCGTAAATACACATGATGTCGAATTCAAAAATACGTTTTATTCCACATATTTGCTTCTATACATCCGATTGAAAAACTATTTTATATCTCGATTCCATTTATGTCCAGGAGTATTTTCGATATAGTTACTTTTTCAAATTACGCATAGATTTTCCGCTACGGGGCGTAAAGGTAAATTACATTTTTTTCCAAAACTCTTCTTCTAAAACTCCGATTTTAAAATGTTTTTCTTCAGCAGATACACCTCCTGATGAAAAATCTTTTGCATATAATTTCAAACTGTTGGTAAAGAATACTTTCTCCACCAGGGGCGTAAGTGTTAATTTTTGCTTCTGATGTATTTTCCATAAAATCTGAGCTCCTAAAATATCGATTGAAAAAATTCTTCCGTGGACTGATGCCACTCACATCGATAAACCTTTTCGGAATATTTTCTTCTTAAAATATTCCACAGTTTCTCCGCCAGGGGGCGTAGATGTATATCCCATTTTTGTCAATATCTCTACTTGTTAGAGTCCGATTTGAAAGATTCCTCCTTTGTTGGATAGCGTTTTCAGTGTGACATGTTTTTCATATAATTTCAAAATTTTCAAGTCATTCGTAGACTTTCCGCTAGGGTGCGTAAAGGTAAATTGCCTTCCCCCTATATATCTGCTTCTAAATCTACCATTTGAAAAATTCTTTCTGCACCGGATACAGCTCCAGATGGGAAATCGTTTGCACATAATTTCTAATTTTTGTAAAAAATAGTTTGGCCACCAGGGAGCGTAAATCTTAATTTCCGCTTGATGTATTTGTGGTAAATATGAGCTTCTAAATTCAACATTAAAAAAAACGTCGTTTGTAGACCGATACTACTCATGTAGACAAACGTTTTAGAAACACTTTCTTCTAAAAATAATGCATGGTTTCTACGCCAGGGAGCGTAGATGTATATCTTATTTTTGTCAATATCTCTACTTCTAGGAGTCCAATTTGAAAAATTCCTTTTTTTGTTAGCACGTCTTTTGTTAAAAAAAGATCGTGCTTCTGTTATCGGTTTGTTCGTCCGTCCGTCCGTCTGTACCAACGATATCTCTGGAAATATTAGTCCGATTTGAAAAATTCTTTTTGCATTGGGAAGCTTGAAATATGCAAATGATGATCCTTTATTTCGTTTTTTTTTACGATGTACAATTTCGCCGGTAGAGGGCGTAAATGCAGATGATGTCGAATTCAGAAATATGTTTTATTCCACATATTTGCTTCTAAACATCCGATTGAAAAAGAAAAACTATCTTTTGATTCCATTTATATAATGAAGAGTATTTTAGATATAGTTACTTTTTCAAATTACGAATATATTTTCCGCTAGGGAGCGTAAAAGTAAATTAGCTTTTCCTCGATAACTCTTCTTCTAAAACTCCGATTTGAAATTTTTTTCTTCAGCGGATACATCTCCTGACGATAAATCTTTTGCATATAATTTCAAATTTTTGGTAAAGAATATTTTGGCCACCAGGGGGCGTAAGGGTTAATTTTTGCTTCTGATGTATTTGCCATAAAATCGGAGCTTCTAAAATATCGATTGAAAAAATTCTTTCGTGGACTGATGCCACTCCCATCGATAAAACTTTTCGGAATATTTTCTTCTTAAAATATTGCACAGTTTCTCTGCCAGGGGGCGTAGATGTACATCTTATTTTTGTCAATATCTCTACTTCTAGGAGTCCGATTTGAAAAATTCCAATTGAAAAATTTTTTGTTGGATAGTGTTTTCCGTGTGACATGTTTTTCATGTAATTTCAAAATTTTCAAGTAATTCATAGACTTCCCGCTAGGAGACGTAGCGGTAAATTGTGTTTCCCCCTATATCTCTGCTTCTAAATCTCCGATTTGAAAAATTCTTTCTGCACCGGATACAGCTCCAGATGGGAAATCGTTTGCACATAATTTCTAATTTTTGTAAAAACAATAGTTTGGCCACCAGAGGGCGTAAGTCTTAATTTCCTCTTCTGTTGTATTTGAAGCAAAATATAATGTTCTAAAATCACAATTGCAACAAAAGTCGTTTGTTGACCGATACTACTCATGTCGACAAACCTTTTAGGAACATTTTCTTCTTGAAATAATGCATGGTTTCTACGCCAGGGAGCGTAGATATATATCCTATTTTTATCAATATCTCGACTTCTAATAGTCCGATTTAGAAAATTCCTTCTTTGTTGAAAGTGTTTCCGATGCGAAATGTTTTTCCTAATACTTCAAAATTTTTAAGTAAATCATAGACTTTCCGCTAGGAACACAAAAGCAAATTTCGTTTTCTGCGTTATTTCTGCTTCTAAAACTCCGATTTGAAAAATTCTTCCTGTATCGCATCCAAGACCTGATGGAAAATATTTTTCCCATAATTTCTAATGTTTGGTAAAGTATGGTTTGGCCACCAGGGGGAATAAGTGTTAATTTCCGCTTCTGATGTATTTGTAGCAAAATCTGGGCTCCTGAAAACTCGACTAAATTTTTTTCTTGGACCAATACCGCTCATATAGAAAAACCTTTGGAGAATACTTTCTTCCTAAAATAATGCATGGTTTTCCCGCCAGGGGACGTAAAGTCACATCTCATTTTTGTCGATATCTCTGTTTCTAAGAGTCCAATTTGAAAAATTCTTTCGGTGTTGGAGAGCGTTTCCGGTGCAATATGTTTCTCATATAAATTCATGTTTTTCTTAACGCACAAGTCTGCAACTAGAGGGCGTAAGCTCACCATTTCGTTTACAGCAATATCTGAGGAAATAAAAACCCGATTGAAAAACTTCTTTCTTCCGTCAGATACTATTGTTTTCCATACCGGTTCCATTGACTTTGAATAGCTTTGATAAATTTAATTTGCATCAGAACGAATTCAAAAGACGTGCTTTTTACACCCGAAATTTCGGTATCAACTTTCTTGTTTTTCTTGTAAACTTAAGAACTTTATTTTCTTCACGTCTTCAGCATTACTTTTTTTGTGTGGAAGTTTATTATAATTCATTTTTCTATAGGAAGACTCAGTTGTTTCTTCTTCATAAATATTCTATGCAACATGTTGTTTTCAGTAATTGAGATTTTTCTACCATTTTTTTTGTTCGTGTTTTTATCTTGCAAAATGAGAAACTTGGTTTATTTTCTTCGTGTCTTCAAAGTTATTTTTTTCTCCTCATGGGTTTACTATACTTTATTTTTTAAAGAAAGACTTAATAATTTTTTCTTCGTTCTTTATTCTGCGAAACGTGTTGTGTTTAAGAATTCATATTTTTTTATCATATTAATGTTCGTTCATGTCTGTTTTCTCTTATGAAATTTTGAAAGAAATATTTTTTCTTTTTCTATGGAGGGACAAACTTTATTTTTTCGTTCGTAATTTGTCAAAACGTTACCTTAGGCTTTGAGAACTGAGGATATTTTTCGATTTGTTACCATCGTGTTTGAAAAAAAAACCCAGTTCGGTCATGTCTTTTCTTGTGAAATAAAGGAGTTCTTTTTTATCACGTTTCAAAATTATTTTTCTGTAGGATTTTATTTTAGTATTTATTTTGGTATTTTTTCACGATTACTCTGTGTAACGTGTTTAAAAATATTCCGATATTTGTAGAATCATGTTTATGCCTGTTCATGCTTCTTCTTTTTTCTTTTCTCGTAACATAAAAAACTTTATTTTTTCCGCATCTTCAAGATTACTCTTTGTGGAGGTTTATTGAAAATTTTTCTCTAAGAAGATCTACATTTTTCATCGGTATTCCATGAAACATGCTGCTTTCAGTTCTGAGATTTTTTCGGGGCTTCATTTTTATGTTATTTCATGTATTTATCTTGTGAAATGAAGAACTTGATTTATTTTCTACGTGTTTTCAAAATCATTTTTCTCCAGGAAGTTTATTTTTGTTTATTTATTTTTTCTACAGCAGGACAAAATTTTTCTTCGTAACTTATTTTGTAACGTGTTGTTTTCAGAAATTTATAATTTTTTCGATCTGTTTACGATCGTTCATAAGGAATAAAGTACTTCATATTTCAACATTATTTTTTGTAGGGGTTTGTCAAATCTTTTCACTATGATTAGTTCTGTGCAACGCATTTAAGATTTTTCTTTTCGATTTACTTCAATCGTTTTGAAACTCGTTCTTCCTTTTCTCTATAAAATGAAAAACTTTATCTTCACGTATGAACATTAATCTTTCGGCAGAGGTTTGTTTTAATTTATTTTACAGGAGGACTTATTAAATCTTTTCTTCAGGAGTTATCCCTCGCAACATGCTATTTTTAGAAATTTAAGGGTTTTATGATCGTTCATATCTTTTTTATGTGAAACGAAGTACTTTCTTCAGGGTTCGTTTTTTTCGGTAGGAATTACTAAATTTTATTTTTCTAGGAGAACTTGTTAAATTTTCTTTTCATGATTATTCAAAACTTAACATCAGGTTTGAGGACTTAAGATCTTTTGATCTGTATCGAAAATGTGTCAGCTAGTTTATGTTTCTGTGCCAATAGAAAGAATTTATTTATTTTCTTTCGTTCCAGCATTATTTTAGGCAGAAGCTTCGTATAAAAATTTAGTATTACTTTCCATAGCCAATGTATTTAATTTCAACGCATTCCGACTGACATGTGTAAGATAATTTTTTATAATCAATACGACTTTATGAGCATTAGAACTCCTTTTTATGAGGTTTGTGTCTTTGATGAAAACGCAGGATGAAAATATCTAGATATCTATGTGTAAGATAGAATGCATATATTTCTTTCTTCATTCTGCATTCATCGTACAGAGAGTAAAAAAAAACATAAATCATACTTAAGTCATACAAATTAAATCATATACACTGCTGGCCACCCAAAATGCAACCAAAAAGGAAGCATCCGATTGGCCTTAAATTCGAAGCCTGCGTCGCCCGCGAGAGAACATGCAAACAATTAGAATTGCAGGGCATATGCAAATCATGAGCGCTCGGCACGATACCGAGAAGCACAGAAGGCAGGGTGTAAGTAGTGGAAGTGTGTTGTGCTGCCGGACATGTACGTGGGAAGCTTCCTGATGCCTCGTCGCAGAATACGGCAGTCATTCCAGCATGTTTCGGAGTTCGACAGAGGACGAATACTGGCTTATCGCGACAGCGGTTTATCGTACCTAGACATCGGCGCTCGTGTGGGACGACACACGGGCGCCGATGAGTGAAATGAGTATGGATTCGGTGGGTGCAGGAGGGACGGACGGACCAACGTGAGCGGTTGCCGCAGCCGCGGCACAGCACCGAACGAGAGGACCGGCATATTGTGCGGCGGGCATTGACGGCTCGCACCGCCACATCACGAACGTTAGCGCAGGAATTAGGGTGTATTGCGCAACAACCTGTGTCAGCACGTACTGTTCGACTTGGTCTGCAGGAGCGGCGACTTGTCGCACGGCGCCCGCTGTTCCGATTACCATTGACGTTACACCACCGTCGAGTGCGGCGGCAGTGGGCCGTTGAACGCTGCATCTGGACTGCGGAATGGCACGGCATTGTCTTCTCCGACGAATCCCGTTTCTGCCTACAACATCACGATGGTCGGATCCGCGTGTGGCGGCACCGCGGCGAGAGACTGTATGGCGCCTGCATTATGCATCGCCATACCGGTCCGTCGCCTGGCGTTATAGTTTGGGGCGCAATTGGATATGACACCCGCACCCCTCTGGTGCGCATCGGCGGTACACTCAACAGCCACCGCTACATCTCCGACGTTTTGGAGCCTATAGTCCTCCCTTACATGCAGGACCTGCCGGCGGCCACGTTTCAACAGGACAGTGCGCGCCCGCACCTGGCACGTATCGTGCAACAATTCTTCACGGCCCACCAGGTGTCACTGCTGCCGTGGCCCGCTTGTTCTCCCGATATGTCGCCCATCGAACTCGTCTGAACGCTGTTCGGCAACCGAGTGGCCCGGCAAGCACCACCCGCGGCTACGCCAGATGAACTATGGCAACTTGTGGAAGCAGCCTGGAACGACATACCCCAAGCCTACATCCAAAGCCCCTTTCTTTCGATGCCGCCGCGTGTAGCGGCCGTTATTGCCAGCCATGGGGGTCAGACGAACTATTGATGTCAGCGTGTTCCGCAAGTCGCACGGGCCTGTAAGCTCAATCGTTTCATCTTTGTATCTGTTGTTTTGTATCTAGAAAATCTGGCTTTGCTATCTCGTGTCCTTCTTGGTGTTGCATTTTGGGTGACCAGCAGTGTACAAGATAGAATGCAAATATTTTTTCTTCATTACTGCATTCATCCTAGGGAGTGTAAAAAATCATACATTTCCTTAATGCTTTGCGAAATGTAACACAAATAACTACAATTACTCAGATATCAGTTTAAAATATTTGAAATGCAGAAAAAGAAAACATTTTAATGATTTCTAAAAAGATTTGTAGAATAGAACACGGATCAAACCGCTATACATATGTTTAAGTACTGAATAGGAAATAGGAAACTGAATGATAATTTTCCTGAAAACGCCAATTTTTGGAATAGGAACATCCCTTCACGGAATGTGAGGTAAGACTTCAATATGGATTATCGCTCGCTTTTTAAGAAATCACACATTAGCAAGCATTATGAAAGAGCGTTTCATATTAGTTTCTTAGTCTTCGGCAATAAACACATTGAATTCTCAGTGAACTCAGTTGATAAGAATGTGAGAGTCACAGCGAAGAAATTATAACAACGCAATCATTGCAAAGGAATATATGAATTACTAACCGATTAAGAAACACTTAATAAGAAACTGCATAAAGCAGGAAAGGAAAAATGCCTTTAAAGAAATTCAAAAGCAAAAATATCATCTTCACGACCATAAACATATATTCGAAGACATGTTGTCAAAAAGATGTCGTATGGTTTACTGAGAACTGCTTCCTTGAAAAGAAATAGTCTGGAAAATGCATATGAAATTCTCTCATTAGTAAGAAGACAGGAAAAAAAAAATAAAGAATGCCTAGATAATAATATAATTTCTCAAACATAAAAATACGTTTAAATAGAAGTCAGCATTCTGGTCGTTTGAGTTATTTCAGCATACAGAGGGGAAAAGTAATTATAAAAAAAATAATATACGCACGGAAAATAAATCTTAGCAATGGAACAAGGTTGGAAGATATTAGCATATTCATTTAAGTATAGTTGTGAATGATCTTTAATTCTCCAAAGACACAATGCGAGAAAAAATGCTTTTGGATAAAAGTTGCTGAATAAGTTATATCATTTTTTTTTATATTGCGCAGGAAAAATGCAAAGAAGCTCTATGTTTTTGCATTTTTTATTAAGAAATAAAAATGAACGAAAACGTTGACAATAAAATAAAGTTTTGTAAGACAAAGGATGAAGACATGTAATATAAAAAATAAATGAATAAGAAAAAAATGTTGGTGATCAAGCGAAGCTGGATGATATAAACACAATCCTGTTAATGAAACTGTGGAAGATCCTCAAAAGACACGGTGAGACAAAAACAATACTTCTGAAAAAACAAATAAAATCAATAAAGATGTCACGTGAGCGGGAAAAATTATGGCTCAGAGCAGTGAAATTTCTGAACAGCTGAGCATAGTTAGAGATAAAACATTTACAGTACTCACAAAACCTTTATATTTTGTGTCACTTGGAAGAAAATGGCAGACCTCCTCTGCTTGTCTTTAATCTTTCAAGAGAATTAGCATATACCGCACTACGTATGAGCTTCGTTAATCGAGATGTATTTGTTTAATTAGTGTGAAATGGACAAAATTCTTGATTTCATATTTACTTCTAAGTTTGCACCCTCTTAATTTTTTATAAACAACACAGCCATTTACATTCCACAATAAATTTCATTCGCACAAATTACATTTGTTTTAGATAAGTTCGTTTTTTTTTTTAAACCAAAAACGGGTGCGAAAAAATTCCAAGTTGAAAAAATTGCTGATTGTTAAGATTCAATGGATTTTCTAAGCGAAGATTTGTTGCATGTGAATTAGAAAGATTCGGACTTCCCGGAGAAAGTGATTTTCCTGAAGACGGTTGAAACCAGTCTTTATTGTCTCCACTGAAAATTCTTGGTCAGCCAAGGAAGGATTCGGTGACAATAAAGTGATTCAATCAGGACCAAGAACAGTTCAACACAATAACAAAGTATATCTCAAACGCTTTAAAAGTTTTTTCCTATGTAAGAAAAAATCGTGAAACTTATTTTTTATAACATTCGTGCTTGAAATTAGTGAAGCCTTTTTCCCTTTTCTGAAGTTCATTTGTCGCAAATTTCCTTTTCTCTCTCTCTTTTTTTTTGGTAAACGTTTTTCCTCTGAAAGCTTTAATATTTGTAAACTTTACTGTTTTAAAACATTTTTCCGGAACGTTTTCTCTGAAACTTTTAATTACAATTTTACTATTTTTTTCAAATCAATTTTTCCGCAATGTCCTTCCTAAAACAATATTGTAAATCTTTTTTACATATTATTCTTTCATATTGCTTTTCTAAATTTTATGTTTTTTTCTAAAACTTTTTTTCGTGTTCTCTTACTTTTTCAGGAAAGCTTGTTTCACAAAATCTTTTCACTTAAGTTTTGGTAAACACATTTTTGTTTTTAATGACAAACCTTATTATTTTGTAAATATTTGATCTGTAATACGTTTTTACCGAATTTTCGTGCTTAAAACATTTTGGGAATCCCTTTTTGCTTTTTTATGACGTTTATTTGTCGTAATATATTCTTCCAAAGAATTTTTTTTTCTTTTTTTTTTTGGTAAACTTTATTACATTACAAGTTTTCGTTTTATAAATTTTACTGTTTTAAAACATTTTTTCTTAACTTTTCTAAACCTTTAAATGATATTACTATTTTTGTAAATCGTTTTTTTTTTCGCAAAGTCCTTCCTAAAACGATAAAAAAATTTTTTACCATTTCTCTTTGTGACTTATTTTTTATATTTTTCCTTAAAACTTTTGGTAAAGCATGTGCTTTTATTTTTCTCTGTAAACGTTACTATTTGTAAATTATTCTTTCGGACAACTTTTCTAAACCTAATGTTTTTCCTTTAAAACTTTCGGTAAGAACGTCTTTATTTTTATTTTTAAACATTACACTTTTTACATTCTTTCGTACTCGTTTTTCTAAATCTTCTGCTCTTCCTTAATTTTTTTGAAATGTCTTACTTTTTTAGTAAAACTTATTGCGCAAAATTTTTCTCTTAAGTTTTGGTGAACACATTTTTGTTTTTAAAAGCAAGATATTTTTCTGTAATACTTTTTACAATTTTTGTGAAAACTTTTTCCATTTACTATCACAAAGGTTTTCACTAAAATTTTTGGCAAAACAATTTTATTTTATTTTTAAACTTTACTGTTTTGTGAATAATTTCCTTGCAATGTGTTTCACATTAACTTTTGTAAAAACTTTTTTCGACGAAATTTATTTTCGTAGTTTTTTTCACTAAAGTTTGTAGGAAACAAATTTTATTTTTGCTTTTAAACTTTATTGTATTGTATAAGTTAATTTTGTAAAAACTTTTTTTTTGATAAAATTTATTTTCGTAAAGTTCTTTATTACTAAAAACTGTAGGAACGTATTTTTTTTAAACTTTACTGTTAAGCGCATAATTATTTTGCAATGGGTTTTCGTGAAAACGTTTTATCAGTTAAACTTATTTTCACTAAAAATTTCGGTAAACATTTGTTATTTTAATTTGCAAATTTTACGTGCTGTTTTGTACATAGTTTCAGTAAAAAACGTTTTTTGTAAAGCTCATTTTTCTCAGCCTTTCCACTAAAACTTCAGTTAACCACTTTTATTTTCTGTAAGCTTTACTGGTTTTTTTTTTATTTTTCTGTATTGTGTTTTCATAATTTTTAAAAATTTTTTTTCAGTAAAACATTTAGTGAAATACCCCGTAGTCATTCAACATAAAAGTTTCAATGATATGCATGCAGTCTGAATTAGATCATACGGCTTGCGTTTTGAAAAAAACTGTTGACAGAAAGAGATCTTAGTTGATAACGAGGAACAAATTGATAAAAAATAGTTTCCTTTATTTTTTAACAAAGGAAATTAATTGGAAAGTCAAGACACTCGCGGTAAATGTTTTGTTCCGTGATGTCAGCCCATCTCTAGAATGATGTGCCAACAATAAAAAGACCACAAAAATTACATACCCACAGATTCACAATTCATCGATGTCCCCCCTCCAGTGAATTTCTTTGAAAGCTAGCCAAGTTCACTTGTGATCGAAGCAAAAGAATATGAGGGTGACAACGGAAACAACGTTGCTGTTCTACATTGTTTTTACCACGATCTGGAATCTCACGTAGTGGAGGGGGGGGGGGGCATCGATAAATTGGGAATCTGTGGGTATGTAATTTTTGTGGTCTTTTTATTATTGGCACATCATTCTAGAGATGGGCTGACATCACGGAACAAAACATTCACTGCGAGTGTGTTGACTTTCCAATTAATTTCCTTCGTTAAAAAATAAAGGAAACTATTTTTTATCAATTTCTTCCTCGTTATCAACAAAGATCTCTTTCTGTCAACAGTTTTTTTTTCAAAACGCAAGCCGTACGATCTCCTTCAGACTGCATGCATGTCATTGAAACTTTTATGTTGAATGACTACGGGGTATTTCACTAAATGTTTTACTGAAATTTTTTTTTCAAAAATTATGAAAACACAATACAGAAAAATTGGAAAAAACAAGTAAAGCTTACAGAAAATAAAAGTGGTTAACTGAAGTTTTAGTGGAAAGGCTGAGAAAAATGAGCTTTACTAAAAAAGTTTTTTACTGAAACTATGTACAAACAGCACGCAAAATTTGCAAATTAAAATAAAAAATGTTTACCGAAATTTTTGGTGAAAATAAGTTTAACTGAAAAAACGTTTTCATGAAAACCCATTGCAAAATAATTATGCGCTTAACAGTAAAGTTTAAAAAAAAAACGTTTCTACAGTTTTTAGTAATAAAGAACTTTACGAAAATAAATTTTATCGAAAAAAGTTTTTACAATATTTACTTATACAAAACAATAAAGTTTAAAAGCAAAAATAAAATTTGTTTCCTACAAACTTTAGTGAAAAAAACTCTACGAAAATAAATTTTGTCGAAAAAAGTTTTTACAAAAGTTAATGTGAAACACATTGCAGGGAAATTATTCACAAAACAGTAAAGTTTAAAAATAAAATAAAATGGTTTGCCAAAAATTTTAGTGAAAACCTTTTGTGATAGTAAATGGAAAAAGTTTTCACAAAAAATGTAAAAAGTATTGCAGAAAAATATCTTGCTTTTAAAAACAAATATGTGTTCACCAAAACTTAAGAGAAAAAATTTGCGCAATAAGTTTTACTAAAAAAGTAAGACATTTCAAAAAAGTTTAAGGAAGAGCAGAAGATTTAGAAAAACGAGTACCAAAGAATAATGTAAAAAGTGTAATGTTTAAAAATAAAAAATAAAGACGTTCTTACCGAAAGTTTTAAAGGAAAAACATAAGGTTTAGAAAAGCAGTCCGAAAGAATAATTTGCAAATAGTAACGTTTACAGAGAAAAAAACACACATGCTTCACCGAAAGTTTTGAGGAAAAACATAAAAAATAAGTCACAAAGAGAAATGGTAAAAAAAATTTAATCGTTTTAGGAAGGACTTTGCGAAAAAAACAACAAAAAACAAGTTAGTAAAATCATGCAATGCATTGATTATGATACGCTTTCCAACATACCAGAAATTATTACTCAAGTTATGGGGATAATGGCTGTGGAATAAATCTCGCCCCTGTGTCCTGCCCTTTGACACCATTTCGATGATATTCAACAGAACCGGTTCAGTACACCTCAAGAATAACATACTAAAGCTTTGTCGCAGTAGAAGCAGTTTTACGCAAGTTATGAGAATTATGGCTGTGGAATAAATCTTGCTTTTGTGCAATGACCTTTGACCCCATTTCGTTGATATTCAACAGAACCGGTTCACTATACCTCCGGACCAACATGATAACGTTTTTTCGCAATCGAAACATTTTTTGGTAAGTTATGACGCACAAGGGCAATGGAATGGATCCCACTCCACCTTTGACCCCATTTCGCCCATTTTCAATAGGGTTCGTCCCCAGTGGCTCCCTACCACAAACTAAAATTTCATCGAAATCGAACCACTTTTACGCAAGTTATGACACATAAGGGCAATGGAACAAATCCCGCTCTTATGTCCTGCCTGACCTTTGACCCCATTTCGCCCATTTTCAACAGGGTTCGTGCCCAGGTGGTTCCCTACCACATACTAAAATTTCATCGAAATTGAACCGTATTTACGCATGTTATGACGCATAAAGGCAATGGAATGGATTCCACTTTTATGCCCTGACCTTTGACCCTATTTCGCCCATTTTCTATAGGGTTCGTCCCCAAGTGAGTCCTTACCAAATACTAAAATTTCATCGAAATCGAACCCTTTTTACGTAAGTTATGACGCATAAGGGCAATGGAATAAATATCGCTTTTATGCCCTGACTGACCTTTGACCCCATTCGCCCATTTTCGATAGGGTTCGTGCCCTGTGGTTCCCTACCACATACTAAAATGTCATCGAAATGGAACCATATTTACGCATGTTATGACGCATAAAGGCAATGAAATGGATCCCGCTTTTATGTCCTGACCTTTGACCTAATTCCACCCATTTTCAATATGTTTCGTTCCCAGATAGTTCCTTACCACATACTAAAATTTCATCGAAATCGAACCATATTTACGCAAGTTATGACGCATAAAGACAATTGAATTGATCCTGCTCTTGTGGCGTGACCTTTGACCCCACTTCACCCATTTTCAATAGGATTCGTTCCCTGGTGGTCCCCTACCACATACTAAAATTTCATCGAAATCGTACCATTTTTACGTGAGTTATCGTGCCGACAGACGGACGGACGGACAGACGGACGGAAAAAGCTGGAGCATATACGCTTCTTCAATATACAGTTGGAAAGCGTAAAAAACGATTTTCAAAAATAGTAATATCATTTAAAGGTTTAGAAAAGTTAAGAAAAAATGTTTCAAAACAGTGAAATTTATAAAACGAGAATTTGCAAAGTGAAAAAGTTTACCGAAAAATAAAAAAATAAAAAAAGAGAAAAAATTGCTTTGGAAGAAAATATAACGACAAATAAACGTCATAAAAAAGGGATTCCCAAAATGTTTTAAGCACGAATATTCGGTAAAAACGTATTACAGACAAAATATTTACAAAATTTACAAAAAGGTTTGCCATTAAAAACAAAACTTTGTTTACCAAAACTTAAGTGAAATTTTTTTGTGAAATAAGCTTTGCTGAAAAAGTAAGAGAATACGAAAAAAAGTGTTAGGAAAAAAAAACATAAAATTTAGAAAAGCAATACGAAAGAACAATATGTTAAAAAAAGATTTACAATATTGTTTCAGGAAGGACATTGCGGAAAAATTGATTTGAAAAAAATAGTAAAATTGTAATTAAAAGTCTCAGAGAAAACATTCCGGAAAAATGTTTTAAAACAGTAAAGTTTACAAAAATTAAAGCTTTCAAACGTTTACCAAAAAAAAAAAAATAAATAAAAAAAAAAAACGAAATTTGCTACAAATAAACTTCAGAAAAGGGAAAAAGGCTTCACTAATTTCAAGCAAGAATGTTAGAAAAAATAAGTTTCACGATTTTTTTTTACATATAGGAAACATTTTTTAAAGCGTTTGAGATATACTCTGTTATTGTGTTGAACTGTTCTTGGTCCTGATTGAATCACTTTATTGTCACCGAATCCTTCCTTGGCTGACCAAGAATTTTCAGTGGAAACAATAAAGACTGGTTTCAACCGTCTTCAGGAAAATCACTTTCTCCGGGAAGTCCGAATCTTTCTAATTCACATGCAACAAATCTTCGCTTAGAAAATCCATTGAATCTTAACAATCAGCAATGTTTTCAACTTGGAATTTTTTCGCACCCGTTTTTGGTTTAAAAAAAAAACGAACTTATCCAAAACAAATGTAATTTGTGCGAATGAAATTTATTGTGGAATGTAAATGGCTGTGTTGTTTATAAAAAATTAAGAGTGTGCAAACTTAGAAGTAAAAAATGAAATCAAGAATTTTGTCCATTTCACACTAATTAAACAAATACATCTCGATTAACGAAGCTCATACGTAGTGCGGTATATCTAATTCTCTTGAAAGATTAAAGACAAGCAGAGGAGGTCTGCCATTTTCTTCCAAGTGACACAAAATATAAAGGTTTTGTGAGTACTGTAAATGTTTTATCTCTAACTATGCTCAGCTGTTCAAAAATTTCACTGCTCTGAGACATAATTTTTCCCGCTCACGTGACATCTTTATTGATTTTATTTGTTTTTTCAGAAGTATTGTTTTTGTCTCACCGTGTCTTTTGAGGATCTTCCATAGTTTCATTAACAGGATTGTGTTTATATCATCCAGCTTCGCTTGATCACCAACATTTTTTTTTCTTATTCATTTATTTTTTATATTACATGTCTTCATCCTTTGTCTTACAAAACTTTATTTTATTGTCAACGTTTTCGTTCATTTTTATTTCTTAATAAAAAATGCAAAAAAACAGAGCTTCTTTGCATTTTTCCTGCGCAATATAAAAAAAAATCATATAACTTATTCAGCAACTTTTATATAAAAGCAGTTTTTCTCGCATTGTATCTTTGGAGAATTAAAGATCATTCACAACTATACTTAAATGAATATGCTAATATCTTCCAACCTTGTTCCATTGCTAAGATTTATTTTCCGTGCGTATATTATTTTTTTTATAATTACTTTTTCCCTCTGTATGCTGAAATAACTCAAACGACCAGAATGCTGACTTCTATTTAAACGTATTTTTATGTTTGAGAAATTATATTATTATCTAGGCATTCTTTATTTTTTTCCTGTCTTCTTACTAATGAGAGAATTTCCTATGCATTTTCCAGACTATTTGTTTTCAAGGAAGCAGTTCTCAGTAAACCATACGACATCTTTTTGACAACAGGTCTTCGAATATATCTTTTGGTCGTGAAGATGATATTTTTGCTTTTGAATTTCTTTAAAGGCACTTTTTTCTTTCCTGCTTTATGCAGTTTCTTATTAAGTGTTTCTTAATCTGTTAGTAATTCATACATTCCTTTGCAATGATTGTGTTGTTATAATTTCTTCGCTGTGACTCTCACCCTCTTATCAACTGAGTTCACTGAGAATTCAATGTGTTTATTGCCGAAGACTAAGAAACTAATATGAAACGCTCTTTCATAATGCTTGCTAATGTTTGATTTCTTAAAAAGGGAGCAATAATCCATATTGAAGTCTTACCTCACATTCCGTGAAGGGATGTTCCTATTCCAAAAATTGGCGTTTTCAGGAAAATTATCATTCAGTTTCCTATTTCCTATTCAGTACTTAAACATATGTATAGCGGTTTGATCCGTGTTCTATTCTACAAATCTTGGTAGAAATCATTACAATGTTTTCTTCTTTTACATTTCAAATATTTTAAACTGATATCTGAGTAATTGTAGTTATTTGTGTTACATTTCGCAAACCAATAAGGAAATGTATGATTTTTTTTTACACTCCCTAGGATGAATGCAGTAATAAAGAAAAAATATTTGCATTCTATCTTGTATATGATTTCTTTTGTATGACTTAAGTATGATTTATGTTTTTTTTACTCACTGCAGGATGAATGCAGTAATGAAGAAAGAAATATTTGCATTCTATCTTACGCATAGATATGTAGATATTTTCATCCTGCGTTTTCATCAAAGACTAAAAGCACAGATAAACGAGTTCTAATGTTCATAAGGTCGTATAGATTATAAAAAATTCTCTTACACATGTCAGTCTAAATGCGTTGATATTAAATACATTGGCTATGGAAAATAATGCAAAATTTTTATACGAACCCTCTGCCTAAAATAATGCTGGAACGGAAGAAAATAAATTAATTCTTTCTATTGGTAAGGTCAGGTGATGCGTAACATCACAGCCTCTCCTTGACAAATGTCAACCCCGCCTTCTCGTGGTGCATCCTGTTCCCACTAAAGGGGCTCTGACGACCGCCAATAGCGGTATAACTATACCATCGGGATCAGAGGAAATGCTATCCCACACTCACCAACCCGCTTGGCCAGCGTGGTGAGTTATGGCCAAACACCTCCAAAATGACTCTACAACTTAAATCTTGGCCCTCAGTCTCCGGCAGCTGGAATGTACCTGGCCAAGGCAGCGGCCAGTGCGACATGAAGGCAGAGGGTGCTAAGAATCCCCGGAGGACCGGACTAGGCTGCCATTTGATGCTGACCTTGGCTACCTATAACGGACGCTCCCTATCTTCTGATTCAAGGCTTCTTGAATTGGAAGAGGAACTACAAAGGATCAAGTGGGACATCGTCGGGCTAAGTGAGGTAAGGAGAAAAGGAGAAGATCTCATTGAACTGAAAAGTGGACATCTCTTCTATTATCGTGGGACAGATACTGGCAGAACTAGTGGTGTTGGATTTATAATAAACAAGAAACTGAAGGATAAAGTGGTAGAAGTTGAAAGTTCCTCTGACAGAGCTGCACGACTCGTTATCCAACTATCGAGAAGATACCAGGCTCAGATTATTCAAACTTATGCACCCACCACAAGTCATCCTGAAGAAGAAATTGAAGAATTTTATGAGGAAATTCGTCATCTAAATAATAAAGGTAAGCAGCACTTGAAGATAATTATGGGAGATTTCAATGCAAAAATAGGGCAACGGCAACAGAATGAAACTTCAGTAGGTAAATTCGGTCACGGCAACAGAAACCAGCGTGGAAATACTCTCGTTGAGTTTGCAGAGGCAGAAGGATTTTTCATCTTGAACTCCTTTTTCAAGAAAAAGCCACACAGGAAATGGACATGGAGACATCCAATTGGGACGACAAGTGAAATTGATTTTATTATGTGTAACAAAAAATTCGTCATCGAAGACTGCAGTGTGCTGAACAAGTTCAACACAGGTAGTGACCATAGATTGGTGAGATGTAAGATGCACCTCAACACTAAACTGGAACGTGGCAAGCTCATAAGACAAACAAAATGTATTGACATAACCAACCTTAAAAAACACCATAATACTTTCAAGTTGGAACTGAAGAACAGATTCTCTGCTTTAGAAGGCCTAACATCGGAAGAAGTGGATATTTCGGAAGTTAACAGAAAAGTAACCAAAGCTCTAATGGAAACAGCAACAAAATTAGCTGGGTCTAAGAACAAGTTGCATGTGAACAAATTATCAGGAAAACCAAAATGTTGATGCAAAAAAGAAGAGAGATGAGGACAACTAAAGAAGATGTGACTTCCAAAGTGGAATATATAGAGCTATGCAAGACAACACGAAAAAGTATCACTGAAGACGTAAGGAAATTCAACTGTGAGCTAGTGAGGAAAGCAATTGAAAACAACCAAAGCCTTAAGATAGCAAAGGGACATCTCAGTAAGGGAAGAAAACAGATTATGGCTCTGAGAAAAGAAGATGGTTCTATAACAAGAAATAGAGGCGAAATTTTGACAAGAGTGAAAGATTTCTACTCCAAATTATATGAAAGGGATGATACATGTACTCCAGACATCATGAAAGGTACCAGAGTTCTTCCAGTCCTCCCAGCAGAAGTTGCTCATGCAATCAAGAACATGAAGCGGGGGAAAGCTCCTGGAGAAGATGGAATTACTATAGACATCATACAAGAAGCAAGTGGAGAAATTGAAACAGTACTCGCCCAAATTTTCACTCGATGCCTTAATGAAGGGAAGATTCCTGAGGATTGGAACAACGCTACAATGATCCTGCTACATAAAAAAGGTGACATTGAGGATCTCAGGAACTACAGACCTATCAGCCTCCTATCGGTGGTTTATAAAATCTTCACTAAAGTTCTTTCACACCGCTTGAAGGTAACACTGGACATGGCTCAACCGAGAGAACAAGCTGGATTCAGGAGTGGCTACAGCACAATAGATCATATCCACGTACTGAGAGAACTAATTGAAAGAGCGAGGGAATATGAACTTCCATTGTGCATGGCTTTTATCGATTATGAAAAAGCCTTTGATTCGGTGAAACCATCAGCAGTTACAATGGCTCTGAAATCCTGCGGTATTGAAGATGCATACATTAATATTATTAATAACATCTATGAAAATGCAAGTGCAAAGATTCGGCTGTTTGAAAATACAACACACATAAAAATTGGAAAGGAGTGAGACAAGGTGACACCATATCTCCGAAGCTCTTTAATGCCACATTGGAAAATGTCTTTCAATCACTGAACTGGGAAAACAAAGGGATAAAGATTAATGGAGATTATCTAACCCACCTTCGTTTTGCTGATGACGTAGTCATTTTTGCAACTACCCCATCAGAGCTGCAGAGTATGATCCAGGAACTTGTTGACAAGAGTAAAGAAGTGGGATTAAAAATGAACTTTCAGAAGACAAAAGTGATGTTCAATGCTTTTACAAGAAATGAAGATTTATCGATTGATGGAGAAAAACTGGAGATAACAGATACATATGTTTATCTTGGACAGCAGATATCAAGTGAGGGTCACATTGATGAAGAAATTAATCGGCGTACAAAACTTGCCTGGAGAGCTTTTGGAAGAAACAGCATAATTTTCAAGAGCAATATGCCATTATGTCTTAAAAGAAAAGTGTTTGATCAATGCATCCTTCCAGTGCTTACGTATGGTGCAGAGACGTGGACCTTAACTAAAAGAGACATACAAAGGCTGCAGACAACTCAAAGAAGCATGGAGAGGTGCATGCTTGGTATAACCAGGAGAGATAAGAAGAGGAACTCGTGGATCCGAAAAATGACGAGAGTGGAAGACATCATGATCAGAGTTAAATCCCTGAAATGGCAATGGGCTGGACATACTGCCAGAAGGACAGACCATAGATGGACAGCCGAAATTTTAGATTGGATTCCAAGGGACAGGAAAAGACCCAGAAAAAGACCACATGGGAGATGGGTGGATGAAATTCGTAAATATGCGGGAGTGACATGGAGGAGACTGGCACAAGACAGACCGTTGTGGAGGAAACTTGGGGAGACCTTCGTCCAGCAGTGGATTGATAATGGTTGACAATGATGATGATGATGATGATTGGCACAGAAACATAAACTAGCTGACACATTTTCGGTACAGATCGAAAGATTTTAAGTCCTCAAACCTGATGTTAAGTTTTGAATAATCATGAAAAGAAAATTTAACAAGTTCTCCTAGAAAAATAAAATGTAGTAATTCCTACCGAAAAAAACGAACCCTGAAGAAAGTACTTCGTTTCACATAAAAAAGATATGAACGATCATAAAACCCTTAAATTTCTAAAAATAGCATGTTGCGAGGGATAACTCCTGAAGAAAAGATTTAATAAGTCCTCCTGTAAAATAAATTAAAACAAACCTCTGCCGAAAGATTAATGTTCATACGTGAAGATAAAGTTTTTCATTTTATAGAGAAAAGGAAGAACGAGTTTCAAAACGATTGAAGTAAATCGAAAAGAAAAATCTTAAATGCTTTGCACAGAACTAATCATAGTGAAAAGATTTGACAAATCCCTACAAAAAATATTGTTGAAATATGAAGTACTTTATTCCATATGAACGATCGTAAACAGATCGAAAAAATTATAAATTTCTGAAAACAACACGTTACACAGAATAAATTACGAAGAAAAATTTTAAGTCCTGCTGTAGAAAAATAAATAAACAAAAATAAACTTCCTGGAAAAAAAAATGATTTTGAAAGCACGTAGAAAATAAATCAAGTTCTTCATTTCCCAAGATAAATACATGAAATAACATAAAAATGAACCCCCGAAAAAATCTCGGTACTGAAAGCTGTATGATTCATGGAATACTGATGAAAAATGTAGATCTTCTTAGAGAAAAATTTACAATAAACCTCCACAAAGAGTAATCTTGAAGATACGGAAAAAATAAAGTTCTTTATGCTACAAAAGAAAAAAGAAAAAGCATGAACAGGCATAAACATGATTATACAAATATCGGAATATTTTTAAACACGTTACATAGAATAATCATGAAAAAATACCAAAATAAAATCCTACAGAAAAATAATTTTGAAACGTGATAGAAAAGAAGTCCTTTATTTCACAAGAAAAGACATGACCGAACTGTTTTTTTTTCAAACACGATGGTAACAGATCGAAAAAATCCTAAGTTCTCAAAGCATAAGGTAACGCTTTGAAAAATTACGAACGAAAAAATAAAGTTTGTCCTTCCATAGAAAAAGTAAAATGTAATAAGCTCTATGGAAAAACATTTTCAACGTGAAAGAAACAATAATTCCCCCAAAATTTTATAAGAGAAAAAAGACATGAACGAACATAAATGTGATACCTAAAATATGAAATTTTAAACACAGCACGTTGCGCAGAATAAGTAACGAAGGAAAAATTATTAAGTCTTCCTTTATAAAATAAAGTATAGTAAACCCCTGAGGATAAAAAAATAACTTTGAAGACATGAGTAAAATAAACCAAGTTCTTCATTTTGCAAGATAAAAACACGAACAAAAAATATGGTAGAAAAATCTCAATCACTGAAAATAACATGTTGCATAGAACATTCATGAAGAAGAAACTACTGAGTCTTCCTATAGAAACATGAATTATAATAAACTTCCACACAGAAAAAGTAATGCTAAAGACGTGAAGAAAATAAAGTTCTTCAGTTTACAAGAAAAAGATATCAGCGAACATGAACATGATCGAAAGAAGATCTCAATTACTGAAAACAACATGTTGGATAGAAAAGTTTTGAAAAAAAAATCATTGGTCCTCCGATTGAAAAAATTAAATACAAAACCCTTACAGAAAAAATAATTCTAAAACATGAAAAAAAAAAAGTCCTTCATTTCGCAAGAAAATATATGATGCAGATTAAACGCGTGTGAATCACGTCGGGGGAAAAGTTTACACACCTTACATTTGCAAATTCGTGAAGAAGAAATTATGTTTAGGATTATTAAGAATAATACGTCATGAAAAAATAATGAGCTCCTGTTCACAGAGAAAATAAACTTCACTGTTACCGTTTCCGAACGCGAGACTGGCCAGTAGCAATATAACGGCAGTGCAGTATTTCTCCATGGTTGTGGCAACACACCTGCGTTATAGCCACTATGCTTGCGTGGTTGTGAAAATCATGTCAGTACTTGTTTGAGTGAGTCATACACCATCTTCCTGTATTCAATCTGAAGACGTCCTACTGCAAGTCCCTTAGGCAGTCGTCCTCGCATTCCGCGAACCATGTCTCTTAATCCCCTTGACTATCCCAAGAAATGTCTCGGTAGCCGAATCGGTACAGCAATTGACTCCCACATGAACTGCTCGGGTTCATTTCCATATGTACTCATTGCTTTTCCGAAAATAAATGTATTCGATTATTTCAAAATGTAAAATGGAGGACAAAGAAAGATAACCTCAGAATTAAAAGTTGCGTCGACGAGAATCACGCGGTAGGTGACGTCATGCAGAAAAAAAGGCCCACGCCCACCTGTGACGTACCTTCCAGATCATGATGATTTCTTCTTACCACGTGACCCAAAGTGTTGCCACCGCGAAAAAACTAAGAGCCTGCCATAAGCCTGCGTCTACTACTATGGAAGAACGCCCTCTGGTGACGAAGTAATGCGTCATAGAAAAACGTAAAGCAAGGATCACCGTTCTCACATTCCAGACTTCAAGAATAATTTTTGAAATAATGCACATTTAAAGCTTTAGGGAAAAATTTTGAACCACGGACGGACGGACGGACAGATGCATGGATAAAGTGATACAAGTGGTAAGATAAGCGCCATCGGTTTTTACAAAAGACATGCTAGAAAGGTCCTCTCCTTTGTTTCACACTGGAGCAGGAGAGGAACAAAAATGTGAACATATGCGATACTAATATCGCATGGTTGATAACTGCTGTCCACTGGTCTGTGTTCTAATGACCTTTAGCTTTCGGAGAACTGTGCTGTTGCCAAAAGCAAGAACGTCAAAAAACCACTTATTCAACCTTGGGAATTTCCTCCATATTTTGATGCATATTTTTTTTGCTTTCTTACGTTCTACATATTAAACTGCGGTTGATCGAAAACTGGTTATTTCAGGCATGGAGGAAAATAGCGTATGTCCTGTTTTCCAATTATTATTAAATAGCCTGATCGCTGGAAACAAGATACATGGAGAGAGGTGAATTTCATCTGTCAGTTGAATTTGACCTTCGCGAACTTTCCTTGTCCCCGAGGGATTGTGACGTTGGAGTAAGCAATGCACGTCAACACATCGAAAATTTCACCTTCGCACGAACTTCGTGGCCGGCATATCATTATCAACGACTGATACCGTTGACGTCATACGAGGAGAAGCTCAAATCATAAATAGCATTCTTTTCCTTTTCTTCTTTTTCATTTTCATTGTCAGCTTTGGAATCTTCGTAATTTGCAGCTTGAATTTTACGGGAGCTGCCTATAAACGTCTAATAAAATTTAAATGACATGAATAGATATTCACATGGCTTTCAGGAGATGTGACAACTATTTGTTAACACACCCTTGTAAATAAAAACATCATTAATAAGGCTTCGTCTTGAATTACAGCATTTATTTAAATACAACATTTTATATGATTACTAGCTAATAACTCGTGCCATGCACAGATGATGAACTGTGATTGAAATTTTTATAACTCAAATCGTAAAATGCATATACAAAACTATAATGAACTGTTAAATTATAAATGGGCAGTTTATAAGATTGGTCACTATCGACACCATTTTCGTAGTATTCCCATTAAATATTCCCATGACAGAAGCCTATTATATAGTTTAATAGATTTTAACCCGTCATATGACGATAACGCTGATTTCTTTTTATGAAATTACTCTGCAAAGAAAATGAAATAAAACACGACATAACACCTACGTAACAGAGCAAACTTTGCAGACAGTTGCTCGAGCATGTGCATGTTGCTCACAGAGGAAGTCGTTTGTCTCATTAACTTAATTTTATTTTCCGGTATTTCTCTTTGATTTTACGTATCGTGCGATAGCGATGAGCTTGGGTCCGATTTCGGCCATGGATAAAAGCAGGTGGCGCTGCAAGTACTGATGATGTCAGAGCAAAGGATCAGACGTAGCCTATTATTTACTATTACATAGGTTTTATATTATGCCGATATTCGTGTATACAGCAGTCCAACAAATAGTTCTGTTTTTGAATTCATTGCCCAAGATTAAAAAGGACCTACTTTGTACAGATAACAAGGGGAAACTTCACCGCAAACAATCATTTATAGATTTTTGGTAAGGGTGTAGAAACTATGCTATGGTGAATGAGAACAAAGAGAAGGAAATGTTTAAAAAAGTTACACTTTGTTATGTTGCGGTGATTCATTCTTCTTGCTACAAGGGGATGAAATACGCGACATAGGTTCTCTTCTGAATACCGGAATACCAATGCTACATTATGATGTTATGTAGGCATGCTGTGACATTTTTGCATTAATGAAGGCAACGGTTCTATTTATTTCGTTTCTAAATGCCACTTTCGAAAACACACATACCTTTGCAACTATTAGCTTAATCTGAAAAAAATCTTTCTGCATTGGAAAGCTTTAACTGCTATAACAAGGATTTTTGCCTTTCTATTTTCCTCCGATTCACAAACTGACGCTAAGGAGCATAAATCCAGATACTATTGAATTTTAAAAACCCGTATTTCAGTCCGCATAACTGCTCTAAAAATATTATTCAAGCAGTTCTTTTTCCCTACGCCCTTCACGATGAAGATCATTTTGCGATCTAGTTTCTCCTTGAAGCAATGCACAGTTTAAACGCTAGAGCGAGTAAATGTGTATTGTGCTTTTCCGGATTCCTGTGGTTTTAGAAGAGGTAATGCCATCCCGGTGGCGCACTGGTCTAAGTTCTGGTTTCAGACAATTCTTCCGAGATGAGTCCGGGTTCGAATCCCGGTGTTCCGCCCCGGTGGCGCAGTGGTCTAAGCGATGGCCTCTGATCATTCGTCCGTAAGGGGTCCGGGTTCGAATCCCGGTGAGGCATGGATGTTGTGTTTGTCTTACGGCACTGGTTATCTCCCTTCCCAGGAACCAGTGACCCTAAATTAGGGAAGGGAGACTGCTTATAGCTGACTGAGTTGCTGACGGTGATCATTAAACCCCCCAAACAAACAAACGAAGAAGAAGTGCGATTAAAAGATTCTCTTTGCGTCTGATAGCGTTTGTCGTGAAGAATGTTTTTCAGATTATACCCAATTTTAAATAACGCACAATTTGGTCACTAGAGAGAGTAAGTGCAGAGTCATGTTCGCAATATTTCATTGCATTTATTGAAACATTCTACCAAACAACTGGTAATTCAATGCATAGCAGTAATTATGCAATATACTCAACCACAATAAAACTATATGAAATATTAAGTAATTAGTCAAAAATATGCAATATACATGAGTACCATTTTAAATATTTCATAAACTGTTCAACAAACAAAACGTGTAGAGGTAGTATTGTAAACACATAAATTATTTATGCGCCATGAATCACCACGGTGAATGGCATGGAGCCAGGGAAAAAGGTTTTATTAAACAAGCCCCTGATCCCCAATTTCATACGTGACCGGCCAGAGAACACGAAACAGAAAATGTGTAGTATAACACAAGCTAGTTATGGGAATTAGCATAATAAGATATCATAAACTGTACCCAGCATGCAACAATATACGAACAGGTACCAAACAAACCATCAAATACATAATGTGTAGTTATTTATGTATTACAAAGTTTTGACAAACCAAAACGCCAAAAGTTAAACTAATGAAAAAGGTCAAGTACAATATATGATAAGTACACTGGTGCGTAGCACAATATATAAGAATTGTCCGAAGACTTACATCTCGAAGCTACATATGAAATATTTATCACCCATGTAGCAGTAGGTGGGAACTGTAAACAGAAAGGAATTGAATATAACCCGCATTTCACTAATCGTGCCATACAAACCACGCTGATATGGGAAACGACTTAACTAATATTAACGGCAAATCACCATACCGGTAATACACTACATTAAATAAACACTAAACAATAAGTTACGCCCAGAGTGGCGTAACCAACATACAGCAATCAATAATCAAGTTATAAGACCTTATTATATATGCCTACAGTCATAGTACCATTATGTATAACCATGAGAACAATGCATGCATTTGAAAGATCTGAGTTACTGATGAAATGTGAAGTCCGAAAGTCAAAAGATGGTAAGTGGATGTACGTCTAAGAGGCATGGAATCAGAGTCCATTATGCCCACAACATGGGTAGCACGAAATTTAAAAGGCAGTAGTGAATTAAAATCAAAATACCAGATTAAAAGGTGCAAATCACAATGTAATCAGCAATCAAGTAGCCATTAAAGTAGTAAATAATATTTTCCTGAATGCCCTGTAGTTTACAACACCTCGAATGTCCGAAGGCAATTCGTTCCATTTTCGAGGACCAGCTGCATTAATACCGTAGTATGCTATGTTCGAGCGCACCCTAGGAACCAGAAAGTTCAGACTGCCCCTAGTATCATGAAAATGTGAAAAATGTGTGAACACCAGGACCCCCAAGTATCTATTAGAATGGATTCTATTATGCATGAAAAGTAATAAACGAAATATGTATAAAAAGACTTTTATACACACCTAAAGCTTAATTTAAAAAATATTTTTTTCGAGCAGACACCGTTCAGGACGGAAAATGTTTTATACATACAGCGGCAGGAGAGAATAATGTGAACACCACGCACAGAGACGTGACTTTTAATGCTGCAACGTACGTCGCAATACGCAAATCACTTCTTGCTTGTAATAGCTTTGTTTAGAACCTCAAGGTCCTGTTTAAGTGCATTTAAACTGTCTTGTTGCAAACTTTCCTTCAGGGTGACGACGAAATGAGCGACTTAACTAATTTCGAAAGAATGCTAATTGGTGGTGGCCGCCTAATTGGTGCCTCCGTGACAACAATCGCCAGGGTAGAGGGGGTATCAAGAGTTACTGTGTCTAGCGTCAAGACAGCATACCGTGTTCGTGGCAAAACCTCATCTGCGAAACACGAGAGCGTCAGGAAAACGACCTAGACAAGAGAGCATTAAAGAGAATTGTTACCCGTAATAAGAAAATTACGGCGCCGAAAATCAGTGCTGAGCTCAATCTGCATTTCGAGTATCAACGAAAACAGTATTTTAACAGTGCGCAGGGATCTGCATAAACAAGATATTTATGGAAGAGCTGCTATTGCAAAACCTCTGGTGACCCGGATGAATGCACAACGGCGACGGCAGTGGTGCCAGGAGCCTACAACGTGGACTGCCAATGCATGGAAGCCTGTAATGTGGTCGGATGAATCCACATTCACACTGTTCCCCACCGCTGGACGTGTGTACGCGTGGAGAACACCGTCAGAAGCGTACAACTCAGACAGTGCTCCAAACAGTGCAGCATGGTGGTGGTTCTACCATGGTCTGGGCGGCCATATAGTGGTTTTCAGCAGGTTCCCTTATCACCTTGTAAGGACGGATGACTGGCAGAGCGTAGGAAACCATTTTGGCCGACAAAGTCCATCCAATGGCTCAGACACTGTTTCCTGCAGGGGATGCCATCTATCAAGATGATAATGCCCAAGTTCACTGAGATTGGAATGTCCAATCATGACTGGTGGGACATGACCGCGAACTTTCACACCTTCTTTGGCCTCCTCAATCACCAGACTTTCATCGAGCCACTGTGATTTGTATTGGAAAAAGAGTAAGATCCTCCTCTTGCAGTTCTCAAGGACCAGGAGCACTTTCTGCATGAAGAATGGTGTAACATCCCACTAACCATCATCCAGGATTTGCATGTGTCTATTCCAAGGAGGATTCAGGAGGTTTTGAATGCCGAAAGTGGTCCCACACTCTATTAGGTACATAAAACCTTCTTTGCCTAAGTGTTCACGTTATTCTATCATACATCCTTCCAAATATAATGCACAATTTTCCGCAGAAGTGCACCAATTTATTCCACATTTTTTCGCGATTATTTTATTTTTTACTCTAAAAATTCGGTTTAAAAAATTCTTTTAGCATGGAATAATCACTTCGGAAACTTTTTTACGTATATCTCTCAATGTTTTAATAACCCATATTTAAAACGTGAAATGGTTTTAGCGTGTACTTCGGTTTGCAACTGTATCTCCGCTTCTAAAACATCCTTTTGAACTGTATTCCATTTCTTATGGTAAAGATTATCAGCATTATCCTCTTTGAATGATACCAAGTTTTTTCGTGCTAAAGGACGTATATGTGTGAACTTGTGTTTTTGTTGTTTCCCAGTCTCTAACAGTCGCATTTCGGAGGAGAAGCTGCCGGAGGGAGGTTAACGACAACCGTTAGCAACTCTGGGTGCTACAAGCAACCACCCTTCCCTAATTTAGGGCCACTAGTTCCTAGGAAAAGAGTTTCGGGTACCTGATAAATCCGTGCGCTTGCCTCATTACAGACTCGAAACGGGTCTACTCGGACGAAATGTCAGAAGCCAACGGTTAGACCACTGCGCTACTGGCGCAGCACAGTCGCTTTTGCAAAAAATGTTTTCTTTGCGCAAGTTTAACTACACTCATCGTTAAAAAAATAGTTACACCCAGAAGTACATGTCGGATTGCAATGCTATTTGGCAAGAAGGTAGCAGTTACCAGGAACAATGAATGATTATACATTGAGACTGATATGAACAATATTTATGGAGCTACAAGCCAGTAAGTAGTGTCTCTCAGTATGGCGTCGGGCAGCCATGTTTGCTCACACAGTATGCCATACGTCTCGGCATGGAACTGTACAGGTTCCTAATGGTGTCCTGCGATAAGCCATCCCATGCAGCTTGAATCTTCTCACACAGTTTCTGCAGATTGTGCGGTAGGGGTGGAGTGTGGATAGCGCGTCCAGTAGCATCACACACACTTTCAATCACATCAGTCGACGTAACATTTTGAATTGCGGATAGGTTTGGCGATGCGGATGCCATGGCAGAGGGTCAGTGCCTTGAAGGCAAGCTCTCGAGATAGCAACAGTATGCGGACGAGCGTTGTCCTGTTGGAAAATCGCACCGGGGTGAGCGTTCAGAAAAGGTAGGGCCACTGGTTGCAGGACTTCATTAACGTAACGATGGGCTGTCAAAGTGCCTGTAATGAACACCAAAGGTCATTTGGCATCGTAGGCAATTGCACTCCACACCATGACACCAAGACGTCTGGACGTGTGACGCTCCACAACAAACCGTTCATCTTGGTGCTGACCACGGTGGTTTCACACACGGATTCGTTGGTCGTTTCCTCCAAGAAAAAAGCGGGACTCATCACTGAAGATCCCCTTAACAGTCTGGCACGACACCATTGCATTCTTTGGTGACAATGCAATGTTGTGAAGGGTAATCGTCGTACCAGTCTGCGTGCGTGTAGTCTTACGTTGTGAAACCGACTGTCAATGGTGCTGGCACTAATCGGACGATGCATGGAGGGCACCACTGTTTGGTGAATATCCGCAATCGGGGCTGTTGGGTCACTCCGCGCATGTCGGAAAACGCGGTCGGTGATCTCTCTCCGTATAGGTCTCCCAGATCCTTCCTGTCGGTGCTGCGTGCCTTGTTCTATCCAATGCCGCCAACAGCGTGTATCTGGAAGACCAGTATGACCAGTATATTTGCACGACCAGTATGGCGCACAATACAGTGATAATACCATTAAGGTCATCTTGCTTCCCGGAGCTCGACGATGTGGCCACTCTCGAACTCCTCCAACTGCTCGAATTGCTTCCAAACTTTTCTCCGAGGCCCACTTCACTTGCAAAGGATGCAACCAAATCAACATCATGAGTCAGAATGGCAAACACGCGAAACAGGACTACCTTATATACTGTAGCCGGTCAATCACAGCAGTACGACCCCTCCTTGCTGGCGTCACATGAGCGGTCGAGCGTGATACTTGAAGCATTTGCATGTATTACGATATCAAACCTACCCACCAAGTTTCACTCCTGTCGGTTGCTTCCTTCTGGGTGCAACTATTTTTTTGACAGTGAGTGTATATCGCTCACCATGAAGAATATTTTCAGTGCATTTTCCTTCTCAAATTTCTCGCAGCTTCTTCGCTAGGTGGTGAAAATATAGATAACATTTTTCTATATATCGCTGCTTCTAATTGTTGGATTTAAAAAAAATATTTTTGCTTTAGATATCATCCTGCATGAGGAACATTTTGCGTACAAATCGTGATCCTATTTAATATACATTTTTAGCGCTAGTGGGCGTAAGTACCTATTTTTAGCTGTGGAGACTTTACTGATTCAAGAAATTCGGTTAAAAAAAATTATGTTTGTAATTGGTTCGATTTACTGTCAAGAATGCTGAGCCTATGGCGTGTTTAAAAGAATGCGTATCTTTTCCAGTAGGAAGAGCAAGTGCATTATTTTTCGCTGATTTTTTTTTTTTAATAAATCTGCTTTGAAAACTTCTTTCCATGTAGGAACGGTGGGAAAAAATGCGAAAGACCTGCTTATTACGCTAGAGAATGAGATACCACCTCTTTTGTATATATTTTTGCTCGGGTACACATCGCGAGATAATATCCATTCTGTTTTCTGTTTATCCTTTTCAATTCATTACTGATCTGTGAGATGTCATCCGTAAGTACAATAGTAAATGACTTCTCTGACAGTGAGTTCCCCATTGAAGTTTTATTTAGGCCCGTTTCAGTTGCTAGACAGAATAAATTACTGTTCTGTTTACGAGTGCCAGGTGCATTCACACTTTGGTTTTCCTGCATAGAAAATTCCTGCTCTTCTTCATAACACCTTTACAATCTGTCTTGAAGGAAACAATTTTGTTTTAAAACGCGAGTTAAATTGTTCCGAAGTCTAGAAAGCTTCCGTACAGTGTTAAGTTATTTGTTATAGATTGCACCAAAAAGTGGTGCTACAGCAGCTGCACGACTTTTGGAGGCAATGTAAACTATTGTGCGATGCATAAAATGCACATAACCATAGTTCAATGGGTGCAACTTCTCACCTTTCAGGTTGATTACCATACCAAGCCGTGCTGCATAATTAAATACACCGAATTTATGCGTATATCACGCATTACACAATAGTTTTCCATTTGCCCCAAAAGTGATGTGACTGGTGGAGCAGCACTTTTTGGTGTAACCTACAATAAAATTTTTAACAGTGTAGTTCTGTGAAATTTATTATGTGAGTTCATTCCATTACATCTTACAATAGTTTGCAGATTTATAAAAGAGGCTAAATGGAATCAGAAACCAACTAAAAGGCTGAAAAGATGTAAGACATATATTGGCTCTCTCTCTCTTTCTCTGGTTTTAGGCAATCCATACTCAGAAAAATTAACACATTGTGAAAGGTGAGGAAGGGATTTATCACGTTAAATAATGTTCACTATAAATGATTCAAGATATGATCACAATATTGTACTGTTGGCCACATTCCAGAAGAGATCATCAATACTGACTAGACTAAAAACAGTCAAAAGTGAAGAAATGGGCCTCATGTTAAAAAGCAAAGAGCAAAAGCATAATATATATTTAAAAAATAAAGTATCTGCTATTCACATTTATCGTAATAACGACTGATTCCAACAAGTGGTTTGTTATTGCTGTCTGGAAAAAATACTTCGATTACACTAATCAAACAGCATAAATCAAAAGCAAAATCAGAGAAGTCCAAATTCAAAAGGTAAAAGAAATGCTTAATTTGCAACTTTGAAATGCACCCTGAAGTTTTACATTTGTACTAATGCTTTATATGAATCGGAGATATGAACGCTCAAACGAGAATCAGTGAAAAAAATGGAAGTCCTTAAGATATAGTATGATGATTTAGGAGGATATCAACAGCTTTTGGAGCCGTAAAGCACCCAATAAAACTATTCTGCAAGTAAGTGGATATGAACGCCACCTTCTAAAGAAAATACGAAAACTAAAATTGCTTTATTGCGGACATTTCCGAAGGAGAAATATATATTGGGTTGATGCATAAGTTCGTGCCGTTTTTTCACCGCATTACAGGAATGTATTATTATCAGAAAGGAAAACGGAATCAATCAACTATGTACTCCCCCATTGTTTACGATGGTGTCCCAACGTCTGGATAGGTCTCCAATGCCATTCTTGAAAAATACGTGCAGGTTTTGCTGCGAAGAAATCTTCAAGGAAATTCTGGAGATCAACATCATTGTTGAACGTTCTGCCACGGAGTGCATTCTACAGAGATCGGAACAGGGCCAAAATCTGGGCAATAGGCCGGATGTGGAAGGGTCTTGGACATGATATGGGCGTCTTGTTTGTGCTTAACCATTTCCACCGATGTTTGAAATTCACGTACAGTCACCACGTTTCATCTCCAGTAACAGAAAGGGTTTGTGTTGCTGGGAACATTCGCGAAAACGGGCGAGCAAGGAACCACATATGGGAACAGACTGATTCTTGTTGTTCCCGGCGAGAGTGTGAGGCACCCAAGACCCCAATTTCTGGTCCTTTCCGATACGTTCCAGGTGTTGCACCACTGTGGCCTGATCACAGTCCATCCCAGTGGCCAATTCGGGTGTGGTTTGACGCGCATCCAAGTGGATGAGAGGGTTCTAACTTTCCTCATCAAAGTGAGATGGACGACCTGAGCGTGGAGAATCGTTGAGGTCAAAATTGCCACCTCGGAACTGCTCAAACCATTTGCATGCTGTCTTTAAAGCAATAGCATCCTCCCCATACACAGAACAAATTTGTCGAGTAGCCTCGGCGGCTGAGGATCCCTTGTTAAACTCGTAGAGGAGCAGATGTCAGAAATATTCATTTCCACTCTACTTGACACTCCATACTTCCGGACCTGAAAACCAAAAACCATTAGCTACAATCCAGTGGCGTATCTTGGGTCCAAGACCTGTGTTATCCCCCCCCCAGTACCGTTTTTTAAAAAAAATACGGTTTATTTTTGAATTGTTAAGTAATAGAAGTAACATTTTTTTCTTAAATTTTAGGTACATGCTATTGCTAACATGATACCAAATAATTATGAGGATTAGGATTTGAACACTTATTTGTACATGAACCCATTCTTCTTCTGAATACTTTATTTGTATATGAACTCCATTCGTCTTTCCTTTCGTGTGAACTTGAGTGTTACGTTTTCACAAAAATGTTTCTTTCGAATAATTTTTCATATTTAAAAATAATGTTTTTCTCTATTGACAAACCAGCCAAGTTGCTCGAATATGTATGTCCTAGTGTGGCTCTAAGATATATCTTGATTCTTTTTAATACGGAAAAACTTATTTCGGCAGTTGTAGTTGCTGATGAACAGTTTAATATTGATCTGCTAATTTGTACACCTCAATAAACACTATGTCCAATTATTCAACTTTATGTAACAAGTAATGTGTCTTACTGTTTTGTTTTGTGTTCATCAAGGGAATAAAACACATTCAGTTCATTTTTTAATCGAGCTGTATCAAAATTTGAAGCATAGAGTTCTTTAAACTCTGATAGTAGATGTTCAGGTAAGCTTTCACAAAATTTATCAAAACAGTTCGAATTCAACAAAGCCACGAATTTAAGATATAATATCACTGATTTTAATTCATTGACACTTCACACAAACTGAAACAACTCTCGCGAAACACGCGATGGAAGCATGGAAGTACTGAGGTAGTCCGAAGTCTTCTTTTTTCTCAGCGAACCCTTGCGTAAAGCAATTGTCCACTAACCTCCGTTGCTCATTCATGTTGCCATGGAAGCGCTAGAAGGCGATAGTGTTGAAGTTCTTCGCATCAGAACAGCGAAGTCTCTTGAAGACCTACTTGCGTTATGCCGCTGATCATCGCTCGCCAGACTGATTCTCAAAACCTAAAGAAGCGAATCCGCTCGTACTTTTCTCGCACCGAAAGCATCGACATATCTTAATACCGTTGATAATGACTTTTATTTGTGTATATTTAATTGACTTTTATTTGTTTATTCTCTGGGTTTCGCAGCCAGCCTATCTAGCCTCGAATATACGCCACTGCCACAATCACACAACGCAATGTGATTTAGATACACGATATTACTGGTTACATTTTGATGTACAACTGACCATCTGCACTGTCACTACTAAACTTGAGAACACAATCGTGAAATAAAAAGGCATGAACTTATGCATCAACCCAATACAATGGCCTAATCTGTGCATCAATTTTCATCTGTTGCATCTTCCAACACTAGATAGGATCTCAAACGCGGAGAGTGAAGTGAGATTGATGATTTCGAGAACGTACTTCAAGTTCTAACAAACCAAACAATGGCTGCAAACGGTGATATCTGATAAATTCAGATGTGTTCTGCGTAAAAAGGTTTTAAATTGCTTAAACACGTGACTAGAGTTATTTCCTTTTTTTATAAACATCTGCATTTCAATATACGAGGAAGACACGCTTTGCTTATCACATAACAGTGCTGAATTTATTAATTTTAATAACACGAGATTTGAAAAACGTAATATTTTTAGAGAAGTGCCGAATAACATACACCTATGAGTCACTGCATTATAACCACCACCCCTAGACTAGAGAAATGAGCGCGTCTGGAGACCAAACGGTGGCGCAGGTGAAGTTCACAGAGCAGTATGTATACATCCCGAGGACCGGCTTCCGGTTAGTAAGGTGTTCGGAGCTGTCGATTATGTGTTAAAAGAAAAGTAATAGAGTGAAAAAAAGGTTAGTAGAGTATTAAAATCTGCCGATTTATCGGAGTTTGATGAAGGATAAATCGTGTTGGCACTGCACCTCGGAACTACGATCTCGGAAACGGCGCGGCTTGTGGGTTGTTCACGTGCCGTTGTAGTGAGTACGTATCAAAAGTGGCGCACATATGGCTAAACGACAAACCGTCGTCCAGCAGTGTGTTGTCCGCAGCTCACTGATACCACACGAAAGCCGCACTTTGCTCACACCGACGGCAAGGCCACAGTGAGACAAATCACCCGCAGCTACAGCTGTGGTGATCAGAGCAATGTGTCACAGCACGTAGTTCATCGCAGTCTTCTGCGCATGGGCCTGCGTAGCCAAAGACCCAGCAGGGTCCTATTTGCTCACTGCTCGTCATCGCCAAAAACACATGAAATGGGCCCACGATCATCGCGATTGGACCGTGGATGATTGGAAGCAAGTGCCCTGGTCTGACGAATCAAGATTCATGGTGCATCTCGTAGACGGCCAAGCGCGGATACGCAGATTAGTAACGAAGGCTATGGCACCTGGATGCACTGTTGGGCGGAAACAGGCCGGCGGCGGTGTTATGCTGTGGGCGATGTTTTCTTGGTACACTCTAGGCCCCATTATCCCAATAGCACAATCCCTGACTGCTGTCAGGTATCTGTACATCGTTGCGGACCAAGTTCACCCATTCATGGCAACTGTGCTCCCAACTGGTGATGTCCATTACCAACAGGATAATGCGCCATGCCACACTACCAAAATCGTCAAGGAGTGGTTCGAGGAACATGCTGGTGTCTTTCTGTCAATGCCCTGGCCTCCAAATTCACCTGACATAAACCCAATCGAACATTTGTGGTTCGACTTGGAAAAGCGGGTTCGCACTAAATCACCACCACCCCGAAATGTATGGGAACTGGAGAACCTGGTGTGGACATTATGGTTAGTTTGGGTGCAGCTGAGCGCAACCATTAGCAACGAGTAGGATAAGGAATTTGAGATCCTCTGGTTTAGAAACTGAGGATTCTCGCCTACAGGCTAAAAGATGGACAGGCGAAATAAGAATGATAAAACTCAGTACTGAATGAAAAAATTTCGTTAATCCGTATCTTCATCTTCTAATGCTGCTTTATGGCGTTTGCGACTATCAGTTTGTATCTCTCTCTGTCGTGCACTGTGTGTAGAATTTGTGCAGTTGTCAGACCAAGCCAGCATTTAATATTGTCCATCCACATAGCTTTCTTCCTACCAGGTCTTCATTTTCCCTTTTACTTTACCTTCCAAAATGATTTGGAGCAGGTTGTATTTGTTATTATTCCTTGCTATGTGTCCTAGGTATTTACACTTCCGATCAATGATTATTTTTAAAAGCTCTTGGGCAGTGTTCATATTACGCAGGACTTGGATGTTTGTTATCCTGTCAGCCCAAGAGATTCTCATCATTCCTCGGTACAGCCGCATTTCAAATGCTTGTAGCTTCTTGATTGCCGTTGATGTTAATGTCCACATTTCTGCTCCACATAGCATTATTGGCCACATGTAACGTTTAAGAGTTCTCAACTTGAGCTCGTTTCTTAAACTTCTGTCAGCTAAGAGTGACTTCCATTTACCCGTATCAAATGTCAGATATACTGTAGTGTGACTTCCATTAACCAGTATCAAATGTAAGAAGAGTGACTTCCATTAACCAGTATTAAATGTCAGATATTCTATAGTGTGACTTCCATTAACCAGTATCAAATGTCAGAAGAGTGACTTCCATTTACCCGTATCAAATGTCAGATATACAACACTGTGACTTCCATTAAACCCGTATCAAATGTCAGAAGAGTGACTTCCATTAACCAGTATCAAATGTCAGGTATACTAACATTTTCGTCCAAATGCCATGATTTTCTCCGTTCCCTGAAAGTTTGAGACATGCTGTGAAATTTGTTCAACCACTTCGGTTCTCCCCATCCCTCCGGTTAGCAAATTTAGAGATCACCTGATCTACTCTCTGAACGCTTGATGAGAACCGAGGGAACTCAAGAAATGAAAGTTGCATTAGTACTATGACTCTTGTTGCAACAGAAACTAATACACTGCTGAAAGACAAGAGATATCAAAACCATATTTATTCTACAGATATTAGATGATACAAGCACGAATAGATTACAAATACAGAACTGTGGCACGAGGAGAACACGTTACAATCCGTATGTGGTGTAGCCACCATGGGCGGCAATTACAGCTTCTACTCGATCCGGCATCGAGAGGAAGAGACGTTGGCTGTGTGTCTGGGAAATGTCCGTCCACTCAGCTTCAATACGATGCCACAGATCCTCCGTTGTAGCAGGGGTGGTCGCTGGTGTGCCATACATCCGTCGATCACGGACCACACGTGTTCAAAAGTCGACATATCCGGGAACCGCGCGGGTCAAGGAAGACGTGTCACATGGTGGTCATCCAGGAAGTCTTGGATGTTCCGTGCCACGTGTGGTAACGAATTATCCGGTTGGTTAATGGCACCAGACAGTCCCAAAAGACATGGTGCAACAACAGGATCCAACACCTCAGTGACGTAACGATAGCTGTTCAGCGTACGGGTAAGGCGGATGAGGCTCTTACGGAAGGGGAATCCAATGGCATTCCATACCATAACGCTGGGTGCCGGGCTGGTATGGCGCAGCATTATAAAGGACTCACTCAGTCGATTTCGCGGTACCTCGATACACGGATTCGTCCATCACGGTGCTGCAAACTGAAGCGGGATTCGTCCTAAAACACGATGCCTTGCCATTCGCTCCTCCATGCGCGATATTGTTGGCACCGTTGCAGTCGCAGACGACGGTGTTACACATTCAAAGGTAGCCAAAGCAATGGGCGCTGTACAAAAACGCCCCGCTGCTGCACACGACGTCGAACCGTCCATACGGAGACTGGATTTTGTGCCGCACACCCGACCTGTTGAGCTACAGTGGTCGATGTGGCTGTGCGATGTGTCAGAGCCATGCGGACCAGATGTCGGTCCTCTCGTTCGGTGGTGTGACGGGACCGTTGGGATCCCGCACGTCGGTGTGTTTGTTCCTCCACTACCTACTGGCGCCATATTATCCGCACCGTGGCTGGATACCGTCTCACAAGAGCACCAATGACTCGCACTGATAATCCGCAATCCAGATATCCCACAGTTCTCCCGCTATCGAAGGCGGAAACGTGCCGGTAAGGCTGCCGTTGTCTTCGACGGGGCGTGCTGCATCTGTCCATGGTCAGGAACGACAAGTAAACACATTTCGAGTGCTTAACACCGGCTCCTTGTTCACTCCTCTTCACGACTTCCAGGAGGCGTTACTCTCACACTTAATTTCCATATGTGTTTCCCTGTTAATCATTTACATGTGAGCCCGTGTTCTGCCCATCTGCCAACTTTCAAGACCCTGGGATGTGATCTTCCTGGTGTTGCACTTTTAATGGCCAGCAGTGTAGTCTTGTAACCCTGGGCTCATTAATCTCAGCGGAAGTTAACATGAGTAATTTTTATTTTCTTGGGGAATGATAAATTTATAGCACCTTAAAGATCATTCACGAGAAAAACTGCAGATTACTACATTAACAGCTATGAGAAAATGACCATCTGAAAAGCAAGCCCTTTTGGTAAAAGTGGGCAAAATGATCACAGGAGGCAATCTACCATTCTGGTGTCGGACTTTCTCTCCACCTCTACTTTTCTCAAGGCGAAGAAAAGTTTTGAAACCTCCTCCTCAAGAGCAAAACCAAGATCGCTGTGCTTTGTTCCTTCCGCCAGCAAAGCCAAAACCTCCTGGAGAGGAAGCCCCAGCGCGCGAACTGCGAAGGGGTGTGACGTCACGATCAGAGGGCCATCGCAATCCCTCTCTGCAAAAGCAGAAGGATCAGAGGGGTCCTGTGTAGGTTTTACTTTTAGTGTCACTTTGCTTTGTTACTATCTTAAGTATCAGCTTGATTGTAAAAAAAGTACAATGGGGAGATTTCAAAAGCATTTTTCCAAAAATGTGTGAATGTTCCTTAGAAGTTTTGGTTTCTTTCTCTAAGAAGCATATCGGGGGAAAAAAGGAACGTACTTATATACTGTATAATGAATGAAGACATTTGTAGATGCATCTCTCTTTGGGGTTTACCGGGGTTTTTGTTGATGTTTTTTGTGTGTGTGCGTGGGGGGGGGGGATCTGTTGATGTGTTAACTGATATTTTCCATATCTGTTTCAGTTGAAAAATGAAAAAAAGTTTGCTTTACCATATACTTTTAGAGAAACTTAATACCTATTGTGTAATATGTTTTTCTTTTTCAAAGTTAGAAAGAAAAAAAGAAAAGACATTTAGATTTGTAACATAAAATTTGCGACGCTATATGTATAAATTCAAAGATATCCAAATTAATACTTTCCACGTACATTTGACAAAGAACTTTTTCCTAAGTGATTTTAATTTATAATTTTTTTTACCTTCTAGAAATAGTTGCACATATCTTACTGCAATTTCAGGAAATATACTCACCAAATCAGAAATTTTGCTTTCGCGTTCGTTACATAAAATCAGAGAACTTCTGTTTTGTTTTTAATAAATCGAACGCGAAGGGAATTTCTACAAGTTTTGAGTGAAATGATTACGTTCGTAGAGTCCTGCCAATTTGCCATTCACGCACATAAAAAAAATAAAAAACAAACGTAGTTGCAAAAAATGCGAAACGTAAAATGTTGGGCTTTTGATATTATGCGTGAAAAAAACTATTATGTTTGTGATCCTTTAGCCAAATTGAAGACTAAAGGAAACATTTCCTGAAACATTAATTTTTAAGACCGGTACATGAAATCCTTTCCCAGGGCAAGAGCAAAGCTTTGGAATTCCCCAGTTTGTAGATATCATTGTATGTAACTGAGAAAAAAAATGAAAACTAAGGATACAATCTTTTGACATGATCTAAGGACGAATCTCTCTATTCTAAAAAAAGTAACTGCTGCCGCTGTTTTAGAAATTTCGCGACACTCTTGCTTTCCTAGCTCGCAGCGCAAAACGTATTTATCACAAAAATACGAAATTTACATCGTTTGTACAGAACTGTTTGGAGAACACGCTGAAATAAACCGTTTCTCGATTCTAGCGATACTTCAAGAGCTATTGTATTTCAAAGTTAAGGTAAGCAAAAAAGTGCTATCAGGTCGCGTTCCGGACACACTAACAGCAACAGAACAACGAAACTTTGTAGGCATGTAGTGCCATGACAGAATTTTTGCACCTCATCGCCCTTTTTTTGAATTTCGATTTATTTAACGAGAAATTAAATTTTTAAATTTCACAAAATTCTCTATTTCGCGATGGGATCCATTTAAAAAAACGGATATATGGCAAACTATAAATCATAACGCATTGCAATTTTTACAGCATAATCGTCCCTTTTTCACACACACAAAAAAAATTAAAAAAAAATAAAAAACAATTAAGAAATAGCCATTTTCTGATTTTTAAGCATTTTTTAAAGACGCAAAGGAAAGAAACGAACAGCTTGTCTGTCTTCACGATAACAACAGAGGAACGTTCTGGTCCCGTGACCTGCTGCCATGGTGACGCAGAGAATTTGTTATGCATATGTTTTGTTGGTAAAGCTATCTCAGTTGTTTAAGGTGGACGTCAAGTAATTTTGCTTCCTATACTTCCAATGGAAAAACCTCTGTACACATTTTCTTCACAATTAATGCGTAATTAAGGATGAAAATTTGAACATCGATTGAAATAGCTTCATTTTATAACTTGGAATACTTAATATTTTCTAAAACATAACCATAATTATGCAATCCAACATTTGTTTGTTACTGACGTCATCAAAGTACAGGTCGCGCCATCTTTTTTCTGGTTCCAACACCACCAAAGGAAAAGTTATTGATTTTTAATATAATTATGGTTATGCTTTAGAAAATATTAAGTATTCCAAGTTATAATATGAAGCTGTTTTAATCGATGTTCAAGTTTTCATCCTTGGGAACACACTAATTGTGAAGGAAATGTGTACAAACGTTTTTCCATTGGAAGTATAGGAAGCAAAATTACTTGACGTTGACCTTAACGGATTAGCATAACGGCTTACGGAAATGCTTTTTGGACCACTTTTGTTTTCCTTAGTGGTAAATTTAGTAAGTGCTATAAGTTCAGACGACAAAAGTCCGCCCTTCCAAAAAATAACGACAGTAAAAAACTCTGAAACTTCGGAACAACAAGCCTTATTTGCTTAGACATGCAATAAAAATTGAAATTGATATGGATTTTCCAGTTTCTATTTCATGTGATATACTTGGAGATCGGGCTGCAGGGCCCGAGCGCTACTCTGGAAACGAGCGTTGCGAGCCTAGAGGCGCAGCCCCTAGTAATATAGAAGAAAATACCTGTCGATTTACTGTGGTGTGCGGGAATTATTCAGTATCGCACTCGCGAAAATATTTCTTATCGTAAACACCGCGGTACCCCACTGGCGTTCTCAAGAGCGGAAAGTCTCGAGTCAGCCAGTCGGCCCGCTAACTCTGACGTCACAGACCAGTTCGGAGGCTTTCTTACTAATCAGGGTTTTTTGGTAAAGCGCGGGATACTTTTATTTACTTCTAGTCCACCTGTGTTACCCCTTAGATCTTTGCATACGTGGATTTCCATCTACGGACCTCTTGACAGCAGCTGAATACCACTGACGCCACTTTGACCCATCGTGAGAATTCTCTCATTAAAAATTGAGGTTTTAAGGAAATCCGTGCTCTTGAATTTACTCTGCGTACGAGAAATGTGACTCTATAAAGTGATAAGGTCATTAGCTGTTCTCTAGCAACATGAAGTAACATAAACTGAACTCCTTATGAACATAAGATGACGAATTATAGTGTTCCGAAGCGAAGAGGGAGCGACCCTCACTTCCCTCCGAAACACGACTTTGAAGGCAGCCAGGGAAAGCGATCATCTTAAAATCTCTGCAAATGCGCTGATTAAAACCGGAAACGATTTTAACTTATAAGATAATAAAAAGTAAGTTAATGGTGTTTACTTCCTCTGGAATTAATGAGCCCAGGGTTAAAATAATATTGACACTCCAAACTGTTAGGAAGCGCTGTAAGGAAAGCTAACGACTGAATGAAATACGGAAGAACACCATTGCACAATACAAATTTGGAAGATGTGAATCCGTTTATTGATGTAAATATGACATGGATGTTAAGTCAGATAATATCCGAAAACTTGAAAATTTCGTCGTCTCGGAGCGGGAATCGAACCCGCTTTTCCCGGATAGCGCCCGAGTATGCTAACCACTATATCACCCAGGACGACCAAGTTTCAAGTTTCCGATTAATTTGAATATAACAACCATCACAGGATTCTCTAGTGGAAGGAACAGGCATCCATATATATCCGAATCTGGGTGGTGTAGTGGTTAGCATACTCAGGCGTTATGCGGGAGACACGTATTCGATTCCCGCTCCAGGACGACAAAATTTCCAAGTTTTTGGATATTTTCTGACTTAACATCCATATCACATTTACACCAGTAAAAATATTCACATCTTCCAAATTTGTAAAGCTAACGATGTTGCTTTCGTTCGGCAGCGTAGTGTTTTAAGACTGCTAGATCCAACGGTTTATAATAATCAAAGGGGGGTTCAAAATGAAAACCAAAGTATATACACTCAATAGACAATACATTAGCGATACCTACCTAATAGCATGTTCGCCATCCTCTAGCGCGAATAACAGCCTGTACACGCCGAGACATCAACTTTAGCAGATGCCGGAGGGTTTCAGGAGGTAATACTAGTGATACCTGTTGAATCAATGTCCACAACTCCGCCCGAGACGTCAGTCCAGGTTCCATGGATATGATGTCGTCTCACTCGCCACGGCATTTCGTAGTGATTCAACAGGGTTTGAATCCGGTGATCTTGGGAGCTACTGGATGGTTGCACTCTAAGATCAGTATTCCTTGAGCCATGCTTGGGTGGTTGCGGCCGAGTGGGGCAGCGCGTTGTCCTTCTGAAACAGATCAGCGCCCGCAGGATGCGCGAAGGCCATGAAAGCGTGTAGGTGATCATCCAGCACGTGCTGGCAGGGCGTAGCTATAAAAGACGTTTCCAGCATACTAAGGGACTTAATGAGTCCCATGAGAAGGCTCCTCAAACCTTTACAGAGCCAGCACCGCCTTAAACAGAGCCCTCCTGGCACGACGGGGCCATGGCCTCATTCTGTCAACGCCACACCCGCACCCACCCGTCAGTTCGGTATAGCTGAAAACGGTACTCATCTGACCACTCGACGTGACGTCACTCTGCAGAGGTGCAGTTTTAATGTTCCCGAAACCAGGTGAGGCGTAATTTCCGATGACGATCAGTCAAGAGTGGCACACAAGCAGGGTGTCGGCTCCTGTAGCCCACGTATGCAGCGTGCACCGTATCGTCCGCTTGCTGACGCTGCGTGGTCCTCCGACATTTAACCTGGATGTGATATTTATCGCCGTTGCTAAGCAACCAGTGTGTACGAACGGGGGTACTCTATGTCGACCGCGGTCATCAATGGCGTGTGGTTTGCCACCGCTTGCTGTCTGGGCGCTGGTACGTCTGTAGATGCTATACTCCCGGAACACCCTTGATCGGGTTTCCCTCGGATACCCTAAGGTTCTCAACACTTGGGCGATAGAATGACCCATCTATCTTGAGCTGACAATGGGTCCAAGATCAAAGTCGCTAAGATCACCTTGTTTACCCAAGTTCATCGATTACGATACACTGTTGGGAAGGCCTGCTTTCCACCTATTTATCGCTTGCATTCGGTTTGGGACTGTTTCATTCTGCGCGGGTGATGCCCATGTCAGCTGCACATCACCCCTATATCCAATGTTTTGTCTACTGAATGTACACTGCTGGCCCCCCAAAATGCAACACCAAGAAGGACACGAGATAGCAAAGCCAGATTTACTGGACACATAACAACAGATACAAAGATGAAACGACTGAGCTTACAGGCCCGTGCGACTTGCGGAACACGCAGACATCAATAGTTCGTGTGGCCCCCATGGCTGGCAATAACGGCCGCTACACGCCGCGGCATCGAACGAAAGAGGCTTTGGATGTGTGCTTGGGGTATGTCCGTCCAGGCTGCTTCCGCACGTTGCCACAGTTCATCAGGCGTAGCCGCGGGTGGTGCTTGCCGGGCCACTCGGTTGCCGATCAGCGACCAGACGTGTTCGATGGACGACATATCGGGAGAACAGGCGGGCCACGGCAGCAGTGACACCTAATGTCGTCGCCCCAGAGGAGTGCGGGTGGTACCAGAGGGGTGCGGGTGTCATATCCAATTGCGCCCTAAACCATAACGCCAGGCGACGGACCGGTATAACGATGCATAATGCAGGCATCATACAGTCTCTCGCCGCGGTGCCGCCACACGCGGATCCGACCATCGTGGTGTTGCAGGCAGAAGCGAAATTCGTCGGAGAAGACAATGTCGTGCCATTCGGTAGTCCAGGTGCGGTGTTCAACGGCTCACTGCCGCTGCACTCACCGGTGGTGTAACGTCAATGGTAATCGGAGCAATGGGCGCCGTGCGAAAAGTCCCCGCTCCTGCAGACGACGTCGAACGGTACGTGCTGACACAGGTTGTTGCGCAACACACCCTAATACCTGGGCTAACGTTCGTGCTGTGCCGGTGCGAGCCGTCAATGCCCGCTACACAACATGCCGGTCCTCTCGTTCGGTTGCGTCCCGCGGCTGCGGCAATCATTCACGTCGGTCCGTTCGTCCCTCCTGCACCCACCGAATCCATATTCGCCTCATTGTGGCTGGATGTCGTCCCACACGGGCGCCGATGTCTCGGTACGATTGACCGCTGTCGCGATAAGCCACTATTCGTCCTCTGGCGAACTCCGAAATGTGCTGGAATGACTGCCGTATTCTGCGACGAGGCATCAGGAAGCTTCGCACGCACAGGTCCGGCAGCACAACACAATTCCCCTACTTGCACCCCGCCTCTGTGCACTCTTCTTATAGTGCTTCTTGGTGGCGTGCTGGGCGCATATGATTTGCATATGTTCTGCAATGCTTCAAACAGTGTGTATAAACTCAAGGCTTGTGGAAATATTTCCTGAAGCAGTTTGGCGTGCTCAGGAACGTGTCCTCTGTCGTCTTGTTGTGGGAGAGGTAGGAAAGCAAGCAGAACCCTGTGGATGCAAATTTTTAGCCAGCGTGCGAACAGACTGTAAGCAGGGACAATTAGCAAACGAAATATGTATTCGTGCAAAGTAGTTCAGTAAGCAAAAATTTAGTTTCTGTCAAAGGAAGGCGAACATTTATCACCATATGCAAATTGGGAGTGGGAAAAATAGTTTGTCCCAAGCCACTGTGAGTGGTAAAAATAGTTTAATACCTTAATCTTTCTCACTCTCACGTCCAGTGATACAGCTATAAGACAGAACCTTAACCTTCCTCACTCTCACGTCCAGTGATACAGCTATAACACAGAAGCTTAATCTTTCTCACTCTCACGTCCAGTGCAACAGCTATAAGACAGAACCTTAACCTTCCTCACTCTCACGTCCAGTATACAGCTATAACACAGAAGCTTAATCTTTCTCAATCTCACGTCTAGTGCAACAGCTATAAGACAGGACCTTAACCTTCCTCACTCCCACATCCAGTGATACAGCTATAACACAGAAGCTTAATCTTTCTCACTTTCACGTCCAGTGCAACAGCTATAAGACAGAACACCTTAACCTTCCTCACTCTCACGTCCAGTGATACAGCTATAAGACAGAACCTTAACCTTCCTCCCTCTCACGTCCGGTGATACAGCTATAACACAGAAGCTTAATCTTTCTCACTCTCACGTCCAGTGATACAGCTATAAGACAGAACCTCAACCTTCCTCACTCTCACGTCCAGTGATACAGCTATAACACAGAAGCTTAATCTTTCTCACTCTCACATGCAGTGCAACAGCTATGAGACAGAACCTTAACCTTCCTCACTCTCACGTCCAGTGATACAGCTATAACACAGAAGCTTAATCTTTCTCACTCTCACGTCCAGTGCAACAGCTATGAGACAGAACCTTAACCTTTCTCACTCTCACGTCCAGTGATACAGCTATAACACAGAAGCTTAATCTTTCTCACTCTCACGTCCAGTGCAACAGCTATAAGGCAGAACCTTAACCTTCCTCACTCTCACGTCCTGTGATACAGCTATAACACAGAAGCTTAATCTTTCTTACTCTCACGTCCAGTGATACAGCTATGAGACAGAACCTTAAACTTCCTCACTCTCACGTCCAGTGATACAGCTATAAGACAGAACCTCAACCTTCCTCACTTTCACGTCCAGTGATACAACTATAACACAGAAGCTTTATCTTTCTCACTCTCACATGCAGTGTAATAGCTATAACACAAACCTCATTTTCTTTCACAGACTTCCAGTGTAATACCTAATAAGTAATAACATAAGCCTCGATTTTTTCACAAAGTAAGTTTAAGTATTTAGTGAGAACTTCGGAATTGCTAAATATTTTGCACAACATTTTAGGTTTCAGATTAAAATAAAAATCTTTATCATTGCTTGGTATCAAAACTGGGAGAAGGAATTATTCCCATATTTTGTTCAAAAAATTATTTATATATATAGTCTACTGCAAAGATGTTATTACAGAGGGTAAGTCGAAAGTTTTGGAATATTTGGATCTTTTTTTTTTTTTTGATTGGAGGTTTAACGACCACCGTGAGCAACTCAATGGGCTATAAGTAGTCGCCCGTCCCTAATTCAGGGTCACTGATTCCAGGGAAAGGAGAGAACCAGTACCGTAAGACAAACACAACATCCATGCCTCACCGGGATTCGAACTCGGACCCCGTTCGGACGAATGATCAGAGGCCATCGCTTAGACCACTGCGCCACCGGGGCGGCGAATATCTGGATCACTTTGTCTTCATACGTACATTTGAAAGCTGACTAGCATTCAAAGTATAGGTCATCGTGTAGCACCGTCTTTAGCCATCTGTCTGCCAGTTCTTCGATTCCGCTGCGGTACTAGTTCTTGTCCTTCAAGGCGAAGAACTCCTTCACCCCAGCTGCCACCTCCTTCTGGTTGTTGAAGTGCCGCCCGCGAAGGAAGTGGGCCAAGGACCGGAACAAGTAATAATCAGACGAGGCAAGGTCCGGACTATATGCTGGGTGTGGCATCAGTTCGATGCCCTCAAGTTCCTGGAGTTTTGCCCGGATCGTTTGCGCGGTATGAAGCAGAGCGTTGTCCTGCTGTAGGAGAGAGCGCTTTCTATTCATCAGTGCCGCGTACTTCTCCTCCAAAACAGCATACATCCGCTGCAGCTGTTCAGAGTAGAGGTTGACGTTGATGTCCCGATCATCTGGAACAAACTCGTAATGGATTATCCCCTTGAAATTCCACCACACGCAGAGCATCACCTTGTGCTCGAAACCCCACGTTTGGCAAGAGGTTCGGGAAACTGGCCCGGGCTCAACCACTGCTGTTGTGTGTTAGGATTATGGAAATAGACCCACTTTTCATCGCACGTAACAATTCTTTTTATGTAATGTACATTGCGCGGATTTTCTAGGAGTTTCGTGTACATTTCCACTCGGCGGTTTGCTTCAGCTGACGTCAGCTCGTGAGGGACAATGCGGCAGCTCCTGTAGACCTTGCTGAGGTCCTGAAGGTGACGAACCACGGTGGTCTGTGATATGCCCAGCTCGCCTGATAATCTCCGAGTGCTGGTTGTCGGATTTGCCTCTACGGCCTGGCGCACGGCCTCCGAATCGACTGTTCGCGGGCTACCTGACCTTGGCTGATCGTCGAGGTATCTGTCACCTGAGCGAAATTTCTTTAACCATCTGGTTGCTGTGTTATGGCCTACGGAACCTTTCCCTTTCTCATGACAAATGTTTCGCGTTGCTTAAGCAGCGTTATGGCCGTGTTCATACTCGTAAAGCAAAAGTTCTCTAATTAGCAGGTTGTGGCTGTTCATCTTTTAGGCGTCCCAACCACAGACAGAACGACGACATGCAATGCTGTTCACAGCAACGACTACCACTTTATATCCCTTTCAACTGACTGTAGTGCGCGACTTGAACTAGTTTAAACACGTGGCATCATACCCTTTGCAGCACATGCGTTTATGCAAATACTGCAAAACTTTCTACTCTCCCTCTGTACGTTTACGTCCCTTGGAGAGAAAATTGAAATATTTGAAGAAAATGTACCTAAAATTGTCTTTGGGGTAAAAGATATCGATGGAGAGAAACAATTCTTTCAATAGGATTTTTAGAAGGAATGATATAGAATAAAATATATTTTGAATTCGATATTATCTAAATTCACGCCTGCTAGAGAGAAAGTTTTGCATTACAAAACTAGAGGGCAATGACCATCGTTCTAATAGTTCAGACATACCTTTGCGTCAAGGCCTTTCTAAATCGGACCAATAGGAGCAGAGATATGGCGTGCAAGATGGACGGTGGGCATGGTGATACCACAAGCACGTCCTTTCCATCGAACAAAACGCCCAAAAAATACTAAATGGTTAAAAAACAATAAATCAATTTGAGGCGTTTCTTTCCGTATTGTCTGCGCTTAATCGGTTCACCTGTAAGATATTTTTTTTAGAACTCATCACTGCTAACAGACTACGCCTTTGTAACTTTGTTCTTCTTATCTTTGAGGCTGTTTCACATAAGCCCCTTGCTCTAACTTCCCGTATAGGAAGCCTGTTTTGATATCGAAGTTCCTGCCAGTCAATGGCTACACACAGGAAAAACTGTGGTATATTTAACAACGAAAGCATAGGTTAGGTCAAAATTTCGCGCCTTTATGAGCCCGCCAGGTTTTGCATCTTTTAATTCCTTTGTTGGTATTATATACACGGTCGAGTCACATTATTGTCACACCAGCTAATATCCAGAGTAACGACCATGTACAGCGCGGACAGCAGCTAGACGGGCTGGGAGTGACTCAACAAGGTGCTGGAAGGTGTTCACAGGTATGTGGAGCCATGTTGACTGCAGTGCATCTGACAGCTGCTGGAGGGTGCGTGGTGGAGGATCCATAGAGCGAACAACACGATCGAGGTGGTCACACAGATGCTCAATTGGGTTTAAGTCTGGGAAATTAGGGGGCCAGGGAAGTACTTTGAAGTCTTCACCGTGCTCTTTCAACCACTCTCGGACATTTCTAGCTGTGCGATACTTCGCATTGTCGTGCTGGAAGATCCCATCCGCCCCAGGAAAGACAATCAGCATGTATGGGTGTACGTGGCCTGCAAGGATGGATTCATAACGAATTCGGTTCATAGTGCCTTCCACAGGTATGAGTGGGCCCAGAGAATGCCACGAAAACATTCACCAGACCATAACGCTGCACCCACCAGCTTGGGTTCTTCCAGCAATGGTTGAAGAGTGTTTGTTCTCTGATGTTTCTCTCCTTGTATGCCAACTTCCATTCGTTTGATGAAACAGAAAACGTGACTCATCGGAGAAGGTAACCCTTTGCCAATCAGCGGAGTTCCAATTCCGATACTGCCGGGCAAATATAAGCCTTTTCTGCCGATGCACCTTCGTTAGCATAGGAGCAGTGACCATCCGTTTGCATCCGAGCCCCATACGCAACAGGGTTCGGTAAACTGTCGTTTTAGACACCCTTCCGGTAGCCCCCTGGTTCATTCGGCCAGTGAGTTGTTCCACTGTAGCGTGTCTATCTGCCCTCACGCACCTTCGAAGCCGACGTTCACCTGCCCCATCAATGGCACGTGTTGCTCCGCAGTTTCTACGTCGATTATTTGCAGTGGTACAGTTTCTCCAATAACGATACACTTTAACCACAGCAGCACGCGAACAGTTCACCAACTGCGCTGTTTAAGAATCACTACCATCCTTGTCCCGAAAGCCGATAATTATCCCTTTTTGCAAATCTGACAAATCGCTTCTTTTATACATGACAGAAACGAATGATATGTTTTCAGAATGTCTACAGCACACCTTATATACTCTCCAAGCCACCTCATGACACGTGCTTTCTTTCACTGGCTACGCGCTATGGACGTCAAATGTAGGAGGTGGTTACAATAATGTGACTCGACTGTGTATAATGTTTTTGCAATGTCTGTTTGTAGCCTGATGTTTTCTTTACTTTATTAAAGCAAAATATTTAGGTAATATGGAAAATAAATCTGTGTATCTTTAGGCATTGTACATACAAAATGTGCGTTACTTTAGCGTTATCATCACGCTGACTAATTACGAACTTCCTTGTTTATACGCGGCTAACATACAACAAACAAGGTCAACAAAAGAAAATTAACGTCAACCCATAACAGACTCACTCTATCTCGTCCTTCCATGACGGGTTGAGTCCCGCAAAGACGATTATGTGCCTTTGAGGGTTACTGGCAAATTAATGCAGCCGGTTTGCCATGCCTAACAGACTACAAAAGCGAAAACATCACGTTTCTAGTGGGTAAACTAGTAACCTTGAGGAATGGATTTACTTTCCAAATAACTTGTTTCGAATCATAACGTCAAAAAGGTAATTACTTTCTTCGTAAACACGAGAGCTGCAACAAGCATTTCGTCGGTGCGCGAGAGTATTTATTAATTGTCGAACAAGTTTAAGCAGTGAAAGTATTGCACTGGGATGGTTTCCGTGTGATTTAAATCTCCAAACTGACCTTAAAATCAAGGAAGTTTCTTCCGCGCGTTTTTCAAAGTCGTGTAAATTTTTTCTGTCTCATTTTTTAATGCCAGCAATGTTCTTCCAGGCTTACGAAAAGGAAATAAAACTGAAATGGCATATTTTAAGAATCTGAAGCTCTACAGTGAGATCATTTACGCTTTCCAACCGTAGGATGAAGAAGCGTATATACTCCAGCTTTTCCCGTCCGTCCGTCTGTCTGTCGGCACGATAACTCACGTAAAAATGGTTCGATTTCGAGGAAATTTTAGTATGTGGTAGGGCACCACCAAGGGACCAACCCTGTTGAAAATGGGTGAAGTGGGGTCAAAGGTCACGCCATAATAGCAGGATCCATTCAATTGCTCTTATGCATCAGAACTTGCGTAAATATGGTTCGATTTCGATGAAATTTTAGTATGTGGTAGGGGACCACCAGGGGACCAACCCTATTGAAAATGGGTGAAGTGGGGTGAAAGGTCACGCCATAAGAGCGGGATCCATTTCATTGCCTTTATGCGTCATAACATGCGTAAATATGGTTCGATTTCGATGAAATTTCAGTATGTGGTAGGGAACTACCTGGGAACGAACCCTATTGAAAATTGGCAAATTGGGGTCAAAGGTCAGGCAGGGCATAGGAGCGGGATTTATTCCATTGCCCTTATGCGTCACAACTTGCGTAAAAATGGTTCGATTTCGATGAAATTTTGGTATGTGGTAAGGAACCACCTGGGAACGAAACCTATTGAAAATGGGTGGAATGGGGTCAAAGGTCAGGACATAAAAGTGGGATCCATTTCATTGCCTTTATGCGTCATAACATGCGTAAATATGGTTCGATTTCGATGAAATTTTAGTATGTGGTAGGGAACCACTGGGCACGAACCCTATTGAAAATGGGCGAATGGGGTCAAAGGTCAGGCAGGCCATAAAAGCGGAACTTATTCCATTGCCCTTATGCGTCATAACTTGCGTAAAAATGGTTCGATTTTGATGAAATTTTAGTATTTGGTAAGGAACCACCTGGGGACGAACCCTATTGAAAATGGGCGAAATGGGGTAGAAGGTCAGGGCACGAAAGTGGAATCCATTCCATTGCCTTTATGCGTCATAACATGCGCAAATATGGTTCGATTTCGATTAAATTTTAGTATGTGGTAGGGTACCACCTGGGCAGGAACCCTATTGAAAATGGGCGAAATGGGGTCAAAGGTCAGGCAGGACGTAAGAGCAGGATTGGTTCCATTGCCCTTATGCGTCATAACTTGCGTAAAAATGGTTCGATTTCGATGAAATTTTAGTATGTGGTAGGGAGCCACTGGGGACGAACCCTATTGAAAATGGGCGAAATGGGGTCAAAGGTCATGACACTGGAGTGGGATCCTTTCCATTGCCCTTGTGCATCATAACTTACCAAAAAATGTTTCGATTGCGACAAAACGTTATCATGTTGTTCCGGAGGTATAGTGAACCGGTTCTGTTGAATATCAACGAAATGGGGTCAAAGGTCATTGCACAAAAGCAAGATTTATTCCACAGCCATTATTCTCATAACTTGCGTAAAACTGCTTCTATTGCGACAAAACTTTAGTATGTTATCCTTGAGGTGTACTGAACCGGTTCTGTTTAATATAATCGAAATGGGGTCAAATGTCAGGACACAGGAGCGAGATTTATTCCACAGCCATTATCCTCATAACTTGAGTAATAATTTCTGGTATGTTGGAAAGCGTATCATAATCAATGCATTGCATGATTTTACTAACTTGTTTTAGGTTTCTGTGTGCTGAAAGTTTCAGCCACGTCGATAGCTTCATTGCATTACGTACGAGAAGCATGATCTGAATGAAATGTAACCAGGGCTTCCATATTTGTCAGAAGCGAAATTCAGTAGCCATTTTTAGAGATAGTGAATTGTAGTCATTTTCTTTCAATTCCCGCCATTTGTATGGGGTGAGCAGCGAACATGAAAGGTACTTCCTTTCCCACGCGTCGCAGCAGAGGGGGTATTAGATTTATAGTTTCATCGTTGTGAGAAGAATGAAACTGGACATTATTGCTTTTCCGCCGCCCCAAGCAGTACGATGAAGAGGGGGCCAGCGAGCAAATCAATGAATCTTGCGTTTTTCGGAGAGGAGGCATCTTAGGGTGTGGCTTTGCTTAGGAGGAAATCGTCGGACTTCACGCGGGGGAGAGGTTTCGTTTGGGGGTCCGCTATCTGAGCCAGAAAGAGCAGAGGGAACTCGGTGGCAGAAAGTCGATGAAGCATGAGATCTTTAGCGGATGTGCAGTATAGTCGGGACAAAGAGAAGTAGGAAGGAATGAGGCCGATGACGAGAGAGACGGAAGGAGATTATGAGGGGTTAATATGTAGAAAGAACGGAGTTCAGGACAAGGCTTAAAGACATTCCCCGTAGCATCTGAATACAGGTCTTCCTCACTGCAAAATTTAGCCTCAGTCGATTCACTTTTCTATACTTTGTATTGTATGGTAAACAGTAAAAATACCACCGGGAAAAAATACCCCCGGAGAAAATACCCCTGAAAACTGAAAAGTGGAAAAAATGCCCCCGGAAGAAATACCACCAGAACAAACGGTTCACTGTAAACTGCCACACAGGAACACTGATGTGTGGCAGTGTTCCGGTGTGGCAATTTACCGGCAGGCCTGCCACACATTTTTCAGCAACTTGGACACAAAATTTCAAAGAGGGGGGGGCTATAAAGATTGCCGTTTCTGGGCCTATATTGAGAACTGAATTGGGAACTCCAAACGAATTTTGCGAAAACGTTCCATGTAAGCCAAGCGAGAATTATACTTTAATTTGAAGAAATAAATTGCCGAGGATCCGAGGTACGCTTGGTTTGGGGTGGGCTCTACCCCCAGCTTTCGTAATATTAGATTCTGGGCCGCTGGAGTCTGTCAGTGTATCCAGGCTCTTCCCTTGAAGCGCCCGCGAGGTTCGTGAGCTTGGGGGGGGGGGGGGGGGTCCCCAAAATGTTAAAATGGACGTAGAGCTGTAAACATTAGAACCATGCTTTACATAATGATTCTGTACACGACCACGAATTTTCAGGACGGTGGGGTGAATTCGCCCTCCCCCAAGTTTCTAAGAGCGCAGACAAACGTTCAATGTAAGGGATTTGCTCGCAATTTCTATGCTTCATGTTGTGTTTAATGGCAAACTATGTATGCCCTTCCCCCCTCCCCCAGAAATTTGGTGAAGCCTGTGAAAGGGATACGAGGTGCTTGGTTTGGAGGGCTCTACCCCCAACTTCCGTAATTTTATATTCTGGACCTCTAGAGTCTGTCAGTGTATCCTCGATATTACCCCTGAATAGCTCTTAGAAACTAGGGGAGGTTACCCCACCCTCCTGAAAATTTCTGGTCGTGTACAGAATCATTATAAATATTTTTGGGGAAAGCCCCCCCAGCTCATGGATCTCGCGGATACTTCAAGGGGAATTTCCTGGATACACTGGCAGACTCCAGCGGCCCAGAATATAATATTACGGAAGTTTAGGGTAGAGCCCCCCCTCCCCTTCCAAACCAAGTGTACCTCGGATCCTCGGCAATTTATTTCTTCAAATTAAAGTACAATTCTCGCTTGGCTTACATGGAACGTATTCGCGAAATTCGTTTGGAGTTCCCAATTCAGTTCTCAATATAGGACTAGAAACGGCAATCTTTATAGACCCCCCCCCCTTTTGAACTTTTGTAGCCAAGTTGCTGAAGATGTGTGGCAGGGTTGCCGGTAAATTGCAACACCGGAACATTGCCACACGTCAGTGTCCCTGTGTGGCAGTTTACAGTGAACCGTTTGTTCTGGTGGTATTTCTTCCGGGGGCATTTTTTCCGCTTTTCAGTTTTCAGGGGTATTTTCTCCGGGGGTATTTTTACCTACATCCGTATTGTATTTATCTGCTCCAGTTGGGAGAATTACGGATTATACCACCGATACAGAACTTACTGCAAAGGAAGCATCAACGAACCCGCCACACAGGGCGCTGTAATAGAACACAGCACCAAGCCCTGTAACAGAAATATGGAATTAACTGAAAAAATGTGTCCAGCTATTTTTAACACTTTAATGGAAAAAAGACGAGCTTAATACAAAGTTTTTCTGAGCACCTTTTATTTCGTATTTAGGAGAATTAAGTCAAAGGAACATTATTTTGAGGTGAAAGTACTTGGCATCCATAAATAATTAAATATAAATCTATGAAAATAGCGATTGAAGTTCGAGATGATCAAAACCTACTTCAGAATGAACCCGGCCAATATCGGTTGATATGAAGTTGAAAAAATGTTACTCATCAGTAAGACACACGAAAAAAATTTAAAAATGATGAAGCAGAAATAAATAAAACTGAGGATTACCAAATCACCGAATACGCTACACGATCTTTATAGCATAACACATGAGTTATGTGTGTCAAAAATCTCTTTTAATGGTGTAAATAAAAACAATAATTGCCGAGCTTGTGAAGCACATGTCAAAACGGCAAAGTTGGAGCAATAAATTACGTCGGTGTAGATTTATTGGGAAATCATTCGGCTCCGGAGCAGAGCGATGCGGATCGATCATCGTCATCGGCAAATTAGTGAATTTCACATTGGCACTCGATTGTGAAAATGGCTCTACTGGCAGGTGGATTCTTCGAAAAATGTGTGATGTTCGCTCCACTCATTGTCTGGAATTAACCCTTTCGCGATCACGTTACTAAAATGTTTTGTCACTCAGAATACCGCAGCACGCGAAAATGTCTGCTGTTCCTTTCCGAATTTCATTCCCCCCTCCCTTTGTCAGGTTAAAAAAAGAAAGATTAGTGCTGGGTCACCATTCGAACCTTCCGATCTCCAGGTTTGCTATGTACTGGCCTTCGGACGTTTCTCTGGGACAATTAGATTTTTCTTCTGCTGAGAACCTTAGACAGACGGGAGTGATAAAAGCCGGAAAATCTTGTTTACTTTCCAATTTTCCTGTTCTTCTTGTAAAAAATATGGTCTCATAATGTTTATTTGGATTGAGAAAAATAAAACATTTTTTACGACACTAGCAATCATACCCGTTCTCCGAACCGTGAATCTATAAAATCAGTACTTGAACATAAAATTAAAGAAAGGGAAAAGTAATTAAGGGAAAGAAAAGTTATTTAAAATCCGTAACTGTTTTACGATTTAGAACAGCGTCGTGACGTCAATGCATACGGTTTGACGTAAAACGGAGCAGGCTTTGACGCCCCTTAATTTTAAATCAATATTTGAAATTTTCAAAGCATTTCTGTGATTCTGACAAAATCTATATATTAATTCTATAAGGTTTTTTACTGTGAGTCCTATTTTGAGAGAACGGCTGAACGTGAAGATACGGTTGAAGTATCAAAATAAAGGTCTTACCATGTAGATGTGTCAGTCGAAGAGAGAAATAAGATTGGGGCAACAGTTCGGGCGCTGGGGGAGGCAAAGTTCCCATGTAAAGTCTATGGGAGAAGCGTGCGGTTGACATTCGATCGCCTGCGGTTGACTCACGCGCTGTTGAAGGCGCAAGCATGGAGGGAATGAGATAGTCCAAAGTCCGAAGTCTCAACGGTAGCAGGCATTTGGTATCAAAGTAATTCTCATCGGAACAGCGAACACTCTCGAACACCAGATTGTGTTATGCCGTTGGACTGTGTGATGTATATATACAATTTAATATTCATTTTGTCCAGTTTATTCACGTAGGTAAGACGTTTCTAATTCTGTAAAGATGTAAATAAACATTCCGTTGACCATTGTTACTGAAAATATTAAGGGCGACTGCTTATAGCCCATTGAGTTGCCCACGGTGATCGTTAAACCTGGAGTCAAAAAAACAAAGAAACAATCACAAACCTGTCTTTACTGAAGTGGTTGAATGAATTTGTCAATCTAATAAAGCTTACATTTGTTGTTTCATATGAGTTTATTCTTTTAAAAAAAAACAAAAAAAAAACAACAAAAAACTAACCGTTGATTGCTACGGGGGAAGAGCATTCACAACGCGAATCTCATTCCAACAACATTTACAAACACAGTTGTGACTGAAGATGAGAGTGAAAGAGTGCGCTATCCAGTTGAATTTTTGCACACGATCGAGATGAGTGAACTTCCACCTCACATTTTACGAGTGAAAAAGGGTGTAGTCGTGATGCTCATCACGAACCTGGCCGCCCCGGTGACGCAGTGGTCTAAGCGCTGGCTTATGATGATTCGTTTGTGAAGGGTCCGAGTTTGAATCCTGATGAGGCATGGATGCTGTGTTTGTCTTACGGCACTGGCAGGCTTTGGCGCCCCTTAATTTAAAACAAAACAAAACAAACAACACTGGTTCCTTTCCTGGAACCAGTGACCCTAAATTAGGGACGGGCGACTGCTTATAGCCCACTGAATTACTCACGGTGGTCGTTAAACCTTCAGTCAAAAAATCAATCAATCACGAAATCTTTATTGAAGTAGTTGAATGAATTTGTCAATCAAATAAAGTTTACATTTGTAGTTTCATATGAGTTTATTCTTTTCAATAAATAAAGAAATAAATAAATAACCGTCGATTCCGACGGTTTTCGTCTAGTTATCTTTAAACTTATCAGCATTTTGAAACAGGAAAGCTAAGCCACCCGTTTGAACATTTTGGTTTTCAGACTTTTTTCTAGTTGTGAAAGTGGTAGAAAAATTCAAGCAGGCAGCCGTTTTTTTTTCGTGCATTTGCAGATATCCGGATTTTAAGACCTACACCGTGCCAATTTTCAGATCTCTAGGTTATTTAGAAGTGGTCTAACAATTCGCGAAAATTCCAATCAGACAATGTTCCAAAGCCGCCATTTTTTTTTTTTTTTTTTTTGGTTTTCGGACTTTTCTAAATATCCGGACCTTAAGACCTATCAGCATACCAATTTCCAGATCTCCAGGTTATTCAGAAGTGGTCTAACAATTCGCGAAAATTCCAAGCAGACAATGTTCCAAAGCCGCCATTTTTTTGGGTTTTTGTTTTCAGACTTTTCTAAGTATCCAGACCTTAAGACCTATCAGCATGCCAGTTTTCAGATCTCTAGGTCATTTAGAAGTGGTCAAACAATTCCCGAAAAATTCAAGCAGGCAATGTCTCAAAGCTGACCCCCCCCGCTTTTTTTTTTTTCGGTTTTCGTACTTTTTCTAGGTGTACAGACCTTACGATCAATATGCATGCCAATTTACAGATGTCTAGGTCGTTTAGAAGTGGTCAAACAATTTGCCAAAAATTCAAGCAGGCCCAAAATACAATTCAATTTGCCAAAAATTCAATTCATTCCAAAGCCACCATTTCTTTTTTTCGTACTTTTCTAGGTATACAGATCTTAAGACCTATCAGCATACCAATTTTCAGATCTCTACGTCATTCAGAAGTGGTCGAACAATTCGCGAACGAACACTCGAATTTTCCCTCTTTGCTTTTTGTATACGAGGCGAAAGCCTATATTTATATATTCACGTATACCGGCTGAAAACGCCAAACTTTATAAGCGTCGCTACGTCATTAAGCACTGCGTCATTTAATGTAAGCGTCGCTACGTCATTAAGCATTGCGTAATTTAATTGTAAGCGTCGCTACGTCATTAAGCATTGCGTCATTTAATTGTAAGCGTCGCTACGTCATTAAGCATTGCGTCAGTTTGATTGTAGCCTGTCTTTTCACCCAATGAGAAGACAGTGCTAAAAATAGCTGCGTCTGCATGGCAGCAGGTCACGGGAGCAGACATTTCATGTGTCGTTAACGCTGAAAACAGACTGAGCCGCTCGTTCCTTTCCTTTGAGTCTTTAAAAAATGCTTAAAAATCAGAAAACGACTTTTTCTTAATTTTTTTTTTTTTTGTAAAATAGGGATGATAGTTGTGAATTTATGCTGTAAAAATTGCAATGCGTTATGATTTATAGTTTACCATATATCCGTTTTTTAAAATGGATCCCATCGCGAAATAGAGAATTTTGTGAAATTTAAAAATTTAATTTCTCGTAAACTAAATCGAAATTCTAAAAGGGGGTGACTAGGTGCAAACATTCGATCATGGCTCTGCATGCCTACAAAGATTCGTGGTTCTGTTGCGGTTAGTGTGTCCGGAACTCGACCTGATAGCACTTTTTTGCTTACCTTAACTTTGAAATACAATAGCTCTTGAAGTATCGCCAGAATCGAAAAACGGTTTATTTCAACGTGCTTTGCTAACAATTCTCTGCAAACGATGTAAATTTCATGTTTTCGTGTTCAATACTTTTTACGCTGCAAACTACGAAAGCGCGAGTGTCGCGAAATTTCTAAAACAGCGGCGGCGCTGGTAGTTACTTTATTTTTAGTATAGAGAGTAATGTAAAATAAATTTGATTTTGCACTGCTTAATTGAAAAATTTAAGGTTAGAAAAACATAAAAATGCATGCTAAGGCTAAGCGGCGGCTCTAGCATACCAAAGAAAAAAGAATTTTAGGAAATTCAGCTTTCAGAAGATCAGTTGTATAGTAACAAATTGAAATTCAATCACTGCTCGACATAGAAAATGCCACACTGTGAAGGAACCCACGAAATGAGGAGATACTTACTACGCATATAGACAAGTAAGTGGAAAACAAGTGATTTAATTTCTAAGGGATTACAACATATAAGTGACAGGCGACGAGACGGTCCAACGTAGCCTGAGTCAGTAGGCTATCTGGCCACCATACTAGGCCATAATAACACGGAGGGCTTTGAGTAGAAAAGTTCCCGATTGGTGTCCCGAGGCATCGCTGACCAGGCAGCGTTGACCTGTGTCCAAAATTTTTTGACATTGCGGAGAGTCGTGCAGTGGCTGTCAGCCAACTGCACGGTTTCTATTGGGAAGAAGTCAGGAGCTCGCGCTGGCCAGATCTGCACCTAGACACCTTGTAGGTACTGTTTGATGATGTTGGCACTGTTAACTTTTTGAAACTGGGGGTTTTATTACCGCAGAAATGCGGTAATAAAACTGGCTCATCGACGTATCGTCATGTTGTTATTGTACAGAGTATGTGTACGAGCGGTGAACTGCTGTTGAAACTAATAGCGCCCTAAGCCATGACACCATATTGAGGAGCTGTGCGAAGCTCGTGGATGGCAGCGTGACCGGCGACCACACGTCGTGTCCAGATACTCAGTCAGTGATTGTCTGCGCGGAGACAGAAGCGAGACTCGTCGCTGAACACGACACGGGTCCGTTTGATCCGCGACGCATTTCTGGAAGATGAGATACGATGAGTGGCAGTCGTCGCAATGGCTCATGCTTCAGCTAATCTGTGATTGACAGTACCTGTCTATGTGGGGATGTACACAGCCGCATGTACACCTCGTCGAATGCTGTCCGTTCTGCATTGTGGAGTTGCTACGGGTTCTGTCGAATGCGGCAAATGAGGCATTCGGACGTCCGCCTACATGCACCGGATCCACTACGGCTGCGCACGTTACCTTCTTTCAATCATTGTCACCATGTTAGGCCAACAGTCGTTACATCCCGATTCGCTTCCGCTGATAGCCGTACATAGTCCTATGAGGAAGCTTCTGATGAAGGTGTCCGTGTCGCGGTAGAATTCCCGAGTACGTCGCTCTGGCATTATCACTCTTTACACGTGCTTTCGCCATCGGATGCAAGCACCCACATGCTCATATGAGTACGATCAAACTTAGGTACGCCGAGCAGTTTTTCCCTTTTATCTCCCTCACCAATCACGTGATTAGTTCGCAACTCCAATCATATATGTAACTCAACTGCCGATATACATCAATTTGCATAAAGCCCCGATAAATGCTCCCTCATGTGACAATTTCTATGTCCAGCAGTGTATATTATTACGTCCTCTAGTAAGAGAAGGGTGCACCTGAAAAGGCAAAAGGAGGTGCATAATATTATTTGTAGTTAGAAGAAGCCACTGGTAAAACAGTTTTTCCAGTTTGACATGTGGAAGATGTGATGTCGAGCAAAGAAAGGGCATTTGCACGACTCAAAGAGGAAACTGCTCATTAGAAAAGTAACGTCTGTTAGGATCACATGCAAAAAGAGCTTTACAAACAAGATTTTTTGAAGCGTGGATGTAATTCGTACTGAGATACCCACTGGCAAGAAAACAGTGCGCCACACCAGTCACTAAGTGGGCAGAGACTTTGACTAGCTGCCCGAGCTGGACCTGAGTTCAAGTCCTGATGGGGCATGAATGGTGTGTTTGTCGTACGGTGCTGGCTCGTTCTTCCTTGGAGCCAGTGCTCCTGAATTAGGGACAGGCGACTGCTTATAGCCTTTTGAGTTGCTCATATGGTGGTCGTTAACCACCGGAACTAAGAAAATTCACTACAGAGAGATGGAAAATGTGATGTCATAAGCATGAACGTTTCCAAAAGACGTACTAAAAATGATACAATGATTAGTTCCGCATAGTTGTTGGGCTGAATTAAAGCAAGATCAATGGAATCTTGCAAGCGACAAGCCCAAATGCACTGGCAAATATCACTCCTATCTCTTTGCTGGTGGTATTCAGCTACCTTTAAAATTATTGCAGAGACACATAGAATTGCGCTACGGGGGAAGAGCGGACACATGCCTTAGAATTTATTCATAGACTAAAGTTCTGTTTTCAAATATACACCGATGATCCAATACATTATGACCACCCACAGCATAGAGAAATGAGCGTGCCTGGAGACCGAACTATGGCGCAGCTGAAGTTCACAGAGCAGTATATATATTATCCGAGGACCGGCTTTCGGTTAGCAGAGGGTTCAGAGTCAGAATGGGAAAAGTTGACGATTTATCGGAGTTGGATGAAGGACAAATTGTGATGACACGGCGCCTTGGAACTACGATCTCAGAAACGGCGCGGCTTGTGGGTTGTTCACGTGCCGCTGTAGCGAGTACGTATCAAAAGTGGTGCACAGTTGCCCAAACGACGAAACGTCATCAAACCGTGTGGCGTCCGCAGCTCACTGATGCCAGAGGGGTGCGGAGACTGTCACGCTTTGTTCACAGCAACCGCAGGGCCACAACGCGGCTAATTATCCGCAGCTACAACAGTGCTGATCAGGGCAATGTGTCACAGCACACAGTTCATCACAGCCTTCTGCCCATGTCCCTGGGTAGCGAAAGAACCATCAGGGTCCCCATGCGTACTGCACTTCATTGTCAACAACGCATGAAACGTGCCCAAGATAATCGAAATTGGACTGTGGATGATTGGAAGAAAGTGGCCTGGTCTGAAGAATAAAGATACCTGGAGTATCGCGTAGACGACCGAGCGCGGATACGGCGATCACCAACGGAGTCTATGGCACCTGGATGCACTGTTGGGCGGAAACAGGCCGGCGGCGGCGGTGTTATGCTGTGCGCGATGTTTTCTTGGGACACTTTACGCCCCATTTTTACAATAGCACAATCCCTGACAGCTGTCAGGTATACATCGTTGCGGACCAAGTTCACCCATTCATGGCAACTGTGTTCCCTGCCGGTGATGGTCATTACCAGCAGGGTAATGCGCCTGCCACACCGCCAGAATCGTCAAGGAGTGGTTCGAGGAATATGCTGGCGACTTTCTGTTAATGCCCTGGCCTCCAAATTCTCCTGACATGAACCTAATCGAACATTTGTGGTTCGACTTGGAAAAGCGGGTTCGCGCTGAATCATCACTACCCTGAAATGTAAGGAAACTGGAGAACCTGATGCTGACATTACAGTACCAGATACCCCAGGACACCTATAGCCACCTCATCGAATCGATGCCTCACCGAGTGGCCGCTGTTCTGCTGGCTAAAGGAAATCCTACAGCTTATTACACTGCTGGCCACCCAGAATGCAACACCAAGAAGGACACGAGATAGCAAAGCCAGATTTACTGGACACATAACAACGGATGCAAACATGAAACGATTGAGCTTACAGGCCTATGCGACTTGCGGAACACGCTGACATCAATAGTTCGTGTGGCCCCCATGGCTGGCAATAACGGCCGCTACACGCCGCGGCATCGAACGAAAGAGGCTTTGGATGTGGGCTTGGAGTGTGTCGGTCCAGGCTGCTTCCACACGTTGCCACAGTTCATCAGGCGTAGCCGCGGGTGGTGCTTGCCGGACCACTCGGTTGCCGATCAGCGACCAGGCGTGCTCGATGGGCGACATATCGGGAGAACAGGCGGGCAACGGCAGCAGGCGTCACCTGCTGCCGTGGCCCCAGAGGAGTGCGGGTGGTACCAGAGGGGTGCGGGTGTCATATCCACTTGCGCCCCAAACCATAACGTCAGGCGACGGACCGGTATGGCGATACATAATGCAGGCGTCATACAGTCTCTCGCCGCGGTGCCGCCACACGCGGATCCATCCATCGTGGTGTTGCAGGTAGAAGCGAGATTCGTCGGAGAAGACAATGTCGTGCCATTCCGTAGTCCAGGTGCGGCATTCAACGGCCCACTGCCGCCGCACCCGCCAGTGGTGTAACGTCAATGGTAATCGGAGAAATGGGCGCCGCGCGACAAGTTCCCGCTACTGCAGACGACGTCGAACGGTACGTGCTGACACAGGTGGTTGCGCAACACACCCTAATTCCTGCGCTAACGTTCGTGATGTGGTGGTGCGAGCCGCCAATGCCCGCCGCACAACATGCAGGTCGTCTCGTTCAGTGGTGTGCCGCGGCTACGACAATCGCTCACGTTGGTCCGTCCGTCCCTCTTGCACCCACCGAATCCATACTGGACTCACTGTGGCTGGATGTCGTCCAACACGGGCGCCGATGTCTCGGTACGATAAACCACTGTCGCTATAAGCCACTATTCGTCCTGTGTCGAACTCCGAAACGTGCTGGAATGACTGCCGTATTCTACGACGAGGCATCAAGAAGCTTTCCACGCACAGGTCTGGCAGCACAACACACTTCCATTACTTACACCCCGCCTTCTGTGCACCCTTCTTATAGTGCTTCTCGGTGGCGTGCCGGGTGCACATGATTTGTATATGCCCTGCAATGCTAATCGTTTGCATGTCCTCTCGCAGGCAACGCATGCTGGGAATTTCAGGCCAATCAGATGCTTCCTTCTTGGTGTTGCATTTTGGGTGGCCAGCAGTGTAGATAGGTGGTCATGATGCAATGACTCATCGGTGTATTTTGTTTCAGTTGGAAGACGTTGATTTAGCGGTCTACAATATATATCAAATAAAGCGGATCAGCTGTTTTTTAACCATCAAATCTTAAATCGGGTGAAAGGAATATCTTAAACGAGGACAGCACTTGACCATTCTCTTTATAAGCACAAGTGCATGCAGCTCGGAAATATCAAGAGGAAATAAAATGAAAAGAGTATATATTGGAAGGAAATTATTTTAAATGTATGTCTTAATTCAAGATGGAAAAAATTTGGATTCAGAAAACGTAACACTTCGAAAACTAAACTCCAAGAAGCTCGGGTGAGGTTACTTGGAAATAATTAGTGAAGAAGGGAATTCAAGTAAAACTGGTTTATTAGGTGTATAGCAAAATAATTTGTAATTACGCACAAAATCAGCAAGACGTCATTAGAGATGCTGGCATTCGTTCAACAAAACATGAGGGAAACAGGAAATAAATGCAAAGTAATGAGAAAAGCCAAATGCCGTAAGTGAGTGACAGATACTGTCAAGAAAGTTTCTCCTTTCCAAATAAATTATACATGGGGACTCGAAATTCAGGAAACTCAAACGCATATTTACTCTATAGATATGTCTGCTAGGAAACAATGTTCCTGCCTTGGAAATATGTTTCAAACTTATGTTCTCACAATGAATATTTGAAAGTGCCGACACTGGCTCTCTACGAATTTATGCGACGACACATATTGTAAGACATCTGAGGTACAGTGTTTATGAATGGGCAAGATCTGTAATATTCTGCTTAAGTGATACAAAAGCAAGCTTGTAAAGCATATTATGAGATCAAGGCTGCATTCAGATATACTTACCACCTGGGCTGCAGAAAGCTCATTTTAAAGATTCTCCTTCCAGGTCGCCTTAATGAATGTATTCATTCACTCTTTAATACGATCCACTGCCTTAATTTATATTACTTAGAATCTAAGAAATGTCCAAAATTATTTCGGCATTGAAATATTATTTCAAGTATCAGAAGCAGTTATTGCAATGCGTTCCATATTTGTGACATTTTAGAGATTTCTACTACCGTCCGTGTGTACTGTATGGGGTATAATTATTTCTTTTTATATTTTTAAATGAATCAAAGGATTTTTACGGGAACTTTATACGTTTTCATCATATGATATGACTAAGCTGTTCTCTGAGATTCAGATTCCTCTGCCTTTCCTTCCTGACACTTGGGCTACAAATATTTTCTTAGTAAGCATCTCATCACTCATTCTTACAACATGGCCAAACCACCGAAACATACACTCACGGATAATGAAATTTGCGCACCCGCAGGGTGGCCGGCGCGCCGTATAGCCCGCCACGTGGATCATTCTGACCATACTGTCCTACAACCGCGAAACTTTGCAAATGATCCACGTTTGGTGCGATTGCGCATGACCGCACACCTTGTGGTGGAGCTGCAAGCACGAACCGGCAACCTAATAAACCGGCGTGTAGTCGATGCCCCATGAAAGTGAAAAGCACCGGCCGACGAATGCAAGAGTATACAGAGTGACAGGAATCCCGGGTAGACGCCAGAGACGTCGATTTACGCAACTTACGGACTTTGAGAGAGGCCTGATCATCGGTCTGAAAACCTCAGGGTGGTCGGCGCGCCGCATAGCGCGCCACGTGGATCGTTCTGACCATACCGTCCAACAGTGTTGGGAGCAGCGGACACGTGACAGAACTGCAACACGGCGGAGTGGCTCCAGACGGACCAGAAGGACCACCCATATAGAGGATCAACAGGATCGTGCGCCAGGCACAAGCGGATCCCACGGGACCCGGTCCACTATACAGGCAGATGTAGCGGCTCCTGTGTGCCCACGAACCATTTCCCGACGTCTCTCGGAAGCGAATCTGTGATCCCAGCGCCCCTTACGTGTGCTGCCATTAACAACTGAACATCGGCGGATCCGTTTGCAGCGGTGCCAGGCCAGAGCGATGTGGAACGCCACAGACTGGAGACGTGTGGTGTTTAGCGATGAGTGTCGTTTCGTTTTTGGGACAGATGATCATCGTGTCCAGGTGTGGAGGTCCCTGGGCCAACGGCACAATCCCAACCTCGCTATCGAGCGCCACATCTCCCCCACTGCAGACATTATGGTCTGTGAAGCCATTGCTTACGAAAGCCGATCAGCTCTATAGTAGGGGCATGTGGATCATTGACGGGCCAGCGGTATGTGGATGAGATCCTACGGCCATATGTGCTCCCATTCCTGGCCGGGATTCTAGGTGAGCTATACTAGCAGGATAATGCCCGCCCGCACACGGCTCGGATTGCCCAGGACTGCCTGCGTCATGTCCAGATACTTCCATGGCCTGCCCGCTCCCCGGACATGTCCCCTATAGAGCATGTGTGTGACCAGTTGAAACGCCAGCTGCCTCCGTGCAGCGCTATCCGGGATCTGAAACACACCGTCCTACACGGTTGGCCATTCTGCTGCATGACAAGATCTGGCGTCTGTTCTCCTCCATGCCGGACCGTATTGCAGCATGTATTCCTGCACGAGGCGGTGCGACGCGCTATTGAAGATAACCGGACTGGATGCTACAGATATCTCTGTAATTGTCCCGCAGCTCTGCTTTTGCAATCATGCGTATCATTCATCTGTATCATTACGTCCATAAAATTTCAGTCCAATCTGATGCTTTGCATGGTTCCCAAATTTCATTGTCGGTGAGTGTATTGGTCTCCACCTTGCTAACGACATTTTGCTTCACATTACACAACTGCAACAACACATCTTCATTCTTCACACGATCAGAACGTCTCTTGCCAGCCTCCCTCCCGTAAGTAACGCACTTCTTCAGCACACAAACGACTCCCATGTTTCCTTTGTAGTACCCGGGTTTCACTGCCATACATCAGAGTAGGAACAATTGCACTTTCACACCCTATGACTTAGTAAATCTCTCCATTTTTATGCCAGGGGCGGAACTTGAACTCACAACTCTCGGCTCCGGAGCTCCGAGTGCTATCCACTATATTACAGTGGCATTTGATCTGACTGCTATCTGCCTTTATCTCATGTGCGTCCTGCGGCGCAGGCATGCCCCCCCCGAAAGAGGGCCGGGGCCATGTGTCGCTGTAGGCAGTCATCCGATGAAGAACGTAGATATGAGAAATCCCAGACAATTTGTTGTGTGGAACGTAACAACACAGCCATGTGGGACTCTCTTGAGAGCTCATCATTCCTGTGAAAACCTCCCAAACAGCCATGACTTTCAATGAAGAATTCACTCTCCTACTAATTTCATCATTCAATTTGTTCTCTCTGTCAAACATGCATCCTAAATACACAAGCTCATTCACCTGGTCAATCACGGTGCCATATAGACCTATATTACATTCAGTATTACCAGTCTTCATACGTTTTCTGGCAATTAATTTCTAAATAGCTGGTTTAAATACCTATCCTGATTATACATCAATTATTATAATTGATGTCATCAATAAGTAATTATCGATGGCAAGTGTGTGTGTCTTTTTCACTCAGTCTTGATTTGAATTTCTGAGAGTCGAAGTTTTGTCTTGAGAGTTTTCTCTATACGATGCATTTCGGCGTTGCCAATTTAATTTACCTTGAAATTGTACATTCAACTGTCAAGTCAACACATCGAATCTGTGCATATTTTTTATTCTTTTTATCTTTGCAACGTCTTGTTTTCTGGTCTCTAAGGAAAACTTTCGTTTCTAAAATCTTCAGACGTTTTCCATATTTTCTCCTTTTTATTTGGCGCATCAGCTCAAACTCCTGCATAATGTGGAGAGCAAAATTATGACTGCGTTGAACAGTCGGTAGGTAAAATTCTCTGCCAGAGAGCCGCTTAGATATCTAAGTGGAACCGTCAGTTTACATGGGTGCCAGTTTACACATCCGCAAAAGCCTATAGTTGGAGCCACTAGTTTGGTTACAAGTAATGCATTATCTGCCAGAGAGACAAAGAAATATAAACATGGAGCAGCCAGTTTGACACGAAGTAAAATTATCTTTCAGTCTGTAATGCCTATCTTTTTTATGATTTTGATCTTCTTCGACCCTGTCAATATGGAATTTTACAAGACTATAATCTCTTTTCCTCTCATCAAATGTTTTCTGAGGCCGGATTCCAGAAACAATTTTAGTTTAGTGATTTGGGCTGTGAAGTTGTTTTTCATTGATGGCATGCCAATTACGGTCATACATGCGTAATTCTGCTTTGCCACTTTCTAACGCAACACCCATTACACTAGTTAACAAAGTTTTCGTCACATGGATGGAAATATGCATGTATAGTCAATTTCTATATGCTGATAGCTAATCTAGCCTTCAAAATAAGCCATTTTTTAAAACAAAAATAATTGAAATAACGTTACAAAAGCCGAAAATGTGAGATTTACGTAACTTGGTTATCAACCTAGAAGCCTCAGCTGTATTGTATCTCCAAACCTCGTGCGATTTCTGTTCGAGTCGGTGTCATTGGGCTCACATTTATTTGTAGCGTTTTTCAAATTGTGCATGATGCAATGTTGTTCCTTTATGTTTTCCCCTCTATGTTCTTGAGTGGTGATGCCCGTTCACTTGTAGATCTGTTTTCTCATTGTTTAGCGTCGCTCAGTGTGGCACGCCTTAATCTTGTCTTCAGAATCACTCACTTGAGTGGTATTCGTGTGAATTTTACCGGGTTTGTTGCGCACTGTTGGTGTACAGTGCTTACTGTATTTATTGTTTCTATTTTCGGTTTTCCTGATTGTTAATAGAGTGCCGTGTTGGATGTCCTTTTCTGTTGTTTGGCGTTCCTCGATTACATCCTGGCTATTGCCAGTGCCAATTGTAATTGCTTTCGTGTACTTTGCTGTCTCTGTGTATCGTGTATTTTACCACCTTGTTGTGGTTTTTAGCATTTTTCATAGTATCTTGACCGGCGTAGCCGCATTCATCTGTTGATAATGTCATTACTTTCATTCATTGTTTAATTATTGTTTTCCCCACTTTGTGGTGCGCCTGTATTATTTTATGCCTAAAAGTTCAATAAAATTTGTTAATACTCCGCTGGAAGTGATTCTCAGTAAATCGACGAATTTTCCCCAGGCTCATTTCTATCTTATGATTATTTTTTAAGGTAGGACTTGAAGTAATTATGAGCCATTCTTCCCTGCGCTGCGTGCGCACGTGTCTCTGTATCCAGGATTTCCCCTTCATCGATTTATCGTTTGCAGGCGCCAGGCCGACACATGGCTGACAGGGATTTTTTCCGTGGTGCAATGTGTTCTATCCTGTTCAGATGAAGATATTTTGTGCTTGTAACAAGTTGGGATGACCGTTGTACAGTGCGTATGTGCATTTAGTTTTCTCACAATGGATAGAATATGCCGTAAATCTGTAAATCCATCCGACAGTTTTTGTTACGTCTGTGGACAGTTCACAGGGTAAAAACAGCATCATTCTTCAACAAATAATGTTAAACAAACTTATAATTATTCTGAGAGTCACGTTGGTGACCAACAAAAAAATCGGCTGTCCACATACAGTATCTTGCGTGACATGTTATTCAAATTTGATTGAGTGGTTGAATGGAACAGACCACGCTGTGTGGCTTTTGCAGTTCCGATGTTCTTGCGCGAGCTGAGTAGCCATACAGAGGACTGTTATCTAAAGATTTTAAAGAAAACAAAATGTAAAGTAGAATATCTTGCTGTTCCGTCTGCAATACATCCTATACCACACGGATCAAAACTGCCCATTCCTAAGCCACTTTCTTTTGTAAGAATTCACCCTTCCAGAAGAAGAAACAGGAGGAGATACTGAACCATCATCATCCTTTGATCCATCCTACAGTCCGGACATAACGCGACAACGCATCTGATTCAGCAAAGCGAACCAAACTACCTAGAAACTTTAAGCGTAGCAAACGTCAAGCCGAACTTTTAGAGTCTAGGCTGCAACAGTGGAACTTACTGGCTCCAAGCTTTAAAATTTCGTTGTACAGAAAGAGGCATGAACAATTTTCAGGGTACTTTAAGATGCAAAATTTCGTGTGTGTATGTGTGTGTATAAATATTGACAGATCAATGGCTGAACTTGGTTTCGAGCATATTCCTCAGGAATGGAGACTTTTCATAGACTCCTCAGAAACAAGTCCGAAGGCAGCGTTGCTACACAATAGCAAAAGTAAAACATCAAAATTAGTGGCATATTCAATGGACATGAAAGAAACTTGCGAAAATATGTCGCTGTTGCTAAGTACAGTTCAATACAACAAGTACTGATGGTAAGTGTGTGCAGATTTGAAAATCATCCCCGTACTACTCGGACTTCAGGGTGCATTTACGAAATACTGTTGTCTTCTTTGTCTATTAGACAGTATAGCAACCGACAGACATTATAATGTGAAAGACTAGCCTCACAGAGAGAATTACATCCCGGGATAGCATTATGTTAAATACGCCTCTTTGATAGACCGAAACAAGATATTGCTCTTCCCCCTTTGCATATTAAGTTGAGTTTGTTCAAAAACTTGCTTTGTACAAGAGTGGAAAAGGTTTCACATGTCAGGAACCGTTTTCCAAGGGTCTGGTTCATTTGCCCGACGTTTACTTCACCGAAGGGTCACTTGACCGAAAATCACTTCACCGAAAGATCACTTGATCGAAAGTTTATTTCACCGAAAGGTCTCTTTACCTAAAAGTTCATTTCATCGAAGGGTCTGTTTATCGAAAACTTTGGATTTCATTACAGGATCTGTTGAAGTATGGTGCAAGTTTGGAAGACAGACCACCGAAACGTTAGGGGATCACACTCAAATTGCATTTTGATTTCTCCGTGTCACAGAAAACACAAAGATTTAGTTTTAAGACAAAAATAATTAATTTAAGTCCCTAGGCCTCGGCTTAGGACTTTTAGCAAATTTTAAACGTGCGTGCTCATATTCATAAGGTTTAAATGAAAAGTCAAGTTAATAATGTTGCACATTTATTCAGGCAAAAATAATAAATTTTAGGGCCCTAGGCCTCGGCTTAGGCCCTTTAGACAAATTGTAATCGTGCGTGCTCAAAAGGAGCCATAAAATTGATTTTTCAATCTAGGGCCCTAAAATTGATTCTCTTTGCCTGAAAAAATTTGCAACATATTAACTTGACTTTTTATGTAAACCAATGAACATGAGCAGGCGCGATTAAAATTTGCTAAAAATGCCTAAGCCGAAGCCTAGGGCCCTAATATTGATTCTTTTTGCGTGAATAAATGTGCAACATTTATTCAACTTTTCTTTTTGTGTAAACCTTATGAATATGCGCACGTACGATTAAAATTTTCTAAAAAGGCCTAGGGCCCTAAAATTGATTCTTTTTCCATGAAAACATGTGCAACGTTATTCACTTGACTTTTTATGTAAGACTTATGAACATAAGCACGCACGATTACAATTTTCTAAAAAGCCCTAAGCCGAGGCCTAGCCTTAAAATTGATTTGTTTTCGCCTGAAAAATGCACAACATTATTAACTTGACTTTTTATGTAAACCTTTTGAAACATGAGCGCGCACGATTAAAATTTGCTGAAAAGGCCTAAGCCGAGGCCTAGGGCCCTAAAAGTTATTCTTTTTGTCTGAAAAAATGTTCAACATTGTTAACTTTGTTTTTTATGTAAACCTTATGAAACATGAGCAGGCACGATTAAAATTTGTTAAACAGGGCCGAAGTCTTAGGGCCCCTAAAATTGTTTCTTTTAAATGAACAAATCTGCAACATTATACCTTATTATGCAAGTCTTATGACTATCAGCACGGCAGCTTCAAATATGTTAAGAGGGCCCAGGCCTGTGGCCTTATAATTAAATGTTTTATGCCTGGGTAAAAGTGCAAAATTATTAACTTGACTTCGTGTGAAAACTAACATAAGCACCCATGACTAAAAGGGCAAAATTACTAACTCGAGTGCGTGAGTAATTAATATGAGCATGCATGACTGACATTTACTAAAAAGGTTTGAGCTGAGGCCTAGGGACCTTAAATCGATTTTTGTATTTTAATAAATGTGGAACATTATTCACATGACTTCATATGTAAACCTTAAGAGTATGACGTGAGGTGATTAAAATCTACTAAAAAGGTCTAAACTGAGGCCTATAAGTCCTTAAAATTAATTCTTTGTGTCTGAGCAAGTGCACAAAATTATTAACTTTGCTTGTTATATAACCCATATGAATATGAGCACTGTAGCTTAAAATTTACTAGAAGGGTCCAAATCTAGGCCCAAGGGCCTTAAAATAAACGTTTTGGGTCTAGGTAAAAATTCAACATTATTAATTTGTTTTGCTATGTAAACCTTATGAATATGAACAAGAAGGATTTAAAATTTGCTAACAATTTCCATATCTAGGATTATAAGGCCTTAAAATTAATGCTTTAGCTTGAGCAAAAGTGCAACATATTTTACTTTACATTTTATGTACTGCTTACGAATACGAGTAGGGTTAAAATCTGTTAAAATGACCTGTACCTTGGCCTACGTTCAAAAAATTAATGTTTTGTGGTTGAGTAAAACTGGAACATTACTTACTTGATTTGATATGTAACCCTTATGCATATGAGCTGGAGGGATTTAAAATTTGACCAAAAAGCACAGATCTAGGCCTTGTAATTAATCTTAAATTTCAAAAAACCTACTCATGAGGAGGTGTTTCATAGAAATTAAAAGTGTATTTTTTATATAATCCGATAATGTTTAGGTGGCCAGTTTTTCAAAAGCCCGCACCACACTCCCTCCTACACTGTACGTCTCCCTCTTATGTTTTCTTATGATGAATAATAATAAAGCGATTTTGAAACCAACAGATCTCCAACAACAAAATTCTGAGTTTTCGATAAACTGACCATTCGGTGAAATGATCTTCCGATATAATGAGCTTTTAGGTAAAGTAATCCTTCGGTGAAATGAACTTTTCGATGAAATGAACTTTTAGGTAAAGTAATCCTTCGGTGAAATGAACTTTTCGATGAAATGAACTTTTAGGTAAAGTAATCCTTCGGTGAAATGAACTTTTCGATGAAATGAACTTTTAGGTAAAGTAATCCTTCGGTGAAATGAACTTTTCGATGAAATGAACTTTTAGGTAAAGTAATCCTTCGGTGAAATGAACTTTTCGATGAAATGAACTTTTAGGTAAAGTAATATTTCGGTGAAATGAACTTTTCGATATAATGAACTTTTAAGTAATGTAATCCTTCGGTGAAATGAACTTTTCGATGAAATGAACTTTTAGGTGAAGTGACCTTTCGGTGAAATGAACTTTTCGGTCAAGTGACCCTTCGGTGAAATGTACCTTTCGATCAAGTGATTTTCGATCAAGTGACCTTTCGATCAAGTGAACGATACCCGTTTTCCAAGTGTATAGAGGAGAAGGTCCAAATATGGGCTACGATCTAAATTCGGGCTAGTGGCATCACAGCGTTTGATTGTTGCTGTAACCTGGTGGAAATAGTGTGAAACGGTGCCTCACGAACATACGATGTGTACGTGTTTATTTTGTTGTCAGCAGGCGAGCGATCGAGAAGCAATATTTGATAACGTGTCATTTTGCCTATTGCATCACAGCGGAAGCTTTCGACAGGTATGTGTATTCTGTTTCATGTACAACACTCCGTTAAACTTAAAGCTATTTTAGTATGGGCACAACATTAAAGATATCTTGAGCTTGTTTTAGCATAGATGGTTCACTCAGTATAGTAATGTATGGTACTGGCTGCCAACCCTCAAGTAGTCCGTATGCAATGGGTCTAAATACGGGCTACCCGGTGGGGTCTAAATAAAATTATTACTGCAGAACCGTAGAAAGCAGTATTATCTCTGTCTTTGGAAACATGTGCAGCCAACAAACGAAGAAGAGGGTGAAATGTAGACCTACTCATCAATATAAACGATCGGCTGCTTCAAAAACTACAACTGCAGGTACAGCGTCAACTAGTGAAACAGCGCCTGCTAGAGGAATACGGTCTTCAAAACGAAAACGGCTCTGATCGGAATCAGAAGATGATTTTGGCCCTGTAGATCCTCCTCTAGATGACAGTGACAGCAACAATTGAAATACCTCAAGGGGACTATCCTAACGACAAGGATGCGAGCTGCATATTTTGCGGTGGACTGTTCTCTGAAGATTCAAAGGTTGAACTATAGGTGACGTGTACAATACAATATGTGGGCGCACAGTGATTGTGTAGGTGCCGAAAAGTATCATTACATCTGTGACTTTTGTAAATAGACCTTTAACATCGAAGGATAGCATCCGTTTACCGGCAATTTGATCTTTTTTACATAATTAAAATCACAAATATGTGAATTCTTTTTATGTTCGAAACAGCAGATGTTTGGATTATCAAGTTCATTTTGTTACCGCAACTTCCTGAAAGGTGGTCGAAACATTCACAGTGGTTTCAAGCTACACCAACATCCTCTCCTCGGAACATGAGTTTTGTCAATGAGAACATCTAACTGCGTCAATCTGCGGTCATGATCATTGATGAAATTACGATGCTCACAAAACAGTGGTCTTCGCTGTATCGACTTACTTTTGCGTGAATTGATGAGCAATGATAGGCCGTTCGAAGGAAAAATTATTGTACTCGGAGGCGACTTCAGACCGACACTTCCAGTAGTCCCAAGAGGTACTGGCGCTAATATCGAAAGCTGCATGAAATCAAGACCTTTTTGGCGTATTTTCATTCACCTCACACTTACAACAAATATGCGCAGTGCTGGACAAAACCAAGACAATACATGGCTGTTGAATAACGGATCAGGGAGTCTTCCAGAAATTCCAGGATTACCGTAGGATTCCATATAAATCCCGCAGGAAATGGTAACAGAAGAAAACTTGAGCAATATGCAAGTCGAAGAGCTGCCAAAGCGAGTCATTTTAGTTCCAACGAACACGAAGACCCAGGAAATAAATCGTGTAGTCATAGCAAAACTCCGAGGAGACCGTCATATCTACGTATATACACTGGCGGAAAGTGAAAAAAGAACACCAAGAAGGAGACGTCTGATACCAACGAAATTTACACAGCATAATAACAAAAACAGAGGATAACGTGATCAAAACATTATGGCAAAATACAGCTGTATTTGCTGTTAAACTGAAGAATAACATTTCTATGTAACATGGTTAGTACGAGGTTGAACCGCCATGAACTGCGTCACACTGTGCAATTCTGGCATGGAGTCTGTCGTACAGATGTTGGATGTAAGTTTGGGATATTGAGTTCCAAGCATCCTCAACCTGGACGCGTAAATCGGGGATGGTCGTGGCTGGCCGTGGAGACCGGATTAGTCGTTGTCCCATAAAATCCCACACCTGCTCAATAGGGGACAAATCCGGTGAACGTGCAGGCCATGGAAGTTGTCTCACACCCTAAAGTGCATGTTGCGTTGCCCGTGCCGTGTGTGGGCGTGCGTTATCTTGCTGGAAAACACCACGATGGACCGACCTTACAAATGGCACAACAACGGGCTGAATGATGTTGTTGATGTAGGAGGGGCTGTTTAACGTACCCGGTACAAACACTAGTTGTGTACGGGAGTGATAGCTGATCGCTCCCCACACCAGGAGACCAGGTGTAGGCCCTGTGTGTCGCTGATGGATTAAAGAAGGGTGAAGACGCTCCCCTGTGTGTCTGCGAACACGCATACGGCCATCGGAGGCTCCCAAGCAGAATCTGCTTTCATCGCTGAACACGACAGATCGCCATTGCGTTCTCCAGTGCAGACGTTGGCGACACCACTGCAGCCGTTCCAGACGGTGGGCTGGAGTCAGAGGTACACGTGCCAGAGGCACACGTGCACGTAGTCTTGCATCCAGTAGACGGTTGCGGATTGTTCGCACAGTCACCTCAGGTGCAACGGTAGCTCGGATTTGCGTCGCAGTGGATGTTCTGTTTGACAACGCCGCTCTTCTTATGCGTCGATCGGTCCGATCATCAGTCCCGTCTATGACTCCCGGTTCCACATCTTCTCGTGTGGGAATGTTCCTCGGACCATCTACGCCACAATCGTACCACCACCGATACTTCCCGTCCAATTCGCTCCGCATTACGACGATAAGACCACCCTGCGTCGCGGAGTCCGACTAGACGACCTCGCTCAAAGTCCGATAACTGCTGAAATCGTACACTTCTTCTTCCATGTCCAGGCATTGCAGCTTCTTCAGGGTCTTCGTACGTGTCCGTACGCCGACGACTGATTACATTAACTTCGCCGTTCTTCTTAAATACCACCGACGATAATTTGCATATTATGCCGCGCTGTGGCGTAAGCGCTCACCGGTTGGACCCGAAATCAACATCACACCTACGTAAACATTATTTTGTAAATTTCATGATCGTCGGCCAAATCCTTCTTGGTGTTCTTTTTTCACTTTCCGCCAGTGTAATTACAGCTCCGATTCTATCATGTTTGAAGATTCGAATGACGTGTTCAATTATCTACCTGAATTTTTGCATAACCAAATTTCATCATGCATGCCGTCACATACGTTATTGCTGAAAAAAGGAATAATCGTCCAGTTGTTTCGAAATTTGATTCCCCAACAAGGACTTTGCAACGGCACTCGCGTATGGATTACCGGACTACATGCAAATTTCATAACTGCGGAAATAGTTTCTGAATGCAACCACGGCGACGTTGTTTTCTTCTCAAGAACTAAATTAGCTCGGAGTGACATGAATCTCCCATTCGTCCTCAAGCACCGCCAGTTTCCGATAATTCCAGTATACGCCATGACCATGAACAAATCGTACTGAAGTGCCAGAAAAACTGGTACAGACGAGCTTATGAAAAATACATAGCAACGTCACCTATGCGCGTACTCGGTTGCATCCGCCAGTGCGTATATAAAGCGATAGACATCCTTGCCAGCTGTCAGAGCTGTTTTTCACCATGACAATGACAAATAATAACGATTTAAGCGATTTTCAACGCAGTGTCATAGTTGGCGCTCGTGAGATGGGCCATAGTATTTTGGAGGTAGAAACGAGGTTCGGATTTTCACGGACTACCATTGCAAGGGTGTATCGTGACAACAAGAATTCCGGCAAAACCTCCAACCTACGAAATCAGTGTGGCCGTAAAAAGACATTGGGTGAACGTGACCATCGTAGGCTGTCAAGAATCGTTTCACGCAATAGGCATGCAACACTCTCGCAGGTATAATCGGAATTAAATGCTGGAGCCTCAACAAGCATCAGCGTCCGGACTGTGCAACGTACCCTGCACGATATGGGCTTTGGGAGCCGACGCCCAACTCGAATCCCCTTGATGGGTGCGCGACACAAAGCTATGCGCCTCGCTTGGGCACGGCAACACCGCCACTGACACTTGATGACTGGAAACAAGTAGCGTGGTCTGACGAGTCGCGTTTCCAACTGTATCAGGTAGATGGACGGATTCGTGTGTGGCGCAAACCCCATGAAGCCATGGATCCCGCCTGTCAACAGGGAACTGTACCGGCTGTTGGGGGTGGGGGGGGGGGTCCGTAATGGTATGAGGTGTGTTTAGCTGGACTTCACTGGGGCCCCTGGTACTTCTTCAAACGTCTGTGACCAGCCAACGCTATGTGCGCATCCTTTCTGATGAGGTACACCCGTTCATGTCCTGCATGCATGCTGATGGGTTTGGCCTGTTCCAACAGATAATGCACCTCCACACAAGTGTCGGGACATCACATTATGGTTAGAGGAGCATTCATCTGAGTTTGGGGTGTTGCCATTCCCACCCAAGTCCCCAGACCTGAACGTGATAGAACACATTTGGGATGCGATGCAACGCGCTATCGAACACAGGAATCCGAGACCTCGGAATACACCCGAATTGTGGAGCGCTCTGCAGAAAGCACGGTGTGCATTGTCTACAGCATATTTCCAGAAGCTAGTGGAGTCCATGCCCCGTCGTATTTCTGCAGTCCTGCGTTCCCGTGGGGGACTTACTAAGTGTTAGACTAGTGTACCAGTTTTTCTGGTACTTCAGTGTATATACTGATGAACCTGTCTTCTTACATCGACAGCTGTATATTGCATATTCAAGATCTCGAAACGCCAATCAGGTGAAAGTTTACGCAAAAATAACTGGACTACGAAGTAAATTGTTAAACAACAACAAATATTTTACACAGAATGTTATTTATAGCGAGGCCTTTTGAGAAACGGAAATATAATTTTCAGCTGCTACATGAATGAGTTTTTACTGTATTTCCTTACAGAAATACGGCGTCTACTTGATTTGTCTTCAGTCTGTTTCAATTACAAATTTCACCGCGTTCTAGAACAGGCAACATAATCTATATATTAACATTTAATTAAAACTTAAAAACAACAGTTCTAAGATCGGCTATAGGCTAAGGCTAGTAAACATATAAAAACTGATTCACCAAAGTTTTGATATTTTCTAAATTGTTTGTTGAAAAATTGACCCTAGAGCTTTTTAAAATTTCAATGTTTTACAGAAAAAATTTATATTCTCTTGAATAATTTTCAACGACAGACATTTCGATGACTCGGGCTTCGTTTCCTCTACTAAGGTCTCCAGGAATGATATAAGTTTTCTCCACTGTTTCCAGTTTGTGTAGATACAGTTTTTTAAAAAAGTAACTCTTCGATGAATGTCGAAATAGGCAGGTGTCATGTCAACACTTTGACCTTCTGTTGATGATTTAATTTTATATTCACTGAAAGGAAAAAATATTACGTACACCCACCTAATAGCGTGTGGTACCACCTTTTACACTCAGGACAGCATCCAAACCTCGTGGTTTGGACGCAATGGGGTTCCGAAACCCAGACTCAGGTATCGCTGACCAACAATCTGAGAGTGCTTGGCATAGAGCAGGCAGAGATGTAGGTGGGGATGGTTAATTACGAACAGCTCGACCCAATATGTCCCATAAATTTTCAATGGGAATTATGTCCAGTGAGCGAGTGTGGTAAGCTCACGGATATGCTCCTGGAGCCAGTCGGTTGCTAGCCGGAACAGATGGGGTGTAGCGTTGTCCTGTTGAAAGATCGGAACTTGGTTTGGGCAGAGGCTCGTAATGAAAGGGTGGATATGGTCGACCAGGAGCTGCACATAGATTGAACCAGTGACGGAAGACTCAAGAGGTACCCGGAGACCTAGGCTGGAACAGGTGAAAGCTGCCCAAGCAGTTACTCCGTCTCCACCGGCCTGTAGTACCCCAACTAGGCATGCGCGGTCCACAGCTCCGTGTCGTTTACGCCACAGACGCTGCCTGCCATCGGCGCGATACAGTGTTAAACGAGATTCATCAGACCATATGAAGCGTTTTCAATCATTCATGCTCGAGTTTCGATGGACCTTCGCAAACTGCAGCTGAATCATGCGATTCTGTGCCATTAACATCGAGACATAATGTGATCGTCGACTGCCCCAGACAAATTGTGCAATGTGTAGATGGATTGTTTTTGAGCATAGGCTTATGGATGCTCCTTAATTAAATTGTGAAGAGATTTGCTGCTAACAAGCCTTCCGATTCGTCTGTACGATGCAGGACAATCGTCGACGCCCTCGATCATCCAATGCCCTTTTACAGTCACATTTCATCCTACTGTCAGCGGTTTGGCCGGATTTCACATACTCCTGGTACATACTTGCTACGGTTTGTCGCGGAATTCCTAACAGTTTTGCCGTTGCGCTGATTGAACATCCGGCCTTCCTGGCTCTCACGACTTGACCTCAACAGTTGCAAGTGTTTGAAATTTTGACTCTAGAAAACTAATCTTTGCAATATAATTTACACATATGCTAATTGGTAAAGGTAGTTTGGAGTGATGTTGTAAAATATATATAAAAAAGAAAACATGTAGGGAAATTTCCAAAAAAAAAAAAAAAAAAAAAAAGACAGTTGCAAGTGTTTGAAATTTTGACTCTAGAAAACTAATCTTTGCAATATAATTTACACATATGCTAATTGGTAAAGGTAGTTTAGAGTGATGTTGTAAAATATATATAAAAAAGAAAACATGTAGGGAAATTTCCAAAAAAGGAAAAAAAAAAAAGAACGTAAAAGCATTCCATACCAGATTATTCTGCATTTTGTAACATTAAAAACGCTTTGCGCTTAATAGTATAATAATCACAATATTATCATATGTGTGTGCAGTTTCTAGATCAAGTTCATCATGAAAAAACAGAGGGAGAGAGAATTGCATCTAATGCCTCAGCGCTTCAACTTGATCTTCTTTTCTCTAAAACTCGACCTGCTGCACTAAAAACCAACGTCACGCCAAAAATCGCGGGAGTGAAGAAATTCAAAAAAATAAATAACAATACTTCTAACTGCACAATTTTGGAAATTAATACATCATTTTAAAGATAAGATCCTTGATTTAAAAAAATACGAAAAATGGGAATGTGATTTTTTCCCAGTTTTTCGATATAAGACCTCCTTAAACTAATCCTTGCTTGGGCCATAGCTTTGGACAATGCATAATGCAAGTCTTGCTAAGCAAAATTTGTCTTGCAATGACAGCTAGTTTAGGCAATTGTAAATCTTCCACCATGGTAAAAAATCCACAATGAAATTCAACACGTGTAATTCAACCGGGACCGGAATTACACGTGTTGAATTAATTACAGTAATGACATTCAAGACGTGTAATTCCAAGCCCGGGCCCGGGTTTCTCGGTAGTTAATGAGTTCTGAGCTCGTCCGAGCCCGGGTTTTTAGGTAGTTAATGAATTCTGAGCTCGTCCGAGCCCGGGCAGGGCCCGAGCTCATCTCTAGAATGCAGTACTTAGATCTACCTTCCCGTACAGCAGTGCGAGTTGAGTGCCAAATAAAAACTCATTGGACTGCTAGATGTAGCAGATACACTCCTGTTCATAAAAAAGATAACACCTGAAAAGAGTTTAGCTATGACTTTGATTTTTACAGGTTATGACAATCAGACGATAACGCAGAAAATTATTAGCATTTCGGCATCATAGGTTCATACGTACCGCATCTCGGCAAATCAGATCGCGCAACGTCACAGCCCTGAAAACGGCCGTTTTTCTGTTCTAAGCGCCGCGTGGCTCGGTCGGCGTGGCAGTGCTCGGACAATAGTGGGTAAGGATACCTCATCGTTGTATAAGACAGTCATACAGCCACATCAGCCAGTACGACAGAGGTCGCATTATCGGCATGAGAGACTGCAACGCTTCCCTCAGAGAGATTACCGATCGTGTGAGGCGCATCGTGTCCGTCGTGGCAAGAGTTTGCAGGGGATGGTAAGAAGAAGGGCGTAGGAAGTGAAGGTTCTGAACGATCGTAAAGCCGAGGGGCAACCGTCACCTCACGAGGATGCCTTTGAGTGAAAGTTCTTCATCATCAACGGCGTTGGCGCAGCAGTGGCGAACTGTGTCGCATTCTCCCATGCCAACTGTAATAGTACGTTGCCGGTTATTACAGTTCGGACTGCAGGCTCGTCGGCCCCTCCTCAGGCTGCCTTTGACACCGCAGCAACCGACTGCGAGGCTACAATGATGCTTCAACGAAGGGAGTTTTGGGACGTGTAGCACAATATCGTGTTTTCGGACGAAACGCGTTTCAGTTTAGGCGAAAATGATGGCTGCATCTGTTTTCGTCGACGATAGGGGTGAGGCATCGGGAAGAGTGTATTCGCACCGGGCACCAACACGATGCATTATAGAATAGAGTGCTATCAGAATATTCAAGACAAACTGAATTTGCTTGTACCACTTACTGGTCATTCATGTAACACTTCTCAGAAAACGTTGCTTGGAACTTCACTGTCCTGGGTGGTGTAATGGTTAGCATACTCGACCGGTAATCGGGAGATGCGGGGTTCGCTTCCCGCCCAGGACGATGAAATTGCAAGTTTTCTGAGAAGTGTTACATGGATGACCAGTAAATGGTACAAGCAAATTCAGTTTGCTTTGAATATTCTGTCAATTTTCCATGTATTATGAAGAATATTTCTTCCTTGATTGATTTATCTGAGGAGTGCTATCGGGTAGAAAAGCGGATCACCTTTCGTGACAGTCCGTACACCACACCGAGTGCCCGTTACGTCAACGACATTCTACGGCCTGTCGCTCTTCCGTACCTGCAGGACGTCCCCGGGTCTACTTTTAAGAAGAACAACGCCACAACGCATGCTACAGCGCCTTCATCAGGGTTAATAACATCCCACTTTTGGCGTGGCCGGCTAGATAGCTGGATATGTCCCCCATAGAAAATCTCTGGGACATGCTCAAGCGACAGGAGTAGCAGCACGACCGTCCGCCTTCAAGTCTTTATGAACTTCGGACGCGTGTCAATACAGCTAGTATGACCATTCCACAAGACATCATTCACATATTTGATTCGATGCCCCAGCGCGTACAGCAAGTGATAAAAGCCAGAGGTAGCCACACCGAGTATTGGCTAAATCGAAGCACGTGGTACGTATGACACCCAGATGCTGATCATTTATTCTGTATTGCCTAATGAACATATCCTCTAAAAATCAAAGTCGTACCTCGACTCCTTTTTAGTGTTCTGGTTTTCATGATCATGAGTGTAGAGTGAGAGTTGTAAGAAGTTCTGAGGAAATACCCGTTGATTGATTCAGTAGCATGACATGGTTAGTTGGATCTGAGGTGGGTATGTCTTCTATAGGTAACAAATTTAAAACACATTTTATGTTGTTTGAACATGTGTGTCGCGTGGGAGATAAATGACACGCAACACATACTATATTCTGAAATAACTGATCGCAGATCACGGTAAAGACAGAAGTTGAATTGATGATATGGAGTTTGTCGTTAGCGATAGTATAACGTACAAGTTTTCCCGCGCCGAGCATCGAAACCGGGTCCCCTCACTCCGGAGTAAGTCGCTCTCCCAACTGAGCTACACGGGCATGTGCTCTCACTGCTCTCTGCCTTTATATCATGTGATCTGACTGCTCTCTGCCTTTATATCATGTGCGTCCTGCTGGGCAGGCACGTCACAGTAGCTAAAGAAATTTGTCAGAAGCTAAAAAATCTTGCAATGGATAGAGAATAATGAAAACAGTATGAGGGCAAGTACACCTAACTACTAATGACAACTAACTTTTTCCTCTTCAAGTTTTGTTTTCATTTTTTTGTTCCCATAGCTTTGGTCCACCAACCCGAGCATCACTGCAGCTGCGATACAATAATGAATACAAAAAAAAAAAAATCCACTTTATAAGGGTAGACATAGTATGATTAAAACCAAACTTGAGTGTGCAAAGAACCGGTAATAAGATTTCATTTCATTTTTTCAACAAAACACGTTGAATGCTGTCTTCCTGCACTAAGCAGAAAACTTAGACACGTCAAATAATAGTTTTGAAGTGCTTTAGGAGACGGTTATTACTCTTTCTTTTTGTTGTTGCGTGATTTGAAACTGAGATCATGGTTTTCACTCTCGACGTTTCAAGGTTATGCAACCTGTTTCTGAAATCTCTCCGAAACCCTAGAGCAGTTTTCTTTAGCTGATTTTGTTTACTTGTGTGGTCGCTTCCAGCTATTGGATGGCTGTAGCGGGGACAAAACCTTGAGATGCTTATAACGCTTGAACGTGAAAGGAACGAAGGAACAACTCGATCGAAAGATGGAACTGTCCGGTCTAACAGATTTCACTGCAGGTATTTTCGGCGCGGTAATTTTGCTATGGATCACTTGGTATGTTTACAAATTTGTGGAAATGCGAGTGCGCAAGCTACCGCCGGGGCCCGTGGGATTACCCATTTTGGGGTCTGCTCTCTCTATTAGCAAGGATATTCATGAAAGTTTCGCAGATCTTATCAAGGAATACGGACCGCTATGCAGGTTAGCTTTCAATATCCTTATCAAAATATTTTGTCTTACTTTCACTTGAAGAACAGCAACCTGATCGAAAAAAGAGTTGTCTTTAGCCTTAGAACAAAACCATGGGTTCCCGGTTTTCAGTATTCATCAAAATATTTTTTGTCTAAGTTTTAACCCAGTGGTTTTTCTGTTAAACCGTCACGATTACTAGAATAAGATGAAAAATTCAATTTTTGCGTTCATATTTTTCTTAATCCAACAATTTGTTGCCAGATAATTTAAGTTATTTATTAATGATTTGCTTGTAAAACATACACAATATTGTGTTTTCACTATCGATTTTAATTCTTCTCTTCTACTTTCAGTAACAATTTCTCCCTTTAACCAGATTAAAGTAAAAAAAAATAAAATTCATTAAATGTAAGTACGACACACACTTGACAGAGTCCTGGAAATAAAAAAAATTCGCGATAGAACGACGATGGAAACCTAAATTTGCTAATAGTTTAGCTAAATGGAAAAAACCGCCTAATGTAGTATTCTCGTTTCGCTAATAGGGCTGAAGCAATGGGAGAGAACAAATGCGAAACATTATACTTCTGCTTCCCCGTTATAGTGATAAAGCCGGATTCAATAGGCAGATTTGCAGAATTATCAGGTATTTGATTTGCAAAGCAGAAATTTCATGGACAAAGTTAGGAGGCCGAGGGAATGGTGCAAACTAGCCGCAATGGGCTGGTGAGCCTTCTTTGGTACTGAGGTTGCGAGTGTAGGCGAAACAGGTTTCGTATTGGTAGTGCATTAACACCTACTGAGCACTTAAGACTTGGAGGTGCCGCTGAACCATTTTCATAACTCCAGGAGAGAGAAATGGAACCGAACATACCCAACAAACATGGATAGATAGTTATGACGCCAGCTTCAAACTACAGGATTCGAATACTTTCCTGCAACTCAAGAGGTACGAGGCCAGTGCCTCTACTTTCGGGAAATGGCGCCCGCATCATAATAATAAGTAAATGACACATAATATGCAAAAACTTTAGATCTACTTTTGAACGAGAATGCAGAGTGATGAGAAACACCTTAATTCAGGGCTACATTCGAAGGTCAGAATTCCACCAGGGACTGACGACTAGATTTGGAGGTCAGAGGAGCACCAGAGACAGATCACCTGTACAGGTACTGGCAAAGGGCAATGGTAACAAAGATACTAGAGCAGGAGTAAGATCAACAATTACATTTTTTTTCTGGGGGGGGGGGATGAGTTAACGACCTTCGTGCGCATCTAAGGGGAGACATTTTTCTTGGGGGAGAAATGAGCTAACGACCGCCGTACGCAGTCGCTAGTAAGTAGGCGAATGACTCCGGGGAAGGGACAGAAACAGCGCCGTGGTACAGGCATTGTTTCTCCCCCTTCCCAATGCTTCATTCGAAGTCCGCGTTCAGTGCGGACAACTAAATAGAAACCCACACCTCAGACCATTTATACTCCTGTAGACAAACTCACATTCACTTTCCATGAAAATAATCTTCTCATTCAAGGTTACATTTGCGATTGGAAGTAAATTTATAACAGAAATATGCGTATGTTTTCATTTTGTTGCATAATTAATCGCATAAACAATTCATACATGCATGTTTGCGGGATAAGAAACAACAGAAAACGTGTAAGCACACGCTATAGCTGTAATGTATGAAATATACGTTTATTGGCGTAAATACAGTATACATAAGAACACAAATGCAAGCTTTCACTAGCAAACGGTTGGCTTTATCAGGACAGCACAGTCTGTAGTAAATGAGAAGTTCTAATTAAAAATTCTAAGCCTAAACAATACAAAACGTGATAAATGCTTATATTAAACCTAGCGCAAGCTACATCAATTATACATTTAAGAGCATGTAACACACCCAGAAGCGCTCACCAAATAGTAGGAAGGTCGGTGGAAATGTCCTCGTTGCAAGCATTTGGGTTTTTTTTTTTTTTTTTTTTTGATTGGAGGTTTAACGACCACCGTGAGCAACTCAATGGGCTATAAGCAGTCGCCCGTCCCTAATTTAGGGTCACTGGTTCCAGGGAAGGGAGAGAGCCAGTGCCGTAAGACAAACACAACATCCATGCCTCACCGGGATTCGAACCCGGACCCCTTACAGACGAATGATCAGAGGCCAGCGCCTTAGACCACTGCGCCACCGGGGCGGCGCATTTGGGTTGGAAAGTATCTCAATCGTTTCCCAACAATCAATGGCTCTCGCGTTTGCATACGGAACGATCTTCTTGATATCATCTCATTTAAAGATAGCAGCGTGAAATTTAACTTGTCGTGCTAAAGCTGTGTGGTTTTTTTTATTGGAGTTCTTTTTTTAAATAATTTATTGGACCTGGTGGTACAGACATGACAAACAGGCAGACATAAACAGGATACAGATATTTCACAACAACAAGTACAAATCATACATGGTTTACAGCATGCCAAATGATCAATTTACACAGAAATAGCCGGTGTTGATCATTGTGAACAAGTATACATCAAACATGGATTTACCAGTATGCTAAATGACCAATGTACACAGATAACAAATGTTGGACAAGTAACACATTGAGAGCCAGTGCCGAAAGACAAACACAAACATCCATGCCCCCCGGGATTTGAACCCGGACCCAACTAAGGCGAATGAATAGAAGCCAGCGCCTTAGACCACTGCGCAACCGGGACGGCTAAAGCTGTGGTTAGTTTGCCTTGTGTCGCATCAAGCTTGTGCTCAAGTAGTCTTAACTTAAACGTCCGCTTGGTTTTTTTTATTGGAGTTCTTTTTTTAAATAATTTATTGGACCTGGTGGTACAGACATGACAAACAGGCAGACATAAACAGGATACAGATATTTCACAACAACAAGTACAAATCATACATGGTTTACAGCATGCCAAATGATCAATTTACACAGAAATAGCCGGTGTTGATCATTGTGAACAAGTATACATCAAACATGGATTTACCAGTATGCTAAATGATCAATGTACACAGATAACAAATGTTGGACAAGTAACACATTGAGAGCCAGTGCCGAAAGACAAACACAAACATCCATGCCCCCCGGGATTTGAACCCGGACCCAACTAAGGCGAATGAATAGAAGCCAGCGCCTTAGACCACTGCGCAACCGGGACGGCTAAAGCTGTGGTTAGTTTGCCTTGTGTCGCATCAAGCTTGTGCTCAAGTAGTCTTAACTTAAACGTCCGCTTGGTCATACAAGTATAATTCTGTGAACTTATCCAAAGGGAAAATCGACAAAGTCATCGCTCTTTCAACGTTTTTCTTTAATTAACGCACAGTAACTGAAAAATTTTATTCGACACCGCTGGGATCGAACCCCAGACCTCTCATTAACTAGCCGAGTGCGTTCGCCTTACGCTATGGTGCCAACAATCCACGGCGCTATGTGTGTTTATCGGTCAGCATCTGACTTCACAAATCCATAGGGAAGGGCTCAGCAACTGAGACGTCTCCATCTGGTGTGGCTTAACGGCAAAAGCTATTTAATTATAGCTAATAAATCCATTAAATAATAATTGAAGTACATTAATATATATAATAATCCATTAATATTCATTGCTAATAAGCATTCTATTTGTTAGCTATAATTAAATATCTTGTGCCGTTAAGCGCCACCAGATGGAGACGTCTCAGTTGCTGAGCCCACTTCTACGGATTTTTGAAGTCAGATGCTGACAGATAAAAACACATAGCGCCGTGGATTGTTGGCACCGTAGAGTAAGGTGAACGCTCTCGGCTAGTTATCGAGAGATCTGGGGTTCGATACCAAAGGTGTCGAAGTACAATTTTTCGGGTGCTGTGTGTTAATTAAAGAAAAACGTGGAAAGAGCGATGCCTTTGTCTATTTACATTGTCTCCACGTATTTGGAAGACTTTCACCATCCAAAGGGGTACAGTTCACGCTAACTTCCGTAATCACTGTGGTGCGGTCTCGGTCTCTACTTGAGGTGAGCAAAGTCTATATTAACATTGACGGTCTTATTCCGATACCTAAGCCAAATTTCTCTTGATAACACTAACAGATCTTCCTCACACAATTCAATCGATTAACTGATTTCGATATTTCGTGATATAAAATAAACATCTGTTGGAACTCTTACACATTCTGCTTGGAAGATAAAAATTTCTAGAGTTTTGGGACTCTAATGCACAGGAATGCAATAATGAAAAATATTAATATATTACTTTTATTGTACATATCTGGTAACCTCACTCATGGAAGTCTTCATGCTCCTATAAAAGTGCATGTAATTATTTCAAAATGAACGATTGTAAGGTGCGTCGCATAAATATAGAGACAGTCGACTTTGCGCCTTGAACCGCAATGCGAATATAGGTAGGAAGCTGAAGTGGCACCTAATTAGACATAACCCTTCAACAAACGTTTCGATCCGTCGAGATGACCGGATTGTATGAAAAGAACACCACAAAGTGAAATAGTGTAATTTTAGGTGTCTCATAACTATAAAGACAACTATGTAAAGTAGCCACATGCAAATGAGATGTACAAATTAGCATGTTGCACGCACGCGTATGAGCCGTAATTTGGTCCAGCCTACAAAAGGCAGCGGACCTGCCGTCAGACATTCATTTGCCGAAATGCCACGCAACAGTCAACTTTCTGGTGAGGAGGTGCAGAAGATTTGGAGACTGAGAGCAAATGGATTGCCTGTAGCGAAAATTTGTAAAGTCATGGGGAGGAGTAGGGCAGTCATTTATAAGACTTTATCAAAACACGGTGCTTTAACTGCCAGAAAACGACCTGGAAGGCCTCGAATAACAACGAAACGAGATGATCGTGCCATCATGCATTTAGTTTCATCCCAAAGGTTATTACTACATCAAGTTTCTCGGACTGTTGGTGTCACCGTCTCAAAGGACACAGTTAATCGACGAATCAAGGAAAGTCGTAACATTGTGCTCCGTAAAACACGTCGTCTGCCACACCTCACGCGGCGCCACAAGGAAGCTAGTTTGTTATGGGCAAGCAGCCACATGCACTGGACAGACGAGTGGATCAGAACTATTTTCTCCGACGAGAAAAAGTTTAACCTGGACGGCCCTGACGGTTGGAATTGCTATTTGGCATGATCTACGACGCGATCCACGCACCTTCTTCATCAGACAGAAAGGAGGGGGATCTGTGATGCTCTGGGGAGCTTTTTCGTTCAATGGAACAACGGATATCGCTTTTCTGCAAGGCAGGCAAAACACCGAAACGTATCAGGACATACTCAGTAGCCACTTTCTACTGTTTGTCGAAACTCTAGCGAGTGTTGATTCTCTGTTCCAGCAAGACAATGCCTCTATCCATCGGTCTGCATCAACGAAAAGCTGGTTTAACACTCATCATGTGACCGTAATGGATTGGCCAGTACTTAGCCCAGATCTGAACCCTATCGATAACCTCTGGGATATCCTTGCTCGTGATGTGTATGCGACTGGATGGCAGTTCTCAAGTGTGGTGGCATTGGAAGAGCAGATTGAACGAAGCTGGTACGCACTCCGACCAGAACACTTACATCACTTGGTGAACAGCATGCCCAATCGGGTTTTCAGTGTTATTCGGAACAACGGCTCCACTATTCGTACCGGAGGTGCTCGTAACTAGTAAATCTTTATATTTTTGAGACAGCGTATTTCTGTTTTTTTCTTGTATTTGGCTTTGGAATTGTTATGTTTTCGTCAAACTATTGTGCAGCTGCGTGTCCTATGCTATTTTGGCTATAAATATGAGGTGAACATTTCAGCTCGTTATTGTTTCTTTTTATTCGAAAATTTGTTCTGTCTCTATATTTATGCGACGCACTATATTTGTAGAAAACCGTATACATTAGTTCTGTAAATAATTGCTTACTAAAAGTGAAAAAATTCTTCTCATAACTGGGTGATAGACAAGCAGAATTAAAACAAAAGATACAGATTTCGTGACTGCGTTCTTACAAGATATATAAACGTGGAATTTGAGTATGGATATGGAAAATATAAACGTGGAATTTGTGTATGGATATGGAAAATTAATAATGTATTTTCCGTCCGTTTACCTGGACTGTTTGAACTCTGCTGCGCATTGAGTGAACCTGATCTACCGTGAAGTCGACGGTTAACGTTTTCCCTGTTTTACAAAGCTTCTTGTTTTAACATACCTCGGTATTTAATGTTTCAAAATTTCCGTTACAATTATATCCTATAATTGTTCAGTGGTTAAGATCTGGTGACTAGGGTGGTCTTTCGGTTATGGAGAGTTATGTGATAATCACTCTCTTTACAGCCAATGTCACATGTTCTAGGACACTGCTTTTTTTAGGAGAAACATGTTTCATTCTGTTATTTCTGAACACTGTTAAACTTTCCTTCGTTACCTTCAAATACTCAAAGGGCCAATACCCCTTCGACGAAAAGTAAATCACCCATCCCCGTCGCCGCAGTACACCCTCTTTGTACATTTTTACGGTACTCTCCCTCATCAACGTGGGATAAACTAAATTAGTTTCATCACTGTACGAAACCTCACTTCGGAATTTTTGGAGTAACATCAGTTTTGACCGAGATCTGTCTTCTTTGTTTTTTTCTATTCGTAGGCAATGAAACATTTCTTTGCGTCTTAACACTTGTGAGTGCATTTAACATGTGCCATCTTTCTTGCATCTAAGACGAATTGTGCAACAAATTTTACAACACTGATTTAATGTTTCTAAGTCCTCGAAACTGATTTTCTATTAAGAGTACTGGGCATCCAGTTCTACGCTTGTTCAAAGTTGCGCCATTTAAATTTTTAACTATCCACCAGGTGTTGTTCTGCGCAGTGTGACCTTTATTGCTCAAGAAATTTCGCAAAGATACATCTCTTCTCTTCGGTCTGCAATTTTCAAAAAGCACTTTTCCCTCAACGTTTTCGGGGTAAACACTTTGCCATAAGCATTACACAAACAATCTGCACCCTCATAAGAACATATTACACTCAGGGACAATAAAATTTGCGCACCAATACATAAATTTTCAGTTATATCTGATGCCAGAAGGAAGCATCGGACTGAACTGAAATTTTATGGATGTAATGATACAGATGAATGATACACATGATGACAAAAACAGAGCTGCAGGACAATTACAGAGGGATCTGTAGCACCCAGTCATCTTCAATAACGCATTGCACCGCCTCGTGCGGCGATACGTGATGCAATACAGTCAGGCATGGAGTCGAACAGACGCCTGCGGCAGACTGGCCCACACGTGTTATTTCAAAATATACTTTATTGGCAAAAACATAGGGAATACAGGCGTACCCCATATGGCAAAATAAACAACAAAACAATGAGCGATACTGATGAAATATTACAGGGGAATGTGATACGGCAGTCAACTAAGGATGACAAAATGTTACAATCGTTAATAAGGAACAGTATATGCTTGAGGAAGATGATGCACAAGCAAAAGTAATGATTAATTAATAAAGCATGTGATGACGTGCAGAGTGAAAGCAGAGCACAAAACAACAGGTAAATATATTTACAAGAACATGGCTGTACAACGCAGTGCACAAAAAGAAGGGAACATGTAAAACACAACAAAAGCATATACTACGATAAAGGTACAGAAGTTCCCACAATCCAGGAAACCACACGATATGTGACAAAAACATGATAAGTATTACAGAACATAGTGGAAACTTGGGCAAACTCCCCAAGTGAAACACAAGGATACACAAAATACAAAACAGCAAGCCGTGCAGTATTGCATCGGTCCAAATAACAATGACATGGGACGAGCAAGAAACACATGACGTCAAAGAATGTGAAAATGCAAGACAGAAATAAGGTATAAATTAAAAGATACAACACAATGCAGCAAGAAAAAACAGAAAGAACAGAGTATCGCAGGGCAATACCTCTCGTATTGCTCCTAGAGAACAAATACACGGTGCGCAACTCAATGAAGGTACAGGCAGCAAAAGCAGACACATGAGTGAAGAATAAGTATTAAGGACAGGTGCAACGAAGAAACAAATACAACACGGTACATGCACACGAATTACACAAAAATTGCAGAAAACCCCTACAATACAAATCATAAGCAGTTACATGACAAACACTTAGTAGACGCTGTGTCGAAGCACCAGGAAGAGAGAACACAAAATCTCGACTGATGCATTCAGATCTTCGAAGCTGGAAAAAAACAAAAAATCAGAAAGAAAGATGAATGGAAGATCCAGTGATTTCGAACCAACCGGTCCCCTGCTCCCAGGTAGACCGGAAAGAGGCTTGAGATTGAGGGGTGGAAGCAGCGAAGTTCTCCAGGCGTAGTCGAGACACGATGCGATTCCTAAAAATCGACCGTAAGGTCGCGCCAGCAGAGAGGATACTAGGTGTGGTAACAGGAGAGCGGAGAGATTGATGATAAAGAAAAACGACATGTTTCACAAGTACGAAGAGATAGGCACAGGCATCCGGCAAAATAACCGGGGGATGTTTGGTAAGCAATAGCCACTCGTACGCTTGAAAAGGGATGTCTCTGGAGCAAATGGTACCTACAAGACGAAAGGCAGTATTGAGAAGTGGAAGGAGAACGGGACAGTGATAGTAGACATGAGGAACATCACCTTCAACGCCACAAAAGCAGCAGAGAGAAGTAGAAGAAATAGACATGTGAAAGAGAGAAGAAGGAACAGGAAGGCGGCGGTGAAGAAACCGCCAGTGGATGTTTCGCTCTAACGTAGTAGAAAGGGGAGAGAAAGAGGCAGACCAGATAGGCAGCAGAAGAGAAGGAGAAGCATCAGGAAGACCATGCGGAGAAGTGAGGGGCGCACGAAGGATCGCATAGATAGAAGCAGTGGGAAAAGAAGAAATGGGAGCAACAGAGTCCCGAAAGGGAAGGAAGAAAGGAAGAGAGAGGCTCGGTCCAGAGACAGAAATAAGGCCAGTGTAAGAAACCAGAAGTGGGAAGAGGGTACGGAGAGCGGAGCGAAGAAGGTCATACTCCTCTTCCAAGGTGGAAGAAGGGTCAGGGAAAAGAGAAGAGAGGGGTTTCCAGTTCAAATCGGAAGTTAATAAAGCTTCGACAGTGAGAATTCCTGAGCGGAACCAAGAGGGGAAAAGAAAGTATGGTTGATCGGGTGGATGAATCTGAGTGGAAAAGAAAAGAGGTTCTGCAAGCAGGTCCAGGGTGGTAGACGGAGGAGCGCGGAGTAGCGGGAGAGAATGAAATACCGCTAGAGCGTCGATAAGAAGTGGTGGGAGGCGTTTAGAAGTAGAAGGAGATGAATCCATCCGAAGAAAAAGGAGGAAAGTGAAGGATGGATCATGAAGAGAAATAAGAGTATTCAGGGTAGAAGAAAGTGCAGGGGAGGGCGAAAGGAGAAGACGAATGAAGGAGACGATTCGGTGAGCTCGATAATATGTTCTGACATCCGGGAAATGAAGACCACCAAATGATGTTGGCAGAAAAAGCGTTGCAGCAGAAATCCAATGTCTAGATGACCATATCACTGAAGTGAAAATACTATTGATGGCAGAGAAATGATGCGATTTAAACACACAGGAATCCCAGGGATAGAAGCATTGTGAGAGAAGATATCGATGAACAATTTGAGCACGTTGAAAGTAAGAGGAAAAGGAAAACGTAAATCGCCAAAAACCAGCCGTGCGATGAAGTCGTGGGCGAAGAGCTTGCCAAGTGTCGTTGCTTGTGGTAAAGGAGTGTCCAAAATGAGCTCCAAGAAATTTTTGGGTCGAGGAGGACCACACTGCTCCCCACGGCGAGTAAACGGTGTGCTCCAAATCCCGGATAGTGCGGCACGGCGGCAGCCGGCGTTTCAACTGGTCCCACACATGCTCGATAGGGGACATGTCTGGGGAGTGGGCAGGCCATGGAAGTGTCTGCACATGACGTAGGCAGTACTGGGCAACCCGAGCTGTGTGCGGGCGGGCATTGCAGGTGCGCTATATCCTGCTGGTGTAGCGCACCTGGAATTCCGACCAAGAATGGCAGCACATGGGGCCGTAGGATCTTATCCACATACCGCTGGCCCGTCAATGATCCACGTACTACTACTAGAGCTAATTGGCTATGGTAGGCAATGGCTCCCCAGACCATAACGCCTTCAGTGGGGGAGGTGTGGCGCTCGTTAGCGAGGTTGGGATTGTGCCGTTGAACCGGGGACCTCCACACCCGGATACGTTGATCATCTGTCCGCAAAACGAAGTGGCACTCATCGCTAAACACCACACGTCGCCAGTCTGTGGCGTTCCACTTCACTCTGGCGCCTGCGATGTTCCGGTGTTAATGGCAGCAAACGTAAGGAGCGCTGGGATCGCAGATTCGCTTCCGCGAGGGGTCGGGAAATGGTTCGTGAGCACATAGGATCCGCTGCATCTGCCTGTATAGTGGACCGGGTCCCCGTGTGATCCGCTGGTGCCTGGCGCACGATCCGTTGATCCTCCTAGTCCGTCCGGAACTGCTCCGCAGTGTGGCAGTGCCATCACGTGTCAACTGCACCCAACATAGTCGGACGGCATGGCCAGAACGATACACGTGGCTGGATATACGGCTCGTCGACCACCCTGCGGTTTTCATCTCGATGATCAAGCCTCTCTCAAAGTCCGTATGTTGCGTAAATCGACATCTCTGGCGTTTACCCGGCATTCTCGTCATTCTGCACTCTTGCTTGCGTCGGCCGGTGCTTTTCGCTTTCACGGGGCATCGACTACACGTCTGTTTATAAGGCTGCCGGTTCGTGTTTGCAGCGCCACCACAGGGTGTGCGGTCATGCGCACCCGCACCAAATGCGGATCATTTGCATACCAGCATTGCAAATTTTCGCAGTTGTAGCATGTTTCCTTCTCGGTGTGCAAATTTCATTGTCCGTGAGTGTATTTGGATATATGAAAAGATAATGAGTCTTTCTTCCAAGAAATACACTGTGCGGCAATTAAGTAGGGGCGCTGAGTTTTTTAATTCCCGGTAAAACAGACGGGTCGAAAAGACGTGGCTTTTTGTTAAGTCATTTAACAGGTATGCAGTGGCAACAGCCTTTGGGCCAGAATTGCGCAGATGATTAAATGCGCTGTGCATGACGTCATCCGGTGGAAAAACATTGTCATACTTTGTCATGGAGCAGAGAGAGCAAATATCCGGCTGTGTTAGAAAATCGGTGAAACTGCATCTGAATGTGTCCCTCTAGCGTCCCTTGCTCAGGGTCTCGGCGCTCTTAATGTACGATCGCTGTGACGTCACACAAACGATGGGAGAACGTTTGAATTGCTTAATTATGGTTATATTTTAGCAAGTATTAAGTATCCCATGGTATAACTTAAAGTTAGTTTTATCGATGTGCAAATTTTCATCCTTGGGAATACATTAATTGCGAAGAAAATGTGTAAAGAAGTTTTACCACTGGAAACATAAGGCAGATATTTTAGGTGGAACCACCTTAATTGCCGCACGGTGTGTATTTTGATTTTTGTATTAATTTTTTATTTTTATTTCATTACAGAAACTAAGTTAAGGAATTTGGCACGATTTTGTGCGTATTTTCAATGTATGAAAAATAAGTAAATAAGAGGAATACCCTTACTTTTGAAATACTAGGCAGTAAACCTGAATACGATTTTGTCTTATATTCAGTACCATATTGCACGTGCTTCACTTACAAGCATTGTTCTTTTCAGATAACTTTGTCCATTAGTTGATTCAGCGTTAGTTCCTACCAAAATATTCACTAACCTTTGTTTGTTTCACATTTGTTGTATTCAAGGAAACAGAAACAGAACTGTTATAAACGTTGTTTAGTAAATGTTTAGTTGCATCATCTACCTTTGGCTGCTAAAAAGAGAAAAAAGAAGCTGTCTAAACTCTCTGAAAGTCATAACATACCGGGCTACGTATGAAAGAAACAAAGAATCGTGTGTTCTTGTTAATCTGAATTTCAAAATTTAACGTATAATCGTAAAAATGGTATTAATGAATTTCGTATTACAGAATTGAAAAAGCGATAGAACGAAATATCGGGACTATCGCAGTATAACCTATAAAAGTATAATACATATAACCGGAAAACCTATAACCGAGGTTCTTGATCATGAAACTTGGTAGTGCTTAATCGAGATACGCGATTTCATTTCTAATGTAAATTCTTCTTCTCTATCTTGAGAGGGAGTTAATTCCTCAGTCCGATTCGAATAAATAATATCTCTAAGCAAAATAACAGCGAAGGCTAAATGTAAGCACTTTACTGAAACTTAAAGCAGAAAAACAAACGTATTAATGAGGTTATCGATAATTGATCTAAGTTTGTAGTGTTTTATGATCGACAACATAGTGATCCATTCAAGCAATGATTTACATCTTTCACTTTCCCGTTCTTTAGCAATAGATTCAACTCAAAATTTATGCCCAAAGAGACAATTTTTGCTCCGTCTTTTCAGTGATCAAAATCAAATGAAAATCGTACTTTAAAAAGCAGAAGCAAATTAAAAAATTTATTGGGTTTCCTAGAACGGATTTGTATCTTTTGCTATGTGGTTCAAAACAATCGCTGCTCGCCCACATCGTTAATGCAAACTATGTACTTTGCTTTTTCCTTCCACTAGAGTCTAATGCCTCCCTGAAGGTCTGATGATAGACGAAACTTGACAGTTCTGAATTTAGGCATTTTAATACAAGGGAACGGAATGAGATATTCAATGCAGCATGGACGCATATGACTTCGTGTCTTATCCGAGATACGAACGCAGGAAGAAGTTCGGCGAGCTAGTGGACCACTTGACCATCGACTGACTTACTAAATCCGAGAAATATTAGAAACACATAGGGTCAAATAACATATCTTTCCTGCTGTCGAATACGTGCTAACGAAAAATGAAAAACTATTTAAGTTCGTAAAACATTTTTGACTGATCAGTCGATCCAGATAAAAATGCCAAGTTACTACCACCATGCCAAAGTAGAATCATTTCATAAATTTAAGAAAATCGGACTGCTGTTTTGAGAGTTCTTTGTTTACAGTACTGTTTTGCCGTTTTATGTGATCACTCATAGCCAAATAACTGCTAAAGGCAGATCTAATGCTTGATCATATGAAAAAACACCAGCACTATTTGATTTTAACATTTGTAATACTACGGATACTTCAGAACAAAAAATGTTAGGCAATCAACGGAATGCTAAACGATTTTTATATTTCCGGAATGTCTCATCAAGTAGTGTTAATCAACAATTAACTCTTCAAAAAAGGTCCTTCACTCGCGAAAATATTAAACAAAATTTCACCTTTGGTTTAACTTCTTAAGTTTTCTATGCACAACTCTCATCAGTACTTGAATGCATCAGAGTAATTTTGTTTTAGCAGTAAATTACGAGTGGGTCAAAAACCTACAGACTTTGTCATGTTGCACCATTTTACTTTCGAAGAGACAAAATGTTTCAGTTTGTGAGCGTGTGAAACTTGTATTAAAAAACTTTAGTAATGCAGATACTTTTATGTGAGATTTGTTTTCATATATTCCTTTACCCCACAGTTTCACGGCAGGATTGAGAAGAATGATCATCGTGGGAGATTATCAGATGACCAAGGATATATTAAGTCACCCGTTAGTTCTTGGAAGGCCCCCACACTTTTTTAATATAGTCCCCGGAGAAGGAGGTAAGTTTTAGATGTTTTATGAACTTACAGATAATCTGGTAACAATTTTGTAGCATTAATGAATAAGTAAATATTGGAGAATTACATAAGAAATAAATCTTAGTCAGATAGTAACAGATATTCATCACAACTTGTGTCAGTGAACTTCAATTTTCAATCCTTTTTCAGAAACAACTTCCATTTCCAACAGAAAAACAGATATTAAGTCACTTCTTGACATCTTTTCTACAAAGATGTCGAAAAGTGCATGTCCCACTGAAAACTGTACAAATTTCAGAGAAACGCACGGAATTTTCACATTGATGAAAGCTAATGGTGTATTTGTGATCCGGGATTAACTTTCTTCACTTTAGTGCGATTAATTGCATTTACTCGAAAATGCGATTTTAATTGCATTTATGGAGTAAATGCAATATTAATTGCATTTACTCTAGAATGCAATATTAATTGCATTTACTCCAGAATGCAATATTAATCGCATTTACTCCAGAATGCAATATTAATTGCATTTACTCCAGAATGCAATATTAATTGCATTTATTCCAGAATGCAATATTAATTGCATTTATTCCAGAATGCAATATTAATTGCATTTATTCCAGAATGCAATATTAATTGCATTTATTCCAGAATGCAATATTAATTGCATTTATTCCAGAATGCAATATTAATTGCATTTATTCCAGAATGCAATATTAATTGCATTTATTCCAGAATGCAATATTAATTGCATTTATTCCAGAATGCAATATTAATTGCATTTACACCAGAATGCAATATTAATTGCATTTACACCAGAATGCAATATTAATTGCATTTACTCCGAAATTCCGAAGCTACCCCGTTGGCGCAGTGGTCTAAGCCAGTGTTCCAAAACCTTTTTCTACTCGCGGCGCACACCATATATTATCCATGACTCAACACGGCACTCCAAAATGTTAATCCCCTCAAAAACGTATGTTATGACACTATTACTATAAATACGTAATGTAATCAACTTATTATTATTATATTATTGTTCTATTTTATTATTATTAAACAGAAATAGACTCGTGCATTTATTAACAATTTATAAATTTTAATTCACTGTAGAAAATACAAAAAAAAACAAAAAAAAAAAAACACTTTTCTATTACTATTAAAGTAAATAATTCTACTCATACCTTTAATGTGATACTTGCGCCTGCTCAGCTGCACAGAGGCGGCTGATCCGTGGCTGAAGCCTTGACAATGTAAGTCTCATTTCTTCATCGACGAATTTGAGTCTCTCCCTCTTTGATGTTTTAAATTCAGTCAACGTCGAGAAACAATACAAATATGTAGTTGAAAATGGCAATAGCACATTAACTGCCATCTCGGAGATAGCCGGGTATTCACTCTTTACTGCAAACCAAAATGTGCCCAAAGGCACTTCGAGAAGTTTTAATTTGAATCTTCTGTCTGCTTTTAAATCTGCGAGTTCTTTTGCACATTAATCGGTAGATGTTTTGAATTCGCAACGAATGGATCACGAACCCAGTCGAAATCTTGAACACTCTCTCCAAAATACTTCTTGAACTTCTGCTGCAAGATTTCTAAATGTTCTTTAATTACGTCCATCACTACTTTATTACCATTAGCAAGTGACAATACAGTCGGGAACATCTCAAACGACCCATTTTCAATTCTATGTATCCACAAATTCAGCTTTTTTGCAAGTCAGAATGTTTTAGTTCCTACCTTGCATTTTTCTGTTCAGCTCATTCGAGCGCACGAAAATATCGGAAAGATATGAAAACTTACATACACATTCATCATCTGAAAATAAATCCGCGTACTCATGCCTCTCAGTCAAAAATGTATGTACCTCTTCTTTAAGTTCAAATAGCTGCCCCGGTGGCGCAGTGGTCTAAGGCGCTGGCCTCTGATCATTCGTCCGCAAGGGGTCCGGGTTCGAATCCCGGTCAGGCATGGATGTTGTGTTTGTCTTACGGCACTGGCTCTCTCCCTTCCCTGGAACCAGTGACCCTAAATTAGGGACGGGCGACTGCTTATAGCCCATTGAGTTGCTCACGGTGGTCGTTAAACCTCCAATCAAAAAAAATAAAAATTCAAATACTTGTATTCGCGTTAACACTTTTCCTCGTGATAACCACCGTACTTCTGTATGTAGCACGAGTGTAGTGTGTTCTGATCCCATTTCCTGATCCAAAACATAAAAAAGCCGCGAATTTAGGGCCCGCGATTTGATGAGGTTCACGACTTTTATTACTTCGTTCAGCACAACTTTCAGAAAAGATGGCAAAGACTTAGCAACAATGGCTTCGCGGTGAATGAGACAATGATCGCACCGTATGTTAGGATGTCTGTACAAACACAACGCAATCATTCCATTTTAATTCATTATGGAGCACATATTCATTAGTCACACGAAATATTTCTTCACCAGTGGCTCGGCTCGGGAAGTTTTTGCAAAAAAAAGAGATTAGTTGCAATTATATCTCCATCAATGTACTGAATGTGGGCAAGAATTTGTGCGTGACCGCTAATATCGTTGGACTCGTCGATCTGAAGTGAGAACTTCTGACTGCTGTTGATTTTCTCTTTCATAATGTCTTCAATGTCACTGGACATGTCACTAACTCGGCGATTGATTGTGTCACCAGAGAGGAATTTTTGAAATTTTACCAGTAGCTTCTGAATCTAGGACTATTTTCACCATCTCTTTACAAACAGGCATTAACAACGTTTCAGCTGTTGTGTGTGGTTTTCTTTTTGGTCTTTACGATAAGTTCGGCTACCTTATAGCTAGCTTCCTGTACTTTTTCCGAAACACGTACTGTCGCAGTCATGAACGTTGCTTGTTTTTTGTTTTGTTCCTACAACCGACGAAAATAATTGATATCTTTGTTTGACAGAGAAGAATGTTCTGTTGACAAATGCAGTTTCAATTTACTGGGAACCATAGCAGCATTACTGAGTTTTTTTACCACAAACGATACACTCGGGGATTGGGCATGTTTTATCACTACACCAAAGAAAACCGTAAGATAAATAATGATCACTCTACTGCCGGTGCACTAACTTTTGTTTTTTTTTCGGGCTCTATGCTTTCACTATTTGCACTCGTGGACGGAACACTTCTACAGAGAACTTATCCATCTTGAAAAAATAAAGTAGTTTTAATAGTAATAGAAAATAGCAAGACTGACTAGCAATAACAATTTTCGGACTACTTCAGAGAAAAGCTGTGATAGAACTGAAATAATTGTAAGACGCGGGACCTATACTCTTCAAAAGGAAGAAGGGACACATATACCAACTTATTTAAAAACAAGTTAGTAAAAACATGCAATACATGGATTATGATACGCTCTCCAACATACCGGAAATCATTACTCAAGTTATTACTCAAGTTATGAGGATAATGGCTGTAGAACAAATCTCGCTCCAGTGTCCTGACCTTTGACCCCATTTCGATGATATTCAACAGAGCCGGTAAAGTATATTTCCGGAACAACATGATAAAGTTGAGTCTCAATCGAAGTATTTTTACGTAAGTTGATGGAATGGATCCCGCTCCTATGTCCTGACCTTTGATCCCACTTCACCCATTTTCAACAGGATTCGTCCCCAGGTGGTCACCTACGACATATTAACATTTCATCGAAATTGAACCATATTTACGCAAGTTATGACGCATAAGGGCGATGGAATGGATCCAGCTCCTATGTCGTGACCTTTGACCACATTTCCATTAGAATTCGTCCACAGGTGGTCTCCTACCACATACAAAATTTAATCGAAATCGAACCATTTTTACGCGAGTTATCGTGCGGACAGACGGACAAAGCTGGAGCATATACGCTTCTTCTACCTACGGTTGGAAAGCGTAAACAAACTACGAAACGAGTCAAATCCGTAGGTCTACTGAAAAAGAGTAGCCCTACGATTGTGACGTCACGGGCAAGTCATGTGACCTTGTTGCAGGCCTGGTGAGGTAAAAAGATGGCCACGGCACAACTCATTTTTTATTCTAGAAGAAAATAGAAGTAAAGCGTAACACGCACACAACGCGTGACGTAATAAAGCAGATGCGGTCGCGAGAGTGTGACGTCTTAAAACTTTAATAGGATCCACACACAACGTGTGACGTCGCAAGATTTCTAAGCATGGGAAACAATAATAGGACAACGCCATGACACTAAAAACGTAGCAACTCGGGATGGTTATTTAACCCACTAAACGAATTTTCCCAAAGTCGAGATCAAGCTAAATCGATTTCTAGTACCAGAAAACGGTAGGTTAACGACTTTCATCAAACTCCTTAGAGCCGTTTTCAAAATAAAATTTACATAGATACAAGAACTGCTCCTTTAAGGTAGACGTCAAGTAATTTTGTTTCCTATACTTCCAATGGACAAACTTCTGTACACCTTTTCTTCACAATTCATACGTACCCAAGGATGAAAATTTGAACATCGATTAAAATAGCTTAATTTTGTAACTCGGAATACTTAATATTTTCTAAAACATAAGCATAATTATGCAATCCAACATTTATTTGTCTACTGACGACATCAAAGTACAGGTTGCGCCATCTTTTTTATGGTTTCAACACCACCAAAGGAGACGTTATTGTTTTTTAAATATAATTATGCTTATGTTTTAGAAAATGTTAAGTATTCCCAGTTATAGTATAAAGTTATTTTAATCGATGTTCAAATTTCCATCCTTGGGAACACACTAATTGTGTAGGAAATGTGTACAAAAGTTTTTCCATTGGAAGTATAGGAAGCAAAATTACTTGACGCCCACCTAAATAGTATGGGATAAGAGCGATGGAATGGATCCAGACCCTATGTCCTGACCTTTAACCCCATTTGTACCATTTTCAATAGGGTTCCTTCCCAGGTGGTCCCCTACCACATACTAAAATTTCATTAAAAACGAACCATTTTTACGCACGTTATGACGCATAAGGGCAACGGAATGCATCCCGCTCCTATGTCCTGACCTTTGACCCCACTTCACTCATTTTCAACAGGAATCGTCCCCAGGCGGTCCCCTACCACATACTAAAATTTCATCGAAATCGAACCCTTTTTACGTGAGTTATCGTGCCGACAGGCGGACAGACGGACGGAACAAGCTGGAGCATATACACTTCTTCAACCTACGGTTGGAAAGCGTAAACAACAACTGTGAGTAAATAATTTACATTTAATTTCTTAGAATACATAAAATTTTGCGGCATGTAATAAAGAATAAGCAATCATCATCCTATTTAACCAGTGAATCGGCAGATAATGAAATATAGGCATTTGAAACACAGTAACTGGGATAAAATTAAAAAATAAAACTCGACAACTAATTTCTTACAATAGGATAATAGGTAAAAGTTCGTGTCACACCTTTCACTTTGTGGGGGCACACTAGTGTGCCGCGGCTCACCGGTTGCGGAACACAGTTCTAAGCGATGGCCTCTGATCATTGGTCCGAAAGGGGTCAGGGTTCGAATCCCGTGAGGCATGGATGTTGTGTTTGTCTTACGGCACTGGATCTCTCCCTTCCCTGGAACCATTGACCCTAAATTAGGGACGGGCGACTGCTTATAGCCCATTAAGTTGCTCACGGTGGTCGCTAAACCTCCAACCAAAAAAAAAAAAAATATATTCCGAGTCATAATAGTTAAAAAGATGACTGTATTTTTGAATGCTGCCCCGGTGGGGCAGTGGTATAAGCGCTGGCTTCTGACCATTCGTCCGAGATGGGTCCGGGTTCGAATCCAGGTGAACCATGGATGCTGTGTTTGGCTTACGCACCGACTCTCTCCACTCCCTGGGACCAGTGGCCCTAAATTAGGGACAGGCGACCGCTTATACCCCACTGAATTGCTCACGGCTGTCGTTAAACCCACAAAGAAAGAAATTTCGTGAAACGAATGTTCTGGGTTTTGGAAGTATTTAAAACTAGGGGGCTGCGCCTCTAGGCGCGCTACGCTCGTTTCCAGAGTAGCGCTCGGGCCCTGCAGCCCGATCTCGGAGTATATCACATGAAATAAAAACTGGAAAATTCATATAAATTTAAGTTTTTATTGCATGTCTAAGCAAATAAGGCTTGTTATTCCAAAGATTCAGAGTTTTTTTACTGTCGTTAATTTTTGGAAGGTCAGACTTTTGTCGTTTGAACTTATGGCACTTACTAAATTTACCGCAAAGGAAAACAAAAGCTGGTCCGAAAAGCATTTCCGTAAACCGTTATGCTAAACCATTACGGTGGAAGTCATGTAATTTTGTTTCGTATGCTTCCAATGGAAAAATTTTTGTACACATTTCCTTCACAATTAGTGTCTTCCCAAGAATGAAAATTTGAACGATTAAAATAACTTCATATTATAACTTGGAATACTTAATATTTTCTAAAACATAACGATAATTATATTAAAAATCAATAACTTCTCCTTTGGTGGTGTTGGAACCAGAAAAACGATGGCGCGATCTGTACTTTGATGACGTCAGTAGACAAACAAATGTTGGATTGCATACTTATGGTTATGTTTTAGAAAATATTAAGTATTCCAAGTTATAAAATGAAGCTATTTTAATCGATGTTAAATTTTCATCCTTGGGAACGCATTAATTGTGAAGAAAATGTGTACAGAAGTTTTTTCCATTGGAAGTATAGGAAGCAAAATTACTTGACGTCCACCTTAAACAACTGAGATAGCTTTACCAACAAAGCATATGCATAACAAATTCTCTGCGTCACCATGGCAGCCAGTCACGGGACCAGAACGTTCCACTGTGGTTATCGTGAAGACAGACGAGCCGTTCGTTTCTTTCCTTTGCGTCTTTAAAAAATGCTTTAAAATCAGAGAATGACTTTTTCTTAAACTTTTGTTTGTAAAAAAATGGATGATAGTTGAAAGTTTATGCTGTAAAAATTGCAAAGCGTTATGATTTATAGTTTGCCATATATCCGTTTTTTAAATGGATCCCATCGCGAAATAGAAAATTTTGTGAAATTTAGAAATTTAATTGCTCCTAAACTAAATCGAGATTCAAAAAAAAAAAAAGGCGACGCGGTGCAAAACTTCGGTCACGGCACCACATGCCTACAAAGTTTCGTGGTTCTGATGCTGTTAGTGTGTCCGGAACGAGACCTGATAGCACTTTTTTTACTTATCTTAACTTTGAAATACAATAGCTCTTGAAGTATCGCCAGCATCGAGAAACGGTTTATTTCAGCGTGTTCTCCAAACAATTCTCTACAAACGATGAACATTTCGTATTTTTGTGTTCGATACGTTTTGCGTTGCGAGATAGGAAAGCAAGAGTGTCGGGAAATTTCTAAAACAGCGGCAGCAGCAGCGGCGGCAGTTACTTTTTTAGAATAGAAAAATATATTATGATTGTATTTTAATTTCGTATCGAGGTTTGACGTTCAGCATGAGCAGCTCTAAGTGCTATAAAACAGTCACCCGTCCCTAAATTAGGACCACTAGTTTCAGGGAAGAGAGACCGATCCAACACAATTAGACAATCACTCTATTCATATCTCATCCAGAATTCGAGCAGAGTAATATCTTGGGAGATTTGTCAAAAGCCAGTGGCAAACATACTTGTTAGTATTGTTTTTTACAAACCAAAACAACAGGAATGCAAAAGCTGATTGAAAGGTACTTTTTTTCTGTGGGTGGATTACAGCAACCCCTGTGTGTTTGAAAATATAAAGAGTGGCCTGTTCGTAATTTATGGGTATCGCTTGCAGAGCAGGGACGAAACCAACGAAGTAGGCCAAATACCACTTCTATATCTCATCCAGGAATCGAACAAGTGTTCAACTCGAACGTTTACCGCTTCTCACACCAGTCGGTTGATCTGTGAAAGAAAAACTGTTTCACTTATTTTTTCGCATAGTAAATTTTCTTCAGTTGTTCTTCAGCTTTCCTTTCGTGTTTTAACGATCCCATGGGTACGATAGTAAAGAAGAGTCGCCGATTTCTAATTTCTTTTGGAAGAGAGAAGGAGGGTTAACGACTACGGTGAGCAACTCCGTGCGATATAAGCAGTCGCTCGTCCCTAATTTAGGGTCACTGAATCCAAGGAAGTGAGAGAGCCATAGCCGTATAAGACAAACACAACATTCATGCCTCATCGGGATTCGAACCCGGACTTTTCTCGGACGAATGGTCATAAGCCAGCGCTTAGACCACAGCGTCATCGGGGCGGCGTGCAGCTTTAAACAGCCCGTTCCACTGACTCAAAAAAAAAAAAAAAAAAAAAACCCAAATCGAACAACAAACAGAACGCCCATGTAATCCCCGAGATTCAAACAAGGTGATTCATATCAGCAACTCACCATTAATTCGCTTAAAAGTAAGCACCTTCTCAATACCTTATCCCACCAATTCTTCACGTACTAATTGAAAATACCTTTTAAACTGAAAACCGCCAACAGCAGTTCTGTTCCATTTTGTCTATTTCACGTGATCAAATCTATTAATTATCTAACATGGCTATTTCTTTTACTTCGTATAGCAAAAAAGGTCATAATGAGTTTTTCGTCATGTGTTGTATTAAAGGGAAAAAAATTAAGAGGTAGTTCCTACAGGCAACTCACGAAACGTAACGTTCTGGTTTCCGCTCCTGCGTGAAAAGAGTGGATGTTCAACACAGATTTAATCAGGGGCGGATTTACACGGAAGTCCACTAAGCCCAGGCGGAGGGCCCCGCGATGCTGGGGGACCCCAAAACAACGATGTTTTGCCTTTCTCCCAAGAAACAAAAAATAAATAAAATAAATAAAAGTTATATGACCGGAGAGATTGGTGAGTTTTCTGGTAGATTTACTTAGAATGTAATGAGCATTTTGCCGTTCAATTCGGTGTTTCATGTAACGGGCCATCTTATCCTTAAAGTTTTTTTTTTTCGATTCAGTACAGTTTAAGAGGCAGGCACAAGATTGTTACCGTGTGTGTATAATGGCATGGGGGGAACTGCTTTTACGGGGCACGCTAATTGGTTTCACCATTGTCCAGGCTTTTCTGGGAAGTCGAAGGAATAGGCAAGCGACGACGACTGATAGCTTCAAAAGAAACTGTTCGTGGGGTGGAATATTATGTGCGGATGCGGAAGGATATCCGACGACGCCTTGAAGTATAAATGACAATGAAAGCAGAGCCATAAACTAACCATTTGGAACATGTTAGGTGCTAGCAGGGTGGGCTGGTCTGGGCCAACCATTAAGTGATGAAAGTTCCGAATTTTCTCCCTAAAGAAAGGCTTTCCTTGCCACATGTAGCTTCAGCGATGTTTTCCCCAAAAACCCTCTGTTTGAAGGAAATTACTGTCCAGCATCTGCGTAAAACGGAGCTTTCACGCCCCCACGACTCTCTTGAAGTATCCCCGTCTTGTGGACAAGGATCTCTATCACAACAGAATGTGTAGGTAGTGGTCGCAAAGGCGTTTTTTTTAATCGCAAGGGGATTTAGGCATGGACTGGCCCCAGTCCATCTCACATCTTTGGTATATTGCCTCCCAGCTATGTAAAATGAGCGCCGTTGACGGAGGAATATTGAAGTAGGACACTGGTAACTTTTTTCTTTTCTCGCTATCTCTTTTGTTCGCGGTGCTTTATGAGTTGTTTTATTTGTTTACAAGGAGTTTTCCGTGATTTCCACCACGATATTCTAATTTCATGAAAACTAGACAGTAACAATGAAGCGACACTATGAGTCTGGCAGTCAAAAACGTAAAAAAAAGTAAGATGAGACAAGAAAATGAAGTTAAACAAAGAAACAGTTTGTTATCGTATGTGAAAAAAAACTGAAGACGAGTCCAGTACTGAACACTCATCGAAAACTACGAGAAAGGAACTACCAATTGAAAAAGTGGACTCTTTAGTAGCAGAAGTATGTACTCCATCGGAAAGGTTGAACGAGGAAACGTCTCAATTTTCAAAGAATTTAGAGATTTCTGAGGCTGCTACACCGGTTGCAGTATCTGAACAAGTGAACTCTGAAATGCCAATGGTACTGCCTATTAATGGCAATTTTGTTGAAATGAGGGATGGTGCCTATCCTGAAGATATTGCATTATGGCCAAAATTGATTTCATCCGATATGATCGAATATTTTTTACTGAATAAACCGAAAAACGTAGGAAACATGGAAAATTAAAAAAAAAGAGTATGAGGAAGAAAGACGGATTAAACTCAGAGGTTTCAATGAGTCTCATTTTCTCAGAGTGAAGAAAAACAAAACAGAAGAAATGAGAAATTGACTGATTTTTTCGGAAACAACCAAGACAATTTACTGTTATATTTGTAAATTATTCCCTGACCATAGTAAAGAAAAACAGGCATTTGTGGACGGCTATTCAAACTGGAGAAACGTTGCTAGAGATATTGCCGACCATGAAATTTTCAAATCTCATATCAATACTATGTGCATCTTTGTAAAAAGGGTGTAAAGTAAGTGGAAGAATTGATTCTGCATTAACTACCCAGTATGAAGAGGAGTGCTCTTACTGGAGAAAAGTATTGAAACGAGTTGCTGCCACAGTCAAACTGCTATGTTCTTTGGGATTACCTTTTTAAGAGGACATGACGAATCAACAGCGTCCAATCGAAAAAGTAATTTTTTAACATGTCTTGAGTATCTCAGAGAATTTGATAGTCTCCTAAAAGAACATTTGAGAAACTTTCAGTATTGTGGCTCAGGAAAAGCTAACTATTTAACGCACCAAGGCTATGATGAATTCATCACTTTAATGGCGGAGCGGGTCAGAAACCAGTTCTGTGACGAAGTAAAGAATGCCAAGTACTATTCCATAATAGTTGATTCAACACCAGATGTGAGCCATATAGATCAATTAACGTTAATTTTGAGATATGTGACCGCCAGTGGCAAAGTTGTAGAACGATTTATTTATTTCGTCCCACTGAAATCGCACCCTTCTGAATGTCTGGGGACAACTGTTTTGAAAATCATTTCAGATTTAGGATTGGACATAAAAAATTGCTGTGGGCAGAGCTTTGATAATGCAACTAATATGGCTGGAAAATATTCAGTTCTGCAGGCGAGACTGAACAATGCAAGCCCCTCTGCTTTATTCGTGTAGTGTTCTAGCCATTCGTTAAATTTGATTTGCAACGCTGCAACTGAATCATGCAAAGGAGCGACATATTTCTTTGACTTTGTTCAAAACGTGTATGTCTTTTTTTCGGTTTCCACACATTGGTGGAATATGCTACAAGCACGCTTGCAAGAAGAAAATATGCACTTCACGGTAAAGAGGATTTGTGACACCAGATGGTCTGCACGTGCTGATGCTGTTTTATCACTGAAAATGGACTATAATAATATAAAACATTAAAAGACACAGCTTTATCAAATTCGGAAAAAGCGCTTGCAAACGTTGAAGCAAAGTCTTTAGCGGAAAAGTTTGAAAAGTACGATATAGCTGTTCTTACTGTTTTGTGGAATCGCTTGTTTCAAAGAATTGATGCTGTCAGCAAATCACTGCAGAAAGTCCAAACAAATGTGCTGGGAAACTGTTTGATTGACTTCAAAGTTTCGTTTCTGAAGTTCGAAATGACTGTAGTTCGATAGAAGCCGAAGTATATACTTTAGTGCAAAATAAAGCTTCTTCAGATATCTCTGATGAGAAGCGTAAAAGAAGCAGAAAGTTATTTTTCGATGAGACGAGAGACAATGAAGTCAATTTGAAAGGTAAAGACAAAATCATCGTTGATACCGTCAACGTTATTTGTGACACAATAACTGTGCACTTGAAGAACAGAAGCATATCTCTGAAAAAAATTGTTGACTTATTTTGCGTGTTTTTTGATAAAAATATGGACGAAAATCTTAAAAACAAACATGTTCACAAGTCAACTGAGTTGAACCGAGAGGACATGGATGCAATTATTTTTGAAGATGCATTGAGACATTTCCTCCATTTTATAGACAACGAGGAAGCAGTCTGTCTGTCCCGATCACCTACCGATCTGTATAAATGTTTGCATGATGGTTTGCAGGCGTAAACCATCATGTCTGTTTTCCGAGTGTAGATACTATCCTAAACATATTTCTAACAATACCTATAACAAATACTTCGGGCGAACGTTTTTTTCAGTGTTAAAAAGAGTGAAAACTTATTGACTGAAGAACATTTGACGAATTCCGCAATTTTGACAATAGAAACTGAGAAACTGCTACTTTAAAGAATGTGACTTACGATAGCATAATAGACGATTTTTTAAAGAAAAATCGTAGAAAGAAAACTATATGAATTCACTGAACACTGAATCCAACTAGAACGGAAATATAATCCAGGTAACCTGACTTTATATTCATTTACATACTTCAGAATCAATTATATCAAAATATGTAACAATTTTTTTCATTCTGTTCTTCCTCTCACCCTGTTTTCATTTTATCCCTAAATACAAGTTATGTGAAAATGCACTGCAATAAAACACATAAATAATGCATTATCATAAAGAAATTTTTCTGAAAAAAAAAAAAAGATGTTTGCATGATATTCTTAGACTTTCTTATTTATGCTCTGTTATTATACAAGTAGCACATATGCAGTGCAGTTAATAAAACACATTAATTTATTTATAGCAAGCAAAAATATGTAAAAGGAAACTTCTACTCCAAATACAAGTATTCGAAACATACGTACAATGAAATGTCATAATGAATATTGTTGAAAAATATGGATCTGTATATAGTTCTCCGTTCTTCTTGCTTATGGAAATAGCCTATAACTGTATTATAGTTGCAGCTGATAAAATGCTGCACATATTCATTTACTTCCAGTTACTTATAAACCAGATTAAGGTAAAAAATAAAGAATGGGGGGGGGTATACATAGCAAAAAGTTATTTTGCTCTGTAACAGCAATATATTTGCGGTTGATAAAATGCTACACATATTCATTTATTTCCATTAACTAAAAATCCAGATGAAAGAAAGAAAATGAACATTGGGAGGGGGTGGGGGGAGATATACGACAAAAAATATTATTTTTTAAGTATGGCAGTCAAAGTCAGAGGGGACCCCGAAACCAATGCTGTGCGCAGGGCCCCGTTGACTTTAAATTCGCCCCTGAATTTAATCCTACAGAAAAAAAAATGAGTGAGCCATAAAAATTCCCTACCTCTTTAAACATATCCCGAGTAGGCTGTATTCTATTTACTCTTACTGGATTATGGCCCTGAGTTTCCGATTTGTCGTTTCCAATGGTTTCCGAAAATTCAGAATGTTCGTTAATTTGACAGATATTTCTCTCTCATTAAAACGAGAGAATCGCTCAAAAACTCGCACATCCCTCAAGTGTAGATACTGTATTTAAGTATAGTATGTGAAGAAACCACTTTTTAATTGAAAATGAAACTAAGCCTCAGCATGATGCAATTGCACGCATGACAGTATGGGAGAGCTACGGTAGTTTGATGTGTGCCACGTAATTTTTTTGTTCTAGGTCGCAGGAATTTTTTCTGAACCGCAACCTAGAAGCAGTACATGGATGTTGTGCTTACACTTTTGGTGCTAGTTCTTTCTGCTTTTTTTAAAACAGTAGCTCTAAATTATAGTTCACCTGTTTCTGACTATCTCAGATGATTATAACTGTCATTACTTAAACACAAATTTCAGGTGCCGAATTCCCGACTGTTGGGAAACAAACTTCTCGCGGCTAGTACATAATGATTTATGAATGGTAGGTTTGTTTTACATTTGTAGTGCACTTTCCTCTCCAGAGCCTGTACAGGAGGCATTTTCACACATTATATAATTAATACACTACTGCTTGTGAGAATTGCAACACCAAGAAGGAGCTATGCGATTCGAATGAAATTTATACCACACATTACTGATATGACTGTACATAAGTGATTTAATTTTCAGAACAATACAACAATTTTTCCCTGGAAATATCAGTATCTTGTGAAGCCTCCGCGAGCTGTAATAAGAGCTTCCAGATGGCGCGGCATTGAACCAAAAAGGTGTTGGATGGTGTCCTGGGTAATTGCTTGCCAGGCGGAATGTATTCCTTTGACCCTAATGAGACGGTATTCATCCTAATGGAGTCTACAGATCATTGGTACTGACCGCTGGAGGACTTTGATGGGACAGTTGCTGAGTGACCATATCCCAGACATGTCCAATAGGAGACATGTCTGCCGAACGTGCAGGCTAGGGAAGAAGCGATATCTGCTGTGCTACGAAGATGGTTTGAACATGAGGTCGGGCATTGTCCTGCTGAAATATAACACCAGGTGTGCTCTGAAGGAAGGGTATGACTCCTGCCTGTACAACTTCTCTGATGTAGCGGCCGCTGTTCAGATTGCCTTCAAGTCGTAGAAGCCGAGATCGCGAATGGTGCCCAATGGCACCCCACACCATCACACTTGGCTTTCGGTCCCGTATAACGCTTGACAATACATGCTCGAAGAAGGCGCTCACCACAATACTGTCTAATGCGTACGCGGCCATCATGGTAGTCCAAGTTGAATCGGGACTCGTCTGAAAGCACGACATGTTGCCAATCAGCACGCCATTGTGTATTGAAAACTCCATTCCAGCCTGAGGAGTCGATAGTTTAGGGTCAAAGGAATCCGCCGCAAAGGGAAAGGTACAACCAGTCCTCGCGTTTAAATGTGGAAGCCGACAATGCCACACCTGTTGCAGTGCTCCACTGTTGTGCTAAAAATTGCGAAGATGCTGAACGGTTAGTCACTTCCATGCGGATGAGATGTCGGTCATCCCAAGGTGTCGTAAAATTTCTCGGTCCATTGACTGATCGGCCATGCTCCTGGTACTCCTCGGTCCACTGCTGCCACATGCGCGTCACAGTCGTGGCGTTATGTCCCGTCCCAGAGCAATGTCGCGGTTCGAAAATGCAGCTTCACGCAGACCAATCATTCGTCCCCGTTTAAATTCTGACGTATGGTGATATTGCGCCCTTCGTCGTCGCCGAGGGATTATTGAATCCTGGAGGCACTTTTACAACTCGCTGTCCGCGATGCACTACTGGAGCGTATCGTAAACAGCCCTTTTTTTTAGTACCATCACTCGACTGTTCAGAGGGCGCTACCGGGCCCAGACATGAGCAGTGACTTTGCACTACTAATTATTTATATGTCCTACCCTATGCTCTGCTTATCCTATCAGACTCACGTAATGACCATGATTCCTTCATGGTGTTGAAATTTTCACAAACAGTAGTTTATTACTGCACAACAAAAGAACCTTTCATGCACTGAATTTTCGCTCAACTGCAAGTGAACAAGCATTTCGAACTATCGCATGACAGGACAAATGAAAACGTGTGAAGAAATATTTGAAAAGTAGTAAGTTTAACATTAGGATGAATACCGTCTCAACACGATTTTAATGATCTTAAAATATGTAATATATATACATTAAAATACATTAAAACACACTAGCACTTTCAAGGAGACAGTCGCCTAAACATCAAGTGTGAGCGGATTTCCCAAACCGTTCAGTATAAATATTAGTTGTGCACCATATCAGTCATCGACGAAACAGAATCTTGCGTTATACACGCATTCTGTACAGGCGGTAAATCACGATCGAAGCGACACCACATCACAAATCGAAAACATGATTATAATTGCAATATTAAACATTAAAGTCTAAAAAAGTATGTAGTTCTGAGGATTTCCCGGTACGTGTAGACAAAAACCGTCTCCAAACATCAGGTAGATCCCAAGGGCAATTATTATTAAAAGAATAGTCTTTGAACGCACAAATGAATAAACTCTCAGTCATCAGCAGCATGTGTGCAGAGGCTGGGTTTTTTAAATTTTGTCATTGTCCACAGATATAGCTTGATTATAAGCTATATTTATTTTCCTGTAGCCTGAGGCGCAGTTTCCGCCGATTGGAGCCTTTATAATAGTTAATGCACTCTTGCGATTCATTGTCCATTAGTGACATATAATAACCACCCCACCTCTATGAATCACAGGTTCTTGGACGATCTTTCTTCAAAACGGGTGACAGGTTGTTCACCCCCCACGCCAAAATACAGCCGGTATTTGGAACAAATGTTAGACAATAAGATGGTAAAACCCAGGCAGAAAATCCATTTTTCCAACAAACCTTTTTGACAACAAGTGGATCACCGACCAAAGTGGATAGGGGTCGACGGGAGGCATGAACGCGACGAAAAAGTTTGCAAACAACTTGTCGGGGACAATTGAATGAGTTGGTTAATCAAAAATGAAATTGATTTCCTGATTAAAGAAAAACCTAGTGGATGAATGACTGAATGCTCTGCGAAATGAAGAGTAAAGCGCAGCTACTTTATGTTGCACAGGACGAAAGAAAGTAAATAGGATTAAAGAACCAGGGGGAGAAGGCTTACGATATACCGAAAAAGACAAGAGATTCGAAATTGAGTGCTCGTGAATGCAAAAAATCAAGGAAAGGGATTTCACAATTACACTCAAGTTGTACTGTGAGTCTGATGGTGGGATACTTTGAAGAAAGTACGTCGGCCCCCGAAACAAAATAAATCATCTGGGGAGTGAAGCCACGCTACCAAGATATCGTCAACGTACCTTAAAAATAAAAGCGAGGAAAGGGAAATTTACTAACGATTTTTTCACGAAATCCTGCATCAGGATCTCGGCGAGAACAGCTGAGAGGGCTGAACTCATAGGAGAACCTTCAAGCTGCTGATAAATGCAGCCTTGAAACCTAAAAAACGAATGTTGTTTAACAAATCACAAGGCATTCATGATAGCAAAAATTTCAGGGAGAGGGGTTGAGGGGGGGACGTGAGTTTCAGCAAGCTTAGCTTCGATAATACGATGTGTAGCTCCAATGGGTACATTAGGGTACAATGCTACATCTAAGGACGCCAAAATGAGTTGTCCAGGGTGCAGCTTAAGCACACTAAACCTCAACGGGACTCTTAATCGAGTAAAGGGAATTCCCGGTGAATTTGGCAAGATAATTAGCCAAGGCTTTTTCTAAAGGTCTGGTAGGGCTAACATAGCCTGATACCATCACATCATTTATTAATTCCTGTGCAAGCCCGTGCCCTTCAGAGAGGTTCCAAGTTTGCATTTCCGGTTCAGAAAGGTAATGCCTTTTCTACTATTCCTCAAGTTGAATCTATTGCTAAATGTCTTCCTGAAATCGACCATGAGTTCATCCGTGTCAAGTTTGCGCGTTATTTTGGCAGCTTAAACCTCCTATTTCTCTCCCCCCTAACATACGTTCCGATTTTGCTGAGGAGAGGCGACAGCTTGCTCTGCTTAGGAGAGACCCGAAGATTTCTATTGTATTTTCGGATAAATCTTCGCAGTTAATTATCGTTAACAGCAGTTTTTATTCTCAAGGTATGAGTGAGATAGTTAATATTATCCCGCCCAAGGAGTTGCGCTCTGACCCAACGAAGTCCACAATTTCTGCTTTGAGTAGGCTGAGAAAAGCTTATGAATTTCCTGAAGATTTTGCGTCTGCGTTCACTCTACCCCCAGATTACCGTGTGCCTGACATGTTTGGCCGCATTAAATTGCATAAGAAGGGGTACCCGTTTCGCCCTCTGGTATCGGAATATGTTAGCCCAACCAGACATTTAGAAAAAGTCTTGGCTAATTATCTTGCCAAATTCACCGGGAATTTGAGGCTTTGGATAGCTTACGGTGCTTCAGCCGCACATTGGACCTCTCATTTTGGCGTCCTTAGATGATGTAGCATTGCACCCTAATGTCCCCATTGAAGCTACACATCGTATTATAGAGGCTAAGCTTGCTGAAACTCATGTCCCCCCCTCACCCTTGAAATTTCTGCTATTATAAATGCCTTGCGATTTGTTAAACAACATTCGTTCTTTAGGTTTCAAGGCTGCATTTATCAGCAGCTTGAAGGTTCTCCTATGAGTTCAGCCCTCTCAGCTCTTCTTGCCGAGATCCTGATGTAGCATCTCGAGAAAAATACAGTAAATTTCCCTTTCCCCCGCTTTTATTTTTAACGTACGTAGACGACATCTTAGTAGCGTGGCTTCACTCCCCAGATGATTTATTTTGTTTCGCCGACGTACTTTCTTCGAAATATCCCACCATCAGGCTCACGGTACAACTTGAGTCTAAATGTGAAATCCCTTTCCTTGTTTTTTGCATTCACGGGCACTCAATTTCGAATCACTTGTCTATTTCGGTATATCTCAAGCATTCTGCCTTTGGTTCCTTAATCTCATTTACTTCCTTTCGTCCTATGCAACATAAAGTAGCTGAGATTTACTCTTCATTTCATAGAGCATTCACTCATTCCTCCACTAGGTTTTTCTTTAATCAGGAAATCAATTTCATTTTTGATTTAGCCAACTGGTTTAATTATCCCCGACAAGTTGCCTGCAAACTTTTTCGTCGCGCTCATGTTTCCCGTCGACCCCTATCCACTTTGGTCGGTGATCCACTTGTTAAAACGTTTGTTGGAAAAATGGATTTACTGCCTGGCTTTACCATCTTATTGTCTAACATTTGTTCCAAACACCGGCTGTATTTTGGTATGGGGGTGAACAACCTATCATCCGTTTTGAGAAAAGACCGTCCAAGAACCGATGATTCACAGGTGGGGTGGTTATTATATGTCACTATTGGACAATAAATCGCATGAGTGCATTAACTATTATAAAGGCTCCATTCGGCGGAAACTGCGCCTCAGGCTACAGGAACATAAATATAGCTTAGAATCAAGCCATACCCGTGGACAATGACAAAAGTTTGAAAACCCGGGCCTCTGCACACAAGCTGCTGATGACTGAGAGTTTATTCATTTATGCGTTCAAAGACTATTGTTTTAATAAGAATTGCCCTTGGAATTTTCCTGATGTTTGGAGACGGTTTTTGTCTACACGTACCGGGAAATCCCCAGAACTACATGCTTTTTTAGACTTTAATGTTTAATATTGCAATTATAATCATGTTTTCGATTTGTGATTTGGTGTCGCTTCGATCGTGATTTACCACCTGTATAGAATGCGTGTATAACGCAAGATTCTGTTACGTCGATGGCTGATATGGTGTACTACTAATATTTATACTGAACGGTTTGGGAAATCCGCTCACACCTGATGATGAGGCGACTGTCTCCTTGAAAGTGCTAGTGTGTTTTAATGTATTTTAATTAATTTATATATTATATTTTAAGATCGTTAAAATCATGTTAAGACGGTATTTATCCTAATGGTTCTATGTGCACGAATGTTTCTTCTGCATTTAGTACTAAGTTTAGTTTAGAAACTTCAGCCGTGTGCTAGTAGGGTGAATAACTTTGTCAGAACGAATAGAAAAGATGCAGAAACTTTCATGTGCCCATAAAAACAGACATTTGCGGTAGCCCCAAACTTTTTCGGCCACCATATAGACAGCATATGAGCTTTACAACTTTTCCATCATCCTTCTTATGAACGGAAATGCATGAATTCTCTCAATTTTCCCAATCGTAATAACCCTGAATTCTTTTCTCCTTTTGCTTAATGTACATTTCTTTACCTCATCTCTGCTCTGCCTACCGAATGAGCTTTAACTGACGTTTTAATAACAGCTGATTTTATGACATAAACTCCATAATTTATCTAGCTCCAAGCTTCTCACTATTCACGTCAGTATCAGCTTCCATACAACCTCGTAGCCTTTCATAGGTTCCACCCTCCTAAGCAGCGTTTGCGCAACTGGGGTGTGTTTTTAATCAAGCAACTGTAACTCTCAAGTAAACAGAATTGGAAAGGCACTTTTAATTAATTACCAATTATCAGAATTTTCAGGAATGTTATTCAGGATTCTCAAATTCTTACTAAACGTAAAAACCTGCAGACTTGTCGTTGCTAGTGAATCAGAACTTGACAATAACTTGGAATTTCGAGGCAAACTGACTTATTTTTTTTCTGAAAAAGCTATAACTCAAATTCCCAAAATGAATGTCACACCGAACAACCTACGTATGTACTTCTTTATGTTAGTATGGCGCCTCTGAAAATTTATTAGGTCTATGCCTAAGTTTCTGGCTCTCCATGCAGAGGGCTGTTAAAACGAAAGAAGCGGTTCATTTTTGCCAGACTATCGTGCTATGAAGATAAGGCTGCAACACTGTCTCGAATGACAAATGTTTGCGGATATCCTACACGCGCGGTTAGTGTAGACAGGACATAGGCGACCGACAAGATGCAAATCGTCACTGTCTGTTGCTTGGGTTTAATCTCAGGAAAAACGATGAAGAAGTGCTCAACTGGATTTGTTCGACATGCGGCGAGAAAGCTATACTTGTAAGCACGCGTCGTCAGTGTTTTGCGAAGTTCAGAAGTGGTGACTGTTGCGTGGAGGACAAGCTGGGTGGCTCACTGCCAAAGGAGATGCAGAGCGCAGATCTGAAAACTCTTCTAAATGAAGATACTTTCCTTCCTAAGTGTACCACAGAACTGAAAATCGTTTGACGAGAATCAGTCGCCCGTGGTTCGACGGTTGCATGCCATGGGAGAGATTCAAAAAGGGGAAAAGTGAGTCTCACTCTACCATGAAATGCAAAGAACTTATGCATAGACCTAATACACTATCTACCAACAAGTAATTGGACACCCCTGCAATCGATGACATCTGCGGTCCTGATACACGTCACGGCCCCCACCGTTAAATATCGTGTGGGAAACAACAACGCAACCAGTCGCATGCAAGATGCCATGCAGTTCGGAGCTCTCCGATTTCGAGAAAGCTGTAATCGTCGGCTATCACAGAAATGGCCGATCCATACGTGACATATCCAGCGAGTTGAAGTACCCAAAATCGACAGTGGCCTACGTGATTGGCAAGTGGAAGATGAGAGGTGGCTGTCAGAATGTGCCCCGACCCGGCAGACCCACAAAACTGGGAGGTAGAGACCGACGGATGCTGGCCAGAGAAATTCGGAAAAACCGCACCAAATCGATGGACCACATCCGCGAGGATTTTCAACAGGCATCCGGGAGTGTTCTTTTGATGAATACCATCCCTAAGGAAGCCCATTTGCTCGGTTATCATGGACGTGCTGCCGCCCACAAGCCTTTGATCACCAAGTCCAATAGCGCTGCTCGGCTAACGTGGTGCAAAGAACGTCGACAGTGGACCGTTGAACAGTGGAAACAGGTTCTCTGGAGCGACGAATCAAGGTTCACCCTCTACCGTTCGGATGGCAGGGTCTGAGTTTGGCGTCTGCCTGGAGAAAGCCTCCTGCAGGAATGTATTGTGCCAACTGTGAAGTTCGGTGGCAGTGGAATTATGCTATGGGGGTGTTTCTCCTGGTATGGCACGGGGCCCGTCGCAATTCCTGGTAGACTCAACGCCGAGACCTACTGCACCATTTTGGATGACCATACGCTTCCTACGTTGTGGCAGTTTTACGGGGTGGACCCATGTTACTTTCACCACAATGCCACCTGTCATGTTGCGAGGTCCACCATGGCTTGGTATGGTGACAATGGGGTTAATAGAATGAACTGGCCTGCGCAGAGCCTGGACCTTAACCCTATCGAGCACCTCTAGGACGAGTTGGAGCGTCGACTTAAGGGGTGCCCCCACCGTCCAAAATCGGTGAAGGAATTGACCTGTCTTCTCCAAGCCGAGTGGAAGAAAATACCGCTAACCGTCGTACAACGCCTGGTTGAAAGTACGCCCCGGAGGGCCGCATCTGTAATCACCGCTCGTGGAGACCACTAACTATTGAAGGTGGATAAACTTCGTTTTCCTTTGCTATCACAGGCGTCCAATTACTTGTTGGTTTTTTTTTGTGTGTGTGTACAATCACACACACACAAAAAAACCTTCCAAAAGTTGTAAAATGTAGGGACATATTGTTTTTTCTTTCATTTTTTTACTTAAATCAGCGTTTAATACTTATTTTTACCACAACGTGTGAAAAAATGAGTTTTCTAAAGGAATTTCATGAAAAACTGGTTTATAAATTCCTTGTAACATAAAAGTTTAAACCAATGGGTAAACATTCGTATGAGTGGAGTACCTACCAAAAACAGATAAGGATATTTATAGTAAAAGAGCCTGTGTGTATAGTCACTGAAGGACACTTGTGGTTGCTAGTGAAAAATAGTCTTTACTGTGATTTCTAGGATGTGAAAGTACAGCAGTATGTATTTTTTAAAGTTCTGAAATCGAAATGGCACGTTTTGGTATAAATACCCAACCGATTAGCCTCACTTGAAAAAGGAAAACACAAAGAAAGAGGGAGTGAAGAATGAAGAAATAAGAGCAAAAGAAAATTGAGGAAATATGTACGGAATATCTGCAATTTGAGCCGTTGAGCACTTCAAGTGAATAAGGTTGACTCACTGTTTTCCTGTCTAAAGGAGTGTTATAGAAATAGGAATTGCATAACATAACCTTCTAAGTATGTTATGCAATTCCTACACAAGGAAATACTCACAGAAGTTCTTCAAATAAACAGGACGAGTGAATGAAGTCAGTTAAAGAAGTAAACAGATCTTTCGAGGAAACAAGGGGAGAAATAATTATTCTTTTGTTGTAAGTACCATTTAGGAAACAAGAGGAGAAATAATTATCTTTTGCTGCACAGAATATAAAAAAAAAAATGCTTGTCAATAGGTAGTTTACCAAGGGAGGCCACATATTTATCGTGCAATAAACTTCAGCTGGCTTTGTTGAAGCACGAGACTATAGAAATGCAGCTTGTTAGCAGTACATTTGAAGAACAAGTTAGTAAAATCATGCAATACATTGATTATGATACGCTTTCCAACATACCAGAAATCATTACTCAAGTTATTACCCAAGTTGTGAGGATAATGGCTGTAGAATAAATCTCGCTCCTATGTCCTGACCTTATACCCCATTTCGCCCATTTTTAATGGGGTTTCGTCCCCAGGTAGTGCCCTACTACATACTAAAATTTCATCGAAATCAAACGATTTTATGGTGCGGACAGACGGACAAAGCTGGAACGTATACGCTTCTTCAACCTATGGTTGGAAAGCGTTAAACGAGGCTTGCAATGTTCCAGGAAACTGTAATGCGGTTAGAAAATTCTTAGTCTTGTAATAATAGACAGTTGATTAATTCTCCGTCATTTTTAAGATACTGAGCAACACAAACTTAATTTGCTTCTGAGGACCGTACATCCTCAATGCTGTCGCACTAACCCATAAGTGGATGGCGTTAACTCTTGGTATTCAAATCCTGTCTGAGATTTGAGCCCAGGCTCAACAGCTACGAGGGATTTCAAGACCACGTTTCCTCACAGTCTTCTACTCGACTTTTCGTTCGATACTCAAAAACACTTTTTCTTTCCTTTATATAAATTTCTCCTAGTTGCAGTGTTCAGTAGAAAAAGCGTAAGAAATTCCGGATTGTTAATATAGCGAGGAAGAGAATGCCATCAATAATATGCCTCTTGTCGTACAAGGTGATTTAAAAGTCGCCCCCCCCCCACATCAAAACTCAGATTTTGAAAATATCAGTGATAACAGAAACACGAAAACGATGTTATGAATAGAACGAAATATATTCTTACCAGAAAAAAATGTCTTTTGGACGTTATTACAGGGGGTGTTCAAAATGTTCTCCTTGCTCACGAATGCAAGCACGAAATGTTTTTCCCAGATTCAAGGCCGCTTTGTGCAGAGTTAAAACACTTATTTTTTTCCATATCCGCGGTAATGTTGGACTTCAATTCACCCTTCCTATGTGGTTGCTTTCGTACACTGTTCCTTTCAGACATTCCCGAAGAAATAAATCCGGTATTGTTAAATCTGGGGATTTTGGGGCCCATAAAGCTATTAAAGTCAGCCGATCATCGAAAAACTCTCAAGCTGGTCGCAAGGAAGTTCTCCTCTGTGGCTGGTCGTGCATCTTCGTGTCTTTCTAATCAGGAGATATTTTAGCTATTTCCGCATGGCCAACTAGTTGCTGTGAGGCACAAAGCTTTGTCTATAAGCCTCATCGTCTTATTAATTAAAAAAAAAAAAAAAAAAAAAAAACTCTCTAAGAAACACCAGTGTGTCATTAAAGGTGTGGCACGTTTCTCCATCGTGCTGAAAGTAACTACACCTCTCGTCCTCTTCCATCAAAGATACAAATTATGTGACTGTCTTTGTACACAGTTCCATTAACTGTACAGTAAAAAAATATCGGGCCGATTATTCCACGACGAGACACATTACACCGTATTCCGACTTTTTCTGACAAGGGAAACTATCGGACCACCCGACGACAATCACCACGGAACGTTCTATGGTGGACAAGCATGACACTAAAGTAACAGGTGTGAAGTATGGCATTTCGCAATCGCCCGCAGCCAGATCAGATTTTTTTTTTGATTGAAGGTTTAACGACCACCGTGAGCAACTCAATGGGCTATAAGCAGTCGCCCGTCCCTAATTTAGGGTCACTGGTTCCAGGGAAGGGAGAGAGCCAGTGCCGTAAGACAAACACAACATCCATGCCTGACCGGGATTCGAACCCGGACCCCTTACGGACGAATGATCAGAGACCAGCGCCTTAGACCACTGCGCCACCGGGGCGGCCCAGATCAGATGAGATCAGATCATATGTAGAGGATTTTAGGAAGAGAGTGTCTGACCCCAGGTCTTAAACAACCCTTAGAAATAGGAAGCTAGGAGATTTGGGTTAGAGTGCCCGATGCCGCCCCGGTGGCGCAGTGGTCTAAGGCGCTGGCCTCTGATCATTCGTCCGTAAGGGGTCCGGGTTCGAATCCCGGCCAGGCATGGATGTTGTGTTTGTCTTACGGCACTGGTTCTCTCCCTTCCCTGGAACCAGTGACCCTAAATTAGGGACGGGCGACTGCTTATAGCCCATTGAGTTTCTCACGGTGGTCGTTAAACCTTCAACCCAAAAAAAAAAAAAAAAAAAAGAGTGCCCGATAGGAAAGTGACACGGAAACGAAGTAGAAAGGGGGAGGAAGACGCCCTTATTTATTCCCGGGGGCTAGTACCCGGACCCCGACGACTTAACGTGCCCATCCGACGCACGGCGGATATTTAGTGGATCGAGTGTTCGTACCTGCCTGGAATTGAACCTCAGCTCCTTTCCGTGGCAGTTACGAACGTTGCCCACTAGGCCTCCCGCGGCCTCTCGACCGCAACCCCTAGAACATGGCTTATAAAAGTGGGACGCTCGCCTGTAATAAATGCAGCCATAAAGCGTCAAACAACATTTGCCTGTTAGATATGAGGCACCTAAATGTCCAGAGAGACCACGTACAACACCTTCAAGTTGCAAATGGCATATACATACCTCATATCCACGTCATGGTAATGTGTTGAGAGAAGGCAGTGCTGCAAGCAAAGGTGAATCTCGTACCACGAGCAGATAATGACGGCACTGGAATCACAGTCAGGAGCGTTGCACATGTCACGCACAGCAAAATTGATGTCCAACACATTACGGAATGAAAGAGGCGTTTCGTGTGGCAAGTATCCAGACGCCTTCCACGCACAACGAAGCATAGGTTGGAACTGTGGTGCACACAACTGGTTGTATATAAATAAATGCAACTTGAAAATGAAGATTCTGTAATGCAGGTTGACGCCATGCACGTCATCAGAATGCATGTACTCTTCCATGCGTCGTGCAAACAGTTTGTATTATCGAAAGAAATACAAATCAAGAGGCTGGCAGTATTTGGTGGCTTTCGGTGGAATGATTTTTGGGTGAAAACTGACGTCACTGTCACCGAAGACTTTGACTGGCAAATTAGTGTCGGTTTGACCAGACCACGAATCCAGAAAGGGAAGGGAAGGTCCTGTTAGCTCTGGTTCCAGAACCTTACGCATCCAGGACTGAACGAGAGCTGTGGACATCTTACTACTGGTGCTGCAGCCACATTCTATATTTGGAGGTTGGTTGCGTCGTACTGTTTCGGAAACACGTTTGCCAAACTTACCACCCGCTTCCTGAAAGCAGATGTACAGTTTCTTTGCAAGGCGTCCTGACACGGAGATAAGCACCTGAATTGTATAGGAGTGGGTAATCGATGCAACGGATTGCACAACAGCTTTAGTTGTCTTCTCCCCAGTCAGTGATAGCGTCCTGTTTGACACGAGATGTTATTCAAATACAGTTTGGTCTGTATTGAAGACCATGTCGCCATGAATTGCATTGGCAGTAATGTAGTCCGTAACATCTCGTACACACTCCAATGCGCTGTTCCTTACGGCCGTGTCAAGGGTAACATCCCGCTTGCCAACGAATCTCGTGATCATGCGTGATGAGATTTCATAATGGCGTTTAAACTTGTGCAGGAAATGTGTGCTGGTTTTAAAATTGGGGATACCCATTGCGTTAGCTGCTTCCTTCGCCCACGTCTTTAAATGCCAGTAGTCAATAGACAGTCCCATGTTACGCGCATGTTGGAATTTGGTGTACATATGCTGGCGAATGCGTGCAGTTTTTTTTTGTTTTTTTTTGGATTGGAGGTTTAACGACCACTGTGAGCAACTCAATGGGCTATAAGCAGTCGCCCGTCCCTAACTAAGGGTGACTGGTTCCAGGAAAATGAGAGAGCCAGTGCCGTAAGACAAACACAACATCCATGCCTCATCGGGATTCGAACCCGGACCCCTTTCGGACGAATGATCAGAGGCCATCGCTTAGACCACAGCGCCACCGGGGAGGCCGTGCAGTTTTGTGTTCCATCTACCACCACTCTCAACAGCCGTTACTATTTTCCGCGCCTTTTCTGGTGATATCATGTATTTACGGGCAGTTGCTGCAACGGGTTTCTTTGCGATCTTCACATTGTCATAGACACTCTGCATGGTTTGTCCGGAAAACTGTTCGTGAATGCTTTTACGTTTCACTTTGGGGGGGGGGGATGGTTAATAGGAACTCGAACTGCTTGGCACGTTGTGTGCTGGAGTACCCGGTGTACCACTGTGTTCAGATAAGGTGTCCGACGTTACATTACTATCACGGCCCAATGTCTGTCCTTCAAACATGTCAGCGCCTCCAATGACATGTTGCTCCAAAACGCTATATATGCCGCCCCGGTGGCGCAGTGGTCTAAGGCGTTGGCCTCTGATCATTCGTCCGTAAGGGGTCCGGGTTCGAATCCCGGTCAGGCATGGATGTTGTGTTTGTCTTACGGTGCTGGCTCTCTCCCTTCCCTGGAACCAGTGACCCTAAATTAGGGACGGGCGACTGCTTATAGCCCATTGAGTTGCTCACGGTGGTCGTTAAACCTACAATCAAAAAAAAAAAACGCTATACAACTGCCTTGCAATTCACCTGTCGATGTACGTTGGAGTCATGTCGTCTGCTTGGTATTTTGCGTCACCTCGTTCACTAGTATCTGTACTACAGCATGAGGGTTACAAGCCATTTTCTTAAAACACAAAACACAATATTTGTATGCGTACGAACAGGCCCGTGGGCTGTCTCACACTACTCACGTTTGACAATCACTGACGTACACAACGCAGGACACCTTCCAAGCATGCGCCGTATCACCTAATAACATCATACCCACATTTACATGTTGTTTGACACTTTATGGCTGCATACATTACAGAAGGCGTCCCATTTTTATAAGCCATATTTTAGGGGTTGCGGGCGATTGCGAAATGCCGTACTTCACACCTGTTACTTTGGTGTCATGCTTGTCCACCACAGAACGTTTCGTGACGATTGTCGTCGGGAGGTCCGATAGTTTCCCTTGTGAGTGCAATGGGTTTTCGTGTGGATTTATGGATGACCAATATCGTAAGTGTTGTTTAGACATCCATTTACGTAAAACTACGTTTAGTCGGCGATGAAGACAAGTTCACTTTCTCCATTTTGGTCCACTAACTTGCGTAACCATCTGCAGAAATGTAAGCGTTTCTGAAAATCAAATGGCATCAATTCAGCCACTGAGGTAAGACGACATGGATGCAGGTTTAGTTGCTTCACAGGTTTATGCGCACTGTCGTAAGATAGTCCTTTCTGAACGGAAAGATTCCACAAACGTTTGGCCCGAGAAAGTATCATTTTGGTTTGCACATCTTGCATTTTTTCGTCGCTTAAAACAGACGATCGTTCACTCCGCTTTCTGTCGAAGACACTTCCTGTTTCTCGAAAACGCTTTACAAGACGAACTATAGTTCTCTTATCAGGGGGCGAAACATTCGGATATTGCTAACGAAATGCTTTCGATACTTTTGCATTTGATCGATGATCGAAAAATTGCTCAATTACGTACACACGCTGGCTTTGGGAAAACGGTATGCTATTCTCACAAGAAACAAAACGATAATGACTTCAATTGGTACAACGAACGAACACTTTCAGAAATCAAATATACCTTTCAAGACAATGCAGTAATGCCTTCTGTCGGCAATAAAATAATTTCACTAATTCGCGCAGAACTTTTAAGTTCAAGAAGGGGGGGGCGAATTTTCTATTACCCTGTACTACTGAAAAATGCCTAAAATGGGACAAAGGCTCATATTCTTGTTAGCAGTAAACAAATTCACGGTCTACCCGAAACGGAACCGAAGCAATTAATCAGGCGAACTGCTATTTCTCGCACAACATCAGGGCGTTTTTCTAGAATCTTGGACGGTTGTTTTTCTAGAACCTTATCTGAAATTACTTCTCATTTTCGGAGCTTTAATCCCAGCCATGCTGCTCGAGCAAATCTTTCTTCATTTTTTCTGGTAACCAGTCTTTCTGCTTTGACATCCTTTGTTTTCCTCTCTTACATGTTTGCGCCATCTATTTCTTGGTTTCCTTTTCTGCATTCTTCTGGCGCTTCCATTTACCTTGTATTTCAAGAATTGGAATATTTTCTTTTCTCCAATCTCACATCTTATATTAATCTCTTTATTATTTACTAATTTTCTTAATTCCAAGCTCTTCCTTTATGTGCATTTCTTCTTTCCTTGGAACTCGTTTATTTCATATAAGGATTCTGACTTCGGTTCTTTCCATTTGTATTTTTAGCACGTCTTTTGTAAAAGAAGAATGTGCTTGTAGTATTTTCCATCCGTTCGTCCGTAGACACCATATCTTTGCAACTATTAGTTGAGTTTGAAAAAAATATTTTTGCATTGCAAACATTGAAATGTGAAAACGATGATCCTTGCATTCCGGTTTCTTCTGATGAGCAACGATTCCGCTACAAGGGGCAAACGCAGATGCTATCAAATTCAAAATGCATTTTATTGTACGTTTTTGCTTCTAATTGTCCGACTGAAAAAAATTCCTTCTACCCTTCGATGCCATTATAACGAAAACTATTTTAGTGCAGTTTCGTCTTCAAGAAATGCAAAGATTTTCCGCTATGGGGCATAAAGGTAAATTGCGATTTCCCCGACATCTCTGCTTCTAAAATTCCTATTTAAAAATTCATTCTGCATCATATTCAATTCCTGGCTGCAAATGTTTGGTAGGAAACATTTTGGCCACCAAGTATTTGTTTCTGATGTATTTGCAGTAAAATCTGAGCTTTTGGAGATTATAAAACTTGTAAAACACACACAACCACAAAAAATGTTCTACCGCGTTTATCAGTGAATTTCATTTTTTTTTTGCCGCCCCGGTGGCGCAAGGACTATGGCTTCTGACCACTCTTCCGAGATGAGTCCGGGTTCAAATTCAGGTGAGGCATGGATACTGTGTTTGTCTTATGGCAGTGACTCTCTTCCTTCTCTAGAAGCAGTGGTCCTAAATTTGGGACGAGCGACTACTTATAGCCCATTGAGTTGCTCACGCTCGTCGATAAACCTCAAATAAAACAAAAAAATTCCGCGTTTAGAATGGGAAACATGAATTATCAACTTGAAAAGCATTTTGATGCAAAAGAATAGCTGAAATATGCCTAAGGATTATTAAGACATACTCTATGTTAAAACTTACCATGAACTTTGGAAGACTAACTCTTTATTGCTATCCAATTTTTTCAAAACCATTAAAGCACAAAAAGGAACATCCATTTATTACGTGTTACACTTTTTAGAAAATCTGTTTCAGTTTCTTTACATGACAGGGAATCAAGAGTCCGGAAGAAAATGAAAAGTGTGTTTTTTTGGGGGATTTTTTTGGCCTTTCTTCTTCCTTTCCGCTCCTCTGTCTGGGGTTCAAGAAGTAATGAAAGCCACCCCGGTGGAGCAGAGGTCTAAGCACTGGCTTCTGACCATTCGTCCAAGATGGGTCCGAGTTCAAATCCCGGAGAGGCGTGTATGTTGTGTGTTCCTTACGAACTAGCCTTTTCCCTTCTACAACAAAGTAAGTTTCTCCGTCATTTTTGGTCCCCGCCGGGAATCGAACCCGAGTCCTCTTATCCCGGAACAAGTCGCTCTACCAACTGAGCTACGCAGACGTTCGTTCTCGCTGCTGTCGTGTGCGTACTGTGGGGCAGGCACGTCACACTTCTCTGAAACCAGTGACCCTAAATTAGGGACGGGCTACTGCTTATAGCCCATCGAGTTACTCACGGTTGTCCTTAAACCCCCAAACAACAACAACAAAAAAAAATCATTCCTCATATTGTTACTCACATCCAATCTAAGAGCAAAACACATGCAGATAAGGCAATAAAACAATGAACTGTAGTCTAAACACGTACCAATGTGCTACAGTATTTCAACACGCGTTTATTAATGTCACGTCAGCATAACGTTCTGCTTTCATTTATTTTTCTACGATCAGCCCGAGTGCTTCAATAAATTGAAAGTTCTCTCAATATTTTTGATATTAACATTTCAGAGTAAACAAATGAAAGGCAAATCCATCATATGCCTCAAAACCTTTGTTGCTATGCAATAACGTTTTGCACTTACGGCACCACAAACATTGTAACTTTGCTGCTTCTTTTCCATATCAGAAGGCAACGAAATACTGTACGATCTTGATAGTCTAACACGTTGAAGAATCTTACGACAAAAAAAATATTCCACAAACCCTGCACTTCGTTCTTGGTTAGAACGCGAGCGACGCTATGTTTAAAATGCAGTAAACTTCGTGCAGTCTTGCGGTGTTTCAGAGAAAAGTTAATCAAAATTTATTAAGGATTCAGCTTTTATTCTCACGTGCGAACATCTTATTACGCTGCAGTAAGTCCCTATATTGAAAATGTTTTTAGAGAAATTTTATGAAGGCAATTCTTAGCATTAAAGAGGACTTTGTAACTTCCAACACTTCATAGTATTTAGTGTGACAGAAATATTTACTTACCAGCACCACCTACCTAATAATGGGAATAACCACCCTTGACCCGGATGACAGCGGCCAGACGGCGGGGCATCGACGCAATGAAGCCCTGGAAGGTTGCCCGAGGAACACATGCCCATTCAAACTGCAGCAGAGCACGGAGGTCCCGGAGATGACGTGGTTTTGGGTCGGCACGTCGAACCTGTCGACCCAAATAGTCCCACAAGTGCTCTATGGGATTGAAATCAGGCGATTTCGCCGGCCAAGGGAAACGGAGACATCGCTGTTGTGTTCCTGGAACCAGTCACGCCACCCCTTAGCGACGTGGCACGGCACGTTGTCCCTGTGGTACACACCACCACCACCACCAGGGTAAACGTCCAACATGAAGGGATGCATGTGGTCAGCGAGGATGGACAGGTAGCCATTGACGTTCAGGGACCCATTCAGTGGTGCCAGTGGTCTTAAGTCATACCAGGAAAACATTCCTCAGACATGCACACTGCCACTGCTGGCCTGTACTTGAGCGACAAGCGTGTCCTGGTGTTGGTCCTCGTGTGTCTGACGTCATATCCACCACTGCCCGTCACTTGTGTGGAGTAGAAACCTATATTCGTCGGATAAGGCAACCTTTTCCCACTCTTCCATTGTCCTATGACGGTAGTCCCATGAGAACTGTTGGCGTCGTTGCCGATGGACCTGGGTTAACATGGGTGCCTTGACGCAGCGTCGACTCCGGAGACCCATGCCTAACAGGTTTCGCTCTACTGTTACCGGGGATACGCTCCTAGGTGCTCTCAGCGTTCATTTGCGTAGTCAATTGCTGTACTGTTGCGCGTCGATTGCCCTTTAGCAGTCCATGGAGGCGACATTCTTCTCTGGGGTTCATGGGCTTTGGGACTTCCCAGTTATGACGTCGGGAGGTACTCAGTATGCCTGCGATCCCCTGTAATATACACATTATATAAATATTCATCGTTCATCAACTGTATATATTGTTCAACACTTTTGCAATGAAGAATAAAGAACATTTGTGAAAGCTTCCACTTCTATGAGTTCACGATCGGAACTTATGAATTTCATGCATCAATTCTGGAACATCTTTTGCAGCACTAAGCCACAAGAAATATCGAGGTTTTGTTTCAATCATTATAGCTTTTTCCTGCGCCAAACCCGGAAGTGGCATCTACTAGGCAGCTCATCGAGATGTACTTTTACCCTCTGTAATTATTTGTAAGATCATTTAAATACATTTACACCAAGACACTTTCACTCTACTAGAATTCTCCATGAAAACAAATGCAGTTCATTGTCGGCTAGTTCGCAAGTGAACTGTACATTTGGTTTATGATTTCCTGAATTGTCTGCTGACTCAATTCGTATTGCTCGTGGCACATGATGATAACCAGGTTTCGGTCGTGCGTCTCAAAATGCCAAAACCGGTTCACTTACTTCCAAATGACTGATTAATCCAGGAACATTTTACGGATGTGCATAATTATGATCCGTGCAACCATTTCTGCGGTATTTGTGGTTATCATCAAAACCTACTAATACCTGCTGGGTCACAACCAAATTTATACAAGTATATCTTAAATGAACAGCTTGAAAAACATCGGGACTGAACAGTAAATTTTAAGTAAACTGTGAAACTTCATGCCTGACCAGAATCTTAAGCTAACTGTTTGAAAACTTTAGGAATGACCAGAAAATCATAAATATATCTGGCACAACAATGAAAGCTTTTTGAAGTAATCTCTAAATATTGTTAATTTTATTATTTTTAACGGGCCTTTTGAGCATCTTAAGCTTCGAGATATAGCTAATCAATAAATAAAGTTACTGAGTCTAAGATAGAAAAACAAAATTCGTGTCATCCAAAGATCAGAATCCAGGTTCCGACTTGAGAAGAAACCGCCATAACTTTTCGTTTTTCATGATTTGAAAAAGTATCACCCTGTTTTTAACACATTATATTTCCTGTGTTTCAAAAGCAATAAAATTTTCCTTGCAAGCAATGGTTACGGCATGAATAAAATGATAAATAAACAAATACATCGATCTTTCCACGTTCCAGAAACACATAGTAACAGAAAAATTGTTATTCGGTCACCGCCGGGGAATTGGATCCACGGATCTCTCGATATCTAGCTGAGCGCGTTAACGTTACACCACGGTGGCCAACAATCCACGGTGCTATGCGTGTTTTTGAGTCAGCTTCTGACATCATAAATCCGTAAGATGGGCTCAGCTACTGAGACGTCTCCATCTGGTGGGCATTAACGGCACTGGCTATATATCAATTATAGCAGTTAAATCTAAAGTTTGGGTCTGGTTGTGTTCGTGGTGAGCTCTGTGTTTTTTGGGTTCGTTTTGTGGTTTACCGAGTGTTTCTTCGTTACCTGTTTGCGTTCGTCCTTCCGTGAAATGTCAGTGTTTTTGAGTCTACTCTCAAGCGGGTGAGTTGCTTTCCTTTTAAGTTTTCCGTTTTGTTTTCGTTCGACCCAGCTGGTCGGCGTAGTACGTTTCATCGATATTGCAAATAGCGACTTCCGGTGGAGAGGGACAGAGCTCAGCCCTAACTTCCGGCAGCCAATCATCATCATCAGTAAATCTTTCTTCTTCTGATGCCGGCGTCTCTTCGCTGTCTTCTTCAGCTGGCGATGGTGCACTCCCCTCTCAGATTGGTGTGTTCAGCAACCTTCAGGGTGTCAACACGTTGACTTCCCCAACCCCAACAAATTTTTCAGCTTCTGCTCCAGTCGATGAAGCTATGGATGCTTCTGGCGGTGAAGGCTCTACAAGTTCTTCTGTTTCCTTTCAGACGTTAACCAAGTATTCTACTCTAGCTGCCTCTTCTGCGCCACGTCAGATTCCCAAAGAACAGTATGCAGGCGCTCAGGCTTTGCATACTTCAATTCGTCGAGACGGCAAATCCATTTTTCTTGAAATCCTAGCAGACTGTTCAGCCGCTTTGAAAATCTGGCTTAGGGAGTTAGTTTCGAAGCTCTCCCAGATACCTCAATGATGATCTATGCAGATGCTCTTCTACGGAAGTTTCCACTTGAAGCCATTTTGCATATGTTCCGGCGGGGCCGGTCGGTTGTTGTCTATCTTGCCAAAGTTGAATATGCACAGTCTGTCCTGCTGGATAGTCTAACCGTCGGAGATCGACATCTAGTTCCAGAACCAGTAGCCCAACTACCTGTTAACATTTCGTTTTACCCTGTACTCCCAGAGGTGACTGATCTAATGTTGTATGCTGTGCTTTCATCTCCGGGGCGAGTAGTTAGTGATCCGCAGCATGATTATATTCGAGGAGCTCGTCGAGTAGCGAGAGTCGTATTTCCCTCCCAGGATGCTATTTCTCAGCTCCCAACTCAGTTCACGGTAAAGTGCAAAGACCAGACTCGACGTAAAGATCTGTTGACAGAATACCATTGCAGTCGGTGCAAGGAAGTCGGACATAATTACCAGAAGTGTCCTACTGCTCTAACGTCCCCTGATCCAACTGACACCCCCCGATGTATCCTCCTAAAACCTCTTTCGGTGCCTCCCCACTACCTACGGCATCTGCTGATCCGCCCCGCCTGAAGGTTTCTCCTCCGTTGACTGTCTTTCCACTTCCAGGCTCTGTAGAGCATTATCCTGCCTTGCCGTCGACCTCGCTATTCCGGGCTCCTGCACCTGCTAGTGTCGATGCTGTTGGTGGAGACCTGTCTGATACCGAGACATCTAACGCAGATACTGACACTGCTTACCAGAGTGCTAGTGATCATGCCTTGAGTGATGGGTCGAAGGTGTCCTCCCGGTCCCTCACCGAAAAGAGAGGGACACCAAAAGTTCCACGTGGTTCTTCCAAGCGGTGGAGGCCCCATGGGAAATCGCCAACTTCTTCTTCTCGACAACGTTTGTTGCCTCCTGCCTTGAAAGACTTTGACCTGACTTCGCCTTCTGGTGACTATATATTACCATGTGATGAATTCGAAGCAAAATTGCAAAAAAAACTGTGTTTGCGTCTACTCCTCTATCGTATCAGAACTTGTATGAAGTTTCCTGTAGAAAACGTTTACCTGGCAGTGTCCCTCCTTTTGTCCAAGCACATCAGACTAATCTTCCGACGGTATTCCAGCATTTGGAAGCCCTGGACGTTCTCTATCATAAGATTTGTAGTTCGTTTTCTGATAAAGCGGCCGCTGTGAAGGCCATATATCGTTGAGTCAGTAATATTCGAGACCGCGAGCTTAAGAAGATGCCTCCTACCTCTAATCTGCCGTTTTCACGGTGACGACTTTACACTGTCGCAGTTTCGCGACACCTGAAGTGAATGCTCTTGTTTACGAGGACCTTGCGGCTGTTGGAGGCGATGTCCTCTCACTTCAAGAGACTCGTTGTTCCACTGATACGCCGACCCACCGCTGGCGATCGTGGTCCTATACCTTTTACCACGCGTACCGCCTGTCGAAGTGCGGTGGTATTGCTATCGGTGTTCACCGACGATTGTCGGAACGTATCACTTTTATTTCTGTCTCTAATTTACACTGCTGGCAACCCAAAATGCATCACCAAGAAGGACACGAGATAGCAAAGCCAGATTTACTGGACACATAACAACAGATACAAAGATGAAACGATTGAGCTTACAGGCCCGTGTGACTTGCGGAACACACAGACATCAATAATTCGTGTGGCCCTCATGGCTGGCAATAACGGCCGCTACACACCGCGGCATCAAACGAAAGAGACTTTGGATGTGGGCATGGGATACGTCGGTCTAGGGTGCTTCCACACGTTGCCACAGTTCATCAGGCGAAGCCGCAGGTGGTGCTTTCCGGGTCACTTGGTTGCCGATCAGTGACCAGACGTGTTCGATGGGCGACATATCGAGAGAACCAGCGGCCCAAGGCAGCAGTGGCACCTGGTGGGCCATGAAGAATTGTTGCACGATGCGTGCCACGTGCGGGCGCACATTGTCTTGTTAAAACGAGGCCGCTGGCAGGTCCGGCAGGTAAGGGAGGACTACAGGTTCCAAAACGTCGAAAATGTAGCGGCGGCTGTTGAGTGTACCGGCGATGCGTACCAGAGGGATGCGGGTATCATATCCAATTGCGACCCAAACCATAACGCCAGGCGACGGACCGGTATGGTGATGCATAATGCAGGCGTCATGCAGTCTCTCGCCGCGGTGCCGCCACACGCGGATCCGACCATCGTGGTGTTGCAGGCAGAAGCGGGATTCGTCGGAGAAGACAATGTCGTGCCATTCCGTAGTCCAGGTGCGGCGTTCAATGGCCCACTGCCGCCGAACTCGCCGGTGGTGTAACGTCAATGGTAATCGGAGCAATGGGCGCCGTGCAACAAGTCCCCTCTCCTGCAGACGACGTCGAACGGTACGTGCTGACACAGGTTGTTACGCAACACAACCTAATTGCTGCGTTAACGTTCGTCATGTGGCGACGCGAGCCGTCAATGACCGCCGCACAACATGCCGGTCCTCTCGTTCAGTGTTGTGCCGAAGCTGCGGCAATCGCTCACGTCAGTCCGTCCGTCCCTTTTGCACCCACCGAATCCATACTCGCCTCACTGTGGCTAGTTGTCGTCCCACACGGGCGCCCATGTCTCAGTACGATAAATCGCTGTCGCGATAAGCCACTATTTGTCCTCTGTCGAACTCCGAAACGTGCTGGAATGACTGCCGTATTCTGCGAGAGGCATCAGGAAGCTGCCCGCGCACATGTCCGGCAGCACAACACACTTCCACTACTTACACCCCGCATTCTGTGCACCCTTCTTATAGTGCTTATCGGTGGCGTGCCGGGCGCACATGATTTGCATATGCCTTGCAATGCTAATCGTTTGCATGCCCTCTCGTGGGCGACGCATGCTACGAATTTCAGGCCAATCGGATGCTTCCTTCTTGGTGTTGCATTTTGGGTGGCCAGCAGTGTATTTAGATTTATTGCAATGCCTTAATTTCTGTGTTGATGCTGTTACTTTTCATGTGTTTAATGTGTACATAGCATCTGATGACTTGCATGTTAATTCTTTTTTTTGTTGAGTGTACGTGCAGCGTTTGCAGCGATCCCGTCTGGGGATTTTTTTGTCATTGGAGGGGATTTTAACTGCACTCTGCAGCCCTTTATTGACCGTCATTCGTCGCATGGTGAACACCATACAAATCTTGTCTCTCAGTTAACTCAGTTCCTCAGCGACTATCAGTCTGTTGACTCCTTCCGTCAGCTGAACCTGCATGTGATTTCTTTCACTTGGTGCAACTCTCCAACGCAAGGTTCTGCAGCTGCTCGATTGGACCGAATCTATGTTTCCTCCTCCTTGGTTCCTGCTATTACTTCGGCAAGGCACTTCTCAACCGTGTCCTCAGATCATAGCGCTGTGTCTCTATCTGTATGTGTCTCTCCGACACCACCTTTAGCTCGTCGTGGTTGGACACTTGAGGACACTATTTTGCAAGACCGTTCTTTCTGTGATGCAGTCGAGCAGCTCCTTACTGATCGGAAATCGCTGCTTGCTACTACTCCGAGTGCTCTGCGCTTGTGGCACGACATCAAGCAAGATCTTTTATTATTGGTACGCCAACTTTCAATTTCCATCTGTACCACTCGCACGATGGCGATCAGCAATCTTCGGCGCTTCTTTTCTTCATTACCGATGTTGGACCCGCAGTATCCAGTAATTCAAACTGAACTACATACACTGACGGAAAAAAAAATCCCAACACCACGAAAAAATAGTTGTAGAGGAATGAAACGGCGGCAATACATTTGTATAGGTAACATATTTAATCGATTAAGGTTTCAAGATAAAAGCTTATTAAAAGCGCGAGAAGAGCCATTTAAAATGTGAAATGCTGGTACATTAATAACCGGTGTAACCGCCAGAATGTTGAATGCAAGCACGCAAACGTTCATGCATTGTGTCGTACAGGTGCTGGATGTCAGTTTGTGGGATGGAGTTCCATGCCTGTTGCACTTGGTCGGTCAATACAGGGACGGTTAATGCTGGTTGGGGGTGACGCTGGAGTTGTCGTCCAATGATGTCCCATACGTGCTCGATTGGTGAAAGATCTGGTGATCTAGCAGGCCACGGCAACATGTCGACACTCTGTAGAGCATGTTGGATTACAACAGCGGTATGCGGACGAGCATTATCCTGTTGGAAAACACCCCTGGAATGCTGTTCATGAATGGCAGCACAACAGGTTGAATTACCAGACCGACGTACAACTTGCCGTCAGGGTGCGTGGGATAACCACGAGAGTGCTCCTGCTGTCATAGGAAATTGCTCCCCAGACCATAACTCCAGGTGTAGGTCCAGTGTATCTCGGCCGCAGACAGGTTGGTTGCAGGCGCTCACCTGGCCTCCTTCTAACCAACACACGGCCATCACTGGCATCCAGGCAGAACCGGCTTTTATCAGAAAACACAGCAGATCTCCACTCCGTCCTCCAATGAGCTCTAGCTTGACACCACTGACGTCGCAAACGGCAGTGGCTTGGAGTAAGTGGAATGCACGCAACAGGGCGTCTGGCTCAGAGCTGTCCTTCAAGTAACCGATTTGTAACAGTTCGTTGTGTCACTGTGGTGGCAACTGCAGCTCGAATTGCTGCCGCAGACGAGGTACGATGCGCCACGGCCATACGCCGTACACGGCGGTCTTCCCTCTCAGTAGTGCCACGTGGCAGGCCGGAATCCTGTTTTCTTGAGACAGTACCTTCCCTTGACCACCGCTGCCAACAATCATGCACAGTGGCTACATTCCTGCCAAGTCGTTCTGCAATATTGCGGAAAGAAAATCCACCTTCTCGTAGCCCTATTACACGACCTCGTTCAAACTCCGTGAGCTGTTGATAATGGCTTCTTCGTCTTCGTAAAGGCATTCTTGACTAACATCAACACTCTACGTCGAATGTCAACGATAACTAACGCTCACGAACGTTACAGCGCGTATTTACAGCAAACCTGCTTTGCATGTTCCGAGGGGCCCTACTAGCGCCACACGTATGCGCCGAGCGCGAAATTTGCGTAGACGTCATCTTACAGATGTACTCTCACCGCCTACCAACTGTCGTTTATCTAACACAACCCCTTCTTGGTGTTGGGTTTTTTTTCCGTCAGTGTACATGCTCATCTACAACCGTTGGCCCATCAAGCTGTACGTCGACTGCGGCTTCTCCGTCTTTCTCCATCAACGTAATCCTTTGGAGTTCTCTCAAAGATGGAATCAACGCGGCGTGCGTCGACCTCAATGCGACATCTTCGTCTTCCAAATGGCTCTATTACTTCCGATGCATCTCTTATTTGCTCCCAAGTCCGTCACTTCTTTCAGGAGAAGTTCCGTGCGGTTGCGCAGGTTACTGATCTTTCTTCTTCTCCCTTTCTCTATTCTCTTCCTCAGGTCCCGTCTTCTCTATGTGCCCCCCTTTTTTGCTGAATTCTCCTTGGTTGAACTACGGGAGGCGTTTGCATCCCTTAACCCACATGCCTCTCCTGGACCTGATGGCCTACCGCTGTCCTTTTAGCGTGCTTTCCTTTCGTCTCTTCTGCCTTTTCTTTCTGCTGGTTTTTCGTGTGCTATTTCTTCTTCTGCGCTTCCGCCGGAATTTACAGTTGCTCATGTCATCCTTCTGCCAAAGAAGGGCCCCTGAATTTGACAAATTGGCGCCCTATCTCTATCCTTAACATTGATTATAATTTTTTTACAAAACTCCTTTCTCGCCGATTAAACTCTATCCTCCCGTTTCTTCTTTCCCCCGACCAGTCATACACTGTTCCTGATCGGTCTATTACTGACAACATTTCCTTTCTTCTCAACCACATCTTTCTTGCTTAAAAGCATTTAGAACCCCTTGCTCTGTTTAATCTTGATAAAAAAGTTTGCTTTTGATAACGTTTCACACGACTATCTCTCTGCTGTTCTAGACCACTTTGGCTTTCCCTCTTACTTCGTCGCCCTCCTTCTCAGTCTCTATCGGGGTGCCAATTTTCATGTCCGGGCGGCTTCATTTTTGACGGCACCCATCCCTTTCCAACGTGTTATCAGGCATGGTTCCGGGCAACTCTTTGTTCTGCCATTTGAACCTTTTTAATCGCCAGTCGCTCAGCTCTTCTTTCTTCTTTGCCACCGGTCGTCTCTAGCACCAGGTATCACCGATTTATTGTTTCCGCTTATGCAGACAATGTAACTTTCTGCCTCCGACAAGATGTCCAGTTAGACATCCTCTGTTCTACGTACCAACGGTATACAGCTCTCTCTGGTGCGTCTTTGAACGTCCTCAAGAGCACCGGGTTGTGGCGTGGGTCTTGGAAGGGCCACACCGACGACGCCCCGTGGGGTACGGTGTGGTCCTCATCGACCCATAAAATCCTCGGCTCCCATATTGGTCATTCATTCACTACTGGAAATACTACTTGGCATGGACTTCTTCCTCGTCTACAACGCACAGCAGCGTTTTGGCGCTTCACACATTCATTTACGTCCTACTTCCAGAGAGCGCAAATTGTCCAGCGATACCTCCTTTCTCAATGTCTGTTTTCGTGGACCTCATCGGTGTTCAACTTGATACGCCTGTCTACTATCAACATCATCTTTACCTCTCTCATTTGGTCATCTAAGCACTGGGTTGCTACTACGACTCTTGTTCTCCCAGCCTCTTTGGGTTGAATTCATTTACCAGATATCCGCTTATCATTATCATCATCATCATTGTCAACCATTATCAATCCACTGCTGGACGAAGGTCTCCCCAAGTTTCCTCCACAACGGTCTGTCTTGTGCCAGTCTCCTCCATGTCACTCCCGCATATTTACGAATTTCATCCACCCATCTCCCATGTGGTCTTTTTCTGGGTCTTTTCCTGTCCCTTGGAATCCAATCTAAAATTTCGGCTGTCCATCTATGGTCTGTCCTTCTGGCAGTATGTCCAGCCCATTGCCATTTCAGGGATTTAACTCTGATCATGATGTCTTCCACTCTCGTCATTTTTCGGATCCACGAGTTCCTCTTCTTATCTCTCCTGGTTATACCAAGCATGCACCTCTCCATGCTACTTTGAGTTGTCTGCAGCCTTTGTATGTCTCTTTTAGTTAAGGTCCACGTCTCTGCACCATACGTAAGCACTGGAAGGATGCATTGATCAAACACTTTTCTTTTAAGACATAATGGCATATTGCTCTTGAAAATTGCTCTTGAAAATCCGCTTATACTACCCTGCATTTCTCACCGTTTCATTCCTTTGTCTTCTTCTCACTCCTTCTCTTTCACTCTCTTCTACCTTCGATGTTCATACCTCTCTTCACGATCCATCTTTTTCTTTTCTCCTTTTTATTCGGATGGATTATTTTCCTTTTTATTTTAACCAATTACCACCCATCTTTTCTGAAGCTCTAGCGTTTCTCCGTTCCCTTGCACTTCTCCGTGCACCTCCTATTACCCGTGATCTCCTTGCCAAACCACTTTTCTTTTCAACTCTGATCCACATTCCTGATTAACCCTATTTTATTTTACCCCTTGGGTCCGCTTTGGAATTTTTACTGTACAAGTTCTGGTTAACACCGATTTATCCTGGAAGCCCCTCTCCTCTCTTTTTCCTGTCCCTACCCTACCTTTGGAGGAAGATTATGCTCTCATTCGCTCCACCCTCCGTTTTCTTTCCCGTCCTTAGTTTCAGAAACCGGCCTTTTCTCCGTTTCTCGCCTCAGCCTTTCTCTTCCTTCCTCTTCGTGATTCCGTTGCCCACATTTCCTCCTTCTCTCTTGCCTCGACCTACACTTTTCTCCGAGCGCCCCTTGCTCTTCCACACCAATTCTCGGACGTTTCTTCCTCGCTTTCTCTGACCATCCGGTCTGCTTCTTTCTCTCCTCTCTCCTTCCCGCTAGAGCGTAACATTCAATGGCAGTTTCTTTTCCGTCGGCTTCCTGTTCCTTCCTCTCTGTTTCGTATGTCTATTTCTTCTTCATCACTCTGTTGCTTTTTGTGCTTCTGAAGGCGATGTTGAGCACGTATATTGTTATTGCCCTATCTTATGGGCGTTCCTTCACACCGCTTTTCGACTTGCTGGTGTTATCTGTTCTAAAGATCTCCCCTTTCAAGCATATTTATGGCCACTTCTTACAAAGCACCCACCACTCAAACTTCCGGATGCCTGCGCCTACTTATTTGTTCTCGCGAAGCACGTAATCCACCTTTACCGCCTCTCTCTACATTCCAGTTCTACCACACACAGCATCCTTTCTGCTGGTGCGATTTTACGAACGATATTTCGGAACCGCATCTTGGTTCGACTCCGGTTGGAGTATCTCACAGCGTCCACTCCTCAATCTATGGCTTCCTTCCGGTCTGAATGGGTGCAAGCTGCCGGGTGGTTCCACGTCGTCGGGTCGACGCTGTAATTTTCGAGTTAAAAGATTTGTATCTTCTTTCTCACCTCTTTTTCTACCTTTTGTGAACCGTGTATATATGTTGTCTGATGTGTCACAATGGTAATTTTGAACTTGGTTTCTGCATCTGCTCCCTGCAACGGCAGGGACTGCTGTTGTTAATTGTGTTGTATTTCTTCGCAAGGGTTTGCGAATTGCCAGCTCAAGTAGCTGCCTTTCTGTGAATTGAGTGCTCTCGAGCTCTAAGTACAACCTTGGCATTTGAGTTAATGTTGAACGGTAATTCGTGTCTTTTATCTTTTTGGTGCTCTTTGGATAAGCTTACCAGACGACCCCAATTCTTGAGGACAGTCCTCGAATTTAGCTTAGTGTCCCCAAAAAGGTCTGAAGCCTTTGGGGACGCAAATTGTCCTCAAATTTTAATGTTTGTTCCCAAATGTCCTCGAATTTACACTTCCTCATTAACCCTTTAGATTTCCAATGAAAAATGTTCTTAAAAGTAGTTTCCGTTGTAATAATGTTCCAACATGCTTCTTGTGAAAAAAATTTTACTTTTTTTCTTCTTTCTGGGTTTAACGACCATTACTAGCAACTCTAATTACTATAAGCAGTCACCTATCTCTAATTTGGAGACATTCGTTCTAGGGAAAGGAGATACCAAGTGCTGCAAGACAAACACAGCACCCGTACCTCATTCGGGACTCGAATCCGTACCAACTTGTACGAATGGTCAGTAGCCAGCACTAGGTCAATGCACCACTGGCGTGATCAAATATCTACTGTACTTGTTCTGAGTTTCTCCAAAAACTTTGGCAAAATGAAAAATTCGCCTTGCTATTACTATGGTGTGCAGCCTAATTTTAATTCAGCGCGTGTACCTAAGGTAAAGCATTTCACTTTTGCTAATATGTACTCGCCATCATAGTTGTGCTTTGTCAATGCAAATTACCAACATTCTACAAAATATATCCTTTTAAGACACATATTTTAGTGTGTAATACCACACTTATTGAAGCAATGCAGTTTTGTGACAAAAATATTTGCATAGTTATTATGAGTTCGTATATGTCCCCAATTGAACTACCGATTTGGGGACGCCAAGCCGTTTTGTCCTCAGATCGGTGTCCCGATATCTGGTCAGCTTATCTTTGGAGCATATGTACAGTTACTCCACTGTTATATGAGACAGAGATGCTCTGTTCTCCATGTCTTTATTTATATTGTATACTCATTGTGAAAATATTCCTCTTGGAATATTACACTGTACCTGCCTTACGGTACGTTAATACTGTGTACTATGTAGTGGTGGGTAAAGCAGGAATACTGTATGTTAGTTTGTACAGTTCACTTGCATGCTATGTTTCCCTATGTAATCAGTGTACTCTATCCGTGTATTATTTATTGTACTGTCTTGCTCGGCGTTTTACGTTCGAGTCCAAGGTCGTTGGACTCATGTTCTAATGACAGTTTTGTGTGTTTGCATGCTACCCAACTTTATATTTTAACATTTTCGTTCTGTTCTTTGGATGGAGTTGTCCTATTACCAGTAACTATTGTCTAATCCCGCACACTGCTCTTTATCTCAGTTTTCGCCGGTTGAGGCGAGTTTTGTGTTTCTGCGATCGTTTTCGCTTGCAGTACAATAGACAATAAAGTTTTTTACAGTGTACCGTGCTGTTTTTGCAATGTTCTTGCTACAGTGTCTGCTTGTACATATCTATTCTTCTATGTCTCTTTGTTCGTAATCAGTGTACTATTTTCCCCTTCTATATCAGTTTGTACTATACAATCCGAGGTTCCCTCGTTCTCTGCATGAGTCCAAGGTCCCTCACTGTTGGATCAATGACAATTTTGTGAGTTATGAATACCACTAGGTGTGGGCGTTACATTCTGTACTGTTTTAGTTGGATGGTGATGACCCCATCCTCTGTGTTTTTGTCTCACCTCATTTCCAGTATTTCTTCTTGTTCTCACCGACTGCGGTGAGCTTATCATAACATTTGTGTTCGTATGCTGATGGCCAACGTAGTGTGAATCAAGTGCCACTCAAAGTATTGGGCTCTGTTTTCAGCACGTCTTTTGTAAAAAAAGATTGTGCTTATCGGGTTGTCCATCCGTCCGTCCGTCTGTACCCACAATATCTCTGCAACTATTCATAAACTTCCCTAGCGGAAAGTCTATGAATCCTTTTTTTTCCTACGATGTTCAATTTCGCCGCTAGGGGGCGTAAATGCAGATGATGTCGAATTCAAAAATATGTTTTATTCCACATATTTGCTTCTAAACATCCGATTGAAAAAATTCTTTTATCTTTCGATTCCATTTATGTCGAAGAGTATTTTAGATATAGTTACTTTTTCAAATTACGCATAGATTTTCCGCTAGGGGTGTAAAAGTAAATTAAATTTTTCCCGATAACTCATTTCCTAAAACTCCGATTTGAAAAATGTTTTCTTCAGCGGATACATCTTCTGATGGAAAATCTTTTGCATATAATTTCAAATTTTTGGTAAAGAATATTTTGGCCACCAGGGGGCGTAAGCGTTAATTTTTGCTTCTGATGTATTTTCCATAAAATATGAGCTTTTAAAATATCGATTGAAAAAATTCTTTCGTGGACTGATACCACTCACATCGATAAATATTTTTGGAATATGTTCTTCCTAAACTATTCCACAGTTTCTCCGCCAGGAGGCGTAGATGTACATCTCATTTTTGGCAGTATCTCTACTTCTAGGAGTCCGATTTGAAAAATTCCTTCTTTGTTGGATAGTGTTTTCCGTGTGACATGTTTTTCATATAAGTTCAAAATTTTCAAGTAATTCATAGACTTTCCGCTAGGGGGCGTAAAGATAAATTGCGTTTCGCCCAATATCTCTGCTTCTAAATCTCCGATTTAAAAAAATCTTTCTGCACCGGATACAGCTCCTGAGGGGAAATTGTTTGCACATAATTTCTAATTTTTGTAAAAAATGGTTTGGCAACCAGGTGGCGTAAGACTTAATTTCCGCTTCTGATGTATTTGCAGCAAAATATGAGCCTGTAATACCTCGATCGAAAAAAGTGGTTTGTTGACAGATACTACTCATGTCGACAAACATTTTAGGAACATTTTCTTCTTGAAATAATGCATGGTTTCTACGCCAGGGGCGTAGATGTATTTCTTAGTTTTGTCAATATCAATATTTCTAGGAGTCCGATTTGAAAAATTCCTTCTTTGTTGGATAGTGTTTCCAGAGTGACACGTGTTTCATATAATTTCAAAATTTTCAAGTAATTCATAGACTTTCCGCTAGGGGCCGTAAATGTAAGCTGTGTTTCCCACTATATCTCTGCTTCTAAATCTCCGATTTGAAAAATTCTTTCTGCACCGGATACAGCTTCTGATGGGAAATCCGTCTGCGCATAATTTCTAATTTTTGTAAAAATGGTTTGGCCACCAGGTGGTGTAAGTCTTAATTTCCGCTTCTGATGTATTTGCAGCAAAATATGAGCTTCTAAAATATCGATTGAAAAAAAAGTCGTTTGTTGACCGATACTACTCATGTCGACAAACCTTTTAGGAAAATTTTCTTCTTGAAATAATGCATGGTTTCTACGCCAGGGGTCATAGATCTATATCTTATTTTTGTCAATATCTCAACTTCTAAGAGTCCGATTTGAAAAATTCCTTCTTTGTTGGATAGTGTTTCCGATGCGAAATGTTTTCCCTATAAATTCAAAATTTACAAGTAAATCACAGGCTTTCCGCTAGGGGGCACAAAGGTAAATTGCGTTTTCTGCTCCTAAAACTCCGATTTGAAAAATTCTTCCTGTATCGCATACAAGACCTGATGGAAAATATTTTTCAGATAATTTCTAATGTTTGATAAATAATGTTTTGGCCACCATTATTTATCAAACGTGTTGATTTCTGCTTTTGATGTATTTGTAGCAAAATCTGGGCTGCTGAAAACTCTACTAATTTTTTTTTCTTGCACCGATACCGCTTATATGGATAAACCTTTTGAGAATACTTTCTTCCTAAAATAATGCACAGTTTTCCCACCAGGGGACGTAAGGTCACATATTATTTTTTGTCGATATCTCTTTTTCTAAGAGTTCGTAAGCTCACGATTCTGTTTACAGCAATATCTAAGGGTTTAAAAACCCGATTGAAAATCTTTCTTTCGTCAGATCTGTTTTCCATACCGGTTCCATTGACATTGAATAGCTTTGATAAATTTAATTTGCGTCTGAACGGATTCAAAAGACGTGCTTACTACACCCGAAAATTGTCATCTTTCTTGTTGGTACTGTGTTTGCTTGTAGTATTCAATTATCTAATATGTACCTTTTTTCCTTGTTATCAATGTACCGTGTTTTTTGTGATTCTAGTTTGCAATGTATCCGGTGTTTCTACTTGTGTATAAGCTTCTCAGTGTTGCATTTTTTCGTTTTTTTTTTGGGGGGGGGGGGGCTTTTAATTCGTGTCCGAGTCTCTGGACACCTATATCAATGCAATGTTTTATGTTTTGGGCATGCCAATTTGTTGATATATCGGATGACGACCCCCATCCGCCTGTGGTTATTATCTTATCTACACTTGATGTTTCTAATTGCTTGTGTAGCAGAGTGCTATGAGCCCACATCATGTGCTTTGTTCTAGAATTTTAGTTTATTCACAGGAGTGTAGTTAGTGTGTACTTTGCCGGTTCTCGCACTGTTTGATATACTGTGCACATTTGTAAATATCATTTATACATCACGGGTTCCTGTTTGTTATCAGTGCACCGTAGTTAACGCATTTCTCATTTGTCACATGTCCTCCGGTTTGTTCGGGGTTCGTGCTTGTGACATGATTTAATGTGAGTGTTGATTGCCATTTTGTTGTGATTTTAACATTTTTTCGTGTTACTTTAGACGGCGTTGCTGCATTCATCTGTAGATATTGTCCAACATTGTTATTATTCTTGCTTTCACCACATGTGGTGTCCAAAGTGAAAATCCTCCAAATACGTGGCGTCAGTAAATAAGCAAATACATCACTCTTTCCAAGTTTCAGAAACACATAGCAACCGAAAAATTGTTATTCGGTCACCGTCGGGGAATTGAATCCACGATCTCTCGATATCTAGCCGAGGGCGTTAGCCTTACACCACGGTGGTCAACAATCCACGGTGCTATGTGTGTTTTTAAGTCAGCTCCTGACATCATAAATCCATAAGATGGGCTCAGCTACTGAGACGTCTCCATCTGGTGGGCATTAACGGCACTGGCTATATATCAATTATATCAGTTAAATCCAAAGATCGAGATCCTTTATATTTGATTCGGTGGGCATTAACGGCAGATGGAGACGTGTCAGTAGCTGAGCCTATCTTATGGATTTATGATGTCAGAAGCCGACTTACAAACACACGTAGCACCGTGGATTGTTGGCCACCGTGGTGTAAGGTTAACGCACTCTGTTAGATATCGAGAGATCCGTGGATTCAATTCCCCGGCGGTGACCGAATAACAATTTTTCGGTTGCTATGTGTTTCTGAAACGTGGAAAGAGCGATGTATTCGTTTATTTACTGACGCCACGTATTTGGAGCATTTTCACTATGAATAAAATGAACTTTATTAATTGGTCAAATAAACAGAAACTATTATATATAGATCGTTCCTTCTATGGTCTCTAAGTTTTTTAGCGTGACCGGCGATACAGAGAAAATTACCACGAAATACAATTTACGTACAAACATAATTTATACATAAATAAATAAGTTATCAAAGAGTAATAGCCACAAATACATTAAAACACCACGGAAATATGTTCGTTGCAGACGAAACAAAAATATCAAATGACGAACAAAGATGTTCAGAATTTAGTCTGCCCATTTCATCAGGAACAAACACTCTCATGCTATATCTGTGAAAAATAATACTTTCAAGGAAAGTTACTGTTCATATTAACAGTACTAACGAAGTTCTAAAACAGAGAAAAACTACCCAAAACATTAAAATTTAATTCACTTAGTTTCCGTTCTTGAAGAAAACGGATACTTAAATATTTCAAATAAGTTCACTCCTCTCAGATTCCCTCCCTAAATTTGATTATAATGGAAAAAGACAGAAAGCTCATTGCCTAAATTAACTCAGCACGTATGCAAATGAAATCTCCCCCACTGAAAGATCAAAATGCAAAATCACTATCGAATTTTGAAAACAAAAACCAAACAGGAAAATTATTCTCATTCTGGAGAAAATGGTCTAAAAAAATTGTGGCCTACAATTTCGCAAATAATTGATAGCATATTTCGGTCTTTAAGGTACATCGTGTTTGAAAACACAAGTTTGTCCGCGACGGCCATGGAACTCGTGTCCCCTCAATCTGGAGTAAACCGCTCTCCCAGCTATATATTTTTATACTGAAGTAGGAATTTTTTATTAATTCCAAACAACGTGTGGAACAAACATCGCACATTTTTTCGAAGATCCCAACTGCCAGTGGATCCATTTTCCACAATCGGGCGCAAATGTGAAAACACAAGCTTGTCCGCGTCGGGAATCGAACCCATGACCCCCTCACTCCTGAGTAAGTCGCTCTCCCAACTGAGCTACGCGGACAGAATGTCTTGTTGCATATTTGTCGTCTTGACAAATGTTTTTACCTCTGCAGTACGTAACACGTGTAAATCTCAAGTTGTCTTTTGTACATTCTTAACAGGGAATCGCTTTATGATTGATTAATAGCACTGACTATGAGTAGTCATTTCCATTGACATAATACAGTATGGTACTTTCTTACTAAAACGGCAGCTAGTGTATCAAAATGTTTTACCGGAATGTCAACTAACTGCTTTGCTATGTGGTCACCTGTCAACTTAGGTACCAAGTGTTATCATAACACTTCAAACAGATCGAAAAGATGTAAAACCTAATGCTACTTATAGCACTTTAACCCGAATAAGATGTAGCGGCTGGAGCTACCAAGGAAACTAAAAACTGATACATCGATCTCAAACTCATTCATCAAATAACGGCACAAGCAATTAAGAAAACGTAAACCCGAACACGTAATAGCATATCAAACTAAAATGAAATTATTTATATAAATTTGCAGATGGAGCACAGTTTTTAAACGCTGTTTTCACTTTTCCAGGTTTTGCAGGAAAGAGTGGCAAGTTGTGGGAGAAACAAAAGAGTTTTATTATGCACTCTCTTCGAAATATGGGGCTTGGACGAAACACTTGGAACGAAATTATTCAGGTAAGAGATCATCGGTACACAAATTTCATTTTGAGTTTCTTTTTCTATGTAAATTTGAGTTCGTTCTCATTAGACGCTTTCAAACCTTAACATTGTGTCTTTTCCTTGAAACGAGAATGATGTTGGCAACACACCGAGGTCGGAACAAGTGACGTATGTGTGGCAGGATTGCGCCGCGGGTTACCTAGTAGTCAACGTTCGTGACTGCCACAGAGAAGAACTCGGGTTCGATACCATGCAGGTACGAACGCTCGAACCACTAAATATCCGCCGTGCGTCGGATGGGCACGGTAAGACGTCGGGGCCCGGGTACTGGCCCCCCGGTAATAAATAAGGGCGTCTTCCTTTACATTTGTACCTCGCTTCGGTATCACTTTCCTATCGGGCACTGTAGCCCAAATCTCCTAGCTTCCTATTTCTAAGGGTTGTTTAAGACTTGGGGTGAGACACTGCCTTCCTAAAATCCTCTACATAGGATCTGATCTGTTTAAGAGGATTGATGTTATTAATGGTAGACGTGCTGTTATACTGCGATTGGATGTTAAATCACTGATACTGTACTGAGTACGCCAATAAACCGGATGTGAGTGTGAAGTACAAACCATGCAAGCAAGATAAACATATTTGTAAGTACTACAATCGACCTCTTTCTTGTAATGCTTATGGATACCTTCTACTATTACATTGACTTTAGCACACACAACGTAATTACTGACGTAAGGACTAAGTTACAGCGGAAAGACAAATGACGTTATATTTTTAACCTAACGGTCCAGGGTTCGAGTCCTTGTTCGGGTGCCAATATAACGTAATTTGTCTTTCCGCTGTAACTTAGTCATAACGTTAAGGTTTGAAAATGTCTAAGAGAACGAACTCAAATTTAGATAGAAAAAGAAACTCAAAAGGAAAGTTAAAATAGAATATACGTTAAAGATCATGCCACACAATCGACCACGCAACTGGTGAAACGTTTGAAAGTGGCTCGATCAACAGTGGTACGGCGTCTACAGGCCTTGGGGAAAATCCAGAAGATTGGTAAGTGGGTTCCGCATACTTTAACGGAGCGTAGTATTGGCCAACGATTAGGCATCTGCATGTCGTTTCTGAAGAGGTTTGAAGAGAAAAATTTCTTGTGGAAGGTTGTCACCGGGAATGAAAAATGGGTCCATTGCGACAACCCCATACGCAAGCGAACCTGGGTCGACCCAGGCCAGCCATCAACATCCACTGCAAAACCGGATATCCACGGGAAAGGAGTGCTGTGGTGTGTGTGGTGGGATATGCATGGAGTGGTGTACATTGTCAAAAATTTTGTGGTAGGTTGCACCAAAACGTGGTGCTACTCCAACTGCACCACTTTCTGAGAAAAGATACACCACTGTGTGGTGCAAACAAAACCCAATAATATGGTGCAACCTTGTACCATAATGTGGTGCAATCTTATACCATATCGTAGTGCAAAGTTGCACTATTTGGGGGAGGGGGTTACACCACACAGGGGTGCATCTTTTCTCAGAAAGCATTGCAGCTGATGGTATAAAATTTCTAAATATATATGGTATTATTTTAAAAATTATAATTCCTTCTAATTTAATTCCATTACAGACATTTCAACCGAATAACATCATGAAATTTATCCTAGGCCCAGTTCCACTGGGTGCTGAGTTTGAGGTTCACCAATAGCAGTTATTTGCTCATAAATGTGCAAATCAAGAAAGAAAGGAATGTTTTCATTTGCAAAAGATGACTTTCGTGTGTCACGATTCATTTTTTATTGTTTAGTTATTTTAAATGTTGACTGGAACAGTGATTATCCGAGAGAAATTTTTTACCCGACAGTTTCTGCTGAAAAATATCATTATCGTACAGGTAATATGAATTTTTTCAGATTCTGTTGAGTATTGCGCTAAAACCAATAAAACGGTTAAAACACATTTTAGGACTAGAAAAAAGGTTGCCTCTGAAAAAAATTGCAAATGTAGAAATCTAAATTAAAATGAAGAACCAATAAACAAATTTCGCTGAAAAAAATTCAATTAAGATATCACTGATCAAGAATGTTTCTTTGAGCTCATTGAGGTGAACACTCCAAAAGCCGCGAATGAAAGGAGAAGGGAAGGGTGAAAGAAATATGAGATTTAAGAAAACAAAACGTAGAATTTACTTAAGAAAAAACTAGGAGGATTATATGAACGAGCATTGAAAGGAAACTACGATTGTCAGTCCAAGAAAAACTTCAGAGTTATTTCTCTCAATGTGCTAAACAAAAATGTGAACAATGACTCAAAAGATAACACATTAATAAGATAAAATATCATCGAGGAAATATTAAAGGAATATCTGTAAAGAGTTTTCACAACATCTAATTAATTTTCATTAGATCCTTCACCAAAATTTTAATACTGCGATCCTGAACATCTTTTATTCGAGAAAGAGATTAGCAAAACTGCAGTAACAAAAAATTAAATGCTTCAAACCTTTGAGTATGGTGATTTAAAAAGAAATTGATGAAGATTAAACATTATTCAGAAATTGGTTATAAAGTATATTGTATCTTGGCCAGTCTAGTAGAGATAAAGTTGAGTAGTTAATAGCTCGTTCTTCTACACGTTTGCTATTATTTACATTTAAATATGGTGTCATATATGGATGCGGTGTTTCTACTTTTCTCTTTTCCCTGCTGAGCGTATCCGGACCAGGTTTACTTTTTTATATCTTTCATCCAATCACAGAGGAGGTAGCAAACTGGAAGTCTCCGGACTGACGAAAAATAAATTTTTCCTTTACTTTCCTCTGGTGTAAATCTAAGGACAACAAAATAAATTTCTCAAGCTAGAAACATTCTTTAAATAATTCTATAAATAATTTCGAAGAAATTTGAATGGGAATACTTCGAAACAAAAAAATTCCCAAAAAGAAGAGAGTGAGAAAGAATTTTAAGTTTACACCTCCATCTGGTTGTAAAACCTTACTACTTCGTCACCTGCAGCAGGCAGAGTAAATACAACGTAAGTCCAGCTATCGCCACAGTTAATGCCACCCACCCATGGAAATTGAAATTGCGTTCTTTATAGATTTTATAGAAAGAGTAGTGACCCATTCCTCATATCTAATTGCTACAGAAATGGAATTAAATTAGAAGGAAATTTCTGCTTATGAAAAAAATTATAATTATCAAGCTGAAACAGATTCAATCACAAATCTGGTAAAACTTCGATGGACACATCTTTCAAGGCCTGTGACAATATTCCATACATCCCTCTATTAAGAGCAATAACTTTGGGAACGCCTACTAATAACAAAAGATCCACCATCCTAAATCCTAAACAATAGAAGTCCTATGGATATCGTCGAAGAACTAGGTATACCCTTAATCCCGATTTCTAACGGTAAAATGATTTGCTTTGAAAGCGATATTAATCAAACTGGAACATGAAGGAAAGGAAAATTGCATCGCTAGACTTTTGCCGAACAGCTGATGAAGCAACAAATATCATAAAACAATGGGAAACAGAAAAAGAAATTTGCCTTGCAGAAATATCTCTGATAGAAAAAACAAAAAACAAATTAGGGCTTCTAACTGCAATATAATTTCTCCACAGTTCCTGCTTTCCCATTTTTCAGATGCCATGCCGTCCACAGACGTAAGAAACCGTCATCATTAGCTGCCAGTGTCATGGTGATGAATTCTCTGAAGGTAGCGCGCTATCATGATGTGGTTTCTCGTTGCCTTTCGCATCGCACGCTTGTAGGCAGCCTCCAGGGGTGCCTACGTGTGTCCAAAAACGGTTTTGGGGATTTGTCCACGTATTCATGTTACATTTGCGGTGACCGCGAACTGAATGCTCACAGATTAGAATTCCCCATGTATTTTATAAAGTAAATTCTACACGCACATGAATGGAAATGTGGTGCCATGGAAATGTGCCGAAAACAGCCTGCAGTTAATTTTTTTTACTCATATATTTTTTGAAGATTAGAAGACATTACTATGAAACATTGAGGTGAAAAATAGCATGTTGATAAATTTAGTAAAATTCGGATAATCGGAATCATGTACTTTGAATTCAGTACGGGATATTTCTGGCCCTGTACGAGTGTGAGTAGTTGTAAGACTGACAGAGAAAGATCACTTTATGAAAAAGTTCTAGATGTCCCATAATCCGTGCGCTGTTTCGGAAAAATTTAGACATAGGTTTAAGGAAGATATCTTTCACTGAAAAATACAACATTTCAACATATCTTTGACTTGACGATCATTGCTTTAAACGTAAACACTTGCATCAAGCTAACTAGTGTTTTGATTCATTTATTTTATAAAAGGAGAGGTTTAAAATTTTTCCGCAACTTACTGCTCGAGTGCGCAGCCTCAGAATTCTGTAAGTTACAAATTTGAGTAGGGTTAGTAATGAACACGACATGTTTCCAGCGATATGAAACTGAAAACTGTGGAGCCCTTCAGTTTAATAAATACACAGTTGACGTGGATTAGGAACATCAAATAGAAGTCGTCGCTCTTTCCACGTTTATAAGTGAGTCATGGAGTTTATCTTCAGAGCCTATAGTTTATCTTCGGAGCATTTTAAGTGAAATCCTAAGCGAGCTCATCATCGATCTGCGCAGGTCATTTGAAAAGTTTTGCACACTCCGCAGGCACTTCCTGTAGGATAATGCAATCACGCCAATCGTTGTGCCAGTTGTGAGTCAAACTTCAGTATACAAGACTGTGTCTACGTTTGCTGGTTAATTGTTCCTGTTCCGTAAAATTCTGCCTAGAACTGGAGGAAGAAAGTGAGTCAAGTCAGATCTCACGTAACGACTAGCGATCCTACGTTAAAATTTAAACTTTGCGAGGAAAATCTACCGAAATTCATAAAAATTTGTGTGAAGTTTGTGGGGTTATTATATGGATCGTAGTACAATATCACGGTGGGCTTCTCGTTTCCACTAAGGTAGTAAAATCATCAAAGACGACCCAAGAAGCGGCCGGCCATCAGATTCAACGAACGACATTTCTGTAGTTATCATCAACAGCATTTTGAAGAAGATCGACGGAAAGCATGTGAAGAGATTTTATATGAAGCAAACATGTATACCGCTTCGGCTTTCAGAATTCTCACTGAAAAATTACCGACGAGAAAAATGGCTGCCAAATGGGTTCACCATAATCTGTGTGAACAGCAGCAAGCAGTTAGCAAAGGGATCCCAGAGGAATTGCTTCAACGGTACAAGACAGGAGACGAGCAGTTTTTGGACAGAATTGCTGCTACAGAATAAATCCGGATACGAGATTTTGAACCAGAACTGAAATCTCAGTTTGCTCTGTGGAAACATCCAAAATAACCTCGCCAGAAAAAATTCCGCCGTCAACAACCTAAGGTTAAGCTGCTGCTGATTATGGCCTATGACAAGGCTGGAGTGATAGCAACAGACAGAGTGCCCGAGGCGACCACTGTTACAGCGCAATACTACAGAAGGTTTCTGCAAAATGTTTTTTGTCCAAAGATTCGCCGAAGAAATCCCGACATGTTCGAAGGTTGAGTCACCATTTTGCACTACAACGTGAGGCCGTATGTTGCCCGTACAGTAAAAGACATTCTGGAAAAGTATGGATGGGAGTCGCTTCCCTACGTGCCATACAGTCATGACATGAGCACTGCAGACTATGACTTGTTCCCAAAACTAAAAAAAGACACTACACGGGAAAACGATTCAGGACGTTTTTTTTTTTTGATTGGAGGTTTAACGACCACCGTGAGCAACTCAATGGGCTATAAGCAGTCGCCCGTCCCTAATTTAGGGTCACTGGTTCCAGGGAAGGGAGAGAGCCAGTGCCGTAAGACAAACACAACATCCATGCCTCACCGGGATTCGAACCCGGACCCCTTTCGGGAGAATAATCAGAGGCCATTGCCTTAGACCACTGCGCCACCGGGGCGGCAGAGGGTGTTTCTAATGAGGTGACCCAAGTAATTGTTGTACGCCTGAACAATGGAGGGGTCCTGACTGGAATACAAGACTTGCTCAAACGTTGAGCCACTGTCATAAAGAAACATGGAGATTACTTCGAAGGCCTGTAAAGGTATGTTGGGAAATAAATTTATTTGTTTTTTAAGAGATCACCCATAGTGTGCAAAACTTTTGAAGTGACCTTCGTATATCGTTACCTTTTCATTCTTCTATTCGTTGTTCATTACCATTGCTTTATTAAGCAAAACGGGAAAGCTTGTATTTAGCTTATCTGACGCAGAGCACATGGTAAAATATCTAACAAACAATAGGCAAACTCATATTTGAAAGACATAGGAGTTATTGATAATTAGAAGAACTGATCGTTTTACAGTTGTTTTGCAACCTGAGTCCACTAGAACATTTCATTTAATATTTTGCTTAAATTCCACCAGTTTCACTCAAATGTGAGCCTGAAAAAATACGCTCTCAAATTTCTGGATTGCATTTCATGTGTGACTGTATTACATTGAAAATTTTAGGTTACACGTAAAATACTAACATGCAGTGTATTGTTTAATTTCAGGAGGCCGCGGCAGATTTTGTCAATTTAATCAAAAGTAAGGAGGGCCAACCAATGGACTTTATGCAACCAGTGAGTGAATATGCAATGGCTAACATAGCTGCACTGATGTTTGGACGAGAGTTTGCCTGCAATAGATCGAGTTCTGACGTGAAAAATCTTAAAAGGAGCATTAAAATTTTTAAGGAGCATTATCAGCTTTCTAATCCCACTGTAGTGTATCCTTCGCTACTTAAGTACTTTAGGAAGTTCAACATTGCCGGATATGCTGCGAAATGCAATCAGATGGACGTATTTATGCAAGTGATGAAGTAATTCTTATCATGTTTTCTTATTCTCTGATTCTTATTAAAAATGTACTGCAGCGTGATAAATATAAAAAATCTTTGATCGTTTTTAAAGGTGAAGAATGGACTTACAACAATCAACTGTAGTAATGAAAACGGACATCATAAGTTTAAAATCACATACGAAAATGACATGGATTTGTCTCTGATCCCTCTTCGTCTTCACTATAGCACAACCCCTTGGAACTGATTCCTGAAAACGGACGTTTTAAGTTTAAAGTCACATAAGAAAATGACATAGATTTGCTTCTGATCCATTGTCGTCTTCACTGTGGCACAATCCTCTTGGAACTGATACCACTGACGAAATGCTCAGTATTTTATAAACAGCAGCCTTGACATTCAAACTGACATATCTCAAGTCATATCGCGTGATGCTGAAACTCCTAAGTTACTTGCCAACTGAATGAGTCTGCAAAATTTGATATTTCATGTGCAACTTCCTAATATAAGAATCCGTAATAGAATCACGGCGACAGCCGACGTGCATCACAGATTTTATTTTGCTGCTGCAGACAAAAGCAATATCCTCTGAACCTTTATTCCTGACCTGCTGAACAAAATATCCCCAAACTCTTTTTAATCCTCTCTTGCAGACTTGCTATCATGAGCGCAAGTTTTCCACCTGGGGACGGAATTCCGTCTTTCAAAACTTTCCGAAAACCTTAGATGAAGTACAGATTCCTTCTACAATCACAGTTTTTTTCTCCTTTCGTGATGTTCGTTCTGCCCATGTTTTTGTTAAACATCATTTTATTGCATAAACGTTTGTGTTTCAGATGGAAAACGGAAGCGACAATTTCCGAAAATGGAAGTGCTGTGATCTTAAATTATTTTAAGATCGCAAGTTTTCGTGATGCCCCCTCTGTTCTGTATTGTTGTTAAATGTTTTATTCCGCATATAGTTGTATTTCAGCTTGATAATGAAGACAAATTTTCCGAAAACGAAAGTCAGACGGAGCGCTGTAATCTTATATTCTTTTTTGTTTCCGCGATGTCCTCTCTGCTCTGAATTGTTCCATAAATATTTGCATTTAAGCTGGAAAATGGGGGAAAATATTCCGAAAACTGAAGCTGGACGGATCAGATATTAATCTCATATTCGCACTTACGTACCTAGTTTTCTTGCGATGTTCCCTCTGTCTTAAAAATTTCTGACAATGGAAGCTAAAGGCAGCGAAGATTTGTTTTTTTCCGAGATCGTAATTTTGTTTCACGGTGTTTCCCCCCGTACTGTTTTGTTGTTATTACAAACATTTAGTTACATAAATTTTGTATTTAAAACTGAAAAATGTTCGTGTATGAAAGTTGATGGAGCAAAGACTTCTCGTCGTACTTTTTCTTCTCTCGCGAGATTTCTCTGACCAGATAAGAGAAATATTTTTTCTCTCGCGGTGATTTCTCTGATTTTCTTCAAGTAAGAAACGACAGAACTGATCATGTACGGCCTTGCATTGAGCCGCAAATGAGAAGAAATGGGGAACCCAAGTTGAACATACCCGTTTCATGCCCAAATGCTCGGTTAAAATTCTGTGAATTGGTGACTTTGAAATGTGAATCCCATCTTCGATATCTCTAATTGATAGTGTTTGTATTCCCGTATAACAACACCTATTGCATTGATGTTTACCTCTGTAGCATTCGTTGAAGGTCTTCCTTCCATGTCCGATTATAGCCGGCGACTCACGACCATCCATAAATTCTTTATGCCATCTGTAAACTGTTGATTTTCATAGACATTCAAGTTTATAAGCCTCTTGCATAGACGGAAAGTCTCTCCTACAGACTTCTTAAGTCGACATCAAAATTTAATGGCACATTTTTGTTCCTCTTTTACATCAATTTTTTCGAAAAATCACAGCGCGAAAACACTTGTTAGGGGTTCACGAAGCAATGCTTATTAAACTATGCTCTACTGAGGATACATGCGTGATATTGCTAATTTTTTATAAAAACATTCTCAGTTGTTTTGGGACAAGCTATGTGTATCCTCACATGTAAAGGTATTGAAGAAGTAGAAAAGAGGTGGTTTTACATAGTGCGTATAGTGACGGATAACCACAAAACACAAGTAGAAAGTTTCAAAATATTTGGCTCTGGAAAATTATTAGAACGTATTCCTCATCCATTTATGCGTGTGTACAGAATTTTTTGGTACTGATTAGAATCACGTTGTTAAGAATGTAAGCTACCTGTTTTTAGAACATGATATATCTATGAGATTGTAAAGAAATAATCAGTGGTAAATTGGTAATTAGTTACCTACATTTCAGTATTAAGGCTGTGAAAATTTTGCATTGAAACACATTGCACTAATCCAGAGGCGGGTTTAAACATTACAGCGCCTACACTCAGAAAAATCAGACGGCCCTTAGCAAACGTACTTTAATGTAAAAAAATCATATTTAAATTATATATCAATTTTTTTATCATGAAAAGAATCAGCATATTCTCAAAAACAACTCTGTATATATGTTAGGACATGCTTTACCTAAAACTGGGCTCTGAAACACAAGTTTTATCGTTTTCTCACAAGTTGAATTTGCACAATTTTAAAACTTCATTTCGCCGTCAATTTTTATATTTTCAAATGAAATTATTTGGTTTTAACATACTTGTAAAATATTCACTTGCAAATTTTAAATTAAAATTTTTAACGTAAGCAGTACCATATATAGGATTTTTTGTTCAATATAGTTCTGCTAACAACGTTCATTGCGAATCGACTGAATGACTGAGGAAATAAATGAACATAAATTAGTAAAATTATTTACAATTAAAGGATATTTTTTCCTGATTTCTTTGGAAAATTTTATTTTTCTCTACTAAAAAATGTCAATGCTTGAAATATGTGACAAAGATGGAAATGCACTAGTTCTTTCCTAAAAAGTGGATGTCCTCAAATACTTCTGGATGGTTCTCAAAACAGAACGGTTTCGTCCTTCAGAATCGTCAATGACAGTTATGCATAGATAAACCTTTAGATTAACACCAGTGTTCAGAAAAGCTGAATCGATTCTTTTGCCCTCCCCGTAATAATATTGCTAAATATCCCTAACAGGAATTCTGGAATCTGTCACTGACCCATCCAAATTGTACCAAACTTTTTGAAAAATGCAGACATTCTTGTTTGAATTCATTTACAACTAGGGATGCACTTTGCGAATTGTATTGTGTGATCAATTTTCTTTCCTGCCTTTTCATCCACATTTCCCTGGGGTCCTTGATCTTCGAGAAATCTGTCTCATGGAGTAACTCGTTCCGATATGGACTTCCCACTGTCACTCCCAAATTTGTTAAAATCCTTCGTGGAAACTATGTACTCTGGCCTCCAATCCTCTCACTCTCACGTATCCCCAGCTGTAGGCCAGCTTTGTTAAAAATCCCCCCTCCAGCCCACTCTTTTGAGTTGTCAGTTTGAATTTGCCAAAAAGTAATTTCTCTGACTAACTAAACTCACTTTATTCCGTAACCCTTGTCTCCCTGTCAATTGTCCTTGTTTCAGAATAAATTGATATTTTTAAAAATTAAATTAATTGAAAGAGTACTAATACAATTATAATATTTAATATTAACTGAACTATACTGAAAAATTTTATTTATAGAAATTTGAAATGCCTTTTCACTGTCAATGCTATTTTTTCTCCGTAATAGACTTTTGGCACATGTATTCCCAAAATATTGGCGACCTCGTTATGCAGTGCCCCGAACCATGTCATGGTTTAGGGTGTTGCGGGTCCAATGCTGCACTCCTTAGAAAAAAATGAATGTCAAAAGAGCGATTTGTACCTACTACTTCAGCTCTAGAATTTTTACACGAGAGTTCCCACAAGAACCCAAAAGCTCATTTATTTCAATATGTTAGTGTAACAGTGAAAGTTTTGGAGTATACTTATGAACGGTTTTCAATTCATGATGTTTCCAACATAACACAACAGATCACTCCCAGAAACTGTTTAAACGCATTTTTGATGAGCGTTTGCATTACTTAGAACATGAATTCATACCATATCTTGTAGAACTGAAGAAATATTGCCCTCTTGTCATGTATTGATAACCATCCTTAAATCTTTAAGCAATGAAATTTTTGAAGCTAAGCCGCCACTAGCTCAAACATTACCCAAAAGTCATGCAGTTGAATCCTTGTTTAGCAAGCCTTTTTTTTTTTTTTATGATTAAAGGTTTAACGACCACCGAGAGTAACTCGATTGGCTATAAGCAGTCGCCAGTCCCTAATTTACGGCCACTGGTTCTAGGGAAGCGAGAGAGCCATTGCCGTAAGACAAACACAACATCCATGTCTCGCCGTGATTCGAACCCGGACCCTTCTCGGACGAATGGTCATAAACTAGCGCTTAGACCACTGCGCTACCGAGATGGCATTTAGCAGTTTAAGGCAGATGAATAGAGAAAACGACATGCGAAAAGTAAGAGCAACCGTATCGTTAATGGGAATTATCCTCAAAATTGGAATCATTACAGCATCACGGTATTCTTCTGTTGAGAAATTTCAGACAAGTACTCTAAGTGATGTAATGGATCGTGTTCTACACATACCGGCGACTGGACTAGAAACTTTTACTCAATATCGGGTTAGACCTCCATTACCTCAAATACAGCACATATGCAGTTTGCATTGATTCCACAAGCTGTTAGACTGCATCTACATGTCTACAGCAAACCAGACTTTCAACAGACAGTCCTTTAACTGGCTCATATTTGTCGGAAAAGGACTTTGCGTTCGGATGTTTTTCTAACACCTGCCATACATTCTCAATCCGGTTCAGACTCGGGCTTTCTGGTGGCCAGGAAAGATGGTGGAAGTCGCTGTCATGCTTGCTGAACCGCTGATGGACACACCTTGCGTGATGGACAGTAGCATTGATGTCCATAAAACAGCCGTCACTTGCTGGATAAAAAGTCATTATTGCAGGATGGACTTGATCGGTTGCATTATTCAGATAATCCTTGGAGGACACGAAACCTTCCAGCAATATCACGGGACCTGTTCTATACCAATAGAACGTGCCCCACGCAGTGGCATAACTAGCACAACGTGAGTCCCCCCCAGCAAAATTTACTCAGCACCACTAAGCGCAATAATTTTCGCAGGATTTCGAATACGAGGGAGTATGTGCTTTTCGCGGTGTTCGTGTCTGGAAAAGTAAGTGGGGCAGCTAGATCCCTGTAGTTTCAACTTTAAATAATTATTGGAAGAGAAATACATAAGGCGCATACATTTTATTGCAAGAAGTGAATTCGATACAATATATTTAAATGGTTAACGTTAATAACCACCTATTCTACGTTCACTTGTTTCTGAAAAAAAGTGCTTTGTTTGTGCAAAATGTCTACTTCTAAACTTTGAACAGTTGACGTGCCAAACACATAATTTTTCTTTTCATCAGAAACAGACTTGACTCTGTGGCAAAAAGAATTGCTCGAGGTTCGGAAGTCTCTTCGAGCACTGTTTTTTTACGCTTTCCAACCGTAGGTTGAAGAAGCGTATATGCTCCAGCTTTTCCCGTCCGTCCGTCGGCACGATAACTCACGTAAAAATGATTCGATTTCGATGAAATTTTAGTATGTGGTAGGGGGCCACCAGGGGACGATCCCTATTGAAAATGGGTGAAGTGGGGTCAAAGTTCACGCCATAAGAGCGGGATACATTCAATTGCCCTTATGCGCCATAACTTGCGTAAATATGGTTCGATTTCGATGAAATTTTAGTATGTGGTAGGGGACCACCAGGGGACGAACCATATTGAAAATGGGTGAAGTGGGGTCAAAGGTGACGCCATAAGAGCGGGATCCATTTCATTCCTTTATGCGTCATAACATGCGTAAATATCGTTCGATTTCGATGAAATTTCAGTATGTGGAAGGGAACTACCTGAGCACAAATCCAATTGAAAATTGGCAAATTGGGGTCAAAGGTCACACAGGGCATAAGAGCGGGATTTATTCTATTGCCCTTATGCATCATAACTTGCGTAAAAATGGTTCGACTTCGATGACATTTTGGTATGTGTTAAAGAACCACCTGGGAACGAAACCTATTGAAAATGGGTGGAATGGAGTTAAAGGTCAGGATATAAAAGCGGGATCCATTTCATTGTTTTTATGCGTCATAACATGCGTAAATATGGTTCGATTTCGATGAAATTTTAGTATGTGCTAGAGAACCACTGGGCACAAACCCTATTGAAAATTGGCAAATTGGGGTCAAAGGTCAGGCAGGGCATAAAAGCGGTATTTATTCCATTGCCCTTATGCGTCATAACTTGCGTAAAAATGGTTCGATTTCGATGAAATTTTAGTATTTGGTAAGGAACCACCTGGGGACGAACCCTATCGAAATTGGGCGAAATGGGGTCAAAGATCAGGACACTGGAGTGGGATCCATTCCATTGCCCTTGTGCATCATAACTTACCAAAAGATGTTTCGATTGCGACAAAACGTTATCATGTTGTTCCGGAGTTATAGTGAACCGGTTCTGTTGAATATCAACGAAATGGGGTCAAAGGTCATTGCACAAAAGGATTTATTTCACAGCCATTATCCTCATGACTTGAGTAATAATTTCTGGTATGTTGGAAAGCGTATCATAATCAATGCATTGCATGATTTTACTAACTTGTTTTTTTTTCCCAATACTGTGCTCCCCTTGGACGCTTTTGTGACATTCTGAGAAATGGATGTCGTTCGCTTTTGCATTAGTTTTCACACAGTGAATTATATAGACATACTTACAACAGGGAAGAGCTAAAAGCAATAGCAACGTGTAATTGCCTTCTCGAAAACTAAAATAAATCACTTCAAGAAATCTCTCCCTTACACATCGCAGATGTGCGGCTGCTGTGAGTAAATGATGCAGAGCGATCACATTACAACCCATTGCAGAGCTTTCGAATCACACCCATTGTAGAGTGATAGTGTTACAACCCGGAGCGAAAGGGCAGAATAATTTCAATCTGTAGGACATCTAGTGCTTCAAAAGCTAAACTTGACATTTATTTAGGTAACGGTAAATACACCGACGAGGCATTAAATTATGACCACCTTCAGCTCGCAAAACAACTGCCACTCGGCAAGGCATCGATTCGATGGGATGGCGAGAGGTTTTCTGGGGTACCTGTTACATAATGTCAACGGCAGGTCGTCCAGTACCCGTACATTTCGGGGCGATGGTGACTCAGCGCGAACCGACTTTCCCAAGTCGAACCACAAATGCTCGATTGGCTTCATGTCAGGTAAATCTGGAGCCCAGAGTACTAACAGAAAGTCACCAGCATGTACCCCTAACCACTCCTTGGCGATTCCGGCAGTGTGGCATGACGCATTATCTATTTGGTAATATCCATCACCAGCAGGGAACACAGTTGCCATGAATGGGTGAACTTGATCCGCAACGATGTTCAGATACCTGACAGCTTTCAGGGATTGTGCTATTGCGATAATTGGGCATAAAGTGTCCCAAGAAAACATCGCCCACAGCATGTCACTGGCACCGCCAGCCTGTTTCCGCCCAACAGTGCGTCCAGGTGCTATGAACTCCGTTGGTAATCGGCGTATCCGCGCTCGGCCGTCTACGTGATGCACCAGCAATCTTGATTCGTCAGACCAAGCCAGTTTCTTCCAATCATCCACGGTCCGTATTGATGATATTGGGCCCATTTCAGGCGTTGTTGGCATGACGTGCAGTGAACATGGGAACCCGGCTGGGTCTCCGGCTACACAGTCCCATGCGCAGAAAGCTGCGATGAACTGTGTGCTGTGATACATTGCCCTGATCACCATTGTTGTAGCTGCGGGTGGTTTGTTGCACTGTGGCTCTGCGGTCGCTGTGAACAATGCGCGACAGTCTCCGCTCCCATCTGGCGTCAATGAGCTGAGGACGACACACTTCTGGACGAGGGTTCGTCGTTTAGTAATCTGTGCACTACTTTTGATGCGTACTCACTACAGCGGCATGTGAACAACCCACAAGCCGCACTGTTTCCGAGATCGTAGTTCGAAAGCGCCATGCCAACACAATTTGTCCTTTATCAAACTCCGATAAATCGGCAACTTTTCCTATTCTGTCTTCGAACACTCTACTAACCTAAAACCGGTACTCGGATTGTATATATATATACTGCTCTAAGAACTTCCCCTGCGCCACCGTTTGGTCTCCAGGCGTGCTCATTTCTCTGGCTAGGGGTGGTTATAATGTAATGGATCATCGATGTATGTCTTAAAGGAAAATATGAATCTTTGGTTTAATTATTTGTTTGTCATTGTGCGTGTTCGTTTTTTTTCATAACTGGCTGCTACCGTACTCTTTAGTCACCTGCGCCTCCCCATAACTACGGGCTGCGGGGGTGGTAGTTACGCCACTGGCCTCATATTACGACAACACTTACAGAAACGCAAGTTTTGTGTTCAAGGCAAGTTGGGTCCATTGCTTCATAGACCTCCCGCTAATCTCTTTGCCTACCGTCGGTACAGAACAAGGTGTACCGCGACGCGCCAGACCACATGATTTTTTTCCAGTCTTTCAGTGTCCAGTCTCGGCGTTCCTGACACCACTGTAGACGAACTTTACGGTTCTTCGCAGAAATCAGTGGTTTCCGTAGAAGCATGCGACTGCCAATACCGATCTCCTTCAATTCCCTGCGCATATTTCGCTAAGATATGGGTCGGGAACAGCCTTCATTGAATGCTTCAGTTAATTGCTGCACACAGGAAGTCCTATTTCTCCGTACATGCTTCGCCCACGACAGCGATATTGTTCCTGACAGGTTGTCGTCGTGCCACAGTTACGCATTCAGATGAGGCTTGAGGGTTATTTTTCCACCGATTAAAGATCCGGGATATCTCACTTTTGAGAAACCAGTCAGCTCTGTTTTGAAGATCGTGGCTCCATCGAGATGCGCACTCACAAAAGTCCCTTGTTCATCCCGGGTAATCTCCCTTTTGAAAGACCCGGGATATTTCATCTTTTAAAGATCCGTGATATTTCACCTTTTAAAGACCTGGCATATCTCACCTTTTAAAGACCCGAGATATCTCACCTTTTGAGAAACCAGTCAGCTCTGTTTTGAAAATCGTGGCACCACTGAGACGCGCACTCACAAAAAGCTCTTGATCATACCGTGTTATCTCACCTTTCAAAGACCCGAGATATCTCCCCTTTTGAGAGTCAGCTCTGTTTCGAAAATCGTGGCTCCATCGAGACGCCAACTCACAAAAAGCCCTTGATCATCCCAGGTTATCTCACCTTTTAAAGACTCGTGATATCTCACCTTTTAGGGACCCGGGATATCTCACTTTTCAAAGACCCGGGATATCTCACCTTTTGAGAAACCAGTCAGCTCTGTTTTGAAAATCGTGGCTCCATCGAGACGCGAACTCACAAAAAGCCCTTGATCATCCCGGGTTCTCTCACCTTTCAAAGACCCGGGATATCTCACCTTTCAGAGACACGGGATATCTCATCTTTCAAAGACCCGGGATATCTCACCTTTTGAGAAACCAGTCAGCTCTGTTTTGAAAAGCGTGACTCCATCGAGACGCGAACTCACAAAAAGCCCTTGATCATCCCTGGTTTAATCTCACCTTTCAAAGACCCGGGATATGTCTCCTTTTGAGAAACCAGTCAGTTCTGTTTTGAAAATCATGGCACCACTGAGACACGCACTCAAAAAAAGCTCTTGATCATCCCGTGTTATCTCATCTTTCAAAGACCCGAGATATCTCAACTTTGGAGAGTCAGCTCTGTTTCGAAAATCGTGGTTCTATCGAGACGCGAACTCACAAAAAGCCCTTGATCATCCCGGGTTATCTCACCTTTTAAAGACCCGTGATATCTCACCTTTTAAGGACCCGAGATATCTCACCTTTCAAAGACTCGGGATATCTCACCTTTTGAGAAACCAGTCAGCTCTGTTTTGAAAATCGTGGCACCATCGAGACGCGCACTTACAAAAAGCCCTTGATCATCCCGGGTTATCTCACCTATCAAAGACCCGAGATATCTCACCTTTTAAGGACCCGGGATATCTCACCTTTTAAAGACCCGGGATATCTCACCTTTTGAGAAACCAGTCAGTTCTGCTGTTTTCTAAATCGTCGCTCCAACCAGAATGGCACCCACAATAAGCCTTTCAAAGAACTAAGAAAAATCCTTTACTTTTCTCATTGTCATTGACACTACTGACGATTACTGACGAGCAGCAGTTTTAAATAGTTGCCTTGATCGTTTGGGGCAGAGGTAAGGAACATTTTCATGTTGGAAAGCCGCATTAAGTTAGTTGTAATCTAAGAAGGCCGCATTCGAGACACTTCAATTTCATATCCTTCGAAACAAACATTATTTTGTAGAAACCTTACCATGTACTGACTAGCTTAAAAAAGGAAACAAACTTGCTAATTCTAAAGTTAATTAACCTTTTAATATTTTTGTTGTGACTGCTTTTTGTTGGAAAGCATTTGAATATTTGGCTGTAACACGGAGGTCGGCAGTTTTAGCTAATCCTCTAGATGGGTATCCGTTATTTGTGGGGCGTCTTGATTTAGGTTAGAAGGGAGAATGTACAATCATCGTCAAAAAAGTATTTGCAACCAGAAGGACATGTCGGATTGCAATGCTATTCTGGAAGAAGGTAAAGGTTACCAAGAACAATAAATGATTAAACATTCAGACTCATATGGGGAATATTAATTAAGCTCCACGCCAAAAAGTAGTCTCTTAGTATGGCGTCAGCCCGCCATGTTTGCTTGACACAGCATGCCAGACGTCTCAGCATGGAGTTGTACAGATTCCTAATGTTATCCTGTGATAAGCCATCCCATGCAGCTTGAATCTTCTCACGAAGTTCCTGCAGATTGTGCGGTACGGGTGGAGTGTGGATATTTTCAATCGGCGATAGGTCTGGCGATGCGGCAGTCCATGGCACAGTGACAGTATCTTGAAGGAAAGCTTTCTAGACAGCAGCAGTATGTGGACGAGCGTTGTTCTGTTGGAAAATCCCACCGGAGTGACCGTTCAGAAAAGGTAGCGCCACTGATTGCAGGACCTCTTCAACGTAACGTTGGGCTGCTAAAGTGCCTGTAATGAACACCAAAGGTGATTTGGCATTGTAGACAGTTATACCCCACACCATGACACAAGGCCTTCTGTAAGTGTGACGCTCGACAACAAACCATTCATCTTGGCGCAGACCACAGTACCTTCACACACGGATTCGTTGGCCGTCTCCTCCAACACAAAAGCCGGACTCGTCACTGAAGATAATCCGCTGATATTATGAGTGGCTCCTTGACAGTCTGGCACGACACCATTGCAGTCTTTGGCGTAGATGCAATGGAGTTAAGGTCAACCGTCGTAATGGTCTGCGTGTGTGTAGTCTACGTCGTGAAGTTGTCTGCCAATGGTGCTGGCACTAATCAGACGATGCATGGAGGGCGCCACTACTCGCTGAATATCCGCAATCGTGGCTGTTGCGTCACTCCGCGCATGTCGAACAACCCGTCGGTTCTGTCTTTCCGTGGTTCGTCAAGGTCTCCCAGACCCTGTCACTGTTTCATGCCTTGTTCTATCCACTGCCGCCAACGACGCGCTATGGGGGTATCCGCACGATCTGTATCGTGTGCAATACTGCGATAAGACCATCTCGCTTCCCGGAGCCCGACGATGCGGCCCCTCTCGTAAGCCTCCAACTGCTCGAATTGCTTCCGAACTTTTCTCTAAGACATACTTCACTTGCAAAGGATGCAACTAAAACAACAGCAGGAGCCAGAATGGCAAGCACGCGCAAAGGGACGACCTTATATAGCCGGTCAGACAAAGCGCTACGACTCCCCTATACTTGCGTTACATGCGCGGCCGAGGGTGATACTTGAATCATTTACATGTCTCACCATGTCAAACCTGCCCACCAAGTTTCATTCCTGTCGGTTGCTTTTTTCTGGATGCAACTATTTTTTTGGTGATGAGTGTAGATTCACAGAATAAGTGGTTGAAAAGCAAGCAAACATTTTTTGTGCATGTTATCGAAGGCGAGGGTATTCTATTGCATTTTCCCATATTTCAAAAGGATCTTTCTTTGCGTCAAATAAGGACCTTTAAATGTCATCTTCTGAGAGCTCAATCAATTTCATCTATAGTTCTTCAGGAGGCATAAAACGTAACCTTGAGGGTAGCAGGTATCAAAATATCCCTTATGACTTACTATGTGGCCGTCAATCGAGGAGCATTATTTCGTTGAAACTTCTTTTGCTCTTTGGTATTTTAAATACGGTCATTTTAAGATTAAAATAAAAATAACAAAAGACGAATAAAAACATATTAATAAACATAAAAGGATTTGTTGCGCAAAACTTAGATTCACTCCAACGGTTGCAGGTTATCCACCTACGGTGTTCAATGGATCATTTCCGCACAAACAATATACCTTTACTCAACAGTGAATCCAAACAAGATAACTTCAGTTTGCTAGCTGCTTTGTAGAATGCTTAAAAAATTCACAACTTTCTTCAATATTTTTTTATGTTTGAAAAATTGTTGCTTTATTCAGTAAAACATACTTTCTCTTTTGCGTATTGTGAATTTTATGAAATTTGTTCCTTTCAGGAAAGAAGCCATGAAACGCTTGAATAACGATGATTTCGACCCTGAGTCGGACTTAATAGCAAACTATTTTCAGTGTAATATGAAAAAGGACAGCTCTGTTGAGGAAATTAACAGCGTAGGTACGTACCGAATTCTTTAAAATAAACAGAAAGAAATGAACACTTTCTTTAAAAATCAGAGCTTCTTTCTGTAGAAATTGTACCATACTTTCAAATAAACTGTTCATGATTAATTGTTTTGATATTTAACAAGTTAGTAAAATCATGCAATGCATTGATTATGATACGCTTTCCAACATACTAGAAATCCTTACTCAAGTTATGAGGAAAATGGCTGTGGAATAAATCTCTCTCCTGTGCAATGACCTTTGATCCCGTTTCGACGATATTCAACAGAAGTGGTTCAGTATACCACCGAAATAACATGATAAAGTTTTGTGGCAATCGAAGCAATTTTACGTAAGTTATGATGCATAAGGGCTATGGAATAGATCCCGCTTCTGTGTCCTAACCTTTCACCCCATTTCGCCCATTTTCAATGGGATTCGTCCCCAGGAAGGTCCCTACAACATGCTAACATTTAATCCAAATCGAAACATTTTTACGTAAGTTATGACGCATAATGGCGATGGAAGTGATTCCGCTCCTATGTCCTGACCTTTGACCCCCATTTCGCCAATTTTCAATAGAGTTTGTTCCCAGGTAGTCCCCTACCACATACTAAAATTTCATTGAAATCGAACTATATTTACGCAAGTTATGACGCATTAGTACAATAGAATGGATCCCGATCTTATGTCCTGACCTTTGACCCCAATTCACCCATTTTGAATAGGGTTCGTCCCCAGTGGTCCCCTACCACATACAAAAATTTCCTCGAAATCGAACCATTTTTACGCCAGTTATCGTGCGGACGGATGGACAAAGCTGGAGCATATACGCTTCTTCAACTTACGGTTGGAAAGCGTAAAAAACACCGTGATGTATGCAAATTAAATGAAATCGCTATTAACACCGATGAATTGTTAATACACAGCGAATGCACACTGGTTGGCACAATAAAAGATTATTCTGTTGGGCCTACACTCTGGGTTCGAATTCTTGAGAGAAATTGCTTGTGTTCTTCACGAGCCTATCATCAAAATCATTTGTACACTAAAGATTGTCAGTGTCCTTCTCCTAGACGTCGCATAAAAATATTTTACGGTACCTCAGTTCACTATATGTTTTAAAATTTGTCAGTACAAATTCTCAGGAAAAATTTTGACGGAGAACTACGTCAATCTCCACGCTAGGTAGTGGGTAACATCGGAAGCAAGGGTGCAACGAATACATGTCCCACTTTGAACGCTTATATCTTCGAAACTAGTACTCGTAGAGTAATAAATAATACATCATTAGATAGTTTATAGAGTCCCATTTATAACAAAATAAGTTTCAACTCTACACCCTTTAGCCCTCTGATACAGTAGCGTTAGAAAGTTAAGATAAATTTCGCGTGCTTTTGTTTCGCAACACACCATTTAAAGCTTGATAACTAGTGAACAGATAATGATACCGGCGGCCTCAGTCCCGCAGTCCGTAGCTGACGGTCAGTGCTAATGGACATATGTGATTAACCGAAATAAAGTGAACTTAAAGTTTATTTATTTTTTAGATAAAAAAAGCGCTTTGCTGACGAAAATTTAGAAATGCCGCGAAAATCCAGGGAAAATTACTATAAGAACCGACGAAAGTTGAAGAAACAGGTAGAGGAGAACGAGAGGAATCCGAAAAGACCCGCTAAGTCATCAACCGGAAGGTAACGGGAATGTAGGGAGCGTCAAATGTCCGCACGCCAGGATGGGTTTCACCCGAGTTCGACCCTAGGGCCACAACCTTCCACTTCAACTGCATAAATTGACCTGACCACAACAGATGAGACATTAGAACGCTGATTTGAGGACAAAATTTCGAAGTGTCTTTGAATTTCATATATAGTTAGGCAAATTATTCAAAAAAGTTTGACAGAAAACTGTATTGCTTCACTTAGTATGATATTTAAACCTAGGAAATTTTATCTTAACCCTTTAACCGGCTGGAACGAATTTATCGAACGAATATACACCAATGAGCCATTACATTATGACCACCCCCAGCCTAGATAAATGAGCGCGCCTGGAGACCGAACGGTGGAGCAAGTGAAGTTCACAGAGCAATATATAAACAACACGAGGACCGGCTTTTGGTTAATAGAGTGTTCGGAGTCAGAATAGGAAAAGCTGCCGATTTGCTGTCGTTTGGTAAAGGACAAATCGTGATGGCACGGAGCCTCGGAACTACAATTCGGAAACGGCGCGGCTTATGGGTTGTTCACCTGCCGCTGTAGTGAGTACGTATCAAAAGTGGTGCACAGATGGTCAAATGACGGACCATCGTCCAGCCGTGTGTCGTCCTCAGTTCATTGATGCCAAATGGGAGCGGAGACTGTCGCGCATTGTTCACAGCAAGCGCAGGGCCACAGTGCGACAAATCACCCGCAGTTACAGCAGTGGTGGTCAGGGCAATGTGCCACAGCAGACAGTTCATCGCAGCCTTCTGCGCATGGGCCTGCGTAGCCGAAGATCCAACCTGATCTCCATGCTCCCTGCACGTCATCGCGAACAACGAATGAAGTGCGTCCAAGATCATCGAAATTGGACAGTGGATGATTGGAAGAAAGTGGCATAATCTGACGAATCAATATTCCTGGTGTATCACGTAGATGGCCGAGCGCGGATATGCCGATTACCAACGGAGTGTGTGGCACCTGGATGCACTGTTGGGCGGAAACAGGTCGGAGGCTGGAATTTTATTCTGTGGGCGATGTTTTCTTGGGATACTTTAGGCCCCATCTTCCCAATAGCACAATTCCTGACAGCTGTCAGGTATCTGAACCTCGTTGCGGACCAAGTTCATCCATTCGTGGCAACTGTGTTCCCTGCCAGTGATGGCCATTACCAACAGGATAATGCGACATGCCACACCACTAGAATCGTCAAGGGTTGGTTCGAGGAACATGCCGGTGACTTTCTGTTAATTCCTTGGCCTCCAAATTCACCTGACATGAACGTTATCGAACATTTGTGGTTCGACTTGGAGTGGTAGGTTCGCGCTAAATCACCATCATCCCGAAATGTACGGGAACTGGAGGACCTGCTGTTGACATCATGGTACCAGATATCGTAGGATACCTATCGATACCTCATCGAATCGATGCATCGCAGAATGGCCGCAATTTTGCTAGCTAAAGGGGTCCTACAGCTTATTTGGTAGGTGGTCGTAATGTGATGGCTCATCGGTTTACTCGCTGTTTAAGAAGTTGATCGAGCGCCACTGGTACGGGTGAACCTTCGCATCAGAAAACGATGCTTTCGCAGTTGGTTTGTTATTCAAAGTGGTCATTTAGAAGGGTGATTGTTACTGATAATTTCTGACTGATTACCTGCTAAAAGGGGTTATAACAATGGCGAGGAACTTAAGAAAGGCGAGAAATGTTTTAGTTACTTGTTTCTACCCGTGGCACTGTATCAACGTCAGAGAGCCAGCCCATCCCCATCATGCCTTTTGTCATGGAGCAGAGAATAAGGGGCTAAAAGGAAGCGCAGAAAATTTTGGGCACCGTTTGGTTCAGATACACCTGTCATTTCAAGGGTTAAATGGTATATCTTGTGCAATGTTGGCAATTTGTACCGACAAAGCAGAGCCGTGACGGAGACAACATACTCAGAAAAAGTGGAATATTTTGTCTTAGGTACAAGGGATCAATTCACACAAACTTCATAAACTTCAAATTTCGAACTGCGTGGTGAAATTTACTACTCAAAATGTTTTGGTCCAAATCAGAAGTCGAAGTTAGAACAAGTAGTCAAATTTTACACAGCTGCAAACATATACTTGTTGTAGAATAAGTATATGCTGGCAGCTGGGTAAAACGAAACCTATTTTTAACAGCATTTTTTATTAGAAACCTAACGAGATTTTAATAAGTATAAATTTTGAGGACATTGAGTATAAACATAAAATTCGAGGACAAACTCCTGATGTCCCCAAAGACATCAGGTGTTTTTCGGGACAGTGCACTTAATTGAAGGACTTTCCTCAAGAATTTGGGACCTCTGCTCAGTATATCTATACCTCATACCATTATATCCCCTATGCACTCATAGCAGCTTTTACTATGTGTGGTGGACTGCGCTGGTCAATGGGTAAAGGGTGCTGTTCTTACAGGAAAACTCCATAGCTCCACGTAGTAAACAGGACTCTGGAAAGCATTCTTAATTGGAAAGCAGCATATTTTCCACGCATCTCTCCCTCGGATTACCACCTTCTTCGTACATCAGGGAAAGCTGTTCCAAAACGAACAAAAACTCTGAAGTACACTGGATTCCTTGTTGTGCAACGGAGAACACGGCGTTTTACCATCGAGGCACCTGCACGCTTACTTTCTGCTGGGAGAAGGTGGTGGCCACAAATAGGGACTATGCTGCGGAGTAAAGTACGTTTTTTTTTATATACGTTGTTTACCTAAGAGTCTTTTACAACGGCATTAATTCTTTTGTCCTCCCAATATGTTAGTTGGCATTTACGTGACCTAACGTTTGGTACGGAAAACGTAACGACAAGCAACCAATACTTACATAAGTAAAGAAGCAGAATGTCAAATAGGCAGTATATGTCACAATCGTTTAACAAATCCGCGATTCAGTCACTGATGTCACGGCCAAAACTGCCCGTAGATGAGATACTGCTCGTATTCTTGGTCATTGGTAATATTTCCTGCAGAGCACACATAGATAAGACACTGTTGTTTATCGAAATGCAACAGCAAAAAAAACGTGCGCGATGGAATTGAAACTGGCAGGACTGGTGGGTCTCGTAAGGAGGTGCAAATGTTTACAACCGCAGGGCACATGCAAATAATTTGTGATTGATTGTGCGTGTGCCAGCCACGCCCTCGTAGTTGCCCCGTAGAAGTTATACACTGGTGTACAAAAATTAAGGACGAAGAGGAGAAATTAGCATAACAGCGGAAAGACCAGGCAGAACGGACCAAAAAAGCACTCAGTACGGTAGGGCATGCGCATATATGCAGCATGACATAGGGGAAGGGAGGTGTCGGAAGGGTATAAAGCACGCGGGAGGTGTACGCTCAGCAATTCGGTGAAAGCTATTGCGTTGTGTACAACGGTTTGAACGACGTCGAGTTGCTGCTACCGTGTGATATGGCCAACAGACAATCTAGTAGACAACAGCCGCATGACTTTACCAGAGGTCGCGTCATTGGGAAGTTGGAAGAAGGCCGAAGTGTGACTAGTGTGGCCGAGGAGTTCGGGATCACTCACAGCATCGTTTCACGAGCTTGGAGAGCATTTCAAACGACAGAAACTGCTGTCCGAGAGTTCAGCAGTGGTCGTCCACGAGCAACCACTGCGGTGGATGACCGGTATATTGTCCTACAGGCGAGAAGAGACAGACGGCAGACAGCGGGAGAAATCGCAAGGCACATGCAACAGACAACTGGACGTCCGTTATCGCGTTTTACCGTGGCCAGGAGGCTGCACAAAGGTGGTCTATTTGCACGACGACCAGTATGGTGTGTGCCATTAACGCCTGCTCATAGGAGACGGCGTTTTCTGTGGTGCCTGGAACATAAGAACTGGACACATCAGCAATGGGGTCGAGTTCTCTTTACGGATGAGAGCCGATGTAGTCTGACGAGTGATTTGTTCTGGACGTATACACATCTGGAGAGAACAGGGAACACGCAATCACACCTCCAATATCATCGAATGGGACCGGTTTGGAGGTGGCGGAGTTCTCGTTTGGGGTGGTATCATGCTAGGTAGCCGCACTGACCTCCACATCTTCCAAGGAGGTTCAGTCACTGGTGTCCGCTATTGCACCGAGGTTCGCCTGCCTTACGTGCGTCTGTTTAGAGGTGCTGTGGGTCCTGAGTTCCTCTTCATGGACGACAACGCTACACTCATCATACAGTGGCTGTCGCAGAGCTGTTGAAGAGTGAAGATATTCAACGCATGGATTGGCCCGCAAAGTCCCCGGACCTAAATCCAATCGAACACGTGTGGGACCTTCTCGGGAGACGCTTGTCAGCACGTCACCAGCCGCCAGCAACGATTCCGCAACTGCGATTGGCGCTACAAGAGGAATGGGCAGCGATGGCTCAACAGCTCCTTGACAACCTCGTTCTCAGCATGGGTAGACGTTGTAAATCTTGCAGCGCAGTCAGGGGTGATCATATCCCATACTAAAGACTGGATTTTTCTTGGCAGCCACCTGTCACATGGACGTTTCTGTCTTCTGTCCAGCTGTACTCGAAGCTACCTTTGCAATAAAGTGCCTTTGTATCCTTTGGATTCCTTGTTTGGACAGTTTTGCTCACTTGTCCCATATCGTTACATCTTGGGGATCTTATGGTATGATTTGAGTCGATGTGATGTGGAGAACTTCTGCACGACGTTACATTCGAAAAACCGTCTCGTCCTTAATTTTTGTACGCCAGTGTATAACCAGGACGCACATTAACAGATGCGGTTGTTCGTCTTCTACTTCCACTTAAATTTCTTAAATCTTTTAATTTGCGGGACAACTCCCTGATTCAGCAAGCTACAGCTGCATCTCCTTTCTTACTGCAGGTGCTTTACCTGCTTTAAACGTTGTATCTCCCAGGTGCCAATGTTGCTGTGCCTTGCCTGCTTTCCTCGCTGCTATGCCTTGCCTGCTGCTTTCGTTGAATCTCCCTACTTGCACTTAAGTTTTCTAAATCTCCTAATTTTCTTGACAAATCTCTTTTCATCAAACAACTTATCCCCCTCTAAGCAATCTTTTCCCTAGTTTGGCCCTTAAAAGGATTAATTCCTTAGTTCCCTAATTTTCTAACTACCCAAAGCAGTCAACTCCGCACTTACAACTTGCGTTAAAAAAAATAACACACAGGTAAGTAAAATATCAAAATACACTGCTTTGAGTAATAATCTCATAAATCTCTCTTATACTTTATTAATTTCTAGCGCACCACCAATCTCTCGCACTACCACCAACCAGTTTCCCAGGAATTACCAGAAACTACAAGGAATTACCATTTACAAATCGTCCATCGTACTCTTCATCGCCTCGCCGGGAAATCAACTGCTTCTCCCTCGGCCTTGCCACCTTCCCCCACTGACAGCACTGACCCAGTTTTCTTTTCGGCAGTGACAGGAAGCAATACCTTTTTCTCAACTGTTAAAAGTGCAATTAATCCCGCGCTCACTTTTAGCAGCATATAACTCAAACACTAATTTCCTTTTCTTCTTTCAAAGCTCTCCAATTAGGGGACCCTACCCCGAATCTATTACTCTATTTTTAGATCCATACAACTGAATGTGAATTGGCCCTAAATCTTGGTAGTGATATGTTATGTTATAAGTTGCCATAGTAGATTCGAGGGAATTGTGGCAATAAGTTAGTAACTGAGTATGCCCCGCCGCAGCAGGGGAGATCCTTACGTGCAGCTGTAGGACTTAGAGAGTAAGGCTGATGTGTTGGACTGCGAGATGGCGGAATATCCTTGAGCGACATCGCCGCTCTTGTTCAACAAAACGCAAGCACAATGATTCGAATATGGCGTTAGTTGAAAGAAGAAGGTTAGACTCACCGACGTGACGGGTATGGAGCTCAACGACGGACGAACACACGTTAAGAGCTCCATCTCCACCGTACGGAGTTGACGGGTCGAACAGCCCCATCCCGGGGGTTAGAAAAACAATGGAGATTCGTATTACATCAAAAGTTATCTAAAAGCTCAGTCCGCCGCCGTTTGCTTCAGAGAGGACTCTTCTCTCACAGACAGCTGCTTCGACTGCCCTTGACCTTAAATCACAAACATCAGCATGCTTCATTCGGGATTCGAACGGTGTCCCAGTCCTGTATATTCGCCAGAAACTACGTCCCTTATCCATCGGCAAACGGACGTCATCTTCCAGTTATTCTCAGGTAACTGAAGCACAGAAATCTGAACACACATAACATTGGTTTAGTCGAAGTACACAGCGCCTCCTTGTGGCGACGATCATTGGAATCCAGTACTACATTTTTTTTTTTTTGATTGGAGGTTTAACGACCACCGTGAGCAACTCAATGGGCTATAAGCAGTCGTCCGTCCCTAATTTAGGGTCACTGGTTCCAGGGAAGGGAGAGAACCAGTGCCGTAAGACAAACACAACATCCATGCCTCACCGGGATTCGAACCCGGACCCCTTACGGACGAATGATCAGAGGCCATCGCTTAGACCACTGCGCCACCGGGGCGGCCAGTACTACATTTAGACCAGGAATCTGGAGAGTTGGGTATTCGAAAAGTGTCTAACAGACGAGGAGTTTTGAGAGTTGGCTTTACAAGAAAAGAATATAACAGACAAGGAATTTGTAAAGCTAGTTATACAAGAAGAAAAGAATCTAACAGATCAGAAATCTGGAGAGTTGGATAAGAAGAAACAAATCTAAAAGAGCAGAAATCTGAAGATTTCACTGTACAGTCTTACATCCCAGGAATTTGGAGATATGGCTATTCAAGAAGAAAAGAGTTTGCCAGACACGTAATCTGGAGAGCTGGCTATTCAAGAAGAAAATAATCTAATACAGCAGAAATATGGAGAGTTGGCTATAAAAGAAGTGTAACAGAAGATAATTTTGGAGAGTTGACTATTCAAGAGGAAAGGAATCAAATATACCACCAATATGGAGAGTAGGCTACATGGAGACAGTTAAATTCGACATTTCGCTGTCAACGAATAACAAGCTACAAATGTTTAACTAAGTTTTTCACTTCGACTTGCTTATCATTCGAATTTTAATTCATGCCTGTTTTGCATTACACTCTGAAAGTCCGGATAGTGACACTTTGTCATGTAAATATCTCTTCTTACTGGAGTTAAATTTTTATTTTAGTAATATCAGGAGTTGTTGCTAACCCGAGTTATGTAAACAAGTAGGCTTAAATAATTCTTTTTTCTCTTTTCAGTGGATGATGTAGTTGGTCACTTGTCAATCTTCTTTAGCGCCTCAGATACAGGAACCGCACCAATTCAGTGGCTGCTACTGCTGATGGCAGCTTATCCTCAAGTGCAAGCCAAAGTTCATGCTGAGATTGACGAGGTCATTGGCAGAGATAACTTAATTTCGTTTGACGACTGGAAAAAATTTCCTTATTCAGTGGCATGCATTAGAGAAATGCTGCGATGGGTGACTCCTGTACCAATATATCTTCCAAGAATGTATGTATGAAAATTTCTTTCTTTTTTTAAATTTCTATTTCAAATTTTCATAATGACTGCATGTTTCAGTGATTTCCTATACACTAGTTAGAATGCCCGTACGATAAATACCTCAGGTTGAAGCCAGTCATTTTTTTTTTGCGTTTCCGTAAGGAAATGAAGTTATTGTTCCAGTTCTTAATCCACTGAACGACCAGCATGACTGTAGTCGATATAAAGTCAAAATTCTGTACGAAAGTGTTCGTGTACACAAATATTTACTGAATATATTCATGACGAAAAATGTTTTACAGTTTGGTAAAGAATGGTTCGGCCACATGGGGGCGTAAGCGTTTATTTCTGCATCTGATGCATTTAGAGAAAAATCTCAGCTTCTGAAAACTCGATTGAAAATTTCCTTTCGTGGGCCGATACCGCTCACCTCGGAAAATCTTTCGAGAATACTTTCTGCTTGAAACAGACAACAGTTCTTCCGCCAGGGGGCGCAGACGTATATCTTATTTTTGTCGATATCTCCGCTTCTAAGAGTCTGATTTGAAAACTTCTTTCTTTACTGGAGAGGGTTTCCGGTGCGAAAAGTTCCTCATATAATTTCAAATATTTCTTCAGGCACAAATCTGCAATTAGAAACGTTTATCTGCTGAGCTAAAAACCCGATTGAAACAATTACTTTTCGGTCAGATACTACTAAAAATGAAAACTCTTTGTGTTTAGCTTCTTCCCAAAAGAAGGTTCAATTCCACCGCTAGGGGCTCAAAGGTTTAATTCATTTTCCCCGATATCTTTGTTCTAAATGTCCGATTTAAAAAAGTATTTTAATACTGGATACAATTTACCATGTAGAACACTTTAGGTTTTTATTTGAGGAATTTTGTAGTTCACAGTTCTGTCGCTAGGTGGTGTTTGTGTACTTCTGTTTGCATTTGTATCTTCCCTTCTGAAAACCTTATCGTGAGATTTCTTTTTTTCACTCTATGCCATTCGCCACAATAAAGATGGGGAGCATTATTTTTAAACAATGCACAGACTTTCCGCTAGGGGCGTAGAGGTCAAAACCTTATTCTCGCTCTCTCTGTTTCCAGAAGACGTATTTAGAAATTTTTTTTTCTTTACTTGGTAACGAAGAATGCTTTTCGCCTATTTTCAACTTTTCCGTTACGCACAATTCTTCCGCTAGAAGGCGTAGAGTTATATCGCGTTTTGTTCTAAATTTCTCCTTTTAACTTCTCGATTTGAAAATATTTTTGTCTCCAATACCTTCTTTCTCCTATGAGGAATTTTTAGTGCATCCTTTATTAATTTTCATAACATATTTTTTTGGCCATTGTTTAAGTAAGTTGTTGTTTCTATTTCTGGATGTTCCAGCAGTTCTAGAAAACTTGTTGATTTTTTTATAGCCACTATTGACTTTGAATAATTTTGATAAATTTTATTCGCGTAGAAAGGATTCAAAAGACATGCTTATTGCAACCGAAAATTCGGTGTCATCTTTCTTGTTTGAAGCCTGCCACCCACCTTGCTATCATACTATACGGTTGACCAGATGCTCCAGAAGTTTGTTGTAGTCCTTCATAACATTCCTTCAAGGTACGACCCTTAACAGCTTCAATTTTCAGCCAACAATGCTGCTGAAACTTCAATATGGCTTTAGACAGCTTAATAACTATGGGGTGTCGTCGCTACTGCGCATATGCCGTTCGAGAGATAATTCATCCATTCTACTCAGGGGTACGTCGAGAAAGTACATTATATAGGGAATAGCCGTTAGATTCGTTTGGAGTACTCCAGTCTCCTTTGCAGCACTATTCTCCATAAATAATTTTCAACCCCAGTGATACATGTACAGTTGTCTCACGTAAAATTCCCTTTTTTAAATTTTCTGCTGTATTTAGCCTGAGAAACGTCACTTTTTAGTGTCCATCAGTAAACTACAAGCCTTTTTGTGTTCCACTTTCCTTGGTAGCCAGTTTTCTTCGTTAATATATCCTGGTGGAAACGTTCATCATGTTTGTCCTTTACATGCCCAAGAAGTTGGCGAAAAAAATCCAAATGTAAATCCAAAAAATGGATTTTCAGAGACATGTTGTATACCAGTGCTCTACATCTTTCAAGAAGTTCATTAACCAGTTCCTTGTAGTTCTCGGCCTGCTAGTTTCCCACCACCGTTTGAAATGATCCCCATGCAGCTACCTCTGACTCATTCAAGCATCGCTCAAACTCGGTATCCTTCATGAGCTCCCTTATTTGTGGCCCAACAAATACCCTCTCTTTGATTGTTGCATCACTTGTTATAAGAATCTTGTTCTTTAGAAAAACGAAACCTTGGCCATTACGATTCATTGCTTTGACGAAGTTTTGCATCAAACCAAGTTTGATAGGCCATGGTAGAAGGTACACTTTCTCGGGGTTCACAAGATGCTGAAAAACGACATGTTTCTCTCCAGGTTGGCCACTGCGTTTGGATAAAATGTTTTTTCCTGGACCTACTGTTCCTCTTACATAAAAAGCAACAGGACTTTGTTTATCCAAGCTGAAGTCCCAGTACAAGCTGTCACCTTTAGTTCTCTACAAAAGTGCCAAGAATACTGCGTTTTAGGCAAATTCAGATCACGAACGAGATCATTAGGTTCTGCCTGTTTAGTTTTCTGAGGTTCTGTTGTCTTTCCTTGGAAATCTGTGACGTTTTTTATTCCTCACTTCCTTGGTCGGTCTGGAACTCTGCATCCCCAACATGTTCTTCTTATTCAAAACTCCATACTCCTGGTGTCACTGGAATTAGTAGCTATGTACTGTGAGGAACAGTCGGGGATGGCAGAAGGAATATTAAGATATTCAACTACATTCATACACATATCTGTGATTTCTCTGTTTTTTCTGATACAAAAATAGCAGTCCGTGGGGTGGATCTTTGGTTCTCTTCATACCGTGGGAACTGCACATGACATGTGCTTAGATTTTCTATTCAGCCAACTACACTGGCGTGCAAAAATTAAGGACGAGACGGTTTTTCGAATGTAACGTCGTGCAGAAGTTCTCCACATCGACTCAAATCATACCATAAGATCCCCAAGATGTAAGAAAATGTGACAAGTGAGCAAAACCGTCCAAACAAGGAGTCCAAAAGATACAAAGGCACTTTATTGCAAAGGTAGCTTCGAGTACAGCTGGACAGAAGACAGAAACGTCCATGTGACAGGCGGATGCCAAGAAAAATCCAGTCTTTAGTAGGGGATATGATCACCCTTGACTGCGTTGCAGGATTTACAACGCCTGTCCATGCTAAGGACGAGGTTGTCAAGGAGCTGTTGAGCCATCGCGGCCCATTCCTCTTGTAGTGCCAATCGCCGCTGCGGAATCGTTGCTGGCGGCTGGTGACGTGCTGTCAAGCATCTCCTGAGAAGGTCCCACACGTGTTCGATTGGATTTTCGTCCGGGGACCTTGCGGGCCAATCCATGCGTTGAATATCTTCACTCTCCAACAGCTCTGCTACAGCCACTGTACGATTAGGTGTAGCGTTGTCGTCCATGAAGAGGAACTCAGGACCCACAGCACCTCTAAACAGACGCACGTGAGGCAGGAGAACCTCGGTACAATAGCGGACACCAGTGATTGAACCTCCTTGGAAGATGTGGAGGTCAGTACGGATACCAAGCATGATACCGCCCCAAACGAGAACTCCGCCACCTAAAAACCGGTCCCATTCGATGATATTGGAGGTGTGAGTGCGTGTTTTCTGCTCTCTCCAGATGTGTATACGTCCAGAATCGCTCGTCAGACTAAATCGGCTCTCATCCGTAAAGAGAACTCGACCCCATTGCTGATGTGTCCAGTTCTTGTGTTCCTGGCACCACAGAAACCGCCGTCACCGATGAGCAGGCATTAATGGCTCACACCGTATTGGTCGTCGTGCAAATAGACCACCTTTGTGCAGCCTCCTGGCTACGGTAAAACGCGATAACAGACGTTCAGTTGTCTGTTGCATGTGCCTTGCGATTTCTCCCGCTGTCTGCCGTCTGTCTCTTCTCGCCTGTAGGACAATATACCGGTCGTCCGCCGCCTTGGTTGCTCGTGGACGACCACTGCTAAACTCTCGAACAGCTGTTCCTGTCGTTTGAAATGCTCTCCAAGCTCGTGAAACGATGCTGTGAGCGATCCCGAACTCCTCGGCCACACTAGTCACACTTCGAGCTTCTTCTAACTTCCCAATGACGCGACCTCTGGTAAAGTCATGCGGATGTTGTCTACTAGATTGTCTGTTGGCCATATCACACGGTGGCAGCAACTCGACGTCGTTCAAACCGTTGTACACAACGCAATAGCTTTCACCGAATTGCTGAGCGTACACCTCCCGCGTGCTTTATACATTTCCGACACCTCCCCTTCCCCTATGTCATGCTGCATATATGCGCATGCCCTACCATACCGAACCCTAGTTTCACTCCTGAGTGTTTTTTCGGTCCGTTCTGCCGGCTCGTTCCGCTGTTGTGCTAATTTCTCCTCTTCGTCCTTAATTTTTGCACACCAGTGTATGATGGAATTCAAGGAGAGTTGCGGAAGAAAATGCTGTTGGATTTTGCGGAAGAAAATGCTGTTGGATTTTGCGGAAGAAAATGCTGTTGGAAATTGCTTTAAGTCTTTGCAGAAAAATATTGCTGCGGTCCGGGCCAGTTACCGTATAGCGGAGATAATTGCTAAAGGAAGACTCACCTTTACTGACAGCAATACGTTAAAAGGTGAGTGGAGGCAATGGACGAAGAAGTTTGTCCTGATAACACAAAAGATTTCGCCAGGGTTAGCTTATTTTCCAGCACTGTGACCAGGCAGGTCGAGGACTTGGGATAAGACACGAGTACACAGCGAAGGAAAAAGGCGAGTAGTTTTATTCACTTTCCCATTGCAGTTGACGAAAGCGAGGATATGAGCAGTAATGTTCAACTGTTAATTTTCATTCGAGAAATCAACGAAAATTTTAAAATAACGGAACACCTTTCTTTCCGTCATAAAAAGCCGGAAGGACAAAACCACAAGGAGAAATATATTTTCAAAAGTTTCTGAAACTATTGACGAACTTGGCTGTGGATTGAGAACTGTGAATTGTGTTAATGCAGATGGCGCGAGAAACATGGTTGGGTAGAATGCCGGAATAATCGGCTGAATTCAGAATGAATATGAGCATCGCGGTCTACCGAAACTGATAGGATTCTGTTGCATCCTGCGCCAACAAGCTCTGTGTGGTAACGTGTTAAACTTAAGCTCGGCTATGTCCACTTTCGTAGAAACTATGAACTTTATCCGAAAAAAGGGGCAGAATCATCAGCAGTTCCAGAGCATCTTGCAGTTATATGAAGCTGAGAATGGTGATTTGCTATAGACCGTATGCATTGACGTCACGAAACTGCGGTTCACGTCACCTTTTCGTCTGCTGCTTTCTTACAAAATAACTGGTGTACAAGTGAGATCAAAGATGCATTACATGCGCTACGCAAGTGGGTTATCTGGCGATTTAAAATAGCTTTATTCTGATAAATTAAAGTTATTGGGCAATTGTGGTGATCCATATGTAATTCCATACTCATTTTTCCTGAATAATATTGAGGTCTTGCCACGAATAGAACACGGCGATATTGTTAATTATTTCGTTTTTTGCACTAACGCCTTAATTCACTCCCGAGCAAATGAAATCGTGCAAGTCATTCATAAAGAAAGGTTTATTCCAGTGTTAAGATCTTCATAGAGTTTTTGTAGATAACGCATCAGCAAATTTATGAACATACCTGATACAAAATGTAAACTACACACTCTAATGTTCCTTCGTTTCCGATCATCAACGTCAACTCTGCTGATACCCGATAACCGCAAATTTTGGCCCTTCTGAATATTTTTTATAATTCTTCAGTCACTCAGATCGTAATCTGAGTGAACGAAGAATTATAACCACTTCGTTCACTCAGATGGTAATGTATAATAGGACACATCATTATCTCGCCGCCCCGGTGGCGCAGTGGTCTAAGGCGCTGGCCTCTGATCATTCGTCCGTAAGGGGTCCGGGTTCGAATCCCGGTCGGGCATGGATGTTGTGTTTGTCTTACGGCACTGGCTCTCTGCCTTCCCTGGAACCAGTGACCCTAAATTAGGGACGGGCGACTGCTTATAGCCCATTGAGTTGCTCACGGTGGTCGTTAAACCTCCAATAAACAAACAAACAATCATTATCTCTCCCACTTCGGTTACTGCATCCGAAAATAGCACATAACACCATCTTTCTTAACGCTCCACAATGCAAATCCAAGCAGTGTTTGTACACCAGCTGATCACCATGTCTGCTAGGATGGTTTAGCTTGCTGTGACGTAATATGCATACGCAGGGCCATAGCCAAACTCTATACTTAGGGCAGGACAAATAAAATGTAGGGCATGCTCAAAAAAGCCATATATTTTTTACCTTTTTGTGAGCATTACTGAAAATTTACAAATTTCAATCCTGACTAAATACCCTATCTAGGTACATCAAGTACAAAAGTACCATTTTTGATTAACATAAATAAAAAAACAACAAAGATGACACCGAATTTTCAGGTGTAATAAGCATGTCCTTTGAATCCGTTCTGAAGCAAATTAAATTTATCAAAGCTATTCAAAGGCAATAGAACCGGTATGGAAAACAATAGTATCTGACGGAAGAAAGAAGTTTTTCAATCGGGTCTTTAATCCCTCAGATATTGCTATAAACGGAATCTTGAGCTTACGAATTCTTAGAAACAAAGTTATCGACAAAAATAAGATGTGACTTTACGTTCCCTGGTGGGAAAACCATGCATTATTTTAGGAAGAAAGTATTCTCAAAAGGTTTATCCATATGAGCGGTATCGGTCCAAGAAAAAAAAATTTAGTCGAGTTTTCAGGAGCCCAGATTTTGCTACAAATATATCAGAAGCAGAACTTAACACTTATGACCCCTGGTTGCCAAACCATTCTTTACAAAACATTAGAAATTATGTGAAAAAGATTTTCCATCAGGTCTTGTATGCGATACAGGAAGAATTTTTCAAATCGGAGTTTTAGGAGAAAAAACGCAATTTACCTTTATGCGCCCTAGCGGAAAGTCTTAAATGATTTACGTGAAAATTTTGAATTTATAGGAAAAACATTTTGCATCGGAAACACTATCCAACAACGAAGGAACTTTTCAAATTAGACTTTTAGAAGTAGAGATATTGACAAAAATAAGATATACATCTACGTCCCCTGGCGTAGAAACCATGCATTATTTCAAGAAGAAAATGTTCCTAAAAGGTTTGTCGACATGAGTAGCATCGGTCAACAAAAGACTGTTTATTTCAATCGAGATTTTAGAAGCTTATATTTTGCTGCAAATACATCAGAAGCGGAAATTAAGACTTACGTCAACTGGTGGCCATACCTGTTTTTACAAAAATTAGAAATTATGTGCAAACGATTTCCCATCAGGGGCTGTATCCGGTGCAGAAAGAATTTTTCAAATCGGAGGTTTAGAAGCAGAGAAAGAGTGGGAAATGCAATTTACCTTTACGCCACCTAACGGAAAGTCTATGAATTACTTGAAAATTTTGAAATTATAATAAAATCATGTCACACGGAAAACACTATCCAACAAAGAATGAATTTTTCAAATCGGACCCCTAATAGTAGAGATATTGACAAAAATAAGATATATATCTACGCCCCCAGGCGGAGAAACTGTGGGATATTTTAGGAAGAAAATATTCCGAAAAGGTTTATCGATGTGAGTGGCATCAGTCCACGAAAGAATTTTTTCAATCGATATTTTAGAAGCTCAGAGTTTATGGCAAATATCTCAGAAGCAAAAATTAACTCTTACGCCTCCTGGTGGCCAACGTATTCTTTACCAAAAATTCGAAATTATATGCAAAAGATTTTCCATCAGGAGATGTACCTGCTGAATTTTTTTTTTAAATTGGAGTTTTAGGAGAAGAGTTATCGGGAAAAATGTAATTTAATTTTACGCCCCCTTACGGAAAATCTATGCGTAATTTGAAAGTGAAACTATATCTAAAACACTCTTCGACATAAATGAAATTGAAAGATAAAATAATTTTTCAATCGGATGTTTAGAAGCAAATATGTGGATTAAAACGTAATTTTGAATTCGACATCATCTGCATTTACGCCCTCTAGCGGTAATATTGTACATCGTAAAAAAACGAAATACAGGATCATCATTCGTATATTTCAAGCTTCCGAATGCAAAAAGAATTTTTCAAATCGGACTAATAGTTGCAGAGATACCGTGGGTACAGACGGACGGACGGACAAACCGATAACAGAAGCACGATCTTTTTTTACAAAAGACGTGCTAACAAGAAACATTTTGTAAAATAAAAATTCATTTATAATCGTTGTTTACCAACAGAAGATCAAATAGTTGTAGCCGTCGGTTCTTTTGACAATTAAATTTTCTCAAAAGTATGTCCATGTCAAGTTTCTGTACGGTTTTGTTCGAATGCAAGAACAGTGAAATTCGACGCTCGTTGGTGGCACATCAAAAGCCGCTGTAGGCAGTTAATTCTTGTTAAAACAGAAAAGGTGGATTCACAAGTAGTCGTACTACAGCCGAAAGTCCTGGCTGTGGTCAATAAATTATAAGTATCTCTGAAGACTACTCGCTGCTTAAAAATTTAATCAAAAATGACTGAATTTGGGGTTTCTTTCTTCTGGGTTTGTATGAATCTGTTGACTACTGCAATTTCTTCTGGAGATGGAAGTTTGATACCTAAGGTTTGCAAATATTTGACTTAGTCTAAATCAATATTTTCGTCTTCAGCACTGGAAACTACAATTAGGAGTTTTTAATTTTCTACGAATCATTGGCAGTACAGGCGCAAAAATTTTCAGCCTGCCCCGGCGTCCCCCTGGTTACGGCCCTGTGCATATAGTTTATACATACGGAAATGAAGTGGCTGAACAGAGACAAAATCCTAAAGCGTTGCTTTGAGCTTCAAGACGAGATAAACATTTTCATGATGGACAAATCAAAACCTGTGCCACAACTTACTGACGCCTCCTGGTTGCGGGACCTTGCATTTTTAACATACATTACTGACTATCTCAATCACTCAATTTGAATTTGCAAGGGAAAGGTAAACTCACACATGAGTTGTTTTAAATCTTAAGTCTTTCCAATCGAAGTTGAACTATTCAAGCGACAGTTATCAGAGCAAAATATTTTTGTATTTTCCATCTTGTAAATACACTGGCGGAAAGTGAAAAAAGAACACCAAGAAGGAATTGGCGGACGATCATGATATTTACATATGTTAATGGGGTCGAGCTAACGTAGGTGTGATGTTAATTTCGAGACCAACCGGTGAGCGCTTACGCCACAGCACGGCATAATATGCAAATTATCGTCGGTGGTATTTAAGGAGTACGGCGAAGTGAATGTAATCAGTCGTCGGCGTACGGACACGTGCGAAGACCCTGAAGAAGCTGCAATGCCTGGACATGGAAGACGTGTACGATTTCAGCATTTATCGGACTTTGAGAGAGGTCGTCTAGTTGGACTCCGCGAGGCCTGGTGGTCGTATCGTCATATTGCGGAGCGAATTGGACGGGAAGTATCGGTGGTGGTACGATGGTGGCGTAGATGGTCCGAGGAACATTCCCACACGAGAAGACGTGGAACCGGGAGTCACAGACGGACTGATGAGCGAACCGATCGACGCATAAGAAGAGCGGTGTTGTCAAGCAGAACATCCACTGCGACGCAAATCCGAGCTGCCGTTGTACCTGAGGTGACTGTGCGAACAATACGCAACCGTCTACTGGATGCAGGACTACGTGCACGTGTGCCTCTGGCATGTGTACCTCTGACACTAGCCCACCGTCAGGAACGGCTGCAGTGGTGCCGCCAACGTTTGCACTGGAGAACGCAATGGCGATCTGTCGTGTTCATTGATGAAAGTAGATTCTGCTTGGTAACCTCCGATGGCCGTATGCGTGTTCGCAGACGCACAGGGGAGCGTTTCCACTCTTCTTGCATCCGCCAGCGACACATAGGCCTTCGCCTGGTCTCCTTTTGTGGGGAGCGATCAGCTATCACTCCCGTACACAACTAGTGTTTGTACCGGGTACGTTAAACAGCACCTTCTACATCAACAACATCATTCAGCCCGCTGTTGTGCCGTTTGTAAGGTCGGTCCATCGTGGTGTTTTCCAGCAAGATAACGCACGCCCACACACGGCACGTGTAACGCAACATGCACTTCAGGGTGTGAGACAACTTCCATGGCCTGCACGTTCACCAGATTTGTCCCCCATTGAGCACGTGTGGGATTTTATGGGACAACGACTTATCTGGTCTCAACGGCCAGCCACGACCATCCCCGATTTACGCGTCCAGGGTGAGGATGCTTAGAACTCAATACCCCAAACTTACATCCAACATCTGTACGACAGACTCCACGCCAGAATTGCACAGTGTGACGCAGTTCATGGCGGTTCAACCTCGTACTCACCATGTTACATGGAAATGTTATTTTTCAGTTTACCAGCAAATACAGCTGTATTTTGCCATAATGTTTTGATCACGTTATCCTCTGTATTCCGTTATTATGCTGTATAAATTTCGTTGGTATCAGACGTGTCCTTCTTGGTGTTCTTTTTTTACTTTCCGCCAGTGTATATACATATATACAGGGTGATCAGAATTAACCGCACAATAAACCTACCGGACGATTCCTCGTGGATAAAGAAGCCGAAAACCGTTGTCCGTTCTGACGTCGCATTCCGGAGATATACACATCCGGTAACGCACATGCTCGTTGAAAAGCGACGTGGATAGTTATACAGACGCACGTATTACAAGGCAGTCAAGCCGCCCCGGTGGCCCTATGGTCTAAGGCGATAGCTTTTGATTATTTGTCCGATAGGGGTCCGGGTTCGAATCCCGGTGAAGCATGGATGTTGTCTTTGTCCTACGGCACTGACTCTCTCCCTTCCCTGGAACCAGTGGTCCTAAATTCAGGATGGGCAACTACTTATAGCCCACTGAGTTGCTCACGGTGGTCGTTAAACCTCCAATTAAAAAAAAAAAAAGGAAACAAAGGCAATCAACATTTTAAAATGTGGCACGGGGTGGGTATGCAAATTCGAAGGACGTGGTGGCTTAAAACCATAAGCTGTACGCCTGCGCTATACGGCAGTTAGAGATAAAAAGGGTTGGCGACGGTAGAAGGTAAGATCATATTCCTTGGTACATTTGACAGTATTGTATGTAGCGATTTGTCTTACAGTTTGAGAGAGTATTGTGACATGTATCTCCTATTGGGGGAATGCCATGGTTCACCATTGCGTGCAGCAAGGGCCTACAGCGAGCGGTATCCAGCACGACGGCACCTGGAAGCCTAGTTCATTCGGCGGCTTGACGTTCGAATGTGCGACACTGGCATACTGTGAGTGGCTGCTACAGCAACATGCTGCCGATAATAGTTTCATCCGCCGGATCTTGTGGACTGATGAAGCAAGGTTTACACGGCCACCCTTTACAGTCATGTTTGGGCATTGAACAATCCGCACGCAACACGTGAACACGCTCACAATGTCCGACGGGTTATTAATATCTGGTGTGGTATTGTGGGCGATATTCTAGTGGGACCATATCTTCTTCCCGAACGTGTCACAGCTGCCACCTATATGGCGTTCCTACGTGATGTTTTGCTGGACTTACTGGAAAACGTGCTATTGGCTGTTCTCAGCAATATATGGTTCCAGCACGATGGAGCAACGGCGCATTACGCTGCAAATTTTCGCCAGTGGCTGGATATGGAGTATCCCGGTCGATGGCTTGGCCGTGTTGGTGCTGTCGCATGGCCCGCTAGATCGCCGGATCTTAACCCATTGGACTTCTTCCTTTGGAGTCATCTAAAAGAACTGGTATATCGATGGCCTGTCAACAGCCTGCACGACTTAGTGGCCACCTTACTCACAACCGTAACCCCAGCTATGCTGGAACGCGTGCAGATGTCTATTCCTCGGCGGGCTGCCGCCTGTTCCGCACTACAAGGTGGTCATTTTGAACGCATTTTGTAATCTGACACGAATCCACATGTTTTATCATTTGTGTTGCAGTGGTACACATCAGTTAATTACATGTTTTCTGTCAAAGTGATTGGGTAAGTTATTTCTAATGTCTGTATTCTTACCGGATGTGACGTCACAAACGTTCGGCGCGGATATCTCCGGAACGCGACGTCCGATTGGACAATGGACAACGGTTTTCGGCTTCTTCCTCCACGAGGAATCGTCCGGCGGGTTTATTGTGCGATCGATTCTGATCATCCTGTATATATAGAACAACATGTCTGACAAGTTTGTTTTTGATGTTGAGCACTGTGTCACAAATATTAGTTTGTTGAAAGCTGAGTTTGAAAGACGATTTGGTGATTTTTGCAAGCATGAAAAACCATTCCACCTATTACGGGGCACATACAGTTTTATGGTTGATTATGCCGAGCAGAATTTACAGTTGCAACTGTTAGATTTACATTCTAACAGCAATTTGAAGTCATTGTTTAAGAGTGAAAGTTTAATAACATTTTATTCTCTTTTGTTAAGAAATAATTTTACAAATCTGAAAAGTTTTGCCAAGAAAATGCTTCCAGTATTTGTTAGCACATATGTTTGTGAACAAGCTTTCTCCAAAATTAAATACGTGAGACCAAAGCTCCGTTCACGATTGACTGACAACCACTTGTCAGATTTTTTAAAAATTGGGATGTCCAACTTGAAACCAAATATCGAAAATGCAGCTAAATGATTCCAGAAGCAATATAATTCTTCTCATCAATTTCTTTCCCAGTTTTGAATGTCTTGAAGTCAATTTGTTTATGTCATGAAGTTAGCTTCCTAAAGATTAAACTTTAGTCTTTAGCAAGCTTAGTTTTATGTTTGTTTTACACTGCTGGCCACACAAAATGCACCACCAAGAAGGACACGAGATAGCAAAGCCAGATTTACTGGACACATAACGACAGATCCAAAGATGAAACGATTGAGCTTACAGGCCCGTGCGACTTGCGGAACACGCAGACATCAATAGTTCGTGTGGCTTTCATGGCTAGCAATAGCGGCCGCTACACGCCGCGGCATCGAACGAAAGAGGCTTTGGATGTGTGCTTGGGGTATGTCTATCCAGGCTGCTTCCACACGTTGCCACAGTTCATCAGGCGTAGCCACGGGTGATGCTTGCCGGGCCACTCGGTTGCCGATCAGCGACCAGACGTGTTCGATGGGCGATATATCGGGAAAACAGGCAGACCACGGCAACAGTGACACCTGGTGGGCCATAAAGAATTGTTGCACGATGCGTGCCACGTGCGGGCGCGCACTGTCCTGTTGAAACGTGGCCGCCGGCAGGTCCTGCATGTAAGGGAGGACTATAGGCTCCAAAACGTCGGAGATGTAGCGGTGGCTGTTGAGTGTACCGCCGATGCGCACGAGAGGGGTGCGGGTGTCATATCCAATTGCGCCCCAAACCATAACGCCAGGCGACGGACCGGTATGGCGATGCATAATGCAGGCGCCATACAGTCTCTTGCCGCGGTGCCGCCACACACGGATCCGACCATCGTGATGTTGTAGGCAGAAGCGGGATTCGTCGGTGAAGACAACGCCGTGCCATTCCGTAGTCCAGGTGCGGCGTTCAAAGGCCCACTGCCGCTGCACTCGCCGGTGGTGTAACGTCAATGGTAATCGGAGTAATGGACGCCATGCGACAAGTCCCCGCTCCTGCAGACGACGTCGAACGGTATGTGCTGACACAGGTTGTTGCGCAACACACCCTAATTCCTGCGCTAACGTTCGTGATGTGGCGGTACGAGCCGTCAATGCCCGCCGCACAAGATGCCGGTCCTCACGTTCGGTGGTGTGCCGCGACTGCGGCAATCGCTCACGTCGGTCCGTCCGTCACTCTTGCATCCACCAAATCCATACTCGCCTCATTGTGGCTGGATGTCGTCCCACACGGGCGCCGATGTTTCGGTACGATAAACCGCTGTCGCGATCAGCCACTATTTGTCCCCTGTCGAACTCCGAAACGTGCTGGAATGACTGCCGTATTCTGCGACAAGGCATCAGTAAGCTTCCAACGCACAGGTCAGGTAGCACAACACACTTCCACTACTTACACCCCGCCATCTGTGTACCCTTCTTATAGTGCTTCTCGGTGGCGTGCCGGGCGCACATGATTTGCATATGTCCTGCAATGCTAATCGTTTGCATGTCCTCTCGCGGGCGATGCATGCTGCGAATTTCAGACCAATCGGATGCTTCCTTCTTGGTGTTGCATTTTTTGGTGGCCAGCAGTGAAAATGCGTATAAATGTCCTTAAGTATTTATTTGAAAATTTCCATGTTAAATTACAGACCATATGAAATCAGTTAAACTTTGACAAATTTTAGACCTTGAGATATTTATCTTCATTAGACTTCAGTTGGACCTTGTCAATACTGATCTTCGGTTTACCATTTTTTTGAATCAGGCTCCCCGAGCTTTTATAAATTTCTCAGTTGGCCTTTCTCTCAAAAAGTTTGGTGATCCCTGTTTTTAACAATTTTTTACACACGTCATCGAACTGTACTAACGGTCTTCTGAATCTGTTCCGCCGTCCCAGTGGTGCAATGATCTAAGCGACGGCTTCTGATCATTCGTCCGAGATGGGTCCGGGTTCGAAACCCGGTGAGGCATGGATGGTGTGCTTGCTGTACGGCTCTGGCCCTCTCCTCTTCCTGGAACCAGTGGCCCTAAATTAGGAGCAGGCGACTGCTTATAGCCCATTGTGTTGCTCACGGTGGTCATTAAACCTCCAATAAAAAAAAAAAAAGAATCTGTTCCCACGTCTGAAGACTGAGATGGCAGCACAGTCTACCGACTACGTCCGTTAGGAAAAGCTTAGGAATTTTGAGCTAAAATGAACTTCTAAAAATGTGATTTTTTGTATTTGAATTTTACAGTGTTGAAAGAACATTCGAATATCGAGGCTATACAATGCCAAAGGATTCACTAGTGCTTGCCAATGGCTGGCTAATGCATCGGGATCTCAAGTACTTCCAAAATCCGATGGAATATATACCAGAAAGATTCTTGAACTGCGATGAAAAGAAACTTGTAAAATTAGATGGATACGGACCTTTTTCGTTCGGTAAGTATATTTGTTCCTTGCATTACTATTATAAGATTTAGTAATAATAATATACTGCTAGGTAGCACATTGATAAAATTAGAAAGTTTGTTGCTCTGTTGTAGTTTGGTCCTAAAAGCGGTTTTCTGTTTTTAGATGTGTGTTTGGATGTGCTTCTACATGCAAGGTTTGTCCGGAAAGTAATGAGACTACTTTTCCTGGGCCAATCAGAAGGGCCGGAGGGTGGAGTCTCCAGGCGTGACGGGTGGCGGGGTATGTTAGACAAACAATCAATGTCTCGTCAGTTGGCTCTCAGCTTTTACACAGTGAGGATCGCTTGCGAAGTGGACAGCTCTGTGAGCGTCGCGTAACGGTCAAAATGCAGAAGAGTGTCTAACAGCGATGCGCGGTAAAGCTTTGTGTTAAACTTGAAAAATCCGCAACCGAGACGCTTGCTATGATACAGAAAGCCTACGGGATGGATGCTTTATCGACAGCACAAGTGTTTCGGGGCAAAAAACGTTAACAGAGAGAAGAGAGAGCGTCGAGCACGAGACACGCACAGGGCGCCCTTCAACGTCTCATACTTCGGACAATGTGGAAAAGGTGAAAGCGGTTTTGGACTCTGACCGACGTCTGAGTGTTAGATTAGTAGCAGAGCACGTGGGACTCACAAAATCCATTGTGCATGAAATCATCACGCAAGAATTGCAGTTGCGGAAAGTTTGCGTCAAATTGGTTCCTAAGGCTTTGAACGATGAACAGAGGAACAACCGTGTGTCGATTTCTCGTGAGCTTGTGGACCGTGTGAGGAGTGAACCTAGTTTTTTTGGAGAAAGTGATAACAGGTGATGAAACGTGGGTCTTTGAGTACGATCCGGAGACGAAAAGACAGAGCTCAGAGTGGCACACTCCCGAGTCTCCTCGACCAAAGAAGGCTCGAATGTGCAAATCGAAGATGAAATTGATGCTTATTGTCTTCTTTGACTGTAAATGTGTTGTCCATAAGGAGTTCGTACCTCCCGGACAAACGGTCAACTCTGCATTTTACGTAGAAGTGCTTCAAATTGCTGAAGAAAGAGTTGCGCGCGCCCGCCCGGAGATCACCAACACTTGGGTTCTTCATAACGATAATGCGCCCCGCCATGCGTTGCTGAAAGTGAGATAGTTTCTGGCGAAACACAACGTGGCAACGCTGCCCCAACCTTCCTACAGCCCGGACCTGGCTCCGACTGACTTCGTTTTGTTTCCCCGGCTGAAATCCAGCCTGAAAGGACACCATTTTGGGACTGTTATAAGCGTGCAAACTGCCACGATGAGTGCTTTGAAAGCGATCCTTGTTCCCGACATCCAGGCAAGCTACGTGGCGTGGCAGAAATGCTGGAAGCGGTGTATTGATGTTCAAGGATGTTATTTCGAGGAATTTTAATGTTATGTAAGTATAATTTTCATTAAACGTCTGTTATTGAATGAGTCTCATTACTTTCCGGACAGACCTTGTATTCTCTGAAATAGACATAGGCCGTTCCGGTGACTGAGTGATCTAAGAGCTAGCGTCTGACCTTCTAACCGTTATGTTCGAATTCAGGTGAGGCATGGACTTTGTCTCATGGCATTGACTCTGTCCCTTCCCTGAAACTCTAAATTAGGAACGGGCGACTAATTGTAGCCCATCGAGTTGCTAAAAAAAAAAAAAAGACATTTCAGGCTATCGCTGGGCATTTGTTCTACACTGCAGGACAATTGCTAAGGACGAATGACAATAGCAACGATAGCAAACATAAAATGGAAGGCAGGAAAATGTGGAAATTAGCATAAGTGCGGGATACAGTAAGACGTGTTGTGCGTATGCAAATTTTGGATTGCCGAACTTGTTCGTGACGTCATAGCGCTGATAAGAGATATAAAGGATTTGACGCGTATTGACCGTTGTTGTTCAAACGCAAAGTTGAAAGGGAAAGAATCAATTGATGAACTTGCAATTTTCAGTATGTCTTCCCGACATCACCTAGATGATTTTACGCGTGGCCGTATTATTGGCAAGATGGAAGAAAGGCGAAAAATAACAGATGTTGCCAGGGAGTTCGACGTCAGCCACATTGTTGTTTCAAGGCTTTGTAAATCATTTCAAACGAATGGAGAGTGTAGCAAACGTCACGGGGAGGTCGTGTTCGCAGTACGACACCTACAGAAGACCGGTACATAGTGCTATCAACAGTGAGGAAGCAAATCAGTTTATGGCTGCTACTGGCAAGCGGATCTCCCGAAAGAAAAACTGTCACCAGACGTTTGCATGAAGGAGGACTATATGCCCGCTGTCCTGTTGTGTGCATCCCATTGTCCAGACGTCACCGTACCGCCCGTTTGCAATGGTGCCATCAACATCGCAATTGGACTGATAACGACTGGTCTGCTGTCCTCTTCTCAGATGAGAGTAGATACAGTCTATCGTCTGATTGTCGACGACAACTGATCTGGCGTGATAGTGGTACTGCATATTGTCCAGCAAACATACAGGAAAGGGACCGATATCCGACATGTAGTGTCATGGTATGGGCTGGCATCATGATCAATGACCGTACGTCCCTCTATGTGCTTCCAACTGGGACTATGACTGGCCAACGATACATTAATGATGTTCTGCTACCTCATGTTTGCATGTTCCGTGGTGCTGTCGGTGATAGATTCATTTTCATGGACGACAACGCAACATGTCATCGAACAGTCGCTGTCCAGGAGTGTCTTGAGAGCGAGGATATTCAACGCCTCGTATGGCCAGCACGTTCTCCAGATCTGAATCCCATTGAAAATGTGTGGGATGCCTTGGGGAAGAGTCTTGCTGGTCGCCAATGCCCTCCAATAAACAAGGACACCCTCATCCGTGCACTGACAGAGGAATGGGATAAGTTACTCAAACAGCTGCTTGATAATGTTATGCAAAGCATGACACGACGTGTGGAATCTTGCATCGCCCTCCATGGTGGCCATATCCTGTATTGACATCTTACGCCGGAACGCCTGCGGACGGTAATTGCATTTTTTTCACGTTTACGTATTTTGCACAAAATGGCCTGTTTGTCCCTTGAACACGTTCCAAAGCCTTCTGGATTTCAGAGCACAATAAATTGTCTTTCTTGTAATGTCCTGGCATTCTGACATTATTTTATTTCACTTGGCATCCAACCACACTTACTTTTTTATGCGCTATGTAGCCGTTTATGATCAGTCCTTAGCAATTGTCCAGCAGTGTACTTTTAAAGAACCTCCAAGCGGATCTCAACAATGGCGCATAGCGGCAACCATAAATAGTGAAGGCAATACTGGACATTTATTTTCCTTATGATGTATTTTAAACATTTACGAGACTCCGAATAATTTAATTTGGGTTGTGATACCAGAATGAAAAAATCAATTAGGCACTCTGAGCCTCGTTGATCTAATTCAAACCCACCCAGATATGTGACCTGATAGACACAAGATTGCTTGCCCTTGACGATACTGACAATTTATACTCTACCAAAACCCTGCTGAAACATATGGCTAACGCTCAGGTCTGCTGACCTATATTGAACACAAACAGCTACAATCATAAACAAGCGCTAAGCCAAATTTGAAGGCCCATGAGGAATACTTTGCTTTTTCTCGTTAAGAGGAAAAAGTAATGGCGACTTGTGCTTTCCCCGATAAAGACTAATATGGTCAAAAAATGAAACCATACAAAAGCTATATTTATATTGGTAAGAAGCAATATCCTAAAGAAGCTTCAGCAGTCCTTATGAACTGCTTTCTTTGTTTTGGTGAACAGCATCCACCTCCAATATGCTAACGAAGCTATGAGTTTTCTCATCAAGTGCTTCTTTCCTTCTGGTCGACCCCGTTTTCCCACAGACTCACTGGCGTGAAAGCGTTTCATCTGTTACATGTCGTGCAAGCTTTAATTAGACTACATTCACTAATTTTCTGATTGCACATCGTTGCTTCCTATTTACTACATATTACATCTTGGAAAAATCTTTTTCATTCTCTTCCTGTTTTGATGTAAACATTTATTGCAACTTGTTTCAGGACAATGGTACTTTTTGTCGCTGAGAAAGTTTGCTTCGAAACGTCTCTGCTTTGAAAACGTGTTTCAGGAAGCTCGGCCTTCTCTGCAAAATCAGATCCACTGAAAAACTATTGGCGCAGAATAAATAGTTCTCATTGGTCGTGAGTGTCACATGCCGGTTCGCATTTTGTTGTGCATGAAAACGTCAGACTCTCCTAACCAGTGAGATTAATCTAATTGCTGTTCAAAGTTCAGTTGTTCAAGGATAAAAAATATAACGAAATGATTCCACGTTTAATAAAATCATTGCTCATGGTGCTATACAGTGCTGGCGTTGAATTTAGTTTCCTATACAAACGTTTTACAAAGAATATAAGTTACCACGTGATGGGTGGATTTACGAAAACTCTCTGATACGTAATGCTGCTTATGGCAATGAAAAATCTAGTTCAATTGTTGCACGAATTTAACTAAGTGGTAGGTGAAAGAAACCATCTGGTATGACATATATTGTCTCTTCAATCTTCCATTTTCGATGGCTTTTCGCTATACACATTTTAATTGCACCTCTTTACGCTTTCTATACTGAATGTCATTTCTAAACTCCCACGAGTTTCTTCCCTGGTAGTCAGTAAAGTCAAAATGACAGACACAAATATGGGGACCAAGAAGTTCACATTGAACTAATTAATCTTCGTGACACGTCGGTATTGAACTGAGCTATTATTAAGCCCACATGATTGTTGAAGTTCAACAATGTTGTTAAAACTTCGAGAGCAATTAGTGTTACATCGAGGAGTTCAATGACGTAAAGTTTAACACATATAAAGGTGTAATATGCGATTGTTTCTAACTTAAAAATAATTGGAGTTAGTTCAATGACGAAGTAAAAAAATACTTTGTTTTGTAGAATAAATCACTTCTCCGAGGATTAGATGCGACTTTTTTCTTCTTGCCATTTCTGCTGGTAATTACCAAGGAAAGTCAAATAAAAACCTTTAATAATTTTTTCTCACAATTTATTGAACAAAAAGTTACATAAAAATGACACACCTGTGTCATTTTTCAATATAATCTCCATTTTGTGCAATACAAGTACTCCAATGCTTACAAAGAGCATATATTTATGTAGAAAAACATACTTTCGGTCGAGTGTGCAGCCACTCATGCACCATCTGCTGCACCTCTTCATCGGTCCGGAAAGTCTTTCCTCCCATCGCATTTGTAAGTGGTCCAAAGATGTGATAATCACTTGCGGTAAGGTCTGGTGAATACTGCGGGTGTGAAAGACACTCGAAGTGCAGGTCTTGTATGGTTGCAACCGTTGGATGGGCGGTATTGGGCCGAGCACTGTCATGTTGTAACAAGACTGCAGTACTCAAAAGTCCACGTCGTTTGGCTTTGATGGCAGGTCGAAGATAATTCTTGATAAGATCTACATACGTGTCACTGGTTTCAGTGTTCCCTTTGGGCATATAATGTTCCAAAATTAGGCCTCGTTCACCCCAACAGAGAGTTAGCATAACCTTCCATGCAGTTGGTTGCGCGCGGAACTTCTTCGGTTTTTGGTCAGGAGGGATAGCGCCATTCCTTGCTCGTTCTTTTGGTTTCTAACTGATGGTAGTGAACCCAGGTTTCGTCTTTAGGAACAATTCTCAGTAGGAAGCCATCATCTTCTGCTTCAGAGCGCCGCAATGGTTCTTCACAGGCATCAATATGTCGTTGCTTCAATTTTGGAATCAGCTGCCGTGGCACCCTTATTGCAGATACTTTGTTGAACTGTTGCACATCATGGATGATGTGGTGCACTGAACCACGACTGATGTTCGAAAGTGCTGCTACTTCATCCACCGTCACTTGGAGATTTCTCATCACAGTGCCTACATCTGCTGTAATGGACTCTGATGTCACTACTTTATGTGCCTGACCCGGTCAAGGAGAACCTGTCACAGAACTCACGCCGTTTCGGAACTTTCTAGTCCATTCGTACACTTGCTGGAGTGACAGACATGTGTCACCATACTGCAACTTCATTCGACAATGAATTACAATAGGTTTAACGCCTTTACTGCTCAAAAGAACGGATGACAGAACTTTGCTCCTCTTTGGTGCATGTCTCAAATGGGGGGGGGGGGGGCATCTTTACCCTGCTACTGTGACGCCACTAAGCTTGTCTGGCAGCCCCGGTGGCGCAGTGGTCTAAGCGATGGCCTCTGATCATTCTTCCGAAAGGGGTCCGGGTTCGAATCCCGGTGAGGCATGGATGTTGTGTTTGTCTTACGGCACTGGCTCTCTCCCTTCCTTGGAACCAGTGACCCTAAATTAAGGACGGGCGACTGCTTATAGCCCATTGAGTTGCTCACGGTGGTCGTTAAACCTCCAATCAAAAAAAAAAAGCTTGTCTGCACCGTGCTGCCACCTGTATGAAAATCTTTTAGACATTCGTAACAATATTTCCAAGTTACAGGACAATAATACTGTATTTTGAATTTTTTATCGCTCTTTTAAAGTTTTCATTTGACTCATGTGTTACACCGGTTTCCATAAATTAAGGAGAAAACAGAAAAATTGCGATAACTTAAAAATCGCAGAATGAAATCTTATGAAATTTGGCGAAACCTGTACAATAACGTGCGTTCGAGAAAGACACTAAAACATTTCGTAAGAAACATTTCATTCCGAAAAAAAATCACCACATACAGAACCAGAGGGGAAATATGGGCCGCCCTGTTGGCGCTATGGTCTAAGCGATGGTTTCTGATCACTCATTCAAATAGGGTCCGGGTTGGAATCCCGGTGAGGCATGGATGTTGTGTTTGTCTTACGGCACTGGCTCTTTCCCTTCCCTGGAACCTGTGGCCCTAAATTATGGACGGGCGACTGCTTATAGTCCAATGAGTTGCTCACGGTGGTCGTTAAACCTCGAGTAATAAAAAAAAAATGGTGTCAAAATGAAATTGCCGAAGTACCTCAATAGGGAGGGTGGTCACCCCTCACACTAATGAAGTTGATCATAGTGTCTAGGAACTCAGTACATAGCAGCGCGCAAAGCTTGTCTAAGCTTCTCCACATCTTGCAGAGAGGGTTGAGGGGTAACAACACGTCTATCTAAAGCATCACAGACGATCTGATTAGGGTTGAAAGACCTGGCTTGCCAATCCATAAGGACAATGACCTCCTCTTGAGAATATTGTTCTACCAGCCTCTATCGATGGAGGACAGCGTTATCGCCTTTTAGAAGAACGGCATCAGTTATGGCACCTGCATAAGGGTGAACATATGGGTGCAGGACATCATCCTAATGACGTCGATCATTCATGGTTCCTTTTGGAAGCACACAGAGGTCTCTACGTTCACCTAACGAGATGCCACCCCAAGCCAGCCCACTACCACCACAATAAATTTCCCTTTTACGTGTCACGGGGGATAGCCTGTCCTTCATTCTCTTCGGATCATAGAACGTCTGAATTCTCTCTGCAAAATAAATCTGGACTCTGTGAAGAGCACTGATCTCCATTGGTTTTCAGTCCAGGTTTTGCCCAATTCAACCCCCCTTCCCCCGTCACAGGGGATAAAGGAACGCCGAGTGGTGGTCGCCTAGTACAAAGACCTCCTTCGGGAAGCCTTCTGCCAAGAGTGGAAGCAGATACTACCGTTCCTGTGGCCGCAGGAAGGGCAGACTGCAGCTGTGCCGTGGTAGCCATTCTCTTCCTCCCCGCAATTAATCGGATATATCGATCATTCGCGGATGTTGTAGACCTAGGCTATCGTTTGCTTTACCTTAGGGAAGATGATTGTTTTTTGTGGGAGCACATCATTGCGTTTTAAAGTCAAGCACCTGCGCGCCTACTTGTTTGCGAACTGGTTGCCATGGAAACCAAACTTCTATAATATATTCACCAGCTCACAATGGAGTGAGTAGCCGAGAGAACAACATGTCTTTAGTTTAACACTTTAACGACCATGGTCCAAATTCTTGTATCACTCTAAATACCATAACGTCCGAAACTGTCTGTTGTTTCACTTCTTTCTTTAATAACAACAATAGTGAGCGAGGGTGGCTCCTGCTGATTCTTCATAGGTCAAGAAAATTTGAAGAACAAGTAAAAGTAGGAAATCTGACTCACCATAGACAGCCGTTTCGGGCGGCTATGACCGTTTGTACGTACGGATGTTTTGTGCATTATGGTCGTTAAAGGGTTAACTGTGCAAAGCAATGCTAATGAATGCAAGCTTACCAAAAGCATATTGGGGAGAAGCAGTGCTAACAGCAAGGTATTCGCGAAATAGGTTGACCACCAAGGTAAGTAGCAAAACTCCATATGAATTGTAAAATGGAGTCAGACCTAATATTAAACATTTAAAGGTTTTTTGATGCAATGTCTACCACTGCGTTCATAAAAAGAAAAGAAGGAAGTTAGATGATTAAGCGATTGAAGGCACATTCATAGGTTACGACTTTAGGTCAAAAGGATATCGAGTGTACATTGGGAGAGGAAACGTAATTGTGTCTAGATCAGTAATATTCTTTGAATACCAGAAACTGAAAAACAGGGAGATTTCAACCTCGTACAAATGGGAAGTCAGAATTATCCAGAAATTGAAGATGTTGACAATAAATGGAGAAGAAACAGGATACCCATGAATGTTCTGCAGAACCTTCAGAAGAGCAAAGAATGATTGAACCAGTCATAGACATTAATTTGTGAGCTTTCAAATAAAGGAATTCCTTCAGAAAGACTTCGATATATAGCAAGAGAAAATGTAAACATTGGCAAAAATTGTCATGCAAAGCAAAAACGAAACAAACTTCTAACACACACCCAAAATCTCTAAGCGACATAAAATATCTTCCAGAAAGAGAGAGAATAAGAGAGAATAAAATGGCACGACGCAATGGAAGAAATAAAATCTTTAAAGGTAAATGACACTTGGTTACTAACAGTTACGAAATGGAAAGAAAGCTATAAGAAGCAAATGGATCTTCAAGAAGAAATATAATGATAAACAGCAAATAATAACGTATAAGGCCGGGTTAGAAGTAAATGGATATGACCAAAAATATGGGTCCGATTACGATGAAACTTTTGCTCCAGTATTCAAGCACACCACAATAAAAAAATTTCTTACTCATATTATGAGATTGATTCCACGATCTGTGGACCACAGAAGGACTTATATGCAGCCATCTTGCAACTTTCACTTGACACTGGTCTGCCTCTAGTTTTCCGATTGCTCTCCACCTCAGTTCATCTGCTAAATGATGTCTAGCAGCAATTTCAATAAATCTGTTTTCTCAAAATCCTTTCTTTACCCTCCGCAAAAGATGTGACGCACAACTTCGCAGCTTTTATATTGTGGCTCATTTGCATGCATCGACGCCATTATTAAACAAACAGAAAAATCGCGATTATTTCCAACTCTACTTTCACAAATAATCGCGATTTTTCTGTTTGTTCAAGGAAACAGGAGACGTCACACAGGCAAAACGATTTAAGGTCTATTTCAAAACAGAAATCACTGGGCGAAAGAGTTGTGCGCATCACTTTACCATGCGTATAGTTTTGAATTTATTTTGAGCTCCAGAAATCAGAAAAAAACAGTAACAATTGAAACTAATAGTTCATTATTTGATATTTTGTATTGTATTGAACATTTCAGTACATACAGAACAAAGACAAATCGTTATCATATTTTGCAAGGTCTAAGGTTTGATTCCTGATAACTGCTCTCCGAACATGGGAACTCCATAATTATGCGTGCTCCTGAGGAACCGTGAAGTGCTTTTGGAGTATAACAAGAAATATTTTTCCGCAGATAATTTGCTGCCGAGTTTTCGGACCCCACATATGGAGGTCTGGGAACAAAAAAACCACGTTCATTAATCTTCTCGCACGGATATTGACAGAAACGATACATGCCATAAGAGGAAACACGTTTTCACCTTCAAAAACAGTAAATAAATAAAATTAAAAGCACCTTTAAGGTTCACCAAACATTTACATACTCTGAAATATTCATAACAGTGTATACAAATTGCAAAAAGGAAGACATTTGCGGAAATTTGCAGTTTTCAGTTTAAGTGAAAATATTTTTTCGATTTTTGAAGTGTTTTTCTTAATCTGTTCTTATTTTCGTTTTCAGGAAAGCGGAACTGCCCAGGGGAAAACATTTCGATGATGGTAGTTTTCCAGTTCTTCACCGGAGTTCTGCAGACATTCACTATAAAAACTCCAACAGGGGGTATGCCAGATCTCAAACAGCATTATAAAGGAATAATGGAACCCACCATTCAAGAACTCTGCTTTCTGGAAAGATAACTAATCACAGCCAATATAATCTTACATTTATGTTCATAGCGCTTCAAGTGTGTAAGCCATCATCTCATTTCTCAGACTCTAACTACGAAAGTTTGTTCCTAAAGGAAAAGTAGGAATTTGGAGCCCAAAGAAGCAACAGCTCAACGTCTTCTGTCGTTGATCTAAACGGTTCAAATGAAAGTCATGCGAATGATGAAAACTTGATTCGTGCAGTATTGAATGAATCTAGAAATTTCGCACTTTTGAATTCATCATTGTTGTGTTGTACTCGGCTATGTGGATATCCGTAACTACATATGTTATTTATGAAACAAATGTGTAATATTTTCTACACTAAATTACAAACCGTGATCGTGTAGACTATTTTAAACCGAGGTTCCAAACAATGTATCAGATGATCTGGGATGCTACATAAAAACAAAAATTGTGTAAATGTAAGGAAATCTGCAAATCAGTCTACTAAATGAATTGGTGTGAAGGTTTGAATAGTCTACATACTTTAATGACAATAGATTTCTGTTGTTGATGCTATCAATGTATAAACGAGCTGGAAAATAATATTTCTCCCTTTTGTTTTATTGCTCCAAAGCAAACCCAAAAACATTCAGTTACAGCTACTCTTAATTTAAATATAATTATTATTATTCACACATTATCGGAACTACAATAGTGAAAGTGACTCAAAATTTGTACAATACTTTCCCCAGATAGACACTTATAGACGAGGGAAAGTTGTAATGCAAATGATTCTGTAGCCATCTGTTCGATTCCAGGATACTGCCAGTAAAGACGAAAAATAGTAAACAAAAATTATCTGTAGATCACCAGTTGCTGCAAGTGAGTGATTCTGAAATCTTATTGATTGCATCACCAAAGGTAATTGCTCAAACGGAAATGACAAAAGGAATTATTATTTGTCGTGTGCTGTCTCATACAAAAAGTTGTTTAACGCTGAGAAACCATAATAGAAGACATGAATTTGCCAATAATAGTTGTTGCGATATAAATGTGAAGTGTGAATTCTTGTGTTGTGTGAATCAGTTCTAGTTGAAAAACAAGAAACAATCAAAGAAAAACCGATACACAGTTCATGAACATACTCTGTTCTGTAAAGCCATAAAACAGTGAAGTCTCCGACTCACAGCTATTTTGGAATTAGTGGTGTAATAATGATCCTCATATTCCCAATATTCCAAGGTAATTCAATGTTTTTGACCTCTCATTAATAACTCAACCTTTTCTGTTACCAATTCCACTCAAGTACTGGATCAAATTAAATCAATTTCTCCAATTACACAACCCATTACCATGCTTTCCTTAGATGTTGTATCTCTGTTCCCGAGTGTTCCAGTACAACAGGTACAAGAATCCTCTCATTTGGTACCCACTTTGGTTACCGAAAGATCTCGTGTGTACATATTTTATTATATCATCTTTTTAAATGCATATATATAAAATATTTTAACATTGGAGTTAAAATAGTTATTGTGTCATTTCGGTAGTTTTTCTTGTATGTACTTGTGAAATTGTTAATGAAATCCACATACCTTTAAATTTCTCATTGAAATTTTGATGAATAAATCTTATTTTGCCCAATATCAAGCCGGTTTAGTTTTATTTGCGTAGACTATTTAGTTAGATATTTACATCTCAAATGATATAAAATTTTCTGAAACACCCTGTAATATTTTTAATGTTTAATTTGTGACGTACGTTGCTTTTAATCTCTTTGAAGCTTTGGGAAGAAGACACCATGTCAGACACTATGTAATTTTTTGAACATGTAAAATAATAATTTTGAATGTTTAATTTGTGACGTACATCGTTCTTAAGCTCCTTGGAGTGGGCTAAACCCTCTCCGTGGGTGCGCCAATGATTTGCACGGTTGAATACAAAGGTTAGCTATGGAGTACAGATATGTACAGACATAGTCTTTTATTTATGTTATACTAGCTGTACCTGGCCAAGCGTTGCTGTGGCTCAGTCTGGTTAAATGGAAAAGAAAGAAAAGAGAAAGCGCACGTTTCTAATATGTTCAATTTCACAATGCTTGTGGGTATACAATATTTTTTGTTGTTCCATTGTCTGTGCAGATATAGAGATTGTCTGGTTTGCCGACTATAGAACACGCAACATATAATTGTCCATGTGAGAAGCAATCCGTGTCTAGATCTAAACCGCACAAACGCCAATCGAATTGGGAATTACAATCTCTTAAATTGAAATGGCATATCCGTTGGAATCATTGGAATGCGAGGAATGAGGACATCTTCACCTTTGAAAAGTCCTGTCAAGATTGTTGCTTCTACGACGTTGCTCATGAATGTTTTTACTGCAAACCGCGTGCCGTTGCAAAGCTTTGGCTGGTTGATATTTCGCAACATGATAATTGGCACGCCGATTTTCAATTGCAGTACGTGCGGTGGCATCCCTGGCAGATCGAGTGAATTCAAAAATTCTGTTGGATAATGAACCGCTTCATCTGGTTCCACAACAGTGTCGGCGGACTTGTATGTGACTGCCTCGCTTTGAATGTTAGACTGAATAATATTGTTAAGTTCGTAGACGTCTTTGTTCTTGGCAGCAAGAGTAGCTCGTTCGCTCAGCCAATCGTTATTTTTATAATTGGTTTGAATATTGGGAACCAATTCTTCTTTTGACGTCACTAAATTGCAGAAGTTATGAGGCAATGAAATTCGTCCTGAGGTCAGATTAATCGGCACCTTTCCGTTGCCAATTTCCAGCAATTGATGTGAGAATATCTCAGCTGATCGGTCGTTTTGCAGCTGGACACGCATATTTGTAGTTAAGTTTAACGTCTTTACGTGTCGTCACAAAGTAGAGTATTTCAGGCAAGCATTTATTTCGTCCGCTGGTGTCGATCGAGGAATTACAGGTAATGTTTGCCTGAAATATCCTGCAAACAATATTAATGCGTTCCCAAATGGTCTGATGTTTCCACGCAAATCTTGCAATGATCGATCAAGAGCCTCCAGCGATTTTTTCTGCGCCATTGTGCATTCATCCCAAACAATAAGTTTGCATTTCTGCAATACTTTTCCCATGCCGGATGCTTTGGAAATGTTGCCCGTGGGAGTTTCAATGAATTGCATGTTCAAAGGCAATTTCAAAGCGGAATGAGCAGTTCTTCCACCTGGTAGCAATGTCGCAGCTATTCCGGACGACGCAAGAGCTAAGGCTATGTCATTTTGGGATCGAATTGCTGCCAGAATCAATCTAATTAGGAGCGTTTTACCAGTTCCTCCTGGCGCATCTAAGAATATCGTTAGAATATTCCTAAGCGTTAGCTTAGGAATATCGTTAGCTTAGGAATATTTGATTGCACATACGACAAAAGATCACCCGTGTTGTAATTTTGTTCACGACGCAATTCTACATCGAACGAAGCAGTAGCAGATTGATTCGGTGATGGCATTCCCAATTGATTGAGAACTTTGTTCGCGATTTCTAAGCACAAATCTTAAATCATTATCAAGGCTTCGTTGTAGATTTTTGATGTGAAATCCATGTTCATATTTGAATTTTCGTTGCGTATTCGACAGAAAATATCTTCAGCTATGTGCGATTTATATTTCTCCCATAACTCTGTTGGAGATGAAGGAGAGCAGGCGGTCGATATGATTGCAAACAATGCCCGAATTTGATTTGGATGTCACGTGTTGCACGCGGCATTAATGCATTCATCCCAGTGTCGGTCGTTCTTCAATAAATTCAGAGCTTGACATGCACTGCGGAAAGTGGCATGTGTAACGTCGTTGACAATTCTCAATTGCTGGAAAGACGTTGGACCGGGCACATTTACCAACAGCATGCGAAGGAAGAAGCATTCATCTTGATTGGGATGCACGGTGTACAGTCTGCCTATCGTAGTTTCTTTGAATATGCCAGGTTGTCCGTCGACTCGCTCTCCTCGTTTGCTTCGTATAACGAAGTAAATTTCTCCGTCATTTTTATCCACGCGGGGCTTGTACCCGGGTCCCCTCATTCCGGAATAAGTCACTCTACCAATTGAGCTGCGCGGACGTTCGTTCTGACTGCTATCTGCCTTTATGTCGTGTGCGTCCTGCTGGCAGGTACGTCACATCTCCCCCCGAAAGAGAGCCGGGTACATGGCCCACGGGTCAGCCGTGACCATGAATCGTTGCAGGCAGCCATCCGCTGTAGAACGTGCATTTGAGAACTCCCAGTCAATCTGGTGTGTGGAATGCAACGTCACACACATTTATTTTTTGAAGCGCTGGAGAAGGGATTCTCTGATTTTTCCTATCTCGCGGTGTGGAAAGAACATCACACCATTGCGAGATTTTGAATGGCCGGGTCATCCGGAAAGTTCGGGCGCCATTATGACGAAGTAAATTTCTCCGTCATTTTTATCCACGCCGGGGCTCGAACCCGGGTCCTCACATTCCGGAATAAGTCACCCTACCTTATTCCGGAATGTGAGGACCCGGGTTCGAGGGTCCTCACATTCCGGTGCGCTTTTTATACCTATTGAGCTACGCGGACGTTCGTTCTGACTGCTATCTGCCTTTATGTGGTGTGCGTCCTGCTGGCAGGTACGTCACAGTCGTTCAAATTATTTTCTACTCGCATTCCATGTGTAATACGTAGGCACTTCCGAATACAGCAGTGTTTTCGCAAACGCGTCATTTTGACATAACGTGAAGAAAGCAGTTAACGTTGTAGCTGGTGAATTCAGGGCTATTTGTTGCACATTTGCAGCTGTGAAATAAACGCGTTGTCCATTTTTTAGACGTACTGCTAAGTGAACAACAGCTGGACTTCGTTCATGTATGGGGAATGAAAGAACTCGCCATACAGCTTCATTGCTGCTTATGTACCTTCCAGCCTAATACTGTGAGATTTCATCGATATGTATGACCGCATTCCTATCACTTCTTTCTGGTTGCACGCCAAAAACTGCCATGTCGCTGCCTTTATTCACGTACTTACAAATGTATTTGATCGATTTAACGGAGTTACAGTATTCCACGTTTATGTGCGCTTTGAATGTTTTTGATAGCAAAGGCGAATATGGAACAACCCACCGGTTATCTACTTCGATGTCACCGTTTCGCATTTGTATGGTTGCGAATTTACCGCCATCTTCTGCTGATCTTCTTCTGTATGAAGGATATCCATCGTTTCCTGTAGCTGTGTTGGATACAAATGATCGAGGATATCGCTTACAGCATTTTCCGTCTATCATGCATGGTGAATTTGGATTCAGTGTACCGCAAGGTCCATGTATCATATTTTTCGTCACAACTTCATGCAAATCCTTATCGACGTCGGCATCAGGTATTTCAGCGCATATTACATCGTCGATTTCGTTTGAAGTGATTTTCTTACAAAGCCAGATTAGTATATGTGCGTGTGGCAATCCTCTCTTTTGCCATTCCACTGAGTACATCTAGCAGGGCACAGACCCAAACACTTCATGTTTTACGATGAAATCCATCAGCGATTTCAGCTTCTGTCTGAAAACACGTGCTGTGATGTCATGCCTATATCCATCGGCGATTGCCCAGGAAGTAAGAGATGTATATTGTCCCATGCTGGATTGCATGTGAATGTAATGAATAGGTCTGGACGCCCGTAGTGAGGAACATATGCAATTGCATCTTGAGCATACTCATGCGTATGACGTGGACTGCCTGTATATGAAGATGGCAGAATCGTTAGTTTTCCAACGTTAGTTGTATTACCGTCATTTACAACTGCATCTCGCAAATGAACGTATTCTTCAGAGCGAAGCTTGGTCTGATTCAAACGGATAAATATCAAACGTTCTGTTTCGTTTTTTGCATATATATCTACGATGTATTGGTGAAACAATTGACGGCATTTCAAAATGTGATTGTCTTCATTCTCTCGAATCATTATTCGGTATGAATAATAGTTCATTGCGTTGCCTTTCATATTTGTTTCTTCGCCACTGACTGGATTTATCTTCTTAACGTTGAAGTGATATCCATCGGCACCATCCCAAAAATGATTGGATATTGCAGGGCATCATAGCATCGATGAGTTTCTGCAACTTTTGTCAATTGATCGTTTCTCCGATGAAGAACAATATCTCTAGGTAGGAATTGATCTCCGACTATAACAATTGCCACTTCGTCTATAGTTGGAGCATTGAATCTTCGCACATGTTCTCCAGCAGGCGCTTTGTCAGCATGAATAACAAACTTGTGTGCATCAGATGGCATCATGGCAATTGCTGTTTTGAACAAACGCACTAAATTGTTTTTTTCGTGAAGAAGCTCTTGCAGTTGGGAGACGATGGACCTTTTTATGCCAGTAGAAATTCCGCATCGCGCATTCAATTCATCATTGCCATCACCGATGAAATACATTTGTAGGAATTTATGTTGACCATCTGGTAACGGAAGCAGGGAGCCGGCTTTATGATAAATGTGTCCTTTCACTTTGAAAGTTGGCATGAATTGAGCTGTTACGATTTCTGCGCCGAACGACGTCATTTGGAAGCATGAGTTGTATTTCCTGATGTTAGATAGGAAATGCTTTGATTCGGCGTTATATCCGGCAAGCAAAGATTTTAATGGCTCTGGCGGTTCTCCAAGTTGAGGCAGTTTAATTTTTCGGGCGACGCAACACATTCCTTTCGTTTCTCCATTAAATTTCAGAGCCTTGCAATAAGGACACACTTCAGTCATAGTGCCGATGAGAACATGCCGGCTCAAACTATAATCACCAGCTGGGTTGTACCGGAATGCAAGGCGATTGTAATCGCGTGATTGCTGAGCACGGAGTCGTGTTTGACGCTAATCTGCTGTTTCTCGTTGGCGTCTTTCAGCCACTCTCAGCCTGTTGCGTTCATTCTGTTGAGAACGAAGCAGATCTGAAGCTGCAGAACGCGATCGCCGTGCTCGCAACCGTGCATCCTCAAGTCTGGCTTCACGTCGCTCTGCTGCTTCATCGGCACGTATTTGAGCCATTCTTTGTCTGTTTCGCTCGTTCGCTGATGCCCATTCTTCCTCTGTTTGATTTGCAATTACTCGTCGCACTGCTTCCGCTCCGCGAGTACGACGACTTAAGTTTGATCTTCTGCGAGGCATTATTTGGATGAACTAAAGCAGATCGATTGCACTGAAAAAGAAGAAAGAAAGTTATAACAAAAACATATAAAATTGCAAAATATTAAAAAAGGAAAATACACAAACTAAAAAACAAAGAAAAAAATACTAACGAAATATTTCAATTCAAACGCAGAGCAATCGACACAGCTCAATTCCACTGCCAATTGCACTGAAAAATAAGGAACAATGAAAAAATAAAAAAATAAACTATACTCACGAAATGAACGCTATGGTAAACGACACATGGATCGTAAAATGGAATCGTAAAATATTTAGTATAGCGTGTGTTGCTTTTACGTCCAACAGATGGCGCTGTTTTTCAAAAAAGCATGTTTCTACCAGTCACAGGTGTGACATCTACATAATAGGTATATAAAAACACGCGCGTATTCGAATGCAACGTTGTGTCAAAATTTCAAAGCAATCGGTGAAGAAATTTCGGAGATTTAAGATTTTGAACAAACGAACATTTACATTTTTATTTATATAGATTAATTAATTAATTAATGAAGAGGAAATAGTCAAACAGCTTATGAACTGGCATCTGAGTACATTGTGTCTATAACAGTGGTTCTCAAACTTTTTTTCTTAAAGTACCCCTTCGGAATATTTTAGCTGAAAAAACTGCGTCCACTTGTGTATTAGGGAGATACCTTATTACTAAATGAAAAGTTTATTCCACTGCATTTATGTGTGTATGTATGTGGGTATAAAAAATACAAATACACACATGTTTATTTGTAAAAATTGCATACATTGTTGTTACAGAAATTGCATGAATGGCTAGAAAAATCAAATAAAACTGATAAAGTCTCATTTAGTATCAATGAAATGTATGAGCTTTGCAAAGTTCATCAATATTTGGAGTAATCTATAGAAAAATGCGACTCAAAACATTTTCTATATTAGGTTCGTAGCCCTTTCAGCAGGCAATCAGTCAAAGAGAACTGTTGTCTATTTTATCCTCCTAATGAGCACTTTGAATAACAAGGCTAATAACAAATGCCTCCTAATCACCCCCTAAATGATTGCTTAAGATAAACTCTTTCTGAAATGCAGGCCCAACCGTTTCAGCATTCTTTGGCCCACTTTTGAGACGGCGAACCAGGGTTGGAGTTTTAGTGATTTTAACATGAGCATTTAAAACTGGTTTAAACCGTAAAAAATTGTCAGAAACATATAACATGCTTTTAAACAATTTGTAAGCATTAATAGATATATTAAATAGTAAGAAACTGGCCTTCAAGCAAACTGCAATATTTTTCTTTATTTTTATAATTATTTTATTACAATTATTAAGAGCGGAAAAGTGTCAAAAATTTTATTCGTTAAGATTTTTGTTTTGTACAGAGTTGATTTCATTGATCTAATATTATGCAACTGCCGATGAATTGCAATACCAGTAGTCTGGTTCATTTTCCTCTCGTAGCATCCGATGGCACATTTGTTGACATCTAAATGATTCCTGAGCTTAGAGTGTATAAATCCATAGAAAAAGCTTTCAACTGAAGCTGAGCTGGCAGGACTTGGCAGCAAAAGTATTGCTAGTTCAGAGGCAGGCTCAGTTGTAAAACCATTAAATTTAGAAATTCCTTCCCACTAAATCATGGGATTCGTATGGATGAATAAAGTCTGGGTAAATGTGTACTTTAGCGTCCTAAATTATTTCATCGGAAAAATTTAACGTTATGGGAAAAGTGCGGCGTACAATTTTTTAAGCATGCAAAATAATGGAGAAAGGCGCAAAAATATAGTATTTGTAGAGAACAGGAAATAATTTCATTGAAGTATTTACCTGGGAGTGCGATGGAATGGAAGAGTACGTGCGGTAGGCTCAGGACAACAGAGCGGTGACAGCGTCAAGGTGAAAGTCTGTGAATGGAAGCTTCGTTGAGAAGGGCAAGTTACGGGGGAAAGAATACAACAGGAAGTGGTTGAGCAGTACGTAGTCATACAAGCTTCTTGTAGGAACACATTGAAGGAAAGAGGTCCGCTTTACGCAGCATTGTTAGTGGTGTTAGTAGCTTTTTCAACAGCGTTAGTGGCTTTTTTCAAAGTCATGAGTCTTCATACTTCATTTCGGATTTCGTTAGGGCTTAAAATTTCATTTTCCGGCACAATATGACAACAAGCTCTTGGGCTCCCTGCCATACTACGATCTTTGAATTAAAGAAACTCCTTCATTTTTAAAAATATCCATTTCAGGAGGGAAAAATGTGAGCTACGATGTATGGAATAACAGCACAAATACAAATGAATTGGCTGAACAAATCTACTACCCTGTACATCTGCGAAACCATAATCAAAACTTGCCATTCAACCGGAATCTAAAGTTCATACTGGACACTTCTGTGGTACATGAAAACATTTACATTTCTTCATTTCTTTGCATTCGGAAACATTGTGAAACTAATAATGACATTTTGCACATTTCTTTCTCAAAAATTAATAAAACATCTGAAGTACTTCTTTCTACTTGCACACAATTACACGATGCATCACACTCCTCCGAAAAATATCTGCCATTCTTGTATTCTTCCGCGCATTCACTACCAACTGTTACTTCCTTCTGACGCATGGAACCTTAACGTCGTGTCCGTTAGCATCGCTTCACCCTCCCGCATGAACTGCTGCAAACCATCGTACTAACAGGTAAATACTTCGGAAAAATTATTTCCTTTTATCTAAAAGTTTTATTTTTTTCGCACCTTTCCTCATTATTTTGCATGCTTAAAAAATTGTACGTCACACTTTTCCCACACAGTTAAATTTTTCCGACGAAATAATTTAGGACGCTTAAGTACACACTAACCAAAGTCGGTATCCCTTCTTGAGATGTTAGAATTTCTGTTTTATTTTCAGATTGACAATGCTTCCACACTAGTGTGTTGCAGTTACAGTGGCAAGCTATTTTGCGGATTGTTGTGGAGACAGACCTGGAATGCTATTTTGCTTGGTTAACAAAATATGTGAAGATCATACTCTGCTCTTTAGGTCAAAAAATAAAAAAAATAAAAAATAAAAAAAAAAAATAAAAAAAATGCCCCCCCAATAAACTTCTGGAGGGATAAGCCTTGAGATTGAGATCAAGTGATTCGAGGTCCTTGTATGTTCTAACTCCTGAAAATAAAACAAAAGGACTAAGGAGACCTAAATACTACCAAAAGGTGAAAGAGATCATACACTACATTTTTTGTGCAAGGAAAGCCTCAACACCCCCCCACCCCACCAGATAAACTCCTTGAGGTGGGGCCCTTGGAAATGAGAACAAGTGATCCAATGTATAACGAAGTAAATTTCTCCGTCATTTTGGTCTACGCCGGGATTCGAACCCGAGGCCGCTTATTCCGGAACAAGTTGCTCTACCAACTGAGCTACGCAGACGATTATTCTGATTCCTATCTGCCTTTATGTCGTGTGCGTCCTGCTGGCAGGTACGTCACATCTCCCCACCCCCCGAAAGAGGGCCGGGGGCATGGCCCACGGGTCAGCCGTGACCATGAATCGTTGCAGGCAGCCATCCATTGTAGAACGTGCACTTGAGAACTCGCAGTCAATCTGCTGTGTGGAATGCAACATCACACATTTTGATTTTTCGAAGCGCTGGAGAAGGGATTCTCTTATTTTTCCTATCTCGCGGTGTGGAAATAACATCACACCATTACGAGATTTTGAACGGTCGGGTCATCCGGATAGTTGGGGCGCCATTATAACGAAGTAAATTTCTCCGTCATTTTTGGTCTACGCCGGGATTCGAACCCGAGGCCGCTTATTCCGGAACAAGTCGCTCTACCAACTGAGCTACGCAGACGATTATTCTGATTCCTATCTGCCTTTATGTCGTGTGCGTCCTGCTGGCAGGTACGTCACAAATGTGCTGGTGTGGTTCTCAATCTCCTGGAAAAAACGAATGGAGCTAAGGTTACCTAAATACGGCTAAAGGGTGAAAGTGATCATACACTACATTTTTGGTCCAAAAAAGTCTTACCCCCCTTAAAGAAAAACAACCCTGGAGGTGGCACGGAGCAAGAAAAAACTTAAAATAAATAATGCAAGCGGTAAATAAACACGATTGCTCTACTTAAAAATAGAAATGATCCTGAAGTACAAGAAACAGAGATTTGGGGGATAAATACCATGTAGAAAAGGCTGCAAAAATAAAAAACAACAATACTGAAATGTAAATAGACGGTAAAGAGCAAATACTAAGTGAAAAACTACAAAACTATGTAAGAACGATAAATAATGTAATTGCTTTAGTTAAAATAGAAATGATCCTGAAGTATAAGAAATGATGATTTAGGTGATAAATACCATGTTGAAAAGGCTGCAAAAATAAAAAAAAAACCAACACCGAAATCTCCACATGAATTCAGCGAGATATGAATGCGTTCCTCTCTGTTTTTTATTTCGCCATTTGCACGAACTCCACCATCTCGGTGATGATGACCCATGCATTGGGCATCCCACTATGAACACTCTTTTTCATGATGTTTATCCTTAGTGATATCATATTACCATCAATATGAGTGCACTGATGCCCTACCAAGCGGTGGTTCGTTTACTAGCAAGAGGGGTGACAGCATCGTGTTTCCTCAATATGTATACACACACTGGTAGTTTTGAAATAACTATATATCACTTTTCTTAAAATAACTACATAACCAAAAGGGGAAGATTAGTAAGTAGATTCTCAAAGTTGTAGCTATTTATATCTATGGGACTGAGGCTAAGCACTGCGGAAATCGCTTAGGAATTGTTAATCAGGGCTTGAAAATACTGTGCCTGAGATGCCCGGGGCATATAAATTATTAAGTAAAGCTGGTTGTATGTGTGTGCCCATGAAAATTTATCTTTTAAGAAAGCAAATCAGAACCCTCACTTTCTTTACACATTTTGCATTTTTGTTTTAAGGGTCTCTATACTCAAAATGTTCAGTGCATAAATGCGTGATGATAATGCTGAGATTAGTATTTGAGAAATGTAGTAATCTGCCATGTTCCTTTTGTAGAAGTTTTCACCCTTTGTCAATAAACACCGGCTGCTAGTTCCATCAGAGGCATGCATTCAGTCACTGGCTTTAAACAACATTAGGAGCAAAATTATATATGCTTCCAATATCTGGACCTAGAGCATAATACACTGGCGGAAAGTGAAAAAAGAACACCAAGAAGGAATTGGCGGACGATCATGAAATTTACATATGTTAATGGGGTCGAGTTTACGTAGGTGTGATGTTAATTTCGGGACCAACCGGTGAGCGCTTACGCCACAACACGGCACAATATGAAAATTATCGTCGGTGGTGTTTAAGGAGTACGGCGAAGTGAATGTAATCAGTCGTCGGCGTACGGACACGTGCGAAGACCCTGAAGAAACTGCAATGCCTGGACATGGAAGACGTGTACGAATACAGCAGTTATCGGACTTTGAGCGAGGTAGTCAAGTCGGACTCCGTGAGCCCGGGTGGTCGTACCGTCGTATTACGGAGCGAATTGGACGAGAAGTATCGGTGGTGGTACGATGGTGGCGTAGATGGTCCGAGGAACATTCCCACACGAGAAGACTTGGAACCGGGAGTCACAGACGGACCGATGAGCGAACCAATCGACGCATAAGAAGAGCGGCGTTGTCCAGCAGAACATCCACTGCGACGCAAATCCGAGCTGCCGTTGAACCTGAGGTGACTGTGTGAACAATCCGCAACCGTCTACGGATGCAGGACTACGTGCACGTGTGGCTCTGGCATGTGCACCTCTGACTCCAGCCCACCGTCAGGAACGGCTGCAGTGGTGTCGAGAAGACGTGAGAAGACGTGGAACCGGGAGTCTCAGACGGACCGATGAGCGAACCAATCGACGCATAAGAAGAGCGGCGTTGTCAAGCAGAACATCCACTGCGACGCAAATCCGAGCTGCCGTTGAACCTGAGGTGACTGTGTGAAAAATCCGCAACCGTCTACGGATGCAGGACTACGTGTACGTGTGGCTCTGGCATGTGCACCTCTGACTCCAGCCCGCCGTCAGGAACGGCTGCAGTGGTGTCGCCAACGTCTGCACTGGAGAACGCAATGGCGATCTGTCGTGTTCAGCGATGAAAGCAGATTCTGCTTGGGAGCCTCCGATGGCCGCATGTGTGTTCGCAGACGCACAGGGCAGCGTCTCCACCCTTCTTGCATCCGCCAGCGACACACAGGGCCTACACCTGGTCTCCTGGTGTGGGGAGCGATCAGCTATCACTCCCGTACACAACTAGTGTTTGTACTGGTACGTTAAACAGCACCTCCTACATCAACAACATCATTCAGCCCGTTGTTATGCCATTTGTAAGGTCGGTCCATCGTGGTGTTTTTCAGCAAGATAACGCACGCCCACACACAGCCCGTGCAACGCAACATGCACTTCAGGGTGTTAGACAACTTCCATGGTCTGCACGTTCACTGGATTTGTCCCCCATTGAGCACGTGTGGGATTTTATGGGAAAACGACTAATCCGGTCTCCACGGCCAGCCACGACCATCCCCGATTTACGCGTCCAGGTTGAGGATGCTTGGAACTCAATACCCCAAACTTACATCCAACATCTGTACGACAGACTCCATGGCAGAATTGCACAGTGTGACGCAGTTCATGGCGGTTCAACCTCGTACTCACCATGTTACATGGAAATGTTATTTTTCAGTTTACCAGCAAATACAGCTGTATTTTGCCATAATGTTTTGATCACGTTATCCTCTGTATTCCGTTATTATGCTGTATAAATTTCGTTGGTATCAGACGTCGCCTTCTTGGTGCTCTTTTTTCACTTTCCGCCAGTGTATAATTAAAGAAGGGATATTCTTCTGTTCTTGGCACTCCGTAACAATAATAAAACTTATAGTGATTGGCAGTGAAAAGCAGCATGACATGAGAAGACTATCTTTTTTTCTTGTAGTAGAAAATTCTATTCTGAACTTCATTTTAAAATTTAATTGCCCAATCTGGGCAACTAGATTTTTTTTACCAGCCTAGGCCAATGATTCACATGCCCCGGGCATCTCGGGCATGATACCCTGATACATTTAAGTAAAAATATGTACAGTACATAATTTCATACGTATAGATTAATTAAAACATATATTTCTTTATTACTACTTTAGCAAAAACTTCCCATTACAAAAAAAATTACCTTTGCTTGTCTCTATGGGCACTATTTCGCAATTACAGCGTTGCAATCTTATGCGTAACGAAAATTTCTGTAGTACATACCAACTTTTTATGAAAATTGCGTAATGTTTTAAGGAAAATATATTACTGCAGAATTTTTTCTGTCCCCCTGGAATTTTGTTATAACGAGCTTCTACTGTTACTCTTTTTTTACTGAATCTGGTAAAAGCTGGCCATGAAAATGACAGGAAACTATATCATGTACAGTTTCTTTTCTTTGTAAATGTAATTAATGTTAAATGAAAAAAAAATCGAATACGTTCTAAATTTCTGTGAGTGAAATCTGTACCTGTGTCACTTTAAACAGGACTTGAAAAATATCTGAAATGTCACATGCCCAGCTGGGTATGTACACTAATTATTTACGTTCCCAGATGGTAAAACCTGAATGCCCAGGAAAATTTATATTTTAAGATAAATCAGAAGCCAATTTTTTAAAGTTAAAAGATGGGAATTTTTTTTACATGTGTTGCATTTCTGTTTTAAGATGATAGTGCACAAATTGGTACAAAATGATACGATGAAATTGTTTTTTGAGAAATTTAAGGATTCTGCCGTGTTTCTTTCATTGATTTTTTTTTATTTTGCATATTGTCACTAAACACCTGATTTGTACATCAATGAAAAATTGTTTCACTATCTTCAGGTATTCCCAAGATATTATAAATACAACTATTTAATAGCATTTCATCAGAAAAGGTAAAAATGTTGGTTGAAGATTCAGCAACAGATACGGAAATAATATTTCCATTAGGAAATTAGAAGCGCAGCAGCAGTGCCAAATGCAGACATACTGTCACTCCAACCAGAGAAAAATGGTGCATCTGAAATGTAAGAGCAAAGAATGCGTATAAAATACAGGGTGATTACAAATTAATATCTTTCCGATAACAAGTATAACTGTGAAGAGACAGTCAATCTGACCACTGACCCAAGTTGCCGATATTATGAGAAAGAGAAACGCAAATATTTTATAACTCTGTTGTAATTCCGTAGGTCCAACAGATGGAGCTAGATTGCACCACAGAGGCAAAATTGCGGGTCAGTGGGAAAAGGCGTTCTGCATACTGGAATTGTATTTATTTATTTATTTACCATTTTTAGTTGTTACATGAGATATTAATACAATTAATACAATTATTTACATTGCAATATGGGAATACTGAAACAGCACGGAGAATCAAAGAAAAGGTCTACATAGTGACCTGACTTAGCCTTGAAACCCCGAAGTCATAGTCAAATAGAGCCCAGCGTTTGACAGATCACGAGAAGAACATCAAAGTATCAACATGAAACAGACAATGCTCGTTTTACGATATTCACCCACCCTTTCGGCCTTGTTGTCTTCTGCCCCCCTCCTTTTTTTATAATAATAAGATTATTGGTGTGCAAGTAAGCAGCTTTTTAGTTTCTTTTTAAATAATTTATAATTGTTAATTATAGTTATTTCAGGAGGTAAATGATTCCAATAGTGTGGACCCTGATAGTTTATGCTTTGCTTAATCAATTCAGTTTTTGGCTTACATGTTTTAGAGTCTGGCGAAGTTAATACACTGCTGGCCACCCAAATGCAACACCAAGGAGGACACGAGTTAGCAAAGCCAGATTTACTGGACACATAACAGATACAAAGATGAAACGATTGAGTTTACAGGCCCGTGCGACTTGCGGAACACGCAGACATCAATAGTTCGTGTGGCCCCCATGGCTGGCAATAACGGCCGCTACACGCCGCGGCATCGACCGAAAGAGGCTTTGGATGTGGGTTTGGGGTATGACGGTCTAGGCTGCTTCCACACGTTGCCACAGTTCATCAGGCGTAGTCGCGGGTGGTGCTTGCCGGGCCACTCGGTTGCCGATCAGCGACCAAACGTGTTAGATGGGCGACATATCGGGAGAACAGGCGGGCCACGGCAGCAGTGACACCTGGTGGGCCGTGAAGAATTGTTGCACGATGCGCGCCACCTGCGGGCGCGCATTGTCCTGTTGAAACGTGGCCGCTGGCAGGTCCTGCTAGTAATGGAGGACTACAGGCTCCAAAACGTCGGAGAAGTAGCGGTGGCTGTTGAGTGTACCAGCGATGCATACCAGAGAGGTGCGGGTGGCATATATAATTGCGCCCCAAACTATAGCGCCAGGCGACGGACCGGTATGGCGATGCATAATGCAGTCGTCATTCATACAGTCTCTCGCCGCGGTGCCGCCACACGCGGATCCGATCATCGTGGTGTTGCAGGCAGAAGCGGGATTCGTCGGAGAAGACAATGTCGTGCCATTCCCTAGTCCAGGTGCGGCGTTCAACGGCCCACTGCCGCCGCACTCGCCGGTGGTGTAACGTCAATGGTAATCGGAGCAATGGGCGCCGTGCGACAAGTCCCTGCTCCTTCAGACGACGTCAAACGGTACGTGCTGGCACAGGTTGTTGCGCAACACACCCTAATCCCTGCGCTAACGTTCGTGATGTGGCGGTGCGATCCGTCAATGCCCGCCACACAAAATGCCGGTCCTCTTGTTTTGTGGTGAGCCGCGGCTGCGGCAATCGCTCACGTCGGTCCGTCCGTCCTTCTTGCACGTACCGAATCCATACTCGCCTCACTGTGGCTGGATGTCGTCCCACACGGCACCGATGTCTTGGTACGATAAACCGCTTTAGCGATAAGCCACTATTTGTCCTCTGTCGAACTCCGAAACGTGCTGAAATGACTGCCATATTCTACGACGAGGCATCAGGAAACTTCCCATGCACAGGTCCGGCAGCACAGCACACTTCCACTACTTACACCACGCCTTCTGTTCATCCTTCTTATAGTGCTTCTCGGTGGCGTGCCGGGCTCACATGATTTGCATATGCCCTGCAATGCTAATCGTATGCATGTCCTCTCGCGGGCGACGCATGCTGCGAATTTCAGGCCAATCGAATGCTTCCTTCTTGGTGTTGCATTTTGGGTGGCCAGCAGGTTAGTAACATCTATATATTTTTTAACAAATATGTCGACAAGTCCTGATCTATATTTATCCGCTGCCTTGTAAATATCACAGCCTTAGATTTATTAGTATTGACTAATAGTTCATTAGAGGTTATCCAGTCATAAAATTTGCGTATTTGATTATTGCAAAGTTATATGATCTGGTGTATATTATCACCCGAAAATAAAATAATAGTATCATCAGCATACAGTGTTACAGATGAGGTGGCTTTAATAGAGAAAATGTCATTAACGTAGATATTGAATAAAATGGGCCAAGTATTGAGCCCTGAGGAACTTCTGAGATAATATTTCCCATAGCTGATTTACTTTGACTAATTTGTGTATTGTATTCGATTTGTTAAATAATTTTTAAGTAAAGTTAGAGAGATGCCTCTGATACCAATATTATTTATTTTTGTGAGGAGAATAGCATGGTTAATGGTATCAAATGCTTTTGTGAGATCTAAGAATAATGCTAATGTTATTTTCTTATTTAAATTTTTTTAATGTAATTTTGCAAATATAATAAGGCCGATTCAGTGGATTTATCAGGTTGGAAGCCATACTGATTGTTACTAATTGTGTTGTATTTTTATAAGGAAGGTATTATCCTTTTGTAAATTAAGTTTTCTAAAATTTTGGCAAAAACTGAAATATGTGCTATGGGCTTGTAATTATTCACAGTATTTACACTCCCTGATTTATATTTAGGGCTAATTTTAGAAATTTTTAGTTTGTCAGGGAATGTTCCGGTTGTAAGTATCAAATAAAAAATGTGAAGAAGGATTTCCACCTCTAAATATGAAATGCCATAAATGACCCTCGGATGAATATAATCAGATCCTGAAGTAGAATTTGTTTTAATATTTTTTAACTCAGTTAACTGTTCGTTGTAATTTATATTACAAAAATGACAGGTGTTCATTCTGTGATTCTTCTTTAAATATGAAGTATAATGCTTATTAACTTTTCTCATTTCTTTTTAAATAATTTGTGGTATTGTAATGAAATGATGGTTAATTTGTGTAACTGTTTCATTTTTATGTAAAACTTTTTCATTTTTCTCATCAATTAAATATTCTGATATTGTAAATTTAGTACTTTTACCTAGTAAGTAATTTAAGTTTTTCCATGTATTTTTGGAGCAGTTTTGTGAAAAAAAGTAAAAGTAAAAGTTTTTTGTTTATTATTTTAATACTAGTATTTAAACTGCTCCCAAAGTGTTTAAAGATAATGAAATCACTTTGATTTCTAGTTTTAAGGAATTTAGAATAAAGTTTTTTTCTTTTATTTTATCAATAGGTGAACTTGTCATTCATGGCTTTCTGCATTTTTTTTGGTTTGGTTTTTTGTGTGGATAGGGTAAATACTTATCATAAATATCCTTAAAAATCTAATGGAACTTTGAAAAAGCCCTATCTGCATGATTTTCATTCTTAATCCATGTCCAATCAACTGTTTTCAATTCTTTCCTGAAAGCAGAGATTTTAATGTTAGTAATATGTCGACAAATATAGATTTCCGTTTCTCGGGGGCTAGAAAAGACATGAGAAAAATAGAAAAAATATGGGTAGGTAATCACCAAGATCATATTCAAGGACTCTGATAAAACTGAGTCATCAGAAACATTTGTCAAACATAAATCAGTAATTGTTTTAGTAGAGGTAGTTATTCTGGTTGGTATAGAAATAATGTTATAGAAACCCGAAGACTGTGTCGTATAAGTTAATTGGACCGTTATTGAATTTTTTTGTGATATATCAATATTGAAATCACCTAATATGAAAGTTTACTTATTATTTAAATTAGCATAGTCGAGTAGGACAGTGAGGCCATTTAATAGTTGCTTATAATCAGAGCCAGGTGATCTATAACAGACTGCTATAATATAATACTGATTTTGTAGTGTGCGAAGTTCTATATTTTTATTAATTTTTGTAAATTCAGATATGGTGGAGAAAAACTTATATGTTTTATGTACATACATTGCCACTCAGCTACCCCTGGAGTGAGTTCTATTTAATTTATAGATACCATAATTTTTAATGTGTTCTTCATAATGTTGATCTGGGAATTCCGAGAAGTAACCTCGAACGCTCGTGATACAAATTATATCTAATGTTAAGTCCACAGACTGGATCATATTCTCCAATAAGGTTATTTTATTTATTAATGAGCATGCATTCAAATGTATTATATTGAGTTGATTATTTTGATTAGGTGTTAGTAACTTGTTAATATCTGTAATTGTGTAATAGTTTGGCATCATACTTGTATATTATTAAGTATAGCCTTCAAATCCCTACCCCCCACCTATCCTCTCCCACCACCTTCTCTCTTTTCTTAAATTTAAATTACTTATCTCTATTTACTAATTCCCAATACAAGGTCTTGTGTTGACAGAATTTTTTTCCTCTGTTCATCATCATTTAGTCTAATATAAACAGTTCCATTCCAAGTCCAATTATTTTTAATAACTCCAATCTTCTGCAGAGTCCTAGTCTACCAGTATAAGTACTTGTTTGTTGGGGTAAGATTTTCATTCGAAAAGATTTTTGTAGACTGTAGGTCTGAATTAATTTTCATACGAAAAGATTTTTGTAGACATTAAAGTGTGAATTAAGCACTGTCACCTTTCTTTTCGACATCCATTGATTTCTGACAGTCCTGGACATAAATTGAACAATAACTGTTGAGCTCTGTATTCATGGATGTGGATTAGGCAATGAATGAGCGATGTATATGTCAGTGACTGAAAATTTTTTCTATCTGTAATTTATTAGCCAATAGAGCAATATCATTTTGTACACCTATATTATCTTTAAATGTTTGTTAAATCCAATCCGTGTATTTCAAGATGTTTATTCCTGTGATACTGATCCAGTTCATTTAAGTCGTCCCTTAGTTTATTAATGAGTCCTTGACTTTGAAGTTCTCTAGCTGCAAATTGATCTAATTTTATTTGCAATCCAGCATCAGCTTGTTCCAACTGGTTGCACTTCTGTAAGACCTCATCGTTATTTACAGTTAACTGCCCTATAGATTATTTTACTTCTCTCAGCTCATCCTTGACCTCAAGAATGGAATTTTGGTTATGGTGTATTTCATTGATACCATAATAGTTTCCATATCAGGTGTCTTACTATGAGGAGCAGTGGAAGTATTTACCCTGGCTCTATGTCTGGAAGTCCCTCCCAGTTGCCTTCTATTTCACATAGTTGATTAACGTAGTACACTAAAGTATATACATATACTGTATAGTTGAATTGACATTAGCCTTTGTTGAAAACAATATTGTAGGAAGAAACTGCTAGACAAAAATCTACCAGTAGCGGCTACATTTAAATGCTCGCAAAACAGACACATCTGACACACATTATGAATGTCTCTACAGATCAAACATCCAATCAACATCTAGGTCAGGCACATTCAAATGATAAACATTTCTGCAGAACCAATTAGCAAGACCAAATGTATAAGAACCCTAATTGTGTCCATTCCGTCTCCAACAACAGCCACCAGGTGGCAGCACGACAGAGAATACTTATTCATTCAAAGTACTAATAGTGAGGATCATAATCCACAGGAAACAATAGTGTAATTGAGGTGAATTTATGAAGAGACATTTAACATTTCAAATCAACTTTCAGACGAAAAATTTCCCAAATTCATCTTATTCACGTCAACAGTGCTCGTTATGAATTGTAAAGTAGCTCACCTGAAAATGTCGATTGAAGTCCCAGTAGATTCTATAATTACGTTATATGTATCTTCAAAATGAACCCAAATGTTAAATGAGCAAATACACTAGACAGAACATACCCTCAAAGAGCACAAGTCGAGCACACAACAGAGGTTCCCCAGAGAGCACGTGTAACTAGAACAGAACTGTAGTATCTACCTAAATTCACCGTAGTGAATTCGCCTGTCGTCGTTGACCACTATTTTCACCAAATTCAGTCAAATATCCAGTGATCCGAACATACTATCCTATAATCATTTTATAAACACTTCATATACATGATATAAATAAATCTGTAAATCCACCCATACATACATATCACCAAGCTGTTCTCCAAGATTCAGAGGTTAGCTTCAAAAAGAAATATAAACCACCAGATCCAAATAGGCAGAAATCATGGACACAACGATTTTCCACTCACGAGCCAAGAAAAACATGACTCATCCATTACAACTGCTTGACTAGACTCTGTGGGACACTCGTACCAATAAATGCTCACCGTGCAGCGACAGTTATTCCTGTGGGGCTTTATTAAAGATAACAATTATGTCCCACCATTGAATACAACCATTAGCGACTTGAAGGTTCATATAGCAAAAGCAATTGCGGTAATTCTTTCATATTTCCCGAAGAATGTTTGGGACGAGATATAAATTTATTTTTATGTCTACCGCGTTACAAAGGTGCACATGTTGAGCTCATTTAGAGAAACACTAAAAAACTTTGTGAGTTCGTCTTTCTATTTGTGTTTGTTTCATATTTATTGTAGAAGACCTATACTTTCCCGTGCAGTCGGAAAAGATCATTTGTAGTCACCTTCTGTTGATTATTATTACAGCTAGTCTTTGCTGAAGGAAAACGTTTAGTCCTTCGTACCGAATCTCAGATGTCGTCGACATAAAAATAGAAATTAGCATTGTCTAGCACGTATGTTTTACCGCGAGAAACGCGTATATATAAATTTACGCAATTTAGCGGAAGAAGTTTTGCATCGAAACTAGCCAGAAATTCAGAGATATTTTGCTTGCTCAGGAAATTTACCTGGGCGAAACGAGTTTTTGCAGTTCAAAATCAGAAATAAAAAAATGTACCGTGGAAAATGCAAAAACACTCCGCTAGCGGAAAAAACTGTGGATCACTACAAACATTCTCATTGCTCCAGCTACAAAACGTATCGAGATATTTTAAATTCTGTCGCAGATTTCCAGATGGATTAAGTGATGCCATAGACACGTGAGTTTCGATGGAGTTTATTGTATGTTAAAAAATTATTAGGGTCGACACCTATGACTTAAAGCCATCGGCGAATCCAGGAGAGAGTTGTAAGAGAAAACCCTAGGGGCAGTACTTTAAACATCATCGCAGAAACATTGGGTTGGAAAGAAAGTAATGTCCGATGACTAGGTGCCCTAGATCAAAGCCCCGGCCGCGGTGTACATTTGCCAATGAGATTGTTCAGCACACCGGCAAGACATTACCAGGTAGGTGGCTTAAGTCAGTGGCAGTTAGCCATCAGAAGGCGAAGAGTGTAAGCGCCAGCCAACATGGAAATGGACAAGGAGCTCATCCACTCTCATCCACAATTGCATGTTGTATGAGTTTCGTTCCAGTAGCACCCCTGAAAGTGCAGTAAGGAACATTACCAGTGTGTACCCCAATGCCATATCACAATGTCAGTGCTGTCGTTGGTTCGATCGGTTTCGGGAGGGAAATTTTGGACTGTCTGACTGTCCCAAAGCCGGAAGAGACCGATCCACGTATGATCAAGCGGGAGTTGGGTGAACAGCTGGAGACAACCCACACGAGCATTACTACGCATCTGCGTCAACTTGGGGAGGTGCACAAGAGGGGAGTTTGGGTACCGCATCAACTCACAGTTGAGTACAAAGCAAATCACAGGAGCCCACTCGTTTCCCTGGTTGCACGTGACCAAGTCGAACCGTTGTTAAACGGCATTGTGACAGGTGACGAGAAATGAGTCCTATGTGACAATGTCAGCGCCCAGGAACAGCAACTGCACCCAAAAGAGAAGCCCACACCGACCCCCAAAGCCGTCTTACACCCACGTAAGATCTTTCTGTTCCTTGGTGGGATATGTGGGGTGTTGTCTTTTTTCGAGCTGCTGCCGCAGGTGTGTACTGCCGTCATCTTGACAAACTGCACGCATCGCTCACGTGGAAATGATCAGCACTGCTCAACCGCAAGGGCGTCCTACTACAGCAGGATGGAGCGACACCTCACACAGCATGGGTGACCTGTCACAAGATCACAGATCTGGGCTGGGAGCTGTTGCCGCACAAAGTCTATTCTCCGGACATAGCCCCAAGCGGCTATCACTTTTTCCTGTCGTTGCAGTACTTCCTGAACAGAGAATGGTTCACCAACCGGGGCGATGTCTAACGCGTACTTACTCACTTCTTTGCGTCCAAGTCGCCAGAGTTTTACAAGGACAGTATCCAACATCTGCACAAACGATGGGTGAAGATCGTTGCAGACGATAGCAACTACATTTTGGACTGATTTGTACTTGTATATACGGTAATTAGCGCTATTCTGTTGCCTTGCATTTGCAGACATTACTTTCTTTCCAACTCAATACATAAATCAACGAAATCGTTTAGTATTCCATACTGTTATAAGGCACAGCAACAGCGCACAAGTTTTGCATGGCGTCCCTGAACGTTACAACCATCTTCCATTGATCTGTGTGCGAGAATGACGTGTTGCCCATAGTTTCTCGACTACTATTTTTATATCATGCGAAGCAGCGATGAAGTATTAATGACTAAATTAGGCTCATTGGCTAAATCTAGGGGAGAGAGATTCGATAATGCTCAAGAGAGAAATAGGGATAGAGATAGAGAAAGAGAGAGAGAGAGAGAGAGAGAGAGAGAGAGAGAGAGAGAGAGAGAGAGAGAGAGAGAGAGAGAGAGAATATGCTATATGTTAAATGGCAAAGAACCAGGATTTAAGTCTTAAGAAGAAAGCTTTCTGACCTAGAAGTGGTTCTCATGATTTTGACAGAAACCATAATTTGCCATGTCGAGAACCTTTAATTTGAAGTTCTGCGTTGATATTGCAGATAATTCGTCTCTACTTAAACGTTATCATTTTTGTTAAATGGAACTTAAATACTACAGTATGAATAAAAAAATCATACTGGTGCCGTAGGATTTGCGGGAAACGGCGCATATACATTGATTAGCTTGCCCAAATCCAGAATCTGGTGATCATTAAACATCTTTGGGCAGATGAGATGCACCAGGACTATGCAAACGTGTTGCGCTTCAGCAAATTGAATTCAGAACAATTTACAAGAGAAATGCAAAGAAATTCCATCTGACTTTTATTATGATTTCATTGCCTAGAAGGACAACAGCTGTCGTTCAGGCCAAGGTGGTGTGCCAAATATTGAGTTTTGAAAAGTGCGTTGTTATGTGGTAGGTGGCATCTCTGGGATTCAAAACCCGTTGCTGACCATCCACTTTGCGAATTTCCCGGGTTTCCGTTGATGTCACGCGAATGTTTGGATGGATGTAAAATGCGGCTTTGGATATATTGAGCCCAATTGAAGGTTGCCCGTCTGTCTATCGCAGGCAGGCGTAGTTAGAGCACTGCGAATGGCAACGGTATCTGCCATGAGAACGGCAACGGGACACCACCTCATTGTTATTGTAATATCCAGGGAGCCCATGATCACAGATGAGCCCATATGATGATGATGACCAAATTTCCTGGAGAGAAACAGAAACAGAAGCAATTAGTGTTGTCAGGTCCCGCTGAGTTTGATCTGCCCCTAGGCCTTACCAAACCCGAATTTCTGAAACGGGCCTGACGTAGGTTCTTTTGAGAGCCGTCGAGTTAAACTCGATAGTTGAAACATTGGAACGTGTAGTCAGCAATTCTTAAGATCTACGATAATGAGGAAGTTCAATAACAAGTCCTTGGTTAGACGAAACAAAATCCAATAGATGAAATAATAAGTTCCGTTTGATTGGCTATCTCCACGTGCCAACAGGTTTCCAATTAGCGAACACTTCACTATCTCACTGTTATCCCGGAAGACCCTCCGCCACGTGGACTTCAGAGCCATTCCGTCAAAAACTGCGGCCGATCTCTTATCGCCGAAACAGCCTGACTATTCCGTCAGTGAAAACCAAAAACTCCGAGAGGTCTAACCGACACTCTCTCTGTGTAAAACACAGCTTCTTCCTCGTGGACGGTGAAACGATACGATACGATATTTGAAGAAGTTATAGGAAGGAAGTGTCTGACCCCAGGTCTAAAACTACCCTTTAGAAATAGAAAGCTAGGAGATTTGAGTAAGTGAACTCAATAGGAAAGACAAACAGAAAAATTGAGTGAAAGGAGGGTGATACATCTTTCAAACTGTGAACCGTAACACCAGTCCAGTGGGAAGGGAAGCAAGGGGAACCAAGAACCGCACAACATCACAGAGAACCACACCACCACCCTGCCGCCAACACACAAGGGGTTCACTGCAACTCAACGAAACCAAATCCAAATGCCCGAGCAGAATCCATTTTCACCGTCTCGATGCCAATCTGAAAAAGAAGAGGGTAGTGGTCTGTCTAACACCCATCAGTGTTCACATACTTACTCTCTCCGTCAAGGGGGTCGATGATCCCCGCCTTAGTTTTGGGATACTTAAGGAATTCGCTGGGATTGTAATCAACCGCGACCCTAAGATGTCCATTAGGGTGGGTTTCTGCTTTCTTGAAGAACTTTTTGGCGAGTTTGGTGGAAAACTCATGTACCTTCTCCATTCCAAGTCTATTCCTCAGGTTCCTAAGTGGGGCTCAAGGGAGAGCTCCAGTGATCATTCGAAGTGCTTGACTCTGCGGCCTCTCCATACTCTCTCGCTGTTTCCTACTAATACCAATCCAGATGGAGGAGGCGTAGGTAAGCACCGCCTGACGACCGTCTTGTACAGCAGTACTTTGTGCCGTGTTGTAAGGAAGCTTCTCCGGCGGAGTAGTGGAGCTAGCTGCCCAAGGCATTGTCTAGCTTTATTCGTGCGGTAGCTGGTGTTCGCCACCCATGAAAGTCGGCAATCTAGTTAGAGCCGTAGGTACTTAGTGGAAGTAGCCCAGGGGATTGTCTCTTGAAACATATCGAGTTTCGGTACTCCTTGGAGAGATCCAAAAAGCAACAGCGCACTGCTCTTAGACGGATTGATCTTGATCCGCCAGTCAATGTAGTAGGTTTCCAGCTGAGAGAGAAAGCCCTGGAGGAGCTTCACTGCTCTGCTTGTGTTCAGGGGCCTGATGACAGCATCTGTATCATCTGCGTACATCATGACCTACCCTTGTTTGGGTTTGGGTAAGTCGTGCAGATAAATGGAGAAGAGCGTTGGTCCAAGAACCGAACATTGAGGAACGCCATCACGAATCTTCTTTTCCGAAGAAAGCTCACCTTTAATCTTAACAGTGAAATTGCGGCTATTGAGGTACTAGCCAATCAGCTCAACAAGTGGGCGAGGGCAACGAAGCTTCTGCAACTTGTGTAGGAGTCCGTCATGCCAAACGCGGTCGAAAGCCTTGCTGATGCCCAGGAAGACAACAATGGAATATTTGCGTTTATCTTGTCCTTCAGAAACGAATTTCGTAAGTCTGATCAACTGGTGGGTCGTAGCATGCTTCGCCCGGAAACCACCCTGTTCGTCAGGAATCACACCTTTAGCTTCACATAACTCAAGAAGCCTAGAGAGGATGACCTTCTCCAGGAGCTTACCCAAGACGGACAAGAGAGATATTGGACGGTAGTTCTCAGGTAATGTATGATTGGTTCCAGGTTTGGGCAACACCACTATTACTGCCTTTTTCGAGTCCCCGGGGAAATACTTCAGCCGGAGGGACCCATTGAAAATCTCCACCAGCACCAGAATCCAGCTCTCAGGGAGCAGTTGAACAGCTCTTGCCGAAACTCCATCTCTTCTGGGAGCTGTCTTCACCTTTAGCTTTTTGATGTGCCGAGTTACCTCGAGGTAACTAACAGGCAAGATGACCTCGTCTGTATCATCAGGATCGTATGTAGCTAAAGCCTCCATGACCCTATCCTTGTGACTAGGATTTTGGATTTCATGAGGTGAGAACTGCTCCTCCAGGGCACCAGCAAGGACCCCAGCCTTCTCGTCATCATCGTACACCAAACCCTGTGGACCGAGAATGGGCGGTATGGCAGTCTTACTACACCGGAGTTTTCGAAGGATGCTCCACACATCATCCTGACGAGGTTGACCCGCGTTGATAAGGTACTTGTTCCATTGGAGTTCCCTGAACGCGCGGATTACTGCCCTGACGAGATCGCGACACGAATTATAACGAACCCTGTCGTCGGCTGATCTCGACCGCTGCCAGATTCTCCGGAACTTGTTCTTCTCGCAGATCATCCGGGCAATACGGGGAGGAAGTGCATAAGGGTCTCGGGTATGGGCTGAGTGCTTCCTGCATCGATCCAAGATTGCCTGTATGCAACGAGTGAGTTCCTCCACCGCACTGTCGACGTTCGAGCGAGTACTAGTGTCCACCGCAGGCGGATCAACCTGAGCAATAATTTCCTGGAACAACTTCCAATCAGTATACATCATCGTCCGCCGGGAGGCTGTGACTCCGTTCCATCTCAGTAGGACTGGGTCATGATCAGAGTCAAACCCAGAAACCACAGAGACCTAATGAAAGTGCCTCACAAACTGGAGGACAGCAAAATCAGTGACATTGCCAGCCCCGTGTGACGAGGTGCAAGTAGGATGGACCGGACTTGCAACTGTAAGATCCATCTTGTCAATGCATTGCGATAGTGTCACACCAGCACTACTAGTTGAACGACAAAACTAGTCAGGGTGTTTAGCATTCCAGTCACCAGCCACTACAGTGGGGATGTGGTCCCCAAAGAGGATGACAAGATCATCGTCAAAAGGTCCCTTCCCTGGACTGTTATAAACGGAAGCTAATTTAATGAAGCCTGAGATTGTTTTTAGCTTAACAGCCAGTGCCTTAATATCCTTGAAGGGAGCGATGGATGCGCTTAAACCATGTCAGACTAAAATGACATTACCTCCTGCTGCGTGCCAGTAGATGGCCGGATCTTTGTCCTGCCGGAACAAATGGTAGTTCGCAACACTGATTTGCTTGATCTTAGGTGTGAGTTTGGACTCGCAGATAAGAGCAACGTAGATGTCATGATCTTTCAGGAAGCTTGCAAGTTCAGCAAGGTTATTCCTGATGCCGTTCGCATTCCAAAACATTATGTTAAGACTCCATAATGCGCTACTAAGCATGGGAGCTCAGGCTTAAGCCGCCAGACAGGCAACCAGAACCCGTTTTGAGGACAGCGGGATCAATGCCCTCCACAAGCTCTGAGAGCAGCTTTTGATCTGTAACCTCAGTAGTGGCAGGGTGGGGAGCCACTTTTGTTACCGCCTGAGTGGCAGGCGTAACTTTTGCTGGTTGACCAGCAGTCTTGTTTTTGTTCTTTTTGCCTTTCGTTTTCCTCCTCTTGGAGCTTGTAGCAGAGGTGGAAGGCATTAAAGCAGCTGGGGGACTCTCCTTTACCGGTTTGGGGTCAACAGGAGTAGGTTTAGTAGGGGCCCTGCTTTTAGACATCTTCTTTTGCTTCGGCTCTGGTTTCTGCCTGTTGTTTTTCGACAGCTTGTTGGCAAGCTTCTTGTAAATGGGACAACTACCCCAGTTAGCCCCATGTTAACCACTGCGATTGACACAGAAACGCTGTGTCTTCTTGTCTGCCGTGTACTCCCTGCTGCAATGATCCTTGCCGCAGTGTACACATTTTGGCTTCTGTCTGCAGTTAGACATGGCATGACCAAAGCCTTGGCAGTTGAAGCACTGCTGTTTCCTGCCCTTAGTTTGGCAGGGTTCAACCGAGATTGAAACCCCAAGGAAAGATACGAACCGGAAGATGTTCCTGCTTTGTTCAGTGTTAACGAGCTGAACCATGACAGGTGGAAGGTCCTGTTTGCGGCTGTTTTGAAGCCAACACAACTTTGTGACAGCCAGCAAAGGAGTCCTGCAACTGTTCCCTGATGCTATCAACTGGAACACCCAATCCCAGTCCTTTAATGACAACATGGAGCGGTTTTTCTGTCGGCAGGGTGGAAGTGAAAAACTCAACCTTGCAGTTTTCAAGGAGAGATATCAATCGCCGATGATCAGCGATAGTCATCACTTTTATGGTGGTACGATCCCTCACCATTTTTACCGACACCATCTCCTCAAGCTCTTTTTCTATCCTCTCATAGATCAGAGGCCAGCTTCTAATTCCTCTGTAAAAGACCGGTGGCACCCTTTCGGACACGTTAGATAGCAAACATATCTCGGGGTCTTTGGTGACCTGTACCTGTTCCGCGATTACGGAGACGCTTGAGTTGACCTCTTGCATCTCTACGCATAGTGGATCAGACTGATGTTCAATGACGGCCTCGGTTAGGTCAGCCCGTTTCCCATTTTCCATGGGTGAGGGAGACGTTTCCTTCCTGGGCCTCTAGACGCCACCATTTCCATGGCATTTTCGAGGAAGGTAGCTGACAACAGATGAAACGCGTCCCACGCTTTTTTCTTATCCCTCTGTAGCAGGTTGTCGAACATCTCATCAATGACGAGCCCTCGGATTTAAAGACCCATAAAAACTGCCTCTTCAATTTTCGCTTCGCTGAGTCGAGGGAATTTGTCAGACAGGTACTTGAACGCTGATCCAATCCCTTCGATGGCTTTTACCAGACCGCGTTTGATGTGTAGGAGCGGTAGCAGAATTTTGTACTTTTCTGCTAGTGCTGGGTGTTGCAAATTCTTCTTTCCGACATTCATAGATTTCCTCGCAGGCCGGTCTCTCTTCTCGAAGTGTCCTTTCTCGGCTGTCCCATTCACACAAAAAGCGACAGTAATTCGTATATCCTAGCTGCAGACCCATCAACACAGGCACTACGTTCAAGTCACCACAGAGATGCCAGCCGTACTTGCTGTATTAAAGACAGCCCAAGATTTATTCTAGGTTTTTTTTTTTTTTTTTTTTTTGATTGGAGGTTTAACGACCACCGTGAGCAACTCAATGGGCTATAAGCAGTCGCCCGTCCCTAATTTAGGGTCACTGGTTCCAGGGAAGGAAGAGAACCAGTGCCGTAAGACAAACACAACATCCATGCCTGACCGGGATTCGAACCCGGACCCCTTACGGACGAATGAACAGAGGCCAGCGCCTTAGACCACTGCGCCACCGGGGCGGCTATTCTAGGTTTTCGTAGGTTTCTTTCATGTAGACTTCGTTTCCTACTGGAACAGATGGAAGCTGGTTTCCGTTATGCAGCAACACCGCCTTGGGACTCCATTTCGACGAGTCTATGAATAGTTTCCTTTCGTGTGGGTCACATTCAATTTTTTTTTGATTAGAGGTTTAACGACCACTGTGAGCAACTCAATGGGCTATAAGCAGTCGCCCGTCCCTAATTTAGGGTCCCCGATTCCAGGGAAGGGAGAGAGCCAGTGCCGTAACACAAACACAACATCCATGCCTCACTGGGATTCGAACCCGGACCCCCCTTTTCGGACGACTGATCAGGGACCATCGCTTAGACCACTGCGCCACCTGGGTGGCGGGTCATGTTTGATTATTTGATACATGAATATTTGAATCATGTTTGATTATTTGAATCAAACAAAGGCATTAATCAGACTATCGTAGCGGAGCCCAAGGTCATCATCCTTTCGGAAGTAAAGAGCAAACTGCTCATGACGAGTGCGAAAGGAAGTCACTTGGACATTTTTCTTGAGAAGATTCCATTGTAAAAGTCTTGATACTAGTAACTCCACTTTGGCCTTGGACAGCTCTAGATGCGCGAACAAGATCATTCGGTTCTTCTTGTGTGACAATGTGTGGCACAAATGACGTGCAGTGGCCGACATATGGATCGTCATATGACTCCGAAGGTTTAGGAGAACCCGACATCAGTTCGTCTTCCTCCTCATCGTCCTCTGAATTGATGGAAACTTCTTTCGGAGGTCCGTTAACGGGAAGTCCTTCACCGTTCGGAAATGGTCGGATAGCAGATGGTATATTCAGGTACGTTATTGTCCACTTAATTTTTCTAGTGATGTCTCCCGAAACAGGTGGTACCATGGAGAAGTAGCAGTAATTTGCACGATTGCTTGGCTCCTTCCAGACCATAGGAACAGCAAATGGCATCGACACTTTTTTTTTTTTGATTGGAGGTTTAACGACCACCGTGAGCAACTCAGTGGGCTATAAGCAGTCGCCTGTCCCTAATTTAGGGTCACTGGTTCCAGAGAAGGGAGAGAGCCAGTGCCGTAAGACAAACACAACATCCATGCCCCACCGGGATTCGAACCGGACCCCGTTCGGACGAATGATCAGAGGCCATCGCTTAGACCACTGCGCCACCGGGGCGGCATCGACACTTTACAGCCTTTCAGATACTTGGAAGATTTCTAGTACACGTACCGCAGCATATGTGTGGGGCCCATGCCTTGTTCTGGGCCCCGATCGTGCATCCGGAATTAAGCTGACATGCCTTTGTCTCTATCGGAGTGATGGCCTTTTTCTGGCTTGCAAAGGTCACTTTCTCGCAAATATAATAAAAGTTATTCGGACTAATAACACAATTACGAGGCATCAAAGTTGGATTTACACTGCAGAGATCACTAGTGTATATGACGCAGGAATAAATGGGAGTTCATCCCACAAAGTTGCAAAACACTTGCTCACCCTACGAGATTTCAGTTTATACTAACGATTGCATCATCTTACGTCAGCGATGTCATGACTCAGCTGCATTTCATCAAACAATGATGCAATACTTCCTGGAAGTGGTGTGTGTGATGAGCTGATGCAATATGACGCAACATGTTGCGAACTGAGCCAATCGATTTTACTGTCATTGTCGTTTTCAGCACGTTGAAATTATTGTAGCAAAGATTCGCTATTTTCATTTCAGAGGCAAATTGTGTGTTGTCCAGTGATATCATCGATGGTTGGTTGGTTGGTTCATTGATTTTATTGGCGCAAGGGCCATGGTTGGCCAAAGAGCGCCAAACAAAAGACATCAAAAGAGAACCAAATCAATAAAATAAGTACACAAGGCTAAAAACAGGATGAAGCGGTAAAAGTGAAAGATGGAAATGAATACGGTAAAAACTACAAGACAGACAGACAAACAAACAGTATTAAAAACGTGCGATGAAGCTTAAAATATGGCTGATCAAATAAAACTGAAGAATGAGAACGATGAAAGGGCTAAAAAAGATAATGAAACAAACAGTACTAAAAACATGATACAAAGATTAAAATCTAGCTGATTCAGTAAAACTGAAAAATGAGTATAATGATAGGGCTAAAATCTAGATACGTTTAAAATAGTCAATTTGCTTAAAAAATGAAAAAACAACAACAGGATTGCAGTGGTCATTGAGGAGCCGCTGCAGTGTAGCGGCGTCCTCGTTCAACAAATGAGAATGAAAGAAATGAAAACGTACATCACGAAAACGAACACAGGTACACAAAAGATGAGTGACGGTGAGTCGGCAGTTGCACGCCTCACACATCGGCGCAGTGTCGCCACACAGCAAAAAGCGGTGAGTGAAACGACAATGCCCAATGCGGAGACGCGCAAGCACCACTTCCTCCCTGCGGTTCCGACGAGATGAGGAGTTCCAGATTTCGAGAATAGGTTTGATACGATGCAGTTTATTTTCAACCTGTTGATCCCACAGACCCTGCCACGTTCGTTTGATATGATCACGAACAAGAAATCGAAAATCGCGATGAAACAGTGGCAAGGGTGTGACGACCAAAGAGGAAGCAGATCTAGCGGCCGCATCAGCACACTCGTTACCCGAGATTCCAACATGCCCAGGAATCCAGACGAATTGAATCTGGACACCGGCCTCGAGCAAGGAACGAAGAAGCCCTCGTACGTTCAAAAGAAAAGGATGATTACAATAGTCCAGCGATGACAAAGACTGCAGGACACTTAATGAATCCGTATAGACCATAGCACTATGATGAGAACTCGACTGAACATGAAGAAGTGCAAGATACACAGCATGCATCTCCGCCGAAAACACCGTGGCCTCAGCTGGGATCCGCGCTACTGACACGTCATCAACACAGACAGCTGCGGATCCAACGACTCCATGCATCTTGGAGCCATCAGTGAAAATGGGAGTGTATTCAGATTTGAGGGCACGATGCTCAGCGAAGAGCTGCTGGTACACTGACGCAGGGGTTGAGGATTTGTCGAAAGACGTAAAGGTGGTATCAACCATGACACCAAGTGGGTGCCATGGAGAATCCCCAAAGCCCCTGATCGCTGCAACAAGCGACAAGTCGAGCCCTGCATCACGAGCTACGGCCGCCATACGAAGACCGAAGGTTGGAACGCACGAGGGCCGGTTCGCAAATAAACGAGCATGCTGAGGATGGAAAACTGCACCGTACAAAGGATGGTCTGGAAGAGACCGAAGTTTTAAGTAAAAGTGGACAGACAGCCGCAGACGGCGTAATTCAAGCGATGGTTCGTTCGCATCAGCGTAAAGGCTGGGAATCGGAGATGTTCGAAATGCTCCCGTACAAAGACGCAGTGCCTGATGATGAACAGCGTCCAAAGGCCGGAGAACGGAAGGACGAGCCGAGCCATACACGATACAGCCGTAATCCAGTTTCGACCGAATTAAGGAGTGGTAAATGCGAAACAAAGAGATCCTGTCTGCGCCCCACGAAACTCTCGAAAGGATTTTTAGAATAGAAAGAGCACGCAGACAGGAAATTTTGAGCCGCCGAACGTGCACACGGAACGTAAGCGCACGGTCGACGGTCAGTCCAAGGAACTTGGTCTCCGGCAAAACTGGAATGGCTGCACGGTCCAAATACATCTCGGGGTCAGGATGGAGGCCACGCCTCCGGCAGAAAATGAACACACGCTGTCTTGTCGGGAGAAAGAACGAAACCATTGCTATTTGCCGCTTTAAAAATCTGATTAATACTAGACTGCAACTGCCTTTCAATGAAACGCATGCTCGATGACGAGCAGAAGATGTGCAAGTCATCGACATACACAGTAGCCGAAACCGCAGGAGGAAGATTTGTGAGGAGACAATTAATGCGAAGGATGAACAATGTGACAGATAAAATGCAACCTTGAGGAACACCTTTGTTCTTGATGGAATGTTGCAGATAGCGTCGTACCCAGGCGCACCTGGAACACCTGATTGCGAAGAAAATTTACAATAAAGGTCGGAAGATTCCTCGCAATCCGCATGCGTGGAGGTCACGGATAATCCCGTGCCGCCACGCACGATCATAGGCTTTCTCGATGTCAAAGAATACAGAAACCAGGTGCTGCCTACGCACGAACGCCTCGCGCACAGATGTCTCAAGGTGCAGGAGATGATCGTGAGGTGAACGATGACGCCGAAAACCGCTTTGTGATGGTGAAAGTAATTGATGATGTTCTAAAAAATGAATTAATCGTGAGTTAACCATGCGTTCGAGAACTTTACACAGACAGCTAGTGAGAGCAATTGGGCGATAACTAGAGGAGACTTAGGATCCTTGCCAGGCTTCGGAAAAGGTAGAACAAAAGCCTTTCGCCAAGACTCCGGGAAACTGTGTTCTAACCAGATGCGGTTGTATAAGATTAAAAGGTTCTCGAGAGACGACTGGGAGAGATGACGGAGCATGTCGTAGTGGATGTCATCGGGACCGACAGAAGTAGCCCCGGACCGATGCAGAGCCACCCGAAGTTCACACATGCTGAAGGGGGAGTTATAACCAGTGTTGGTATACGGCGCAAAAGAGATTCTCTGGCGTTCCGCGGAGGACTGAATCCTATGAAAGGAGGCCGGATAAGCCAGATCACTCGAAACGGAGGCAAACGCCTCCCCCAGACAGTCTGCAATCTCCCCCGACGTCAGCATATGTGCAGCCGTTACTCTCGAGAATGGCAATCTGGTGTGAACTGTAGGTTCCCCGGATCTTACGAATCCTTTCCCACACAGTTTTCGAATTGGCACGTGAGGTAAGAGATGATACATACTGGATCCAAGACTCCCTCTTTGCTACGTCGACGCACCAACCGAGCATAGGATTTAGCACGTTTAAAAGCAACGAGATTAGCCTCGGTTGGATAACGCCGAAAAGTAGACCAGGCCTTGTGTTGAGCTCTCCTAGTTGCTGCGCATTTAGGGTTCCACCAAGGTTTCGGAATTCTGGGAGCTTCGTAGATGTCTTACGAATTGAAAGATCAGCTGCCTGAAGAATACAAGTTGTGACTTTAAGTACAGCTGCGTCGATTGACTCTTGGGTCACCATTTCAGAAGATATCACCGCGGACGATGTGAAGACCTCCCATCTGGCACAATCCATCCTCCATCGAGGTGGGCGGGAGGCAGAATATGGCACGTTTGCATGGTGCCAGAGGACGATTGGGAAGTGGTCGCTCCCGTGGAGATCCTTACACACCGTCCACGACCAGTCAGCAATGATCGATGGTGAACCCAAGGTCAAATCGATCGCACTGAAAGATCTTGTCGGCTCATGGAAGTAAGTGTCAGCACCGGTGTTTAAAAGGCACACAGAGGCCGAGCACAGAAGAGACTCTATGCGACGACCTCTAGCGCTGGCGCTGACACTACCCCACAAAGGATGATGAGCATTAAAGTCACCCAAAAGAAGGAAGGGAGAGGGCAGCTGATCAATCAAGCTCTCCAGAACAGAGACGCTAACATCCTCATCCGGTGGTAGATAAACACTGCAAACAGTAAGAGGCACAGGCATAGAAATACGAACCGCCACGGCCTGCACAGTTGTGGAAACCGCGACGGAAGATACCGGAACCCTGTGAGGAACGAGAATAGCGACACCCCCACAGGCTATATTTCCAGACGAGTGGTCTGTCCGAAATGCACTGTAGCCTCGAACTGAAAGCAGGTCCGATGGTTTAAGCTTTGTCTCCTGAAGACAAAGGCACACCGGAGAGTACAAATAAAGCAGATGTTTCACGTCATCAAAACTGGTGCGAAAACCTCGGCAGTTCCACTGAATTATTGAACCCATGGGTAAAAATGAAATGAAAAAGGAAATGATTAAACTTGGTCAGCCTCCATTTCCTCTGGTGAGCGTTCCCCCAGATTTGGTGGTGTGTGACCAGGGGCCAAGATTGGTGAATGCTTTGTCCCAAGTGTCTTGGCGGGATTTGCTCGCCGTTGATTGTTTGGCTGAGACTTTGAAGGAGAAGAAATGCTCTTCTTATCCTTGACCTTGGTGTTGGTGTTAGTGTTGGCGTTTTTGCCAGAAGAAGTGGACTGAGTGCCCTTGCTGGTGTTGGAGTGAGTCTGCTTCGGTGAAGTGGCGGGTGCCGCTTTCAGACTCCTAGCTCGCGACTGGAGTGCCTCCAGTCCGGCTGCGATGATTTCCTCCATATTGAATGGACAGTTAGGGGAGATCTGAGCGTCGGTCTGAATGCCAACCGTAGATTTGGCAACCACCACTGAAGCGTATGATCGCCGATCAGATGTAACGGGAACCACTCTTCTTCTGGCCTCAGGATAGGAAATATTTTCCACCGTTTTGAGCCTTTGGATTTCCTTCTCCTCCTTCCACTTGGGACAATCTTTGGCTGATGCTGGGTGTGAACCCTTGCAGTTCACAAAACTCGGCCTCGGCCACACATTCTGAGAGTAGATGCTCTGTGGCACCACAGCGTCCACACCTAGGAGTACTCCTACATGACTGCTGAGAGTGGCCGCGACTGGCACCTAAAACATCTCAACGGGTTAGAATGTACGGTCGTACCTCGAGGTGGAGATACCCTGCCTTGATGGATGTAGGCAGGGAAGGGCAGTTGAATGTCAAGATAATGTTCCAGGATGGGACAAACTGCCCATTCCTCCTGAAAGAAATACGCCGCACACCCGTAACATGTTGGCTCCTCAGTTCTTCGAGAAGTTCCTCCTCAGTGCAATCAATAAGATCCCGAGAGGAGACAACACCTCGAGATGAATTTAGGTAACCGTGTGGTGTTATTTTGACCGGAGTCTCAAGCAGCATGCTGGTGTTGATAAGTGTGGAACTGTAGGCCACAGTAGACATCTCAACAAGAAGATCTCCAGACTGGAGCTTCTTGACGCTTTTAGGAGAGCTTGCAATTGATTGCAGTGCTTTATGGATCCAAAATGGACTTTTGGCACTCAAAGGCTTTGAAGGGTCCAATGAGTGCACAAAAAAGAATCTAGCATTGGAAACATCAGCGACAAATTTTTTGGCGGAAGGACCTGAACCTTCCTCCATACTTCTTTTAGTTTTGGGTTCATGGGAAATTTCATTGAGAGCCATGAAAAAATTGAAAGGATTCATCCGCCGACTTCCCCACCCACAATCGAGCTCCAACAAGGGAGAACCGGAGGTCCGCAAGCCCAAGTGGACGCAGGACACGGCTCTAGGGATAGCAAGCGGATATAGCAAGTTGATAGGGCAGACATGCGCTCGGCGAGCACCCAGACTTTCCCATGCCTGGGGAACACCCCTTTGGCATGCCCACCCTATCCCCAGACTCACCCTGTCGTACGAGACGACAAGCCGTTAGAGGTCTGGGCTCCACTCGGCCACAGACCTCATTGACTAGGAGTGGGTTAGTTCCCAGCCGCCCGTTTAGGGTGAAGCAGGGGGCAAAGAGGAGTGTTGGCAACTGGCGACAACAACACCCAGGCCTCCAGAAACCTCAGCCTCCAGCATCCCCTTTTCCACCTTACGGGTCACCGCACACGGCAAACGTGCAGGCAGGTCTAGCTAACCAGCTCGGAAAAACAAAGAAAGGAACATGAAATGGAGAAGACAGGAAAGAAAACGAGAAACTAAAATCCGGAGCTGGCGCACAATCACAACCTCAGCAACCTACAACTGAGGCGGGTTCATGTATAGTGAAAAAACATAAAAAATGTGAAATTCATCACATATAGTTCATGTCGGCTCGGGCCGTGGGGACGCCATCCCCCATCAGCTGGATGAACAGCTGTCCCTTCGGTGATGTAATCGTTCTAGTCGTAACGACAAAATGATCCGTCACAAGGTCAGCTCGGGCCGTGGGCGCGTTGCTCCCCAAATAACTGGTAAACCAGTTATCCCCGTGCGGGATATATCATCGATGAAGGCAATTATCTCCGGAAGAGGATTGTCGATGTAGATAAATTAGACCTGTTTTGGAAGCGAATGCTATCGCTGACATCTAAGTTGATGGTGGAGTCGAAGGCTTGGAAAAGCGAGGCTTCCCAGGTTCGACTTACGTTGCTGCTTGAGAGTGATTTGGAGAGTCGTGACTTTAATTTAAATTTCCCGATTGTGTTCCTCTCCAAGGATCCCACGGCAGTGAAAGGAATCCCAAACCGAACTTTGCTTGTCGTATGGTGTTCGAAAAGAAAGGTATGAATCACTGCTTAATGGTGCAAGAAAAACTTCGATGACAAAGTTCTGATATTGCAAAATGAACGCTTCCAACCACGTCTATATTGACTATTTTATTACCAAGGGACTTCATTATTTGAACCTGTGGTCAAAGGCATAATTAACTCAGTGAAGGTTTATTATCTTCAGCTTCTCATGAAAGAATTCCTCCAAAATAACGACGAAAACACCAAGAAAAGCCTAATGAACTCTTGGAAAGATTTAACATAAAGAAGGGCTATTAAATTTATTCTAGAGGGCATCTCAGCGATTTCAAAAGGAACGTAGAGCGCTGTTTTGAAGAGTTTATGCTTTAAATACGTTCACGAATTTACAGGGTTCCCAGAAGAATTATTTTCTGTTCGGAAGACTGTTAAACTGTTGAGGAACTTTAATATGCACTGATCAGCCGAAACATTAAAATTACCTACCTAATATGATGTAGGTCCTCCTCTCACCGCCAAAAGAGCTCTCACTGGATGAGGCATAGATTCCACGAGATGCTGGTAGGCGTCTCTTGATATTTCGTATCATGACTCCTACATAAGATCCCGCAGTTCTCATAAATTACTTCGATGGAGTGATGCTGCTCGTACCCGTTTCTCAAACTCAAGCCACAAATGCTCGATAGGATCATGTCTGGCGAAGTTGGAAGCCATGGTAATAAATGGAATTCCCTTTCATGTTCTTGGAACCTTTTGTGAAACTTCTTCGCAGTGTAGCAGGGAGCATTGTCTAGTTGAAAGACGCCATCTCCGCTAGGGAATACAATTGCCATAAAGGGGTAGACTTGGTCAGCCACAATATTCAGGTAGGTGACAGTTGTCAGAGCGTGTTCTACAGGGATAAAGGGAAATATTTGTCCAGACAATCACACTCCCTCCAGCAGCCTGGAACCGTCCCACAGTCCATCCAGGTCAGAAGGATTCCTTGGGTGAACGCCGCACACGAGCTCGTCCGTCGTCATGATGTAACAAAAAAACGGGATTCGTCTGAACATAGGCACACAAATGGGTCTGTGGCTGGGGAGACCCATATCCAAGAGCGTACAATGAACTGTGTGCACAGACACATTTAACCCTTCAACACAATTGAAATTATGAGTAATGTTAGCCACAATAGCCTTGTTGCTGCGGACAAGACGAAATAGCATGCGCTGACCTCTGCCATCAATGAAGCCCGCGTCTTGTCAACGGCTCGAAGTTTCACCAGTTTTAGACCATTTTTGATAGGTACTTACTACTGCATAGCGTGACGTCTTGCTGTAGCGATCTGGCCTTTGTCGAAATTAGATAAATCCTTTGCTCTTTCCTATGTCGAGACGAAACGAAATGCTAACTGATAGAGCTCCGACCGCTGTATTATACACTCATCGTCAAAATAAAATAGTTGCACCCAGAAGGACGTCTCGGATTGCAATGCTATTCGGGAGGAAGGTAAAGGTTACCAGGAACAATAAATGATTAAACACTGAGACTGATATGGCCAACAGGTCTTGAGCTACACGCCAATAAGTAGTGTATCTCAGTATGACGTCGGTCGGTCAGCCATGTTTGCTCACACAGCATGCCAGACGTCTCGGCATGGAGTTTTACAGGTTCCTAATGGTGTCTTGAGATAAGTCATCCTATGCAGCTTGAATATTCTCACGCAGTTCCTGCAGATTTGCGTGGTAGGGGTGGAGTGTGGGTAGCGCGTCCAATGGCATCCCACACATTTTCAATCAGCGATAGGTCTGGCGATGCGGCTGGCCATGGCAGAGTATCAGTGCCTTGAAGGCAAGCTCTAGAGACAGCAGCAGTATGCGGACGAACATTGTCCTGTTGGAAAATCGCACCGGAGTGAGCGATCAGAAAATGTAGGGCCACTGGTTGCAGAACCTCATTAACGTAACGTTGGGCTGCCAAAGTGCCTCTAATGAACTTCAAAGGTGATCAGGCATCGTAGGCAATTTCACCCCACATGATGACACCAGGTCTTCGGGACGTGTGACGCTCGACAACAAACGTTCATCTTGGCACTGAACACGGTGTTTCCACACACGGATTCATTGGCCATCTCCTCCAAGACAAAAGCGAGACTCGTCACTGAAGATCACCTGCTGCCATTCTGAGTGGCTCCTCGACAGTCTGGCCCGACACTGTTGCAGTCTTTGGTGACGATGCAATGGTGTTAAGAGTAGCCGTCGTAACGGTATGCGTGCGTGTAATCCTACGTCGCGCTGCCGACTACCAATGGTTCTGACACTAATCGTACGATGCATGGAGGGCACCACTGCTCGCTGAATATCCGCAGTCGTGGCTTTCGGGTCACTCCAGGCATGTCGGACAACCCGTCGATCCGCTCTCTCTGTGGTTCGTCTAGGTCTGCCAGACCCTTCTTGTCGCTGCTGTGTGCCTTGTTCTATCCACAGCCACAAACAGCATGCTATGGTGATATCCGCACGACTGGTATGGCGCACAATGCGGCGACAGGACCATTCCGCTTCTCCGAGCCCGACGATGCGGCCTCTCGAACTCCTCCAACTGCTCGAATTGCTTCCAGACTTTTCTCCGAGGCATACTTCACTTGTAAGGGATGCAACCATCACAACAGCACAAGTCAGAATGGGAAGCACGCGCAACGGGACGACTTTATATAGCCGGTCAGGCACAGCGCCGGGATCCCTCGTTGCTGACGTTACATGCGCGGCCGAGCGTGATACTTGAATCATTTGCATGTCTCATGATGTCAAACCTATCCACCAGGTTTAATTCCTGACGGTTGCTTCCTTCCGGGAGCAACTAATGTTTTGACGATGAGTGTAATATCATTCGCGACCTTGGCACGTGACGCTGATTGGCTGATCGCGCGCTTATTTACATAATGTTTTGGCTGATAGATGTATGCTTGACGAGGACATGCGAGAGAGACCGGCATTTCATACAGAATTTCTCACAAAGGAAAAATTCATACATCTGGTCGAAAAGCGAGTCGCAGTGGAGAAGGAATAGGGAGACAATGAAAGGAAAAGAACGGAAAACAGAACAGATACGAAAAATCTGAAACAACCGTTTCAACAGCATGATCGTTTATTCTGTATCATTGACGAATATAATAATTCTGAACATACACTACCGAGCATGGTAGTCAAAGAACTAATGGAACCGTATAAGTTTCTCTTTAACGAGTTACAAAGATTAAGGAAACAGTCCATGATTTATCATTTTATTTTATTTTATTTTATTTTAGTTTTTGAGAAAATCGAAAAAGAGTAGTTGTGAACTTTAACCCTTATCTTCCACTTCTGGTTATGTCCCTAATGGAAAGGTAGTTTCCGTTGAGAAAGAGACTGCAGTCCTTAAGAAGTACTTTGAAATGGAAACTGAATGTACAGTGAGCGCAGATTCACTTTCTTCTGTTGACTCGAATCCAACATTCTCGACGTAAACTTTTTACGTCGCACAATCTTCTATAAAAACGATTGATTGCTCTTTTTGCTTCCTTCACATTTTTTATTTAACTCGTTTGTTAATTAAAGAGTGTAATGATGATTATGATTTTACATTGTTTTGAGATAAAGCAAATCTTTCGTTCGTGAGATATTGTGCGTGAAATGCCAGCTCTCATGCTGATTATTTTATAAAATTTTTCGATAAGGACGAAAGTGTGCCGCATATAAATGCACACGTTTTATAGAACAATCAGCATGATTATTATAATGTACACATCGTGTTTTCAAAAAAATCATCAAAAAGGCATTTTTAAAACAAATACATTGTAATACAGCAGTACAGTAATGGTGTTTGGGTTTAAATTTTTAATATCATTCCCGTTCTGTGTTGAGAAATTAGAATTTACCCCGTGAGGAAATGTTCGAATCGCCACGGGAAAGCTCGACTTTCCAATCAGTATTTAAGAATGAATAAGGTTCGTATAGCGAGATCTGGATGTGTATCAGCAATCATATCTTGGCTTCTAATGGTCATAACTTAAAAGTAAATTTGGCACCGGATTCCGTTCTGAGATGAACATTTAAAGGACATTTTCTGGTTTAACGATGTCACATTTTCTGCAAGTGTTTTTCGCCGATCCAGTTGCCGAGTGGTCTAAGGCGCTGGCTTCTGGCAATTCCACTACGATAGGTTGGGGTTCGAGACCCTGGAGCAGGCATGGGTGGTGTGTGTTTTATGATGGCGCTGGCTCCGTCCCTTCCTTGGAACTGAGGACCTAAATTCACTGAAGACTGCTTATAACCTCATAAGTTGTTCGCGGTGGCTGTTAAACATCGCTCTTCCTTGAAGTTTTCGGATCGGACCCTTTCCCTGAGTCCTTCGTTTGTGTTTGCTTTGCAGCACTAGGGCCGATGTCGTAAAGCCTTGTTCTTAAAAGAAAAAATGGAGATTTTTAAGAAGTTGATGAAAAACACATGCAGATTAGCTGCAAAACTGAAAATTCCAGTTTTATCTCTTTCTACGATAGTTTACACGCGTGAAGAGATCGAGGAAAATGCGCTGTCTTTAGTTTCTACTGCATCGAAAACTTTATGCGTTCAAACTGGAAAGTTTGCAGAAGTTGAGGACATAATTCTTCAATTCTTCGAGGAGCACCTTGTAACTAACCTTCCCATAAGAAGTCAGACGCTCCATAAAGAGGCCATGAAAGTCGAAAAAAAGAAAGAAAAAGGAAATGAATGTAAATGAAAACGCCCATTTTTCAGCTGAATGCCTATATCGACTCAAAAAACAGCATGGCATAGTTGAGAAAATTCTCGGAAAATGTACTTAAATGAAAACGGCCATTTTTCAGCTGAATGGCTATATTGACTCAAAAATCGGCGTGGCATAGTTGAGAAAATTCTCAGAAAATGAACGTAAATGAAAACGCTCATTTTTGAGATGAATGGCTGTACCGACTCAAAACTCGGCTTGGCATAATTGAGAAAATTCTCAGAAAATTAATTAAATGAAAACAGCCATTTTTCAGCTGAATGGTTATATCCACTCAAAAATCGGCATGGCATAGTTGAGAAAATTCTTATCTGTGAACTTGCTGAAGTTACTGTGGACGAATGGAAGAGGACCACAGCGGCCTCGAAATTCTCCAGACTCACAAACGACAAACTGCCAAACCACATGGCTGGGTTGCTTCTTTGGAGCCCCTCACAATGCTGGGGATTCACCACAGACGCTTGAATCCCCAGCATTGTGCGGGGCTCCAAAGAAGCAACCCTGCCATGCGGTTTCGCAGTTTGTCGTTTGTGAGTCTGGAGAATTTCGAGGTCATCTGTGGTGAATCCCCAGCATTGTACGTTGCACCAAGGAGCAACCCTGCCATGTGGTTTGGCAGTTTGTATTTTGTGAGTCTGGGGAATTTCGAGGTCCCTGTGGTGCAGTGGAAGCATATCTGGCGCGTATCTAGAAGACTTAGGGTTCGATTCCTGGTGGTGGCCGATGAGAATTTGCTTTTCCGTGACCCACCTATAAACGTAGAAAGAGCGATGACTTCTATTTGATGTTCCTGGTCCACGTCAACTGTGTATTTATCAATCATAGAGTTTCCGCTAGGGGGCACAAAGGTAAATTGCGTTTTCTGCGTTATTTGTGCTTCTAAAACTCCGATTTTAAAAATTCTTCCTATATCGCGTACAACACCTGATGAAAAATATTTTACATATAATTTCTAATGTTTTGTAAAGAATGGTTTGGCCACCAGGTAGCATAAGTGTTAATTTCTGCTTCTGACGTATTTGTAGCACAATCTGGGCTCCTGAAAACTCGACTAATTTTTTTTTCTTGGACCGATACCGCTCATATGGAAAAACTTTTGAGAACACTTTCTTCCTAAAATAATGCATGGTTTTCCCACCAGGGGACGTGAAGTCACATCTTATTTTGGTCGATAGCCCTGTTTCTAAGAATCAGATTTGAAAAATCCTTTCTGTGTTGGAGAGTGTTTCCGGTGCGAAATGTTTCTCATATAAATTCATGTTTTTGTTAACGCACAAGTCTGCAACCAGAGGGTATAAGCTCACGATTCCGTTTACAGCAATATCTGAGGGATTAAAAACCCGATTGAAAAACTTCTTTCTTCCGTCTGATACTATTTATTGTTTTCCATACCGGTTCCATTGACTTTCAATAGCTTTCATAAATTTAATTTGTGTCAGAACGGATTCAAAAGACGTGCTTATTACACCCGAAAATTCGGTGTCATCTTTCTTGTAATTTGTTGTAATTGAAAGGGTTACGTGTTTAAAAAGAAGCACTGTCATAATGAAAAGGAGAAAACAAAAACAAAAACCTACTGACTGTCCTGTGGTGCTGTTACTACAACGGAAGTGAAAAATTTACACAGTTCATCGTCTGAAAATCTGCAACATCCCGGTGTTTCGAAAACGTGAAAACGCTTTTATGACTTACGGCGCCAATACAAAGCCATGGACGAGTGCTGCACTTTTCACTGATTGGATGAAAAAATAGATGGGAAAATGAGGAGGTAGAGCGAAAGAAGCTTTTGATTATCGATTGTTGTCCCACCAACGCACAAGATCTAGATAATTTTGTGAAAAACATAAAATTTGTATTTTTACTCCCACATCGCATGAGTTGCCTTCAACCAATAGATTTAAGGATACTCAAGTGTCTTAAGGCCGCCCCGTGTCTAAGCGATGGCTTCTGATCATTCGTCCGAGATGGGTCCGGGTTCGAATCCCGGTGAGGCATGGATGTTGTGTTAGCTTTACCGAACTGGCTGTCTCTCTTCCCTGGTACCAGTGGCCCTAAATTAGGTGCGGGCGATTGCTTATAGCCCCCTGATTTGCTCACGGTGGTTGGTAAACCTCCAATCAAAAAATAAAAAAGTGTTCTAAGGATTATTCCCGACAACAATTGGTGAAACTCGCGCTCGAAAATGTTTCTGACCAGAATATTTATGCCGACCGTGTTGGAAGCAACGGTCATTGTGTAACGTATACTCTATATTCACTTTCCTTTTGATTTTACTATCTCTGGTTATTTTATTTTACTATGTAAATTATCTTCTTACTGAACGAAATATTATTTCACCCGATGAATGAGATCTGGCAATGAGTGTAAGTCATGACGTGGTGGTAGCTAGTATAAATAGGCGCGTTCAACGAGACTTAGGGAGAGCTTTTGTTGTTGTTATGAGAGAGCGTTGTTTACGGAGAGCGTTTGTTATACGAGGAGAGATTTTGTTGTTATGAGGAGAGATTCTTCATTATTGTAAAACAAGTTGTGTGTGTGCTTTGGATGATCAAGCGTACCGAATAAAAAAGTTGCCGTAAGTTAGTCTTTCTCAATTCATAGTTTTTGTCAGACCTCTGTCTGGCTGTTAGGTTTATAACATTAGTTTATTACCATAAATAACCAGCGTTAAGACTTTATTCATGTTTGTAATTAACTAGTAACAACAACCATTTGAATTCACTATTTGAAGCTTAGTACAAGTATATCATTAGCTAGCTGGTAGGAAGAGCTTATTCATTATAATTAGCTTAGCGGAAAGCAAAATAAAGCTAATTCATTATAATTGGCGGCCGAACTTTTCTCGAACACGAGATCTTGACGATTATTACCCATGTCTTCCTTACCTTAGACAACTTCAATTTTCCACCCCAAGGCAAGTTCCGAGGGTAATGGTGTTTTTTATGACAATTTGCAAGAAGCCTGTGGCTCTAACTTTGATATGAATGATCTACACGTACCCAGGCATTCTTCACAATTTAGTAATATACCAGCTTCCTATTACTCTGAGTCGCGGGTCGTACCTGAGGGAGTTCAATCCTCTCAGCGAAGCAGAATGCTTGCCAATTTCGTGCCGCATGCAGGAAAAATTCATTTCAATGGTTTGGAGGGGTCCTTAAAGTTCCTCGAAGATCTGGAAGATCATTTTGATCTATATAATATTCCTGAAGACTGCAAAGTCCAAATCGCCGGCACTTGCTTGAGGGATACCGCTAAGACCTGGTATCGGCAGTGGAGACTGTCGAACCCAGATTCTCATTATGAGAATTTCCGTGCAGAATTTTTGGAGGTCTTTCCTTTCGGCCTCAGTCGAGCTAGCCTTGCTCAACAGCTTGTTTCGCGTCAGCAAAGTCCCAATGATAGCCCTGTTGCATTTGCGTTGGAAACTACACGCTTATATAACCTATGGGATCCACATGCCAGTCATGTTGACATGTTGGATACCCTCGTGCAGCAGCTCGACCCATTCTTACAAGATTTTCTTGAGGTTCGACACCCTGCCACAATTCATGAATGCCTTCGCCTCATACGCACGTATGAAGAGCGACATGGCAAACATGGTTCAACTCACCATGCTCGGGCACCCCGCGAGGCTTATTACGAAAACCCTCAGCGGCATAATAGGCATAATAACTTTCAGCGCGAGCATACACAAGTGCACACCCAAGCTTCATACGTTCCACCACACAGAAGAGTGGCAAACCAACAGCGAGTTTCTGAACAAGCTTCGGGATATCGTACAAATGCACAGTATGCTCGACCCCGTTTCAATCAGCAGCATTCGGAACGTTTTCATGCTCAGGGCAATGATGATTTTTCTGCCCGTGCTGAGGGCAGACGTAAAGGATATGAAAATGTCAACAGACACGCGGAGTTCCCGACGCAGGTTTCACGCAGTTTTCCTCATCGTGAAAATTTTCCCGATACCCGGCAGGGTCGAGGTTTCAGACCGCATGATAATCCAACCAGGAATCCTTTAAACTTCCAAAGGAAGTAGACGAAGGGTCGGTCCTGCTTCCTGATACCAAACATTCTGACCCTAAAACAGTATTAGTGACTGTTCAAACTCCTCAGTTGCCTGATGTATTCTTGACAATTGAAGATATTATTGTCGAGACAAAGTTCGACACTGGTTCTGAAATATCAGCCCTAAATACAAAGTTTTGCACTGACAATTTTCCTGCAGTCCTCGTTCAGTCTGCAACGCAGTATTTGCGAGGTGCAAATAACTAAATCTTCAGTATCACAGGAACTGTCACATTATCTTTAGGGCTGGGAAAAGCTCGTTTTACGCATTCTTTCCTGCTTATAGACGAACTACCTGTGAAATGTTTAATGGGCATGGACTTTATACATAAGTTTCAAATAACTTTGAATTTCGTACAACATGTGATTTCCTTTCCGGAACCTGTCGAAATGATTCCTACGGTTCCTGTAAATATAACGAGTTTGTTATTGAGTAACCAGTTGAATGAGGGACAACGAAACCAGCTTTCTCTCCTTTTACAGGAAAGCCCTGGTTTATTTTCGGATCAACCTGGTTTCACACAGGTGGTTTATCATGTCATTGACACTGATGGTTCGAAACCAATTGCGACGAAACCTTACCCTTGTGCTCCACATAAGAAACAGGAAATGCAACGTCAAATTTTTGAAATGATTAAGCAGGGCATAATCAGGGAATCAACAAGCGCCTGGGCTGCTCCTGCCTTTTTGGTTCCAAAGAAACAACCCAATGAATTTCGTTTCGTGACAGATTTCCGCAAGCTCAACCAAGTCACAAAAACGATCAATTATCCACTACCTGTCATGTCGCATATTTTAAATGACCTGTCGTCAACCAAATGGATGTCAACCTTGGATTTGGCGAGTGGATATTGGCAGGTGGCAGTACATCCGGACTCTGTCGATAAAACTGGCTTTGTGACTCCTTTTGGGGCTTATGAATACTTACGTATGCCCTTTGGACTAGCTTCTGCACCTGCTACTTTCCAAAAGCTTATGGATACGGTTCTCAGACCTGTCCTGGGTCCCCATGTGCATGTCTATTTGGATGACATTATTATCACATCAGAGACTTTTGACGAGCACCTTTCTCTGCTCAAACAGGTGTTCCAACTCATATACAATGCTGGCTTGACGTTAAAACCTAGTAAATGCCAGATAGCGAGGGACGAGATTGTATATCTGGGGTTGAAAATTACTCCCCACGGCTTATTTACTGATAATGAAAAAATTAGGCCTATTGTTGACTTTCCTCGGCCTAAAACAGCAAAAGAACTATCACGCTTTCTGGGAATGACCGGATGGTATCAGCAGTTCGTCCCCGCTTATGCTACAATCTGTGAGCTATTGTATGCTTTAAAACGTAAATACAAAAAGTTTATTTGGACACCTGAGGCTAACGCTGCATTCGAAACACTGAAGTCGGCATTGACTCAGCCTCCGGTGTTGGCTTTCCCGGATCATACTAAGGAATTTGATATTTATACTGACGCATCCGGAGTTGGTCTTGGTTGCGTTTTGTCACAAGCTGGGCATCCAATAGATTTTGCGTCTCGTACTTTAGCCAAAGCTGAACGCAATTATTCAGCTACGGAACGTGAATGTCTTGCTGTTGTGTATGCGCTGAATAAATTTCAATGTTATCTTAACGAATTGACAGTTAACATAATTACGGATCATTCTGCCCTTCAGTATTTGAATTCTGCTAAGCACCTATCTCAAAGACTTATGAAGTGGGTTCTGAAGTTACAGGAGAGCAATATCAAAATTTCATATCAGCCAGGTCATAAGAATCAATTACCGGACGCATTATCTCGCGTTCCGATTAGTGGGGTCCCCACAGAAACTACTCCTGGATGTCAGCCTTTACTTCTAATAGCTGTTATAACATCCAGAGAGCAGATAATGGCAGAATTAATAAATGATCCAGATTTTGGGGATATCTATAATTTTTTGCTTGCGGGTTCTCCCCCACAAAGTGATCCTTCTCTGGCTGGAAGGTCACAGCATTTTGAAGTAATAGAGGGTCTTCTTTACTATACAAAGTCTAGGACTACTAGGGCGGAGTTTCGCCCATGTATTCCGCGAACCCTTAGAATGGCCCTTTTAAACGAATTTCATGACAAACCTCTTGCAGGCCATATAGGTATTCGCAAGACCCGTTGTAAATTGCGGGATGTTGCCTATTGGCCTGGCATGTACCAAAGTGTGCTCGCATACGTTCAATCATGTCACTTGTGTCAGATTAATAATTACCGTAATGTAAGACCGGCCGGTCACTTGAAATCTAGTTCAAGTTCTCATGTGTTTGATATTATTTCAGTAGATTTATTGGGACCTTATCCTTTATCTGTTAAAAACAAAGCTCGTTACGTGTTAGTATTAACTGATAATTTTTCTAAATGGGTTGAAGTTTTTCCCATTAAAGCCGCTACGGCAGAAGTTATTTGTAATGTATTAGTTAATGAAGTATTCTCTAGATATGGTGCACCTAATAAAGTAGTTTCTGATAATGGTCCTCAATTTATTTCTGACATTTTTGAAAGAATGTGTGCGAGACTACACATTACACATAAATTCATTTCCCCATATCATCCCTAGAGTAATCCTGCGGAACGCGTTAACCGCACGCTAGTGAAAATGATTGCGACATTTGTAATGGATCATCATGAAAGATGGGATGACCATTTGGAGCTTTTTTCGTTCGCCCTCCGCTCGTCTGTCCACGAATCTACTAAAATTACTCCTGCAGAACTTTTTCTGGGTCACAAAATTAAAACCCCTTTTGAAAATTTAACGGGGATTATCGACGAACTAAACCAGCGACCAACTCCGCAATCAGTACGAATCATGGCAGAAAAAGCTCGTGTTGCAATGCTAGGAGCACAAGCGGCTCAAGCAAGATATTATAATACTAGGCGTAGGGAACCAGATCTTGTCGTTGGAGATCTCACTCTCGTGGAAACGCACTTCCAGTCTTCTGTTTCGCATACTTTAGTGAAGAAATTTGCACCCAGCTACGAAGGTCCATATCGGGTGGCAAATATGTTTGAAAATAATATTGTTCTTGAAAAACCTGACAATCAATTTCAATACGTACACGTTGATCAGTGTCGCAAGTATCATGAACGAAATATCGATTTCATAATCAACCCTACTCAACCTTCTGTTCCACAGACTCAAGAGTCTATATCTCATGATCAACCTCCAGAAATTTTGGACGAACCAACAAACATTTTTGAAGAATCTCCAGTGATTTTTTCTTCACCCTCCCCTCCTCAAGACGGGTTTCCAAACACGCAACCTGATTCTCCCATCAGACCACGGCTCGAATCGAGTTCTTCGAATACTAGTATCGTTCCTTTCCCTCCTACCATTGCCAAGACTATTGCTGCGCCGTTTCCGGATAACTCTGCACCAACGCGGGCTACTACTTCTTTGAATACCTCGTCAGAAAGTATTCCTATAGGCAAATATAAACATCGCCCTGCACGACCACTGAATTACAGCAGCGACTCAGAGGCTTCGGACATTTCTGATTTATCAGTTATGAACACTAAATTTCATGTTACAAACCGTCCAGAACCACCAAAGGCTGGGCGTAAACGTGACTTGTCTCCCCAATCTGCTTCACCGCAACAGCGACGAAGGCAGAAATCCTTGCATCCGCCCGGGTTTCGCCCCTGGAACCTACGCTCAGGGCAAACAGGGCCGATGCCTACTGCTACTCTCATGCCACGAGGGCGTAAGAGAAAGCAAACGATGTGGCCGGAGCCACGTCCGTCCAAGAGAATACTGGAAGGACACAACGGGCCCCAGCACAAAGGGACTTCATATCAAAAGCCTGGGGGAGCCCGTTCCTATCAGCCGCAAGGATTTCCGGAGCGCCAGACTTCTGACGTTCCTGACCGTTCTCAGCCGCAGGGATTTCCGGACCGCCAGACTTCAGACGTTCCTGACCGTTCTTCTCAGCCGCAGGGATTTCCGGACCCACAGCCTTCAGCCGTTTCGGACCGAAGGATTTCCGCCATTCCTGACCGTTCCCGTCAGCCGCCGGGATTTCTTGACCGACAGCAGACCGATGTTCCAGATCCATTAAAGTCTTTGAAGAGATCGAAGCCACCTGATTTTACCAGTCCGATTAGGCCTGGAAAACGTTATCGCACTAGAGTTTTTTATGCGTCCTCGAGATAAGTAAGTTCTCGAGGACAGGTTCTTTTCTCAGTTTGTTGTTTTTCCTGCACGACCAGTTGGCGTGTCAGAATTTTTTTTTTTCGTGTGGGCCTATGCATTCTTTTTTGTGTATATATGTGTGTTTTTTTTTATATTTCTTCTATGTCCATCTACTAATCCAATTTTTTTATATATCTATGTGCTTAGGGGTAAAATAATAAAATTGTTACTGTTAGGCAGCTCCAGGTAATTTTCGATGCTGATACAGTTGGTATGTATTCAACGAATAATGCGAACGTAATTTGAAATTAAAATAATAAAATTGTTACTGTTAGGCAGCTCCAGGTAATCTTCGCTGCTGATACAGTTGGTATGTATTCACCGAATAATGAGAACGTCATTTGAAATTAAAAAGTGATTCCTGCTAGGCAGAATAAAAGGAAGGTATGCCGATGCAGGTTTGTTTTGTTCAACAATACAAGTTTCACAGACGAATACAGATTTCTTAATTTGTCATGCCAAGTTTGATAATGTAAATACTGCTACCACCAAACAACAAAACAAAAAAGAGGTCGAGAAACGTCAATCAACGAAATGTAAGACTTACACTCCAAAATTGATAGGTTTTTCGGGAACAAAAAAAAAAAAAAAAGGAAAAAAAAAAAAGGAAAAAAAAAAAAAAAGAAAAATTAAGGGAGATGATGTAACGTATACTCTATATTCACTTTCCTTTTGATTTTACTATCTCTGGTTATTTTATTTTACTATGTAAATTATCTTCTTACTGAACGAAATATTATTTCACCCGATGAATGAGATCTGGCAATGAGTGTAAGTCATGACGTGGTGGTAGCTAGTATAAATAGGCGCGTTCAACGAGACTTAGGGAGAGCTTTTGTTGTTGTTATGAGAGAGCGTTGTTGTTTACGGAGAGCGTTTGTTATACGAGGAGAGATTTTGTTGTTATGAGGAGAGATTCTTCATTATTGTAAAACAAGTTGTGTGTGTGCTTTGGATGATCAAGCGTACCGAATAAAAAAGTTGCCGTAAGTTAGTCTTTCTCAATTCATAGTTTTTGTCAGACCTCTGTCTGGCTGTTAGGTTTATAACATTAGTTTATTACCATAAATAACCAGCGTTAAGACTTTATTCATGTTTGTAATTAACTAGTAACAACAACCATTTGAATTCACTATTTGAAGCTTAGTACAAGTATATCATTAGCTAGCTGGTAGGAAGAGCTTATTCATTATAATTAGCTTAGCGGAAAGCAAAATAAAGCTAATTCATTATAATTGTGCTAGCCGAATAAAATCGTTCTTGTTTTTTCCGAAACAATATTCCATTGTTTGGCAAATGCTGGATTGCGATATTTGGTATCGTCATGCAGGCTTCCAAATTATTTACGTCCAAGAAACACTTTGTTACGGTATGTGAGTGGAATGCTACAAGTTATCTTTCCTTATTGAGGAGGAAAATCAGTTTAGCTTCGAAGGTTACGTCTCTGGAAACACGCATTTAAATTCACTTATGAGTTTAGATGAAATGATTAAGAACTAAAAGAACAATGAGGAAGTCTACATGCAGTGACGAAAGATGGTGATTCCAAAGTAAGTGCGTCAATGCCCACATTTGGCAACGCACAGAAATCGTTCGGCGTCTTTGGGAATTTCTTTTTTATAGCCATAATACTAATGAAAAAACAACGCAGGACCGCAATAACCTTAAAAATGCAATGCTTCAACTTAAAAGTAAGCAGCAATCAGAAATTAGTGATTTCTTTAAACCATGGTAATGTAATGTACACGTATTTTTAAAACATACTACATCATATTTCCTTGCGTAAAAATATCCACCGTTCACCTATTAGCAGTAATGCACTATACACCAATAAGCCAAAACACTGAAACCACCTACCTCATATGATATAGGTCCTCCTGTCGCCGCGAAAACACCCGACGAGGCATAGATTCAACGAGATGTTGGTAGGTGTCTCTTGATATTTCGTATCATGACTGGTACAGAAGATCCCGCAGTTCCCATAAATTACTTGGATGGAGTGATGCTGCTCGTACCCGCTTCTCCAACTCAAACCAAAAATGCTCGATATATCACCGCCCCCTACTCGATGTGAGGGCGAACCATCTGCTGCGTCCTATTCGCTGCAGTGGGATTAATTATTAAAAAGACCGTTAATTTTCGTAACTCTTTATCTTCTATTATCTTCCGCCTATGGGTGTCTACCGTGAAGTTGGGTTCCCTAATTGAGGGTCTCCAAGCTCAGGGTTGACGGGTGCATTGCGTTGTGTTTCATATGGGAGAACATGGGAAACCCATATTCTTCCATATGCCGCTTGAAATTTAAAAAACTCATGATGTCAGATTTGGTCTTTTTATCCTGCGACTGGGCTTGCTAAATGCTAAAAGTTATTTTCTTCTTAAAATCTTGGAGTTGCTACTCTATCGAAACTTTACGATTGTTCTACTTAATTATCCAGGTTAAAATAAACAAAGATTCACTTATTTTGAATTTTCAAAGATTTGAGAAACTCGGGTAAATTTCATTATAAAATACAGAATTTATTTTCATTAGTGTTTCCTTAAAATCTATTACACTGATCGGTGGAGATTTCTATTAATTTAAACCAAAATATATTTTAAGTTCATTATGCTTTTTGATATTCGCAATCATATTTTAAAGTTCACCTTTCGCAAAATATAAGACACATTATGTAATTCAGCACTTGCAAGAGATTAAAAATATCTTTTCTACCGAGGATGTATAGGAGACAAAATCATGATCATGCTAACGAGATATTGGGAATTATGAAATTTTTCTCACCAAATTATTTTCTTTTCATCACATTCGTTGTCGTCCGGTATTACCTATAGGTATAAAGTCTATGGTTGGGACCTCATCCGATCCTGCTGGATGCACACTGCTTCTTCTCTCATCCTGTCGTTTGGTTTTTTGTACGAGTACCTCTGTTGTCGCTAAAACTTCTATGATAGCAAGTTCTATCGTGTCTCTCTTTCGCTCAGCTATAAAATTGTATATCTTGCCCTCGCTGCCATAATCGTGAGTCCCTTTACGCCTCTTGAAAGATTGTTCTATCGTGTCAACATCCTCGAACTGCGAAAACGTCCTTCTCAGCTATGCCAGTGGACCGCATCTCTCTCTCCTCTCGATCGCCCGGAATATAGAACTGATATCTTATCCTCGATTAGACTGTCAAACCTTTTGCATGCGTTCACCCCGAATCTCCAGTCATCATTCCATTCCGTGTTCTCTCCAAATCATATCTGCTGAGAACCCTTCAAAACGTTTTTCTCTCGTCTATGTTTAAGGGGTTCGGGGGTGTTCCTGTCCTACCCAAATGGCTCTCCCCTTATTGGTTGGGCCGCTTTTCCTCGCTTCGGCATTGGTTTACATCCCTGTATGGGAATCCCTCCGATTCGTTGGCAAAGGCTTGAGAACCTGGAGTTTTCTTGAAGATGAATATTCCTTTATCTTGTCAACTGCTCCGCGGGATGTCCGCGCTGCCCTAGAATTTTCACGTACGCTTCCTGTGTGACTCTTTCTGTTGGTGTCAACCAGTTACGCCCACTACGAGAAATATGCCCTGTTCGTTCCCCGCTAGCGTGCGTAAAACGTGACTTCGATAATAGAAGGTGGTCCAGTAAATTGGCCCCCACCTGTGATTGCGAGCATTTCACTCTCGTAGCGTTGCTTGTTATAACCTCCGAGTTTTTCTCTTTACTAACCTAGGGGTGTGTACTAACCTAGGGGTGTGTTTCGAGCGTATTCTTACTTGAATTCCGGCGAGCTCGGGGAACGCAAAATAAAAATAAAAAAACAGCAATTCGAAAGAATGATGAAAAAAAAAAAAAATAAGGAATTTCCTCCTCAAGTAAGAAATCTGCTCAGCCAGGTCTTAGAATAATTATGAAATATGTAATATAATTATCCTCTTAGAATGCCTGTCCGCATTATGCTTCTCGGATTTTCTTTCCCAATTCCCGCGCTCTCTAAATTGTCTACTTGGTAACTACTCTTCCTCGTTTAACTATTTCCTCGTACTATGCGATACCGTAGGAATTAATTGGTGAATATATTGCTTTCCCACACTTACTAATTTGTAGGCCCCCTTTCCGAAATTCATACCTACGAAATCATGGTCCTCCAATGTTACACGATATTCCGGAGGACATACGGGTAACATTATCTCCCTCTCCCATAGGGTTGAAGAGTTTTGTCCCCCAAAGTTAGGTGCTGTGGATTCCTTTCTCTCTTGCAAGGCTGCTCGTTTTCGCTCATTTCAACATGCGATGAATTACAATCATTTGCGAAAACTTATGAACACATATGACACATAATGTAATTATAAGCACATACAATAAACATAAAACTACGAGTAAGATTATTATAATAATGATCCATAGATATTAAATTCCTCCACCGAATCTAATTCTAAGTTTGACATTGACAGATAACATATGCACTGTATATATATGAATTCTTTCCGATATTGACAGATTTCTTCAGCCGCCGTCTTCTCGGCGACACACAATATTTGCTCGGGTACGCGCCTCCGTTCGGCGATATGGTTTCGGTTTTGGGCGTTCCCATCTCTTAAGCACTCAGCTAGTTTCTCAGAGTTCCTTTGGAGATCAGCCTCCCCGACGGGAGTGATGTAGGCTAACACCATCTCCACGTTCAGTTCATAAGGGTGCCGTGCCATTACGCCGAGGAATAGTTCCTGGTAACATTTACCGCCTGCAGCAAGTGATGACCGACGAAGCGATAAACAAAATTATTATTACCGCAGCGGCTCCGGCTGCGATTATTTTGAAAGCTCCGAACAGGGAAGTGCCGAAGGCGTTGAACAGTAGCCCACTGCTCCATTCGGGTGGGCCTGCTGGTTGCCAGTATGCGCTGGAGATATTAGGATAAGTCAGCTGAACTGAAGGTTGTTCTATCATACTCAGTAAATACGACTGTTGTCGGTGGCATTTCATAGAGTCCTCATAATAGCTACAAGAAAACATGCTTTCGTCGAAGATAAAATTTTTCGACATCGATTCGTTGCTCTGCGTATCGCCGATATGTCCTTTCATCGGTCGTGAAGGTAAGCTTGCCCTTTCAATATAACTCTCTTGAGGGTTTCCCACTCGAGAGATCAGATGTGTGTTCACGATTTGTGTAGGCTGGTCCAGTGATCCGACTACTTGCACTGTGATGCCCGTAGAGGTCGTGGCTTGGTTCTTAACCGTCAGAGTCTCTACGGTGTCGTTGTTGTGCTGTTGAATTAGTAGCTGATAACTACACTGCATCGATACTATTCTGCGTACGTCGTATGCTCGCAGGAAATCTGCTTCCAGCCATATTCGAAAGAAATGGCAATGTTGCGAGTCAATGATCCAGCATGACGTGGACCCACTGTCGGACGGCTGACACCCTGTGATGCCGGGCCAGTCTAGCGATTGTTTTGTCAGTGCGTCAAATTGTTTTGATCGCACACATCCTTTTCCCCAATTGCAAGTCTCGTGATTTGCACAAACCAATTGGCTGAGATAACGCATTGTAGTCACGTGCGTAAAATAGTCTCTCGTCGTGTGCCAGATACAGTTTGCCTGCTGGTAGGTTACTTTCAAGGAAAAAAGTGTATGGTCATTTTCCTGGTCCGTAAACCATATGCATTGTTCATGCCCCAAATTCATTAGGGTTACCTGCGCATTAGTAGTTAGACGGCAGTTGTGCTCTACCTCTGAGTCCGTGCACTCCTTCACCTTTGATGCAACAATCGAATGTGCGTTACATTCCGCGGAAGTTCCGTTTACCAACAGAAATAAGCTCAAAAGTACCAGTCCGTGTAAAGGCGGTTGCGCCGCTGGACGGGCAACTTGCCTCTCCAAATATTCGTGCATCTGATTTACTCCGTTACGTAAAGCATTTCCTGTTAGGGCTCCTGTCTTTACTGCCACAAACGTTGTTCCTCTGAGGAATCTATATGACTTCCAAAGAATTGTTCCGACTCCATACAACAGCTTCCAGATGCTAATTACTACTTTCCTGGCATATAGAAAGGTTACCGCTGAAATTAAGACTAGTACAATATACACTACATAAGCGACTGCGTGGGGTAAACACTTTAGCTGTCGTAGCATCTCACGACACAGTATGCACTGTAGGGGTCTACACGTTGTTCTACCTACGATTTGCAAAGCACCCCTTAGGGTTTTTCCATCCGTGGTAACGAAAATCAAAGTTAGTTCCGCAGAAAGCTCTAGTAGTTCCGGTGGCAATGATGTCTGATACGGAGCGTTCCTTAAAGTGATAACCCGCTCCATACCTCGAACTCGAATCACCAGGGTTCCTGGAAGTGAGCTGGTGATGATTGGGTCGTTGTATGATACTTTGATATTTTCCCTTTGAAATACTGCCTCTTCGTCAGACAGCAAATGTCTCTGGTGACGGCGCCGAGGTGAAATATTAGTGTGCGGTTTTCCAACGCACTCTGTGAAAGAGATCAGCGATGGGTTCGAAATCCGTAGTCCTTCCGCTTCATGTATCAGTGTAGATACTGCTGGCGTTAGGCGGCAGTTGCACGTAGTGACGGATTTATTCACACAGCTCGCCAGTGCACAATATTCGCTCGTTCCACTGCACGGTGCATCGGCAGTGCAGGCACAGTGTAAACCGTCTCTTGTGCACTCCATTAATGAAAGGGCTCCTTGTGGGTTCGGTTCCTGCTGAACGAAGAAATTTCTCGGTTCGATAAGCTCATGGTTGTGCGTAATGAATGTCCTCCAGGCTTTCACGCACTCGTCACATGAATGTGCATGACAAGCACTCCGCGGCATTCCTAGTTTCAAAAGTTCGGCACGAGATGCTACAGTGCACTGATACTTATCTCCCTTGAAATGACAAAGTTCGTGATTAGCAGCTACTCCGCTAACTGTCCAGATTACCACGGCGAACGCAATCACGTTCATCTTGTCCATTTTATTGACGAATGTCACTCTCTTCAAATATCTTAAAAGTGGTAATGGTTCTGTCAACACCTGTCGGCCATAATTATCTCAAAACAAGCATACACATGAAATCACTCCTTATCACCTCGGTATTTCTCTTGCACATGCATTATATACACTTTACATTAAGAACTAGTTATTTTCCTTCGAAAAGCTCGTTTCACTCTGACCTACGAGAAGTGAAGGGTTTTTTTGTGCATATTTATTTATACATATATTTTTCGAAATTCCGAAGCGCATTCCATCCCAGGCTTCCCTTTTCTCTAATTGTATTTTTTTCTTCCTACTTGTAGGTTTTCTCCAACAAAACAACAAAAATAAAAATCTCATCACTCGTGTTTCTTAAGCTTACTAAATTATAATTAAATAACGGTTGTTTACTTCCCATTTATCTATTCTGCAGCTATTATTTCCATTCGCTGGTGCGTCTACTACTTCTAAAAGAAAAATTATTAATTTCCCTTTTCGTGTTTGTCGTATTGTCTACCAGATATTACCCGCGTATAGTCGCTTATTTCCCTTTTACGTTGTTTAACTTAATCGTTAGTTCTTTGCTGAACTATTTCTTGCCATTTTATCTTTAGTGCTTTACTCTTTTTTTTTTCTTCTCTCTCTTTTTTTTTTTCTCGCGTATTACCATTGTATTCTCATTCCTGGCTATTTCTGATTTCACGACCAGATGCTTTTCTCGTGTATTCGCAGGTGTGCGGCGACCATTTAAGGAACGCCGATGATTTCGGAAAATAGGGGATTTCCTCGAAAATGCTTGCGAGGGTCCCCTTTGGGCGATGTCACCCCTGCAAATTCGTCGCTCCAAAAATTTTGGGTCGTTCCAGTGTTGACCGTCTCTCACGGCTCGAAATCTGAAACACCTGCGCTGATGCCTGTGGGTGTAAGTGAGCGCACAATAGCGTAGCCTCTTGCATGTTTTGCTTACATCGGAGGCTTCTTGTTTAGCCTATGTAGAAGCATCCACTTAGTACTCTGTTACCTGGGGCTAAAACCACCCCTCTAATTTCTGCCGGTCAGTGCTCAGTTTGCTGACGGATTTCATTGAAACATCACGCTTCTTTTCGTCTGGTGCACTTGTCATTCAAATTTCCTCTTCTGCTTTATCTCCTTTTACTTTCTATTGGTATCATTGCACCATGTCTGCACGTATTAATCCTCATCTCACATCGTCGCATTTTTCGCATGCTCGACGCCAGTTGTGGTTTGGGAGAATCTGCAACTGCTCCTCGTGTGCTGCGGTGGTAGAGGATGGGGAGCGGGGCCTGGTGAATTTGTCATTCACATTTCCTCTTCTGCTTTTCTCAACCTCTAACCTCACGATGTACCTAGTGCATTTCTACCTCGATTTCATTTCTATACTTTTCTTCCGTTATACTTGCCTTCCTTATCAATTAAAACTGAATTTTCCTACTATCCACAAAAACAAAACAAAAAAAATATAGTACCTTTGGATATTTCTCTTCAAGGTAAGTGCTTTTTACTGTCATTTCGATAGGCTATGGTTAGGCTATGTTAGGTGACGTTTAGGCTACGCGTCGATCATGTTTGTTGCTACTTTCTTATACCATGTTTGTTTCAGGTTCGCGTATTTTAATTGCTTTGAATACCTGCCATGGATACTAATTTTGAACCACTGCATTATCCGATACGCTGCTAATCTTATTGCATTCCGTCGGTGTTTCCGCACGGCTATTTCTCCGCAGAAAGTGCTTACGGTTTTTTTTTTTTTTTTTTATTTTTTTTTTCTAGTGATATATTACTCCGACTTATGCTTCTGCTACAGAAAGTTTCGAGAGGGAAAAAAAAAGTATTTTTTTTTTTTCGTCGTGCTGTGCTCCCGTTTATATTTTCCATCCTTTGAAATGCTCGGCCTTTGCTGTACAAAATATTTTACTGAGCGTTCCCGTTCTTTTAACGATAAATTTTCCTTCTTTGCATTCTTGCTTCAAGATGGCGGCCCAAGATGGCGTCTTCCCATTCTTCCTTTTGCTCCTTGCCAGCCAGTTTGTGTACGGGGTTTCTCAAACTGGAAACACGGTCCGTCCGTTCCTCTACTCTTGCAAGCCCCGTGCATGAGCGACATCATTCTGCCTACGATTACCTTCGCTTATGCTCCTACTGCCTATCATTAATAAAATTCGAGCGGAAAAATATTTTTTTTTTTTTTTTTTTTCTTCCAACAAAAAAAAATATTTTTTTGTGAAAGGAATGATTGCTACCAGTACCGTTCAGTCTTTCCATGAAATAAAAACATTGCTTCCTCCGCAGGTTCTTTGCTGGGTGCTTAATCCCTGACCCATTCTTTCTCTTTTTACTTACGTAATGTATTTTTCCTTACTTAATATTAATTTTCCCCTTATCGTAGCCAAAAAAAAAAAATATTTTTTTGTAGTTTTCCGTGGTTTGTGAACTCAAAACTGGAAAGATTGCGATGCACGTACTAGGCTGTGGTCCTGCTATGAATATTATTAATTACTTCCTGCATATTCTTCCATGTTTATACACCATTTTCTAGCTAGACTCTTTTACGAATTATTTTCGATTACTGATCAGATCGCAAAAATTGTTTTTTTTTTTTTTTTCTTTCAAATTTATTTTCTGCTAAACATTTACCGTGAAAATTCAGGGATCTTCCCACTTATTCCGCATCGCTGTTTTTTTTTTCACAACACACACACATTTTTTATCTTAGCCCAGCGTTCTTCCTACTTCCTCTGGCTTAAACCCACGATTCCTGAGGTTTCGCTACGATTTTTCTCCATTGTGGATAAAGATTATTGACGGGTGCTCCTTCTGGTGTCCCTGCGCTTAGGTTTTCTTGAATGCGCTGCGACAAATAGCGGTCGGCTAAATCGAACCAAGAGGTTCCCTCTGGATTACTGGGTTGACTGAGACTTTTCAACATTCTATTTACAAAGCTAGTATCTTCCGGCTGCTCAAGTCTTTCGGTCGAGTCGCTGACCACAATTTCCTTTGGGTATGTGCGATTCGGGCCTATTTCCAAAGTGTTGGGCCCTTGTGAATTTGCTGTGGGGTGTATTGCTGCTGTCTGCTGAATTCTGTCCTGCGAACGTAGTAGATATGGATCTCTGATAACCTTTTGGCGCGTTGCTTCTTGTGTTTGTCGGCTGCTGCTTTCCTGATATGAATCCTGTGACGGTATGGTCTCCTCCGTTGGTTCCGCGATTGCCTGTGTGCGCCTCGGCTCTTCAACATGTTGCGAGGGCGGAGGTACTTCCCTGTTTGTTTCCCTTCGCGCTGAACTCGACGTAGCGGGCGGCGAATTTATCGGTACTCTGATGTTTCGCGGTTGACTTACGGGCGGCATTGCTCTACTGCTTGTCGGTTGCGGCATGATTACTCTGGGAAAATCGACCCAATCCAGATAGTCGTAGTCCTGTGTGCTTTCCGATCCGTCGTCAGAGAAATCCTGCGATTGTCTGTGTACTTGTACCTCTATATTGTCCTGCACCGGTGACTCTGCTATAAGCTGGGGTAGGCGTTCAGTCCGCTTAAAGACTCGATTTTTATGCACGGTCTGATATTTGTTCGGATTTTCGACTGACCTCAACTGAACATTTACTGGGGTGGGGAACGAAACTATCTCCCAATCTCCGCAGTTAGTTCGAGCTAGCTTACGCGATAAATGTGGCTGTGAAAAAGGGGTGTGCAAAAATACTCTGTCGCCTAAATGTAGATTCTTTTCCGCAGCGTGCCTGTCTGCATACTTCTCTTGTTTCGCCGCAGCTTCTTTCAAATTTCCGTAGACACTTGGTTGAATTTTCGCTAATCTGGTCTTCTTATTGAAGTGAATGGGGCGATTTGTGAGGTTAGCTATCAATACGGGTATGATGCCTGATTTGTCCAGCGTGTTTACTGAACGACCCAAGCGTACTTTTCCCTGGGCGTATCTTTCTAACGGCTGTACTAGCACTTGGTTAACCTGACATCCCGAAAATTTCCCACATCGGATCCGAATAACCCTTTCCGAATACGGTGGGATGAGTTCCTTATGGACGGTCCTTTCTATCTTGGTTACGTCGGGGTTAATGGGGTTGGTCCTTTCCGCTGAAGGCACGGACAAGACCTGGGTTCGAATTTTCGACTGACGTGCTTTTCCTTTAAAATTTCTTTTCCGGTTATTCCTTCCTCTACCGTACTCTGCTCTAGCTAAATTTGCTCTGCTTTCCCGTTTCAAAATTCCTTTTCCTGCGTCGAATATGTATCCGTGCTCCTTCAATAGATCCCAGCCTAAGATTAGAGAATAATCTTGATGCAACTTCCGCTGAGTAACGTGATAGGGATGTAAAATGGTTTCTCCTCCGATTTCTACCGGTATCTCATAGCACTGAGATGTAGGTAAAGTGTTTCCAGTAATGCCTTTCACTAAAACTGCTGATCCTAAGTCACGTATACGAATCTTTCCCTTTATCTCCTCTAATAGTGAAGCACAAAAGATTGAGATACAAGCTCCGCTGTCGATGAGTGCAAACGCGTGAGTATCTCCTATCCTAACTTTCACCAACGGGAGTGCTCCATCACCTCGGACGTAACAATTTGTTAAAGTAACTCCACGGACCTTATTATAATTCCGGCCAAGGGCGGTCCCCTTATCTTGACCCGAAATTAGTTTAAAGGACGCGAATTTTGCCTGGAATACCTATTGCAATCTCTTCCTGGTGCATCCTCTTCGAAACGAACGCGGTTTTCTCTTCTGTTTCCTAAATTCCTTGGATTCTGTGGGACGTGAGCGTCCTGTCGGTAAGTGGCGCTGTAGTTCCTGTAGGAGCGATACTGATTACCGCGGCTGTCGCCAGGGGAGAAGTTATTCTGTTGTCGCGGGTACGAAGGGTTGGGTGCTCTGTCCCATGAACCTCTTTCAGCTTGTTGCGATGGTTGCGTATAAACTGCTCCTTCCCGATTTTTCCGATAACAAAATCGCTTGATATGGCCAAAATCGCCGCAGTTATAGCAGATGGCCGAAGTAATGTCTACGTCGGGTAAATTTCCCCTAGATTGATAATTAGTGCTCTGAAAATTTCTCATGCGATTTACGTGCGTCCGATGCGAATTCTCTGCTTGCCTTAGCCTTTCCCTCAAATTATCTGCCTCACTTTTCAGAGCGTTCACCTGCATCTCATGAGTTGCTAGCTGCTTCGCCATCATAGAACACAAGTCGGCTATCTGGTCCGTTGAATTGGTCTGTTGCCCTAGTGAAGTCCCTGGGATCGAACTCGATTCCTGCTGGGCATCGTAAGCGTTAACGTCCCGGTCTAATAAGAGATTGTGAGACTCTTCGGCCAGCGCTCTCTGAACTGCTGCCTGAAAATTTTCCGGGGTGAAGGATAAAACCGTGCGCCTCAATTTAGGGTTTAATCCATTCAAAAACTGCGACATTTTAGTACTGTCTACTAGTCCTCGCACTTGCTCATTTTCTAAATCCATCGTCTCCATGTAGGAATAAGCTAAGCCGTTAAGACGAGCTACATACTCGGCCACCCGTTCTCCTGGTTTTTGTCGGCAAGTCGTAAATTTCTGCATTCTCACGGTAACCGGTTGTAATGCGTCGAATCTTTGTACTATCGCCTGCTTAAATCGTTCGTACTCGGTCTCCCTCCTAATATCGACGGCCTCCGAAAGAAAGTGACTGGCGGCTCCTTTGAATTTTGCTTTAGCTGACAAAATTTTAACGGCGTCGTTCCATCCTGACAGTGCGGCGGTGCTCTCCAACGTTTCGAAAAATTGACGTGCGGTCAGATTTTCATCCGATCCGCTGAATGTGGGGATATACGCCAACATTCCTGCCATTATTGGTACGTTCTGCGGGGCTACTACACAATTTTCTGACACGGCTTCCCCTTCTAGAGTGCCCTGAAGGTCGTTCTCCTGGTTCTGTTGATCAACTATGCAATTTTCCGAAACAAAATTCTGTTCACCGTTGCTCTGTTCTCCGTTCTGTTGGTTAGCCATATATTTATTCTTTAACCTTACAAACTTAAATTCCCACGGCTCCTACTATATGCTTCGTAATCTCGTAAAGTCACATAAAATTAGAAAAATTCCGGTGAAGCTACCACGTAAAAATAAAAATTCACTCTAACGTAACTCGCTGCTTCGTCTGCTAACCCACTTGACTTATGATCAGAAAACAATTGCTACGAATTAAATGATTAACGTTCCTAGCTTACTCATAAATTGCATTCGGCTTTCAACTTAACTGTACCTTACTCGCGACACACTAAACAAAATTCCCTCAAAATATGCACATATACAACCAGCACTTCACACTAAGATATGTAATAAATTTGAACGTCTTAAATATATATATAAATACACTAGAAACACTTGAGATCAAATTATGCACTTGCAACAAAATTATATACGATAACCACTTTTCCAAGAAATTAGAACCACACCTTAAATACTTATGCTGACTTCCTAAATTCATTAAATTTTAGTGTACTAGCAATAACCTCTGTCTACTTCCCTTGCTGGATGCATATAAATCACACATTTAAAGCACAATAAATCACACTTCAATAAACACTATTTTCATTTCAAAAATTTTTTCCAGCATTATTCAATTATTACTCCTACCAATTATTTTTGCACTAGTCCTTTTTGTTACTCTTTTCCAAATATTAATCCACTCAACTACTCTCTGTCTACACTCCCAAGTACCTCTACACATTTAAATGCACAATAAAACACACACTTAGATATTACATTCCCTTTTAGTCTTCCAAAACAAATCAAGATTACTGCTTAACCTTCTATTAGCTCCTATATCTTGCAGAAAAAAAAATTCCTCTTATCAATAATTAACCTGCCTATTCCTTCTTAAATTATCAGTTTCTTATCAATGCATTAACACACATAATAAAATCACACTTCAATAATAATGCACTTTTGATTTTAAAATATATATCACTACAACTTCTCATCACTACTCTTCTATCAGTGCCTCACCGTTAAATTATACAATCCCCAAGTTATCAATGAACCTATTATTCCTCCTAGTTACCGATTTAAAATCACAACACTCAAATGCACAAATAAACAACACATCAAAAATAATTTCACTTTGATTTCCAAGGAATTTTCCCTTGATTTTCAACGATAAATCAAAATTATTCATGAATTACACTTGTATAAATTTATTTTCTCCGTACTATTAATTTTCATGTATTTTCTGTAAGATTTCATCTATTCATTTGCTAAATTAGCAGTATCACTCTTATTTGTTTTTCTGCCTATTTCCTTAGAAATTTAAATTTATTTCAGCATAATCTGATTTCCTGCAACTTATTTACTTGCATTTCACCTTCACTATTTTTTTTGAAGTTAAAATCTTGCTACAATTTCCTTAATTTTTCTATAAAACCTGCATCTTGTTACTCAGAATTGAAGGGGAGATAATAGAAACACATCGCATTATTCTGCTAATTCTGTATACTTGATTAATTATCCTGACCACCGAAAACAAATATTCTTTTTTTTTTTTTAAACCACAGGATCAAAGAAATCCTGGTCCTAGCACAAATTTTATATTAATTAACCAAAGAACTGAAAAATCCTGGTCACACGGCACCAGTTTTATATCACCGCCCCCTACTCGATGTGAGGGCGAACCATCTGCTGCGTCCTATTCGCTGCAGTGGGATTAATTATTAAAAAGACCGTTAATTTTCGTAACTCTTTATCTTCTATTATCTTCCGCCTATGGGTGTCTACCGTGAAGTTGGGTTCCCTAATTGAGGGTCTCCAAGCTCAGGGTTGACGGGTGCATTGCGTTGTGTTTCATATGGGAGAACATGGGAAACCCATATTCTTCCATATGCCGCTTGAAATTTAAAAAACTCATGATGTCAGATTTGGTCTTTTTATCCTGCGACTGGGCTTGCTAAATGCTAAAAGTTATTTTCTTCTTAAAATCTTGGAGTTGCTACTCTATCGAAACTTTACGATTGTTCTACTTAATTATCCAGGTTAAAATAAACAAAGATTCACTTATTTTGAATTTTCAAAGATTTGAGAAACTCGGGTAAATTTCATTATAAAATACAGAATTTATTTTCATTAGTGTTTCCTTAAAATCTATTACACTGATCGGTGGAGATTTCTATTAATTTAAACCAAAATATATTTTAAGTTCATTATGCTTTTTGATATTCGCAATCATATTTTAAAGTTCACCTTTCGCAAAATATAAGACACATTATGTAATTCAGCACTTGCAAGAGATTAAAAATATCTTTTCTACCGAGGATGTATAGGAGACAAAATCATGATCATGCTAACGAGATATTGGGAATTATGAAATTTTTCTCACCAAATTATTTTCTTTTCATCACATTCGTTGTCGTCCGGTATTACCTATAGGTATAAAGTCTATGGTTGGGACCTCATCCGATCCTGCTGGATGCACACTGCTTCTTCTCTCATCCTGTCGTTTGGTTTTTTGTACGAGTACCTCTGTTGTCGCTAAAACTTCTATGATAGCAAGTTCTATCGTGTCTCTCTTTCGCTCAGCTATAAAATTGTATATCTTGCCCTCGCTGCCATAATCGTGAGTCCCTTTACGCCTCTTGAAAGATTGTTCTATCGTGTCAACATCCTCGAACTGCGAAAACGTCCTTCTCAGCTATGCCAGTGGACCGCATCTCTCTCTCCTCTCGATCGCCCGGAATATAGAACTGATATCTTATCCTCGATTAGACTGTCAAACCTTTTGCATGCGTTCACCCCGAATCTCCAGTCATCATTCCATTCCGTGTTCTCTCCAAATCATATCTGCTGAGAACCCTTCAAAACGTTTTTCTCTCGTCTATGTTTAAGGGGTTCGGGGGTGTTCCTGTCCTACCCAAATGGCTCTCCCCTTATTGGTTGGGCCGCTTTTCCTCGCTTCGGCATTGGTTTACATCCCTGTATGGGAATCCCTCCGATTCGTTGGCAAAGGCTTGAGAACATGGAGTTTTCTTGAAGATGAATATTCCTTTATCTTGTCAACTGCTCCGCGGGATGTCCGCGCTGCCCTAGAATTTTCACGTACGCTTCCTGTGTGACTCTTTCTGTTGGTGTCAACCAGTTACGCCCACTACGAGAAATATGCCCTGTTCGTTCCCCGCTAGCGTGCGTAAAACGTGACTTCGATAATAGAAGGTGGTCCAGTAAATTGGCCCCCACCTGTGATTGCGAGCATTTCACTCTCGTAGCGTTGCTTGTTATAACCTCCGAGTTTTTCTCTTTACTAACCTAGGGGTGTGTACTAACCTAGGGGTGTGTTTCGAGCGTATTCTTACTTGAATTCCGGCGAGCTCGGGGAACGCAAAATAAAAATAAAAAAACAGCAATTCGAAAGAATGATGAAAAAAAAAAATAAGGAATTTCCTCCTCAAGTAAGAAATCTGCTCAGCCAGGTCTTAGAATAATTATGAAATATGTAATATAATTATCCTCTTAGAATGCCTGTCCGCATTATGCTTCTCGGATTTTCTTTCCCAATTCCCGCGCTCTCTAAATTGTCTACTTGGTAACTACTCTTCCTCGTTTAACTATTTCCTCGTACTATGCGATACCGTAGGAATTAATTGGTGAATATATTGCTTTCCCACACTTACTAATTTGTAGGCCCCCTTTCCGAAATTCATACCTACGAAATCATGGTCCTCCAATGTTACACGATATTCCGGAGGACATACGGGTAACAGATAGAATTCATGTCCGGCGAATTTGGAGGCCATGGTAATAAATGGAATTCCCTTTCATGTTCTTGGAACCTTTAGTGAACCTTCTTCGAAGTGTGGCATGGAGCATTGTCTAGTTGAATAACGCCATCTCCTCTAGGGAATACAATCGCCGTAAAGGGTTGTACTTGGTCAGCCACGATGTATTATAACTTAGGAATATTAATGCTTAAGAGAATAAAAAATAATCTTTATCGGGATTTAATTTCACTAAATTTTCACACCCATCAACATTCTACTAGAAATAAAATTAAACTAGTGGCTATGTTTGTACAAACAGAACGTTCCAGTGCACATATTAACTACACTGGACCAACGTGTTGGAATACTTTGCCTGATGATTTAACAAGCCTAAATAACATTTGTTTATTTAAAAAAACGTTAAACAATATTTATTACTCAATAAATATTGTTACTCCTCAATATTTATTACTCCTCATTCTAAGTTTTTGTTGGATGTTAGCGTCCTTTGCTCGTTTCTTTTATTTTTCATCGGACACCTGCTGCAAGTTTGTTTACGTAAGCGAATTTCAGTTGCGAGGATGCAGAGCAGAACAATCAGCGGTACGTTCGAAGAATTATGGGATCACGACCCTGGACAATTGTTGAGAAGGAGAGAGGAGATGTTGGCGTCCCTTCGCTGTGTTGTTGTTCTTGCAAAAGGGCTCTAAAAGAGTACACGAATTATGATGACTTAAAAGGACTATAGCCGGAATAAGCTGTGTGTCGTATGAACTCCTAAAAGGAATATTAATCATAGTAAGACTGTTTAAAACAGACTAAATAGAAAGCAAAGTTCGTTGTTAACAATAGCTCATTCATTCTATGTGTATTATATATCCGTGAGCCATCATTAGCGTCTTAGTTGTGTGTTTAGTCAATAATAAATAACAAAAAACTTAAATCAGGAGTCTGTCGATTATGAACATATAGTTACCGTTGCAAATCATTTCTTAGTTTTTAACTTACACCATCATTATTTTTGATTATGAGACTGAAGAACTAGATTCATATCGCAGCTTCGGAAATAAGTGAAAAGAAAAGGCTCAAGTACTAAGTACAAAGCGAAACAGTCAGCAAAATGGCGATGTCGAAAGAATGTGTTCACATAGAAAAACCGACAGAAACTAACTATGCAACGTGGAAATTTAGGATGGAAATGTTGTTAATCAGAGAAAACATAAGTGATGTAGTTTTTGAACCCAAACCACAAACTGTAGATGAAACATGGGTTAAAAAGGATAGGCAATGCAGAGCCTTAATTTGTTTGCATATCGGTGATTCAGAATTGTATCACGTGCTACACGAAACCAGTGCAAAGGATACCTGGAACAAAATCAAACGAGTACACGAAAGAACCAATTTATCCAGTAAACTGTATTTGTTAAAAAAATTGTACAGTATAAAATACACTGAATCGATTTAAATGCAATCGCACATTAAGGAAGTAAGCGAACTGGGATAGAAGTTAAACAATATTGGGGAACAAATAAAAGAAGGCCATATGGTAGCAATTTTGTTGTGTAGTATGCTACAAAGTTATAGTGCATTGATAACAGCTCTGGAAAGCAAAAATGAAGAGGAACTGTCCCTGGATTATGTGAAATCTAAATTAATTGACGAGTATGAGAGAAGAATACATATTAAGGAGGGGTCATGCAGTTACACACTATGAAACGCAATTTTCAGTTTATAAAACAAAGAACACTTTTACTGTCCTTAATTTTAAAGCCAAAAGATATTGTACTTATTGTCACAAGTCAAATCATGTTAGAAATGAGTGTTGGCATCTGAATGCTAATAATAAGCATAGCAATATTTACAAAGGTAAAACAAAGTTTACTCCTAAGCAGCCGATTTATAACAGCAAAGAAAGTAATAACAACCTGCCACACGAGTTGAATATATGTAGCAAAAATGAAAATGTGGAGGGAAATACTCACACCCTTAGTCTATCAAATGTTTTGTATGACCCAAACCTAGTTGTAAATCTCTTATCAGTTAAAGTGCTTTCTAGTAAAGGCTTTATTTAAAGAAAATACTTGCACTATAAACAAAGGTCAAACCATAGTTGTAAATGCCATTGCCACAGATGGTTTATTTGAACTCATCGTTATTAAAGACAAAGATAAACAAGTTACAAACTGCGTAACACAATTGGGGAATAATATGTGTAAAAATTAAAACTGCATTTATAAATGGCATCTCAGACTAGGACACAGAAGAATGAAGCAATTAAAGAAATGGCAAATCAAAATTTAGCTGAAGGTATGAAAATAAATAATGGTAAGCATAGTTTTTATTGCGATTCATGCATTAGAGCGAAACTTACAGAGAAACCATACCCGAAACAGGCATCTTACAGAGCGAAAGAACCGTTAGAACTAATGCACTCAGATGTATGTGTGCCTTTTGAAGTTGAAAGCTTGGGAAGAAAAAGATATTTCCTGTCTTTTTTATTTCAGTAGCCATGCAACAGTATATGTAATAAGTAGAAAAGACGAAGTTTTGGTAAAGTTAAAAGAATTTGTTAGTTCTACTACAAATAAATTTAATAGAAAAGTAAAAATTTTGAGAACAGATAATGGCCTAGAATATTGCAGCAAAGAAGTTGAAGAGTATTTAACAAAATACGGTATTGTTCATCAAACTTCTATAGTGTATTCACCAGCTCAAAATGGAGTAGCCGAAAGAAAAAATCGATCGTTTGTTGAAATGTGCAAACCAATGCTAATTAATGCAAATTTACCAAAAGCATATTGGGGAGAAGCAGTGCTAACAGCAACGAATTTTCAAAATAGATTAGTCACTAAAGCAAGTAACAAAACTCCGTATGAGTTGTGGAATGGAGTCAGACCAAATATCAAACATTTAAAAGTGTTTGGATGTAAAGTCTACTGCTACATTCATAAACAGAAAAGAAGGAAATTAGATGACAAAGCAGTTGAAGGTACATTAATCGGTTATGATTTTAGATCAAAAGGATATCGAGTTTGCGTTTATGGAAGAAACGTTGTCGTCTCAAGATCGGTAAAATTCTTTGAAAAACAATTTAGCAAGGAAAAAGAAGAAACTGAAGAACAAGGAGATTTTAATCTCGTACAATTAGGAAGTCTGAATTATTCAGAAAGTGCAGATATTGAAAATGAAATACAGAAGACTCAACAAGAGGAAAGCACTGAAGAAATTTCAGAAGAGCAAGAAACTGAAGAAGGTATAAACATTAATTTACCTAGAGTTTCTGAGCGTTCAAATAAAAGAGTTCCATCAGAACGACTTGGATTTAAAGCAAAAACAAACCAAACTTCTAACTCAGATCCAAAATCTCTAAATGATATACACGATCTTCCGGAAAGAGAGAGAACAAAATGGCAAAATGCAATGAAAGAAGAAATAAAGTCTAAAAGCAAATAATACTTGGTCACTAACAGAGTTACCAAGTGGAAAGAAAGCTGTAGGAAGCAAATGGATCTTCGAGACAAAATGTAATGATAAACGTCCAGTGACAAAGTATAAGGCCAGATTAGTAGCAAAAGGATATGACCAAAAATATGGGTCAGACTACGATGAAACTTTTGCTCCAGTGGTCAAGCACACCACAATAAGATCTTTTCTTACTGCAGCGGCATATGAACAAATGCACGTACACTATATTGATATTAAATCTGCGTATTTGAATGCACAATTAAATGAGGAAATACATATGAAGCAACCAGAAGGTTTTGAAGCGAAAGGCGAAGAACACAAAGTTTGCAAATTGGACAAATCTATATATGGTTTAAAGCAAGCAGCAAAAGCGTGGAATAACTCAATAGAAAAAACGTTGGAAAGTCTTGGATTTACTAAAAGCAAGGCCGATTCTTGTCTATTTTTCAAGACAGAAAAATAAAATCCTGTGTATTTAATTCTGTATGTAGACGACATTTTGATCAGCTCTAAAAATGTTGCAGAAATAAAAAGTATAATAGAAGAATTGCAGAAAAAGTACGAAGTGACAAATTTAGGTGAAGTGCAGTACTACTTAGGAATTGAAATGCAGAAAAGCGAACATGGAAGTTTACATTTAAGCCAAAGTAACAAAATTCAAGAAATGGTTGAAAATTTTGGATTACAGGAAGCAAAAGCAAGTAACACTCTCATGGAATACTGTGCGTCGCAAGACAGCATTGCAGACCTCATGACAAAATCACTTCCACATCCAGAATTTACAAAATTCAGAAAGGAACTTGGATTTAACTAGCGCGGACCGGTCCCGGACGATTCGTCCAACGACGATTGGTCCAATGCCGATTCGTCCAAAGGGACGATTGGTCCAATGCCGATTGGTCCAATGTCCGATTCGTCCAATGCCGATTCGTCCAATGCCGATTCGTCCAATGGTACGATTGGTCAAATGCTGATTCGTCCAATGGTACGATTGGTCCAATGCCGATTGGTCCAATGTCCGATTCGTCCAATGCCGATTCGTCCAATGCCGATTCGTCCAATGCCGATTCGTCCAATGGTACGATTGGTCCAATGCTGATTCGTCCAATGGTACGATTGGTCCAACGCCGATTCGTCCAATGCTATCATCTTACCAACGGTAAACATTTTTATTTTCCAGAAAGGAATAATAATTTAAATTATTCTCCTCTTTATGTCCTTTTGAAAGATAATTTCCGTATATTTAGTAATTGTAAACATTTTACATAAACCTGGTAAAAGGCACATTGAGTGCCTTTTACCATTTCTCAGCTGTTTACAAAGCAGCTAGGCCGCGGGCATTTTTTGAAGATTTTAATTTACAACCTAGATATTTGGTATTTGTAAATATGTTATAAAACCTAATAAAAGGCACTCATCCTATCATTTCTCAGGTCTTTACGAGGCACCTAGGCCCCGGGCCTTTTTAGAGGATTTTGAGTTACAACCTAGATATATGGTATTTGTAAACATTCTATAAAACCTAATAAAAGGCACTCATCGTATCATTTCTCAAGTCTTTACAAGGCACCTAGGCCTCGGGCCATTTTAGAAGATTTTAAGTTAAAACCTAGATATTTGGTATTTGTAAACATTTTATAAAACTTTATAAAGGCACTCATCGTATCATTTCTGAGGTCTTTGCTAGGCACCTGGGCCGCGAGCCTATGAATTAATATTTCGTGCTTAAGTGAAAGCGCAATATTATTAACTTGATTTAATACGTATTATGAATATGACATCGGTAGAATAAAAAGTCCTAAAAAGGCCTAGGTCTAGAGCCTATGAATTAATATTTCGTGTCTAAGTAAAAGCTCAATATTATTAACTTGATTTGATATGTAAGCGTTATGAATCTGACATCGGTAGAATTAAAACTGTTAAAAAAGCCTAGGCCTAGGGCCTATGAAATAATATTTCGTGTTTAAATAAAAGCGCAATATTATTAACTTGATTTAATATGTAAACGTTATGAATATGACATCGCTGGAATAAAAACTGTTGAAAAGGAATCTGTCCAAACCCAGACCAGTTGTTTCCGTTGGGCAGTTGGCGAAAAACCCCACTGCATTCTACAAACAGAAACAGAACACTAGTATTTTATATTATTTCATGCAAAAGAGAAACATTGAAGTTGATAGAACGGCTCGTACATCAGTAACTTCATACGTCAGCAAGGACAGTATAACAAGAAAACGCGATTTCAAAAAAAAAAAAAAAAAAAAAGAAATCTGTAACCACAATATTACGCATGAAATGTAACATTATTTTACATTCTTTGGACTACCGGTACTTTCGTATAACATCGGAGATAAAATCAGAACAGATGAGGCTTTTATAGCACGAGTACCACTTCGGACAGATAGAACGGAATTGGACCAATCGTCCATTGGACGAATCGGCATTGGACCAATCGTACCATTGGACGAATCGTACCTTTGGACCAATTGTCCATTGGACGAATAGGCATTAGACCAATCGTCGTTGGACGAATCGTACCAGACCCAGCGCGGACGCAGGAGGGGTTTTTGAATGTTAGCGTCCTTTGCTCGTTTCTTTTATTTTTCATCGGACACCTGCTGCAAGTTTGTTTACGTAAGCGAATTTCAGTTGCGAGGATGCAGAACAGAACAATCAGGGGTGCGTTGCAAAGAATTATGGGATCACGACCCTGGACAATTGTTGAGAAGGAGAGAGGAGATGTTGGCGTCCCTTCGCTGTGTTGTTGTTCTTGCAAAAGTGCTCTAAAAGAGTGCACGAATTATGACGACTTAAAAGGACTATAGCCGGAATAAGCTGTGTGTGGTATGAACTCCTAAAAGGAATATTAATCATGGTAAGACTGTTTAAAACAGACTAAATAGAAAGCAAAGTTCGTTGTTAACAATAGCTCATTCATTCTATGTGTATTATATATCCGTGAGCCATCATTAGCGTCTTAGTTGTGCGTTTAGTCAAGAATAAATAACAAACAACTTAAAACAGAAGTCTGTCGATTATGAACATATAGTTACCGTTGCAAATCATTTCTTAGTTTTTAACTTACACCATCAGTTTTTATTCTTTTTTCTACATAGGTAGCAGCTATTTCATAAATAAATTGGAACAGTCTCTGTGATTACAAGTTCTGAAATTTACTTTCACACAGTATATTACTAATTATGATTGTAACCCTTGAAGCATTAAACAAACTAATGTTTGATACTACTGGCAATCTTAATGCTGAACATAACTATTCGGACTTTTTACTAATCTGGTAAAATCTTAAGTGGTACTGTTTTAGTTTACATTTTTAATATAAATAAAACAATATCGGATGGAGACGCTTCAAATTATAATGATGACTGTCTCTCACACTGTAAAAAAATTGCCGTGAATAATCAGTGTTTCACCCGGATTAAGACGGTTTACAGATCGTAAGCTCGCCACCTGGTGGTCAACCGTAAATTTCCGGTAGTTAAACTACATGTTCACGGTGTTTAAACTGTTTGAACTGTTACTGCATTTTAACCTTGACAATCCGGCAACGTTCTTCTTGAAGTGTTTTTTTTTTTTGATTGGAGGTTTAACGACCACCGTGAGCAACTCAATGGGCTATAAGCAGTCGCCCGTCCCTAATTTAGGGTCACTGGTTCCAGGGAAGGGAGAGAGCCAGTGCCGTTAAACAAACACAACATCCATGCCCGACCGGGATTCGAACCAGGACCCCTTACGGACGAATGATCAGAGGCCAGCGCCTTAGACCACTGCGCCACCGGGGCGGCCTTGAAGTGGTTATATACCTATTTTTCCATGTGCAATCAGTCGACCGGCAACATCTCTGTGGTCAACACGTTTTTATTTCCCGGTCAGTAGGCATATTATTTATTCCCATTCATTAAATGTTAATGAACATTACGGCATTAGATGTTTTTATTTCCCATTAGACATGTTAACGAACATAATATGTATTTATTATTATTTATTTGTCATTAGACATAACAATGAACATTATGGTCGTTAGACGTTTTTATTTCCCGGCCATTAGACATGTTAATGAACATTACGGCATGGTGCTGTGAATTTACGGTTTATTGACTGGTGACTCAGATGTGGGTACCGTAATTTGACCCTGCAATTTTTTACAGTGCAGAGCTGCCAATCACTAGTATGTCTACGTAACTTGATGTTTGTTTCAAGGATTATTGTTTTTGGAGAAGAGGGCTAGTTAGGCCCATCTGGTCTTTTCCCTCTTCTCACCCCTGTTGTTCTTATCTGCTCTATAATCACCTTTAATTATTTTATGCAATTTGTATACATACATAGATATCACTAAGCTGTTCTCTGAGATTCAGAGGTTATCTCCAAAAAGAAATACAAACTACCAGATATTTTTACTTTCTGTTGTCGTATGAAACTTCTCCATTTACAGCGATCTTGACATACAACTCGAGCTTCACTGATATTCGTTACACGCTGTACACAAGGTCTTTTATACTTCACACTCATAATCTTTTTCTCATGCAGACGCTCCTGAATCTAATCCACCCATGTCTTCCTTGGCCTTCAACTGCCTTTCCTTCCTGCCACTTGGGCTAAAAGATTTTCTTAGTACGCATCTCATCACTCATTCTTTCAACATGGCCAAACCACCGAAGCATATTGGTCTCCACCTTGCTAACAACATTTTGCTTCACATCACACAACTGCAATACATCTTCATTCCTCACACAATCAGACCGTGTCTTGCCACAAACCCCACGTAAGTAACGCATTTCTCCAGCACACAAACGACTCCTATGTTTCTTCTGTAGTACCCAGGTTTCACTGCCATACATCAGAGTAGGAACAATTACACTTTCATACACAGCCATGCGGGAGACTCTCTTGAGAACCCATCATTCCTGTGAAAACCTCCCAAAGCAGCTATGACTTTCAATGAGGAATTCCCTCACCTACTAATTTCACCATCCAATTTGTTCCCTCTGTCAAACATGCTTCCTAAATCACAAACTCTCTCACCTGGTCAATCACAGTGCCATTTATACTTACATTACATTCAGTGCTACCCGTTCTTCTCTCAAACACCATAACTTTGGGTTTTCCCTTATTTATACTCAGTTTGAATTTCATGCAAACTTCGTGCATCAGAGACAACATACTCTGCAAATCACTTTTGCTCTCTGCCAACAGGACAGTGTCATCAGCATACAGCAATTTGCACACACGGATATCACCAAGATATAAACCACTATTATCTATTTTGGCATCTCTCATGCATGCATCCATAAATATATTAAACAGCCATGGTAACATTACACAACCTTGTCTAACTCCTGCACTAATAGAAAACCATTTTTTGGTTTAATTTGTACGCGACAACTAAAACGAAATAAATGAAATGAAATGTTCAGATACGTGACAGCTTTCATAGTGTGCTCTACAGGAATAATGGGTCAAGGTGTCCCCCTAGAAAATGTTGCCCAGACCATTACACTCACTCCAGGAACCTGGAACCAACCCGCAGTGCATCCAAGTGAGAAGGATTCCTTGGATGAACGTCGCACACGAACTCGTCCGTCGACATGGTGTAAAAGAAAACGGGATTCTTATGATCATGAGACCCTCTTCCAGTCTTTTGTGGTCCAATGTCGATGATTAAGTGTCCACTGAAAGCGTTGCCCATAGTGAACGGCTGTGTTAATAGCCACAGGAATGGGTTTGAGGTTGCTGAGACCCATACTCAAGAGCGCACGAGGAATTGTGTATTCGGACACATTGAGCCCTTCACCACAATTGAAGTTATGGGTAATGTCAGCCACTGCAGCCTTCTTGTTTTTTCTGCGGACAAAACGAGACAGCCTACGCTGACCTATGGCATCAATGAGGAGGGGCCTTCCCGCGCTTTGTCGACGGCTCGAAGTGTCACCTGTTTCGGACCACCTTTGATAGGTACTATCTACTGCATAGCGTAAGCAGCCTACCAGCATCGCTGTTTCGGAGATGCTCTTACCAAGTCGTCTTGCCTCAACAATCTGGCCTATGTTGAAGTCGAGCAAATCCACTGCGTTTTTCATTAGACAAAATGAAATATTGAATGAGAGAGCTCCGACCGTGGTATTACATACAGTATATCCTTCGTGACCTTGGAACGTGACGCTGATTGGCTGCACGCGCCCTTATTTGCATAAAACAGAGGTGGTTTAATGCTCTGGTTGACGGGTGTGCAGTATGTGCATACAAGTATGTACACTGCTGGCCATCCAAAATGCAACACCAAGAAGGACACGAGAGAGCAAAGCCAGATTTACTGGACACATAACAACAGATACAAAGATGAAACGATTGAGCTTACAGGACCGGGCGACTTGCGGGACACGCAGACATCAATAGTTCGTGTGGCCCCAATGGCTGGCAATAACGGCCGCTACAAGCCGCAGCATCGAACGAAAAAGGCTTTGGATGTGGGCTTGGGGTATGTCGGTCCAGGCTGCTTCCACACGTTGCCACAGTTTATCAGGCGTAGCGGCAGGTGGTGCTTGCCGGGCCACTCGGTTGCCGATCAGCGACCAGACGTGTTCGATGCGCAACATATCGGGAGAACAGGCGGGCCACGGCAGCAGTGACACCTGATGGGCCGTGAAGAATTGTTGCACGATGCGTGCCACGTGTGGGCGCGCATTGTACTGTTGAAACGTGGCCGCTGGCAGGTCCGGCAGGTAAGGGAGGACTACAGGCTCCAAAACGTCAGAGATGGTGAGGTGGCTGTTGAGTGTACCGGCGATGCGTACCAGAGAGGTGCGGGTGTCATATCCAATTGCGCCCAAACCATAACGCCAGGCGACGGACCGGTATGGTGATGCATAATGCAGGCGTCATACAGTTTCTCGCCGCGGTGCCACCACACATGGATCCGATCATCGTGGTGTTGCAGGCAGAAGCGGAATTCGTCGGAGAAGACAATGTCGTACCATTCCGTAGTCCAGGTGCGGCGTTCAACGGCCCACTGCCGCCGCACTCGCCGGTGGTGTAACGTCAATGGTAATCGGAGCAATATGCGCCGTGCGACAAGTCCCCGCTCCTGCAGACGACGTCGAACGGTACGTGCTGACACAGGTTGTTGCGCAACACACCCTAATTTCTGCGCTAACGTTCGTGATGTGGCGGTGCGAGCCGTCAATGCCCGCCGCACAATATGTCGGTCCTCTCGTTGGGTGGTGTGCCGCAGCTGCAGCAATCGCTCACGTCGGTCCGTCCGTTCCTCCTACACACACCGAATGCATACTCGCCTCACTGTGGCTGGATGTTGTCCCACACGGGTGCCAATGTCTCGGTACGATAAACCGATGTCACGACAAGCCACTATTCGTCCTCTGTCGAACTCCGAAACGTGCTGGAATGACTGCCATATTCTGCGACGAGACATCAGGAAGCTTCCCACTCACAGGTCCGGCAGAACAACACACTTCCACTACTTACACCCCGCCTTCTGTGCACCCTTCTTATAGTGCTTCTCGCCGGCGTGCCGGGCGCACATGATTTGCATATGCTCTGCAACGCTAATCGGTTGCATGTCCTCTCGCAGGCGACGCATGCTGCGAATTTCAGGCTAACCGGATGCTTCCTTCTTGGTGTTGCATTTTGGGTGGCCAGCAGTGTACTTACAATTGCTGTACCTTTGTGCAGTGTGATTGAAATTAATGAAATTTAAAAGTAAATAAAAAGAAAAGCTGTGAAAAGAAAATGTAACTGGAAATGTTAGTACAGTAGAAGATAAACGTACTACCTGGTACCTGGTAAAATAATACTAAGAGTTACGCCACGCATTGTTACAGAATAATGTGCTGCTGTATAGGGACGGAAACGTGGCTCGTTTCGTTTATACTTTTTCAATTACACGTTCGTTAATTTTACTTGGTCTATTGAGAGACATATTAATGGGGTTCCGCTGAATATATACGTACTCCTCTTGGTGGCTTAATTGTGCGTTTTGCAGAATTCAAAATTAGGTGAAAAGTATTCTTCTGCGTGTGCGTCATCCGTAGCAGAAATAACATTAGCTAACAAGGTTTTCGCCACACGGATGGAAATATTCGCCTATAGACAATGCTATAAACGATTATGGCTTTCAAAATCAGCCATCACGCACCATTTTGTAAAAACATGGAAAATGACGTAACAAAATGCTGAAAATCCGCAGATTTACATAACTCGGTTATTGACCCGAAAGCCTCCACTGGAAATGCTTCTCAGTGTATTGACAACTATTCCCCTGGCTCATTTCCACCTTATGATCATTTTTTATGGTAGGACTTGAAGGAATTATGAGTCATTCTTCCCATTGTCGCGCGCGCGTGTGTCTTTTTACGTTCAGGATTTCCCTTGCATTGACTTATGAGTTGCTGGCACCAGGCCGACTGGCGGCCGAGAGGGTTTTGTTTTGTGATGAAATGTGTTCTATCTTGTTCAGTTGAAGGGATTTTGTGTTTGTGACAGGTTGCAGTGATCATTGTAGAGTGTGTATGCGCAATTAGTTTTCTCATAATGGATAGAACATGACGCAAATGTGTAAATCCATCGGACAATTCTTGTTATCATCTGTGGATAGTTCATAGTGAAAAACAATGCCGGTCTTTAATAACCAAGGTTAAAAAAGCTTAGTATTATTATTTTGAGTGTTATGTTGGTGACCAACTCGAAAAATGGGCTCCACACATATCTTGCGTAACATGCTACTCAAATGCGATTAAGTGGATGGATGGAAGCAAACCACGTGTATGCCTTTTGAAAGTCCGATGGTCTGGTGCGAGCTGACTGGCCATGTAGAGGACTGTTATTTTTTCATGACTGAAATCGAGGGAATTTCAAAGAAAAGATAATGCAGAGTGGAATATTTTGCTGTTCTGTCTGCCATACGTCCTATATCACACAGATACGAAATGCCCTTGCTGAGCCACTTTCGTGATTAAAAGAATTCGTCCATACAAAAGAACAAAATGGAGGAGAGATTGAATTCAATGTCCTTTGATCTATTCTACAGTCCCGGACATAGTACGACACCACATCTGATCCAGCAAATGGAACTGAACGACTAAGTCAATCTTAACAAACATGAAGCAGAACTTTTAGGGTCTAGGCTGCAGCAGTGGAACTTACTGGCGCCAAGCACTAGAATTTAATTGTACAGAGAGAGGCATGAACAATGTTAAGGGAACTTTAAAATGCATAATTCCATATGGGTGAGTGCAAAAATTGACGGATTAATGGCTGATCTTGGTTTCGAGCATATTTCTCGGAAACGGAGGCTTTTCATTGAGTCCTCAAAAAAGAGTCTGAATGCGGTAATGCTGCACAATAGCAACACTAAATCATCAATACCAGTGGCACATTCAGTGGGCATGAAAGAAACTTACTAGAGTATGTCGCTGCTACTAAGTGCAATACAATACAATACAAGTACTGCTGGGAAGTGTGTGAAGATTTGGAAATCGTCGCCCTGCTACTCGGACATCTGGGTGGATTTAACGAAATACTGTTGTTTTCTTTGTCTGTGCGATAGAACAGCAAGCGACAAACACTGTACTGCGAAAGACTGGCCTCACAGAGAGAATTACGCCCCGGGAAACATAATATTGAAAGCGCCTCTTCGTTAGACCGAAACAAGATATTGCTTCCCCCTTTACATATTAAGTTGGATTTGATGAAAAACTTCGTGAAGGCTTTGGACAAGAGTGGAGAAGGTTTCACGGATCTCAAGGGACGTTTCCTAAGTGTAATTGCACAATTAAATATTTTCCTACCTTATTCATCAATGATTTACACTGACGGAAAAAAATTCCAACACAAAGAAGGGGTTGTGTTAGATAAACGACAGTTGGTAGGCGGTGAGAGTACATCTGTAAGATGACGTCTGTGCAAATTTTGCGCTCGGCGCATACGTGTGGCGCTAGTAGCGCCCCTCGGAACATGCAAAGCAGGTTTGCTGTAAATACGCGCTGTAACCTTCGTGAGCGTTAGTTATCCTTGAGATTCGACGTAGTGTGTTGATGTTAGTCAAGAATGCCTTTAAGAAGACGAAGAAGCCATTATCAACAGCTCACGGAGTTTGAACGAGGTCGTGTAATAGGGCTACGAGAAGGTGGATTTTCTTTCCGCAATATTGCAGAACGACTTGGCAGGAATGTAGCCACTGTGCATGATTGTTGGCAGCCGTGGTCAAGGGAAGGTACTGCCTCAAGAAGACAGGGTTCCGGCCGCGCACGTGGCACTACTGAGAGGGAAGACCGCCGTGTACATATGGCCGTGGTGCATCGTACTGCGTCTGCGGCAGCAATTCGAGCTGCAGTTGCCACCACAGTGACACAACGAACTGTTACAAATCGGTTACTTGAAGGACAGCTCCGAGCCAGACGCCCTGTAGCGTGCATTCCACTTACTCCAAACCACTGCCGTTTGCGACGTCAGTGGTGTCAAGCTAGAGCTCATTAAAGGACGGAGGGGAGATCTGTTGTGTTTTCTGATGAAAGCCGGTTCTGTCTGGGTGCCAGTGATGGCCGTGTGTTGGTTAGAAGGAGGCCAAGTGAGCGCCTGCAACCAACCTGTCTGCGGCCGAGACACACTGGACCTACACCTGGAGTTCTGGTCTGCGGAGCACTTTCCTATGACAGCAGGAGCACTCTCGTGGTTATCCCACGCACCCTGACGGCACAGTTGTACGTCGTTCTGGTGATTCAACCTGTTGTGCTGCCATTCACGAACAGCATACCAGGGGGTGTTTTCTAACAGGATAACGCTCGCCCGCATACCGCTGTTGTAACCCAACATGCTCTACAGAGGGTCGACATGTTGCCGTGGCCTGCTAGATCACCAGATCTTTCTCCAATCGAGCACGTATGGGACATCATTGGACAACTCCAGCGTCACCCCCAACCAGCATTAACCGTCCCTGTATTGACCGACCAAGTGCAACAGGCATGAAACTCCATCCCACAAACTGACATCCAGCACCTGTACGACACAATGCATGAACGTTTGCATGCTTGCATTCAACATTCTGGCGGTTACACCGGTTATTAATGTACCAGCATTTTACATTTAAAATGGCTCTTCTCGCGCTTACATTAAGCTGTGATCTTGAAAATTTAATCGATTAAATATGTTACCTATACAAATGTATTGCTGCCATTTCATTCCTCTACAACTATTTTTTCGTGGTGTTGGGATTTTTTCCGTCAGTGTATTTCAAAAATCAGAGGACGTCGCTTATTAATGAATGGTCTCTCTCGCACAAAAATGTTGCTTGTTACACACTTTTCAGTGACTTTTCCATAATCAGCAGGGTCGATTCAGTAAAATAATACCTAAAATGACCTATGTGGCAGAAAAAAAGTTAAAATTTGTTGAGTAGTGTAATGTTCAAGGTTGGACTTTTAGAAGCAGAAATACTGAGAAAAGTGCGATAGGAAGGTACGTCTCCTAGGGCGATAGGAAGGTACGTCTCCTAGGGCGATAGGAAGGTACGTCTCCTTTGTAGGAGAAACTGTCCGAAAAATCGTCTTCGTCATAAATGGAACTGCAATCTAAAAGAATTGTTGCAATGAGATTTTTAGAAGCAATGATGTGGAATGAAACTTTATTTTAAATGCACGAGACTGTGAATACTCACGAAACGCATATAGCATATTAAATATGTTTATATTTTAGGTGTAGTAAGCACAAAGATTCGCCAAGATTTCGCTCTCCACTGGGAGGGTGGTAGACATAAGAATGCATTATGATAGACATAAACATGCATTTATGCATGTTTATGTCTACCATTGCCTTGAAAAAGCGTCCCAGTGGAGTGCGACAGCTTGGCGAATCTATGTGCTTTTAACACCACACAAATAAACGGATTTAATACGCTCTTCTTGAGTATGTAGAATGAAATATATTCATGAGTATGTAGAATGAAATATATTTTGCATTTAATGTCATTTGCATTTACGCCCCCATGCTGCGGAGTTATGCATTGGAGGAAGATAAAAAGGCAAGGATCATAGTTTACATAGTTTAGGCTTCTCAATTCCGAAGCAATTTTTTAAATCCGAAAGGTTGCTTCCACAGAAGATCGGACGGAAAACCTGGAGAACGGGCATTGCGATAACCAGGGGTGAAAGCAAATATGATATTTGCCGTACAATAAGTCTAACTGAACGAACCAGTAACTCCAGGCAAGTATGTAGATCAGCTTATAAATTTCATTTGTTATCAGCAGTATAACTAAAAAAATAAATGAAACTGCCCTTTTGCTGTCATGAAAAGGTTTTCATAACTAGACAGTATCCTTCCCTCAATCAAATTATAATTGCATAGCCTTGATCTACAGCAAAATCAAGAAAACCAATTTATTTCTTTGAAGCAGAACCATTTAGTAAGGGTATATGCTGAGGGAATGAACTCCCACGGATTTCAGGCTTTCTCTCGATAAGCTGTGATGAGGTTCTCTGTATTTTTATTTTTCGTAAATCCGTTCCTTAGCACATTTATATAAAAACGAGAATTTTCTGCTGTCTTGGCTTATTTAAAAAGAAATTTGCCGGCAAATCTGTTGTTTTCCCTTCTTTCTGATTCCTTCATGCTTTCAAACCTTAAGATGAAACGGTGGGCATCCGCTTCTCCCGAAAACGCATTTTTAAAATAATGTCACCAATTCATTTTTTACTACAATTATAAAATCTCCCCCTAAAAATCTGGATATATCGCTGGATGAAAACCTTGCTATAAAAATGGGTAACAATTTGCATAAATATAATAAACAATATTTTACCCGCATAGATTTTTTTAATTTGTTAGAACCATCATGTTCTGATGCTCGACCTTCGTGTTCAGTTGAAGAATGCCCTGCACTTTTTGCAGAAAAACATCATTTATCAATTGCTGAAGTTAGGTCACAGTCCGCAAAAGGCGGGCAATTTATCTCGCATACAATACCATTTCTTCAGTAATAGGCTGACCCAGAGGTTCCTAATCTGTGCGTCGCCGGTCTTGGTCTGGGGCGTCGCGACTATAAGGGAAAACCAGAACTTATAATTTATAGTGAAATGCAACATGCAGATTTTCAAGATGTGTACGCATTTTAAAGAATGAATTGTAAGAAAGAATGTTAAAGAAAAAAGAACAAACACATCATTTTTCTTGTTGTGAAAAGGTTTCCTTCATTTGAGTTCCGGACCGAAATGCACTTTGAAAACTTGCCGTGACGTCGTGAGGATCTCGCTCCCCCTGCAGTCTGACAATGGACTGAGCCAGACAAGGTCAATCGAAAACCTTCTGCCTCCGCATTGTTGGGTGCTTACTTTACTACGCAGTCTTCATTCGATACATATGTAGCGTGTATAAACTTATTCGTTAGAACTGAGCTTCTGTGTTTTAATAACTATGAACGTAGTTATTTCTATGTGAGTGTGTGTTGGCTTATTATAATGGAGAAGTTTTAAAATAAAGAACGTAGAAGTTTTAAAATAAAAACCTATAAAGAAGGAATTTTTGAAATCGGTCTCTTAGAAGCAGAGATATTGACAACAATAAAATATATATCTAACCCCTGGCGGAGAAACTATGAAATATTTTAAGAAGAAAATATTCCAAAAACGTTTATCGACGTGAGTGGAATGGGTCCACAAATTTTTTTTCAATCGAGAATTTATAAGCTAAGATTTTGCTGCTAAAATGGTTTGGCCACCATGGGACAGATTGCTGGTGCGTACGTCCCATGGTGGCCAAACCATTTTTTTACCAAAAATTATAAATTATATGAAAAAATTTTCCCATCACGAGCTGTATCCTCTGAAGAAAAAATTTTCAAATTGGAGTTTTGGAAATAGAGATATCGGGGAAAATACAATTTACTTTTACGCCCCCTAGTAGAAAATCTATGCGTAACATAAAAAAGTGACTATACGTAAAATAGTTTCCGAAATGAATGGAATTGAAACGTAAGAAAGTTTTTCCAATCGGATGTTTAGAAGCCAATATATGGAATAAAATGTATTTTGAATTCGATATCATCTGCGTTTACGCCCTCTAGCGGCGAAATGGTGCATCACAATAAAAAAAAGCAAAGTGAAGGATCATCGCACATTTCAAGCTTCCCAGTGCAATTTTTTTTCAAATCGGACTAATAGTTGCAGAGATATAGTTCCCACAGACGGACGGACAAACTGGTAACATAAGCACGATCTTTGTTACAAAAGACGTGCTAATAAAAAGCAACCCAACTGTGCTATCAGATCCCGCATGATGAAAGAGTGAAAAATGTACCTTGAAAAGTTAAAACAAAATTCGCCAGGAAACCATGCCGGTGGGTTCTATATCGAGTAAATCTGGGGTAGGAGTGGGTAGAAAAGGCGTTTGTATCAAGATCAAATGCAAATGAAAAGAAATTCTCACATTTCTTAATCACCGTAGCTTTTTCCTGACTAGTGAATAATAAATAGGCCAAAGAAAAAGTATCTGATATTTATTCCATTTTAACGAATCTGAGCTCCAGGACCTTGTGACAGAAATATAAATCGAGCAATGTGGACTAATCATTCTGTCTGATAAATAATTTCACTTCAGGCATTGCGTTGTCGCACCTTCACTTACACTAACAATCCCCTCCCCCCCATACATTGACAACATGCATTCAACGATATTTTCGTTTACCATCTACATATGGCACTTGTGTGCTTGACATTTGATGTGCACGTCCTATTTTCCTAAGATTTCCACCCAGGGATTTATCCAAGAATTTTAAATTTGAAAGAGGTTGGCTGAAAATTTTGAGGATGGTGTTGAGAAATCTGGAGGGAGGGGGAGGCTAGGGCGTTGGGTGAACGCAAATCTTTCGAAGGCAGAAAATTTTTGTAGTGAAATATTTATGCTTTAAAACTAGGATTAAAGCTGTGGTAAACTTCAAAAAATGAAGAATTGTTGAACTTTTTAGTACGCCTTTTGTTAAAAAAGATCGTGCTTATATTATCGGTTTGTCCGTCTGTCCCTCCGTCTGTGGACACCATATCTCTTCAACTATTAGTCCGATTTGAAAAATTCTTTGCGCATTGGGAGCTTGGAATATGCTAATGATGATCCTTCATTTCGTGTTTCTTTTCGATGTACAATTGTGCCGCTAAAGGGCGTACATGCAGATGATATAGAATTCAAAATACGTTTTATTCCATATATTTGCTTCAAATAGCCGACAGTAAAAATTTCTTTACCTTTCGATTCCATTTATGTCGAAGATTATTTTAGGCACAGTTACGTTTCCAAGTTGCGCGTAGATTTTCCGCTAGGGAGCGTAAAACTAAATCGCATTTTTCTCAATATCTCTATTTCTAAAACTCCGATTTGAAATTTTTTTCAGCGGATACAGCTCCTGATGTGAAATCTTTTGCATAAAACTTCTAATTTTTGGTAAAGAATGGTTTGACTACCAGTGGGTGTAAGTATTAATTTCTGCTCCTGATGCATTTGCCTCAAAATCCGAGCTTCTAAAACCTCGATTGAAAAAATTATTTCGTGAACCGATGCTACTTACGTCGACAAACATTTACGGAATAGTTTTTTTCTTAAAAATTCTTTAGTCATGGTTTCTCCACCACCAGGGTGTGTGGATGTATATCTTATTTTTGTCAATATTTCTGCTTCTAAGAGTCCGATTTGAAAAATTCCTTGTTTGTGGGATAGCGTTTCCGGTGCGAAATGTTTTTCATATAATTTCAAAATTTTTAAATAACTCATAGACTTTCCGCTAGGGGGCGTTAATGCAAATTGCGTTTCCCCCGATATTTCTGCTTCTAAAACTATAATTTGAAAAATTATTCCTTTATCGCGTACAGCTTCTGGTGGGAAATATTTTTCATATTATTTCTAATATTTAGTAAAGAATAGTTTGGCCACCAGGTGGCGTGACGGTTAATTACTGCTTCAGATGTATTTGCAGCACAATCTGAGCTCCTGAAAACCCGACTGAAATTTTTTTTTCCTGGACTGATACCGCTCACATAGAACAACTTTTTTAGAATTCTTTCATCTTAAAAAATGCATGTTTTTCCCTCCAGGGGGCGTAGATGCATATCTTATATTTGTCGATATATGCTTCTAAGAGTCCGATTTCAAAAATTCTTTCTTTGTTGGAGAGCGTTTCCGTTGCCCAATGTTCCCCATATAATTTCAAGTTTTTCTTAATGAATAAGTTTACAACCAGAGGGCGTAAGTTCCCGATTCCGTTTACAGCAGTATCTGCGGGATTAAACACCCAATTGAGAAACTTCTTTCTTCGGTCAGATACTATAATTTTCCGTACCGGTTCCATTTATTTTGAATAGCTTTGATAAATTTAATTCGCGTCAGAACGGATTCAAAAGACATGCTCATTACAATCGAAAATTCGGTGTCATCTTTCTTTTATAGTTAAGAATAGAACTGACGTAGCCGCCCCGGTGGCGCAGTGGTCTAAGAGCTGGCTTCTGATCCCTCGTCCGAGATGTATCCCGGTTCGAATCTCCGTGAGGCATGGATGTTGTGTTTGTCTTACGACACATACACCGTTCCCTCCCTGGAACCAGTGACCCTAAATTAGGGACAGGAGACTGCTTATAGCTCATCGAGTTACTCACGCTGGTCGTTAAACATTCAATAAAAAAACTCACGTAAATACACTGCTGGCCGCCCAAACTGCAACACCAAGAAGGACACGAGATAGCAAAGCCAGTTTTACTGGACACATAACAACAGATACAAAGATTAAACCATTGAGCTTACAGGCCCGTGCGCCTTGCGGAACACGCAGACATCAATAGTTCGTGTGGCCCCCATGGCTGGCAATAACGGCCGCTACACGCCGCGGCATCGAACGAGAGAGGCTTTGGATGTGGGTTTGGGGTATGTCGGTCCAGGCTGCTTCCACACGTTGCCACAGTTTATCAGGCGTAGCCACAGGTTGCCGATCAGCGACTAGACGTGTTCGATGGGCGACATATCGGGAGAACAGGCTGTCCACGGAAGCAGTGACACCTGGTGGGCCGGGAAGAATTGTTGCACGATGCGTGCCACGTGCGGGCGCGCATTGTACTGTTGAAACGTGGCCGCTGGCAGGTCCTGCAGGTAAGGAAGGACTACAGGCTCCAAAACGTCGGAGATGCAGCGGTGGCTGTTGAGTGTACCGGCGATGCGTACCAGAGGGGTGCGGGTGTCATATCCAATTGCGCTCCAAACCATAACGCCAGGCGACGGACCGATATGGCGATGCATAATGCAGGCGTCATACAGTCTCTCGCCGCGGTGCCGCCACAGGCGGATCTGACCATCGTGGTGCTGCAGGCAGAAGCGGGATTCGTCGGAGAAGACAATGTCGTGCCATTCCGTAGTTCAGGTGCAGCGTTCAACGGCCTACTGCCGCCGCACTCGCCGGTGGTGTAACGTCAATGGTAATCGGAGCGATGGGCGCCGTGCGACAAGTCCCTGCTGACATAGGTTGTTGCGCAACACCCCTAACTTCTGCGCTAACCTTCGTGATGTGGCTGTGCGAGCCGTAAATACCCGTCGCATAACATGCCGGTCCTCTCGTTGGGTGGTATGCCGCGACTCCGGCAATCGCTCACGTCGGTCCGTCCCTCCTGCACCCACCGAATCCATACTCGCCTCACTGTGGCTGGATGTCGTCCCACACGGCCGCCGATGTCTTGGTACGATAAACCGCTGTCACGATAAGCCACTATTCATCCTCTGTCGAATTCCGAAACGTGCTGGAATGACTGCCATATTCTGCGACGAGTAATCAGGAAGCTTCCCATGCACAGGTCCGGCAGCACAACACACTTCCGCTGCTTACACCCCTCCTTATGTGTACTCTTCTTATAGTACTTCTCGGTGGCGTGCCGGACGCACATGATTTGCATATGCCATGCAATGCTAATCGTTGGCATATCCTCTCGCGGGCGACGCATGCTGCAAATTTCAGGCCAATCGGATACTTCCTTCTTGGTGTTGCATTTTGGGTGGCCAGCAGTGCAGTAACTGCTGTTAACAACTATGATCTATCTGATAAAAAGGGGACTAATATTTGAAAATTGAAAGGTCTATTCAATAAAACTCCTGAATAAGAGTTACCTCTCGGACAGGAAAAAGTTATCTTTGTTGGAAGGTAGCTCTTGTTCCGAGGTGAATACTAAATTCATACTGTGTGCCAGTTACGTTTTGGACTGAGCAAATCCTTCTAAGTCAATACAGAATTAAGGACAGAGTGAACAGCGATTGCACCCATGCGAAGAACACAGTGAAAAGTGCATAATGTCAGCCTACAGAAAACTCAGCTTATTTGAAGTTCGAAAATCCGAGAGCTAAACTGTAACAATTATTCATGATGTAGAGGAGTTAAGGAAATCAGTGCCTGACTTTTGATTTTAAACAACCCTTAGAAATAACAAGCTAGCAGATTAGGTTGAGGGTACCAGATAGAAAAGAAAAACAACAGTTTTAATGGGAGAGGAGTGTAATTGTCCAGTTATTCGGCTACGCGAGGGAAAGTACAAACAGAACCCACAGGGACCAAGCCAAGACACACCGCCGCAAAAGACCAATGTTTGAGGCATCAGCACCCACCTCCGCTGGCCTCCATGTATGCATGAGACATACACGGGAGTTCCATCTTGACTTAAGTAATTAGCGTCACACATCGAACTAAACTCGTTTATTTTCATTTAAACACTCCCACTGTGCCATCCTCAGTGCAAATCTTACATTCCGAGGAACAGTTCCTTCAGCACAACAGTTTTTTCCCCATCTCAATCGCCCACCGGAGTACCAAAGGAGCTAAGTAAAATCCTAAAAGACAAGGTGTCCGTTAGATCTCCTTTTGTGCTAACTGGTGTATCTGTTGACCGCTGTTGTTCGCGAGATTATTGCTTATGTTAATCTTATTCTAGCTGTTCTGTACCAACCAAAATTTGCTGTTGTTCAGAGTTTGCGCTTCTTCGGAGGTGTCCGTAAACACATATTTCACACTATATACCTTCCTACATGTTTGTGTGTGTGTATGTGTGTGTGTGTGTGTTACAGACCTTCAAATGGATTTATTATGGGGGGTGCCTGAGGAAATTTGGTGGATGTTGGGGGTGGAAATATAATCCGGGTGTTCCCACCCACACCCCTGCTGGAGCCGCGGATGGCTTAGTGGTTAGCGAGTCAGACTATCATTGTAAGGTCCTCAGGTTCGAACCTGGGCTGATCTTTCAGAGATGGTGTGATTTACTAACAATCGCTGAATATCGGACGAGCACGTTAAGTGACGGTCCCCAGGATGGACCCACTGGTTAAATGGGTATCCTTTCCTATGCCCCCCCTGAAATTCTCTCACCCCTCTGTGTGCAGCATCGCCATCTACCGTACTCTAATCTCACTACAAACTGTTCTGTCAAAGTCGCTAGACTTGCTCTCATTCCTTCCGTTTCTGTGTCCTGCCCAAAAGGCGATCTCGCTGTAGGTGGCTGGGACCTAAACTCTACTTACTCACTGTTAACGGAAGTCCTACAAGAAAATGACAAATACTGTGACACACCCCTGCTGGGGCAATGTGCGATTCGCTAGCTTCAATAGCTCAGCTTTTGGCTTTTGGAGAAGATATCACTTTTTCCTTACATTCCCTTTTATTCAAGAAAAACATTATTAGTAAGATTTTATGCATAATACGAAAAAAAAAAAAAAAAAAAAACCCTGTAAATTGGTAGAAAAAGAAAAGATGATGTCAAAGAAAACTGGCTGGTTCAACTAACCTGGGATGAGAAATGAGAAAAAAATAGTTGCCCTGTGCGACATTCTTTAGTTTTAATTTTTGGCATGCATTTGTGTGGACGGGTTCTCTATTGGACCTATAGTAATTACATAGATGCGTTCTTTGTTTCAGAATACATGCTAAAATGCATTCAAAACTTTCCTCATTGCTTCAGGTAGGAAATACAAAAGATATTTATCAGTTCAACTTTTGGAATTGCAAAATACATAAAAATACAGTCACACCGTTTAGTGGTGGAAATTCATTACAGAAACCTTAAAGCACACGAATCAACATGCCATAGCTCACGCTGTACGGCGTAAGTTTTTTTTTTTTAAATCCAAGGTTTGAAATCCAAGAAATCTTGTCTACAGAGGGCCTCACAAATGGTAGACAAAGAGATATCATAAGAGTCGGGATTTTTTTGTCAATTTTCAAAAGTCGTACTAAGAATAACAATATTTTTGCATTTTTGAATTTAAGCAGTTTTCGAACTATTTATCGCCACCCCAAAGGCAGGGTTGTCTAATGCGCTGCTTTCTGACCATTCTCGCGATTCATAGCACTCGATAGAACCCTGTTACCCGGCGAATTTTTTTTTTAACTTTTCCAGGTACATTTTTTACTCTTTCATCATGCGGGATCTGATAGTACAGTTAGGCTGCTTTTTATTAGCACGTCTTTTGTAACAAAGACCGTGCTTATGTTACCGGTTTGTCAGTCCGTCTGTGGGCACTATATCTCTGCAACTATTAGTCCGATTTGAAAAACAAATTTGCACTGGGAAGCTTGAAATGTGCGATGATCCTTTGCTATGCTTTTTCTTATTGTGGTGCACAATTTCGCCCCTTGAAGGCGTAAATGCAGATGATATCGAATTAAAAATGCATTTTATTCCATATCATCATCATCATCATCATTGTCAACCATTATCAATCCACTGCTGGACGAAGGTCTCCCCAAGTTTCCTCCACAACGGTCTGTCTTGTGCCAGTCTCCTCCATATCACCCCTGCATACTTTCGAATTTCATCCACCCATCTCCCATGTGGTCTTCTTCTGGGTCTTTTCCTGTCCCTTGGAATCCAATCTAAAATTTCGGCTGTCCATCGATGATCTGTCCTTCTGGCAGTATGTCCAGCCCATTGCCATTTCAGGGATTTAACTCTGATCATGATGTCTTCCACTCTTGTCATTTTTCGGATCCACGTGTTCCTCTTCTTATCTCTCCTGGTTACACCAAGCATGCACCTCTCCATGCTGCTTTGAGTTGTCTGCAGCCTTTGTATGTCTCTTTTAGTTAAGGTCCACGTCTCTGCACCATACGTAAGCACTGGAAGGATGCATTGATCAAACACTTTTCTTTTAAGACATAATGGCATATTGCTCTTGAAAATTATGCTGTTTCTTCCAAAAGCTCTCCAGGCAAGTTTTGTACACCGATTAATTTCTTCATCAATGTGACCCTCACTTGATATCTGCTGTCCAAGATAAACGTACGTGTCTGTTATCTCCAGCTTTTCTCCATCAATCGATAAATCTTCATTTCTTGTAAAAGCATTGAACATCACTTTTGTCTTCTGAAAGTTCATTTTTAATCCCACTTCTTTACTCTTGTCAGCAAGTTCCTGGATCATACTCTGCAGCTCTGACGGGGTAGTTACAAAAATGACTACGTCATCAGCAAAACGAAGGTGGGTTAGATAATCTCCATTAATCTTTATCCCCTTGTTTTCCCAGCTCAGCGACTGAAAAACACCCTCCAATGTGGCATTAAAGAGCTTCGGAGATATGGTGTCACCTTGTCTCACTCCCTTTCCAATTTTTACGTGTGTTGTATTTATAGTGGCTTCTAAACATCCGATTGAAAAACGTTTTTTACGTTTCGATTCTATTCCTTTCGGAAACTATTTTACGTATAGTCACTTTTTCAAGTTACTCATAGATTTTTCGTTAGGAGGCGTAAAAGTAAATTGCATTTTCCCCGATATCTCTATTTCTAAAACTCCAATTTAAAAAAAAATTCTTCAGAGGATACAGCTCGTGATGGGAGATTTTTTGTTTATAATTTATAATTTTTGGTAAAAAAATGGTTTGGTCACCATGGGGCGTAAGCGCATATTTCTGCTTCTTATGTATTTGCAGTTTGTTTCCCTGAATGGCATCTCTGAAGCCAGTAATCTTAAATTAGACGCGAGGCTGCTTATGTTTTTAATACACTGCTGTTAATAGAAATTGCAACACCAAGAAAGAAACAAGCAATCACAATGAAATTTAACGGCGTGATTATTTATAGTACAAGCTGCAAACGATCACAATTACGTACCGGTTCGTAATGCGGAAGGCCAAAAATTAGTAATAAGTAAATCCACCATGAGCGGTGATAACCGACCCTACACGCAGTGGGATCGAATGAAAGACAGTTTGGATGGTCGTCTGCGGTATTGCATTCCATTCTGCTTCTACACGCATCCGCAATTCGTTGGCTATGAAATGGTGGCGAGCCCATGCGAGCCGGTCGCTGCGCGGTGACACCCCAGACGTTCTCTATAGGGAACAAATGTGGCCAGCGAGCATAGCAGGGAAGACGAGCGACTTGATGCGCTCAGAGTACGTCTTGGACAGTACGAACAACATGGGGTCGGTCATTGTCTTGTTGGAAGACGGCTCCCAGGATCGACTGAAGAAAAGGTAGAAGTTCAGCTTCCATCACTTCCATGATGCAGCGTTGACTGTTGAATGCCCCTGTGATGTCTAGTAGGTGAGTGCGTGAATGAAACGCAATAGCGCCTCAAACCATCACGCTCAGGGTGGGGCTGCACAATTCAGCCTTCTAGATGCCGTTCACCACGGTATCTGCGAACAAGGACTCACCCGTCATGATGCATTAGATTGAATCTGGACTCGTGCGAAAATGCAATATGCTCCTATCAAGTATTCCAGTTTCGACGTTCGCAGCACCACTACAATCGCTGTCGCCTGTGGTCAAGAGTCAAGGAAAGTCGCATCAATGAACAGCGAGCAACGAGGCCTCTCTACAGCAATCGGTGACGATCAGTGCTTGCAGATATCGGACGATGTGTGACCATCCTACATTGCTGCATAAGTGTCGTGGATGATGTTGTGCGCGACATCACTGCAATACGGTGCAAGTGCCTATCTTCCCGCTCGGTCGTGCGATTTCGAGCTCCAGTCACTGCACGTCGGTTCGCAGAACCTTCTGATGTTCATTGGCGCCATGTACGCATAACTGTAGTTCCGCTACGCCTAACGCGTGCAGCAATATCACTGTATGATTAACCATCTTCTCTGAGTCGAACGATTCGACCTCTTTCAAACTCCGTCAAATGTTCGTGTGGTTGTCTCGTCCTCCTATGCTGTGTATTTACATGTTAACAACTGCGTACGGTCAAGTTTAGCGATAGCAAGTTTAACAAGAAGGATGACACCGAATTTTCGGGTGTAATAAGCACGTCTTTTGAATCCGTTCTGACGCAAATTAAATTTATCAAAGCTATTCAAAGTCAATGGAACCGGTATGGAAAACAATAGCATCTGACGGAAGAAAGAAGTTTTTCAATAGGGTTTTTAATCCCTCAGATATTCCTGTAAACGGAATCGTGAGCTTACGCCCTCTGGTTTCAGACTTCTGCGTTAAGAAAAACATGAATTTATATGAGAAATATTTCTCACCGGAAACGCTCTCCAACACAGAAAGAATTCTTCAAATCGGACTAGTAGAAACAGAGATATCGACAAAAATCAGATGTGACTTTACGTCCGCTGGTGGAAAAAATCATGCATTATTTTAGGAAGAAAGTATTCTCAAAGGGTTTTTCCATATGAGTGGTATCGGTCCAAGAAAAAAAAAATTTAATCGAGTTTTCAGGAGCCCAGATTTTTCTACAAATACACCAGAAGCAGAAATTAACACTTATGCCCCCTGATGGCCAAACCATTCTGTACCAAACATTAGAAATTATGTGAAAAATATTTTCCATCAGGTCTTGTATGCGATACAGGAAGAATTTTTCAAATCGGAGTTTTAGAAGCAGAAATAACGCAGAAAACGCAATTTACCTTTGTGCTCCGTAGCGGAAAGTCTATGATTTTCTTAAAAATTTTGAATTTATAGGAAAAACATTTCGTGTCGGAAACACTATCCAACAAAGAATGAATTTTTCAAATCGGACTCCTTGAAGTAGAGATATTGACAAAAATAAGATAAACATCTACGCCCTCTAGCGTGGAAACCATGCATTATTTCAAGAAGAAAACGTTCCTAAAAGGTTTGTGGACATGAGTAGTATTGGTCAACAAACGACTTTTTTTTCAATCAAGATTTTAGATGCTCATATTTTGCTGCAAATACATCAGAAGCGGAAATTAAGACTTCGCCACCTGGTGGCCAAACCATTTTTTACAAAAAATTGAAATTATGTGCACAGGATTTCCCATCAGGAGCTGTATCCGGTGCAGAAAGAATTTTTCAAATCGGAGGTTTAGAAGTAGAGATATAAGGAAGAAGCAATTTACCCTTACGCCCCCTAGCGGAAAGTCTATGAATTACTTGAAAATTTTGAAATTATATAAAAAACATGTCACAGTGGAAACACTATCCAACAAAGAAGGAATTTTTTGAATCGGACTCCTAGAAGTAGAGATATTGACAAAAATATGATATACATCTACGCCCCTTGGCGTAGAAACGATGCATTATTTTAAGAAAATGTTTCTAAAATGTTTGTCGACATGAGTACTAACGGTCTACAAACGACGTTTTTTTCAATCGAGATTTTAGAAGCTCATATTTTGCTGCAAATACATCAGAAGCGGAAAATAAGGTTTACGCCCCGTCGTGGCCAAACCATTTTTTTACAAAAATTAGAAAGTATGTGCAAACGATTTCCCATCAGGAGCTGTATCCGGTGCAGAAAGAATTTTTCGAATCGGATATTTAGAAGCAGAGATAAGTCTATGAATTAATTGAAAATTTTGAAATTATATGAAAAACATGTCACACTGAAAACACTATCCAACAAAGAAGAAATTATCGGACTCATAGAAGTAGAGATATTGGCGAAAATAAGATATATTATCTACGCCACCTCGCTGAAAAATTGTGGAATATTTTAAGAAGAAATAATTCCGAAAAGATTTGTCTATGTGAGTGGCATTAGTCCACGAAATAATTTTTTCAATCGATATTTTAGAAGCTCAGATTTTATGGCAAATACATCAGAATCAAAAATTAACACTTACGCCCCCTGGTGGCCAAAGTATTCTTTACCAAAACTTTGAAATTATATGCAAAAGATTTTTCATCAGAAGGTGTATCCGTTGAAGAAAAAGTTTTCAAATCGGAGTTTCAGAAGAAGAGGGAAAATGTAATTTAATTTTACGCCCCCTAGCGAAAAATCTATGCGTAATTTGAAAAAAGTAACTATATCTAAAATACTCTTCGACATAAATAGAATCGAAAGATAAAATAATTTTTTCAATCGGATGTTTAGAAGCAAATTTGTGGAATAAAACGTATTTTGGAATTCGACATCATCTGCATTTACGCCCTCTAGCGGCGAAATTGTACATCGTAAAAAAAAAAAGCGAAATAAAGGAATATCATTCGCATATTTCAAGCTTCCCAATGCAAAAAGAATGTTTGAAATCGGACTAATAGTTGCAGAGATATCGTGGGTACAGACAGACGGACTGACGGACGGACGGACAAACCGGTAACATAAGCACGATCTTTTTTTTACAAAAGACGTGCTAAAACTTCTCCTATGGTGCCCTATTCATCCTGCAAATTTCGTGCAAATCCGAGCATTTCTTCATGGTGTCGCAATTCCTATTAATAGCAGTATAGTTACTTATGGTGATCGTTAAACCCAGAAACGACGCGAAACAAAAAAAAAAAAAAAAAAAAAAAACTTTTTCCCAAAATAACTGAACACTTGATCTTAGAATGGATCATTTCGCAATGTCGAATCCAAAATATACACGAAGATCTCCTTATCCTTCAGTTTCATTTCGCTGGTTTGGAGGAAAAGGCCAAACGCTTTCATGTTACGAATAATCGCCTCACCAAAAAGTCTTGTGAAGGACTATTTTTTTTAATGACACAGGTGATTACCTTAGCTTCTTTTTCTCTCTTGAAAACATAATTTCCTCTTATCAAGATGTTATTAGCTGTTTTGTGTTTTCTTTCCTCCTCCAAGGCATAACTGAATCAAGGCTTTTTCCCCCTTTCGTTTTGTGTCCTAGACGTTTCTAGTTTCACAAAGCGAAGCTCAAGGCTAAAAAGTAGAAAACACTTAAATCTCGGCAGGACGGTTTTAGCACTTATTTGCAAAGAAAGTATTAATAGATCTTTCTTCAGAATTGAAACATTACTTCCGTATAGTTTATACTGGTGTTTATTTATATCTCGTTTAATAAAGTTAATTAATTTAAGTTCATTACACAGGATGAACCTAAAACTGATTTACGCAGTTTTTCAGTAAGTATATGGATATATGAATCTAAGCTCAAATAAAAAGGAGGCCATCTAAATATCGATTGAGACGATCACTTTTTTCATAAAATGATCAATACCTTTTCATCCTGATTATTACATAAGGTGCTTTTATTTAATTTGAGGTTTAACGACCACCGTCAGCAACTCTATGGGCTGTAAGCAACCGCCCATCTCACATTTAGGTTCACTGGTTCTAAACAAGTTAGTAAAATCATGCAATGCATTTATTATAATACGCTTTCCAACTTACCAGAAATCATAACTCAAGTTATGAGGATAATGGCTGTGGAATAAATCTCGGTCCTGTGCCCTGACCTTTGATCCCATTTCCATGATATTCAACAGAACCGGTTCAGTATACCTCCGAAATAACATGATAAAGGTTTGTCGCAATCGAAGCATTTTTACGTAAGTTATGATGCATAAGGGCTATGGAATAGATACCGCTCCCGTGTCCTAACCTTTGACCCCATTTCGCCCATTTTCAATAGGATTCTTCCCAGGCAGGCCCCTACAACATACTAACATTTCATCCAAATCGAAACATTTTTACGTAAATGATTCCCCTCCTATGTCCTGACCTTTGATCCCATTTCGCACATTTTCAATAGGGTTTGTCCCCAAGTGCCTATTGTCCCCTACGAGATTGTGGTCATAAGATTTCTAAGCATGGGTGACATTAATGGGACGACGCCATGACACTTAAAACGTGGTAAATCGGGGTGGTTATTTAACGCAATAAACGAATTTTCCTAAAGTCGAGATCAAGCTAAATCGATTTCTAGTACCAGAAAACGGTAGGTTAACGACTTTCATCAACTTCCTGAGAGCCGTTTTCAAAATAAAATTTACATAGATACAAGATTTGCTCCTTTAAGGTGGACGTCAAGTAATTTTGCTTCCTATACTTCCAATGGAAAAACTTCTGTATACATTTTCTTCACAATTAATGCGTTCCCAAGGATTAAAATAGCTTCATTTTATAACTTGGAATACTTAATATTTTCTAACACATAACCATAATTATGCAATCCAACATTTATTTGTTCACTGACGTCATCAAAGTACAGGTCGCGCCATATATTTTCTGGTTTCAACATCACCAAAGGAAACGTTATTGTTTTTTAATATAACTATGGTTATGTTTTAGAAAATGTTAAGTATTCCAAGTTATAATATGAAGTTATTTTAATCAATGTTCAAATTTCCATCCTTGGGAACACACTAATTGTGAATGAAATGTGTACAAAAGTTTTTCCATTGGAAGTATAGGAAGCATAATTACCTGACGTCCACCTTAATAGATGGGATAAGGGCGATGGAACGGATCCCGATTCTATGTACTGACCTTTGACCACATTTGTCCCATTTTCAATAGGGTTCGTCCATAGGTGATCCTCTACCACATACTAAAATTTCATCGAAATCGAACCATTTTTACGCACGTTATGAGGCATAAGAGCAATGGAATGCATCCCGCTCCTATGCTCTGACATTTGACCCCACTTCACCCATTTTCAATAGGGTTTGTCCCCAGGTGGTCCCCTACCACATACTAAAATGTCATTGAAACCGAACCATATTTATGCAAGTTATGAAGCATAAAAGCAATGGAACGGATCCCGCTCCTATGCCGTGACCTTTGACCCCCATTTCGTCCATTTTCAATAGGGTTCGTCCCCTGATGGTCCCCTACCACATACTACAATTTCATCGAAATCAAACCATTTTAACTCCAGTTATCGTGCGGACAGATGGACGGACGTAAGGAAAAAGCTGGAGCATATACGCTACTTCAACCTACGGTTGGAAAGCTTACAATAGGAGCAGATCTAGTACCGTAAGGCAAATGCATCACACAGGCTTCGTCCGCGACGTGAGCCCAGTCCCATCTCTGACGAAAGGTCAGAAACTAGAGCTTAGATCACTGAGTCAATGGGACGATGTATTGTAAAATGTGAAATCAAAGTTTTGGTCTGATACTCAAGAGCTCATTTACGCTTTCCAACCGTAGGTTGAGGAAGCGTATATGCTCCAGCTTTGTCCGTCCGTCGGTCCGTCTGTCTGTCCGTCTGTCTGTCTGTCGGCACGATAACTCGCGTAAAAATAGTTCGATTTCGATGAAATTTTAGTATGTGGTAGGAGACCATCTGCGGACGAACCCTATTGAAAATGGATGAAATGGGGGGTCAAAGATCACGGCATAGGAGCGGGATTCATTCCATTGCCTTTATGCGTCATAACTTGCTTAAATATGGTGCGATGTCGATGAAATTTTAGCATATAGTAGGGGACCGCCTGGGAATGAACCCTATTGAAAATTGGTGAAGTGGGGTCAAAGGTCACGGCATAGGATCGGGATCCATTCCATCGCCCTTATCCCACACTATTAAGGTGGACTTCAAGTAATTTTGCTTCCTATATTTCCAATTAAAAACCATTTGTACACATTTCCTTCACAATTAGTGTGTTCCCAAGGATGGAAATTTGAACATCGATTAAAATAACTTCATACTATAACTTGGAATACTTAACATTTTCTAAAACATAAGCAAAATTATATTAAAAAACAATAACGTTTCCTTTGGTGGTGTTGAAACCAGAAAAAAGATGGCGTGACCTGTACTTTGATGACGTCAGTGGACAAATAAATGTTGGATTGCATAATTACGGTTATGGTTTAGAAAATATTAAGTATTCCAAGTTATGAAATGAAGCTATTTTAATCGATGTTCAAATTTTCATCCTTGGAAACGCAATAATTGTGAAGAAAATGTGTACAAAAGTTTTTCCATTGGAAGTATAGGAAGCAAAACTATTTGACTTCCACCTTAAAGTAGCAATTCTTGTATGTATGTATGTATGTACATTTTAGTTTGAAAACGGCTCTAAGAATTTTGATGAAAGTCGTTAACCTACCGTTTTCTGGTACTAGAAATCGATTTAGCTTGATCTAGACTTTAGGAGAATTCGTTTAGTGGGTTAAATAATCACCCCGAATTATAACGTTTTTAGTGTCATGGCGTCGTTCGATTAATCTTACCAATGCTTAGAAATCTTTTGACGTCACAATCTCGCGTTTGAGAATGTTGGCGGGCGGTCACACCATCTGTCTTATTACGTCACGCATTGTGTGTGGATCTTATTAAAGTTTTATGACGTCACACTCTTGCGAGCAGATGGTCGCGATTCCCATCTGCCTCATTACGTAACAATCGTTCGATTTCGATGAAATTTTAGTATCTGGTAGGGGATGCCTCACCTGGGAAGGAATCCTATTGAAAGTGAACAAAATGGGGTCAAAAGCCAGTACATAGGAGCGCGATCCATTCCAGTGCTGTTATGCGTCATAACTAACATAAAAATGGTTCGATTTCGATGAAATCTTAATGTGTGGTAGGGGACCACCTGGCGACAATTCCTATTGAAAATGGGCGAAATGGGGTCGAAGGTCAGGACATAGGAGCGGAATCACTTCCAGCGCCATTATGAGTCATAACTTACGTAAAAATGCTTCGATTTGGATGAAATGTTAGTATGTTTTAGGGGACTGTCTGGGGACGAATTTTGCTGAAAATGGATGAAATGGGGTCAAAGGTTAGGACACAGGAGCGAGATCTATTCCATAGCCCTTATGCATCATAACTTATTTAAAAATGCTTCGATTGCGACAAAACTTTATCATGTTATTTCGGAGGTATACCGAACCGGTTCTGTTGAATATCATCCAAAATGGGATCAAAGGTCAGGGCACAGGACCGAGTTTTGTTCCACAGCCATTATTCTCATAACTTGAGTGATAACTTGAGTAATGATTTCTGGTATGTTGGAAAGCGTATTAATAATCAATGCATTGCATGATTTTACAAACTTTTTTAAATTCTCTTACTCGCCTTCTGATATTATATCGTACAAAGTGCATGCATGTACTAACGCTACTTATCGGGAAAACAGAGCATATTTTATAAAACGAATAAAATATGTGGATTATCTTTGTATGCTTGCGGATTTTCGAAGGAAAATTTTCTTTCTATTATTATAAATGAAAATATTTTTATGGCCTCTTGAAGGGAAGTCATGCATCAGACAATGCAAAAATGAAAGGATCTCCATTTATTGCCTCAGCTACCGAAGATAAAAGAAATCTTTTGACGGGTAGGAAGTAACATCGGGAGCACGGATGGAACGAAAACGTGTCACACATTGAACGCTTATATATTTGAAACTAATAATTGTAGAGTAATGGGTACATCATTAGAAAGTTTCTAGAGTCTCGTTTATAACAGAAGAGGTTTCAATACTCCACCCCTTAACCCTTCACTAAATTTGCATTAGAAAGTTAAGCTAAATTTCGCGTGATTCTGTGTTGCCGCACGCCGTTTAAAGGTTGATAACTAGTGAATAGATAATAATGACGATGACCTCAGCCACGTATTTAGTAGCTGACGAACGTATGTGTTAAACCGGAATAAAGTAGATTTAAAATTAATTTATTGTTTAGATAAAAAAAAATTGGTGATGAAAATTCAGAAATCCCCTCAAAAATTCAAGGAAAATTACAATAAGAACCGACGAAAGTTAAAGAAACAGCTAGAGGAGAACGAGAGGAATCCGAAAAGACCCGATAAGTCATCAACCGAAAGGTCACGGGAATGAATAGAGCGTCAAAAGTCTGCGCGGCAGGATGCGTTAAACCTGAATTCGACTCTACTGCCACAACTTTCCACTTCAACGGCACAAATTGAACCTGAACGGCAAGAATATATGGAGATTGATGTCATCGATCAGAGTTTTCATTCACACCGAGCATGGAATACTAATGTACATCGCCAGTCTTCACAACTTCGCTGGATAATGAATGTATCACATCTCAAACCTTTACACCGCCGATGCATTCTGAATCTGGACAAGAACAAGAGCAGCAACAACAAGAAGTGAATTAGGCCCGAGACATACCGCCAAATCTATATAACAAGGCAACTAAGGAGTTTGAAAAATTGTTTCTGAAGAACGTTTTCTTCAGAAACAATTTTTAGTGATAACTACTGACAACGATGATACTACGCTTTCTACTTCTACTAATACTAATTTATAATCAGCATAAGTTACTATGGATTTTATATACACTGGGGTGCAAAAATTAAGGACGAGACGGTTTTTCAAATGTAACGCCGTGCAGAAGTGCTCCACATCGCCTCAAATCATATCATAACATCCCCAAGATGTAAGAATATGGGCCAACTGAGCAAAACCGTCCAAACAAGGAATCCAAAGGATACAAAGGCACTTTATTGAAAAGGTAGCTCCGAGCACAACTGGACAGAAGACAGAAACGTCCATGTGGTAGGCGGCTGCCAAGAAAAATGCAGTCTTTAGTAGAAGATATGATCACCCCTGACTGCGTTGCAGGATTTACAACGCCTGTCTATGCTGAGGAAGAGGTTGTCCAGGAGCTGTTAAGGCATCGCGGCCCATTCCTCTTGTAGCGCCAATCGCAGCTGAGGAATCGTTGCTGGCGGCTGGTGACGTGCTGCCAAGCGTCTCCCGACAAGGTCCACACGTGTTCCATTGGATTTAGGTCCGGGCACCTTGCGGGCCAATCCATGCGTTGAATATCTTCACTCTCCAACAGCTCTGCGACAGCCACTGTGCGATGAGGTGTAGCGTTGTCGTCTATGAAGAGGAACCCAGGACCCACAGCACCTCTAAACAGATGCACGTGAGGCAGGAGAACCTCGGTACAATAGCGGACACCAGTGACTGAACATCCTTGGAAGATGTGGAGGTCAGTACGGCTACAAAGCATAATACCGCCCCAAACGAGAACTCCGCCACCTCCAAACCTGTCCCTTTCGATGACGTTGGAGGTGTGATTTCGTGTTCCCTGCTCTCTCCAGATGTGTATACATCCAGAATCGCTCGTCAGACTGAACCGGCTCTCATCCGTAAAGAGAACTCGACCCCATTGCTGATGTGTTTAGTTCTTGTGTTCCTGGTACCACAGAAACCGACGTCTCCGATTAGCAGGCGTTAATGGCACACACCGTACTGGTCGTCGTGCAAATAGACCACCTGGACTTCCGTTATCGCGTTTTACCTGGCCACGGTAAAACGCGATAACGGAAGTCCAGTTGTATGTTTCATGTGCCTTGCGATTTCTTCCGCTGTTTGCCGTCTGTCTCTTCTCGCCTGTAGGGCAATATACCGGTCGTCCGCCGCCGTGGTTGCTCGTGGACGACCACTGCTAAACTCTCGGACAGCTGTTCTTGTCGTTTGAAATGCTCTCCAAGTTCGTGAAACGATGGTGTGGGCGATCCCGAACTCCTCGGCCACACTAGTCACACTTAGACCTTCTTCCAACTTCCCAATGACGCGACCTAGGGTAAAATCATCCAGATGTCGTCTACTGGATTGCCTGTTGGCCATATCATACGGTGGCAGCAACTCGACGTCGTTCAAACCGATATACACCGTGCAATAACGTTCACCGAATTGCTGAGCGTACACCGCCTGTGTGCTTTATACCCTTCCGACAGACACCCCCTACGTCATGCTGCATATATGCGTATGCCCTACCGTACTAGACCCTAGTCTATCTCCTGAGTAATCTCTCTGTCCGTTCTGCCTGCTCGTTCCGCTGTTATGCTAATTTCTCCTCTTCGTCCTTAATTTTTGCACACCAGTGTAGTATAAATTGCTTTTAAGTAAATAAAGTAAAACATTTCTTTCGTTTTATTTCTTAAAAAAATTATCTGAAAGAAATCAAAGGGGGCAGAGTAGCAACTGTGCGGCAACCTACAACATAGAGCTACGTCATCTGTCCTTAGCTGAATACTTTAAGGACGTAGAGTTAGTGAGATAGTGCCATGAAATAATGACAGTTGACGTAGTTATACGTTGTAGGTTCAGGCAGAGTTGCTACTGTACCGTTTGATTTTTGTTTTCATTTTTCAGTTAGGAAAACATTAGATCAGCTTTATCTTGCTTAATGAAAATTAGTTGCTACTTCGTTTGAGTTGAAAAGCTGAAGCATTTTGATAAAAGCGTCTGGAAGTTTGCGCTTCAATGATATTATATTTGTTTGCAACCCATAGACAAAGAATACGTGTTGAAAATCAAATACTTTTTATTTTTCTGAAAAATTCAACATATTTAAAAGTACCGCAATCCCTTTACGTTTTTTGACGGAAGCCAGGTCTTAGTAATAAGAGCAGGCTCATACGGGAGATTTTAGTTGCAGCAGGAAGAGGCGGCTGGTGATGTACCTGGAGTGCATCGCTGAGTGTTCCTAGAATCGCGTTTGCTTTGCTCTGTGCGATGAAAAATGCAACTGCTGTGATGCCGAAAATGAAATAAAACGGTGAAATTAGTAAAAATCAGGATGTATTATTTGATATTTTTAGTCTTCTTTTTAGCACGTTATAACGAAGTAAATTTCTCCGTCATTTTTGGTCTACGCCGGTAATTGAACCCGAGTCCGCTTATTCCGGAACAAGTCGCTCTACCAACTGAGCTACGCAGACGTTCATTCTGATTGCTATGTGCCTTTATGTCGTGTGCGTCCTGCAGGCAGGTACGTCACATCTCCCCCCGAAAGAGGGCGGGTGGGGGAGATGTGGCCCACGGGTCAGCCGTGATCATGAATCGTTGGAGGCAGCCATCCACTGTAGAACGTGCACTTGAGAACTCCCAGTCAGTCTGGTGTGTGGAATGCAACGTCACACACATTTATTTTTCGAAGCGCTGGAGAAGGGATTTTCTGATTTTTCCTATCTCGCGGTGTGGAAAGAACATCACACCAATGCGAGATTTTGAACGGCCGGGTCATCCGGATAGTTCGGGCGCCATTATAACGAAATAAATTTCTCCGTCATTTTTGGTCAACGCCGGGAACCGAACCCGAGTCCGCTTATTCCGGAAAAAGTCGCTCTACCAACTGAGCTACGCAGACGTTCATTCTGATTGCTATGTGCCTTTATGTCGTGTGCGTCCTGCTGGCAGGTACGTCACAACGTCTTTTGTAAAAAAAGATCGTGCTTATGTTACCGGTTTGTCCGTCCGTCCGTTCGTCTGTACCCACGATATCTCTGCAACTATTAGTCCGATTTGAATTTTTTTTTTTTTTGCATTGGGAAGCTTGAAATATGCGAATGATGATCATTCCTTTCGTTTTTTTCTTTACGATGTACAATTTCGCCGCTAGAGGACGTAAATGCAAATAAATGATGTCGAATTCAATAATACGTTTTATTCCACATATTTGCTTCTAAACATCCGATTGAAAAAAATTCTTTAATCTTTCGATTCCATTTATGTCGAAGAATATTTTAGATATACACTAACGGAAAGTGAAAAAAGAACACCAAGAAGGAGACGTCGAATACCAACGAAATTTATACAGCATTATAACGGAATACAGAGGATAACGTGATCAAAACATTATGGCAAAATACAGCTGTATTTGCTGGTAAACTGAAAAATAACATTTCCATGTAACATGGTTAGTACGAGGTTGAACCGCCATGAACTGCGTCACACTGTGCAATCCTGGCATGGAGTCTGTCGTACAGATGTTGGATGTAAGTTTGGGGTATTGAGTTCCAAGCATCCTCAACCTGGACGCGTAAATCGGGGATGGTCGTGGCTGGCCGTGAAGACCGGATAAGTCGTTGTCCCATAAAATTCCACACGTGCTCAATAGGGGACAAATCCGGTGAACGTGCTGGCCATGGAAGTTGTCTCACACCCTAAAGTGCATGTTGCGTTGCACGTGCCGTGTGTGGGCGTGCGTTATCTTGCTGGAAAACACCATGATGGACCGACCTTACAAATGGCACAACAACGGGCTGAATGATGTTGCTGATGTAGAAGGTGCTGTTTAACGTACCCGGTACAAACACTAGTTGTGTACGGGAGTGATAGCTGATCGCTCCCCACACCAGGAGACCAGGTGTAGGCCCTGTGTGTCACTGGCGGATGCAAGAAGGGTGGAGACGCTCCCCTGTGCGTCTGCGAACATGCATACGGCCATCGGAGGCTCCCAAGCAGAATCTGCTTTCATCGCTGAACACGACAGATCGCCATTGCGTTCTCCAGTGCAGACGTTGGCGACACCACTGCAGCCGTTCCTGACGGTGGGCTGCAGTCAGAGGTACACATGCCAGAGGCACACGTGCACGTAGTCCTGCATTCAGTAGACTGTTGCGGATTGTTCGCACAGTCACCTCGGGTGCAACGAAAGCTCGGATTTGCGTCGCAGTGGATGTTCTGCTTGACAACGCGGATCGGTCTGCTCATCAGTCCGTCTGTGACTCCCGGTTCCACGTCTTCTCGTGTGGGAATGTTCCCCGGACCATCTACGCCACCATCGTACCACCACCGATACTTCCCGTCCATTTCGCTGCGCAATACGACGATACGACCACCCGGCCTCGCGGAGACCGACTAGGCGACCTCGCTCAAAGTCCGATAACTGCTGAAATCGTACACGTCTTCCATGTCCAGGCATTGCAGCTTCTTCAGGGTCTTCGCACATGTCCGTACGCCGACGACTGATTACATCCACTTCGCCGTACTCCTAAAATACCACCGTCGATAATTTGCATATTATGCCATGTGCTGTGGCGTAAGCGCTCATCGGTTGATCCCGAAATTAACATCACACCTACATAAACTCGACCCCATTAACATATGTAAATTTCATGAACGTCCGCCAATTCCTTCTTGGTGTTCTTTTTTCACTTTCCGCCAGTGTAGTTACTTTTTCAAATTTCCCATAGATTTTCCGCTAGGGGGCGTAAATTTATATTACATTTTCGACGATAACTTTCAATCTCCAGGGGGCGTAAGCGTTAATTTTTCCTTCTGATGTATTTGCCATAAAAGCTTCTAAAATATCGATTGCAAAAATTCTTTCGTGGACTGATGCCACTCACCTCGATAAACCTTTTCAGAATATTTTATTCTTAAAATATTCCAGTCTCTCCGCCAGGGGGCGTAGATATATATCTTATTTTTGTCAATATCTCTACTTGTAGGAGCCCGATTTGGAAAATCCCTTCTTTGTTGGATAGTGTTTTTAGTGTGACATGTTTTTCATATAATTTCAAAGTTTTCAAGTAATTCATAGACTTTCCGCTAGGGGGCGTAGAGGTATATCACGTTTCCCTCTATATCTCTGCTTCTAAATCTTCGATTTGAAAAATTCTTTCTGCACCTGATACAGCTCCTGATGGGAATTCCTTTGCACGTAATTTCTAATTTTTGGAAAAAATGGTTTGGCCATCAGGTGGCGTAAGCCTTAATTTCCGCTTCTGATGTATTTGCAGCAAACTGTGAGTTTCTAAAATCTCGATTGAAAAAAAAGTCGTTTGTTGACCAATACTACTCATGTCAACAAACCTTTTAGGAACATTTTCTTCTTGAAATAATGCATGGTTTCAACGCCAGGGGCGTAGATGTATATCTTATTTTTGTCAATATCTCTACCTCTAGGAATCCGATTTGAAAAATCCCTTCTCTGTTGAATAGTGTTTCCGATGCGAAATGTTTTTCCTACAAATTCAAAATTTTCAAGTAAATCATAGACTTTTTGCTAGGGGGCACAAAGGTAAACTGCGTTTTCTGCGTTATTTCTTCTTCTAAAACTCCGATTTGAAAAATTCTTCCTGTATCGCATACAAGACCTGACGGAAAATATTTTTCACATAATTTCTAATGTTTGGTAAAGAATGGTTTGGCAACCAGGAGGTATAAGTGTTAATTTCTGCTTCTGATGTATTTGTAGCAAAATCTGGGCTCCTGAAAACTCGACTAAATTTTTTTTTCTCGGACCGATACCGCTCATATGGAAAAACCTTTTGAGAATACTTTCTTTCTAAAATAATGCATGGTTTCCCACCAGGGGACGTAAAGCCACATCTTATTTTTGTCGATATCGCTGTTTCTAAGAGTCCGATTTTAAAAATCATTTCGGTGTTGGAGAGCGTTTCCAGTGCGAAATGTTTCTCATATAAATTCATGTTTTTCTTAACGCTTAAGTCTGCAACCAGAGGGCGTAAGCTCACGATTCCGTTTACAGCAATATCTGAGGGATTAAAAACCCTATTGAAAAACTTTTTTCTTCCGTCAGATACTATTGTTCTCCATACCGGTTCCATTGACTTTGAATAGCTTTGATAAATTTAATTTGCGTCAGAACGGATTCAAAGGACGTGTTTATTACACCAGAAAATTCGGTGTCATCTTTCTTGTTTTATTTTTCCTTTTGAATGTGATTTCCATCAAACCGCTGAAATGATGGGTGTTTAACAACAAGGAAACTTCGGCTAGTGTAATTTTTGTGAAACGTTTCGGATATTTTCTCTTCTAGGCAAAATGAACATGCGAATAAATTGAGAGTAAGAATCAAGTTCGGTAATAAATAAATACGCAAACAAAAAATGTAAGTAATTTCTTCAGAAAAATATTTCCACGAAAATGATTTTTTCACTAGCGACGCGAAATTTTGTCTTGTTAACTGATGTAAATTTGTATTCAAGAAAAATCATTGAAGTTACTCAGTTTGGTACATTGTATTTTAACCATTTTTTTCTTTTGTGATGCATTTTCTTTGTAAAACATGGTGCGTAATTTGGTTTAGGTAGCAACTTTTGAAAATATACGCACACTGCTAAGCAAACGAACTGCGTCCTCACTAACAGCAGGAAATCGATTTTTCAGTTCTTCATTAAGTTCCTTATCAACTGCTCTCCCATTATCGTAGTTATCCCCATCAACACTTTCGAAATTCGATCTCGGTAATAATACAGTTGGCATAGCCGATGGTTTTAATATCTTTTTCATCGGTAAACCGATCAGGTGATTTATCATGTCGTCTTCGTACTCACTATTTTAAAAGTGCTCACTGCATATCCTAGCATTCTTCTCATTAAAAGATTCCGTTCTTCAACACCTGTTAACCCAGTCTTTTTTTTTTTTTTTTCACTACTGGGTTGCTTCGAGGAAAACAACGAAAAATTATGTTTTGCCCTTTCGCATTCCAGCTGGTATTTCGATACATAGCAACAGCGCAGAAAGTCATTGTGTGAAAACGATGCACCACTTGAGAAATTAAATTAAAAAAAAATCCATCGCTGGAATAAAAACAAACAGCAGAAAATTAACGCGAATGCAAAAAACGTGGGTTAAAAGCATCCACTGAGAGCATTACACCTGGCATGAACAAGGTGCTATACATCCCCCATGATGTCACTAAGCGGCGCAGGCAAGGACCACTTCGACGACGAGAAACACAAAGCGATGAGCCAGCCCTTGTATCTGGAGCCCTATACACGGAAGCTGCCTTGTACTTATGGCCGAGATACAAGTCTGAAATTTTGTACATTATCTTTATTTCTGCACTGGGAGGAAAACTGTAAAAACCTGAACTCTTAAATCCAAGGGTCCTGTGCCTTCCAAAATACCCTACATTTAGGATTGAAATCTTAATAGTGGCAACACATCTGTAGAATCGAAGCGGAACGCAACAAGTCTACGCTGCTTACTCCATACGTTGGAAGAATACCTAGCACACCTCACTGTGAAATGGACTCGCTCTCACAACTGCATACGACTGCGCAGTAACAAGAAAAACATGAACTGGTGCTACCTGTCGGTCTAGTCACGATGTTTTCGAAATTGGAGCAGGTGCCATGCATCACAGCGGTGTTGGATAAAACTTCAAAGTGCCAGAGGTTATACTGCAGGGCAGTGTCATCAAGGACTTTTAGAGGCTTGTGGGGAATTAGTATTACCATATAGAACAGTTGTAAGATGAGTAAATGTCTTCAATGATGGGCGTCAAAATGTTAAAAATGAGCCTCCGTCCCAGTGCAAGTAAAGAACAAGTGAGTGCTGTTTCCGTGTTAATGAAGACAGATCGGCGCTCTCCGATTCGGCAGTTAGCCAATTAGACAGGAGCGTCGCATACAACTGTGCTACACATTGAGGAACGCCTGGGAATGAGAAAAATCGCATCGCGATGCGTTCCGCACGCTCTGACTAAGATCTAGGAATGAGAACGAAACGAGGCTGCTCATATCCACTTGGAACGCTACGAGCGCGAAGCGAGACATGGGGTACATCATATGAGCCAGAAATGAAATGCCAATCTAACGAGTGGCGTCATTACGGTCACCGCGCAAATCCAAATTTCGTCGGAACCCCAACAATGTGAAGGCTATGATTATTCCCTTGTGCACGGCTGCGATGGTGTTATCCTGAGGCATGCCGTACCTCAACGCCAGACCGTCACTACGCAGTATTACTCTACGTTTTTAGAACAAAATCTGCGACCAGCTTTGTGAAAGAAGCGGATACACTTTATACAGATCCCACCCATCATTTTGCACGACGATGTTCAAGCGCATGTTTCATATGCTGTGGATCAGTTGTTCACTCGATGGGGCTGGGAAGTGCTCTACAACCCGCCGTACTCTCCTGGCGTAAGCCCCTGTGACTTCGACTTGATCCCTAAAATGAAGGAACCACTTCTGGCAACGGGTATTACACAATGATGGTGGCTACATTGAAGGACTGTAAAATTTTTAAACATGTATGCGTTTTGTATCTGTAGTAATTATGCAGTTGCCACTATTAAAATTCCAACCATCGTATATTTGACTCAGGGCCGTCTACGCGATGCACCGGGAATCTTGATTCGTCAGACCAAGCAACTTTCTTCCAATCATCCACGGTTCAATCTCGATGATCTTGGGCCCATTTCATGCGTTGTTGGCAATGACGTGCAGTGAGCATAGAGAACCGGTTGGTCTTCGGCTCCGCAGGCTCATGAGCAGAAGGCCGAGATGAACTGTGTGCTGTGACACATTGCCCTGATCACCACTGTTGTAGCTGCGGGTGATTTGTCGCTGTGAACAATGCGCAACAATCTCCGCTCCCCTCTGGCCTCAATGAGCTGCGGGCGACGGTTCATAGTTTGATCATCTGTACACTACTTTTGATACGTACTCACTACAGCGGCACGTGAACAACCCACAAGCCGCACCGTTTCCGAGATCGTAGTTCCGAGGGGCCATGCCATCATGAGTTGTCCTTTATCAAACTCCGATAAATCGGCAGCTTTTCCCATTCTGACTACGAACACTCTACTAACCGAAACCCGGTCCTCGGTTTGTAAATATACTGCTCTGTGAACTTCACCTGCGCCACCGTTCGGTCTCCAGGCGCACTCATTTCTCTAGGCTGGGCGTGGTCATAATGTAATGGCTCTTCGGTGTGTAACTTGTGCAGAGCAGTTTTAACTGATTTTTGTTTTAACAACACTATAGATAGCAGATCTCGTAAGTAGACTTTTATAAGCAATCCATCCCTACCATAGCGAGCCTGAAGTTGTTTTGCAGCTTTGTTACAGCTTTCTCCACCCATCAGCTGATGTACCCTTTTTCATAGCTTGGGATAAATGCGCAAATTTATCATGATTGTCTAGTTTCGGGTCTTTATCAGTCTTTTGGAACTGTCCCCAGAAGCCAAACCAGTTCTTTACACTCCCGTCAAACGTGGGTAATTTTATTTTAGAATAATTCAGTAAATTGTTAGGTGAATTGCTAACATCATTAGTGACAGAAATATCATTTTTTTCATTTAGAAGATCACTTAATTTATTTTCTAACACTCTCCATTTGTCGACGTAAGCCTCTGACTCATCGATTTCTTTGTCGACTACATCTGCCTGTTCGGTTTCAAATAAAGCCTCTCTTAATCTATTTTCCGTTTCTAACATCAGTTTAGCTTTTTCTTCTATGACTTTTAATTTCGTAATTTTTTCTTTGATAGATTTTCAGTTTCATAAAAGTCGTTACAAGCGATTGTGAACAGTCGTCTACATTGCTTGCGTGACATCTCTTTAATTTATCCATATTAAGAAAAGGTTCATCAACTTACTTGCATTGGAATGTCCTGTCAATGGACGCCAAGTGTTGGATTCCACAATAAAACTGAAATATATAATAAGAATACCTGAAGCTCAAGAATAGTGTAGATAATCCTACTGTTGATCACATTTCGACGAGAACCTAAAATGCTAATGTATTGAGGAGTGAAATCCCAACTTGTTTTATTTATTTGTGCTTGATAGAAAAGTTTCTCGGAGTACCAGAACACAAAATGCAAATCAATAACAGAAAACTGTTGTACTTACGACACATTTTACAACAGCTACATGGAAACAGCTTATATCGATTCGACCGACTCGTACACAGAGCCTTTCAACTCCCAACAGCTTCCGAAACCAAAAGTAAAAAGTCAGAAAAGTCAATAGAAACTTGTTGCCAGACAGATTAACAAACATTGCAATAAAATCACAGAGACTCGCATCAGCGCCACTTAGCGGATAAATGTAAATACAGTCATTTCTTTACAATAAATAGTTCAGATATCACTCCTGCAGTCCGATGATTGTCAGCCGATAAGCCAAGCTGATGACTTGACCTGCTCTGTCTAAATGCGGACTCTGCAGGAATATGCAGAACTCTCTAAAAAATTATGTTAGTGAAGGCGTTGCGAGAGCAATCCTGCCAGCATCCAATAGTCTCTCACCCGGACGGGATCGGCCCAGGGACCGGCAAGGGTCTGCTGCCCCCACGGGACCAACACTTCCCACCCCTTTACAATAGCCCGTATGTGTGAAGCGCTAATGGGCCGGGGCTCTAATTTTGTGACTGGCTGGGAGATTCGTTCGCCAGCGCGATGGTTTTTTGGGACCGAAGTCCTTTATTGGCATTTTGGCTAAACATTTCAATTTCAATTCAATTCAATTTATTTATTTTGCTGAGCTAAAAACCAGTTTTACAAAAATATCAATTGAAACAATGCACAGCAAGGAAGCAGGGGCAAAAGGCCAGCCAGGCCTGACAGGGCCCCATGATCCCTAGGCTAAGTTTACACTGAGATCAGCAGTTGTAGTTACAAACAAATCAGTGTTTCATAGTAACAAAAAAAGGTAATGATATATGAGAAGATAAAAAACATTACAGATAATACCATTGAAAAATCAATTTACATCGCGATTCACAGTACTAGTCATAGTACCCCTCCACTGCAATCCTCAATTTGAGGAGCTGCAATCCATTATAATTATTTTTAATTTCTTTTAAGAAGGTTAAAATTACTTAAAGAAGTCAGTTCCAACGTTAATGAGTTCCAGTAGTGTAGGCCAATGTAATTTATACTTTGCTTCATGGTCTCCGTTTCGGATGAATAGGCCGAATATGTGATGTAATGCGTGTGTCATGCTTGTGTATCTGAGGTATAATTTGTTTGATGTCAGTGTGTAAATTATTCTTAATGCGTCTGAACATAATTTTTCCGATATTGAAATAATATACACTGGCGGAAAGTGAAAAAAGAACACCAAGAAGGAGACGTCTGATACCAACAAAATTTATACAGCATAATAACGGAATACGGAGGATAACGTGATCAAAACATTATGGCAAAATACAGCTGTATTTGCTGGTAAACTGAAAAATAACATTTCCATGTAACATGGTTAGTACGAGGTTGAACCGCCATGAACTGCGTCACACTGTGCAATTCTGGCATGGACTCTGTCGTACAGATGTTGGATGTAAGTTTGGGGTATTGAGTTCCAAGCATCCTCAACCTGGACGCGTAAATCGGGGATGGTCGTGGCTGGCAGTGGAGACCGGATAAGTCGTTGTCCCATAAAATCCCACACATGCTCAATGGGAGAGAAATCCGGTGAACGTGCAGGCCATGGAAGTTGTCTCGCACCCTAAAGTGCATGTTGCGTTGCACGTGCTGTGTGTGGGCGTGCGTTATCTTGCTGGAAAACACCACGATGGACCGACCTTACAAATGGCACAACAACGGGCTGAATGATGTTATTCATGTAGGAGGTGCTGTTTAACGTACCTGGTACAAACACTAGTTGTGTACGGGAGCGTTAGCTGATCGCTCCCCACACCAGGAGACCAAGTGTAGGCATTGTGTGTCGCTGGCAGATGCAAGAAGGGTGGAGATGCTCCCCTGTGCGTCTGCGAACACGCATACGGCCATCAGAGGCTCCCAAGCAGAATCTGCTTTCATCGCTGAACACGAGAGATCGCCATTGCGTTCTCCAGTGCAGACGTTGGCGACACCACTGCAGCCGTTCCTGACGGTGGGCTGCAGTCAGAGGTACACATGCCAGAGCCACACGTGCACGTAGTCCTGCATCCAGTAGACGGTTGCGGATGGTTCACACAGTCACCTCAGGTGCAACGGCAGCTCGGATTTGCGTCGCAATGGATGTTCTGCTTGACAACGCCGCTCTTCTTATGCGTCGATCGGTCCACTCATCAGTCCGTCTGTGACTCCCGGTTCCACGTATTCTTGCGTGGGAATGTTCCTCGCACCATCTACGCAACCATTGTACCACCACCGATATTTCCTGTCCAATTCGTTCCGCAATACGACGATACGACCACCCGGTCTCGCGGAGTCCGACTAGACGACCTCGCTCAAAGCCCGATAACTGCTGAAATCGTACACGTCTTCCATGTTCAGGCATTGCAGTTTCTTCAGGGTCTTCGCACGTGTCCGTACGCCGACGACTGATTACATTCACTTCGCCGTACTCCTTAAATACCACCGACGATAATTTGCATATTATGCCGTGCTGTGGCGTAAGCGCTCACCGGTTGGTCCCGAAATTAACATCACATCTACGTAAACTTGACTCCATTAACATATGTAAATTTCATGATCGTCCGCCAATTCCTTATTGGTGTTCTTTTTCACTTTCCGCCAGTGTAGTCGGTTAATTGTAAGAATGTTGTATTTGTTTGGAAAAACTCTTATGTTATTATACACTGAGTGGCCACTTTATTATGACCACCTGGAAGTTTTAAGCAAATGAGCTAAGGCTACACGCTGTTGCCACCAGAAGCGAGGCTAGTACAAAAATGGAAAGCTTAGTGCTTACGACAGTAGTAGAAGGGATTTTTGGTTGACGAGATGGGTAAAAAATGCGATTTGACGGACTTTCAACGTGTAATGATTGTAGGAGCTCGGAGCCATGGAGCGAGTATCACCAAAACCTCCGCATTCGTGAAATGCTCCAGGGAAGCTGTTGTTAAAGTGTTTAAAGACTGGACTGTCATCCAAAAAACTGGGTCTCTACGTGCAACGTGTGGTCTTCATCGACTAGTGACTGCTCGGGCGGAACGGAGAGTGTCTAGACTTGTAACAGACAACTGTTGTGGGGGTGGGAGGATACTAAGTTAAAATGAAGTTGGCATATGCAAATTTAAATTTAAATTTCAACCCTTTCCCTCAGAGTATAAACATTAAAGTAGACAAGCAAAACTTACAGGTATTTCTATATGAAAACCCAATTTGTTCCCACAACTAATGACAATAATAGGAAATTAGTTGTTGCAGTACATGACAGTTATTCCATTTTTATGGCCGAAAAAACAACAACAAAAAAAAAAAAAACAATTTGTGTTATTCAAGGACTTTTGCTGTCTGTGACGTGCAAAATAAATGGGCAGAGCCCCAAATCCGATCCACCCACTAGTCTAAGCTAATGTGGATACATGCTATTGATTAACATATATTAATCACACAACACATTACAAACTCAAGAAATCAATTTTGTAAAAGACCAGTCGGTCTGCATTTATTGGTAAACAATTTAATCAGTGATTTTAAATTCCCTTTCTTTTTGTAATTTGAATTTCTGCTTTGCTTTCCACAAACACACAGGAAGGTTACATAAATTTCACATTTTTGTTTATATTTCTACACAGCAATTTTTTTTTTTCGATTCCTTAAGGACAACTTTGAGAAAAAAATTGTTGTATACTTTCTAGCGTTATTCAATATATATATTTTTTTTCAGGCAATTTTACTCTTACATGGGAGATGTTGGCCAAGATTCTAAAATCTAGTTTTTCTTTATTTTACGTCACCACATTTTCTAAACTGACAGAAATATTACCTTGGGGAGTAACACCCAGAACAAAGTAGATTTTTTTTTTAGTTTAGTTGTTTGTTTGTTGTTTTTCAAATAGGCAGGTGGAAAAAAAGAAAGTCTCGTAGTGAGAAAAGAGTCAACTTCTGAAGGACCAACATGGCGGCTAGTAGGTTAGACGTTCGGTGTGACGAGGATGATTTAAAAATTTCTGCTTACCGCTTCCGGAATACAGCATACCTCTCCACGTTTTTTCACCTCTAGTCTCTGAAGAAATGGGTACCTCCAGTGTACAGGACTGGCACTAGCAGAAGTCCAGGAATTTACTCATTCGGACTGCAATGTGAATTTTTTTCTGTTGATGTTCTAATTACATCTACCATGGGACTGGTAGTACAGCAGCAGTTCTCCTTCCGAGCAGCCCTTAGCACACATCCCAGGATGATAACCCTTTGTTTTTTTGTTTTTTTGAATGATGAGTCGATGTGACGGGTTGATTAGCGAACTTGCCCGGTCGCTGAGGTAAGCAGGCTCTTCCAAGAACCGACGCTCCATTTACAAACCCGCACATGGAGACAGGGAGCAAATCCCTTTTTTGTTAATCCTATGCTGCTCTTAGTTTTCGGTTTCCTTTTGGCCGTCGTTCATCTTTCATTTACCGGGCAGGCTATAAAGGACTTCCCGAGGATTAGGGATATCTCGGGGACCCCGAAATTTTCTTCATCTTCCGGAGAGGACTCGGTCTTAGCAGCCAAAAAAAGTAATCGAAGAGTGTCAAAAAAAAAATTCCAACTCACACGTCTTCTCCGAAGGATGCGAGAGCACGCCAGCGCCCTCTGCACCGACGCTACTTTCCTCCAATAAGATTTCCCCCATCCAGCTGTTGCGTGAAAAACGCGGTCGCCCCCCACACCGCTTACTAACGCTTGCGTCTTATGACATAACATGGAAAGGGCGATTCCAGATGCGAAATTTATCACTATACGCAAGAGAGGGAACGCATTCCAAAATGTGTAATCTGATACCACTCTGCCTTCAACGACTTTCTCTTCTCCTGGGAACGCAGGTGCACTGCTGGCCGGAAATGCTTGACCAACTTCTGGTCATCCCATAAATAAAGAGAGAGATGCTGCAAACCACCCCCTCTGCGTACCAGCAACACTTGGCAAACCTGAGTACGCGTAAAGCTTTTCCCTGTTACTGGGGCCGGAAGCAAGCTGAGCTTTTCTTTCACACCATCCCGTAAGAGGGGGGGGAAGCAAGGAACCTTTCTGGTTAACCATCTCTACGTGGTAGCTTCACTTCAAGACAGAAGACGGGGGAGGAATAAAAGAAAAAAAAATAAATCTCAAAGTTATCATGTACATTTATATGGCACCTTTATACATATATATCCATAATTCTACGCGGGACAGACTGTTCCATACAACAAATACTTATTTCCTAATTATATTTGTAATCGACACAGAATTTTCTTTATAATGGTGGTTACATAAATACAAGTAGATGGTCGATCAACACCATAATTACTACACACACACATATACCTATATATATATATATATATATTTCTTTTTTTCTCTTCTTCTCCCAGAAAAATAAAAGAGGAAAACAAATTTATAAAATGACGTTACAACGATTCACCTAAAATACAATATCCTCACTCCGACCTACTGACAGCATAAAAAAAGAACTACAGTTACCTAAAGTACACACACACACAGAGCACACTCACCAGAAAGATAGATTAATTTTGAAAGAGAAATTTCCGAGACAAGATTTCTGACTTTTTCTCAACTTTTTTTTTCCTTAAGAAGACATATATATGGATATATATATCCACCACCTGCACAATGCCAAGAAAAGTGAGAGACCACCTAAAAAAATTATGATCACACATTTTCTCATTTTCTCTTATAGAAAATGCGTTGGACTGTTGTCAGTCCTGAATGAAAATTCACATAAATTGGCCAGATTTATGTGTTTCCAGGACTAAGCAACAGGACACTGGCATGCTTTCGGCCCTTTAATTCGTGTGGATCAACGTCTGACTGGCACATCATATCTAAGCATCGTTGCGGATCAAGTGCATCCGTCATGTGGATGGTTTATCCAAATGGCGATGGCTACTTTCAACAAGATAATGCGTCCTGCCATAGTACTCGTATTGTACAGGATTGGTTTCAGGAACATTCCCGTGAGTTTACTTTGCTTAGGTGGCCCCCACAATCTCCAGATCTTAACCCCATTGAGAATTTGTGGGATGAAGTTGAACGAGCCATCAGACAGCTGGATTCACAACCCTGCAATCTCACACTCCTGGAAAGTGCTATTCATCAAACATGGTCTCAAATTCCACAAACCACCTATCAACATCTCGTGGAGTCCATGCCACGAAGAATCGACGCAGTATTAAAGGCAAAAGGTGGCCCAACGAAGTACTGAGGGGGTGGTCATAATAAAGAGGCCACTCAGTGTATTGTGTTAGTTGTGTATTTCTACCAAATTTTAGGTCAACTAATCTTACATATTTGTTTTAAAAAATTTGAAGTTTTTTGAAATTATATTTAGTCGTCTGTCCCCACGATAAGATAGCATAATTAATATGAGTCTGAAACATGGTATAATATAATTGCATTAGTGTTTTATAGGAAAGGGTTGTAAATACCGAGCTGAGAACTCCAATGTTTTTAGAGAGTTTGAGAAGAAGAGAGTCCACATGTTGGTTCCATCTAAGTAATCCTGAAATAAAGTAAGGAGTTAACCTCTCAACTCCTAAAAGAAAATTACAGACACATATCTGCACTGAGGGTCTCATGCAATGGGATAGAAATCCTTTATTTTCATGAGCCCTCTCACAGAGATGAACAGTAGCAATTTACATTGATATTTACAAAGTTTGCAGCCAGTCATCATTCTCCTATTTAGTCTTATGTCTTCAGTCTTCACCCTTCGATCATGAGCTCTTCCTAATTCGCAATGAAACCTCTGACCAACTCGATAAGTCCCTGTCTCGCTCGGGCATGAGCGAGCAGGATCGAGAGGTCCTTCGTTTTCTCCAGTTCAGGAGCGGGGATCCGGCAAGAATAAATTTCAGCTTCCGAAGGCCAGATTGAAGAAATTCCTTCTGGGATTCATAGAGAGAAGCATGCCTAATAGATTACTACTGTAATCTACTGCCATTATGTACTGCCATTATTCCACCTGACTACTCCTATGCAGAAACGATGTTTCCGTTTTGAAATGCCGATTATTAAATTTCTCACGTTAGAAGAACTCACACGTGCAAATAAGTTGCTAATGAAAGAGTATGAGAGTGGCGTAAGAGACATGGAGCTTGCCTGATGGTCGGAAGAGCGGACACACAAAACGGACTAGGAGCTAAGCTCGCGCATTTTCCTATAGAAGGAAAAAGGAAGTCTGCATCTAACGCTCGACGGATGTGAGATTATATTTCGAAGATTCTGGATTCCCGTGTAATCGGGAGCCTTTTTCGGTCAGAGAAAAAGTTTGAAAGATTTTTTTGAAGTTCTGGAGGGGAACTTGGCATCGAGGGAAACGAGAAAAGTGTCTTACAGGATAAGCAGAAACCGATAAATGCGTGAACGATAAGAATAGTGATTTAGAGATAACGACAAGCCATCCGTGACCTTCCTCATATACTATATTGAATAAAGAGCACCACTCCAAAAAAGCCAGTTACCAATAAGCCAGTACTTCATTCCCTTCATCCTAGGGTTGAAAGTACTTTGGAGCTTACCTGATGATCACAAGATCGGGCATGCATACTTGACTAAGGGAAAAGCCCGTTCTTGTTCTGAGATAAGGAAGAAAAAAAGAGAAAAAGGGAGTCTTGACCTAACATTTGACAGAAGTGGGAGTGAGTTTTAAGGATTCTCCGTGCGACAGAGAGAGGCTTTAAGTTCCCCAAGAAAATGAGTGGAGATTTTTCAGAATTTGAAAGCGGGAGCTTGGCAGCAACGGGAGGATGAAAAGCATCTGGTAGAATAAGTAAGAACAGACAAATATATTGTGATGAACCACCGAGGTGATGCAAAAGTGAAAACGGCAATTCGTAGCAATCAGCCAAAATTGGTGTTGTTCAGTCAAGAGAATAACCAGCTCCTGAGCTGGCTGCCTTGTGTTGGAATCATACCACCGGCAAATGTGTTTTTACGCTACATTGGTTCCTGAACGTAAAGGTGATGTCCTGGCGCTGAGGTTCGAGAAAAATGTGCCCTTCCACACATCGTTTGGACGCTTTAAAAATTGTGTAATGCTTCTTATACACATCGTCTGGAGTTAATCAGATTTCCTTCTTCTACAGCGAGCTACTTCAATCATGGTTTGCGGTGGACTCGAAACCTGCGATTCCTTCCTTGCCATTCTCAAAGGGAGGATATATACACCGATAAGCCATTACATTATGGCCACCTACTTAATTAGCTGTAGGACCCCTTTTGCCCTCAAAACAGCGGCCACTCGGCAAGGCATCGATTCGATGAGGTGGTGATAGGAATCATGGGGTATGTGGTACCATAATGTCAACAACAGATCTTCTAGTTCCCGTACATTTCGGGATGGTGGTGATTTAGCGAGAACCCACTTTTCCAAGTCGAACCATAAATGCTTGATTTGGTTCATGTGAGGTGAATTTGAAGGATTAGAAAGTCACCAGCATGTTCCTCGAACCGCTCCTTGACAATTCTGGCAGTGTGGCATGGCGCATTATTCTGTTGGTAATGGTCATCACCAGCAGGAAACACAGTTGCCATGAATGGGTGAACTTGATCCGCAACGATGTTCAGATACCTGACAGTTGTCAGGGGTTGTGCTATTGGCATAATGGGGCCTAAAGCGTCCTAAGAAAACATCGCCCACTGCATAACACAGCCGTCTCCGGCCTGTTTTCTCCTAACAGTGCATCACGATGCCATAGCTTCCGTTGGTAAACGGCGTATCAGCGCTCGGCAGTCTGCGGGATGCACCAGGAATCTTTATTGAGCAGACCATGCCACTTTCTTCCAATCATCCACGGTCCAATCTGGATGATCTTGGGACCATTTCATGCGTTGTTGGCGATGACGTGCAGTGGGCATGGTGATTCGGATGGGTCTTCGGCTACGAAGGCCCATGATTAGAAGGCTGCAATGAACTGTATGCTGTGACACATTGCCCTGATCACCACTGTTCTAGCATCGGGGGATTTCTCACACAGTGGTCCTGCGGTCGCTGTGAACAATGCGTGACAGTCTCCGCTCCCCTCTGGCATCAATGAACTCCTGACGACGCATGGCTGGACGACAGTTCATCGTTTGGCATCTGTGCATTACTTTTGATACGTACTCTCTATAGTGGCACGTGAGCAACTCACAAGCCGCGCCGTTTCCGAGATCGTAGTTCCGAGGCACCGTGCTATCACAATTTGTTCTTCATCAAACTCCTATAAATCGACAGCTTTTCCCTTTCTGACTCTGAACACTCTACTAACCGAAACCTGGCCCTTGGTTTATGTATACAATGCTCTGCGCCACCGTTCGGTCTCCAGGCGCGCTCATTTCTCTAGGTTGCCGGGGAGGTCATAATGTAATGGCACATCGGTGTATGACGTACGGCTGAGATGGCGCATGAATCAAAACAACAGGTGGCAGCGATAAGCCAAGATCGGCACATTTCAGTCGGAAGAATAACTGGCATCGGAGCGGGGAGATGTGGGTCCAAATCCCATCATAGGTAAATGTGGGTTTTTACGCGTTGTAATGTAAACAATAAAAATAGTTATTGTATATAGAAATCAGGACAAGAAAATGCAAGACCTTCCCCGCATACTGTATTGAATAAAGAGCACGACTGTAGATGTGCGAGTTCTCATATAGGCAGCAATGCATTCCTTTCATCATCGGGGAAAAGCTTAGCTAGAATCCAGAAATTTCTGAATTATCTAAAAAACAAAGGCCTGCAGAACCCACGTGACGGGGCATTGAAAGAAATCTGTTGAACAATCCTGTAACTCAGTCTGCCAGGACATCTATTCGATCTACATCAAAATTGTGGAATTATTTGCCTTGCTACATTCCTTCCTAAAGTTTGTAACTTTCAGCTTTAAAGATTAAAGGCAAATAAACTGTTATGCATTTACTCTCTGTTTTAGTAAATCAAATGAACATCGTGTCATTTACCGTACATTTTGCATTTCACGATCAGGTTTCCATGAAAAGATAGGAAGAACTGATTTGTTATCAATCAGCAGAATGCAAATGAATCTTATCAATATAATTATTACTATCACTGGTAGGGCCAGATTTTCCATTATGCGGAATAAGCTGACATACCTGCCAACACTGACACGAGCTTTGTCAGTAGTAACTAGTATTACTACGCTGAATACATAGACGCAAGAGAATGGGAATATCGCGGGGGGGGGAGAGAACACGAGAGAAATCTTTGCCCCCTATTTTCAAGATGAAATACAAATACTTATGCAGTAAAATGTTGTTTAACAATAATACTGGAAAGAGGTATCACCGCGAGAAAAAAAAATTACAATTACGGAAAAAGTCTGAATTCCATCGTCCTTCCCTTTTCGAAAGTTTCGTAAAGATGGAATTCTGCCCTCCGAAAATCCTCCCCCGTCACTCCCGGCCCCACCCCCTTCAAATTTATTCTCACTTGGGTGTCGATCGCGCGAATGACCAAACTAATGATAAAAAAGATGGAATTCCTCGAATTCGGGGAAGAATCTTATGCTTGAAGATTACGGGAAAATTTTCGCGTCGTCTAAGTTTTCTTTTCGCAAATTGCTGCCTACAGTCTCAAGCTGAAAAACAAACATTTGTACAATAAAATTATATTCAAGAAGAATAGTGGGCACAAAGGCAACACTGAGAGAAAAAAATACGATTACGGCAAACATTTTTACCCCGTTAACTACAGTTTTCGAAAGTTTGAAACACGAAAAATAACGTCCCCAGACAGAAAACGACACCCCTCCCCCTCACAAATTTTCTTCAGTTTTGCATCGATCTTAAAAATGATCTAAATGATGACAAAAAAAAAAAAAAAAAAAGAGCGCAACTTCGCGAATCCGCTGAAGTATCTCATGTATAACATAAAATAATAGGAAAAAAAATAAAATTGAAAATTAAAATTCGTAGAATACGTATTTTCGACTGTAAGTTTTGTAGTTCCGTAGTCAGACAACTAAATCCGTAGAAACTATGGACATACCATAGTAGTTGGCAGGTATATAAGCGCCAGCTGGGGGCCTCAAGCTGTGCTTTACGACTCCGCTTCTCAGAATGTCGGCGGTGGAATCCCAGGTCGCGAAGGAAATAATACTTCCGGATTACAGTATTCTATACACCGACGGGAGAAAATCCATCGTTTTGACTGGCTATCATGTCACGCCGTCAACAGCCGTCCTTCCGCACGCCGTTAAAGCTTCCTTTATCGGCTCGATATGCGATCCCATCATTCTAGTGTGTGCTCGTTGCGTACGCATTTTGTGTTGTATCTTCGCTTGGTGACGTTGATATTTTGTAACCGAAATGATGAAAAGAAAATCTGAATCCGGTGCGTCAAAATGTAAACGTAGACAATTAAAAGTAAAAGCTCATCAAGATCATGCAGATTTTATTGAGTCGTTTTTGCGACGGCCAATTCATCCACGTCAGGAAGAGAAAGAAACGAAGTCAAGAGTAACGGAGGTGAACTTATTTACAAGTGCATGAGGAACTACGTGTGGAAGGCACAGAAGAAAACAAATTGGATTACCAAACAGAAAATGTAGAATCAATTTGTGCCTAGACAGCATCTGCAAATCCAAGCATTGAATCTGATACTACAGTTCCGGGGGTATTCACAAATGATATTGCATTACGGCCAAATGATGTAGGTCCGAATAACAAAATGATTGAGTTTTATTTGATTAATAAACCGAAAAATGTTGATAATATTGAATGTTTGGAAGTCGTGCATAAAAATCGCAATTGGAAATATTGTAGAAGCTTTAATGATTCGCGCTTCTATTGCATAAACATTAATGGAACCGAAGAGAAACGGGAGTGGTTAATTTTCTCGGACACAAGCAAATCAGTATATTGCTTTGCAAACTTTTCACGAACGCTATACTGTACTATGTAATAATGAAAAAGGGATGTAAAGACTGGTGAAATATTTCTAAAATGTTAACTGAGCACGAGCGTCGTCGCCACCATATAGAAGCCATGAGTTCATAGAAAAAAGAGGTGTTTAATAATGGGACGCATCGACACTGAATCGGCAAAGCAAATACTCTATGTGCAGAACAATGATCCTTTTCATTATTGGAAAAAAGTTTTGAAAAACATCATTGCAATGGTGGGATTATTGAGTTAATTAGGATTTGTATTTAAAGGAAGCAACGATAATATTCAGTCTGAAAGGAAAGGAAACTTCTTAACCTGCTTAGGATATCTGAGAGAATTTGTTTACTCTTTGAGGCCTAATTTTCATAAGGACGGAAACTGTGGACAAAGAAAAACTAATCATTTGTCGCATCATGCTTGTGATCTGTGACGAGTTCTTTCACGTAATGGGAGACAAATTGAGACATCAAATTGCTAAAGTGAAAGATTCCACATACTTTTCGATTTTAATAGATTCGACACCGGACATATCGCGCGGGGATGAGCTTGTTTTTATATTAAGGTATGTCTCGGGCAAACGGAGAAATCAAAGGAAGACTTCTTGAATTTGTTGCAATCGACGAGCATAACGCTACATACTTAGAAGAAATTGAGCTCGAGGAATTCGACAATTTTTCTCTTGATGTTAAAAAGTATAGGGGACAGCGTATGACAACGCACCAAGTCCCACTGCATTTTACATTCCTTGTGCTAGTCACTCACTAAACTTAACAGGAAGTTAGGCAGCCAATTCGTGCCCGAATGTAGTGATGTGTTTCTACTTTCTGGACAACTTTGTACGTACCTTCTGTTCAAAGTCAACACGACGCTGGAACATTCTAGATATTTGTTTGGCATCTGACTCATTATCATTGAAAAAGTTATGGGACCCAAGGTGGGCAGCTAGAGCTGATGCTACTTTGGCATTAAAGAACACTTGTGTGAACATACAAAATGCGTTGACTGAAATTGAATCATGCGAAGATAACAAACCAGATTGTCGATCAGAAGCGAAAGGGCTGCTAAAACAATTCCAGGAGTGTGAAACAGCTCCATTAACCATATTTTGGAATACCGTGTTGCAAAGATTAAATGCAACGAGAAAATATTTGCAGGATCGTAAAATGAATCTTTTGAAAGCAGTGAATTCGGTAAAATCCTTGAAAGCATTCATTATAAGTTTGAAAAGTAGTTTTCACTCCAAAGAAGCCACGCCAAAACTTTGATCGACAATCATGAATTTAAAAATAAAAATATCCCCAAAAAGAAAGAAAAACAATTTCTGATGAGACTATGGAAAACGAAGTTATTTTGCAAGGCAGAGAATAATTCATAACAGAAACCTCTTACATTACTATAGAAGTTAGTAAAATCATGCAATGCATTGATTATGATACGCTTTCCAATTTACTAGAAATCATTACTCAAGTTATGAGGAAAATTGCTGTGGAATAAATCTCACCCCTGTGCCCTGACCTTTGATCCATTTGGATGATATTCAACAGAACTGGTTCAGTATATCTCCGAAATAACATGATAAAGTTTGGTCGCAATCGAAGCAATTTTACGTAAGTTATGATGCATAAGCGCTATGGAATACATTCCGCTCCTGTGTCCTAACCTTTCACCCCATTTCGCCCATTTTCAACAGGATTTGTCCCCAGACAGGTCCCTACAACATACCAACATTTCATCCAAATCGAAACATTTTTACGTAAGTTATGACTCATAATGGCGATGGAAGTGATTCCGCTCCTATGTCCCGACCTTTGACAACCATTTCGCCAATTTTCAATAGGATTTGTCCCCAGGTGGTCTCCTATCACATACTAAAATTTCATCGAAATCGAACCTTTTTTACGTTAGTTATGACGCATAAGAGCAGTGGAATGGATCCCGCTCTTTTGTACTGACCTTTGACTCCATTTCGTTCACTTTCAATAGGGTTCCTTCCCAGGTGTTCCCCTACCACATACTAAAATTTCATCGAAATCGAACGATTTTTACGCAAGTTATCGTGCGGACGAACATACGTACACAACGCGTGACGTAATGAGGCAGATGGGAATCGCGACCATCTGCTAGGAAGGTGTGACGTCATAAAACTTTAATAGGATCCACAAACAACGCGTGAGGTAATGAGATAGATGGCATGACCGCGCGCCAACATCTAATGCGGCGACGCCATGACACCACACTACAAACTTGGTACTTCGGGGTGGTTATTTAACCCACTAAACAAATTTTCTTAAAGTCGAGATCAAGCTAAATCGATTTCTAGTACCAGAAAACGGTAGGTTAACGACTTTCATCAAAATCCTTAGAGCCGTTTTCAAAATAAAATTTACATACATACAAGAATTGCTCCTTTAAGGTGAATGTCAAGTAATTTTGCTTCCTGTACTTCTAATGGAAAAATTTCTGTACACATTTTCTTCCCAATAAATGCGTTCCCAAGGATGAAAATTTGAACATCGATTAATATATCTTCATTTTATAACTTGGAATACTTAATATTTTCTAAAACATAACCATAGTTAATCAATCCAACATTTTTTTGTCTGCTGACGTTATGAAAATCCAGGTCGCGCCATCTTTTTTCTGGACAATTAATGCGTTCACAAGGATGAAAATTTGAACATCGGTTAAAATAGCTTCATTTTATAATTTGGAATACTTAATATTTTCTAAAACATAACCATAATTATGCAATCCAACATTTGTTTATCTACTGACGTTATCAAAGTACACGTCACGCCATTATTTTTCTGGTTTCAACACCACCAAAGGAAAAGTTATTGGTTTTTTATATAATTATAGTTATGTTTTAGAAAATATTAAGTATTCCAAGTTATAATAAAGTTATTTTAATCGATGTTCAAATTTTCATCCTTGGGAACACATTAATTGTGAAGGAAATGTGTACAAAAGTTTTTCCATTGGAAGTATAGGAAGCAAAATTACTTGACATCCACCTTAATAATATGGGATAAGAGCGATGGAATGGATCGCAATCCTATGTCCTGACCTTTGAACCTATTTCGTCCACATTCAATAGGGGTTGTCCCCAGGTGGTCCCCTACCATATACTGAAATTTCATTGAAATCGATCCAGTTTTACGCACGTTATGACGCATAAGGGCAATGGAATGCAACCCGCTCTTATGTCCTGACCTTTGACCCCACTTCACCCATTTTAAATAAGATTCGTCCCCAGGTGGTCCCCTACCTCATGGTAAAATTTCATTGAAATCGAACCATATTTACGCAAGGTATGACGCATAAGGGCAATGGAATGATCCCGCTCCTACGTCGTGACCTTTGACCCCATTTGTCCCATTTTCAATAGGGTTCGTCCCCAGGTGGTCCCTTACCACATAGTAAACTTTCATTGAAATCGAACCATATTTACGCAAGTTATGGCGCATAAGGGCAATGGAAGGATCCCGCTCCTACGTCGTGACCTTTGACCCCATTTATCCCATTTTCAATAGGGTTTGTTCTCAGGTGGTCCCCTACCACATACTAAAATTTCATCGAAATCGAACCATTTTTACGACAGTTATCGTGCGGACAGACGGACGGACAAAGCTGGAGCATATAAGCTTCTTCAACCTACGGTTGGAAAGCGTAAATAAGCGACACGTTATCATCTGAAATTCCCGGTAGAGTAGAAGTCTATGAAGACTTATTAGGCATGTTTGCTTTTATTTTTTTTCAACATTCAGATGACAAGTGACGAAGTGTGGGACATTCAAAGAGGACATCGATATAGACCAGTTTCAAGAAGAATTTTTTCAATTTTTAAAATTCAGAAAGGAAGAAAATGTCAGCAATTTCACGTATATGTATCAATGCCTTAACGACAGATGCGATCAACATTTCCAAAAGTCGAATCCATATTGAAATTTTTTTGACAATGTTAGTAAGAAATGCCAGCGACGAAAGGTTCTTTTCAGTTTTGTAGAGGGTAAAAATTGCTGAAGAAATTCATTAGGGCAAGAAAAGTTATCTGATCTATCTGTGATGTTTATAGAATCAGACTTAACAAATTCTCTCAATTATGATGACATATTCGATATTTTTGCCAAAACGAAAGAGCGAAATAGTTTAAAATTCCTACCATACTACCAATATCTCTATTTTATCACACTACAACATGCATACCAGCCAATTTTATATCACTAATAAAATGGGCCTCTACTTCAAACTGCGCTTAGAGTCGCAGAATGTCCAAATCCGGCTTTGATCACTGGAATGAAAGTTTACGACAGATAAAGCAAAGTAAAAACAAGGGTTTAAACTGATCATAGCGGATGAGTTACACGAAAGGGAGATCTCACAATTCTAATCATCCGATTATCTAAGAACGCCAGAAGGCTGAACAGAAAGTAGAAATGTGTTCGAAAGATCTATTAAGTTTCGTAGAATGTAAGCAAAGATCTGATAATGAAAACGAAATAAAAAGTCTCACTTTCGTCAGAAAAACCCGAATTGTTAATCACCTTTCGTGTTGAGGAAAAATATTACACGAACAGGACGAAAAAATTGTCCGGTGGTCATATATAAAAATACAATTTATTTACGCTTTCGGAATGAATTAAAACATTTAAGCAAACACTCAGGACTGAAAAGAAAATCCATATTTTCAAGTTGCTCTATTCATTGCATAGTATATGATAATGCTGAGTAAACAACATACCATAGAAATAAGGATGCTGGTGAAAGCAGTTGTGAGAAAAAAAAGTTGTTTGGTAGCCCAAGGCTGCACATTTTCGCGGCCAGCGGTATTTGGAATTCGACAAGGTCCACTGCTTTGATATTTTTATCCCGTAACTTAATCGCAGTGATTAATTTTCGTGTGCTCTCTCTCTCTCACTCTGAATGGATGGCGCGTGAACTTTGCTCCGCCTTCATGATTTCTGATGTTTAGCATCGAAATCAGAAAACAGTACTAATCGAAGCCATGGTGTTCCAAAGTTTAGCAGATTTCTGCTCAAGTAGTTTTTTGTATCTTTTTCTACTTTGGATAGCTTGGTATGTGACCACACTGCTGGGAATTCGGTTGCGAAAACTTCCGCCGGGACCTCTCGGAATTCCCATTTTGGGCTACGCGCCTTTCATCCGTAGCAATGTTCATGAAACTTTCGACGAACTAATTAAAAGATACGGCCCGATATGCAGGTTGGTTTCAAAATCTAGTTTTCGGTAGATATACTTGTTGTTACATTTGCTCAATTTTTTTGATCGAAGTTTTAGTACAACCGCTTCATTGCTTAATGTGTAAAATGCTTCCTCGGAAAATGTAAGAGAAAAAATGAAACATATTCTTCAGAACCACATATAGACAGGCGACTTTTAGGAAATTCGAAATTCGTGTGATCTTGCGAACTGCATGTGTTCAAATTTTTTTATGCAAAAGTAAAAACACTGTTCTTAATTATTTTATAATATAAAAATAAATCAAGGACAGATTTTTTTTTTATTAAATAACAGTTATTTTAATTTTATCATGTTTCAACGAGATGAAAAAATGAATAATCATGGAAAATTGACTAAGCATATATTCGTGCTTGTATGTTAGTTTGCATGCACAATGGAAGCAAACTAACATACAAGCACGAATATATGCTTAGTCAATTTTCCATGATTATTCATTTTTTCATCTCGTTGAAACATGATAAAATTAAAATAACTGTTATTTAATAAAAAAAAAAAAAAAAAAAAAAAAAAAAACTCAGCAGTTACCACGGCTCTGAAATCCTGCGGTATTGAAGATGCATACATTAATATTATTAATAACATCTATGAAAATGCAAGTGCAAAGATTCGGCTGTTTGAAAATACAACACACATAAAAATTGGAAAGGGAGTAAGACAAGGTGACACCATATCTCCGAAGCTCTTTAATGCCACATTGGAAAATGTCTTTCAATCACTGAACTGGGAAAACAAAGGGATAAAGATTAATGGAGATTATCTAACCCACCTTCGTTTTGCTGATGACGTAGTCATTTTTGCAACTACCCCATCAGAGCTGCAGAGTATGATCCAGGAACTTGCTGACAAGAGTAAAGAAGTGGGATTAAAAATGAACTTTCAGAAGACAAAAGTGATGTTCAATGCTTTTACAAGAAATGAAGATTTATCGATTGATGGAGAAAAACTGGAGATAACAGATACGTATGTTTATCTTGGACAGCAGATATCAAGTGAGGGTCACATTGATGAAGAAATCAATCGGCGTACAAAACTTGCCTGGAGAGCTTTTGGAAGAAACAGCATAATTTTCAAGAGCAATATGCCATTATGTCTTAAAAGAAAAGTGTTTGATCAATGCATCCTTCCAGTGCTTACGTATGGTGCAGAGACGTGGACCTTAACTAAAAGAGACATACAAAGGCTGCAGACAACTCAAAGAAGCATGGAGAGGTGCATGCTTGGTATAACCAGGAGAGATAAGAAGAGAAACTCGTGGATCCGAAAAATGACGAGAGTGGAAGACATCATGATCAGGGTTAAATCCCTGAAATGGCAATGGGCTGGACATACTGCCAGAAGGACAGACCATAGATGGACAGCCGAAATTTTAGATTGGATTCCAAGGGACAGGAAAAGACCCAGAAAAAGACCACATGGGAGATGGGTGGATGAAATTCGTAAATATGCGGGAGTGACATGGAGGAGACTGGCACAAGACAGGCCGTTGTGGAGGAAACTTGGGGAGACCTTCGTCCAGCAGTGGATTGATAATGGTTGACAATGATGATGATGATGATGTTAGTTTAATTGCAAGTTGATTCCACATACCGTATACCTGTAACCAATTTTCAAAAGCCTCCTACATGAAGACAACTGCATGGTAAAAATATTAACATATAGCTCTCAAATGATATGGTTCATTATTAGATTTTCTGGAGCTGAACGACTGCCTATTGTCTAAAATTGAAGAACATTTTCCGTTTATATCGACGTTGTGCAATAAGAAATACTACTGAGATGACAGTGCGGAGACAGAGAGAGAGAGAGAGAGGGGGGGGGGGGCAGGCTTTGTTTACTCCAAAATATGTGTGTGTGTGTCTGTATTATATAATCATTATCCATTATCACTCCACTGCTGGATGAAGCTCTCCCTAAGACTCCTTTATATCAAAATATCTTATATATATATAACACATGTATAAGATATTTCATGTAAAGGAGACTTAGGGAGACCTTCATTCAACAACTTTATATCTTGATCAGTCTCCTCTAATTATCTCCAGCATGGTTTAGAATTTCACCAACACATCTCCCTCAGGGTCTCTCTCTGGTTATTTCCCTCTCCTTTAGTATCCAAGCAAGTATTTTAATTGTCCAATGGTTGTCAGTTTTTCTACCAGAATGCCCAGCTCATTGTCATTTCAGGGTCTTTATTTTGATCATGATACTATTAATTCTTGCCATTTTCCTGATCCGCAGGTTCCTTTTCCCATCTATCTTTGTCACACAAAGTGTGCATCTCTAACAGGCCTTTTTCGGTTGTTTACAACCTCCGTACGTCTGTTTTAGTTGGAGTCCATGTCCCTGATCCATAAGTACGAACTGGAAGTACATACTGATTGAACGCTTTCTTTTAAGACATAATGGTAAATTGATCTTGAAAATCTTACTGTTTCTTTCAAAAGCTCTCCAAATTTTGAAAGAAACGACAATTTTCAAGAGCTATTTACCCTTATGTCTTAAAAAAAAAAAAGAGTTTAATAACAATAATACTTCCAGTTCTTACTTATAGATCAGAGACATGTAAATGATTCCAGTTGCGAACCAATCTCGTAATAGGTGAGCTAGATAAAAGCGCAAACAACTTTGCGCAGCTAATTTTGGTCGCCCTCACTAGGGCATTGGATCATTGCAATGGAGGGGTCTCGATAATGAAAGGGGTGTGATACAAAATGTTGACAGGGTCCAAATGTCGACAGTGTCAAAATGTCGACAATCAAAATAACGACAGTGTCAAAATGTCGACAGTTAAAATGTCGACAACAAAAACGTCGACAGACACAATCTCGTGAACGGTCCAGAAAATGTCCGCATTGTACTCTAACTTAGACCGTAGACGGTGTTTGGAAGGGGTAGGAGCCAGGGGTCAAAGGCTCCCCATACTAACTTTTCAATTTAGAACCACCAAATTTTGTATAGTATTTCATGGTGCTATAACTTAAACGGTAGACGGTTTTTGGAACAGGTCGGGGCCGGGGGTTAAGTGCCACCCCCACAAAATTTTCGTAAGATCTACAGTTTTTAATTTAGAACCACCAAATTTGGCATACTATCTCATGGTACTATGACTTAGTCCACAGACGGCAATTGGAAGGCGTCGGGGCCAGGGTTCAAGCCCCCATACAAAATTTTCGTAAAATCTACCGTTTTCAATTTAGAACCACCAAATTTGGTATACTATCTCATGGTACTCTAACTTAGACGGTAGACTGTTTTTGGAAGGGGCCGGGGCTCAGCCCCTTCCAAAAACGGGGGCAGCATATCGAGTAGACATCCCCTTTCTCACTCGGTCGTTGCCATCGCTCAAAATCAAAGATCCATTAGAAGTTCCAAGAAGAACCGCTAGGGGGCAGCACATCAAGTACACCCCCTGTGTCCACCCCTTTCCACACTCGGTCGTTGCCATCCCTCAAAATCAAAGATCCATCGAAAGTTCCAAAAAGCACCGCAGGGGGCAGCTCATCATGGGGGATGATCACGTGACAAAAATATGACAAGTGGACAGCCGGGACAGCCTCGTGGACAGTCAATGTTAAGTCTATGGGGGCTGTCCCTGCAATAGAACTCTCCCTTTTCCTCTACTTCTATAAATGTCTCCTCGAAGGCAATTATTTCCATTCCTAAAAAGTAATATGTACCCGGGAAATACTATATGTACTCCACAAATATACTATATGTACTCCACAAATAGAAATATGTACTCCACAAATAGTAATATGTACCCGGGAAATACCGGGTACCCCTGCTAGTACAAATTACATTAATGATTTCTTTGCGTCCAGTTCCATCTAGTATGTCCTGAAGAACGTTTGGGGCCGTATGAAAAATACATTTTTTATTTCAACGTGAACCGCTCCGGTAGCGCAGTGGTCTATGTGCTGGCTTCTGATCACTCGACCGAGAAGGGTGCGGGTTCGAATCCCGTGAGACATGGACGTTGTGACTGACTTCTGGTACTGGCTGTCCCCCTTTCCTGGAACCAAAGGCACAAAATTAGGAACGGCCGACTGTTTATAGTATACTGAAATGATCACGGTGGTCGTTAAACCCCCAACTTAAAAAAGAAAAAAATATTGCGACATGTCCATTGCTATCTGTTATGGAGCTGTATGAAATATACGTTTTTGATATCAACGTTTCCACTGCCATGTATGCCGGCCGCAAAATGTTAGGGGACCATACAAAATTGCACTTTTGTTTTCACAGTGTCCGCGCTTCGGTATAGGGTTGAAGTATAATTTTGAGTCCTAATAATCGGACTCAAAATTCCTAATAAATGGCATAGCCTTTTTATTAGGAATTTTTATTCCGACGTATTCACATGGTTTCGATAACATGCCAAGGTTATGGTACTGCGTTTTTACACAGGCAAAAAATTAATAAACAGGCCTTAAGCTTTTTTATCAGTTTTTAATCAACCGTGCTGATATGCATAAAATTTTCACAGAAAGTCAAGTTTATTGTGTTGCGCTTTTACTCGAGTACAAAACTTTAAATAGCCTCTAGGCTTAGGCACAAGTCCTTTAAGCAACTGTATGCCATGGTCATATTGATAAGGTTGACAAGTCAGGTTAATAATGTTGCACTTTTTAAAGATTTTTAAAAAGGCATAGAGGCTAATAATTATTGTTTATATTCTAGAAAAACCGCATTATTAACTTGACTTGTCATGCAATTTTATGAATATGGCATTTATTTTATTTTGTATTATACATTTTACATAGCTTGTACATTTCTTTGTTTTGACATTTATTTTACTTTGTGCATTTTACATAGCTTGTACATTTTTTTGTTTTGGCATTTATTTTATTTTGTACAATTTGCATAGCGTGTGCATTTTTTTATGTTTTGGCATTTGTTTTATTTTGTGTTGTACGTGTTACTTAGCGTTTCGCATTTTTGTTATGCTTGTGACTTTGTGATTGCATTTTGAATTTTTATTTGTCTTGCATTTTGGATCACATTTTGACATGCTATTTTGAAAATTTTGTCTTTTTTAATTTTGTGTTGTGTTTTACATTCTCGCATCCTCGGCAGAATTACATTTCTTAAAAATTCAAATACAAGTTAGTAAAAGGTATAATTCAATTAGTGAAAAATACCAGCACATTTTAGTAAAGGGTAGAATTATAAGCAATTCTCCTTAAAAAGTCTAGCACCAAAGAAGTTTGAATTCTTTTTTCTCTTTCTAGCGTTTCTCTTCTTGGTGGATTGTTGGAATCTGTGCTAGCACTGTTTCAATTTTAGCCATAGTTGTTCTCTGCTCTTTCGCAATTTCACTGGTTATTTTATATAGTCCCAGATTTTCTCTCCCAGAATTGTATTCCAGCGTCTGTGCCATCCTTCAAGTTTATCTTATGTTCTGGGAAAGCCAAGTAAATTGTTTTCACTTACTGACCAAATTGTTGGTGGGAAAAGCGGAGGACTTCTGCTTTCACGAAATCTTCCAAGAACGTAATTTTTCTCAAACTACTGAACTACAGAATCTGCATATTCTAGAAAAATTGATTTCACTTCTTCAACAGCAGCTGAAATTTCATCAAATGAAAGAAATGCGAATGCTTGTAAAAGTCTGACTTTGAGAGCAAACTCACTGTTTCCCCCATATTCCGAAGCTATGCCAGAAGACTGGATATTCTTCCACACATTTTTTTCGCGATGAAACCAACATCATTTGTGTGAAAATCCTCCAAATACGTGGTGTCAGTAAATAAATAAATACATCGCTCTTTCCACGTTCCAGAAACACACAGCAACCGAAAATTTGTTTTTCAGCCGCCGCTGTGGAATTGAACCACGGAACTCTCGATATCTAGCCTAGCGCATTAACTTTACACCACGGTGGCCAACAATCCACGGTGCTATGTGTATTTTTAAGTCAGCTTTTGACATCATAAATCCGTAAGATAGGCTCAGCTACTGAGACGTCTCCATCTGATGGGCATTAACGACACTGGCTATATATATTATAGCAGTTAAATTCAAAGGGCGAGATCCAAGGTGAAAATCCTCCAAATACGTGGCGTCAGTAAATAAATAAATACATCGCTCTTTCCACTTTCCAGAAACACATAGCAACCAAAAAATTGCTTTTCAGCCGCCGCCGTGGAATTGAACCACGGAACTCTCGATATCTTGCCGAGCGCGTTAACTTAGCACCGTGGTGGCCAACAATCCACGGGGCTATGTGCATTTTTAAGTAAGTTTCTGACATCATAAATCCGTAAGATGGGCTCAGCTACTGAGACGTATTAATCTGGTGTACATTAACGGCACTGGCTATATATATTATAGCAGTTAAATCCAAAGGGCGAGATCCAACGTGAAAATTCTCCAAATACGTGGCGTCAGTAAACAAATAAATACATCGCTCTTTCCACGTTCCAGAAACACATAGCAACCGAAAAATTGTTTTTCAGCCGCCGCCGTGGAATTGAACCACGGAACTCTCGATATCTAGCCGAGCGCGTTAACTTTACACCACGGTGGCGAACAATCCATGGTTCTATGTGTATTTTTAAGTCAGCTTATGACATCATAAATCCGTAAGATGGGCTCATCATAAATCCGTAAGATGGGCTCATCATAAATCCGTAAGATGGGCTCATCATAAATCCGTAAGATGGGCTCATCATAAATCCGTAAGATGTTGGCCACCGTGGTGTAAAGTTAACGCGTTCGGCTGGATATCAAGAGTTCCGTGGTTCAATTCCACGGCTGCGGCTGCAAAACAAGTTTTCGGTTGCTATGTGTTTCTGGAACGTGAAAAGAGCGATGTATTTATTTATTTATTTATCATTTGTGTGTGCTGCTTCCAAATTCCTTTTTAGCAGCATTAGTGGTAGCAATTTCAAAATCTGTCATTTTATGTATATTGTGGTGCAAGCTGAATATCATAGTATGCTGCACAGTCTTGTAAATCCTGCACAAATCTTGTATAACATAACGTTCTTCATTCTTGCTGGAAAGGAACCTATTAACTTGTGGGACAATTCTTTGAAACTCATATCCGCGGCTTCTGAGCTTTAGTAGTTATTACTACTTGCAGATGTTTAACGTATTGTAGGAATCCTATTGAATAAATTTTTTGCCACTACGAAAATACTACATACATTGAGTATTTTTCTGCGTGTAAATGCATTTTACTCTTCGCTAACTTTCTCTTTCTAAATATCTTCTTCGGATCCCTTTTTGTCGGAATTGATTCAACAAACGTCGTGCTCATTAAGCCCTATTGAAATCTTTCCTCTTTCACTATTTTCAGTGGGTCTTTCAAGTATACATACGAAGTATGCTGGGCACCGTTTACCCAGGAGAAAATTAATATAATCAGATAAAACTTTTCATTTTCCGCATCACATTTTTTATTAGCCCCCCCCCCTCCGTGTAAAATGTCATTGAAGAAATATGTACTATTTGTTTTTGTGTGTGTTTTTTTAACTTCTTTTTCTTTCTTATCTTTGGGGATTTTCTTTATGATGAGCTTCCCCAGATCTGAAAACAGCTTTTCATTTCTGGTATTACTTTTTCTGAAAGTTTCCAATTTGTTTTTTAATTATTTTTCTGGAATATTCAAAGCAAACAGAATATAAATACCACATTACTAGTCCTCCATGTAACTCTCTCAGAAAACTTGAAAATTCCATCGCCCTAGAACGGCAATCAAACCTTCATCTCCCGATTTCCGTTCGAGTATGCTAAAAATTGCACCTGACAGGACAGTGAAGTTCCAAGCAACTGAGACTATGGAGAAGCAGGGTTGCTTCGAATAGCGGAAATCTGAGGATGTTCAGATACCTAAGCTATATTTGCTTAGTCTCAGTTGCGTTGAAGTTCACTGTTCTGGTTGGTGTAATGGTTAGCATTAGAGCCCTGCAGAGGCAATATTTTTAGGCCCGGGCCCACTAAGTTAATGCCAGGCAATGCCCGACCCGGCCCGGCCCCACCCATTTAATGTCAGGCCCGACCCGGCCCGGTCATTCAGGTCAGGCGTAGGTTTCATTTGCGTAACTGTCACTTGCTTTAACACAGACGGTATTTGTACTGTAACTTCTTGGATTAACTCGAAACTCGTGTAAAAAGAGGGCATAAGTAAGTTAACTAACCCACCGGTAACCAGAAATACGGCAAATGCAATAAATAGTATTCAGTGAACTTAAGTAAATTATCGTGGTTTCATAATCGAACTTTTCGTAGGGTCAGGTCACTGTTTATACGAGTCAAGTACTGTCTTCTTTGACACTTTTCCCCAGAACATAATATAAATTGATGCTCAGTTACGCACACGCACACACAATAACGTGCTTAATGGTTAATAGTTAATACAACAAACTCTCGTACGCAGAATATCATTCCGTTCTGTTCGCCAGACGTCTTTGATTTTAATTCTTCAAGTTTAGGATATAACTCCCAAAATCCAAATGTAACACAATTTTCCGATTGTTTTGTTCCTCGAACCTCTAATTTACCCAACTCAATATTCATCCATATTTAAAACAAAGCAAGTAGCAAATCAAAATTATAAAGACAGAGCCTAAGAATGGTTTACTAGCGCATATTGAAGCTTTAATTGATTCCTAATTTATATAAATGCAAATCATCGTACGGAGCAAGTGTTTTTCTGGTGTAAACTTCCGAAATAAATGGAATACGGATTCAAAGAGGAGTGCGATTGCCAAAGATCAAAGACGAAAAGAAGCGCGCAAAATAAATAAATAAAAAATAGCACAAGGCGGGAGAGAAGAATGATTGCGAGAAACAAGAAGTATGATCACGGGAAGGGAAAGACACAGACTTCAAAAACAGAATGACTTAAATTTATCAACAACCTGACTACACGGTACGCATGCAAGTGCAGGCCCGTCCAAGCCCTCATACGAATTGTAGGTCCGGCCCGGGCAGGGCTCTAGTTAGCATACTCGATGAAATTTTCAAATTTTCTGAGAGAGTTACATGTATGACCAGTAAGTGGCACCAGCAAATTCATAATTTATTTTCTGTTTGTTTTGAATATTCTATCGATTACCTATGTATTATGAAGAATATTTCTTCCTTCATTGAATTATTTTTCTTTTTATTTCTTTTATATATTTCCCTAGAAATATATATCTTACTTGTTCCCAACTTGATATAATTTTGTTTACTTGAAAAACTATAACTCAGAACACAGTTTAGATCAAAAATCTTTTTGTTGTTGCTGTGGAAATCTAGGAATTCCTGCGTTTTTTTTTTTTTACCTTGACATTATCTCAAATTCACATCGTAACAAACTTGGTTGAAGTGACCTGCTTTTTTTCTGGCCTTCTCTTCTTGTTTTCACTTCTTTCTTAAATGGTAATTTTTTACCCTGTCATTTCCGTTCCCATTTATCAAGTAGCTTTCTTGTCCTTTATATTTTAACCATCCCCAGTTCGATGTTTCTTCTTCCTTGTAAAAGTTTTTCGTATGCAGTGAAGGTAGTCTTTTCCTTTTCTGTTTCTCTGTCTACTTGCTTTTTTTTCAGGACTTAATGAGTTAGCATGCAAGGCTGAGAGGACTCTTTTATCCTTAATTTTTGCTGCATGCTTTGGCAAGAATTAGAAGTAGCGCCATGGGGCAGCATCGCTACTAATGCCTCATACGGGACTCGATACAATTCCCAACTCGAACTATTGCCAAGAATCCTGTGCAACTATACTTCGGGTAAAGCTTACCTGATAGCACTGTTAATGCTGTGAAATCGATTCACCGACAAGGTATCTCTTTTGTTTCAGTATTTCTCCGTGCACTAATGGAATGCCATGTGGCGTGGACCCTTCTCTCTAAGGGTGACTTAAGGCAAGACAAAAGGAAATTTCTAGCGTTCCATCACGATGTTACCCCTCAACCCACAAAATGGACGGGCAACATTCAGTGGCGTAACTGGCAAAACGTGCGCCCTCCCGCAAGATTTGCTTCAGCGCCCCTAAGCTCAGTAATTTTCCCAGGATTTCAAGCACGAGGGAGGATGCGTTTTTCGCGGGTGTGTGTGGTTTCTGAAAAAGCAATGCTGGTGCCTAGAACTCTGTACTTTTAACTTTTTTAGTAATAGATTTAACAATACATGTAATTGTTTTGTACAGAACTAAAATAAATCACTTGGACAAATCACCCTCTTGCACATCGCAGATCCGCAGCTGCTGTGAATAAACGTTGGCGTCTGTTTTATACGTAATCCTAGGTGACTGACTGAGTGTTTTTCCACGTCCTTCATGGGGAATATCCATGCGGCCTCGCGCTTTTCCTCAGCAGCTCAGAGGGAGGGCGATTGGAGAACGATTGTATGACAATCCGGAGCCAAAGGGCCGAATAGTTTCAATCTGTAGGACATCCAGTGCTCTAAAAGTGAAACTTGGCCTTTATTTAGGCAAAGCTAAATGCACCTTCAAAGAAAATATGAACCTTTGGGTTAATTATCTGTTTGTTTGTCTTTGTGGGCGTTTGAATTAAAAAACAAACAAACTATAACTGGAATCTGCTGTACGCCCCTTGGTTACCTGAGCCCCCCGCAACTGCAGGTGCTGCGGGGGTGGTAGTTACGCCACTGGCAACAATTAGATGTTCTAAATGTTGTCCATCCTATTACATTAACCTTCTAAACCTTGCTGACCAGCAGGCAAAGAATTTCTGAATGAGTATTTTAAAACAGTAACCACGAAGGAAGGAGCAAGGAGCAAGCTTAATAGCCAAACCATTATCTCTCCGTTTACCCTCTGGGTAACACAATTCCCTCCCCCTCCTCCCCGCTCGCAGTAAATATCCTCCGTGTATACTGTACGGCCTCTCTGAAGCAAAAAACAATTAAAAATGATGTCACCAAAATACGAATATTTGCATTTCTTAGAAACGCGACTGGAACTGGGATCTTTATTTTTATAATGTACGTAGTACAACATTTAGAACATCTATATATCCATATCCTTTTTAAGTCTCAGTTCAAACTCGAACACGAGCTTTTCAACTGAAACTATATTATGCAGTGGAAGTACGCACTCCGTAATTTTAACTCCATAGCCTTGCCCCGAGTATACACTATATTGAGAAAAGTAACTTGACACCTCCTCAAAAGCAAATGAACGGATCCGCTGCGTTGTTAAGATGCACGGTAGAGCTGTAAACGGTATAAAAACAAGCCTGCTGCTGACCGCGATCATATCGCACTGTGAAGTTGAGTGAAAATGTCGCGGCGGGAGTGAGCTGACTTTGAGAAAAAAAGGATTGTTGGATGCTATATTAGTGGGTTGTCCATAAGAGACACCAAGAGGCGTTTAAACATACCCAAGTCAACTGTTTTGGATGTACTGAATACGTGGAAGACACATGGCGTGCCTGAAGTAGAAAAACGTACCGGCAGACCAAATAAATTCAGTGATAGAGAACGTCAAAGCTTTAGGACAGTCTTTACTGCTAATCGACGAAGTACTGCACAGGATCTCAGTGTATAGGTGAGTAGAAATACTGGAACCTCCGTATGTACACGTACCATTCGCAGAGAACTTCCTTCCATGGGTTAACGTGGTCGTGCGGCTGCTCATAAGCCTTTCATCTCCACTCGAAATGCTACTCTTCGCTTAGCATGGTGTAAAGAACATTTATCGTGTACCGTAGATCAATGGAAACGGGTACTATGGACTCATGAATCCAGATAAATGATACATCAGTCTGATGGCCGTGTGTGGGTATGGCGGCATCCGGGTGAACGCTATTTATCACAGTGTACCGTTCCTACGGCCAGTTTGGAACTAGCAGTGTACTCGTGTGGGGGTGTTTTTCGTGGTATGGTCCCGGCCCATTGGCTATCGTGGACAAACCTGTTAACCAGCACGTCTACCTCGATATTCTGGACAATTATTCCTTACCAACTCTGTGGCAATACTATGGAACCGAGCCTTGTTGATACCAGCAGGATAATGCACCGAGCCATAAAGCAAGAACTGTTACTGCGTGGTTTGACGATAATTCCGTATCGTGTGTGGATTGGCCAACACAGAGTCCTGATCTTAATCCCATGGAGCACCTATAGGATGAATTAGAGCGCCGCATAAGAAGTTTGGAACCAAGGCCTACAACTAAGCAACAGTTAGCGGCAGCATTATGTACTGAATGGAAGCGCATATGTATCGCTGTGTTCCAAAACCTTGTCGAAAGCATGTCTCGAAGGGTCAGTGCATGCATTAAGGCCGAAGGTGAACCGACACCGTACTAATGTATGTCAATAAATGCTATGTTGTATTTCTCTTCTAGGTGTCCGGTGCCTTTTGTCAATATAGTGTAGGTTACTGTGGCTATTTCCCCTCTCCCTCCCTCTCTCTCTCTCTGTCTGTCACTTTTCAGAGGGTGTTTTGGTTCTTACTAACAACATTTTTTGAGCCCTAGACATGGGCAATTCCTTACTGAAAATATTATGCCTTCCCACTGAAGATAACCGATTTTTTTTTCGTTTGTTTAGAACTGTTCCGTAGTCCCGATTTTTAGGGAGCCCCCATGAAAAGGCTGTTTTGGAGATCTTATCTGGTCAGGGCGGGCCATAAATCCCAAGCCTGTTATCTGTACTGGAAGATTGAACATTTCGATTGTCGACTCATAAAATGAAGACTAACTTGTAAAATAACCAAATGGCGAAGATTACTCAGTGAAACGAAAGACATGAAAATGCATTAGCTACCGAATGCGCTGATTAATTACAGCTGAAATCGAAAAGCCGGCTGCATAACTAGAGTCTGAAATGGGACGGTTTATATCTGTAAAGATGGCAATTAAATTTCCGGTTTCATTTCGTTGGCAGTAATTTCTTTAACATTATGACAGGGGCAGCAGGAAATGTTAGAGAAAGTAACTACCAGTACCGTAGGGAGATCTGAAATTTCTTCGGGGCTAAATATTTTTAAAATTCTTCCGTATTGTGAAATGTAATTTCACATGTTGAAATCATTCTTAACCACAAAGAATTAGGTAGAAAGTTTATTTATATGCACGGTCGAGTCACGTAATCGTGACCACCAGGTAATATGCAGAGTAACCGCCGCGTGAAGCGCGGACAGCAGCTAACCGGGCTGGGAGTAACTCAATTAGGTGCTGGAAGGTATTCACAGGTATGTGGAGCCATGCTGACTGCAGTGCATCTCACAGCTGCTGGAGGGAGGATCCATAGAGCGAACAACACGATCGAGGTGGTCCTACAGATGTTCAATTGGGTTTAAGTCTGGGGAATTAGGGGCCAAGGAAGTACTTTGAAGTCTTCATCGTACTCTTCCAACCACTCTGGGACATTTCTAGTTGTGTGACACGTCGCATTGTCGTGCTGGAAGATCGCATCCACCGCAGAGAAAACAATCAGCATGTATGGGTGTACGTGGTCTGCTAGGATGGATTCATAACGAATTCGGTTCATAGTGCCTTCCAAAGGTATGAGTGGACCAAGAGAATGCCCCGAAAACATTTCTCAGACCATAACGATGCCCCCACCAGCTTGTGTTCTTCCTGCAATGTTTGAAGTGTGTATGTTCTCCAATGTTTCTCTCCTTATACCCCAACGTCCATCAGTTCGATGAAGCAGAAAACGGGACTCATCGGAGAAGGCAATCCTTTGCCAATCAGCGGAGGTCCAATTCCGATACTGTCGTGCAAATGTATGCCTTTTCGGCCGATACACCTTCGTTAGCACAGATGCAGTGACCATCCGTTTGCATCGGAGCCCCATACGCAGCAGGGTTCGCTGAACTGTCGTTTGAGACACACTTCCGGTAGCCCTCTGGTTCATTCGGCCAGTGAGTTGGTCCAGTGTAGCGTGTCGATCGGCCTTCACTCACCTTCGCAGCCGACGTTCACCTCTCACATCAATTGCATGTTTCCACGTCGCTTATTGGAAATGGTTCCATTTCTCCAATCACGTTACACTTTAACCACAGCAGCACGCGAACTGTTCACAAACTGCACTGTTTCAGAAATACTGCCACCCATTGGCCAGAAACCCGATAAGCATCCCTTTTTGCAAATCTGATAAATCGCTCCTGTTATCCATGACAGCAACGAGTGTTATGTTTTCAGAATGCATACAGCACACCTTATACACCCTTCAAGCCAGCTCACGACACGTGCCTTTTTCATTGGCTACGCGCTGTCGACGTCGAAAGTAGAAGGTGGTCACAATAATGTGACTCGATGTGTATATGCAGTGCGGTATAGGTCAGGTGATGCGTAACATCACAGCCTCTCCTTGACAAATGTCAACCCCGCCTTCTCGTGGTGCATCCTGTTCCCACTAAAGGGGCTCTGACGACCGCAAATAGCGGTATAACTATACCATCGGGATCAGAGGAAATGCTATCCCACACTCACCAACCCGCTTGGCCAGCGTGGTGAGTTATGGCCAAACACCTCCAAAATGACTCTACAACTTAAATCTTGGCCCTCAGTCTCCGGCAGCTGGAATGTACCTGGCCAAGGCAGCGGCCAGTGCGACATGAAGGCAGAGGGTGCTAAGAATCCCCGGAGGACCGGACTAGGCTGCCATTTGATGCTGACCTTGGCAACGTACAACGGACGCTCCCTATCTTCTGATTCAAGGCTTCTTGAATTGGAAGAGGAACTACAAAGGATCAAGTGGGACATCGTCGGGCTGAGTGAGGTAAGGAGAAAAGGAGAAGATCTCATTGAACTGAAAAGTGGACATCTCTTCTATTATCGTGGGACAGATACTGGCAGAACTAGTGGTGTTGGATTTATAATAAACAAGAAACTGAAGGATAAAGTGGTAGAAGTTGAAAGTTCCTCTGACAGAGCTGCACGACTCGTTATCCAAGTATCGAGAAGATACCAGGCTCAGATTATTCAAACTTATGCACCCACCACAAGTCATCCTGAAGAAGAAATTGAAGAATTTTATGAGGAAATTCGTCATCTAAATAATAAAGGTAAGCAGCACTTGAAGATAATTATGGGAGATTTCAATGCAAAAATAGGGCACCGGCAACAGAATGAAACTTCAGTAGGTAAATTCGGTCACGGCAACAGAAACCAGCGTGGAAATACTCTCGTTGAGTTTGCAGAGGCAGAAGGATTTTTCATCTTGAATTCCTTTTTCAAGAAAAAGCCACACAGGAAATGGACATGGAGACATCCAATTGGGACGACAAGTGAAATTGATTTTATTATGTGTAACAAAAAATTCGTCATCGAAGACTGCAGTGTGCTAAACAAGTTCAACACAGGTAGTGACCATAGATTGGTGAGATGTAAGATGCACCTCAACACTAAACTGGAACGTGGCAAGCTCATAAGACAAACAAAATGTATTGACATAACCAACCTTAAAAAACACCATAATACTTTCAAGTTGGAACTGAAGAACAGATTCTCTGCTTTAGAAGGCCTAACATCGGAAGAAGTGGATATTTCTGAAGTTAACAGAAAAGTAACCAAAGCTCTTATGGAAACAGCAACAAAATTAGCTGGGTCTAAGAACAAGTTGCATGTAAACAAATTATCAGGAAAAACCAAAATGTTGATGCAAAAAAGAAGAGAGATGAGGACAACTAAAGAAGATGTGACTTCCAAAGTGGAATATATAGAGCTATGCAAGACAGCACGAAAAAGTATCACTGAAGACGTAAGGAAATTCAACTGTGAGCTAGTGAGGAAAGCAATTGAAAACAACCAAAGCCTAAAGATAGCAAAGGGACATCTCAGTAAGGGAAGAAAACAGATTATGGCTCTGAGAAAAGAAGATGGTTCTATAACAAGAAATAGAGGCGAAATTTTGACAAGAGTGAAAGATTTCTACTCCAAACTATATGAAAGGGATGATATATGCACTCCAGACATCATGAAAGGTACCAGAGTTCTTCCAGTCCTCCCAGCAGAAGTTGCTCATGCAATCAAGAACATGAAGCGGGGGAAAGCTCCAGGAGAAGATGGAATTACTATAGACATCATACAAGAAGCAAGTGGAGAAATTGAAACAGTACTCGCCCAAATTTTTACTCGATGCCTTAATGAAGGGAAGATTCCTGAGGATTGGAACAATGCTACAATGATCCTGCTACATAAAAAAGGTGACATTGAGGATCTCAGGAACTACAGACCTATCAGCCTCCTATCAGTGGTTTATAAAATCTTCACTAAAGTTCTTTCACACCGCTTGAAGGTAACACTGGACATGGCTCAACCGAGAGAACAAGCTGGATTCAGGAGTGGCTACAGCACAATAGATCATATCCACGTACTGAGAGAACTAATTGAAAGAGCGAGGGAATATGAACTTCCATTGTGCATGGCTTTTATCGATTATGAAAAAGCCTTTGATTCGGTGAAACCATCAGCAGTTACCACGGCTCTGAAATCCTGCGGTATTGAAGATGCATACATTAATATTATTAATAACATCTATGAAAATGCAAGTGCAAAGATTCGGCTGTTTGAAAATACAACACACATAAAAATTGGAAAGGGAGTGAGACAAGGTGACACCATATCTCCGAAGCTCTTTAATGCCACATTGGAAAATGTCTTTCAATCACTGAACTGGGAAAACAAAGGGATAAAGATTAATGGAGATTATCTAACCCACCTTCGTTTTGCTGATGACGTAGTCATTTTTGCAACTACCCCATCAGAGCTGCAGAGTATGATCCAGGAACTTGCTGACAAGAGTAAAGAAGTGGGATTAAAAATGAACTTTCAGAAGACAAAAGTGATGTTCAATGCTTTTACAAGAAATGAAGATTTATCGATTGATGGAGAAAAGCTGGAGATAACAGATACGTACGTTTATCTTGGACAGCAGATATCAAGTGAGGGTCACATTGATGAAGAAATTAATCGGCGTACAAAACTTGCCTGGAGAGCTTTTGGAAGAAACAGCATAATTTTCAAGAGCAATATGCCATTATGTCTTAAAAGAAAAGTGTTTGATCAATGCATCCTTCCAGTGCTTACGTATGGTGCAGAGACGTGGACCTTAACTAAAAGAGACATACAAAGGCTGCAGACAACTCAAAGAAGCATGGAGAGGTGCATGCTTGGTATAACCAGGAGAGATAAGAAGAGGAACTCGTGGATCCGAAAAATGACGAGAGTGGAAGACATCATGATCAGAGTTAAATCCCTGAAATGGCAATGGGCTGGACATACTGCCAGAAGGACAGACCATAGATGGACAGCCGAGATTTTAGATTGGATTCCAAGGGACAGGAAAAGACCCAGAAGAAGACCACATGGGAGATGGGTGGATGAAATTCGTAAATATGCGGGAGTGACATGGAGGAGACTGGCACAAGACAGACCGTTGTGGAGGAAACTTGGGGAGACCTTCGTCCAGCAGTGGATTGATAATGGTTGACAATGATGATGATGATGATGATGACATAAAATAAAAGTTCAGGATTTTGCCTTACTTCATTTATAAAGGATCTGAACTCCGTTTTTTTTACTCGGAGAACTTGCCGATAACTTTAGTTTTGAAATTGTCAATTTCTGCAATGAAGTTTTCCTCAACAGATGAAACAGTTAAGGCTTTTAACCATTCTTGCCCCATTGTATTATGTAAGCAAGTTTTTTCACGCTTCTAAGTATGAAGTGTTCCAAACCGATTCTTATGTTTTTGCACTAAGCAAATACACTGACGGAAAAAAATCCCAACAACACGAAAAAATAGTTGTAGATGAATGAAATGGCGGCAATACATTTGTATAAGTAACATATTTATTTGATTAAGGTTTCAAGATCACAACTTAATGTAAGCGCGAGAAGAGCCATTTTAAATGTGAAATGCTGGTACATTAATAACCGGTGTAACCGCCAGAATGTTGAATAAAAGCACGCAAACGTTCATGCATTGTGTCGTACAGGTGCTGGATGTCAGTTTGTGGGATGGAGTTCCATGCCTGTAGCACTTGGTCGGTCAATACAGGGACGGTTAATGCTTGTTGGGGTGACGCTGGAGTTGTCGTCCAATGTTGTCCCATACGTGCTCGATTGGAGAAAGATCTGGTGATCTAGCAGGCCACGGCAACATCTCGACACTCTGCAGAGCATGTTGGGTTACAACAGCGGTATGCGGGCGAGCGTTATCCTGTTGGAAAATACCCCTGGAATGCTGTTCATGAATGGCAGCACAACAGGTTGAATCATCAGACCGACGTACAACTGTGCCGTCAGGGTGCGTGGGATAACCACGAGAGTGCTCCTGCTGTCATAGGAAATTGCTCCCCAGACCATAACTCCAGGTGAAGGTCCAGTGTGTCTCGGCCGCAGACTGGTTGGTTGCAGGCGCTCACCTGGCACCCTTCTAACCAACACACGGCCATCACTGGCACCCAGGCAGAACCGTCTTTCATCAGAAAACACAACAGATCTCCACTCCGTCCTTCAATGAGCTCTAGCTTGACACCACTGACGTCGCAAACGGCAGTGGTTTGGAGTAAGTGAAATGCACGCTACAGGGCGTCTGGCTCGGAGCTGCCCTTCAAGTAACCGATTTGTAACAGTTCGTTGTGTCACTGTGGTGGCAACTGCAGCTCGAATTGCTGCCTCAGACGCGGTACGATGCGCCACGGCCATACGCCGTACACGGCGGTCTTCCCTCTCAGTAGTGCCACGTGGCCGGCCGGAACCCGGTCTTCTTGAGGCAGTACCTTCCCTTGACCACCGCTGCCAACAATCATGCACAGTGTCTACATTCCTGCCAAGTCGTTCTGCAATATTGCGGAACGAAAATCCACCTTCTCGTAGCCCTATTACACGACCTCGTTCAAACTCCGTGAGCTGTTGATAATGGCTTCTTCGTCTTCTTAAAAGCATTCTTGACTAACATCAACACACTACGTCGAATCTCAACGATAACGAACGCTCACGAACGTTACAGCGCGTATTTACAGCAAACCTGCTTTGCATGTTCCGAGGGGCGCTACTAGCGCCACACGTATGCGCCGAGCGCGAAATTTGCATAGACGTCATCTTACAGATGTACTCTCAACGCCTACCAACTGTCGTTTATCTAACACAACCCCTTCTTGCTGTTGGGATTTTTTTCCGCCAGTGTATTTTGTTGGTGTGAGCGCAAGTCTTTAACGGTATTTTTTCTTCATCCCTTAATAAACTAAAAGGGTGTTGAAATAAAATGTCAACTTTTTCATTTAACTTACACGAGCAAACCTTACAGCTTAACTCCAGAAACGAAAATCAGCCGCTCACTTTGAACGATGCGAAACCAAAACTGCTGCTGTTAAACAGAAAGGCGACCAGCCCCGAAAGACAATTTTACGCATGCGTAGTTCAGAGCGCATCTGCTCATTCGTTACTGTTGTCTGAAGCTTCGACAAGGCGACGAGTTGACTAAAGTCGCCTCTCCCTAAAACGCAGTGTTCATTGGGCTCTAGTAAACGCATATGGAAGGCCGTAATGTGTTACCCTGTTGCTCAACTATTTAAATGGCTCAAATCTGCATTCAGAAAATCTGGGGACTGTCTACTAAAAGCGATTTTCTCTCAGAATTTTTGATATTACAGTTCTCTCCTCATATTTCCATGCGGGACGTAGCCCCGGATGCCCATAATGACCCGACGCACTTTTTAATCACCCAAAACACAGTTTTAACACAGGATGAAGTTACGTTATTACTTTGTAGGCTATTTGGTTTTTAATTCATATTTGGAAACGAAACTCAGTTCTGGTCACTTATACCTAGAACTGCGACAGCGGTCAGCATGACTGCTATAAAGATTTCATCTAAAATTCGACAGTTACTGGGGATTTGACATTATTCAGGGAGTTTGGACATTTTGCAGCACGTGACTGTCGTTTTTGAGGGATGTTTATGTACTCAGAAACTAAAACAGTGTCTTTTCTTCTTCTTCGGGAAATGTTTACATAAACTGACTTTCATCTTCACGAAACGCAATGACAAACGGAGATGGAAGATGGGGAAGTTCAAAGTATTTTTTTTTTATACACAGGGCATCCTGAAAGTAATGCCTCCTTTTTAATAACTATTAAAATTTTGAAGTGATTTTAATGAAACTGCACTGACATGTACTATGATATGTTACCAATGTGGAAACAATTTTTTCACAATCGGAAATAAAGATCATGAATGACAGAAAAAAAGCAGCGAGCCGTAGTTGAATTCCTGGAAAAAGAGGGATGTGAGGCTTCAGAAATCCACAGAAGACTCCTGTGGGTGTATGGAGTTGCCACAATTGATATCAGTAATGTCTGAAAATGGATGAAGAGGTTTCGAAAGGGAGAAAGTTCAGTGTCAATCAAACAACGGAGTGGAAGACCCGCAACTGCAGTGACAGATGCCAACAGGCAACGAGTGAAAGACCTCAACACAGCTGATCGTCGTGCCACCATCCAGGAGTTACAACAATAAACAGTGCTCACTATGTGCAGATATCAAATAAGTTAAAGGACGCCATCAGAAGGAAAAGAAGGAAAGGACATTCTACTTCATAGTGTTGTTTTTCACCATTATAACGCACTCCCCTACACCTCAATGGAGACCACAGGCTATTGCCGAAATGGGGTGGACGGTGATGCCTCAACCCCCCTACAGTCCTGATTTGGCTCCCTCAGACTTTTTCGTGTTTACCCCTTTGAAAAACACTCTTCGTGGGCGACGTTTCGACGATGTGACAGACGTTAAACTGGCTGTGAACTCATGGGTGAAAGACAGCATCGGAATTTTTCCAAAATGGATTTTACCAATGGTTTCAAAGATGGCGGAAATGTCTAGAAAGTGACGGACAATAATTCGAATAGGCTCGCATTATTAATAATATGCCCAAGTATTTTGCCACCAAGTTTCACAGTTTTGCTGCTACAAATAAAAATCTCATGAGGGACAAGACGTTACTTTCAGGATGCCCTTAGCATATTGTGGGAGAGAGGCTACTTCTCTCCCAAAATGTACAAAGGGCATGACTACAGTTTATATTTAGGAGAGAAAGAGGAAATGTGGTTACATTAGTAACAAAAGTAAGTATGTCAGTATCTCATCTGTGGGAGAAATTCCTATGATACATGGCACTTGCCTGTGCGTGCGTAACATTCCGTTTACTACAGAGATAGTTCAGTGCAGCAAAGCAGCCGATTTTCTCCATTTGCTATTTGAAATAAGTGGTGGACAACGAGTGATGAAAATCTGAAGCGGGATAGACCGAGCCGTGAAATTGAAAGTCTGGCCAAAGCAGTTCTTTCCAAATTAAAACACGTACAGACTTCTAAGCAATTTCCCCATTTTTATCTCTAGTTGATTTCTTCTTTTTGTAAACAAATTTTCTTTCTTGAGTTTCCTGAAGATTGCGTCCACTGCGTCTTTTGCTCGCTTTATCAGAATGTTCCAATTTTTCAAATTTCACTCGACTCTTTGCTTGAGCTCTGAGGACCAGGAATGTCTACATATTTTGTCCTTCAAGGCTGTTTTTGAGGTTTAAGAGACCGTATGAAAATCTGTCGGAAAAAAAAATTTGGGCACCTAATATGCATATTTTTATGTTATATACTGTATGTTATTGAATATGAGTATACTGTATAACAAAACACGAACATTAAGCACTTTTAAATATTTATTACTGTCTGATAGAAACTCCATGTATATTGCACACCAGCGGAAAACTTTTTTAATTTTAAGGCGAAGTATTACTATTGTAGAAAATATCAAAATGAGCAAAAAATGCTAACGATAAATTAAATCTGATTTAAAAAATCTGGGTTTCATTGATGAAGTGTAGGAACAGAGATAACAAAAAACATTGTGGGCGCACATATGAATAAGCAAGTTTATTGGAATTAACTAATGAAACTGATGGCAATTGAAGTAGATCGTGAAAAGGTGACAGTAAATTAATCGATCTTGTTTACGCGGATCTCATTGTCTTCAATGAGGACAATGTAAATGCAACCATATACACGCTTCCAGACACGAGGATGTTTCTACAAAGGCGGTTCCATAAAAACTGAGAGCAGTTTTTTTATGTGTTGGCAACTGGGCGAAAGGGGGAAATAACCACGCAGACGACTAACTGAATTACGGGAGTATCTATGGCAACAGTTATTAGCCGTGGCAGGCGATTATGGTTCTGTTATTGCGCAGTTGTTTAACGTACGTCTGCATTTCGCCATGCAACTATGAAGGTGAGTGATTCAGAGTTAAGAAATGGAATGCGTTGTGCGAAAAAATTTTGCTATCGTTTGGGTAAAATGGCTCCAGAAACAGTTGATTTAATGAAAAAAGCTTACGATAATAAGTGTTTGAGTGAGTCAACGATTTTTAGATGGCACCATGATTTCAAAAAAGAGCGTTTGTCGGCAGAACTCGATCCTAGGTCTGGTCGACTTGAAAGTGTTGTTACGGAAACTATTGTCAACACCATTTGGGCAATCGTGCAAGAAGATCGACGAGTGACATGTGGAGACAGCGGCGTCAACTAATATTTCAAAAACGTTGGCATTCCGCATTCTACGCCACTAATTACTGTTGCATCGTGTGTGTTCCAGATGGAGACTTCATCACCCGACGCGAGAACAATAGTTAGCCAGAGTTCAGGTGTGTCATGAGTGGAAACAAATAATTGCAAAGGATCCAAACTTTCTAATCACAGTAATAACTGTCAATGAAACATGGGTCCACTATTTCAACCCCCTCAAGAAGCGGGCGACCAGTGTCTGGAAACACACAGGCTCACCTCCTCCGAAAAAAAGTCGGCCAAACCAAATCAGCTGGGAAGGTGATAATGATAATTTTCTTTGATCATAAAGGTGTAGTATACTAGCATGTCGTACCTCCACAAATTACTGTCAATGCTGAGCATTACATTTCAGTCTTGAAACATCTGCGACGACATAGACTGGGACAAATTCTCAGGAATGAGGCTGTAAAAAGCGCAGGAGGCATTTTTGAGTAAAACCTGGCAAATGAACTTTTTTGCATGTTCTTTTGTCTACTGAGTTCGAATTTTTCCTTTGCCACTCTCGATTCTGTTGTTATATGCTTCAAATCACTAAAATACAAAATGGAGCCCATGCGAAATGAAGTACTTATAACTTTTGAAGTCATCATCATCATCATCCTCATCATTGTCAACCATTATCAATCCACTGCTGGACGAAGGTCTCCCCAAGTTTCCTCCACAACGGTCTGTCTTGTGCCAGTCTCCTCCATGTCACTCCCGCATACTTTCGAATTTCATCCACCCATCTCCCATGTGGTCTTCTTCTGGGTCTTTTCCTGTCCCTTGGAATCCAATCTAAAATTTCGGCTGTCCATCAATGGTTTGTCCTTTTGGCAGTATGTCCAGCCCATTGCCATTTCAGGGATTTAACTCTGAGCATGATGTCTTCTACTCTTGTCATTTTTCGGATCCACGAGTTCCTCTTCTTATCTCTCCTGGTTACACCAAGCATGCACCTCTCCATGCTGCTTTGAGTTGTCTTCAGTCTTTGTATGTCTCTTTTAGTTAAGGTCCATGTCTCTGCACCATACGTAAGCACTGGAAGGATGCATTGATCAAACACTTTTCTTTTAAGACATAATGGCATATTGCTCTTGAAAATTATGCTGTTTCTTCCAAAAGCTCTCCAGGCAAGTTCTGTACGCCGATTAATTTCTTCATCAATGTGACCCTCACTTGATATCTGCTGTCCAAGATAAATGTAAGTGTATGTTATTTCCAGCTTTTCTCCATCAATCGCTAAATCTTCATTTCTTGTAAAAGCATTGAACATCACTTTTGTCTTCTGAAAGTTCATTTTTAATCCCACTTCTTTACTCTAGCATAAAGTCATCATAATACATTAACAGTATGTAGAAAATCCGTAAGTTATTGATTCTTATTATTTATAAAAGCATATACTTTTTTTAACTCAAGGACACGTATGCATTCCTTACTGCCATTATCTGCACATTTGCGAGCTGCAGTACATAAAAGCTTGCCTTTCCTACATGAACAGTGTTAAAAAAGAGGCTCTTTTATAGGGGCCGAACTTGTTTCGCAAAAAGAAATATTACAGTCCACATATATGAGACTGGCCCAGAAACAAGGTACTATGGTTTTTAAAAAAAAAGCACCAAACTCCCCTCCAGCCAGTGTAAAAAAAATTCTTTGAGAAGCCCATTAGGAGCGAGGTGAAAAGCCGACTCCTACACGGGATGTGTGCAAACGACAACTGTGTGGTTTAAGGTGCATTGGAACACATGGTTTTGTGAGAAAACTGGGCGTTTATCTGTCGGATTTTTCTTGGGTGGTTCTTTTCTTTTTTTTAGGCACCCCTTTTCCCTGTCCTTTTCCCGTTTCCCTGCGGCCTGGCGTTGACTGCGGGATGACTTGCTTTGATTGATTTGTTGCAGGTAAGTATGTAGGGTAGCTTACAACTTCAATACTTAACGAGAAACCGTATACTCCTTTTGCTCTAATATTTCTGTACTTTTCTTACATGCTGTTCCATCAGGGAAACCTGTTCCCCAATATCTTATATTCTTCTTTTTCACCTGACAAAAGGCGCTGAGCGCTGTGGGTTCGGATCTCTCAACCTCAGATAGGAAAAAATCTCTAATACATGAACAGTTAGCGGATATTCAACCACCCGTAAATCCACCGGAGACAATACCTTTGCAGGAATGCGGAATTCGTGGGAGTGATAGCAGATTTGGAATGAGCTGTTCATGAACTATTTTCCATCTAATGGCAGTGGGTTGCGGTAACACTGGGTTCTGTATGACCAACTGCCTCCATACCATGGCTTGATAGTGGGCCCGTTACATATTGAACTTAATAGCATCAGTTGTAGGAGAAAGAGCTTGTGGTGTTTTTCCTTTGCTGAACAGCTTAACTTTGACTTCGTTCCAGTTGCTTGCCTCTCCCGTATAATATAACTTCTATAAGAACTTTTCTGCCTTATGTATTGCTTCTTGTTTCAATTCGCTTATACCGAGATGTAGTTATAGGTCATGATCAGTACTGCATATTTGCCATGCTGTCTTCTTACTGATCCTAGCAATGTAGGAAACAGTGTTACATCCTGTTATGGAATGAAATGGGAAGAGACTCTCGTAAACAGAATCTGTAAAACAAAGTTTCTGCCTTATTTCATGCAGAGGAATATATTTTCTTTGTTTTGATGTTCCTGCTGTCACCCGCAACTTAGTACAACGAATCTTGCGGAATAAATGCTACCAATAGAACCAACACATTTGTAGCATGTGCTGAAACAACAATGCTATCAGCATCAGATTGGTGACCGTGAAAAACAAAACGCGTGTAACCTGCAGAGCATTGCCACAAAGGATTTATTTGTTTATTTGTAAGCACATCTCTACAGATGGTATATCTAGTTACAGGAATTGCTATAGTTATATTTACAGTGATAATTACCAAGTTATATTTACAATCTTGCAAAACATGCTTTATTGAAAAAATTATCACTTACATTAAAAATATCCGGAAAATTTTCAAGTGAGTTGTGAAGCTTATACATTTTACATAATAGAGAATGTTTTCCAGCATCAGTTCTGCAAAATGGCACTGCAAAACTTCACATTTTGTCCTCGGTTAACGTGGGGCACATAAACTTAATTGGTTTACAATTTGAGGATCGTCAATCTCTTCATTGATGATACCGTACAGGAACTTGAGTTGGAGAGTCTTCCTTCTTGATTGCAGAGAGGTCATCTTGAAGAATGTCCGATGTCCGCTATATAAACAGCGGTCGATTTGTAAAAAAGGTGCCTAAGAACTAATTTTAACTTTCACGATTTCATTTACTAGAGTTACGGGGCTAGGGCTCCAAATGATCGCCGCAAATTCCAGTAAGGATCTTACCGTAGTCTCAAAAATGCGAATAAGTGTCTGAGTATTCGAGGAATGCTTCGAATGTCGCATGATAAATCAAAGACTTCTGCTCGCTGTACGTACAATTCCTTTTGATATGACTTTTACGTACAATTCCTTTTGATATGACTTTTACGTATAATTCTTTTGATGTGACTTTTAAAGTCCAAGTTCGAATCAAACGTGACTCCAGAGTCCTGGAATTCGTTTTTCCAGCTAAGAGTATAGTCGCCAGCTTTGTAATAAAACAGAATTGGGTTTCTTTTCCGCGAAAAGGAAACGATATGACACTTGGAGATGTTGAGGTGGTTTAATGTGCACCACTGAAGCAGGTTATTGACATCAGTTTGAAGAGCAAGACAGTTATCAGGAGTCTGTACATTGAGATAAAGCTTGAGATCATCAGCAAACAAGAGAGAAGGGCCATCAATGCAAGAAGGAAGATCATTAATGTACAAATGTTATATGGAAAACAGGAGTGGTTCTAAATTAGAGGCTTGGGATATTCCAGAGTGGCAACATAGGGATCAGAAACATGGTTGTTATAAATAACAGACTGGGATCGGTTGAAAAGGTAGCACTTAAACAAGAACAACAGGTTATCACTGAAGCCAAGACAGTTCAATTTCCTGAGTAAAATGCCATGATGAACTTTGTCAAAACTTTAGAAAAGTCAGTGTAAATAACATCAATTTGTGATCTTTTCTCAATAGACGACGAAATATCTATCCTCTGTGATGTGGAATAGGTAGGTAAGCGTTGAGCGTTTCTTCACAAAACATAAAACCATGCTGTGCAGAGCTGAAGACACGTTTCAAGTGATCATACAGCTTAGAAAAAATAAGAGACTCAACTATTTTCGCTAGGACAGAAAAAATTGTAATAGGTCGATAATTCTCAATAGAATCCCTGCTGCCTTTTTTAAAACAGGAATAGTTTTCGCTTTTTATAAGATCTGGAGGGAAAATTCCAGTAATGACAATTAGATTATAAATATGAAGCAGCGGCTTACTAAGCGTTTTACCACATGCTTTGACTATGTACGAAGAAAACATATCAGGGCCGAAAGCTCTACTTCCTTTCAGTTTCTTGATAGCGTGTAGGATCTCATTCTCAGTGAAGTGGTCAATGTTAAGAATGTCAAGCTGTTCGTACTGACCTTCGGTAGTTAAAGACTATCTTGAATACCAGCAGGATTTAGCTACTGCTGGTATTCAAGATACTCAGTGTCTGAGCACTTAGTAGTATTTTCTATACTACTAAGTGCTCAGACACTGGGACAGCTAAAGCTAGATACCTTCGTGAAGAAAAGGATGACGTATCCCGATGGATTCTATGAACAAGTCAAGTTAAGTGATCCTCTAAGAAAATCAAAAGCAAAGACGTTTAAGTCCCTTTATGAAATTAACATGATAGGTACTGAAAAGGTAACATTTTGAAAACACACAGGAATTTCCTCAGCGCCTCATAACTGCCTATCAAGCCGGTCGTAATGCGGATCTTAATCGCATTTTGTGTCATGAGCTAATGCCAGAGCCAGTATCCCTTGCCAACACAAATGGAAGTCTAAGAACAAGAAACAAAGCCATTCTAGCTGATGTGATGACCAACGGTATAATTTGTCCACCTGATGTAGAAATTCAAACAAAGTTCTGTCTTATAATAGATAATCAAGCATTAGTTGTGGCTCTTGGAAAGCCTACAGAAATCATGAACTTTGGCGAACTGACAGATGCATTTCTTAACCTTGTGATTTCTTTGGGAATAAACTTCAGTAGGATTGATGTAATCTTTGTTCGGTACTGTGAAACTTCAATCAAGGGTGGGACTAGAGATAGGCGTTCGAAACATGCTCTTCTAGTAAGGAGAGTGATGTAAAATGGAACTGTAACAATCCCCAACAAATTCAGTGCCTTTCTTGCTAAGTCAGAAAACAAAAAAAGATTTGTCCTGTTTTCTATCTAATCATTTGTTGGACAATGATCCTGAAAACAAAACAATTGCAGTTTCTGGTGAATTTGTTAAGGAAGATACGGAAAAACAACCTTGATTTGCCAATTCAAAGACTACAAGCAAGCCATGAGGAAACAGACACGTATATTGTTCTTCATTGTCTCCAATCTGATGCTGATAACATTGTTGTCTCAGCGCGTTATGCAGTTGTGTTGGTTCTATTGGCAGTATTATTTCACAAGATTTTTGTACTAAGTTGCGGTTAAGAGCAGGAACATCAAAGCAAAGAAAATATATTCCTCTGCATGAAATAAGACAGAAACTTTGTTTTAAAGATTCTGTTTTCGAGAGTCTCCTCCCATTTCATTCCATAAGAGGATGTGACACTGTTTCCGCATTGTTGCGATCAGAAAGAAGACAGCATGGAAAATATTTAATACTGATCATGACCTCCACCTACATCTCGGTATAGGCGAATTGAAATAAGAAACAATACATAAGGCAGAAAAGTTCTTATGGAAGTTATATTATACGCGAGAGGCAAGCAGCTGGAACGAAGTCAAAGTTAAGCTGTTCTGTAAAGGAAACACACCACAAGCACTTCCCCCTACAACTGATGCTCTTAAAGTTCATATACAACGGGCCCACTATCAAGCCATGGAATGGAGGCATTCGGTCATATGTGTTAGTACCACACACTACCATGGGATGAAAAATGGTTAATGAATAGCTCATTCGAAATCTGCTATCATTCCCACCAATTCCGCAGTCGTGCAAAGATAGTGTCTCCTGTTAATGTACGGGTGGTTGTATATCCACTAACTGTTCATGCAGGAAAGGAAAGCTTGTATGTACTGCAGCTTGCAAATGTGCAGGTAATGGCAGTATGGAATTCATGAATATCTTTGTGTAAAAAAATAGGTATATGTTTGTATAAACAATAAGGATCGATAACGTACGGATTTTCTACATACTCTTAATGTATTAAGCGGGCGGTCGTAGTGAGCGATGGGTTTGCCTCCTCGGAGCACTCCGTGGTAACAATGGCACACACAACAGCAACTAGGGCCTCTGTGAGTTTTGGAGAGGTGCAAGCTAGTTCTGTGTGACATTGGCGAAAAGACCCCAACTCACTGGGTTTTGTTCCAGAATCCTTAGGTTGAATGACCAACTGGAACCCTCAGCTGTGGGCTAATCCCCCACACTGATGTACTTACCTGATTAGAAAGACAAAAAAATATTAAGAATGGCTCAAGTGCGGGATATGGTGGACCTACCACACTTGAAAAGGACGGTCCACCACGGAATCGACCTGGACTTTCTAAACGGCGTATGAGAAAGAGATCTCGGCTGAGTAAATGTAAGATTGGTGTACAGAATACTAGAGATATAAATGGCAAGATGAGTGAGGTGGTTGAGGAGATGAATAAGTATAGACTGGATGTGCTGTGTGTAAGTGTAACCAAAAAGAAGGAAATTGGGGTAGAAGAAGTGAATGGCACGGTGAGTGTGTGGTCTGGAGTATTGGATAATATGAGAGGACAGGCTGGTGTAGGTGTGATTTTAAGTGAAAAGATGAAGAACAACTTGATTCACTATAGTTGCGTAAGTGAGAGAATTCTCTGGATTCGTTTGAAAGTGAAACTTCAGAGAATTGTAATTGTTGTAGTGTATGCTCCTTGTGACTCGGAACCTTTTGATAAGAAGGAAGATTTCTGGAATGAGCTGAAAGCTGTTTTGAGCCAGTTTAGTGCTAAAGAAAAAGTTATAATATCAGGGGATTTCAATGCTAGAGTAGGTGTGCAGAATGCAATTTCTGACAATGTTCTGGGTAAGTTTAATGATCCTTGTGTGAATGATAATGGTGAAAGATTAATTGTACTCTGCATTGAGAATGGTTTGTGTGTATCTAATACATTTTTCAACCACAAGTATATCCACACATATACTTGGGAAAATCGTACTCTTGGTCAAAAGAGTGTGATAGATTTTGTTGTTTACGATCAGCATTTGAAACACTTAGTTGTTGACACCCGTGTGATGAGAGGTGCGGATGTTGGTTCTGATCATTACTTGGTAGTGTCACGGGTGAAACTTAATGTTGGTTGGAGGAAAAGGAATAGGAAGAGACCCAGGATAGAAAGAATAAAGGTTGATAGGCTCCTTGAAGATCATCAGCGGTATTCTGACTTACTCAGAGAACGACTGAAGGATCTGAAGTTTGGTGAGAGGGATGTAGAAAAGAAGTGGGAATGTTTTAAGAACTGTGTTGTCACTGCTGCTAAAAAGGTCTGTGGCACCACAATAGTGGGTAACAACAGAGGTGATGCCTGGTGGAATAGTGAGATTGCAGAGGCAGTAAAGAGAAAGAAGGAAGCCTATTTGGGGATGTTGCAAGGTAGAGTCTCTGTGGATGAATATCGCTGTAAGAAGCGTGAAGTTGCTAAGCTGGTTCGCCACAGTAAGGCAAAAGATAGGAAGGAGAAAGTAGAAAGGCATGAACTGGCTTTTCGGAAAGATATGAAGTCCTTTTGGAAGTACATAAGACTCAGTAAAATTAGGGGAAACAAAGTTGTAAGTTGTGTGAAGAATGAAATTGGGGAAATGATATGGGAGCCCAATGAGTTACGTGACAGATGGGGTGAATACTTCTGTGAGTTATTAGATTAGGAAAGCAAAGATGATTCTAAGACAGATGTAGATGATGTCCCAATGAGGGATGAAAGCACAGGAGGGATCTCAAGAGAAGAAGTGTGTAAAGCTCTAAAATCTCTTCAGAATGGTAAGGCTCCGGGAGTTGACGGCATAACTGCAGAGATGTTGAAATATGGTGGTGACTCTATAATTGACTGGTTAACTGAAATTTGCCAGTTGTGCTGGGAGTTAGGAATGGTACCTCTGGATTGGAAGGATGCTATCATTGTTCCCTTGTATAAGGGAAAAGGTGATCAGACTGAATGTAAGAACTATCGTGGTATTAGCCTACTGAGTGTGCCAGGGAAAGTGTTTGGTAAGGTTGTTATTGAAAAAGTACGGGGTCTTACATCATTGAAAGTGTGGGATGTTCAGAGTGGTTTTATGCCTGGTAAAGGCTGCACTAACCAGATTTTTGCATTACGCACGATGATTGAAAAGTATCTGGCTGTTGGGAAGAAAGGTTTTGCTGCCTTCATAGATTTAGAGAAAGCTTACGACCGAGGGAATAGGACACTTTTGTGGAAGGTATTGAATGAATATGGTGTTACTGGGAATCTACTTAATAGTGTAAAAGCCATGTATGCTGGTAGTAGAGCTTGTGTACGAGTGAATGGTGTTTTATCGAAATAGTTTTCTATCGGTGCAGGAGTTAGGCAAGGTTGTGTAATGTCACCATGGCTGTTTAATATATTTATGGATGCATGCATGCGTGATGCCCAAATAGATAATAGTGGTTTATGTCTTGGTGATATCCGTGTGTGCAAATTGCTGTATGCGGATAACACTGTCCTGTTGGCAGAAAGCAAAAGTGAGTTGCAGAGTATGTTGACTCGGATGCACGAAATTTGCATGAACTTCAAACTGAGTAGGAATAAGGGAAAAACCAAAGTTATGGTGTTTGAGAGAGAGGAACAGGTAGTACTGAATGTATTGTAAGTATAAATGGCACTGTGATTGACCAGGTGAGTGAGTTTGTGTATTTAGGAAGCATGTTTGACAGAGAGAACAAGTTGGATGGTGAAATCAGTAGGCGAGTGAATTCTTCTTTGAAAGTCATAGCTGCTCTGGGAGGTTTTTACAGGAATGATGGGTTCTCTAGAGAGTCCCGCATGGCTGTGTATGAAACAGTAATTGTTCCTACTCTGATGTATGGCAGTGAAACCTGGGTACTGCAGAAGAAACATATGAGTCGTTTGTGTGCTGCAGAAATGCGTTACTTACGTGGGGTTTGTGGCAAAACACGATATGATTGTGTGAGAAATGAAGATGTATTGCAGTTGTGTGATGTGAAGCAAAATGTTGTTAGCAAGGTGGAGACCAATATGCTTCGGTGGTGTGGCCATGTTGAAAGAATGAGTGATGAAATGCTTACTAAGAAAATCTTTTCAGCCCAAGTGGCAGGAAGGAAAGGCAGAGGAAGGCCAAGGAAGACATGGGTGGATCAGATTCAGGAGTGTCTGCATGAGAAAAAGATTATGAGTATGATGTATAAAAGATCTTGTGTACGGCGTGTCATGGATATTAGTGAAGCACGAGTTGGATGTCAAGATCGCTGTAAATGGAGAAGTTTGATACGACAACGATAAGTAAAAATATCTGGAAGTTTGTATTTCTTTTTGGAGCTAACCTCTGAATCTCAGAGAATAGCTTAGTGATATGTATGTATGTATGTTAATGTATTAAGATGATGTTATGCTTTGCATTATATTACTTTGTGCCATTAGTGCCATTCAACCATACATCATGTAATGTTCTGTGCCAATTTTTCAGCTTGTTGTATTAAAAATATGTAATGATACATGGCTGGATTTTATTTATCCAAAAGTGGAAGTTTCTCTGTTTTGCAGGATGGTGGCCATTTTGTTTTTTAGCGACAAAAACCATGTAACAACAGATTTAAAAGGAGAAATTGAAATATTTGGATTTAATATACCTAAAAATCTAATGTTAGACACAAATATCACCATTTTACTACCGTTACTAGAAAAGGTACAAGTATTTCTTTTAGCATGGTCGCCATTTTGTCTTTTAGCGATTCGAAGCATATAACACCAGAATCGAGAGTGGTAAACAACATATTTGGAATCAACACATCAAATTCATTGTGAAAAAGTATTTTGAGAGCTTCTCCTTAAAAATACTTCCTACATTTAAAATGTTTCAAAACAGTCCCAGCCTAACACATATAGATTAAGCGACCGGAACGGATGGGCAAGTGGATCCTACACCACGATAATGCCCGCCCACATATGACTGCTTGTGTTCAACAGTTTCTTACGAAATGCAGTATTGAAATCATACCACAGCCTGCCTACCGTTCTGACCTCTCCCCGTGCGATTTCTTGTTGTTTCTAACAATGAAGAAGTTCCGTGGCGCAACATTTAAAACAGATGCTGACGTTATTCAAGCTGTACAGGGGGCGCTAAAAGAGCTTCCACAAAGCCCCTTCAACACATGTTTCGAAATGTGGACTGAACTATGTAACCCTTGCATATCATCCTAGGGAAGATACTTTGAGAAAGAATAACATATATTTTGCTGTACCTATATTTCTTCATTTTGTGTGATTTTACTTTCAGGTTTTAAGGAACTGCCGTTGCATAAAAGCCATTTAGCTTTGGCTTAGCTTTGGGAATTTATAAATTACAATCAGTTTCTAATGCTCAGCTAACCGCATGGGTGGTCGAATGGTCCGAGGCGCTGGTTTCTGACCATTCGCCCAGAATGGATCTGGATTTGAGTCCTGGATAAGGTATGGTGCATGTCAGATGGCACTAGCCCTGTCCCCTCCATTGACCTAGTGGCCGCAAGTTACAACAAGGCGATTGATTGCATTTCTAATAGTTGCTATAGTGGTCGTTCAACGCAAAAGAAAAGGAAGGAAAAAAACCAAATTCTTGTTTCATGTCATGACTGGAAATGGGTCACTTCGCGGATCACATAGTTCATGAGCTGGTCATAGTGGTCGTGATGAATGCTTTCATGCGGCTTTAAACAAACACTTGAGCGACTTTCTACTAAACTGATTTTACACGAAAGAAGTTTCCAGCTATATTTTCTATGGTTGTTGAGTGGCCAGCACAAACTGATACGAGTCCCATTATGTTAGTGGACCCGTGAGCCATCAGTTGATCGTCAGTGCTGTAGACTTCAGTTGCCTTTTTACAAATAGGATTCGAAAAATTCTTCTTGTATTTCAAGCTTTAAATTTCTCTGATACACACTTTTCCCGCTAGGTAACGGAAATAGTTTTTATGTTTTGTATGATAATAAAATCTGGGAACACCAGATTAGAAAATATTTTCAGCATTCTAGAACGAAGTGGAAATCTTTATATGCGTTTTTGTTTCGGACAATAAAATGTTTTGCAGATAGATGTCTCAAAAATGTGGTTTTGCAGGATAGCCTCGACATGTGCACATTTTCTCTTCTAAAATATTGCTTTCATAAATTAATTACGTATTAAACCACGATAGAGGTAGTTTTGAGCATATCAGCCTAGCGTCGAAGAGGCCTGAGTAGTTGGCTTGCAACTATCTTTTCGAGAAAGGTTCTGGATCGAGTTCTGGACAAGGCATGGATGTTGTACTTGCCTGTCGGCTATGTTTCTGTTGTGGCCATAAATTAGGTGCCTACGTACAAATTCATCAGCTGCCCAGGGTGGCCGTTAAACACTGAAATGATAAGAAGTTAAAAGGCAAATTTTTCTTGAATTTTTGAACCCGTTGTGATATAAAAATATTGCATAGAAGTACACTTAGTTTCTCAGTCTACCGTCAGCTGGGTAAATTCTGTTCACATTCGGTTCAATTATTTTATGATAAAAAATGCACATACTATGTGATGTGTCAAATACACTAATTCCCTTTTACGCGGTGTAGTGGTATGCTTGCATTTGCAACTGCATCTCGGAGTAGGATTTTGAAAATTCTTTTCAAATCAGATTGCTGTCGTAACAACAGAACGCCTTCTTACCTATTTCTAGATTTCTTGAAACTAAACTGTATCGCCAGAGAGGGCAAAAATGTTTTGTTTTACGAGGTAATATTCAAAAGCCTTAAGGCCCACTTTAATAGACGATTTGAATTTTTTTAGCCGTATTTAAATATAAAACTGGAACTTGTTCGGAGCAAAGATAGTAGCTATGCCCTAACGTTGCGTAGCTGAATGTTTGCGTTCAGCTTTAGAAAGATTTCTCGAAGTATAATACATGGAATGACTATAGAGTATACAATGATGAGCCATTACACTATGATCACCCCCTGCCTAGAGAAATCAACGCGCCTGGAGACCGAACGGTGGAGCAGGTGAAGTTCACAGTGCAGTATATACAACCCGAGGACCGGCTTTCGGTTAGTAGAGTGTTCGAAGACAGAATGGGAAAAGCTGCCGATTTATCTGAGTTTGATAAAGGACAAATTGTAATGGCACGGCTCTTCGGAACTATGATCTCGAAAACGGCGCTGCTTGTGGTTGTTCTTTGTAGTGAGTACGTATCAAAAGTGGTGCACAGATAATCAAGTGACAAACCGTCGTCCGCAGCTCACTGATGCCAAAGGGGAGCGGAGATTGTCGCGCATTGTTCACAGCTACCGCAGGGCCACAGTGCGACAAATCACCCACAGCTACAACAGTGGGGATCAGGGCAATGTGTCACAGCACACAGTTCATCGCAGCCTACTGCGCATGGGTCTGCGTAGCCGAAGACCCAGCCGGTTCCCATGCTCACTCCACGTCATTGCCAACAACGCAAGAAATGGGCCCAATATCATCGAGATTGGACCGTGGATGATTCAAAGAAAGTGGCCTGTTCTCACGAATCAAGATTCCTGGTGCATCACGTAGACGGCCAAGTTTGGATACGCAGATTACCAACGGTAGTACGGCACTTGAATTCACTGTTTGGAGGCAAGAGGCCGGCGGCGGTTTTATGCTGTGGGCGATGTTTTCTTGGGACACTTTAGGCCTTATTATCCCAATAGCACAGTACCTGACAGCTGTCAGGTATCTGAACATGCATCGTTGCGTACCAAGTTCACCCATTCATGGCAACGGTGTTCCCTGCTGGTGATGGCCATTACCAACAGGATAATTCACCATGCCGCACTGCCAGAGTCGTCAAGGAGTGGTTCGAGGAACATGCTGGTGACTTTCTGTTAATGCCCTGGACTCCAAATTCACCTGACATGAACCCAATCGAACATTGGTTGTTGGACTTGGAAAAGTGCGTTAGCACTAAATCACCACCACCCCGAAATGTGCGGGAACTGGAGTACCTGCTGTTGACATTATGGTACCAAACACCCCGGGATACCTATCGCCACCACATTCAATCGATGCCTCGCCGAGTGGCCACTGTTTTGCGGGCTAAAGGGACTCGTACAGCTTATTAGGTAGGTGATCATAATGTAATATCGCATGGGTGTAGAGGATGCAGGGAAGAGACTTTTGAATCAATACTCATGGACTGTTTGCAGGAGCCTGACTTCTTAAAAATCCTGTAAGCAAGAACCTCATTGTGTGACCAGTGCCCAAATAGTTCTCCATTTGAAGCACATGTATGGCACAACCTATTCAATCGGGCCTATATCGAGGGCAAAAATAATGGAATGTATGTTGTCCTTTTCCTTCTGGAAAATTACTGCTGCTTTGCCCAAATTAGCGTATAGGGAAATCCGCTCAGAAGTCTTGATATGACATTCCTCTATTGTTTCTCCGAGGAATTCCGCTCATAAACCTTGATACGACGATAATCTATTGTTTCTTTGAAGAAATCAGCTCGAAAGCGTTGATATGTCGTTCCTCTATTGTTTTTCTGAGGAATTCCGCTCATAAACCTTGATACGACGATAATCTATTGTTTCTTTGAAGAAATCAGCTCGAAAGCGTTGATATGACGTTCCTCTATTGTTTTCATACCACTGATGGGTATTTAGTTTTTTGCTGAATCCCGAAGTATTGTGCATGCAGTTTTCACTTTATATTCTTCTATAATATTATAAAACTTTTCAATGGTTCTCTCTCTCTCTCTGTGTCATCTACAGATTTCAGAAAACCTCATACCCTACTAAAATGGGTAGTAGCAGCTTGTGATGCGAAATGACTTAAAAGCGGAGCACGCACAATGACGTTTACGATGTTAACGTATTCCGACCCTCAAACATTTTGGTTTCGTAATCGGACACCGACTCCAGTAACGAAGTATTATTACACGCGTCCTCCAATAAATAGCCTAGGCGAGGGGAAAAGTCTCAAGACAACCTCCTCTCCCTTCCGCAACAAAAATTGAACATTCTAATAAATCACGTGTGCCAGATTTCATTTAAAACTGCGGATAAGATCATCAGACGTCGTATATCGTTTACCCGTGAGACATGGCCTCGAGTGTTGAGCAAACTGACTTCCAACGAGATGTTATTATAGGTCGCCATATCAGCAACCTGTCAGCGCGTGCGATTGCAGAGCGTTTGCAACACCCGCTGTCAACTGTTCAAAACGTTATTAGTAAATAGAAGCGTGAGGGATTTACAGCTGCCAAGTAAATTGACGGAAAGGGACTAGAGAACTCTGAACCGTATCATCTATGGTTACCTTCATTCCTCTGTACAAATCGTCACCAAAGAATATCAAGGTTCAACAGGGATGAGTGTGTTCCGATAGGTTTAGCACAGACAATTCATAATTTATAACAATTCATATCTCTCAATTCATAAGGAATTGCACAAGTGCAATTTCTACGGCCGAACTGCTGCATAGAAGACGTTAATAACTCATATGGATGCAAGTAAGTGATTTGCTTGGTGCAAAGCACATCTTCCATGTACTCTCGACCACTGGAAGAAGTGTCATGGAGTGAGTCTATACTGTTTCTAAATCCGACCGGGATTACTGAGTGTACCGTATGCCAGGTGAACGGTATCTGCCAGAATGTGTCATCCCAACTGTTAAATTTGGTGGTTAACAGTTGGGATGACACATTATGTCATGGTCTAGGTATATGTCTCGTGGTATGGACTCGGACCGTTGGTGGTTGTGGATGGAAACATGAACACCACGAAGTACCGCGATACTGTAAACAACGCTGGACTGCCTACACGTTACCAGTTTTACGAAGAAGGGCCATTCTTGTTTCAGCAAGAAAAGGCGCCGTTCCATAAAGCACACTCCATTTTGACGATGTTTGAGGACCTGGGTGTACAGAATTTGGAGGTCCAGCTCAAAGACCCCACTTCAATGCTATAGAATCCCTTTGGGATGAACTTGGACGTCCGGTTCGGGCTAAAATGACACGCCTAACTTCTGGGTCTGAACTGACTTCTGCTTTGCGGGTGGAATGGGACAATATACCAGCTACTACTTGCCAGAATCTCATTGAAAGTGTAAAGGTAGAACAACTCCTTATTGATTTTGCCCTAAATGCAGTATTGTAAAAAAAGCACTGGTGTCTGGACGCTTTTTTAGAGTATGGTTCAACTCCTAATTAATACGGAGTTGATCCATACTTTAATATCTTACAGTTTGAGACCCGGTGGATGATGTTATACACTTAGTTGACTAGAGTAAAATGATTGTAATAAGAAGACTTTCAGTTTGTCCAAAGCAAATGTTTTGCTTGATTCCTCCAGGCGCTTACACCACTTGCGTCGAACTCACACGCAAGTATGAAGGTTGTGAAAGTTTAGGGGATTTCACAAAGAAAGAACAATTCGTTTAGTCATCTTGGCTAATTAACTGACTTGAAGAAATTAACAAGAGTGTTTGACTTGAAAAAACAAAACAAAATATTATTAACTACCAGATCATCGTTTTTCTTTCAAAATGCTGGTCGACCTAACATCGAAGATGAGACACCTGACACAACTCACACCTTGTTGATATTTTAATCTGCTTGAGCTGACTGGCTGCCAGTGATGTCTCATGGAACAAATATTCTTGTGAGATAAGTTAAGACTTTTAGTTAGGAAAGTATAACGAGAGGAAACGAAAGGTTAACATAAGACATAATACACAAAAATGGAATGTTAAATACATAATATAAGTAACACACTCTGGTAACCACTAGAAAAATGTACTGTGATTTCTCATCAATATTTATTTGGGAAAACCAAAATTATCCTACGTGGGTGCATAATTTTTTTTCAAAATGCATAATTTAGGTAATGAATTTGAGATATAAGTAGCAAAATATTATATGCTTGTTGAACTTTCTGAACTTATCCGTATTTTTTTGTTTTTACTATTAGTCTCAAAGCAGCTATTATGCGAATTGTTATTGTGGGAGATTTTGAGATGACTAAAGAATTGATGAGTTATCCTGCTCTCTATGATAGGCCTCCGGACTTCTTTAAGATATGCCCTCAAAATGGAGGTAAGTGTCATAGCGTTCGCAAAATCTCATAGTAAATTTTGATACTAATTATATTGTAATGTTAGATTAAACTGACTAAGATGGCTACATTGAACTGTAAAGGGAAGAAAGAAAGAAGAAAGCGTGCGTGAGAGAAACAGAAAGACAGAGATCACAATTCTAAATCAGTTATTGCCGACGTCTTTATTTTGGCTAATAAAAAGAACCACGCAGGTAAACACGACACATTAATCATTCCTCCCTGAGGGATGTTTGAAAATCCTAAGAGCAGCCTCTATTTTATGTTTTACCTGGAAATGGCTCATAAAATAATAGGTTGATGCATAAGTTAATGCCGTTTTATTTCATGAGTGTTTCCCAGGTCAGTAGTGACGGTGCACACGACCAGTTGTATATTAAGATGTAGCAAGTAATATGGTGTATCTACACTGACGGAAAAAAAAATCCGAACACCACGAAAAAATAGTTGTAGAGGAATGAAATGGCGGCAATACATTTGTATAGGTAACATATTTAATCGATTAAGGTTTCAAGATCACAGCTTATTGTAAGCGCGAGAAGAGCCATTTTAAATGTTAAATGCTGGTACATTAATAACCGGTGTAACCACCAGAATGTTGAATGTAAGCACGCAAACGTTCATGCATTATGTCGTACAGGTGCTGGATGTCAGTTTGTCGGAAGGAGTTCCATGCCTGTTGCACTTGGTCAGTCAATACAGGGACGGTTAATGCTTGTTGGGGGTGACGCTGGTGTTGTCGTCCAATGATGTCCCATACGTGCTCGATTGGTGATCTAGCGGGCCACGGCAACATGGTGACACTCTGTAGAGCATGTTGGGTTACAACAGCGGTATGCGGGCGAGCGTTATCCTGTTGGAAAACACCACCTGGAATGCTGTTCATGAATGGCAGCACAACAGGTTGAATCACCAGACCGACGTACAACTGTGCCGTCAGGGTGCGTGGGATAACCACGAGAGTGCTCCTGCTGTCATAGGAAATTGCTCCCCAGACCATAACTCCAGGTGTTGGTCCAGTGTGTCTCGGCCGCAGACAGGTTGGTTGCAGGCGCTCACCTGGCCTCTTTCTAACTAAAACACGGCTATCACTGGCACCCAGGCAGAACCGGCTTTCATCAGAAAACACCACAGATCTCCACTCCGTCCTCCAATGAGCTCTAGCTTGACACCACTGACGTCGCAAACAGCAGTGGTTTGGAGAAAGTGGAATGCACGCCTCAGGGCGTCTGGCTCGGAGCTGTCCTTCAAGTAACAGATTTGTAACAGTTCGTTGTGTCGCTGTGGTGGCCACTGCAGCTCGAATTGCTGCCGCAGACGCGGTACGATGCGCCACGGCCATACGCCGTACACGGCGGTCTTCCCTCTCAGTAGTGCTACGTGGCCGGCCGGAACCCGGTCTTCTTGAGGCAGTACCTTCCCTTGACCACCGCTGCCAACAATCATGCACAGTGGCTACATTCCTGCCAAGTCGTTCTGCAATATTGCGGAAAGAAAATCCACCTTCTCGTAGCCCTATTACACGACCTCGTTCAAACTCCGTGAGCTGTTGATAATGGCTTCTTCGTCTTCCTAAAGGCATTCTTGACTAACATCAACACACACGTCGAATCTCAACGATAACTAACGCTCACGAACGTTACAGCGCGTTTTACAGCAAACCTGCTTTGCATGTTCCGAGGGGCGCTACTAGCGCCACACGTATGCGCCGAGCGCGAAATTTGCCTAGACGTCATCTTACAGATGTACTCTCACCGCCTACCAATTGTCGTTTATCTAACACAACCTCTTCTTGGTGTTGGGATTTTTTTCCGTCAGTGTAAATAACATTGCGTTGTGTGATTGTGGCGAATGGTATTCTGGTTTTCAGGTCTGCACGTATGGAGTGGAGAGGAGAGAGAAATGTACATTTCCGATATCTGCTCCTCTACGAGTCTAACAAGGGATCCTCAGCCGCCGAGGCTACTCGACAAATTTGTCCTGTGTATGGGCAGAATGCTATTGCTCCGAGGACAGCCCTCAAATGGTTTGAGCAGTTCCGAGGTGGCAATTTTGCCCTCAACGATTCGCCACGCTCAGAACGTTCGTCTCACTTTGATCAGGATCGTTTGAACTATCTCATTCATTTGGATCCGCGTCAAAAACAGGCAAATTGGTCACTGAGATGGACTGTGATCAGGCCACAGTGGTGCGATACCTGGGAAGTATAGGAAAGGTCCAGAAATTGGGGTCTTGGGTGCCTCACATTCTCACCGAGGACAACAAGAATCAGCGTGTTGCCATATGTAGTTCCTTGCTCGCCCGTTATCGCGAATGATTTCAGCAAAACAAACCCTTTATGCCACGTACTATTACTGGAGACGAAAATTGGTGCCTGTACGTGAATTTCAGGCATCGGAGGGAATGGTGAAGCCCTAACAAGACGTTCACACCACGTCCAAAACATGACCTTCATCCTGCGAAAATCATGTTGTGTGTCTGGTGGGACATGAAAGGCATTAGTCACTGGAAAATGCTGCCGAGTAATCGGACGATCAACGCTGCACTTTGTTGTGAGTAACTCCGCCGTGTGGATGGAGCAATTCAGCAAAAACGGCCACATCGGCGCCATGGTGTCCTTCTCCAACATGATAACGCACGCCCTCACGGTGCAAGCATGACCAAAATGGCCATTCAGGACATGAAATGGAAGATCCATACCCGGCCTTTTCTGCAGATGTTGCCCCTTCATACTATCACCTGTTCCGATCTCTGTCGAATGCACTTCCTGGCAGAACGTCAAACAGTGATGTTGATCTCCAGAATTTCCTTGATGATTTCTTCTCAGCAAAACCTGCGCGTTTTTCCAATAACGGCATTGCAGACCTTTCCAGACGTTGGGACACCATCGTAAACATTAGGATGAATACATAGTTGGTTGATTCCGTTTTCCCTTCTGATGTAATACATTCTTGTAGTGCGGTAGAAAAAACGGCATGAACTTATGCATCAACTCAATACTTGCGTTTGGAGATTTTGCGAATTAATATGTCACAATTCCTTGATTCCAAGCCAGGAAAACGAAATTGCTTTTTACATAAAATAAATTTTGGAAACGGTTTTTCGACGTGCAAGATGCATTTTGAGGAGCATTAGTTTAATCTTAAACAAAAAAGACATGTACACGCGACCGCTAATTTAAAAACGTTGCCACTGAATATCTGAAAACAAAAATTATTACGCTGTCTAAGCTCGAATCCCAGTAATCGAAATTATTTTAATCGAAATCGTTTTCAAAGGATGCAGCGCTGCATCGAGAAAGTACAGCAGTATACAGGATGCCTCAAAAATTATTGAAACATGCTTTTATCTCTTCAACGGTTGATCAGAGATACATAATTTCAATTAGAAAAATACTCAAAATGGCGTAAAAACTTACGGCATGGCAGTTGCACCCCTGTATGTGGCAGTTGCATAAAATAACAAAAAATTACATAGCCTTCGCAGGAAAACAAAAGTTCAATTCAAAAAGGTGTGCAATCGTGAATATGGGAAGGGTAGGCCTGGTGAGTAAGAAGAAACAGATACGTAGAAACAAAAAAAATGTAATTATTAAGTGTAAGATAATATACTCCATTGCAGTTATAAATAATGTAAAATAAAGGAAATAAAGAGAATAGACCAGCATAAAAATAATTGGAAAAAACGAGCACACAAAACTGCTCTGATACAGCACTGTCTAAAAGAAAAAACAACCCCAAGCTGAAAATATGCAGTAGTAGAGAAAAATAGAAATAAGGCCTGCAATGCCAATGAGCCATATATGTCACCAGAGGTATGGAAGACCTTAATAAAAAAAGAAACAGAAAAAAAGACACAGATATATGAAAAAAAAAAGAAAAGATCAGTGGTCAAAATATAGATACCGACACAGTAATGAGAATTCGTTGAGATGAATGATCACAGGAAAATACATCCCAATAGCCAGTCAGGAAGCCCCGTACATGTGTCATTTTAGGCACATGCCTCGTGTAGTGTGTGAGAGGAAACCAACGTCTGAAAATGAACATGAGGCGTCTTACGAATATATGACCTAGAGGGAGTATGTGAGTTCACTCGGGGTTTTCATATACATACAGTTTTGCAAGTACTGTTAATAATAGATTTTCACTTCAATTAAAGAGAAGAAACGGATATATTACCTGGAAGGAGTATGTGAGTTTATTCAAGGAATTGATATACATATAGTTCTGTTTGTATTGTTAGTAATGGATTTTAACTTCAATTATATAGAAGAATAGGCATAAGATCATTGAATTCGACTTGGACTATGTCTATGAGTTTTCATATGAACTGTTTTAATTGTGTTGACAATACGTAAACATTTTAATGGGTTTTTACTTCATTAACATTGTGTATATCATTGGAACTGAAAATTGAATTTAGCAGGAATGAAAAATGATGTGAGAAGAACTTTTTGAATGTTTTTAAAATTGTGAAAACTAGGTGTAAGATAATATACTCCATGGCTGTTGTAAATAGTGCAAAATAAAGACAATATACGTAGATGCAAAATAACTCCTTCATAAAATATGAGGTTTTGGGTAACCACAAAAACCCCAGAGAATTGTCTCACTTAAAAATGCGTTGGTTTTATTGAAAACTCTTGATGGCCTTATATAATACATCTAGTTCTTCCTCAAAGGCAACTATATATTAATATTGTACAAGTGTGTTCACAGGAAATTGTAAACCTTTTGGTTTACAGTTTTCGATGTTTAAATACATAGAACTGTTGACTTCTGAAATCCTATAAAAACACATGGAAATCGTTAAGTATGTTCGTTAAAGGAAGAATGTGTGATGCAGAGGGACGATATAAAACGAAAGAGGAGTCGGCGAGGAGAGAATATTTTCTAATTGCGAAACGTATCAGAAGTTTCCCTCGATTTTATACTAACTCCAATTTGTTTTCAATATTGTACTGTTATAATAAACGGACTAAAATGGCTTCATTAAACTAGAAGAAAAAAAAAGCGTGCGTTAGAGAAAGTGAGGTGACACCTCTAAAACAATTATCCCCATTCCTTAATTGTTTAGCAAAACACAGATAACGGAACAATCCTACTTCGCAAGTATGATACGTAAGTATAGAAAAAATACCATCCACTTGGTGGTATTTTTTCCAAGTCCCATAATACTGAATAGAAATTCAGAGGATCGGTTAACTGATTGTCAGTCAAATTGAACTTGTTCGTTAGTAATGTCTACGGCACCTAACAACTTCAATGCCTCCCGGGTGGTCGAGTAGTTAGAAGCGCGGGTCTCTGGATAATCGTCTGAGTTTAGCCCGGCTTCGTACCATGGGTGGTTTGTTGCGTTTTGAGGCGCTAGTTAGATCCTTTTGCTCGAGGTAGTTGATCTAAATAGGGACGGGCTCCACTCTATAGCCATAAATATTCACGGCAGATCTGAGACGGCATGAGCACGAGCACAATAGCCTGAAGCGGAGCCCGAGCCGGAATCGGGCTCGGGCTGTAGAATATTTACTGTGGTTCGAGCTCGGGCACCTGGGGAGAGCGAAGTAATTTTTTTAATATATAAATGTGATTTTATATGATTTAGTAAATGAGATATTTTATAGTTGGTAAAGGGAATTCTTCGGCAACTGTTTCTGGTTGGGGAGCGGGCATTCGAGATGGCTATTTATTCCGGGCATGGGCAGAAAATGCCATTGGCAGTGCATTAGTGTGTTTCTGCAGAGAAGAAAAAGCTATTTCAAGAACTATAGATATTGGATAGTTGATAGCTTGCCGACGATTATTTACTCCCTATCTCCACGCAGTATCTTCCTGCTAATTCTATTTAGTAACGTGCATATTGCATCGCATTATAACGCGATAATATTAGCATTGTTATAGCAACATACAATTGTAGCACAGCTCAATCATTTTGGATGCCCGGCAGCCCGAAGCACTTCAGGTGGAAACGAACAGTCTAAGAAAATCGTACAGTTACTCTATAAAAATAGAAAGAGGACCCTTCCCCACTCCCCGTTTGAGAAATACATTGCTTAATTGCAGGGAGGAAAGAGTGGAAGTGTGGTTTTAAAAGGAGATGCTTTTTATTAATGGATGAAGAGGTTAGCCATGTTTTCAGTCTCGTTCGGGCCAGGGCTCTATCTTGCAATATAAATTTGGGATCGGGTGGGCATGGACTGATATACCACGGGCTCGAATAGGCTCGGGAGTCGAAAATTGAGCCCGAACTCAGCTCTGATTCACTGGTGTGGCTAAACCCCGAAACAAACGAAAATGCAAAGAAAAAAGCTTGATGCAGAATACCTGAGAATTCCATTTGTTTCCCGAGGGTAACATGGTTTGCAGCCTTACGTCTTGGAGACGTAAGGCTGCCGGTCAATGTCTTTGCAAAAACATCCGGTATGATGTGGAAGTCACGTTAAGCCGTTCGTCCGGGGGTACACTCTGCTTGTTGTAAACAAGTGTACTTCACATACACTGGAGATTCGGCCGTGGGTAGTTAGCCTATGATATTACTTATGAAATATAGCGACATGCCAGGAGTTCATAACCACACGAACATGCAGGGAAATCAGTACGCAAAATTTACGCATCACTTGAAAATATCTAATTGTTCCGGTCTAAGAAGGATGCTCACCTGGGTATGCACTAAAAGGATAAGAGTCATCTACACATATACCGACTAAACAATAAATACTGCAATTCAAAATAACACAATGACAACAACGCACTCTTCGAAAAACGATCCTTACTGTATACCAGAATGTGAATCTTATCTCTTGTGTGTAGAAGGGACAAAATCATCTAAAGAACTGCAAGCTTTGTGACGTACGACATAGGTGAAAACATGTATCAAGACGACAAATCTGCAGCGAGACATTCTGTCCACGTAGCTCAGTTGGAAGAGCGACTTACTCCGGAGTGAGAGGACACGGACAAACATGTGTTTTTACAGCTTATATAAAATACTTCCATGTATTATATGTATTCTTATAATAATATGTCGCTTATTCGCAATGGTGTCATTTCTCTAATCACGATACACTTTAATACCAGCAGCACGCGAACAGTTCACAAACTACGCTGTTTCAGAAATACTGCCACCCTTGTCCCATCCCTTTTTGGCAAATCTGATAAATCGCTCCTTTTATTCATGGCAGCAACGAGTGATGTTTTTAGATAAAATGATCATATGTAGAGGATTTTAGGAAGGGAGTGTCTGACCCCAGGTCTTAAACAACCCTTAGAAATAAGAAGCTAGGAGATTTGGGCTAAAGTGCCCGATAAGAAAGTGACACGCCAGCGAAGTAGAAAGGGGGAGGAGGACGCCCTTATTTATTACCGGGGGCCAATACCCGGGGACCGACGGCTTAACGTGCCCATCCGACGCACGGCGGATATTTAGTGGATCGAACCTGATGTCCTTTCCGTGGTAGTCACGAACGTTACCCGCTAGACCACCCGCGGCCCGTGATGTTTTCAGAATGCCTACAGCACACCATATATACCCTTCAAGCCAGCTCACGTCACATGCCTTCTTTCATTGGCTACTCGCTATTGACGTCAAAAGTAGGAGGTGGTCACAATAATGTGACTCGACTGTGTAGATAAAGGCTGCCGGGTAATTTCAACATTTATTCGAAAAGACAATAGAATCTGGGTTGCCAATATCTAGCTCACAACGATCGCTTCTGTAACTTTAATTTTTTAGTGATCACCATACTTTTGCACTATTACAAAACAGTTTGAACAAGTAAAGAAACTATGCGCTATAATGTCTTAATATTAGTTTTAGTGTTTGAAGATTGTTTGTTGATCAAAGATTCGAAGATTCACATAAGCACTCAGCACTTGGACAAATAATCAAACGGTCAGAGTTCATTCGACTAAGAACTACTGACATAGGGAATTCAATTCGTCCTTTATTCCGAGTCTTTTATTCGTCCTTTATTCCGAGTCCTTTATTCGTCCTTTATTCCGAGTCCTTTATTCGTCCTTTATTCCGAGTTCTTTATTCGTCCTTTATTTTGTCAAACTACAGCTCATAGACTCAGAATGGACTGAGTTTTCGGAATTACAGATATTTCTGGAAATACACCAGAAATATACACTTATAGTTTCTAGTAGTAAAAGAGTTCTTTGTCGAAAAGTTTAAATTGCATGCAGAACATTTCCTCCTAAAATCTTTATCCTACGCAGAGATAATTTTTCATTGGAGTTTTAGAAGCAGAAATATCAGAGAAATCGCAACTTTTGCCTTACGATCCCTAGCGAATAAACTGTGCATTACTTGAAAGCTGTGTGTAACTGTGTGTTATTTCGTTCTAAATGGTATCGAAAGAGAGATATGATGTTGAATAAAATGTATATTGAATTTACTCCCCGTAGCGGCAAACTTATGTACCAGGAAAGGACCAGAGAGCAAGAATAATTGTTGTCGCCTTTCGGGCTTTTCAATGCAAAAAGAATTTTTCAGAATAGGACTAATATTTGCAGAAATATTTTTTCTACAAGTGAACGAACAAAGCAATATTAATAGTACGTATAAACACAAATAACTTTTTTGTTCGAAGGACGTGCTAAAAATAAATTTATCTTGTGATTTTACGAAAGTATAAAGAGAGAATTAATTCATTTTTGAATGTTTGTTGAATATGAAAAATTACCACGCTTTCTGAAACAAAGAACCAACGAAAGTGGGAGTGGGGAACAACTTTAAGAGAAACTACAGCCGACTTTAAGGGCTGTTAAAACTGCAATGGAAAAATTATGAAAAAAGGAAAGAAATCAGCATACGATGACCTTAATAAATTGGGAACACACACATACACACACACGTATGTATGCATGTATGTATGTATGTATATATGTATGAATGTATGTATGTATGTATGTAATAAGACCGAATATTCGATGCGTGCTAGATGTGAGGCACACACCCACACAGAGTCCGAATTTAACCCATATTATCGATATTATTTTTTCGGACTTATTTCTAATAAAACTCGCCAATTAATTTTCCTATATAATGTTTTCATTAAGAAAAAGTTCATTTAATAAGCATATCGCATTCGCGCTGAGATCCTCAGCTGTGAGGGTTCCACTTTCGCACATCCGACGATGTTCCAGCTACTGTGGTACAAGCGCTCCGCAGATGGCGCTGCAGGTCATGTTCTTATTTCCTTGTGGTTTCAAACGTAACAGAGGAACTCTCAGGGTGTACTAGCCAAAACGAGCCCCGATTGCAGTCCCACAGAGCAGTGCAATTTAACGTTGTGATATGAGTAGCTGTTATATTGTTTTTTGAGGATTTTTTTACCTGTATTTCAATAAGACTCGCCAAAGTTTGTCCTAAGGCTTCGCGTGTGTGGCTAAAATTAATTCCCTTGTGCAATATTTTTTGTGAAGAGAAGATTCATTGCTTCGTTCAGTAAACAAAACGTAGCAAGTAATATTTGCTGCCTCAGGAGTGCTATTTTACTAGCGGACACCCTAGGTCGTTAAAGCAACTGCATACAAAGCTCTCCAGATGGCGCTACAGGTCATGTTTTTATTTCCTTGTGTTTTCAAGGCTAAACTTTCCAGGGTGCGCGTGCTTAAAAAAGCATCACTAGTTACACTTGTTTGCGTTTGGAATAGCATGGAGTCATAAACACAATTCAACCTTCTGCTGCGATTTACTGTTTTTCTGTCTTTTCGTCGCTGTGTGAATCGATGTTTTTATGAGCACAGATTTAAATATACAATTTGAATTTTGATAACCATTTAGGGTGGGGTAACAGTGTTGACGATAAAATAGGTGTCCCATTTTCTGTTAGAGCTTTTGCAGATTGTGTAAAGCGGGTTAAAGAAAGTAAGCCTCGTCATGTTTTTAAGACAAGAAAAATGCCGAAAATTTGTTCATCATTCTAGTATTTGTACAGGAAATTCAGATTTTTTTACAATGGAGTGTATGTAAAGATCTTTACCATAAGTAATTGGACGACCGCTAAATAAAAGAAATGCTTTCGTATGTTCAAAATCAATGCGTGAATTTTGCAGCTCAAGATACATAATAAAATGTTTGTGGTTTTTTTTACTAATAGCGCACACCCAACCTAAACGGGCACGCAACGCCACTGGTATGTATGTATGTATGTATGTATGTATGCATTTGGAAATATTTCGATTAACGCATTTCGAAAATGAAGCACATACCCATAAAGAAAAAGGAAAAAATAATTAAACCGGACAAAAAGTACTGGACAGGCATTGCCTCCCCTCGTAAAGTTATTGGAACTACAAAATTTATTTACCTTCTCAGCACCACAGTTTGGTACTCCCTATGTTTCTATCTGCTCAGAAGGATCCCAGACACAGATAAAAATGTGTAAAGATTTTCTAATGACGCCTACATTTCGTTCATGAGAAAAAAAGGGGATCTTCCTGAAATATTTCGGGAGCGAAACATGGCACCACGGTTACCTGCCACCCCAAGTAGCCTTTTCTTTTGCTTAAATTGACATACAATACTGGGGGGGGGAGCGAAACGATGCTTCTGGCATATAAACACTGTTAAAGTTAAGTTGAAGGGGAGAAGATGTGTTGAGGCAGAGGAGACAAACAAGATTGCCTGCGGAAATTGGAGGCAGGAAACAATTGGTCAGTATTGCTTTTGGGCAAAAAAACCTACTCTCGCTGTTTGTTCTCAGCTGTCAAATGAAATATGATAACAGGAGCCTCAGGAATAATTTTAAATTTTACACCCATCTAGACAAGGCGCTCCGTTGGCTTGCTTACATGTATGAGGCTACACTGAAAAAAACGTTTTGTTACTTCAACAAAATATTTCGTCGATATACAGTCAACAAAAAAATTTGTTGAATTTGCAAAATTATTTTGTTGAAAATTATTGTTGATTTAACAAAATTTATTGTTATCACGACAAAACGTTTTGTTCATTTATGATTAGGTCGATTTTTGGGAATTTGTTTGATCCAACAAAATATATTGTTATCATGACAAAATGTTTTGTTGCTGCAACAAAGCATATTGTGTCACGATAACAATATGTTTTGTTGCAGCAACAAAATATGTTATGATAACAACATGTTTTGTTGGATCAAACAAATTCCCCAAAATCGACCTAATCATTTTGTTAAATAAACGAAACGTTTTGTCGTGATAACAATAAATTTTGTTAAATCAACAATAATTTTCAACAAAATAATTTTACAAATTCAACAAAATTTTTTGTTGACTGTATATCGACAAAATGTTTTGTTGATTTAACAAAATGTTTGTTGAATTAACAAAACGTTTTTTTTAGTGTGTCCTGAGTACCAGTGAGCACATCCCTAAATTCTGTTCTGGTTATTGCTACATACACGTTGTCATTTCATGGGCGTTAGAGCGCAATCCACTTCCGATTGTTGATGCACTATCCGATCCTTTGAAAATCCACTCTGCATCTAACTGAGTACGAATCTCACAGAAGGCTGCTTTGGGCAGATATTTTATACTCATCACCAAACATTTTTAAAATTTCTTCCTACGTAAGGCATTTCAAAGGAAAAGTATAAAAAATGACTTATATTCGGGTAAACAAAATGCTTTTGAATGGTTGCACCTTTCGGAAAAGCAAAAAATGGCGATGCGAATAATAAGCAGTGCTTTGCTTTTTCAGCAGTGGCGACGTTAGCCGCTCAGAACTGGTTGCGTTATTGGGGGGACACAAATTTTGAAGTGCGTTTCAGAAATTTTGGTAAAAAATTCCGTTCATGTGCACTTTACCCGACACTGATAATGTTATCCGTAATTAAAATTTTTTTTAAGTGAATACTGTACGTAGTATTTGTAGTATGGGAAACATGGATACGAATCTCTATGGTAAGCTACAATTTCTTCGCAAGTTCAGCTTACTTTGGTCGTTTTCGTTTCTTTCATAAGGCTGTTTATGAATTTTAGTTTGTAACCTGACAGGAATATCTATTTCTCTCTCTCTCTCTCTTTCTCTCTGTCGTTTTAAACTATAATTACACAAATGGTATGTTTCTACTACTCTTTTATGAATTCATTCGGAGGACTCCTTCCATTTCCCATAAATACAAACATTAAATTTAATAAACAATTAATTTTATATAACGAAATTTCAGTGAATTTGAGAAATTCACATACATTTATCCAAGTTCCCTAGAATCGCGGATGGTTGCCCCCGCCATATGTCCTAATTGCTTGAATATTTTCGGTGGGGGGTGGGGGGCAGGATGAAGTGTAGCGTCACGCCTGTTTTTCAGTTTCCTATTAAAAATGTTCGGAATATGGATGATGCATTTTTTTTGAGTTGAACGAAGAGATTCTTCTCTGTCGTACTGTACTACAGTAATGAAAGCAGGTATTTTATTTGTTGTACAACGTTTAAGTTCTGTAAACTGTAGGCTCTCTCTTTTTTTCAGGGTTTTCAGGGGCAAATGGCAAAGAATGGGAAAGAGAAAGGAATTTTATGATTCAAGCACTTCGAAATATGGGTCTTGGAAAAATCACGTGGAACGAAATAATACAAGTAAGCAATTTTTAAACAAAACTATTATTTTCTATGATCGTCATTCCTTTTCTTTTTACATTGAACTGCATTAGTTAATTAATGGGGAATTCATGTTTTAAAACTAATTTTCGTGCACATATCAATATCATATAACCTTCAAATTAATATATTAAAATGTATTGGTGTATAGAACGAACTCTTCATATAAAGCAAATGTTTTGAATTTTTTTACATAAACTGCGAAACGTATGGATTGTTTTTCGATTGGAGGTTTTAACGATCACCGTGAGCAACTCAATGGGCAATAAACAGTCGCCCGTACCTAATTTAGGGCCACTGACACCAGGGAAAGGGGGCAGTCCCGTAAAGCAAACACAACATCCATGCCTCACCGGGATTCGAACCCTGAACAATCTCAGACGAGTGATCAGAAGCCATCGTTTAGACCACTGCGTCGCCGGTGGCGCTGTGGATTTCAGTAAAAACACCCAACGTTAAAAATATTCGCTTACGGATTAGAGAGGTTGATTTCACGATTTTTTAAGAATCGTAGTATCGATGACAGTATTATTGAGAAATAAAGACCATGTCTCCGTGATTTAGAGAAACAAACAATTCTGCTTCAGGATGGATGATGCATGCAATGATGATGGTAAGTTATGTACATGACGAACGATTCGTGTTTTTATGCTAACTAGTCCGTAATCCGTTCCACGCACGGTTGAAAAAGTTGTGACTGAAATTTTTTCTTGTCATATAACACGAATCGTAATAAAATGCATAACTGTAATAAACCGCTGAATTATTAATGGGCAGTCTATAACATGGGTCACCAACAACAACATTTTCGTAATATTTCCATTAATTTTTAATTTTTTCAACTACTCGTATACGAATTTAACAATGACGCTCCTCACTATTGTATAAAAATGTGCTTACCCGTTGTTGATGGACTAACATCCGAGTATTGAGGCATTCTTTCAGTGACCCGAAATGATATCGTGTCTAGTAACTACACAACGGAGTTAAAAATGTGTTTTATTTTGCCAGTTTGTTTTTAACAATTTTTCTTGGTATTATACAGGGTGCATAGGGAAGTCTCTTTAGCCTGAAATAACTTGCGAACGGAGAGAGGTACAGTTATGCAAGTGAGATAACGGTATAGTAAAGCGACTACGCCCGATCGAACGCAACCGATAGCAGCGCCCGTAGTGGCATCTCTTCTTGCTGTTCAAGCTCAATTTTCGAAGTGGAAGGTTGTTGCTCTAGAGTCGAATTCGGGTGAAACGCGTCCTGGCGCGCGGACGTTTGATATTTCCTGCATTCACGTGACCTTTCGGTTGTGACTTAGCAGGCCTTTTCGGATTCCTTTCCTTCTCATCTAGCCGTTTCTTCAAATTTCGTTAGTTCTGATAGTAATTTTCTCTGGATTTTTGTGGAATTTTTAAATTTTCGTCACCAATTTTTTTATGCATAAAAAATACATAAATTTTAAAACAATTTATTTCGGTTTATCACATACGATCGTTAGCTCTGACCGTCAGCTACGGTATGTGGGGCTGAGGTCATCGCTATCATTATTTATTCACTAGTTATACCTTAAAACGACAAAATCACTCGAAATTTAGCTTAACTTCATAACACTACTGTATCGAAGGGTTAACGGGTGGAGGGTTGAAACTTTTTGTTATAAATGGGACTATAAATTACTGTATCTAATTATCTAATGATGTATTATTTATTACTCTACAATTATTAGTTCCGAATATACTGTATAAACGTTCAAAGTGGGACATGTATTCGTTGCATCCATGCTCCCGATGTTATCCCCTACCCAGCGCGGAGAAAGACGCATTTCTACGTCAGAAATAGGAGGGAGGAAGTTAGTAAACAGCAACAACAAACATACTTTTCAGTGATGGCGGGCAAAGGGTGGGGGCAGAAAAACAGATGCTCTGCACAGGGCCCCAGCAGCTCTAAATTCGCCACTGATTACGTACGTTGAGATTACACTATAAACAGATCCCTGTAGACATATACGAACCAGGGCCGTGAGTGGCCTAGTGGTCAACGTTCGTCACTACCACGAAGAAAACCTCGGGTTCGATCCCAGCAGGTACGAACGCTCGAACTACTAAATATCCGCCGTGCGTCGGATGGGTACGTTAAGCTGTCAGGCACCGTGTACTGGTCCCCCGGTAATAAATAAGAGCGTATTCCTCATTCTTTCTACCTCGCTTCCGTGTCACTTTTCTATCGAACACTCTAGCCCAAATATCCTAGCTTCCTATTTCTAAGGGTTGTTTAAGACCTGGGGTCAGACACTCCTTTCCTAAAATACTTTACATATGATCTAATCTGATCATATACGAACCATAAATAGTTGCAATATGGAAGAAACTCATGATGTAAGCCACGCTGAAAGAGACATGACAATGGGTGGTAGAATGGCAAGTGCAAAAATCTTAGAAAAAGAAACCCTTCTCTGCTACTCAGGAACAACTGTATCGAGGGGGTACAATGAGTTGTGCAAAAACAAGACAAGTAGTCAGCGGTCTTCTTTTGGGCGCTAACTGCTGCATTGCGACCAGCCACCGCGCAGTTCAAGAGCGGTATCAAGAGGACAGTTTCTGCATATACTGCCCGTCTCACATTAGGGCTGTAAAAGTAGGCGTCTCTACCGTGTACTACTCGTTTCTTCTAAGAAGTGAAACCTTCATCTGCAGTGGGAACAGGAGGGCCAAAACAGGGACCCTTGAAGACTGGAAATGGCGTCAATAATCAACAACACGAACGATTGATTCTGGCTGCCTAGCATTAATTGTACAAACCAGTGAAATGGAGGCAATGGTTTGCGATCTGACTTCATGTAAGAAATTGGATTTCCTAAAACCAACGGAACAGAATTCGTACGCCACGAGATATCTTAGCATCACTGCGGGCCAGGCATATTCCCACATGTGCATGGTTTTTCTTCATTGAGAGGGCTACTTCCACCAAGACAATGCGCTATGCCACGAGGTTGGGATCGTCATACAGTACTTCCAGTATTCGAACTGTGTCTTCGAAGTGTTGTCGTGGCCGACGTTACTTCCAAAACTCAACCACCCAGATGAATACCCGTGGAATGAGATTGAGAGAGCCATTGGTGTGCTCAAGGGCGGATTAGTGGTTTCCTCTCCCCCCAAAATTTGGTACCTTTCGATATTTCAAAAACACTATTTTATAAGTCTAAGTTTTGTTAGTATTTGAAATTGTTTTTATGTCTCATGGCAACAAATGGACGTGTTTTATCTATGAAGACGAACAAGCTGCAAGGAGACAAGGACCAGAATGTCCCATTTGTAATGGAAAGCCAATACATGGGTATACTGAAAGTTTCTGTGGCGACGAGGCAATGCCAAATTTGAGTTCCACTACATATTTAAAATGACTTTGAAGGACACTTAAAAGTAAGGGCTTTTGATTAAAATGCCAAGAATCACATCGAAACAAAACCAACGCTGTAACAGAAACCTAGAAAACCCAGAAGGTTATTACAGGATTTCAATTTATGTACAATTTTTAGACATGTTTATTAGAGCTTTGGAAAATAGATTTCTCGCACACAAATCGGTCTTATCAGAATTCCAGTCACTTTTTCTAACACATCACAGAGTGCCACCATCTTCTTAAGATACTGATGGTTTTACATATTTTTTTTTATTGGGGGTAAAAAAAATATTTATCGGTCTTCGTTGACAGATATATTGACATATACAGGCGTCTGCCTGTATATGCCAATATATCTGTCAACGAAGACAGTACAGACAGTTTCAAACATGGTACACGGTATGTCAAATGATTAATGTGCACAGAGAGAGCCAGTGTTGATCAAGGAACACACGGAGAGCCTGTGCCGAAAGACAAACACAAACATCCATGCCTTACCGGGAGTCAAACCCGGACCCATCTCAGGTGAATGGTCAGAAGCCATCGCTTAGACCATTGCGCCACCTGGCCGGCTTTTAAAACTTTAACTGAACTTTATACAGGTGACTTGAATGGCTTGCAAGAAGAACTAATCGCAGAACTGAAACTGTGATACTGTAAGATCGCCCTCAATGAAAAGGAGCAGCCAAAAAGTGCTTTAAAACTGTGCTATTCTGAGATATTATGCAATATAAAAAATTGTTTCACATACTAGGTGTTCTACCAGTCAACTTCAAAAAAGAGAACGTTCGGCCGCCCCAGTGGCGCAGTGGTATAAGCTATGGCCTTTGATCATTCTTCCGTAAGGGGTCCGGGTTCGAATCCCGGCGAGGCATGGATGTTGTGTTTGTCTTATGGCACTGGCTCTCTCCCTTCCCTGGAACCAGTGGTCCTAAATAAGGGATGGGCGACAGCCCATTGAGTTGCTCACGGTGGTCGTTAAAGTTCCACTAAAATTGAAAAAAAAAAAAAAAGAGACCATTCGATTTCAACACTGTGTCTCTTAAAATCATATTAATATAATACCTTATCAGAACTGAGGCTCAATGGGTTAGCATTATTTCACATTCATAAATCTCGACGGTATCAGACGTCTTCTTCTTGGTGTTCTTTTTCCACTTTCCGCCAGTGTATTTTGAGAAACCTCTCCAGTTTAGCTAGATTTGTTGCAAATGTCGAACCTGTAAAAGAATTAGATTTTGAAGATGCCATTAAAGACTTTGTTGCCATAAATACATGTCAACTGGGAATTTAAGAACAGGTAGTACAACAAACCCTTTCGTAATTTGATAATAATTCAAGTGAATTTTAAAAATTTGGTGCCCCCTTCAGAGTTTTAAATTTAATTTTTTCTACTCAAGAAACGCATATAGCGCATGAAATCTGTTTATTTTTGTGCTGTGATAAGCACAAAGATCCGCCAAGATTTTCCACTCCCCTGGGAGGCTTTTTCAAGATAATGGTAGACTTAAAAATGCTGCGAATTGGGACATGTAAGGAACAAAGATGATTTTTGAAAATAACGTGGGTGACATCACGAGCATATTACACGAATTATTATCACACAATTATACGGTGCGTCGCTATGTGTTTACATATTTTAACAACGCATACGCAACCCTTGGTAGTTCAGTAGAAACTACATCATTGTACGCTAGTTTGCTGGACAGGAGTTTGATTGTTTCCCTGACGTCAGTCTCTTCTCCGTGTTGTCACGATATATGGACGGCATAACGTACACACCTGCCTTTTCTTTCTCTCCTTTCAACTTGATATTATGTGATAACGGGGTCCGGGACTTCATTTCTATCAATATGTTGTACACTATCTACCAACAAGTAATTGGACACCTGTGATAGCAAAGGAAAACGAAGTTTATTCACCTTCAGTAGTTGGTGGAGCCTCCACGAGCGGCAATTACAGCTGCGACTCTCCGGGGCCTACTCTAAACCAGGCGTTGTACGACGGCTAGCGGTATTTTCTTCCACTCGGCTTGGAGAAGACAGGTCAGTCCCTTCACCGATTTCGAACGGAGGGGGCACCCCTTAAGTCAACGCTCCAACTCCTCCCAGAGGTACTCGATAGGATTAAGGTCCGGGCTCTGCGCAGGCCAGTCCATTCGATTAACCCCATTGTCACCATACCAAACCATGGTGGACTTCGCAAAATGACAGGTGGCATTGTCATCCTGAAAGTAACATGGGTCCACCCAGTAAAACTGCCACAACGTAGGAAGAGCATGATCATCCAAAATGGTGCAGTAGGTCTAGGCTTTGAGTCTACCAGGAATTGCGACCAAGGGTCCCGTACCGTACCAGGGGAAAACCCCCATAGCATAATTCCACCGCGGCCGAACTTCACAGTTGGGACAATACATTCCGGCAGGAGGCGTTCTCCAGGCAGACGCCAAACCCAGACCCTGCCATCCGAAGGGTAGAGGGTCAACCTTGATTCGTAGCTCCATAGAACCTGTTTCCACTGTTCAACGGTCCACTGTCACCGTTCTTTGCACCACGTTAGCCGAGCAGTGCTATTGGACTTGGTGATCAAAGGCTTGTGGGCGGCAGCACGTCCATGATAACCGAGCAGATGGGCTTCCCTACGGATAGTATTCATCGAAAGAACACTCCCGGATGCCTGTTGAAACTCCTCGTGTATGTGGCCCATCGATTTGGTGCGGTTCTTCCGAATTTCTCTGGCCAGAACCCGTCGGTCTCTAACTCCCAGTTTTATGGGTCTGCCGGGTCGGGGCACATTCCGACAGTCACCTCTCATCTTTCACTTGCCAATCACGTAGGCCACTGTCGATTTTGGGTACTTCAACTCGCTGGATATGTCACGTATGGATCGGCCATTTCTGTGATACCCGATGATTACACCTTTCTCGAAATCAGAGAGGTCCGAACTGCGTGGCATCTTGCATGCGACTGGTTGCGTTGTTGTTTCCCACACGATATTTAACGGCGGCGGCCGTGACGTGTATCAGGACCGCAGATATCGTCGATTGCAAGGGTGTCCAATTACTTGTTGGTAGATAGTGTATTTACGTAATAAATTATTTAATCAATATGTAAAGCCTGGGACATATGTGATGTATCTCACCGTCTTATTAGGTGATTTTGTAATTGCTGACATTATACGATTTCTTACAGTTTTATGTATTCTGTATATGTCATCTTTCTTATATCCAGCCTTAGACCTTTGCTAAATATTATCAAAATCCTTATTATTTATGTAGTCGGGTTTGCATACGTTATATGCTCTATAAAACCATGCTCTAAACGCAGAAAGTTTGTACTCTTTTGGGTAGTGCGAATCAGGAGGGACAAAGTTCGGTACTGCCGTCGGTTTATAATAAACGTCAAAATCGAATCTGGATCTTCTATTTCTTCTGAGCACGAAGTCAAGATAACTCAACGCTCCATCCACTTCAAGCTCCATGGTGAACTTTATCGTATTGTGTAGTTGTTTATCTTTTGCATGAAATCATTTAATTCGTATACTCAGTGTTTCCATATGAGAATATATCGTCAGCGTAGCGGATCCCCGCTAGGGGATTATGATAAAATTTAGAAAGATGAGATCTTCTAGCAGTCAAAGTACTACTTCCGCAAGGACTGAAGATAGAGGTGAACCCATCGGTGCTTCTTTTGTTTGTTTGTAGAGGCCTCCAGATGTAGATGATATGACCAGATGTTTAGAGGCATCAAAATTAAGAACTAGCAATGGTGACCCCCAGGTACGGGCATTCCGGGGCAACGGCCCCGGGCCAGGCACCGGCGCCAATTAATTAGTAGTTTTTTTCCTGGCGTCACCTAAAATATTGTAGTTGTAATTCACGATCATATACAAATAAATGACCAATTTTAATATTTCGTCTACCGAGAGTAGCTTTTCTAAGCTGAAGCTCACTCATCAAGACTTACCTATAAGGAACACTATGACCCAAGACCGGCTGTCAGCTCTTGTTCTTTTGTCCATAGAAAACAACGTGGCATCTATTCTGGACTATAGTGATTTAATTGAAGACTTCAGCCACGAGAAAAGTTGGCATATATTATAATTATACAGCTATCCTTGTTTATTTAGTAACAGGTCATTTTGGAGCAGGTAATAATTTGGATTCCTAATTATATTAATAAACGATGTATTGTATTATATTGTGTTTATTTCATACAAAATCAATACCACAATCCCCGATGGATCACATTCACCCCATGTGTGAGAAAAAACAAAAACAGCGAGCGATTGGTTTACGGTCAGAGTAAGCAATATGTAATTTATTTTACGTATACTAGCAATCATGCTCGTTCTCCGAACGGTGAATCTATAAAATCATGTTTTGAACATAAAATTAAAGAAAATGAAAAGTAATTAAGCGAAGGAAAAGTAGTTTAAAATCCGTGACTGTTTTACGGTTTAGAACAGCGACGTGACGTCAATACATACGGTTTGACGTAAAACGGAACAGGCTTTGGCACCCCTTAATTTTAAATCAAAATTCGAAATTTTCAAAGCATTTCAGAGATTTTGACAAAATCCTCTTTAAACCTATCAGCATTCCGAAACAGTAAAGCTAAGCCACCCTATTGAATTTTTTGGTTTTCATACTTTTTTCTAGGTGTAGAAATGGTAGAAAAATTCAAGCAGACAATGTTTTAAAGCGCCATTTTTTGTTTTTGCTTTTTGTTTTCGTGCATTTACAGGTATTCGGATTTTAAGACCTACCAGCATGACAATTTCTTGATCTCTAAGTTTTTTAAAAGTGGTCTAACGATTCGCGAAAAGTTCAAGCAGACAATGTTCCAAATCCGCGATTTTTTTTGTTTTTGTTTTCGGACTTTTCTAGGTTTACAGATCTTAAGACCTATCAGCACGCCAATTTTCAGATCTTTAGGTCATTTAGAAGTGGTCAAACAATTCCCGAAAAGTTCAAGCAGACAATGTTCCAAAGCTGGCTTTGTTTTCTATTTTATTTGTTTCGTTTTGTCTTCGTACTTTTCTAAGTATACGGATCTCAAGACCTATCAGAATGCCAATTTTTAGATCTCTAGGCCATTTAGAATTGTTCAAACAATTTGCGGACGAACACACTCGCATTTTCCCTCTTTGCTTTTTACATACGAGGCGGAAACCTATATTTACATAGGTATTCGCGTATACCGGCGGAAAACGCCGAACTTTAAAAGCGTCGCTACGTCCTTAAGCATTGCGTCATTACCAGTTTGATTGTAGCCTGTCCTTTCACTCAATGAGAAGAGAGAGTTAAAAATAGCTACGTCAACATGGCAGCAGGTCACGGGACCAGAACGTTCCTGAGGTGTTAACGCTGAAGATAGAGTAAGCCACTCGTCCCTTTCGTTTTCGTCTTTAAAAATGCTTAAAGAACAGAAAACGACTATTTTTTAAAACAAATTTTCGTAAAAGAGGGATAATAGTTGTGAGTTTATCCTGTAAAAATTGCAATGTGTTATGGCCGCCCCTGAGGCGCAGTGGTCTAAGCGATGGTCTCTGATAATTCGTCCGAAAGGGGTCCGGGTTTGAATCCCGGTGAGGCATGGATGTTGTGCTTGTCTTACGGCACTGGCTCTCTCCGTTCCCTGGAACCAGTGACCCTAAATAAGGAACGCGTGACTGCCCATAGCCCATTGAGTTGCTCACGGTGGTCGTAAAACTTTCAATAAAAAATGCGTTGTGATTTATATGTCGCCATATATCCGATTTTTAAAATGGATCCCATGGGGAAATAGAGAATTTTCAGAAATTCAAAAATTTAATTTCTCGTAAAGTAAATCGAAATTCAAGAAAAGAGCAACGAAGTGCAAAAATGCGGCGATGGCCGTACGTGTCTACAAAGTTTCGTGGTTCTGTTGCTGTTAGTGTGTCCGGAACGCGAACTGATAGCACTTTTGCTTACCTTAACTTTGAAATACAATAGCTCTTGAAGTATCACCAGAATCAAAAAACTGTTAATTTCAGCGTGTTCCGAACAAAATTTCATAAATATGAAATTTGTTCATAATGAAATAAAATTATTACGATGAAATTTGTACAATATATTGAAATAAATTGATTTGAAATTTATTTCAATATATTGTACAAATTTATATTGTTTCAATGAAATTTGTTCATATTGAAATAAATTAATTTGAAATTTATTTAAATATATTGTACAAATTTATATTGTTTCAATGAAATTTGTTCATATTGAAATAAATTGATTTGAAATTTGTTACGATGTAAATTTCATATTTTTATGTTCAATACTTTTTGCGCTTAGAGCTAGAAAAACGCGAGTGTCACGAAATTTTTAAAACAGTGGCGGCGGCGGCGGGGGCAGCGGTAGTTACTTTTTTTAGACTATATATAATTTGTATATATATGGAAAGGACCGGGGCCCCGCAAGGCCTAGGGCCGCCACTGAGAACCAGTGTAATGAATTTTAAAAGGAGGAATGTTGCAGATAGAAACATTAAGAAAAGTAGCACTCAGATTAAGAAAGTTTTAGAGAACCTGCGTAATGATTCTAGAATATCAATTACCCTAACCGACTAGTCGAATCAGATTGCCATTATGAACAGGTGGGTAAACTTAAAGAAATTGCAAATCATTCAGACTCAATTCTACAGTCAAGGAATCCTCTAAACAGCATAATACGGAAAGTTCAAGCTCTAGCCAGGGACAAAGATCTACCGGAGACTATTAGGATGTCAGCGAAGCTTCTTCCGGGCCCTACGATTCCATCACTCTTTGTTCGACTAAAGAATCATAAACCTGGATCTGCCCTTAGACCTAGGTAGCAAAGACCAAATCTCCTACGTACATATTAGAGAAATCACTAGCTAAATTCTTCTCTGAACGTTTAAAAAAATACTCTGATTACGTAATCAAGCCAAGAAAAGCATTTGTGGAGCGCGCAAAAAGCTTGAATATATTTGATAGTGATACTAATATAATGGGAAATTCTGACGTAGTGTCTTTATACCCATCTATACCTGTACCAGAGGCTGTTTCAAACCTAAAGGAAATAAGCGACACTTCCCATGAATTCATAAAAACCCCAGCAAAGAAAATTATCGGCGCCTTAAATTGGTTACTAACGACAACTATTTCAAGTTGGATGGAGGCATCTACAAAAAACAAAAAACAAAACGAGCACCGATGGGTTCACCTCTGTCTTCAGTCCTTGTGGAAGCAGTACTTAGACAGCTAAAAGATCTCATCTTTCTAAATTGCGTCAAGAAACCCCGAGCGTGGATCCGCTACGCTGACCACATATTCTTCATATGGAAACACGGAGTATGTAACGTACCAGGAGATGTGACGTACCTGCTAGAAGGACGCACACGACATAAAGGCAGATAGGAATCAGAATAAAACGTCCGCGTAGCTCAATTGGTAGAGCAACTTATTCCGGAATGAGGGGACCCGGGTTCGAATCCTGGCGCGGATAGAAATGACGGAGAAATTTACTTCGTTATAAGTAGACGAATTAAATGATTTCATGTAAAAGATAAACAAACTATACAATACGATAAAGTTCACCATGGAGCTTGAAGTGGATGGGGCGTTGAATTATCTTGACGTCGCGCTCAGAAGAAATAGAACATACAGCTTCGATTTTGACGTTTATTATAAACCGACGGCAGTACCGAACTTTGTCCCTCCTGATTCGCACTGCCCAAAAGAGTACAGACTTTCTGCGTTCAGAGCATGGCTTTATAGAGCTATAACGTATGCAAACCTGACTACATAAATAATAAGGATTTTGATAATATTTATAGCAAAGATCTAAGACTGGATATAAGAAAGATGACATATACAGAATACATAGAATTGTAAGAAATCGTATAATGTCAGAAATTACAAAATCACCTAGTAAGACGATGAGATATGCAGGATCCATCACATATTTCCCAGGCTTTACATATTGGTTAAAGAATTTATTACGTAAATAAAACATATTGATAGAAATGAGGTTCCGTACCCCGTTATCACGTAATATCAAGTTGAAAGGAGAGACAGCGTGAGAAAAAATGGCAGGTGTGTACGCTATACCGTTCATATATCCTGACAACACGGAGAAGATACGTATATATGGGAGTGACAAAGCGATCCTTGAACACTGGATGTAAAATGCACGTGCGAAGTGTCAACCAAGACATGCAAAATACAGCCCTCGCCAGAGAAGTCATGCATTCATCGGCTGCTCTTGTATGGAATAGTATTGGAAGAATTGCCCAATACACGGACTTTATAGAGACTGCCACCAGGGAAACAGTCGAAATCCCATCCAGCAAACGAGCGTGCAATGATACAGTTTCTACTAAACTGCCAAGGGTTTAGCATGCGTTATTAAAAGATGGAAACACATCGCAAAGCACCGTATAATTGCGTGATAAAAATTCGTGTAATATGCTGGTGCTGTCCACCACGTTATTTTCAAATATCATTTTTGTTCCTTACGTGTTCCAATTCTCTGCATTTTTATGTCTACCATTGCCTTGAAAAAGGCTCGCAATGGAATGCGAAATCTTGGCGAATCTTTGTGTTACTACACCACAAAAATAAACGGATTTCATGCGCTATATGCTTCTCGCGAGTATTCAAAGTGTGGTGTATTTATAATCACGTTGATTTTTCTATTTTACAATTAAAATTATTGTAGTTACCAGTCATATTTATTATAACATTTTGTTAAAATATAGGAAAATAATTAAATAACTTTCTTTTTTTCTCAGTGTTTTGTTATGATGAAACATATTCATATGCAGCCTAGCAGTTATGCCCGTTCTGCGATCTATGAATCTATAATTTTTTGTTCATAAAATTAAAGAAAGGGAAAAGTAACTGAAGATCCATAACTGTTTTAAGATTTAAATCACGGTCGTAACGTCAATGCATACGGTTTGACGTAAAATTAAAATTATTGTAGTTACCAGTCGTATAGCTGGCTTTGGCGCCACTTAATTTTAAATAAACATTTTCCTAAAATTTTTACAGCATTTCGACATTTCTGTCATAATTATCTTTAAACCTATCAGCATTTTGAACAGTAAATCTAAGCCACTCTTTTCAACTTCTTGGCTTTCAGGCTTTTCTAAGTGCAGAAGTGGTAGAAAAATTCAAGCAGAAAATATTCCAAAGCCGCCATTTTTTATTTTTTTTTATTTTCGGACTTTCCTAGGTATCCGGAACTTGAGTCCTATTAACATGCCAATTTTTAGATCTCTAGATCATCTAGAAGTGGTCGAACAATTCGCGAAAAATTCAAGTAATGTTGCAAAGCCACTATTTTGATTTTTTTTTTGTTTTGGTTCTCCGACATTTCTGGTTAACCAGATTTTACGGCCTATCAAACATGCCAATTTTCAGACCTCTAGGTTGTTCAGAAGTGGTGAAACAATTTTCAAAAAATTCAAGCAAACAGTGTTCCAACGCTGCCATTTCGATTTTTGTTTCGTTTTCGGACTTTTCTAGGCATTCGGACCTTAAGACCTATCAGCATTCTAATTTTCAGATCTCCAGATTATTTAGAAGTGGTCGAACAATTCGTGAAAAAATTCAAGCAGACACTCTCCCAAGGCCGCCATTTTGATTTTTTTGGTTTTCGAGCTTAGGTGTACAAACTTTAAGACCTATGAACATACCAATTTTCAGATTTCTAGGTCATTTAGAAGTGGTAGAGCAAATTCGCTGACGGAAACACCCACATTTCCTCATTTTCCCACTTTGCTTTATATAGAGAAATTTCAAACAAGGGTATTTCAAGAACATTTCTAAAATAGCCTAAATGATCGGTGACGCAATTAAGTTTGCTAAAAATGTTTGGGTGGAGAGGGCGGTCTCCAAGCAAGGCTAACCTATGGCATCAAATATTTAAAATTCCTACTGAAAACAAATCAGTTTCATGACAAAAAGATTTTTCATATTTAATCTGATTACGTATATGTATCTCCAAATCTTGAGACACTATGCAATTTTTTCCATAGATCCATGTCTGGTCACTTTACAAAACGAGCAATCATTCTTCTGATGGCGAGTGGTTGCAATCGTTTACCTCAGCCCTTTCGCAATCTCTTTATCTTATCGAATTCTCATAAGCACAACAGTAGTGTTTCCGTTATTTTGATAGTAAAGCTTCACAAGGAAAGGGCGTGCGGGCAATATGAAATCCATCGCGCTTTCATTCAATGCGCTACTAACATGAAACTCCTCATGCCTTTCTTTATACCCTCAATCACCTAAAGCAAATGCAAACTTTACACTTTTGGGTTCGCAGATATGTGCTATATGTAAATTTTATGCTCTTCCGCCGCTCGTAGCTCAGTTGTTCTCAGGTGTTGATTTTTGAAGTATTTTTTTTCCCGCGGAATTCACTGAAATAATCGCGTTTCCTGTTGTCTCCTGAATGGCGCGTTTAAAAATAACTCAGACAGATGGTAGTTTATTGTAACCACTTACTTGGGTCTCAATATACTGATATAACCACCATTTTTATTTTCAGGAAGGTACCGCCGATATTGTGGATTATATTGCAAGCAAGAAAGGAAAACCCATTGACTGCACGGAGCCGTTGTGCTTATTTGCGCAAAATAATATGGCAACGTTAATCCTGGGACGTCACCCTTCAGGAAAATGGCCTTCTTCTGACTTGACCATATTAAACGAGGCAGTAAAAGTTTTCAAGCAGCATTTTCAGTTTTCAAATCCGACTTTGCTATGGCCTGGGCTGCTAAAGTATTTAAGAATGTTTAACATCTTAGGTTTCGGTACAAGATGCGAGAAAATGGACAGAAGCGAGGAAGTGATGAGGTAATTCTTTTCCATAGTTACCTAATTCGTCAAAATGGAAATATTTTTTAAATTTACGGAGTTGCATTGTAATTACTTTTGTAATTTTGTGACTGTGATTCGCTACCGTATGTTACCTTCTTAGCACACATCTGCAATCATGCACCTAAACATACACTGACGGAAAAAAAAAATCCCAACACCACGAAAAAATAGTTGTAGAGGAATGAAACGGCGGCAATACATTTGTATAGGTAACGTATTTAATCGATTAAGGTTTCAAGATCACAGCTTATTGTAAGCGCAAGAAGAGCCATTTAAAATGTGAAATGCTGGTACATTAATAACCGGTGTAACCGCCAGAATGTTGAATGCAAGCATGCAAACATTCATGCATTGTGTCGTACAGGTGCTGGATGTCAGTGAGTTCCATGCCTGTTGCACTTGGTCGGTCAATACAGGGACGGTTAATGCTGGTTGGGGGTGACGCTGGAGTTGTCGTCCAATGATGTCCCATACGTGCTCGATTGATGAAAGATCTGGTGATCTAGCAGGCCACGGCAACATGTCGACACTCTGTAGAGCATGTTGGGTTACAACAGCGGTATGCGGGCGAGCATTATCCTGTTGGAAAACCCCCTGGAATGCTGTTCATGAATTGTAGCACAACAGGTTGAATCACCAGACCGACGTACAATTGTGCCGTCAAGGGGCGTGGGATAACCACGAGAGTGCTACTGCTGTCATAGGAAATTGCTCCAACGACCATAACTCCAGGTGTAGTTCCAGTGTGTCTCGGCAGCAGACAGGTTGGTTGCAGGCGCTCACCTGGCCTCCTTCTAACCAACACATGGCCATCACTGGCACCCAGGCAGAACCGGCTTTCATCAGAAAACACAACAGATCTCCACTCCGTCCTCCAATGAGCTCTAGCTTGAAACCACTGACGTCGCAAACGGCAGTGGTTTGGAGTAAGTGGAATGCATGCTACGGGACGTCTGGCTCGGAGCTGTCCTTCAAGTAACCGAATTGTAACAGTTCGTTGTGTCACTGTGGTGGCCACTGCAGCTCGAATTGCTGCCGCAGACGCGGTACGATGCGCCACGGCAATACGCCGTACACGGCGGTCTTCCCTCTCAGTAGTGCCGCGTGGCCGGCCTGAACCCGGTCTTCTTGAGGCAGTACCTTCCCTTGACCACCGCTGCCAACAATCATGCACAGTGGCTACATTCCTGCCAAGTCGTTCTGCAATATTGCGGAACGAAAATCCACCATCTCGTAGCCCTATTACACGACCTCGTTCAAACTCCGTGAGCTGTTGATAATGGCTTCTTCGTCTTCTTAAAGGCATTCTTGACTAATATCAACACCCTACGTCGAATCTCAACGATAATTAACGCTCACGAACGTTACAGCGCGTATTTACAGCAAACCTGCTTTGCATGTTCCGAGGGGCGCTACTAGCGCCACACGTATGCGCCGAGCGCAAAATTTGCCTAGACGTCATCTTACAGATGTACTCTCACCGCCTACCAATTGTCGCTTATCTAACACAACCCCTTTTTGGTGTTGGGATTTTTTTTTCCGTCAGTGTATAAAGAAGTTGGATTGCCATTGTGTTTTGAATCACGAACAGACATGCAACACTATAGTAGGCGCCTTGAGAATGGGGTAACGGTACTATGAATTTGTGTAACGTGAAAGTCTCAGTGTCGTAGCAGACGACTCTCTAGGTCACGTGTTCGATATGTGATCTATAGAATGGACCAGTGAGTCGACGCAGTGGATAGCAGTTGACACCTCCTCGGTCCCGATGGTACTCGGTGTTATTTAAGTTTGAGAAATTATCTGTCCAGAAAATGAACGCTAAAATTTTAGCTATGATCAATTGATCATCAGGCAACTTCTTCAAAGTGCAGGGACACAGGGACATCGGATTATCATTTCTAATGGTGACGCTATTTTTATAATATTGTCTGCACAAAGTGAATTCATTCTTCTATAAGTGGACCTAGTCTTTCTGATTGCTGAGAATGTGATCGTCCCGAATCGTGACGCACAAAGCAAAGAACGTATTAGTAAAGCGCATCACTCCACTGTTCAGTTGGTGCTCCCAGCTTAAGAAAATGCCCGAAAAGTTTTGAAGGAAGAAAAGATAGCCAGAGCAACTGCAGATGCCATCCACGCTTTTTTCTCTTCTAAATTTTACGTTATCTATCTAATCACTTGAAACATCAAAATGCGTCTGCCGCTATTTCGGATGTCGCAAAAAGGAGAAACTATTTCGTAGGTTCATCAAGCCCCGTATTCGTGTGAAAGCATTGTTTCCAAATTAGGGGATCCGTAACATTTCTGGACTATCTATGGAACGCTCCTGCTCACTGTTATTAGCACTCTTACAGCACAGCCAATAAGATCTCATCTCTCCCTCTCTCTGTTGGAGGAGAAAGAAAATTTTTTATTGACTCTCTGTCCGAATTTCTGCTAGACTACACTGGTGTGCAAAAATCTTGTACGGAGATTTTGAAACTGAAAACGCTTAGACAACTGATCTGATCCAACTGCAAAGAAAGTACATCTCTGGTTCAAGAACAACCACAGAGGGACGAAATCAATTGACATCAAAATTCATAACAATACATGATACAGATAATTAGAGTTTTAATTTATCTTCTCAAAAACCTCGCTGATGATATTGTTCATTTAAGTGTATTCAACAGTCATCTCCTTCTCGCTTGGCTTTCAAACTATTTCTTGATCAGAAATGAATGCACCACTGGTTCCGGACAGTGGAGAGAGAGAGAGAGAGAGCCAGTGACGTAAGAGAAGCATAACTCCTATGCCTCACCTGGGACTCGCACCCGAGCCCAGTCGAACGAACACGGTTAGTGGCAAACATTTATACCACCGCGCCACCAGTGTAGCAGAAAATTTTCTTTTTCTTAGAATAAAAAATAAAAAATTAGAATTCTTAGAAAAACGGCTCTTTCAACTTGATAATTTCCTGAATAAATTTTTTTCCGCACCCGCTATCTGCATTAACCAATAAATTATTCGGTCGATCAAAGTAACAGATGGTGGGGTATGCGTGTCTGTCTTGTGCATTTCCTAAAGGTTTTTTATGTTTATTATTATTATTCTCCCCGGAAACCGAATATGTAGACGATATGGAAAGGATCCTGGGTTCGAACATCTTCAGCAATGATTTTGTCTTACAGATTTACACAAAAAGTAATAAATCTGTCATAAGTTTCCCGCAGATGAAAATATAGGGTGAGGAATGAAAATAAAGTCTAGAGTACTTAAATTATACCCTAACGCAATGAGAATTAATGACATTCTGCTAAGGTTAGAATACAGTGTAATATACAAGTTTGCCCGCGTCGGGCATAGAACTCGGGTTCTCTCACTCCGGAGTAAGTCGCTCTCCCAACTGAGCTACGCAGATATACGGTCTCACTGCTATCTGCCTTTATCTCATGTGCGTTCTGCGGTGCAGGCACGTCATAATACACTGGTGTGCAAAAATTAAGGACGAAGAGGAGAAATTAGCATAACAGCGGAACGAGCAGGCAGAACGGACCGAAAGACTACTCAGGAGATAGACTAGGGTACGGTACGGTAGGGCATGCGCATATATGCAGCATGACGTAGGGGCGGGGAGTCGGAAGGGTATAAAGCACACGGGCGGTGTACGCTCAACAATTCGGTGAAAGCTATTGCACGGTGTACATCGGTTTGAACGACGTCGAGTTGCTGCCACCGTGTGATATGGCCAACAGGCAATCCAGTAGAGGACATCTGGATGACTTTACAAGAGGTCGCGTTATTGGGAAGTTGGAAGAAAGTCGAAGTGTGACTAGTGTGGCCGAGGAGTTCGGGATCGCTCACAGCATCGTCTCACGAGCTTGGAGAGCATTTCAAACGGCAGGAACAGCTGTCAGAGAGTTTAGCAGTCGTCGTTTACGAGCAACCACGGTGGCGGACGACCGGTATATTGTCCTAAAGGCTAGAAAAGACAGACGGCAGACAGCGGGCACATGATGGCAGACAGCAAGGCACATGCAACAGACAACTGGACGTCCGTTATCGCGTTTTACCGTGGCCAGGAAGCTGCACAAAGGTGGTCTATTTGCACGACGACCAGTACGGCGTGCGCCATTAACGCCTGCTCATCGGAGTCGGCGGTTTCTGTGGTGCCAGGTACACAAGAACTGGACACATCAGCAATGGGGTCGAGTTCTCTTTACGGATGAGAGCCGATTTAGTCTGACGAGCGATTCTGGACGTATACACATCTTGAGAGAGCAGGGAACACGCAATCACACCTCCAACATCATCGAAAGGGACCGGTTTGCAAGTGGCGGAGTTCTCGTTTGGGGTGGTATCATGCTTGGTAGCCGTACTGACCTCCAAATCTTCCAAGGAGGTTAAATCACTGGTGTCCGCTATTGTACCGAGGTTCTATTGCATCACATGCGTCTGTTTGGAGATGCTGTGGGTCCTGAGCTCCTCTTCATGGACGACAATGCTACATCTCATCGTACAGTGGCTGTCGCAGAGCTGTTGGAGAGTGAAGATACTCAACGCATGGATTGGCCCGCAAGATCCCCGGACCTAAATCCAATTGAAAACTTGTGGGACCTTCTCAGGAGACGCTTGGCAGCACGTCACCAGCCGCCAGCAACGATTCCGCAGCTGAGATTGGCGTTACAAGAGAAATGGGCCGCGATGCCTCAACAGCTCCTTGACAACCTCGTTCTCAGCCTGGACAGACGTTGTAAATCCTGCAACGCAGTCAGGGGTGATCATATCTCCTACTAAAGACTGGAGTTTTCTTGGCAGCCGCCTGTCACATGGACGTTTCTGTCTTCTGTCCAGTTGTGCTCGAAGCTACCTTTTCAATAAAGTGCCATTGTATCCTTTGGATTCCATGTTTGGACGGTTTTGCTCACTTGCCCCATATTCTAACATCTTCGGGATCTTATGGTATGATTTGAGTCGATGTGGAGCACTTCTGCACGACGTTGCATTCGAAAAACCGTCTCGTCCTAAATTTTTGCACCCCAGTGTAGTTTGAAAAATAATTTCTCTATTTAATACTATTTGTTCTTATATTCAGCAATGGAAGTAAATTACATTTTGTTAAGAGAGTAATAAATTGTTATTGCATCTGGGCTACCTATAAGAAAAAACATTTTTTATGAATATATACAAAGGTTAGTTGGTTGTGGATTTTAATGGCGAGAGGGCCATATTTGGCCAAAAATCGCCAAACGCAAGACCATATATACAAAGGACTTAAAAATGATCGTGTGTTTGTCTTATTTCGCAGATCTCGTAAAACTTAAAAATGTCCATGGTTGTTGAAGCCTTTAATCGAGCTAGAAGAAGTTCGAGCTTACTGGAGTCTCTAGCAAGTCTATTCGAGCTAGAAACAACCTGAACATACTCGAGAATGGAAGCGAGGCTCGAGGTTTTGGCTTGAACTGCACATCGTTAAGCTCACATCCAGTAGGGACTATAAACCCGGCTTTATATGCCTGATTAGAAAAATCCTTTTTTGAATCGAATAACAGCAAGCATGAGAATGATGGGTTTCTGTTCTTTTGAATCTCTAAGCTGTACACTTGAGATGTGGAATTATACCAGCCCTTTCGCAGTCTGATTAAAAGTATTCTTTTGACATATGATTTCTGAAAAGATGGCAAACATTTTTCAGACATCTTCAATTATTTTGATGTCAAACTTTTCCAATTGGAGGTGCAGATTTAAATTTTAAATTTGATATTACCACAGATTTTACTATATGATTTGGAAAAAAAATTAACATTGATTTGACCCTTGGTGAGGCATGGATCGTGTGTTTGTCTTATGACACTGGCTTCTCCTCCCTTCCCTGGAACCATCGACCCCGAATTAGTGACGGGCGACTGAACTGGCGACGGTAGTTAAAGTTCCAAACTTAGAAAAAAATAGGGCATACAAAAATTACTTTCTTTTACATATCTGAGCTTCGGAAAATCGTGATCTGACAAAAACATTTTAATCCGATCTTTGTTCACACGCTACCAACTTTCCATTCATTTTCCAGCTTTTGTGATGTAAAGTATTTTTGCCAGCCGTAGTAAAATTGGACATCGTTTTGGGAAACTACGCACTACAAAACTAAGGAAATTCCCCAAAGTGCCTTTTGCGAATTGTTTCGTTGTTTCTTCCCTACGTCAGATGAATACTTAAATCATAGAACGTAGGTATATTCAAGGACTACCTAATATGTTTATTACCTGCGCAGATCTATAAGTTTCTTTATGTATGTCTTCTGAATGGAACGTAATTATTTTCTCTTTTACGCATTAAGAAAACAATGAGATAAAAAAGAAAGAACAACATGGAAATGCAGAGGATAAGAACTTCATAGCGATGGCTAAACCAGAAGGAAAAGTTGAAAAATAGAGATAAACAAAATTTCTCTTTTCTAATGAATATGAATGAGGTAATTCAAACACAGGAAACGGAATTCCTATGTCATTATTTTGTTTTTATTCCCCTACTGCTGCCTAAGCAAAAAATATATTTAGTGAGATTAAAAGTTCTTTAGGTATCGTACACATTTATTCGTATATTTTCCTTCAAAGCGCCTCTGATGTGCATTAAATTTGCATCGAAATTCCATTTTATGCCATATTTTTGTGCGAAAATGTAGGGTACGATCATTATGTGAGAATAAAGTTAAATAGTATAATATAGGCAACTGGATTCCTTATGAGTCACTGTTTAACTGCCTTTTGCACGATTAAGTCTGACGGTACTTTATTGTTGCAAGGTCAGTTTTCTCATCATTCTTTTTTATGCGACTCAAAAGAGAACTGTAACACGAAATGCTTAAGGAGCTATATGCATTCTTAAAAATGCCCCCCACATCCACCCAGCGCCAAGGATGAGATCACCAAAACCTTGGTCGGCGAGGTGCTTTCGTCTGAGGCAGTGCATGGGAGCTCCCACCGGGAGAAAAACTCAAAATTGTGGATGGGAAAGAGGCGCTTGCGGGAGCTGAGCAGACGGACGAATGGTGAACCCCGTAGTAACGAGATGTGATAATTATACAGAGGGTTAGTCGAAAGTTTTGCAATATTTGCATCACTTCATGTTTTCATACGTACCTTTACGACGAAAGCTGACTAGCATTCAAAGTATAGGCCATCGTGTTGCACCGTCTTTAGTCATCTGTCTGCCAGTTCTCTGATTCTACAGAGGGGGAGTCGAAAGTTTTGCAATATTTGCATCAATTCATGTTTTCATACGTACCTTTACGACGAAAGCTGACTAGCATTCAAAGTATAGGCCATCGTGTTGCACCGTCTTTAGCCATCTGTCTGGCAGTTCTCTGATTCTACAGAGGGGAGTCGAAAATTTTGCAATATTTGAATCACTTTATGTCTTCATACGTACCTTTACGACGAAAGCTGACTAGCCTTCAAAGTATGGGCCATCGTGTTGCACCGTCTTTAGTCATCTGTCAGCCAGTTCTCTGATTCTACAGAGGGGAGTCGAAAGTTTTGCAATATTTGGATCACTTTATGTCTTCATACGTACCTTTACGACGAAAGCTGACTAGCTATCAAAATATAGGCCATCGTGTTGCACCGTCTTTATCCATCTGTCTGCCAGTTCTCTGATTCTACAGAGGGGGAGTCGAAAGTTTTGCAATATTTCGATCACTTTATGTCTTCATACGTACCTTTACGACGAAAGCTGACTAGCATTCAAAGTATGGGTCATCGTGTTGCACCGTCTTTAGCCATCTGTCTGCCAGTTCTCTGATTCTACAGAGGGGGAGTCGAAAGTTTTGCAATATTTGGATCACTTTATGTCTTCATACGTACCTTTACGACGAAAGCTGACTAGCATTCAAAGTATGGGCCATCGTGTTGCACCGGCTTTAGCCATCTGTCTGCCAGTTCTCCGATTCTACAGAGGGAGAGTCGATAGTTTTGCAATATTTGGATCACTTTATGTCTTCATACGTACCTTTACGACGAAAGCTGACTAGCTATCAAAATATAGGCCATCGTGTTGCACCGTCTTTATCCATCTGTCTGCCAGTTCTCTGATTCTGCAGAGGAGGAGTCAAAAGTTTTGCATAATTTGGATCACTTTATGTCTTCATACGTACCTTTACGACGAAAGCTGACTAGCATTCAAAGTATGGGCCATCGTGTTGCACCGTCTTTAGCCATCTGTCAGCCAGTTCTCTGATTGTACAGAGGGGTAGTCGAAAGTTTTGCAATATTTCGATCACTTTATGTCTTCATACGTACCTTGACGAAGAAAGCTGACTAGCATTAAAAGTATAGGCCATCGTGTTGCACCGTCTTTAGCCATCTGTCTGCCAGTTGTTCGATTCCGCGGCGGTACCAGTAGTTCTTGTCCTTCTAAACGAAGAACTCTTTCACCCCAGGTGACACCTTCTCCTGGTTGTTGAAGTGTCGCCCGCGAAGGAAGTGGGCCATGGACCGGAACAAGTAATAATCCGACGGAGCAAGGCCCGGACTATATGCTGGGTGTGGCATCAGTTCGATGCCCTCAAGTTTCTGGATTTTTGCCGGGGTCGTTCCCTCGATATGAGGCCGAGCGTTGATCTGCTATAGGAGAGCGCGCTTTCTGTTCAACAGTGCCGGGTGCTTCTCCAAAACGGCATATATCCGCTTCAGCTGTTCAGAGTAGAGGTTAGCGTTGATGGTCCGACCGTCTGGAACAAATTCGTAATGGATTATCCCCTAGAAATTCCACCAGCCACAGAGCATCACCTTGTGCTCGAAGCGCTCACGTTTGGATAAAGGTTCTGGAAGCTAGCCCGGGCTCAACCAGTGCTGTTGTGTGTTAAGATTACGGAAATAGACCCATTTTTCATCTCACGTAACAATTCTCTTGATGAAACGTACGTCGCGCGGGTTTTCTAGGAGTTTCGTGCACACTTCCACTCGGCGGTTTGCTTCAGCTGGCGTCAGTTCGTGAGGGACAATGCGGCAGTTCCTGTAGACCTTGTCGAGGTCCTGGAGTTGACGAACCACGGGTGTCTGTGATATGCCCAGCTCGCCTGATAATCTCCAAGTGCTGGTTGTCGGATTTGCATCTGCGGCCTGGAGCACGGCCTGCGAATCCCCAGTTCGTGGCCTACGTGACCTTGGCTGATCGTTGAGGCTTCTGTCACCTGAGCGAAATTTCTTAAACCATCTGGTTGCGAAAGCTGGGGTCCACGGTACCTTCCCCTTTCGTATGACAAATGTTTCGTGTTGCTTGAGCAGCGTTATGAACGAGTACAAACTCTTAAAGCAAAAAGTTCCCTGATTTGCCGGTTGTGGCTGTTCATGTTTTAAGCGTCCCAACCAATGACAGAGTGACGACATGCAATGCTGTTTACAGCAACGACTACCACTTTATATCCCTTTCGACTGACTGTAGTGCGCGACTTGAACTTGTTTAAACACGTGACATACCCGCCGCAGCACATGCGTTTATTGAAATATTGCAAAACTGTCGACTCACCCACAGTATATATTGAGCCTGGAGTGTCTAAGTCGGCAACATCGGCGTTCTAACTGATTAAAAAATGTTGCATCAAAAACTTTGATGATATTTGATAAAGACTCGATCTCAGTAACGTTGCTACATTTTCGTGCCTCCGAAAAACAGACACTCAAAGTTAGTGAGAGTTGGAGGGTAGAACATAACAGAGGATCTAAATAGCAGGTTCCCTACAAAGTCAGTATCAAATTATATGTATAAAATGCTGCATAATATCGTGTAGATTAAATTGTTATTGATTTGTACCTGCGTATTTGCACTTTAAATGTTACATCTGCAAAAATCTTGTAAATTATTGCGAAGTATGGAATTACCAACCGCTGTGTCTGAAGATGCTCAGTGCCGCCCCGGTGGCGCAGTGGTCTAAGGCGCTGGCCTCTGATCATTCGTCCGCAAGGGGTCCGGGTTCGAATCTCGGTCAGGCATGGATGTTGTGTTTGTCTTAATGTGCTGGCTCTCTCCCTTACCTGGAGCCAGTGACCCTAAATTAGGGACGGGCGACTGCTTTTAGCCCATTGAGTTGCTCACGGTGGTCGCTAAACCTCCAATCAAAAAAAATGAAGATGCTCAGTTGCTGTAAATGTTGCCGATATCTAAGGCGTTCTGCACATGGTATTTGTACTAGTTATTCTTATTTTGTGTCTCAGATACAGTGAGTCATCTTCAAAGCCATCCAATGTCTTTGAAGTTTCAGTCTTCTTGAAACTTTTCATGACTGTTCTGTGAGTAAAATGTTACGTTTTTTACGCTTCTTCAATTTGCGGTTGAAGAAGCGTATATGCTCCAGCTTTGTCCGTCTGTACGTCCGCACGATAACTCGCGTAAAAATGGTTCGATTTCGATGAAATTTTAGTATGTGGTAGAGTACCATCTGGGGACGAACCCTATTGAAAATGGACGAAATGGGGTCAAAGGTCAGGCAGGACACAAAAGCGAGATTTTTTCCATTTCCTTTATGCATCATAACTTGCGTAAAAATGGTTCGCTTTCGTTGGAATTTTAGTATGTAGTAGCAAACCACCTGGGGACGAACGCTATTGAAAATGAGCGAAATGGGGTCAAAGGCCAGGACACAGGAGCGGGATCCATTCCATTGCCCTTGTACGTCATAACGTACGTAAAAACGATTCGATTTCGATGAAATTTTAGTATGTGGTAGGGAACCATCTGGGGACGAACTCTATTGAAAATGGGCAAAATGGGGTCAAAGGTCAGGACATAGGAGCGGGATCCATTCCATTGCCTTTATGCTTCATAACTCGCGTAAAAATGCTTCCATTGCGACAAAACGTTATCATGTTGTCTCGGAGGAATAGTGAACCGGTTCTGTTCAATATCGACGAAATGGGGTCAAAGGTCATGGCACAGAAGCAAGATTTATTCCACAGCTGTTATTCTCACAACTTACGTAAAAATGCTTCTACTGCAACAAAACTTTAGTATGTTATTCCTGAGGTATACTGAACTGGTTATGTTGAATATCATCAAAATGGAATCAAAGGTCAGGACACAGAAACGAAATTTATTTCACAGCCATTATTCTCATAACTTGAGCAATGATTTCTGGTATGTTGAAAAACGTGTCATAATCAATGCATTGCATTATTTTACTAACTTGTTTCATCATGCAGGTGAATAGTGTAACCAGTCCAGCGTTTCATATATTCAGCGATGGCTAGTTTTTCTAGCAGTATATTCAACCCATCACTACTTGAGGGTCTCTAATTTGATCATAATGTCATCAACTGTTGTTATTTTCCTGATTCCCGTGTTCCTTCTCTTACCTTACTTGGTTGCACCAAGAATTCGCTTCTATGTGCTTCTTTGAATAGTCAGCGGAATTTATGCCTTTCTTTGTTAAGGTGCATGCGATCGATAAGTCAAGACTGGAAGGATGTATTGATCAAATATTTCTTTTTAAGGCATAATGGTGTATTGTTGTTGAGAATTGCACTGTTTCTTTCAGGTGCACTCCAACAAAGTTTTACACGCCTATTAATTTCTTCTTCCATGTAACCTTTACTTAATGTCAATTGTCCAATGTAGACGTTGGGATTGGCTTCCTCTAGACTTGCCGTATCGACCTCAAAATCTTCACGAAATCCGTGTGCATAGTTGATACTTTTCGTCATATATTCGTATTAATATTCAAAATATAATTTCTGCTATAAAAGTAAAGCACCCAGAAGGAATCATCTGTTCGAGGTGAAAATTGGTATGTGCAATGTTCATGTATACGAAAGAAAATAATTGCAGTTCCAGAGCGCTATTTATTCGGATAAAACAGAATAAATAGAACAAGCCAGAACGTTGTAGCACCACTTCGCATACAGTTCACAGTTCACGGATACTGTCATGACTGATGGTGTCCAAACTGCGGGCCAGTTCGCCGACTTTCCGGGATAGGCCCAGGTGGCTTCCCATGATGTCCCAAACATGTTCGATCGGTGAGATGTTGGGTGATCAGGCTGGTCATGGAAGGGTGTCGACATTATGGAGAACTCGGAGAGCCGTGCTGTGCGTGGCCCAGCGTTATCCGGTTGAAAAATTGCTCGGTGATGCTACGACGGCAATGGCAACACAACACGACGTAGAATTTCGTCGACGTACCGATGAGCCGTGAGGGTGGTATGAAGGACTACCGAGTGTGTCTGGCTATCGTAAGAAATGGCTCCCCAGACAGAAACACCCGCCGTTTGAGAGGTGTACTATTCCACCTAAAGGTGGTCTCGTCTCCAGACACACACGTGCTGGTCATCGGCGTTAAGTACAAACCGTGATTCATTACTGAAGACCCCACGACCCTACTGGACACTATCACACGTCGATCGCGCCCGACACCACTGCAACCAGTGCCTGCGATGCTCGCTGGTCAGCGGTAAGAAGTGGAATGCCCTCCTCGAATGTCGTCCTCATGCCGCAAGTCGTCTGGCAACGGCCCGGATGTCCACTTCCGTACCTGTAGACAGTGCAACATGGCTACGGATAGTTGAGAGCGACTAGTTCGGTTCTGTTCGTGCGACTCTCACAATTGCATTCTGTCGTTGTTCTCTGCCGTCCACTGCCTGCTTGCGGATGGGTTGTGTTCCCCTTGACCCATTGGTGCCAACCAAATGCCTGGTGATACGGCGACTAGACCCACCGGCCTCTCTCCCAGCCTTATTATACATCCTGTCTTCAACTCGCTCAACAGCTCGTGCTGTGCATGGATCTGATGTCGTGCATCCTGAACGTCCTTGTAGGTTAATTAAACTGCAATCCGCTGTCACAATTTTCCGTACGTTCGAGCTTTGCTCTTTATACACCGTCCTCGATGCGTGGTTCCGATGCGCTGTAGCGGACCACTATTTAGTCATTAGTCGTTATATTTTAATCATTTGATGTTCGGCCTTGAGGAACTTGCATACGAAGTTTTATCAGGATGGAACAACCTTCTAGGGGTGCTTCGTTTTTTTTTTTTTTTTTTTTGGCAAGGAGAGTATTAATGCGAATTAAATACACTAACACCTTTCGTTTTGGCAGAGGACGGACAAAATTGTACTTAAAGTAATTTCTAATGTATCAAATCGTCTTAATATTAATACAAATGATCTTATAAACAGATTTAAACGCGTCGTATTAGTTATTATTCAGGATTTGTTTGCATTGGTACGTATTGGTTAGACACCCGCTACAATATACCAAATTAGATCTTCATAGTGATGCAAAGATAATTTTCTAGAACTCGGATGACGCAAAAGCAGACGCGTGCTTCACATGAAGTGATTCAAAATTCTCATACAATGAATGTTGCAGAATTTCTCATTTTCAGGACGTCTTTTGTAAGAAAAGATCGTGCGTATGTCATCACCCTGTGGTCAGCATATCTCCACAACTATTGGTTTGCTTTGAAAAAATTCTTTTTCCGTTGGGAAGCTTGAAATGTGAGAACGATCATCCTTGCCTTCCGGTTTTTCTACGACGCATAACTTCGCCACCAGAGGGCGTAAATGCAGATGCTCTATCTACTTCGAAATGTATTTTATTCAATATACTTACATCTAAACACCATATTAAAAACATTCTTTCTTTTATTCGGTACCATTTGTAACGAAGATTATTTTGGGTACATTTTCTTTTCCAATTAATGCACAGATTTTCCGCTAGGAGACGTAAAGTTAAATTAAAATTTTCCCGACATCTCTGCTGAAAGTCCCATTTGAAAAATTCTTTTTGCCTTTGAAAAACTCTTTGTGTGCTGTTCGTTACAGTAAAGATGGGGAATATTATCTTTTTTAAAATAATGCATAGTTTATCCGCTCGGGGACTGCTTTCAAGAGACGTATTTGAAAAAATATTTTTCCTTAATATAGTTTTTGGTGTGAAGAATACAATTTCACATATTTTCTAAATTTCCATTATTTAAAATTCTTCCGCTAGAGGCGTAAAATTGGATCTAGTTTTCCTCTATATCTGTCTTTTTAACTGCGTGACATAAAATCACTTTGTCTCTGCTATCTTCCTTCAGCTAAGAGAAACTTTTAAACACAGTTTATTATTAGAGGTATGCAAAAGTTTCCCCCGCCCCGCTAGTGGGCGCTGTAGGGGTCTAAACAGCCGGCGACCGCGCTGTCACTTCATACATGAAGCCAAGTATGGCGGTCGATAAAGTTCATTTGCGGCACTGTTTGTTATTCATGTTTAATTTAGGGAAAAGTGTGAGTGAAGCATACGGTTCAATACATCAGGCGTATGGCGATACGGTTATGGGTGAGTGGACGTGTCGATAATGGTTTGCCAGGTTTAAGAAAGACGATCAAAGCTTGTAAGACAAGTCACATGCAGGTAGACCGCAGGAAGTCGCAGACGAAGAGCTGGAATCGCTGTTGAAAGAGGATGCCACACAATCGACCACGCAACTAGCGAAACGTTTGAAAGTGGCTCAATCGACGGTGGTACGGCGTCTACAGGCCATGGGAAGATCCAAAATATTGGTAAGTGGATTTCGCATACTTTAACGTAGGGTAATATTAGTCAACGATTGGACATCTGCATGTCGCTGCTGAAGAGGTTCCGAGGGAAGAAATTCTTGTGGAAGGTTCTCACCGGGGATGAAAAATGGGTCTATTGCGACAACCCCGTGCGCAAGCGCTCCTGGGTCGATCCAGGCCAGCCATCAACATCCACTGCAAAACAGGATATCCGCGGGAGAAAAGTGCTGTTGGGTGTGTTGGGATATGCATGGAGTGCTGTACTTTGAACTGTTGAAACCGGACGGAACAATCACTGGTCAACGATATAGTAATCCGTCAATGAAAGTGAACCCCGCAATCGAGCAAAAACGCCCATGGACAGGTAAAGGACGCCGCCCACTCATCCTGTTACACGACAATGCCAGACCACATGTCGGTTCCACCACGAAATCAACACTTGAACAGTTACACTGGGAGGTTTTACCGCACCCGACTTACTTCCCGGACATTGCACCCTCAGAATTACTTCTGTTTTGCTCTATGCAACCAACGTTTCCTAGCCCTGCAGCGGTTCACTACAGTTCCAGAGGTGGAAAATTCCGTCACTGCGTTCTACAGCTCAAAACCCGAGTACTTCTATCTCAGGGGCATTCATTTGTTGCTTGAAAAATGGCAAAAGGCCATTGATGCTAACGGCCAATATTTCGTTGAATAAATGTGTACTGGTTTCCTGATTGTTCCTTTCTCCTTTCTCTTTAAAACGGCGGAAACTTTTGCATGCCCCTAATAGTTACAGTAACAGACTTTTCAACCGCTAATGGAAAAAAATACCTGTTTCTGCTTCTAGATGTTTTATCAATTGAAGTAATGCGGTTGACTTTTTTTTCTGTTTTCTGTTATGGGTTCCATTGACTATAGTAACTCCGAAACGATTCAAAAGACATGCTCATTGGAACCGAAAATTTGGTGTCATCATTCTTGTTTACTCTACTGATTTTACCAGTTCTGGCAACAAAGACAAAGCATCGGTAGTTTCCTACATCTAATATTGCTGCATTTCCACACCCTCCTTAAAACCAAAGTTGCAAACTTTCCCATTTTCTATAATAATTAAATGTTGTAAAACGCTATTTGACACTGGTATATAGCTCAATTCAGCACTCGTCGAATAGTTCGAAAATCTATTTGGCATATTGAAAAGGTTTTTTTTTCTTTTGCTGTTTTTAATTTAACGTATTGCTTTGCTATTCTGAATACAAAAGTGAAAATAAAGGCTAAATGTGTTTGTAACAACTTTTTTTCCCATGAAGACAACAAAGCATTTGTTATTATGTTTTTGTAAATATGTATATTGTCTTAAATAATGTCAATATAATGTCTTTTCCTTCTTATTGGTTTCAACTCTAGAGAAACAAGATAATCATTTTAAGATCTTTTGTGGAGATGTGTGGTAGTCTAATGACAGCAGATTCAGTGTCCCTTAACATGCATATTTTCTCTATAATCGATTTACCTCATGGAACAATATCTGTCAACTGTTTTCTGTTTCGTATCAAGAAAATGAAATTACAATACAATACTTGGAGAAAATGTATACATTTATCATCAGGCGATGAATTTCACTAGATATTGCATTTTGGAAAGAAAAAAACTGTAAAATACTGGATTATTCCTGTATCTGGGATGCTCTTAAGAAAGACGCCATGTTTTGAATGCTGCAACAGCAAGAGACGCACCTATTTCTGTGGGAAAGCTTAAAAACCTCATGCAAGATTTAGCTTTTAGTGTCAAGTTTCACGTTAAACCAAAATCGTTGGCAAAGTTGTTTTAATTTTTACCTCAACAAGAAAATTCGTGTTCCCTGAGGAAAGAAGGCCTCTCAGGGCTATACAGTAATATCACCGCACAAGATCACAGAACTCTTATTCTTACAGATCATATATTTCTGTGAAGACAGTTACCACGTTTATTACTTTTTGATATATCAAATTCTATGTATGTATGTATGTATGCATGCACGAAAGAAAAACATAAAGAAAAACTACTATTCAAATAGAGACAAATCTAAACAAGAAAGATGACACCGAATTTTCGGGTGTAATAAGCACGTCTTTTGAATCCGTTCTGACGCAAATTAAATTTATCAAAGCTATTCAAAGTCAATGGAACCGGTATGGAAAACAATAGATTTGACGAAAGAAAGAAGTTTTTCAATCGGGTTTTTAATCCCTCAGATATTGCTGTAAACGGAATCGTGAGCTTACGCCCTTTGGTTGCAGACTTGTGCGCTAAGAAAAACATGAATTCATATGAGAAAACATTTCGCACCGGAAACGCTCTCCCACACAGAAATAATTTTTCAAATCGGACTCTTAGAAACAGAGATATCGACAAAAATAAGATGTGACTTTACGTCCCCTGGTGGGAAAACCATGCATTATTTTAGGAAGAAAGTATTCTCTAAAGGTTTTTTCATATGAGCGGTATCGGTCCCAGAAAAAAAAAAAATTGTCCAGTTTTTAGGAACCCAGATTTTGCCACAAATACATCAGAAGCAGAAATTAACACTTATGCCCCCTGGTGGCCAACTCATTCTTTACCAAGTATTATAAATTATGAGAAAAAGATTTTCCATCAGGTCTTGTATGCGATACTTGAAGAAATTTTCAAATCGGAGTTTTAGAAGCAGAAATAACGCAGAAAATGCAATTTACCTTTGTGCCCCCTAGCGGAAAGTCTGTGATTTACTTGAAAAATTTTGAATTTATAGGAAAAACATTTCGCATCAAAAACACTATCCAACAAAGTAGGAATTTTTCAAATCGTACTCCTAGAAGTAGATATATTGACAAAAATAAGATAAACATCTACGCCCCCCCCTGGCGTAGAAACCATGCATGATTTCAAGAAGAAAATGTTTCTAAAAGGTTTGTCGACATGAGTAGTATCGGTCTACAAACGCCTTTTTTTCAATCGAGATTTTAGTAGCTCATATTTTGCTGCAAATAGATTAGAAGCGGAAATTAAGACTTACGCCACCCAAACCATTTTTTACAAAAATTTGAAATTATGTACAAAGAATGTCCCATCAGGAGCTGTATCCGGTGCAGAAAGAATTTTTCAAATCGGAGATTTAGAAGCAGAGATATAGGGGAGAAAGCAATTTACCTTTACGCCCCCTAGAAGAAAGTCTATGATTTACTTGAAAATTTTTAAATTATATGAAAAACATGTCACACTGAAAACACTATCCAACAAAGAAGGAATATTTCAAATCGGACTTCTAGAAGTAGAGATATTGACAAAAATAATATAAATATCTACGCCCCCTGACGGCGAAACTGTGGAATATTTGAAGAAGAGAATATTCCGAAAAGGTTTATCGACGTGAGTGGCATCAATCTGCAAAATAATTTTTTCAATCGATATTTTAGAAGCTCAGATTTTATGGCAAATTCATCAGAAGCAAAAAGTAACACTTACGCCCTCTTGTGCCCAAAGTATTCTTTACAAAAAATTTGAAATTATATGAAAAGATTTTCTATCAGGAGGTGTATCTGCTGAAGAAAAAAGTTTACAAATCGGAGTGTTAGAAAAAGAGTTATCGGGGATAAATGTAATGAAATTTTACGCCCCCTAGCGGAAAATCTGTGCGTAATTTGAAAAAATAACAATATCTAAAAAACTCTTCGACATAAATGAAATCGAAAGTTAAAATAATTTTTTCAATCGGATGTTTAGAAGCAAATATGTGAGATAAAACGTATTTTAGAATAATCGACAACATCTACATTTACGCCATCTAGCAGCGAAATTGTACATCGTAAAAACAAAACAAAATAAAAGGATCATCATTCGCATATTTCAAGCTTCCCAATGCAAGAAGAATGTTTCAAATCGGACCAATAGTTGCAGAGATATCGTGGGTACAGACGGACAAACCGGTAACATAAGCACGACCTTTTTTTACAAAAGACGTGCTAAAAAGTTGTTTTTGCTTTTTCGTGCTTTCCGTCATTCCTGGTACATTGTTCTTGTCGAATCTACCTGCTGCGCCGTAAAACTTCACAAGCCAAACCATAAAATTTCTTGCTGGAAGTGATTGACTTTAATTATGAGGTAGAAATGACTTCATAAAGCACTGAATACGCTGATCACGATAAAAAAATTTGAAATTAATTAACTGAATTTTTTTCTTCTCAGTTTAGATTCTCCTTGGTCCCGAAATTGAGACATTTCTGGTAAATGTTCCGTATGCAGGTTTCGTGTTTTCATATTTAGCAACAAAGACAAGGGTAAGCGTCACTTGAGGCGACACTATCTCAGTGGAACGGTATTGGGTCAAATCTAGATATTAATGCAATTTTTATTAATGACCACAGAATTGGAAAATAGTGACTCTGCAACTACAGTGGCTTACGTCTGTGTAGGAAAAACGTGGAAGCCGAACTAACTTGTCGGGAAAGTTCTCGGCGTTTGTGACAGTTGTATAATTGAGCGTGACGTATGCAGTTGTGCTTTTTGAAAACACACGAAATGTTGGCAACAGGCAACAATGAAAGGTGGCATCTGCATGCGGCGTTCTCTTTTTTTTTTTTTTTTTTTTTTTTTTTTTTTGATTGAAAGTTTTAGAAACTTTTAAAATTATTTATTGGACTTGTTCGACAAATACAGTTACATACACTGAAGAGCAATTAAATTAGAGATACCTGTCTAGTAACGTGTAGCACCACCTTTCGCCCTGATGACGGCGGCAATTCGTCTCGGCATGGACTCGACAAGACACCGGAAGCGTTGGGTAGCCATACGGATCCACGACCCCTGAACAAGCTCCCACAGTTCACGAAGATTTGATGGAGGGGATCAGAGCCACGAACATCTCTCTCGATGGCATCCCAGTTGTGATCGATGGGATTGGGGTCAGGTGACCTAGCTGGCCAAGGAAGCGAGGTCACGTCGGCGGAGTGTTCATCCAACCATTCGGATACAACTCGGGAGCAATGGCACTGTGCATTGTCTTTTTGCAGGATGAGGTCCCCAGTGGGATGTTGAAGACGCACAAACGGGAGCAAGTGGTCGTCCAGGATATCCCGGTAACGTTAACCTGTGAGAGACGATGTCACACGTACCAGGGGTCCCATTTCAGTCCACGTAAAGAGTCCCCAGACGAGAATGCTACCCCCACAAGCTTGAAGTGTACCCTGCTGGCAAGAAGGATCCATCGCTTCATGTGGTTTGCGCCGTACTCGTATCCTGCCATTCTCATGTACCAACGTGAATCTCAACTCATCAGTCCAGGCAACATTTTTCCTCATGTCTAGGGTCCAGTGGCGATGTTCCCGGGCCCATGCTAATCTTTGCACCTTGTGGTATGCGGGCAGTAGCGGTACCCTCGTGGAACGATGGCTACTGTACCCCATAGCGAGGAGATGGTTCTGAATGGTGTGGCTGCTTACACGTTTGTGCACCAGCGTTAAATTGCCGAGTGATTTCTTGCACCGTAGGCCGTCTATCCGCTGTAACAATGCGAGCTAGCCGACGATGAGCCCGCTCATCCACACGCTGTTGTCCACGGCAGTTGGCCCTTGCAGGTATGGTTTTACCGGATTCGGTGTACTCACAGTGCACCCGTGATACAGTGGCTTGTGAAAATCCCAATTGCCTGCACGAATGAAGTGACCCATTCGTCGGGCCCCGAAAATTTGCCCGCGATCAAATGCTCTTAGATCCTTCGTCTTACACATACTACGTCCGACTCTTACTGATTCTCGTCGCATCAATCCTTATATTGTCGGATCGCTGCATACGTCATGTCGTTTCCGTTTACAGGGTCGCCCACAGCGCCACATTTGCATAACGCCAGCTGTCTCTAATTCAATTTCTCTTCAGTGTATATATTGTACATAATTGGACTTGGTTGACAGATATATACAGTATAGACACTGTGTGTTTCAACGACAGCAATGTACATAGGTGAACAAGGAACTCAGCGAATAAACGCCCGAAATACAAACACAAACATCCATGTCTTACACACGGGATTCGAACCCAGACCCCTCCGTTGGGTGGGTGAATGATCAGAATCCATCGCTTAGACTACTACGCCACCGGGGCGGCCGGGGCGGCGTTCAGCCACGTGTGGTTGACGATAGGTGGAAGCTGTGTTTGTTTAGTACGTTTTAAACATGGATGATCAAAAGTTGCATTTTTGCTTTTCTTCTATAAAAAGGGGAAGAAACTCTGTACTGACGTGTAAACATATTTGTTAGAGTATGGAGGTAATGCTATTGGCGAATCAACGGTATGGAGGTGATTTGCGAAGTTCAAAGCCAGCGATTTATGTTTAGATAATGGGGATCGATGTGGAAGACCTTCAGCAGTGGACGACGATCTCATAAAGACAGAAATTGAGTGCAACCCAAAGATCGACGTGGAAGACCTTCAGCAGTGGACGACGGTCTCATAAAGGCAGAAATTGAGTGCAACCCAAAGATCGATGTGAAAGACCTTTAGCAGTGGACGATGGGCTCATAAAGGCAGAAATTGAGTGCAACCCAAAATTAGCGACTCGGGTGTTAGCAGAGACTATGAAAATGCAGAACAGTTCTGTTCATGAACATTTAGTGAAGCTGGGATACACTTCTACACTTCTCGTTATAATGTTTGGGTCCCACACAAGCTGCCAGAAAAAACTGCATGGAGCGGTATTTCAGATGCGATATGCTCCTAAATTATCCTACGATTAGTGACAGGAGATGAAAAATGGATAGTCTTCGACATTATAGTGTGGAAGAAATCCTGGAGTCAGGCTGCTGAACCACGTAAACAATCCCCGAAGCCGAATATTCATGGATGCAAGGTTATTTTCTGTATTTGGTGGGATTGCAAAAGCCATTATTTACTATGAGCTCCTTCAATAAAATCAGACGATAAATTTGGATGTGTGCTGCAGCAAGTTGGAACAATTGAACCAAAACCTGCATCAGAAGAGGCCAGAACTTGTGAACAGAAAGTGTGTTGTGTTCCAGCAAGACAACGCGCGCCTGCAAGTTCCTTCAATCACACGCAGAAAGTTGCAGCCCATGAACTAGCATCTCTTACCCCACCCACCTTATTTCCCAGACATTGCGCCCTCCGACTTCCATTTGTTTCAGTCTCTGCAAAATTCTTTGAATGGAAAATCATTCGGTGATCTCAACGCTATCAAGAAACACGTGGATGTTTTTTTGCCTCCAAGTCAACCACGTTCTACAGGGATGGCATTCTAAAATTGCCCGAGAGATAGACTAAAGTCGTGGAAAAAAATGGACAATACTTTGAGGAATAAAGGTATATTCTTAAACTCATTGCATTTGTTTCATTTCACATGAAAAAACCCCGCTCAGATCTTTCTGGAAAATATCTTATAGCTAATGTTTTTTACATCAAACTATGATGGTGCCACCCCGGTGGCGCAGTGGTCTAAGCGATGGCTTCTGATCATTCGTCCGAAAGGGGTCCGGGTTCCAATCCCGGTGAGACATGTACATTGTGTTTGTCTTTCGGCACTGACTCTCTCCCTTCTCTGGAACCAGTAACCCTAAATTAGGGGCGGGCGGCTGATTATAGCCCATTGAGTTGCTCACGGTGGTCGTAAACCTCTAATTAAAAAAAAAACCCCATCGAACTATGACTGTTTTAATAAATTTTAATTTAGTATCTATATGCATGAGTTATTAATTTCCTTGTGTTTTACGTGTTTCTTTTAGGAGAGAAATCAATAAGCGCCTGAACCCTGAAGAGTACGATCCGCAGAACGATCTTATTGCGAACTATCTTCAAGACGCTGTGAAAATAAATTCCTCTCAGAAAGATATAAATCGCACCGGTACGTAATGAGATTATTAAACAAGATGATAAGTAAGTAAAGATTGTTTAACTAAAAGAGTGTTACTACACTGAAATTAACTGAAATTGTTCTGATGCATGAGTATGTGAACATATGAACACACAACTAAGGAAAATACTAATTAACTGCTTCAATGAAAAACAAGGTGCACAATAACTGAGGATGTGGTTGGCAGTCCATTATCCCTAAAGCTTGGATTTGAAATTTCCTTCTTTTACCCTCAGTTCAAAGGTTCTCCAAAATTATGCAAATCTAGGAGAACACAGTACAGTGTAACCCAGTCTACACGTTTTTCAAGGGACCACGTGAAATTAACATATAACTGAAAAAATATATCAGCAAAATGTGGCACATATTTGTGCCTAGATGGCACACCATTACTCTGTTCCAACGTATGACGTCGTTATTAGCGTTATTGAACTGGATACTACGTAGTATGTAGTATTTTTTGAAAAAAACGTGGCACATTTATGTTCCTAGATGGCACCTCATTATTCTGTTCGAACGTACGGCATCGCTGTTAACGTTATTCAACTGGGTAATACAGAGCGTACAGCATTTTTTTTATGTTCTCCGGAACCAGTATTTTCAGTTTCAAACAAAGATCTTCGCTCTTTCCACGTTTATAATTGATTCACGGGAAAATTCTCATTGGCCGTCACCGGTGGGAGTCGAACCCAGGGTCTTCCAGTTACGCGCCGGATATGCTTCCGCTACACCACAGCGGCCTCGAATTCCTCCAAACTCACACACGCTAACTGCCAAGCCAATTTGACAGGTTGCTTCTTGGAGCCCCGCACAATGCTGGGGATTCACCAAAGATGGTAAGCAGCAACTGAAGAAATAAGTAGAAGGCGAATGAATAATTAATACAGACATTTAACGTGGACCAGGAACTACAAACACAGATCTTCGCTCTTTCCACGTTTATAAGTGAGTCACGGGAAAATTTTCATTGGCCGCCACCGGGAGTCGAACTCAGGGTCTTCCAGTTACGCATTAATTATTCATTCATAATTAGTAGGCGAATGAATAATAATAATAATTTATTAATTATTCATTCGCCTTCTAATTATTTCTTCAGTTGCTGCTTACCATCTTTGGTGAATCCCCAGCATTGTGCGGGGCTCCAAGAAGCAACCTGCCAACTTAGCTTGGCAGTTAGCATGTGTGAGTCTGGAGGAATTCGAGGCCGCTGTTGTGTAGCGGAAGCATATCCGGCGCGTAACTGGAAGACCCTGGGTTTTTCTCCCGGTGGCGGCCAATGAGAATTTTCCCGTGACTCACTTATAAACGTGGAAAGAGCGAAGATCTTTGTTTGAAGTTCCTGGTCCACGTTAAATGTCTGTATTAGTATTTTCAGTTTTACTTTTTTCTGCAGATATTTTTCTTTGAACTTTCTTCATGTCAGTCACACTGGAAAGAGCTACACCACTTGTAAATAAAGTATGTACTACATACACCATACCTGCCAACACTGGCACAAGCCTTGTCTGCAGTAACTAGTATTACTGCGCGGAATGCATAAACGCAGGAGAATGGGAATATCGCGAGAGGGGCGATTACGGGAGAAATCTTCGCTCCGTCGGACTCCCGGTTTTTGAATTTCCGCCCTATTTTCAAGATGAAATACAAATACTTTTGCAGTAACATGTTATTTAACGATAATACTGGACAGAGGTAACAACGCAAGAAAAAAAGTACGAATACGGAAAAAATCTGACTTCCGTCGTCCGTCCGTTTTTGAAAGTTTCGTAAAGACGGAATTCTGTCATCCGAACATCCTTAACCCCCCCTTCCGATTTCTGCTCATTTGGGTGATGATCGCGTAAATAATGAAAATAGTAATGAAAAGGTGGAATTCCTCGAATTCGCGGAAGAATCTTATGCTTAAAGATTACGGCCGCCCCGGTGGCGCAGTGGTCTACGCAATGGCCTCTGATCATTCGTCCGAACGGGGTCCGGGTTCGAATCCCGGTGAGGCATGGATGTTGTGTTTGTCTTACGGCACTGGCTCTCTCCCTTCCCTGGAACCAGTGACCCTAAATTAGGGACGGGCGACTGCTTATAGCCCATTGAGCTGCTCACGGTGGTCGTTAAAATTTCAATCAAAAAAAAAAAAAAAAAAAAAGATTACGGGGAAATTTTCGCGGCGTCTAACTTCCCTTTTCGCAAATTGCTGCCTACAGTTTCAAGCTAAAATACAAACATTTATACAATAAAATGGTATTTAGCAAGAATAGTAGACACAAAGGCAACACTGAGAGAAAAAATTACGATTATGGCAAAACGTTTTAAAACGTTTTACTACAGTTTTCGAAAGTTTTGAAGCAGACGAAAAACGACCCCCAAAAATTTTCTTCAGTTTTGCATCGATCTTGAAAATAATCAAAATGATGACAAAAAAAAAAAAAAGCGCAATTCAGCGAATCCGCTTAAGTACTTCATGTATATCATAAAATAATAGCAAAATAAAAATTCTTCTAAATGAAATTTCGTAGAATCCGTAGTTTCGAGAGTGAGTTCCGTAGTTCCGTAGTCAGACAACTAAATCCGTAGAAACGAACATTCGTAGCTGTTGGAATTTCCTTAAAACGAATTCCAACTACTACTACTATATACACACTGAAGTGCCAGAAAACCTGGTACAGACGAGCTCATGCAAAATAAATAGTAACGTCACCTATGCGCGTACTCGGTTGCGTCCGCCAGTGCGTATATAAAGCGATAGACATCCTTGCCAGCTGTCAGAGCTGTTTTTGGCATGATAATGACAAGTAATAACGATTTAAGCGATTTTCAACGCGGTGTCATAGTTGGCGCTCGTGAGGTGGGCCATAGTATTTCGGAGGTAGAAACGAAGTTCAGATTTTCACGTACGACCATTGCAAGGGTGTACCGTGACTACAAGAATTCCGGCAAAACCACCAACCTACGATACCAGTGTGGCCGTAACAAGACATTGGGTGAACGTGACCATCGTCGGTTGTCAAGAATCGATTCACCCGATAGGCGTGCAACACTCTCACAGGTATAATCGGAATTCAGTGCTGGAGCCTCAGCAAGCATCAGCGTTTGGACTGTGCAACGTACCCTGCACGATATGGGCTTTGGGAGCCGACGCCCAACTCGAGTCACCTTGATGAGTGCACGACACAGAGCTATGCGCTTCGCTTGGGCACGGCGATATGGGCTTTGGGAGTCGACGCCCAACTCGAGTCACTTTGATGAGTGCACGACACAGAGCTATGCGCTTCGCTTGGGCACGGCGACACCGCCACTGGACACTTGATGACTAGAAACAAGTAGCCTGGTCTGACGAGTTGCGTTTCCAACTGTATCTGGCAGATGGAAGGATTCGTGTGTGGCGCAAACCCCATGAAGCCATGGATCCCACCTGTCAACATGGAACTGTACCGGCTGGTGGGGGACCCGTAATGGTATGGGGTGTGTTTAGCTGGACTTCACTGGGACCCGTGGTACGTCTACAAACGTCGTGCACATCCTTTCTGACGAGGTACACCCGTTCATGTCCTGCATTCATGCTAATGGGTTGGGTCTGTTCGAACAGGGCAATGCACCTCTACACAAGTATCGGGACGCCACATTATGGTTAGAGGAGCATTCATCTGAGTTTGGGGTGTTGTCAATCCCACCCAAGTCCCCAGATCTGAACCTGGTAGGACACATTTGGGATGCCATGCAACGAGCTATCGAACACAGGAATCGGAGACCTCGGAATACACCCGAATTGTGGAACGCTCTGCAGGAAATATGGTGTGCATTGCCTTCATCATATTTCCAGAAGCCAATGGAGTCAATTCCCCGTCGTATTTCTGCAGTCCTGCGCTCCCGTGGAGAGGACCTACCATGTATTAGAATGGTGTACCAGTTTTTCTGGCATTTCAGTGTACACTGACAGGACAGATGAGCCATAGTGCGTCACGTGAGCAAAATGGGCAGAGGTAGTGATTTGACGGACGTTAAAAAAGGAATGATCATCGGCTACATCGACAAGGATAGAAGCATCTCAGAAACAGGAGACTTCGTGGGCTGTTCGCGAAGTGCTGTAATAAGGATGTACCAAGAATGTAGTACGACGTCATAACTATGGAGCCCCAAAGACCATCGACCGAGAGCAGAACGTCGCCTCCGTCGAACGGTAAAGGGCAATCGATGAGCAACTGTGCAGCAATTGACCACGCAAATTAACACTGGGGCCCCTGGATATGAGTCTCCGATAACAGTAGAGAGAACTCTGCTACGCAAGTGTCTCCGGAGTCGACGCTGCGTCAAGGCGTCCATGTTAACCCATGCCCATCGGAATAACGCGTGCAGTTGGCATGGGACTACTATCATGTGAAAGAGTGGGAAAAGGTTTACTTCCCCAACGAATCGAGGTTTCTACTCCACAGAAGTAAAGGGCGGTGGTGGATACGGAGTCAGACACACGAGAACCAACAACCGTACACTCTTGTCGGTCAAGTACAGACCGACGGTGGCAGAGTGCATGTTTGGGAGATATTTTCCTGGTATGACTTGGAACCGCTGGTACCACTGGATGGGTACCTGAACACCAATGGCTACCTTTCCATCCTCGCTGACCACATGCATCGCTTCGTGTTGGACGTTCAGCTTGGTGGTGACGGTGTCTACCAACGGTGCAATGCGCCGTGCCACGCCGCTAAACGGGTGTGTGACTGGTTCCAGGAACACTACAGCGATGTCTCCGTTATCCTTTGGCCGGCGAAAGCTCCAGACCTCAATCCCATAGAGCACTTGTGGGACTTTTCGGATCGACAGGTTCGATGTGCTGACCAACAACCACGCTATCTCCGTGACCTCCATGCTCTACTGTAGTCCGAATGGGCACGTGTGTCTCACGCAGTCCTCCAGGTCCTTATTGCATCCATGCCACGCCGTCTCTCCGCTGTCATCTGCGCAAAGGGTGGTTTTTCCCAATATTAGGTAGGTTGTCATATTATTCTGATATGACTGTATATACCTACTACGCATACTTTGGAGTTATTCTTGGGGAACAGAAGCTGTTATGGACTTCACATAAGGTATATCTACTTTGTGCTAAAGAATTGAGGTAGTGGAAAAAAATCCATTTAAGCGGAAACAAAAATAACAGTGATAACTTCTACTTCTGCTCTTTAAATGTACGAAGATGCAACATGGGAAATGATGATTAGCGATGAGTGCTTCTGTTTTTTTCTGAGTACGGCACCGCAAGAAGCAGATAAACGGAAATGTAGGAAGCTAAGTTCTGAAGGGAAAAGGAAGATATTTTACAAAAAGAAGTATGAAATTCACTAGTTGCAAGAGAAAAAGATAAGTTTAAATGTTTCAAATATGTTACATTGCATCAAATGTCATCATCCCAAAGTGCTATATCGCATTATGAAGTAAGAAAGATGACACCGAATTTTCGGTTGTAATGAGCACGTCTTCTGATTCCGTTCTGACGCGAATTAAATTTATCAAAGCTATTCAAAGTCAGTGGGACATTTATGGAAAACAGTAGTATCTGACGAAAGAAAGAGGTTTTCAATCGGGTTTTTAATCCCACAGATACTTCTGTAAACGGAATCGCGAACTTAAGCCCTATGGTGGCTCTTTTGTACGTTAAGAAAAATCTGAAATTTTGTAAGAAACATTTCGTAGTTGAAACTCTCTCGGACAAAGAAATAATTTTTTTAAATCGGACCCATAGAAGCAGAGATATTGACAAATACAGTAGCTCAGATTTTGCTTCAAATACACCAGAAGCAGAAATAAACACTTACGCCCCCTGGTGACCAAACCATTCTTCACCAAATATTAGAAATCATATGAAAATCATTTTACATCAGGACCTGTATGCGATATGAGAAGAATTTTTCAAATCAGAGATTTGGAAGCAGAGATATCGGAGGAAACGCAATTTAGCTTTACGCACCCTCGCGGAAAGTCTATGAATTACTTAAAAATTTTGAAATTAAATGAGAACATGTCGCACCGGAAACTCTATCCAACAAAGAAGAGATTTTTCAAATTGTATCATTAGAAGCACAGATATTGACAAAAATAAAATATGTATCTACGCCCCCTGGCTTAGAAACTATGTAATATTTTAAGAAGAAAATATTCGAAAAAAGTATATCGACGTGAGTGGCATCGGCCAACGAAATAATTTTTTCAATAGAGATTTTAGGAGCTCAGATTTTACTGCGAATACACCAGAAGCAGAAATTAGAGCTTACGCCGCCTGGTGGCCAAAATCATTTTTTACCAAAAATTAGAAGTTACATGCAAAATATCATAAACTGTATCCTATGCAGAAATAATTTTTCAAATAGGAATTTTAGAAGCAGGGATATCAGGGAAAATACAAATTAATTTTACGTCCCCTAGGGGGGGAAATCTATGTGTGACTTGAAAAAATGACTGTACCTAAAATAGTCTTAGATATAAATCAGGTCGAAAGATAAAAAAATTCAATCGGATGTTTAGAAGCAAATGTATGAAATAAAATGTGTTCTGAATTCGATATCGTCTGCATTTACGCCCTCTAGCGGTGAATATATTTATGCATCGTAAAAAAAAAAAAGGTCATCATTCGCACATTTCAAGTTTCTCAGTGCAAAAAGAATTTTTCATATCGGACTAATAGTTGCAGAGATATGGTGTCCACAGACGGACACACCGGTAACATAAACACGATTTTTTTTTACAATAGGCGTGCTAAAAAAGTTCTTGACTTAAATTAAAATCGTATTTGCAATCGGTACCACGAATATGTTTAACGCCATTCTAAATATCTGAGACAACTTCAGATAGGAAACATTCTGCAGATCTGTGTTATTTATGAACGGGAAAAAAGAAAGAAAGGAAGTTTTTAAAAGCTGAAGGCATTTACATTCTTTTATGTTGCTCTTGACCTTTGTGATTTGCAGCTGTAGATAGTATCTGCAAAATTACCGTTGTTAGTGTCGCGAACAGGTTGAATTCCGGCCTTTTCCTTTTTGCTAGTTTTAATGACTATTTTCCTTAACATCCGCGTTAGACAATGTATTACTTTGTAACTGATTAGCATCGCGTTATTTCCTCTGTCACTGATGTTTGTTTTGTGCAAGTTAAATGACATCATACTAGAACGGTTCACTGCCCATGGCAATTTGTTTCCTTTTACTAAAGTTATTAATTAACTAACCACAGCGTATTTTTCCGGTCTGAAAGAGAAAGGTCTTCGACACACGCAATACAGAATACAAAAGGGTTTCAAATATTAATAAATGTATACAGTATAATAGATTAAAACTTACATATATTAATAAATGTATACCTAATAATTGATTAATAAATATATACCTAATAATTGATTAATAAATATATACCTAAAAATTGATTAATAAATATATACCTAATAATTGATTAATAAATATATATCTAATAATTGATTAATAAATATATACCTAATAATAGATTAAAACTCATATACACGGTGGTATCAGAATAATATGACCATCCCCGGAATCACAGTGAAACCGCCCAGGTGCGTCATAGAATGCACGTGAGAAAGGTCGACCACGCAGCGATGTAAGCGGCCGGCCAGGACAAATGAGCGATTGTGCATTACGTGAGCACCATAAGCAGAGGTCGTGATTTGACGGACATTCGAACAGGAAAGATCAGCAGCTGCCGCTCCAAGGGTGGAAGCATCTCAAAAACAGCAGATTTCGTCGGCTGTTCTCGTGTGGGAAACGCGTCAGGATCGATTGAGTATCCTGATGACGTTGAACACATGAGATTGATGGCGTGTATTTGGCACGAAACCACATCGAGGTATCGGGTGAGCATTGATTAGAGCTTGATAAACGAACTGGTCGGGTGCTCTTATGTCATTATTGGAAAAAAGAGGGTTAAAAATGGCAGCAGCACCGAGAGAAATTTAGTCAATGGAAACCAAGGAAACTGTGGACAGCAGCGCTGCGAAAATGGTTCCGGCATTTCAATGCTCGGAACACCAGTCTCGAAGACAAGCTAAGGTCAGGACGTCCAGCGTCCACCTACACTGACAGCCTGGTTGACAATAAACCCAGTACCAATACATGAAAATTGGCAGCTGGGGTCTTCTCAATCCGCCATAGTTCGTCAGTCTACACCAACTTGCTTTCTCCAACAGAGGCCATCGAATGGTTCTCCATGAATTGACACCCCAGCAGGCAGAAAAACGTGTTTCTCTCTCTGCCGCAGATTGCTGTCAAATCCACAGAACCATAGGCTTTGACATCGTATCTTTACATGTGATAAAAAGTAGATATTATTATGTTGTCCAACTACTGGTAGCCAGTGGTTGAGGCCACTGCTGGAAGAACAGCCAGTCATGCAAAGAAAGCAGTTCGAGAGAAAAGTCATGTTCTGCATTTGGTGGACTTGTGAGCGTCCTGTGCTCTAGGAACTGGTACTGTTAGGGGTATGCAAAAGTTTCCGCCATTTTAAGGAGAAAGGAGACAGGAACAATTAGGAAACCAGTACACATTTATTGCACGAAATATTGACCGTTAACATCAATGATGTTTTGCCATTTTTCAAGGAACAAATGAATGCCCCTGAGAGATAGAAGGACTCGAGTTTTGAGTTGAATAACACAGTGACGACATTTTTCACCTCTGGAACTGTGGTGAATCGCTGTTGGGCTAGGACATGTTGCATAGCGCGAAAAAGGTGAAAGTCTGAAAGTGCAATGTCCGAGGAGTAAGCCGGGTGCGATAAATCCTCCCAGTGTAACTGTTCAAAGGTTGATTTCGTGTTGGAACCGACATGTGGTCTGGCATTATAGTGTAACAGGATGACTCGGCGGCATCCTTTACCTGTTCCTGACAGTTTTTTTCGATTGCGGCGTCCACTTTCATCAACTGATCGCTATATCGTTGTGCAGCGATTGTTTCGCCATGTTTCAACAGTTCGAAGCACAGCACTCTACGCATATCCCACCACACACACAACAGCACCTTCTCCCCTAGTATATCCTGTTTTGCAGTGGATGTTAATGGCTGGTGTCGATCGACCCAGGAGCGTTTCCGTACGTGGTTGTCGCAATAGACCCATTTTTCATCCCCGGTGACAACTTTCCACAAGAAATTCTTCCCTTGAAACCTCTTTAGCAACGACATGCAGATGCCCAATCGTTGACCAATATTACGCTTCTTCAAAGTATGTGGAACTCACTTACGAAACTTCTTGATCTTCCTCAAGGCCTGTAGACGCCGTAACACCGTCGACTGAGCCACTTTCAAACGTGTCGCCAGTTGCATGGTCGATTGTGTGGCATCCTCCTGCAACAGCGATTCCAGCTCCTCGTCTGCGAGCTCCTGCGGTCTACCTGCACGTGGCTGGTCTTCCAAACTTAGATCTCCTTTCTTAAACCTGGCAAACCATTATCGACACGTCTGCTCTTCCATAACAGTTTCGCCATACGTCTGACATATCGAATGGTATGCTTCACTCGCACTTTCCCCTAAATTAAACATGAATAACAAACAGTGCCGCAAATGAACTTTATTGACCGCCATGCTTGATTTCATGTACGAACTGACAGCATGGGTCGCCGGCCGGTTAGATCCCTACAGCGCCTGATAGCAGGAGCGGCGGAAACTTTTGCGTACCCCTAATATATGATCAAACTGTGGACGTGAACTCTATGCCGAACAACTGCAGCGGGCCTGTGATGCTCTGCGCCAAAGCTACTCTTGGGAAGCGGGCGTTGCTGAAAATGGATAACTCCCCAGGTCACACCTCCATAGTGGTCAGCCGAAAACTGTAGAAATTTGAACGGTTGAGATCCTACCACATCCTCTATTCAGTCCAGACCTTGTCCCATCAGTCTACCACCCGTTTAGCTTTATGGCCCATTTCAAAAAAAGGCAGCACTTCACTTCAGTGGTGAATGCGGAATCTGGCATTAGAGAATTTCGATGCGAGAAACCAATCGAGTGGCTCAGCCGTAGGATCGTGTCTGTAGTGGGAAGTTTGCAGAAGTCTCCAGAAAATTATGGCCTGTACTTTGCAGAATGAGATGAGCGTGTATGTCTTTCTTTCATCATTAAATCTGTTAGCTGCAAAAGAGACGATCCTTTGACATACTCTGGTATATTTAACTGCATGTCATACGCTAAAAGGAGAAACACTCACAAGAGTTCAGACGTAACAACACTATTGAAAGTACAACGAGATGCAACAAACATTTACATAAGTGGAAAGTCTGCAAACACAGAAATTCAAAAATACAGTATATGTCACATATCCATCGTAATTTCTCTTCCAAGGTAAAAAGAATAAAACAACAACATAGAAGCTGGCAGTCAGTCGAAAAAACACGAATCCAACTGACCACACATTTGACTGTTTCGTGTTTGTGAGTATCGAAGGTTTAACTTTACGTCTAATGCAAGGCACATAGATTTAATATGTAATGTGAAGTTGAAGAAGCATGGTCGCTTTTATAAAATCTCCATCTAAAGCTGGTGTATGATGATAGAGTTCTGATAAGTAACATAGTCCTCGTTTGAAAGCATGAAAGTTCAAATTTCTAAAAGAAAATTTACAGTAATGGACCCAGTAAAGTTCAAAACTGATATTCTATAAGGAGGGGAAAATGTTATTGGTCCATAGCTCTTTGCGTCGAGAATAAAAAATTGATGATCCATACCAGACGGCGTGCTGTAGAGAAGTCTTGTAGAATAAAGTCGTTTTAATAGTCGGCGGCAAGGCTATTCAGAAGAGTAGGTCGTCTCAAAAGAGAGTGTTAAAATAGATCATGAATGGAATATGAGATTACACCTTACAATACAAATTTTGGATATGACAATCCGTTTTTTAGTGTAAATATGACAAGGATGGTAAGTCAGATGGTTATATTCAAATTAATCGGAAACTTGAGATTTTGTTGTTCTGGGTGGTGTAGTGGTTAGCATACCCGGCCGCTGTCTGGGAGACGCAAGTTCGATTCCTGCTCCAGGACGAAGAAATTGTCAAGTTTTCGGATGTTATCTGACTTACCATGTTTGTCATATTTACACCAAAAAACGGATTGTCATCTTCAAAATTTGTATTGTATGGTTTAAAGCCGTATTCCATTCATGATTTATCTGCTCCTCCGGGCAATCACGGGATAGGATTCTTAACCTCCAGATTCGATAAACATGAATGCCGTTTGCTTCGACTAGCAAATCCTGTGATGGTTATATTCAAGTTAATCGGAAACTTGAGACTTAGTCTTTCTGAGTGGTGTAGTGGTTAGCATACCCGGGCGCTGTCTGGGAAACACAGGTTCGATTCCCACTCCAGGACGACGAAATTTTCAAGTTTTCGGATATTATCTGACTTACCATCCTTGTCATATTCACACCAAAAATGGATTGTCATCTTCAAAATTTGTGTTATAGTTCTTCAGTACCGCCTTACAGCGAATGTTTACGCATGCAAAGGGAATAGTAAACATCCGCTGTAAAGCTGTACTGAAGAGCTTGCACACGCTGAGCGGCACAGAAGTCCATTGCATATGTAGGCTCAGTTGTAAGCTAATTTACACAAATATGATTTCTTGGAAATTTAGGAGAAATGATTTGTAAGATGTCTCTGAAATAATATTTACGGCACTGTTCTTCATGTGCGGAGAAAACATCTCCTTCTTTTGTTTAAGCTGGATATTATTACCACCTAAGCCAACAATTTGAAAAGATCCTCCAAATAATGGTGCAAACTTTTTAACGAATGTATAGGAGACAGATTAGTGAAAATGCGTCACTAGTATGACATAATAATCCACCTGAAATCTTTTTCCAGGCATCGGGGATTATAATATTTGTCCTGGATAGTGTGGTCTTTAGTAAAGCTTAGAGAGCCTTGCATGCTAATTTTTAGCGAGTGTTGACCTCTGCTTACGTTCCTCTCGAAAATTACTTAAGGCTTCAGATGGCCTTTTAAGTTTCCTGCCAAGAAGCATTTATGCAGGTGTAACCCCAGTGTTTTTATGCACAGAAGAATCGAGGACGTTACTAAGGAGATTGCAGAGTTTACACAGATGTATACGTCACAAGCTGAATAGAGGACGAAACTAAAGAGATTGTAGAGTTTACACAGAGGTATACGTCACTAGCTGAATAGAAGACGAAACTAAACAGATTGTGGAGTTTATACAGTGGAATACGTCCCAAGCTGAATAGAAGACGAAACTAAACAGATTGTAGAGTTTATACAGAGGAATACGTCACAAGCTGAATAGAAGACGAAACTAAACAGATTGTAGAGTTTAAACAGTGGAATACGTCCCAAGCTGAATAGAAGACGAAACTAAACAGATTGTAGAGTTTATACAGAGGAATACGTCACAAGCTGAATAGAAGACGAAACTAAACAGATTGTAGAGTTTATACAGAGGAATACGTCCCAAGCTGAATAGAAGACGAAACTAAACAGATTGTAGAGTTTATACAGAGGAATACGTCACAAGCTGAACCCAGGACGTAACTAAAGGGGTTACAGAGTTTACACAGAGGTATACGTCACAAGCTCCAAGTGTTAATTCCAGCATTTGTGATGCTCTTGAACATAAGAAGCAATGATCTTAATCTAGATTACGATAAGCCCTTCCAACTGGACTAGCTTGAGGATGTTGAGGTTTGATAAATACACTGAGTGCCAAATATCTGGGATACCTCTCTTATATCGCAGTGGTCCTCCAAGAGATCAACAGCAACGTAATGGGGCATGAACTCCACGAGCTCTCTGTACTACTGTGGAGACAGTGAACGCCATTCTTTCTGAAGAGCGTCCCACAATTCCATAACATTCGCCGGTGGAGGATTCCTGGCATTGATAGCAGTTTGAATATAACACCAAATGTGTTCGATGGCGTTTAAATCCGGAGAAGGAGAATGCCAAGTTAGAACGCCAAACTCCATAGAATGCTCCTCCAGCCATAATCGTGCGACTGTGGACGTGTGCGGTGGCGCATTGTCGTGTTGAATGAAGTCGCGCCCGTCGAAGTAGTTGCATGACATGAACAAGTGCAAATGATCACCAAGAATGGTTATGTAGCCTCCACCGGTCAGAGCGGTCTGCAGACGTATGAGAGATCCTAATGCGTGCCAGCTAAAAACATCCCACACCATAACAAAGATACCGCCTGCCTGCAATGTCCTTTGTAGACATGTGGCATCCATTGACTCGTCGGGTTGTTGCCACACCCGGAGTCTACCACCTGAAATAGTTGGTACCGCAATTCGTCAGACCAGGCTACACGTTTCCAGTGATCTTGGGTCCAATGTCGGTGTTCCCGAGCCCAAGCGAGTCTCACAGCCTTGTGTCGTCGAATCAGCAATGACTCCCGGATAGGTCGTCGACTCCCGAAACCCCTGGAACGCAGGGAACGTTGCACTGTCCAACGCTGATGCTACTACTGGTCTCAAAATTGAATTGTGCTGTGATTTGCAAGAATGTTACACGCCGGGAGGATCTTACGATGCGTGCTAGACGTCGCTGTCCACCATTGTCCAGGGCTTTTCTACTTCCACACCGGTGTCGTACTCTGGATTTCTCCCCTGAGTTAGTGTATTCCAGGTACACCCTTGAAACTGTTGACCGTGTGAACTCAATGGAGTTGTCCATCTCCCGTTCGAAATACTGTGTATACCACGTCCGAAATCACTTAAATCCTGATAAGCTGCCATCCCCATAGTACACCATCTCTGTTCAGCTGTCGTATTACTCCGGCCACGCTCAATGACACTTCGTCCAGAAATTCTAAACGGATACCACGGAGCCAATTTTTTAATTCTGGGAAAAGACCAAAGTCGGGTGTATTGAGATCTGTGGTGCGTGGGATAAAGTTTCCCAGCCATATTTCGACAGAAGTGCACCATGACATGATGCGTTGTCATGCAGTAAGATAGCTCCTGCTTCCAACAAGTTGGGGTGATTTTGATGAATTTTCGGTCTCAACTTTGTCCTCAGAAAGTCACGATAATATTGTGCGTTCACAGTTTGCTCTACCGGCACTCGATCACAGACCACAACACTTTGGGCATCGTACGAAAAAATCATCATTTGCTTTACTTTGGATGGTTGTTAACGACACTTTAAGGGGTGTGGGAAAATTGGATATCTTCATTCCGCTGATTGTGACTTCCCTTTCGGCTCAAAATTACCGGTCCCAGTCTCATCAATTGCAACAATTATGTTCAGGAAGGTGTCGCACTCCCTTTCGAATCTGTGGAGGTGATCTCGTGCGATGCTCACTCTGGTTGCCTTCTGCTCAGGGGTGAATTGATGAGGAACCCAGCGCGCAGCGATTTTTCTTTTTCCCCAGTGAGTCGGTTAAAATCCGGTGAACAGACATGCTGGACAAATTTGTTTACTGAGCAGTCACCTCGACTGTCAAATGGCGATTCTTTCCCAGAAGCGTTGCAACAATGGTGACAGATGTTGTGTCTGTAGCCGTTTGAGGTCGGCCTGAGCGGTGATCATCACCGATGCCGCTTCGGCCTTCCCGAAAGCGCGATATACAGAGATAAATTGTGCTTCGATCAAGAGTTTCTTCTCCGCAAACTTCTTGCAAGGCAGTTTGGATGTGTGTCGGAGTTTATCCTGGCAGAGTTTCTATTTTCGCATACGAGTGCTGGTCTAATGCCGTGACTCGACATGAGGAGTTGCACGCTTCCATTTCTAAACGCTCCCAGGTCCACATAGAAAATGATAGCGCGTCGTTCTGACACCACTGAGTTGCTGAGACTCTGATCTTGACATGACGCAATCATTTTCCCAATTGCATCATCCGCTTCCGTATTAGATTAATATGTGCAGAACTTTTATTATGAACCTCGTACACGTGCTTTATCTACCGAGATCATTTCGATGTAGTGGTTCGCACGATCAGGTGCGGGTAGTTGCGTTAAGTCGTTTGGCCCCTTTTTATCTCCTTCACCTATCACGTGATGGGTTCGCAACTGCAATCATGTACATAGTTCAACTTTCGACAAATACTCCCCAATAATACCCACCAATTCGCACGGCGCACTGATAAATAATCCCTGGTTTGCCAGCAGTACACAATGAAAAGCAAGCAAAATTTGCGTACTCGTAAATAATTCCTGATTTGTTGTAGTGTACATTGAAAAGCAACCATTTTTTTTAAAAGCAGTTTAGAAAGTTCTGCAGTTGTTTTTGTTTCTAACGGCGCTTGAACTCTTGCTATACGCGTTAGTTGTTTGCTTGCATGAGTATATTTAAATGTTTTAAGACAGCAGAACCACTAACGTCTTAGTCACAAATATATTTCAGTTTTATGAAATCGAATCTTCCGGTCATGATTTTCCGCTCTGAGTGAAATATGAGCTTATCACAGGGTATCATTTCAGAATCTCTGAAATAAGCAACGATTTGATATTACATTAGGTTGGAAAGAAAGTAATGTTCGATGACGAGGTACTCCAAGTCGAAGTCCCGGCTACGGAGCATATTGGCCACTGAGATTGTACAGCACACCGGCATGGCATCAGCAGGTAATTGACTTAAGTCAGTGACAGTTGACTGTCAGAAGGTGAAGAATCTCAGCGCCAGCCAACATAGAAGTGGACAAGGAGCACATCCGCCACTGCATGCTGTGTGAGTTTAGTCATGGTAGCAGTAGCACAAGTACTGTAAGGAACATTACCAGTGTACCCCAATGCCATATCACATCGTCAGTGCTGTCGTTAGTTCAAATGATTTCAAGAGGGAAATTTTGACCTTGCTAAATCCGGAAGACCCGCAGCGGTGGATATGAACATGCTGAAGACCTTAGGGGAGACTGACCCAAGTGTGACCACGCGGAAGTTGACCGAGCAGTTGTGAACTACCCACACGAGCATTCAGAGGCGTAACTAAGTCTGCCCCAGGTGAAGCTCAAGAGAGGGCGCAAGAATCACTGCTTGAAATCTGATTAAAATTGTAACTGAAACTTTGGCATCAGTTTCTGGAACAGTTTTCAGCACCATACTTTGTCATTTGTCCATTTACATAATTTGCTCATAGTATGGTTCGCCAGTTTTGTTAGCCTTAACAGCGTAAATTCCACGTTTCTTCTTCAAAATATTTCGGCAGTGTTAGTTGCTCACATTAAGGAATGAAGGTGCCGTTGAACAGTCTGTTCAACTAAAGAAGAACCGTGGCCTTCATCGAGAACAATGGAGCCTGCTATTTTTCTTTAGTTGGGTACGTTGCAAGATAAGGCGTCGTTCATATTGTGGAAGATTCTCTTCGGGCTATTCGATAATTGCCATGGCTTTGAGCATCGACTGCCGGTTGCATTAGGTTCGTTTGTTGTGGTGCCGAAGGTCCGAACTCCGAAGCATTTAGCAAAAGTTGTTTGATATGACATCAATTTGATTTGAATTTGATTTGAGCTTGATATGACATTAATTTTAATTTGCGAGAAAGAGTTCGATATGACGTCAATTTGATTTGAATTTGATATGACGTCAATTTTGGTTTGAGAGAAAGAGTTCAATATAACATCAATTTGATTTGAGTGTAATATGACGTCAGTTTTGATTTGAGAGAAAGAGTTCGATACGACGTCAATTTGATTTGAGTTTGATATCACGTCAATTTGATTCGAGTTTGATATGACGTCAATTTGATTTGAGTTTGATATAACGTCAATTTTGATTTGAGAGAAAGAGTTCGATATGAAGTCAATTTGATTTGAGTTTGATATGTCAATTTCATTTGAGTTTGATATGACGTCAATTTCATTTGAGTTTGATGCGACGTCAATTTCATTTGAGTTTGATGCGACGTCAATTTTGATTTGAGAGAGAGAAAGAGAGCGAGAACTGTTAAATTAGTAATATATTTGGATAAAAGGGAAATGCAGATGGCGGTGCAATAGCAATATTTTATTGCTGCTCCGGGAGTAGAAATGTCTAGTAACGCCTCTGCGAGCATTATAACGTACCCGCGTCAACTTGGGAAGGTGTACAAGATGGGAGTTTGGGTACCCCATCAACTCACAGTTGAGCAGAAAGCAAATCGCATGAGTGCATGCGTTTCCCTGCTTGCACGTGACCAAGTTGAATCGTTCTGGAACCCCATTGTGACAGGTAACGAGAAATGGATCCTGTATGACAATCTCAGCGGCCGGAAACATTGGTTGTATCAAAAACAGAAGCCCATGCCGACCCCAAGAGCCATCTTACACCCACGTATGTTTGGTGGGATATGCGGGGTGTTGTGTATTTTGAGCTGCTGCTGGACAACTCCAGTATTACAGCCAATATGTACTATCGTCAGCTCGACGATCTGCAGTTATCGCTCGCGTCGAAAACGATCAGCACTGCTGAACCGCAAAGGCGTCCTCCTAGAGCAGGATGGAGCGAGGCCTCACACAGCATGGGTGACCTGTCACAGGATCAGGAACCTGGGCTGGGAGCTGCTGCCGCATCTAGCCTATTCCCCGGGCGTTGCTCCAAACGAGTATTACTTTTTCCGGTCGTTGCAGCATTTTCTAGACGGACAGCGGTGCACCAACCAGGACGATGTCGAACGCACGCTTACGCACTACTTTGCGTCCAATCCGCAACAATTCTACAGGGACGTATCCAATAGCTGCTCAGACGATGAGAGCAGGTCGTGCAAACCATGACGACTACATTTTGGACTGATTTGTACTTAGGTATACGGTAATTGGCACTTTTCTGTTGCCTTGCATTTGCAGATATCGCTTTTTTTCCAACACAATATATGCAAAATAGTGATCGATTAATCACGTAATCTGCTTAAGTATAATTAGACTAAACCCGTCAGAATCTACGGTAAGTTTTTTTTTGTTTTTTTGAAAATAATAAACTGATATGAAGCAACAAATGTAAACTTTATTTCATTGACAAATTCATTCAACCACTTCGGTAAACACAATAATAGTCCAGGTTCGTAATTTTTTTTTTGACTGAAGGTTTAACGACAGCACTGACCCCAATTAGGGACGAGCGACTGCTTATAGCCCGTGAGCAACTCAATGGGCTATAAGCAGTCACCCGTCCCTAATTTAGGGTTGCCGCCCTGGTGGCGCAGTGGACTAAGCGAGGGCCTCTGATCATTCGTCCTAAAGGGGCCCGGGTTCGAATCCCGGCGAGACATGAATGTTGTGTTTGTCTTACGGCACTGGCTCTCTCCCTTCCCTGGAGCCAGTGACCCTAAATTAGGGACGGGCGACTGTTCATAGCCCATTGAGTTGCTCACGGTGGTCGTTAAACCTCCAATAAAAAAAATTTAGAGTCAATGGTTCCAGGGAAGGGAGAGAGCCAGTGTCGTAAGACAAACACAACATCCATGCCTCAACGGAATTCGAACCCGGACCCTTCACGAACGAATGATCATAAGCCAACGCTTGAGCTATAAGAAGTCGCTCGTCCCTAATGTAGGGTCACTGGTTTCAGGGAAGGGAGAGAGCCAGTGCCGCTAGACCAACACCACATACATGCCTCACCGAGATTCGAACCCGGTAGACAAAACCCGTCGGAATCGACGATACGTTTTTTTTTTTGTTTTTTTTTGAAAAAAGTAAACTCCTATGAAACGTTTATTTACATCTTTACACAATGGGAAACGTCTTACTTACGTGAATTAACTAGATCGAATTATTCCTCACCGGGATTCGGACCCGGTAAACGAAACCCGTCAGAATCGACGATAAGTCTTTTTTTTTTTTTTTTTTTTTTTTTTTTTTTTTGAAAAGAATAAACTCATATGAAACGTTTATTTACATCTTTACATAATGGGAAACGTCTTACCTACGTGAATAAATTAAAGTGCTGTACTGAATATTAATCAAGTCAAGTCAAGTATGTTGTAGAGTAAGGGTTGAGCTTTCCCCAGCTCCGTATTTATATCACGAAAAGGATATACATGACCAAATATTTTGACTAATATGTGGTGTTAGATCTCTTGTTGCACAGTGATTTGTAGATTGAATTAATAGCATCAGTGGAAAGGCTGAATTAAACTTCAAAACTACAGTTGTATCGAGGTGCTTCAGATGTGTGAAATCGTCAGTCTTTGGAGTCCTCTTGCCGATTCAATCTAAGAAGACAGGTACTCTATGCTAGTGTAATCATCATTTTTTGCCTTGGAATGTGGTACGTGAAATAATTTTTTGTCTACATGTTCATATTTATTTAATTTATTGTGACTGAACCTGAAGAAATAGTAGAATACCAAATCATAAATAAGGCGCAGTGTGATGCCCTCTGGTGTGATATCCACAAGCTAATAATTGACTGATATATATAAATTTTTTTCTCTTTTCGGATGTGATATTATGACCACAGGAAGTAAGCAAAATATATCGAATAAATCAGGGAGTAGTCCTTGTTTGAATCGTACTACTGATCCAGTTAACATGGAACTAATTTTGAAATCATTACAAGATATCAATGAAAAGATTGACTCCACAAACCTAAAAGTTAGAAATGATCTAAGACAGGCCTTGGATGATATAAATAAAAAATTGGAACCTATTTTGGAATTGAAGAGTGAACTGATGGAATGTAAGGCATCTATAGAACATATGTCGACAAACTGTGATTCAATTTTGGAACAACTGGAGTCATTTAGGAAAGAAAATGAAAGGGTAAGGATTACACAAGATAATCTCTTTCTTGCAGCAGATGGAGTTCAAACAACTCGAATTAAATAAATTACAATGTGACTTTAATGAATCTGGAATTTCATGGTCTTGATCTGACTTATATACAAGATGAAAAAGAACTTAGGAATTCCTTGAGGACATTGGCTGAAGCATTTTATGTACTCGATTTTAATTTAAAGGATATTGACATTATACATCCCTTAAAATCAGATTCTTTGAAAAAACCTAATGCTAATGTGCTTGTTCAATTTTTGTCCAGAACTTCAAGAGATAACTGGCTTGATAGGAAGAGATCTATTATATACAACTGTGATTTTAATAGTATTTTGCCCAAAACTCGTGTATTTATAAATGAAAATCTGATTCCTCCATATAAGGAATTATTCTGGCATGCTAGAAGCTGTTACATCAAGGATTAGTGGAATCCGTTTGGGTTAACAATGGACATAATCTGTGTCAGGAAAAATGACTCATCACAAAGAAAAAAGATAGTTTTTATGCATGATCTGATTGAGTTTGGTTTACCATCTACTTCCACTGATTCTACTGGTGTATGACTTTGTTATGCGAACTGATAAATGTAAACTGTATATGGTTTGTTATTATTGTTCTACTTTATTTTATTTTATTCTTTTCATCTCTTGATTTACTGCATTGGACTATTGCACAGAATTGCTGATCACAAGGGGGAGGTATGGAATTTGTACAGTGTGTAGAGATAATCAACTTATATAGTATTTAATAATTTCTACAGGTCATTGCAGATGCTTGATGACCTTTTTTCACCTAGCCATTACTTGTGCATATTTGCTGGAATTTTGATATGAGAACAAAGAAATCTTGCTTATACTTGTTTGGATGCTATTAGTTTATAGTATCATTTCCTTATCATTTCTTGGTTTATTATATTAGATCATCATACTTAGTTATTATTTTTTATTGGAAGAAAAGAAGAAATTATAATGTTTATAGAGGTTATTTACTTGAACCTAACTTTTATCTTATGTTTGCATGTTGTTGGAGTTGATTGGTGGCAAATCCTATCATAGACATTAGCTTTGTCTAATCACTGGAATTTGGGCATGGGAACACAGGGATTTGCCTACTTGTCAAATCTTATAATTATTGGAATTTCAGTATGGGAATTGGATATTTGAACGGTATTTGGTTGGTCATTATTGTTCTATATTTCTGGATTCCATCCTTTTCTTAGTTTATTACATTTGACTGCTCTATAAGGCTGGTGATCATTGGGAGGTATCAGGGAATTTGTACTGTGTATAAAGGTTATTGATACATATAGTTTTGTCTGTCATTGGAGCTCCTAATGACATATTCCTCCCCTGTTATGTGAGCATACCTATTGGAATTTTGGTATGGGAACTGAGAAATTTGAGTTGTATTTGGTTTGTTACTATTATTTTTTACTATTATATTCCGTTCATTAATTTACAGAATTGTTGATCACTAGGAAGAGATCGGGAATTTGTATTACATATAGGGACTGTTCATATAAATACAATCTTTATTTAATTCCTCTATGTCATGAGAGTTGCTCAATGACATTCTTCTATCCAGTCACTAAATTTGTTTAGCTACTGGAACTATGGCATGGTAACTGATAAAAATGAATTGTACATGGTCTTTTATTATTACTACCTTATTTTACCATATTCCTTTCATTGTTTGGTTTACTACTTGATTATACTACAGAATTGTTGATTATTGAGGGAAATGTAGAATTTGTACTGTATAATGAGGTTATTAATATGTATATAATTTCTTATTTTCTTGTATGTTACTGATAACAACTATTGGAAAGTGTCTTGATGTTTACATGGCACTTGAAAGATATTATGTTATGCAGCAATAACTAACTGTTAGATTATTTTTTATTTTATTTCACTGTTTTTTTTTTTTTTTTTTTTTTTTTTTTTTTTTGGATTTTTTTTTCTTTTTTGCTTGTGACCAAATAATATATAAATATAAGGAGATAAGGTAAATTATCTATTAATTGGTGCAGGGGTGGCTACCATATTGTGGGATTCTAAAATAGTGCTTAGGGGAGGTGACTTAATTTTACAAAACTGTTTGGGGTACATTGATATATGACTATTAATTATTATTCAGTACAGCACTTTAATGATGCAATATCTAATAACCCTAAAATTCTTTAAATATTATTCATCTCAATGCCAGATCATTAGTCAATAAGATATCTGATCTAGAGGCATTGGTTAAACTACTTAATTATCAAATAGATATAATTTGCATTTCGGAAACATGGTTTCCCTCTGAAGACTATTGTCTACATCTCCCACTCTATCAGACTTTTAATAAAAATAGGACTGAGTCTAGAGGAGGAGGAATTGCAATTTTTTTTAAAACAAATAATTTGAACTACACCCAAGTTGAAAATTTGACATTTATTAATTCTGATATTGAAATTATTACAATTGAAGATCAATATAATATAATTTCAGCCTGCTATCGTCCACCAACAGTGAACCCTTTATTATTTATTGAAAAATTTACTGATATACTTAATTATATAAATTTTACAAAGAAAAAAGGACTGTTACCTGGAGACTTTAATATTGATCTGTCACAAATCCTTTCATACCCACGAGAATTCATTTCTACAATTGCTACAGCAGGATTTTATAACACTATTCTTTCAGCTACAAGAATAACTCAATATACGACCTCAATTTTAGATCTATGTATAACAAATATACCTTCGGACTCGATTTTATCGGGTATTCTTAATTTTCATTTTAGTGATCATCTACCAATTTTCTTAATTTACGCATATAGTGATGTACAAGCCTGTAGACCAACAAATACGTTCACTCGATTTATTAATGAGAATAATACGAATCTATTCGTAAAACTAGTACATGATACGAACTGGGATGAAATAATGCAAATTCTTAATCCTGATGCGGCTTATCATTTATTTGAAATAACTTTGAAGAGAATGCACAATAAGGCTTTTCCATTTAAAAGAACAACGTCTAAATCCAAAAAAGAGCGGAAACCTTGGCTAACAAGGCACTGTCTTAATCAGATAAATAAAAAAAAATAAACTGTTCACAAAATTCTTAAAATCAAGGTCACAAATTGATTATAATATTTAAAAAAATTAGAAATAATCTTAACTCCTACTTTAGAAAATTAAAAAGAGATTATTATTTTCATATTTTTTTCTAAAAATAATCCTAAAGTAACCTGGAAGCACTTAAACATATTATTAGGCCGTAGGAATGTACCAAAAGCTTCGATTCACCTCACTCGGGGTAACATCGAAATTACTGATCAAACTGAAATTGCTAATCAATTTAATAATCATTTTATGGATCACCACAACGTATAATACAACAACTTCCTAAGCTAAACTATCAACAATTACCTGATTACTCCAAATGATGCTCTTTAAATTCAGTGCATACTTTGGAAGTTACTAGAACCGAATTAACCTACCAACTACAGAATATTGACATAAATACAGGACCAAGCCCAGATGATATTCTTCCTAAAATTTTAAAAACTATAACTTTTTACATTGTTACTCCCCTATTATATATTTTTAATTCGATTCTAGCTACAGGTATTTTCCCAGATTCGTTAAAAATTTCAGAAATTACCCCTGTCTTTAAAAAGGGTTCTCTGGTAGATATTAATAATTATCGACCTATAGCTAAATTATCCATATTCGCTAAAATTTTAAAATTAAAATTTTGCACAAAAATCAATTTGGCTTTTTACTAAATTCCTCAACAGAAATCGCCCTTTTACACTTAAAAGATAAAATTCAATCTAATTCTATTAATAATAAATTTACATTGGGACTTTTCATTGATTATCAAAAGCATTTGATACTTTAAATCATAGATTATTATTATCAAAATTGTACGCAATTTGTATTCTAGGTACATTACATAATTTATTTATAAACTATCTCACTGGTTGCCAGCAATATATAGAAATTGAACATACCAGATCTAACTTACAATAAGTCATTTCATGGGTCCCTCAAGGCTCGGTACTTGCTCCATTATTATTCAATATTTATATTAATGACTTCTGTACCTGTTTACACAATTCAGATATAATTTTATATGCAGATGATGCAACCATATTAATACATGGACAGGATGTTGAGACATTGGTGCGACAATTACAAGTCCGTTTTACATCTATCACTAATTGGTTAACTAAAAATGATCTGGCTATTAATATTAACAAAACAAAAGTAATGATTTTTTCAAGTACGTCAACCCGTATCTCCTTAATTCCGAATATTAATTTACTTGGATCATCTATAGAAGTGGTTCAAAGTCATAACAATCTTGATATCATTATTCAGCACGATTTAAAATCGAATTCACATGTTGACTACTTTTCTAATAAGATCTCAAGAAATATACGGCCAATTTAACCCCAAAATTATTGATTTTATTATACTACACTTTAATTCAGTCTCATCTAATCTATTAGATATCTGTTTGGGGATCGAATACTTTATACAATATGAAAAAACTTCAGTCGTTACAAAATAGATTCATAAGACTATTACAATTTAAACTACAAAATACTCAATTTTCAAATACAGTCTTTCAGGCTAGACTCAGTCCAAATGATCTTAATATACTAACTATTCAGCAATTGCATATCTATAGTATAGGTAAACTAATGTTTTTGAGAATTAAAAATGGTTACTACCAAGTTTTAATTACAATAAGTACTCACAGTCATGATTACTCCACGAGACAAAAAACAACACTAATCCCCATGTTTTCACTAACAGAACGATTTAGATCATTTATTAATTATATTAGTCCTGCATTATGAAGGACATTTCCTACTGATATTATATCACTTACAAATATTAATATATTTAAAGGAAAACTCAGGCATTTCTTACTGACCAAAAGCTCATAATGTACTATTACCTTTATTATTTGATAGTACCACCCTAGCTGTCTAGCTGTGTTTGATATTATGTGGACTTGACTTGTTTATGTTTTTTTGCATTTTTTTATTTTCATGAAAATTTTGATGCTCTGGGAGAAGAGGGCACGTCAGGCCTATCAGGCCTTTTCCCTCCTCATTCCCTGTTGTTACAAAAATATATTATTTTTGTTATATATCTATGATTATGTAATATCATGTCTGTAACAACTAAAATGCAATAAATGAAAATTAAACTAGATCGAATTATGATTTTTTTTTTTTTTTTTTTTTGAAAAGGATGAACTCATGTGAAGCGTTTGTTTACATCTTTACATGACGGGAAACGTCTTGCCTACGTGAATAAATTGTATCGAATTATGTCTCAGCGGGATTCAAACCCGGTAGACGAACCCTTTCGAAATCGACGAATAGTTTTTATCCGGTACACAAAACCCGTCGGAATCGACGATAAGTTTTTTTTTTTTTTTTTTTTTTGAAAAGAATGATCTCATATGAAACGTTTGCTAACATCTTTACATAATGGAAAACGTCTTACTTACGTGAATAAACTGGATCGAATGAATGTTAAATTGTATATATACATCACACAGCCTAATGGCACAACGCAATCAGGTCTTCGAGGGTTCGGTACCCGAAAAGAACTTTCAAACACATTCCTGTTAGCGCTGTTTTGTACAACCGTTCGCTGAGAAGAGAGACTTTGGACGTTGGACTATCTGAGTCCATCCATACTTTCGCCTTCAACAGCGCGTGAGTCAACCGCAGGCAATCAGATGTCAAACGCACGCTTCTCCTATTGACTTTGCATGGGAACTATGCTGCCTCACAACGCCCGAACCGTAGCCCCAATCTCATTTTTCTCTTCGACTGACTCATCTACATGTTAAGACTTTTATTTTGTTACCTCAACTATATGTTTACGTTCAGCCGTTCTCTCAGAACTGGTCTTACAGTAAAAAGCCTTATATAATTAATATATAGATTTTAGGAATGGTTGTTTAGGTCTTTCTTTTTGTTTGTTTCAGGTTGGAAGAACAATGATTACATACACCTTTGTACTTCATTTATTAAAGCATATCTAAATGTACTACTTATGAACAATCCTATAGAGTAAAATATTATAAATATTTTTTTAAGTATCAATAAATTCATTATACTACATATGTATATTGTTACTCTTTCACCTACCGAAAGAATACCTGCAATACTGAGCAAGATTACTGTTTGCCGTTTCTCTCATTTTTAGGGAGTTTTACTGCATTCATTTTTTGTTGTTTTGATTCGATGTTTAAAAACATTTGTAGCAAATTCAGCGTTAAACTTCAGTAGAATGACGAGAACACGACTCATAAATATTTTATGTTTTCAGTGGACAGTCTTGTTGGACACGTGTCCATCTTCTTCAGTTCGACAGACACCGGAACGACACCAACTCAGTGGCTTCTCTTACTCATGGCAGCTTACCCTGAAATCCAAGCCAAAGTCCATGCCGAAATCGACAAAATTGTTGGCATGGAAGGCTTAATTTCGTGGAACGACTGGAAGAAATTTCCTTATTCAATGGCATGCCTTACGGAAATGATGCGCTGGGTGACGCCTGTACCGGTCTACATTCCAAGATGGTATGAAGAAGCTTCTTTTATTTAAATTTTTTAGTCCATATTTTGCCACTGATATATTAAAAACTCGATTTTGATATCGTCTGTGGGCTCCACATTTCACTGGAATAGTCCTTTCTGCACGAGACACATTTACATCTTGCTTGGCACTGTTGTGTAGATTATGTGTAAAAGCACAATATAAAAACAACATGCTGAAATTTTGTTTGTGTGGGTTGTGTAAATATTCCTTTGTTTCCATACACTGGTAATATTGTAATATGGTCATATACAACACTAAGTTTTGTAATTCATGTTACATGTGTAGGACATATGTTACACTAGCATACGAAAAAGTGGTTATTGTACGCGTGCGATGTGCATTCAATCTGAAGCAAGCATGTAACTTTAGTAGGACAATTTGTTATGTATACAAGCTACCCAGGGAACTTATCCAATGACTATGATCATAGCTGTGATGGGTGTGTGTATGCAACTCAAAATTTGCGACAGATACATACACTTAGTTAATTTCAAATCATTTTAAATAGGGTTTTGAAAGGCTAATGCCCGTATTTATTTGAAAAATTCAGAACAGTGAAAAACAAGAAAGATGACACCGAATTTTCGGTTGTAGTGAGCATGTCTTTTGAATTCGTTCTGAAGCGAATCAATCGAACCGGTTAGGAAAACAATCAACCGGTTTTAACAACCGATAAAACATCTACTTAGTTTCACTAGCGGCTAAAAAACATGTTACGGAGATTAACAAATGGCGCACAAAAAAGTTGCTCATAGCACAAAGATATCAGAGACAAAAACATTTTTAAAACGAACAGTTAAAAGAAGAAGTATACGAGAGAAGGAACCATTAGATAACTTTATGCCTTCTAGAGGAGGAATTTTGCATTAATGGAATAGTTGAAAAGAGACGAATGTAAAAAGCTGTGTTAAGTTTTTTGCCTTAGCACAGCATGTAAAAAGCTGTGCTAAGGCAAAAAAACTTTTCAAATACGTCTCCCGGAAACACGAATTGAGAGAAAAAGGTTTTGAACTCTACGCCCCCTGGCCGGGAAACTATGCATTTTTTAAAGAGGATAATGCTCTATATCTCTAGTGTAGTGAATGGCATACAATAAAGAACATATTTCTCAATAGTGTTTTTAGATGCGGCGATACATCTGCAAACTGAAGTACACGACCACCACCTACCCACAGAACTGTGAACTACAAATTTCTAATGTACTAAGCTAAAGTGTTTTACAAGGTAAATGACATCCTGTGTTGAAAGAATTTTTTTAATCGCACATGATTTTGAGAAAAATAGAATTAGCATTTGCGCCACTTAGCGGCGAAATTGTGCATTAATTTTGTAAGGAAATACACACACCGAATTAACATAGTTAATAGTATCTGACCGAAGAAAGAAGTTTTTCAATCGGGTTTTTAATCCCGCAGATATTGCTGTAAACGCAATCGTGAACTTACACCCTCTGGTTGCAGACTTGTACGTTAAGAAAAATTTTAAAATATATGAGAAATATTTCACAGCGAAAACGCTCTCCAACAAATAAAGAACGTTTCAAATTGGACTCTTAGAATCAGAGATATTGACAAAAATAAGATATGCATCTACGTCCCCTGGCGGAAAAGCCATGCATTATTTTAAGAAGAAAGAATTCTCTAAAAAATTTTCGATGTGAGCGGAATCGGTCCACGAAATAATTTTTTCAATCGAGTTTTCAGGCGCTCAGATTTTGCTGCAAATACATCGGAAGCAGAAAACTTTTACGCCACCTGCTCACTAAATTATTCTTTACCAAATGTCAGAAGTTTTATACAAGGGATTTTCCATAAGAAGCTGTATCCGGTACTGAAGAAATTTTTCAAATCGGAGTTTTAGATCAGTGATATCGGGAAAAACGCAAGGAAAACGCAATTTACTGTTATGCCCCCTAGCAGAAAGTCTATTAACTACTTGAAAATTTTGAAATTATATGAAAAACATTTCGCACTGAAAACTGTCCAACAAAGAAGAATTTTTTTAAATCTGTCTCTTAGAAGCAGAAATATGGACCAAAAATAAGATATATATCTACGCCCACTGGCGGAGAAACCATGTATTATTTTTAGTAGAAAATATTCCGAAAAGGTTTATCGACGTGAGTGGTATTGTTTCACGAACGAATTTTATCAATCGAGATTTTAGAAGCTCAGATTTTCTTGCAAATACATCAGAAGTAGAAATTAAGACTTACGGCCCCTGGTGGCCAAACTATTCTTTACCAAAAATATGCAAAAGTTTCCCCATCAGGACCTGTATCCTCTTCAGAAATAAGTTTTCAAATCGGACTTTTAGAAGCAGAGATATCGGGGGAAACGCAATTTACTTTTACCCCCCTAGCGGAAAATATATGCGTAACTTGATAAAATGACTATACCTAAAATATTCTTCTGCATAAATGGAATTGAAAGGTAAAACATTTTTTTCAATCGGACGCTTAGAAGCAAATATGTGGAATAAATTACATTTTGAATTCCATATCATCTGCATTTACACCCTCTTGCGGCAAAGTTGTGTATCGTATGAGAAAACGAAATGAAAAAAAAAAAACATCATTTACACATTTCAAGCTTCCCAATGCAAAAAGAATTTTTCAAATCGGACTATTAGTTGCAGAGATATGGTGCCCACATTCGGTCGGATGGATAAACCGATAACATAAGCACTATCCTTTTTAAAAAAGACGTGCTAAAAACGAAAGATCAGTACTGTGAAATTAGGAAAGAAAAAAAAATACGACCATTAAACTTATTTAATGGTCGTATTTATTTTTAATTAATTAAGAAAGACATAAATACGAAAAAATAATAGACCATTTTCAGAATAACCGATTAAAATCATTTTGCCAAAACACAGGTATAACAGGCCAATATCATTTCAAGTAACGCAGTAAATTCATGCTTTAAATGATCATGGTAGAGAGGTCAACCGATCACTAACAATGGTTATCACTTTTCACCTCTTAATCTCCAACACAATCTCTCATAAGATTTTTCTACATTCAAAATATATCAAAACATTATGTAAGTTCGCTTCACTTCGATAGTAAAATTTTTACGTCAGGAGATTTCTGCACTGTGGTAACAAATAATCCCAATACTCGTAAGTTAACTAACCTTCTCAAAATGATAGTGTGCTTAGCTGGGCTTAAACTAAACCAAGATAACACAGAAAAATTTTAAACTTACATTTTTGTCTAGCACCCCACCTTCAGAAAAAATTAATACAGATCCCTAAGGATTGGTTTTTCCAGTTACTTGTTATTTCTCTTTCGCAAATTTACAAAGCAAAGCTCCGCCTACCCCAGTACTAATCGTTACAGAAATATTACTTCCATTAAAGAAAAAAAAAATCACTCTAAAGTCCCTAGCTGAATAAAATCTTCCTTACTTAAACAATACAATATCCCTATTTACTGATTTAATAACCTTTATAACACTTGATTGAACTGCCAAAATGATTGCAAAACTTCTGGTTATTATGACTGTTTCTACACCTTCCTACTAAATCATTATTACAAAATACTGTTTCTGTGCCTTGGGCAAGGTTAGGTGATTTCTGCCTGTTTTTCTGCACAGGCAGAAATCACCTACTCTTACATTTAATTTTGTACATCAGGGCACATAAATTTATTTATATACATATTGTATATATATATACTAAAAAAATGCATGGCTTTTATTGACTTTGAAAAGGCCTTCGATTCCGTGAAACCATCAGCAGTAACAATGGCTTTGAAATCCTGCGGTATTGGCGATTCATACATTAGCATTATTAATAACATCTATGAAAATGCAAGTGCAAAGGTTCGGATATTTGAGGATATAGCACAAATAAGAACTGGGAAGGGAGTGAGACAAGGTGACACCATATCTCCCAAGCTCCTTAACGCCACATTGCAAAATGTCTTTCAATCATTGAACTGGGAAAACAAAGGGATAAAGATTAAAGGAGATTACTTAACTCACCTTCGTTCTGCTGATGACGTAGTCATCTTTGCAACTACCCCTTCGGAGCTGCAGAGTATGATCCAAAAACTTGCTGACAAGAGTAAAGAAGTCGGATTAAAAATGAACTTTCAGAAGACAAAATTGATGTACAATGCTTTTACAGAAAACGAAGATTTGGCGATTGATGGAGAAAAGCTTGAGACAACCGATTCCTTCATTTATCTTGGGCAGCAGATATCGAGTAAGGGTCACCTTGATGAAGAAATTAATCGGTGTATAAAAATTGGATGGAGAGCTTTTGGGAGAAACAGTACAATTTTAAAGAGCAATATGACAGTATGTCTCAAAAGAAAAATGTTTAATCAATGCATCCTGCCAGTGCTTACGTATGGAGCCGAGACATGGAGCTGAACTAAGAAGGACATACAAAGACTGCAGCCAACTCAAAGATGCATAGAGAGATGCATGCTTGGTGTAACCAGGAAATACAAGAAGAGAAACTTGTGGATAAGGAAAATCACAGGAGGGGACGACATCATGACCAGAGTGAAATCGCGGAAATGGCAATGGGTTGGACATGTTGCCAGAAGAGCGGACCACCGATGGACAACCTAAATTTTAGACTGGATTCCGAGGGACAGGAAAAGACCCAGAAGAAGACCTCATGGGAGATGGAAAGTTAAAATTCGAAAGTATGCTGGAGTAACATGGAGGAGGCAGGCCCAAGTCAGACAATTGTGGAAGAAATTTGGGGAGACCTTCATCCAGTAGTGGATTGATAATGGCTGTTGTTGTTGCTACTGCTGCTGAGGATGATAAGCAGAATAAAGATTACTTGAAAATTTTCAAAACAGCTTTTGAAATTCCAAAGCACCTAAGGTTGCATAAAATAAAAATAAAAAAAAACTAATACAAAAAACACCACAAAACTGAATGCGGGAGCAACTGTTTCCGAGTATATATACACTGGCGTGCAAAAATTAAGGATGAGACGGTTGTTCGAATGTAACGTCGTGCAGAAGTGCTCCACATCGACTCAAATCGTACCATAAGATCCCCAAGAGGTAAGAATATGGGACAAGTGAGCAAAACCGTCCAAACAAGGAATCCAAAGGATACAAAGCCACTTTATTGAAAAAGTAGCTTCGAGCACAACTGAACAGAAGACAGAAGCGTCCATGTGACAGGCCGCTGCCAAGAAAAATCCAGTCTTTAGTAGGGGTTATGATCACTCCTGACTGCGTTGCAGGATTTACAACGTCTGTCCATGCTGAGGACGAGGTTGTCAAAGTGCTGTTGAGGCATAGCGGCCCATTCCTTTTGTAGCGCCAATCGTAGCTGCGGAATCGTTGCTGGCGGCTGGTGACGTGCTGCCAAGCATCTCCCGAGAAGGTCCCACACGTGTTCGATTGGATTTAGGTCCGGGGACCTTGCGGGCCAATCCATGCGTTGAATATCTTCACTCTCCAACAGCTCTACAACAGTCACTATACGATGAGGTGTATCGTACCATGAAGAGGAACCCAGGACCCACAGCACCTCTAAACAGATGCACGTGAGGCAGGAGAACCTCGGTACAATAGCGGACACCAGTGACTGAACCTCCTTGAAAGATGTGGAGGCCAGTACGGCTACAAAGCATAATACCGCCCCAAACGAGAATTCCGCCACCTCCAAACCGGTCCCTTTCGATGATGTTGGAGGTGTGATTGCGTGTTCCCTGCTCTCTCCAGATGTGTATACGTCCAGAATCGCTCGTCAAACTAAATCGGCTCTCATCCGTAAAGAGAACTCGACCCCATTGCTGATGTGTCCAGTTCTTGTGTTCCTGGCACTACAGAAACCACCGTCTCCGATGAGCAGGCGTTAATGGCACACACCGTACTGGTCGTCGTGCAAATAGAACACCTTTGTGCAGCCTCCTGGCGACGGTAAAACGCAATAACGGACGTCCAGTTGTCTGTTGCGTGTGCCTTGCGATTTCTCCCGCTGTCTGCCGTCTGTCTCTTCTCGCCTGTAGGACAATATATCGGTTGTACGCCGCCGTGGTTGCTCGTGGACGACCACTGCTAAACTCTCGGACAGCTGTTCTTGGGTAACGTCATCCAGATGTCGTCTGCTGGATTGACCTCGGGTAACGTCATCCAGATGTCGTCTACTGGATTGACCTCGGGTAACGTCATCCAGATGTCGTCTACTGGATTGACCTCGGGTAACGTCATCCAGATGTCGTCTACTGGATAGCCTGTTGGCCATATCACACGATGGCAGCAACTCGACGTCGTTCAAACCGATGTACACCGTGCAATAGCTTTTACCGAATTGCTGAGCGTACACCGCCTGTGTGCTTTATACCATTCCGACACTCCCCCGCTCTACGTCATGCTGAATATATGGGCATGCCCTACCATATCGGAATCTAGTCTATCTCCTGAGGTGTCTTTCGGTCCGTTCTGCGTGCTCGGTCCGCTGTTGTGCTAATGTCTCCTCTTCTTCCTTGATTTTTGCACACCAGTGTATATACGTATATGACAAAATTGAAGATGCAATCTTTTTCTTTAACAAAGATATTCCGCTTAGTGGAGGTAGGTACACAACGTGAACAAATGTTTTGTAAGAACGCAATTTCTTTCCCGGGATGTCAAATGATACTAATATTTTCTTTTTTTTTTTTCACATTCAGAAAATATAATCATTTTAGCAGATAATCTAGATAGAAGCTGACTGAGAGTTCAGGTGTATGTTAATTTTATTTTATTTTTCCTACCCGGATGAGTAGCTGAGCAGTCGCCATTGGCTGCTACTCGGACAGAACAGTCTGATCTAATTTCAGGAACAGGTACCCTAAAACAAAATAAGCCCCCGGGTAGAGAGAAACGTTTATCCTTTTTCTCTTCTTTTTTAATTCTTTGCTACTTCCAATTTCACATGAGGGTTCCCATGCCCTTAAGTTGTTCTTCTTTTTAACAGTTTATAAGTCTATGGCCCACACACCGCTTCTGGCCTCTGATGTTTTCAGCCTGCGTTCCACACACAGTGATAGGGTTCTTCGGATTTTGGCTGTTGACGGGTCCCCCATTCAGTCGAGCATCCTAAAGACTTGGCTCGCCATGCGATGAAGTAGAGGTAGGCTTTAGGGCCTTCGGGCACTGCCTTTTTTTTTACTTTTTGCTTAAATGTTATGGAAATTTCGCTGCATTTGATGCAGAGGGCAGGAATTTCTCTGCCAAGCTTGTCGGACAGGCGTTCTTCAGATACACTAGATGGCCGGTAGTAGTGGAAGTTTTTTGTCCAACTGACTTATCGTTTTCGGAAATCGAGCGGGTCTTTGAAGAAAATCTCAGTGACCTTTTTGTAGCTTCAGACAGCTGCACTAACTACTAGGAGGTGGGTAACCACCTAACCTCCCTCATTGGCAAAAAATGTTATTCTCCATGACTCCTCTAACAGCCCTCCAAAGTAAAAAGGAATTTCACCTCTGTTCTCAACTTCTAACATTCGTCCCCATGAAAATATTCCAAATCCCCCTCGTGCGCCATCTTAAAAACCCGGGCGAATCAGAGAGGGCTCACGTAATCCAAGCTTCGGTTTCACTCACCAATCACAGGACGACATCACCCACTCGCTACCAACGCACGAGAAGCGAAGACAGTGGGGAAAGAGAACCGAAGGAAGGAACTGGAAGCTGCTTTAAAGTCTTGTGCATCCTGCCACCGGTATTTCCGACGTAGGAAAACGGCTTTTCACTAACCAACGCACCACACACGGAGTGTAATTTAATATCTTGAGCTAAGCTTCGAGAAAGCTCTTTTGCACTTCGATACCACCAGCGTAGATACAATTTTTGGCTGCGGACTTGCCTGCCTACGGAAAGAGCCCCACTAGAAGAAACGATAAATTTCAGACAGCTTCTCCAACCTTGCCAATGCATTTGCTTAACGAAACATTTTTTCTGGTCAGAAAAAGGACTGGAGCAGGAGGAAAAGAGAGAACACTCTAATTGAGATTTCCAATGGTCACTTTGTGTTCAAGATAGACTTTTTCGCAGGCAAGGAAAGCCTTCCGAAATTTCCAGATGTGATTATAAGCACAGCTCAGCCCCAGATCGCCAAGAATGGGTAAAGAAAGGAAAGAGGGAAAAATCCCAGGGCTGAAATACATTGACCAGGCACACCCACAAGTAGATACATAACATCTCAAATACAGAAAAATGCAATTTCAACATCCATACATTTCTTAGTGACCATCCACCAGCTTTCTTTTACGCTTGCTAACCCAAAAGATGAAACAAAGACATTTTTATTATATTACATGTTAAGGAGAATAAAATATCTCACCGATATTTTTTCCAGAAGCTTGTGAAGGCCCTGCTTTTCGAAAAATAAATTTACAGAGTATCTAACTTCACTAATTACTGACACACTTACTGCTAAACATATGGTTTACATAAAACAACGTTAATAATAGGTTCGTATTAAAAAAAAGGAAATATTATTTACCCTGCTTCCATAATGCACGACAACAAAACATATTACTTTCCTTTCTTTCCTCCTGCTGGAGATGAGTAAAAACACTGCACCTACATTTCTAAACTATACACATGTTTCACAAGTTAATATTCGAACTCTAGCTGGAGAGAAAAAGAAATGTAAGAAGGAGTTTTGCTTTCGCCAAACTTCTTGACCGTGGAACAAGGGACAATTTGTTCGTTACACTACAAAGAGTAAAGAAAGATATTAAAGAGTAAGAATTTCCTTTGACTTTTTCTGAACTCCCAGCATTAAAGTGGATGATTTTTTCATCGCGCTAGGGAGGTAAAATTGAGTTTAAAAAATCATCCAAGGAAGAATCGTCCCCTTCCCTAAACTGAATTCTATTTTTTTCCTGAAAATTTCTTATGAACTTCCGTGGATATGTAGATGGACATTTGGAGACAGTGATCAGGTGTCTACAAATTCCAGCAACATATCAGTACCATGTATCTGTTCTCCAAAAACAGTTTAAACGAATCAATTTGGAAATTAGTAGATTCCCATTTTATATAAAAAAAGTGGTACAGTTTTACTTGTCGTTAGCAGTTTTATCTTTTCTGCAGGTGCCGTGTTCTCCGCGAACTTTGTCCATCATTATTGAGAACCACGCATAGCCAAAATTGTGATTTTCCCCAGGGAATAGATATTACAACGTGTTGCTTTCCCTTTAACCTCCTAATCGCATCGCAGTAACCTAGCCATTCACAATGAATCAGCTATACGTACGATGACCTAATGGGCAATTGCCACAAACGGCTACAAACAATAGCTTATCCATAATTTCTGCTTCCAGGGGTTCCATTCCAGATGCAATAAGGGCGGCATCCACGGAGGGACCACGAGGAGTGCTGAATCTCCCCGGATACACATTGAATGATCACAGAATTGGGACCTTGGCATCAATTCAATAAGATCCCATAGACAACCCAACGTGACGTCGATTTAATAATATTCCATAGACAACCCAGCTTGGCATCGATTCAATAAGATGCCGGAAGCAGTCGGGAGGTATGGCCAACCAAGCTGTGTGTAATGCGACCTTCAGTGCAGGTATGGAGCTGATTTACGAATCCAGGCGTCTGATATGTCGTTTCATTGTGTGCCTCAAGCGCTCTATGGGATTGATATCGGAGAATTTTTAGGCCAATCGATATGGTGGAAGTCTGAACTGTGTTTCTCAAGCTATTCCTGCACAACATTGTACCCGCGGCTCAGCGCATTTTCATCTTAGAAGACACTGTCGCCATTCGGGAAAAGTTGTAATATTACTGGATGTACAGAGTCACCAAGCTACTCACGATAGTGGACACCAGTCATACGTTGTTCCATGCACCAGGGGTCTAAGTTCCTGCCAGGCAAACATGCCCCATACCATACAGTCATCTCCACCAGCCTGCACTGTAGAGACCATGCCGGATGGTTCCAATGCCTCATGTTGTTTGAGCCAAATACGTACACGACCATTGACAAAGCGGAGTAAAAACACGACTCGTCAGTCCAGCACACTTTGTTTCAGTCACGTCCGGCTTGCATCATCTTCGTACTAGGCATGTCTTTTGCATCGATGAATTGTGGTTAGGAGAGAATGTCGTCAGGGTTGTCAGAGCCGTTAGAGTCCTTACGTGCGAGCGTTAACGCATGGTGATCAGAAATACTGTTCCGGGTTGACCATTGTTGTATGGAGTAGTCAGCTGTTAAACAGTGCTGCGTATGTTAGTTTGTGCCAGCCATTGGACCTGGTGCTCACCTCTCACATCAGCCTTTCGCTGTCCTGTACATTTTGCTTCCGGCTGGTTGTTTGACCATTTTCACACCAGTCCTGATACACTGAAACTACGGCGGCTCATGAACAACCACCAGTTCAGCCGTTTGGGAAAATCGAGGCACCCCCTCTTTGATCTCCCACAATCTGTTTTTTCTCAAAGTCCAATGAATCCTTCCTTTTGCTCATGACGGTCTGAATTTTACTACCTACTGCTTCACTCACACCATGTATATGCTAGGTCAGTCGTCTGTCGAGCTCTCTCGGTAATCACATGACCAACGGGCCGCATCCATTTTAGATAGGGGTGGCCATTATTCAGTGGTCACTGGGCGTTTTTTATTGCGGAAATATTACACGTTTTCGTTGTTTCGTTTTACACATTGATTTCTTGGAATCTATCTAGGTTCTTTGTCTGTGTGTGTGTGTACGGAACACAGTTTTCATGAAAATAACAAAGCAGTATTTGCTACGTTTATACCTATAAACATTGAGAAGTATTAACTTCGTGTAAGTCACATGGAATAACGTATCAATGGCCAAAATTACACATTACTTCAGAAATATTAATTGTGACTACTGATTTTTATCCTAGCAGACGTAGAAATCAGGTATAAGTATTCGTGAACGTTTTTGTTCTACATCTTTCCTCATTTTTTGTAGTATTAAAAGAAATAACTAAAAACGTCTTAATGTACATATGCAAGAAGTGGAAAACTCATTATTCGGTTGATACGGTTTTATCGGTATACCTTTTGAAAGTTGGGACGTTAACATAATTTAATATTTACTTATGAACACCCTTATTTTCGCACATACACTCAATGGACAAAACATTAGAAATACATGCCTAATAGCGTGTCGGTCCTTCTCAAATCCCATTCTATTAAAGGAGAAATTCTTGTATATTTGCATCTATGTAAATTTTATTTTGAAAACGGCTCTAAGGATTTTGATGAAAGCGGTTAACCTACCGTGTTCTGATACTAGAAATCGATTTAGCTTGAACTCGAATTTGGAAAAAATCGTTTAGTGGGTTAAGTAACCACCCCGAGTTACCACGCTTTTAGTGTCATGGCGTCGTCCTGTTAATGCTTCCCATGCTTAGAAATCTTATGACGTCACACTCTTGCGATTGAGATGTTGGCGCGCGGTCACGCCATCTGCCTCATTACGTCACGCGTTGTGTGTGGATCCTATTAAAGTTTTATGACGTCACACTCTCGCGACCATCTGCCTCATTACGTCACGCATTGTGTGAATATTACGTATAACTTCTATTTTCTTCTAGAACAAAAAGTGAGTTGTGCCAGCTGCTTGGAGTTGATACATAATACAGTATAAAAAGCGGAACGCTGATTTCGTGTGTTTTTCCCTCCAAAAGATAAACTGTTAATACAACATTTTTTTTGTTACATTTTTGAATAGTCACTTGATGACGAGCGTAGCCGCTGCGCTAAAATATGATTAGTTCATTTTTATTAATTACTGTTGACAGAGTGTTAAGTGGATCGCAAAACAATATAAAAAATATGGCTGGTCGACCCCCTACGAAACGTGGACGTTTCAACTTGAATAAAAAGAATACGGCATTGTTGGAACAAGAACAAGCGGAAGAAGTAAATATGGAACAGCTTGGACATTCAAGAGCCGGTGGTTTCCGATCACATTCCAGTCTCGAAACATATGACCTTCCATTGGAAGACGATCAGCCTACAAAAAGACCATTCCGAGCAGCTAAGGCGAGGAGCATGGAAATAATGTCCGACGCTATTATAGCCCTCAATGAATGTATATCGAAAGAAAACCTCGATCAAATGCGGTGAATAAGTAGACAGCGAATCGCAGCTGAATCATCCGAAGAACGTTACCAGCGCTTGGAAGAACTACGAAGTCGTTCATCACAGCGAATAGCAACCGAAACACTTACGACAACGTGCAACTGAACGACTAGCCAACGAAACCAATGAACGACGTAACCAGCGGTTGGAAGAAAAACGACGTCGTACATCACAGCGTATCACAGGCGAAACCGCGGATGAACGTGTTAAGCGACTGGAAGACATGCGAGAACGTGCAACTGAACGACTAGCCAACGAAACCAAAGAACGGCGTAACCAGCGCTTTGAATAACACCGCCGTCGTGATGCTAGACGCCGAAGAGCCTTGAAACAGAATCGATTGCCGACATACAAGTGCGCTGTTAACGCCGATGTGACATACCAAAGCTTGGGACCTTTCAACGTCGCGTGCATTCACTACGGAACTGTCCATTTCCCCGAAGAATGTGTATCCAACCAAATTAACCGCGACTCCTTTGGAAACTGCTTGCATGGCCGAATTCAGCTGGAACCACCGCAATATCCGAATGAATTGGTGCGCCTCTTTTTACGACGTCAGCGCTCGCCGAAGAATTCCATAAAAGGATCCAAAATTTGAACGCATGCTTCGCTCTAACATCATTCAACGTGGCCGACGATCGAACCATCAACAGGTTCGATCATCGTTCATCGCTGGCGGAAAAGTTACCATAAAATTAATATTGCAGCTCATCCGACGCAGAACACCAAATGTGAATTCGAACGACCTCAATATGGCCAAATGTACTTCCTGGACTCCGATGATAGTGTTGCCGAGGGACTCGAACATCCTCTCAACCATGGAATCAGTCGAGCTCTAATAGAATTGCTGGAGAAAATTATTCCATCACCGACCGATTTCGCGCAATTCTTCATAATTATGCGAGAACTGGAAGAAGAAGTGAACCAGCGTGCAGCTGCAGAAGGAATGGCGCCTCCGCATGTTCGGCTTCTGTTTACAATGCTAGAAGGTGCCGATTCAACGTTCCTTTTTTCAATAAACTATGCGTCGTCCTCCCGCTTAACACCGATCAAAGCTTTTCGGATAATGAAATTGTGGTGCACCAACGAGGCAAAAAGATCGTCCCTTTGAGAAATACCTACAAATACGTTGAGCCCTTCACCTACTCGCTGTTCTACCCAAAAGGAACGTTCGGCTACTCCGTGGATCTGAAACTACTAATACCTTATGCGAGCCGTCAGCATCTCACGCGATTTGAATTCGCGCAATACCGAATCGATTTTGGGCCCAGGCTCGCCAAGCACATTCCTCCGTAAACAGCTGTAATGAATCCTAATTTCCGTCAAACCAACTTCAGCACCTCGCATTTTGGAGGTCGACTTTTCCAGCAGTATCTCGTTGATACTTACATTCGAGTGAAACGCGACCGCATCCAATGGATCAAGGCTAACCAAAGGAAGATTGTCGCCGATCAATACAGATTAGTTACCAGCTTTATCAACGAGCTTGCGGAAAAGAAGGATGATGTTGTTGCTGAGAAGATAATACTACCATCATCGTTCCCTGGCTCAAGGTGATACTACGCCAAACACTTCGAAGACACGATGGCTATTGTTCGGTGCCTCGGATCGCCAGATTTCTTCATAACCATGACATGCAATCCCGATTGGACAGAGATTAAAGAAGCGTCACGTATTGCCTTCGAAGATGAAACTACCTTACAACAGCGGACTCCAGACCGGCTTGACCTCGTCTCTAGAATTGCCAAACTTAAATTAGATGCAATCATCAAAGAACTGGACAAGAATCACATTTCCGGGAACTTCTACATTGAATTTCAGAAGCATGGCCTTCCACATATGCACCTGCTTCTGATCAAGATTCCAGAAGACAAGATCCATAGACCAGAAGAACTCGACAACCTGGTATCAGCTGAAATGATCGACAACGATGATCCAGAGTTGCGAGAACTGTGCTGAAGTGGATGACATAATCCGTGGGGAGAGCTGACTCCAGATGCAAGCCGCATGGTCAACAAGAACGGACGCGTTAAGTGACGCATCGACTTCCCGAAACCTTTCCAAGAAGTTACATCTCTAGTGGATGATGAGAAACCAAAGTACCGACGTCGCTACGACTCCAAGTCGGACCAACGCAATCCCGAATTTTCACATGAACATGCCGTGTACCCCAAGGACATCAATTGTCAAAGAGTAACAAAAGATAACCGTCACGTGGTTCCTTACAACGCTTTTCTGCTGAAAAGGTACAAGTGTCATATCAACGTCGAGTACATCGGAAGCATCCGTGCTGTAAAATATCTCTACAAGTACATCTATAAGGGCCAGGATTGTGCATCCATCAAGATCGTGGAAAACGAAAAAAGACTAATTTACAATGAAGCAGACACCTACGTTGAAGGCCGATGCATCACTCCACCGGAAGCATGCTGGAGATTTTTCGGTAACGTGATTCAGAAGAAGAGCCACGTCGTTCAACGTTTGGACATCCATCTGCCTGGCCAATACCGAATCGGGAACATCGTCCATACCCAAGAAGATTTGGCAGACATTGGACAGAAAGGATTAACGTTGGAAGCCAACTCCCGGCACAACCTATCGCTAAAGCAAGAAGAAAACTGTCGCTTCAGTGAAAACCCACAAAAGGTTATTTACCGCTACTATTGGCAGATGCCCGAACACTTCAAATGGTTCAGAAAATCAAGTGAATGGGTGCAGAGAACTCGCCGTCTACGTGTCCTTGGCCGTCTACGTGTCATTGATCGTCAATTTCGTCGCCCGGCGAGAACTATACCACTTACGACTACTGCTGTACTATTTCAAGAATGCAACACGCTTCGAAGATCTCGTAATGGTTGACGGCCTCCGATATGTCACATACAAGCAAGCTTGCCTGGATTGAGGACTCGCCTACGACGATCAACAGTGGATACAAGGCCTACGAGAATTTGCCATCTCGAAGATGCCCAGAGCAACGAGAACACTGTTCACACTGATTCTGATTCTTGGATCAACCGAAACCCCGAAGTGCCTATGAGAAATGTTCAAAGAAGACTTTATCCGAGAAGCAGGACGAACTGGCGTCTCAGTCGAAGAAGCAATTAAACGCGCTTATCGAATCATCGCCTACAAGTTGAACACCGAAGCAACAGAAGGCAGAAGTGTCCGTTATTGGGTGCAACGATTTTCCTTGGACAACATTTACGACTACGAGAATGAGCTCAACCAAGACGTTCTGATCACCGATGAGGCTGCTGCTCTAGGCGAACGCATGTACGGGCTTTTTAAAGGAAGGCAAATCGAAATTGTTGACACCATAGTACGTGCACTTGATGACGCGAACCCTGGACACAGAGGTTTCTTCATTGATGGACCTGGTGGCACCAGCAAGACCTTCGTCTACAAGACTCTGTATCACATCCTTCGTGGCCTAAATTACAACGACGTGTGCATGGTCTTCACCGGTATTGCTTCGATTCTGCTCCCAGGTGGATGAATTTCACACAAGAGCTTTGGACTCCAGGTGCCAATGACGCCAGAATTAATTTCAAGCATAAAACCTGGATCAACCAAAGTCACAAAACTCGCTCAAGTTGAAGTTTTCCTAATAGATTAAGCGTCTATGCTACCAAAATACGGACTACATAACATGGATCAGCTGTTGCTTGCCATAGCAAATCCGAATTTGCCGTTTGGAGGAAAGATTGTGGTCCTGGGAGGAGATTTTCGTCAGTGTCTTCCCTTGCAGCCCCGAACCAACAGAACTGAACTACTAGACTTATCGATCAAAAGAAGCAACCATTGGCGACAATTTAAATACCGGAAGACATCCTTTCTAATGGCAATCTCATCGGTGAGGTCTTCGGAAATCGTCTCTCAAATGAAAATTATGAAAGAATAAAGGATAGAGCTATTCTCGCGCCATTGAACAAACACGTCAGTAACATTAACGCCGAGATCATTGAGCAGCTGCCTGGAGAGTATAAAGTATATCATAGCTATGATTCTGTTAAGGACCATCCAGAAGGACCGCTACAATTTACGCAGGCATTCCTCAACTCCATCGACATTGCCGATTTGCCACCGCATGAGCTAAAGCTGAAAAAAAAAACACAATCATCATGCTGCTGCGGAACTTGGATGTCTTAGAAGTGCAATGGAACTAGGATGTCTTAGAAGTGCAACGGAACTAGGATGTCTTAGAAGTGCAATGGAACTAGGATGTCTTAGAAGTGCAACGGAACTAGGATGTCTTAGAAGTGCAATGGAACTAGGATGATCATAACCGAGCTCGTCAACAACATCATCAAGGCGCAGATCGTCACTGGAGAACAATCTGGCCAAGAAGTACACATTTGGCGAATTACGCTTGACTCGAACAAAGGTCAACTTGGATGTACAATGCAACGACATCAGTTTCCGGTAAAACCAGCGTTCGCTAAGACCGTGCGGAAAACCCAAAGCCAAGCCTTCGCGTTCGTTGGCGTCGATCTCCGGATATACGTCTTCATGCATGGTATGCTGTACGTTGCCTTTTCCCGAATCAAGAGGCGAAACAGTTTGAAAGTGCTGCTACCACCAGAGAATCCATGTCACACCCGTAATGTTGTACGGAAAAAAGTGTTTCACACCATGGAAGTTCATCCGAATGTAACGCCTGTGAAACTTGACTATGAAGAAAGCTGTAAGAGTTAACCCGACAACATGGAGGACTTAACACCTCTGCCAAATATCTAATATCTACAAAATATAATTCGATGAAGAACCCCATGTTAACATTTATTGTTTGGCGTTTCAATTATGGAAATAATAAAAACAATTTTAAAAAATGTCTTACTCTAACACAAATAAAAAATTATCATTCATCTTTGTTTTGATGTTTATTCTAAATTAATTTCTCTCTAATTCGTCTATCATTATTAATCTTGATGGTTCAGACTTTAAATTATAATACTTGAAAATAACATCAAAATATGAATCTTTTGTGCCCTCATCCCCCTTTTAACCGAGCGATGCTCTGTGTTCTTGATATAAACAGTCTGTACACGATGAGTCTGCAAATGATCAATTCCTCCAAATTCCGGAGAATTTCTGGAGGTAATGCCATCTATGCTTCTTGCAACATTGTCCACAACTCCACCTGAGATGTTGATCCAAAATTCATGGATCTGATGTTCCGCTCCACCGGCACCTCAGAGAGGTTCCACAAAGTTTAAATACCGGGTCCTGGGGCCCACTCGATGGCATCAAACTCAGATGAGTGTTCGTCGAGACATGCCTGGGTGTTTGCGGCCCATTGCGGCAGCGCATTGTCGTGCTGAAACAGATAATCTCTCGCAGGATGCGCGAAGGCCATGAAAGTGTGTAAGTGATCAGCCAGCTTTTGCTGACAGCGCGCAGAGGTTTAGAACTTCTCCGGATACACTAAGGGACGTAATGTGTCTCATGCCATCATAGCTTTGAACGGAGCACACCTGGCAGGACGGGAGTAATGGGCTGATGCTGTCGAAACCACACTTACACTCCCTCGTCAGCTCAGTACAACTAAGAACGAGATTCATCTGACCACACGACGAGGTACCACTCTGTAGAGTTGCAGTTTTGATATTCCTGGCACCAAGCTAGGCTTAATTGCCGAAGTCGAGCAGTCCGCAGTGGCACATGGGTAAGTATCCGGCTCCCGTATCACATGGCATGCATTGTGCGCCATACCGTTCACTCAGTGACGCTGCTTGGGCCTCCGACATTTAACTTGGATGTGATTTCGGGAAAATTTCCGATGACGAGCAGTCAACAGTGTCACACGGGTTGAGCGTCGGCTCCCGTAGCCCATGGCATGCATTGTGCACCATGCCGTTCTCTCAGTGACGCTGATTGGGACTCCGACATTTAACCTGGATGTGATTTCGGCACAATGTCCGATGACGAGCAGTCAACAATGTCACACGTGTTGAGCGTCGGCTCCCGTAGCCCATGGCATGCATTGTGCACCATGCCGTTCACTCGCTGACGCTGATTGGGACTCCGACATTTAACCTGGATGTGATTTCGGTACAATGCCCGATGACGAGTAGCCAACAGTGGCACACGAGTAGGGTGTCGGCTCCCGTAGCCCAGGGCATAGAGCGTGCACTAAACCTTTCGCTCGTTGATGCTGCTTGGGCCTCCGAGATGTAACCTGGACGTGATGTTCGCCACTGTTGCCAAGTGGTCGATCTGTACGAGCCTGGATAGTCTACATCAACCGCGAATAAGGAATGCCGTATTGTCGACCATCGCTTGTTCTCTGGCCTCCGGTACGTCCAACCATAGTTCACTCGCGGTACACCTTTGATACGGTTGCCCTCAGGAAATCTAGGGTTCTTACCACTTGGGCCGATACTGCGTCCACGATCAAAGTCTCTCCTTCACCCATGTTCGTCGATTGCGACACCCTGTTGAGGAGCCCTGCTGTCCTCCAATTTATCGCCTGTGTTCGGTTTGGGTCTGTTCCACTTTGAGCAGAAATTTTCTTTTATTGAAGATTTAACAACCACCCTGAACAACTCGATGGGCTATAAGCAGTCGTCCGTTTTTAATGTAGGACCACTGGTTCCAGGGTTGGGAGAGAGCGAATGCCGTAAGACATACACAGCATCCATTCCTCGTGGGATTGGACCCTGGATCCATCATGGACGAATGGTCAGAAGCCATCGCTTAAACCACAACACCGCCGGGGTGACCTGAGCGGCGATGTCAACTGTCCATCACTCCTATCTCTGAAAATTTTTCTGTTGGGTGCATATTTTTAATGTCTTCTTTTTCTTGAAATAGCATGAATGGGTGTTACATTTTGTTTGTGTGTACATAAATAACATTTTTCTTAGAACCACAACGAATTCAAAGAATGATGTGCCCTTTTTCGTTGAATTTTGCAGCGCTTCGAAAACATTTGAATATCGAGGATATACAATTCTAAAAGGTTCGTTTATATTGGTAAATGCCTGGACCTTGCATCATGATCCGAAGTATTTTCCTAATCCTGACGAATATATACCGGAGAGGTTTCTCAACAGTGAGAAGAGTAAACTCATAAAACTCGATGGATATGCACCATTTTCATTCGGTAAGTGAAGATGTGAAGTTTAATTTACATAATCTTTCAGAAATATTAATAGTTTCACTCTTTAGCATATAACGTTTTTCATTAGAACATAACAATAGAATACGTTCCTATGAAAGAGTCAGCACAAAAGCCACCTCATATATTTATAAAGGAAAGAGGTTTTTTCTTTTAAAAGACTTTGTTTCTAAAATTCAGTACTTTTGGCAATTTTATTCGTTTTTAAAGGATTTTTATCTGGCCAATACTTTGGAATTTTGAAATTGGCCCACTAAATATAAAGAAAGTAGAAAAAAATCAGCATTACGTGTGACGCTGTTGTGCCACTGGCAACCGCGATCCGAAATCAATTAGAAAAACGGATATCGCAAACTCAAATAAATCATCGTAAAAAATATCGTGTTTTTCTGAATTGATAACGAGTTGATAATGAGGAACTGTTTTGAATGGTCAAATATCTGCCGGAGTAAATGTTTCGAAGCATTTCTGATTGAGTTATTTTTGGTATTTCCAAAAAAGAAATTATCAGGTAATCCCAAAAATTCTGTCGTTTTTTCAATCTGTGAAGAAAAGAAAGAAAAAGGTACCTGGAAAAGATGTTTTAATCCGCATAATAAGTGCCCCGGTAGTTATAACCTTCTCCCATCGATCGACAAGGTTTTGAATCCCATACTTGTAGAATTCCATGGGTTTCGATGCAAAAAAAGGCAGAAAGGGTTCGCCGTACCTCCTCCACATTTCGAAGTGTAGTCCCAGCAAGATGGTTTTGCAGGCTGAGAAAGAGGTAGTAGTCGGATATGGCGATCTCAGGGGAATATGCTGGATGCGGAAGTTTTTCCCATCCGAAGTCCTGCAACATGGCACTGGTCATTTTCGATGTGTGTCGTTTTGTGTTGTACTGCTGCAGCAGCACGCCTTTACGATTCACGAGTGCTGGACATTTATCCTGGAAAGCAGTGCATAGACGCTGCAGCTGCTGGCAGTAGACTCCCCTGTAACGGTTTAGCTGGGTGGCAGCAGCTCGTTATGGATTATGCCTTGCATATCTTACCACACAGACATCAAAACCTTTTGTGGGAAACTTCCTGGTTTCGCCACTGCTGCAGGCACATTCCCTTTGGGAAGCCACTGCCGTTTACGCTTAATGTTGTGATAAACAATCCATTTTTCGGCCGCCCCGGTGGCGCAGTGGTCTAAGGCGTTGGCCTCTGATCATTCGTCCGTAAGGGGTCCGGGTTCGAATCCCGGTGAGGCATGGATGTTGTGTTTGTCTTACGGCACTGGTTCTCTCCCTTCCCTGGAACCAGTGACCCTAAATTAGGGACGGGCGACTGCTTATAGCCCACTGAGTTGCTCACGGTGGTCGTTAAAATTCCAATCAAAAAAAAAAAAAAAAAAAAAAAAAAATCCATTTTTCATCGCCCGTGACGATTCTGTGCAAAAACGGCTCCCTTTTTTCACGGGAGAGCAAAGAAGTGCCAATGTCCACACACTGTTGCAGCTGTTGTGGAGTGAGATCATGAGGTACCCACTTATCCAGTTTCGACACATAACCCAGGTCCTACCAAACCAGGCTGTGGTGTAGCGGAAGCATATCCGGCGCGTAACTGGAAGATCCTGGGTTCGACTCCCGTTGGTGGCCAATGAGAATTTTTCCGTGACTCACTTATAAACGTGGAAAGAGCGAATATCTTTGTTTGACCGGTAAACAGTGTTCAGAATGTATTTCGACCTTAAAGCGAGTCTTCATCATAGAGATCTGGTCAACTCAACGTCATTGTTAAATTGACAGTTAAAGGAATGCTTATTGTTTGTTTTGAGTTTAACGACCACCATGAGCAACTCGAAGGGCTATAAGCAGTCTCCCATCCCTAATGTAAGGCCACTGGTTCAAGGTAAAGAAGAGAGCCAGTTCCGTAAGACAAACAGACCATCCATGTCTCATCGAGATTCCCACCCCGATATACTCCGCCAGAAGCCAGCGCTTAGAGCAATGCGCCAAGGTGGTGGAAAAAAAAAAGGTATTTGGTGTTTGGACTTGTTACCTGCTTTGTGGTGCCATTTATTACTTTTTCTTCTCTGATATTTTGTGGGGCTGATGCTGATGAAATGTCCGCTTTCGGTAGGTGGACATGATCGAACACTCTGGCAGAATACTGTCATCCAGAAACATCTTAATTTATACGCCACAAGATCGTTATATATATATATATGTCTGATGTATGTGTTGTGTACCTTATGTCGTCAGTGCTTAGGAACCCAAAACCTAAGACAGCTATCATTGTCCTACCGTGATAGGAAGAAAAGGAAGGGAACACCCTTGAGCACTGGCTCTAGGGCTGAAGGATCTTGGGCCAGATGGAGTGATTGATCAGATGGAATTGCAAGTATTTGTGAAGATTGGTCGGTCTTAAACAGCCCACTGGACAATTGTCAACACTTGCTGGTTGATCTTTCTTCTTTTCCATCCAGTATAGTTAGTGCTGAATGCCGCTGCTGCACCCGACGTCTCTAAATGCTTCCGAGGTAATCTGAGGTCTCTAGGAGTGGGCGGTGATTTGTGATTCCTGAATACACAAGTCCATGTTCTGTTGGATGCTTTGCCTTCCTTATAACGTTCGTATGGGCGGAGTTGCTTCTGAAGGTTTACTCCCTCTCTTGTTTCAAAATTCTTCTGTTTGTATTTCCCATTGCGTAGTGAGATACTCTTCTGATTACTATAAAGACAATTTTAGACCTGGGGCCAAACACTGTCTTGCTGAAACTATTTCATGTATAAGTGCATCACCAATGTCTCATTTCGAGTCAAGATTCAACCGCAAGTACACAGGTTTCGGTCAAAGTGGACTATGGCGACAGGCTAGTTGCAGGAAATGTTTCCGTATGTGCTCAATTAGGAAATTCCGCCGGTATGGTTGCTTGAAATATGAACGCGGTGTTTTTGCAGGGTTCTGCGAATGAACGTACCATACCCTCATGGTTCGCAAAATTCCAAACATGAGACACGTCCCTCGCAAATGCGCTTGGTCGCCGCCCATCAGTAACTGTAAAAGATGAATAACTGACATGGAAGGTAACCCACGGCAATGGGACCAAAAGATCGCAGCAAAGGTCCATGTGTATCACTCAAAGGCTGTCTGGCGCCTGGTTGCCCTGTAGAAGATGAAAGAGCTGGATGTCTGAGTGCCACACGAATTGGCACCTGCCAATAAGACACATCGTCTGGAGATATACATTTACCTTCTTTCCAAGCACAGAGTGGAGGGATTCCTACACCTGATAGTAACTTGCGATGGAAAGCGGGACTCCTACAAACATTGTAAGCGATCAGCACCGCATAGTGAGGTCGTTTACGGTGCGGAGACACTAAACAATGTCCAAAGCTACACTTACACTCACAGAAATCACTGGTTTTCTCATATGGTGGTCTGCTACCGGCTTGATCATTCATTATTCACACATTTCTCCGATTACCTGAAATCACCAATTCGGACCTCCATTGTGCTGAAATGAGCAGATGTTATAAAAAGGCTCTGTATCAAGCAGCCAGGTTTGGTCAAAAGGTATGGGGTCCTATTGCACGACAACGCGCGCTCATATTTTTCCCAAAATGCTGTCTAACAAAAATCAACTTGAAGAAGGGAACTCCGCAGCATCTTGCATATTTCCCTGGTCCTATCCCCACGGAATATTACTTCTTCTGGTATCTGGACCATTACGGTAGTGAAGACCACAAATGAGCAAACCTTATGTTAGACAGTTGCCACTTTCTTTGCTTCACCGACTCCTGAGTCGTATTGCTGCGGGATCCAGTCTTGTAACCCGTTGGCAGAAATGTTTCGATGAAGAGGGGTACTTTGAGCACATAGACAGGTGTTTCCAATTTTTATGTTTGCAGGTGGCACATTCATTTCGAACACTTCATCTGCACCTACAGAATACACGGATTTTAATGTTTCGAAATTTTCTTAGGTGTTCTCTTCTTTTTCAATTATGAATGCAGATGCAGAAGTATTGCATTGCCTGCAAAAACCGTGAATTTTTAAGTTTAACGCTTTTTTAACTAACTAATTTTCATAGTTATTTCATCATTTATATGTCATTAGATGCGAATTTAATGGAGATTTCAAAAATGTTTTAGTTTTTCCTGTAGCTACTTTTGCTCTTAAGATACTTTACAAAAATCATGACCAAAACAAAATTATTATGAAAAAGATCATTTATCCAATACTTAGGTTTACAGAAATAAATCGTTTTTGAATTTCATAAGGAATGAAATAACATTTAAATACGGAAATATAATGAAGCAAAATTATAACATGTACCTAATGTTTTGTTGCCCAGCCTTTAGCTTTAATTAAAACTTCGCATATGGCTAGCATACTGCGAACAAAGTTTTGTAAAAGATCGGGTTGAACAATACGGTTCCAAATTTGAATTACATCTTCAATGAGTTAAATTTTGGTTGTTGGCTTCTTTTTTGAGAGTTATTACGACACTTTGAACCACACATTTTCGATAGGGTGTAAGTCTGGTGGCTGTGGTGGCCAATCTAGATATTGAACATTTTTTTTTACCCGAGACCACTTTTTCACTACTTTAGCACGATGACAGGGAGCATTTTCATATTAAAAAATAAAATTGCCGTCATAAAGTCTTCTAGGTGATGGTAACATCTTGTTTTGTAATATCCAGATGTATTTCTGGGCATTTACCGTACCATCGGCAATAAGGAGTTTCCCAACGCTATGTGCACACATGCAGCTCCAAAACATGATGATTAACAATAGTCACTAAGCAACTTGGATGGGATTCTTCATGCTTGAATCTCCTTACATAGGCACTATGATTCCCATTAAGGCAAAATTCTGATTCATCACTGAAAAGAGCATTTTCCCATTGCTTGGTTGACCATGAGACATGATGTTTTTTCCATTGAAGTGTACGCTGTCTAATTTGCAGTTAACAGTGGTTTAACGCTGCCTTTGAAGCCAGGTAAATTATAGTGAAGCAGCCTCCTTCTAACATTCGATGTACTAATACATAGTAAGGTCAGTCACTTCAGACCATCTTTGAAGCAATTCAGGTGAACTGAGCCTCTTGTCAGCTAAACGTAGCTTTCTTTGCAAGATCTGTCCTGTCAGGTTGTAGTGGACCTGGGCCTTCCACTTCGAAGCATATTTTTAATATAAGCAGTGTCTTTTACTTTCTTCAGTAGCCTAATAACTGTAGATTTATTACAGTCCACTGTTTCGGTGATTTGCTCTGAAGAATATCCCTCTTCACGCAGAACAACTGTTTTTATTCTGTCCGCTATAGACTATTACGCAGTTTTAAGCATTATTGAGAATGTATACAAATTATACCCTAATAACAACAAGAAGCGACCACTACAATGCTGTAGTAAAAGAAAAATTAAAATGTGCGGTAGGTACAAAAGTCAATTCACAGCTGCTATATGACTTGAAGGTAAAAATTTGTAGGGGCGGGCAGGGTGCCATAATTCGATGGGAGTTAAAGTGAAAAGTGAAGTATTAGAGTCGTAGGAGCATGTAACCAGGAGGAGTATATTTCTACTCCTGATAACTAAGTGAATAGCGTCTGTATCTGGGGAACACAATAATTTAGAGAACATTTTGACACCGTGTATGGGGGTGGGAGAGTGTCAGGGAAGGAAAATCTAGCCAGGAACAGAAAACATGGAGATTCCTTCGTGGCTTATTGGCAATTCTTTGGTAAATCCATGGCAATTCCTATAGCTCCTGGGGACGATGGTAGTGTACTGCCAACTGGATAATATAAACTTGTGTTTGCAAGAGAGAAGTCTGCATCGTGCCAAATTCCTATAGCTCCTGGGGACGACGGTGGTGTACTGCCAACTGGATAATATAAACTTGTGTTTGCAAGAGAGAAGTCTGCATCGTGCCAAATTCCTATAGCTCCTGGGGACGACGGTGGTGTACTGCCAACTGGATAATATAAACTTGTGTTAGCAAGAGAGAAGTCTGCATCGTGCCAAATTCCTATAGCTCACTGCCAACTGGATATAATAAAATTGTGTTTGAAAGAGAGAAGTCTGCATCGTGCTAAATCGTGAATTATCATTGGTTCGTGGGAGGGAAGCCGAAGGCAGACTGCGGAGTGAACAGCGATCAAGCAGTATTTAAGAATATATTCAAGAAAACAAGGTTCTCGTGATTCGTAATCGCTGGTAATTATATAAAAACGTTTCTATTTATACAAAACCATATAAAATCTATTCAGGAGGGAAAAAAAAAAGAAAGGGTGATGTACAGATAATAAGTTCAGTTAAGGGGTAGTTCCATATTAAATCTGCCATATGGCAGAGCCTAATGATCTGGAATACATTGTACCACCATAATTTAAGGGCCAACCGGAGTCATAGGTGCACACCTGTGATGCTATGGATAAGGGATAGTTTTTTACAAAGCATGCGAAATGACGGTTTGTGAGTAGCAGTCAAAAACCGCAAATTTAGAGTAGAAATGGGAAACGTGGCACGAATTTGTCATTTCGTAGGAAGATAGAATGTAAAAAGTAAATCTGGAATAGAGTAGTAAAGCTAAAGGAAAACAACAAGAAAAGGAGAAATTTCTTTGCGAAGTTCATTGCGGTAAGTACCCAGGAAGAACGCTGTAACGATAATCGGGCTGAATTCTCATGAGGCAATAATGATGTTTTATGCGCAGAAGAAAAAAATTAGGATGTATTACGTTTCGCTAGTTATCGTTTGCTGTTTCGTAACTTATTAAGCCACGTAGAAGTTCCATAACACTGTTATTTAGAGATTTTCCAATTTTACAATTCTTGGTTTTTTGCTCATCATCCTCATACACTGACGGAAAAAAATCCCAACACCACGAAAAAATAGTTGTAGAGGAATGAAATGGCGGCAATACATTTGTATAGGTAACATATTTAATCGATTAAATTTTCAAGATCACAGCTTATTGTAACCGCGAGAAGAGCCATTTTAAATGTGAAATGCTGGTACATTAATAACCGGTGTAACCGCCAGAATGTTGAATGCAAGCACGTAAACGTTCATGCATTGTGTCGTACAGGTGCTGGATGTCAGTTTGTGGGATGGAGTTTCATACCTGTTGCACTTGGTCGGTCAATATAGGGACGGTTAATGCTGGTTGAGGGTGACGCTGGAGTTGTCGTCCAATGATGTCCCATACGTGCTTGATTGGTGAAAGATCTGGTGATCTAGCAGGCCACGGCAACATGTCGACACTCTGTAGAGCATATTGGGTTACAACAGCGGTATGCGGACGAGCATTATCCTGTTGGAAAACACCCCCTGGAATGCTGTTCATGAATGGCAGCACAACAGGTTGAATCACCAGACCGACGCACAACTGTGCCGTCAGGGTGCGTGGGATAACCACGAGAGTGCTCCTGCTGTCATAAGAAATTTCTCCCCAGACCATGGAACTCCAGGTGTAGGCCCAGTGTGTCTCGGCCGCAGACAGGTTGGTTGCAGGCGCTCACCTGGCCTCCTTCTAACCAACACACGGCCATCACTGGCACCCAGGCAGAACCGGCTTTCATCAGAAAACACAACAGATCTCCACTCCGTCCTCCAATGAGCTCTAGCTTGACACCACTGAAGTCGCAAACGGCAGTGGTTTGGAGTTAATGGAATGCACGCTACAGGGCGTCTGGCTTGGAGCTGTGCTTCAAGTAACCGATTTGTAACAGTTCGTTGTGTCACTGTGGTGGCAAGTGCAGCTCGAACTGCTGCTGTAGACGCGGTACGATGCGCCACTGCCATACGCCGTACACGGCGGTCTTCCCTCCCAGTAGTGTCACGTGGCCGGCCGGAACCCGGTCTTCTTGAGGCAGTACCTTCCTTTGACCACCGCTGCCAACAATCATGCACAGTGGCTACATTCCTGCCAAGTCGTTCTGCAATATTGCGGAAAGAAAATCCACCTTCTCGTAGCCCTATTACACGACCTCGTTCAAACTCCGTGAGCTGTTGATAATGGCTTCTTCGTCTTCTTAAAGGCATTCTTGACTAATATCAACACACTACGTCGAATCTCAACGATAACTAACGCTCACGAACGTTACAGCGCGTATTTACAGCAAACCTGCTTTGCATGTTCCGAGGGGCGCTACTAGCGCCACACGTATGCCCCGAGCGCGAAATGTGCATAGACGTCATCTTACAGATGATGTACTCTCACCGCCTACCAACTGTCGTTTATCTAACACAACCCCTTCTTGGTGTTGGGATTTTTTTCCTGTCAGTGTGGGTACGAACTATCAGTCAGAGCGATTCGACCGCTGAATAAAGTATGTCGGTCGTTGTAGTCAGTGCGTAGGGGTATTTCCGGATGTTTTCTCCATGCTTTCTTAGTTCGTTTCGTGACCAGTGTTCTGCAGACATGGCCATCATTTTAGTGTAATCGCCTTGGGTCTCGACGACCTAGTTGGTTGTTTCTTTTGATCTTGTTTTGCACGATATCTGACTTAAGATTTACTGAATCACCAAAAACAAGTTCTTTTTGTTATGGCTATGGACAGAGCTCAGCAAAAAACGTTGAAATCAATTGGACAGTTCATACTGTCATGGCTTAGTTGATACGCAGTGACAAATTGGGCAGGAAACTAAAGGATTTCCCCGATGCTCGAGTTTCAGATCATATGTAAGGGATTTTAGGAAGGGAGTGTCTGACCCCTGGTCTTTGACATCCCTTAAAAATAGAAGATTTTTTGCTAGAGTACCCGATAGGAAAGTCACACGAAAGCGAGATAGAAAGAGGTGGGAAGACGCCCTTATTTATCACCGGGGGCCATTACCCGGCATCCGACGGCTTAACGTACCCATCCGACGCACGGCGGATACTTAGTGGTTCGAGCGTTCGCACCTGTCCGGGATCGAACCTGAGGTTCCTACATGGCAGTCACGAACGCTGACCACTAGGTCATCCGCGGCCCTACTCGTGTTTCACTTTATCTGTCAATCTTTTATACGCGGCCCTACCCGTGTTTCACTTTATCTGTCAATCTTTTATACGCGGCCCTACCCGTGTTTCACTTTATCTGGCAATCTTTTATACGCGGCCCTACTCGTGTTTCACTTTATCTGGCAATCTTTTATACGCGGCTGTACCCGTGTTTCACTTTATCTGGCAATCTTTTATACGCGGCTCTACCCATGTTTCACTTTATCTGTCAATCTTTTATACGCCGCCCTACACGTATTTCACTTTATCTGTCAAACTTTTATACGCGGCCCTACCCGTGTTTCACTTTATCTGTCAATCTTTTATACGCGGCCCTACCCGTGTTTCACTTTATCTGTCAAACTTTTATACGCGGCCCTACCCGTGTTTCACTTTATCTGTCAATCTTTTATACGCGGCCCTACCCGTGTTTCACTTTATCTGTCAATCTTTTATACGCCGCCCTACCCGTGTTTCACTTTATCTGTCAATCTTTTATAAGCGACCCTACCCGTGTTTCACTTTATCTGTCAATCTTTTATACGCGGCCCTACCCGTGTTTCACTTTATCTGTCAATCTTTTATACGCCGCCCTACCCGTGTTTCACTTTATCTGTCAATCTTTTATACGCGGCCCTACCCGTGTTTCACTTTATCTGTCAATCTTTTATACGCGGCCCTACCAGTGTTTCACTTTATCTGTCAATCTTTTATACGCGGCTGTACCCGTGTTTCACTTTATCTGTCAATCTTTTATACGCGGCCCTACCCGTGTTGCACTTTATCTGTCAATCTTTTATACGCGGCCCTACCCGTGTTTCACTTTATCTGGCAATCTTTTATACGCGGCTCTACCCGTGTTTCACTTTATCTGTCAATCTTTTATACGCGGCCCTACCCGTGTTTCACTTCATCTATCAATCTTTTATACGCCGCCCTACCCGTGTTTCACTTTATCTGGCAATCTTTTATACCCGGCCCTACCCGTGTTTCACTTTATCTGGCAATCTTTTATACGCGGCTCTACCCGTGTTTCACTTTATCTGGCAATCTTTTATACGCGGCCCTACCCGTGTTTCACTTTATCTGGCAATCTTTTATACGCGGCTCTACCCGTGTTTCACTTTATCTGTCAATCTTTTATACGCGGCTCTACCCGTGTTTCAATTTATCTGTCAATCTTTTATACGCTGCCCTACCCGTGTTTCACTTTATCTGGCAATCTTTTATACGCTGCCCTACCCGTGTTTCACTTTATCTGGCAATCTTTTATACGCGGCCCTACCCGTGTTTCCCTTTATCTGGCAATCTTTTATACGCGGCTCTACCCGTGTTTCACTTTATCTGTCAATCTTTTATAGGCGGCCCTACCCGTGTTTCACTTTATCTGTCAATCTTTTATACGCGGCCCTACCCGTGTTTCACTTTATCTGTCAATCTTTTATACGCGGTCCCACCCGTGTTTCACTTTATCTGGCAATCTTTTATACGCGGTCCTACCCGTGTTTCACTTTATCTGGCAATCTTTTATACGCGGTCCTACCCGTGTTTCACTTTATCTGTCAATCTTTTATACGCGGCCCTACCCGTGTTTCACTTTATCTGTCAATCTTTTATACGCGGCCCTACCCGTGTTTCACTTTATCTGTCAATCTTTTATACGCGGTCCTACCCGTGTTTCACTTTATCTGTCAATCTTTTATACGCGGCCCTACCCGTGTTTCACTTTATCTGGCAATCTTTTATACGCGGTCCTACCCGTGTTTCACTTTATCTGTCAATCTTTTATACGCGGCCCTACCCGTGTTTCACTTTATCTGTCAATCTTTTATACGCGGCCCTACCCGTGTTTCACTTTATCTGGCAATCTTTTATACGCGGCCCTACCCGTGTTTCACTTTATCTGTCAATCTTTTATACGCGGCCCTACCCGTGTTTCACTTTATCTGGCAATCTTTTATACGCGGCCCTACCCGTGTTTCACTTTATCTGGCAATCTTTTATACGCGGCCCTACCCGTGTTTCACTTTATCTAGCAATCTTTTATACGCGGCCCTACCCGTGTTTCACTTTATCTGGCAATCTTTTATACGCGGCCCTACCCGTGTTTCACTTTATCTGGCAATCTTTTATACGCGGCTGTACCCGTGTTTCACTTTATCTGTCAATCTTTTATACGCCGCCCTACCCGTGTTTCACTTTATCTGTCAAACTTTTATACGCCGCCCTACCCGTGTTTCACTTTATCTGTCAATCTTTTATACGCGGCCCTACCCGTGTTTCACTTTATCTGTCAAACTTTTATACGCGGCCCTACCCGTGTTTCACTTTATCTGTCAATCTTTTACACGCGGCCCTACCCGTGTTTCACTTTATCTGGCAATCTTTTATACGCCGCCCTACCCGTGTTTCACTTTATCTGGCAATCTTTTATACGCCGCCCTACCCGTGTTTCACTTTATCTGTCAATCTTTTATACGCGGCCCTACCCGTGTTTCACTTTATCTGTCAATCTTTTATACGCGGCCCTACCCGTGTTGCACTTTATCTGGCAATCTTTTATACGCGGCTCTACCCGTGTTTCACTTTATCTGTCAATCTTTTATACGCGGCCCTACCCGTGTTTCACTTTATCTGTCAATCTTTTATACGCCGCCCTACCCGTGTTTCACTTTATCTGGCAATCTTTTATACCCGGCCCTACCCGTGTTTCACTTTATCTGGCAATCTTTTATACGCGGCTCTACCCGTGTTTCACTTTATCTGGCAATCTTTTATACGCGGCCCTACCCGTGTTTCACTTTATCTGGCAATCTTTTATACGCGGCTCTACCCGTGTTTCACTTTATCTGTCAATCTTTTATACGCGGCTCTACCCGTGTTTCACTTTATCTGTCAATCTTTTATACGCGGCTCTACCCGTGTTTCACTTTATCTGGCAATCTTTTATACGCGGCCCTACCCGTGTTTCACTTTATCTGGCAATCTTTTATACGCGGCTCTACCCGTGTTTCACTTTATCTGTCAATCTTTTATAGGCGGCCCTACCCGTGTTTCACTTTATCTGTCAATCTTTTATACGCGGCCCTACCCGTGTTTCACTTTATCTGTCAATCTTTTATACGCGGCCCTACCCGTGTTTCACTTTATCTGTCAATCTTTTATACGCGGTCCTACCCGTGTTTCACTTTATCTGTCAATCTTTTATACGCGGCCCTACCCGTGTTTCACTTTATCTGTCAATCTTTTATACGCGGCCCTACCCGTGTTTCACTTTATCTGGCAATCTTTTATACGCGGTCCTACCCGTGTTTCACTTTATCTGTCAATCTTTTATACGCGGCCCTACCCGTGTTTCACTTTATCTGGCAATCTTTTATACGCGGTCCTACCCGTGTTTCACTTTATCTGGCAATCTTTTATACGCGGCCCTACCCGTGTTTCACTTTATCTGGCAATCTTTTATACGCGGTCCTACCCGTGTTTCACTTTATCTGTCAATCTTTTATACGCGGCCCTACCCGTGTTTCACTTTATCTGTCAATCTTTTATACGCGGTCCTACCCGTGTTTCACTTTATCTGTCAATCTTTTATACGCGGTCCTACCCGTGTTTCACTTTATCTGTCAATCTTTTATACGCGGCCCTACCCGTGTTTCACTTTATCTGGCAATCTTTTATACGCGGTCCTACCCGTGTTTCACTTTATCTGGCAATCTTTTATACGCGGCCCTACCCGTGTTTCACTTTATCTGGCAATCTTTTATACGCGGTCCTACCCGTGTTTCAATTTATCTGGCAATCTTTTATACGCGGCCCTACCCGTGTTTCACTTTATCTGACAATCTTTTATACGCGGTCCTACCCGTGTTTCACTTTATCTGGCAATCTTTTATACGCGGTCCTACCCGTGTTTCACTTTATCTGTCAATCTTTTATACGCGGCCCTACCCGTGTTTCACTTTATCTGTCAATCTTTTATACGCGGCCCTACCCGTGTTTCACTTTATCTGGCAATCTTTTATACGCGGTCCTACCCGTGTTTCACTTTATCTGTCAATCTTTTATACGCGGCCCTACCCGTGTTTCACTTTATCTGGCAATCTTTTATACGCGGTCCTACCCGTGTTTCACTTTATCTGTCAATCTTTTATACGCGGCCCTACCCGTGTTTCACTTTATCTGGCAATCTTTTATACGCGGTCCTACCCGTGTTTCACTTTATCTGGCAATCCTTTATACGCGGTCCTACCCGTGTTTCACTTTATCTGTCAATCTTTTATACGCGGCCCTACCCGTGTTTCACTTTATCTGTCAATCTTTTATACGCGGTCCTACCCGTGTTTCACTTTATCTGTCAATCTTTTATACGCGGCCCTACCCGTGTTTCACTTTATCTGGCAATCTTTTATACGCGGTCCTACCCGTGTTTCACTTTATCTGGCAATCTTTTATACGCGGTCCTACCCGTGTTTCACTTTATCTGTCAATCTTTTATACGCGGCCCTACCCGTGTTTCACTTTATCTGTCAATCTTTTATACGCGGCCCTACCCGTGTTTCACTTTATCTGGCAATCTTTTATACGCGGTCCTACCCGTGTTTCACTTTATCTGTCAATCTTTTATACGCGGCCCTACCCGTGTTTCACTTTATCTGGCAATCTTTTATACGCGGTCCTACCCGTGTTTCACTTTATCTGTCAATCTTTTATAGGCGGCCCTACCCGTGTTTCACTTTATCTGGCAATCTTTTATACGCGGTCCTACCCGTGTTTCACTTTATCTGTCAATCTTTTATACGCGGCCCTACCCGTGTTTCACTTTATCTGGCAATCTTTTATACGCGGTCCTACCCGTGTTTCACTTTATCTGGCAATCTTTTATACGCGGTCCTACCCGTGTTTCACTTTATCTGGCAATCTTTTATACGCGGCCCTACCCGTGTTTCACTTTATCTGGCAATCTTTTATACGCGGCCCTACCCGTGTTTCACTTTATCTGGCAATCTTTTATACGCGGCCCTACCCGTGTTTCACTTTATCTGTCAATCTTTTATACGCGGCCCTACTCGTGTTTCACTTTATCTGGCAATCTTTTATACGCGGCCCTACCCGTGTTTCACTTTATCTGGCAATCTTTTATACGCGGCCCTACCCGTGTTTCACTTTATCTGGCAATCTTTTATACGCGGCCCTACCCGTGTTTCACTTTATCTGTCAATCTTTTATACGCGGCCCTACCCGTGTTTCACTTTATCTGGCAATCTTTTATACGCGGTCCTACCCGTGTTTCACTTTATCTGTCAATCTTTTATACGCGGCCCTACCCGTGTTTCACTTTATCTGGCAATCTTTTATACGCGGTCCTACCCGTGTTTCACTTTATCTGTCAATCTTTTATAGGCGGCCCTACCCGTGTTTCACTTTATCTGGCAATCTTTTATACGCGGTCCTACCCGTGTTTCACTTTATCTGTCAATCTTTTATACGCGGCCCTACCCGTGTTTCACTTTATCTGGCAATCTTTTATACGCGGTCCTACCCGTGTTTCACTTTATGTGGCAATCTTTTATACGCGGTCCTACCCGTGTTTCACTTTATCTGGCAATCTTTTATACGCGGCCCTACCCGTGTTTCACTTTATCTGTCAATCTTTTATACGCGGCCCTACCCGTGTTTCACTTTATCTGGCAATCTTTTATACGCGGCCCTACCCGTGTTTCACTTTATCTGTCAATCTTTTATACGCGGCCCTACTCGTGTTTCACTTTATCTGGCAATCTTTTATACGCGGCCCTACCCGTGTTTCACTTTATCTGTCAATCTTTTATACGCGGCCCTACCCGTGTTTCACTTTATCTGGCAATCTTTTATACGCGGCCCTACCCGTGTTTCACTTTATCTGGCAATCTTTTATACGCGGCCCTACTCGTGTTTCACTTTATCTGGCAATCTTTTATACGCGGCCCTACCCGTGTTTCACTTTATCTGGCAATCTTTTATACGCGGCCCTACCCGTGTTTCACTTTATCTGGCAATCTTTTATACGCGGCCCTACCCGTGTTTCACTTTATCTGTCAATCTTTTATACGCGGTCCTACCCGTGTTTCACTTTATCTGGCAATCTTTTATACGCGGCCCTACCCGTGTTTCACTTTATCTGTCAATCTTTTATACGCGGCCCTACCCGTGTTTCACTTTATCTGGCAATCTTTTATACGCGGCCCTACCCGTGTTTCACTTTATCTGTCAATCTTTTATACGCGGCCCTACTCGTGTTTCACTTTATCTGTCAATCTTTTATACGCGGCCCTACCCGTGTTTCACTTTATCTGTCAATCTTTTATACGCGGCCCTACCCGTGTTTCACTTTATCTGGCAATCTTTTATACGCGGCCCTACCCGTGTTTCACTTTATCTGTCAATCTTTTATACGCGGCCCTACTCGTGTTTCACTTTATCTGGCAATCTTTTATACGCGGCCCTACCCGTGTTTCACTTTATCTGTCAATCTTTTATACGCGGCCCTACCCGTGTTTCACTTTATCTGGCAATCTTTTATACGCGGCCCTACCCGTGTTTCACTTTATCTGTCAATCTTTTATACGCGGCCCTACTCGTGTTTCACTTTATCTGGCAATCTTTTATACGCGGCCCTACCCGTGTTTCACTTTATCTGTCAATCTTTTATACGCGGCCCTACCCGTGTTTCACTTTATCTGGCAATCTTTTATACGCGGCCCTACCCGTGTTTCACTTTATCTGTCAATCTTTTATACGCGGCCCTACCCGTGTTTCACTTTATCTGTCAATCTTTTATACGCGGTCCTACCCGTGTTTCACTTTATCTGGCAATCTTTTATACGCGGTCCTACCCGTGTTTCACTTTATCTGGCAATCTTTTATACGCGGCCCTACCCGTGTTTCACTTTATCTGTCAATCTTTTATACGCGGCCCTACCCGTGTTTCACTTTATCTGGCAATCTTTTATACGCGGCCCTACCCGTGTTTCACTTTATCTGGCAATCTTTTATACGCGGCCCTACCCGTGTTTCACTTTATCTGGCAATCTTTTATACGCGGCCCTACTCGTGTTTCACTTTATCTGGCAATCTTTTATACGCGGCCCTACCCGTGTTTCACTTTATCTGGCAATCTTTTATACGCGGCCCTACCCGTGTTTCACTTTATCTGGCAATCTTTTATACGCGGCCCTACCCGTGTTTCACTTTATCTGTCAATCTTTTATACGCGGTCCTACCCGTGTTTCACTTTATCTGGCAATCTTTTATACGCGGCCCTACCCGTGTTTCACTTTATCTGTCAATCTTTTATACGCGGCCCTACCCGTGTTTCACTTTATCTGGCAATCTTTTATACGCGGCCCTACCCGTGTTTCACTTTATCTGTCAATCTTTTATACGCGGCCCTACTCGTGTTTCACTTTATCTGTCAATCTTTTATACGCGGCCCTACCCGTGTTTCACTTTATCTGTCAATCTTTTATACGCGGCCCTACCCGTGTTTCACTTTATCTGGCAATCTTTTATACGCGGCCCTACCCGTGTTTCACTTTATCTGTCAATCTTTTATACGCGGCCCTACTCGTGTTTCACTTTATCTGGCAATCTTTTATACGCGGCCCTACCCGTGTTTCACTTTATCTGTCAATCTTTTATACGCGGCCCTACCCGTGTTTCACTTTATCTGGCAATCTTTTATACGCGGCCCTACCCGTGTTTCACTTTATCTGTCAATCTTTTATACGCGGCCCTACTCGTGTTTCACTTTATCTGGCAATCTTTTATACGCGGCCCTACCCGTGTTTCACTTTATCTGTCAATCTTTTATACGCGGCCCTACCCGTGTTTCACTTTATCTGGCAATCTTTTATACGCGGCCCTACCCGTGTTTCACTTTATCTGTCAATCTTTTATACGCGGTCCTACCCGTGTTTCACTTTATCTGGCAATCTTTTATACGCGGTCCTACCCGTGTTTCACTTTATCTGGCAATCTTTTATACGCGGCCCTACCCGTGTTTCACTTTATCTGTCAATCTTTTATACGCGGCCCTACCCGTGTTTCACTTTATCTGGCAATCTTTTATACGCGGCCCTACCCGTGTTTCACTTTATCTGTCAATCTTTTATACGCGGCCCTACTCGTGTTTCACTTTATCTGGCAATCTTTTATACGCGGCCCTACCCGTGTTTCACTTTATCTGTCAATCTTTTATACGCGGCCCTACCCGTGTTTCACTTTATCTGGCAATCTTTTATACGCGGCCCTACCCGTGTTTCACTTTATCTGTCAATCTTTTATACGCGGTCCTACTCGTGTTTCACTTTATCTGGCAATCTTTTATACGCGGCCCTACCCGTGTTTCACTTTATCTGTCAATCTTTTATACGCGGCCCTACCCGTGTTTCACTTTATCTGGCAATCTTTTATACGCGGCCCTACCCGTGTTTCACTTTATCTGTCAATCTTTTATACGCGGCCCTACCCGTGTTTCACTTTATCTGTCAATCTTTTATACGCGGCCCTACCCGTGTTTCACTTTATCTGTCAATCTTTTATACGCGGCCCTACCCGTGTTTCACTTTATCTGTCAATCTTTTATACGCATCCCTACTCGTGTTTCACTTTATCTGGCAATCTTTTATACGCGGCCCTACACGTGTTTCACTTTAGCTGGCAATCTTTTATACGCGGCCCTACCCGTGTTTCACTTTATCTGTCAATCTTTTATACGCGGCCCTACCCGTGTTTCACTTTATCTGTCAATCTTTTATACGCGGCCCTACCCGTGTTTCACTTTATCTGTCAATCTTTTATACGCGGCCCTACCCGTGTTTCACTTTATCTGGCAATCTTTTATACGCGGCCCTACCCGTGTTTCACTTTATCTGGCAATCTTTTATACGCGGCCCTACCCGTGTTTCACTTTATCTGTCAATCTTTTATACGCGGCCCTACCCGTGTTTCACTTTATCTGTCAATCTTTTATACGCGGCCCTACCCGTGTTTCACTTTATCTGTCAATCTTTTATACGCGGCCCTACCCGTGTTTCACTTTATCTGTCAATCTTTTATACGCGGCCCTACTCGTGTTTCACTTTATCTGGCAATCTTTTATACGCGGCCCTACACGTGTTTCACTTTAGCTGGCAATCTTTTATACGCGGCCCTACCCGTGTTTCACTTTATCTGTCAATCTTTTATACGCGGCCCTACCCGTGTTTCACTTTATCTGTCAATCTTTTATACGCGGCCCTACCCGTGTTTCACTTTATCTGTCAATCTTTTATACGCGGCCCTACCCGTGTTTCACTTTATCTGGCAATCTTTTATACGCGGCCCTACCCGTGTTTCACTTTAGCTGGCAATCTTTTATACGCGGCCCTACTCGTGTTTCACTTTATCTGGCAATCTTTTATACGCGGCCCTACCCGTGTTTCATTGCATGAGTTGATTAACGCGCACACTTCTCTCTTTTTATGGCCTCCTTTAATATTTTAACCGGATTATTGGTTATTTAGCTATCTAATTTTAATCATTAAAAGCTTACTTTAATTGAATAATAGCAGTAATAATGCATAATGGACGACACTATTCTAAGAAATGGAATTTTCTGAAATTCAAAGAGCTTCTTTATTAGCAGTGAAAAGATGAAATGCATTCAATTCATAGAACCACAATGTGAGCATAACAACACAATTCCACTTGAACAGTTTTTAACTTTAACTCGTAGCCTCAATCAGACGCGTAGCGTTGTAGAATGTCAGACCAAACTTTATTAACAACCTACCACCATAACATTAAATCGTAGATAACATTCACTTGGGAGTCTATTTATATCATGACTTCTCTCACACATATAATTCAGCCTCAGTGCAACGCTTAGGGGCTGCTATTTTGCTCGCCCGAAATTCCAGTTTTTCGAGCACACTTTGATCAGATCATTGCCCTTTGGGCGACGTTCTGCTCACCTGTGGATGGCTGTTCTTAAAGTGGCAACGATTTTTGCCGAACTATTTTTTATGATCACGTGCTGCTGCTGAGTGGCGGTATGCCATCATATTATATGATCACGTGTTGCTGCTGAGTGGCGGTATGCCATCATATTATAAATGAAAAATCTTTGCGATACGTATTTTTCCAGAGCCCTTGGAAACTGCGGTTACTTGAGAAATTTTGGAAATGTCCTTGCTCTAGAAAAAATTACTTTCGGATCTAGAATTTATTTTAAGAAAATACTAAATATTGTGCCGTCTCTCAGTTCAAACACCAAATTATCGGCCCAGCGGCAAACTGTGTTTTGCGAAGTTACGGTAGAAAAGCAGCTACTTTTGAGTTTTAAGTCAGGTAAGTATGTCAAATACTTACTTTCTAACATTCAATGTATTCCACAGACTCTGATGGATTGCTCTCATTGCAGTTAGACCGCATTTTTCGGAAAAAAGATACGAGCTGTGTTAGAGTACCAAGTTAAGCACCGCTTAAACGGGATCGCCATTTTCCTATATTGCTAATGGAGGAAGAATAATGGCATTCTTTACTATCGGCTAATTCGAAAAGTTCCAGTTCCCTTCACCCTGCACCTCCAAGAATTCGAAAATAGTCCGAGTGCGAAACCTGCGGTAATTAGCTGGTTAAATCTAAAGGAGAATCTTTCAATATGTCAGCTTTCGAACTTTTTCAAAACACAAACTCATACATCATATCGCAATGATACACAATTTGTATGTTTTTTTTTTGCAAAATGTCAAAATCGCCGATCAGAAATTACTTCTCAAGAACGGTGTATTGAAATCGCACGTGCGTGATTTATGCGCAAGTGAAGAGGATTTCGTGCTTTCAATTTTTATTTTTATTTTTTTTTTATTTTTGTCAGAGAAAAGAAAATGGGGTCAGAGTAGAGGATAGAAAAGCTAAATAGTTTTAAAGTGAAGAGATAAATGTCTTCGTGCTGAGAGTAACTGAAGGTCGAGTGTAATTTGCTGTCTGAAGCACGATAGTTAAAATCTTAAATGAATAAAATATTTACAAGTTAAAAAATACCAACACGAGATCTTTCACAAGGGCGACCCTTGCATCATCAGGTGAAGACTACATTTGAACATACTTAGTGCGAAGTTATAAAGTGTCAGTGTCTTGACGTCATGATGTACAGTGATGTTCATTAGTTGTTGACGATTGGTCCCTCCTATCTAACTTCTGATGCTACGTAGTTCCGTTCTTGAAAGGTGGAATTAGATTAAGTTAACTGATTGTGCAGTGGGGGTTTTAAATCTTGAATTTTTCTTTAATATAAACTGTATTAAACAGTTGTTTCCAAATATATGGCAAAGTAGTGGGAATGTCATCGTTACAGCACCGTTCACGATAGTGATAAATGAACAATGCTTCCGCAAACAATGTAGATAGTTTTTCTTTGGTGCATAGAAGAATATATGCATCATTCCATGAGGGTGTGTGAGTTCCTTCCTGGACTGTGCTGGCCAAAGCAGTGTTAGAGACACCTGTTCGAGTTGAATATTGGTGTTCGGCTGTACGAATACCTAGGCTCCGAAGGGTCGAGCCTATATACCAGCTATCGTTGAACTCTGAGCTCATACTCTTTAATGGTATGCAATACACACCATATTTTTCATTCTCAAGCTTGGCGTCCCGATCTCTGGGCGTAAGCTGGAAAAGATTACTGGAGCACTCGCCAAATGAAATGCCCTGTTTCTCGCAGATGTTGTGCAAAATGTGCGAGATTTGCGGCTGGTATTCAATAGTACCAATGTACTTAATAATCTTATGATTGCTGGTTAAGGTTGTGCATACTTTTTTCCAGGAAGGAACCCACACCCCCTCATGGAATGATGCATATATTCTTCTATGCACCAAAGAAAACAGATGTACATTGTTTGCGGAAGCATTGTCCATCCATCACTATCGTGGACGGTGCTGTAACGATGACATTCCCACTACTTTTCCATATGTTTGGAAACAACTGTTTAATACAATTTATATTAAAGAAAAAATTCAAGATTTAAAACCCCCACTACACAATCAGTTAACTTAATCTAATACCACCTTTCAAAGACGGAACTATGTAGCATCAGAAGTTAGATAGGAGGGACCAATCGTCATCAACTAATGAACATCATTGTACATCATGACGTCAAGACACTGACACTTTATAACTTCGAACTAAGTATGTTCAAATGTAGTCTTCACCTGATGATTCAAGGGTCGTCCTTGTGGAAGATCTCGTGTTTGTATTTTTTATCTTGTAAATATTTCATTCATTTAAGATTTTAACTATCGTGCTTTGGACAGCAAATTACACTTGTTTCAAAGTGACTTTCATGAGTATCCGATCATTATATTTCGAATTTTGAAATATTTGTTTTAAAACTTATTATGTTCTTTCATTTTTCAGGGAAACGCAACTGTCCTGGTGAAAATATCACGCTGATGATTCTTTTTCTGTTTTTCACTGGAATTTTACAAAAATACACCGTGAAAACTCCAAATGGTTCCCCACCGGACCTTACGAAAGTTTATGCAGGAATAATGCAACCCATCAAACAGGATTTGTGCTTCTTGGAGAGATAAATAATAGCAATCTGTTTTACATTTTCATTTCCCATAGCCATCAGTGTGTATGAAATGCAATAATGATATTGTTCCTTTTCACTTAAGAGAATTTTTCACCAGTAAGGAAATAAAGAAACTAAAAAAAATGCTGTTAGTTATTTCATTATGCTATACACAGCCGGATCGAAATAATATGACCACCTACCTAATAATGGGAATAACCACCCTTGGTCCGCAATGAAACCCTGGAAGGTTGCCCGAGGCACACGCACCCATTCGGACTGCATCAGGGCACGGAGGCCCCGGAGATGACGTGGTTGTAGGTCGGCACGTTGAACCTGTCGATCCAAATAGTCTCACAAGTGCTCTATGGGATTGTGGTCAGGTGATTTTGCCGGCCATGGGAGAACGGAGACATCGCTGTTGTGTTCCTGGAACCAGTAACGCACCCCCTTAGCGATGTGGCACTGCTTATTGTCCTGTTGGTAGCACCGTCACCACCAGGGTAATCGTCCAATCTGAAGGATACATGTGGTCAGAGAGGATGGACACGTAGCTATTAGCGTTTAGGGACCCATCCAGTGGTACCAGTGGTCATACCAGAAAAGCATATCCGAGACATGAGCACTGCCACCGCCAGACTTTACGTGACTGACAAGCTTGCCCTGGTGTTGGTTACCGTGTGTCTGACGCCGTATCCGCCACCGCCCGTCACTTCTGCGGAGTAGAAACCTCAATTCATCAGAGAAGGCAACTTTTTTCCCCTCTTCCACTGTCCAATGACGGTAGTCCCATGCGAACTGCAGGCACGGTTGCCGAGGGACCTGGGTTAACATGGGCGCCTTGACGCAGAGTCGACTCCGGAGACCCATGCGTAACAGAGTTAGCTCTACTGTTATCGGGGACACGTACCTGGATGCCCCAATGTTCATTTGCATGGTCAATTGCTGCACTGTTGCGCGTCGATTGACCTTTACCAGTCGACGGAGGCCACGTTCTCCTCTGGGATCGATGGCCTTTGGGGCCCCACAGTTAAGACGTCGGGAGGTACTCGGTGTGGCAACGGTTCATTCTTGGTACACTCTTACTACAGCACCTGACGAAAAGAAGAGTTGCATGAAAAACAACAACAAAAAAGAATCTAAAAAATATAATTTAATGTGTTGAATGCTGCAATGTTAACTGAAATTCTTTAATTTACTAACCAACACATGACCTATAGAACAAAACAAAAAATAAAGAAGAAATATAGCTTAATTGTTTTGCCAAACTAAAAATTTATTTCCGAAAACATGCCCTATAAAACAAAGAAAACCCCCTTAAAAATACAATTTAACTCTTTACAGTTTCTGTGTCAAATGAAGTCTTTTTTTTTTGTTAACAAAAATATGCCGTATAAAAGAAAACAAGAAAAAGAAATAAAAATGATGTACTGCCCCCCCCTCCTCAGACATAATGGCAACGGCGGTACTCTGAATGGGAGAACAGCTAGTCACCGGCTTGAAAGAAGAGACAAGAGAGGGGTGCTTTTACCTCCGTCATGGCTCCGATGTATGCTAGGACGAGTGTTCAGATGTTCTAAAAGCGAGTACTCCCCCTTCCCCGCATTTTCCCTGTCTTGCTTCTGGCTTTCAGGAAGAAAAAAGGGTTTCAAGAAAATTCATCCAAATATGCCCTTTTTATTGAAACTACCAAAATAATGACTCAAAAATAACAAAATAAATACTTAAAATGACTGAAAAACCAGGAAAAATGCCATATCACTCAAAAATCACGAAAATTCAGAGAAATGACTTGACAAAGGTTACTTAAATCAGTTCAATAAGTAGGAACTGTACGCCAAATTATACTCAAAATAGTATAACTATACTAAAAATCTTAAACTTCTTGGCGTAGAATACAAATAAATCTTTCCAAGCTTTCGCACATCAACCAGATGGCTTTCTCAAGGAAGGTAGACAGCTAACTGCAAACAGGATAATAGAACATTTCAACACTTTGAACGCAATGATTTGACTAGACAATAAATGAATAGGAGCAAACGTGATATTTCGAAGAAACGAGGTCACGTTGGTTGGGCACGTGGTACTATGGTAGAAAACTCAGCATTATTTGAAGAATTGATTCCAAATACGTAGCAACTCCAGAGAGACGCTATCATTGCAAGCCTCGCATCTGGTCAAGATTTCCAAGGTTTCGCGAATGGCGGTAGATTTGGGTTTGGAGTATTAAGCTAATTTCTTTACATCACTCCATATAGGATCGGCGGACTTTAACTTGACTTCTCTTGATAGGGCAGTGGTTATTTTCCCGTCTCTTGTATCCTTTTATGTTCGCTGATTCTAATTCCAAACGACCGTTTAGTCATTCCGATGTAGTATCGCTTGGAGCTGTCCGGATATTTTAGTGGGGTTGCATAAACACCTGCCTCATTGAGAATATTGACATGCCCCCTCTTCTCAATGCCGGAGACCTTATGCCGACACCGAAGTTCATCCTCCTGAGCGCGTTTTTGAGTTGCTAGGAAACATTTGGTATGTAGGGAATACAGGTAGCGAAGTTGCGGCGCGTTTTTGAGTTGCTGGAAAACATTTGGTATGCAGAGAATACAGGTAGCGAAGTTGCGCCATAGAAATATTAGCACGGCTGGTTCTGGCTTTCTCGATAAAGTTATGCATTTGGTTCGACGTATATCCTTCCTCAGTGGCCAATTCGACGATGGTTCTTAGTTCGGATTGTCTAGAACGGACATCGGATGGACAGCGAAGCCTCTTCTAATTCGAGAACGGAATAAGGCGGTCTTGTAATCATCAGGACAGAACGAACTGCGGAGTATCAGGTTGGGAACGGAGGAGGGTTTATAATAGATTTCCGTATGAGGGCGGTTGTCATACCATTTGCTCACTGAGACGTCGCGATAAGGTAAGGTATTTGTAAGGTACAAATAATGCTGAGTTTTCTACCATGGTACCACGTGCCCAACCAACGTGACCTCGTTTCTTCGAAATATCATGTTTGCTCCTATTCATTTATTGTCTAGTCAAACCATCGCGTTCAAAGTATTGAAACGTTCTATTATCCAGTTTGCAGTTAGCTGTCTACCTACCTTGAGAAAGCCATCTAGTTGATGTGCGAAATCTTGGTAAGTTTTATTTCTATTCTCCGCCAAGAAATTTCAGATTTTTAGTATAGTTATACTATTTTGAGTACTTAATTCAGCTTAGTTTTGTATGAAACAGTTCTGTATGCACTTGAACAACGTTTTAGTATTGCCAAAAAAAAAAAAAAAAAAAATGCAAAATCGTAAAATTACTAGCCCTACTAATCACACTGTATATTTTTAATTTAGCTTAGCCTTTTCCGTGAATAGGCGTAAATGCATATTATTTTTTTCTCCTGTTCTAAATATTCTTTTTGTGTAGCAAAGCATTTGTAAGGAACGTTTAACGTACGCTATTAACTTTTTAACAATGCCCAGTCCTCTAGCTCGGGGGCAGAGCATATTTGCATATGAAGTCTGAGCTTTGTTTGTGAAATATCGTTTGAATGAATTTCACTTGCATGGAATGCCAGCGATTATGGTACAAATCTAGGTTCGCGTCCTGATTCTAATGATGTACAGTTTCTTTCCAAATTGGAGCAAGTGTTTATTTTTGTTGGCGACAATATTTGGCGTGGACATCCGCGATATTTATATCCTTGCAAATTTATATTGTAAACAGACCAAAATAATTCTAATCAATGGTTTGGGATATGTGGAGGATACGGTTCTGCTGGTATGTCGTGCCGAGGACCCCAAAAAATGCTACGCTCAATCATGATTAAGAGCGAAATGCAAGGCTTCAAGTGAAACGCAAACAAACCAGAACGTATGGCACTGAGCGAGCCACCAAACATAACAGCGCAAGTTAAAATTAGAAATGAACTTTCAGAACAAGTCTCCAGGTTGAGGTACTTTGGATGTATTGACGAATTGCATCACACACAAGATATCCGTTCGAGAGTAGAGTTGGCTCGAGTAGCGTTTAACCTTCTCAGAACTGGAATTCGTCATCATGACATTACCTTTCTCTATAAATCAGCTCATTTCGATGTTACAGTATAGTATAGCATATCTTCTCTGTTGTTCTCTGTGGAATCAAAGCATGTTCACCCAACAAAAATAGTGTTTCTGGGCCAGACTGATAGCCAGAAGTGCCAGCAGTGGCCCATCACTATGTTGCCGCCTTCTAACCGTCAATAAAATGTTCCACCGGCTGTCACATGGACCAGCAGCTGGCCAACAGTTGGCACCCCATCAGTTGTCATATGCCAGAACAGGGCCATCAGTTATGCATCACAAGCATTGGCTGCCACAAGTGGTCCTTCAGGGCCCTTCAAGCACGTGCAATAAATGATGGCTTGCATAATGTGGACCGTTAGTTTTCCGGCAGTTGCAGCTGGCAATCACGTGGCATAACTGATGGCTTGCCGAATCTTGTCCTCCAATTTCACAGTAGTAGCCATAAAAAAAAAAAAGATAACCGCAGTTTTCCAAAGCCACTACTACTCTGCTCCCCCTAACCGCAGTTTTTGCACCTGCCTCAGTTTCTTAAAGTGTCTGCACTTGCCTCAGTTTCTTTAAGTATCTATACCTGCCTCAGTTGCTTAAAGTGTCTGCACCTGCCTCAGTTTCTTACGGCTCGGCGTACAGTTCAGCGACATTTTAAAATCAAGAGGTTTTCACTTAGAATATCTTCCAATGTCGCAATACTGACATGAGAATTTTCCTTCTTCCTTTTCGTCATCAACAATTTAGTGACAAAATAATATCTCGGAAAGAATGATCTGAAATTTTGTCCATCTTGTCTTTCAGAAATGTTAGTTTTTGTTCTTGGAAACCAAATCAAGCGGGAGCGTAGACTCCCGCTTGACCACTTGTGGCAGCCAATGCTTGTGCGTAGACTCCCGCTTGATTTAGGTTTCCGGACTCGGGAATATATATGAGTTGAGTCTATATACGTGCATCTCGTCCAAAAAGCTCGACTCCGGAAACCTAGATCAAGCGGGAGTCTACACTATCCCACTCCTCTACCCTGATGGGATAATCAAGTACTACATCGGAATGACGAAAAGATCGCTTAGCGCGCGACTCCGAGAACACAAGCAGGACACCAACCGAAGAAGACTTACCACGGCCCTAGCCCGTGATGTGGCCAACCTCACCGCCGCCCTCCTTTGGACAGATATTAAGAGGATAGCGCCATACACAACAGCCCGCGCAACCCTGTTTAGAGAAACTGTCGAAATTCTTTCACGAGATGACGTGTGCAATACGGAAACCTCACTAGACCTTCCACACGCTTGGCGCACTCTCCTTCACACACACGCAGCAGCATCCGATATCTGAGATATGCGAATAAGGCATTGTAATACCACTCAATATTTTCATTTGTTGGCATATTTAATTTGACATTGGATTTTTTGTTTTACTTTATGACTTTCTCCTGACGAAGCCAATCGGTCATTGGTGAGAGCTTGCGTTTTATTCTTTCTTACTTGTACACCTAATAAACGGATTTTCTTCTTTAATGTAATTCTCTCCACTGTAAAAATATAATGTCACTTTTCAAACCCCAGTACGCAGAACGCCTTTTCTGCTGCGGTCGCCATTTCTTCCCACTGGCTTTGGCGCACGGGCGGCTCATTTTCCGACGTCACCATAGCAATACAGTAGTAGATTCCAATAAAATTCTAAACTTCTTTCTTTTTTGTGTAGGGATATCAGCTGTCTCCTTATCTTCATAAACACGTTATTGTCATTTGTAATCTGGGCAATCATTTTGAATTACCCTGTATATACATATTGCATAAGCTGACTTGCTGGCATCACAAAGCACATGTACGTTGCAACTGTCGAGGCTACCTACAAGATAATATTTGCTGATCCAACGAGGAATTTTGATCTCTTTCAGCTGAGAAATTTTATCTTGCAACCGTAGGCTTTTTCTCGAAATATCGGTTACCTCTTGATCCCATTTGAGTTTAAAACTGGAAGACTCCTGTAGTTTTAACTTCGGCGCTAACGTTAAAGAACAGTAAAAACAAAAAGCATAAAGTATTATTTTTGTTACAGACTTTTGTATTGGTCATCTGCTTTTTATTATGTGGGAGAAGCCTTCTCATACCACAACTGACAGTCAAGGTCTTTAACCTTCAGAGTCAGAATTGCCAGGTTTTTCCGACTCTTCGAAAAAAATGTTGGATGTTTGTTGCAGGGTTGACCTTTCGTTTTTCTCAACTGAGATTTAGTGCCACTCTTTGAGATCAAATTTTGCATCAATCATTTGTTTAGCTTCTATCACAAATTTTTCTGCTTTTTCGAAGCCATCCGAACTGGTAACACATTTATCCACGTAAAATGGTTCTTTTAATTTGTCGGCTGTGCTACAAAATTTCTTCTGGACATTCCCCAAATGATAGGCTATCGTGGTACTAATAAGAACGGGCTTGAAGTTACTATACAGTAACAATAAATTTTCATCCGTTCAGGATTTTCGTTGCGCAATCACAGAAATCTCAAGAAATCTCTGTCTTTCATATCCAAGCATATTCGTAAGAACACCTTCTTTATGCCAACAGTTACCTCGAATTTCTTTTTACGGAATCGCATAAGTATGGTGGGGTTCAGTTCCAATAGATTAGGACCCTCTTCTAAGCAAGAATTCAATGATGCGAAGATCTGGTGTGTCGAGTCATCGAACACTAATTTAATCTTCATTGTGAAAGCCTTGTTAATCACTGGGCGATGTGGCAAATAATATACTTACCCTTCTTTGTTCGTACTTCAGTAATACCTTGTTGAATCCAATCATCAATTTTTTTGTAATAGTTCAAAGGCCCGTTAATTTCCAATTCACCAACTGTAGTCAGAAGTCTTCTTTCTGCTGGTTATCGACAATTAGAAACCGGGAATTTTAGTCAAACGATCGTAATGACACCACATATCTGCTTTCGTTTTCCTGCATTCCCTTGGAAAATACTCAAGGAACATGCTTGAATTTTTTGTTTCATTAGACTTTCTGGAGGGTCAGTAATTCCGATGGTCTCCAATATACATAGCTCTGCTTTTTTCTCTCCTTCAGATTCAACGACAAAGCAGAAATGCTGTAATCATGGGAACAGTCTTCGTCAGTTTTCCGATAAAATTTCAACCCAGCGAAGTTTCAATTGCAGGCAAGCCAAAACTCCGTTTCTTACTCTGCCAGTCATTTTCTTACTCTGTAAGTCAGCGACTATAAGCAGTTCAATCTTGTCAGGACTTCCCAAGAAGTCGCTTCTGGCATTACAATCGCTTAGAACGACGTCTTGGAGTTTTTGTTCCTCTATCCAAGAATCTTCATTCAGTCGACTCCCTTCGGTAGATACATTCTTTTGGTCTTTAGTCTTGAAGTTGAATTTATAAGTTGGACGGCTTTTATTCCGCAGAATACGATTCGATTTTTCTTCACTTTCGAAGATAAACCTCATACTTGAAGCAACCTTTTCCTTTTTAAGTGATCTCTGATAAACGGTGACGATAAGTACGCAGATTGGTAGCTATTTACCACCTCCATGTATCTTAACAATTAAAGTTTCAATTACTTCCGATATTGGAGGTTAATTTTTTTTTTTTTTGACGTGCATTAATGCAATTGCATTTTTTGAACATACCTTTTGTGTTGGTGAAGTTCGATTAACACTTACCGCACGTGGTTTATGGCATTATTTCGTATTTCCGTTATGTAGATGCCGCATGGGGGTTTTTCATTCAGTTTCGGGTCCTCTTCAGTTTTTTTCCGTTGGTTTTAATTGGTCTCGTTACTAAATGAGTTTTTTCCTTTGCTGCCTCTACATTCTTTTAATACGTTTTTTTTACCCGAGTACTTTAGGTAACATTCCGTTACCGACATCTAGGGGACGTTTGCTCCGACCAGCTCGGACCGTGTCAGTAGAGCTTTTGGGTGGTTCTCGCGGGTTGCGCTTCCTCTTGGGGTTGTGGCGCCATCTCTTGTTCGTCACCGATTTCATTTTTCGAAATTTTCCATTTTTTTGCTCAATTTTAATTATTTCAAAATATACTTTATTGGAAAAAACATAGGGAATACAGGCGTACCACATATGGCAAAATAAACAACAAAACAATGAGCGATACTGATGAAATATTACAGGTGAATGTGATACGGCAGTCAACTAAGGATGACAAAACGTTAAAATCGTTAATAAGGAACAGTATATGCTTGAGGAAGATGATGCACAAGCAAAAGTAATGATTAATTAATAAAGCATGTGATGACGTGCAGAGTGAAAGCAGAGCACAAAACAACAGGTAAATGTATTTACAAGAACATGACTGTACAACGCAGTGCACAAAAAGAAGGGAACATGTAAAACACAACAAAAGCATATACTACGATAAAGGTACAGAAGTTCCCACAATCCAGGAAACCACTCGATATGTGACAAAAACAAGATAAGTATTACAGAATATAGTGGAAACTTGGGCGAACTCCCCAAGTGAAACACAAGGATACACAAAATACAAACAGCAAGCCGTGCAGTATTGCATCGGTCCAAAAAACAACGACATGGGACGAGCAAAAAATACATGACGTCAAAGAATGTGAAAATGCAAGACAGAAATAAGGTATAAATGAAAAGATACAACACAATGCAGCAAGAAAAAACAGAAAGAACAAAGTATCGCAGGGCAATGCCTCTCGTATTGCTCCTAGAGAACAAATACACGGTGCGCAACTCAATGAAGGTACAGGCAGCAAAAGCAGACACATGAGTGAAGAATAAGTATTAAGGACAGGTGCAACGAAGAAACAAATACAGCACGGTACATGCACACGAATTACACAAAAATTGCAGAAAACCCCTACAATACAAATCATAAGCAGTTACATGACAAACACTTAGTAGACGCTGTGACGAAGCACCAGGAAGAGAGAACACAAAATCTCGAAGCTGGAAAAAAACAAAAAATCAGAAAGAAAGATGAATGGAAGATCCAGTGATTTCGAACCAACCGGTCCCCTGCGCCCAGGTAGATCGGAAAGAGGCTTGAGATTGAGGGGTGGATGCAGCGAAGTTCCCCAGGCGTAGTCGAGACACGATGCGATTCCTAAAAATCGACCGTAAGGCCGCGCCAGCAGAGAGGATACTAGGTGTGGTAGCAGGAGAGCGGAGAGATTGATGATAAAGAAAAACGACATGTTTCACAAGTACGAAGAGATAGGCACAGGCATCCGGCAAAATAGCCGGGGGATGTTTGGTAAGCAAAAGCCACTCGTACGCTTGAAAAGGGATGTCTCTGGAGCAAATGGTACCTACAAGACGAAAGGCAGTATTGAGAACTGGAAGGAGAACGGGACAGTGACAGTAGACATGAGGAACATCACCTTCAACACCACAAAAGCAGCAGAGAGAAGTAGAAGAAATAGACATGTGAAAGAGAGAAGAAGGAACAGGAAAGCGGCGGTGAAGAAACCGCCAGTGGATGTTTTGCTCTAACGGGGTAGAAAGGGGAGAGAAAGAGGCAGACCAGATAGGCAGCAGAAGAGAAGGAGAAGCATCAGGAAGACCATGCGGAGAAGTGAGGGGCGCACGAAGGATCGCATAGATAGAGGCAGTGGAAAAAGAAGAAATGGGAGCAACAGAGTCCCGAAAGAGAAGGAAGAAAGGAAGAGAGAGGCTCGGTCCAGAGACAGAAATAAGGCCAGTGTCAGAAACCAGAAGTGGGAAGAGGGTACGGAGAGCGGAGCGAAGAAGGTCATACTCCTCTTCCAAGGTGGAAGAAGGGTCAGGGAAAAGAGAAGAGAGGGGTTTCCAGGTCAAATCGGAAGTTAATAAAGCTTCGACAGTGAGAATTCCTGAGCGGAACCAAGAGGGGAAAAGAAAGTATGGTTGATCGGGTGGATGAATCAGAGTGGGAAAGAAAAGAGGTTCTGCAAGCAGGTCCAGGGTGGTAGAGGTAGGAGCGCGGAGTAGCGGGAGAGAATGAAATACTGCTAGAGCGTCGATAAGAAGTGGTGGGAGGCGTTTAGAAGTAGAAGGAGATGAATCCATCCGAAGAAAAAGGAGGAAAGTGAAGGATGGATCATGAAGAGAAATAAGAGTATTCAGGGTAGAAGAAAGTGCAGGGGAGGGCGAAAGGAGAAGACGAATGAAGGAGACGATTCGGTGAGCTCGATAATATGTTCTGACATCCGGGAAATGAAGACCACCAAATGATGTTGGCAGAGAAAGCGTTGCCGCAGAAATCCAATGTCTAGATGACCATATCACTGAAGTGAAAATACTATTGATGGCAGAGAAATGATGCGATTTAAACACACAGGAATCCCAAGGATAGAAGCATTGTGAGAGAAGATATCGATGAACAATTTGAGCACGTTGAAAGTAAGATGAAAAGGAAAACGTAAATCGCCAAAAACCAGCCGTGCGATGAAGTCGTGGGCGAAGAGCTTGCCAAGTGACGTTGCTTGTGGTAAAGGAGTGTCCAAAATGAGCTCTAAGAAATTTTTGGGTCGAGGAGGACCACACTGCTCCCCACGGCGAGTCAGTGCGGCCTCTCCAAGAAATACACCACAGGCCAGCACTTTTCTGAATATTCAGGGCAGCACCAGAGAGAGCAGCATACTGTTCATAAGTGGCAAGAAGAGTATCAAATTGATCATCGCGGCGAAGACAAAAGGTAACATCATCTGCTTAAGCAGAGACAAGAAAACGGTGATGCCGAGTACTAGAGACAATCGGTCCTACCCCAGGTAAGAGAGACGCTCGACTTGCAATCAAAAAGGGCTCAAAGGCGAGAGCAAAGAGTTGTCCTAATAATGGACAACCTTGTCTGATGCCAGATCGAAAAGGAATCGGGGCCGTCAAAAATGTGGCCGTCCGAACGTGCAAATGGGCGCCCCGGTAGAGGCTAAGGATGAGAGAAACAAAAGCGGGAGGAAAACCATAGTGAGTTAATACGGCAGAAAGGTAAGCGTGAGAGACGTTATCAAAAGCGGATTTCTGGTCAAGATTAAACAAAGCTAGGGGTTCGGAATGTTGTAGTGTAAGAAAGGAAAGGTTATGAAGAAAGGAGATATTGTTAGAAATAGAACGACCAGGCACGGTATATGTTTGGTCGGGGGATATGAGGAACGGAAGAACAGAATCTAGGCGACGAGAAAGGAGTTTAGTGAAGAATTTGTAGTCCAGGCTGAGAATAGAGATGGGGCGCCAATTCGACAAGTCCAGAAGGTCACCCTTCTTCGGCAGGAGGATGACATGTGCAACTGTAAATTCCGGCGGAAACGCAGGAGAAGAAAGAGCACACGAAAAAGCGGCAGAGAGAAAAGGCAGGAGTGACGGAAGAAAGGCCCGATAGAACGAGAGCGGGAGGCCATCAGGTCCCGGGGCAGAGTGAAGATTGAGGGAGGTAAAAGCCTCTCTCAATTCAGGCAAAAAAGAATCAGCAATGAGAGGGGTGCAGAGAGAAGACGGGACCTGAGGGAGAGAAGAAAGGAAAGAGAAGGAAGAAAAAGAAGAACCCTGCGCAACCGCTCGGAACTTCTCCTGAAAGAAGTGACGGACATGAGAGCAGATGAGAGTTGTATTGCCAGTAACAGTGCCATCAGGCAATCAGAGATGTCTGATGGAAGATGACGTGCGTCGCATGGATTCTATCTTCGAAAGGACTTCGAAAGAATGCGTCGATGGTGAAATACGTAGGAGCCGAAGACGACGGACTGCTTGCTGAGCAAACGGTTCGAGGCAGGCATGAAGCTCATCACGGACGGAGGCATAGTGAGGGTCAGACATTGGCGTCGCGGAGAGGAGTCCTCGTAGGTTACTCACCTCCATCGAGCGAGTGGTGGAAATAGTAAAGGAGAGTTGACGAACGAGCAAGAGAATATCCCGTTTGACATCAAGCCACAAACGCAAGGCGCTTGGGGTCGTTGTGAGCAGCAGCTTTCGATCAGAAAAGAACTTCTAAACTTCCTCACAAAAGGAACGGTCTTGCAAGAGAGTGCCATCAAACGTCCAATGACGACGCGTAGATGAAGGTGCAGGAGAGACGCAAATTGATAGTGAAACGGCAGAATGGTCGGAAGAAACAGTAGGTGAATGTCGAGCAGCAGTGATAGCAGGGAGTAAGGAAGCAGAAACATATATTCGGTCCAACCGCGCAGCAGTAGAACCGAACGTCGGCGGATTACACCACGTAAAGGAAATGGAATCAGGATTTAGCCGTCTGAAGGAATCGACAAGATGAAAATCATCGAGGAGCTGAGTCAGCTGTGAAACTAAATTCATGCGGTATTCGCCAAAAGACGAATTTCTGTCAAGAGAAGGCTGCAGCGTGCAGTTAAAATCCCCCCAAGAACGAAATAATCCCCGGGAGGAATCGCTACAATCGCTGCACGAATATTACTGAAAAGATGAGCAACATATATTTCATCAGTGGGAATATATACATTAAAGATATGTAAAGTAACATTATGCACACAAAAGGTAAAACACTGAAGAAAATCAAGGTGTAAATTTGTCACAGAAATAGAAGTCAGCTGAGTCAAAAACCGGTGGCGCACACCTACAGCTATAATACCATACCGCGAGAGGCGATACGAGTGGTAAAAGGTGTACGGCCAGCGTCTCCATAGGTGAGTGGGAGTGTAAATTCCTCCAACTGTTTCTTAAAATATTAGGGTCATTATGGTTTCAAACTTTTGCTCTATTTTGTTCTATCATTACCTACTCGGCTATTCTGAGGTGTTTTTCGGATTTATAGCTTTTTATTATTTTTATACTTTCAAATTTAGGATATTTTTGGTTAGCCAGACAATATTGAATAAGTGCTGTTTTTTCTTCTTTTTTTTTTGCCAATTTTTTACATTTTGTTTTAACCTGTGTTTAAGCTTATTTTTGGTACTTCCTATATATGCCATTGGAGGATTTTCTGCAACAGGAATTGAGTAAATACCTGCTTTTTCTAACATTTTTATTTTTTCATTATTTTTGATTACCATATTTTTTATGGTATTTACTTTTCCTCCAATTTGAATGTTATGCTTTTTGCAAATATTATTAATTTCATTAGTAGTACCTTTAATGTAAGAAAAACCATTCAGATATTTGATTTCTTTTTTATTTACTACAGCATTATTTTTTATTTTCTTTAGTACTTCTGTGTTCCATTTTTTTATTAAATGGTTTAAATAGCCAAAGCTACCTGCAATTTTTTTTTATGAATTTGATTTCTTCATAAGTGAACTGACTATTTTCAGAGTGTGTATAAGCTCTTTTAATTAGGGTTTTCAGACTATTGCATTTTTGAGGATAAGCATGTGCCGAATTGTACGGGATTAGAACAGGAACAAATGAACTTTTTCGATAAACCCTGTATTGCAACTTATTTGTGGATTTTATAACTTGTGCGTCCAAAAAGGCTATCGCATTATTTTTTTCTATTTCAACTGTGAGTTCTATTGTTGGGTATAAAGAGCTGTAACATTTGGTTAATTTTCTTAATTCTTCTTCGTTCAGTTTTGATAGAATGAAAATATCATCCACGTATCGACAGTACACTTCTGGTTCTTCGTCCATACGAAGCAGGACATTTTCTTCGATCTCGTTCATCACAACCTCAGCATATAAAGTTGATAATGGTGAGCCCATTGGGCCTCCTGAGTTTTGCTTGAATATTTTGTTTTTGTATGTAAAAATATAAATAGAATAAAACTTTTTTGAATTCATGAGTTTGTGTGTTATTTAATATTTTAAGATTATGCAACTTCTTAATGACAATTTCAATAGCTTCTGGAACAGGAGTGCTTGGATATAATGCTTTAACGTCCAGGCTGACCATATTTAAGTCCTTTAGGTCAGTTTTTACATTTTTAATTTTCTCAATAAATTCATAAGTGTCCTTGATGGTGAACTTGTTGTTCATAAAAAAGGGTGCAAGGAACTTGTAAATGTTTTTCTCTAATGTTATCAATGGTGAGTTTTTTTTTTGAGACTATCAGTCTCATTGGAGCACCACCTTTGTGTGTTTTTATCTTTGCAACAATACGTGGTATGCCTGCTCCAATTGGTGGAAAAGAGCGCTTGATTTCATCAGGTAATGTGCTATGATTTCTCATACCATATATTTCTTATACCATTTCTTATAAAAATAATAAAAAGCTGTAAATCCGAAAAACACCTCAGAATAGCCGAGTAGGTAATGATAGAAAAAAATGGAGCAAAAATTTGCAACCCTAATGACCCTAATATTTTAAGAAACAGTTGGAGGAATTTAATTAAAACCGCGAAAACCACCTAAAAGCTCTACTGACACGGTCCGTACTGGTCGGAGCAAACGTCCCCTAGATGACGGTAACGGAATGTTACCGAAAGTACTCGGGTAAAAAAACGTATTAAAAGAATGTAGAGGCAGCAAAGGAAAAAACTCATTTAGTAACGAGACCAATTAAAACCAACGGAAAAAAACTGAAGAGGACCCGAAACTGAATGACCCCCCCCCATGCCGCATCTACATAACGGAAATACGAAATAATGCCATAAACCACGTGCGGTAAGTGTTAATCGAACTTTACCAACACAAAAAGTATGTTCAAAAAATGCAATTAACAATTAAAGTTCGCAATATGATTTCGGGAATACAAGTCACATTTCCGAGAGCTTGTGACTAGCACCGGATTAAGGGGTCTATAGGTACTATGGCCTTTGGGCCTACGATGACTATGAGCTTAGGAGACATGCCTGGGCAACTAATATACAGATAGGTAGAGAAAGAGAGAGTTTTAGAAAATAGGTTTACTTCTGGGTTGTATAATTTCTACTTGGTCAAAAACAGAGGCTGAAAGACGAACATATTTCAAGGAAGTGACTTACCAAGGATGAAGGTTTGATGTCGCTGTGTATAGCTGGGTCCGCGCGACATTTTCGGCTTTTTCACTACCATCCATCCACACCTCCGAATTTGCACTTGGAACCGTTAATGGTCGGAGCTGTGGCTTCACTGTGCATAGCAAACAAGATGCACTAAGGAAAGTATACAATGCTGAATCATTACACAATCCAATACAAAAAGGAATCTTAAGCTTTTAACTGATGTTCTTGTGAGAACAATGAAATATACATTGACTTATTTGAAAACTCTGCACATAATTTGGTTCGTCTTTTAATGGAATTCATAATAATAATTCCCCGTCATAAGTTCTTTGAGGCCCAACTCAGATGTCTTAGCCTTGGGTCCCATTCAAATGTCTTAGCCTAGGAACCAACTAAAGCTTTAACCCGGCCCTGCTTGTGATCTACTGTCTGCATCAGCGTTGTTCGATTCTTTCTTATCTTGATGTGAGATATCTGCCTTCGAAAATACAGGGTCGAGTCACATTATTGTGACCACAATCTAAAATCCAGAGTAACTACCGTGTGCAGCGCGGATAACAGCAAGACGGGCTGGGAGGGATTCAGAAAGGTGCTGGAAGGTATGAATGCAGTGCATCTGGCAGCTTCTGGAGGTCACGTGGTTCAGGATCCATAGAGCGAACAACACGATCGAGGTGGTCTCTCAGATGCTCAATTGGGTTTAAATTTGGGGAATTAGGGGGCCATGGAAGTACTTTGAAGACTTCGTCGTGCTCTTCCAACCACTCTCGGACATTTCTAGCTGTGTCACACGTCGCATTGTCATGTTGGAAGATACCATCCGCCCCAGGAAAGACAATCAGCATGTGTGGTGTACGTGGTCTGCAAGGATGGATTCATAAGACGGTCCATAGTGCCTTCCACAGGTATGAGTGGACTCAGGGAATGCCACGAAACATTCCCCAGACCATAACGCTGAACCCACCAGCTTGTGTTCTTCCAGCAATGGTTGAAGAGTGTTTGTTCTACGATGTTTATTGCCTAATATGCCAACGTCCATACGTTAGATGAAGCAGCAAACGTGACTCATCGGAGAAGGCAATCCTTTAATACTTTGCGAATCAGCGGAGGTCTAATTCCGATACTGCGGTGCAAATGTAAGCTTTTTCTGCCGATGCACCTTTGTTAGCATAGGTGTAGTGACCATCCGTCTGTATCGGAGTCCCATACGCAACAGGGTTCGCTCAACTGTCGTTTTAAACAAATTTCCGGTAGCCCCCTTTTTCATTCAGCTAGTGAGTTGTGCCACTGTAGCGTGTCACGTGCCTTTTAAATAGCGAATCGACTAAAGCAGAATTCAAAAGAAAGGAAACACTTCCTTTCTTTTGAATTTTGCTTCAGTCGATTCGTTATTTAAAAGGCACGTGGCTGTAAAGATTTCCCTTCGCCGAATGTATTTCCGTTTGTCATTGGTTTCCTGTTAATCTGATTGTTTACGTTAAACCCCTGTCTCTCGTTTAGGAACCTTTTCTCAGGCATTTTCTTAAACTGTCCCCAGAAGCCGATCCACTCATTAGCATCTCCACTAAAGCTTTTCAGTTCAGTTTCCAAAAGCTTAAATTTCCGTTTGAAAGGAATGACTTCCTTTTACTTCTGGAATAGCGATCAACTTTCAGGATTCTAGTTTACTTTGATTTAAAAATTGTAAGCCAATCGCTATCAGATTCAACTGTTTCTGTTTCCTGCTCCTATTCTTTGTCGTTACTCCACTGTTATTTTCTTCCAAAAGCTAAAATACTTTTTTTTTGTCAATTTCATTTATTTATGTCAACTTTTTCTTTAAGCTGTGTAATTGACGGCGCGATATCATCTAAAACCAGTGTTTTCTCATTCAACAAACTTTCTTTGGATACATCGCTGGACTACGAAATCATGGCGGGCGAGTATTGTTTTTGCTGGGGCAAGTTTGATTGCAGCGTTATTTGCGAAATACTGATAGCACGTTTAATGAATTTTACTGCCGGCAATCCCACCCCCCATATCCCCGACACACACACACACACACACACGCACGCACACACACACACACAGCACTCATGGATCTGACAACCTACGTTACTGGTAAATTAACGGGATTCCATTACAATGATTAGCGGGTTATCGGTGTAAAATATACATGGATAACCCAATAAATTATGACCACCCTTAGTCTAGAGAAATGAATGCGGCTGGAGACCGATCAGTGGTGCAGGTGAAATTCACAGAGCAGTATATATATACAACCAGAGGACCGGCGTTTGGTTAGTAGAGTGTTGAGAGCCAGAATGGGAAAAGCTGCCGATTTACCGGAGTTTGTTAAAGGACAAATTGTGATGGCGCAACGCCTCGGAACTACGATCTCGAAAACACCGCGGCCTGTGGGTTATTCACGTGCCGTTGTAGTGAGTACGTATCAAACGAGGTGCACAGATGGCCAAACGACGAACCGCCGTCCATCAATGTGTCGTCCGCAGCTCATTGATGCCAGATGGGAGCGGAGACTGTCGCGCATTGTTCACAGCAACCACAGGGCTAAGGTGCGACAAATCACCCGCAGCTACAACAGTTGTGATCAGGGCAATGTGTCACAGCACACAATTCATCGCAGCCGTTTGCGCATGGGCCTGCGCAGCCGAAGACCCAGCAGGGTCACTGCACGTTATCTCCAATAACTCATGAAATGGGCCCACGATCATCGAGATTGGACCGTGTATGATTGGAAGAAAGTGGCTTGGTCTGACGAATCAAGATGCCTGGTGCATCGCGTAGACGGCCCAGTGCGTATACCGCAATTACCAACGGAGACTATGGCACCAGGATGCACTATTAGGAGGAAACAGGACGGCGGCGGCGATGTTATGCTGTGAGCGATGTGTTTTTGGGACACTATAGTCCCCATTATCCCAATAGCACAATCCCTGACAGCTGTCAGGTATCTGAACATCGTTGTGGACCAAGTTCACCCATTCATAGCAACTGTGCTCCCTGCTGGTGATGGCCATTACCAACAACATAATGCGTCATGCCACAATGTCAGAATCGTCAAGTAGTGGTTCGAGGAACATGCTGGTGACTTTCTCCTAATGCCTTGGCCTACAAATTCATGCCTTTTCGGAAATTTATGTATTTTTCCGTTGATAACTAATGTACATATAATAATATTTTAACTGATTTCTAACATAGGGTGGCCACAAACAATTTAACATTATGAAGGAACTAGCTGAAGGTGCTCCGGAAACCCAAAGCGAATGAGAAAGATGATTCATGCACCTCCACGTAGCGAGATTGAGCCAGACAGCAGTCTGCTGAGTCATGCAAAGTTGCGCTTCTTGAATACGCCAGTATTGCACAGTCATTCTCTTTGTGAGCACCGAGTGAGGTTGCATTCTGTTGTGTCAAGTAATTTAAAGCTACTGTGTAAGATATAAATTAATTTACAGCTACTGTGTAAGATATATGCTATATAGTCTGTAAGATATATGTTATATAGTCTATAAGATATATATGTTATATAATGTGTAAGATATATGTTATATATTGTGTAAGATATATGTTATATAGCGAGTAAATATGTCAAGGAAGTTTGTAAATCATCCCGATTACTTCTGTTATGTGTGTGTGAGAATTTGACATTTAAAGGTCAATGACGAAGTTTTATTCCACTAATTAAAAAATGTTATGAACTGCATTTTAGCTGTAAGGTGGGGGATCAAAATAAGAGCTAGTCCCCTTGTATCTGCTGTGCGACCTGTGTAAAACGTCTAACAGATTGGGCTAAGAAGATTCGGCACATGAGCTTTGCAATAGCTATGGTGTGCCGTGAACCACAAGATCATTCATCGGACTGTTATTTCTGTATTACAAAGATAAAAGGAATTAGAAGTAAATTCAAACACACTATGCGCACCCCAGTTTGCAATCTGCTATGAAGCAAATTCTGCACAGTAAGGACTTACTTGTACCACATCCTCCTACGCATGTTATAGTAGAAGCTGAATCGAAACGTGATTCAGCTACTGAAGCTGAAAATGAGGAGAAAGATGACCCTACTTTTGAAGCAAGTACCTCTTCATGTGCACCTCATCTGTTAACTTAAGGCGAATTAAACGACCATGTTCGGGATTTTAAATTGTCTAAAAAACAGGCCGAACTCTTGGGTTCTAGGCTGAAAGGCTGGAATATCCTTCAGAATGACACAAAACTGTGCTTTATCGTAATAGGCGGGAACCGTTTCAAGATTTCTATTCTGCAGAAAATGAGTTAGTGTACAGCAACAATATTTGCGCTGTGATGGAGGTCCTTGATCATGAGAAAAAAACAACAGAGTGGAGACTGTTCATTGACTCTTCGAAACGTAGTTTGAAACCTGTCCTTTTGCACAATGGGAACCAATTTCCTTCTGTGTCGTTAGCTTATGCAACTAACATGAAGAGAACATGAAATAAGAAAATCCTGTTGGAAAAAATTCAGTATGATAAGTATTGTTCTACCATATGTTGCGATTTAAAAGTCATTGCATTGTTAATAGATTTGCAGCTCGGTTATACTAAATTTTGTTGTTTCTTGTGCGAATGGAACAGCAGGGACAAGAAAAATCATTACATCAAGAAGGAAAGGCCAAAACATAAATCACTAACACCTGGACAGAAAAATGTTGTACGTCTCCCATTAGTCAACTCTGACATGATTCTTCTAACTTTACTTCATATAAAGTTAGGGCTTTTCAAAAACGTTGTGCAGGCGATGGATAAAAATGGTGATTATCTGAAGGAAAAATTTCCTCGTGTAAGTGATGCTAAAATCAAGGAAGGAATTTTTGTGGGCTCCTAAATAAGAGCTTCGATTGGAGATGAAAAATTCGAAGATCTGTTAAGAAAAGTTGAAAAATCAGCGTGGAAGTCATTTAAAAGTTTTGTACAAAATGTTTCAGGAAATTTCAAAGCCCTGAACTGCCGTGAGATTGTGGGTGAACTTTTACAGTCGTACAAAGATATGAGCTTTAAAATGCCCTCAAATTCATTTCTTGGACTCCCACCTGGATTTCTTCCCTGACAATTTGGGTGCCGTTAGTAATGAATATATGGAGAGATTCCACCAAGACATCTCTTCCATGGAATAGAGGTACCAGGGACAATGGAGTGCAATAATGCTTGCTGATTATTGTTGGACGCTAAAGGAGGATGCTCCAGATGCCAAACACCGAAGGAAATCAACAACTGTCTCATTTTAGGGAAGTTCAATAGTGTCTGTCCTCAATGTATGTAAATATACACATTTCTTTCACACTTAACAGGGATGTCACAACAAAACCGTGGGTGATGAAGAAAAAGTTCCTACATTTTTGAATTAACTGTGCAAAATTCTATTAGGGTCAGGTACTTTCCCTCGTGTGCCAAGAAAAAAGTTATAATGAATACACGTTCTTGCTAGTAATGTAGTAATTATAATGAATAAGCTTAACTGCTAGTAAAGTTGTAGTAGTAGTGATTTATGATGAATAAAGTCTTATGCTGGTTGTTAATAGTAACACTTAATGAAAGAGACCTAACAGCCAGACAGAGGTCTGACAAAACTATGAACTGAGAAAAACGTACTTACTAAAAACCTTTTATTATGGAAACTCCTGGTATTATCCAACACACACTTCACAGGTCACACAACTACTCGATATCTGAACTTTCACATATAACGAAGTTCCTCTCACATAAACGAAGATCTCTTTACACATAAAACAAAGCTCTTTACGCACATAAACAAAATGCTCTCCCTGGTATCGTTGAACGCGCCTATTTATACTGCCTACCACCACGTCATGACTTATACTCATTGCCACATATCATATAGCGGGAGAAATAACATCTCGTTAAGTAAAGATAATTTACATAGGAAAATAAAATAACCAGAGATAGTAAAATCAAAAGGAAACTGAATCTAGAGTATACGTTACATCATCTCCCCCTTAATTTTTTTTTTTTTCCCGAAAAACCTATAAATTTTTTTTTTTTTTTTATTGGATTTGAAACGACCACCGTGAGCAACTCAATGGGCTATAAGCAGTCGCCCGTCCCTAATTTAGGGTCACTGGTTCCAGGGAAGGGAGAGAACCAGTGCCGTAAGACAAACACAACATCCATGCCTCACCGGGATTCGAACCCGGACCCCGTTCGGACGAATGATCAGAGGCCATCGCTTAGACCACTGCGCCACCGGGGCGGCTATCGATTTTGGAGTGTAAGTCTTACACTTCGTTGACTGACGTTTATCGACATCTTTTTTGTTTTTGTTTTGGTGGCAGCAGTATGTACAATATCAAACTTGGCATGACAAACTCCAGAAATCTGTGACCGCAGCAATTGTGTGTGAAGCAGCAAACACTTTTTATGCTTGAACAGAACAAACCTGCGTCGGCATACCTTACTTTTATTCTGCCTAGCAGGAATCACTTTTTTAATTTCAAATTACGTCCTCGTATTATCGTTGATTACAAACCAACTGTATCAGCAGCGAAGATTGCCTGTAGCTGCCTAACAGTAACAATTTTCATTATTTTATCCCTACGCACATATATATAGATTTCAAATTACGTCCACATATTATCATTGAATACAAACCAACTGTATCAGCAGCGAAGATTGCCTGGAGCTGCCTAACAGTAACAATTTTCATTATTTTACCCCTAAGCACATAGATATATATAAAAAAATTTGGATTAGTAGACGGACATAGAAGAAATATAAAAAAAAACACATATATACACAAACAGAATGCATAGGCCCACACGAAAAAAAAATATTCTGACACGCCAACTGGTCGTGCAGGAAAAACAACAAACGGAGAAAAGAACCTGTTCACGAGAACCCACTTATCTCGAGGACGCATAAAAAACTCTAGTACGATAACGTTTTCCAGGCCTAATCGGACTGGTAAATTCAGGTGGCGTCGATCATTTCAAAGACTTGAATGGATCTGGAACATCTGTAGTCTGTCGGTCAAGAAATCCCGGCGGCTGACAGGAACGGTCAGGAACGGCTGAAGTCCGTCGGTCAGGAAAGGCTGGTCTGTCGGTCAGGAAATCTCTACAACTGACAGGAACGGTCAGGAACGGCTGAAGTCTGTCGGTCAGGAAATCCCTGCGGCGGACAGGAACGGTCAGGAACGGCTGAAGTCTGTCGGTCCGGAAATCCCTGCGGCTGACAGGAACGGGCTCCCCCAGGCTTTTGATATGTAGTCCCTTTGCGCTGGGGCCCGTGTTGTCCTTCCAGCATTCTTTTGAAGGGACGTGGCTCCGGCCACATCGCTTGTTTTCGCTTTCTACATCTGGGCATGAGAGTAGAAGCCGGCATCGGCCCTGTTTGCCCTGAGCGTAGGTTCCAGGGGTAAAACCCGGGCGGATGCAAGGATCTCTGCCTTCGGCGCTGTTGCGGCGAAGCAGATTGGGGAGACAAGTTGCGTTTCCGACCAGATTTTGGTGTTGCTGGACGGTTTGTAATTTGTGTCTGACGTTTAGGAATCGTCAAACTATTGTCTATATCTGATAAATGAGAAATATCTGATGACTCTGAGTCGCTGCTGTAAGTTAGTGGTCGTGCAGGGCGATGTTTATTTCTGCCTATAGGAATACTCTCTGACGAGGTATTCATGGAAGTAGGAGCTTGTGTTGGTGCAGAGTTATTAGGGAACGGTGCAGCAATAGTCTTGGCAATGGTTGGAGGGAAAGGAACGATACTAGAATTTGAAGAACTTGATTCGAGCCTTCGTCTCCTGGGATAACCAGGTTGCGTGTTTGGAAGCCCGTCTTGAGGAGGGGAGGGTGAAGAAAAATTACTGGAGATTCTTCAAAAAGGTTCGTCGGTTCGTCCATAATTTCTGGAGGTTGATCGTGAGATATAGACTCTTGAGTCTGTGGAACAGAAGGTTGAGTAGGATTGATTATAAAATCTATATTTCGTTCATGATACTTGCGACACTGAGCAGCGTGTACGTATTGAAATTGATTGTCAGGTTTTTCAAGGATAATGTTATTTTCAAACACATTTGCCACCCGATACGGACCTTCGTAGCTAGGTGCAAATTTCTTTACTAAAGTATGAGAAACAGAAGACTGGAAGTGCGTTTCCACGAGAGTGAGATCTCCAACGACAAGATCTGGTACCCTACGCCTAGTATTATAGTATCTTGCTTGAGCCGCTTGTGCTCCTATCATTGCAACACGAGCTTTTTCAGCCATGATTCGTACTGATGGCGGAGTTGGTCGCTGGTTTAGTTCGTCGATAATCCCCGTCAAATTTTCAAAAGGGGTTTTAATTTTTCGACCCAAAAAAAGTTCTGCAGGAGTAAATTTAGTAGATTCGTGAACAGACGAGCGGAGGGCGAACGAAAAATGCTCAAGATGTTCATCCCACCGCTCGTGATGATCCATGAAAAATGTAGCAATCATTTTAACTAGCGTGCGGTTTACTCGCTCCGCGGGATTACTCTTGGGATGATATGGGGAAATGAATTTATGCTTCATGTGTAGTCTCGCACACATTCTTTCAAAAATGTCAGAAATAAATTGGGGACCATTATCCGAAACTACTTTATCAAGTGCACCATATCTAGAGAATACTTCATTAATTAATACATTACAAATAACTTCCGCCGTAGCGGCTTTAATGGAAAAAATTCAACCCATTTAGAAAAATTATCAGTTAATACTAAAACGTAACGAGCTTTGTTTTTAACAGATAAAGGATAAGGTCCCAATAAATCTATTGAAATAATATCAAAAGCACGGGAACTTGAACTAGATTTCAAGTGACCGGCCGGTCTTACATTACGGTAATTATGAATCTGACACAAGTGACATGATTGAATGTATGCGAGCACACTTTGGTACATGCCAGGCCAAAAGGCAACATCCCGCAATTTACAACGGGTCTTGCGAATACCTAAATGGCCTGCAAGAGGTTTGTCATGAAATTCGTATAAAAGGGCCATTCTAAGGGTTCGCGGAAAACATGGGCGAAACTCTGCCCTAGTAGTCCTAGATTTCGTATAGTAAAAAAGACCCTCTATGACTTCAAAATGCTGTGACCTCCCAGCCAGAGAAGGGTCACTATGTAGGGGCGAACCCGCAAGCAAAAAATTATAGATATCCCCAAAATCAGGATCATTTACTAATTCTGCCATTATCTGCTCTCTGGATGTTATATCAGCTATTAAAAGTAAAGGCTGACATCCAGGAGTAGTTTCTGTGGGGACCCCACTAATCGGGACGCGAGACAATGCGTCCGCTAATTGATTCTTATGACCTGGTTGGTACGACATTTTGATATTGCTCTCTTGTAACTTAAGAGCCAACTTCATAAGTCTTTGAGAGAGGTGCTTAGCAGAATTCAAATACTGAAGGGCAGAATGATCCGTAATTATGTTAACTGTCAGGTCGTTAAGATAACATTGAAATTTGTCAAGAGCATACACTACAGCAAGACATTCACGTTCCGTAGCTGAATGATTGCGTTCAGCTTTGGCTAAAGTACGAGACGCAAAAGCTATTGGATGCCCAGCTTGTGACAAAACGCAACCAAGACCAACTCCGGATGCGTCAGTATAAATATCAAATTCCTTAGTATGATCCGGGAAGGCCAACACAGGAGGCTGAGTCAACGCAGACTTTAGTGCTTCAAATGCAGCGTTAGCCTCAGGTGTCCAAACAAACTTCTTGTATTTACGTTTCAAAGCATACAATGGCTCACAGATTGTAGCATAAGCGGAGACGAACTGCTGATACCATCCGATCATTCCCAGAAAGCGTGATAGTTCTTTTGCTGTTTTAGGCGGAGGAAAGTCAACAATAGACCTAATTTTTTCATTATCCGTAAATAAACCGTGGGGAGTGATTTTCAACCCCAGATATCCAATCTCGTCCCTCGCTATCTGGCATTTACTAGGTTTTAATGTCAAGCCAGCATTGTATATGAGTTGGAACACCTGTTTGAGCAGAGAAAGGTGCTCGTCAAAAGTCTCGGATGTAATAATAATGTCATCCAAATATACATGCACATGGGGACCCAGGACAGGTCTGAGAACCGTATCCATAAGCTTTTGGAAAGTAGCAGGTGCAGAAGCTAGTCCAAAGGGCATACGCAGGTATTCATAAGCCCCAAAAGGAGTCACAAAGCCTGTTTTATCGACGGAGTCTGGATGTACCGCCACCAGCCAATATCCACTCGCCAAATCCAAGGTTGACATCCATTTAGTTGATGACAGGTCATGCAAAATATGCGACATGACAGGTAGTGGATAATTGATCGTTTTCGTAACTTGGTTTAGCTTGCGGAAATCTGTCACGAAACGAAATTCATTGGGTTGTTTCTTTGAAACCAGAAAGGCAGGTGCAGCCCAGGCGCTTGTTGATTCCCTTATTATGCCCTGTTTAATCATCTCAGAAATTTGACGTTGCATTTCCTGTTTCTTATGGGGAGCACAAGGGTAAGGTTTCGTCGCTATCGGTTTCGAACCCTCAATGTCAATGACATGATAAACCACCTGTGTGAAACCAGGTTGATCGGAAAATAAACCAGGGCTTTCCTGCAAAAGTAGAGAAAGCTGGTTTCATTGCCTCTCATTTAGTTGGTTACTCAGTAACAAACTCGTTATGTCTATAGGATCCGTAGGAATTACTTCGACAGGTTCCGGAAAGGAAATAACCTGTTGTAAGAAATTCAGGGTAACTTGAAAAGTATTGATAAAGCCCATGCCCATTAGACATTTAACAGGTAGTTCGTCTATAAGCAGGAAAGAATGCGTAAAACGAGCCTTTCCCAGCCCTAGAGATAATGTGACAGTTCCTGTGATACTGAAGATTTCGTTATTTGCACCTCGCAAATACTGCGTCGCAGGCTGAACGTGTATTGCAGGAAAATTTTCAGTGCAAAACTTCGTATTTAGGGCTGATATTTCAGAACCAGTGTCGAACTTTGTCTCGACAATAATATCTTCAATTGTCAAGAACACATCAGGCAACTGAGGAGTTTGGACCGTCGCTAATACTGTTTTAGGGTCAGAATGCTTGGTATCAGGAAGCAGTACCGACTCCTTGGTCTACTTCCTTTGGAAGTTTAAAGTATTCCTGGTTGTATTATCATGCGGTCTGAAACCTCGGCCCTGCCGGGTATCGGGAAAATTTTCACGATGAGGAAAACTGCGTGAAAACTGTTGCGGGAACTGCGCATGTCTGTTGACCTCTTCATTTCTATTACTTCTTCCCTCAGCACGGGCAGAAAAATCATCATTGCCCTGAGCATGAAAACGTTCCGAATTCTGCGGATTGGAACGGGGTCGAGCATACTGTGCATTTGTACGGTACCCAGAAAATTGATTAGAAACTCGCGGTTGGTGTACCACTCTTCTATGCGGTGGAACGTATGATGCTTGGACTTGCACCTGTGTACGCTCGCGTTGAAAGTCATTAGGCCTATTATGCAGCTGAGGATTTTCGTAATAAGCCTCGCGGGGTGCCCGAGCATGGTGAGTTGGACCATGTTTGCTTTGTCGCTCTTCATACGTTCGTATGAGGCGAAGGCATTCATGAATTGTAGCAGGGTGTCGGACCTCAAGAAAATCCTGTAGAAGTGGATCGAGCTGCTGCAATAGGGTGTTCAACATGTCGACATGACTGGCATGTGGATCCCATAAGTTATACAAGCGTGTTGTTTCTAAAGCAAATGCAACATGGCTATCGTTGGGTCCTTGCTGACGAGAAAAAGTTGTTGTGCAAGGCTAGCTCGACTGAGGTCGAAAGGAAAGACTTCCAAAAATTCTGCTCGGAAATTCTCATAATGAGAATCCGGGTTCGACACTCTCCACTGCCGATACCAGGTCTTAGCAGTATCCCTCAAGCAAGTGCCTGCTATTTGCACTTTGCAGTCTTGAGGAATATTGTATAGATCGAAATGATCTTCCAAATCCTCGAGAAATTTTAAGAACCCCTCCAAACCATTGAAATTAATTGTTCCTGCATGCGGCACGAAATCGGCAAGCATTCTGCTTCTGTGAGAGGATTGAACTCCCTCAGGTACGACCCGCGACTCAGAGTGATAGGGAGCTGGTGAATTACGAAATTGTGAAGAATGCCTGGGTACTTGGAAATCATTATCATTAAAGTGAGCCCACCAGGCTTCTTGAAGATGGTCGAAATTAATCCCATCACCACCGAAACTTGCCTTAGGGTGAAATATTGAAGTTGTCTCAGGTAGTGAAGACATGGGTAATAATTGTCAAGACCTCGTGTTCAGAAAAAGTTCGGGCGCCAATTATAATGAATACACGTTCTTGCTAGTAATGTAGTAATTATAACGAATAAGCTTAACTGCTAGTAATGTTGTAGTAGTAGTGATTTATGATGAATAAAGTCTTATGCTGGTTGTTAATAGTAACACTTAATGAAAGAGACCTAACAGCCAGACAGAGGTCTGACAAAACTATGAACTGAGAAAAACGTACTTACTAAAAACCTTTTATTAGGGAAACTCCTGGTATTATCCAACACACATTTCACAGGTCACACAACTACTCGATATCTGAACTTTCACATATAACGAAGTTCCTCTCACATAAACGAAGATCTCTTTACACATAAAACAAAGCTCTTTACGCACATAAACTAAAAGCTCTCCCTGGTATCGTTGAACGCGCCTATTTATACGGCCTACCACCACGTCATGACTTACACTCATTGCCACATATCATTCAGCGGGAGAAATAACATCTGGTTAAGTAAGAAGATAATTTACATAGGAAAATAAAATAACCAGAGATAGTGAAATCGAAAGGAAAGTGAATCTAGAGTATACGTTACAAAGTGTATTGTTTTTTTTTACCAGTGTAATTAACAAATTGTGATCTAAAATTTTCTTAGCTGAAGGAACACATACGAGAGAAAGCTATTTTTATATGAAACAGAAGAACAGATATAGCGGAAACATGCTCTAACTTTATGTCCCCTAGCTGAAGAATTTCCAAAAAAATTGGTGTTATTCACAGAAAAAACTATATTAGGAAAAAATAATTTTTCAAATACGTTCACTTCGAAGCAGAGATAGCGAGAAAAGGTTTTCACATTTCTGCCGACTAGCGGGTAAACTGTGCACTAATTTAAAAAAGATAATATTTCCAATCTTCACTGTAACGAATGCCATACTGTAAAAAAGAAAATTTTCAAAAAGATTTGTGGAAGCGTAGATACAGCGTCAAACATAAATACGCACTAACCACCTCGCCCCAGAGCTGTAAACGACAAAACTTCACGAGTAGAGGCAACGTATTTCATTAAGTGAATAGCATACGTCGTTCAATGTATCTTTTTAAATCGGACCTTTAAAATCAGAGATATTCACAAAAAACCGATAAGACGTTTGCGCCGCTAAAGGGAAAATTGTGCACTATTTTTGGCAGTCAGTACTGTCTGACCGAAAAGGGATTTTTTCAATCGGATTTCTTACAGGTGTAGATGTTTTTGCTAATATCCTACAAACGGAAACTTGAACTGAACTATCTTACAACGAAAACGTGAATCTCAGTGGCCCACTTGTTCGTTAAGAAAAATTGAAATTGTATGAAGAACATTTCGCAACAGAAACTCTCTTCGACAAAGAAAATATTTTCAAATAGGGGTGTCAGAAACAGAGATATTACCAAAATTAAAATATACATCTACGAACGCTCGTGGAATTATTATGTACTATTTTCAGGACGAAATATTCTGAAAAAGTTATCGTTGTGATTGGTATCTCTTCGCAAAAGAATTTTTTAAATCGAGCTTTCAAAAGCGCAGATATTGCTGCAGATATATCGGAATAAAAAATTAACCATTCTTTAAAAAGAATTTGAAATTATATGTAGAACATTTCTCACCAGGATCTCTATCCGATGCAAAAAGTACCTTTCAAATCGGACTTCTGGACGCACAGATATCGGGGAAATCGCAATTCAACTTTTCGCCCCCTTGCGGAAAAACTATGTATTACTTGGAAAAGAAACTGTACATAAAATAGTCTTCGTTAATAAGACACTTAATGGAAGAAAGTATTCTTAATCGGATGTTCAGTAGCAAATATTTCGAATAAATATGTTTTGAAGTCCATAGAACCTAAATTTACGCCCTCTGGTGGCGAAGTTATGCATCGTAGTAAAACTGGAAGAAAAGGTTCATCGTTCGCGCATTTCAAGCTTCCCAATGCAAACGATTTTTTCAAATCGAACGAGTACACTGATTTCCATAAATTAAGAAACAAATTGAAACACTGTTATAACTCAAAAAATATACCATCCATTTGAAGAAAATTAGGTGAAAATCTTCATTCTACCATATGATACAGAAAATCGCAAGAACATCTTATACAAACCCTTTACATTTTGTATTTGACATAAATGTAAAAAGAAAACATAAATCATTATTGCAAAAATTAAATTAAAAAGTGTCTCAATATGGAGTGTGTTCACCCCGAACTGCAATACAAACCCGAAAGCAATGTGCCATGCTGTTAATAATGGTGTCTAGGAGATCCGTATGTAACCCATTGTTGCAGCAAAGCAATTTGAAGCCCCTGCTGGGTTCGGGGAGGGGTTTGAGGGCAGGAACGAGCCTACCTAGGGCGTCGCGCACGTGCTCGATTGGGCTAAGGTCAGGAAAGTTTGCTGGACACTCCATACAGACGATAGACTCCTCTTCAAGGTATTGCTGTGCGAGCCGTTCAGTGAAAGAGTTAGCATTATCGGCTTGCAGCATAAATGTATTGCCAATTGAACCTGCGTATGGCTGTACAAAGGAGTCCAGGATGTCATCTCTATACCTCCGAGTGTTCAAATTGCCACCTGGTAGCACGTAAAGGTTGGTACGTCCATCTAAAGAGATGCCTCTCCATACAAGCACACTACCACCACCATACGTGTCTCTTTCACGGATATGAGAGGGATGATATCTGGTCCCTGGCTCTCTGCAGTTGAAAATTCACCGAGAATCACTCTGTAAAGCATACCCGACTCGTCCGTGAACAGTACAGATCTCCATTGGTTTGAACTCAAGTTCGCATGTCTGCGCCAAATTCAAACGTTCCCTCTTGTAGCGGGAATTTAGAGGGACGCACGTTACTGGTCGCTTAGCATAGAGCCCTCCTTCGTGTAGCATTCTGCGTAGGTAAAAGCTGATACCGTCCTTCCGGTAGTTCCACCAAGCACAGATCGAATACGGGTCGGAAGAGCAGTCCTGTTCTGGCGCGCGGATAGCCGCAAATATAGATCTTGTGAGGAAGTTGTTACCCTGGACCTGCCTTGGCTTTATCTGCGGGAACACGATTCTGTCGTTTGGAGGCGGTTCCACAGCCTTTGAGTCACAGAACGATTTATGTTCAGTCATCTGGCTACGTTCTTCTGATTTTGGCGTGCTTCGAATCTGCCTATAGCTCTATAGCGTAATTCCACTGGCAAATGACGTCTCCAGCACAATCTCATCGTTAGAGTGATAATCTCATCATTCCAGCACAATCGCTATCACAAAATCCTTTCTTCAATCTCTGCACGTGAATTAACGACTTGCTGTGAAACAACCAGTTTTATGCTGTTGTTAATTTGCATAAAGCTATGCCAGCGCCACTCATTTGTATACCATTCACTGATGCTGTAGTACTTTGCCTGTAACATATGCAAACTTCGTGCATATTTAATGCCATCAGCCAACTTTTCGCGATTTTTCATTTTGTTCCTTAATTTATGGAAACCAATCTAGTTGTAGAGATATATTGTCCGCAGGCGGATGGGTGGACAAAGTGATACCATAAGCAGGATGGTTTTATTTTGCAAAAGACGTGCTAAAAACAAACGCTCTGTCAAAATACACTCACGACGGACAATGAAATTTTGCACACCTAGAGTAAAGCATGCTACAGTCGTGAAACTTTGCAAATAGCTAGAGGGTGTGCTGGTATGCAAATGCTCCACGTTTGGTTCGATTGTGCATGACCGCACATCCCGTGGTGGAGCTACAAACACGAACCGACAGCCTTATAAACCGGTATGTAGTCGATGTCCCATGAAAGCGAAAAGCACTGGCCGACGCAAGGAAAAGTACAGTGACAAGAATGCCGGGTAGACCCCAGAGATGTCGATTTACGCAACTTACGGACTTTGAGAGAGGCCTAATCATCGGACTGAAAACCGCAGGATGGTCGACACGTCATATAGCCCGCCACGTAGATCGTTCTAACAATACCATCCGACTGTGTTGGGAGCAGTGGGCACGTGACGGCACTGCCACACGGCGGAGCGGCTGCGGACGGACCAGGAGGACCACCGATAGAAGGAATCGAAGGATCGTGCGCTAGGCATGAAAGGATCCCACGAGGATCTGATCCAGTATACAGGCAGATGTAGCGGCTTTTGTGTACCCACGAACCATTTCCAGACGCCTCGCGGAAGCGAATTTGTGATCCCAGCGCCCTTTACGTCTGCTGCCATTAACACCGGAACATCGCCGGCTGCGTGTACAGTGGTGCCAGGCCAGAACAACGTGGAACGGCACAGACTGGCAACGTGTGGCATTCAGCGATGAGTGCCGCTTCGTTTTGGGAACAGATGTTCATCGTGCCCGGGTGTGGAGGTCCCCGAGCCAACGGCACAATCCAAACCTCGCTATCAAGCGCCACACCTCCCCCACTGCAGGCGTTTGTCTGTGGAGCCATTGCCTACGATAGCCGATCAGCTCTAGTAGTGGTACGAGGATCATTGACAGGCTAGCGGTACGTGGATGATATCCTACGGCCCCATGGGCTCCCATTCCGTGCGGGGATTCCTCTGCACTATACCAGCAGAATAATGATCACCCGCACACGGCTCGGGTTGCGCAGGACTGCCTACATCATGTACAGACACTTGCATGGCCTGCCCGCTCCCATGACATGTCTCCTATCGAGCATGTGTGGGACTAGTTGAAACGCCGGCTGCCGCCGGTGCGCAGTATTAGGGATTTGGAGCACACCGTCCAGAACGTGTGGGCCATTCTACCGCACGACAACATAGAGCGTCTGTTCACCTCCATGCCGGACCGTATTGCAGCATATATCGCCGCACGAATGGGGTGTGATGCGTTATTGAAAATGATCGGATTGCGGGCCACAGATCCCTCTGAAATTGCCCTGCAGCTCTGTTTTTGTCATGTATCCCTCATCTGCATCATTGCGTCCAAAACATTTCAGTTCAATCCGATGTTTCCTTTTCGGTGCAAAATTTTCTTGTGCGTGAGTATAATTGGATACTTGATCTTAAACGATTAATTTCGCAACCTGGAATGTAAAGTAGCTTTTTGTTTGTCTGTTTTGAAAGACAAGGCCAAATGTTACGTATGTATAACCGCATCAGCAAAAATTCTTGAGAAGGACTAATTTTTTTCCTCCTCCAAGGCATGATTTTCTTTAATCAACATATTATTAGCTGTTGCATGTGTTCTTTCCTTCTCCAAAGACAACTGCATTACCGCCTGTTTTTTGCTTTACGTCACTAACCTTGCTGATTTCTCAAAATAGATCTCAACGATAAAAAGCACGAAACTCAAACCTGTATGAAACCTTCGTATTTCTTACTTTTAAAGGAATTAGGAATGCATCGCTGAACACGATTTTCTCGTTGTTTCAATTCATTGTTTAATTTACCCCTCTTTTAATATAGTTAATAAACTTAGCTGCATTATACAGGATGAACTTATAGTTGATTTACACAGTTTTTCAGTATTTTTGTGGACATACGAATCTAAGGTCAAGTAAGAAGGAGTGTAATGTTCGTGCATGCTTAGCTGACTGAACATTACATAAATTAGTTCTCAAAAACTTCCCTTAAAGTGAAACAGGAGTCATTCAAGAAAACGTCGAGAAAAAGTTACTTACGATTAGTCTTAATTCAGCCACTAATCCATTGTCACTCAACAAGGCGTAAATACAACTCTTTTTTAATATTACTATCTTAATCAAAAGAACGTGAGTTAATAATAATAAAACTTGGTTAAGAAAACAACAACACTAGAACGTAACACGCAACTTTCAACTATTAGGTGTACAAATAAATTTTAAAGCATTTTAAGACAACGCAACATGTAATTTGAGAGAAAACAACAATACCTTTACGAATTAAAATATGCGCCGTCATTATCTATGACCTTCCGCCATTGGTCGGACAGCTGACGGATTCTATCCATGAAGAATACTTCGTCGTGTGACGCGATGAAGTCGTCAACCCATTTTTGCACTTCGTCACATGTCCGGAACCGTACAGCAGACAAACCATGTTGCATCGATCGGAACAAATCATAGTATGAAGGGACTATGTCGGGACTATACGCCGCGCGCTCCAAAACTTCCAAGCCAAGCGTCAAAAACATTTTCTTGACCGATTTCGATAAATGCAGCCTAGGGTTGTCATGCAGTAATTTCCCGGGACGCAATCCTTTGCCTGTGAATGGACGTTTTGACAGATTTCCTGGTTTAATCGCAGCAATTGCTGCTTATAGCGATCAGCAGTAACAGTTTGACCCTGTTCCAATAGTTCATAACAGAACACACCCTTCATATCCCACCAGATGCACAGCAGAACTTTCTTGGAGTGAAAATTCTTTTTTGGTGTCAAAGGTGTTGCTTCACCTCGGTCCACTCAGTGTTTCTTGCGTTTGGGAATGTCGTGCCATATCCACTTTTCATCACCCATAACAATTTTCCACAGGAAAGACTTTCTGCGTTGTTTATTCAACAGATTCAAACACTTCGTTTAGTACAAGTTCAGTCTATACATACTACATATATTTTAACAATAAAATACGTGGGAGATAGGCAGTGTATATTAGGACAAAGTCCTCTATATTACACACGTTGTAGTATATGAGCTCAGAAAAGACATGTTGACTTCAATGATAATGGAATATTTATATCTGAACTTAAGAATATTTCTACATGTACAGTATATTTACATTTAAATGTTGAAAGCTAATATAGGTTATATCCAGTGAGACATAAAAATCAGCAATGAAGTATATGAAGCAACACATATTGCGCTCACCTTACTCCGGCTTCACTCCATCTGGTTTGCAATCAATCATGCTTCTTATCCGGTGTCCACTGTTGTACCACATCATTAAAGTTATTCCACGTTCAAAGTTCAACATAAACACGAACATCACCACAATTCTAAAAGAAGGGGTGATGAGTTTAAATAATTTTGAGACTATTGTTAAGACTAGATTACGTCGACGCATCCAGAATTTCAGCAGTTGAAACATTTTGCTGTTCTATGCCAAGCTATTATAAAGTATCAAGAATAAAAGATTTAAAAAGTCAACAAGTCTCTCCTCGCTGGCCCGGACATATTTCAGGCTACACTGTGCCCATCTTCAGCGGTCGGTTGCAAGAGACATCCATATGCTTTTATTGTACTGATTACCTCCCTGTCACCAGTCGACTAATCGATCATTGGTCCTGTATCCGTGCGTAGGTTAATAATGTGATTTACGACATTTGCTATTGTTGCAACATCTGGTGTTCATTTTATGTAATTTCATTATTCGTCGTTGTTGGATGAGACATTTTCAATAAATTTAGTTTTTATGTACTTTTCTTCAGTTTCTTTTTCTTTTGTTATTGTGTATCGCCAGGCAAACGGCAATTGAAGTGGTGCTTGTTCATTGCAATTAAATCCTCTGGTTTTTTCTATCACAACGGACTTAGAATACAAAATCTTTTTATGTGTGTTATGCGTAGTACATATTTTTGCATTTTCCCACACGCGGATAGAATTATTATTAATGCAATATGTAATAACATTTGTTCGTGTTCATCCTTTTTCCAATTTCTCTTGTGTTCTTCCATTCTAGTGTTAGTCGTCTTTTAGTACTACCTATGTAGATGTTATTAATATTACCGGTATAGTTATTTTTCGTGGGTATAACGTATACACCTGCTCTATGCATAATTGCGTTATTACTGTAATCGGCGGTAAGGAATTTGTTGTTATCGATTACAATATCGGTGAATCTTATATTCACTTTATTACATTATTTTTTATAAATGCTGCTTAACTGTGGTACATAAGATGAACGCCCGCAAAACTGTGCGATGTTCTCAATGTTATTTTCACCCTTAGGTCCGTTAATATTGGTTTTATTATTTCTATACATCTTCCAAATAAATCCTTTATCATATCCAAATGCTGTGGCTGTTTCTACGATCCATTTCATTTCTGATTGTTCTAAACTTCAATTTGACGTATGGGAAACAGATCTTCTAATAAATGAATGAAATGCAGCTTCTTTAAAATGTTTAGGGTGGATTGAATCATTTGGTACTGTAATTACTGGCACGTAAGGGTCTTTCCTGTATACCGAATAGTTAATACGTCCATGATGTTTACAAAGCAGAATGTCAAGGAAGGGCAATTGTCCATTATTTTATTTCTCGTCAGTAACCTGTATTGTTGGGTAGTATTCGTTATATTTTTTAATAAACTTCATTAAGCTATATTCTGAATATTGACAGATGACAAGAATGTCATCCACACATCGTAGGAATATCATCGGCAAATGTTCTTGTTCTTGTTGAAGTACTTAGTTTTCAATCTGCTGTAGTACGACTTCTGACAACAGGCCCGAAATCGGAGAGCCCATGGGGGATCCAAATTTCTGTCTGTATATTACTTGATTATATCTGAAATAATTGTTTTCTGTAATTAGGTTGAGTGCAGATATAATACTATTAACCTCAATCTCTGGTACCCCAACTGCAATTAAATTTTTGTTTACAAGATTAATAGCAACACGTGTGGCAGTGTTCGGGTATAATGCAACGGCATCTAAGCTCACCGTTATACAATCACCAATCTCTGTGTTTTTAATTTTCTTAATGACTTCTGTAGAGTTATTTACTGTATATGCGTGAGTTTTAAAGAAGGGGTTAAGATACCTAAACAAAGCTTTTTCAAGATTTATGGTAGGTGCAATAATTTTATTAACAATAATCCGAATAGGGAAATCGGCTTCATGTGTTTTAAATTTTCCAAATATACTGGGTATGGAAGATCCTACTGGAGGACAGGACTTATTCTTGACTTGCAATAAGAGTTTATTATGATTTTGTAACATTGCTAATTTTCTAATTATTGTATATGTGGGGTCTTTTTTTATTATTTCGGTGTTTAGTTTTTCAATAGCTTGCAGCATCTTCTCATGAAATTCAAATGAGACATAAAAATCAGCAATGACGTATATGGAGCAGCACATATTGCGCTCACCTTAAATTAAAAAAATGTGATGATATTCAGATGGTTATTCCGCTCATCATTTCTAAAATCTCTACGCACCCAATACAGCATAAGCACGCTGCCTTTAGATTCCTAGTTAAACGCTCATTTACTCACAGCACCACCATCAAGGACATAAACGAAGAACTACGACTGATACGTGAAACTGCTAAGGACAACGGATTCAGCAAATGAGATGTAGATGAACATGTAAGAAGATACTTACAATGAAACTCCATCACCCTCAACAGAGAACAGAATGACGTCAAATACATTGGTTCTATGCCGTTCCACCCAGCATTTACAAACGTTCTCAAAAATGCACTCAGAGAACAAAACATGCAATTTGGTGACAAAACTACTAACCTATACTCACTCGTAAAATAAGACAGGGACCCCGTATGCATGATGGACAAACATGGTGTATACAGTATTCCACTTAAACACTGCAACAAGAAAAATGAGGACTTGAGATACATCGGCTCAACTTCCCGAACCTTAAGAACGAGGATACTTGAACATAAATACAACCTTATGACCCATTCCAATTCTACCTCACTAGCCCGTCTAGTCAATAATGGCACACAATATCCAGACTGGACACAGAGCAAAATCTTAGCAACCTCGAACACAAGAAAATCTCGATTGTACGTCGAAAGTCTGCTTATTCTCTCTCAAAAATCTAAATGCTGCAATGACGACCCTCCAATTTGTGTCCATCCAACATGGCTATAACTGTTTGAGAAGTAGTGCATCCTCAAATATTACCCCAAAATATGACCTAATTACCATGCAATCAATATGACTTTGAATCACATGCCAAGAAACGCACACGCACGTGCTATGCATTTCTTAAATATAGCATGCACGTGCGTATATTATCCCTAAGTATTTGTAATACCACGCGCCATTAGCGTTTAATTTTTTGTTTATGTTTTTTAAATTACAGTGTTTTGTTCCTGGTCCAGTAATTTTCTTTGGTGTAAGATGTACCTGATGATGAAATGCCCTGCATTTTAAAAGTTCTAGTACGATAAATATCTGCACTTAATATAAAAGTATTAAACTATGCTTTGTTATAATCAAGTACAGAGTATTCAATCCTTGTGACCATCGTGTAAAAAGACGGCTTGCTTTTTACACCAATCATACTATGAACAATACGTTCATCTAGATAAATATAAAAGTTAATTTAGAGTATACTTCACAGGAGGCTATCTTATTACCGAGTGTAACATGTACGTTTTTGTCATAATATAATCTATGAGTTTGCAACTGAATTTTTTTTTCTCGTTTCGAGGTATAAATTCCTTTAACGACCATAAAGCTCTTACAACCAAACTACCAGAAACCTTCGAAAACGCCCGTCTAAAGTGAGTAGAATTTTCTACCCCTACATGTTCTTTGAATTTACACAGCCTCTTCGGGATTAACTGAGTCACCATTGTTTTTACTAAACGAATAAGTGAAGCAGAGGTTGGTATTTCCCAAGGCGGTATTATTTCTTCCATATCATCTCATACCTTCTCTATGGAAGAATGCAGTTATTATGAAGATTAATGCACATTAAGACTACGGATCAGAAGTTTTGTTTGGTGACAAAGCACTAATACTTCTTTTGTTCACTTGTAAAAGGGAGGGAAGAAATTCTTAATGGAACAATAGACAGTTCGAGCTTTATAGTATTCTGAGGGACTCAGCATTCCAGGGTCCAGGTCGTCAAGTGGTTAATGTCCATCTTGTGCAACCTTATGGTCTAAAACCTAAATCCCTAATTTAGGGCCACTGTTTCCAGTGAAAGGACAGAGTCAGCGCCGCAAGATAAACCACGGTTTGGATCCCTGTGAGGCACAGATGTTGTGCTTCTCTTGTGGCACTGGCTCTCTGCCTTCCCTGGAATCAGTGGCCATAAATTAAGGACGGGCGACTGCTTATAGCCCACTAAGTTGCTGACGATGGTCGTTAAACCCCAATAATAAAAAAGAAAAAAAGACAAACAACACATGCCTAACCTGAGATTCTAACAATGGGCTAATCTCGGATGACTGGTCAAAAGCGTGCGTCACCAGTGTGTCATATTATAAATTGTGAAATCAATAGTTTCATTCTGATACTCAAGAGCTCACTATAAATTCTCTATTTCGCCTTGCATCAGACAATGCGAAAATTCTAAGGATCTCCACTTATTGTTTTAGCAACCTGTTGTCGCGCCAAACTTCATTTGTCGGCCATATTTATTCTGAGCGATAATATTCATGCATCTGGCATAGATGGGATCACATTAGTCTTGCAGGATAACTGCAGTAATATAACGCCGTCTGTACACGATATACAACTGGGTCTAGCATGGAACCTCAGGCCTGGCCGCCCCGGTGGCGCAGTGGTCTAAGCGATGGCCTCTGATCATTCGTCCGTAAGGGGCCTGGGTTGGGATCCCGGTGAAGCATGGATGTTGTGTTTGTCTTACGGCACTGGCTCTCTCCCTTACCTGGAACCACTGACCCTAAATTAGGGACAGGCGACTGCTTATAGCCCATTGAGTTGCTCACGGTGGTCGTTAAACCTCCAATCAAAAAAAAAAGGAAGAAAAAAAGAACCTCAGGCCTGTTTATTAAAACCAGCAAAGTTAAAAGAAGTATAAGACCTTTCGGACGCTCGCAACGTGGGGTACATCATCAGATACATTAAAAGAGGGACATGGGCTGAAATACAGACATATATACAATGTCGTACGTAATACACTTGTAAGCTGCCATCTAATGGCAAGACAACATTCGATTACGATACAATTAAATAATTAAGGCATAACTGAATCACTAGGACAATTGTAATTGGTATATTGTCGGTGAAAAGAAAAGTCCATGGTCTGGAGATGAAATGTGGGACATAACTATTACAGCATATAGGTCCCTTCCATAAAATAAACAACCTTTCTCTAAGAATCAAGTGGGACATCTTTCCTAGGGTGGGAAGGATCCCCGCTTCTGACAAGATGAGAAGGTGGGTTCCAGAACCAACTACTCGGGAGAGGGCTGTGTTCAAAGCACCTACTCTAACATTGAGTATGTGCTCTTTAACTCTGGTATTCAAAGTTCGTGAAGTAGAACCGATGTACTCCAGGTCCATACCATTAGGATCAGTTGCTTTAAGTATAATGCTGTAGATCCCAAATCTATTGTTCTTGTGTACCAGGTCCCGGTTTTTCTTAATGGCCGGAAAACCCCGTTACGGGCGTCCGAAAGGTCTTATACTAATGGCCCAATGGACCCGTTGCGGGAGTCCAAGAGGTCTAATACTTCTTTTAACTTTGCTGGTCTTAATAAAATGAGCCTGAGGTTCCATGCTGGACCCAGTTGTATATCGTGTACATAGAGCGTTTTATTACTGTAGCATCCGACATAGTTAAGTAGTTAATTTACGTTTCCAGGAAAGTCGAAATTGTCAGCGGTAAGGGAGTAGACTAATTTGGAAAACGATGGTTATGGACATTCAGCAATTCGATGAGAAAAGAGATTTCCATAAAAAGAATTTTCAATTTATTTTTCTCCCAATTTATTTTTGCTCTGGAAATGGTTTTGCAGCTTTATTTGGAGTTCTGACAGGGTTCATCCCCTTTTTCAGCAGGGAGCAGAAGGAACAGTGGTTCGCAAATAAGAGGAAGGTTCAAATACTGTACAAAGTAAGTTACCAATGAAGGTTTGTGAGAGGGGTGAAAGATACCTGGAGGTGGTCGCAATGCAATGTGAAACACGCCAAGTGGATTAGAGGACATGTTCGCGCTTTCTCCAACAGAATGAAAAAGCAGAAAAAGGGAGTCTTGATTCAGCGGTCAAAGAAGGTGTGAGTGAATTTTGAGAATCATCCGTTCAACGGGGATATTTTTTTGGTTTTCTAAGGAAAAGAGAAGGAGTCTTCTGAATTTGGAAACGGGAACTTAGCAAGAGATGGAAACGGGTCTCAGGCCACCGGGTCGACAATTTCTTGCTGGTCAAACCGGGTTGTGTCAAGGTGTTCCTCACCCGATGTTGACCTGGTTTTATTTCCGTTTTATTTCTGAATAGAAAAACAGAAAAAACAACCTTTCAAAGAACCCTTCAGAGATCTTCGAAATAATACTGCAGAGCTTCAGAGTATGATCCAGGAACTTGCTGATAAGGGTAAAGAAATGGTGAATATAAATGAGCTTTCAGAAGACAAAACTGATGTACAATGATTTTACAAAAAAAAAAAAAAAAACCCAGAGATCTATCAATTGATGGGGAAAAAATGGAGGAAACCAATTTGTACATTTACCTTGGGCAGCCAATATTAAGCGACGGTCTTCTTGATTAAGAAATTAATCGGCGTATGAAACTTGGCTGGAGAGCTTTTGGAAAAAACTGTACAATTTTCGACACCAATAACCCATTATATCTTACACGGTCGAGTCACATTATTGTGACCACTAGCTAATGTCCAGAGTAACCGCAGTGTGCAGGGCGGACAGCAGCTAGACGGGCTGGGAGTGACTCAATAAGGTGCTGGAAGGTGTTCACAGGTATGTGGAACCATGCTGACTGCAGTGCATCTGAGAACTGCTGGAGGGTGCGTGGTGGAGGATCCATAGAGTGAACAACACGATCGAGGTGGTCCCATAGATGCTCAATAGGGTTTACCTCTGCGGAATTAGGGAGCCAAGGAAGTACTTTGACGTTTTCATCGTGCTCTTCCAACCACTCTCGGACATTTCTAGCTGTGTGACACGTCGCATTGTCGTGCTGGAAACTCTCATCGGCTCAACGGAAGACAATCAGCATGTATGTGTGTACGTGGTCTGCAAGGATCATAACAAATTCGGTCCATTGTGCCTTTCACAGATATGGGTGGACCCAGGGAATGCCACGAAAACATTCACCAGACCATAACGCCGCCCCCACCAGCTTGTGTTTTTCCAGCAATGGTTGAAGAATGTTTGTTCTCCGATGTTTCTCGCCTTATACGCCAACGTCCATCCGTTCGATGAAACAGAAAACATGGCTAATCGGAGAAGGCAATCCTTTGCCAATCATCGTAGGTCCAATTCCGATACTGCAGTGCAAATGTAAGCCTTTTCTGCCGATGCACCTTTGTTAGTATAGGTGCAGTGACCATTCGTCTGCAAAGGAGCGCCATACGCAGGAGGGTTCGCTGAACTGTCGTATCAGACACACTTCGTGTAGTCCCCCTGGTTCATTCGGCCAGTGAATGGCCCCACTGTTGCGTGTTGATCGGCCCACGCGCACCTTTCGCAGCCGACGTTCACCTCTCACATCAATGGCACATGGTACTCTTCAGTTTCCACGTCGCTTATTCGCAATAGTGCTATTTCTCCAATCACGATACACTTTACCCACAGCAGCAAGCGAGCATTCACAAACTGCGCTGTTTCAGAAACACTGCCACCCTTAGCCCGAAAGCTGATTATCATCCTGTTTTGCAAATATGATAAATCGCTCCTTTTTACCCACGACAGCAACGAGTGATATGTTTTCAGATTGCCTACATCACACTTTATATACCTTCCAAGCCAGCTCACGACACGCGCCTTCCTTCATTGGCTGTGCTCTGTTGATGTCAAAAGTAGGAGGTGGTCACAATAATGTGACTAGACTGTGTAAAAGAAAAGTGTTTAATTAATGCATCCTTCCAGTGCTTACGGACGGAGCAGAGACACGAACCTTAACTAAAAAAGACACACAAAGGCTGCAGACAACTGAAAGAAGCCTGGAGAGATGCATACTTGGTGTAACCAGGAAAGATAAAAAAAAAAAAGGAACTTATGGATAAGGAAAATGACAAGAGTGGAAGACATCATGATCAGTTAAAATCCCTGAAATGGCAGTGTGTTGGGCATGTTGTCCGAAGAACGGGCTGCCGACGGACAACCGAAATTGTGAACTGGATTGCAAGGGACAGAAAAAGACCGAGAAGAAGACCAAATGGGAGATGGGTGGATGGAGGAGACTGACCCAAGACAGTCCGTTGTGGAAGAAACGTGGGGAGATCTTCATCTAGAAGTGGATTGATAATATAATCATTGACAATGATGATGATGATATATTTGAGTTTACAGCTCAAACTAGATTTGTCCTGGTCAGGTCTGAGTCGGATCGAATTATGTGACTGCCGGATCCGAGCCCAAAATTTTTGCCCCGTTTCCAACTCTGAACTTTGCAGGGAGGAAAGCGAGAAAAACACATGATAAAGTAAGCAGCAACAGATAAATGCGTTATCGATAAAAAAAAAGTGTTAAAGCAATCTGGTCGAGCAAATCCGACCTCTTCACCATATACTGTATTGAACGAAGAGCACCACTGCAGAAAACCGAGTTATCGTTTAGCTGAAAGTTCATTTTTTTTCATACTCTGGCAAAACAGAATTAAAACCCTGAAACTGTTCAATTTCCTTACACGTGAAGGCCTGACGAATCCACGCGACAGGTCATTGAAAGAAATCGAGAGAACAGCTCTGGAGCTCAGCTATCCATTATTTCTGCATCAAAACTGTGGAATTTCTTGCCTGACTACATTTCTTCCAAAACATTGTAACTTTCAGTTTTAAAATTTCAGGCGAGCAAGTTGTTATTTACTAACTCTGTTTTAGTAAAATAAAATAAAATAAACCATGAAGCTATACTTATTCATTGTGTGTTCTGTTTCTCACGATGAGCTTCCCATAAAAGGAAGTGAAGAACTGATTTTTATGCAAATAAACCAGACCAACATACGTATTTATTACCATGTTTAGAGAATAGAGATTAACGACAGAAGAAACAGGGCATATAATAATATTTAAATTCGTCATGGCGGTTAATAGCATGGAAGATAGGCCATACAATTCTAATCATCACGATTTTCTATGAATACCATAGTGCGGTACAGAAAAGAGAAAATTGTTTTAAAGGTGCATTATTTTAGTTTCGTAGAATATAAGCAAATCTCTGGTAATGAAAACGAGACAAAAATGTTCACTTTCATCAGAAAATCCTGAATTGTTACACACCGTTCGTTTTGGGCAAAACATTTCAGGGACAAGACGATAAAAACTTTCGGTGGTTATGGATAAAAATGCAATTTTTTCATACTTTCGGTAGGGATTAAAACGCTTTGGCATATACTCAACACCAAAAATGCCTTGTTTTTCAGATTGACCTTGTCATTGCAGAATGTTTGATAATGCTGATAATACAACACAGTGTAGCTGAACAAGGACACAGCAAACGAGGAAGCACGAAGATTGCGACACAGCCTGAGGCTGCAAGTTTCCTTTTGTAGCTAGATTTGGCATTCGATAAAGATATAACTGCTTATTCCCTAAATTACCTGACGTAATTTGTCGTCGTGAAATTTAATTGGATTTCACGTAAACTCTGCACCTCGATGATTCTTGAGGCTTAACACCGAAATATTTTCAGTAAACAGTACTCGTCGAAACCATGGAGTTGTCGAATTTAGCAGATTTCTGCTCAAGTAGTTTTTTGTATCTTTTTCTACTTTGGATTGCTTGGTATGTGACCACACTGCTGGAAATTCGGTTGCGAAAACTTCCGCCGGGACCTCTCGGAATTCCCATTTTGGGCTACGCGCCTTTCATCCGTAGCAATGTTCATGAAACTTTCGACGAACTAATTAAAAGATACGGCCCGATATGCAGGTTGGTTTCAAAATCTATTTTTGATAAACTTTCTTTTTATATGTATTCCGTTTTTTCAACAAATTTTCAGGACAACCATTTCATTGCTTAATGCGTCAAATACTTCTTCAGAAAATGTGGAAAATGAGATATTGAACATTTTTTTCTTCAGAATCATTAGCAGATTGTTGGTTTTTAAGGAACTAAAAATTCGCACATATGTTCTTGATTTATTTTTATATAATATGAAACTAAATCAAGTACAGATTTTCAAATACTTCTTCAGAAAATGTGGAAAATGAGATGTTGAACATTTTTTTCAGAATCATAAGCAGATAGATGGTTTTTAAGGAACTAAAAATTCGCACATATTTTCTTGATTTATTTTTATATAATATGAAACTAAATCAAGTACAGATTTTTAAATACTTCTTCAGAAAATGTGGAAAATGAGATATTGAACATTTTTTTCAGAATCATTAGCAGGTAGATGGTTTTTAAGGAACTAAAAATTCGCACATATGTTTCTGATTTATTTTTATACAATATGAAACTAAATCAAGTACAGATTTCTTTTTATATTAGCATGTCTTGAAAAAAAATCGTACTCATGTTACCGGTTTGTCCGTCTATGGACATCACATCTCTGCAACTATTAGTTGGATTTTAAGAATTATTTTTGCATTGAGAAGATTGAAATATGCAAATGATGATCTTTGAATTGCGGGTTTTTTTCTATGATGCGCAATTTCACCGCTAGAGGGCGTAAATGCAGATGATATCGAATTCAAAATACATTTTATTCCATGTATTCGATTTTAAACATACGATTGGAAAAAGGTTTTTACCTTTCGTTTCCATTTATATCGAATACTATTATTTTAGGCACATTTTTCAAGTAATCCATAGATCTTCCGCCAGGGGGTGTAAAAGTAGATTGCCTTTTTCCGGATATCTCTGCTTCTAAAATTCTATTTTCAAAAATTCTTTCTGCACCGTATGCAGCTCCTCATGGGAAATGTTTTGCATATAACTACTGAGGTTTTGTAAAGAATGATTTGGCCACCTGGGAGCGTAAGTGTTAATTTCTGCTTCTTGTATTTGCAGCAAAATCTGAGCTAAAATCTCGATTGAAACAATTCTTTCGTGGACCGATACCACTCAAGTTGATAAACCTTTTCGGAACATTTTCTTCTTAAAATAATGCATGGTTTCTCCTCTAGGGGCGTAGACATATATTTTATTTCTGTCAATATTTCTGCTTCTAAAAGTCCGATTTGAAAAAGTATCTTCTTTGTTGTATAGCGTTTGCGCTGCATAATGTCTTTTTTAATGTAATTTCAAAATTTTCAAGTAATTCACAGACTTTCTGCGAGGGGCGTAAAGGTAAATTGCGTTTTCTCTGATATCTTAGCTTCTAAACCTCCGATTTGAAAAATTCTTCGTGCGCCGGATACAGCTCCTAAAGGGAAATGTCTTGATTATATTTCTAATTTTTTGAAAAAAATATAATGTTTTTGCCATCAGAGAGCGTAAGTATTTATTTGCGCTTTTGGTGTATTTGCAGAAAATCTGAACTTCTGGAATCTAGAACGCAAAACATCTTTCGTGGACCCATACCGCTCACCTAGGAAAGCCCCAGGGGATTTCGATGTATATCTTATTTTTGTCGGTATCTCTGCTTCTGCGATTCTGATTTGAAAAAAAAATTTTCAGTTGGCGAGCAATTCCAGTGCAAAATCTTACTCATATAATTTCAAATTCTTCTTAACGCACAAGTCTGCCACCAGAGGACACGTGTTCGGTTTGAGCAATAACTGCGGGACTAAACACACGATTGAAACACTTCTACTTCGGGAAGATAAGACTAACTATGCAGACCCTGTGTGTGTGTGTGTGTGTGTGTGTGTGTGTGTGTGTGTGTGTGTATTTTCTTCCCAAAATAATGCAAAATTACGTCGCGTGGTGACGCAAGTTCTTAATAGGTTTTTCTCAATATCTCTGCTTCTACATGCGCGATTTAAAAAAGTTATTCAACACCGGATGCCATTTACGTTGTAGAACCCTTTAGGTCAGTATATGAGGAGTTTCATATTTCACAGTTCTGTCGCTAGGTTGTGTTGCTGTACTTTAGTTTTCAGATGAATCTCCGTTCCTGAAAACCCTATTGAGAAATTTCCTCTGTACTGTGCGCCATTCGCTACAATAGAGATGTGGAGCATTATCCTCTTTAAACAATGCAAAGATTTCCTCTAGGAGACGCAACCTTTTTCTCGCTATCTCTACTTTCAGAAGACGTATTTAAAAAGTTCTTCTTCCTTAGCATAGCTTTCTCCATGAAGAATATTTTTCTTCTATTTTCAACTATTCCATTATGCAAAATTCTTCCGTAGAAGTCGTAGAGTTATATCATGCTTCCTTATCTATTTCTTCCTTTAAATGTTCGATTTGAGAATCTTTTTGTCTCCGTTACCTTCCTTGTGCTATGAGAAACTTTTTGTGCGCCATTTGTTAATTTTCGTAGCATATTTTTTAACCGCTGGTGGAAACAAGTGGCTGTTTCTATTTCTGGGTGTTTTATCGATTGCTGAAAACGGTTGTTTGTCTTCCTGACCGGTTCCGTTAACTTTGATAAATTTAATTCGCCTCAGAAAGGATTCAAATGACGTGATCATTACAACCGAATATTCGGTGTCACTTTTCTTGTTTAAATAACATTCAGTTTAATTTTTCCATGTTTTAACGAGGTCAACAGAGAAATGATCGTGAGGAATTGAATAGGCACGATATATATGCTTGTATGTTGGCTTGATTGTAAGTTCATCACGCAAGTATACACCAGCAGCAGTCATTGCTTCCATTATTTTGATTAACTCCTGTAGTTCGGATAATGATTCAAACGTTTTACGATGCTATTTATCGATGCTCTTACGCTGATAGCTAAGAGAATACAAAACGTTTAGGTGCGATGTTTATGGCGGTGCCGTTTATACAAAGAATTTATTTCGCAAAAATTTGTTTTCGTCGGGTGCGGCTCTTATGTCGAGGAGGCACTCAGCTGGAAAATTACTATGTTTCACTACTTTCTCTTCTGAATGACCAAGACTAGCCGGAATTGTTTTGCTTCCAAATTCTAAGGGCTGTTGGAGACCTGGGGGGGGGGGCACATTCCGTTTCTAAACTAAAATCCCTTTGACATCATTCGTCCATTTATTCCTAATATATTTACCCGCGACATTTACCCTTCGAAAAACCTGGTCTGAAAAATTATTTACTGATGGATAGCGTATATTGCGAAGAATAGCTTGCAGATAATCTGCCATTTTTTACGCTTTCCAACAGTAGGTTGTAGAAGCATATGTGCTCCAGCTTTGTCAGTCTGTCTGCCTGTCTTTCCGCACGATAACTCGCGTAAAAATGGTTCGTCTTCGATGAAATTTTAGTTTGTTGTAGGGGACAACCTGGGGACGAACCCTATTTAAAATGGGCGAAATGAGGTCAAAGGTCAGGACATAAGAGTGGGAACCATTCCATCGCCCTCATGCGTCATAACTTACGTAAAAATGCTTCGATTGCGACAAAACTTAATCACGTTGTTCTGGAGGTATACTGAACCGTTCTGTTGAATATAATCGAAATGGGGTCAAAGGTCATGTCACGGGAGCGACATTTATTCCACAGCCATTATCCTCATAACTTGACTAAAAATGCTTCTGTTGCGAAAAAACTTTAGTATGTTGTTCCGAGGTACACTCAAACGATTCTGTTTAATATCTTCGAAATGAGGTCAAAGGTATCTTTGTTTCTAATTATTCCATTTGAAAAGTCTCTTTTGCCTCGGATATTTTTCGCTGTGCAGAGTTTTGTGCAATTTCTAATTTTTTCCAATGGACATTTCTACCGTTAGGGAGCATTGATTTTTATCTGTTCATGGAGTCCAGTTTAAATAGTATTTTATAACAATTCCATTCACTACATGGAATACTACGTACATTGTGCATTTTCCCCACAGGTAAAGGCAATTTTTTTTTTCTAACTTTCACTCTTTCTAAGCATCTCGTTCGGATCGTTTCTTTTGTCGGGGTGGATTCAATAATTGGACACATTAAACTTGGTTTCACCTCTTTCATCCCTTCCTCCCAATGTTTTTCAGGTAAACTTATTGGGGAAGCTAGGGACGACGCACATCCTAAAAAATTGATCTAATTAGATGAATTTTTCGTTTTTCTGCTTTTAAAGGTTTTCCGCCTGTTCGAGCACAGCTTTCTGAAATAAGCATTTACTATTTATTTACGTACATTTTAGCTTCTCTCTCTCTCTCTCTTTCTTGTATTTGGATAACTTTTTTATGATGAAGTTTACTGGATTTCGAAAGTACCCTACGTTTTCGGAATTATATTCAGTGTGAATTTCTTTTTGCAAAAATTTCATTTTCTGGATTTTTTTTTATTTCCTTTACTTATTTACCTATAAATATACACCGAAGAGCCAAAACAATATGCCCGTATTCCCAATATGATGTTGGTCCGTCATGATGGTCCGCAAAAACTGGTCTCACCCGTTTAGCCATGGGCACTACAAGATTTCTAAAGGTGTCTTGTGGTATATGGTACGGCAAAGACGAGTGACTTTCGTGCATTGAAATGGTGAGTCAGATTATTGCTGTTTGATGCACGATTAAAGAACAAGGTCCATAGAACCACATAACGCAAAGTGACGATCCTTTAATTAAAACACGTTAAAAACTATATACACAAGCTAAAAGAAACACATGAGATTTTTCGAACTCCCTTGGAGTTCATCCTCAGATGAAAATGACCACAGTGAAGGTTATGTGGCGATTATATATACGGAATGTTGTCAAAAAACGCTTTGCACCATGAAAAAAATAGTTTAAATGGTTACGTATAAAAGCGCTATCAGAGGTACAAAATTATAGTTCAAGGTTCTCAGCGGTTGAGTCAGCTGGTAAAGCTCTAACATTATCAATGAATAATAATTTCCAGATGTTTGTGAACATATCGTCATTACAGCAATAATTAGCAATATTGTAAATGAATGAATTTTCTGTGAAACGGAGGTGAGACTTACTTAAGAGGTTGGATATGACCACGGTGTCTTCCCATACGGGTCGATGTGACCCCGCAGCAACAAGACGAGCCAAAGCCGTGGTAGATGAGAGCATCTTAACATTGTATTGATGTTCAGATAGGCGCACTTTAAGATTCCAAATAGTGGAGCCAATGCAAATCTTTGGAGAATGTCCAAGTCCAAAAGTTCCAAGGGAATTCGGTATACCTCAAAACGGTGTGACTGTGCGACTGAGTGTCTACCCTTGCGAACGAAGTCGAACAGATTACAGGTCCTGATGATCACATCTAAGTCATGTTTATGGCACACGTTCTTCAATACTTTGGTAATGCCTGAAATGTAATCCATGGACCCCACAAAACGACATTTCCAGAGCTCAGTTCTTAAAGTGATAGCCGACAGCCTTCTGGTTTTATCAATGATCATGCTTATCGTGTCTCTGGGGAAACCAAAAGTCTCCGCAAGAGCAGTTATCTTCTTAAGTTCAGTAGAACGTATGTTGCAGGTGGAAGAGTGTGTAAAGGCCCTTTGTACAAAAGAATAAAAAGCTGCAAGTTTGTGAGTCGTAGGGTGAGCTGAGATATATGGAATGCTTAGAAGCAGAAGCCCGCCCCAGTGGCGCAGTGGTCTAAACGATGGCCTCTGATCATTCGTCCGAAAGGGGTCTGGGTTCGAATCCCGGTGAAGCATGGATGTTGTGTTTGTCTTACGGCACTGGCTCTCTTCCTTCCCTGGGACCAGTAACCCTAAATTAGGGACGGGCGACTGCTTATAGCCCATTGAGTTGCTCACGGTGGTCGTTAAACCCCAATCAAAAAAAAAAAAAAAAAAAAAAGAAGCAGAAAAGGTGGTTTTACGATAGACAGCAAAACTAAGAGTGTTAGTAGCGGGGTTACGAGGGAGGAGGAAGTCCAAAAACGGAAACGGTAATATGAGTCGGTTTCCAGTTCAACGGTGAAATTCATGGAAGGAAAAACGGAAGTCATGGTGTGAGCAAATTATTGTAGGGTATCGGCAGTGCCAGGCCATAAAAGAAAGATGTCATCTACATAACGTAGATATAAAGTGAGTTTGATGGGACAAGAATCTAAAACGACGGATTCGAGATATCGTAGAGTGATTTCAGCAAGAAAAGAGAATAGGGGTACCCCATGAGAGCCCCCTCCAGTTACCTGAAAAGCTGTCCATTCAAACGGAAAAAGGATCTTTTTTGAATAAAACGCAATGCCCTAAGGATGGCTTGTAGATATAACTTCCGGGGAGTAAGAATCCTAACTGGTAAATTTGTCGACCACCAGCTGGTGTGCAAAAGAAACAGGAACGTTCGGAAACAACGACACCGCAACCAAGAGAAGCTAAGAGAAGCAAACTAGGAAGAGGGTTAATAGATTTATAAAGGTTAATAGCTTGAATGGAGTTAGAAACAGAGTAAGGTGAAGACGAAACCCAAAGTAGAAAGAAACCGAGCTAAAGCCTATTCAAAGGGTCGAGTGGGATTAGCGTATCCAGAAACAAGTGGCCTAATAGGATGGCCTTCCTTGTGTGACTTGATGTTGCCAAATAACGATGAATGGTACGAATACGTTACCAGCAGATCCTTCAACTCTTGAAAATACGTTACCAGCAGATCCTTCAACTCTTGAAAATACGTTACCAGCAGATCCTTCAACTCTTGAAAGTTACGTGGTTGAGCGGCCGCAAATCGTAGTTGGTTTTCGAACACAAACCACGGAAAATCAATTGGATTGATAACTGGGGAATTTGGAAGCCAGGGCAATACCCAGAATTCTTCCTGATGTTCAGCGAGCCATTCTCAAAAGAATGAAAGGATGTACTTTGTCTATAATGGTGCTTAGGTAGGTGGTAAACTTCAGATTCCTCTTGTTAAATGACTATAACTGGGGTTTCAGCAGAAGAACATTGCTCACAGCATTACATTTCTTCCACTGGCTTATTTTCAACCTACGGTGCATCCTAGTGCCAACATTTCCTCAGGCAAACACCACACACGTACCTAGGCGTCCACATGGTTCAACAGCAAACGAGATTCATCCGACCAGACGACCATCTTCCATCATTCAAGGTCCAGTTTTTAATGCTGGCGCTTTCTCTGGAGAACCGAGGTTAGCATGGGCACTCGAAGCGGCTTGTGACTACGTAGCCCCATTTTCAGCGATTTTTGCGTGTTATTACACATTACTCTCGTCACGAAATTACACGGAGTTCCGCCACACTAACCCTTCTGTTGGTTCGTGCCACACGGGATGGCTTTCTCTTATATTTAGCATCTACGAGCCGTGATGGGCTCATAATTTATCAGTGGTTCGTTGTTTTTATCCTCCTCGGACCACTTTTTGAAGTTCCTAACCACGGCTGACCGTAAACACCCGACAAGCCTTGCCGTTTCGGAAATGCTCTGACCCAGTCGTCTGGCCATTATGATTTGGCCTTTGTCAAACTCGCTAAAATTAGGTGTCTTTCCCATCTGAAAAGTCAGAATAACATTGATTAATAGTTCTCAGTATCAAGTGTTATTTATGGCGTTTCGTGACCGCTGTCCTTTACGAGAAGTTGCTGCAATTTGCATGAAGATGCGCTGGTCATGATATTTTGGAGCTGTTTGGTGTATCTCTTATTTCCATAGGAATCCTATTCTGCAAGAAGAAACACTGTTTAAAGTAAGAACTCTTTTTCGTTTTTTTTTTTTGTGGAAATTTAGAATTTTCTGCACTTTCTTTTCCATGACGTTATCTCGAGGTCAGATCTTAATTAGCTTGGTAAAGGTGACCTCGTTTTCTGCTGGCATTCTTATCACTTCTTTCATAAATAACCACTTTTTTCGGTCATTCAGGCGCCCTGTTGTCTTGTTTTTTTAACACTTCTTTGCCCTTTACTTTTTTTTATTCTTTACAAGTTCGATGTTTTAAATCCCTAATAACATCTTTTTCGTTTTTCCTTTGCACTAGAAGTAGACTTTTCTTTATCAGTTCCTCTGCCTTACTCCTTTTTTTTTTTTCGAGATTTAATAATCCTTGTGAGTACGTAGGGCTGAACGTTTTAGTTTTTTACTTATTGTTTTGCTACTGGCTCTGGGAAGAGCCAGAAGAAACGCCATGGAGCATCGTCACTACAGATGCCTCATACGTCACTCGAACCTAGGCCTACCTCTCATTAACGGCAAGAACCCGGTGCAGCTAGGTTTCTGTGGCTGCTTTTTCTCTTTCTCTTTCTCATAAGGGGGTGTTTTCTATCTTACTAACGACGTTTTTTCATCCGTAGTTCTGGATAACTCCTTATTGAAAATATTTATCCTTCTCTGACGTACAGTGGCGTAGGAACGCTTTTGATTTAGGGGGGTACAAGCTCATGAACCTTACATCTCAAGGATTAAGCCATCTATGGATGACCCCCTCCGAATTTTTTTTTGGGCGGGTTAGTATATTAGAGTTTTTATAAAATACGTATACCGATCAGGAATTCATCCGAATGAACATTGTTATCATATTATTACTAATTATTACCATTACTATTTGTATTGCTGACAAAAAGTTCACATTATTAATTTCTTATCAGAAAATGAATGGAGAAGTTTTTTTTTTTTGTGTGTGTTCTCTCTTGTTAATTTTTGTACTTTTTTTTCCGTTAAAATATTGAGCAGGGACAAGTCAACATTAGGATGAATTTCTGTCAGCAGGGTTTGGAAAAGAGGGATTTCTCAGGAAATGTTATGTAACTCTTTACAAGAACGAATTAAATTTCTTATCATTTTTGTTTACGTTAATAAAGTAAAACCGCAGTAAGATAAAAACTGCTCTACCCGCGAAGGTAGTACCATTGAAGCATTATGAAGTCTATATTAAAAACTTTGAACGATACATAGGCTGACAATCGATGTAAAAAGCACATTGGTCTAGTGCAAACCTAAATGATGGTGGAAATATCGAGGAATTGGAGTTCTATGAGTGGTATGTGAAATCCGTAATGCACTTGTTGTATTGCTACAGATCTTAAAACAGAAAACAATTTTAGTGCTGGGCTGTGGGCGCTGAAATGTCCACTTGTGCATTAAATTTTTTTAAAAGTGCAGGAAGGACGACCTGATCAAGATGCATGGAATTTTAAGAGAAAAGAAACACTAATCACAAGTATGTTATCAAGCCCTAGCCCAACCATATGCTGTTTGAAGTTATTAACAAAAACCTCGTACTCGTCGTTTCCCTGCAGAACTAATTTGCTAAAGTTTCCCAGATGGTTGGCCAGTTTTTGGTGGATGAAAAGCCTCCTACTACAAGCTTCGGATATAAAAAAAACAGATGACGCGTGATATTTCTTTGAAAAAAAAGAGAATAAAAAAAAAGTAGCATATAAATTTTACAGTTCACTCTTTATGAATGATTGGTTTGTGTTTGCTCATATCTGGGGGGGGGGTACAGTAGATATTAATGTACCCCTCTACAAAATTTGGGGGATAATAATGTACCCCTCTACAAGATAATAATGTACCCCTCTACAAAATTTGGGCGGTACATTGTACCCCTGTACCCCCACGTTCCTACGCCACTGCTGACGTACTACACTTGTGAATGACATGTTAAGACGACAAATCTGCAGTGGTACATTCCGTCCGTGTAGCTTAGTTGGGAGAGAAACTTACTCCGGAGTAAGACGGCACGAAATAAAATTGTGTTTTCACTCGTCACACTAAAAGCATCCATGTTTTCTTAAAATAGTGAAAATATCCATGTATTTTGGTAAAGACTGCTTCGTAGTCCCGATTTTGGGGAAGCCCCTAAAATGCCATGTTAGGAGCCTACATGGGCCTGTAAATCCAAAGTACGACCTGGTTCTTCGGATTGTACTAAATGGTAAGCATTTTGCTCTTGAATTAAAGAACAAGTTTCGATTGACAGAACGAAGACTGACTTGTGATGTGTTGATATTTTTCTATTAGTGGTCTCGAGGGTTAAGGCCCAGCCTCTGATTCCACTATGCGAAAAAAATCACACATTCACGCATTCTTGTCCCCAAGAATGATTCGTTAAATTTTTCCTTTCATTAATTTTTTCTTGAATTTCATTTTTTGAGGCAAACTGGGCAATACGAAAAAAATTTTTTTTCACTTTCTTAGACATTCGTTCAAGGATTTCAGTGGAAATAGTGCATTTTTAGTTTTTATACGTGTACTGTATATGTGTCTTTGGAGCGGGAGTTAGAAATAATTTGAACATATGTAAATGGCTTAAAAATTACTTTTAGTATGTGTAAAACTAGAACATATGTGTACTAAATTATTCACTTCATTTTAAAACTTAAATTTATATATATATAGAAATGAGGTTTAGATATATACTCTACCTGTGGTTCTAGCAGCTAAGCGCGGATCCCGGGTAAGTCATACAACTTAATGGTACACGGTTTTTTAGTTATTGTCATATATATATATACTAAAGAGCAAAGCCTAAAACATAAGAAAAACTTTAGAATTTAAAACGAAAGTTGCAAAATAACCTGAAGATCAAAACGCGCAACGCAGCAGTTATGAAAATTCAGAATTCACATTCTATTAAGAAGAGACTGAAGCAAAAAAATTTTTGATTCATACCAAGTACAACCTAGAAAAGGTTATGTATTGACCGGTGTAAGTAAGAAGAGAAAAAAAGAACAACTGAATGTAGAAAGTGTCGAGAATACTGAGCCTTGGCTTTATCAAGGACCAGCAAAAAACTCTGCATTTTCTCACTTCCACAAAGACCTATTTGGAAATGGGTTTCTGCAAAGTCATAGATGCACGTAATAAGCCCACCAAAAAAAAAATTAAAAAAAAATATATATATATGTCATGACCTCCGCAGAGTTGTATGACCACGCTTTAGTTAACAATTTAGCTTGCATCCATAACTTTTCTGGCCCGACCCATGCTCTTCATCTGTTACTATTAAACAGAAAGAAGATGATTATAGAAAACTCAAGTTGTAAGAGTGACATAATGAATCAGAAATAATGTTCAGCAATAACAAATTGCCAAGTTCGCCTGAGAGAGAATTTAAAATTGAATAGCAATACAAAAGAATTATAAATTCTTAACATTGCAATAAAAAAGGAAATATTAATTATTTTCTAAAGCGCAGATTCTTGAAAGAAAACTGGATTATAAGGACCCCTTACTCCACAACTTCTGACAACACAAAAACGAGAATAAAATAAAGACAATAATAAACTAAAGAAATGCTTTGTGAAGGTTATGTGACATAAACAATTAGTTGCAATATGTACAAAGTATTTCAGAAGTGCTTTAAGTGCATAATTAAGTAGTTATTAAGACCTTAACTACATTGAAAACACAGCGCAGACTACAAGAACAATGAAACGGCCGGCTGCTTAGCCTTAGTTCCCTAAAAAACGCGCAAAGTTACCAAGAAAAGAAAGAGTTAAAATCCGCAAAAAAGTTAATAGACTTGTTAGTGCCTAAATGCTTACAGCAAAAAGAAAAATGTTCAAGAAGTTCAAACATTGAACTTGGAAAACCTAAAACCCAAAGATAATGAACAGAGCTTACCTCTTATGCAACTTAACTTCCTCCACTCTTGAGGAAACATGGCCGACCTTTTAACCCAAATTTCCAAACACCCCTGCCACTCCCTAGTCGCTGGGGGGCAGTGTGGGTGTGGCTGTAGGCCTCCACACACTGAAAAAATCCTACTCGCGGAGATTTTAACTAGAGAAAAAAATATAATTAAGATTGTGGACCTGTATGATCAGAAAGAGCAGAATTAACTCTCCAGAATACATGAGAAATATTATGAAATACACAAGTAGTGTATTTATAATCTTTGCATGTATTTAATCACCTTAGTGAGCTTCTGTAGACTATTCAGAATCCTATTAATTTTAATGTTAGTTTTACTATTTTTAGTATAGCTATTCTAGTGAGTGAATAACTAGTTTTCTTTTATATTTACTTTTATTTTCTTTTATAAACAGATTTAAAGGGGTTTTTTTTGTGATTTTGTGTATATTATTTAATTTCTTATTTTTAATAGTACCTTCTTATCCAATATATTCTATTAAGAAGAGACTGAAGCAAAAAAAATTTTGATTCACACCAAGTACAACCTAGAAAAGGTTATAAATTGACCGGTGTGAGTAAAAAGAGAAAAATAATAATAGAAAACAGAATGTAGAAAGTGTCGAGAATACCGAGCCTTGGCTTTATCAAGGACCAGCAAAAAACTCTGCATTTTCTCACTTCCACAAAGACCTATTTGGAAATGGGTTTCTGCAAAGCCATAGATGTAAGTAATAAGCCCACCAAAACATTAAATATATATATATATATCATAACCTCCACAGAGTTGTATGACGAAGCTTTAGTTAATATTTTAGCATGAATCTATAACTTTCCTGGCCCAACCCATGCTCTTCATCTGTTACTAATAAACCGAAAGAAGATAATTATAGAAAACTCAAGTTGTAAGAGTGACTTAATGAATCAGAATTAATGTTCAGCAATAACACATTGCCAAGTTACCTAGTTGCCTAAGAGAGAATTTAAACCTGAATAGCAATACTAAAGTGGTACAAATTCTTAAACTTTGCAATAAAAAAAAGGAAATATTATTTTTTTTCTAAAGCACAGATTCCTGGAAGAAAACTGGATTACAAAACCCCTACTCCACAACTTCTGACAACTCAAAAACGAGAATAAAATAAATACAATAATAAACTAAAGAAATGCTTTGTGAAGGTTATATGACATAAACAGTTAGTTGATATATGTACAAAGTGTTTCAGAAGTGCTTTAAGTGCATAATTAAGTAGTTATTAGGATCTTAACGACATTGAAAACACATCGTTGACTACAAGAACAAAAAAAAAAAAAAAACGTTCAGCTGCTTAGCCTAAGAGCCCTAAAAAACTCGCAAAGTTACCAAGAAAAGAGAGAGTTAAAATCCGCAAAAAAGTTAATATACTTGCTAGTGCCCAAATGCTTAAAGCAAAAATTAGAAAAAATGTTTAAAAAGTTCAAACATTGAAATTGGTAAACCCAAAACCTAAAGACAAAGAAGAGAGCTTACCTCTTATGCAACTTTACTTCTTCCACTCATGAAGAAACATGGCCGACCTTTTACCTCAAACTTTCATTCAGCCCTGCCACTCCCTAGTCGCTGGGGGGCAGTGTGGGTGGGACTGAAGGCCTCCACACACTGAAAGAAATCCTACTCGCGGAGATTTTAACTAGAGAAAAATATAATTAAAAATGTGGACCTGTTTGATCAGAAAGAGCAGAATTAACTCTCCAGAATACATGAGAAATATTATGAAATACACAAGTAGTGTGTTTAATAACCTTTGCATGTATTTAATCACCTTGGTGAGCTTCTATAGACTATTCATAATCCTATTAATTTTAATGTTAGTTTTACTATTTTTAGTATAGCTATTCTAGTGAGTGAATAACTAGTTTTCTTTTATATTTATTTTTATTTTCTTTTATAAACAGATTTTTAATTTTTTTTTGTGATTTTGTCTATAATATTTTTATTTTTTATTTTTAATAGGACCTTCTTATCCATAGCACTAAGGTTCCTTTTTGTAGTTAATATGCATCCTCTAGACCAACTTCCAAAAAAGGCTTTCATTAGTCAGAATCATATTATTAACTGTTCACAGTTAATAATATGATTCTGAAAATGAACGCAAACAAAAGCGGAGAAAATCAAAACGAGACGCAAGAGCATGTGATGAAGAATGTTAGAAGTCCAAGAAGTTTTCAATGTTGAACAGAAATAAGGAGACGACAACGACTTCGTAGTCCTATGTTCCAAACTGACGGCTTAATCAGAACTGAGCCTACATGTATTTTTTTTTACCCTCATGGACCTTCGCTGTGACGTAATGGATAAATCCACTACTCCAAAGGGGTATCCGGGTACTTTTGATCATATAGTGTGAGTCACGCACTCCGATAACCATGAGGTAAATATGCAGTCATTTCAGAAAGCCAAAATTATTCCCACAGAAATTCGTTTTGAAGAGACATAATTACTATTAGAAATTTGAAATATGCAGTAAAATTATCTTTACTCGTTAAATTTTCTAAACTTTATGTTTCTCTTTTTGCAATCAGCTTGAAAGCAGCGCCTATGCAACTTGTTGTTGTGGGAGATTTTGAGATGACTAAGGAACTCATGAGTTGTCCTGCTCTGTACGACAGACCTCCCAATTTCTTTAACATATGCCCTCAAAATGGAGGTAAGTGCTATACATTATCACAACTTTCGGAAAATCTAATAAAAATTTTATGTACTAATTCCAAGTTGTTGTTTTTCAATATCTTGGTGAAATCATTTCGTGAAATCCTCACAATTAATTATCTGAGATCAGTGCTTCAGTATGGGACTCATGAATTAACAGCTTTATTTCTGCAGATCCGGATTGAACCCATTTGAAACCAGAATGCTGAATATTGGTGATACGTAGAGGATTCTATTACGCTACGAAATGGTGGAGCCACAAAATTAAGTCCAAGAGTTTTATCAATTTCAAATAGCGCGTATATATGTGAGTCATGAAATGCGCAACCAGTTTTTCACCCAACCTGAAAGTAAACAACACTTCGCTGCTCTGGTGGAACCGCAGTCTAAGCGATGGCTTCTGATCATTCGTCCGAGATGGCGAGGCATAGATGCTGTGTTTGTCTTTCGGCGCTGGATATCTCCCTTCTCTGGAACCAGTTGCCCTAAATTAGGGACGGGCTACTGATTATAGCGCAGTGAGTTGCTCACAATGGTCGTTAAACCTTCAATCAAAGAAGAAAATAAAAAAAAAACTTAAACTTTGGCTGCACAAGAAGGAACAAAACAACGCTGAGATAAAAATAGTGGCCGTTACTGCACGATATATTAAAACTTATGACTCAAGGTTAAAATTTATGATGTTAAAAATACAGAATGGCATGAGATCTTTCGGACCTTTAAAAAAGGTCCATCATCCGATGTATAAACCATTGCACGGAACACAAGCTGTTATACGTACGTGAAAACAAACCTTACATGATGTAATCAGGTAATGTTCAATAAGCTGGCTTGGTAAGATAGTTCATGTTAGATTAAGTGTCCTGGTGGGAAAGGTATTGTTCCCTGGAATACTCCTGGGAAACCACAGAGAAAATAATCCCCCAGGGGATTGGAACACACTCAGGAAGGATAACACTACAAACCTTATCTTCATAACTATGAATGTAAGCACTTTCTGTGAACCATAACTTAGATCTAGAGGTTGGGGTATTCAAAATCGTAGTATCTCCCCATACTGGAAAATATGATCCCTGGTTTACAAGAAGAGAGACAGCAGAGTTGTTGGCACCAATTTTGACACTATATATGTGTTCTGCCAATCGGGTCTGTAAAGTTTTAAAAGTAGAGCCGATATGCATTTTTTCAGATTTGTCTTGATCCAAAGATTTCAGAGGTATAGAATATACTCCATATCTGGAATGTAAATTCGCAGGGTCCCGGTCATTCAAGATTATGGAAAGGAGGTTTTTAATTTTTGTCTCAAAGTCTATATTGTACTTATGATAAGCATTGTTTTTATAAGGACCAAAAGATCTCATGTCATTCTATATTTTTAACCTAACAAATTTTAGCTTTGAGTCTTAGGTTTTAGTATATCGTGCATTACGACAACTCTTCTTATCTTTGTGATAAATTCGCACGACATTTTTAGTACTTACAACAACGCTGTCTGAATTCTCTCAAAGTTGTAACATACCGGGTTACGTGTAAAAGAATCAAAGAACCGTGTATTTTTGAAAATCTAAAATTTAAAATTTTACGTATAATCGCAGAAAACGTATAAATGAATTACATATGACCGAGTAAAAAAGCAATAGAAACAGCAGCAAAAAAATCGGGACTAACGCTGAAAAACGCATAACCGAGGCTCCTCCGTATTTGATGAGACAAGCATGAGGTAAATAAATTCTTTACAAAATACCCCCCCCCCCCCCCCCAAAAAAAAAGTTATTTCGCTTTTTACAATTGAAGGTTTAACGACCACCGTGAGCTATAAGCACTCGCCCGAATCTAACTTAGGAATTCTGGTTCCAGGGAGGGTCAGTGCCGTAAGACAAACACAACATCCATGCCACACGGGGATTCGAGCCTAGACTCACATCGGACGAACGATCAGAAGCTATCGTTTCGACCACGGCGCCACCATGGCTGCTTGTTTTGCTTGTCATTTAACCACTGAATGCTAAGAAATGCCTTAATCAAACTGATTCTGAACTTTCGATACTAATGATCACCGTGCTCAGTCAAATTCAAAAAGTTCAGAAGGAATCAACAAAAATTGACCCCACTGAAGAAAAAAATGGGTCAAATACATAAGTGTCTTGTAATTTCAAACTTTATTCGAGATATTGGCATCTCTAAATGTGGGATGGCAATATCTATTCGTAGCTCGCAACAGCTGCTTCTGCACCTTAACCTTTTAAGTGCTCACAGCACTTTCATAATTTTACAAGTCACTTTGGATAAGCAAAGAAAATATTGGGTTGCTTCGAATGAAATATCCGGCAAAAGACCAGCACACGTGGACGGCGAGAACGGAAAAGTAGGACAATTTACCTAGGTAAAATAATACGCTTCGGCATCGACACATAGTTGCCATCTGTCCGTCAAGGCCATGATTCCGGAACGAAAAAAGTCTTGTGGCTGGGACCCGAAGAAGCAATCAACCGCACGTTGAATCTCGTTGTCTGTCGTGAACTGCTTCCCGGACAGGAAGTGATCCAGGCGACGAAACAGATGATAGTCTGTCGGAGACAAGTCCTGGAAATTAGTAGAATGAGGCAGTGCTTCACAGTTCAAAACACTTATTGTCAGCATCGTTCGTTGGGTGACATGACGGCGGGCCTTGTCATGGAGCAGAAGAACACCATGTCTGTTGACGAAAGCCGGTTGTTTCTGCAACAATTTCCGCTGCATCTGGTGTAATTCAGCACAATAACGTGCTGAAGTGATGATTTGGCCTCTTTCCAAGAAACTCCGATGAATTCTCCCGGCTGTGGACCACCAGACAAGGAGCATCATCTTCTTGATGTGTAGGGGTGGCTTAGGATGCCGTCCAGCAGGCTGTGCCTTGCTTAACCATTGTGCAGATCGTTTCCGATTATCACTTCTCGTCGCAGGTGGCGATTCGATGCTTGAGAGGTTCCTGTTTATTCGTGGCAGCCCCGACGTGCAGACTTCGAATCGTCTAGTCTTGTTGGATAGTTGTCAGCTCATACGGCAGCCACATGTCCAGCTTTTCGACCTTTCCCAGTGCAACCAGACGCCGAACAACTGTCGTGTGGTGGACACTTCCTCTGGCGCTATCTCACGATACGTTCTTCGGGTGTCCGCTTCAACCACACGTAACAGAACATCTTCAGAAACAGCAACAGGTCGGTGGCCATCTGCTTGGTTTTGCAGGTCCGTGTCTCAGGTTCGAAACTTCACGAACCATCGCCAAATGGTTCGTTCGTTGGATGTATTCTCCCGAAACGCCTTGTTAACGTTTCGAGCGGCAATTCCCGCAGAATGGCCCAGTTTAAATTCATATAGGAAGATGACTTTCAAATCCGGCGTATCCATGTTTCATTTGCAAGCCACGTTACGTCCAAATAAACCACGCTTGAACCTTGTTCTTCACACACGTGTTAGCTATTTATAGTAGCTCTGTGACGTAATACCCGAGGCACCTGTGGGCGGTTCTATTCCGCTGTGGTGGGGGACTGTCTCCAATGCTCGTTCGAGCCGGACATTTAATTTGCATCAATCCAATATCACCTATAATATTTTAAGATTCTAGTTTTACAGTTTGCTTGTTTTTTAAACAGCACTTAAATACTAAACACTTGGACAAATAATCAAACTGCAAGAGTTCTTTCAACGAAGAACTGCTTACATAACGAACCTAATTTGTCTTTATTATTCGTAAATTGTCGAGCTATAGCTTGTATATACGTACTAATCCACGATAACATCAACAACATATCTATAATTCTGAGGTAACAGATATTTGGTGTATAGATGATCTTTGACTCTAGTAAAATTGAGATAACATGCGGTCATACTTGAAGAAGTATATCGTATGCCATCCACACACACACACACCCTTTATATCGGGGTGACTTTTCATGTACGTTTGACCCAGTGTCAGCCGTGCCAAATGGCACAAGGATACGTGGAGGTTTTAGTATGTCATTCAGAAAGAAATATAATGAATAGGTAGCGTAACATACATAAGCATAAGAACCCAAAATGGAATGTTAATTTAAAGAAATACTTCACTGAATCACGACGTTTGGCTTTTTTTTCTAAAAAATAATCCAATTTTGAGACTGACAGTGTCAAGCTAGAATTTTTTGTAACTTCTCTAACGTAACATTTTTTATAATTTATGTAAATTCTTTAAAAATTATTAGCTAACGTAAACATGTTTTCGTACACATTTTCAGACTTCTGAGTGTAAATTAATTGCATCGAAAGGTACTTTTACCTCCCCGGCGTCACAAGCTTCTGACAGTTCGTTCGAGTGAACCCGAGTTCGAGTCCCTGGGTGAGGCATGGGTGGTGTGTTTGCTGTCTTGCGGTACTATCTCTCTCCATTTCCTGGAACCAGTGGTCCCAAATACAGACCTTAGAGTTGCTCACGGTAGTCGATAAACCCCAAAACAATAAAAAGGAAACAAATGAAATTAAAAGATAATTGTACCGTAATTTCACATCGACGTGTAATTCACTCATCTCTTTTTAAAAGAGAACATACAACAAAGTCTGACTCCTTTCTGAACCCGTTCATTCGCGTCTCACACGTAGCAGAGTCATATCGAAAAACTACTGACAGTGTTGAATTAATTTATTAGTCCTTGAATAATATGAGTAGTGAAAATAAATACAGCGGTGTGCAAAAGTAATGCATTTCGCAGGTAATGCATTTAAGTTTAACTCATTTTTAACTAACTAATTTTCATAGTTATTTCATCGTTTATATCATTAGATGCGAACTTTAATGGAGATTTCAAAATTGTTTTAGATTTTCCTCTATCTACTTCTGTTCTTAAGATATGAATTAAAATACGGGGTTTGACAAACACATTGAAATTCACGTTGGCTGCATATCAGTTGTTGCAGCCAATCATAGACATTATTTTTACCTGATTGGCTGCTTCCTAATGCTATCCTAATCCTACTCCAGCCTTTATAAATCCGACGTTAAGCCGTCGGACCCCATGTGCTGGCCCCAGGTATTAAATAAGGGCGTCTTCCTCCCCCTTTCTACCTCACTTCCGTGCCACTTTCCTATCGGGCATTCTAGCCCATATCTCACAGCTTCCTATTTGTAAGGGTTGTTTAAGACCTAGTATCAGACACTCCCTTCCTGAAATCCTCTACATGTGATGATGATCTAATAGAGAGCCGCCCCGGTGGCGCAGTGGTCTAAGGCGCTGGCCTCTGATCATTCGTCTGTAAGGGGTCCGGGTTCGAATCCCGGTGAGGCATGGATGTTGTGTTTGTCTTACGGCACTGGCTCTCTCCCTTCCCTGGAATCAGTGACCCTAAATTAGGGACGGGCGACTGCTTATAGCCCATTGAGTTGCTCACGGTGGTCGTTAAACCTCCAAAAAAAAAAAAAAAGATCTAATAGAGCATTGAAAACACACAGTCTACTTCCTGCTTTTGCAGTAAACAGACGTGTGCTAATCTGTTTGTGCTAGTCTCAAGGTCAAGCTGTGAGCTTCCCGTGACGTCCACGCAGGCAAGGTCAGCGGTTATCGGATTCTGAGGAGTCACTCCCTTAATCCCGTGTGCTTTTTTCCGGTGCTACTTCAAATCTTTGTGAAGGTGCGCCTTGTGTGTTGGGTGTTGTGTGAGTGTTTCGCGATTCCAAGTTCTTTGTGTGTGTAATTCCGGTGCATCTTCGGTGTGCTTCAAGTCGTCGATTTGAGAAGTGTGTGTCTGTGTAGTGTGTTTTGTGCTTCAGTGAGGGCGTCGTGCCTCCTAGTTAGTGTGTGAAATCCTCTAGTGAGTGTTAATTGGCCTGTGATTTGTTCCAGCCAAATTTTCGTGTTTTCGTGATTATTTGGACTGTGACTCGCTCCAGCCAAACTCTGTTGCGTTTTCTTCAATTGATTTGTGTGTTTCATCGCAAGTCAAGAAGAAGACGTCGGCAAGGTAAGGTTTTTGAAAAACTTTTGTGTTTTTTGCTTATTTTGTGTTTAGGAGCTGGTTAGGTGCTAGACTGTTTTTCATATAGTGATAGGAATCAGTTTTTGACAGGCAGTTAGTCAGGCTCTTCTCTAGCTGGTTAACTATTTCGATCTAGGAGTTAGGTTGTCATTGTAATGTTAGGGACTAGTGCTCAGTGCAGTTGTTCTCTACGTCAATTAGATAGGAGTTAGGCAGTTGTGTATCTTGTCGTAGTTCATTATATGCCGTAGTGTATTTTGCAGTAGTATATTATATGTTTAGCGTTAAGTTTCAATTTCTGAGCACTAGTCCTAGAGTAGTGTTCAAACTTTTAGTTTAGAGTTAGTCCTGTTCAAAAGATTTTAGCTTTTGTTAGGGTCTAGATGTACTTCAGCGCTTTTATTTTCTGAATTGTGTTTCTTTTGTACTTTGCTCCCATATGGCTGCTTCCCAAGACAACTCAGAGATGATGAACTCACTTGAGCAAATCTCAACTCTCTGCATCCATAAAGCAGAGAGAGCTTTTGCTATCGTGAATGAAGCTAAGGACCTCCTCTCTTCCCTGGATGAAAGCTTGGACTGCCGTGGTCTGATGAACACCATCCTGGCTTCCTCCGCGGTGCTATTGAACTTCTAGAAGAAGGAGTTCAGCAGAAGGGCAAGATGGCACATGCCATGAGCGAAGAGAACCTACTGTGGAATTCAGCCGTTAGCTCGGAATACCCTGTTCGTGACAATTGGCAGACCAAGTGGGTCCCAGGAGTCTCAAGAGTCGAATGATCCTGCAAGTGACAGTGACGACTCAGAATAGGATATCTCCTATAATCCCGCGGAAGAGCCGAGGACTGGCAGTAAAGCTCTGATCCAGAGAATAGGCCAACCTATGCTGAGGCTAAAGCTCAACCGCCTTCCCAACCCAAAGCATCCGGAAAACCTCCCAGCATGTTGACGGTGGTGGGAAGAAATGGGACAGCAAAGCCACTGAGCCAATCTGCTAAAAGGAATGGTGGTGTCAAGAGCCCAAGGAAGGAAAGGTCTCCCTCACCCATCGAAAATGGGAAACGGGCTGACCTAACCGAAGCCGTCATTGAGCACCAGTCTGATCCACTATGCGTAGAGATGCAAGAGATCAACTCAGCATCTCCGTGATAGCGGAACAGGTACAGGTCACCAAAGACCCCGAGACGTGTTTGCCGTCTAACTTGTCCAAAAGGGTGCCACCGGTGGTTTGCAGAGGAATTAACAACTGGCCTCTGATCCATGAGAGGATAGAAAAAGAGCTTGAGGAGACGGCAACGGTAAAAATGGTGGGAAATCGTACCACCATAAAAGTGAAGACTATCGGCGGTTGACATCTCTCCTTGAGAACCGCAAGGTTGGGTTTTTCACTTTCACCCTGCCGACAGAAAAACCGCTCCGTGTTGTCACTAAAGGACTGGGATTGGGTGTCCCAGTCGATAGCATCAGGGAACAGTTGCAAGACTCCTTTGCTGTCGCAAAGGTGTGTCGGCTTCAAAGCAGCCGCAAACAGGACGTTCCAGTTGTCATGGTTCAGCTCGTTAACACTGGAAAAATTTCCGCTTGGTATAGCTCCTTGGGGTTTCAATCTCGGTTGAACCCTACCTAGCGAAGGGCAGGATACAGTGCTTCAACTGCCAAGGCTTTGGTCATGCCATGTCCAACTGCAGACAGAAGCCAAAATATGTACACTGCGGCAAGGATCATTGCAGCGGGGAGTGCATGGATGATAAGAAGACATAGCGTTTCTGTGTCAATTGCAGTGGTGAACATGGGGTTAACTGGCGTGGTTGCCCCATTTACAAGCAGCTTGCCAACAAGCTGCCGAAAAATAACAGGCAAAAACCAGAGACGAAGAAGATGTCAAAAAGCAAGGCCTCTACTAAACCTACTGCTGTTGACCCCAAACCAGGAAAGGAGAGTCCCCCAGTTGATTCCATGCATTCTACTTCTGCTACAAGCTCCAAGAGGAGGAAAAGGAAAGGCAAAAAGAACAAAAACAAGACTGCTGGTCAACCAGCAAAAGTTACGCCTTCCCCTCAGGCGGTAACAAAAGTGGCTCCCCACCCTTCCACTATCGAGGTCACAGATCAAAATCTGCTCTCAGAGCTTGTTGAGCTCATTGATCCCGCTGTTCTCAAACTGGTTCTAGTTGCCTGTCTGGCGCCTTAAGCCTGAGCTCCCGTGCCTAGTAGCGCATTATGGATAGTCTTAACATAATATTTTGGAATGCGAACGTCATCAGAAATAAACTTTCTGAATTTTGAAGCTTCCTGAAAGATCATGACATCGACGTTGCTCTTATCTGTGAGTCCAAACTCGCACCTAAGATCAAGCGAGTCAGTGTTGTGAACTACCAGGTGTGCCGGCAGGATAGGGATCCGGCCCTCTACAGGCACGCAGGAGGAGGCAAAGTCATTTTAGTCAAAAATGGTTTAAATGCATCCATCGCACCCTTCAATGATATTGAGGCACTAGCTGTTAATCTAAAAACAAACTCAGGCTTGATTAAATTAGCTTCCGTTTATAACAGTCCAAGGAAGGTACCTTCTGACGATGATCTTGACATCCTCTTTGGGGACCCCATTCGCACTGTAGTGGCTGGTGACTGGAATGCTAAACATCCTGACTAGTTTTGTCGTTCAACTAATAGTGCTGGGGTGGCACTCTCGCAATACATTGACAAGCTGAATCTTACAGTTGCAAGTCCGGTCCATCCTACTTGCACCCCGTCACACGAGGTTGGCGATGTCATTGATTTTGCTGGCCTCCAGTTTGTGAGGCCCTTTCATCAGGTCTCTGGGCTTGACTCTGATCATGACCCAGTCCTACTGAGATTGAACGGAGTCGCAGCCACCCGGCGGACGATGATGTATACTGACTGGAAGGTGTTCCAGGAAATTATTGCTCAGGTTGATACTCCTACGGTTGACACAAGTACTCGCTCGAACGTCGACAGTGCGGTGGAAGAACTCACTTCTTGCATACAGGTAATCTTGGATCGATGCAGAAAACCCCTGCCCGAGACCCTTATGTACTTCCTCCACGTATTGTTCGGATGATCCGCGAGAAGAACAAGTTCCGGAGGATCTGGCAGCGGTCGAGATCAGCCGAGGACAGGGTTCGTTATAACTCGTGTCGCGATCTCGTCAGAGCCAAAATCCGTGCATTCCGGGAACTCTAATGGAACAAGTACCTTCTCAACGCTGGTCAACCTCGTCAGGATAATGTGTGGACCATCCTTCAAAAACTCCGTTGTAGTAAGACTGTCATACCGCCCATTCTTGGTCCGCAGGGTTTGGTGTACCGTGATGGCGAAAAGGCTGGGGTCCTTGCTGGTGCCCTGGAGGAGCAGTTCTCACCTCATGACATCCAAAATCCTAGTCACATGGATAGGGTCATAGAGGCTTTAGCTACATACGATTTTGATGATACAGACGAGGTCATCTCGCCTGTTAGTTACCTCGAGGTAACTTGACACATCAAAAAGCTAAACGTGAAGAAAGCTACCGGAATTAAACGTGTATCGACACATCTTGAGTTAAATAAAATTTCTTTAGCTTTTTGATATGTCGAGCTCCCGACAGAGATGGAGTTTCAGCAAGAGCTGTTCAACTGCGCCCTGAGAGCTGGATTCTGGTACTGCTGGAGATTTTCAACGGGTCTCTCGGCTGAAGTATTTCCCCAGGGACTGTAAAATGGCAGTGGTAGTGGTGTTGCCCAAACCTTGAACCAATCATACCTTACCAGAGAACTACCGTCCAATATCTGTTTTGCCCGTCCTGGGTAAGCTCCTGGAGGGTCATCCTCTCTAGGCTTCTAGAGTTCTGTGAAGCTAAAGGTGTGATTCCTGACGAACAGGGTGGTTTCCGCGCGAAGCATGCTACGACCCACCAGTTGATCAGGCTTACGGAATTCGTTTCTGAAAGACGAGATAAGAGCTAGTATAATGAATAACCTTTTTTCCAACTAAGCTAATTATAATGAATAAACTCTTTTACCAGCTAAGCTAATGATAATGAATAAAGTCACCTGCTAGTAGTGTAGTAATAGTAATGAACAAACTTATAACTGGTAGTAATGTTGTAGCAGTAATTAAGATGAATAAAGTCTTATGCTGGTTGTTACTAGTAATATTAATTGAAATAAACCTAACAGCCAGACAGAGGTCTGACAGTACTTTGAACTGAGAAAGACGTACTTACGTAAAACCTTTTATTATGAACTTCTACTGGTATCATCACACACAGCTACTCAAATAACACGTAGCTCCTTGCACATGAACGGAGCTCTATACTCATAAACAAACGCTCTCTTTCACATAAACCAACACTCTCCGTACAAAAACAAACGCTCTCCGTACAACAACAAACGCTCTCCTCGGGTATCGTTGAACGCACCTATTTATACTGGCTACCACACGTCATGACTTACACTCATTGCCAGATCTCATTCAGCGGGTGAAATAACATCTCGTTCAGTAAGAAGATAATTTACATAGAAAAATAAAATAACCAGAGATGGTAAAATCAAAAGGAAAGTGAATATAGAGTATACGTTACACTAGTATTCCACTGCTGTCTTCCTGGATGTCAACAAGGCGTCTGACCGCGTTTGGCATGATGGACTCCTGCACAAGTTGCAGAAGTTTCGATGCCCTCGCCCACTTGTTGTGCTCATTGGCTCGTACCTCAACAGCTGCAGTTTCATTGTTAAGATTAACGGTGAGCTTTCTTCTGAAAAGAAGACTCGGGCTGGCGTTCCTCTGGGTTCGGTTCTTGGACCAACGCTGTTCTCCATTTATCTGCACGACTTACCCAAACCCAAACAAGGGCAGGTCATGATGTACGCAGATGATACAGCTGTTGTCATCAGGTCCCTGAACAAAAGCAGAGCAGTGAAACTCCTCCAGGACTTTCTCTCTCAGCTGGACACCTACTACACTTACTGGCGGATAAAGATCAATCCGTCTAAGAGCAGTGCGCTGATGTTTTTTGGATCTCTCCAAGGAGTACAGAAACTCGTTATGTTTCAAGAGACAATCCCGTGGGGTACCTCCACTAAGAACATAGGGCTCCAACTCGATTGTCGTGGGTGACGAACACAGCTACTACACGAATAAATATAGACTTTCGTTGGTGACGAACACAGCTACTACACGAATAAATATAGACTTTCGTTGGTGACGAACACCAGCTACTACACGAATAAAGCTAGACAATGCCTTGGGCAGCTAGCTCCACTACTACAACGGAGGAGCTTCCTTACAACACGGCACAAAGTACTGCTGTATAAGACAGTCGTCGGGCTGGTGCTTACCTACGCCTCCTCCGTCTGGATTAGTATTAGTAGGAATCAGCGATAGAGAATCAAGAGGGTGCAGAGCTGAGCACTTCGAATTATCACTGGGGCTCCCTCTTGGACCCCGATTCGGAACCTGAGAAACAGGCTTTGAATCGAGAAGGTACATGAGTTTTCCACCAGACTCGCCAAAAAATTCTTCAAGAAAGCGGAAACCCACCCTAATGAACTTGTTAGGGACGCGGTTACCTTCAGTCCCAGCGAATTCTTTAGGTATCCCAGAACTAAGGCGGCGATCGTTGACCCTCCTTGACGGAGAGAGTAAACATGCGAACATTGGTGGGTGTTAGACAGACCACCATCCCCTTCTTTTTAAGATTGGCATTGAGACGTTGAAAATAGATTTTGCTCGGGCATTTGGACTTAGTCTTGTTGAGTTGCAGTGACCCTCTGGTGTGTCGGCGGACGGGTGGCGTTGTTGTTCCCTGTGATGTTGTCCGGTCCTTGGTTCCCCTTCCACCCTTTCCCCCGGACTGGTGTCACGGTTCACAGTTTGAAAGGTATATAACCCTCTCCTTTCACTCAATTTTTCTGTTTATTTTTCCTATTGAGTTCACCTACTCAAATCTCTTAGCTTCCTATTTCTAAGGGTAGTTTTAGGCCTGGGGTCAGACCGAGCTTAATTCAACATTTGGATGGCCAAACGGGTGGCACAAAAACATTTTCAGGGGGAAATCGGCAACAGCTGAAGAGCGGCGAAAACCTACCGGTTTTGAAATTTGAAGCAATTGAAGCGGGTTTTCCTGAACGTTATGAAAACATTGCAGGGGATCTTAACACGTCTCAGAAATACCTGTGGGACATTAGCCACGCTGTGACAAAGCGTACAGGGTCATCAAGCCTGGCACATAAGCACCGGAAAAATGAGGCATGCACAGGGGCAAACGACGGCTATGCAGTTTTTGCGCCTTTATATTAGTACTTCGTAGCCTTCGGATTCACTTAAAACTCTGGCAGAATTTGTTGTGAGGTTTATGTCCTCATGTGGTTTACTTATAAGATCACACCCTCAGTGCCATTATGGAGCATGGAATCTGTGGAAGGGCATCCATACATCCAGATATCTCACCCAGGATTTGAAGAGCGTTCTGGACCACGTAATCCAAAGGAATAGCAATATTGCCAATCCAAAAACAATACTTGTGGCTACGATCACAGAGGAGAGGAAACATCTGAGAACTTGGCTTCCGCAGGATCCTTAGAGCAAGGACATAAAACTGCGATGCAATCTGTGCATTTGAAATTCCTTAGTTCAGCTTCCAGGGGGAGGATTATTTTGACCTAATTGACTGGCAATCATTCGTCTTAAGCGAACCGCCTTTGACTGCTCATTTAACCGACGATGAAATAAGGAACTTATGCAACAGTGACTGTAAAGACATCGTTAAGCGACTGTGCACGCAAAATTTCCCTTGTCACAATCAAGCAGTGGAGTGATGCGTTAAGTTGACAACACAAGCCTCTTATGCTGTTTGCAAAGAAGAACACAGGGATTGATTTATTAGAGTACGGTTGGAAGCGACGCAAATAATGCCAGCTTTCGAAAGTAAATCTAATTTTTGAGTAAAAATTAATACAAAAATAGGAAATTGAAGATTAAAAAAGAAGAACAGAAAATTTATAGGCCCTAATGGATCTTGATTCGTCAGACCAGGCCTCTTTCTTCCAATAATCCACAGTCCAATCTTGATGATCATAGACCGTTGTTGGCGATGACGTGCTGTGAGAATGGGGACTGGGCTGTGTCTTCTGGTACGCAGGCCCATGCGCAGAAGGCTGCGATAAACTGTGTGCTGTGACACATTGCCCTGATCGCTACTGTTGTAGCTGTAGGTGATTTGTCGCACTGTGATCCTGCGGTCGCTGTGAACAATGCACGACAGTCTCCGTTCTTATCTGGCATGAATGAGCTTCGGACGACGGTTAGTCGTTTGGCCATCTGTGCACCACTTTTGATACGTACTCACTACAGAGGCACGTGAACAACCCACAAGCCCCGCCGTTTCCGAGATCGTAGTTCCAAGGCGCCGTTCCATCACAATTTGTCCTTTATTAAACTCCGATAAATCGGCAGCTTTTTATATTCTGACCCCGAACACTCTACTAACCGAAAGCCAGTTTTACTGTTGTATTTATACTGCTTTCTGAACTTCACCTGCGCTACCGTTCGTTCTCCAGGCGCGCTCATTTCTCTAGGATGGGGGTGGTCATAATGTAATGGCCCATCGGTCTATATAAACCCAACATTTGGTAGAGCAGGCACATGCACTGTGGCATCTGAAAGGTGAGCCTCCTTTCCCAACTGGTGTTCACGTTCGTTTCCATTGTTTCCGATATGGCTTCGGACCCAACGGAAAGAAACCACGGTATCGCCTGCTGTCTCAACCACAGACGTAATCTCCCTGACCAGGGTAGTTTTGTCTCTGAACTGGCCAAGCGCATATAAGGACGCCTCGCTGTCAGAGAATACCTTAATTTCTTCAGTGTATTTGCTGGATAGTGCCCACAACAACGCCTCTCTAATTTTCAACAACTCTGCTTGGAAGACAGAGAGAGAGTAATTGTGGCAGCTCAATCTGTCTTAAGGGTGGCAGCTTAATCTATCTTGCGAAAGCTTCGCAGGCACCCGAGAGCTCGCAAAACCTTGCGACTACATTACCACCTATTTTAGAGCCGTCCGTTAAAGCTCTCTCCCCACCCCAAAAGCAGACTTCTGTCCAATGTGAGACACATCTCCTTGGCTTAATGGCAAGTTCAGTCAGTTTTCGGAGGACCGGTAGTGGTCTCCTAGTAGATTATCTGTGGGATAATACCTGAAGGATTGCATCGCTGCTTCAATTGCTACCACAAGGTCCGCCGATTAGCACACAGCTAGCATTTGCAGTGTAGCTGTGGAGGTTGCAAGGAAACATTTCGTGACCCCTAGTAACGCTTCCCTTTGGATCTCATTAAAACCATTATTTATCCTAACCGTATCTGTCCACCAATCCGAACTGACAGAAATTAAGATTCTCCCAACCCATCGCTTATACACGGCCTATTTGGCCGTCCCAGTCAACCTCATGCCATACAACACACAATACATCGTACCCTGCTGCTACTGGTGCTGCATGTATAGCCGCAAGTCACACCGGTGCCCAATACTAACCTCAGTCCACCGTCGAAAACGCAGGAAATGGGCACAGGAATATCAGAACTGAACCGTCAATGATTGGAAAAGGTCGTCTGATCCAACAAATCTCGTTTCTTGGAGCACCATATGGACGCCCAGGTAAAGTTTACTTCATTTACCCAGGGAGGGGTTAGCCTCATGATGCACTGTGGGACGAAAACGAGTCAGTAGTGGAAGTGTAATGCTTTGAGCAACGTTTTACTGGGAAACCCTGGGTCCAGTCATTCATGTGCAGAAACTATGACATATACCACCTACCTAACCATCTGTGCAGACCAGGTACGTCATTTCATGGCAACGGTATTCCCCTGGAGTAGTGCTTCCTTTCATTTGGATAATGTGCCATGCGATACTGCCTGGATTGTTCGAGAATGGTACTCGGAACTTGAGGAAGATTTGCAAGTAATGCTTTGACCTTCAAAATCCCCTGACATCAATCCAATCGAGCACCTGTGTTTGTGTTAGAACATCAAATTCGATTTGTGGCGGTTCAACCACGTAGCTTGCACGAGCTAAAGGAACTGCTGCTAATATGTTGGTACTGGATACCACAAGATACCTTTAGAAATCTTGTAAAATCTTGTATCGTCTATTCTTCTCTGGGCAAGAGTTACTGTGTTGGCTCGTGGAGGACCAACATATCATATTAAGCAGGTTGTCACAATGTTTTGGCTCCTGTGTTGGCAAGCATACATACATGGTGAGTCAAAATTCGAAGGACACACTTGTATTTCAGAAACGGGAGGGGAAATTAAATATCTGAAAACTCCAGCAAAGAATATGTGAGGGGACCCATCTTTTAGGCTATTTCTAGAACATGGCCGCCATCTTGAAATCCGCCATATTGGATCAAGGTTAAATTTATAAATGGTAAGGGGCTTATGTTGCATATCAAATATGATCAGAATTTTCTCAGAAATTGATTGCCGTAATCAGATTTGACATATGTGTTTTGGTTCACACGTTATCAACACAGAAAGTTGAAGGAACATCCTCTAAATTATCCTTGTGATGCGCAGCTATTTGATGTGTTTAATGTACTGTTGCTGTTGCTGAACACAGAGCTCAAGGCGTTTGATCCAATCTTTATGCACACAAATGAGAATATCGGGAGAAATGCGGTTACATACATCCAGGATGCACTGCTGAAGGTGGTGTTTTTCGCGGATTTTCGCAGCATACACCAGGTGTTTCAGGTAACCGCACAGATAAAAGTCGAGTGGTGTGAGATCGGGGATCTGGGTGGCTATTCTACAGGACCACTCAGGCCAATCCAATGACCAGGGAATTGAACATCCAGCCGTTGACGAACAGTTGATCTGTAGTGTGGTGGAGACTCATCATGTTGGAAACAACAAGGGAAAATGTCATCTTCATTCAGAAGGGAAGGCAACACAGTTTCGCGTAGCATTTCCAGGTAGCGATGAGCATTAAGGTTATTGTCGATGAAAATCGGTCGGATTACACGGACGCCCCATGTCCCACATAACGCCATAACCTTTACATTACTGGAGTGAAAGGAACCCTCACAGGTTACGTCCAGTGAGGGTTCCTGTCACTCCAGTTCCTGTGTCTGTGAAGGTTAACCTCACCACTGACATAAAAATTGGACTCGTCACCAAAAGAGGGATGAGGGATCCCGTTGATGTTGGTCTAAAGCCTAGATGCAGAACTTGACCCGTCTATCAGTGGCATCCTTTGATAGTTGCTGCTGCATTTGCATCTTGTACGGATACCAGTAAGCGGTGTGAAGAATCCGTGCAATGGCTGACAGGATGATACCACATTCTGCTGCGAGACGTCGTGTGCTACGTTGTGGACCCTTTGCAAAGGATGCCAAGACTATTGTTGAGGTTTCCTCGTCGGTAGCAGTTTTCGGCAGACAACTACGTGGCTTGTGATCCATAGTCCCAGTTTCTCGCAATTTGGATATCAGGTATGCGACAGTGCTGTGTGAAAATAGTGGTATTTTTGGGTGACCGTTGTTGAAGTCTGATGCTATGATACGGCAGCTGCGTTCCCCAGACATTAGGATCGCTTCAACCCCACCCCCTCTTTTGTCAATGCCATCTTCAGTTACCTGCAACAAACAATGGTTAGTTTTACTTTCTGTGTTGATAACTTGTGTGAAGCAAAACGCATAGGTCAAATCTGATTCCGGAATCATTTTCTGAGAAAAGCCGGGTCTTATATGTAAAATGAAACCCTTACCATTTGAAAAAATTGACCTTCATCCAATATATGCTCCTGAAATAGCCTAAAAGATAGGCCCCCTTCACTGATTCTTTGCTGGGGTACTCATCTATACAGGGGTACAAGAAAAGTCCTTGATCACGCCAATATCTAACGAACTACGGAAGTTAGCGATTTACTTCTTGTTCAGTTGTATAAGAAACCTCCAATGGCGCACACAGTAATACCACGAGGGATCTCCTCGCCACCCTTTTTTCGGGGTTGAGAGGGCTACCGCGCTCCCCTTTGCAAAAATAGTACATAAATGTTTTTGTTCCGTAACAAAAGATGGAAGGTGCCCGGGAATGTGGCCCCAAGAAAATCATAACATCCAGAAGCAACTACAGAGTATTTAGACAATAACTTATTACTTAGAACTTATCTAAACTGGTAAGCTCTAAGTAAATGAAAGCGCAAATGAAAAGCTTTCCTACAAACCTTATGTAGTTCCTTGACATATTTAATATCAGACTTTGATGTCCAGTACAGTAAAAATACACTGAGACAAAGAGAAACAGCATAAAGTGGCGAAACACTCATCCCATAGGAAAACTGTATGCACATCTAATTGACTTGCGTACGTGGCAAAGTTTTCGACTTCCCGTCACTAGTTCACGAAGTGTTGGCATACCGACCACGCATATCATTTTTGTATTCTAACGACGGAGCTGAAAGCATATTTGAAATCCATGCAAATATGCTTCGGACACAGCTACCCAGTTAGCTTTCCGCTTTTTTCGCATTTGGAGAGTCCCCTTCCATCTTTTGTTATGGGACAAAAGCATTTATGTACTATTTTTGCCTCGCTGAACAAGTTTGTAACTGACTTTCTTGCCCTATCTTCCAAGGAAGCCGCGAGAGGCCCCTCACCCCCACTTGGGGGTGAGGGGGCTATCGCGGATATGGTTTCCTATACAATTGCACAAGAAGAAAATTTCTAACTGCTATAGTTCGTGAGATATTGGCCTGAACACGGACTTTCCTTGTTACCCTATTATATATATATACTTCGGAGCTCTCAATGCCATATATATATATATATATATATACTCCGAAGGGGATGTAAGGTCAGGTGATGCGTAACATCACAGCCTCTCCTTGACAAATGTCAACCCCACCTTCTCGTGGTGCATTCAGTGCCCACTAAAGGGGCTCTGACGACCGCCAATAGCGGTATAACTATACCATCGGGATTAGAGAAAATTCTATCCCACACTCACCAACCCGCTTGGCCAGCGTGGTGAGTTATGGCCAAACCCCTCCAAAATGATTCCACAACTTAAATCTTGGCCCTCAGTCTCCGGCAGCTGGAATGCACCTGGAAAAGGCAGCGGCCAGTGCGACATGAAGGCAGAGGGTGCTAAGAATCCCCGGAGGACCGGACTAGGCTGCCATCTGATGATGACCTTGGCAACGTACAATGGACGCTCCCTATCTTCTGATTCAAGGCTTCTTGAATTGGAAGAGGAACTACAAAGGATCAAGTGGGACATCGTGGGGCTAAGTGAGGTAAGGAGAAAAGGAGAAGATCTCATCGAACTGAAAAGTGGACATCTCTTCTACTATCGTGGGACAGATACTGGCAGAACTAGTGGTGTTGGATTTATAATAAACAAGAAACTGAAGGATAAAGTTGTAGAAGTTGAAAGTTCCTCTGACAGAGCTGCACGACTTGTTATCCAGCTCTCGAAAAGGTACCAGGCTCAGATTATTCAAACTTATGCACCCACCACAAGTCATCCTGAAGAAGAAATTGAAGAATTTTATGAGGAAATTTGTCATCTAAATAATAAAGGTAAGCAGCACTTGAAAATAATTATGGGAGATTTCAATGCAGAAATAGGGCAACGGCAACAGAATGAAACTTCAGAAGGTAAATTCGGTCACGGCAACAGAAACCAGTGTGGAAATACTCTCGTTGAGTTTGCAGAGGCAGAAGGGTTTTTCATCTTGAACTCCTTCTTCAAGAAAATGCCACACAGGAAATGGACATGGAGACATCCAAATGGGACGACAAGTGAAATTGATTTTATTATGTGTAACAAAAAATTCGTCATAGAAGACTGCAGTGTGCTAAACAAGTTCAACACAGGTAGTGACCATAGATTGGTGAGATGTAAGATGCACCTTAACGCTAAACTCGAACGTGGCAAACTCATAAGACAAACAAAATGTATTGACATAACCAACCTTAAAAAACACCATAATACCTTCAAGTTGGAACTGAAGAACAGATTCTCTGCTTTAGAAGGCCTAACATCGGAAGAAGTGGATATTTCTGAAGTTAACAGAAAAGTAACCAAAGCTCTTATGGAAACAGCAACAAAATTAGCTGGGTCTAAGAACAAGTTGCATGTAAACAAATTATCAGGAAAAACGAAAATGTTGATGCAAAAAAGAAGAGAGATGAGGACAGCTAAAGAAGATGTGACTTCCGAAGTGGAATATGTAGAGCTATGCAAGACAGTAAGAAAAAGTATCACTGAAGACGTAAAAAAATCCAACTGTGAACTAGTGAGGAAAGCAATTGAAAATAACCAAAGCCTAAAGATAGCAAAGGGACATCTCAGTAAGGGAAGAAAACAGATTATGGCACTGAGAAAAGAAGATGGTTCTGTAACAAGAAATAGAGGCGAAATTTTGACAAGAGTGAAAGATTTCTACTCCAAATTATATGAAAGGGATGATACATGCACTCCAGACATCATGAAAGATACCAGTACCAGAGTTCCTCCAGTCCTTCCAGCAGAAGTTGCACATGCAATCAAGAACATGAAGCGGGGAAAAGCTCCTGGAGAAGATGGAATTACTGTAGACATCATACAAGAAGCAAGTGGAGAAATCGAAACATTACTCGCCCAAATTTTCACTTGATGCCTTAATGAAGGAAAGATTCCTGAGGATTGGAACACCGCTACAATGATCCTGCTACATAAAAAAGGTGACATTGAGGATCTCGGAAACTACAGACCTATCAGCCTCCTATCAGTAGTTTATAAAATCTTCACTAAAGTTCTTTCACACCGCTTGAAGGTAACACTGGACATGGCTCAACCGAGAGAACAAGCTGGATTCAGGAGTGGCTACAGCACAATAGATCATATCCACGTACTGAGAGAACTAATTGAAAGAGCGAGGGAATATGAACTTCCATTGTGCATGGCTTATCGATTATGAAAAAGCCTTTGATTCGGTGAAACCATCAGCAGTTACAATGGCTCTGAAAACCTGCGGTATTGAAGATGCATACATTAATATTATTAATAACATCTATGAAAATGCAAGTGCAAAGATTCGGCTGTTTGAAAATACAACACACATAAAAATTGGAAAGGGAGTGAGACAAGGTGACACCATATCTCCGAAGCTCTTTAATGCCACATTAGAGGGTTTTTTTCAGTCGCTGAGCTGGGAAAACAAAGGGATAAAGATTAATGAAGATTATCTAACCCACCGTCGTTTTTCTGATGACATAGTCATTTTTGCAACTACCCCATCAGAGCTGCAGAGTATGATCCAGGAACTTGCTGACAAGAGTAAAGAAGTGGGATTAAAAATGAACTTTCAGAAGACAAAAGTGATGTTCAATGCTTTTACAAGAAATGAAGATTTATCGATTGATGGAGAAAAGCTGGAGATAACAGACACGTACGTTTATCTTGGACAGCAGATATCAAGTGAGGGTCACATTGATGAAGAAATTAATCGGCGTACAAAACTTGCCTGGAGAGCATTTGGAAGAAACAGCATAATTTTCAAGAGCAATATGCCATTATGTCTTAAAAGAAAAGTGTTTGATCAATGCATCCTTCCAGTGCTTACGTATGGTGCAGAGACGTGGACCTTAACTAAAAGAGACATACAAAGGCTGCAGACAACTCAAACAGCATGGAGAGGTGCATACTTGGTGTAACCAGGAGAGATAAGAAGAGGAACTCGTGGATCCGAAAAATGACAAGAGTGGAAGACATCATGATCAGAGTTAAATCCCTGAAATGGCAATGGGCTGGACATACTGCCAGAAGGACAGATCATCGATGGACAGCCGAAATTTTAGATTGGATTCCAAGGGACAGGAAAAGACCCAGAAGAAGACCACATGGGAGATGGGTGGATGAAATTCGAAAGTATGCAGGGGTGACATGGAGGAGACTGGCACAAGACAGACCGTTGTGGAGGAAACTTGGGGAGACCTTCGTCCAGCAGTGGATTGATAATGGTTGACAATGATGATGATGATGATGATGTTATACTCCGAAGCTCTTTAATGCGACATTGGAAAATGTCTTTCAATCACTGAACTGGGAAAACAAAGGGATAAAGATTAATGGAGATTATCTAACTCACCTTCGTTTTGCTGATGACGTAGTCATTTTTGCAACTACCCCTTCAGAGCTGCAGAGTATGATCCAGGAACTTGCTGACAAGAGTGAAGAAGTGGGATTATAAATGAACTTTCAGAAGACAAAAGTGATGTTCAATGCTTTTACAAGAAATGAAGATTTATCGATTGATGGAGAAAAGCTGGAGATAACAGACACGTACGTTTATCTTGGACAGAAGATATTAAGTGAGTGTCACATTGATGAAGAAATTAATCGGCGTACAAAACTTGCCTGGAGAGCTTTTGGAAGAAACAGCATAATTTTCAAGAGCAATATGCCATTATGTCTTAAAAGAAAAGTGTTTGATCAATGCATCCTTCCAGTGCTTACGTATGGTGCAGAGAGACGTGGACCTTAACTAAAATAGACATACAAAGGCTGCAGACAACTCAAAGAAGCATGGACAGGTGCATTCTTGGTGTAACCAGGAGGGATAAGAAGAGGAACTCGTGGATCCGAAAAATGACAAGAGTGGAAGACACCATGATCAGAGTTAAATCCCTGAAATGGCAATGGGTTGGACATACTGCCAGAAGGACAGACCATCGATGGACAGCCGAAATTTTAGATTGGATTCCAAGGGACAGGAAAAGACCCAGAAGAAGGCCACATGGAAGATGGGTGGATGAAATTCGAAAGCATACGGGAGTGACATGGAGGAGACTGGCACAAGACAGACCGTTGTGGAGGAAACTTGGGGAGACCATCGTCCAGCAGTGGATTGATGATGGTTGACAATGATGATGATGATGATGATATATATATACACTGAGTGGCCACTTTATTATGACCACCTGACAGTTTTAAGAAAATGAGCTATGGCTGCACGCCGTTGCCGCCAGAGAAGTGATTTTTGGGTGACGAGATGAGTAAACAATGCGATTTGACGGACTTTCAACGTATGATGATTGTAGGAGAAACCGCCGCATTCGTGAAATATTCCAGAGCAGCTGTTGTTAAAGTGTTTAAAGACTGGACTGTCAGCCAAAAAACTGGGTCTCTACGTGCAACGTGTGGTCGTCATCGACTAGTGACTGCTCGGGCGGAACGGAGAGTGTCCAGACTGGTAACAGACAACACAAGGGCAACACTACAGCAAATTACACACCATCTTAATCCAGGATCCCCTCAATGATCAAGGTTATGGTTTGGGGAATGTTTTCCTGGCATGCTTTGGGCCTTTTAATTCGTGTTGATCAACGTCTGACTGGCACATCATATCTAAACATCGTTGCGGACAAAGTACGTCCTATCATGTGGATGGTTTATCCCTATGGCGATGGCTACTTTCAACAAGATAATGCGTTCTGCGATAGTGCTCGTATTGTACAGGATTGTTTTCAGGAACATGCCAGTGTGTTTACTTTGCTTCGGTGGCCCCCACAATCTGCAGATCTCAGCTCCACTGAGAATTTGGGGAATCAAGTTCAAAGAGCCATCAGACAGCTGGATCCACAACCCTGCAATCTCACACTCCTGGAAAGTGCTATTATCAAGCATGGTCTCAGATTCCACAAACCACCTATCAACATCTCGTGGAGTCCATGCCACGAAGAATCGACGCAGTATTAAAGGCAAAAGGTGGCCCAACGAAGTACTGAGGGGGTGGTCATAATAAAGTGGCCACTCAGTGTATAGCAATTGAAAACAACCAAAGTTTGAAGAGAATAAAAGGACATCTGAGTAAGGGAAGAAAACAGATTATGGCTCTGAGAAAAGAAGATGTTTCTGTAATAAGAAATAGAGGTGAAAAGTTGACAAGAGTGAAATATGTTTACTCAAAACTATATGAAAGGGATGATACATGCACTCCAGACATTACAAAAGGTATCAGAGTTCTTCCAGTCCTCCCAGCAGAAGTTGCACATGCAATCAAGAATGTGAAGCGGCGAAAAGCTCCAGGAGAAGATGGAATTACTGTAGACATCATACAAGAAGCAAGTGGATAAATTGAAACAGTACTCCCCCAGTTTTTACTCGATGTCTTAATGAAGAGAAGATTCCTGAGGATTGGAACAATGCTACAATAATCCTGCTACATAAAAAAGGTGACATTGGGGATCTCAGGAACTACCGACCTATCAGTGGTTTATAAAATCTTCACTAAAGTTCTTTCACACCGCTTGAAGGTGACACTGGACATGGCTCAACCGAGCGATTAAGCTGGATTCAGGAGTGGCTACAGCACTATAGATCATATCCACATGCTGAGAGAACTAATTGAAAAAACGAGGGAATATGAACTTCCATTATGCATGACATTTATTGATTATGAAAGGGCTTTTGATTCAGTGAAACCATCAGCAGTTACAATGGCTTGGAAGTCCTGCGGTATTGAAGATGCATACATCAATATTATTAATAACATCTATGAAAATCAAAATGCAAAGATTCGGCTATTTGAGAATGTAGCACACATAAAAATTGGAAAGGGAGGGAGACAAAGTCATACTATATCTCCCAAACTCTTTAATGCCACATTGGAAAATGTCTTTCAATCACTGAACTGGGAAAACAAAGCGATAAAGATTAATGGAGATTATCTAACCCACCTTCGTTTTGCTGATGACGTAGTCATTTCTGCAACTACCCCATCAGAGCTGCAGAGTATGACCCAGGAACATGCTGACAAGAGTAAAGAAGTGGAGTTAAAAATGAACTTTCAGAAGACAAAAGGTATGTACAATGCTTTTACAAAAAATGAAGATTTTTCAATTGATGGGGAAAAGCTGGAGATAACCAATACCTACATTTATCTTGGACAGCAGATATCAATTGAGGGTCAGATTGATGAAGACATTAATCGGTGTATAAAACTTGCCTGGAGAGCTTTTGGAAGAAACAAGTTAAGTTTCAGGAGCAATATGCCATTATGTCTTAAAAGAAAAGTGTTTGAAAAATGTATCCTTCCAGTGCTTACGTATGGTGCAGAGACTTGGACCTTAACTAAAACAGACATACAAAGACTGCAGACAACTCAAAGTAGCATGGAGAGATGCATGCTTGGTGTAACCAGGAGAGATAAGAAGAGGAACTCTTGGATCAGAAAAATGACAAGAGTGGAAGACATCATGATCAGAATAAAATCCTTGAAATGACAATGGGCTGGGCATATTGCCAGAAGGACAGACCATCGATGGATAGTCGAAATTTTAGACTGGATTCCAAGGGACAGGAAAAGATCCAGAAGAAAACCACATGGAAGATGGCTGGATGAAATTCGAATGTATACGGGAGTAACATGGAAGAGACTGGCGCAAGACAGACCGTTGTGGAAGAAACTTGGGGAGACCTTCGTCCAGCAGTGGATTAATGATGATGATGATGATATATATATTCACTGCTGGCCACCCAAAATGCAACACCAAGAAGGACACGAGATAGCAAAGCCAGATTTACTGGACACATAACAACAGATACAAAGATGAAACGATTGAGCTTACATGCCCGTGCGACTTGCGGAACACGCAGACATCAATAGTTCGAGTGGTCCCCATGGCTGGCAATAACGGCCGCTACACGCCGCGGCATCGAACGAAAGAGGCTTTGGATGTGTGCTTGTTGTATGTCGGTCCAGGCTGCTTCCACACGTTGCCACAGTTCATCAGGCGTAGCCGCGAGTGCTCTTTGCCGGACCACTCGTTGTGGAGGAAACTTGGGGAGACCATCGTCCAGCAGTGGATTGATAATGGTTGACAATGATGATGATGATGATGCGTTTCTGGAACGTGGAAAGAGCGATGTATTTATTTATTTACTGATGCTACGTATTTGGAGGATTTTCACCTAGGAACTATACGATTCGAATGAAATTTATATCATACGTTACTGATACGACTGTGCACAAGTGATTTAATTTTTAGAACAATAGAACAACTTTTACCTGCAAAAATCAGTATCTTGTGAGCCTCCGCGAGCTGTAATAAGAGCTTCTAGACAGCATGGCATTGAATCGACAAGGGGTTGGATGGTGTTCTGGGTAATTTCTTATCAAGCGGCATGTATGCGAATCCACAGATCATTGGCACTTATCGCTGGAGGACTTTGATGAGCCAGTTACCGAGTGACCATATCCCAGACATGTTCAATAGGCGACAAATCTGGCAAACGTGCAGACCAGTGAACAAGAGTTATCTGCTGTGCTGCGAAGAGGGCTTGAACTTTCATGGCAACATATGGTCGGGAATTGTTCGGCTGGAATACAGCACTAGGAGTGCTGTGAAGGAAGAGTATGACTTCTGCCTGGACAACTTCCCTGATGTAGCGGTCGCTGTTGAGATTGCCTTCAAGTCATAGCAGTCGAGATCACGAATGGTACCTAATGGCAACCCTCATAATCACATTTGTCGTTCTGTCCGTTAGACGCTCGACAATGCATGCTGGAAGAAGGCGCTCACCACAATAGTGTCTAATACGTATGCAGCCATCATGGTAGCCCAATTTGAATCGAGACTCCTCCGAAAACACGACATGTTGGCAATCAGAACGCCATTGCCTGTATTGAAACGCTAAATTCCAGTTTCTGGCTTTCGTGGTTCAGGGTCAAAGAAATTCGTGGCAAAAGGGATGCGTGCAACCAGTTCTCAGTGCAGCAGACGGCGTCGAACTGTGGAGGTAGACAATGCCACACCTGTTGCAGGGCTCCACCGTTGTGCTAGCACTTGCGAATATGTGGAACGGTTCGTGAATGCCATGCGAATGAGGTTGTCGGTCTTCCCGCGGTGTCGTCACATTTCTCGGTCCACTGCTGAATTGTCGATGCACCTGGTTCTTCTCGGTCCACTGCCGCCACACACGCGTCACTGTCGTGGCGTTATGTCCCGTCCGAGCCGCACTGTCGCGGTACGAAAATGCACCATCACACAGACCAATCATTCGTCTCCATTCAAACTCTGTCGGATATTGTGCCCTTCGTCGTCGCCGAGGCATTATTGAATCCCGGAGACACTTTACAATTCGCCATCCGCGATGCCCTTCTGGTGCACTCTAAACAGCCCTCTCTTTATACCCCTCACTCAACGCTTCACAGTCCCAGTGTGGAAAATGGATCCACTGGCCGTTGGGTTCTTCGAAAAATGTGCGATGTTTGTCCCACACATCATCTGGAATTATTGAAAAATTCCTTCTTCGCTTCAAAAATGGTATTTTAAAGGTAGTCTTTTCGATTAGAACAACTGGCGTTCGAGCGAGGAAACATGAAATCGATCCCAACTACCAGGAAAATTGTGAAATTCACAGTACCAGAGGTACCAACGTGTGCCAAATTAGTACGCCCCACACCATAACTGAGCCTCCACCAGCCTGAACAGTTCTTTTTTGATATACTGGACCCATCGCTTATCAAAAAGGAACTGTTCAGGCGGGTGTTTAAAACTGACTGAACTTTGGATAAACAAAATGCTTTGAAAAACAAAATTTGCGATGTGAAAGGCGTATTGTGTTTTCTCTTTCAGTTAGTTCTTAAAATGTTCGGATTACGGGTGATAAAGTTTGTTTAAAATAAATGAAAAATTTTCTCTCTCTCATTCTGCAGTGATGCAAACATGTTTGTTATTTGTTCTACAGCGCTAAAATTTCTAAACTATAGGTACTCTCACTTTCTCAGGTTTTACCGGATCGAGTGGCAAGGAATGGGAGAAGGAAAGGAATTTTATGATTCAAGCACTTCGAAATATGGGTCTTGGAAAAAGCACTTGGAATGATATAATACAAGTAAGAGATTTTTGAGCAAACGCATTGTTCTTTGTTTTATCACCATTGTTGTTCTTTGCATTGAATTGCATAAATTAATCAACGGTTAACTCATGTTTAAAACTTAATTCCCGTGCATATACAAACAATTTTCCAATTAATATATAAAACTGTCGTGCTGGAGCACGGGTATTTCATTTTTTCATTGGGAGTTTAACGACCACCGTAAGCAACTCTATGGGCTATAAGCAGTCGCCCGTCTCTAATTTAGGGTCACTGGTTCTGGGAAAGGGAATGAGCCAGTGCTCTAAGACAAACACAACATCCATTACTCACCGGGATTCAAACCCCACACGAAGTGGGATAGAATGAAATAGAGTTTTGATGGTCGTCTGCGATATTGCATTCCATTCTGTTTCTACGAGCATCCACAATTCGTTGATTGTGCCAGGCGGCGAAGCCATGGACTTTTTTTTGGATTGGAGGTTTAACGACTACCATGAGCAACTCAATGGGCTGTAAGCAATCGCCGGTCCCTAATTTAGGGCCACTGGTTCCAGGGAAGGGAGAGAGCCAGTGCCGTAAAACAAACCCAACATCCATGCCTCACCGGGATTCGAACCCTCACCCCTTTCGGACAAATGATCAGAGACCATCGCTTAGACCACTGCGCCACAGGGACGGCGGCTAGGCCATGCAAGCCAGTCATTGCGTGATGACACCCCAGACGTTCTCTATAGGCGACAAATCTGGCGATCAAATAGGCCAGGATACACGAGTGATTTGATGCACACGGAGTACGTCTTGGACAGTAAGAGCAGCATGGGGTCGCGTATTGTCTTGTTGGAACTGCTTCCGGGATCGTCTGAAGAATGGGTAGAAGTTCAGCCTCCAAAACTTCCGTGACGTAGCGCTGGTTGTTCAATGTGCCTGTGAGACATAGTAGGCGAGTGCGTGAATGTACAATATCGCCCAAGACCATCACGCTCGGCATGGGACCGGTATGAGGCTGCACAGTGCAAACTTCCAGATGCCTTTCACCACGGTATCTGCGAACAAGGAATCGCCCGTCGTGATACATTAGACTGAATCTGGACTCGTCCGAAAGCTCAATATGTTCCCATTCAACATTCTATTTTCGACGTTCACGGCACCACTGCAATCATTGGGCCTATGGTTCAGAGTCAAGATAAATCGCAGCAACGGACGGCGAGAAAAGAGGCCTGTCTGCAGCAATCAGTAACAAGCAGTGCTTGCAGACATCGGACGATGTGTGACCATTCTCCATTGCTGTGCATGTGCCATGGATGATATTGTGCGTGACGTCACTGTCATACGGTGAAAGGTCTTGTTTTTTCACTCGTCGCGCGATTTTGAGCTCCAGATCCTGCACGGAGATCCGTAGAACCTTTTGCTGTTCATTGACGCCATGTACGCCTAACGGTAGTTGCGTTAAGCATAACGGGTGCAGCAATATTACGGTATGATAAACCACCTTCTCTGAATCTAACGATTCTACCTCTTTCAAACTCCGTCAAGTGTTCGTATGGTTGTCTCGTCCTCCTACGGGGAATGCTTACATGTTAACAACTGCTTACGGTCAAGCTTAGCGATCGCATGTTTAAAAACCTGCTCTGTGTACGCCTTCTTTTTATACCCCCTGATGTGACGTTTCCAATGGCGTTCCGCAAGCCTCACATTTGCATGTGCGCGGCAATTGCAGTCATTTGCGTCTCGCAAAGTGCTCTGTCCACCCTGCAAATTTCGTGCAAATCCGAGTATTTTTTATGTTATGGCAATTTCTATTAACAGCAGTGTATACTGTATATAATCTACGATATCCACTGCGGAGAGACTTTTTGAACGTCTGTAAATATATATATTATAAATTTAGTTTCAAATTTATAGTTCAAAGCAGATTTCTCCTATCAAGTCCGGGTAGTGTCCAATTATGTGAAGTCCGGGTCAGTTGCTGCTCCGGGTCCAAAGTATTTAACTCATTTCCAATTCTGGTTCCTACAGAGTTGTGTGGGAATCTCTGAGGTCTATAGGTTCAGTATAGATCGGAGTGGTAGATGAAACTGTCACAGCTGGCGTTTCACAACATTCCACAGAAGTTCAATTAGGTGGGAATCACGAGATTTTGGGGATCACTAGAGATGTCTCACATAAGCACTATGTTCGTCGAACCATTCGTGAACGAAGCGGTGCGGATGTCTTGTGATGTTATCGTCATAGAAGAACCAATCCTCCTCTGGGCAGAGATGAAATATTGTGGGGAGCATATGGTTCGCAAGCAGCATCTAGTAGTAACCAATGTCCGTACGGTGGTCCAGGGTCCCAGTTCATGATAGATATATATTCTTCATATCACGCAAGCCTCCCCGGTGGCGCAGTGGTCTAAGGCTCTAGCCTCTGATCATTCGTCCGTAAGGGGTCCGGGTTCGAATCCCGGTCAGGCATGGATGTTGTGTTTGTCTTACGGTACTGGCTCTCTCCCTTCCCTGGAACCAGTGACCCTAAATTAGGGACGGGCGACTGCTTATAGCCCATTGAGTTGCTCACGGTGGTCGTTAAACCTCAAAAAAAAAAAATATATCACGCAACTGCATTTACCTGCCTGGATAGTTGATGCCTCAATGAGGGATCCATACTATCACACTGCTGGAGCCAAATATGGGCTCCACCACCGCTTAATTCAGTAAAAATCGTGATAAATTATATGTAACAGTACACTTACTCCCAATCTTTTATCATCGATGTCACATGCTGTTGACTGTAGAAGAGTCGTTTACGTTAATGGACTGTTTGTAGGAGAGGGTCCCGTATAATGCATCTGCTCTTGTAGCATATTCGTAAGGTAATGCGCCGAACAGTCGCGCGAGATATTTCTAATTGTATTGGAAAGACTGTATTGCTCCGATTGCCTTGTACAAGGCGACTCGTCCATTGTTCCCCTGTGGAATCCACCTTTCGCTGTCCCATGCAATTGTGTCACTAGTTGGATGCTGAACCATTTTGGTACCACTCTTGGTTCACTTTAACCACGGAAGCCCATGAACAACTCACAGTTGTTGTTTCCGAAATGAACTCACCAACCCTTCGTGCTCCCACAATTACGCCTTAACTCTCGTGAATACTTGGTTTTACCCATCACGTTATGCATTTCAATCTCAACTTAACCACCAAACTCTTACACACATTAATTTAATCTACATACCACGCCTCTTCTTGTTTGCGTAAGTATACGTGTAACTCATTTTGCATGGGGAGGTCGTATTTTAGTGAGCTCTTACTGTCAGTTTTATGTATATCTTTAGTAAAAGCTTGCACTATAATCACGTTCATTTTTTTATTGAAGGTTTAACGACCACCATGAGCAACTCAATGGGCAGTCGCCCGTACCCAATTTAGGGCCACTGGTTCCAGAGAAGGGAGAGAGCCAGGGCCATAAGACAAACACAAAAGCCATGCCTCACCGGGATTGAAACCCGGACCCCTCCTGGACGAATGATATTTTTTTGTTCAAGTTCATTTAATCAAAACATTGTTTCAACTAATGTTCAGAGTAGCGAAAACTTTATATTTTGTTATGGGATCTGTTGAAGTGCAATGCGGGTTCAGAAAACTGTCCACCGAAACATTAGAGGATAGCATTAGAATTGCACTTTCAGTTTCTCCATGTGCAGTTCCCTATGTTGGCCTTTTGACCGTTAACATTAATCAAAACGCCCAATACCTGGGCGCTTTTAGCAGATTTAAATTTTTCGTGTCCCTATTCATGTACATTATATCACTTTTCAGGAAAAAAAACAAGTCAAGTTAATAATGTATCACTTTTACTCAGGTGCAAAACATTAACTGCAAAGCTCTAGGCCTAGGTTTGGGCCGTGGTAGCAAATTTTCAACCCTCCATGCTCATATTAATACGGTTTACAAAGCAAGTAAAGTTCTATATCTATTAATCAAATTCGTGCTGCATGTATTAGTATTAACGACTTCCGTCTAGTTGCACGATAAAATAAGTTAAAACTACATTGAAAGTTAAAACTTTACTAAAAGCATTGAGACCCTTTATTAATCTTAGTGGAGTTATTCTATCTTCAACCCAGGAATCTGCCTTAAGTCGGAGCATGAAATTTACTTTTTGCCCCCTAAGCCAAATTTTTCTCATTTGCAGCACAAACCGAGAACTTTGTGAGAGGATTGCCTACGGAGGAACAAGACACAGAACGCTATTCTCTAATCCAGACCTATAGGAGACTGAGTTTCGGGTCCCGACTCAGGAATAACAGTCAGTCAGCAATGCAGGAAGAATACAACCAATTAAGAGCATTATCCGCAGATAAGCATTATTGCTGCAGATAAATCACCCCAGGTTGTTATTCTTAACAAATCTGACTATGATCAAAAAATGAAACAAGCTATAACCCAAATTCCTACAAAACTTTTGTCTTATGATCCAACTAATATAACTATTACTGAAATCAATAAACTTAAAAATCATTCTTCATTACCAATGTCTGTTACCCAGGATTTAAAATCTACTTTTGGGGCCCGGGTGCCAGAACTTTTAGGCAAACTCAAGACTCATAAAGAACACTTACCCATTCGGCCCCCTAGTCGCGGGATATACTAGCCCCACCCGACCGGTAGAACAGGCACTGAGAAGATATCTTAGTCCTTTCCTGGGTAACTCCCAATACTCAGTTCATAGTTCCATTCAAGCATTGGATTTAATCAAAGCTTTTACTTCATCCCCCACCCACACACCTTTCTGTTTTGCGTCTCTTGACGTGGTGTCCTTGTTTCCTAGCATTCCTGTGGAAGAGGTTCATTCACTTATTGAAAGAAAACTTTTAGAATCGGAACAAGTCACCCCTTCAGAAATTTCTTCAATTATTGCAGCCCTTAGGCTTATTCATAAACGAACCTACTTCCGGTTTCAGGGACAAATCTATCATCAACTTCAGGGAGCACCTATTGGGTCTCCACTCGCCCCCTTACTAGCTGAATTTCTTCTCCAGTACATCGAGGACAAGGTTTTAGCAGAACACCCTAAGGTTCCACTCTTCTATATGAGGTATGTTGATGATGTACTCTTCCTCTGGCTACACACCTATACAGAACTTGAAGCTTTTACTGTCCATTTATCTTCTATTTTTCCTTCTATTTCTTTTACTATAGAACTAAAAACTAATTTTTCTCTTCCATTTCTGGATTTCAAACTTTGCAGGGACCCTCTGTCAAATACCATTTCATATTCTGTATTTCGCAAACCTTCTACCTCCCCTATCTTAATCCCTTTTGATTTTCATCACCCTCAGAACTACAAACTGGCGGTAATTTCTTTTTTAGTTAAACGAGCTCAAACCCGTAGCTCTTCTCAACAGGCAAGGACTCAAGAACTTTCCTTCATTAAAAATCTGGCAAAGAACTTTGAATATCCTGATCATGTAGTCATGAAACTAATTAAGAAAAACATGAGAACGTATGCAATCACCCTAAATTCCGAGACTTCTATCATAAGATACATTGGTTCAGTAAACTTTCATTCATCGTTAACCCCAATCCTTAAGAATATTTGTAGAAGACTGCAATTGGGAATTGGAATCCGAACGCGGAATATTTTTTCTCTTGTACGTTCAGACTGTGACAAAGTCAATAAGGACAAACAACATGGTGCCTATAAGATACCTCTACGAACCCTGGACCCGTCATTTGGTTTCTTCAGGGTCCACCCAAAGAAACCTTGGGTTACGTTTGAAAGAACATAAAAATGATTTGAAACAGAGGAACTTGTCTACGGCTCTAGCAAGAACTGTAAGCATAGGTAACTACGTTCCACAATGGGACGAAGCAATTATTATCTCTTCAGCCTCTACTCAAACCAATTTGTTAATCTTGGAGAGCCTGCACATTTACAATTTGGGTGACTCCTGTGGTAATGACGGCTTCGCTAGTCAAATTCTAGGGCCCTGGCAACATCTCTTCCACCTAGTCACTTAATTGGGAACTGAAGACTTCTTAACCGTGACCATTATGTCAAGACTGATATGTACATTTTCTTTTAATTTTGACCTCTTACCTATATATACTTGGATGGACGGTCTAATTTTACCATCTGAAGATGGGCGTATAGTAATACCCGAAAGGCCTAATGTGGTGTGTCAATGCTTTTAATAAAGTTTTAACTTTCAATGTAGTTTTAACTTATTTTATCGTACAACTAGACGGAAGTCGTTAATACTAATAACAAGTAAAGTTAATAATCTTGCACTTTAATGCAGGCAAAAGCATTAATAATAAGTTCCTAGACCTAGGAATTTATAGAAAATCTTAACCCACCGTCTCCATGTTCATTCTGTTTGCATAACAATTCAAGTCAATAACTTTGTGCTTTCACTCAGGCACAAAAATTTATTATAAGACTCTAAGTCTCAGTCTTTTTGGAAATTTCCAATCCGTCGTGCTCTTATTCATAAAGACTGCATAAGAAGTCAAGTTATAACGTTGCGGTTTTACATAGGCACGGATCATTATTGATGAGGCTCTAAATTAATAGAGGCGTCATCATGAACTTGATTCGTAATGTAAAACTTCTGATTGTAAGATCAGAGGATTAGAAATTGCTGAAAAGGCATAGACCTAAGGCCTGTTGCTTAATGTTTGGTGCTTGAGTAAAAGCATAGGCCTGAAGCCTGGTGATTAAGGTTTGGTGCTTGAGTAAGGCATAGGCCTAAGACCTGTTGATTAAGGTCTGGTGCTTGAGTAAAAGTATAGGCCCAAGGCATGTTGATTAAGGATTAGTGCTTGAGTAAAAGCATAGGCCTAAGGCCTGTTGATTAAAATTTGGTACTTGAGTAAATCATGGCCCTAAGGCCAGTTGATTAAGGTTTGGTGCTTAAGTAAAAGTGTCACATTAATGCCTTGACATGTTATCTAAATGCTATGTGTGTTTATATGAGCACGGCGCATTGATAATGGCTAAGAAGAACCAACCATTCCTGTGGATTATAATTGATGTTTTGTGTGTGAGTAAAAGTGGTATATTATGTATTACCTTGACTTTTTAGGTAAAATAAAAGAATGTGGATTAAAGTTTCTAAATAAGACCCATTTTTGGGGCTATGTTATTAATGGTTTTTATCTGAGTTAAGGCGTAACAGCCGCCCCGGTGGCGCAGTGGTCTAAGCGATGGCCTCTGATCATTCGTCCGAACGGGGTCCGGGTTCGAATCCCGGTGAGGCATGGATGTTGTGTTTGTCTTACGGCACTGGCTCTCTCCCTTCCCTGGAACCAGTGACCCTAAATTAGGGACGGGCGACTGCTTATAGCCCATTGAGTTGCTCACGGTGGTCGTTAAACCTCCAATCAAATTAAATTACATTAAAATTAAGGCGTAACATTACTGGCGTGACTTGTTACATAAATATGAGAACGTCGGATTAGAAATTAGTAAAATGACCCAGGTCTAGGGCTTTAGAATTAATAATAGAGTTCAGAAAATAAAGCTTCCTGGAATATGACACGAAAGAGTCAGAAGTGCAATTTTTATACGACCCTTTTGTGTTTTGCTGGTCATGTTTTACTAGTGAGTGGTTTTCCTGTGACCAGCTTTCAGGTGTTTGTTTTCCCTACGGCCATATTTCATGTCGCTAGCTGTTTGCCTTGTCAAAGCCCTGTAGCGTTTGTGTGTAACCGACTTACTAGAACACTACGTAAACCAAAACGTCACCTACAGTGAAATGCGAGTCACTCAAATAAAGTTCAAGAGGTTTTACTTACAGCTACTCCTTTATTGCTGTTCACTACAACATGTTCACTTCAACACGGTAAAATCAAGTAAACGTCCGTTAATATCAACAATGATAATTAACTATGAAACGGAACACTGGAACTTGAGTTAATATCCGCCTAATATTTAACTGTGAAACACAACAGTTTCATTAAATTAGAAAACTTAGCCTTCAACAATACTTTAACGATAATTAAGCAGTCGCGTATCAAAAAGGAGTGTTAACATTCACATTCAAAAACCTCCTTTAAACAACCGCTGCATTGCCTTTTTATCTAACGTTCTTATCCGGTCACACATACGTCCCTCTTGTTCCGACCTCAGCATGTTGCCAACATTATTCTCGTTTGAGGGAAAAGACATAACGTTAAGTTTGGAAAGTGTAAAAGAGAACAAACTCAAATTTACATAGGAAAAGGAACTAAAATTGAAAGTTAAATTAGGATATACGTCACAGCCCTCAAAGTCGTAAACGTGTCTAAATTTCTTAATGATAATCAGATATTGAAAAGTCTTATTTTCCTGTGCAATAATTGCTCAAGTAGAGGGAAATATAGCCACTTTATATTCATTCTCACGAAGGGCAACTATATTTCTCTAAAATTGCATGTGTGCCGTGTGGATAAATTTTCGCACCCACACCGCACTTCAGCAGACTCTATTACGAAATACGAAGTTTTCAATAAATTGACCCTCTGTTGAAATGTTCTTTCGATGAAATGAACTACTAGGTGAAGCCAGCGATGAAATGTACCTTTCGTTCAATCGACATATCGATGATATGATCTTTTTGGGAAAATAATTTTCACTCAAATGATACTTCGGTGAAGTGTCAGGGAAAAGAACTAGACCTTATCATTTTACGGTCCAGCGCTATAAAGGTTCCAGTATTCTTAGAGACCGTCGTTCGGTGTTAAGTAATTTTTCCTAAAAGTGATTTTATCTGTATTAAATGGTAACCATTTTTTTTTGCTTTGTGGTGATCATATATTTATCTGTTCGAGTGTTGAGGTTATGCAGTTCAAACTAGGACTTTTTTTGTGTGATATAATAACTCGGTTGTGCATTTCATAACAACAGGCTGCTCTCACAGGGGTATACCAGGCATTTTCAAATTTCTTTAACAACTACTGATCTTTTTGTTAATATTCTGAAAACGGCAAATTTTACCTTCTGATGATACGTTAACTTTTTTGCTACCCATAGCTTAGTACAAAATATTTAATTTGCAACAACATGGAGGTTCTAGTTTTACGGTAAGTGGGTATTTGAATATTTGGGTGGGGCACAAAATACCTCCGCTGTTTGTTTTCACAATGAAACCTCATTTTAAAGTTGCTGTCATTGATGCATTTTTTGTCGCAGGAGTCAATCTTGGCTGTAGAGCTCCTGGTTCGGGCAAATCGGGTTTAAGATAATGTCGACCAGTGGGAACAGCATCATCAGCTCAGGGAGCAAAACGGAGACCGTGTAAAAATAATAATAATAAATTTTTTTCTTGCTTTTACATTTAGAATTTATGAATATATATCGGCATTTTGCATTACAAAGAACAGCAAGGGAGAATCAGGGAAAAGGCCTCAGTGAGTCCTGACAAAATCCCTGATTTCCCAAATATGTCGATAAGCAAGCACATGCTCATCAAACACAGCAGTAATGTTAAGTGCCAGTTATATTATAAATAATTTTGTTATTATTATTATTTTTTTAATTTAACTTAACAAATTTTTTAGTTTATTTTTGAATAAGTTTACGTTATTTATTATAGTCAACTCGACAGGTAGAGCATTCCAAATTTCAGGACCAATATAATTTAAGCTCCGTTTCATCATGAGAGGTTTTGGATATATGGGCCTTAATAATGATCTATGTCTCGTTTCATAAATATAAGCATGAAAATTCAATTCAATGATATCTTTGTATAAATTTTGTTTTATTCTGTAGAACATTAGTTTACCAATTTTGAAGTCAAATTATTGTTAAACAGATAAAGTTCCATAATGGTTGGGGTCAACACAAACACGAGGAGAAGAGAAAAGTTGGGTTGGAAGTTGGTATGAGAAGCAGAATTTGTTTTTAAGTCTAATAATCTTGTGTATTTGTTCTGTAATATTTGTAGTTTATTAATATTGGTTTTAGTGGTTTGCCCCAATGAGGAAAATCAATAATTAATATGTGATTGTATAAATGTGTAGTATAAAAGTATAAGTGATTTAGTAGTTAGACTTGATATAATTTTGCTTATAATCCCTATATTTTCAGAGATTCGATTTTCAATTGAATAAATATGATCATTCCATCTTAAGTCCGAATTTAGAATAATTCCCAGATACTCAAAACTTTGTACTATATCGATAGGTGCATTATTCAAAAGTGAATATGGAAATTCTGTTTGTGATATTTTCTGTCTAGCAAAGACAAGAAGTTTGGTTTTATTAACATTAATAATAAGTTAATTATATGTTAACCATTCTGAGTAAATTTGTAGTTTAAGATTTGCTTGATTTACTAATTCATTGAGATCTTTTCCATTGAATAATATTGTTGTATCATCAGCATAAAGAATTATATAGTTGTTAGACGTTATATTAAAAATGTCATTGATATACAGGGTGTATCAGAAATGATGGTCAAAAATTTAAGTGGTGATAGAACACGGCACAAGGAACAATATGTGTTATACAAGGCGTGGTCGGAAGCCGCCTGGTTAACCGGTAGAGTGCAGCCAGAGTTTGCAGCATCTGTTCTGATTACCGACAAAGCAACGTTCACCCGTGACGGCATGTTTAATACGCGTAACGAGCACGTGTGGGTCACCGTCAATCCGCATGCAACACGGGTGCATTGCACCCAGCAGCGTTTCTCCGTTAATGTGTGGGCAGAGATAATCCATGACTATGTCATTGGCCTGTATCTCCTACCAGACTGCCTCAACGGAAGAAGCTACCGTATTTTCCTGCAGCAGGTTCTGCCTGAGTTACTGGAGGTTGTGCCACCACATCTTCGTGCGAACATGTGATTCCAGCATGACGGAGCGCCAGCCCATTACACCAGTGAAGTGCGGAACTACCTGAACACTCAATTTCCGAAACTATGGATTGGGTGCTCTGGTCCCATCGCTTGGCCCCCTAGATCATCCGATCTGTCCTACCTGGACTACTTTATCAGGGGAAATCTGAAAAGCCTCGTGTAAGAAATGCTCGTTGACTCTCCCGAGAACCTTGTTGCCCGCATTAGTGCCGCAGCTGGAAAAGTACGTGACATTCCGCGAATCCTCCAAACTGTACGCCAATTGCTCCGGCGTCTCCTCTGTGAGGCATGTCTTACGGTAGGTGGACGTTCCTTCGAACAATTATTGTAAAATATCCGTTAATCCGTTTTTGTACATGATCCGTTCATAAAGATTATTCCTTTGTCATGTTCTTGGTCCTTTACGTGTTTGCGCGTTAACATTGCACATTCGACCATGCCTTGTACTACAAATATTGTTCCTTGTGCCGTACTGTATCACCCCTTAAAGTTGTGACCATCGTTTCTGGTACCCCCTGTATACTGTACATTACATAATAAAAGACCCAGAACTGAGGCCTGAGGAACCCCTGAAGTAACCGGTAATAGCGGTGATTGTAATTGATCAACGATAGTGTATTGAAATCTATCAGCTAAATAATTACTGAATAAAGTATGTGAAATGCCCCTCACACCCACATGGCGTAATTTATTTAAAAAACTGATGATTGAGGGTGTCAAACGCTTTCGTTAAATCCATGAATACAGAAAGTATAATGCGTTTTGATTCTAGATTTTTTAAAATTATATTCTGAGGTGTAAGAGTGCAGATTTTGCTGATTTATTGGGTTGAAAGCAAAACTGATTTTTATTAATGATATTGAATTTTTGTAAGTATGAAATTAATCTCGTGTATCTGTTTCTTCAGATAGTGCAGCTTTTAATGGAGAACCGAATCGTAAAGAAACTATATTAAAATACTTACACTGAGATACCAGTTTATTAGATACGCCTGCTCTCATCGCATAAATGATTCACTTCAAGCCATACCACGGCACGTGCGCATGGTCTACAACATTAATCATGCAGACCACATCGTCGAGCATTACTTAGAATTCGAATGAGGGGTAGGAATGAGCAGAACGAGCGATGTGAAGGATCTTGGACGTATCACAATAGCGGTTGCTAGAACTGCCAGTTCGAACATTTTCGAAAATGGCCCATCTTGATGGGCTTTCTACCCACAGAGGAAGCAATGGTTACCTTTGACGGTGCGACACGCAATAAAATTTCAGCAATTGGCGATTCTGTTATAGGATGACCATTAGTTGGTGCGATTCTGTTATAGACTGGCCATTAGTTGGTGCGATTCTGTTATAGACTGCCCATTAGTTGGTCTGTGAGCAAGAATAGTTGGTGCGTGCATTAAACTTCCTGCAATCGGCGATTCTGTGAGCAAAATAAGCTGGTGCACGCAATAAACTTCCAGCAAGCGGCGATTCTATGAGCAAAAATATTTGGTGCGCGCAATAAACCTCCAGCAATCGGCGATTCTGCGAGCAAAAATAGCTGGTGCATTCAATAAACTTCCACCAATCGGCGAACCTGTGAGCAACAATAGTTGGTGCACGCGATAAACTTCCAGCAACCGGAGATTCTATGAGCAAAAATAGTTGGTGCGTGCAATAAACGTCCAGCAACCGGCGATTCTATGAGCAAAAATAGTTGGTGCGCGTAATAAACCTCCAGCAATTAGCGATTCTGCGAGCAAACATAGCTGGTGCACGCATTAAACTTCTAGAAACCGACGATTCTGTGAGAAACAACAGCTGGTGCATACGATAAACGTCCAGCAACCGGCGATTCTGTGAGCAAAAATAGCTGGTGCACGCAATAAACTTCCAGCAACCGGCGATTCTGTGAGCAAAAATAGCTTGTGCATCCGAGAGGGTTCCCAGGAGTTCATTGTCGTCAGCGTCGACCGGTTTCGACTAGTATAGGTTTTATTTGCCGTGTTATGGACGCTCTCTTGCCTTGCACGATTTTTGCTTCTTGAGATCTCTAATTCGCCTGCTGTTTTCATCCACAGCATCGCGCCAGCCAGTAGTATTTTTTCGTGTTGCGTCATTTCGGGTAGATTTTTTCTAAGGTTGTGCGTGAAAAGTACAGGAGAATAAGCCGTTTGGAAGATGCTGAAACTGGTGCGCATGGCGTCAAATATGCAACCTTCGAAGTTACCCACGTGAAATGTTTAGCCCATTCTGACCCACAGTCGCACTCAGTATTCTGCTCGAGAAGTTGGTTTTCCTGATCATGAAGTTGTACATCACTGATCATGCTCACTAACCGGCCTACGAGTTGAAATTAGTTGGAATTAGTCGCTTATGTCATGAGAGTAAGCGTACCTAACAAATTCAGATTTCAGGGTATATACATGGAATGAAGTGTTATAAATAATATATAAATAAAATAATTAAGGATTTCGATTTTTGAATGAATATAAGGAGTGTTATTGCTCTTCATTACCCATAAAGATCCCGCGACTGCAGCAGTATGAATTTTACAAAAGTTTCAGTACGTGCAGAGCTGTCATTAGGAATTCAAGGATTGCTACATTGGTTCGTGATATGGCGTCGGTAAAAATCAAGGTATACACTTTATGACGAAGTAAATTTCTCCATCATCTTTGTCCATGCCGGATACTCTCACTCCGGAGAAAGTCGCTCTGCCAACTGAGCTACGCGGACATATGCTCTCGCTGCTATCTGCCTTTATCTCATGTGCGTCCTGCGGAGCAGGCACGTCACATCTCCCCCCCTCCCCGCCCTTGAAATACGGCCGGGGACATGGCCCACGGATCATCCGCGACCAAGTGTCGCTGTAAGCAGTCATCCCCTGAAGAACGTGCATTTGAGAAATTCCAGTCAATTTGATGTTTGGAAAGAACATCACACCATTGCGAGAAATCTAACAGCCGGGTCATCCGGCGAGTTCGGGCATATGCTCTCGCTGCTATCTGCCTTTATCTCATGTGCGTCCTGCGGTGCAGGGACGTCACAACTTCCTCTTGTAAAAGATCCCAGAATGTGGATACGAGCTCTGCTGTGAGACCTGCGTGTGTTACGCCTACGTGCCTCATTTCAACAAAATGGACGAATGTCTCGTATAATGTCGAGGAGAAACCGTGTAAACGCTATAGCTTCTTTGAGGGAGGTAGTGTGTCAAACAAAGACTCGTCATCCAGTTTCTCATTTTGGAGTAGGAAACAGCTACCCAAAATTATGAATTGTACAAGACTCAGAGAGAGAGAGAGAGAGAGAGAGTAAAGTGAGAGTAAAGAGGGCATGGACAAGCAACAAACCTACTTACTGTACTGTGTTCTTTCCCATTCTTATACTTTCGTTGTAAATCTGATACACACAGCCTCAGTTACAGGGTGCGGAAATTGTAGTCATACTCCAGCACCGGAGTTTATTTAGTTCACTGGTCTTTTACCTTTATTCCAATTTTACGTTTTTCCTTTGTTTTTATGTACCCTTTGCTGTGACCCGTAAGGTGTGGAAAAGGGTATGTTTGAGGCGTACGTTGTTGGTGGCTAGGGTGTGGCAGTCACCGTTTGCCAGTACACCTCGCTGTTCCCTGCTTCACCATAAACTGGCGTCTCGGAACAAACCTTTTCCCAGCCAATGAAGAGTGTGGCGAAGTAGAATGTCTGGTATTGAGAAGCCTTCTAACGGCCCATTAATACGAATGACTGATAGGTGATAGTGTAGTCTGGTCATGTGAAAAAGGCGTGTTACTCTGACGTGGGTAAGTCGAGGTGCACGCTGAATTCCTGTCTGTCCCATCAATGGATCGTATGCCCTCTGTCTAACACCACAGCGTGTTTTGCGTCTTCCAGGGCTACCTGACTTCCAGATCTCCACTTTCGAGGGGTAGGGGGGTCTGTAGACGAACGATTTCTATGACTAACAGACCCCGATGGTGTTTGCCGGTAATCTCAGGAAAAAAGATCTAATACAGGAGAACTTGGCTCTTCCAATAAGAAACTTGCAGCAAAGCCCTCCTTTTCAGCGCAAATTTTTATTTTTCATGCAAAGGACAATAAAACCAAACTTTGCATGAAGTCTCCGTTTTGGTTTAACACGGCTCTCTTGGCTCTAAGCAGAGCGTGAAACAGCTGCAGTCTGGTGATCCTTAGATAGAAACAATCTTGGCTGGACTACCTGCGTGTGTGTGCGCGAGTTGAAGTAAAATGTTTAAACAGAGCGTGAAAAAGCTGCAGTCTGGTGATCCTTAGATAGAAACATAATCTTGGCTGGACTACCTGTGTGTGTGTGTGTGTGTGTGTGTGTGTGAGTTGAAGTAAAATGTTTCAGTTCTTCTCGCGGTCTTATAACTGAGCGTAACCTTGTCGACGTTACCGAGGATGAGATTCTACATAAGTTTAACTGTTGACGTCGACAAAGACTCTATAAACTGCAGCTCGATGAGTCTTTTGAAAAGAAGAAGAATTAGAAATAGTAGAAATGGGAACGAATTGCTCCCAAAGTAAACGCAATGGAAAAATTGAATTCTTAGAAGTGTTCTGAAGTATACTTTAATTTGACTTTTCTTTTTAGTTTCTCTCTCTATGTATACTTGAGTTCGTTCTCTTTAGCAAGTTTCAAACTTAACGTGATATTTTTTCTCTCGCAAGAGTGTGGTTGGCAACACCCTGAGCTCAGAACGAATTATGTTTACGTCTGAGATAAGAAATGAACAATATATATAATGGCTTGAGAAGCAGCAGCGTGTTGTGTTGTTCGTTGAAGTTAATGATATTTGTAAAAGAGACGTAGTTTAGTAAAATTTCTGTCCATTGAAAGCCTGCGTGTTGTGCTGATATTCATATACACGGTCGAGTGATATTATGGTGACCACCAGCTAATATCCAGAGTAACTGCCGTGTGCAGCGCAGACAGCAGCTAGACGGTCTGGGAGTGACTCATAGAGGTGCCCGAAGGTGTTCGTGAAGCTATGCTGACTGCAGTGCATCTGACAGCTGCTCGAGAGTGCATGGTGGAGGATACATAGAGCGAACAACACGATCGAGTGGTCTTACAGATGCTCAATTGGGCTTAGGTCTGGGGAATTAGGGGCCCAGGGAAGTACTTTGAAGTTTTCATCGTGCTCTTCCAACCACTCTCGGACATTTCTAGTTGTGTGACACGTTGCATTGTCGTGCTGGAAGTTCCCTTACGCCCCAGGGAATCAAATCAGCATGTATGGGTGTTCGGGGTCTGCAGGGAGGGATTCATAATGAATTCGTTCCATAATGTCTTTCATAGGTATGAGTTGATCCAGAGAATGCCACGAAAACATTCCTCAGGCCATAATGCGCCGCCCCGGTGGCGCAGTGGTCTAAGCGATGGCTTCTGATCATTCGCCCGAGGTAAAGCCGGGTTCGAATCCCGGTGAAGCATGGATCTTACGTCTGTCTTGCGTTACTGGCTCTCTTTCTTCCCTGGAGTCAGTGGCCCTAAATTAAGGACGGGCGACTGTTTTTTGCCGATTGAGTTGCTCACGGTGATCGTTAAACCCTCAACGGAAAAAACAAACAAAACATAACGCTGCCCCCCACCAGCTTGTTTTTTGCCAGCGATGGTTGAAGAGTATTTGTTCTCTGATGTTTCTCGCCTCATACGCCAGCGTCCATCAGTTTGATGAAGCAGAAAACGTGAATCATCGGAGAAGGCAATCCTTTGCCAATCAGCGGAGGTTCAATTCCGATACTGCCGTGCAAATGTAAGCCTTTTCTGCCGATGCACCTTCGTTAGAATAGGTGCAGTGATCATCCGTCTGCATCGGAGCCCCAGGCGCAGCAGGGCTCGCTGAACTGTCATTTTAGATACACTTCCATTAGCCCTGGGTTCATTCGGTCAGAGTGTTGTTCCGCAGTTCCGTGTCGATCGACCCTCACGTAACTTCGAAGCCGACTTCCACCACTCACATCAATGGCACCTGGTGCTCTACAGTTTCCACGTCGCTTATTCGCAATGGTGCCATTTCTGTAATCACAATACGCTTTAACCAGAGCAGTACGCGAACAGTTCAGAAACAGTGCTGTTTCAGAACTACTGCCACCCTTGGCTCGAAAGCTGATAATAATTCCTTTTTGAAAATCTGATAAATCGCTGCTTTTATCTATGACAGCAATGAGAGATATGTTTTCAGATTGCCTACAGCACACCTCATATACCCTCCAAGCCAGATCGCGACATGTGCCTTCTTTCATTGGCTACCCGCTGTTGACGTCAAAAGTAGGAGGTGGTCACAAAGATGTGACTCGACTGTGTAGTTATCGTTAAGAGTTCTACAAGTTATCATGTTTTAGTTTTGATGTTTACTACTGATCGGATAAGTTTAACGTTCGGCGATTAAGTGTTCTGTTATACTGATATGTTACTGTTCAAGGATTAGTTGATAGAGAATAAAGGAATCAATCTGTAAGTAACCTTTTCTGAAGTCATTTGAGTGACTCCTGATTCGCTTAAAAGTGAAGTTATTTAGAACTTAGTTGTGTAGTGTTCAGACAGGCTATACTTAAACGAACGTTACGGTGTATGTTTTCCCGTTAAAGGCTGAAGTAATAATCTACCTACATACTTATCTGTCTGCAATCTGTCGTCCCACTTCGAGCGCATCGGGCAGAAGAAGGAAACCAAAGTACAAGTAAGGGGAAGGGGGCTTTATAAAAAGTAAAGAGAGTACACTGCAAAGCATTACCGCAAAGGACACTGCTGTAAGATTTTACAGACGGCCCTGAAATGAGCCGTTTTTTAAGCTTAACCTCAAGGCGTCACTACACTGCGCAATGTTTAAGTTCCGGTGTAATGGGAAGCTCATTGATTCTACAACAAATACTATTTTGACGTTCAATAGACCCTGTCTGCTACAATCCATCAAGACGTCAACTTAAACTGTGAAGTCCACCTTCTGACAGACGGACCTAAAACGAGCCATTTTTAATGCGGCAACTTACATACCCAATCCTTCGGTACTTCAAATGTGAGCTTACGGATTTTCAAACGGGGGATCTTGATGCAGAATTTGGATGCTTCTGTGGTACCCCTGACTGGTCTACACCTCAAGAATACTGTGTCAGCTGCAAGAGTAATCACGCTGAGAGTTTGAAGGACTGCCTGAAGTTGAATGAAAATAAGGGTATACAAAGTTAAAACTTTGACATTTCGTAATCCGAAGCACTGCGGAAGGTCATTTCTTTGACCAGCTCCCACTGCTTTTGTCTTTGTTGTTCTGACATATTTGTCTGTTGCCACGCAGACTGAGGAGAAAATCAACAAAAGTTGTTGAGAAAGACAACAAAACAACAAATAATGATACAAAAGCTTACCTTGTTTCCTGCTATCCTATTATGAATGGCGCGCTTAAAAATAATTCAGAAAATGGTAGTTTGCTGAAAACATTTGTTTTGGTTTCAGTTTGGTGATGTATGATTATTACTATTTTCAGGAAGGTACAGCCGACTTTGTCGATTATATTGCGAGAAAGAGAGGAGAAGCCATTGAATGTTCAGGACCGTTGGGTGAATTTGCACAAAATAATATGGCAACGTTAATCTTCGGACGTCACCCTTCTGGAAGATGGCCTTCTTCTGATTTGATCGAACTTGACGAGGCAATGAAAGTCTTCAAGCGCCATTTTCAATTTTCGAATCCGACTTTATTGTGGCCTGGGCTGTTAAAGTACTTCAAGCTGTTTAATATCTCAGGATTTCGCACAAGATACAGGAAAATGGACAACTTGGGTAAAGTGGTGAGGTAATTTTTTTCATGTTTAAATAATCTTTATCAGAGTTACATGATAACAGTTTTCTTTTTTTTTATTGAGGGTTTAACGACCACCGTGAGCAACTCAATGGCCTATAAGCAGTCGGCCGTCCCTAATTTAAGGCCTCTGGTTCCAGACAAGGGAGAGAGCCAGTGCAGTAAGACAAACACAACATCCATACCTCACGGGATTTGGACCCGGACCCATCGCGGACGAATGATCAGAAGCAATCGCTTAGACCACTCCGTCACGTGGGCGGCTAATAGTTTCCTTAATTTAATTATCTGTCATATGCAACCTTTTAATAAGTGTGATGCACTTAAGCACACATGTACACACATGCACCGAAACACACAACGGAGTTCGATTGGCATTGTATTTTGGAGACATGAACAGATATGAAACGTTATATTAGACCACTACAGTGTGGTGTAACAGCATTATGAATTTGCGTAATATGAAAATTTCAGTGTTGTAGAAGATGACTATAGATCGCGTATTGGTCTTAGACAACTCTCCAAGTCACATAGTCGTGGTAGGAATGTAATCTGGCTAGTGGACCAATGGGCCCTACGCAAAAGGCCATTGCACCTCCTTCGTCCCAATGATACTAGATGGGATTTAAATTTGAGGAATTAACAGCCTAGAAAAGTAAGGTAAAGTCATAAAAATTATCATTGAGCTACATCTGCAAGCTGCAGGAACAGAGGAATATCGCTTTATAGGTCTCAGTGGTGCCAGACTGTGCCAGTGTCACTGGCGGAAAGAAAAAGTAAAAGATAATAGGCAGATGTGCTCATTATGTGCAAGAACGTTCGCTGGGCTTTAGTCTCACGAAGTTGAAGCTCAATTAGGGTCAAAACTCTCAATCCAAAAAAATTTCAGAATTTTGTTTTTATGTTGGGGGTTAAATGAGCTATTCGATGGGCTACAAATTTTTCAGATCACTACACCGTTGCTTCCTGCCTGAGATACAGAGGAAGATGGATTTGGGAAAACGAAGAAGAGATATAGAAGAAAAGGTGTTATAACTTATTTCCTCCTAGAAAAATAAGCTGTTCGTTACTTGATGAAATGAAATGGGTGTTTCTGAATACGACGTGGTACCATTCGTTCCGCCACCCATGTCTCATTCGGTACAGCTGCAACACTTGGCGACGATGTTCTGAGATCGGTGGCAATCGTCGTAAGGACTGTCGAAACCACAAACCTACATCACTTTGGCACAAAGAAATATATTTTAATTTATAAACAGCTATTTGTATAATTTGTGAAGGAGTTCATAGGTCGCTATGGCCAACAAGACTAGCAACAAATTGTACTGTCCAACTATTACTTTTGTAGCTGTTAATTCAATGTCCTAATATAGGCAGGTTTAACTTCAATCTAAATCTTGACTGTATTAATTCTTCACTAAGTAGCAGTTTACATAATAAACATATAAAGCTTACTCACTGATTATCTTGCATTAGTGATAAAATACTTCACAAACGAGCACCAATAGCAGACTCCACAGCTCTTGGCTGCGTCACCAATACACCGCGAGCTAGACGTTAGTTTCGCGGTGACAGCTTTTAAAACTTCCACTCACTTGGGCGAACACTATAAACGAAGAAACGATGAACTTCGACGTTTTCACCGGATGGGTCTCTCAGACAGTTTGTCTGACACTTCAATCAGGTTTATCTTCCGTCCGCGACGACTGAGGTAGGAGGAGGCAGACAAACAGAGCATATTCATTATTCCTCTTTGCTGTTAGGGACACCTCGGATGCGAAGAGGAATGTCGTTATCTCCTTGGCTATGCAACGCTGCATAGGGATTACCCTAAGGCGCAGGCTAGTTCGCAGGTCAGTAATAAGCACAGACCAGTATTTGTTCATGAGAAATAGGGTATTCCTGTACAGTTGTTTTTTCAAGTTCTTGCCAGCGACGAACTCTCCTTTGTACCGTTATTTTCTTGGTACGAGAATACTGTCATGCTTCCAAACTTCTCCAATATACTGCTCTGTTCCTTTTATGGGACAGAACATGCAGCTGGGTTCCGTTTTCGCCAGCATTCCTGGGAAGCAAATCATTCCTTCTCTTTTGTCATTCCAGCGCACAAACGAAATCTTGAGATGCGTAACTCCTCGTACACACAGCAGAACACCGGGACTTGAGACTTCCTACTTTCTAAAAAACGGCAAGTGGCACCTACTCCAACTTAACGTAACAGTGCTTAATGTATGTCCTGTCGTACGCAAGACGGATTTATAGAAATATTGTCACCTTCGGGCTACACACACACAACTCACAAAGCCTTTCTAAGATGAACTCTTATTAGGGTTCAGGGCAAGAAAGAGAGGTTTGTGGACCTCTTTTTGCTTGCCCTGAATCCGAATGAGGGCACGCAACTTAATTATTTAATCGGCATGATTGGCCGCGCCAATTAGATTCAAAAATAGTGCGGCGAAATTCGCATCAATATTTATGGACATTCAGATGTAGGTCGACACAAAGGTTAATATGAATCTTCCGGTTTTTCCTTCGTCATTTATCACTGAAAACTCTATGTTATTGTTTTGTCTTTCTTTTTACACTACTGCCTTCGGATTCACTATCAACGCCTTTTGAGTGAAATAGGAAACGGCTCTTGGTATAGTAGAGATTTATCAGTTACATGCCAGTGTTCTGTGAGATAAAATTAAAAGGTGAAATAAAATCAGTTAAATTACTTTAAAATCACTAATTTTTCAACTGCCTTTTCCACGAATAAGTCGATATCAAATTATACATAACAATGCTGCATATTCTCCTGTAGAGCAAATTGTTATTGAATTGTGCCTGTGCTGTTTGTACTTTAAATGTTACATCTACAAAATCTAGTAAGAATCTAGTAAGCTTTTGTGAAGTATGGAATGGACAACGTCCGTGTCTGAAGATTCCCTGCCGTTTTCAATTCAGTGTTGCCGATTTTTGAGACGCCGTCTTCACCATTTTCATACCAGCTGTGCCTGTTTTATCTTTGAGATACAGTGCGCCTTTCCCAAGTTCTCAAAGTCATCTAACGTATTTGAAATTCCAGTCTTTTTGATACTTTTCACGACTATTTTGTGAACACAAAGTTCACTTCCTAATCATTCAAGTGCATTGTAGTTGTACAAGGTTCCACTTCTTAATCACTCAAGTGCATTGTATTTGTACAAGGTTTAGATAAAATAATGTGAACACCGTGATTGTAAGGGTTAACGTTATTCGTGTAAGCCGCAACGAAAAGAAGACCGGGATTTTCTTTTGTGTCATTTCTTTATATATATTGTCTGGGTTGTATATTCGTGTAGTACAAGTTGCGTTGAGCAGCAGTTCGTACAAGCAGTCGGCTAAATGGGTTACCAGTCAGACTTCCAAAGAAGACAAATCGTGGGAGCCTGTTTAGCTGGAGCGTCTGTAACCATAACAGCAAAACTGTTGGGTGTTACAAAAACAACTGACGTTACGGTTATGACTGCGCACATAAAGCATGGCAAGATTTCATTGGCGAAAACGAATAGTGGGTTAAAACCAAGATTGAAGGAGAAGAACCGTCGAACACCAACAAGGATTTTCCCCAAACAACACAGTATAATGGATAAGGCTTTACTGCTTAGTTGTGTGATATAATTATAATGAATAAGGCTTTATGCTGGTTGTTAATGGAGACACTTAATGAAAAAGACCTAACGGCCAGACAGAGGTCTGACAGTACTATGAACTGAGGAAACCGTACTTACTTAAAAACCTTTTATTAGAGAACTCCTGGTATTATCCAACACACACTCCACAGATCACACTACTACTCAATATCCGAACTTTCGTAGAATCGCATCACAATAATGAAGAAGAACCTAATCACATAAAACGAAGCTCCTTGCACATGAAACGAAGCTCTCCACAAAAACGAAGCTCATCACATTGGTATAGTTGAACGCGCCTATATATACTGCCTACCACCACGTCATGACTTACACTCATTGCCACATATCATTCAGCGGAAGAAATAACATCTCGTTAAGTGAGAAGATAATTTGCATAGGAAAATAAAATAACAAGAGATAGTAAAATCAAAAGGAAACTGAATCTAGAGTATACGTTACATCATCTCCCCCTTAATTTTTTTTTTTTCGTTCCGAAAAACCTATCAAATTTTGAGTGTAGTCTTACATGTCGCTGACTGACGTTTCTCGTCCTCTTTTTTTTTTTTTTTTTGGTAGCAGCAGTATGTACAACATCAAACTTGGCATGACAATATCAGGAAACCTGTGTCCGCAGCAATTGTCGTCTGTGAGCAGGAAAGAATGCGTAAAACGAGCCTTTCCCAGCCCTAGAGATAATGTGACAGTTCCTGTGATACTGAATATTTCGTTATTTGCACCTCGCAAATACTGCGTCGCAGGCTGGACGTGGATTGCAGGAAAACTTTCAGTGCAAAACCTCGTATTTAGGGCTGATATTTCAGAACCAGTGTCGAACTTTGTCTCGACAATAATATCTTCAATTGTCAATAATACATCAGGCAACTGAGGAGTTTGGACAGTCAATAATACTATGTTAGGGTCAGAATGCTTGGTATCAGGAAGCAGTACCGACTCCTTGGCCTACTTCCTTTGGAAGTTTAAAGGATTCCTGGTTGGATTATCATGCGGTCTGAAACCTCGGCCCTGCCGGGTATCGGGAAAGTTTTCACGCTTAGGAAAACTTCGTAAAAACTGCTGCGGGAACTCCGCATGTCTGGTGAAACTTCCATTTCTATTACTTCTTCCCTCAGCACGGGCAGAAAAATCATCATTGCCCTTAGCATAAAAACGTTCCAAATTCTGCGGATTGGAACGGGGTCGAGCATACTGTGCATTTGCACTGTACCCAGAAAATTGATTAGAAACTAGCGGTTGGTGTACCACTCTTCTATACGGTGGGACGTATGATGCTTGGACTTGCACCTGTGTACGCTCGTGTTGAAAGTCATTAGGCCTATTATGCTGCTGAGGATTTTCGTAATAAGCCTCCCGGGGTACCCGAGCATGGTGAGTTGGACCATGTTTGCCGTGTCGCTTCTCATACGTTCGTATGAGGCGAAGGCATTCATGAATTGTAGCAGGGTGTCGGACCTCAAGAAAATCCTGTAGAAATGGATCGAGCTGTTGCAATAGGGTGTCCAACATGTCGACATGACTGGCATGTGGATCCCATAATTTATACAAGCGTGTTGTTTCTAAAGCAAACGCAACAGGGCTATCGTTGGGTCTTTGCTGACGAGAAAAAAGTTGTTGTGCAAGGCCAGCTCGACTGAGGCCGAAAGGAAAGTCTTCCAAAAATTCCGCTCGGAAATTCTCATAATGAGAATCCGGGTTCGATACTCTCCACTGCCGATACTAGGTCTTAGCGGTATCTTTCAAGCAAGTGCCTGCTATTTGCACTTTGCAATCTTGAGGAATATTGTATAAGTCGAAATGATCCTCTAAATCCTCGAGAAATTTCAAGGACCCTCCAAACCATTGAAAATAATTGTTCCTTCATGCGGCACGAAATGTGCAAACATTTTGCTTCTGTGAGAGGACTGAAATACCTCAGGTACGACCCGCGACTCAGAGTGATATGAAGCTGGTGAATGACGAAATTGTGAGGAATGCCTGGGTACTTGTAAATCATTGCCATCAAAGTTAGACCCACAGGCTTCTTGCAGATTATCGAAAATAACCCCATCACCACCGAAACTGGATTTAGGGTGAAATAGTGAAGTTGTCTCAGGTAATGAAGACATAGTTACTAATTGTCAACACCTCGTGTTCAAGAAATGTTTGGGCGCCAATTATAATGGATAAGGCTTTACTGCTTAGTTGTGTTATATAATTATAATGAATAAAGCTTTATGCTGGTTGTTAATGAAGACACTTAATGAAAAAGACCTAACGGCCAGACAGAGGTCTGACAGTACTATGAACTGAGAAAAACGTACTTACTTAAAAACCTTTTATTAGAGAACTCCTGGTATTATCCAACACACACTCCACAGATCACACTACTACTCAATATCCGAACTTTCGTAGAATCGCATCACAATAATGAAGAAGAACCTAATCACATAAAACGAAGCTGCTTGCACATGAAACGAAGCTCTCCACATAAACGAAGTTCATCACATTGGTATAGTTGAACGCGCCTATATATACTGCCTACCACCACGTCATGACTTACACTCATTGCCACATATCATTCAGCGGGAGAAATAACATCTCGTTAAGTGAGAAGATAATTTGCATAGGAAAATAAAATAACAAGAGATAGTAAAATCAAAAGGAAACTGAATCTAGAGTATACGTTACAACAGAACTACAGCCGCAAAAGGGACAGCAACACCCAATGACCGCCTGGATGACCCTGTTTCCACAAAAAACATTCCGAAGAGAATTTAACAAACCCAACTTCCCTGGAAGAGCTGCAATTGCTAAACCTTTCATAACAAAAAGCAACTCTACAATGATAAAACGATGGTATCATGAACATAAAACCTGAACACTTGATGACTTGAAAAGAGTGATATGATCCTATACGCCCTCATTCACACTATTACCAACAGTAGGTCGGGATTATGTATAGGGAACTCAGAAGAAGGGTAAAATTACGAATGTCTGCTTCCAGCTCTCAAATATGGGGATGGATCTGTGATGATTAGGGTTGCCATATCTTTTTATCTGAATGGCCCCAAAATTACGCAATATGGTCGACTTACTACCAGCAAGTACTTGGACATTCTAAATCATTCCCTTTTCCAATTGTTGTTTCCCAACAATGATGCATTTTTCAAGACGATAATGTGCTCATACACACAGCTAGAAGAGTTCAGTCTTGGTTTGAGGAGCAAGATGAATTTCAACACCTGCCCTGGTTAGCTCAATCACCCGACCTGAACATAATCGAACCAGTGTGGGAAGTTTTGGAGAGCAGATTGAGAGCCACTCAGACTGAAGAGAATCGTGTGTAACATTTACAATGACCGCGAATTTTCTTTTCAGGAAACCTATGATACGGGTTTTGCTGTGTTGAGAGCTCGGGCCGCGACTCTCTGTCCCACACCAGCATAATATTTTCAGGGTTCTTCTTCAAAAGCCTATTCCGTGACACCCTATGAAAACTCGGCTGTACCATTTTATGAATTTTCTCCTGCTAAAATTTCATAGTCTAATTGCAGACCGATTATAATCCTCACTTGCTTCATTAGCATTGTAAATGTTATGCTTTGTCAAATCTTCCTCGTTAAACCCAGGGATAAATAAAATTTTGCTCTCAAAAAATGATCATAGAAATTCTGACTTGACGACATACAAGAAAAATCATGGTTATCAAGCATTCTTAACCCACTGCTGAATGAAAAACTCCCCAAGTCTGCCGTGAAAAACTGTTTTCCATTTCACTCAGGCCTGTTTTCGAATTTTATGCACCCGCCTCCAACGTGGTGTTCCTTCTAGTCTTTTCCTGCCGCGTTGTGTCCAATTTAGTGTTTCAATTGTCGAATAGTGGTACTGTGACGTGCGTGCACCTCAGGCAGATAGCAGCGACAGCATACGTCCGCGTAGCTCAGTTGGGAGAGCGACTTATTCTGGAACGAGGGGACCCGCGTTCGATGCCCGGCTTGGACAAAAATGACGGAGAAATTTGCTTCGTTATATTGGCGTCCGAACTTCAAGAATGACCTGGCCGTTGAAGTTCTCGCAATGGTGTGATGTTCTTTCCACGCCGCGAGACAAGAAAAATAAGAGAATGTCTTCTTCAGCGTTTCGAAAAATAAATGTGTGTGATGTTACGTTCCACACACCAAATTGACTGGGATTTCTCCAACGTACGTTCTTCAAAGGATGGCTGCCTCCAGCGACATGTGATCCCGGCTGACCCGCCGACCATGCTCCTGGCCCTCTTTCGAAGGGGGGGGAGTGAGATGTGACGTGCGTGCACCTCAGGACGCAAATGAGATAAAGGCAGATAGCAGCGACAGCATACGTCTGCGTAGCTCTGTTGGGAGAGCAACTTATTTCGGAATGAGGGGACCCGCGTTCGACGCCTGTCGTTGACAAAAATGACGGAGACATTTTCTTCGTTGTAGTAAGTTATGTCAGCAATATGTCCAGCCCATTACGATTTGAAGGTCTTGTGAAAACGCAAATTTGTCCTCGTCCCCTCATTCCGGAGTAAGTTGCTGTCCCATCGAAGCTACACGGACAGAGTGTATCGCTGCAGATTGGCGTCTTGCCACGTGCTTTTCCCCTGTAGTATGTCACATCATCTCTCCCTTTATTATTTTTTATTTTTTTTTTTTTGGCCACGAAGAATGAACTTTTATTAATTCTAGACGATGTGTGGAACAAACATCACACATTTTTCGAAGAACCCAACGCCCAGTTCACTCATTTATACTTCGGGCGCCAATGTGAAAAAACAAGTTCGTCCGTGACGGAGTTCGGATTTGCGCTTCCTCACTCCGGAGGAAGTTTCTTTTCTAGCTAAGCTACACGGACAAAATGCATCGCTACATATTTGTCGTCTTGACACGTGCTTTACCTCTGAAGGGCGTCACAGCCTTTACCTTGATCATGAGGTCACACACTGTCGCCTTTTTCCTCATCCGTGAGTTCCTCTTACTATCTTTCTTAGTTACACAAAGTATCAATCTCTTCATGCTTCGTTGAGTTTTCCGCTGCTTTTTAACGTCTTTTTAAGTTAAAGTCCATATATGTGATCCATAACTGAGAAATGGAAGGATGCATTGCTTAAGTACTCTTCTTTTAAGACATAATGATGAATTTCTCATGAAAATTGCATTGTTTCTCTCAAATGCACTCCACCCAAGCTTTATACACCTTTTATTTTCTTCTTTGGTAAAGTCTTTGCTTGATAGCTGTTTCCAAGACAGCTGAAGGTATATGTTCCTCCTAGATTTCCCAATTGAACTCTAACGAAGTCTGTGTGCTTTCTCCTTTATTTTAATTTTTAACATATCTTCGTACTAAAATTTAAATTGTTAATAAACTGAAATACATTAATACTTTACATTTTGGCATAGGAAGAACAAAGGTAAATGAAGGTATAATATATCAATTCGTCTTAATGTGAAAACAAAAGGTAATACATATCATCATCATTGTCAACCATTATCAATCCACTGCTGGACGAAGGTCTCCCCAAGTTTCTTCCACAACGGTCTGCCTTGTGCCAGTCTCCTCCATGTTACTCCCGCATACTTTCAAATTTCATCCACCCATCTCCCATGTGGTCTTCTTCTAGGTTTTTTTCTGTCCCTTGGAATCCAATCTAAAATTTCGGCTGTCCATCGATGGTCTCTCCTTCTGGCAGTATGTCCAGCCCATTGCCATTACAGGAATTTAACTCTGATCATGATGTCTTCCACTCTTGTCATTTTTCGGATCCACGAGTTCCTCTTCTTTTCTCTGCTGGTTACACCAAGCATGCACCTCTGCATGCTTCTTTGAGTTGTTTGCAGCCTTTGTATGTCTCTTTTAGTTAAGGTCCACGTCTCTGCACCATACGTAAGCACTGGAAGGATGCATTGATCAAACGCTTTTCTTTCAAGACATAATGGCATATTGCTCTTGAAAATTATGCTGTTTCTTCCAAAAGCTCTCCAGGCAAGTTCTGTACGCCGATTAATTTCTTCATCAATGTGACCCTCACTTGGTATCTGCTGTCCAAGATAAACGTACGTGTCTGTTATCTCCAGCTTTTCTCATTCAATCGATTAATCTTCATTTCTTGTGAAAGCATTGAACATCAGTTTTGTCTTCTGAAAGTTCATTTTTAATCCCACTTCTTTACTCTTGTCAGCAAGTTCCTGGATCATACTCTGCAGATCTGATGGGGTAGTTGCAGAAATGACTACGTCATCAGCAAAACGAAGGTGGGTTAGATAATCTCCATTAATCTTTATCCCTTTGTTTTCCCAGTTCAGTGATTGAAAGACATTTTCCAATGTGGCATTAAAGAGCTTCGGAGAAATGGTGTCACCTTGTCACACTCCCTTCCCAATTTTTATGTGTGTTGTATTTTCAAATAGCCGAATCTTTGCACTTGCATTTTCATAGATGTTATTAATAATATTTTTGTATGCATCTTCAATACCGCAGAATTTGAGAGCCATTGTAACTGCTGATGGTTTCACCGAATCAAAGGCTTTTTCATAAACGATGAAAGCCATGCACAATGGAAGTTCATATTCCCTCACTTTTTCAATTAGTTCTTATTTTTATATGACTTATTTTTATCTGCACCTGTTGATTGGACACACACTAGAATGTACCACGTACTGATTTGATAGTGATTCAGAGATAATTTTTGAGCATTCAAAAGATGTGAGCGCGCACATGCACGCAGACACACCTCATTGCTTCTTTATTAAAATATTCAAAGTACTTATACAATGAGTATTTCAGAATTTTCCTTTATAACTAGTGATCTTAGAAATACTGGTAATAAAGACGAGACATGTTTAGTTTCCTGAATCTACTATTGCGGCATTCTTTACAATAATTTCAAAATGAAGGTAGCAAATTTTCCGGTTTACTGTAATAAAAAAACGTATGAAACGCCATTCGACACTGGTATCACCGCAAAAGATCACAGAATTGTGATTCTTAGCAGGTATACTTAGATATGTATTTATGAGAAAACGGTTACTGTGATTGTTACGTTTTGATCTATCTATCTATCTATGAAACGGAAACTTAAAGGAAAACTGCTATTAAAAAAAAACGAAAATTTAAAAAATTTCTTTAACCACTTAACATCCAGGTACGTAATATTACGTTAACGAATGATTGTGCAAGAAAATCGATATCCGTAATATTACGGGCCCACTGATCTGAAGTAAGGCGCCATGTTTCCGCATATATCACACAAATATCGACTTTTGAAATAATTGTCCTTTTATTTCGTTCCGCACGATGTGTACTGGCACTTTCGTCTTTTGTTTTATAACTACCAGAACGATGCTGGTAATATTACGTTTCACGTACACCAGTTGTCTGAAATTGAGCTATTTGTACCTTGCAAAAAACAATTGCGTTTTTTTTACCGGTTTTTTGAATTTTTCTTGGGATCTTAATGGTTAAATTTCCTCATTCTCTCTAGTACTTCTGATACAACTTTTCCTTGGCACTGAATGTTCAAATCAAGCTGTTGCGCTGTAAAACCTCTCAACCCAAACCACATTTTTTTTTTTTTTTTGGAGAGCGATGAATTTTCGTTATAAGGTAGAGCTAACTTCACAGAACGTTGACTGGGTTTATCAGGATAGCAAATTTTGAATTTAAATAACTCAAAACGCTTTCTTCTGACTTTTAACGTTCTCCGTTTCCTCTGAAGTTAAGATATTTCTGGTAACTTGAAATGATCCATATGCATACTTTCATATTTAGCAGTAAGATATATCACTTGAAATGGCACTAGCTTAGTGAACTGTATTGGTTCAAACCTGAAACATTTAAAAAAATTATTTTAAATCCACAGAATGAGATTAACGTGAATCTAAAATTACGGTGGCTTACGCGACCTGTAGATTTTCTTGTTTCTTATTTGTTTCTTACAGGAGAGAAATCTTTAAACGCCTTAACTCTGAAGAAAACGATCCGTCGACTGACCTTATAGCGAGCTATCTTCAGGATGCTGTGAATACGAATTCCTCTCAGAAAGATGTAAACCGTTCTGGTATGTACAAGAATTATTAAGCAAGATGATAAGTATCCAAATATTTTTAACTAAAAGGATGTTGCTGCAGAAATTTGATGTTGTGAATTTTAATCTGAATATATGAACATAGAGCTAAAGAAAACACCAATTAGTCTTGCTACAGAGAAAAGGTTGATTGATGACAGAGCACTTGGAAGGTCGTCCGTTATTATAGAGGCCTCAGTTTTGAAATTTCCTTCTTTTTATTTCAGTTTGATGTGCGTATCTCTTCCACAATTGAGTTCAATCCAGTGTTTGATAAAAAATCTCCCTAAAATTTTTTCCCAACCAGATATTCCTCGACCATTCATTCACTGTATTTAAGTAGTCATCACTATTTGATAAGATTATTTTCTTGGCAGTCTTCCTTTCATTGTTTCCCAATCACGTGGTACATGCTCGATTATTGTACCATCTCTGTCCATTGCTTGTCACCGTACAGGTCAAAGAGTGGCTGGCCAATTTCCGTTTGACTTCATGATATAGTGCAAAATACCAGTGATATGTCGAAAAAAAAAATCCACCCATTTGTCTTTCAATCTCTCAATGTGGTAAACGACATAGTTTTTCTCCTTTTTTTTTTTTTTACTTTGGGTGACTCTCAAGTAATTCATCATTTTTCTATCACTCTTCACCTTTAATTTTTGTAAGTCATCAAAAGAAATAAGCACTAATCAGATCTCTCCTTTTTAAGTAAACTTGGAATTCTTTGAAAATGTATTTAATTTCTTCAAAGGCTATTCAGTTCAGATGTATTTTTCTTTTGGCCTAACATTACTTTTCCCATTAATTCCTTAGAACATTGTTAATATATGCTAAATATTTTTAATTTTGTTAAAACATTTACTTAATTTTTTTTGTGGTCTCCATATATCCCATAGAAATCTAAATCAAGAATGTATCACTGCTTCTAAATTCTATACAGATAGTATAGAATGGGATGTTGCTCTGGCATTTTGAAACCTCTGATCCCTAGATTGTTCTGAAAACCACTTTGGGAATAACAAAAGCGAACTGAGAAACAGACAGACTAAGTTCCTGATATAGAGCAACTCATACATTGAGATGTGCTTCGGAAAAGCTCATACAACTGCAATGCATTTCTACGTGATAATTATTCCTCTGATAACGGCGGTTTTATCACTACATCTATTCTTTGAAAGTAGCGAACGATAAACTGTGTAAAAAGTATTTAGAAGATAGTTTCATCTAATAATCTTTGGCAGTGGGAAAAAACACAAGTTTGTCAGCGACGGCATCGAATCCGTGTTCCGTGACTCCAGAGTAAGTCTCTCTCTCAACTAAGCTAAGCGGACAAAATGTCTCCCTGCAGATTTGTCGTCTTGATACATGTTTTTACCACTGTAGTACGTAACATCATCCCCCTCTTATGGTTTTTTTTTCTTTGAAGCGAAGTGGGAGTTTTTCATTAATTCCAAACAATGTGTGGAACAAACATCACACATTTTTCGGAGATCCCAATGGCCAGTGGATCCATTTTCCACAATCGGGCGCCTTGTGAAAACACAAGTTTGTCCGCGACGGGCATCGAAATCGGGTCCCCGCACTCCGGTGTAAGTTGCTCTTCCAACTAAGCAACGCGGACATATGTTGTCACTGCTAACTTGAAATGGAGATGTGACAGTGCAGGCACGTCACATCTCCCCTAAAGAGGGCCGGGGGCATAGCCCACGGGTCATCCGGGATCATGTGGCGCTGTAGGCAGTCATCCTATGAAGAATGTGCGTTTGAGAAATCCCAGACAATTTGATGTGTGGAACATCACACTGATTTATTTTTTCGAAGCACTGAAGAAGGGATTCTCATTTTTCGTCTCGCCGTGTGGAAAGAGCATCACATCATTGCGAGAAATTTAAGAGCTGGGTCACCCTGAAAGTTCGGGCGCCAATATAACGTACACTGTTTGTCCTCGCCGGACATCACTCCTGGTCTCCTCACACCGAAGGAAGTCGATCTCCCAACTGAGCTACGCGGACAGAATGTCTCGCCGCAGATTTGTCGTCTTGACACACGTTTTCACCTCTGTAGTGCGTCACCAGTGGCGCCCATATGAGTACTTTTAGGGAGGGGGGAGGCTACGAAAAATTCTTACCTCCTTCAAGGCTGTCAAACATTTCAGTAAATGTACAAGATACTGAAATACAACAAAAATAATTGATACTGTTTGACAATTAGTAAATAGTTAACAAGCACCTTATTATAAAATGTGAAAGGTCTATCAAAAACTCACATAATGTTTTTCTGCTGTGTTCATTATATTTATTTATAAAGTTACAAAAAAAGACTGAAACAATAAATATTTTAGCTAATTTTAAAAATTGTCTTTGCAATTTCATATTACATGTGTGATGATTGTATGTATAAACTACATTTCAAATAAATTAAAAGTTTGTAGCATTTTTTTTTTGTTAACTCAGAGGTTATAACTGAACTATAGAATTAAATTTATAATTACGGTTTAGAACATTGTGATGGGAAAAGTTAATTCCACAATGATATCTAGAACTTTTCAGAGAAAGCAAACTGCAGATTTCGCTTGTTTTTAGAAAACTTATCTATAGCCAATTCTTCCAAATTCAGCTCTTTCTCTTTTATTCTGACTCTATGGACACTTATTGAGCACAAACTTGAAAGACGTTCTTACTCATGTGCTTCTCAGCCATGTCTTCACTCGCCTGAGGGTTCTAAATGATCTTTCCAGAGTACATGTTGTTGGCGGAATTTTGAAAGTAAACGCATTACAGAATCGGGCAAATCAAATATTTAAAATAAAGAAGTTTGATAATTGCAATCGATCATTAATATCTTATTATTTTAAAAAATGCAAAAATGCTTTTAAAAAGGTTTCGTCTATTTTAGTGTTTTAAGTTTATCAAAAATTTGGCTATACCAACGGCTGGGTTGGGGCTCGAGCCCCCTTCCCCTCCTTTATGGTTGCCCTTGTATGGTCACAGCAGGTTTTAAAGTGTGATTAAAAAGTCAATACTATTTACACATGTCGCAAAGAGTTAATACTTTCTAAGGGTTCAAAAAATGCTTGCTTCAGCAAACATTCCTGGTGTAGGTTATACACGAAACAATTTACAAAGATGAAGTTAAAGCTGAAATCTTTAGCTATTTGCTCAAGTATGCATACTTGAAGTTCCAAGTTGAACACTTCGTTGAAGTTCCAAGGTCAACACTTTCAGCACGTTGATCTTGGTTTTTTCCCCGTATTTCCGTTATGTAGATGCGGCATGGGAGGTTTTTCATTCAGTTGCTGGTCCTCTTCAGTTTTTTTCCCTTTGGTTTTTAATAGGCCTCGTTACTAAATGATTTTTTTCCTTTGCTGCTTCCACATATACTTCTATACGTTTTTTTACCCGAGTACTTTCGGTAACACTCCGTTACCGTCACCTAGGGGACGTTTGCTCCGACCAGCGCGGACCGTGTTAGTAGAGCTTTCGGGTGTTTTTTTTTTTTTTAATAAGACGATGAGGCTTATAAACTAAGCTTTGTGCTTCACAGCCACTAGTTGGCCATGCGGTAATAGCGAAAATATCTCCTGATCACTAAGAATCTCGAAGATGCACGACTAGCACGTGAAGCCACGGCAGCAGCACAAAAGTCCATCAAAGGACACGCTCATGAGAAGAAAGGTTAAAAATGGAGCGTCCTCAAGGAGAAACGTCTTGAGAGAGTTATAAATTTGTCCAATGCCCTCACTTTACGTTTTGCCACGAAAGCGCCCCGAAAGTCCAAAAAGGAATACGTTTGAGCAGAGACGGAAGTTGAGGAAGGAGTGGTTGTCACTCCAAAACAAACCCTCCGATATGCACTGTACGCAGGGCAGGAGAGAAGGAAGTGAGGAACAGTCTCAGGCCCGGAGCCACAGAAGGACATCAGGGAAGAACGTTTTCGGATCAGAAAGAGGTAGCTGTTTAAAGGTGCCATGTCCGTGCGTAATTTCTGAATTATGATCGCTGAGGAACTTCGATAACACTGTTTGCTAGGCCATCTGTGACGGAAGCTGATAAACGGATATCGCTCTGCCCACCCGGACGAAAGCCAGACTGAATCAGAAGCGGAGATGAGCATGTTACCACTGTGCCGAGCAGCGTCGGAGGCTGTAACTGGGTGGACAGGGCCAGGTCCTCAGCATGGTCCCGTCGGGCGGTTCTCGCGGGCTGCATCTGTTAGCAACGCAGTCGTTCACGTCAGGACGCGAGCCTTCTTCACTGCTCCCATCCCCTTCCAAAAAGGTATGCGCCAAGGATGATCCCTCTCTGGCCAACTCTTCGCTCTCTGCTTTGAACCTTTTCTCCGCTCTGTTCGCACCGCCTTCGCCTTCTCCCACCCCACCGAGCTCGCCAGCCATCGGCACCATGCCATCTATGTCTCTGCCTATGCCTATGATGCAACCTTCATCATCAGGCAAAACAACCAATTCCCCCTCCTTCTCTCCCTTTTCGACGAGTACGCCAACCTCTCCGGTGCTTCCCTCAACCTCAGCAAAAGCACCGGATTGTGGTGCGGATCCTGGGCTTCCCGGACAGACACCCCCTGCGCCGCCCAGTGGTCCTCCGACAGTCAGCACCTCCGTGGTGTCCACATCGGAAAGCTTCTCGTCACTGATGCTGCCACCAGGCCCCTCTTATTCGAAAACTCAAGCAGACGGCAGGCTGGTGGGCTCCAGCCAAATTCTGCACCTCCTTCCACAGTCGCGCAGCCATTGCTAATAGCCTGTTCATGTCCCAGGTGTACTACTACTGGACAAACACTCCCGTCCCCTCCCACATCCACCTCGACGTCTCCAGAGTCCTCATCAACTTTATTTGGTCCAAGCACCATTGGACCACTGCTGAAACCCTCACTAGGCCCATCTCCCAGGGAGGACTCGCTCTTTTCGACGTCCCCATAAGATACAAGGCTTTTAGACTTGTCTCTTTCTTCTCTGCCCTGACCTCTTCCAACCCTGCCACCTCCCCCATTCTCAACGTAATCTCTTCTCCGCGGAACCTCTCTCTCACCTTCCACACTTTCCTCCTCATGGACCACAATCCCCGAGTTCCTACTCGCCTCTCTCCCACCTACCATGAGGCTATTACCCTTTTTCGCTCTCTTCTCACCTCTCGGATCTCTCCAACTTCTACCCTCGAACTTCTCTCTGAACCTCTTTTCTTCTCCTCTATCCTTCACCCCCCTCACCTTCCTTTCTTTCACTTTCCCACATGGCTCCGGGCAGGGGTGGTCACTGTACGCCAGCTCGTACACACCAACCTCGCCTGGAAACATGTCTCCGAGCTCTCTCCCACCCTCCCAGGCTCCACCTCGAACAAGCACAAGTTCACCCTCATTAAAGAAGCTCTCCGCCTCCTCTTCCCCTCCCTCACCTCCCCCAGTGGGATCCGCACTGTCCAGGCAGCGCCAATCCCCCTCCCCTTCACTCTCAACACCCCCTCTTCTACTCTCCACATACACTCCATCAGTGCTAAACAACTTTACCACTTCCTCAAGAACTCTACCCTCACACCTTGCCCTACTCATTCGCTCACCCCTCTCAATCCACCCCAGTCTGGTCCACACTCACCAACCACCCACACGAAATCAACATTCAGTGGCAATTCCTCCACTGCCCGTCCCAAACACTCTACACCAGATGAAGATTCTCTCTTCCCCCTCTGCCCCTTCTGCGCAGAGCCGGGCTCCATACAACACACCTACATCCACTGCCCAGCCCTCCTGCCGATGTTTCATCTGATGTTCTCCCTCGCCTCCAAAGTCTGCCCTATCACACACAAGATGGAACACTACCAATTCCTCAACACCGCACCCACCACACCACACACTTCGAACACATGCTCATACTTCTTCGTCCTGGCGAAGTATGTCATTTACCAACTCTACTTACAACACACCAACAACACACCACTCACAGACCCACCAGCAAGCTCCAGCCTGATCCACCACTTCAAGAACAGGGTCGTTGCCCGCCTCCAGGCAGACTACACAGAAGCACACAGGACGGCGACCCTCAGCGAGTTCTGGAAGCGGTGGAACCCACTCATCAGCTGGTTCACCATCACCAGCGATGATCAGGTCCGTCTCAACTAGGCACTCTCCAGCACTACAGCGGACCGCACGCTCTGCACCCTCACTCTCCAAACTCAACTGGCTTCAGTGCAATCAACCCCACGGTCTACGCAAGGACTCATTCCAAGAACGAACTCTTCAACCTCCGCGCCTTATTCGAACGCAGCCACCTAAGCTGCAAACACCATGAACTGTGCACCTACCTCACCTCCCACAAATGGACTCAATATATGAACTGACCAGGTCAAACGAACTCTACAAACATTGTAAATAAGATCTCTCACTGTCTGAAAAAATCTCTGTATAAGCATCGGCAAAGCATCACTTTAACTGTAAATAACATCATCATCATATTGTAAATACTCTCTCATATTATTCATTTCTCCACCCATGCTCGGGTGTTACAATCCGGCATGAGCCCCGAAGCAATGTTTGCACACTGGATTTCTACTCTTGTTGGTCACCGATCTCATTTTTCGAACTTTCCCATTTTTTTGCTCAATTTTAATTAAATTCCTCCAACTGTTTCTTAAAATTTTTATATGTAACAACATTATTTACATGTAAATACATTATTCACATACAAGAACAAAATATACAAGCAAAATTCTTGTATATTTGTTCTTGTATATATTTGCTCTCACCATTATCAACTTTGTATGCTGAGGTTGTGATGAACGAGATTGAAGAAAATGTCCTGCATCGTATGGAGGAAAAACCAGAAATGTACTGTTGATACGTGGATGATATTTTCATTTTATCAAAACTGAACGAAGAAGAATTAAGAAAATTAACCAAATGTTACAGCTCTTTATACCCAACAATAGAACTCACGGTAGAAATGTAAAAAAATTAATGCAATAGCCTTTTTGGACGTACAAGTTATAAAACCCACAAATAAGTTGCAATACAGGGTTTATCGAAAAAGTTCATTTGTTCCTGTTCTAATCCCGTACAATTCGGCACATCCTTATCCTCAAAAGTGCAATAGTCTGAAAACCCTAATTAAAAGAGCATATACACACTCTGAAAATAGTCAGTTCGCTAATGAAGAAATCAAATATATAAAAAAAATTGCAGGTAGCTTTGGTTATCCAAACCATTTAATAAAACAATGGAACACAGAAGTACTAAAAAAAATAAAAAATAATGCTGCAGTAAATAAAAAAGAAATAAAATATCTGAATGGTTTTCCTTACATTAAAGGTACTACTAATGAAATTAATAATATTTGTAAAAAGCATAACATTCAAGTTGGAGGAATAGTAAATACTATAAAAAATATAGTAATCAAAAATAATGAAAAAATAAAAATGTTAGAAAAAGCAGGTATTTACTCAATTCCTATTACAGAAAATCCTCCAATGGCATATATAGGAAGTACGAAAAATAAGCTTAAACACAGGTTAAAACAACGCGTAAAAAATTGGCGGAAAAAGGAAGAAAAAACTGCACTTATTCAATATTGTCTGGCTAACCAAAAATATCCTAAATTTGAAAATCTAAAAATCATAAAAAGCTGTAAATCCGAAAAACATCTCAGAATAGCTGATTAGCAAATGATAGAAAAAAATAGAGCAAAGTTTGCAACCATAATGAGCGTAATAATTTAAGAAACAGTTGGAGGAATTTAATTAAAATTGAGCAAAAAGATGGAAAAGTGCGAAAAATGAGATCGGAGGCCAACAAGAGATGGCGCCACAACGCCCAAGAGGAAGCGATAACCGTTAACAGATGCAACCCGCGAGAACCACCCAAAAGCTCTACTGACACGGTCCGTACGGGTCGGAGCAAACGTCCCCTAGATGACGGTAACGGAGTGTTACCTAAAGTACTCGGGTAACAAAACGGTTAGAAGTATATGTGGAAGCAGCAAAGGAAAAAATTAATGCCAAACCTTCCGAAAGTGCCCCAAAAGTAGTTTCTGAAGCGACGATAGACGGTGACACGTTATCGCTAAATCGTGAAGCGTAGCGTAACGTTGTGAAACGGCAAAGGAAGTGAATAATACGGATTTTAGGTGGCCCTTAAAAGGGCCTTTATGAATGTATATTCTTGGATATGTGTAAAATATTTATTACGACGGAAGAGTAAGTTTTCCTCATGAATCTGAAACTGTCTACCTAGCAGAATAAAAGCCAGAAAAGCTATATCTGCCAGGGAAGAACTGCCTGATCGCACGAATCAGGACGCCAAAGCAATGTTCTGAGGAAATTCGGCAATTCCGTCGGAATAAATATTCCATAATATGTAGATAAAAATTGTGGGTTGTACGCCACTTACAATAATACGATATAACACACTAATGTGTTTTTTTATTCCGTTAATACGCGTAAAATTATAAAAGTTTCGCGAGCTTTCACTGCCAACGGACAGCTTCTTCAGGCTTCTGAATATAAACACTTAACGTTGTCTGTTAAGTGTTTATATTCAGAAGCCTGAAGAAGCTGTCCGTTGGCAGTGAAAGCTTGCGAAACTTTTGTAATTTTACGCCTATTAACGAAAAAACAACAACACATTAGTGTGTTATATCGTATTATACCATAATATGGTCTGCCAAGTACAAGGGGCCGGGCACAAATTGCTATTCCTTCGAGGAACACTTTGAATGTGTGGCAGTTTTCCAAGTTTCCGAATTATGTGTGGCAGTTTCCCAAGGTGCCTAACGATGGGAAGAAGCTCTTTTGTTTGTCTGAATTTTCATGTCGGTTCATACTTACAGCAACTCGAGGAGGGGGGGGGGTATAAAGAATGCCGTTTCTTGGCCTATATTGAGAATTGAATTGGGAACACCAAGCAAATTTCGAGAAAACGTTCTATTTAAGCGCCAAGCATTCAAGAAAGAACAACAAGGGGGAATTTTTTAATAACGCTGCACTTTTTTTTCTTTTTTTTTTTTTTATGTAGAGGATTTTAGGAAGGGAGTGCCTGAACCCAGGTCTTAAACAACCCTTAGAAATAGGAAGCCAGGGGATTTGGGCTAGAGTGCCCGATAGGAAAGTGACATGGAAGCGAAGTAGAAAGGGGTAGGAAGACGCCCTTATTTATTACCGGGGGCCGGTACCCGGCAAGGTATATAGATTAGAGGGAGGTAGTCCCGTCCGCAAGTCAACTGGTATTGGCTGACCTCCACGGCGCACCCGTGACGTCAACGGTGCGCTGGCTCGGAGCAGGACTGGTTCGACTGACCTGAGAGAAGTTTCTATCAAAACGTATTCACAGCACCACGCAGTTTACCAACAAGGTCTATAGATTAGTTTACCACTACCACCAGTGTTTACCTCTAAAAATTTACATTTCTTCTGAGTGATTAAAGCAAATTGTATAAATGAAGTAAAAAGGAAGGGTAGTAAATAAAAATAAAAATATGAAATAAATAGGGGATGTAGTAAATAACGCCCAGAAGAAATCGCGACTCGTTCGCAAAAAAAAAAAAAAAAAAAAAATAGCCAGTTTCATTCTGTTGATAGCTAGCCAAAGTTTTTGATTTGATGCCATGTCTATTTAGTAAATAATCAAATGGCGGCAACAGCTACTCATTGCTTTTTTTAGTTAATGCTTATTTTTACTTAATTAACTTTTGGACAGTAACACTAGTGTACTGAAAGTAAAATTGTAATGAAAATAAAACTTGTTTAAAGTTTCGGAAAAGTTTGAGTAGTAAACAATATAAATTGAAACGTACCTTGAATAAGAATTCTTGTTTTTCCTCATGTACTTTGCTTCTCAACCACAAAAGCTGCACTTTTCATCCACTGTTTGGCCTTTTTCTTTGTTTTATTTGCCACTTGCGTTTTTAAGGTCTGATTTAAGAACTTCACTCGGATGAAAATTCGAAGCCTTGAATACAACTTTAAAGCTTTCTCGTCAACATGAGGATACAATTTTTTTAATTCTTCGAAAAAGCATTTAACTATTCCGTTTTTTTTTTAATTTGACTCCGTGAATTCTCGTAAAGTGCTCCTCAAAACGTTTGATTAGTTCAAACCACTGATTAGATGGCTCTGTAAGTCCTCCTCTGTTCACTGCTTGTAACCATGACGATATATCTTTCTCTTCAGTTGCTTCTTTAGCCAGTAAGGGTAATTTAACGCGAAAGGATATGTACCCTGCTATGTATTTCAAAGCATCTTCCTCTTTTCCCCCCAGTGCCACATCCTGAATGCATTCGTTACTTGTTTGACCATTCATACTTACAAGTCCCAAGTCAGTAGTTTCGGAAAATTCTGTGGCGATGTTTTGTTTCAAGTCAGGTTGCAAACCTTTTAAAAAAAGATTTGTCATGAAAGTTTCGTCGCTCTTTTTTACGTTTGAGTGTGGAGAATGCCCAATGAGTTGGCCACTCAGTAGCAAAAGGCGCAATCTATACTTAAATTCACTGGGCAAAGGATGATCATATGCATGTCCCATACCTCTGATTTGTGAAAATAAATTTTCCAGGCAATCTTGGTTTAATCTAGTGGTGAGGAGGAAACAAATGCCTACACCACTTTCAGTTATATGCTCATAAAGGCTGATTAAATATGTTATGGAAACAATAAAACCTTGCTGAAATGGCAAAAGATGTTTTTTTCCGCACACTCGCATTTGCGCTATCGAATCTTTCATGCTTTCCAGAATGTTTTTCTGTTCCTGTATATTAGTACCATAAGGTCGCCTTAGACGAACAATGAGAATTTAGTACGTCAAATGAGTCATTCACAAGTTGAACGAAGTGTGCTACTTCTGTTTCATTCGGGAAAATGTACCTAATCGCTGAGGCAATGTGATGCAAAAAAGTTGGGCGGCAAGTGAAACGTTCATTCGTTCAGCACCTCTAACATTGGCATGAGTAATACTGAATTTAGGGCACAGTTTCAGTTCTCCCTTTTCTTTCTCAAGGAGAGTTTGGAAAATATTTTTATTGATGACAGTTCCCGTTTTAAGCTTTATACCACTGTCGAGTAAGTGGTTTCTTAACAGCTTTAGAAGATGAGGCACATCAGCCAATACAAATATAGGCATTGCATTATCCACTGGGTTTGGAAAAGAAGTTTTGTATAAGTTGATGCCAAGTGTTTTCTACAGTGACTGGTTACCACCACCGAAATCCGATGTCATATCTACAATCTGGAATCCAATTTTTTCGATTTCTGTAATGATGTGAAATAAGATATATTTCGTCATTCTGCAATCAAAATCATAAAAAAACAGGTTGTTTCCATGAATATGTCAAGCCCCTTATCATGACAACTTGAACAGATTTATGAGGACCCATGACCGTATCTTCAGCATGATCGTACACCATCTTTCCATCAATACTCATTTCATCCAATAATAAAACGCAAAATCTTTCAAATCGAGTTAGATTTTTGGCATTCTCAGCCATTATTTGGAGGATCTCCCAGAGAAATCCTGGAGCAAACTTAACGTGAGACACCCATTTTTTTAAAGTACTTATACCAGGCAACGGAATATGCATTTGGCTCCGAATGAAAGAATATGAACGCTTTGATAAGCCGCGCAGAGTCAGAACCCTAACTATATCTTTTGGTGCCCAGTTAGTTCTTTTTCTCGTTAAAAGTGCTCGCACTTGGGTTTCAGAAAAAACTCCCCGTAACAGGGCATTTACTTCATTTGAAATCTTTTTCTTTTCCTCTGCTGTGTTATTTTTCTTGGGTTTTATCTTTTGTAATTTGGAAATTCTAGAAGACATCGTACGAATCTTCATATATAAATGTTGTGCCCTATTTTGCCAAAATAAACACTGTTTCCTTAAACTGCCATTGGATTTAGTGAGGTCATTTACTTGGGCATTCAGTTCAGCAATTTCCTGGTTTTTTATTTCAATATCCTCTGTTGATGAGAATGGCAGGTGATTACTATTATCTACTTCAGGACGCACATCTTCTGTAGATGAACATAACTTTAGTCTTTTTGGAGGAATATTCTCAGTAACTTCTACCACATAACGTTTTAGTTCTCTGTTGTGAAGCCTCTTCATTCGTTTCTTGCATTCGGGTACAAGCGATGAAGTCGTTTTGCAAATACTTACATGAACGTAAGATGCAATGTAATTAAATATATTTTAACTACACGTTAAGATAACTATTTACAAAGTTGTACAAAAAAAGTGTAAGCAAAACCACATGCAATATGTGTGTGTGTTAGCAAATAATCAACACGGTAACAAGCCAACGAGCAACGAGTATGGCTAAACACAATGAAACACGAACGGCGATCTTTGGCTCCCAGCGCACCGTTGACGTCACAACAACAGCGCTCCCTCACCACAAGTTGCCACTGAATCCTGAAAACCGGTTCTCTGGCCTACCTCTCTCTCTACATACCTTAAGTACCCGGGATCCCACGGCTTAACGTGCCCATCCGACGCACTGCGGATATTTAGTGGATCGAGCATTCGTACCTGCTTGGGATCGAACCTGAGGTCCTTTCCGCGGCAGTCACGAACGTTTCCCACTCGGCCACCCGCGGCCAAAACTGCACTTTTACTTAGGCACTAAATATTTCTTAAGATGTCAAATTTATAGCATTTTTCTTTTACCTAATTAATTCCTAGGCCCTACACCTCGGCCTTTTTAACAGGTTTTAATTCGCCGACTTTATATTCATAACGCTTACGTATCAAATCAAGTCAATAGCATTGCTCTTTTAGTTAGGCACTAAATAGTCATAGGCCACAGGCATAGGCCTTTTCAACAGGTTTTATTCTACCAGTGTCACATTCACAACGTTTACACATCAAATCAAGTTAATAATATTGCGCTTTTATTTAGGCACGAAATATTTATTCACAGGCTCCAGGCCTACGTTTAGGCCCTTTTACCAGTTTTTATTCTACCAATGCCATATTCCCAACGTTTAACAGAAAATCAAGTTAATAATAGTGGGCGTTTTCTTAGGCACGAAATATTAATTCATATGCCCTAGGCCTAGGCCTTCTTAACAGTTTTTACTTTATGAATGCCACATTTACAACGTTTACACAACAAATAAATGTAATATTATTGCGCTTTTACTTAGGCACGAAATATTAATTCACTGGCCGTAGGCCTAGGCCTTGTTAATAGTTTTTATAAATGTAATAATATTGCGCTTGAAATTTGCTGGCAGTAAGGAAATTGATGCTTTCACTCTTCTAATAAAACCACTGGATGGAAAGATGCCAAAGGTATTCAACCTGGACCACTATCATTAGATCGCCAGTGGTATTTGTAAAACAATATAAGAATCCCAGTAACAGACTCTTCCAAAGAAGATGAAGTGGCCCCAAAGCCGAAGAAAGAATTGAAGAAGGGGCAGTGGGTTGCCAGTCCAGCGTGAATGTGCGCGGTTTGTCCTTAAACTTGATAATTCCAAAGAAGATGAAGTGGCCCCAAAACCGAAGAAAGAATTGAAGAAGAGTCAGAGGGGTGTCAGTCCAGCGTGAATGTGCGGTGTTTGTCCTTAAACTTGATAATTTTATATAAGTATTTCTCCCTTTTTTTGGCAATAAAATGTTAGTATGTTCATATTTCATTTCTTCAGTTTTTATTTCCCATCATTCGTTACAAATTGTGAGTCAGCGAATAGAGCTGGACACCTGGAATTGGTTTCATTGGGAAGATCCTACTTTTTTTGTACAAAAATCATCTGAAACCTCAAAATCAAAGTCTGAACATACACTGACGGGAAAAAAAATACCAACACCAAGAAGGGGTTGTGTTAGATAAACGACAGTTGATAGGCGGTGAGAGTACATCTGTAAGATAACGTCTATGCAAATTTCGCGCTCGGTGCATACGTGTGGCGCTAGTAGCGCCCCTCGGAACATGCAAAGCAGGTTTGCTGTAAATACGCGCTGTAACGTTCGTGAGAGTTAGTTATCTTTGAGATTCGACGTAGTGTGTTGATGTCAGTCAAGAATGCCTTTAAGAAGACGAAGAAGCCATTATCAACAGCTCACGGAGTTTGAACGAGGTCGTGTAATAGGGTTACGAGAAGGTGGATTTTCTTTCGGCAATATTGCAGAACGACTTGGCATGAATGTAGCCACTGAGCATGATTGTTGGCAGCGGTGGTCAAGGAAAGGTACTGCCTCAAGAAGACCGGGTTCCGGCAGGCCACGTGGCACTACTGAGAGGGAAGACCGCCGTGTACGGCGTATGGCCGTATCGCATCGTATCGCGTCTGCGGCAGCTACTCGAGCTGCAGTTGCCACCACAGGGACACAACGAACTGTTACAAATCGGTTACTTGAAGGACAGCTCCGAGCCAGACGCTCTGTAGCGTGCATTCCACTTACTCCAAACCACTGCCGTTTGCGACGTCAGTGGTGTTAAGCTAGAGCTCATTGGAGGACGGAGTGGAGATCTGTTGTGTTTTCTGATGAAAGCCGGTTCTGCCTGGGTGCCAGTGATGGCCGTGTGTTGGTTAGAAGGAGGCCAGGTGAGCGCCTGCAACCAACCTGTCTGCGGCCGAGACACACTGGACCTACAACTGGAGTTATGGTCCGGGGGAGCAATTTCCTATGACAGCAGGAGCACTCTCGTGGTTATCCTACGCACCCTGACGGCACAGTTGTACGTCGGTCTGGATAACGCTCGCCCGCATACCGCTGTTGTAACCCAACATGCTCTACAGAGTGTCGACATGTTGCCGTGGCCTGCTAGATCACCAGATCTTTCACCAATCGAGCACGTGTGGGACATCATTGGACGACAACTCCAGCGTCACCCCCAACTAGCATTAACCGTCCTGTATTGACCGACCAAGTGCAACAGGCATGGAACCCCATCCCACAAACTGACATCCAGCACCTGTACGACACAATGCATGAACGTTTGCGTGCTTGCATTCAACATTCTGGCGGTTACACCGGTTATTAATGTACCAGCATTTCACATTTAAAATGGCTCTTCTCGCGCTTACAATAAGCTGTGATCTTGAAACCTTAATCGATTAAATATGTTACCTATACAAATGTATTGCCGCCATTTCATTCCTCTACAACTATTTTTTCGTGGTGTTGGGATTTTTTTCCGTCAGTGTATTAACCACCTTTTCGTAGTTCAGGTCACATACGCTTTTGGTTTTTCTCTAAGGTAAGGATAATCTCCCCCACAAAGAACAGAATCAGTTATATTTACCAATCCGGTGGCCGAATGGTCTAAGGCAATGAATTCCGGTCAATATGGTAAATATATTTAAAGTATGCAGAGATAATGCAAATAGACGAAGTCATCGCTCTATCCAGGTTTTATTATAAACAACAAATAGCAACTGGAAAATTGTTTTCCCAACACCGCTGGGAATGAACCCCAGATCTCTCGATAACTAGCCGAGCGCGTTCGCTTTACGCCACGGAGCCAATGATTTACAGTGCTATGCATGGTTTATCAGTCAGCATCTGATTATAAAAATTTGTACTGATGGGCTCAGCAGCTGAGATGTCTCCATCTGGTGGCATTTAACGAAACATGCGATTTAATAATAGTCGATAAATCCAAAGGGCGATAGAAATGATAATGCGTTGTTCATAATATAACGTGGATAGAGCGATGACTTCGTCTATTTGACTTCTAATCATTCGTTCAAGATGAGCTGGTGTTTGAAGGACGAGGCTAGCTGGATGGGGCATTGGTTGGCGCGTTTGTCTGATGATGCACCTGTCCCTTTCCTGGAACCAGTGACCCTACATTGGGAACAGGAGATTGCTTATAGCCCTACTAGTTGCCCAGGGTGGCCCTTCAACCCGAAAAAGGAAATCTATCGCATTTAAAACATAACCAGATCTGCAATTTCCCCTGCCTTGCCGGTGGCTCAGTGGTCTAAGCGATGGCTTCTGACAGATTGTCCGAGACATGTCCGTGTTCGAAGCATGGATGTTGTTTTTCTTACGGCACTGGCTATCCATGCTTTTCTTACGGCACTGGCTCTGCCCCTGCCCTGGAACCAATGGCCGTGAATTAAGAATAGGGGACCGCTTATAGCCTACTGAGTTGCTGATGGTGGTCGTTAAACCCCGGAATAATAAAAAATTCTCTCATTTACATCTGTCACTCTTTCGTCTTCCATAACAATTTGCATAAAATGTAGCTTTATTCCTAATCGGTTGGGAAAGTTTGCTGATCAACGGATTATTTTGGAACTGCGTTAAGTTGAGATTTTCTTGCAAACATTGCGCTCATTGCATTCGAGAGGACGGAAAACGGCGTCTTCCTTTCATGTGTTTTTGAAACCGCTATTTATCTTCTTTTAAAAAGAAGTAAGCTGAAACATTTATGAGTATAAAATTGATCACAATAGTTTCTCTTTGACGCATCGAAACATTCAAAAGGGAAATACATTGTGGACTAACTGTGTTTTAAATGGCAAAAGTAGTACCGCAGTTTTCGTCAGCTTAATGACGAGAATTACGTTCTTAGGAAAACATGACCTTCCTTTGATACGGAGAAACAAAAAAAATTTCGCATTGTGTGAACATTTTATCAGATTGATGAAAGTATCTGATTCGAGACATAAAACCTTCCATTGTTACGTAAAAACCCTTTTAACTCAAAACAGGTACTTCTCTCTGATTAAATCTGATTGCTCTTTAATGTCCATCATCGATTTAAGAACATAGGGAAAACTTTCCATTCTAAGTAATTGCTGCATATTTTGTTATTCTGTATGTTCATCCACTTGACGTCAGGAGCTTGTTTTATGGAAGTATGTTTGAAATATTTTCCTTGATCTCCGTATGTCAGGGAACAACAAGGTAAGTTATTCTGTCCTTTTTTTGCCTGCTGCTGTTGCCGTGCTGAGTGGCTTAACGGCATATATTTACCTGTAGGACATATCCATTTTTAAAAACATTCTGTATACCAGCCTCACAAAGATTATTTGCATATTATCTCTATTCCTAAGGAAACAGTAATCACGCTGGGCAATATAAATTTATATACACAGTGTGGCAAAGAATTTTTAAGACTGGGTCTGTAAAATGAAATAGAAACAAGAAATTATAATTTGTTTTGGTTTGTTATTCAAAGTAAGTCCCTCCGGCTTCAATACACTTGTTACAACGATTTAATAATGATTCGAACGCCTGTTCCAGTTCACTTTGCGGAATTGCCTCCAAAGCACGCGTCGAAGCTGTTTCTATGGTCGATATATCATCAAAATAACACCCTTTCAACGTCATTTTAAGTTTTGGGAACAAAGAAAGTCGCAGGGTGCTAAATCAGGCGAATATGGTGGATAATTCAACACACAAACGTTATTTTTCGCCAAAAATCTACGAACAAGGAGTGAGGTGTGACCGGGTGCATTATCGTGCAACAAACACCAACTGTTTTCATCTCGATATTCTGGACGAATGCGACGAATTCTGCCCATCAAACGCCTCAAAACATTTAAATAAAACTCACCAGTAATTGTTTGTCCACTTGGAACAAATTCTTTGTGGACAATACCCTTGCTATCGAAGAATGTAATGAGCATTGTTTTGATTTTCGATGGAACTTTTCTGGTTTTTTGGCTTGTGGCGAGTTTTTTGACTTCCATTCCGCACTTTGTCGCTTTGTTTTAGGATCATATTGAAAACACCATGTTTCATCACCTGTAACAATCGATTTTAAGAAGTTTGGATCATTTTCAGCGGCTGAAATGATGTCTCTGCAATGTGCACTTCTCCTTGATTTTTGTTCATTGGTTAACGTGTGTGGAACAAATTTAGCACAGACTTTTGTTTTGCCCAAATCTTCATGCAGGATGGTTCGAATCGTTTCTTTGTTGATGTTTAAAGACTCTTCCATCATTCTTAGTGACGCACATCGATTGTTTGCCACGAAATCACGCACTTTTTCAATAATCTCAGGTGTCCTAGATGAACTTGGTCTTCCGGTATTCTTATCATCTTCTAGCTTCTCTCTTCCGTCCAAAAAACGTTTGTGCCACAGGAAAACATTTGATCTACTTAAACGAAACTTATCGTAAACTTGTTTCATCATTTGGTACGTTTCCGAGGCACTTTTACCAAGTTTTGCGTTAAATTTAATAAGAGCCCTTTGTTCCGTCTTAATAATTCAACATGAAAAAATTTTACTTCTCTAATGAACGGCCGTTTCGTTTGAGTTACTTTAACAACTGCGCAGTACTTTTGGCAGAAAGCAAGCAGATGGTCACGGTTTATAACGCATTCGCGATTACACTGGTGGCGCCAACGTAGGCTGAAATCTAGCGACAGTCTTAAAAATTCTTTGACGCACTGTGCATATTTACCCGAAAGAATACTTTAGTTTCTGGATAATGAAATAAAAAAAGGAGAAGTTTTACGAACATAATAAATATTCATACCTACATTTCTTCAACGTTTTGCGCTTTTGTTGGTGCACATTTTTAAATAATCCCTTTTGTGCAGCACAGATGTGTACTTAGTTTCTCAGTACATATAGAACTATAAGCAAAGATTAATGAGGCCTCTTTACGATTAGAGATACTGAAAACGTTTGTTAAATGACAAATAAAGCGTGTTTTTTCAACATATTACATGCAGGATATATCTAGGAAGGGGGAAAGAATTTGATTAATGGTTCTGGAAATTTGAGCTATTTTTATCAGGAAAAAAATATTAACAGAAATCCGACAAGATATTTCAGTGATTTTCTCATTTTGTATTCATTTTAATTATAATTATTATTATCTTTGTTTTAATTTTGCGTTTTTCGCCTCTTTGAACATCGAGAACTCGTTAGGAAAAAAACAATAACAAAAGAATATACTCAATAGATATGTCTCCTCTGAAATTGGTGTTCAGGACATTTCGCTGTTTGAAATAAAGTGAGATGATTTAACTTATATTTATCTACATCACAATAACTTTTAATTAAATAAAATTATATTACGTCTTATTATTTTAGTATAATGCAAGAACTTCTTGTCACCCGTTCAACACTTCTCACAAATCTTATGTACAAAAGGTGAAGGACCACTAATTCAAATCAAAGTCTCAAATCACAATTCTCAAAATATTTTGTTATACACCGATGAATCGTTCTATTATGACCACCTCCAGCCCAAAGAAATCCACCCGAATGGAAACCGAACGTTGGCGCAGGTGAAGTTCTCACAGCAGCATATATACAACCCAAGGACCAGCCTTCGGTTAGTATTGTGTCCGGAGTCAGAATGGGAAAACATGCCGATTTATCGGAGTTTGATAAAGGACAAATTGTTTCGGCACAGAGCCTCGGAACTACGATCACGGAAAAGGCGCGGCTTGTGGGTTGTTCACGTGCTGCTGTACTGAGTACGTATCACAAGTGGTGCACAGATGGCCAAACGACGAACTGTCGTCAGCAGTTCATTGATGCCAAAAGGGAGCAGAGACTGTATAGCATTGTTCACAGCGCGACAAATCACCCTTAGCTACAACGGTGGTAATCAGGGCAATGTGTCACAGCACACAGTACATCGCAGCCTTCTGCGCATGGGCCTGCGTAGCCGAAGCCCCAGCCGTGTCCCCATGCTCACTGCATGTCACCGCCAGCAACGCATAAAATGGGAAAAGATCGTCGAGATTCGACCGTGGATGATTGGTAGAAAGTGGCCTGGTTTGACTAAACAAGATTTCTGGTGCATCACGTAGACGGCCGAGCGCGAATACGCCGATTACCAACGGAGGCTATGGCACCTGAATGCACTGTTGGGTAGAAACAGGTCGGCGGCGGCGGTGTTATGCTGTGGGATATGTTTTCTTGGAACACTTTAGGCTCCATTATCCCAATAGCACAATCCTTGACAGCTGTCAGGTATCTAAACATCGTTGCGGATCAAGTTCACCCATTCCTGGCAACTGTGTGCCCTTCTGGTGATGGACATTACCAACAGGATAATGTGCCATGCCGCACCACTGCCACAATCGTCAAGGTGTGGTTCGAGGAACATGCTGGTGACTTTCAGTTAATGCTCTGGCCTCCAAATTCACCTGAGATGGACCCAATAGAACATTTGTGGTTTGACTTGTTAGCGCAAAATCACTACCATCCAGATATGTAAAGGAACTGGAGGACCTACTGTTCAGTTATGGTACCAGATATCCCATAGTACTGTCATTGCATTTCTCGCTGAGTGGCCGCCATTTTTCGGGCTAAAGGGGGTCGTACATATGATTAGGTAAGTGGTCATAATATAATGACTCATCGGTGTATATACAGGACGACTGCAAATGATCTTTTCGATTGCAACTATTTATTGTGAGAGAACTACAGGTTTTGTGAACCTAAACTGAGAGTAAGAGCAACGCACAATTTATTTATTTATTTATTTATTTATTTATTGCATTAGAAATGAGTTCAACATGTGCACATTTCGTAGCGTGGCAGACATCAGAGCTGTGTTCAGTGTCGTCCCAAAAGCATACGTAAGCAGGTTTAAATGAATTACGATAGTTGTTTTAGATATACGAACTTTCAAGTCACCAATCGTTGTGGGAAATGGAGGAGGTTAAACAATTTCCTTCATGAAGCACCACACTGAAGAACTGTCGTTGAAAGGTGAGAGTTCTTCAGCTGTCACTGATTCACAGGAATGAAATTTTTTCCTTCATGAAGCACCACACTGAAGAACTGTCGTTGCAATGCGAGAGTTCTTCAGCTGTCACTGATTCACAGGAATGAAATTTTTTCCTTCATGAAGCACCACACTGAAGAACTGTCGTTGAAAGGTGAGAGTTCTTCAGCTGTCACTGATTCACAGGAATGAATTTTTTCCTTCATGAAGCACCACACAGAAGAACTGTCGTTGCAAGGCGAGAGTTCTTCAGCTGTCACTGATTCACAGGAATGAAATTTTTTCCTTCATAAAGCACCACACTGAAGAACTGTCGTTGCAAGGCGAGAGTTCTTCAGCTGTCACTGATTCACAGGAATGAAATGTTTTTCTTCATTAAGCACCACACTGAAGAACTGTCATTGCAAGGCGAGAGTTCTTCAGCTGTCACTGATTCACAGGAATGAAATGTTTTTCTTCATTAAGCACCACACTGAAGAACTGTCATTGCAAGGTGAGAGTTCTTCAGCTGTCACTGATTCACAGGAATGAATTTTTTCCTTCATGAAGCACCACACAGAAGAACTGTCGTTGCAAGGCGAGAGTTCTTCAGCTGTCCCTGATTCACAGTAATGAAATTTTTTCCTTCATGAAGCACCACACTGAAGAACTGTCGTTGCAATGCGAGGGTTCTTCAGCTGTCACTGATTTACAGGAATGAAATTTTTTCCTTCATGAAGCACCACACTGAAGAACTGTCATTGCAAGGCGAGACTTCTTCAGCTGTCACTGATTTACAGGAATGAATTTTTTTCCTTCATGAAGCACCACACTGAAGAACTGTCGTTGCAAGGCGAGAGTTCTTCAGCTGTCCCTGATTCACAGTAATGAAATTTTTTCCTTCATGAAGCGCCACACTGAAGAACTGTCGTTGCAGTGCGAGAGTTCTTCAGCTGTCACTGATTCACAGGAATGAAATTTTTTCTTCATGAAGCACCACACTGAAGAACTGTCGTTGAAAGGGGACAGTTCTTCAGCTGTCACTGATTCACAGGAATGAAATGTTTTCCTTCATGAAGCACCACACTGAAGAACTGTCGTTGCAAGGCGAGTGTTCTTCAGCTGTCACTGATTCACAGGAATGAAATTTTTTCCTTTCCTTCATGACGCACCACACTGAAGAACTGTGGTTACAAGGCGAGAGTTCTTCAGCTGTCACTAATTCCCAGGAATGGAATTTTTTCCTTCATGAAGCACTACATGAAGCACCATACACGCATTTTTACTCTTCATTTTTATGTAGTCAGCGAATCTTATTCAGTTTTACCATGTTGTCCACGGTTCAGAAAAGGCTGAAGATTCCCTACTGTAGAGAAACAAAGATTCTCCGTTCAACTGACTTACTTTAGTGACAAAAGGACTATAACGCAGAAAGACACGGCATTTTTCGTAGAAGTTCCTCATACAGATGAGGTTTAGACATGACTGCATACTCTTGTTACATATAAAAACGTATTTCCTCTTTTGTAATAAAGTATAAACAAATTAGTCCTCCTTCCCCAAATATGTGCACAAATACTTTGAACTTTTCATCTTTCTGCTAGAAGGTCGTTTGGTTTCGTGAAACTAAAAACTTTGTTAATAATCTAAAGCAACTTATGGGAATTTACTAGGAAATTTTTTTATTTATAGCAAATTTTCGGAGAAAACTCTTCTCCTTCTTCAGGCTCTCTTGTTGTTGTCACTTTTTGCTTGTCACTATCATGGTTACGGTTTACCTTGACGGTTACGGTTAACCTTGACGGTTTAGGTTATTTTTCAACAAATCCTGCCAGATGTTAGGCAGGGAAAATCCTTTGCAGTCATTGATGATGGAATTTTGATTTTTCTCAATCTCTATTCCTTCTTTCAGTTTTCTTTTTGGAAATTGCTTTGGAAACTGATTACTTTAAGGGAATTCCAATCCATGCTGTGCCCAGTTTCTCTAACATGCCTATCTAATCCAGTCTTGTTGGAGCAATTTTTTATAGCTGCTTTATGCTCAGCTATACGAGTTTCTAGTCTGCGACCTGTTTCACCTATGTAAGATAGTCCACAACTACAATTTACTTCATAAACTACTCCTTGCATTTTTAAAATATCTTCTTCTCTTTGAACTATTTTAGGGAAAAAATTTTTAACTTTGTTCTCTAAACTTGGAGCTAGCCTAATATTGTATTTTTTACTAATTCTCTTTAAAGCCTCAAATAAACCTTTGTGATAAGAAATTTTTCTAGTGAATTTTACTTCTTGCTTTTGTGGGTTCTTCTTACCATTAAAATTCAGAAGCTTCTCAATTTCTTCTTTAGGATAGTTATTTTCTGCAAGTATGACTTTAAGCTCTTCTTTATGGGCTTCTTTTTTATCTGCAGTAGAAACTATTTTATTAATTTTTTCTAAAAACTGACTTGCTACATTTTTCTTAATAGAAACTGGATGATACGAATTGAAATCCAGTAGTCTTTTAGTATTCATTGGTTTTTTATACCAACTAGTGAGGAATTTTTCATCTTCATAATAGATAGTAATATCTAAGAAGTTTATTCTTCTTTCTTTTTGAAGTTCAATAGTGAACTTAAGGGAATCATCTAATTCATTGAATGAGTCTAGAATTCTTTCTGGAACAATTTCTGAGCTATCTATTATAAATAAGATGTCATCCATGTATCTGCTATATAAGCAGAAGTATGTGGGTTGTACTAGTATCTTTTCTTCTAGTTTTCCCACATAATAGTTAGCTAAGAGTGGGGAGAGTGGGGAGCCCATAGCTAGCCCCGATTTTTGAATGAAAAAAGTTTTCCCAAATTGAAAGTAGTTGTTCTGCAAAGAGAAAGTAAGCATTTCAAAAATTCCTACTAATATGTTTTTTTCCTTGTTGTGAAAAACTATTAGGTCTGCCAAGTCTTCCGCTATAAAGTCTATAAGTTGATCTATATTAATGTGAGTATACATAGACACTATATCTAAACTACCCATAATAGGAGAATCTAATTTAGGAAGAAGTTCTAGTTTTTCTTTTAGCTGCATTGAGTTTTTAATCAAGTTAGGTGGCTCTTTTAAAAGATTCTGAAGGTGTGACTTTAAAAAATAGTTTAGATTTGAAAGAATAGAGTTTTTTGAGTCTATTATTGGTCTAATTGGTTGGTGTTCTTTATGCAGTTTGACTATTCCATATATTTGAGGTAATCTGAACTGTAATTTTGAGAATTGTTTATAGTTTTCTGGCAGCTGGTTTTACTTTTTTTGAAGTGAAATAAGCTTAGAGACTTTTAATCAAATCTGGTAGTGGGTTTTCTTTTACTTCTTCATACATAGGTTTTTTTAGTTCTTCTTCCATCTTTTCTAGATAATCTTTCTTATCCATAATAGTAATCAACTTACTTTTGTCTGTTTTCACAGCAACTATACTTTCATTTTTTCTGAAATCTTTAAGAGCTTTTAATTGACTATTATCAAAATTTTTTTGAGGTTTCCTTACTTGCTTCTGGAATTTTGTAAGGCTATTGTAGTAATCTTTTCTGAGGAGGTCTGCTTTAATTTGGTCCTCTTTTTCTAAAGTGCTGCAGATGCTTTCCAATTCAATTACCAATTTTTCTGGATTTATGTTTTCTTTGGATAGATTGAAATTACTTCCTTTATTTATCACTTGTAATAATTCTTGGCTAACTCCAGTAGCAGTGTTGTCCTTCACATGACTAAGAACTGCAGGTTTTTTGTTTTTACTTGAATAGTTTTTTCTTCAAAAATTTTTCTTCTTTAAGGTTCAGCTTTTTAACAAATTTCTTATTTTTGTTTCTTACTCCAATTTTTAGCCAGTCATCCAATTCTGCTTTTACCGTATCCCTTAAGATTCCAGAAATTTTCTTTTCATTTTCTACTTTTACTTTTTTATAATAAGCAACATTTTTATATTTTGCTTCAATACTTCTTTTTAACGTTTTTTTGCTCTATTTTTCTTATGAAGTTGGCTGAAAGTAAATCTTTAAATGGTTTTCTAAGTCTAAATGAATTTGGAATAAAGTTATTTACCTTGCAATTTTTCAGGAACTTGATTTGAGCTATGGATCTTTCCATCTTCAATGTAGCATGTTGAACTTTCTTTATTGTTTGCCAAGTATCTGACCCATACTCTGTTCTAATTCTTTGAATAAAGCTCATATTGAGAAATGGCTTCCTAGTTTAATTGAGTTAATAATCTAAAGCAACTTATGGGAATTAACTCAATTAAACTAGGAAGCCATTTCTCAATATGAGCTTTATTCAAAGAAATAAAAACTTTGTTTATGCAAATATTTTTCGGGAAAGAAAAAACCCGCGTGTTTCAATCTTTACAGTCAACGAAGTGAACACGGAATTTGATTTCAACTTTAAAGAAATAAGCTGACCCATTTCAGGTCCTCATCTTACATCACAGCTTGTCCGTTTCAGTAATAATTAACCCTTTAACGACCATAACGCCCAAAACGCCCGTATATACAAACGACCATAGCCGTCCGAAACGCCTATCTACTAATTAACCCTTTAGCGACCATAACACACAAAACACACGTGCATACAAACGACCATAGCCGCCCGAAACGTCTATCTAATAATTAACTCTTTAACGACCATAACGCCCAAAACTCCCGTGAATACAAACGACCATAGCCGCCCGAAACGCCTATCTAGAGTGAGTCAGATTTCCTACCTTTACCTGCTCTTAAAATTTGCATGAGCTATTAGGGATCAGCAGGTACCACTCTCAGTCACTATTGCTGTTACTAAACAAAGAAGTGAACCAACACAGACAGTTTCGGGCGTTATGGCATTTAGAGTGATAGAAAATTTTGGGATCATGGTCGTTAAAGGGTTAATGAATGCATCCGATGGAAAAACTCGGTGAACTTTGTCATTTGATTATTTAACAAGTCAGTCTTCGTTTTGTAGGACGAAATTTTCTTTTATTTTAACCCAAGAACAAAATGCTAAACCTTCCGGTACAGTCCCGGCCAGAGCAGGAAATTTTTCACTTAAGGTATTCATATATCCTGAATAAAAATTTTTTTAAATGCAATTTATAAAAATGTTAAGCACGTATATAATATTCATACGTGTTGTTAGAAATAATTTATCAAGTGAAAAACAAAATTCACCACATAATTAATTAATAATTTATTAATTTCATGCCAGTCGATGGCATTATTGGAAACAAGATATCTGACTTTCAAATCATCAGAAAACAAAAATGTTAGTGGCAAATAAGAGGTTTTTAGTATCTCTAGGGATTGTACTAGAATCATAGGGTTCATATGTATAGTTGGTTGTTTACAGTAAAATCAATGTGTGCGTATTGCAAAACATCATTTTTTCGCTACCATTGTTAACTTTCATTAGCCATACAATAACTTATTATCATTCAATCTAGCAGGTATTAGTTTATTCCCTTTAGACATTCCTTACCATTCTAAATCATTTCACATTTTGAAATATGGCCAGTTGTAACCAAATTATGATGTTTGCCGTCATTTCTTATATAGAAAAAATGAAGTGTCTCAAACACAGATGTAAAGATTGAGAAATAAGTAAAATTAGTTTTTAGTCCGTCAGAGTTTTGAACTGATATAGGAGTCAGCACTAGAAAGCCCCAGTAACATAGCTCGGGGCCTTCTTTATTCATATTTGCATAGTCATTGTTTTTTTTAGCCCACTGAGCCTCTTTCGCTTCTGCTTTACACAGTCCGTTCTTTGTCGTTGACTCGCTGTTGTATGTCTCTATTCATCATATACTTCCCTGGATTTAATTACAATCTTTTAATAATTTCTAATTCTACTTCTGCCCCAGCATTGAAGTGGCACACAGCTTCATAAACAGAGAGTTTGAAAGTGTCCATTCCCACAAATGTCTCCTTCGTACAACGTCTCCAAATTAAGGAATGGAAACTCTGAGTGTTACCATGGAGACACTTGCTGAGTAGTTTCGTGGTAGTTAGTCTCTCATATATAGGTTTGACTAAGTGTACACATGTGTGTATGATGTACCAAAGTACCAATTGATACACGTGAAATAACAATCAAGTAGATTTAAATCCAAATCATCCGTAGATAAGGGTTAATAAAAATGAGTATAACTCAAAGACTATTTCGAATCTGTGGAAAACAATTACAGATCCTAGAAGTAGAAAAAACGGGGAATAAAATAAGTCAAAAAATGTTTCATACTTTTATCCATTCTAGGGCATATAGAATATCTTAATTGATGAAAAAAAAGAGAGAAAATAGCCCGACTTGAGGACCAGCCCCGTGCCCTCCTAAAGTCGCCGGTCCCTAGTTTGAGGCGATTAATTCTTTTGAAAGGGGAGAGCCAGTTCCTTAAGAAAAACACACCAAACGTGCCCTATTCAGAACTCGAACCCCAGCCCACTCTGACGGTCAGATGCTAACGTCTAGACCAGTGCGCCATCCAAGCGACAATTTTAGCTCTTGGCTGTGGAAATAACAATGAAATGCACAAATAATTTCTAGAAAAAAAGGGACGTTTCGAAGCTCAAATGCGCTGTCAAATTCCAATGCATTGTATTTCATTCTAGTGGAAAATTGTGTATGTAGAAAATAAAATATGACTGGATAATTCTTCACTGGCGCCCCCCAAGGCCCGATGGATCAGGCTTTGGGGAGCGCCAGTGAAGGAGTTCGGGTTAATGGAGAGAGAATTAAGGCCATTAAATTTGCTGACGACCAGGCAATAGTTTCAGGATCAGCCAAATTATTACAGTGCATGATGTCAAAAATACACAAAAATGCAGATATCTATGGAATGAAGATAAAAAAAAGACAAAACTAATGGTAAAAGGAAAAGTTCCAAAACAGGCTTTCCTTAAAATTGAAGGACGATACATCGTACAAGTTATTTCATTTCGCTATTTGGATCAAATTGTTACTGGAGATGCGAGATGTGAAATGGAAATTAGAATCAGACTGGGGATGACAAAAACGGCTTTCAGAGAGAATTAAATACTACTGACAGCCAAATATATAGATCTAAAACTGAGGAAGAGAAATTTAAAGGCATATTTGGCCAGTAGCTTTCTACACTTCTGAGACATGGACATTGACCAAGAGAGAAGTGAAAAGGCTAGAGGCGTTTGAGATGTAGAGCTATAGAAGAAGGGAGAGAATAAGTTGGCTCGATAGAAAGACTAATGAGGAGGTCCTGGAGAGAGTGGGAGAACCCAAGAACCTGATCAACATGTTAAATAGAAGAAGAATGTTATGGATGGGAAACACGTTGTGCCATGGAGACCCGATTCTGGAAGTTTCGGAAGGGAACCTTCAAAGCAAGAGAGAAAGAGGACGGCCAAGGAATAGTTTTGTGGCACAGGTACTCCAATATACTAATACTAGGACATATTATGACTTGAAGAGAACGGCGGTGAATAGAGAAGAATGGAGAGACTGAGTACATCTACTGAACAACCAGTCCTTGGACTGAGCAACCAAGAAGAAGAGAACCGTCCTGATGATGCTTGGAACTAATCTGGTGGAGGTTTTCTAACCGCGTACTGAAACTCAGGTATTGTCGAATAAAAAACCCAAAATTTACGCCATCTAACGAAAAGATGCGCATGCTTAAACCTTTTTTTCTTCGTTTCGGGGTTTAATAACCACTATGAACAACTGTGAAAGGTATAAGCAGTATTTTGTCCCTAATTTGCTTCCAGGAAAGAGATATAGCCACTGCCTACGGACAAGCACACTGACTATTAACCCCGACCCATCTCGAACGGATAGTCACAGGAGAGCGCCTCAGGCCATATGGCCAACGGTCAGTGCCTGAAACTTGGAACCGAAAGAGGAATAGTGCCGATCGATGTATAAATCTCAGACAAACCGGTCAAAAGTACAAAGGGTATCCTGAAAGTAATGTCTCGTCCCTCATAAGATTTTTATTTGTAGCAGCAAAAATATGAAACTTGGTGGCAAAATACTTGGACATATTGTTGTTAATAATGTTAGCCTATTCAAAGTATTGTCCATCACTTTTTATACATTTTCACCATCTTTGAACCCATTGGTAAAACCCATTTTAGAAAAATTCCTGAGGCTGTCGTTTCACCCATGAGTTCACAGCCAGTTTAACATCTGTAACATCTTCGAAACGAACCCCACGAAGAGTGTTTTTCAAAGAGTCAAACAGGAAGAAGTCTGAGGGAGCCAAATCAGGACTGTAGAGAGGTTGGGGCTTCACCGTCCACCCCATTTTGGCAATAGCCTGTGAAGACTCCATTGAGGTGTGAGGTAGTGCTTTATCATGGTGTAAAACACCACTATGAAGTGGAATGTCACGTCTTTTCCTTCTGATAGCTTCCTCAATGTCTGCACATAGTGAGCACTGCATATTGTTGCAACTTCTGGGTGGTGACACGATGATCAGCTGTGATGAGGTCTTTCACTCGTTGCCTGATGGCACCTGTCACTGCAGTTGCGGGTCTCCCACTCCGTTGTTTGTCCGACACTGAAGATTCTCCCTCTCGAAACCTCTTCATCCATCTTTAGACATTACTGATATCGATTGTTACAGCTCCATACATATCCAGGCGTCTTCTGTGGATTTCTGGAGCCTCCCTCCCTCTTTTTCCAGGAATTCAATTATGGCTCGCTGCTTTTCTCAGTAATTCATGGTCTTTATTTCCGATTCTGAAAATAAGTTGCTCTCACATTCGTAACATGTCGTAGTACATGTCAGTGCAGTTTCATTAAAATCACTTCAAAATTTCAAAAAGTTATTGAGGAGGAGGCATTACTTTCAGGATGTCCCTTGTAAGTGGGACTATTGGTAACACTACAATTTATGACATCAGACTTGTGGTGTTCAGATATAATGAAACCAACGTTTGCCACAAAAAAAGGTTTATTATACATCAACTGTAGTTATTCAGAGCTTCTGGCTCGGCATCATCATTTCGTCCTGATTATGCCGAACCAAAAGCTCTGCAAAACTATAGTTAATGTATAATAAACCTTTTATTTTGGTAAACGTTGGTATTTTCATTCTATTGATAACACTACAAAATAGCTGGTATACTCGGGGCAAAGATAACCTGATTAACTGTTAACGTTGTGAAACTGATTCACCGACAAGATATCTCTTCTTTTTCAGCATTGCTCTCCGCACTAACTTGGTGCAATGCGTCGCGGACCCTTTTACCTAAGGGTGATGGACGGCAAGACAAAAGGAAATTTTCGGCTGATGCCCCTCCCCCTCAACCACCAGACTCCCTCAACCTTGCCAAATACCAAACAAATGATGTTTTTTAAAACGTAACTGAGTGGATAAGATAATTCCCTTCCTTAAACATATTCGTTACTTATACTCCCTCATTAGTTATAAGTGAGCTTTCGTTGTTTCCAAAGAGTTCCACACATATATTTTTGTTTTTTAGGTACACATTGAAAAGCGGACGATCTAAGCGAGAGATGGGTTTGCCTCCTTGGGGCGCTCCGTGGTAATAATGGCACACACAACAGCAACTAGGGCCTCTGTAAATCTTGGAGAGGTGCCAGCTAGTTCTGTGTGACATTGACAAAAAGACCCCAACTCACTGGGTTTTGTTCCAGAATCCTTATGTTGAATGACCAACTGGAACTGTCAGCTGTGGGCTAATCCCCCACACTGATGTAATTACCTGATTAAAAAGGCACAAAGAAATCAATATCCGTACTCTAGTGAGGGATATGGTGGACCTACCATACTTGAGAAGGACGATCCACCACGGAATCGACCTGGACTTTCTAAACGGCATATGAGAAAGCGATCTCAGCTGAGTGAGTGTAAGATTGGTGTATCGAATACTAAAGGTATAAATGGCAGGATGAATGAGGTGATTGAAGAGATGAATAAGTATAGATTGGATGTGCTGTGTGTATGTGAAACCAAAAAGAAGGAAACTGGGATAGAAGAAGTGAATGGAACAGTGAGTGCGTCGTCTGGTGTATTGGATAATGTGTGAGGACAGGCTGGTGTAGGTGTGATTTTAAGTGAAAAGATGAAGAACAACTTGATTCACTATAGCTGCATAAGTGAGAGAATTCTTTGGATTCGTTTGAAAGTGAAACTCCAGAGAATAGTAATTGTTGTGGTGTATGCTCCTTGTGACTCGGAACCTTCTGATAGGAAGGGAGATTTCTGGAAGGAGCTAAAAGCTGTTTTGAGCCAGTTTGGTGCTAAAAGAAAGTTATAGCAGGGGATTTGAATACTAGAGTAGGTGTGCAGAATGCAATTTCTGACAATGTTGTGGGTAAGTTTAATAATCCTTGTGTGAATGATAATGGTGAAAGATTAATTGAACTCTGGATTGAGAATGGTTTGTGTGTATTTAATACGTTTTTCAACCATATATATATTCATACACATACTTGGGAAATACGTACTCTTGGTCGAAAAAGTGTGATAGATTTTGGTGTCTACGATAAACGTCTGAAACACTAAATTGTTGACCCTCGTGTGATGAGAGGTGCGGATGTTGGTTCTGATCATTACTTGGTAGTGTCACGAGTGAAACTGAATGTTGTTGGAGGAAAAGGAATAGGAAGCAGCCTAGGATGGAAAGAATAAAGGTTGAAAGGCTGTCTGAAGATCATCAGCGTTATTCTGACTTACTCAGAGAACGACTGAAGTATCTGAAATCTTGTGAGACGGATGTAGAAAAGAAGTGGAAATATTTTAAGTACTGTATTGTCACTGGTGCTGAAGAGGTCTGTGGCACCACAATAGTGAGTAACAATAGAGGAGATTCTTGGTGGAATAGTGAGATTGAAGAGACAGTAAAGAGAAAGAAGGAAGCCTATTTGGGCATGCTGCAAGGTAGAGTTTCTGTGGATGAATGTCGCTGTAAGAAGCGTGAAGCTTCTCGGCTGGTTCGCGATAGTATGGCAACAGATTGGAAGGAGAAGGTGGAAAGGCATGAATTGGCTTTTTGGAAAGATAGGAAGACTTTCTGGAAGTATTGAGGGAAACAAAGTTGTAAGTTGTGTGAAGAACAGGATCGAGGAAATGATATGGGAGCCCAATGAGTTACGTGAAAGATGGGTGTAACGTACCAGGAGATGTGACGTACCTGCCCGAAGGACGCACACGACATAAAGGCAGATAGGAATCAGAATAAAACGTCCGCGTAGCTCAATTGGTAGAGCAACTTATTCCGGAATGAGGGGACCCGGGTTCGAATCCTGGCGCGGATAGAAATGACGGAGAAATTTACTTCTTTATAATGGCGCCCGAACTATCCGGATGACCCGACCGTTCAAAATCTCGCATTGGTGTGATGTTATTTCCACACCGCGAGATAGGGAAAATAAGAGAATCCTTTCTCCAGCACTTCGAAAAAAAAATAAGGGGCAGATGATGTAACGTACCAGGAGATGTGACGTACCTGCCCGAAGGACGCACACGACATAAAGGCAGATAGGAATCAGAATAAAACGTCCGCGTAGCTCAATTATTGGAGCAACTTATTCCGGAATGAGGGAACCCGGGTTCGAATCCTGGCGCGGATAGAAATGACGGAGAAATTTACTTCGTTATATGGGTTGAAGACTTCTGTGAGTTATTAGATCAGGAAAGCGAAAGTGATTCAGATGCAGAAGCATATGATGTCACAGAGAAGGATGGAAGCACAGGAGGGATCTCAAGGGAAGAGGTGCGTAAAGCTCTAAAATCTCTTCAGAATGGTAAGGCTCCGGGAGTTGATGGCATAACTGCTGAGATGTTGAAATAAGGTGGTGACTCTGTAATTGACTGGTTAACTGAAATTTGCCAGTTGTGCTGGGAAGTAGGAATGGTCCCTCGGGATTGGAAGGATGCTATCATTGTTCCCTTGTATAAGGGAAAAGGTGATCAGACTGACTGCAAGAACTATCGTGTTATTAGCCTACTGAGTGTGCCAGGGAAAGTCTTTGGTAAGGTCTTTATTGAAAAAGTACCGGATCTTACATAAAAGAAAGTGTGGGGTGTTCAGAGTGGTTTTGTGGTTTTATGCCTGGTAAAGGCTGCCCTAACCAGATTTTTGCATTACGCATGATGATTGAAAAGAATCTGGCTGTTGGGAAGAAAATGTTTACTGCCTTCATAGATTTAGAGAAAGCTTACGACCGAGTAAATACGACACTTTTGTGGAAGGTATTGAATGAGTAGTCAGACAGGGTTGTGTAATGTCACCATGACTGTTTAATATATTTATGGCTGCGTGCATACGTGATGCCAAAATAGATAATACTGGTTTATATCTTGGTGACGTGTGTGTGCAGATTGCTGTATGCTGATGACCCTGTCCTGTTGGCAGAGAGCAAAATTGAGTTGCAGAGTATGTTAGCCTGGATGTACGAAGTTGGCCTGAAATTTAAACTGAGTATAAATAAGGGAAAAACCAAAGTTATGGTTTTTGAGAAAGGAAATGGTAGTACTGAATGTAATATATGTCTAAATGGCACAGTGATTGACCTGGTGAATGAGTTTGTGTATTTAGGAAGCATGTTTGACAGAGAGAACAAATTGGATGGCAAAATTAGTAGGCGTGTGAATTCTTCATTGAAAGTCATAACTGATTTGCGAGGTTTTCACAGGAATGATGGTTTCTCAAGAAAGTCCCGCATGACTGTGTATGAAAGCGTAATTGTTCCTACTCTGATACAGTATATGGCAGTGAAACCTGGGTGCCACAGAAGAAACATACGAGTCGTTTGCGTGCTGGATAAATGCTTTGGTGATAATGCTCTACAAGAACGTCAGTGCCAGCGGTGGTTCGCAAATTTCCGTGCTGGTGATTTTGACCACAATGACGCTCCTTGTTCCGGAAGGCCCACCAAGGTTGATGACGACCAAATCAAGGCACTGCTCGAGTCAAACCCACGTTAAACGACACGAGAGATTGCAGACACATTGCACATCTAACATTCAAGCGTTCACGAACACCTAAAGAAGTTGGGATACGTAAGCAAGCTCGATGTGTGGATTCCTCATGAACTCAAAGAAGCTCAGTTGACGGCTCGTATAAACATCTGCGATATGCTCGTTAAACTTGAGGAAAACAATCCTTTTTTAAAGCGACTGATAACTTGTGACAAAAAGTGGATTGTGTACAACAATGTGCTGTGCAAACGGTCTTCGTCCCGACGTGCTGCTTCGCCTCAAACGACATCCAAAGCACACATTCATCAGCGGAAGGTTCTGGTCTCAGTGTTTTTTTTTTTGATTGGAGGTTTAACGACCACCGTGAGCAACTCAATGGGCTATAAGCAGTCGCCCGTCCCTAATTTAGGGTCACTGGTTCCAGGGAAGGGAGAGAGCCAGTGCCGTAAGACAAACACAACATCCATGCCTGACCGGGATTCGAACCCGGACCCCTTACGGACGAATGATCAGAGGCCAGCGCCTTAGACCACTGCGCCACCGGGGCGGCCTGGTCTCAGTGTGGTGGGATTTTAAAGGTGTCGTGTTTTTCGAGCTCCTACCACGGAATCAAACAATCAATTCGAATGTGTACTGTCGGCAATTGGACAGTTTGAACGAATCCATCATCCAAAAACGTCCAGAGCTCGTTCATCGTAAAAGTGTTGTGTTCCATCACGACAACGCGAGACCACAAACACAAGTTTGATCACCCGCCAAAAATTATTGGAGCTTGGGTGGGATGTGTTGCCACACCCAGCATACTCGCCTGACCTTGCACCGTCAGACTTCCACTTGTTTCGCTCTCTTCAACAGTCCTTGCGTGGTATAACGTTCAATTCAGCTGTAAATCAGCACTTTGTGCAGTTTTTCGCCACGAAACACAGGTCGTTCTATGAACGAGGCATTCTGTAGCTCACTGAAAGATGAAAAAAGGTTATCGAACAAAACAGGCATTATAATATTGATTGATCTTTGTTCTTTCTATCAATAAATTACCTTTGCAAAACATGGCTAAAATACGTCATGGCTTTTCCGACAACCCAATATTTAGTTACAAAGTCCCTATAAGTTTTTCACAAGCACTGGCATCTTAGTCAGAAATAAATTTGCAATTTAGGAAATCGAAATTTCCGGTTATGTTATCCTTCTCTGATTGTAATGGAAACGAATCAGAGAGGATCATCTCATAATATGTGAAAACAGTCAAGGTTCGAAATTATATATGCAAAATACGGATGAATTAATTTCGAAATATTCTTAAGTATTTGCAGAGAGAGGCTTTGCAAGCGTTTGTGTTTAATTTAAGTTTGGAAGAACAATTTCTATATATCCTTATACTTTATTTATTAAAACCTATCAAAATGTACCATTTATGAATAATTCTCTATTGTAAAATATTGTAAATATTTATTTTAAATATACCTGTTATGTTACATATGCATGTTTTTGCTTTCACGTATACAACAAATAGCTAAAATACACAAAAAATAGCTGAAATACTCCGCACGACCATTGCTTCTAGTTTCTGTTATGTTGACGGAGTTTTATTTTATTACTTTTTGTTGTTTTGTTTCGGTGTTTACAAATGTCAGTAGCGAATCCAGGATTAAATTCCAGTAAAATGAGTAGAGGACCATTTATAAATATTTTATGTTTTCAGTGGACAGTCTGGTTGGCCACGTTTGCATCTTCTTCAGCTCGACAGACACCGGAACGGTTCCAACTCGGTGGCTTCTCTTACTCATGGCAGCTCATCCTGAAATCCAAGCCAAAGTCCATGCTGAGATCGACGAAGTTGTTGGCAGAGAGGGCTTAATTTCGTGGAACGACTGGAAGAAATTTCCTTATTCAATGGCATGCATTACAGAAATGATGCGCTGGGTGACGCCTGTTCCGGTCTACATTCCAAGATGGTATGAGGAACAACATTCTCTTACTTTAAATTTTTATTGCATCTTTAGGTGCCAATGTATTAAGAAAGTAACGATGTTATCAATTTGCTGTTTGTCCGTCGTTTGGCATTACATTTCGGCGTTCTGCAAAAATTCTTCTCGCACGAGACACATTTACATCGTATATGTCTCTTCTTAGAAAAAGGTTTAAATGAATTGCTTTAGGATCGTATAGACGTCAACCACCAACTTTATTAAAAAAAGTTGCATAATTTTAGTTGTCGTGATGCTGGCATTTGTCTTTCACATCAGGTTCTCTGTTCTCGACGAACATTGGCGATCATCATAATAAACGGTGCACAGCCATGATTCTGGTTTTTTCTGGGGCATAAATATTACATCGATTTTGTTTCTGAGCTATTCACAATGATCCAGCGATGCCAACAATGATACAAGCGGTGCGGCCATAAATGGCTCAAAACAGTAGCGTGACCATGATTTCTTCTTCGAGGTATATATAGTCTAGCTGGAATTAGGGTCGTGTCCAGGAGAGGCTGATCTCCCTCCCAAAATATATATTTTGTAAAACTTCCAAAAAGGAGGAATATGGACGAAGAAAAAAGGAGTATCTCTTTGATTTATTAAGCTATAGTTTTAAGAAGGGACAATTTTCGAGAAAAGTTCGAAAGCGAAAAGGAAGAGTTAGTTTTTTTTCTTTTTCACTTTCTCTGTCTCTCCTCTCAAGAAGCCATTGTCTGCATCATAAAACGGGGTCTAATCAACAGCATCAACAAAATTTCCTCTTCGGATTTACCGTAATATTTTAGCTAAAGCTGAATCAGATATCTTAAATACATAATGTGGAACATCGTTTATACGTTTTTCAAAGGGACTTAGTAAAATTAACGTATAATTGAATACACATATAAAGGAAATAGGGAAAATGTAACATTAAGGGCAATTCGGAATATTTGGATGGGTTACATTTTACATATAAATGAGAAAAACGTATTAGTGAGAAATGAATGAACGAAATTGTGCTGTTTATCGCTTTGGACACACTCTTTGTTGCACCACTGGCTCGTAACGTCTGAGTCCAATTTTAGGGATTCATTTCGTGTTAAATTCGCGGAAATTAAAAAAAACACAAAGTGAGTAGTCAGCTGGTCAGCGGCAAGGTGCAGCCTCCAACACCGTTGCGCAGAGCACAGCTTCAGCCAATGGCACCAAGCTAATGGTGTATTTGTTCTGCAAATCATGAAACCTAATTGTTTTATTTGTTAAACAGTTTGAACGATGCTCCGTCAGGTAACCACAAAAGTATTTGCCGTTTTCGGAGATTGAGACAAAGTATTATATAACGCATACGTAGTAGAAAAGCAATTTATTCATCAAAATAATAACCATGGACATCAGCAACGCTATGCTAACGTGTTAACACCTTATATATACCCCTGAGATAAAATGTCGAGTTATGGGAAGAGAATAAGTTTTGGAAGCCAGCGTGCAACTCATTCGAACTGGAGAAGTCGTGTCCACGCAAATGATTGTCCAGTGAAAGAAACAAGTGATCGTCTTAAGGAGATATATCTGGTAAGTAAGCTGGATGATAGAAAAGCTCCCACCCAAGTCCTTTTATTGTGTTTCTGGTCAATGAAGCAGATTGGGCGCGAGCGTTATCTTGAAGGAGCAAAACAATTTTTCTGTTTACCGCTGATGCTTCCTTCTTTTTCAGGTCCTCATGCACACGTTTCAGTTGTTCACAATACACTGTATAATGAATTAGCTTTATTTACTTTCCGCTAAGCTAATTATTATGAATGATTCTCTTCCTACCAGCTAGCTAATGATATACTTGTACTAAGCTTCAAAATAATGAATTCAAAAGGGTGTTGTTACTAGTTAATTACGAACTTAAACAAAGTCTCAACGCTGGTTATTTATAGGAATCAATAAATGTTATAAACCTAACAGCCAGACAGAGATCTGACAAAAACTATGAATTGAGAAAGACTGAACTTACTGAAAACTTCTTTATTTCAACGACTCTTGGTCAACTAAGGCACACATAACACTTGTACACAATAATGAATAATCTTTCCTCGTATTGTACACGCTCTCTCTTAACGACCACAAGCTCTCCTCATAACAACACACAAGCTCCCCTAAGTCTCGATGAACGCGCCTATATACTAGCTACCACCACGTCATGACTTACACTCATTGCCAGATCTTATTCAGCGGGTGAAATAATATTTCGTTCAGTAGGAAGATAATTTACATAGTAAAATAAAATAACCAGAGATAGTAAAATCAAAAGGAAAGTGAATATAGAGTATACGTTACATCATCTCCCCTTAATTTTTTTTTTTTTTTTTTTTTTGTCCTTTTTTCTTTTTTCTCTTTTTTTTTGTTTCCGAAAAACCTATCAAATTTGGAGTGTAAGTCTTACATTTCGTTGATTGACGTTTCTCGACCTCTTTTTTGTTTTGTGGTTTGGTGGTAGCCGTATTTACATTATCAAACTTGGCATGACAATTTACGAAATCTGTATTCGACTGTGAAACTTGTATTGTTGAACAAAACAAACCTGCATCGGCATACTTTCCTTTTATTCTGCCTAGCAGGAATCACTTTTTTAATTTCAAATGACGTTCTCATTATTCGTTGAATACATACCAACTGTATCAGCAGCGAAGATTGCCTGGAGCTGCCTAACAGTAACAATTTTATTATTTTCATTTCAAATTACGTTCGCATTATTCGTTGAAATACATACCAACTGTATCAGCAGCGAAATTTACCTGGAGCTGCCTAACAGTAACAATTTTATTATTTTACCCCTAAGCACATAGATATATATAAAAAAAGTGGATTAGTAGATGTACATAGAAGAAATATAAAAAAAAACACACATATACACAAAAAAGAATGCATAGGCCCACACGAAAAAAAGAAATTCTGACACGCCAACTGGTCGTGCAGGAAAAACAACAAACTGAGAAAAGAACCTGTCCGCGAGAACTTACTTATCTCGAGGACGCATAAAAAACTCTAGTGCGATAACGTTTTCCAGGCCTAATTGGACTGGTAAAATCAGGTGGCTTGGATCTCTTCAGGGACTGGAACGGAACTGGAACATCGGTCTGCTGTCGGTCAGGAAATCCCGGCGGCTGACGGGAACGGTCAGGAATGGCGGAAATCCTTCGGTCCGAAACGGCTGAAGTCTGTGGGTCCAGAAATCCCTGCGGCTGAGAAGAACGGTCAGGAGTCTGGTGGTCTGGAAATCCCTGCGGCTCAGAAGAACGGTCAGAAGTCTGGCGGTCCGGAAATCCCTGCGGCTGAGAAGAACGGTCAGAAGTCTGGCGGTCCGGAAATCCCTGCGGCTGAGAAGAACGGTCAGAAGTCTGGCGGTCCGGAATCTCTTGCGGCTGATAGGAACGGTCAGGAACGTCAGAAGTCTGGCGGTCCGGAAATCCTTGCGGCTGATAGGAACGGGCTCCCCCAGGCTTTGGATATGAAGTCCCTTTGTGCTGGGGCCCGTTGTGTCCTTCCAGCATCTTTTTGGACGGACGTGTCTCCGACCACATCGTTTGCTTTCGCTTACGCCCACGTGGCATGAGAGTAGCAGCAGGCATCGGCCCTGTTTGCCCTGAGCGTAGGTTCCAGGGGCGAAACCCGGGCGGATGCAAAGATTTCTGCCTTCGTCGCTGTTGCGGCGAAGCAGATTGGGGAGACAAGTCACGTTTGCGCCCAGCCTTTGGTGGTGCTGGACGGTTTGGAACATGAAATTTAGGATGCATAACTGATAAGTCAGAAATGTCCGAAGCCTCTGAGTCGCTGCTGTAATTCAGTGGTCGTGCAGGGCGATGTTTAGATTTGCCTATAGGAATACTTTCGGACGAGGTATTCAAAGAAGAAGTAGCCCGCGTTGGTGCAGAGTTATCCGGAAACGGCTCAGCAATAGTCTTGGCAATGGTTGGAGGGAAAGGAACGATACTAGTATTCGACGAACTCGATTCGAGCCTTGGTCTCATGGGAGAATCAGGTTGCGTGTGTAGAAACCCGTCTGGAGGAGGGGAGGGTGAAGGAAAAATCACTGGAGATTCTTCAAAAATGTTTGTTGGTTCGTCCAAAATTTCTGGCGGTTGAACATGAGATATAGATTCTTGAGTCTGTGGAACAGAAGGTTGAGTAGGATTGATAATGAAATCGATATTCTGTTCATGATACTTGCGACACTGATCAACATGTACATATTGAAAATGGTTATCAGGTTTCTCCAAAACAATATTATTTTCAAAGACATTTGCCACCCGATATGGACCTTCGTAGCTGGGTGCAAATTTCTTCACTAAAGTATGCGAAACAGAAGACTGGAAGTGCGTTTCCACGAGAGTGAGATCTCCAACGACAAGATCTGGTTCCCTACGCCTAGAATTATAATATCTTGCTTGAGCCGCTTGTGCTCCTAGCATTGCAACACGAGCTTTTTCTGCCATAATTCGGACTGATTGCGGAGTTGGTCGCTGATTTAGTTCGTCGATAATCCCCGTTAAATTTTCAAAAGGGGTTTTAATTTTGCTACCCAGAAAAAGTTCTGCAGGAGTAATTTTAGTAGACTCGTGGACAGACGAGCGGAGGGCGAACGCAAAAAGCTCTAAATGGTCATCCCATCTTTCATGATGATCCATTACAAAAGTCGCAATCATTTTCACTAGCGTTCGGTTAACGCGTTCCGCAGGATTACTCTGGGGATGATATGGGGAAATGAATTTATGTTTAATGTGTAGTCTCGCACACATTCTTTCAAAAATGTCAGAAATAAATTGAGGACCATTATCCGAAACTACTTTATTAGGTGCACCATATCTAGAAAATACTTCATTAACTAAGACATTACAAATAACTTCTGCCGTAGCGGCTTTAATGGGAAAAACTTCAACCCATTTAGAAAAATTATCAGTTAGTACTAAAACGTAAAGAGCTTTATTTTTAACAGATAATGGATAAGGTCCCAATAAATCTATGGAAATAATATCAAACACATGAGAACTTGAACTAGACTTCAAGTGACCGGCCGGTCTTACATTACGATAATTATTAATCTGACACAAGTGACATGATTGAACGTATGCGAGCACACTTTGGTACATGCCAGGCCAATAGGCAACATCCCGCAATTTACAACGGGTCTTGCGAATACCTAAATGGCCTGCAAGAGGTTTGTCATGAAATTCATTTAAAAGAGCCATTCTAAGGGTTCGCGGATTACATGGGCGAAACTCTGCCCTAGTAGTCCGAGATTTTGTATAATAAAGAAGACCCTCTATTACTTCAAAATGTTGTGACCTTCCAGCCAGAGAAGGATCACTTGGTAGGGGCGAACCCGCAAGCAAAAAATTGTAGATATCCCCAAATTCTGGATCATTTATTAATTCTGCCATTATCTGCTCTCTGGATGTTATATCAGCTATTAGAAGTAAAGGCTGACATCCAGGAGTAGTTTCTGTGGGGACCCCACTAATCGGAACGCGAGATAATGCGTCCGGTAATTGATTCTTATGACCTGGCTGATATGAAATTTTGATATTGCTCTCCTGTAACTTCAGAGCCCACTTCATAAGTCTTTGAGATAGGTGCTTAGCAGAATTCAAATACTGAAGGGCAGAATGATCCGTAATTATGTTAACTGTCAATTTATTAAGATAACATTGAAATTTATTCAGCGCATACACAACAGAAAGACATTCACGTTCCGTAGCTTAATAATTGCGTTCAGCTTTGGCTAAAGTACGAGACGCAAAAGCTATTGGATGCCCAGCTTGTGACAAAACGCAACCAAGACCAACTCCGGATGCGTCAGTATAAATATCAAATTCCTTAGTATGATCCGGGAAAGCCAACACCGGAGGCTGAGTCAATGCAGACTTCAGTGTTTCGAATGCAGCGTTAGCCTCAGGTGTCCAAATAAACTTCTTGTATTTACGTTTTAAAGCATACAATGGCTCACATATTGTAGCATAAGCGGGGACGAACTGCTGATACCAACCGGTCATTCCCAGAAAGCGGGATAGTTCTTTTGCTGTTTTAGGCCGAGGAAAGTCAACAATAGGCCTAATTTTTTCATTATCAGTGAATAAGCCGTGGGGAGTAATTTTCAACCCCAGATATACAATCTCGTCCCTCGCTATCTGGCATTTACTAGGTTTTAACATCAAGCCAGCATTGTATATGAGTTGGAACACCTGTTTGAGCAGAGAAAGGTGCTCGTCAAAAGTCTCTGATGTGATAATAATGTCATCCAAATAGACATGCACATGGGGACCCAGGACAGGTCTGAGAACCGTATCCATAAGCTTTTGGAAAGTAGCAGGTGCAGAAGCTAGTCCAAAAGGCATACGTAAATATTCATAGGCCCCAAAGGGAGTCACAAAGCCAGTTTTATCGACAGAGTCCGGATGTACTGCCACCTGCCAATATCCACTCGCCAAATCCAAAGTTGACATCCATTTGGTTGACGACAAGTCATTTAAAATATGTGACATGACAGGTAGGGGATAATTGATCGTTTTTGTGACTTGGTTGAGCTTGCGAAAATCTGTCACGAAACGAAATTCATTGGGTTGTTTCTTTGGAACCAAAAAGGCAGGGGCAGCCCAGGCGCTTGTTGATTCCCTGATTATGCCCTGCTTAATCATTTCAGCAATTTGACGTTGCATTTCCTGTTTTTTATGTGGAGCACAAGGGTAAGGTTTCGTCGCAATTGGTTTCGAACCATCAGTGTCAATAACATGATAAACCACCTGTGTGAAACCAGGTTGATCCGAAAATAAACCAGGGCTTTCCTGTAAAAGGAGAGAAAGCTGGTCTCGTTGCCCCTCATTCAATTGGTCACTCAATAATAAACTCGTGATATCTACAGGAACCGTAGGAATCATTTCGACAGGTTCCGGAAAGGAAATCACATGTTGTACAAAATTCAAAGTTATTTGAAACTTGTTTATAAAGTCCATTCCCATTAGACATTTCACAGGTAGCTCGTCTATAAACAGGAAAGAATGTGTAAAACGAGCTTTTCCCAGCCCTAAAGATAATGTGACAGTTCCTGAGATACTGAAGATTTCATTATTTGCACCTCGCAAATACTGCGTTGCAGGCTGAACGTGTATGGCAGAAAAAGTGTCAGTGCAAAACTTTGTATTTAGGGCTGATATTTCAGACCCAGTGTCGAACTTTGTCTCGACAATAACGTCTTCAAGTGTCAAGAATACATCAGGCAACTGAGGAGTTTGAACAGTCACTAATACTGTTTTAGGGTCAGAATGTTTGGTATCAGGAAGCAGGACCGACCCTTCGTCTACTTCCTGTGGAAGTTTAAAGGAATCCTGGTGGGGTTATCATGTGGTCGGAAACCTCGACCCTGCCGGGTATCGGGAAAATTTTCACGATGAGGAAAACTGCGTGAAACTTGCGTCGGGAACTCCGCGTGTCTGTTGACAGTTTCATATCCGTTACGTCTGCCCTCCGCACGGGCAGAAAAATTATCATTGCCCTGAGCATGATAACGTTCCGAATGCTGCTGAGTGAAACGGGGTCGAGCATACTGTGCATTATTACGATATCCCGAAGCTTGGTCAGAAACTCGCTGTTGGTTTGCCACTCTTCTGTGTGGTGGAACGTATGAAGCTTGGGTGAGCACTTGTGTATGCTCGCGCTGAAAATTATGTCTATTATGCCGCTGAGGGTTTTCGTAATAAGCCTCGCAGGGTGCCCGAGCATGGTGAGTTGAACCATGTTTGCCATGTCGCTCTTCATACGTGCGTATGAGGCGAAGGCATTCATGAATTGTGGCAGGGTGTCGAACCTCAAGAAAATCTTGTAAGAATGGGTCGAGCTGCTGCACGAGGGTATCCAACATGTCAACATGACTGGCATGTGGATCCCATAGGTTATATAGGCGTGTAGTTTCCAACGCAAATGCAACAGGGCTATCATTGGGACCTTGCTGACGTAAAAAAAGCTGTTGAGCAAGGCTAGCTCGACTGAGGCCGAAAGGAAAGACCTCCAAGAATTCTGCACGGAAATTCTCATAATGAGAATCCGGGTTCGACCCTCTCCACTGCCGATACCAGGTCTTAGCGGGGTCCCTCAAGCAAGTACCGGCAATTTGGACCTTGCAGTCTTCAGGAATATTATATAGATCAAAATGATCTTCCAGACCTTCGAGGAACTTTAAGGACCCCTCCAAACCATTGAAATGAATTGTTCCTGCATGCGGCACGAAATGGGCAAGCATTCTGCTTCGCTGAGAGGATTGAACTCCCTCAGGTACGACCCGCGACTCAGAGTGATAGGAAGCCGGTGCATTACGAAATGGTGAAGAATGCCTGGGTATGTGTAGATCATTCATATCAAATTCAGAGCCACAGGCTTCTTGCAAATTGTCAAAAAAAAACACCATTACCCTCGGAACTTGCCGTGGGGTAGAAAATGGAAGTTGCCTCAAGTAAGGAAGACATGGATAATAATCGTCAAGATCTCGTGTTCGAGAAAAGTTCGGGCGCCAATTATAATGAATTAGCTTTATTTACTTTCCGCTAAGCTAATTATTATGAATGATTCTCTTCCTACCAGCTAGCTAATGATATACTTGTACTAAGCTTCAAAATAATGAATTCAAAAGGGTGTTGTTACTAGTTAATTACGAACTTAAACAAAGTCTCAACGCTGGTTATTTATAGGAATCAATAAATGTTATAAACCTAACAGCCAGACAGAGGTCTGACAAAAACTATGAATTGAGAAAGACTGAACTTACTGAAAACTTCTTTATTTCAACGACTCTTGGTCAACTAAGGCACACATAACACTTGTACACAATAATGAATAATCTTTCCTCGTATTGTACACGCTCTCTCTTAACGACCACAAGCTCTCCTCATAACAACACACAAGCTCCCCTAAGTCTCGATGAACGCGCCTATATACTAGCTACCACCACGTCATGACTTACACTCATTGCCAGATCTCATTCAGCGGGTGAAATAATATTTCGTTCAGTAGGAAGATAATTTACATAGTAAAATAAAATAACCAGAGATAGTAAAATCAAAAGGAAAGTGAATATAGAGTATACGTTACAACTGCAGCTGTGATCGTTTGGCCGCATTGCGCGAGTTCGTAATAAACAACACCACGTACTGTCCACCATACACTCACCGTAGCCACGATTTCTGCTCCGAGGTTTTCATCGATGCAGACGAGGTTTACATCGACGTGGCTTACATCAATGCAGTGCTGGCCTCGAAGTGTGAGAGGCACTGGAAGGCAACCTATGTCTGGAACATTTTGAAGTGCTGTACTGGATCCACTTCTAATCCCATGTGAGTACCTTGTCATAGCGAGACAGCAAAGCATGGTAAGCTGTGGTACGTTGTTTTTTGTTCACTGTATACAATTCGTGAAGGTCCCATTTAGACAATTTGTATGCCGTACCAATTGCGTACAGATGTCTTCGGACGGTTTCGTCACTAAATCACTGGGCTAGTTTCTGGCATGTTTGGCTTCTGTCCTGCTCCATAGCAAATTTCAGGGCTTCTGTGTCAAAGCTGACAGGATGATCACTCCGGGACTTGTCTTGAAGGGATTCATCTCCGTCTTTGGACTTTCGAAACCAATTCCAAGTTGTGCGTTCCTTCGCAGCATCTGCCCCAAATGCTAAGCAAATACGACGAGTTGTTCCTGCAACAGATAAATCGGGTTTATGTTCATATAACAAACACCCATGAATAATCTCTACTGATGCAGCCATGTTAATCGCACGTCTTTTCAATACCAAACTGCGTACCCAACTGATTCAAATGCGCAGGACATCTTGGTATTTCAGCTGATAACATACCGCGGGTGGAATGCCGTCTGACCGCAAATTCAATCATTACAAGGTGTTTCTTTTGGTCATTCAAAAAAGGGAAATACTTTTGTGGTTACCTGATAGAAAACAGACTGAGAAATTATTTCTATTTCGTATTGATACTACCGACATCAAAGTATTTTGTGTGCTTAACCTGTATAACTCCTATCGGTCGAGCTTTCTGAAATTAGAAGTCTTTGAACTTTGTGATGCCAGGACCTTCCACGGAAAACTTAATTGGTGTTAGGTTTGGGCAAAGCAAGAAATACATTATTTACGTGTCATTGCGATGATCACCTCTCATGACTACAAACTTTAATTATGTGGAAACAAATTTTAACTCCCAAGATGATTTCTTCCGGACACCAATAAAAAGAACTGGATATGGTGTTGTACATCATGTGGTTTGCAATTCATGTGAATTTTCTAGGAATAAATAAATAAAACATGCACAAAAGGGAGAGATTTTCAACAACTCCCCATTTCTACTTGTTTCTCACTTCGTGAAAATAATGTGCGAACAGTTTATCTCCGAGCTGAAGTTACAGAAGTGTATCTTCAGAAAGAGAATGGGAGGGTGTGTGTATCTAAAAACGTTAATAAGATGATTTCGCGATGTTATGTTTCTGAATCGCGACATCATCATCAGAGGTTTGGGGGGGGGGAGTTGGAGGTTTAACGACCACCATGAGCAACTCAATGGGCTATAAGCAGTCGCCCGTCCCTGATTTAGGGTCACTGGTTCCAGGGAAGGGAGAGAGCCAGTGCCGTAACACAAACACAACATCCATGCCTCACCGGGATTCGAACCCGGACCCCTTTTGGACGAATGATTGGAGGTCATCGCTGAGACCACTGCGCCACGGGGCAGTTCATCATATTATGATGATGTCGCGATATTAAGTTCACCCATTCATGGCAACTGTGTTCCCTGCTGGTGATGGCCAATACCAACAGGACAATACGCCATGTCATATTGCCAGAATCGTCAAGGAGTGGTTCGAGGAATATGCCGGTGGCTTTCTGTTAATGCCCTGGCCTCCAAATTCATCTGTCATGAACCCAATCGAACATTTGTGGTTCGGTTTGGAGAACCGGGTTCGCGCTAAATCACCTCCACGCCGAACTGTGCGGGAAGTGGAGGATCTGCTGTTGACATTATGGTACCAGATAACCCTGGATATCTACCGCCACCTCATCGAATCGATGCCTCATCGAGTGGCCGCTATTTTGTGGGCTAAAGGGGGTCCTACAGATTATTAGGTATGTGATCATAATGTAATGGTTCATTGGTGTAATACATTACGACTGTGATTCCCCAGTTTACTCAATGCCCAAACATTTTACATTTACGGCCCTTGTCCCTTTTTTCCTGATAAACTTAAGTTATATTGCAGTGTGCAGACTCATACATGAAGATAGCGTTGCCCTTCAAATTGACCTAAAATGGCTCCTTCAGTTCTGTGTATTCTTAACCTCTCCTCATTAGCATTTCTAAATATGTCATGTTCTTTCTTACTCAAGAAAAATAAAACCACTTCTGTTCGTTTGAAAAGCTAGTAACTATACACTACAGGAAGCTGAACAAATAATATGCTAGAATTCGGAGTTACATTCGATTCAGACTTGAATTTAGAGCCATAACTAAAAAATTGTACTTACAGCTTGTAGAAGTTTGAATTTATTTTACAACTTTCTGAGTGTTTCCCTAAACCTCGTATACTTATTCACATTTTTGAGCATCTGGTTAGATCCCTGCTAGAGTGTGCTGCTATCATTTGAAGTTATAGCCTCAATAAACTACTTAACGATATTGAAAAAGCGCAAAAATAATTTCTAAGACACTTTTTACACAGATCAACTATAGTATAAATCATAAATATTCCAACCACTGTAACCTTTTGCTTGTTTTTTCAACACTCTAAAGCAGCGGCTCCCAAACTAATTGCGTCGCGGAACACTTTTCATGAGAGAAATTCGTCACGGAGCTCTACAGCGTCCTTATGCCAAAGGCACGTATATGCATTTTTGACCGGTTTTACTTAACTGAATTTTTCTAGTTATTAGTCGATGTTTTATCGTATAGCAGAAACACGAATTATTTTTCGAATTCTAAATATCTTAAATTTTGATCTAAACTTAATTTTTCCCAGTGAAAGTTATTAAAAGTTGGACATTTAAATATAATTTTCTCAAAACATCAATTTTGCACATATGTGCCTTTGGCATAAGGGTGACGATATATTCACGTTGCTCTTTCATAGGCACTAAACCGAATGACAGCAGTATTGACGATGGAATGTATTTTGAAGCATTTGGGCATGTTAAACATCAAGTTTTATTTCATTCGAAATGTTATTTTTTCACAAATTTCAGAGAAAGAAGGAACTTAATTACATAAGCGAAAAAGAATAATAAAAAGCATGAAGGCAAAACATTTGAGAATGAATTTAAAGCAGGTATTGTTAATTCACAATATATTATCCACATAGATATGGTAAAAAGTGGTGATCTTTTACGGAGAACTCAGGTCACGTGACTTGACTAGCCAGCCCAGCAGATGTTTTGGCTTTAACAGTACGGAAAACCGATTCTCAGCTCACTCACTCATTCGTGCTGGAGGCGCTGTCCTTGATGTTCTCATGCCAGGGGCGCGTTGGGGTGCTGCCCAAAGTTAACCAGGCAGAAGTTGCCCTTGCCGAAACCACAGACCAGTTCTTACCGGCCGTCGGACTATGCTGCGCTGTGTACTACATGGAATAAGCTGTTCTTAGAACTACAGGAAAAGCTTCACCTCCATCGTTCATGGTATGTTTTGCATTTAGGTATATAGTTGTGACTTTAACATTGTATTGTTACTTTTGAGCAAATTTATTCCACTGGTCCGAATGGATAAATTTATCATTGAAAGAAAGCGTGAGCGTGAGCTAACTGATTTAGTATCTAGTGAGCCTGATACTTCAACATTATAAAGTTTAAGCGATGAACATAACCATTTAGGTGCAGGCCATTCTTTGCGAGCATCCAGCTGTATTTCTTCTAATACGACTAAGACTCTATTTCCTCAAATACGAGGACGCAGCAGCACACAAAAGTAACTTTCCAGCTCATTGGATTACTTCATTTCCATGGCTTGTATACAACGACACCAAACATGCTCCTTTTTCTAAGATATGCGAAGCAGCTTATACTAATCAGCTCTTACAGTTCTCAACTAAATTTGAACTATCGTTCATAGCGACTGGTTTTCAAACTGTGAAGAAAACATTTGAAATATTCAGAAATCACGAAAAGGCAGAATGACACCGAAAATCTGTATTAAAAATAAGTGCTACAACTGCAGCCATAAATTTCTTGTCAATTGTCAAATGCAAAGAAACAACAAATGGAAGAATACAGTTTTGCATTATTAAAAATATTTTCTTCACTGCAGTTTCTGCCTCGCCAAGGGCTTCCAGTACGTGGGCACACAGACGAAACTAGCAATTTATTACACATGTTACACCTAAGAAGTGAAGACCATGCGGAGCTAAAACCTTGGATTGAACGCGATTCATTCAAATGGTATTCTCATGAGATATGCAACGAAATGTTAGATCTTATGAGCCACTTTGTATTGAAACAACTTATCACACGTATCAGAAATGCAAGATATTATGCAATCATTGTGGATGAAACATCTGTCCAAGAACAAGTTCCTATTTGTTTTAGAATTGTCACAAATGAACTTGAGATTTAAGAAATATTTCTAGGCTTTTATTCAACAAACAATGCACAAGCGGAGAGTCAGTACATGATTGTCACCGATGCCCTTCAAAGATTCAACCTTAGTTTGAGTGACTGTATGGCCAGTGTTTTGATGGTGGATCCAACATGGCAGGCATTTACACAGGTGTCCAAGCCAGAATCTCTTAAATAGAACCAAAAGCGCTATTTGTTCATTGTTTGGCACACTTACTGAATCTGAGTGTGTAAGATACAGTGAAAAGCATCACGGGATGTCGAAACTATCTCAACTTGGTACGAGAGATAATAGTTTCTATAAGACAGTCACCAAGGAGACTGGCTTTCTTCAAGCAATTGCAAATTGAAGTTGAAGAAACTGCAAACTTGCGAGCATCCTGTTCAACTAGGTGGACAGTCCGTTTCTTATCATTGTCATCATGTTACTCAAACTACCAAGAACTGACAAACTTCATGTTTGAGCAGCCACAGATGGACCGTTCTGATGCAGGTGCAAAAGCTAACGGCTTTCGCATTCAAATGCAATCTATTGAGTTTCATTTCCACTTAGCTTTGTTAACCAAGGTATTCAGTCATTTTGACACAGTGAATAGAGCTCTACAGAAAAACCTTATGTTTTCAAGAATCTTCTGGTATGATTGCTACTTTGATGCAGACATTGAGAGACTTCCGGACACATTTTGATGCATTTTGGGAGGAAATTAAATGCAAAGTAAATGACCAAGGTTTGCCAGAACCACAACAACCTCGTACGAAACGCATTCCAAAACGCATTGGTGATGGGAGCATTGATTGTGAAACTCATTCTTTCAGTAGCCCCAAATATATGTACCAGCGGGTTTTATTTGAAGTAATTGACACCTGGGTTCAGTGCATAGCTGCTAGATTTTAATCAAAAGGTTCAACTTTCTTAACCTTCCTATCTATACTTAACACCATTGCGGGGTCGTCAAAGCTGAGGCCATAAGCTGATGCGTTATGTGCAGTAGTTGAAGACTCTCAGAGTCTTAAAACTTCTTATTGGCTCCCGATTGCCCCGCCCATGGGCGGGGCAATGGGGAGCCAATAAAAGGTGTTTTTTCTGGAAAAACATCGTCATCGGCAACAGTTGCCGTTGCGTGTTTAGCAAAGAGTCCAAAATATTTCGGTTTAATTTAAGGCTACGTTCCATAGAGGGATGATAGTTAGAAATTAAATCTTTCAAGTACTTTGCGGCTCGAAAAATTTCGGCAAACTTGTGCAGATTACCGCTGGAAGTTTCATCTTGTTCGTCGACGTGGTCATCATCATCTTTGTCCGAGGAAGTTTTCACAAGTTCTTCTAACTCTTAATTAGTCAATGGTTCTTGATATCCAATCAAGTCTGTTATATCTTCCTCCGGAATATCGACGAAGCTTTCACCCCCCAATCTGCTTGGCCATCTGAGAAATATGTTTTGCATCCTCGCTGATGGTAGGAAAACCTTTAAAATCATTGACACAGTCACACCACAGGGGCCGGCAGCACGCATTGACTGATTCTTTCGTAGCTCCATTTCCCGTGTGATATGAATCTAGCAGTAGGTCTGACCGCGTATAATTCAATCCGCGTAAAATGCGGCACCACTCTACTTACTTTCTTCACTGCTTCACAATACGCTACAGGAGCTAATTAATGTCTACCCAATACTTATCTGTACACAGTAGATGGCCACACAAATTCACAATTTTGAGATCTTGTCACATTTATTTTATTTATTTTTCTTTCCAAGCTCTTCGCGGAACACTTGGAGATGCTTTGCGGAGCAATGTTTGGGAACCGCTGCTCTAGAGCAGTGGAGATGAGTTTTCGGGAGTGATGAATCATGCTTCACTACCTGGCAGTCCGACTGACGAGTATGTGTGTTGAGGATGCCAGGCGAAAGTTACTAGCCCTAGTGTGGTTTGCTAACTATGAAGTTTGGAGGACAAAACATCATGCTCAGGGGACTGATTGGGCTGAGCTCTTAAGTTCCAGTGGCCGGAAATTTTAACGCTGTGACCTGCAATGACGTTCTCCACAATGCTCTGGTCCCAGCATTATGGCAACATTTCAGTGAAGGCCTTCTCCTTTATCCACAGAATAATGACCCGTCCACAAATCAAGGTCCATGGATGAATAGTTTTATGAGATGGGAGTGGAAGAACTTAACTGGCCTGTGCGGAGCTCTAATCTCAGCATCCCAGGATACACCCCTGAAATGAAATAGAACCTGTCTGCCAATTAGGTGGAACCTCTCAACCGGTGGCCGAATTGAATAATATTCTTGTGGAAGAATGGAAGCCAACTCTCGCAGTAGCGTATCCAAATCTAGTGGATATCTATTCAGGTAGGGTGGAGACTGTGATTGTGACAAAGTGTGGACCAACTCGATACTAATTTCTTTCTACTTACAGGGTTTTTGTGGATACGCAAGTGTCAGGTTACTTTTCATCACACCAGACAGTGTATGCTATCAATGCGTAAACATCAGATAATGTAGATTCTGTAAAAACTTGGTTTTAAATCACATCGTAATTGCAACGGAAATGACGTAACGGAAATTTTCACTACATTCCATAGCAAAATATGTCTCCGTAATGGAATTCGACTGCCCAGTGGCGGCGGAATCGCCAGGGCTGACTGGGCCCGGGCTCGGTCAATAATTTCAGCCAAGATTTTTATTTTTATTTATTATTATTTTTTTTTGTTGTTGTTTGGCATATGGGGGATTGTTGTGATGTGCCTTAGAAAGCTCCTCTAGGTAAGCGGTCTGGTGGTCCTAATCCCCAACAAAGCTCCTTAGGCATTGTTTTTCATCTGTTTGTTCCGGGAAGCGGGAAGGAAACGGGTGCACCACGATTCGAAATTTCGGGCCCGGTCAACGAATTTCACTTTCCGCCGCCCCTGCGAGTGCCACAATTTAATCTATATGTTATAGCGAAATATAATCCGGCTTTACATTGCTTCGCTTTATACTCTCATTTTTTTAAATGTATCCACGTCATTTTTGTGTGCGTAGATGACTCTTTGTAGAAATAAAAATGCATGGAACAAGATTTTCATGAAAATAACAAAGCAGTGTTTCCTTCACTTAAGCCTATAAACATCGAGAAATATACCTTTTTTGTAAATCATATGGTATAAAGAGTCAGTGGCCGAAATGTCTTGAGAATTTTTAATTATGGTAATATTTTTATCTCAGTTAACATAATTAACAGTTCTTCAGGTGATTTCACCATGATTTTTTAAAAGAAAAAAAATCAGGTATATGTTTTCGTAAATATTTAGTATTTCTCACCCTCTTTCAATTTTGTACTCCTAGGAGAAATGACTCTTAAATGTCTTGTGAAAACACAAATTTTTCTGTTACGAAGATCGAAGCCGCGCCTCCTCACTTCGGAGTAAGTTGCTCTCCCAAAGAAGTAACACCAACAGAAAGTACTGCTGTAGCTTTGTCGTTTTGACAAGTGCATTACCTATGTAGAACGTCACGTCATCTCTCTCTTGATTTTATTTTTGTTCGAAGCGAAGTAGGAATTATTTTTCATTAATTCCAGACGATGTGTGCATCATACGTTTTTAGAAGAACCCAGCGGCCACTACATCCATTTTTATGTTCAGGGGCCAATTATATATGTAATGTTGGTGTATATATGGCTTACTGAAAACGACCTACAACCAATTCTTCTTAAATATTTCTAAAGAAACTTCAAGAAAAAGTTACTTACAGTTAGCCTTTGTTCAGACAAATCTCCTTTGGTACTTCAACAATGCAGATCTACAACTCACTTTTCAACAGCATTAGTAACTTAATCCAAGTAATGTAAGTTAATGAGCAGAGAATTTGGTTAAAGAAACCCCAACACTAAAGATATAACACGCAGCCTTCAGATAGATCGAACTTCAATTAAAACAACTCCGCTTCCAAGATTATAGCATTATAGCATCCATCATCTTCCCCACTTTTGGCTGCTGCCTCACATTATATTACACTGCCTGACAGAGAAAATGCCACACCATGAAGGAATGCTCGAAAACAGACCAAACTGCACACACAGATAGCCAAGTAGGTCCTAAACAAATAATTTAATTGTCACATACAGAATAGGCTCCAATGGCCGAATATACAGGGTGATCAATTAGGAGTGTGGCCCCCATTTGGGGCGATACAGCGTTGAATCCAACGTGGTATCGAGCCAAGGAGTGTCCGAATAGTGTCCTGGGGTATCGTGGACCATGTGATGTCGATCCGTGTCCACAATTCATCTTCATTTTGCGGGGGTGGGAAGTACTCAACCTACGCCCAATCGCGCCCCACACATGCTTGATGAGCAAGAGGTCGGGGATCGTGCTGAGCACGGAAGCATCCACACACCCTGTGAAGAATTCAGGCTGATCCGAGCGGAATAAGGCCGAAGGTTATCCTGTTGAAAAACGGCGTTTGGGATGCTCTGTAGGTACGGTAGTGCCACGGGCCGCAGCACCGCGTCAACATAGTGGCGTGCCGTTAATTTGCCCGTAATGCGTACCAGCGCTGAACGGCTGTTAGCGCTGATAGTACCCAAAACCATGCTTCCACATTGCCCGGCCGTGTGGCGCTCCACAGTGGCGAGTAGTCCGCTCGTTGGCCACATGGCCGCCAGACTCTCTCACGGCGATTATCCGTGGTGAGACAGACCAGCGATTCGTCGTTGAACACCACACCGTTCCATTCGGCACCCACGCAGCTTTGGAGCGACACCACGCCAAGCCGTAACAACGATGGCTCTCTGTTAAGGACGGCCTTCGTAACGGACGGCTGGACAGCAAACCAGACGCAGCCAATCTGCGCGACACTGTCCGTGTCGATATCGGAGCATCCAAGCTTCCCCGTACACTCCGCAAAATGTTGCCCGTTGTGGTCTGTGGGTCCGCTACGGCATGATGTTAGATGCGACGATCGTTGCGTTCGAACGTCCTTCTCAGTGTTCCGGTTCCCCTACTACGTTTCACAGATCCTTCCTGAGACCACTGACTCCAAATGCGACAGACGGTTGTGGCATCACTTTGCGTTTCTTCCGCAATACGACGCGAGGACCATCCAGCGGTACGAAGGCCTACGATGACACCTCTCGTGAACTCCTACGTTTGACGAAATGGTGTACGACAGCGTCTTAATGCCGTTGGCACTCCTTATTCGTTCTCCAAACACGGTTACAGCAGAATCACTCACTTTTCGCGACCGTGACGTGGTCTCGACTGATGGCCTCACGGGCTAGTTGTCCAATTATATTACGCGCGCCGTTCCTGTGATTGGGCTAAAAATGTTACCATTTGTATAACTTATACGTGTGCATCCACCCTGCAATTTGCATGGCGCTACATTCACGTCTTCGTGGTGTGGCATTTTCTGTGTCAAGCAGTGTATGTATCTTTCAGTTCTTATCGGTCACACGCACACGTCATACTCTTTGAACTCAAAGGTATTTCCAATCTCATCTCACAAGAGGTAAGACATAAAGTTAAGGTTGGAAAACGATAAAAGAGAATGAACTCAAATTTACATAAAGAAAGCAACTAAAAGGTAAAGTTAATTTAGAGTATATGTCACAGTCGTTATGCATGTAGTGGAACTCCAACTGTACGCTTAACACGCATTTATTAGTACACCTTTAAAAAGTTGGAATATTTATATAATTTAATCCTTACTTATTTATTTTCCCGCATATATTTTTAATGTTTGTCCTTTAAAGAAGCATAAACTGATATTATGTTGTGTGAATGTGTGTTCATAAATATGACTATGTAGAATCGGAAGAAATTCAGAAAATGATGTGAACTTTTCGGTTGAATTTCACAGTGCTTCGAAAACATTTGAATATCAAGGCTATACAATTCCAAAAGGTTCGTTTGTGTTAGTGAATGCATGGACCTTGCATCAGGATCCGAAGTTCTTTCCTAAACCTGACGAGTTCATACCGGAGAGATTTCTCGACAGTGAGAACAAATTTGTAAAACTGGATGGATATGCACCGTTTTCATTCGGTAAGTGAAGATGCAAACATTAATTTGGGCCATTTATTCAAAAACATTAATGGTTTCATTTCTTTGCGATCAATGTCTTTCACAAGAACATAGCAACAGAATGCGTTACTATGAAAAACAAAAGACAGCACAAAAATTGTCTCATATTTTTACAAAGGAAATAAATATACTTTTTCCTCTAAAAAAATTTATATTTTTCTAACACATTTGACTTTTTATCAGTTCTTAAAACACTTTAATCCAATCAACCCGTTTGAACAGCGAAACTGGCGTTTCTAAATAATTAAAAAATGAAATCAACGTTACGTGTGAAGCTGTGCTGAGTGGTGCCAAATATAATCGCGATCTATAGTCAGTTAGATTTGATAGACTATAGTCATTGAGATTAGATTCACTTAAGAAAAGGCCGCCACGGTGGCGCAGTGGTCTAAGGCGTTGGCCTATGATCATTCGTCCGTAAGGGGTCCGGGTTCGAATCCCGGTGAGGCATGGATGTTGTGTTTGTCTTACGGCACTGGCTCTCTCCCTTCCCTGGAACCAGTGACCCTAAATTAGGGACGGGCGACTGCTTATAGTCCATTGAGTTGCTCACGGTGGTCGTTAAACCTCCAATCAAAAAAAAAAAAAAAAAAAAAAACTTAAGAAAAGAACAGTAAAAATAAAACGTACGAGGGAAATCATGAATCCGCCCCAGTGAAGCAGTGGTCTAAGCGCTGGCTTAACTGACCACTCGTTCGAGATGGGTGCGGGTTCGAATCCGGGTGAGGCATGGATGCTGTGTTTGTCTTACGGCACAGGCTCTCTCCCTTCCATGGAACCAGTGGCCCTAAATTAGGGACGGGCGACTGCTTATAGCCCATTGAGTTGCTCACGGTGGTCGTTAAACCTCCAATCAAAAAAAAAAAAAAAAAAAAAAAAAAACTTAAGAAAAGAACAGTAAAAATAAAACGTGCGAGGGAAATCATGAATCCGCCCCAGTGAAGCAGTGGTCTAAGCGCTGGCTTAACTGACCACTCGTTCGAGATGGGTGCGGGTTCGAATCCGGGTGAGGCATGGATGCTGCGTTTGTCTTACGGCACAGGCTCTCTCCCTTCCATGGAACCAGTGGCTATAAATTAGGGACGGGCGACTGCTTATAGCCCATTGAGTTGCTCACGGTGGTCGTTAAACCTCCAATCAAAAAAAAAAAAAAAAAAAAAAAAAAAAACTTAAGAAAAGAACAGTAAAAATAAAACGTACGAGGGAAATCATGAATCCGCCCCAGTGAAGCAGTGGTCTAAGCGCTGGCTTAACTGACCACTCGTTCGAGATGGGTGCGGGTTCGAATCCGGGTGAGGCATGGATGCTGCGTTTGTCTTACGGCACAGGCTCTCTCCCTTCCATGGAACCAGTGGCCCTAAATTAGGGACGGGCGACTGCTTATAGCCCATTGAGTTGCTCACGGTGGTCGTTAAACCTCCAATCAAAAAAAAAAAAAAAAAAAAACTTAAGAAAAGAACAGTAAAAATAAAACGTACGAGGGAAATCATGAATCCGCCCCAGTGAAGCAGTGGTCTAAGCGCTGGCTTAACTGACCACTCGTTCGAGATGGGTGCGGGTTCGAATCCGGGTGAGGCATGGATGCTGCGTTTGTCTTACGGCACAGGCTCTCTCCCTTCCATGGAACCAGTGGCCCTAAATTAGGGACGGGCGACTGCTTATAGCCCATTGAGTTGCTCACGGTGGTCGTTAAACCTCCAATCAAAAAAAAAAAAAAAAAAACTTAAGAAAAGAACAGTAAAAATAAAACGTACGAGGGAAATCATGAATCCGCCCCAGTGAAGCAGTGGTCTAAGCGCTGGCTTAACTGACCACTCGTTCGAGATGGGTG